>CM060938.1:436995254-441995254 GCA_030765085.1 Allium cepa | reverse complement strand
ATACCTTTTTGTCGAGCATTTCAAATTTATTTTCTGAAATTAAAATCATTTCTCTTTTCCCTTTATATTACATGCATATCTTACTTAGCAATAATATCCAATCAGAACTTTCAAAACATTTTATCTACTTCCTTACAAAATGTCAATATTTATTCATTCGAATATTAACTTAGAATATGTTTGTAATTTCAATTTCCAATTAAGAATTTATCATTGTTTACCTAAGTTAGTATAAGCATTTTATATGCTTCTTTATTTATTTTTATCTTACCACTTTAGTTTATATCTATTTCTATTCAAATTGATTCTTCCATTTCCATCCGAATTCAATTTATCATCAACTCTGTATATTAAATTTTATCTTCCATTTATCTGATTCATATTATAATTTTATAGTAGTTTCACTCACTAAATTATTTCAATTTCCAGTTTGAAATCGTTTAACAAAAAAAAATTTCCAAAAACTTTCAAAAAAAATTCTAACTTCCAAAATTTCCGAAATTTTTTGGCAGAGTCTCCTTTGTACGGAGGAGCTTTTGCAATTTGACAAAAGATATAACTATATATACACCGACCCACACGGTCAGAAAAACCAAAAACAGTTCATATTTCCTATTTTAATTGCGTAAGGCGTACCTTATTTAGCATTTATAAGCAAGTCGCTTATTAATTAGCATTTAGCGCGATCAAATCCATCCATATGGCTTCCCTGAACCTGTACTTACTCAATTTAAATATGTAAGTACTAAATATAGGAAGTTTATAGCATTTCGCTTAAATTTAAATAGGTAAAACATCGATCCTGTAACAATGCATCTGATATACTGGCATAAACACATAAATTTCACATATAATGCATGTTATATAATTTCCATAAGCATATATAAGGTTCCGACACTTATTACAATTGCTTATAATCAATTCTCAAACCATTCCATTTAGTTGAAGTGATTTTCAACTTACTTGCTTTTATTTAATTCATTCTAAGCAAAACAAACTCATATTCATTCCAATTGATGCAAAGATCAATTTATCAAACTGCTATTAATTCATATAATTTTGTTTACTTCCGTTTACGTCGAACGACCAATTTTCTAATGCAATTCGACCATAGTAATGTGAATAAATAATTGCATAAGCTTTATAACCAATTTAAATTGATTCCAACTCAATTTACACTTAATCCCATTCCATTTTAATTTATTTACAAACTTCCATTGAATTTCTTTCATATCCAAAAAGTTTGATTCCAAACCATTTTATCAAACTCGACAACCAATATATTAATAACCATCTCACAATTTACTTAAGTTATTTATTTTCTTCAAACTATTCCACCCAATAATTTTTTGTTTTTTTTAAACCAACTTCCCTTTAAATCTTTGATTTGATTTTCCTTGGGTCACATCCCAACCATTTTATTAATTTATCAGATTAGTATATATTCTTTTATACATTTTTAAACTTTAATTTACATTAACAATTCATTATTGAATTTATTAATAATAAGGTCATTCAATTCCTGCTTGAATTGGATTTGTTTTCATCTCAAATCATTTTATTTTGTTCCAATTCCATGCAACTTCAATTCATATTTAATTCAAACAAGCTCATATTCAATTCAATTAATTTCAAAATCAATTTTATTTACATTTACCAGTTCATAGAATTTTTATATCTTAAGTTTTATAGCAAATTTTAAATTGATCTCCAACTCAATTCATTTTTAATTCATTTCTATTTTATCTTACATGGTTTTTCATTTCATAGTGTACATGTTCCATAGCAACCCATTTTATTTAGCTCGACACCATTTATGTTTTGTATACCACTAACCATTTCCAATCGAAACAATTCATATCAAATTTAATCGATTTTAAAATCAATCTATTTCATACTCGCCAAATTTTTATTTAAGCTCAACTACCTTCCATGCTTGTATATCATTAATTCAATCCATTTGAATTTTAATTTACATTCTCAATTTATTAAGATAATATCCAAGTACATAACTAACTCGTTATATTCATATTGGATTTTATTTGCAACTTAAATCATTTTTACTGTAACCCAATTCCAACCAACTCCAATTTATATTTAATTCACTTACAATTTCATTTCTATGTTCTATAAGTCACAAATTTATCTATATCCATACTTCCATATACTTACAACCAATCCCATTCACATTTTTTTTTCACATTCACAGTTCAAATTTATTCATAATCCAAGTTTATAATGTGTACACGTATCCATTTCTAATTCCATAACCCAAGCTCATTTGAATAATCCTTTTCGAAGTCATATTCCATTTATTTTACTTGAATTGAAATTATTCACAACTTAAGTCACTTCCGTTTCAATTTGTTTTTATTTCACTTAACAGCATTCAGAATATATGTGTTGAGCTCTATTTATATTATCCACATTCGATTTGTTAGTATTTCAACTTGAATTGCATTTAATAATTTCTATTTAATCCAAGTTCCAAATTTAATTAACCAATTAATTTATCAATTAGTTTGCTTTCGATTTTTAATTTAACTCATGATCAAATGTTTATTCTAGATATTCTCCTCTCTTTTTTCTTAAGTTGATTTCATCTCATTAATTTCAATGCATACAATTCATTTAAATCAACTCATCCTATTTAACTTGCTTAAGTTAAATTTTCATTATCATATTGTGATTTACATTCCCAAATTATAAATTCAAATATATTTTCTTCACTTTCATTTTCTTAAGTTAAATTTTAGTTTCCAGATTAAAAAATTTCAATTCCTTCTTATTAATATCAACTTTACTTTATAAGTACAATAGTTGATCCATTTATTCATTCACCAATTCATTATTTAACCAATAAATTTTATTTCCAAACATTAATTATTTTTAGTCCATTTGAACTTATTATGCACCTTATTTTACATATTTAAATCAAGCATCATCCATTATTGAATTTCATTTCATTTGCATACCAAATTAATTTATTCGTTACTTATAAATGTTAAACCTCAAAACTTTGTTTTATTTAGCCCAACTTGACTAAATCTCTTCTTTCTCTTTTTTTTTCACATAATTTAACCCAATTTAAATTTTAACTTCCAGTTTCCACTTTACTTACTTACAAAGTTGAATTTTATTTCAAAAAATTCCCATTTTACAAGTTATCAAACTTTTTATATGCCATAAACATTCTTAGTTAAAATTCCAAAGTTTAAACAATCTTTCAACATTTCAAAATTCCCTTTGAAATCTTCTATATCCGAAATTCCGTGCATTTCAAAAAAAAATCAAATTCATCCTTTGCAAACAATTCCAATTCAAAACAATTTGGTAGCAATTTCTCTCCTGGAAACTCGAAAATAAACATCGATGATGCTGTAGTCATCACCGAAATTATTTTCCAGCGACCGAAAGAATTCAATGCTTTTATCTCTTTTAAAACCCTTCAAATATTTTTAAATTCCAAATCTCTCTAGATTTCAAATCCGATTCAAAAATATTTCTCAATATATATTATTTTTCCCAACTTTTGAGAATCATTTTCAAATTCAAAGGAACTTAAATTCCCAAATTTTGAAATTCCAAGTACTTTAAATTTATATTCAAATATTACTTTCGAATTTTATCTTATTTTTAATTATTAATCACACTATAATTTACATTTATAGTTTACATTTGTATATGAATTTGTGTCTAGTTTTTAATTATGGTTTCAATATCTTATTCAATTATGAATCACATTTACAAATCTCATTTATTTATCAATTTATTCCTTATTCAATTCTCATACAATGATAATAATGTAATACTATCACTCCTAGCATCCAAGCATCCATATATAACTATAATAATTTACGAAAAATCATTTCTTTTATATAAAAAATAATTTTGGGTAAAATTATTTCATTTACCCTATTTAAAACAATACTGTGTTGGTTTATCTTTTTCAAGAGTTTAGAAATTCCTATTGATAACATGGCGTCCCATATATCGACCAGAATCCATAAACACTCAACCGATAAATCAACGCAATATAAAAACAATTTTATATTCACTAACAAATACGCGCTCATATATATTAATACTATCCAACTCATTCTAGAGTACTACGGACTCTATTCTATGAGTAATTCCCACCAGAGCCAAGGTTATCGCTAACCTAAACTCTGATACCAAATGTGACGGCCCACAAATCCGTACCCCTTGAGTCAACACTATTCTACCTAAATCAACTCAAGTTGTACAGAAATACGAACCATTGGGTTAAAGAAGAAGAGGTAGAAAAAGGAAAATAGATAACAACTACAGAATCTAACCATTGCAGCGGAATAAAATATAATACATATTAACATATCTTTTCACCAAAACAAATCTATTTGTTCATATATTACATCATCAGAGTACATCAATCACAACTCCACATCAATAACATACAACTGGATACATAACTACAAAACACAGCGGAATATATATATATAAACAAGTACGGAAATACGTATCATCATCCGCTCGTCTCCTGAGCTCCACAGCATCAAATCCTGTATCCCATAATACTCGCTCTGACCCGAGCGTTACAGTTAAATAACACCCGAGTCAGTCTGGAATACCAGCGTGAGGAAATCACACCCAATTGATTATTAAAGTTTCAAAAATCCTTTGAAAACAGAAGCATCTCGTAAGACCATGCCATAAATAAACATGTCGAGTTTTTACCTTACGATAGATAAAATAATTTTTATAGAAATCCTCTGATATTGTAATAGGGTCGATATACAAATACTTATAAAATTGCTGAAATTGTTACATTATTAAATTCCAGCTACTAGCCACATAGTGGGTAATACAAACAAAACTCGTACAAGGTTCGTAGGGAGAATGGATTTCCGACTAATGACTAGGCACTGGGGTACCACCTGTCACAGTACGTGGTCTAGATCACAGTACCTAGGAGTACGCCCGCTCCCCTGCAACACAAGACCGGGACTACCCCTTACTGGATAATCCCGATAGAGATCACCCCGTTGTGGGGATCAACAACCGCCCACTAAGCCGAAATAAAAAGGGACATCTAGACAGGGATGATCTCACTCTACTTGGGTGCTACCCACCTAGCCTTGCTGCATAACCCCTGATTTTCAGTCATTCCCATTCGATGAGGCTTGAGGCTAAGTGTTACCTTTTTAGAACATATCCCTTAGAATGCCCATCGTCCACCTGACGATGTTTACGAAAGCATTCATCCATACAAGTCCGTCTCGGGTTCAAACGGAACCGAAGGTACTATTCCTACTACATACATTTTGGAAATATGCTCAGGATTAGTAGCGACTAGCCCTTGCACTTCACTGCTCCATCTTCGAATTAAAAATCATTTTCCACGAAACGTACAAACCGGATCGAAGTGGTTTTCGAGAAATAAATCTCGATCCCGGTCTCTTCGAAACGATCAACGCAGTTGTCCATTATTGATAGTCGGTTATTTTACTATCAATTAATATTCACAAACAACCATCAACAAATAAATAACTTACCAAATTATTTATTAACCTCAAAATATCTTCACAAGATATATTTCTATTTTCAACCCTTTGAAAACAGTTTCAAATCATCTTTCTTTTCAGAATAAACTTTCCCAAATATATTCTATCTCCACTGAAATTACCAAGCACAAAACTAGATTTTTAAAATAATTTAAAACACTTTTCCTTGAAATATACTTTAAAACATTTAAGTTAAAACTACTTCAATAATTTACTAAAAATGCATACTATATAAATATTTGAAATAGGGTTAATTTATAAAATACTAGGTTTTCACTTTTTAAAACAAAATAATAAGTCACTTTTTAAATAATTATTACCATAATAGATTAAAAGGAAGTACTTACTTTATAATTTAAATATTAGAAATAATAAATTATCCAAATTTTGCTTTTTTAAACAGCTTTAAAACATTAACTTATATTTAATAATTTACTTTAAAAATGTACTTGATTATTTAGGGAGAATTTCCAGTCTCAATCACTTAAATCAATTTTCCAAATTGATTCCCAATTTATTCCATTTTCCATTAACTCCAAATTTAAATCCTTACTTATGATTAAAAATATTTTTAACTAAAATACCAATTTAGATTTCTCAAATTACTTCTTTATTCTTTTAAATAAATTTAAAACTTTAAATTTTAAAATAATTCTTTATTCCATTAAATTAAAATTACTAAAATTTTCAATTCATTAATTACTGTTTATTCAAATCCTTTTTCTTTTCATATTTATAGTTATTTATTAGTATTTAATCTTCACTTCCATTCCTTTTTCAATCCATTCTTAATTTACTCAATTTTCTATAATTATCTCGCATACAATTTACTTCCTTTATTTTCTTTCAAAAATCCAATTTATATATTTTTGGTAATTCATTATACTCAATTATATCCAATCGAACCATAGCATTCAATATTCCAATATAATTCATCATAGAATATCAAATAATCACAACAGAGGGTATTAAATAATTTAAATAAATGTTGAGGGATCCAGTTGGATCCCTCCAACCTATTTTCCCTGCATCCACAGATGTTAGCACAATATAATATCAATCCCAAAATATACCATACTATAGCACATCAATCAATTCAACCATTTCAAACAATTGTTTAATTTTAATCATTTAAATTTAAATTTAACTGAGTGAGATTAACTCACCTTTGCTTTTAATTTGCAATCCACTTCCAAACGGCTTGTTTCCTTTCAGATGTTGACCTTCAATAAATAATTATATAATTTTTTATTAATATTCGAAATTATCAGACAATCAATTACCATTTGTTTATTTAATTTACCAATGATGTTATTTTAAACTAATTGTTTTAATTTTAAACTAACTTTCTTTTTAACAAAAAAATATAAAATTGTTAAATAATTTGACTAATTAAATTAAACACCTCTATATATTACTTCAAATTTTACAGTAAGTTACATACGGGCATATATCTATCTATGTATTTTTTATACACATTAACACTTCACTGTAATATGAAACAAGCTGTAAATTCCAAATCCATATACGCTCAGATTTAAATTGATGTGAAAAAAAAACGTTTATACCTCCTTACACAGCTCGAGGCGGCAAACATCTGAAACTACTGCGACATCCATTTCTCAACCAACTTCTTCAATCGCAATTATCACATATGTTTCCTCCCTAAATCGCGAATCCCAATCACCAACCAAATTCAACCCTCCTCAACATCTCGTTGCCGAAGCCCTAGCGCGCGATCCCCTCCACCTGATTCAAACGCGACTCGAATCGCGAGTCCCTTCACGATGCCGCATCTCTCTCTCAAACTCGAACAACAGAGAGAAACAAAAACAGTCGCAACTCTCTCTCTCCAATCGAATCGCCTCACTTCGGTTTTCAAATTGATTCGATTGGACCGGAGAAGATAAGAAGATGGGGAGAATAGCTCGGCCATGGTTTATATTTTCTTTTCTTTCTTTTTTAACTGAGTATTCGATTTTTGAAGAAGGAGGCTTCGGCCAATTTATTTAAGGGAAATGAATCTGAAGGGAGGGGAAAAGAAGCATGCATGATAAGGAAAAGTTGGGGAAAACAAGAGAAGGCGTTCACGTGCTCAAACCCATCAGCTACAGTGATTCGAAAGGAAAGAAGGTAGTTGATATGAAATAATTCAACTAAGGATGACCAGGATATAAATATTTTAAATTAAATTTAGATTCAAATTCAGAAGCAACCTAAAATTTCAAACTCCAATCGAAGCATGCCGCTAGACGTTCCTAGGGTTATATCCCTATTCTGGACGCAACGGAAAAGGTTTCGAGTCCAAATTTGATCGTATGGATAAGATAGCTTTTTGAATCGAATTAAAGTATTTAATTTTCGATATTAATTCTTGCGCGTTTATATATCGCGCGCTCGCACAACAACTCCAAATACTATGAAAATTGAAATCCGATAATAATACAATATTACGGATCCAATGGAACTGGTTTCGTTGAATTCCGAGACTGTGCATCGGAAGGCTATTTTTAAATTCAATTTAAATGATATATTTTCTCAAACTGAACAAATCACTTCCAAATTCAATTTCAACACCTTTACTATCTTCAATATTATCAATATAAATTTTATAAGCTTTCAAATTATTTTTAATAGGCTCAAAATTCTAGATTCAACATTTAACCCAATTTCAAATTATTTAGATTCAACAAATGAATAATGATATTTGAATTCAAGTTAAAATTAACTTTTAAATATTTAAAATTTATTAAATATTTTAATTTTAAATGCTCAAAAATTCTGGGTCGTCACATTCCAAGAATTTTGATCGTTCTTAGAAAAACCTAGATCAACACAAAGCCTCTCTACCCATCAATTGTCTAGCCGATCATTAAAAATTCAGATTGATCAGTTGATCTACAAATTCAGATATAGTGAACACTAGTAGGAAAAGAAAAAAGCAAGTTTGTATTAATCATTTGATATGTTTATTTTTATTTTTTTATATGTCTTATTTAGTTTGTGCAGATTTTATAATTCATTATAGTCAATAAAATGAAAATATGACCAAGTTGAACTTATTTATAGTTGATATTAAGTTCAGATTAAGCTGCTTTTAAAATATACAAGTTCATATCGATCTATACAGAGTCTTAAAACTTATTTATACTGATATTAAGTTCGATTAAACTGTCTGAGAGAGGAGGAAAGAAGAATGCAACTTCAACGTGAGTTAACGCTCACAAACCTATGTCTTAATCTTTATTATTTTGAGTTCCAAATTCTTTGTTAATGATTAGTGGAATATGCTTTGGATTTCTTGCTTTTATTGATCTAGCTTTGCTTGGTCTATTCTTTTTATTAAATTGATCAGGTTGCACTTCTGTTTTCAATAGCATATTTTTGTTCACTTGACACGTTGCTCTACTTGTATATTTTCCTTTTAATTTGTTGTACATGTGTTGATTTACCAGTGGGTAAGTTTATATGTTCATTGTTTTAGCTCTACTAGTTGAGACTAACTTGTTAATTCAATTCTTTTCGGTCTGCATTGTCAAGTGGGGGTTACAGAGTATTGTAGTAGTGCATGGGATGTGTTTGTACGTAGGTGCTTGCATGTATATGTATTGTACAGAGTTACATGAATATACATATATGTGTTTAGGCGTGTGTGCATGGCTGTTCTAGTGAGTGTGTGACCATGTATATACATAGGTGTAGGTTTATGTTGGTTGGGTTCTTTCGTGAATGATTTGATTAACAAGGTTATATATTTATGTGTGTGCAAGGTTATATATTTATGTATGTGTATTTTTCCATGTATGCCTGTGATACTGTCCTATGTTTCTGTGTATATTCTTCTAGATTTCATTTTCCGAATTGAGGTGCTATGGGTTTTTTTCACTTTGTTTTAGGGTACTAAGAAATGTCTTCATTTTGTTTAATTGAATTGAGTCCTATATCATTTTACAATGAATAAATGACTTCATGATATATCATTTTACAGTGAAGGTTTAATGGTATTCCTATATACATATATATCTGTTGGTATAGAGACATGCTAAAACCAAAGCCCGTGATTCAGTGTTTGCACCTCCTATCTGTATGTTTCTTCAAATATATATGGCTGCACAAAACATGCATACAACAGCAAGTCATAACTGTTTATAAACTTTCAAAAAAAATTAAATCAAGGCTTAATAGTATTTCAGAAAAACTTAACTGTTATAAACTTTCCGCACACAACAATAAGTAATAACTGATATACACAAATATGAACCAAATATTTCTAATCTAAAAAGTATTTTTGTTTTTCGTGCACTATAACGGGTACAAATATGTAGTTCTAGAGAAACAAGAGACGATGACGAGTTTGTGGAAGAAGCGGGTGATGAGGAAACCGATGAAGAAGGCATCAATATTAGAAAACCTTCTTTACACCCAATGCATATGCCTTCTTCTAGAAAGCCTTTTCCGGTATGGGAATACTTAACTAAAGACGCTAATTTCAATTTTCAAACATGTATATTCACCTATTGTGGTCAACAATTTGCATGTGATTCCAAATCAAATGGCACTACACATTTAAATTACCATATAAAACATTCATGTAAGTCCATTCCACGTGATAGTGATAACAGACAAAAAACTTTATATTTTGGAACAAATAGCGATATTGAATCAAGATTAGCTTAAGCCACCATTGAAAAGTTAAATGTATGTTTAATTAGCTTAAACCCTAACTAAATCTTAATTAATCCAATTTAAATCAAGATTAAATCATAATTAAACTCTAATTAGGCTTAATGAACTTAGTTAAGTAATAATTAACTTCCTAATGGAACTTGATTAAGGTTAAACCAAATTGTTTAAGAGTTAAACCCTAAATAATTAAATACTAATTAAATAACCCATTAATTAAATAATTATTAATAACTTAATTACTTTTTAACCCCACTAATTAAAACTTTATAAATCAAGTAATAGTCCTTGACTTAAGTGATGATTAACCAATAATCACCTTCTTAATTGCTAATTAAGTGCCAATTACCTATTAATTAACAAAATAATTAATTAATTAAATTAAAAACTTAATTAATTTTTTAATATTACTAATTAATTTATAAAAACTTAGTAAACTAACTTCAAAATAAAACAAATTTGAAATAGAAATTCAAACCTTTGCCGAACTTCATTCATAGCGACTATCGCTATGGGCGCAGTTTGCTATGACATATTCTTAGCAAACTACTTCACAAACCCTTACTTTTTCATGATTTGAAATGTACCTTATACAATTTTTTTTAACATTAAAACTAAAGTTACAAACTTTAATCCATTTCAAAACTTTAAACTTTGAAACAAACTACAATTCCAACTGGATCTCATAACCGTCACAATTACACAAAGTAGTCAACTTTGTTTGCCAGCCTCATGCCATAGCTCATGTTTTACAATCAACATACTACTAACAACAACCATCTTCATTATAAATTTCAAGTATACATCTATATATACATGCTTATTGACTTTATAATACGACATCAATTTCCATAACCATATCGAACTAAATTCAACCATCCAAATCATAATTAAACCACATGATTATCATTTAAATTCTACACTATATAATCAACATATGTAGTGACATAAATAAAGCTACCATTTTCGTAAAAATACGGGTAGTTTACTCACCAAACTTCCACAAAAGCTACCTGAACTTAAGCTAAACTTGCCAAAGACTCCCAAGCTTTGAAGGTTGAAGGCTTTAGGCGCTAGCAACCCTTAAAATAGGCTTGGATTGGGTGTATTTAGGCTCAGCCATAGGTATGGGGGTGGATGTGGGGTGGAAGCTTGAAGGTAGAGGAGCTTCAGGCTTGTGACGCCCCACCTTTATACCCACGCTAGCCAAGAACATTACAGTGAATGCTGTCGACTAGCACGGAGAATAAGGCTGTTGAGGAGCGACCATCCATGTAATTTCTTTGCGCGAGCACCGATATGTCAGATAATATAACATGCATTCTATTTCAAGAAGAAATCCGACATAACGACACAAACTCAAAGCTACTACACGGTGGCTATATAAATCCTTCGGAAAAAAAATATAGAAATAAGCATAACACAAATCAGTCACAGACTATTCATATCACAAAGGCGGAATAAGATATGAATATTACACTATAAAGTGTACATCCGAGTAGTGGTCTAAAAAGATCCACAATATAACAAAAGAATAGTTACATGAACTACACAAAAGAATAAGTATACATTATGGAGTCTATATCTCAAATGTATACAAAAAAATAACTACTAATCTAAGTAGTTAACCCAAAAGTCAAGGAGTTAATCCCGGATGAGAAGTCAAGCAGAAGCATCTGTAAGATCTCGGTCTGACCCGAGTATTATTTAATAAGAAAACAATAAACGGATCGGTCTAACTATAAATATCAGATGAAACGATATAGAATAAGAGATATGACTAAACATATAATAATCACAATGCCAAGCTGTGATATATAAATATAGTTAGTTGATAATCATCAAGAGATTAATCAATGTCACCAAATCTACACAAGAATCAAAGAAACGTCATGCTCCTTATTTCGTTCACCATACCATAAATATTGACGAAAATATCAATGTCAATCACAAAAGTCAATGACACACAAATTCCAGAAGACTACCCAAGAAATCCAGAAATCACTAAAGTCAATGACACAAAAATTCACCAATACACAAATATTGATAAAACTTATCAATGGAAATCACGAAAATTGGTGAAACACAAATACTAGGAATCTACACAAAAAATCCAGAAATCACAAAGGGGGGGAAAGGCCTATCACAAACGGGAGTATAAAGCCCACCAACACGTGTATCACAAACGGAACGCTAATTCCATGGTCGCTAACCATCACAAATTGAGCCGAAGCTCCACAAACGGCCCGAAGACCATGGGTTGCTACCCCATCACAAATTGAGTCGAAACTCCACAAAACGGGGTTTAGCCTCCCTCGCAGACAAAGAGACATCGCACATTGCTAGTCTAAATCACAAAGATGATCGTCATGATCAGCGAGAAGTGTCGATTACACTAAGCTAGTAAATATATGAGTTTAGCTTCATGTCCCATAACCACTTGTTTAACTTAAATATTTACGAACAAACTGTAAATCTCCACTAGAAAATTGTCACAAGAGGTTCAATCGAACAAGTCCAAGAATTAACCGACAAAGTAAACGCAAGCGTTTCATAACACTTGTTTTACTAAGCCGTTTAATTAGATTTCTCATACGAGTGAGGTAAAGGTTTGTATATACTAATAGATTGGAAAACTATTTTATAAACGAATTTGGTATTAAAATAGTATTGAAATCGTTTGAGGAAAGAGTTTTGATATTTACTACTAGTATAGAAAACCTTTATATTTTTAAAGTGACAAATCACGAAGAAGATTGTAAGAACAATCAATCACAAAAATTCACATACGAAGACGTGAATAAAATCCAACGAAATCAATAAAGGATCCATCGAAATGGATATTCAAAAATCCCTAAAAAGAGTCATCAAAGTCATAATAGATGATAACGACAAATAGGATTATCACGAATCGATTTGAATTGGAATTTCAATCCAAAAAGGCAAATTGGGCTCAAACAGCAGGTTCAGTCGACTGAACAGAGTTTTTCAGTCGACTGACCCTGTACCTGGAAATTTTCCAGCTTCAGGAAACTTTCTGTTTCCAGTTTCAGTCGACTGTGCAGAGTTTTTCAGTCGACTGAATCATGCCTGGAAACTCTCGGGTTTCAGGTTCAGTCGACTGAACAGAGATTTCAGTTGACTGAATCGTGCCTGGGCTGTTTTTCAGCCTTATACAAATAAAGAGCAAACTCTTCCAAAATGCAACCGGACGAACATTGGCTCTAAGGGATTATGCCAATCGGCAACCCGACCCTATATGCTCCTCCATGCATCACCAAAAGCATGATCAAACATCCATAAAAGGATTTCACACAAGTTTGACTTAAAAGCTAAAGAATTGGAATATTCACAAAACCAATCCAAATCAAGAGCAAATGCACATGAAGAAGTGTTAGGAATTTACACCCAACAACCAAAGATAATAATAGTCATAGATGTGAGATAAAAATCTCACCTTTGCACTAAAATTTATGAAGATGAAGCTTGAAAGCAAAGAGGGATCAACCACTCTTCAAGTCCAACTCTAGAAGCTTGAATCTAAGCTAAAAAGAAGAACATTTCCTAAGTTAGGTTTAGGAAATTTCTGAAATTGAATGGAGAAAGAGTTGGAGAAGGTGAAGGAGATGCTTACCAAAAGGTTCTTCTTGAGTTTGGAGCTAAAGCTTGGATTTGCAAAGAAAGCTAGGGCTTGGAGTTTTAATTTCCTCTTCCACCCTCCATTAACATAAAAGCTTGAGTGTTAGGAAAATAGGAGAGAAGTGAATGAAGAGGAGAGTGTTGGAACTGAGTTAAGGGGCAAATTGGCTCAGCCCAACCAAAGCCCTAAGCGGGAAAAAGTAGCAAAAATCAACTTTCTCCAAACATATCGAAGCTTATACTCAAAAAGGTCGCAAACGACATTTTGAACTCAATGGAGGTGGTCTCGAGTCCTAATTCGACTGTATGAAAAAAGAAGGTTTTCAGACTAAAATCCGACGAACAATAAAATATTTAAATATAAAATCGATAAATATGCGGGTTGTTACAGACTCCCCTCCTTAAAGAAATTGCGTCCTCGCAATAAGTAAGAAGGAAATATATGAAGTAACAAACATAGAAGCATATTATCACAAAAGAAAATTTTGAAATAGGAAGTTCACCATAAAGTGCACAAAAGAGTTAGCAAGAAATCTGGTGAAACTTCAATTTCCACAATAACACCGCGCTCAAGAATGAAAACCGGAATCCCTAAGGCATTCCCGTAGATAAAAGACGTGGGGAACGTCAAGAATAGCAGAAAATTGAGCCGGTGCAACGGCGTAGTACAAAAACGGTACGCCCGAAAAACTAGAAACTCAAACAATTTGGGACATCAGCGTAGTACAAAAACGGTATGCCCAATGAATCAAAAGCAAAGACATCGATGTAGCACAAACGGTGCATCCGATGAATCAAATATCAAAGACATCGATGTAGTACAACGGTACATCCGATGAATCAAATAGCAAAGACATCGATGTAGTACAACGGTACATCCGATGAATCAAAAGCAAAGACATCGATGTAGTACAAACGGTACATCCGATGAATCAAATAGCAAAGACATCGATGTAGTACAACGGTACATCCGATGAATCAAAAGCAAAGACATCGATGTAGTACAAACGGTACATCCGATGAATCAAAAGCAAAGACATCGATGTAGTACAAACGGTACATCCGATGAATCAAAAGCAAAGACATCGATGTAGTACAAACGGTACATCCGATGAATCCAACGCAAAGACATCGATGTAGTACAAACGGTACATCCGATAAATCAAAAGCAAAGACATCGATGTAGTACAACGGTACATCCGATGAATCAAAAGCAAAGACATCGATGTAGTACAATCGGTACATCCGATGAATCAAATAGCAAAGACATCGATGTAGTACAAACGGTACATCCGATGAATCAAATAGCAAAGACATCGATGTAGTACAAACGGTACATCCGATGAATCAAAGCAAAGACATCGATGTAGTACAAACGGTACATCCGATGAATCAAACGCTAAGACATCGATGTAGTACAAACGGTACATCCGATGAATCAAAAGCAAAGACATCGATGTAGTACAACGGTACATCCGATGAAACAAAAGCAAGGACATCGATGTAGTACAACGGTACATCCGATGAATCAAAAGCAAAGACATCGATGTAGTACAATCAGTACATCCGATGAATCAAATAGCAAAGACATCGATGTAGTACAAACGGTACATCCGATGAATCAAATAGCAAAGACATCGATGTAGTACAAACGGTACATCCGATGAATCAAAAGCAAAGACATCGATGTCGTACAACGGTACATCCGATGAATCAAAAGCAAAGACATCGATGTAGTACAACGGTACATCCGATGAATCAAAAGCAAAGACATCGATGTAGTACAAACGGTACATCCGATGAATC
Source organism: Allium cepa (assembly GCA_030765085.1). Taxonomy (NCBI): domain Eukaryota; kingdom Viridiplantae; phylum Streptophyta; class Magnoliopsida; order Asparagales; family Amaryllidaceae; genus Allium; species Allium cepa. The sequence goes on along the minus strand of CM060938.1, from coordinate 441,979,583 downwards.
AAACGCAAAGACATCGATGTACTACAAATGATACATCCGATGAATCAAAAGCAAAGACATCGATGTAGTACAACGGTACATCCGAAGAATCAAAAGCAAAGACATCGATGTAGTACAACGGTACATCCGAAGAATCAAAAGCAAAGACATCGATGTAGTACAACCGGTACATCCGATGAATCAAATAGCAAAGACATCGATGTAGTACAAACGGTACATCCGACGAATCAAAAGCAAAGACATCCATGTAGTACAAACGGTACATCCGATGAATCAAATAGCAAAGACATCGATGTAGTACAAACGGTACATCGGATGAATCAAAAGCAAAGACATCGATGTAGTACAAACGGTACATCCGATGAATCAAAAGCAAAGACATCGATGTAGTACAAACGGTACATCCGATGAATCAAACGCAAAGACATCGATGTACTACAAACGGTACATCCGATGAATCAAAAGCAAAGACATCGATGTAGTACAACGGTACATCCGATGAATCAAAAGCAAAGACATCGATGTAGTACAACGGTACATCCGATGAATCAAAAGCAAAGACATCGATGTAGTACAACCGGTACATCCGATGAATCAAATAGCAAAGACATCGATGTAGTACAAACGGTACATCCGATGAATCAAAAGCAAAGACATCGATGTAGTACAAACGGTACATCCGATGAATCAAATAGCAAAGACATCGATGTAGTACAAACGGTACATTCGATGAATCAAAAGCAAAGACATCGATGTAGTACAACGGTACATCCGATGAATCAAATCCCAAATAATTCGGAACACTGACGCAGTACAAAAACGATACGTCCAATGAACCGAAGCCCGAATGATTTTCGGAACACCGACGTAGTACAAAAACGGTACGTCCAATGAACCAAACACAATAAAAGGACATCGGACTCTAGTCCATAAAAGGAATGAGATAAAGCTCAATAAAACGAAGTATACCAAAACGTCCGATGAACTTGATAGAAAAATAATTCCATTCAGACAACATCAAAGAATCAACCACTTTTTGCCTACGACAAAGCGCATTGGCAACACGATTTCCCTTCTCGGAAATAAAAGAATATCAAGATCATAAGATGCTAGGAACTCGAGTCAACATGAAGTTCCTTATGAGAAAATAATTATTCCAAAGATTTATGATCGAGGTAGAGAACAAATTTCTCATCCAAAAATGATGATGCCAAATTCCAAAAGTAAAAACAATAGCCGCGAACACTAGACCAGGAGTGGCATATCTAGTCTCGATAAGCTATAAAGATTTAGAAGCACAAGTTATAGCACGTTCTCTTTTGCAAGAGAATGGCATCCAAACCAATACGACTAGTATCGGTACAAATGATAAAGTCTTGGTTCCCCTTCAGGAATCACAAGAAGGAATAAGAGTACCGAAAAGAAAGAACTTCTTTTAAAATAATTCTCTTCTCCGAAAAATTAAAACTTTCAGAATTACATTTATCATTATGTAATAATCTTTCTAGAAAATTTACATTTTTACAAGTCAACATATCGTGTCTGACTGTCTCATCAAAGCGTTTAGGAGATTCCTATCGATAACGTTGATCAAGCGCATCGACCAAAATTCTTAAAGCACTCAACGGGCAATACAATCACAAAATCATATTTTATAGGGTAAATAAATCTCTTAAAAAGTTTTAAGAATATTCTTTGTTCGTTTCAAGAACAAAATCCAGTTTTACTTTTAAATAAATCTTATGAAAAAGATTTGCAAAATTTTAAATTACTATTTTCATCCAAAATCAATAAATACAAGAATGGTCTCATCGAAATATTCATAGAATATTCGATTTATAAGATGGATGAAATAAGTTGGACAAATTGAATGACAAAATAAGTCATTCATAAGAATCATAACGAGTGCGAAATGCGGTAAGTGGAATGCTAATTTCCGCAACTCGTAGCAAACGAAAACCGGTGGTAAAGTCAAACTGAAAAGACCTTAACACCACACAAAAGATTTCTTAGGTGATAATCCTAAGACAAACTCAAAAATACCGGAAAATTTCTCAAACTACATGAATGAGAGAAATAACACTTTCCTTATAAGTGGGCTTAAGGAATAAAATGATGCCATCAAGTTGGAATCAAATTCATAAAGGAAAAAATAGAAATCTGCTTAATAGATTGAAAATGTCGAAGATGAATAGTCCACTCGAAAAATAGGATATGGACTTCACAATGATTAAGCCGATCCTTTCAAAAAATCAATTCCGAAGACAAAGTCAATATCGGCTCAGAAAGAAAAGTCACATAAAACAATCTCGACATCTAAACAAAAGCAAATTGAGTGTTGCGGATCTACCATCCGGATTCACAATCCTCAAAGAAGTCATCAAGCCCAAAATATTCAAGGAAAAAGAATCGACAAGTTCTTTTGATATAAAAATAATGAGATGAAACCCATATCAAAAAGAACTCAAATAGAAAGTTCACGAATTAAAACAATGCCATCGAGGATTGAATGAAAATACCTTGACCAAAAGTTGCAGCTTTCCTTCTCACTTGCTTGGAAGCTTAGGACACGAAGATAAAAGATGACCCGAACCTTTGCAATAGCGGCAAAAGAGGGGTTTCGGGCACTCCTTTACTTGGTGGTCTGAGGAACCACAATTGTAGCATCGTCCACGACTAGAGGTAGGAACTTTTGCTACCAGAGTTTGTTGCTTCCCTTTCTTATTAGAATCGGGGCCTTTGAATATGATAGGCCTCTTCAAGCTATTGTCGAAGTTTCGTTGGGCACGCACAACTTCAACATCACCTTCATTATCGGCCTCTTCAAGACGAAGAGCGATATCAATAAGCTGATCAAATGAAACCTCAAGTTTCAGGAGTAATGGCTTCTTAAGATTCTTATTCAAGCCATAGACAAATCTCTGATTTTTCTTCAATGGGCTATTAATGTACTCAACCCCGTATTTGGACAGAGATTCGAAGGATGCGACATAGTCTGTCACAGAAGATTCACCTTGAACAAGGTCTATGAAACGCCGGGCTAGGGTTACTTTTTCAGCCTTCGGCACAAATTTCAATTCGAATCTTCCCCGGAATTGCTCCCAAGTAAGATCCGCCTCAACGATTTCAGAAATTAAAAGCTCATACCAATCCAATGCTCTTTCTTGGAGCATGCTAGAAGCTACTTGGACTCGATGAAGGTCAATAAGGTTCATGCGAGAAAAGATGCGATCGCATGATTTGAGCCAAGCTTGAATTTCTATAACACTCTCGGATCCCCTGAATGGCCGTCCACCCAAATCGGTGGTCTCTGCACAAGCGCGCAAAACCGGATCTAGGATGAGTAGGCTCTGGATTGGGTCCGGCTGCTTGAGCGTTCTTAACATGATCTAGAAGCTGCTGAGCAGACATGAATACTCCATACTGAGGAGTAGCGCTAGATTGACCGGCGCTGGAACGGCCTGGTCTAACCATTTCTCTTCTTTAAGAAAGAAAGAAAGAAGGGGAAAAAATTATTCTCAAAATAAATATCAAGCAATTCTTGATAGATAAAACAAGGAATCATAAAGAAAATAGGATGAATCGGTACGAAGACCCGAATAAAATCCTAAAGCACAACTCCTAAGAAAGACATAGGACATGATCCTTGCTAAATTATTCTACATTGTTCCGAAGTTTGGCTCTGATACCAAGCTGTGACGCCCCACCTCTATACCCACGCTAGCCAAGAACATTACGGTGAATGTTGTCGACAAGCACGGAGAATAAGGCTGTTGAGGAGCGACCATCCATGTAATTTCTTTACGCGAGCACCGATATGTCAGATAATATAACATGCATTCTATTTCAAGAGGAAATCCGACATACCGACACAAACTCAAAGCTACTACACGGTGGCTATATAAATCCTTCGGAAAACAAATATAGAAATAAGCATAACACAAATCAGTCACAGACAATTCATATCACAAAGGCGGAATAAGATATGAATATTACACTATAAAGTGTACATCCGAGTAGTGGTCTAAAAAGATACACAATATCACAAAAGAATAGTTACATGAACTACACAAAAGAATAAGTATACATTATGGAGTCTATATCTCAAATGTATACAACAAAATAACTACTAATCTAAGTAGTTAACCCAAAATTCAAGGAGTTAATCCCGGATGAGAAGTCAAGCAGAAGCACCTGTAAGATCTCGGTCTGACCCGAGTATTATTTAATAAGAAAACAATAAACGGATCAGTCTAACTATAAATATCAGATGAAACGATATAGAATAAGAGATATTACTAAACATATAATAATCACAATGCCAAGCTGTGATACATATATATAGTTAGTTGATAATCATCAAGAGATTAATCAATGTCACCAAATCTACACAAGAATCAAAGAAACATCATTCTCCTTATTTCGTTCACCATACCATAAATATTGACGAAAATATCAATGTCAATCACAAAAGTCAATGACACACAAATTCCAGAAGACTACCCAAGAAATCCAGAATCACTAAAGTCAATGACACACAAATTCACCAATACATAAATATTGATAAAACTTATCAATGGAAATCACGAAAATTGGTGAAACACAAATTCTAGGAATCTACACAAGAAATCCAGAAATCACAATGGGGGGAAAGGCCTATCACAAACGGGAGCATAAAGCCCACCAACACGTGTATCACAAACGGAACGCTAATTTCATGGTCGCTAACCATCACAAATTGAGCCGAAGCTCCACAAACGGCCCGAAGACCATGGGTTGCTACCCCATCACAAATTGAGTCGAAACTCTACAAAACGGGGTTTAGTCTCCCTCGCAGACAAAGAGACATCGCACATTGCTAGTCTAAATCACAAAGATGATCGTCATGATCAGCGAGAAGTGTCGATTACACTAAGCTAGTAAATATATGAGTTTAGCTTCATGTCCCATAACCACTTGCTTAACTTAAATATTTACGAACAAACTGTAAATCTCCACTAGAAAATTGTCACAAGAGGTTCAATCAAACAAGTCCAAGAATTAACCGACAAAGTAAACACAAAAGTTTCATACCACTTGTTTTACTAAGCCGTTTAATTAGATTTCTCATACGAGTGAGGTAAAGGTTTTTATATACTAATAGATTGGAAAACTGTTTTATAAACGAATTTGGTATTAAAATAGTATTGAAATCGTTTGAGGAAAGAGTTTTGATATTTACTACTAGTATAGAAAACCATTATATTTTTAAAGTGACAAATCACGAAGAAGATTGTAAGAACAATCAATCACAAAAATTCACATACGAAGACGTGAATAAAATCCAACGAAATCGATAAAGGATCCATCAAAATGGATATTCAAAAATCCCTATAAAGAGTCATCAAAGTCATAATAGATGATAACGACAAATAGGATTATCACGAATCGATTTGAATTGGAATTTCAATCCTAAAAGGCAAATTGGACTCAAACAGCAGGTTCAGTCGACTGAACAGAGTTTTTCAGTCGACTGACCCTGTACCTGGAAATTTTCCAGGTTCAGGAAACTTTCTGTTTCTAGTTTCAGTCGACTATGCAGAGTTTTTCAGTCAACTGAATCATGCCTGGAAACTCTCGGGTTTCAGGTTCAGTCGACTGAACAGAGATTTCAGTCGACTGAATCATGCCTGGGCTGTTTTTCAGCCTTATACAAATAAAGAGCAAACTCTTCCAAAATGCAACCGGACGAACATTGGCTCTAAGGGATTATGCCAATCGGCTACCCGGCCCTATATGCTCCTCCATGCATCACCAAAAGCATGATCAAACATCCATAAAAGGATTTCACACAAGTTTGACTTAAAAGCTAAAGAATTGGAATATTCACAAAACCAATCCAAATCAAGAGCAAGTGCACATGAAGAAGTGTTAGGAATTTACACCCAACAACCAAAGATAACAATAGTCATAGATGTGAGATAAAAATCTCACCTTTGCACTAAAATTTATGAAGATGAAGCTTGAAAGCAAAGAGGAATCAACCACTCTTCAAGTCCAACTCTAGAAGCTTGAATCTAAGCTAAAAAGAAGAACATTTTCTAAGTTAGGTTTAGGAAATTTCTGAAATTGAACGGAGAAAGATTTGGAGAAGGTGAAGGAGATGCTTGCCAAAAGGTTCTTCTTGAGTTTGGAGCTAAAGCTTGGATTTGCAAAGGAAGCTAGGGCTTGGAGTTTTAGTTTCCTCTTCCACCCTCCATTAACATAAAAGCTTGAGTGTTAGGAAAATAGGAGAGAAGTGAATGAAGAGGAGAGTGTTGGAACTGAGTTAAGGGGCAAATTGGCTCAGCCCAACCAAAGCCCTAAGCGGGAAAAAGTAGCAAAAATCAACTTTCTCCAAACATATCGAAGCTTATACTCAAAAAGGTCGCAAACGACATTTTGAACTCAATGGAGGTGGTCTCGAGTCCTAATTCGACCGTATGCAAAAAGTAGGTTTTCGGACTAAAATCCGACGAACGATAAAATATTTAAATATAAAATCGATAAATATGCGGGTTGTTACAAGGCTATCATCGATTTGTCGAAAATGAACCCAAAATTAGGTTATTTTCCTACTAGTTTTTGGGACAACAACTCACAGAATTCATAGAAGTAGTCAAAAGGAAAGCTGTAGGTATTTATATCCTTTATCATTTCAAAAAAATAATCACTCATTTTCACTTGGTTTTGAAGAATTTATGATCAAAAGAATAGGGGGAATTTTTGGACTTGAAATTCTAGGTGAAAAATTACTCTACGAAGATTGGGTATTTTGACATAGCTATTGTCGAAACTAGAAAAAATGGTCAATTAGAATGTTGCAGCCACTATAATTTTAGGTTATTTAAAAAATAGGAGATCACCATTTGAGGTTGGTATGAAGAAGTTATGGTAGGAGAAAGAAGTGGTAAAAATGATAGGAGGTTGGAGCTATTTATAAGCAAATTTTCCTATGTCATTATTATATGAAATCAAATTAGCGTCATATCTATACTCTCTAGTTACCTCATCCATGTAATTATGGCTAATGATGATTCATTACAAAAATATTTAAGATGTGACAATATTTATATATATATATATATATATATATATATATATATATATATATATATAATGTTTATTACTTTTAAATCTATGAGTTGTCACATCACTCTTTATATATGTGTGTACATATATATATAATTTAAAACTACGAACTGTCACATCATTCTATATATACATATATGTTTAATTATTAATTAAATCTAAGATGTGACAAGATACGATGATGGTTAATCATAATCTAAGATGTGATAGTGCTATATATATATATATATATATATATATTTATATTAAATGTTTATTACTTTTATAATTGTCTTGTCACATCACTTACTAATCCAAATTAACATAAGATAGTTTATTTCTAAGTATATTATTATCTAGTTATTTAACTCTTACCTATATGTATATATAGTGCATAAAGATGAATAACATTTCCAACAAATTTACGGTGTCGAATGGTTGAAATTTATGAAAACGTTCTTCAATCATATTTACTGTTTTTTTTGAACTATTTAATTTGGTAAACAAATTTTGAATACTAATTAACTAAAATGAGTTTATTTTCGTTATAGAACCTATGTATTGAATATTTAAAATTAGTTAAATATTCACTAATCAAAGCAGTGAAATTCTGGGTCGTACAGGATACATATGACTATATATATAAAAGTACACACATAAAAACATACATGTATTTTGATGAATTATAAAATTATATATGTGTGTGTATTATGTATAAAAGAAAATAGAGGTTTCAAATAAAGTAAAACCAATAAAGACTTAAGGGAGTATACACTGGACGTACGTAGAGATATAACGTCATGAGTTATACTCATCTTCCTTATATAGTCGATAATACTCCATACAAATTATTTTGAATTATAAATTTAAAATAATGATGTTATCCATCATTTATAGTATATAAAGAGTACTTTGCATATCTATGGTTGTTGAGAGCCCTCAAGCCATATAATATATAAAGTGATGTTCACATTATCCCTAGATATGTAAGAATATTTTGTAACTTTGTTGAGCACCCTCAAGGCTTACATAATTCCACCTAGGATATCACAAAATGATGAGTCTTGGGCATCTAATGTAATTTATGATTTGTTTAACACTATTAGGATCATAAATATGATTAGGAGCATAGTAAAAGTATGGTAAGAATTTATATACGAGATAAAATTAGTAAAGGGATATTTACCATTTATGGGGACTGTAAATTCTTGAGCACCCTTAAGGTTGTAGTAATATGATAAACAGATCCGAACCTCTACTAAAGGAATTTATGAAATTATCATATCTCTATTAGGATTTTAAAGAGATGCAAAATTTAGCGGGAGCCTTGTCACATATGTACATATACATACATACATACATACATACATATATATATATATATATTTATATATATATATATATATATGAGAAAATAAATGGTGACAGCTAATGGCAAAAATCCCCAAACCATAAGGTGAATCTCGGGGTCGAAAAAGTAGAAGATACTGGTTGGAAGGAGGTTAGAGGTAAAAGAAAATAATTTTCTAGGGTTGTAGCCGAAAGTTCTAAAAACAGGACAAGATGAGGTATTTTGTAACAACCTAGAATTTCTATCATTTGAAATTCGGATATTTAATTGATTTTAAATATCAACAAGTAAAATTTGTAAGTCGAATAAATTATTTTCCGAATATTTGGATTTAATTGGATAATTAAATCGATAATTTAATATTTGAAATTGCGTAAATAATAGGAAATTGGGTTTAATGTGATTAAAAATGATTTATAAAGTTATAATAAATCATATTGGAGTTATAGTGATGTTATAAAACTTTTAAAATTGAATTAAAAGTTAATTTGTGAAAATTGAATATTTTAATATATAATCGACTAGTGAAAATAGTCATTTTTCAAACAGTCTCAGATTTCGACGAAACTAGTTTCATCAAATCTAATGTTATATTATTGTAAGGTTTCAAATTTCGTGTCAATCGGATTTACCGTTTGTCCGGGGCAAGCCAAAACGCATAGAAATTGGTTTAATCGATTTAATTGAAATTTGATCGTTTATTGTTGTAACTCGCACAGATGATCGAATTAGCCTCTGAAACACGTTCAATTGTGTCGGAACGCGGGGTAAACTGTGGAAACGCCAGTCGGCACGCTTCGTTTGGAGTTCGGAAAATTTCGGATGAATAGTAATTTGAGAATTTTCTATAAAATGACGAAACATTTCTATTTTGCAAACAAAAACCCTAGGGTTCATCTCTAAGCTTCAGCCGCCTCCCTCTATTTTAATGGCCGAGAATACATGATCTTCTCCTCCATTTTTCTCCAAACCCATGAAGTTTTAGCCAATCCTTTCAACTAGAAGATTGTAGGGCGCTTCGAGATCTACCTATCCAAAGGTAGATTTGGAGAATCGTCATCGATTGGACGCGCAGTTTACTATCGTTCGTCGCACGTTTATGCGTGATTTTCGTGGTCTTGTAACAACCGATGTAACGATCCCGAATTTTAATTTATTTTAAAATGATAATTAATTTAATTTTTGATTTAAAATTTGTGAAATTAAATGGTTAGTCGATTTGATTTTTCCAAATTCAAATAAATTATGTTATTTATTAACATAGAAATGGTTTCTTTTATAAATCATTTTAAATAAGGAGTTATTTTTAAACAATGTTGTTAAGGTAATATCTTTAGAAATTTGATTTTCATATAAATAGTAGTTGTTACAAATGGTTTGAAATAATAATAAGCAAATGAAGTATAAAAATATAACTAAAACAAAAGCATATATTTTCATTTGAGTCAAAGTTTTATAACGAAGGACTAAAACAACTTTATAGTTTATACATAAAGTAAAATAATAAAATGTCTATGAAAATATAAAGTAAGCAAATCAAATTAGATGTGAATGATAATGTGAAACATGACAGGAAAATATAAAACAAGATATCCTCATACTATATAAACAAGGTACAAAATATAGTCAAGTATTTATACTTGCAAACTGATGAAACAAACAAAATAGAATATATTTTCACATAAGTTAAGACTATAACCAATAACTAAATAAAAACAAAAGTATGCAAGAGAAAAACATCTACAAACAAATCTAAGTACATACAAAGATAGGATTACATGTAGGCTAAGAAGGAAACATAGCATTAAATACAATCTATTCTCAAGCACACATGGAAATCATTTCAGCCTTCAAAAAAAAAAAAAAAAAAATCTTTCTGGTCAAAGAAAGTAGGCTAGAGGAAAAAGAAAAAAAACAAGTATAAACAAGCCAAGCTAATAAATGGAAACAAGACAATCTGCATAATTAAGAACAAAGCAAACAAAAATATATACACATAATATGAAGCTTGCAACACAAGACAAAGGTAATTAATGTAATCACTTCAGCCACCAAAACATGAGATTTGCAGCTTCCAAAACAATTTTTAGCCAACAATTTGAGATAAAAATCTTTGGTCTACAAAATAAACAAATCATTTCAAGTACATATAAAAAATCTCTTGCATCAATATCATATAACCCTGTACACTTCAACCTGTGTTCTTTTTATATCACCTTCATAATTCTAGTTCGATTCACTCAAGTCTGAAAAAAAAGAAAAAAAAAAGAGAAAAAAAAAACTTGAACAAACATCAAAACAAAACAACAAAAAACCGGAAAATAAAGATAGGGTTCCAGCTTGTAGTCAAAAGCTTGTTTCAACATCAAAGCTTCTCTGTTCATTCTGAAAAAAAAAACAAAGTGAGTAACTCCTACCTAAACATACTCTTTTTTTTGTTTATCGATGCTGTGAGTAACTAACCTTGAACTGGTCATAATATTTGATGCTATTGTTTGTATGGATGCTGAGGTGCTTGCATGTTTGTGTGTATGAATATATATATTGTATACAGATTGTTTACAGGCATCTGTACCTTTGTTAAATATTCATAAGTAAAGGACAACAGAAGAAAAAAAATCTATACCTTCCTAAATAAACATTATTAGATTATGATTCTTGAAAAAAAAATGTAATCGTGAAATGTTATTTTAAAAATAAAAACAAGTAGTAATACTGAGTAATTCATCTAGAAATTCAAGTCTATTTCAAAATGGAAACAGCTCTGTTCATTTCCTTTAGAAAATCACTGTGAGTGAACAAAATTATCTTAAATACTTAAGCATCATTTATCTATGCATGGGTATATAGTGGTTAGTACATATTTATAAGTGTTGCTCTGTGGGTATATTTATGTTGCTCTGTGAAGTGGAAGTCTATGTTCTTCCTTCTTCTGGGTTACAGGGAGGGAAACAAAGCAAGAAATCAAATATCTTTCCATCAAAACATTTCCAGACTTAAAGTGGTAAATAAAACAGGTGTGTTTAACTACAGAGTGTGGTAAAAATAAAAAAAATAAAATTGTTTAAGCTCGATAATGATGGAATGCCTCTGTAAACTTGGTTTTACAGAGCAAAGGTAACCATATGAAAATTTTCGAATGCTTTGAATCTTGAATTCAATTACATAACTTGAAGTGCTATTAGAAAATAGGTTTTTAAGCTAGAAATGATAATTGTCAGTTGAGTATACCCAGCGCAGTTCGAAAATGAACAAAATCTGAATGCTCACCAATTGCCGGCGATGGGTGCGGTGTTAGATGTCGAGTTTTCGACTGGAGGACGAGGAAGGTACGGCGAGTCAGGGAAAAATAGTGCGGTGGTGGCCAGAGGGTTGTGGCGGCGGCGGCGAGCTCGTAAGGTCCGTAGACCTAATTTTGTCAAAGTTTAGTGATTTGTCTCGTTCGTCGCCTAGCAGTGATCGAGTTTCACGTGATCTTGGGAGGTGGTAGGGTAAGTGTTGGTGAAGCTGCGGCCGGAGTTTGATGGGCTACGGTGGTCGGAGCGTCGTGAAATTGGTGATGGCAGGTTGGGGAGTTAAGGGTGGCGAGTGTTCCAGGTTTCGAACGAAACACTTATTTTCGATTTAGAGTGAGTGTTGTCGAATCGTGACTTGATCTGAAGTATAGGGTGGATTCGTGACTTGTTGACGTTGGTGGAGTTCGCCCGAACTCCGGAGAGTGCTCGTGCACGTATACGTGCATTCACGTCTGGGTTTGAAGACTTTGAAGAAGAGGGGTTGGCAAGGGTTATTGTTTAGTTACAGGTTTTCAGAAACCTGTTACAATAGTTTTTCTTTTTGATAAAAATTTAAAAGCCAGTTTAAATGGGAAGCAAAAGTTTTAAAGAAGGTTTAAATCCAAGTTTAAATTTAAGACCAATCTGAAAGTAAGACTTGTTTGTATTCCAGTTATAATAAAAGAAGTTTTTTTATCTTAAATAACTTAAATGGTTAAGTGTATTTTTTAAATTGATTCATACTTTAAAATGAAATTTTAAAATAAATTGGTTAAGTACCTTGTAAAGGATAAGTTAATCACTAATAAGAAAAGGGAAGGAAAGAGTTTAATTTAAATGAACGTTCTATCTTAATTTAAATCCAATTTTATTTACAAAAGAAATTAAAGCATAATTAATTAAGATATTTGGTCAAATTAAGAATTAATTAATTGAGTAATTAAGAAGAAAATTTTTTAAGTCAATTTAAATGGATAAGTTATTTAATTTATTAATTAATGACTTGGATTAATTAAATAAGTAATTAAAGGTTTAAATCATTAACTAAGTAATTAAATTAAGTGACTAGTGATAAATAAATGATTAATTAAGTTTTATTTATTAAGAATTATGTTTATTAATTGATAATAAATTAAGATAAATGAATTGATATTAAAGATAATTAAGAAGTGAATAATTTTATTTTTTTGAAATTAATAAAAGAATTAATTAATGTGTTCTTAATGGTTATTCAATTTATAATCGATAATGATCAATGTGAGTGAATTTCTTTAGCAAAGCAATTAAAGAAATTTTAATCGTTAATAAAGGTTATTAACTAAGATTAATTTAGAAGTTAAAGTTCAATTGATTCATAAATTAAAGGTGGTTAGCTAATAAATAAAAAGGGAAATTTATCTCAGACGATTTGAAATTAACTTATGTTAAGAAACCAAAATTAATGACAAGGAATACATCTGATCTAGATTAATCAGTGATTAATAAATTTGCTTGTGAATGCTTGAACTTGACTGAATGATTGAATTGTCTGATATCCCTGATCTATGATACATTGTGATATATACTGGTTTATGTGTGACCTGTAATGTAGTTTATTTATCTGGGATAAATGTAATTTATTATCTGTAATTTATATATCTGTGATCTGTGAATAAAGCATAAGCATTATAGTTTATATCACTTATCAACTATATTTCTGTGTTTTAATCTGTGATGATTGAATGATGTGGCGCTATTGTGTTAAACCCCTGGACCACATTTATACACACACAAATATGGATTTCACGAGGAAATCGATTAAGTCACAGATTTTGAAATAGTTTTAAATGTAAATATTTAAATTCGAATAATTTGGAAATGGATTGGGTTTAAAGTGAAAAGCTTTTGAAATAGAATTTCAAAGATGAAATTTATTTTGAACAACTTAATTAAGTTTTGGAATTTAAATATTTTAATTCGAATTCAATATTTGAAATTGAATTTTATAATTTGGAAACTAGGGACTAAAGATGTTATACCAGTTATATGGGTTAAACTATTTTAAAGGTATTGGTTTGGGAATTTGAATTTAAATCCAAAGGCTTTAACTCGTGTGAATAAAATTGGATCTTTCTGGAACGAAAACTAATTGTTTTCAAATAATAAAAGCTTTCAGATAAGAAGTGAACGTCCAATTTGTGTTAAAAGAAATTTTAAGTTAAAAATGAAAATGATTTTCCAAGTTATGGAAACGGTTTGAAAGCTATAAGTTAAATCTTTAATATAAAGATTTTAAACGAGTTAATCCAATTGAAATGGAAATTGATTTGAAATCCATAAATGGATCTTTGTGAAACTGGGTGAATTTTGTGAAATAAATCTTTTGTTTAAAAGATTTGGAAATGTCAATTGGTTTAAACCATTTGAAGGAATGTTTTGAATTATTAAGTTGTGACTTAATTGAAATCTAATATCTATATGTTTTTAAATGTTGCGTTCACTATTTGGTTTAGCCGGGAGAGGACCTTTGTGTCGTATAACCCATTCCGAATATGTGATTCGTCGTATATGGATAGCATTTGAAGACCGGTGGTGAAGACCGGGTATTTGTGAAAACGATAGGATGACCTATCGATTGTCTCTGCACCGAGTCACGCCGGTATAGAGATTTCCTAAGTGATGGGAAGTCCGATCGGGATTGTGAATACCCAGATTGCAAGGGCTTCTTTGGAAGTGCCTTCGGTTCTGTTCGAACCCGGAACAGACTTGTATGGATTGTATGTCTAACACTACACTTTGAGATATAAAGCGGATTTCTTTCAAATACATATCTGTTGGTGGCGGAGAATTTATTCTCTTAGCTTAACACCCTTCTCTGAGACGTACGAGCTCAGAGGTTATGTAGTTGAAGGTTATCAGCGATATACTCCCAAATTGGCAGTGTGGCATGCTGAGTGCTGATGTGTGTTAATGATCATTGTTTGATCATTTGTGATATGATCATTTGTTTGATCATTTACCTTTGTGATCATTACTTTGATCATTTGTTGACCCAAAGCATGGCTTTGTACCAAAGCGTAGCTTTGTGGACGAGACTGCATCAGGACCTCACACCCCGTAAATGGTCAAAACAGGAAAGATGCGGCAAGGTTATGAGGGTCGCGCCCTTTAGGGTGTGCCATTACCTTCTGGTAAAGGGTGGTATCATGGTATGGAGCCCAGATATTTACCTATGTGGTAGCTCCAATCTCATTTACTGTGTGGTTGTTGCTTAGAGGCGCCTCGGATAAAGGTCCCAAAGGACCGGGGAATGGCTTGCTCGAGTAGTAGTTACCTAGTTACAGAGGTAACCCAGCCTTGTGTTGGCAGAGATCCGGTTAGGTTCTCGGGACGTCCCGCCAGAGGCGATCCCATATGGCAGTAGGAAGTTCCTTAGCCTGACCATTTGTTGGAAAATCCAAACAAAACAATACGAGCCTTGTACGGTTTTAGTTGTATAACCTGCCATGGAATGTAGCGGTAACCTGCTATTGAACATGGTAGCTATAGTAGGCATAAGATAATGGTCATATGCTGGCTAAGATTAATATTCTGCTTTCGAAATGTTTTCTGCACTTTGCACTTATAATAATAATATCAAAGAATTTCGCGTATTAAGCATGTTTGACTATCATAAGAAGAAATCTCCTCCAATTCTGCGTTTGCATTGTGTGTGTGGCGGGAGGTCTTATGGTAGTTTCATTTTCTAAAAAGCGTATCGGATTTTCTTTTATTAATCTTGTTTTATTTAAAAGATAAACTGTTTTTGTTGCTCACACCAGTCCCATGACTGAGCCGGAGTTTATTGTTCCTTTCCTAAACTCTGGATGTTCACTATTTTCCACACGAGCAGTCTAGAGTTGGGCTTTTCAGATAGTTAGGTTTGGTAGATTATCTGGAGCTAGTTCAGTCTTTAGAGATGACTGATCTTGCTTAGCTTTGTGCATCGTTATTGGGAGTTCAAGCTATTTTTGGATTGGTTCTTGGAGATGGAGTTGCAGTTTTGGAGTTCTTTCTTGAAGACTATCTTAAAGTTATTTTTTCCGCTGTTGGTTTTATCTATTTTCCTTTCCGCTGCTATTTTATTGTATCATATCTCTGATGTATATCGATATTTATTGTATCATCTGTTATATCAGGATGTTGTATCAGATGTTGTATATTGATATTCATTTTTTTTCTTCCACTGTGTTTGTTTACTTAATTGTGTTATAAGCTCCGGCGAATCGAATATGAAAGGTCGAATCTACGGCATTCGAGTACGAGGTAAAGTATGGATGTCGATTTTCGAACGGGCAAAATCCGGTCCGTCACATTTGGTATCAGAGCTGAGGGTTAAAACTTTAGCTCAGGAGTATAACACGTTAAGTAGCTCATTAGAGATAGGGTGAAGTATATCCTAGAATGAGTAATCCCTAAGATATCCATTCGAACGCCTCAATAAATTCTCTTACTATCCACCGATAGTGAGTATGAGGTCAAGAAGAGGACGAGATAGGGGACAGGGAAATACGACTATAATTGGTCAATGCCCTGCAACAGTGGGAACAATCTTCTCTATCAATTTCCTTTGGTTCGTTTTCAAATTCATTTGATTTCTTCGTGGCAGTTGCAAGTAGAAGTTCCGGTGTGATGGTGGATCTACGAATCGTTGTACGAAATCCTTACTTCGCATCTTCATCGATTTCCTATCAGTTTCGATTTAAATTGTAATAAATATGAATAAACTGGAAATTGAAAATTATGAATTAGAAATTTGGAATTGAAAATTTAAATTGAAAATTTTAAGTTGACTTAAATTGATTAATAGAATATGAAGCTAAATTTGAATTGTATCGATAAAACGATATCGGTTAAAACCAAATTCGAAATTCTATTGTAGTTTCTTGGGTAGATCGAAGTCCGAAGAGGGACAAATTATATATACTTTGAGTTATTCCGACTTGAATTTGGAATCCATTCCTAGTATTTGAAAATTATAGAAGATTAAATCTATCTCTTTTGTTCAGCATCTCTTGTCAATTCTTCGATTGTTCCTGGTAGACCCAGGAAGAAGATTTGATATATTAGTATGGGACACAAACTCCGGATAGACCAAAATTGTTTGTTTGGATGTATTGGTTGCTTTGTTTGCTTTGGTTGCTATGGTTGATAGATATACTTTGGTTTTTAAACTAAATTTTTTGAAATTATACCCAAAAGTAGACAGATATGTGAATACAATTTGAGTCCGGATATATTCTACGAATGATTAGTTATCCCTTCTAACTAATCAATGTCTCTCCACATTTCGTAAATTTGGATAACCCGAATATCTTATGAAGTGTTAAATGAGTTATTCTCATATTGTTGATATTCTGATTTGGTAAGCCAAATGCAGAATTTATACCTAGTTGATCTGGGAAGATATTTGTCTATCTTGGTGTATCTACCTTTGTTGTTTTCATACCTGCGAATTTCGAGGACGAAATTCTTTTTAAGGGGGAAAGTCTGTAATGATCCCTAATTTTAATTTATTTTAAATTGATAATTAATTTAATTTTTGATTTAAAATTTATGAAATTAAATGGTTAATCGATTTGATTTTTCCAAATTCAAATAAATTATTTTATTTATTAACATAGAAATGGTTTCTTTTATAAATCATTTTAAATAACGAGTTATTTTTAAACAATGTTGTTAAGGTAATATCTTTAGAAATTTGATTTTCATATAAATAGTAGTTGTTACAAATGGTTTGAAATAATAATAAGCAAATGAAGTATAAAAATATAACTAAAACAAAAGCATATATTTTCATTTGAGTCAAAGTTTTATAACGAAGGACTAAAACAACTTTATAGTTTATACATAAAGTAAAATAATAAAATGTCTATGAAAATATAAAGTAAGCATATCAAATTAGATGTGAATGATAATGTGAAACATGACAGGAAAATATAAAACAAGATATCCTCATACTATATAAACAAGGTACAAAATATAGTCAAGTATTTATACTTGCAAACTGATGAAACAAACAAAATAGAATATATTTTCACATAAGTTAAGACTATAACCAATAACTAAATAAAAACAAAAGTATGCAAGAGAAAAACATCTACAAACAAATCTAAGTACATACAAAGATAGGATTACATGTAGGCTAAGAAGGAAACATAGCATTAAATACAATCTATTCTCAAGCACACATGGAAATCATTTCAGCCTTCAAAAAAAAAAAAATCTTTCTGGTCAAAGAAAGTAGGCTAGAGGAAAAAGAAAAAAAAACAAGTATAAACAAGCCAAGCTAATAAATGCAAACAAGACAATCTGCATAATTAAGAACAAAGCAAACAAAAATATATACACATGATATGAAGCTTGCAACACAAGACAAAGGTAATTAATGTAATCACTTCAGCCACCAAAACATGAGATTTGCAGCTGCCAAAACAATTTTTAGCCAACAATTTGAGATAAAAATCTTTGGTAAACAAAATAAACAAATCATTTCAAGTACAGATAAAAAATCTTTTGCATCAGTATCATATAACCCTGTACACTTCAACCTGTGTTCTTTTTATATCACCTTCATAATTCTAGTTCGATTCACTCAAGTCTGAAAAAAAAGAAAAAAAAAGAGAAAAAAAAACTTGAACAAACATCAAAACAAAACAACAACAAACCAGAAAATAAAGATAGGGTTCCAGCTTGTAGTCAAAAGCTTGTTTCAACATCAAAGCTTCTCTGTTCATTCTGGAAAAAAAAAAAAAAAGTGAGTAACTCCTACCTAAACATACTCTTTTTTTTTGTTTATCGATGCTGTGAGTAACTAACCTTGAACTGGTCATAATATTTGATGCTATTGTTTGTATGGATGCTGAGGTGCTTGTATGTTTGTGTGTATGAATATATATATTGTATATAGATTGTTTACAGGCATCTGTACCTTTGTTAAATATTCATAAGTAAAGGACAACAGAAGAAAAAAAATCTATACCTTCCTAAATAAACATTATTAGATTATGATTCTTGAAAAAAAATGTAATGGTGAAATGTTATTTTAAAAATAAAAACAAGTAGTAATACTGAGTAATTCATCTAGAAATTCAAGTCTATTTCAAAATGGAAACAGCTCTGTTCATTTCCTCTAGAAAATCACTGTGAGTGAACAAAATTATCTTAAATACTTAAGCATCATTTATCTATGCATGGGTATACAGTGGTTAGTACATATTTATAAGTGTTGCTCTGTGGGTATATTTATGTTGCTCTGTGAAGTGGAAGTCTATGTTCTTCCTTCTTCTGGGTTACAGGGAGGGAAACAAAGCAAGAAATCAAATATCTTTCCATCAAAACATTTCCAGACTTAAAGTGGTAAATAAAACAGGCGTGTTTAACTACAGAGTGTGGTAAAAATAAAAAAATAAAATTGTTTAAGCTTGATAATGATGGAATGCCTCTGTAAACTTGGTTTTACAGAGCAAAGGTAACCATATGAAAATTTTCGAATGCTTTGAATCTTGAATTCAATTATATAACTTGAAGTGCTATTAGAAAATAGGATTTTTAAGCTAGAAATGATCATTGTCAGTTGAGTATACCCAGCGCAGTTCGAAAATGAACAAAATCTGAATGCTCACCAATTGCCGGCGATGGGTGCGGTGTTAGATGTAGAGTTTTCGACTGGAGGACGAGGAAGGTACGGCGAGTCGGGGAAAAATAGTGCGGTGGTGGTCAGAGGGTTGTGGCGGCGGCGGCGAGGTCGTAAGGTCTGTAGACCTAATTTTGTCAAAGTTTAGTGATTTGTCTCGTTCGCCTAGCAGTGATCGAGTTTCACGTGATCTTGGGAGGTGGTAGGGTAAGTGTTGGTGAAGCTGCGGCCGGAGTTTGATGGACTACGGTGGTCGGAGCGTCGTGAAATTGGTGATGACAGGTTGGGGAGTTAAGGGTGGCGAGTGTTCCAGGTTTCGAACGAAACACTTATTTTCTATTTAGAGTGAATGTTGTCGAATCGTGACTTGATCTGAAGTATAGGGTGGATTCGTGACTTGTTGACGTTGGTGGAGTTCGCCGGAACTCCGGCGAGTGCTCGTCCACGTATACGTGCATTCACGTCTGGGTTTGAAGACTTTGAAGAAGAGGGGTTGGCAAAGGTTATTGTTTAGTTACAGGTTTTCAGAAACCTGTTACAATAGTTTTTCTTTTTAATAAAAATTTAAAAGCCAGTTTAAATGGGAAGCAAAAGTTTTAAAGCAGGTTTAAATCCAAGTTTAAATTTAAGACCAATCTGAAAGTAAGACTTGTTTGTATTCCAGTTATAATAAAAGAAGTTTTTTTATCTTAAATAACTTAAATGGTTAAGTGTATTTTTTAAATTGATTCATACTTTAAAATGAAATTTTAAAATAAATTGGTTAAGTACCTTGTTAAGGATAAGTTAATCACTAATAAGAAAAGGGAAGGCAAGAGTTTAATTTAAACGAACGTTCTATCTTAATTTAAATCCAATTTTATTTACAAAAGAAATTAAAGCATAATTAATTAATTAAGATATTTGGTCAAATTAAGAATTAATTAATTGAGTAATTAAGAAGAAATTTTTTTAAGTCAATTTAAATGGATAAGTTATTTAATTTATTAATTAATGACTTGGATTGATTAAATAAGTAATTAAAGGTTTAAATCATTAACTAAGTAATTAAATTAAGTGACTAGTGATAAATAAATGATTAATTAAGTTTTATTTATTAAGAATTATGTTTATTAATTGATAATAAATTAAGATAAATGAATTGATCTTAAAGATAATTAAGAAGTGAATAATTTGATTTTTTTTGAAATTATTAAAAGAATTAATTAATGTGTTCTTAATGGTTATTCAATTTATAATCGATAATGATCAATGTGAGTGAATTTCTTTAGCAAAGCAATTAAAGAAATTTTAATTGTTAATAAAGGTTATTAACTAAGATTAATTTAGAAGTTAAAGTTCAATTGATTCATAAATTAAAGGTGGTTAGCTAATAAATAAAAAGGGAAATTTATCTCAGACGATTTGAAATTAACTTATGTTAAGAAACCAAAATTAATGACAAGGAATACATCTGATCTAGATTAATCATTGATTAATAAATTTGCTTGTGAATGCTTGAACTTGACTGAATGATTGAATTGTCTGATATCCCTGATCTATGATACTTTGTGATATATACTGGTTTATGTGTGACCTGTAATGTAGTTTATTTATCTGGGATAAATGTAATTTATTATCTGTAATTTATATATCTGTGATCTGTGAATAAAGGATAAGCATTATAGTTTATATCACTTATCAACTATATTTCTGTGTTTTAATCTGTGATGATTGAATGATGTGGCACTATTGTGTTAAACCCCTGGACCACATTTATACACACACAAATATGGATTTCACGAGGAAATCGATTAAGTCACAAATTTTGAAATAGTTTTAAATTTGAATATTTAAATTCGAATAATTTGGAAATGGATTGGGTTTAAAGTGAAAAGCTTTCGAAATAGAATTTCAAAGATGAAATTTATTTTGAACAACTTAATTGAGTTTTGGAATTTAAATATTTTAATTCGAATTCAATTTTTGAAATTGAATTTTATAATTTGGAAACTAGGGACTAAAGATGTTATACCAGTTATATGGGTTAAACTATTTTAAAGGTATTGGTTTGGGAATTTGAATTTAAATCCAAAGGCTTTAACTCGTGTGAATAAAATTGGATCTTTCTGGAACGAAAACTAATTGTTTTCAAATAATAAAAGCTTTCAGATAAGAAGTGAACGTCCAATTTGTGTTAAAAGGAATTTTAAGTTAAAAATGAAAATGATTTTCCAAGTTATGGAAACGGTTTGAAAGCTATAAGTTAAATCTCTTTAATTTAAAGATTTTAAACGAGTTAATCCAATTGAAATGGAAATTGATTTGAAATCCATAAATGGATCTTTGTGAAACTGGGTGAATTTTGTGAAATAAATCTTTTGTTTAAAAGATTTGGAAATGGTAATTGGTTTAAACCATTTGAAGGAATGTTTTGAATTATTAAGTTGTGACTTAATTGAAATCTAATATCTTTATGTTTTTAAATGTTGCGTTCACTATTCGGTTTAGCCGGGAGAGGACCTTTGTGTCGTATAACCCATTCCGAATATGTGATTCGTCGTATATGGATAGCATTTGAAGACCGGTGGTGAAGACCGGGTATTTGTGAAAGCGATAGGATGACCTATCGATTGTCTCTGCACCGAGTCGCACCGGTATAGAGATTTCCTAAGTGATGGGAAGTCCGATCGGGATTGTGAATACCCGAAATGCAAGGGCTTCTTTGGAAGTGCCTTCGGTTCTGTTCGAACCCGGAACAGACTTGTATGGATTGTATGTCTGACACTACACTTTGAGATATAAAGCGGATTTCTTTCAAATACATATCTATTGGTGGTGGAGAATTTATTCTCTTAGCTTAACACCCTTCTCTGAGACGTACGAGCTCAGAGGTTATGTAGTTGAAGGTTATCAGCGATATACTCCCAATTTGGTAGTGTGGCATGCTGAGTGCTGCTGTGTGTTAATGATCATTGTTTGATCATTTGTGATATGATCATTTGTTTGATCATTTATCTTTGTGATCATTACTTTGATCATTTGTTGACCCAAAGCATGGCTTTGTACCAAAGCGTAGCTTTGTGGACGAGACTGCATCAGGACCTCACACCCCGTAAATGGTCAAAACAGGAAAGATGCGGCAAGGTTATGAGGGTCGCGCCCTTTAGGGTGTGTCATTCCCTTCTGGTAAAGGGTGGTATCATGGTATGGAGCCCAGATATTTACCTATGTGGTAGCTCCAATCTCATTTACTGTGTGGTTGTTGCTTAGAGGCGCCTCGGATAAAGGTCCCAAAGGACCGGGGAATGGCTTGCTCGAGTAGTAGTTACCTAGTTACAGAGGTAACCCGGCCTTGTGTTGGCAGAGATCCGGTTAGGTTCTCGGGACGTCCCGCCAGAGGCGATCCCATATGGCAGTAGGAAGTTCCTTAGCCTGACCATTTGTTGGAAAATCCAAACAAAACAATATGAGCCTTGTGCGGTTTTAGTTGTATAACCTGCCATGGAATGTGGCGGTAACCTGCTATTGAACATGGTAGCTATAGTAGGCATAAGATAATGGTCGTATGCTGGCTAAGATTAATATTCTACTTTCGAAATGTTTTCTGCACTTTGCACTTATAATAATAATATCAAAGAATTTCGCGTATTAAGCATGTTTGACTATCATAAGAAGAAATCTCCTCCAATTCTGCGTTTGCATTGTGTGTGTGGCGGGAGTTCTTATGGTAGTTTCATTTTCTAAAAAGCATATCGGATTTTCTTTTATAAATCTTGTTTTATTTAAAAGATAAACTATTTTTGTTGCTCACACCAGTCCCATGACTGATCCGGAGTTTATTGTTCCTTTCCTAAACTCTGCATGCTCACTATTTTCCACACGAGCAGTCTAGAGTTGGGCTTTTCAGATAGTTAGGTTTGGTAGATTATCTGGAGCTAGTTCAGTCTTTGGAGATGACTGATCTTGCTTAGCTTTGTGCATCATTATTGGGAGTTCAAGCTATTTCTGGATTGGCTCTTGGAGATGGAGTTGCAGTTTTGGAGTTCTTTCTTGAAGACTATCTTAGAGTTATTTTTTCCGCTGTTGGTTTTATCTATTTTCCTTTCCGCTGCTATTTTATTGTATCATATCTCTGATGTATATCGATATTTATTGTATCATCTGTTATATCAGGATGTTGTATCAGATGTTGTATATTGATATTCATTTTTTTTCTTCCACTGTGTTTTTTTGCTTAATTGTGTTATAAGCTCCGGCGAATCGAATTTGAATGGTCGAATCTACGGCATTCGAGTACGAGGTAAAGTATGGATGTCGATTTTCGAACGGGCAAAATCCGGTCCGTCACATTTGGTATCAGAGCTGAGGGTTAAAACTTTAGCTCGGGAGAATAACACGTTAAGTAGCTCATTAGAGATAGGGTGAAGTATATCCTAGAATGAGTAATCCCTAAGATATCCGTTCGAACGCCTCAATAAATTCTCTTACTATCCACCGATAGTGAGTATGAGGTCAAGAAGAGGACGAGATAGGGGACAGGGAAATACGACTATAATTGGTCAATGCCCTGCAACAGTGGGAACAATCTTTCTCTATCAATTTCCTTTGGTTCGTTTTCAAATTCTTTTGATTTCTTCGTGGCAATTGCAAGAAGAAGTTCCGGTGTGATGGTGGCCCTACGAATCGTTGTACGAAATCCTTACTTCGCATCTTCATCGATTTCCTATCAGTTTCGATTTAAATTGTAATAAATATGAATAAACTGGAAATTGAAAATTATGAATTAGAAATTTGGAATTGAAAATTTAAATTGAAAATTTTAAGTTGAGTTAAATTGATTAATAGAATATGAAGCTAAATTTGAATTGTATCGATAAAACGATATCGGTTAAAACCAAATTCGAAATTCTATTATAATTTCTTGGGTAGATCGAAGTCCGAAGAGGGGCAAATTATATATACTTTGAGTTATTCCGACTTGAATTTGGAATCCATTCCTAGTATTTGAAAATTATAGAAGATTAAATCTATCTCTTTTGTTCAGCATCTCTTGTCAATTCTTCGATTGTTCCTGGTAGACCCAGGAAGAAGATTTGATATATTAGTATGGGACACAAACTCCGGATAGACCAAAATTGTTTGTTTGGATGTATTGGTTGCTTTGTTTGCTTTGGTTGCTATGGTTGATAGATATACTATGGTTTTTAAACTAATTTTTTTGAAATTATACCCAAAAGTAGACAGATATGTGAATACAATTTGAGTCCGGATATATTCTATGAATGATTAGTTATCCCTTCTAACTAATCAATGTCTCTCCACATTTCGTAAATTTGGATAACCCGAATATCTTATGAAGTGTTAAATGAGTTATTCTCATATTGTTGATATTCTGATTTGGTAAGCCAAATGCAGAATTTATACCTAGTTGATCTGGGAAGATATTTCTCTATCATGGTGTATCTACCTTTGTTGTTTTCGTGCCTGCGAATTTCGAGGACGAAATTCTTTTTAAGGGGGAAAGTCTGTAACGATCCCGAATTTTAATTTATTTTAAATTGATAATTAATTTCGTTTTTGATTTAAAATTTGTGAAATT
This sequence comes from Allium cepa, assembly GCA_030765085.1. Taxonomy (NCBI): domain Eukaryota; kingdom Viridiplantae; phylum Streptophyta; class Magnoliopsida; order Asparagales; family Amaryllidaceae; genus Allium; species Allium cepa. Next base: position 441,954,633 of record CM060938.1, on the reverse strand, counting down.
AAATGGTTAATCGATTTGATTTTTCCAAATTCAAATAAATTATGTTATTTACTAATTGTGTTATAAGCTCCGGCGAATCGAATTTGAACGGTCGAATCTACGGCATTCGAGTACGAGGTAAAGTATGGATGTCGATTTTCGAACGGGCAAAATCCGGTCCGTCACAACCGAGCTCGGCCATCTTCTAGCCGACGGTGGCACGTGTAGGGAGCTTCGACGTGAGGTGGCCCGATCTTTGTCAAAGTGGACGATGGAGGCGCGAGCATTAGGGCTACTTGGCGGCTTGATGGATTGTTATCACGTTCGAACGCGGCTTTGAACGAAAGGTGGAAGAAAATAGGGTGCGGCCGAGATTGCAGGAAGGGTGATCGAACGGTCTTGATGCAGTTAGGTTTAAAATTAAAATAAAAGTGTAAATTTATTTATATTTAAAATCGTGTGATCTTTAAAATTTGATAACTTGTTCATACGAGGTCGGAATTGCACGAAACGAATTGCGTTAGCTTCGTTTTGTCGAGCACTACGCAATGGAGATGGTTAGGAGTCGTTTGAAGTTAGTGAAAATTTTGGGTAAAATTAAACGTACGTTTAATTTTATTCGAAACAAACGCTACAGCTGTTATCGGAACTCAAAGTGAGAACTTCTCGCTCAATCGAATTGTTTCGATTTAAATTTTAAATAGTTAAATTTAAAATTTCTTGATTGTGTGATTGGATGATAGTTATTATCTATTGTATTGAAATAGGCCCTATACGCCGTATATTAAGCGGAGGTTATTTATAAAAAACATATACCGCGATAATTCCAACTTGTATGGAATTGGTATTATATATGTATTTGGAGTTGGTTTCCCGCATTATGTAGCGTATGAGACACTATTGCGCCGCATAATAGTGGATAGTATTTTATAAATCCCATATACCGCGATATTTCACCTCGAAGCGCAATTGGTATTGTGCTAACATCTGTGGATGCAGGGAAACAGGTTGGTGGGACCCAACTGGATTCCTCAAACATTTGAATTTGTTTCAATGTTGTGTGTTGATCTATTTATAATCTGCGTGATTATCATTGTGATTGAAATCGTTAAAGGCTAAAATTTTAGCCGAATATATTTTTGGTATCGTTAGATGCCAAAAAAAATAAAATTTGATTCTTGAAAATTTAAGTTGAGAATTCATAATAAAATTTAATTTTGGAATTGATTCATATTAAATAAATAAACGTTGTAATTTTTATGTTATAAAAATTATGATCTTTGTGAAATATAACCAAAATGTGATTTTTTGAAATAAGTAGTTAACTAATTTATAAAATGGTTTAAATTGGGATTTTTGAATTACTATAAATGATTTACACAAAAGATTTATAAAAATTGATATTTATAAATTAAAATATTGGAATTATAAAATGAGTTTTTATAAGTGTTAAAATGAAGTATAAATGGATTTCATAAGTGGATGAAATCTATAGATTTATAAATTGTGAAGTTATAAAATGAATAGATTTTGTAAAAATAAAAGATTTATAAGTAATTAACTTATAAATTGGATTTTGGCGTGTATATGAGATATGGATAGAATATGTTAATAAAGTGATTTTATAAGTTGAAGTGGTTATAAAGTATAAATGGAATTTATAAACGTTGTTTTATAAATCCGAAATCGACTTATTTTGATAAGTTTAATTATTATAGCTTATTAAAGGGAATATATCCACGATTTTGGACAGTGAATAGTATAGTAAAGAAATGTTTTGGGAAAGTGATATTTTAAATAGAATTTAAAACAATTTAAAGATGTTTTAAAATGTATTAAGTATCAAAACCAAAGATTTCAACATTTATTGTTGAAATAACGTTTTCGAGAAATAGAAGGAAATGGTGGACTATAACACTGTTGTTATGGTAAATGATTTCCGAAAGGAAAAGTTATGTATAGTATTAGGGTTTATATATCTATCTTAATTTTGAATCCCTATACTAGTGATTTTAGGTCGTCGTAACGATGTTTTCATAACATTCGTTTTGACCCAAATAAATGTGTTTAAGGGAAGTTTTCCTTCAAGAATAAAATATATACTTAATTGTGACTTAAGCATATTGAATATTTTCCAAATATTGAAAATAAACAGATTGGTGAATTTCTTATTATTGAATAAGAATGGAAATATTTTCCAATATGAAGTGAATGTTTTGAGATTTTATCTTTTAAAGATAAATTGAAAGTGAATAATTGAAATCGATTTGACAAATCGTATAAAAAGTGAATATTTGGAAATGTAAATTCACAATGGATATTTATAAGGGAAATTTGTTTTAAAAATAAACATTAATTTATCTTTAAAAGTGTGAAAATAAATTTACGGATTTGGAACGTAAATTTAATAAATCGGTAAGGATTTATTCGATTGGTTAAATGAACCATTTTGGAATGAAAGTTGTAAAGGTGAAAATTGATTTGAAATTTGTTTTCAAATGGTTGAAATGTGGAATATATATCTTGTAAAGATATTTTTGGAAAATAAATAATTTGGGAAATTATTTGAAATCGGGTGATGTTGTGAATATTGATTGATAGTTAAATAACCAACTATCAATATTGACCCTTAAATGGTTATTCGTTGTGAATTGGTTGAAATTGAATGCTACACCTATTTTTAAATTATTGCGCTCGTTATTCGGATTACCCATTCCGAATAGTGATACGACGTAATGGATAGCATTGAAGACCGGTGGTGAAGATCGGGTATTTGTGAAAACGATAGGATGACCTATCGATTGTCTCTGCACCGTTAGCGACGGTATGGAGATTTCCCTTGTGATGGGAAATTCAATCGGGATTGTGAATACCCGAATTGCAAGGGCTTCTTTTGAAGTGCCTTCGGTTCTGTTCGAACCCGGAATAGACTTGTATGGTTACGTATCTGACATTACATTTTGAGATATAAAGCAGATTTCTTTCAAATACATTTCTGTTGGTGCAGAGGATTTATTATCTTAGCTTAACACCCTTCTATGAGACGTACGAGCTCAGAGGTTTTGTAGTTGAAGGTTATCAGCGATATATTCCCAATTTGGTAATGTGGCATGCTGAGTGTTGCTGTGTGATGATTATTTATTGATCATTTGTTGATCGAAGCGTGGCTTTTTGAAAAAGCGTAGCTTTGTGGACGATACTTCGTCAGACCTCACACCCCGGAAATGGTCGAAACAGGAATATGCGGCAAGGTTATGAGGGTCGCTCCCTTTAGGATATGTCATTTCCTTCTGGAAAAGGGTGGTGTCAGGTATGGAGCCCTGATGCTTAACCTATGTGGTTGCTCCAATCTCATTTTTCTGTGTGGTTGTTGCTTGGTAATAGAGGGCCCTCGGATAAAGGTCCCAAAGGACCGGGGAGTGGCATACTCGAGTAGTAGTTACCTAGTTACAGAGGTAACCCGGCCTTGTGTTGGCAGAGATCCAGTTAGGTTCTCGGGACATCCCGCCAGAGGCGATCCCATGTGGCAGTAGGAAGTTCTTAGCCTGACCATTTGTTGGAAATCCAATTCCCAACACGAACCCAATACGGGTTTAGTTGTATACAATGCCATTTACTTATGGTGGTCACCACTGTTTAGATGGTAGCTATAGTAGGCATAGTTTGAAATGTCTATGCTGGCTAAGATTAATATTCTATTTTCGAAATGCTTTCATCACTATGCACTAATAATAATATCAAAAATGATTAGTCTTGCGTAGTAAGCATCTTTGACTATCATAAGGAGAAATCTCCACCAATTCTGCGTTTTCATTGTGTGTGTGCGGGGAGGCCTTATGGTAGTTTCATTTTCCAAGAGCATTGCGAATATTGTTTCACTTCTCTTGTTGTTGTTGTTTTAAAAGATAAATAACTTCTTTAGTTCTCACACCAGTCCCATGACTGACCTGGAGTTGATTGTTCTCTTCCTAAACTCTGGATGCCCATAATTTTCCACACGGGCAGTCTAGAGTCAGGTTATCAGGTCATTCTGGATTCAGAAGTGCTATGGAGCTCAGGTGGCGAGCTGGATGGCGAGGCGTATTACTTGTATATGATATTATCTTTCCGCTGTAAAATTTCACTTGTAAGGACATGTTTGTATATCTTTCCATTGTTTTGTTGTGTTGTATGTTGTTGTTGTACACTCTGATGATAATGTAATGTATTAACTGATATAGTTCTTTGTTTTAAAAATTATTCTTTTATCTATAATATGTTGCTCCGCTGCGATATGTGAGATTCTGATATTGTTTCTATTCTGTTTTCTTGCTTCTTCCATCTTTTTCTTCTACCTTTTCTTTTTAACCCTCATGTTTCTGTTTTTCGGCATTCGATTGCTCGGCAGTTGATACAGTGGCCGTATTGATGTCGATTTTCGAAAGTCGAAGAATCGGGTCATGACAATTTGGTATCAGAGCATATGGTTAAGTGACAACCTTGGCTCTATTGGGGATTATCATTAGAGATAGAGTCAGCAGAACTCTAGAATGAGTTTGAGTGTAATAATAGATATGAGAGCGTATTTGTTAGTGAATATGAAATTGTTTTGTATTGTGTTGACTTATCGGTTGATTGTTTATAGATTCTGGTCGATGCAGTTTAGCTAACTGTCATCGATAGGGGTTTCTAAACTCTTAGGCGAGATAAACCGACATAGTATTGTTTTAAATTGGGTAAATGAAATAATTTTTCCTCAATTATATTTTATATATATAAAGGAATAATTTTTCAGAATTATCAAAGCGTATGCAAAAATTGAATTGTTTGATTGTTGAAAATGTAAAAATATATAAGTGGATCAAAGTTGTTTGAATAATCTGAATAAAAACAACAATTGTGAAAGAATAAATTATATAAAAGCAACAATTGTATAAGTATAGAATTATAATTGAAATGATTTGCAATTGTGAAATAATCTTGTATAAGTAAAGGGAAATAGTGAAATTATATAAGCAAGATTTATAAATGTGATTTATAAATAAAATAAAATTTTGAAAGAACTAAAAGCACTGGATTCACTATCGTTGCTGGGAACAATAAGGCTGATGACTGCAGCATCATTATTATCATTTTCGAGTTTCGGTGTGATGGATTTGCTACCATAGTAAATTGAAATTGAATTTTGTTGTGATAAACAGATTTGAAATTAAAATCCAAGTTGTAATTTATAAATAAAAGTGAAATAAGTTTTGAACTTATAATATGAAATAATAAAAAAATTTAGCTTTGGTAAAGTTGAAATAAATTTGAATTAGTATGATAAAAATGTATGATTTGAAATATAACTAAAGGAAGTTAAATAAATTAAATCAGATTTAGAAGTTGAATAATAAGTTGTATAACTTATTAAATGTGAAAATGTAAGTAAACCAATTATTAAAATGGTTAGACAACTTTGTTAAGCAAAACAAGGTATGAATCTGAATAAGTGATAAAAAAATCGACTTTGGTAAAAGATTAATAGAATCATATTGGAGCTGGAATTTGAATTGGATTTTAACTGGATTAGATATGTTTGTGAAATGGAAATTTAAGTTAAGTTAAACAAATGATGTTTAAAAAGAATATAACTTAAGTGATGCTGAATGAAATTGATTTTGGTATTGAAGTAAAATAATGAAGTGAATTAAATGGATATGAACATGAATTATGTAAAGGAGATTCAACTTTATTTGTAAAATAAATTAGTAATTGAACTCATGAATTGAATATTAATCAATCGAATGTAATGAATTGATATAGAATAATGGATATAAGTGTTAATTCATTTAAGGCTAATCGAATGTTAAACCAAATTAAAGGTAAACAAAGTGAATATGAATGTTGAATGTAAAGTGAATAAATTCGGTTGTGTTGGTTATACATTGGTTGTTAGATTATTGTTAATCGATTGAATAGAAATTCATATGCAATTGAATGAATAAAATTGAAAGCTAAAGCAATTAAATTCAAATGGGAAGTTAAGTAAATTTAAATTGAATGGAAATTGGTTTGAATTGAAAGTGAACAAATGTGAATGTAAATTAGTGAATGCAAACTAATTGAAAATGAATAAATGAATGTTGATGTATATAAATTGGTTGTAAACAATTACAAGTAATGTTGAAATCATATAAGTTGCTTATAAACCTTGCTTAGTATGCGTTTCTTTTAATATGCATGTGTTGTAGTTGTTTAAAAGAGTAAAATGTTAATAACTTCCTATATATGTCACTTACATATTTGTATTGAGTAAGTACAGGTACCGGGGCTACCGTTAGCGGGATTTGGGTTGCGCAAAATGCTAAATAAATAACTGCTTTGCTTAAAAGTGATAAAAAGGTACTCCTACGCAATAAAAATAGGAAATATGAACTGTTTTTCTGTTTTCCGACCGTGTGGGTCGATGTATATATATTTATCTCTATTGTGATATTGTAAAAGCTCCTCCATACAAAGGAGGTTATCGCGAAATTTTTTGAAAATCTAAGGCGTTAGAAAATTTTCGGGAAATTTTGGGAAAGTTTTGTGAAAACTAAGTTTTGATTTGAAGTTAAAGATTAAACGATATAGTTGATTTTGAAAAAATAACTATATATGGATTTGAAAAATTAGTAAATATTTTGTAAGAAGTTTAACTATGGATTTGGAAAAGTTAAACACTTAAGAGATTTGTAAATCTAATTTGAACGGTTTATTCTGAAAAGTTAATGGATGCCAAAAACTTTTCTTACTTGGTAATTTCGAGGACGAAATTCTTTTAAGGGGGGAAGCTTGTAACGACCCAGAATTTCTGTCATTTGAAATTCAGATAATTAATTGATTTTAAATATCAACAAGTAAAATTTGTAAGTCGAATAAATTATTTTTCGAATATTTGGATTTAATGGGGTAATTAAATCGATAATTTAATATTTGAAATTGTGTAAATAATTGGAAATTGGGTTTAATGTGATTAAAAATGATTTATAAAGTTATAATAAATCATATTGGAGTTATAGTGATGTTATAGAACTTTTAAAATTGAATTAAAAGTCAATTTGTGAAAATTGAATATTTTAATATTTAATCGACTAGTGAAAATAGTCATTTTTCAAACAGTCTCGGATTTCGACGAAACTAGTTTCATCGGATCTGTAATGTTATATTATTATAAGGTTTCAAATTTCGTGTCAATCGGATTTAGCGTTTGTCCGAGGCAAGCCAAAACGCATAAAAATTGGTTTAATCGATTTAATTTAAATTTGATCGTTTATTGCTGTAACTCGCACAGATGTTCGAATTAGCCTTCGAAACACGTTCCATTGTATCAGAAATGCGGGATAAAACCTAGAAATGCTAGCCGGCACGCTTCGTTTGGAGTTCGGAAAATTTCGGATGAATAGTAATTTGAGAATTTTCTATAGAAGAACGGAACATTTTTATTTTGCAAACAAAAACCTTAGGGTTCATCTCTAAGCTTCAGTCGCCTCCCTCTATTTTAATGGCCGAGAATACACGATCTTCTCCTCCATTTTTCTCCAAATTCGTGAAGTTCTAGCCAATCCTTCCAACTAGAAGATTGTAGGGCGCTTCGAGATCCACCTATCCAACGGTAGATTTGGAGAATCGTCATCGACTGGAGGCGCAGTTCACTGCCGTTCGTCGCACGTTTCTGCATGATTTTTGTGGTCTTGTAACAACCGAGCTCGACAATCTTCTAGCCGATGGTGGCACGTGAAGGGATCTTCGACGTGAGGTGGTCTGATCGTTGTCAAAGTGGACGATGGTGGCACGAGCATTAAGGCTAATTGGCGGCTTGATGGGTTGTTATCACGTTCGAACGCAGCTTTGAACGAAAGGAGGAAGAAAATAGGGTGTGGTCGAGATTGCAAGAAGGGTGATCGAACGGTCTAGACGCAGTTAGGTTTAAAATTAAAATAAAAGTGTAAATTTATTTGTATTTAAAATCGTGTGATCTTTAAAATTTGATAATTTGTTCATACGAGGTCGGAATTGCACGAAACGAATTGTGTTGGCTTCGTTTTGTCGAGCACTACGCAATGGAGCTGGTTTGGAGTCGTTTGAAGTTAGTGAAAATTTCAGGTAAAATTAAACGTACGTTTAATTTTATTCGAAATAAACGCTACAACTGTTATCGGAACTCAAAGTGAGAACTTCTCACTCAATCGAATTGTTTCGATTTAAATTTTAAATAGTTAGATTTAAAATTGCTTGATTGTGTGATTGGATGATAGTTATTATCCATTGTATTGAAATAGACCCTATACGCCGTAAATTAAGCGGAGGTTATTTATTAAAAACATATACCGCGATAATTCCAACTTGTATGGAATTGGTATTATATATGTATTTGGAGTTGATTTCCCGCATTATGTAGCGGATGAGACACTATTGCGCCGCATAATAGCGGATAGTATTTTACAAATCCCATATACCCCGTTATTTCCCCTCGAAGCGGAATTGGTATTGTGCTAACATATGTGGATGTAGGGAAACAGGTTGGAGGGATCCAACTGGATTCCTCAAACATTTTAATTTGTTTCAATGTTGTGTGTTGATCTATTTATAATCTGCGTGATTATCTTTGTGATTAAAATCGTTAAAGGCTAAATTTTAGCCGAATATATTATTGGTATTGTTAGATGCCGAAAATAAATAAAATCTGATTCTTGAAAATTTAAGTTGAGAATTCATAATAAAATTTAATTTTGGAATTGATTCATTTTAAATAAATAAACGTTGTAATTTTTATGTTATAAAAATTATGATCTTTGTGAAATATAGCCCAAATGTGAATTTTTGAAATAAGTAGTTAATTAATTTATAAAATGGTTTAAATTGGTATTTTTGAATTACTATAAATAATTTGTAGAAAAGATTTATAAAAATTGATATTTATAAATTAAAATATTGGAATTATAAAATGAGTTTTTATAAGTGTTAAAATGAAGTATAAATGGATTTCATAAGTGGATGAAATCTATAGATTTATAAATTGTGAAGTTATAAAATGAATAGATTTTGCAAAAATAAAAGATTTATAAGTAATTAACTTATAAATTGGATTTTGGCGTGTAAATGAGATATGGATAGAATTTGTTAATAAAGCAATTTTATAAGTTGAAGTAGTTATAAATTATAAATGGAATTTATAAACGTTGTTTTATAAATCCGAAATCGACTTATTTTGATAAGTTTAATTATTATAGCTTGTTAACGGGAATATATCCACGATTTTGGACAGTGAATAGTATAGTAAAGAAATGATTTGGGAAGGTGATATATTAAATAGAATTTAAAACAATTTAAAGATGTTTTAAAATGTATTAAGTATCGAAACCATAGATTTCAACATTTATTGTTGAAATAGACGTTTTCGAGAAATAGAAGGAAATGGTGGACTATAACACTGTTGTTATGGTAAATGATTTCCAAAAGGAAAAGTTTTGTATAGTATTGGGGTTTATATATCTATCTTAATTTCTAATCCCGATACTAGTGATTTTGGGTTGTCGTAACGATGTTTTACGTAACATTCGTTTTGACCCAAATAAATGTGTTTAAGGGAAGATTTCCTTAAAGAATAAAATATATACTTAATTGTGACTTAAGTATATTGAATATTTTCCAATATTGAAAATAAATAGATTGGTGCATTACTTATTATTGAATAAGTATGGAAATGTTTGCCAATGTAAAGTGAATGTTTTGAGTTTTATCTTTTAAAGATAAATTGAAAGTGAATAATTGAAATCGATTTGAAAAATCGTATAAAAAGTGAATATTTGGAAATGTAAATTCACAATGGAAATTTATAAGGGAAATTTGTTTTAAAAATAAACATTGATTTATCTTTAAAAGTGTGAAAATAAATTTACGGATTTGGAACGTAAATTTAATAAATCGGTAAAAATTTATTAAATTGGTTCAAATGAACCATTTTGAAATGAAAGTTGTAAAGGTGAAAATTGATTTGAAATTTATTTTCAAATGGTCGAAGTGTGGAATATATATCTTGTAAAGATATTTTTGGAAAATAAATAATTTGGAAAATTATTTGAAATTGGGTGATGTTGTGAATATTGATTGATAGTTAAATAACCAACTATCAATATTGACCCTTAAATGGTTATTCGTTGTGAATTGGTTGAAATTGAATGCTACACCTATTTTTAAATTATTGCGCTCGTTATTCGGATTACGCATTCTGAATAGTGATACGATGTAATGGATAGCATTTAAGACCGGTGGTGAAGACCGGGTATTTGTGAAAATGATAGGATGACCTATCGATTGTCTCTGCACCGTCAGCTACGGTATGGAGATTTCCTTTGTGATGGGAAATTCAATCGGGATTGTGAATACCCGGATTGCAAGGGCTTCTTTTGAAGTGCCTTCGGTTCTGTTCGAACCCAGAACAGACTTATATGGTTACGTGTATGACATTACATTTTGAGATATAAAGCAAATTTCTTTCAAATACATTTCTGTTGGTGCAGAGGATTTATTCTCTTAGCTTAACACCCTTCTTTGAGATGTACGAGCTTAGAGGTTTTGTAGTTGAAGGTTATCAGCGATATATTCCCAATTTGGTAATGTGGCATGCTGAGTGTTGCTGTGTGATGATTATTTATTTATCATTTGTTGATCAAAGCGTGGCTTTGTGAAAGAGCGTAGCTTTGTGGACAAGACTTCGTCAGACCTCACACCCCAAAATGGTCAAAACAGGAATATGCGGCAAGGTTATGAGTCCCTTTATGGTATGTCATTTCCTTCTGGAAAAGGGTGGTGTCAGGTATGGAGCCCTGATGCTTAACCTATGTGGTTGCTCCAATCTCATTTTTCTGTGTGGTTGTTGCTTGGTGATCGAGGACCCTCGGATAAAGGTCCCAAAGGACCGGGGGGTGGCATATTCGTGTAGTAGTTACCTAGTTACAGAGGTAGCCCGGCCTTGTGTTGGCAGAGAGCTGGTTAGATTCTCGGGACGTCCCACCAGAGGTGATCCCATGTGGCAGTAGGAAGTTCCTTAGCCTGACCATTTGTTGGAAATCCAATTCCAAATACGAACCCAGTACGGTTTTAGTTGTATAACCTGCCATTTACTTTTAGTGGTCACTACTGTTTAGATGGTAGCTATAGTAGGCATAGTTCGAAATGTCTATGCCAGCTTAGATTAATATTCTATTTTCGAAACGCTTTCATCACTATGCAGTAATAATAATACCAAAAATGATTGGTTTTGCGTAGTAAGCATATTTGACTATCATAAGGAGAAATCTCCTCCAATTCTGCGTTTTCATTGTGTGTATGCGGGAAGGCCTTATGGCAGTTTCTTTTTCCAAGAGCATTGCGAATATTGTTTCACTTATCTTGTTGTTGTTGTTTTAAAAGATAAATAACTTCTTTAGTTCTCACACCAGTCCCATGAATGACCTGGAGTTTATTGTTCTCTTCCTAAACTCTGGGTGCCCATAATTTTCCACACGGGCAGTCTAGAGTTAGGTTATCAGGTCATTCTGGATTCAGAAGTGCTATGGAGCTCAGGTGGCGAGCTGGATGGCGAGGCATATTACTTGTATATGATATTATCTTTCTGTTGTAAAATTTCACTTGTAAGGACATGTTTGTATAACTGTCCATTTTTTTGTTGTGTTGTATATTGTTGTTGTACACTCTGATGATAATGTAATGTATTAACTGATATAGTTCTTTGTTTTAAAGATTATTCATTTATCTATTATATGTTGTTCCGCTGCGATATATGAGATTCTGATATTGATTCTGTTCTTTTTCTTACTTCTTCTATCTTTTTCTTCTACCTCTTCTTTTTAACCCTCATGGTTCGGTTTTTCGGCATTCGATTGCTCGGCAGTTGATACAGTGGCCGTATTGATGTCGATTTTCGAAAGTCGAAGAATCGGGTCATGACAATTTGGTATCAGAGCATATGGTTAAGTGACAACCTTGGCTCTGTTGCGGATTACTCATTAGAGATAGAGTCAGCAGTACTCTTGAATGAGTTTGAGTGTAATATTAGATATGAGAGCGTATTTGTTAGTGAATATGAAATTGTTTTGTATTGTGCTGACTTAACGGTTGATTGTTTATGGATTCTGGTCGATGCAGTCTAGCTAATAGTCGTCGATAGGGGTTTCTAAACTCTTAAACGAGATAAACCGACATAGTATTGTTTTAAATTGGGTAAATGAAATAATTTTTCCTCGATTATATTTATATATATAAAGGAATAATTTTTCAGAATTATCAAAGTGTATGTAAAAATTGAATTGTTTGATCGTTGAAAATGCAAAAATATATAAGTGAATCAAAGTTGTTCGAATAATCTGAATAAAAACAACAATTGTGAAAGAATAAATTATATAAAAGCAACAATTGTATAAGTATAAAATTATAATTGAAATGATTTGCAATTGTGAAATAATCTTGTCTAAGTAAAGGGAAATAGTGAAATTATATAAGCAAGATTTATAAATGTGATTTATAAATAAAAGAAAATTTTGAAAGAACTAAAAGCACTGGATTCACTGTTGTTGCTAGGGAATAATAAGGGTGATGACTGCAGCATCATCAGTATCATTTTCGAGTTTCGGTGTGATGGATTTGCTACCATAGTAAATTGAAATTGAATTTTGTTGTGATAAACAGATTTGAAATTAAAATCCAAGTTGTAATTTATAAATAAAAGTGAAATAAGTTTTGAACTTATAATATGAAATAATAAAGAATTTTAGCTTTGGTAAAGTTGAAATAAATTTGAATTAGTATGATAAAAATGTATGATTTGAAATATAACTAAAGGAAGTTAAATAAATTAAATCAGATTTAGAAGTTGAATAATAAGTTGTATAACTTATTAAATGTGAAAATGTAAGTAAACCAATTATTAAAATGGTTAGACAACTTTGTTAAGCAAAACAAGGTATGAATCTGAATAAGTGATAAAAAAATCGACTTTGGTAAAAGATTAATAGAATCATATTGGAGTTGAAATTTGAATTGGATTTTAACTGGATTAGATATGTTGTTGAAATGGAAATTTAAGTTAAGTTAAACAAATGATGTTTAAAAAGAATATAACTTAAGTGATGCCGAATGAAATTGATTTTGGTATTGAAGTAAAATAATGAAGTGAATTAAATGGATATGAACTGGAATTATGTAAAGGAGATTCAACTTTATTTGTAAAATAAATTAGTAATTGAACTCATGAATTGAATATTAATCAATCGAATGTAATGAATTGATATAGAATAATGGATATAAGTGTTAATTCATTTAAGGCTAATCGAATGTTAAACTAAATTGAAGGTAAACAAAGTGAATATGAATGTTGAATGTAAAGTGAATAAATTCGGTTGTGTTGGTTATACATTGGTTGTTAGATTATTGTTAATCGGTTGAATAGAAATTCATATGCAATTGAATGAATAAAATTGAAAGCTAAAGCAATTAAATTCAAATGGGAAGTTAAGTAAATTTAAATTGAATGGAAATTGATTTGAATTGAAAGTGAACAAATGTGAATGTAAATTAGTGAATGTAAACTAATTGAAAATGAATAAATGAATGTCGCTGTATATAAATTGGTTGTAAACAATTACAAGCAATGTTGAAATCATATAAGTTGCTTATAAACCTTGCTTAGTATGCGTTTCTTTTAATATGCATGTGTTGTAGTCGTTTAAAAGAGTAAAATGTTAATAACTTCCTAAATAAATAACTGCTTTGCTTAAAATTGCCAAAAAGGTATGCCTACGCAATAAAAATAGGAAATATGAACTGTTTTTCTGTTTTCCAACGGTGTCGGTCGATGTATATATATTTATCTCTATTGTGATATTGTAAAAGCTCCTCCGTACAAAGTAGGTTATCGCGAAATTTTTTGAAAATTTAAGGCGTTGGAAAATTTTCGGGAATTTTTGGGAAAGTTTTGTGAAAACTAAGTTTTGATTTGAAGTTAAAGATTAAACGATATAGTTGATTTTTGAAAAGATAAAACTTAGTAAATATTTTGTAAGAAGTTTAACTATGGATTTGGAAAAGTTAAACACTTAAGAGATTTGTAAATCTAATTTGAACGGTTTGTTTTGAAAAGTTAATGGATTCCAAAAACTTTTCTTACTTGTTAATTTCGAGGACGAAATTCTTTTAAGAGGGGAAGTTTGTAACGACCCAGAATTTCTGTCATTTGAAATTCAGATATTTAATTGATTTTAAATATCAACAAGTAAAATTTGTAAGTCGAATAAATTATTTTTCGAATATTTGCATTTAATTGGATAATTAAATCGATAATTTAATATTTGAAATTGCGTAAATAATTGAAAATTAGGTTTAATGTGATTAAAAATGATTTATAAAGTTATAATAAATCATATTGGAGTTATAGTGATGTTATAGAACTTTTAAAATTGAATTAAAAGTTAATTTGTGAAAATTGAATATTTTAATATTTAATCGACTAGTGAAAATAGTCATTTTTCAAACAGTCTCGGATTTCGACGAAACTAGTTTCATCGGATCCGTAATGTTATATTATTGTAAGGTTTCAAATTTCATGTCAATCGGATTTAGCGTTTGCCCGAGGCAAGCCAAAACGCATAAAAATTGGTTTAATCGATTTAATTTAAATTTGATCGTTTATTGCTGTAACTTGCACAGATGATCGAATTAGCCTTCGAAACACGTTCCATTGTATCCGAAATGTGGGGTAAACCCTAGAAACGCCAGCCGGCACGCTTCATTTGGAGTTCGGAAAATTTCGGATGAATAGTAATTTGAGAATTTTCTATAAAAGGACGAAACATTTCTATTTTGCAAACAAAAACCTTAGGGTTCATCTCTAAGCTTCAGCCGCCTCCCTCTATTTTAATGGCCGAGAATACACGATCTTCTCCTCCATTTTTCTCCAAATTTGTGAAGTTTTAGCCAATCCTTCCAACTAGAAGATTGTAGGGCGCTTCGAGATCTACCTATCCAACGGTAGATTTGGAGAATCGTCATCGATTGGAGGCGCAGTTCACTGCCGTTCGTCGCACGTTTCTGCATGATTTTTGTGGTCTTGTAACAATCAAGCTCGACAATCTTCTAGCCGATGGTGGCACGTGTAGGGAGCTTCGACGTGAGGTGGTTCGATCGTTGTCAAAGTGGACGATGGTGGCACGAGCATTAGGGCTAATTGGCGGCTTGATGGGTTGTTATCACTATCGAACGCGGCTTTGAACGAAAGGAGGAAGAAAATAGGGTATGGTAGAGATTGCAGGAAGGGTGATCGAATGGTCTTGATGTAGTTAGGTTTAAAATTAAAATAAAAGTGTAAATTTATTTATATTTAAAATCGTGTGATCTTTAAAATTTGATAACTTGTTCATACAAGGTCGGAATTGCACGAAACGAATTGCGTTGGCTTCGTTTTGTCGAGCATTACGCAATGGAGCTGGTTTGGAGCCATTTGAAGTTAGTGAAAATTTCGGGTAAAATTAAACCTACGTTTAATTATATTCGAAACAAACGCTACAACTGTTATCGGAACTCAAAGTGAGAACTTCTCACTCAATCGAATTGTTTCGATTTAAATTTTAAATAGTTCAATTTAAAATTGCTTGATTGTGTGATTGGATGATAGTTATTCTCTGTTGTATTGAAATAGACCCTATACGCCGTATATTAAGCGGAGGTTATTCATTAAAAACATATACCACGATAATTCCAACTTGTATGGAATTGGTATTATATATGTATTTGGAGTTGATTTCCCGCATTATGTAGCGGATGAGACACTATTGCGCCGCATAATAGCGGATAGTATTTTATAAATCGCATATACCGCGATATTTCACCTCGAAGCGGAATAAATATTGTGCTAACATATACGGATGCAGGGAAACAGGTTGGAGGGATCCAACTGGATTCCTCAAACATTTGAATTTGTTTCAATGTTGTGTGTTGATCTATTTATAATCTGCGTGATTATGTTTGTGATTGAAATAGTTAAAGGCTAAAATTTTAGCCGAATATATTTTTGGTATCGTTAGATGCCGAAAATAAATAAAATTTGATTTTTGAAAATTTAAGTTGAGAATACATAATAAAATTTAATTTTGGAATTGATTCATTTTAAATAATAAACATTGTATTTTTTGTGTTATAAAAATTATGATCTTTATGAAATATAACCAAAATTTGATTTTTTGAAATAAGTAGTTAATTAATTTATAAAATGGTTTAAATTGGGATTTTTGTATTACTATAAATGATTTGTAGAAAAGATTTATAAAAATTGATATTTATAAATTTAAATATTGGAATTATAAAATGAGTTTTTATAAGTGTTAAAATGAAGTATAAATGGATTTCATAAGTGGATGAAATCTATAGATTTATAAATTGTGAAGTTATAAAATGAATAGATTTTGTAAAAATAAAAGATTTATAAGTAATTAACTTATAAATTGGATTTTGGTGTGTAAATGAGATATGGATAGAATTTGTTAATAAAGTGATTTTATAAGTTGAAGTAGTTATAAAGTATAAATGGAATTTATAAACGTTGTTTTATAAATCCGAAATCGACTTATTTTGATAAGTTTAATTATTATAGCTTGTTAACGGGAATATATCCACGATTTTGGACAGTGAATAGTATAGTAAAGAAATGATTTGGGAAGGTGATATATTAAATAGAATTTAAAACAATTTAAAGATGTTTTAAAATGTATTAAGTATCGAAACCATAGATTTCAACATTTATTGTTGAAATAGACGTTTTCGAGAAATAGAAGGAAATGGTGGACTATAACACTGTTGTTATGGTAAATGATTTCCGAAAGGAAAAGTTATGTATAGTATTGGGGTTTATATATCTATCTTAATTTCTAATCCCTATACTAGTGATTTTAGGTCGTCGTAACGATGTTTTCGTAACATTCGTTTTGACCCAAATAAATGTGTTTAAGGGAAGTTTTCCTTAAAGAATAAAATATATACTTAATTGTGACTTAAGCATATTGAATATTTTCCAAATATTGAAAATAAATAGATTGGTGAATTACATATTATTGAATAAGTATGGAAATTGTGACAGCCTGCAAATCCGTACCCCTTGTATCAACACTATTCTACCTCTATTAACTCAAGTGGCACAGAATTACGAACCATTAAGGTTAAAGAAGAAGAGATAGAAGAAGAAGAAACTAAACAATATCAGAATCTCACAGTAGCAATGGAATAAAATATAATAGTAAATATAGAACTTTACACAAAATGAAAACTATCACTGTTTTATACATCATATCATCAGAGTATCTCATACATCAACAATCACAAATCAGACTTACCATACAATCACAGCAGCGGGTATATATATAGGTACATATAATACGTCTCAGACTCCAGCTCCTCTCCTGCTCCATAGCATCCTAACTTGAACATATAATACTCGGTCTGACCCGAGCATTATAATGAAATAACACCCGAGTCAGTCTGGAATACCAGCTGATAATAAATATGCATCCAAATTGATTATTAAAGTTTCAAAATTCTTTGAAAAAACAAAAGCATCTCGTAAGACCACGCCACAAATAAACATGTCGGGTTTTTACCTTACGATAGCTAAATCGCTTTTTATAGAAATCCTCTGATATTATAATAGGGTCTATTTACAAATACTTATAAAATAGCCATATTGTTACATCTATTAAATTCCAGCTACTAGCCACAAAAGTGGGTAATACAAACAAAACTCGTACAAGGCTCGTAGGGAGAATGGATTTCCAACAATGACTAGGCACTGGGGTACCACTTGTCACAGTACGGGGCCTAGATCACCGTACCGAGGATTACTCCCTTCATCCCCTGCAACACAAGGCCGGAACCATTCCTTACTGCACGGTCCCGAACAAGATAAACCCCGTGGTTGGCGCGACCAACCACCCATTAAGCCCAAATATATAAGGGACATCTAGACAGGAGAAATATCTTGTCCTGCTTGGGCATGACCCACCTAACCTTGCTGCATATCCCCTGATTTTCAGTCATTCCCGGTTGATGAGGCTTGAGGCTAAGCGTTACCTTAAGAATGTTTTCACTTAGAATGCCCATCGTCCACCTGACAATGTTTCGCAAGCATTCGTCCATATAAGTCCGTCTCGGGTTCGAACGGAACCGAAGACACTACTCCTACTACATCCATTTGGAAATATCCTCAGGATTAGTAGCGACTAGCCCTTGCACTTCACTGCTCCATCTTCGACTCCGAACACGTTTTTCGCACGAAACGTACAAACCGGATCGAAGTGGGTTTCGAGAAATAAATCTCGATCCCGGTCTCTTCGAAACGATCAACATGTTTGTCCAATATTGATAGTCGGTGATTTAACTATCAATTTATATTCATAAACATCCATAAGCATCCATCACACAATAAATAATTCCCACATTATTTATTTGCCTCAATATCTTTACAAGATATATTTCCAACGTTTCAAAACTCATTTGAAAACAATTTCCCAAAATTCTTCCTTACAAGGTAAATCCTTTACCATATATTCCCATTGGAAATAACCAAGTTCAAAACAATTTAAATTTAAAATAGTTAAAATATTTTGTACTGAAATATGCTTTAAAATATGCAAATTTACTTCTAGTTATTTACTCAAAATATAATTTCGAAATATTTAAAGTAAAACTATTTTATAAGATATAACTTGATTTAAAAATAAGGTTTTAGTTAAACTAAAATTAAAAGTAGAGTTGTAAAAGGCTTAATACTAATTTCAAATAATTTAGGTCAAAACTAGCCTTTTTAAAACAATCCATTTATAAAAATAATTACTAATGTAATCGAAAATAACCACTATTGCTACTTTATTAATTAGCTTTTAAAACAATAATTTTCCAAACACTCATTTATAACAAGTTTTAAACTTAAATTCACTTTTAATAAAATCTGTTTAAAACTCAAACTTGGTGTTTCCCAGGGAAACTCATTCCTAATCAAATATCCCAAAAATACTTCTTATAAATTCTATCAATTTATTTAGATTCAGGTTTAAGTTTAATAACATAAGTTTACTTTTGCATTTAACAATTAATAACGTTTCTCTTTGATTATCATCCCAGATTTACCAATTTTCAATTTTCATTCTAAATAGATTTCAAATTTTAATTCTTTTAAATTCATTATTTAACAATATCTTTTATTTCTCTAAAATTCAATTTATCCATTTATAATTAATTATGGATTTATAATTTACCCAGCAATATTCCACTACAATGTTATTTCAGTTTTCCATCCAAGCAGGTTCTAATTTTTATATTCCTTATTTATTAATTTCTTAAGTCCGTTTTAAAACCCAATTTAATTTCTTTATAATTAAAACTCCAAATTTCTTTATAATTTAACATTCTGGGCTTATAATATATCCCACAATTTCACAATACAATTTAATCCCAAATTTATCAATCACAATATGTAAATAGGCATCATCATCAATTATAAAAATAATTACTACATTGTGAGGAATCCAGTTGGATCCCTCCAACCTGTTTTTCCTGCATCCACAAATATTAGCACAACACCATAAATATATATCAATCCAGGCTGATACAAATAAACATTTCAACCAATCACATAGATATTTAAATATTTACTATTTAAATCAGCTAACATTCCAGATGTGAGTGAGATAACTCACCTTGAGTTTCGGCGAGCGTTCGAAATTCAAATTAAATGGAACGACGTCCGATTTAACCCAAATTTCTACTTTCCCGGAATGAATCCGGATCTGCACCATCGCATAGTACTCTTTCCTGCGATTCCAACGCTACCAGTTTCGTTAAAATCTGATAATGTAAGTAATAGTTATTTAATTTTAAAGATTTGAATTAAATTTAAAACAATTTCTTTTATTAAAACCTCACCCCCCCATCTCTACTGTTCATCAGGAACGAGATCCAGGCCGTCCTTAGGTTCTTCCCTCACGCGTGATTCCCAGCTCAAAACAAACCCATGCTTGCTCTCTAGGGTTTCGAAACGCAACCCCATCGACACGCTCGAAGGCGCTCAAGCTCCACTACCTCGAAGAGCACGGCGCCTCACACCTCTAGCTCGAACGCGCGCCCACTCGGTCAACCTAAGTCGACGCAGCAGCGCTCCAAACGCGCGACGAACGCGGCGGCCCCACGCCCTCCACGCTGCACTAAACTCCATCACCACCGTACACATCGTAGATCTCAAAGCCCTCTTCGATTCTCCAGTTGGAAATTTTGTGAATTAATGCGAGGATAAAGAGAAATTCGCGAAGCAAAACTGGACAATTTCGGCCATAGAACGATATAAACGGCGGCTCCAATATGAAGCTAGGGTTTAGTAATAATTATGTATATATTATATTATTTAATACTATTTTAATTAATATAATTCTCAATTTATGCAAACGACCTCCAAATTCCACGTACCAACAGGCATTCCTAGGGTTTTTCCGCATTCCGGACACAAAGGAACAGGTTCCGTAAGCTAATTTGATCGTATGCGCGAGTTACGGGATTAAACGATTAATTTAAAATTAAATCGGTTAAAATGATTTCTATGCGTTTTCGAGTTGCCGGGGTCAAACGACAACTCTGATTGCTACGAAAATTGAAATCCGATAATAACTAACTATTACGGATCCAATGGAACTGGTTTCGTCGAATTCCGAGACTGTACCCCGGAAGGCTATTTTCACTCGTCTATTAAATCAAGCGATTTACTGAAATTATCAAAAACGCTTAAAATTTCACTTGTAAAATTTTATTTACTTAACAATCAATCATATAAACTATATAACCACATTAAAAATCATTCCGGTTCATTCCGGACCCAAAATCTGATTAAATTGTATTTTAATAATATTAAATTCATTCTTAAATTAATATAAAATTCCAAATATTAATTTTTCAACTTTAAAATTTATTTAAATTTCCCACCATACTATTTACACTCAAACAACTCAAAATAAATTTTTAAAACCATTTTATCACCATTTACAACCAGATTTACCTTTATCTCAATTTTGAATATTTAAATATTATTCTCTCGTAATTCAAATTCAACCAGAATTACTACAATTAAAAATTATAGCTTATTTTCATTGATTGAATCCGAAGTCATTCATTTCAAAATCAATTAAGGATCCACATTAAACATTTAAAACGAATTAAATGTTCCAATTCAATTG
The DNA here is from genome assembly GCA_030765085.1 of Allium cepa. Lineage (NCBI taxonomy): Eukaryota > Viridiplantae > Streptophyta > Magnoliopsida > Asparagales > Amaryllidaceae > Allium > Allium cepa. The sequence goes on along the minus strand of CM060938.1, from coordinate 441,933,391 downwards.
CTTAAAAATACGGGATGTTACAGAAATATTTTCCAATATGAAGTGAATGTTTTGGGATTTTATCTTTTAATGATAAATTGAAAGTGAATAATTGAAATCGATTTGAAAAATCGTATAAAAAGTGAATTTTTGGAAATGTAAATTCACAATGGAAATTTATAAGGGAAATTTATTTTAAAAATAAACATTAATTTATCTTTAAAAGTGTGGTAATAAATTTACGGATTTGGAACGTAAATTTAATAAATCAGTAAGGATTTATTCGATTGGTTTAAATGAACTATTTTGGAATGAAAGTTGTAAAGGTGAAACTTGATTTGAAATATGTTTTCAAATGATTAAAGTGTGGAATATATATCTTGTAAAGATATTTTTGGAAAATAAATAATTTAGGAAATTATTTGAAATCAGGTGATGTTGTGAATATTGATTGATTGTTAAATAACCAATTATCAATATTGACCCTTAAATGGTTATTCATTGTGAATTGGTTGAAATTGAATGCTACACCTATTTTTAAATTATTGCGCTCGTTATTCGGATTACCCATTCTGAATAGTGATACGACGTAATGGATAGCATTGAAGACCGGTAGTGAAGACCGGGTATTTGTGAAAACGATAGGATGACCTATCGATTGTCTCTGCACCGTTAGCTACGGTATGGAGATTTCCTTTGTGATGGGAAATTCAATTAGGACTGTGAATACCCGGATTACAAGGGCTTCTTTTGAAGTGCCTTCGGTTCTGTTCGAACCCGGAACAGACTTGTATGGTTACGTGTCTCACATTACATTTTGAGATATAAAGCAGATTTCTTTCAAATACATTTCTGTTGGTGCAGAGGATTTATTCTCTTAGCTTAACACCCTTCTCTGAGACGTACGAGCTCAGAGGTTTTGTAGTTGAAGGTTATCAGCGATATATTCCCAATTTGGTAATATGGCATGCTGAGTGTTGCTGTGTGATGATTATTTATTCATCATTTGTTGATCAAAGCATGGCTTTGTGGACAGACTTCGTCAGACCTCACACCCCGGAAATGGTCAAAACAGGAATATGCGGCAAGGTTATGAGGGTCGCTCCCTTTAGGGTATGTCATTTCCTTCTGGAAAAGGGTGGTGTCAGGTATGGAGCCCTGATGCTTAACCTATGTGGTTGCTCCAATCTCATTTTTCTGTGTGGTTGTTGCTTGGTGATCGAGGGCCCTCGGATAAAGGTCCCAAATGACCGAGGGGTGGCATATTCGTGTAGTAGTTACCTAGTTACTGAGGTAACCCGGCCTTGTATTGGCAGAGAGCTGGTTAGGTTCTCGGGACGTCCCGCCAGAGGCGATCCCATGTGGCAGTAGGAAGTTCCTTAGCCTGACCATTTGTTGGAAATCCAATTCCCAATACGAACACACTACGGTTTTTGTTGTATAACCTGCCATTTACTTACGGTGGTCACCACTGTTTAGATGGTAGCTATAGTAGGCATAGTTCGAAATGTCTATGCTGGCTAAGATTAATATTCTATTTTCGAAATGCTTTCATCACTATGCACTAATAATAATATCAAAAATGATTTGTTTTGCGTAGTAAGCATCTTTGACTATCATAAGGAGAAATCTCCTCCAATTCTGTGTTTGCATTGTGTGTGTGTGGGGAGGCCTTATGGTAGTTTCATTTTCCAAAAGCATTGCGAATATTGTTTCACTTCAATTGTTGTTGTTGTTTTAAAAGATAAATAACTTCTTTAGCTCTCACACCAGTCCCATGACTGACTTGGAGTTTATTGTTCTCTTCCTAAACTCTGGGTGCCCATAATTTTCCACACAGACAGTCTAGAGTCAGGTTATCAGGTCATTCTGGATTCAGAAGTGCTATGGAGCTCAGGTGGCGAGCTGGATGGCGAGGAGTATTACTTGTACATGATATTATCTTTCCGCTGTAAAATTTCACTTGTAAGGACATGTTTGTATAACTGTCCATTATTTTGTTATGTTGTATATTGTTGTTGTACACTTTGATGATAATGTAATGTATTAACTGATATAGTTCTTTGTTTTAAAGATTATTCTTTTATTTATTATATGTTGTTCCGCTTTGGTATGTGAGATTCTGATATTGTTTCTGTTCTATTTTCTTACTTCTTCTATCTTTTTCTTCTACCTATTCTTTTTAACCCTTATGGTTCGGTTTTCAAGCATTCGTTTGCTCGGCAGTTGATACAGTGGCCGTATTGATGTCGATTTTCTGAAATCGAAGAATCGGGTTATGACATATTTCTCTGGAAACATGGCGGGCCAGCAGTTTAAAGTAGGAATCCGCACATAGGTGGCTACTGTAGGAAATTCAACTTTTAAAGGTAGGGTCCAGAAGATTGATAGATACAAAGATGACAGAGGTGAATTTATTGATTTAGATGATCTTGTATCTACTGAATCTAAGGTTATGTTGAAAGATTCAATTTGTATATTTACCTAGCTAGAAGGCGTCCTTTTTACGTTAATTTAAATTATTATATTAAACATGAATGAACTCTAAATGATACAGTGTTGTGTTTGCAAGAGAGAATGGGTTTTACTTAATTAAATATGAAAAGGAAGAATATCGCAACAAAGTTTTGAATGGGGATCGTTGATTTATGGACAACATATTTATTTTCATCAAATGATGGAAGCGAAATCTCAGACTTGAATGTGATACGTTGGAGAATCACCCTGTATGGATCAGTATGATATTGGATCTGGCCTTGTGGAACGCTAGGCAATTATCAAATTAACTAGCTTAATTGGGACTCCACTAGCAATGGACGGTATACTAAAAATGTCAAGCGCCTTAATTTTGTTGGAGTGCTTGTAGATATCAAAGCTAATAAGAAGCTGAAGACTTAATTAAGGTCTAAGGATAGCATGGAAACATATACATACAAGACATAGCTTACAAATACATTTCACCTATTTGAAAACAGTGTCGGTCTACCGACACAGTGATGCTTAGTGTGAAACTGTGGTCAAACTAGTCAAGCAAGTTTGGGAAGCTAAAAACAATAGCGGTCCAGATACAAGCATATGCACAAAACAGCCCTATAAAATTTCAAGCAATGAAGTGCTTGGAGACGGTGGAACTACTTCAACCAAAAGCCACAATTGAATATGTACATATTCAGCTGGTCAATCAAATGATCCTAAAGGCAAGGTAGTGGAGGGGCACCTCCTATTGGTAAGGAGGAGGTGGATGGAAGCTAGAAAAGCCAAGACTCTTCAAGTAAAGATTCCCAGGGAGAAAGTATGCCATAGTTTTGAAGCAGAGAAACAAGATTAGCTACCTGAATTAGTGAAGGAACTTAATCAGCTAAATGTCAATTTATATGTTTTAGATGAAAAAAATAATAAAGAGGAAGGCCCAGACACACAATACACTAAAAGCAATCAAGCATATGTGGAGCGGTTTGCATCAAAAGAGAAATCAAGTAAGACTCATGTCATGCGAGAGGACTTTCCTATGAAATTGAGGAGTAGAACTCTTAAGACCCACCAATGTCCCTATTAAGTTGGAAAGTAGGAGGTCTAAATACCAATACCCGCAAATTAGACCTCTTCTACCTTCCTTTTATTATGGGTGTCCCAGAGAATAAGTATAATCATGTCAATTTATTTATTTTTATCGAAACATTAGGTGTGGAGTGGGATCATTTGCACAATAATAATTTGAGTGAGAAAGGTCGTATTTCACTTTTGTGTAATAAATCTATCTAGGCAGTTACAACTCATATACAAGGATTTTCAACAAATTACTGTTAAACCTACTAATGTGGGGTCTGATCTTGTATCTCACAACGATCTTATGTTAAGGGTTACCTAGTTGGCAGAATTCAATAGCTGCGTGGTGACACTATATTGGTGGAGCCTGTCCATTGCGGCATGCAATATTCATCGAGAAGTGGTGAATCTAAAAAAATATCATGTAAACTTGATAAAGTATTGGTAAACACTATATGCATCAATAAATCTACAGATATTAAAGAAAGCATACTCCCGTCCTCCACTAGCGATCATAGTCCTCTCCCCAGCATTCTCAAAGAACGGGATGGGAAGGAGAAAGGAAATTTTTTTTGATATGCTAATAAGTGGCAGTTTCAGGAAGGATATCACAATGTTATTAGCTTTAACGAATTGACCCTAGCTCTTGACAGTCATCTCTATAACCTCATTCAGTTGCTCAAGTAAATCAAGAATAATCTTAAGGAATGGAGCAAGCGAACTTTAGGTGATAACGCTTGGAGATAATGTTATGAAGCCTAATCCATCCTAAAATCAGCACTTCAGATCAAAGCGGTTGAAGTCAAGCAAAAGGCAAAGGAAAAATGGCTCATTGAGGGGGATGAATGCACTAAGTTTTTCTACATGAAAATGTTTATTAAAAATAATTATAATTATAATTTTCAAATTTTTGACTAGGATGGCAGAGCTATTGTGGACTATGGAAAAACTGAAGAGGAAGCTCTTGCTTATTTTAATGACTTATACAATGGCCAAAGTGAGAGGAATTTACCCCACATCAATCCTCGTAGACTATCGAACTCTTATGGTAGGAGGATGTTGTCCAAAAGAGTCACCGAATGTGAAGTGTTAGCTGCTCTCAACTACATCCATGAGGACTTCTCCGCCGGTCTGGACAAGTTCGGGTTAGGTTTCTTCAGGCTACACTGGAACAACCTGAAATATCACATTGTGTCGGCAATTCAAGAATCATTTCAATTTGGAAGAATTCTCAAAGAAATAAATCACACATTCATTTGCCTCATTCCAAACACCAATAAGCCCTCCAAGATTGCGGATTATAGATGCATACCGCGTTGTATAAAATTTTATGCAAGCTGATTTGCAATAGAATGAAAAGAGTATTACCAAACTTGATTATTGAGTGTCAGAATGCATTTTTATTAAAGGCAGAAGCATATCTGAAAACTCTTTATTCAGAAATGAGCTGATTAGAAATTCTAATAAAAAAGGTGCAGATAAACCATGCCGTAAAGTTGACCTACACAAAGCATATGATAATATAAATAGATTTTTTATCCTATATATGCTTAGAAGTATAGAGTTCCTAGAGAAGTTTTTAGAGCTGATTTCAGAATGTATTACAACGCTACCTTTTCCATTCTGATTAATGCTATTCCCAAAGGATTTATTGCCAGCAATCATGGGATTGGACAAGGAGATCCTTTATCTCCTTATCTGTTTTCTATTGTCATGGAATATTATACCCGCCAAAATGGAGTTGTCTAGTCACAACAAGGTCATCTACACTATTCACAGTTTCCATCCTAGAGTGAGTCACTTGCTATACATAGTTGACCTGATAATCTACATAAAATCAACTTGAGAAGCTACTCATGCAATAATGTATATATTTTCAAGAAGATGGAAGTGAACGTTGGTCTCAAGGTGAAAAAACAGAAATCAAAATGTTATTTTAACAAATTCTACAGGAACAAAGACTTGATTTTATAAAGGTGAGAGAAGGGGATCTTCCTCTAAAATATCTACAGGTTCCCCTATTATCAAACAAGATCACTGACAGGGAGTGCGCTGCTCTAATTACTATGGATGGAGCTCTAAATTTCTTTCTTTTGTAGGGAGATTAGAATTGGTGCATACTATTATTTAAGTTAAGGTCTATTTTTGGCTATAGACATTCCAGCTACATAATGCTTCTGTGGAGAAAATAGAAAAAGTTTGCTCTTATTTTATTTGGAAGAGTGGGCTACACAAAATCAAGTACCAGGATTTGTGTAGGTCTAAGTGAAAGGGCGTGGGACTTAGAAGGATAAAAGATATGAGGAAAACTTTCACCTTAAAGAAAGCTTAGGGGATCATCAATTCTAAAGGTCTTTAAGCTACATGGACGAGTCATAGGTACATTAAGGGTAATTTTTGGCACATGGCGATGGATAATAATGCATCGCCTACGTGGAAGACCATTCTTAGGGTTGGAGATAAACAAATAGCTAATTGTGCTAGGGAGAAAACAATAAGCAAAGATACAGATCTTTGGAGGGAAACCTTGATAGATGGTATCCTTAATTGATCATGTTGGTTGGGACATGTACTCGGCTCACGGGTGTCCGGAGAGGGCTGTGGATTCAATTGTTCAGGATGGAAGATGGAGATGTAATTTGATTCCTTGTAATTCAAAGTAGCACACTCAAATAGAATTCAGAGTAGCGCATAGAGAGTGGGACAAGGGAAGCGAGCCTTGCGTGTGGAGGGGAATAGGCAAGGGGTAGTTTGGTGATTTTTATTTAGATATTTTCTCACATTTTTTCCGATAAATACCACCCTCCATTATTTCATTTTGTTCATACACTTTTCTTTTCATCCCTTAAGCTTCTTCATCTTCTTTCTTCTCTATACTTCCATAGCCTCTTAGGAAAATTCAAAAATAGCGTAGAAGTTCTGTCAAAATAAGACACAAAATATAGAGAGATATACCACTACGAGTTCGAGATCGAGCTAGTGATCTTCTCCTTCTTCTCCTACTAAGGCCATACCCATCTAAGCATCCCACCACCCTTGCAAGCCGAACGCGAAACCCCTAAGAGTCTTAGTGTTAGATTTGTAAGCGCTGATTTTGGAATAGCAGAGCTATAGTCAAATTTAGTAAATTTAGAAACCAATGAAGGTGAGAAACTCTACTTATTTTTATAAAATCTATGATGTTATGATATGATTTCTATGCTTTTTTATGATAGTTGATCATCATGTTTGGATGTGATAATATGTTTGTTTGGTTGCGGAAATAATTCATGTTAAGTAAATGTCGAATTTACACAATAAAAATCACTTTCCTATATGAATTATAAAAGAGTTATAGAATCGTTAAACCTCTTTAAACATGAATAAAATGGTTTATAATGTTTTGTAAACGTTTTATAAACATTAAAACTTATTTCGGTGAAGTTTGAAAAAGATTTGAAAATGAAGTCAAAATAAGTGCGTCGCTTTATGCTAGTTTGCGATTTCATGCCATAAAAGTTAAATCAATGTGTAGAATGACATACAGCTCCTAATTATTCAAAATAAGAATTATCCGAACTCTTATAGTTATAGTTTTCAAATGAAGAATAAAATTTAAGATTTCATTAAATAGAATATTAGTTATGTCCAAATCAAGTTTCTAAATACATCGCGGTTTGACAGTTTTGGAAACGAAAGTGGCAAATGCTTTATAATAAATATTTTTAAATTTTTAAAAATATGAAATAAATTTTATAAATATATGAAAAAAATTAAAAAATGATTTGAGTTCTAAAAATGGATATATATAGAATGAAGTTAATGTTTTGATCGAAGAAGCTTTTAAAAACACTATTCGCAACACTTGTTGCTGCACTTTTGAAATTAAGATTTAACATGAGATTTTCTTCCCAAACCTTTTGCAAATGTTTTCCACATAATAAATCAAGTATTTTTAAGAGTTTAAAGTTGATTAAATAACTTGACCGCCTTATGGGTGATAGAGAAATAGTCTCTAGACTAGATCTTAGACAACTAGAGTCTAGATTTTGCTCTAGTTATCTGGACTAGCTCGATGGAGGGAAGAGTAAATTTGATTTACTCGGACCACATCCTCCTTAGATAAAATAAGATTTGGAGCTTTCCAAAAGTTAAACAAGATTTAAAATAGAATTTTGGTTGTTAAAAAAAACATTCTACTTAAACTCCGTATTAAATTTCATGCAGGGAACTCGTACTACCCGTATGAATTTAAAGGTGATTTCACAGTCATCCAACGAATAGTACAGGTTGAAATGGAAACTAGTATTGGTTATAATTTATCTAAATTTTATGGATTTCTTTTATTCAATAATAACTTGTTTGGGTTACAGTAACAGATGTATTAAATAATATTGTTTTTGACCCATTAAAAATATGTTTTAGAAAGCTGAAATTTTCATTATAATTTCAATTATAATTTTCCTAAGTAATCAAACATGAAATTTTTGGTATTTCCAAAGTTAAGAAGGGGTACTAAACAACCAAAGGATTTGATAAAAGAGGTTTAATTATCCCACATATACTGAAACAAAATATGTTCTAAATATGCATATCTCTAAAGAGATATTTTACTTGGATAAAAGTTATCGATTAATTAAATAAAAATCAATTATATACTTTACACCTTTTATCAATAATTAGTTCAGAAAAATCGGAGTCCGATTTGGGTGTTTTCTGTCCAAAACCACTTCGAACCTATATACATTCGAAAGTGAAAACTTGTTGAAGACAATGATTTTGAAGAGGAGATCTTTGTAATGTAGAGCTACTTGTCACTAACCTCTGGGGTAATTCCCTTATCATATATATGGTAGCAGTGGTTCCTTCAATTTGGAGTCTTCAATGCAAGGACTACTCGCTATTGATCCTAAGGGTGGTACCCAAATAAGACATAATAGGAGAAGTGCCTTTGGTATGTCCTGCTCGTGGACAACTTGTGTGGATGAATGTCTGACATTATTTCTAAGGCCACGTACGTTGATCACTACAAAAGTACATTTGTTGGTGGTGTAGAAGGTAATCCCTCTTACACTTAACACCCTTCTCTGAGATGTATGAGCTAAGAGGTTGTACTTTTATGAAAATTAAAAGTGTGTTGTTAGAAATGGAATGTGACATTCAAAGTGGGATTTGTCATGTAAAAGTAAAACATCACCTCAAGCCTCACACGTCAGTAATGGAAAAATAGGGTAGATACAGTTGGGCTAAGTGGGTCGCACCCATTAGGATATAGTCCTCACCTTTCTAGATTACCCTCTATATTTTGGGTTTGTTGTGTATGATGTGGCCATGGATAGGTCAAGAATGACCGGAATGATGGTTATTCGGTAATATATATGGTAGAGGTGGGTCCGTATGTTTTGGTAGAGGTTGCAGCCTTATATGCAACCCTTTAGAGATGCACAGTCGGAAGGTATTCCCCTGCCTTGTCATTGTGTGGAATCCATTCTCTAATATGAATTTTATGGTTTTAGTTGTAGAATCTATTATGCTGGAATTTAATTAATGTAACAATTTCAACTAAGATTATATATATTAATTTAAATGAGTTTACAAAGAATTCCATTAAAAATAATATCTTTGATTTTGCATCGCAAATGTTTTGGTTATCATAAGGTAAAAACCGGTCTATATTTGTATACGGCGTGGTCTTAGAAGATACCCTTTGTTTTCAAAAATATATGTGTTTTGAGTTTTCTTAAACTAGTCCCATGACTGGCCCGAAGTTTATTTTCTTTTCCCTTAAACTCGGGGTGCCTTATTTTGCTAAGTAGCCAAGTAATTATGTAGCTTGGAGCATTTTTGGAGGAGCTTGGAGCAGAAGCTTGAGTTTCCTCTAAAGAGATTTATCCATTTCCATTTTTGCTATATTATTTTACTGTTCGTATTCAGCACTAGTAGGGACAAAGATTCATAACTGTCCAGACTGAGATTAGGATAGCTCTGATGTATGTATTTAAAATTTCCGCTGTATGGAGTATATATTGAAATAATATATGTTATTTCATTCATGTAAGATTTTTTTTGTCTTTATTTTTCTTTTTACCCTTTGCAACCAATTTTTTTGGCACCTGGATTTACGGCACATGAATACCATGCACATTATAGTATCGATTTTCAAGGGTTGAAAAGGCGGGTCATCACAAACATCACAATTCTACCTACGGGCAAGCTCCATTTTATCTTCGGCTTACTAGAAGTGGGTTGCAGTACCGGGTTTCTAAGGAACAACGAGGGTGAGGTGATAGAAAGAAGAGGCATCGTTGGGCAGGGAGGTGATGAATTTCATCCTTTCATGCTCCTGATCGAATGGGCTTAGGATGTCACCGAAGACAGCGAGGTGAGGGGCGATGCCAATGAGCCCCGTCATGACGATGTGAACTTAAGTCATGATCTACGGTCGGATCCTCCCAAGACCCACAGCTCCCTGCCTAAAAAAGGAGAAAAAGAAAATGTCTCGTTTGCAAGCTTCGCAAATGGAAAGTTGCCAAGCAGCTGAAGCCAACCACCACTATTGCAGATCAATCTACTTCTCTTCCTTTAGAAAATTTATTTGAGGGATTGTTACCAGGTGATGTCAGGAGTTATGATTGCTAACATGAGCCATGGAGTGTCTGACTCTCCTATTCAAATTGGTGCTGACATTCCTCCAACTAGCATGGGTGAGACTACTCCAACTAGTAAAGTTTCAGTAACTGGTCAGTTGTGAGGGACACTAGGACATGCACGATCATGTACGCCGCACTACACAACAATTACCAACCTTTAACTCGAGTGATTCTTCTACACTTTCATTTTGTTTGCAGGCTCGACAGGATGCCCCTGTAACTATGATCTCTTAAAGAGATCAACATACTCTCAACCGTCATATTTTGGTCTCATTAAGTCTGGACCATGATCGAGATAGAAAAGGTCGTGAAGGAAGAGAAGACCGAGACCGAAGCCACTAATCAAAGGACTCGTCGTCCAAGCATAAGCCAAAATCTCAGTCTTTACCACAAGCTGCTGGTCAACACCCCACTATATATAGTAGTAGCAAGTCGCTGCCTCATGCTTCTACATTGGGTACTATGCACGGGCAACATTCGGGCTCTTCCGACATCCATCGATCTTCGAAATGCTGGTTCAAGGCAGAAGGTCTTAATACTTCATCGTGCAAGCACGACAAATGGGCCCTTTAAGCCTTGACCACTCTTGATGCCACTTCTACTGAGAAGATGATCGAGCATAAGGCCACATTTCCTAAGTTGTGTTTTGATAAGTTCATGTTCATTTCTCCTATGCATCAGATTCCTCCAAATGCTAGGGAAGAAATGCCCGCTTATGTTAGTAATGCTTACATCCAGCATAACATGATGCTTCATGTGGCTAAGAGGATTCCTAAGGTGCCTGTGTAGAGAAAGCACGAGATTGACCGCTTGATTCTTGAGGCGATCCATGATAAAGACATGATTAAACACTTGGATGAAGAGGTCATGCAGTTGGGTACAAAGTCGGCTAATGCTGAGAAAAGGGCCAGCGATTCTTCTAAAGCCATCGAGCATTTAGTGAAAGTGCACCAAGTTAAATTGGACTCTTCCATTCGGCTCAGTGTATTTTAGCGCTTGAAAAAACATCTTACAAAAGGAGAAGGATGTGCTAAAAAAGAAAATGATGCTCTGGCTCTTTGTATTAAACAACTTAAGGAGGAGATTGAGAAGAAAAAGCAAGAGAAATTTGAGGCTCGGCTAGAGTCTCAACGATATTGTGAGGAGACCGTCGAGGCTCGAAACTAAAATAGAGGATGAAGACTATTTACGTAGGAAGAAACCCTCATGGAAGAGGCTAGAGAGATTGGTCGGACAGAGATAAAGGTCGAGGTCGATCATTGCTCCTATATTACAATGCATGTGTCCTTATGAATCGTAACCTCCGCTTTCTTGGAGTAGGGTATACCATGTCGCTTGTCGAAGCTTAATACCATATTGTAAATCTGAAGGAAAAGTCCTTGGTGGTGCTGAAGTGCATAAATAACAGCTCATGCGTGAAATCTTGCATGATGAAGAGCCTGATGAACTTAAGGTCGGTCGGTTCAGTTTATTCAATGATCTAACAACATCGAAAAGGGGAAAGATAGCATTGATGCTTCCAGATTGACGCCCCAAGACCCTCCTCCAAATCAAGAAGATGATGTTTTTGATTTGCGTGCCTCTGAAAAGGACACAAGATATAATTCAGATCAACCAGGGATGCACAAGTATTTTTGACTGTCTTTGATCATTGAAAGCGGAACTCTAGCTACGACCGAAGGCCAATCTAGCAAAGATATATCTCTGACTTCTCCGATGTTCGAGAAGGTTTACACCTCGCATCTGATATTCACGGGCTTATTCATTTACCTTAATGAAATTGCAGGCTCGTATACATCTATTTATGCTCCCAATGATGATATTATCCTGGGATAACAGGCGTTGACCATGAGGTCCACTACGGTCGTCATTATATAGGTGCCTCCAACTGATCATGCTGTTGACACTCCCGGTCAGATGTTGAAGTCATAGAGGCACTGAATGAAGAAAAAACTGATGACCAACAGGGCCAGGATGAAACAGAGGATGTCGTAGTGACTCATGCCTCTGAACACATTGGTAAACGTAGCATGAAGGAGCGCACTGAAAAGACAAAGCCAGATTTGCAAGTCAAGAAAGAGAGTTTTGAAGTGGACATTACTCTGCTCTAAGTTATACCATCAGGCAGTGTCACTCCCGAGGAGGTCGACCTTTATATCCCAAAGTAAGACTACTTTTGCTCCTGTGTCTAAATGCATTTCTCCTAAGCGTGGCAAGGGCAAAAATGTTCGAAGAAGAGAGAATGAGGTAGTATCTCTAGAGAGTCCACCCAGAATAACACCTTGAAGAAGCCTAAAAAAGATGAGAAATAGCCATCAAATCGACTTGGATAGTGCATAGCTAGATAGCCATTTTTTTTGTTGGCCGCAATTGTGCATGTACGGCCTTGGTTTTGGTTTTAGTTTTGAAATGAACATGTACTTGGTTTCCAAGTTTTAGTATATGAAAAAAAACTCTTTCTTTTTGGTTTACCTTTCATACAAAACTTATTTAAGTGTTCGAGCTGTTGCATTTTCCATTCAATGCGCTTTTAATTCATAGAATGTTGTTTAAGTTGCAATGTCCTTTAGTCGCCTATTACTTTGAGCGTTAATTTGACAAATCCGTCTCAAGGCCTCCTTTCTGTTGTGGCCTTAAGTCGTAGCAAATACTGGGGCGAGCCATTGTGTTGCACTATCGTGTTCAGGACTCAAATGATTATACTCCTGCCCTAAGTCTTAGGTTGGTGGAGATAGTTCATGGATGGTTGGATCCAATCCATGATGAATTTATACTCCTTTTATTGAGTTCAGGCCAGATTCGGAGAATGAATGTCGAATCACACTCATTCATTTTGTTTGTACTCTTATCCACACTTAGAGGATCAGAGTTAGTCGATGGGTGGTTAATCACACCCGTCTGATATTCATAATCTAGCCGCACTCTATGGACTTAAGTTGTTTTAGGAAGGTCGAATCACATTTCCTTTGCCCCTAAGTCTGGGGCAAAAGTTAAGAGTGGTCGGTCGTATCACGACCACTTTTATTTTAAATTCTTCCTATCAAATCAGGAGACGGAGTTAGTTAATAGATGGTCGAATCACACTCATTCTTTGTTTTATATTCAACTCGTCGAATTGTAGGCGAGAGTGGATGAATGGTCAAGTCACATTCATTTTGTTTAATTCGACAATGGAGTTGAGTACTTGGTTGGAACCAAATTCTGGGTACATTTTGGATTATATTAGCATATGTAGAAGTAAGTTGGTTGCATATCACAACTATTATATTATGCACAAACAATTCAGGGATATAGAGCAAATCTAATATTTTATTACAAGCTGAAAAAGAAGTGATGGAGTCCGTCTTATTGCATGGCTTTGAATTCAACGGCAAAAGAAAATTCTAAATGAAATATAGCTAAATGAAACAACTAAGTGAAATAGCATCGTAAATGATCGCTATTCCATAATCTAGGAAGTCTGATGCCATCGACAGTCGCTAGCGGGGAAGTTCCTTCTCCAAACCTCTGATTGATGACATATGGTCCTACCTATCTCAGACCCTATTTTCTAGGCTAGGAAAGATCTATCTTAGGACAAGATCATTAGTTTCAAAGGTCTTAGGTCGGACTTTAACATTGTAGTACCGGGCGACTCGGTGCCAGTGGGCAGCCACTCTAAAGTCAGCTTCTTCGTGCTTCTCAACAGCCATGTCTACAGATTCAAAATGATTTCTATTGATCTAGGGTTACAGTAAGTCACTCGATGAGAAGGGACTTCAAGTTCTATGGGAGTCACGGCTTCAGAGCCTTAAGCAAAAGAAAATGGAGTGTGGTCAGTCACGGACTTGTGGGTGGTTATATATGCCCATAATGCTAACGGAAGTTCATCAATCCACTTGTCTCTAGTCTTTTACAAACTCTTTTCAGAATGGGCTTTATGATTTTACTAACAGCTTCAACCTATCCATTAGCTTGAGGGTGAGCAATAACCACAAATCTTTTCTTAATATAATGCTAGGGACAAAAGTCTTTGAATTTAGCACTGTCGAATTGGGTTCCGTTGTCAGCTACGATTGCTCATGGGGACTAAACGATAGATGATGTTTCGAACCATAAAGTTGATTACTTTTTTCATTGGAAATGTGGCTAAAGGTTCAGCTTCAACACATTAGTGAAGTAATCTACTACTATGATGGTGTACTTTGCACCACCTTTAGAAATCGGCGTAGAGCCGATGATTTCAATACCCCAAGTAGCAAATGGCCATGGACTGATATAAGTGATTTTTGTTGACGAGGCTCTTGGAATCTTTGAAAACATTTGGCACTTGTAGCATCGTCTAGCATAATCTGTTGCATCTCGACTGAAAGTTGGCTAGAAATAACCATAGTGGAGTATCTTCCTCACCAAGGTTTGCCTCTTGGTGTGATCATTATTCATGGACTTCTCCTGATAATCACTTGATTTCATAGTTGGTGATATACAAAGTAGAGGGATAGAGAAACCCTTCATGTACATGACTCCTTCTTGAAGGATGTATCGTAAAGATTTACAAAGGATCTGGCATTTTTCATTCCTCTGTTTGGGAAAGATTCCTTTTTATAAATAGCCTTTAATCGGAGTCATCCACGACTCCATTTTAGGCTTCGTCTCCAAGACCCAGTCAATCTCCATCTGGTCAATGCTTGGAGTGTTCAGTACTTAAACTAGGACCAAGCACATTTGTTGTGCATCCTTGGAACTGGCCAGCTTGCCTAGTAAGTTGGCTTCTCATTTTGTACTATGGGGATGCGTGTAATGGTGTAACGCTCAAAATCGGTTAGCAGCTCCTGGAACCAGTTGAGGTAAGGAGCAAGTCATGCTCCTTTGGCCTGATATTCTCCCTTGACTTGGTTTACTACTAACTAGGAACAATAGAAAATTTGCAATGCCTTTACTCTCGTTATTCTAGCAAGTTTAATCCTAATGATCAAGGCTTCATATTTAGCTTCATTATTCATTGCAAGGAAGTCAAGTTTCAGCGCGTATCAGATTGGGCGTTCCTCGGGAGTCACTAGCACAACTCCCATAGCAAAACAAGGATAATTAGATGCTCCATCCATGAACATTTCCATTGGATGGTAGATCCTCTACTGCTCTTGGAAGAGTCATCTTGTACAGTGAGCTCAGCTATGAAGTCCGCCAATGCGTGTTCCTAAATGGCTCTTTGAGGGAGATTAGTTATATCAAACTGGCTCAATAAAATGTTCCATTTAAATAACCTTCAAGACATCTCAGATCGCTATAGGACTTGTCGTAATGGCTGATCGGTTAAGACATTGTGGGGTGAGCCTGGAAATAAGGATGAAGCTTCCTCATTGCAATCAACAAGAAGTATGCGAGTTTATCTAGATTTAGATAGTTTATTTCAGCACTTGTTAATCACTTGCTAGCATAGTATTCTAGAATCTAGGTTCGATTCTCTTTGCGCAACAGTGTGACACTTATGGGTGTGAAGATACACCTAAATAAATGCATAATTCTTCATGATCCAGTGGCTTGGATAAGATGGGGCGTCTCTCTAAGTGATTTACCAAAGCTTGGAATGCATCGATACAATCTTGCATCCATTCAAAGTTCCTCTTCCCTCTCTTAATTAAGTCGAAGAAAGGGATGTACTTATCGATGGCCCTGGAGATGAATCGACTCAGCGTGGCGACCTTCCCATTTAGGCTCTGCACTTGCTAAATTGTCTTTGGTACTTGAATATCTCTAATCGCTTGAATTCCCTTTGGGATTGACTTCAATTCCATGAGAGTTGACGATGAAACCCAAGAATTTCCCTGACACAACACCGAAAGAGCATTTCAAAGATTTAAGTTTCATTCCATATTTTTGAAGAACATTGAACATCTCTGCCAAGTCATCGATGTGGTCGTTTGGTCGCCATGACTTCAGGAGCATATCATTCGCATATACTTCCATTGATTGCTTAATCTAGTATTTAAACATCCGTTTGATCAGTCATTGGTAAGTAGCTCCGGTATATAGTCCGAAAGGCATCGCAACGTAGTAGTATAATCCTAGGTCGGTAATGAAGCTGGTGTGTTCCCGGTCTGGGACGTGCATTGGGATCTAATTATATCCAGAGTATGTGTCGATAAATGAAAGTTGTTCATGTCCAGCAGTTGAGCCTGCTACCTGATTGATCCTTCGAAGTGGAATACCGCCTTTCGGGCATGCCTTTTTCAGGTCTAAGTCGTCAACACATATCTGCCACTTTCCATTAGATTTTCTCACGAGAACTGGTTCGGATACCCATTTTGGAAAGAGGACGACACGGATAAACCCATTGTTTTTTATTTTATCCACCTCCTCTTCAAGTGCAGCGGATCTTTCCGGATCCATGCAGCGTCGTTTTTGTTTCATCGGGACATGCCTTGAGTTGATATTCAATGCATGGGTTGCGATGGTCGGAGAGTCCTACACATGTCATAATAGGTCCAAGCGAACTCATTTAGATTCGCTCAGTGGAAACTAGCTAATTCCTTTATCATCGTTGCACTAAGCTATAATCCGATCTTTAGTACCCATGATAGGTCGTCATCGTTGATAGTCATGTCGATTGTTAGCTCAACAGGTGCAACCTTGGTTTCTTTGGGATCCTCTTCTTCATCTCATGGATCTTTGTCTTTATAAAACCAATTATGGTGCTTGGGCTAAGGCTCGGACGTTGATTGCTAAGTTTCATTAGTTTTAATGCGGGGAGGCTTCCCCGCATCATTTCCTTTCTTTTTTTATTGATCGTCTCTCAACTCTGCCATGTAATTGGCATATCCAGTTGTCAGATCTCCATTGATATTTCCTACACCATTTTCTATTGGGAATTTTTTTGTCAGACACCAAATGGCGATAACTACCCTGAATTCAATAGGGGCTGGTCGGACCAAAAAGCATTGTATGGAGAGTTCACATCCATCACAACAGACGACATCACCCACACCTCCTTCTTTTACCACTCCTAACTCCACCGGTAGCTTGACATAACTTACCGCTTCAATTGCAATACCATCAAAGCCATGAATATGGGAATTGCATGGTTTTATATCTTTGGCATCCAATAACATCTGATCGTATGCCTTCTTGAAAATAATATTCACGGAACTTCCACAATCAATCAAAAACTCTCTCACCAAGGTGGCACCAATCATGGCCAAGATCACCTTTGGTTCGATAGTACGGGCCTCCGTCTTGTCCAAATCTCTAATTTAAAATACGATATCATCTATCATAGTTCGTTGTTGCTTTGTTAGAACACCATCCTCTGTGTTCGAGCAACATTCAATGTCAACATTTCTGATAGCGTTCACATAACATTCCATTTCGTTCGATCTTTTGACGACCGAATGTGGCCCTAAAACAATGGTATTAATAACTAATCTCCTTGGAGGTTTCTCAGCACTGGGCATAGCTTGTCCTCGGTTGGGGTCGGATGTCCCTTATCTGCCATCTTGCAGGGCTTAAAAAAATTGCTGCAACTTTCTTTTTCGAAATAACTTCTCGATAACATCACTAAGGTGGCGATACTCATTCATGGTATGTCCGTAAATTTCATGAAATCTATAATACTTTCTGAACTGTCTCTACTTCTCCATCGGTACCTTCGAAGGTTGTTTCTTGTACTTCATATTGTTATAAGTAGATAGATAAACATTCTCTTGTGACGTGTTTAATGGTATGTATGGATCAACGATGGGATCCTCGGCTTCCCTCTCCCAAAATCCCATCTTCGGTCGCGGTTTCTATTACCACATTTCTTTTGCTCATTTGGTTTATTCTAAACATTGATTTCAACCTTCTCGGAACTATCACCGAACTACTTCACTGCCACATTACTTTGTACTACCTCAGCTCTTGGGTATGTAATATTTCTCTTCCTTGTTTTCTTTGCCTCCTCCTTCCTCAGAAATCAAGCCATTTTTGAAAAGAATTGGTCCAATTTAGAAGGAGGCTTTCTCGCTAACCAATTGCCAATGTCGGAATCAGGGTCAACTCACCTACTCAATGCCACAAGTATAGCATCATCATTTGGATTATTTACTTTTGTAACAGTTGTATTAAACCTTTCCAGAAAATCTTTCAATCACTCCGCCGGTGATTGGATCAAGTTGGAGGGCGGCATTACATACTTAGGCGAGTCCTGTGCATGTGAAATTGCTCCAAGAACTTCTTTACTAACTCATCAAATGATGAGATTGACTATGGTTGTCTCCTCTTGCCCTTGATCCATTTCCTAAGTAGTTGTTCTATTTTCATCTCTCAGTTGTGATTCAACACAATCTCTTGAAGTCTAGTACCTTAATCAACCACGACACCTCAAGAGTGAGCTCTTCCACTTGCATGTTAACTGCCCCATGATTCAAGGGATCAGTGTCAATACCCCTAGGGGGTTCGATATCGATTAGCGCCAATCAACCATAGTTGATCATCTGATTCAGTCCCGATGTTCCAGCTGCATATGCATCCATTTCGTGGTGTCTATTTCTATAATAGTCATTAGATGAGGAGGAGTTCTCCGACTATGAGTATAGAGTAGACTCCCTCCTTGTCTTTCCATGCCAATCTTTCAATCGGTTCATCAGGTCGATGTTAGCCTGGATTTTCTTATTGAGCTGATGGCTATCCATCAATTCCTTCATTATGACATCAAAGTCTGCTTTGGTGACATAGTCAGCTGGGTTTCGGGGATTGGAAATAGCTGTTTGTATGCTCTGATAAACCTGTCGAACGATGGTATCTTTAATGCCTTCAACATCATAGGAAGTAGTAGACCTTCCTCTGGCCATGACTAATTGCTTCCTTTTAAATCTTCTACAAATATGAGTAGAGATGGAAACTAATCGACAGAAATCTAGATCTATCTCGCGAATATGTGAATCCACAACTAGATGATAAGATCCGATCAACTTGAGAATTCACCCATGGTGAAAGCACCAAAATATTTGCATCAAAAGTTGGTGCAAACACCAAATAGGATGGATGTAGAGAAATAAATGAAGATATAAAAATTAAGACAGAGGAAAGAATTAAAAAAGTGAAAAAAACAAAGGAAAAATAGATTTATAGTGGTTCGACATTGAGTACCTATATCCACTTTGATGAAAAAACATTATTGATTACTTGAATTTCAAAGTAAACAGGGATCAGATCAGAATTCATAAATACAACGGTGTACAAGCAAAATAACGGCGTAAAGATCCTTAAAATAAACAATGAAATCTGTATTTATTGGGGTAGACAAACGAATATCTTCCTGAAAATTCGCTGGTAGAATCTCCACACGCAGACGAGGTCATTAAGAAATTTTTATTGCCCATTCCCCACTGTATAGCATTAGCATTTATCGCTATTCTTGGACACATGGAATGCTGCGATCGGTCTGGTGGATCCCTTCCATGTTAGCTTCATGTTTCTAAAGTTATTTGTATAGTTGTTTTCATTTTTTTAGAGATATCGATAGATTCCCATTGATTTGAACTTTTGGTTGATGTTGTTCATGACCATTATGATGTGATCGATCCCTTGCCTAAGAAAGGTACTAATCCATGCTTAGAATATTCTGGAGAGTCTATCTCTTGGTTTGGCTTGATCTATGCTTCATATTGTTGTTTGCGCTTGATCTTTGGACTTCGTGATTGCCTCTCTAGGATGCTTACATTGTTTATCATCGAGTCTAACTTGTCCAATCAATCTGGATACAACCGGTTCAAAAGGTTGGATAATTATACCATTGAGATAAATAGATTAATGTCTTTCAAGTATTAAAGGAATATAAGAGGTTTGTAAATAATATTTTCTGTAAAGGTACTTTGAACCAAAGATGTGGAAGTGATTTGATTATGAAAAGAATTGTTAAATTGAGGCTTAGTAGATCCCACATGGAATTAAATCTTTGTTGTTTGATTGCTGTTATTTGATAATTAAATAATTTACTATCAAATCTGGACCAAAACTTAACTCTGGAAATATCTAAGAGAAACACGTGAGTTATATGGCACAGTCATCTTCGATGATGTTCTACTATGCGTATTAATCTCATTTTTCTCCTAGGACAAATGATATGGAAATCCATAAAGTCAATGGTTAGGAGGTGATCTCTTCTTTTATCTATTATTTGTTTACATTTTAAAGAACCTGCATTGAGTTTACTAGAACTATCGAATGTTATTTCGAAGAGATCAAGATCAAAAAGTACAAATTATTTGAAAACCACTTCGATCCAACTCAAGCGCTTCGAACGGAAGACATCTTGAAGAATACGGAATCGAAGATGGAGCTTTTGAAGTGCAAGGGCTATTTTCTACTAATCCTGAGGGTGATTCCAAAGAGGATGTAGTTGACGTAGTGCCTTCGGTTTGTTCAGATCTAGAATAACTTGTGTGCATGAATGCTGACATTGCATTATCTCTTAGAAAGCAGTGTTAGCATTCCAAGTGGGAATTTCTAAAGAAAGGTAAAATGTAGCCTCAAGCCTCGTCAACCAGGAATGACTAAAACAAGAAAGATGCAGCATGATAATGTGGGTTGCTCCCATTAGGGTATGATCATCATTTTTCTAGATCACTATTATGGACTTGGTAGTGCAAGGGAGCTTTTAAGGGAAAGGTTAGAAAGCAACCGGTGTGATGACATATTCGGTATTATCCAGTAAGGGGCAGGCCTGTCCTATGTTGGTAGGGATCCACGCGAGACTCTAGTTACATTTAATCTAGAGGAATACTATTTGAAGGGAAGTCCCTTACCTTGTTATTGTATGGAATCCATCCTCCAGTATGTGTCTTTATGGTTTTAGTTGTATACCTATAATGCTGGAATTTAATAATGCAAAAATTTGGGCTATGATTAATATGTATTTGTACCCAAGACACTATTATAATATCACTGGATTTTCTATAGAAATGGTTTAGTTATCGAAAGGTAAAAACTGACGTGTTTATGTGCGGTGTGGTCTTATGAGATACCTTTGTTTAAAAAGGGTTTTATAGGCTAAAATAAAATTTCTTGTGATTTAAGTTTCTCATGCAGGTTTTCATAGACTGATATAGTCTTTGTTTTCTTATAATGCTCAAGTTAGACTGAGCATATTTTCCAAATTAGCTTTGGATATTGGAGCTCAAGAGACGTGCAGGAGGCAAAGACGTATCTAGGTATTTCTTAATGTTCTGTTGCATGGTTTGGTTGTATTTATCAGAAATTATAAGGACAGGTGTTTTAACTATCCAGGTAGATGATAGGCTAGTACTTTGATGGATATATGTATACAAAAGTTTTCTTTTATAAAGATCGTTGTTATGTTATATATTACTCGTTGCATTGTGAGATTATATATTGTTTTCTTTCTTCTTGTCTTCTTTCTTCTTCTTTCCCTAACCATCTGTCATTCCGACACTTGGTTGTTTGGCACGTGAATACTATGGATGTATTAGTGTCTACTTTAGAGGGTTGAAAAAGCGGGTCGTTACACTCGGCGCCAAAGCGAGGTTGAGCAAACATCTAGGCTTTTATGGATTAACTCATTATAGACAGAGTAAGTGAGACCATAGCGTGAGTTCGAAAATATATGTATATATATGAGAGCGCATATTTATTGGCAATATAAATATGTTTTAAATTATGTTGATTTATCTATTGAGTGGTTTAAGAACTCGGGTCGAGGCGTAGGATACGTTGTCGATAGGAGTTGCTAAACACTCCAACAAGGCAAACTAACATAGTATAGTTTTAAAATTGGTAAATGAAATAATTTTAACTAGAAACATATTATATATACAAAAATATATATCTTAAAGATATCCTTCCTCAAATATCCTTTCTTAGATGTCTTTCATTTGAATAACTCTTCCCTTGGAATAACCTTTTCTTAGAAATTCATTCGTGGTAATCCTTTCTTAGTACCCTTTGATTTTGAGTAACTATATCCATAAAGGTATCCTAAAAGATATTTTCCTATAATCCAGGTAGCAAAAAATTATGAATACTAGTGTTTTCGAAACTATGGAGTATGTTGTTGAGGAAGAGGCATAAGATTAAACCCCGATGAACTTTGCTTCGCTATATCATGACTTTGAGATATTAAGTAGGAAGAAGTTCTACGGTATAGAGTTTATCATCAAAGTTAAGATATGGCAGGGCTTGTGCAACAAGCTATGAAATGATATGATGAATTATATTCATGGATAACTTGAGAAGGTAAAAAGTAATTCTCTATGGTTTGAAGACTTAGTTCCAAAGTGGCCTACTATTGTACCAGCTGGGAATAAGAAGCGCAAGTTCCAGAAGGATAAGTCTAACTTTGGTTGCTAATAGTTTGGAGAGAAGGGTCACTTTATTAAGAACTGTAGGTTGGGTAAGAAAAGTCAAGTGGATGAAGCACATGTCATTAAGGTACTAGAGCTTGGGACATATATTACACCAAGGAATTATTACTGTTGCCACCAGAAGAGTCATTTCATCAAGAATTGTCCTATGCTCAAGAAAGGGGAGCAGCCTACGCCCTTTATTATCGTTTCAGCACCATCCACTCCAACCGCAATTATGGGGAAAGAGGTTTTGGCAGGGTTTTGTCAATGCACTGGGAGATAGAGACTAGTATTAGGAGGTAGTATCCTAAGCTATTCCTTATGTAGCATTTTCCATTATATCATATCTTTTGGAATGTACTCCTTACTTGTGATGGAGTCGCCTAACTTGTATCTAGGGTTGTATGTAGTTTGATCGATATTCTACATGTGTACCATTCCTTCTATTATCTTTTGTTTGATATGGTTCTTATCATAGCTTTATCTATCTTACCTTATTAATAGAATAGGACTTGAACTAGTATGGTTCATGACTCTATGTTATGTCAAACTCGATGAGTAAGGGTTCGGTTGATCATGATATATTTAGTATGACATTCGATGTGATATGTACGTTCTTGGATTCCCTAGGGCCGTTATGTTGCTTGGGATGTTTTTTATGCACTCTTGGGATATAAGAAAATATTATTCAAGTTAATAAAAGCAAAATGATTTTCTAAAAGGTGTCGTATATAAGTTGTATCATTTACAAATATTTGAACCTATGATAAAAAAATTATAAAACGTTTTCATGAATATTCTTTGGGTGGGTAAAAGAATGGGTAGATAAGAACCTTTAGATGAGTGCGTACGCTATACATAGATCATTTTTTCCTTCTCACTTAATTCTCGATCCAAAATTCGAGTACATGACTTGAGGTGTCCTACACCATTCCGAATAACGAATTATCTCTCGATTCTTGACAGCAAACACTTGGTGAGGGTTCTTGGTGGGAACCTAAGTTTTCTATCATGGTATATGACTATGCAAGTAGAATGGAGGTTTCTAATCAAGAAGCATAATTGGAGTCCGCACAAGTGGCTCGGATGAATAATACTAATTTAGAAATAAAGCTATGTATTCAAGTAAGTGATCGAATCATATTTTGCATAGGAATGATCTATGCACGTCATATGGACCAATGAATAGCGTGAGGTATTTCTAGGACAATTGTGTTCTAGGATAGGTTTGTGGTAAAATTTTGGGGATAAAATTCCGTTAAGGGAGGGAGCATGTAACGACCTGAAATTTAATCACTTTAAATTTGGATATTTAATATATTATTGAATAAATAACATATAGAATATATAACTTAAAAATACCCTTATGAATAATAACTAGTGATAATGAAATTATTTTCGAAATGTGTTCACAAAAATATTTATTTCAAAGGAAATTAGAAAATGTGACCAAAAAGTTTTTTGGAAATTTTCAATTTTTCACCATTAAAAAGTTGTTAAAACGGTTGTAAAACACCTTAATCACTTAAACACACACTTATATAGTTTAGTTAAGTGTCTAAATGGTGGAAATATAAGAGTACTTTAAGAAAAGAGAGAAGCGGGTATTTTCATAAAAAGAAATTAAAGGAAAATTGGAAAATTGCATAACATCACATCTTAAGTACACATTAGTGTATGATTTAGTGGATAAATGGGCTCCCCTTTGTGTTAGCATGTATGATAAGGTAGAGTGAGGGTGTGTGATGATGCGGCATGAATTATGTCGAGGGTATGGTACAAAAGGACTTTGAGCAAATTTCACATATTCTATTTTCATGAAAAAACTTCAAATTCTCCCTCTCTCATTTCATTTTAATTTTTTAAAGTTTTTCCAAATTTTATCTTTTTTATAAAATTTCAAAAATAGTTTAATGGCATCTTTCCATATTCTAAAGTTAAAAAACTGATTTGGACGTTGTTTTATTTTAATGCTTGGTTCTGACCAAGTATATTTTCCAAATTAGGTTTGGATGCCATGGAGCACAAGAGACGAATTGGAGGCCAAAACGCATCTATTTATTTGTTTATGTTCCGCTGCATGGTTCTGTTGTATTTATCAAAAATTATAAGGACATGTGTTATAACTATCTAGGTAGATGATAGGCTAGTATTCTAATGGGTGTATGTATACAAAAGTTTTATTTTGTAATAATCATCGTTATATTACAGATTATTCGTTGCAATACGAGATTCTATGTTGTTTAGTTTCTTCTTCTTTCCTCTAACCATCTATCTTATTGGCACATGGTTCGTCGGCACGTAAATACCACAGATGCATTAATTTCGACTTTTCATGGTCGAAAAGACCGGTAGTTACACATGGCATCGTAGCGAGGTTGAGCTAACACGTAGACTTTGGTGGGTTAACTCATTTGTGATAGGGTAAGTGAGACCCTAGGATGAGTTTGAGAGTATGTGTGTGTGTGTCTATATATGAGAGCACATATTTGTTAGTGATATAAACTTGTTTTATATTGTGTTGATTTATCTATTGAGTGGCTTAAGAACTCTTGTCGAGACGTGGGATGTCACGGTGTAGGTAGGGTTCCTAAACATTCGAATAAGGCAAACGGACACAATATTGTTTTAAAATTGGTAAATGAAATAATTTTTCCTTAAATCATATTGTATATATAAATATGTATCTTAAAGATATCCTTCCTCAAATATCCTTTCTTAGAAATCCTTTATTTGAATAACTCTTCCTTTGGAATAATCTTTTCTTAGAAATACTTTCATGGCAATCCTTTCTTAGTAACCTTTGATTTAGTGTAACTCTATCCTTAATGGTATCCTAAAAGATATTTTTCTATAATTCAGTTAGTAAAGAATTATGAGTACTGGTGTTTTTGAATCTAAGGAGTATGTTATTGAGGAAGGGGCACAATATTGAACCCCAATGAACTTTGCTTCGGTACGCCATGACCTTGAGATATTAAGTAGGAAAAATTTCTCTGGTACTGAGTCTATCATCGAGGTTAAGAATTGGCTGGGCTTGTGTGATAAGTTATGTAAGGATATGATGAAATATATTCGAGGATCGCTCGAGAGGGTAAAACGTAATGCTCTACGGTTCGAAGATTGAGCTCCAAAGTTTCCAACTACTGCATAACTGAGAATAAGAAGCACAAGTTCTAGACAGGTGAGTCCAACTTTAGTTGCTATAGGTGTGGAGAGAAGGGTGACATTTTTAAGAACAATAGGCAGGGTAAGAAAACATAAGTGGATGAAACACGGGTTGTTAAGGTACCAAAGCTTGGGACACACATTACACCAAGTAGTTATTACTATTGCCTCCAGAAGGGTCATTTCATCAAGGATTGTCCTATGCTTAAGAAAGGGGAGTAGCCTAGGCCTTTTGTTATCATATCAGCACAATCCACTCTAACCGCAGCTAAGAGGAAAGAGGTTTTGAAAGGGTTTGCTTAATGTACTGGGAGATAGAGACTAGTATCAGGATGAAGTATCCTAAGTTGTTCCTCATGTAGCATTTTCCATTGTATCATATCTTTTGGAGTGTAATCCCTATCCATAATGGAGTCACTTAGCTTGTATTTAGGGTTGTATGAAGTTTGATCGATATTCCATATATGCACCGTTCCTTCAATTGTCTTTTGTTTGACATTGGTTCTTATCATAGCTTTATCTCTCGTAGCCTTGTTGATAGAATAGGACTTAAACTAGTATGGTTCATGACTCTATGTTATGTCAAACCCAGTGGGCAAAGGTTCGGCTAATCATGGCATATTTAGTATGACAAATTCTTTCCATGTGATATGTATGTCCTTGGATTCAATACTGTTGTTATGTTGCTTGGGATGTTTTGTATGCACTCTTAGTACGTAGGAAAATATTATTCAAGTTAATAAAGCAAAATGATTTTATGAAAGGTTTCATAAATAAGCCGTATCATTTGAAAATATTTGAAGCTAAAAAACTTATAAAATGTTTCCATATATATTTTTAAGAGGGTAATAAATTGGGTACATATGAACCTTTAGATAAGTGCGTAAACTGTATGTAGATCATTTTTTCTCTGCTCACATAATTCTCGATCCAAGATTTAAGTGTCCTACACCGTTCTAAATAAGGATTTATCACTCGATTCTAAACAAGAAACACTTGACGAGGGTTCTTAGTAGAGAACCAAAGTTTTCTACCATGGTATATGGCTACTCAAGGCGAACGGAGGTTTCTAGTCAGGAAGCCTGATCAGAGTTCGCAATAGTGAATTGGGTGAGCATTACTAGTTTGAAAGTAAAGCTATGTATTCGAGTTAGTGATCAATTAGGCATAGGGATGATGTATGCACATTATAAGGACAGATGAACAACATTAAGTATTATTGGGATAGTTGTTTTCTAGGATAGTTTTATGGTAAAATTTCATGGAGAAAATTCTTTTATGGGGGAGACAATGTAACAACCCAAAATTTAATCAGGATATTTAATATATTATTAAATAACTAATAAATGAATTTTATAACTCAAAAATATCCTTTTAAATAATAACTAGTGATGGTGAAATGATTTTCGATATGTGTTTACAAAAATATTTATTTCAAAGGAAGTTAGAAAATGTGACCAAAATGCTTTTTGGAAATTTTCAATATTTCACCATTAAAATGTTAATAAAAAGGTTGTAAAACACCCTAATACACTTATACACATGCTTATATTAGTAAGGATTTGATTAAGTGTGTAAAAGGTGGAAACATAAAAGTACTATAAGAAAAGAGAGAAGTGACCATTTTCATAAAAAAAATTAAACAAAAATCGGAAAATCACATAACATCACATCTTAAGTACACATTAGTTATGATCAAGTGGATAAAGGGATCCTCCTTGTGCTAACGTCTTTGATAAGGTAGAGTAAGGGTGTGTATGATGTGGCAAGAATTTTGTGGAGGGTATGGTACATAAGGTCTTTAAGGTAATTTCACATATTCCATTTTCATAAAAACCACTTCAAATTCTCTCTCTCATTCCATTTCATTTTTTTAAATTTTTTCAAGGTTTATTTTCTACATAAGCTTTTAAAAGCACTTTAATGGCATTTTTCCACATATTAAAGTTAAAACCCACTTTTTTCCTCTCTTTTAATTACTAAAATCACTTAAAACCAACTCCTTTCCTCTTCCTTAACGGCTTCTTAGCCAAACAAATCCCACATCCACCCTTGTCTAGCTTGGCCGAGCACACATCCTACCTTGGCCTTGCGCATAACACATAGCCCAAGTCCACGCTTTTTTGTTTAAGCACAAAAATCAAATTTTTCCAAAGGATTTACAAAGTTCTAGGTCCTATTTCAAATTAGAGAAGGTTTGGTTTAGTTTGATGAGTAAACACTTATATTTTTGGGAAAGATTTTAACTTTATATGTTGCTATGCTTATTGTAAAATATATTGGTTGACTGGATGTATATTCATGTTGTTTTGGATTTATATGGGTACTAGTTTGTGGTTTGGATTTAGACTTGTGAATCAAAGTCTAAAATATAGTATTTAGTTTTAACAATGAAATCATCGCTTATATGATGGTAACGATATGCTTTTGCTATGCAAAATCAGATTTGTATGTTATGAATGTTAGTATTTGGTCAGGATAAAGTTATATGAGATCATTTGATATAAAAAATCATGTTTACTAGTTTTAAAAGTTGAAAAATATTTCCAAAGTTTACAAATTTGTTTTTTTTTCAAAACCTTTTTACTTATGTTTTGAAATGAGTTAAGTTTAAGAGATAAGTTTAGAAAAGTTTAACTTAGAAGCTAATTCAAAGTTATTGCATCCATAACGATGGTAGCTATGGATGTAGTTCGAAAAAAAGTCAACATTTGTAAAATTAAAGTGGTTTCCTTCTAAAACATTTTGAAAACTTTTTAAAAACACTAATTAAATCCCAAAATTAATTGTTTTCATAATTAAGTATGAGTTAATAATTAATTAAATTAGGGATAATTATTAATTAATTAGTACTTAAGTAATTGGTACTTAAGTATTAATCATGTAAGTTAATCATAATCAGTGTGTAACGACCCGTAATTTTCGTTAATTCAATTTAGTCATTTTAATAGGATTTAAATAATTTAAGTTAGAAAGAAATTAAGATCTGTGATTTTTTTTGAAGCAAATGACTAAATGAAATGAAACCATGGGAATTTAAGTCTAAGAATTTCCAGTTGGAACAAAATGACGAGAAATTTAAGTGCTGTAAATTGTTATTTATAGACTAAGAAATTAATATAAGAAAACAAATGGGAAGATTTCATTTATTTCATGGTTTTAATTCGTTTTTCTTTAATAAGTTGTAATTGAATTTAGTAGAAGATAATATGTATTAAACCTACTTATAGAATTCGAAGCTAATTCAAATGAATTTAAGTAGTGAAAAGGCTTTACCTGTATATATATTTAATATGAGAAATAAATGGAAATATTGAATTTATTTAATTCGTATATATATTACCTATTTATATGGCCTATTAAATTTAATCGGATATCAATGGCAATTAATTCCTTAAATTAGTGCAATCAATGTATGATTAATTGATAACGATGAAAAGGTTGATTATATTCAGTGTGAACAACGTAAAATATTATCATAGCATGATACTTGGTTTGAATAGAAGGGTGAAATGGGGAATCAAATTTTATTTAATGATAATAACGTTAGTATTGGTTAATAAATAGATTTCAATGCAGTAACCAAATAAATGGAATAAGATGAGTATATATTGCATAGAAATGAAATGTAAATTGTCACATTTGGTTGGAGCTAATTTTTAGAAACATATAAATGTTGAATCAGTAAATATTAAATTCCATTTAATATAAGAATTCAAAGGTGGAAGATTTACATTTGGATTGGAAATTGGATAGTTATTAATTAAAAGTGACCATTGAATAAATTTATGCAAACGTGATATAATGTTAATAGATGGGGATCAACTTTTATTTATGTGGTTAAGGGAGTTTAATTTCTATAGTATGATAATCGAAATTTATGGAAGTTGGAATAGCTAATTTATATGTTAGTTGAAATTTAGCTAGAAGATGTAGATATTGAATGATAGTAAAAATTTAAGGGATATAAAAGTTTCAATTATACATGGAAATTCATACTCGCCATAAAAGGTTAATTGAGACCAAAGAAGTAGTATAGGAATCTAACCTTCTTTATAAATTTGGATTTATTGCAATAGTTAATTTCATAAAATAAAGGTAAAGCTATTTCAAATTTAACTGGACCATTGTTGTATAACTTTAGAAGCAAGATTTATTTATGATTTGAGTATTTAATTCAACAAGTGGTATTTACGACAAATGAAATAGAATTGAACGTAAAATATTACGTTATTAAATGGAAATGGAATTTGTAAACATTGAGTGAAATCTTAAACTAATGTTAGTATTCGTCGTATTTACAACAAATACTTTGAATAATAGAAAGGAAGTGAATATAATAAATTAATCAAATTTATAGTGGTGAATTCAATTGGATTGGAATTAATAAATAGTTAAGAAAAATAAGGGTTATTAATAATTTGGAATTTAATTATGGTAAAAAAGGCTAATTGCAATCAAGATAATGAGTTGAAATGGAAATCCAATTATTTATTTAGTTAGATTTTGTTGAGAGTATAAGGGTATAAGTTTTAATAATTGGGTTTTAGAATAAAATTTTAAATTTCCTAATAATAAGAAAGTGCGGATATTAACGCTGCAAATTAATATACTTATACATTTTAATTCAAATCCAAGCGTGTTAAATCAATTGGAACTGATTGAATTATCTTAGTAATGAAATTTGGTCAATATTTAAAGTTGAAAGAAAATTTGGATTTTATGATTTATTTTAATTTATTTAATAAATATTAAAAATAGCCATGTTTGTCACGGACTCGGATTTCGACGAAACCAGTTTCATCGGATCCGTAACGGTGAATTATAATAATGTTTCAAGTTTCGTAGCGATCGGACTTGTCGTTTGATCGTACGGACTCGAAACGCCTTGAAATTTACGCATTTTGAAATCAATGTGAAATTTTTGTTTTTTTGGCATAACTTCTTCATACGATCGAATTTGGTCGCGAAACTTTTTCCATTGCGTTCAGAATATTTTAAAACACCTATTTGGATATATAGTTTTAACAAATTCGATTCCGGAGGCATAGCGGGCTTTTTGGGCCGTGTTTTATTCCGTACGTTCGCTTATCCAGTCCATCTTCTCTATCTCTAGCCTACCTATATAAGCATGGCTATAAACCCTAGCCCATTTTATTTGCTTATGCTGTACGTTCATTCTTCAACCATTCTTTCTTCCTCAATGGATGCTCCTCAGATCCAATTTCAATTGCAAAATAAAAGTGAAAATTCAAAGTTCTCGAAAAATTCTGAAAAAAATATATGTTGATGTTTTCGATATGCGTATTCTCATGGTGTAATTTGTTTTTCAATTGGAGCTGTCGTTCATCCAGAACAATTCAAAACAGCCCCAAAACCGTTCATCGTCGTCGTCGCAAACTTCGTCGGATGGAGAAACTGTTTCTGGGTATTGTGGAGAGGACCGAGTGGAGCACATCTATATAATTCGTTCGTCGTTTAAATGGTTAGATCGTCGCCAAATCGCAACTAGGGTTCGGAAAAAACTAACGGCGGCGGCAAAAATCTGGGGCGCGCGCATGGTCTAGCGGCGGCGGCTTGGAAGGGGGAGGCTAGTGGTGATGGTCGGCGGTTCTCAGGTGGTCGGAGGTGATGGAAGTTTTTGGTCAAAGGCTTGGTTCTTCGTTGCGTGCTGGGTTCTGGAATCTGGAAGAGGAGTTTCGTGCGTTGATTACAGTGATGACGTGGATGTGTAGAAAAGGTGAGAAATGTGTTCCATCTTTGTTTTTTTTTTAATTGTTTTCCCATCGCATTTTTCGCCATAACTTTCTCATACGAAGTCGGATTCACACGAAACTTTTTTTGTTAGGATCGTAATTTAATTCCGGACTCGATAACGCTGGTTTGGACGAATTCCGAGACGGGTGAATTTTTGGGTTTAAATCGGGTTTAAATTCGATTTAAATTCCAAAGGTGAGTGTTTTAACCCACTCACAATTACTAGAAGCTTTTATGTTTGTTAAATAAATTTTAGAAATGAATAGAAATTT
Organism: Allium cepa; assembly: GCA_030765085.1. Lineage (NCBI taxonomy): Eukaryota > Viridiplantae > Streptophyta > Magnoliopsida > Asparagales > Amaryllidaceae > Allium > Allium cepa. The sequence goes on along the minus strand of CM060938.1, from coordinate 441,901,720 downwards.
ATTTATGAGCTTTTGGCATGTTATTTCATTCATATCTGTTGAATTGCATTTTATTAAATTTAACTGTAAATTTAATTGATTTATTGCGTATTAATTGGCTGTTAGAAATTATTGTTTGCATATGAACTGCTAGTTAACAGTTATATAAATTATCACTGAATATAAACTGTTAGATTAATAGTTGATAAATATAATTTGAGATAAAACTGCAAATTATTACCTGTTGTATATTACCAAATATATATGGTTATTGACTGATATTGATTGATGTTTGTGATTGGATGATGGATGTGTTGTTGAATGGATGTTTTATTTGGATATTATTAAACTGCAAGTTAGTATGCATTTTTCATTTTTCGGGATTGTGGTTTGAAATGATAAAACCGCAAAGTTTATTTTTAAATTGCGGATTGAAATGATAAATATCCGTATCACTTGACCATAGGATAGAAAATTATATACAGGCACCGCGGTCTATATATAACTATTTTAATGTGATTTCTATGGTTTGGATGGAATACGGTTTATAATAATCTTAAATTTTATACTGTATAAATATTTTTCTTCCGTATTTATGTACATGAAAAGTTGGAAATTTTGAAATAAAAAGGTGTATAAATTCCCTTAGTAAAATGGAAGAAAATTTAGAAAATGGAGTTGGATAAATTTATATCATATGTTTAAATGTTAAGTTTGGAAATTTAAGATATGATATTTATAATTGGATTTTTCCCAAGATAAATTGAAATGAATATTCTAATATGAATTTGAATTGGAAAAATATTCTAATATAATTGGAATCGAAAAATACATATGTTTTATTACTAGAAATTGGAGTTGTTTAAGGATTTATGTGAATATTCAAACTAAATAATAAAACATTTAATTTGTTGAAAGAATATATTCCAATTTTAGTTTTTGAATATTAATACTCCAATGGATTTATATATATGGAAATTGAAATGGTTTTGGAACTTAAGAGTGATATCTAAATTATGGTTTTAACTTTAGATAAAGAAATATTTCCATAAAGCCATATAACTTATTTCTTTACAAAGTGACAGTAAAGTTAAGCCTTTGAAATTCATATACCGTTGAATATCCAAACCATTTGAGTTTTAAAAGTTATGGTTTGAAATTATGGATTTCCAAAAATATTATGCTTTGAAAATATTCGATTTTCAGATATTATGAAGTTAAAGCCTTTTATTATTGGAAAGGAATTATATTTGGGATAAGTGGTAAAATATGGTTTTGGGTTTTGGAATGATATCGTAATATTATGGTTTTGAAATGGATTATATTCTGGTTTTAAAAGTATAAACTGTTTTAAATAACCGCGGTGTTATAATAACGATGGGTTGGCAAAGAGACCGGGATCGGATATGGACATACTCTCTGTCGATACCGAAAACCACTTTGACTAACCGTGTACGCGGTGGAGTTCCAGAATGAAGTAGGTGGTGGCGACGTTTCCTGTAAGGTAAATACGTGGACCCAACTCCCGTGAGTTGGCATAAGGTGGCTAAAACAGGAGCGATTCTCAGGCCAATGAGGTCATTCCTCTGATCGGACGCTCCTCTTCGATATTATACTTTGACTTGGATTGATTCAGTGGCCACTTCTATATTTTGATTTTGGGGGAGTTAGTTCGAGGTGGGCGGCAGCTGCGCGCTGCGCATTACCATCAGCCTGGATAGCAATTGGTATATCTACCCTGGCATTGCCTAGTTGTGCCGTGTCACCTACCCTATCGCGCCTTGTACGAGTTTGGTTTTCTCCCGTAGCCCGTGTGATATCCTCTAGTGGCTTCCCGATCAGGAGGGACTATGATATTGGATGGACTACTGGGACTATTACGTGTTAAGGGCTATATGGGTAACCCCTTAACGCTATTAAAAAGTAAGTTTATTTTATGAATAGACGCTATTATAATAGCGCAATATACTATATAGTAAATAGTTTAACGGATCCTTAGGAGATGTAAATCCCGAGCATCTCTTGAGTTACTGTACTCATATTTATTTCTGTTTATTCAACTCACATAAGATATTCTAGCCTGACTCGAGTGTTTTTGTCTTTTCAAATTCGCTCGGGTCAGTCCGAGCATTTCAGGATAGCAGATTTAGCTTGGAGGACGAAGACGAAGATTCAGCATTATTTATATATAGTATTGCACCACACACTCTTTATATTCCGCTGCATTGTTGTATTGGTATGTGTGACTCTGATGTTCATTGTATAAGTGAAATAACTATTTTGTAAACTGTTTTGAATTGTATATTTATTATTATATTTTATCCTTCCGCTGTGAGATTCTATTTTGTTTTATTTCTTCTCTGTTTTTCTTATTTACCCCATAACAATCCGCCCTTGCGTATGCTTTGAATCGGCATGTGTGTCGTTTTAAAGTGTGCGAAAAGGCGGGACGTTACAGTTGGTATCAGAGCTTTGGTTTAGCGATAAACCTTGGCTTTGTGGGGCTTGACTCTTTGTTAATAGGGTAGAAATATCCTATGGGAGTCGCTGAGTGTATATATATGAGAGAGCGTATTTGTTAGTATTAATAAAAGATTTTTAATATTGTGTTAATCTGTTCCGCTTTGTATTTATAAATTCTGGTTGATGCATGGGACGCTATGCCATCAATAGGGATTTCTAAACACTTAATAGGACAGACTGACATAATATTTGTTTTTAATATAGGTGAATGAAATAATTTTGCCTATTATATTTTCTATATATAAAAATATTTTATAAAGATATATATATATTTGGTTGCTATAGATTGGATGTTAGGCAATAAACATATTTATAATAATTGAAGCTAAGTGAAATTATAATAAACCAAATTGGAGATTTTAGAACTTAAGTCCGGGATTTTTGAAATGTGCTTTCAAAGAATTTATGAAAAATAATGATTTGGTTTATAAGGAATTTCTTATATAAAAAGTATAATTTGGAAGTATGATAATATTGTCATATATATATTTTCCGATATGAATATTCCATTTTAAATTCGGGAAAATTATTTTAAAAGAAGATTTTGGAGAAATAAATTCTGTACTTTTCTCTCCGTCGCTGGAAAATAAATTCGGTGATGACGGCCGCATCATCGACTTTCATTTTCGAGTTTCGAAGGGGAAAGGCCACTGTAGTAAATTCTACTGCAGATTTATTTTGAAAGTTTCTAAAAATTTTCTTTTATTGTTTTAACTGTAGTTTGAGATATTGAGTGTAAGAACTTATTTATCTATTATTTTGAAATAAATTGAAATTTGACTCGGAATCAGACTCTAAAATTCTCCATTAATTAATTGTTAAAATTTAGTGAAATAAAAAGTTGAGTAATAAATGAATTGAAACCTCTAATAAATAAGAGAATAATTGCAAAGCTATAAAGAAGAATTTGCATAAATACGAGACAAGGAGTAATGTGGATAAACATTAAAAATAAATTAAAAGAATGGAGATTAAACTTGTATAAGTTCAATTGCATTTTCTTTAGCATAAATAACTTACCTATATATAAAAGTTGAAATGTTAAATAAGAAACTAGAATTGAATATTTTACAAGTAGGAATTTTAGAAATAATGAAGTATTCAATAAATTACCGTTATAAATAAGAATTAAATGGTATAAAACTTAAGTGATAATCAAAATTCTATTGAAATAAAGTTAAGTATTATTAATAGGTGACATGTTGTAAGATTGTCTACTTAAGTATGTTTTGATCTCCCCTATTCTAATATAATAGAAAGTAGGAAAAATTGAAATGACTGAAATCCATAGCTAATAGATAAATAAAAACTTCCACTTATAAGAATGAATGTTAGTAGATTTAAAGTTTAAGGGAAATCTTACAAGTGAAGAGTAAGGAAATGAAGATATTCAAATATTTGTTGTTATTAATGAGAATTTATTTTATAAACTTAGGTAATAAAAGGAAACTTAAGTAATAAAAGGAAATACAAATATAATGAATTTTGGGATAATTGGAAAATAAAACTTGTAAGAAATAAAGAAATTCTTCCATAAATGAAGGAATGAAAATCAAACACTGAATTATGAAATAAATGTATAATAAGCTATTTTGGTGTTGATTTGAATTGTTTGGTTGATGTATGGTTGTTGGGTAAGGAATTTTGAAGTTGTGGGATGGAGAAATAATCTATCTTTGTTCCATCTAAGACTGTTGAGTAAAGGATGCACTTGATAGTTATTTTACATTTCGTACAATTTCGGAATTTGAACCTAACAACTAATTGTTTGTTTGATTGAATGATTGTCTGTTGGTGGCATGTGCTGTTTGTTAAAATTTATGGTTGTTGCATTTGATTGGATATAAATGATTGAATCTACCCAAACATTTCACTGTAAAATAAATATTTAACCTCTTAGATTATATAAGTGAATACAGGTGTTGGAAGCAACTGCTACTGCTTTTGGTTCCAAAATAATAAGCGTATTGCCCGACAGATAGGTACGTTTTCGGATTACGATTAAAGCGCTATTTATATGTTTTCCCGTGTGGGATATTCTATTTTGGAAATATATGTAATATATTTGTATATTTGGATATTATATTTTCTCCAGAGTCCCTCCGTACAAAGGAGACTCTGCCAAAAATTTTCGTAAATTTTGGACTTAGAATTTTGTTGAAATTGTTTTCCAACTTTAATAATTCAAGTATTAAAAGACATAATGATTATAAAACAAGTGTAATTCATTAAAGGAAATTAATTTAGTAAATTATTGATATAAGTTAATATTTGAAATTAGATATACTGTTTATTCTTCCTTCTCCCTTCCTTTTCCTTTTCGGGGACGAAAAGTTTTGAGTGGGGGAGAGTGTAACGACCCGTAATTTTCGTTAATTCAATTTAGTCATTTTAATAGGATTTAAATAATTTAAGTTAGAAAGAAATTAAGATCTATGATTTTTTTTGAAGCAAATGACTAAATGAAATGAAACCATGGGAATTTAAGTCTAAGAATTTCCAGTTGGAACAAAATGACGAGAAATTTAAGTGCTGTAAATTGTTATTTATAGACTAAGAAATTAATATAAGAAAACAAATGGGAAGATTTCATTTATTTCATGGTTTTAATTCGTTTTTCTTTAATAAGTTGTAATTGAATTTAGTAGAAGATAATATGTATTAAACCTACTTATAGAATTCGAAGCTAATTCAAATGAATTTAAGTAGTGAAAAGGCTTTACCTGTATATATATTTAATATGAGAAATAAATGGAAATATTGAATTTATTTAATTCGTATATATATTACCTATTTATATGGCCTATTAAATTTAATCGGATATCAATGGCAATTAATTCCTTAAATTAGTGCAATCAATGTATGATTAATTGATAACGATGAAAAGGTTGATTATATTCAGTGTGAACAACGTAAAATATTATCATAGCATGATACTTGGTTTGAATAGAAGGGTGAAATGGGGAATCAAATTTTATTTAATGATAATAACGTTAGTATTGGTTAATAAATAGATTTCAATGCAGTAACCAAATAAATGGAATAAGATGAGTATATATTGCATAGAAATGAAATGTAAATTGTCACATTTGGTTGGAGCTAATTTTTAGAAACATATAAATGTTGAATCAGTAAATATTAAATTCCATTTAATATAAGAATTCAAAGGTGTAAGATTTACATTTGGATTGGAAATTGGATAGTTATTAATTAAAAGTGACCATTGAATAAATTTATGCAAACGTGATATAATGTTAATAGATGGGGATCAACTTTTATTTATGTGGTTAAGGGAGTTTAATTTCTATAGTATGATAATCGAAATTTATGGAAGTTGGAATAGCTAATTTATATGTTAGTTGAAATTTAGCTAGAAGATGTAGATATTGAATGATAGTAAAAATTTAAGGGATATAAAAGTTTCAATTATACATGGAAATTCATACTCGCCATAAAAGGTTAATTGAGACCAAAGAAGTAGTATAGGAATCTAACCTTCTTTATAAATTTGGATTTATTGCAATAGTTAATTTCATAAAATAAAGGTAAAGCTATTTCAAATTTAACTGGACCATTGTTGTATAACTTTAGAAGCAAGATTTATTTATGATTTGAGTATTTAATTCAACAAGTGGTATTTACGACAAATGAAATAGAATTGAACGTAAAATATTACGTTCTTAAATGGAAATGGAATTTGTAAACATTGAGTGAAATCTTAAACTAATGTTAGTATTCGTCGTATTTACAACAAATACTTTGAATAATAGAAAGGAAGTGAATATAATAAATTAATCAAATTTATAGTGGTGAATTCAATTGGATTGGAATTAATAAATAGTTAAGAAAAATAAGGGTTATTAATAATTTGGAATTTAATTATGGTAAAAAAGGCTAATTGCAATCAAGATAATGAGTTGAAATGGAAATCCAATTATTTATTTAGTTAGATTTTGTTGAGAGTATAAGGGTATAAGTTTTAATAATTGGGTTTTAGAATAAAATTTTAAATTTCCTAATAATAAGAAAGTGCGGATATTAACGCTGCAAATTAATATACTTATACATTTTAATTCAAATCCAAGCGTGTTAAATCAATTGGAACTGATTGAATTATCTTAGTAATGAAATTTGGTCAATATTTAAAGTTGAAAGAAAATTTGGATTTTATGATTTATTTTAATTTATTTAATAAATATTAAAAATAGCCATGTTTGTCACGGACTCGGATTTCGACGAAACCAGTTTCATCGGATCCGTAATGGTGAATTATAATAATATTTCAAGTTTCGTAGCGATCGGACTTGTCGTTTGATCGTACGGACTCGAAACGCCTTGAAATTTACGCATTTTGAAATCAATGTGAAATTTTTGTTTTTTTGGCATAACTTCTTCATACGATCGAATTTGGTCGTGAAACTTTTTCCATTGCGTTCAGAATATTTTAAAACACCTATTTGGATATATAGTTTTAACAAATTCGATTCCGGAGGCATAGCGGGCTTTTTGGGCCGTGTTTTATTCCGTACGTTCGCTTATCCAGTCCATCTTCTCTATCTCTAGCCTACCTATATAAGCATGGCTATAAACCCTAGCCCATTTTATTTGCTTATGCTGTACGTTTATTCTTCAACCATTCTTTCTTCCTCAATGGATGCTCCTCAGATCCAATTTCAATTGCAAAATAAAAGTGAAAATTCAAAGTTCTCGAAAAATTCTGAAAAAAATATATGTTGATGTTTTCGATATGCGTATTCTCATGGTGTAATTCGTTTTTCAATTGGAGCTGTCGTTCATCCAGAACAATTCAAAACAGCCCCAAAACCGTTCATCGTCGTCGTCGCAAACTTCGTCGGATGGAGAAACTGTTTCTGGGTATTGTGGAGAGGACCGAGTGGAGCACATCTATATAATTCGTTCGTCGTTTAAATGGTTAGATCGTCGCCAAATCGCAACTAGGGTTCGGAAAAAACTAACGGCGGCGACAAAAATCTGGGGCGCGCGCATGGTCTAGCGGCGGCGGCTTGGAAGGGGGAGGCTAGTGGTGATGGTCGGCGGTTCTCAGGTGGTCGGAGGTGATGGAAGTTTTTGGTCAAAGGCTTGGTTCTTCGTTGCGTGCTGGGTTCTGAAATCTGGAAGAGGAGTTTCGTGCGTTGATTACAGTGATGACGTGGATGTGTAGAAAAGGTGAGAAATGTGTTCCATCTTTGTTTTTTTTTTAATTGTTTTCCCATCGCATTTTTCGCCATAACTTTCTCATACGAAGTCGGATTCACACGAAACTTTTTTTGTTAGGATCGTAATTTAATTCCGGACTCGATGACGCTGGTTTGGACGAATTCCGAGACGGGTGAATTTTTGGGTTTAAATCGGGTTTAAATTCGATTTAAATTCCAAAGGTGAGTGTTTTAACCCACTCACAATTACTAGAAGCTTTTATGTTTGTTAAATAAATTTTAGAAATGAATAGAAATTTATTTATGAGCTTTTGGCATGTTATTTCATTCATATCTGTTGAATTGCATTTTATTAAATTTAACTGTAAATTTAATTGATTTATTGCGTATTAATTGGCTGTTAGAAATTATTGTTTGCATATGAACTGCTAGTTAACAGTTATATAAATTATCACTGAATATAAACTGTTAGATTAATAGTTGATAAATATAATTTGAGATAAAACTGCAAATTATTACCTGTTGTATATTACCAAATATATATGGTTATTGACTGATATTGATTGATGTTTGTGATTGGATGATGGATGTGTTGTTGAATGGATGTTTTATTTGGATATTATTAAACTGCAAGTTAGTATGCATTTTTCATTTTTCGGGATTGTGGTTTGAAATGATAAAACCGCAAAGTTTATTTTTAAATTGCGGATTGAAATGATAAATATCCGTATCACTTGACCATAGGATAGAAAATTATATACAGGCACCGCGGTCTATATATAACTATTTTAATGTGATTTCTATGGTTTGGATGGAATACGGTTTATAATAATCTTAAATTTTATACTGTATAAATATTTTTCTTCCGTATTTATGTACATGAAAAGTTGGAAATTTTGAAATAAAAAGGTGTATAAATTCCCTTAGTAAAATGGAAGAAAATTTAGAAAATGGAGTTGGATAAATTTATATCATATGTTTAAATGTTAAGTTTGGAAATTTAAGATATGATATTTATAATTGGATTTTTCCCAAGATAAATTGAAATGAATATTCTAATATGAATTTGAATTGGAAAAATATTCTAATATAATTGGAATCGAAAAATACATATGTTTTATTACTAGAAATTGGAGTTGTTTAAGGATTTATGTGAATATTCAAACTAAATAATAAAACATTTAATTTGTTGAAAGAATATATTCCAATTTTAGTTTTTGAATATTAATACTCCAATGGATTTATATATATGGAAATTGAAATGGTTTTGGAACTTAAGAGTGATATCTAAATTATGGTTTTAACTTTAGATAAAGAAATATTTCCATAAAGCCATATAACTTATTTCTTTACAAAGTGATAGTAAAGTTAAGCCTTTGAAATTCATATACCGTTGAATATCCAAACCATTTGAGTTTTAAAAGTTATGGTTTGAAATTATGGATTTCCAAAAATATTATGCTTTGAAAATATTCGATTTTCAGATATTATGAAGTTAAAGCCTTTTATTATTGGAAAGGAATTATATTTGGGATAAGTGGTAAAATATGGTTTTGGGTTTTGGAATGATATCGTAATATTATGGTTTTGAAATGGATTATATTCTGGTTTTAAAAGTATAAACTGTTTTAAATAACCGCGGTGTTATAATAACGATGGGTTGGCAAAGAGACCGGGATCGGATATGGACATACTCTCTGTCGATACCGAAAACCACTTTGACTAACCGTGTACGCGGTGGAGTTCCAGAATGAAGTAGGTGGTGGCGACGTTTCCTGTAAGGTAAATACGTGGACCCAACTCCCGTGAGTTGGCATAAGGTGGCTAAAACAGGAGCGATTCTCAGGCCAATGAGGTCATTCCTCTGATCGGACGCTCCTCTTCGATATTATACTTTGACTTGGATTGATTCAGTGGCCACTTCTATATTTTGATTTTGGGGGAGTTAGTTCGAGGTGGGCGGCAGCTGCGCGCTACGCGTTACCATCAGCCTGGATAGCAATTGGTATATCTACCCTGGCATTGCCTAGTTGTGCCGTGTCACCTACCCTATCGCGCCTTGTACGAGTTTGGTTTTCTCCCGTAGCCCGTGTGATATCCTCTAGTGGCTTCCCGATCAGGAGGGACTATGATATTGGATGGACTACTGGGACTATTACGTGTTAAGGGCTATATGGGTAACCCCTTAACGCTATTAAAAAGTAAGTTTATTTTATGAATAGACGCTATTATAATAGCGCAATATACTATATAGTAAATAGTTTAACGGATCCTTAGGAGATGTAAATCCCGAGCATCTCTTGAGTTACTGTACTCATATTTATTTCTGTTTATTCAACTCACATAAGATATTCTAGCCTGACTCGAGTGTTTTTGTCTTTTCAAATTCGCTCGGGTCAGTCCGAGCATTTCAGGATAGCAGATTTAGCTTGGAGGACGAAGACGAAGATTCAGCATTATTTATATATAGTATTGCACCACACACTCTTTATATTCCGCTGCATTGTTGTATTGGTATGTGTGACTCTGATGTTCATTGTATAAGTGAAATAACTATTTTGTAAACTGTTTTGAATTGTATATTTATTATTATATTTTATCCTTCCGCTGTGAGATTCTATTTTGTTTTATTTCTTCTCTGTTTTTCTTATTTACCCCATAACAATCCGCCCTTGCGTATGCTTTGAATCGGCATGTGTGTCGTTTTAAAGTGTGCGAAAAGGCGGGACGTTACACAGTGAATTAAGAAGATTTAATTGATGATTAATAGAGTTAAAAGATAATTAAGTATTAAATTGTATCTAATTAAGTTTAATTAATTAATTAATTATTATTAAATTAGGATCAATTATCAATTGATTACTAATCTGATAGGGTTAATTAATTAATCAACTAGGACGTAATTAAGATTAAATTAAGGATTATTTAGTTAATTTAGGGTCCAATTTAGAGTTAATTATGATTAATTAGTAATTAAATTAATATTTAATAAAGATTTAATATAAACTCTATCAATTGTTTTTAAGTCGACTTTCTTTTTTTATGTCAACTGATTTAATCAAGGGATCTCCTATTTAAGTCATTAAGTAGCCAAACAAACATGGATAAGTTATATTGAACTTTGGCCTTTATTTAGCAAAATAAATCTCCATTCTACTATAAATTAATTAAGTAGATTATTTGGACATACCTTTAGCATAATAAATCTTGTTTTGCTAGTATATCGATTATGACACTGGGCTTTTACGATTTTAGTTGTATACATATTATGCTAGCATTTAATTAATGTAAAAATTTCGGCTATAATATATATTTATTTCTACCCTAGACGTTGTTATAATGTCACTGGATTTTCTATAGAAATGGTTTGGTTATCGTGAGGTAAAAACTCATCCGTATTTATGTACGGCGTGGTCTTAAGAGATATCTTTGTTTAAAAAGGGTTTTAAAAGTTAAAATAAAATTATTTACGATTTGAGTATCTCATATTGCTTTTACTAGATTGATCCGAATGTTGTTTTCTTTTAATGCTCAGGTCATACCGAGCATATTTTCCAAATTAGCTTTGAATGTATTGGATCTCTGGAGACGAGCTAGAGGCCAAGATGTATCTACATATTCCTTTATGTTCCGCTACATGGTTTGTTCTATTTATCTTAAACTAGTGCGTGGCCCGTGCTACGCACACGGGTAGTTTTCCGACTCATTATTATGAACATTATTTCATGCAATGTTAAAAAAAATTCTCTATTTTTCCTCTCGTGTCTAAAATAATTGTATTTTATTACATTGTTATATTACAGAAAAATTTAATAGGTAGACTTTATATGTTTTATAGTTATTTTCGAATAAAGAATGTATAAGTTTAGATTGTTTGTTCATATAAAACAAAAGGTTAAAAGTTATGACTGTGATTTTGTTTCTCATGAGTTATTTGTGCAATATACATTAGGAATTCAAAAACGTTGTACTTTGGAGTAGATGGAGATGCTAGAATTGAAATGAAGTAGATCCATAAAGGATATACGACAAAAAATTTGAAAGTATATTATACGACACAATGTTAAAGTTGATATTTAAGGTTGAATAATTGTTAGTTTGAAATGAATTTTCTAACTTAGTTGAAATGAACTTTAAGGTTGAATAATTGTTAGTTTGAAATGAATTTTCTAACTTAGTTGAAATGGCAGCGAGCATGTTGCTTCTGTGAATATAACTACAGTAGCGTTTGCATTGCCAGACTGAATGGTAGTACTAAACTCAATAGATGTAATATTAATATTAATGCGAGTGAAAGGTACTTGCATATGATGCGGGTAAACGATCCAATAAGGAGACAATCAACGTTATTTTCATTGATTGAAGCTAAGACAAATCTTTTATTTCCATGTGGTATCATCTTGCTTTTTACTTTTTTATCTTTACCCAAATCTGCATCTACCACGGTAGCTTAAGGAAATTGGAGGACACAAATCACATAAAAAACCGTCAATGCAATTAATTTCAGTACAGTAGTCCCTATTAAGTGTACTTGCGCTGAAGCAAAACAACGTAAATAGTAAAATAAAACATTCAAACGTATACCAATGTAGAAATAAATTGATTTCAGATCATGCAAAAGAATTATTTTATGTTATCATGCCTCTATCAGTAGGATATCCATGGAAAGTATAACCGCTGCATGCACGGCCACCAATTGGAACTAAGTTTGTCTTCCATTTAGCACATTTTCCAACTAAGGATCTCTCATTATTTCACACACTCAGCTTCCGTAACAACATTTACATAGTCTTTTTTAGCAATTGATGGTTTTCCTACATAATCTGCAACATAATTAATTAGTAACCCAACAGTGATATTTACACAACAATATATAGTTTGACCAGTTGTACACTTCTGCTTGAGATCAGTAAAAAAAAAGATGGATTAATACCAATACAGTCACAAAAGTTGTTGAATGCAATGACAATAGAAAATGGATTCATAAACACCTATGATTTTCTCCTATTCGATAACAAAACAACAGAGCAAACCATTGTAAAATAGCAGTTTGGTATCAACATTGACCAATTTTTTCCAGGATACCATGTAAAATTAATAGCTTCCGTGCTAATCACAGCTGCATGGTTGTTAGGATTCGCCTGCAAGATAAATATAGTTTCATTTTGTTTATTTACAATCAGAATTTCATATATTTGAAATGTTCTTACAATAAACATTAAGAAGAATCAACCTGAAGGATATCAATAGCCAAATCAAGAGAAATGATCCCAGCACTGAACCCCGTGCCACCAAGGTTATAACTCAAAATATTTCCTCTCATTTTGTAATGGTTCACAGTCATAGCGGAGAGTGAAGGAGTCAGGTTAAACAAACTACAGTTCACTGCCAATATGCGTACGCCTTTAGGGCGAATACGGCATTTCTTGAAAAGCTCATCTAGTGCTGCAAACATGGCAGCAGAAGCTTCTCCTATTCCTTCATTCATAGTGGCAGAAGGACCAGGGGAAAAGATTGATCTCAGTAGATAAATTTCATCTTCGAGTCCAGACGAAGACAATATACATTGGTGAAATGAGACTGTCTTCATCGAACTTGCCTGGTTGGCGTGCAACTTCAATCAATTCTGATCTTGTTACATGTAAAAAGTAACAAACTCTTTATTCTCTGCGTTCGCGCAAAATGAGTGCAAAATTTTTATAAACGGTGCTCTTTGCACATAATAAACTTTGCTAAAATACATTAGTGTTATGAACCATGGATGTTTGAGTCAATGTTCCAGAAAGATGAGTGAATCCTATTTTAGTATTGCATCAGAATCTTTGTCCCCATAAACCACACTTGTAAAAGTAGCATAATCTTAGCATCACTGTAGGAAAATGTAAACCCAATGAATTGAATTATTATCTCATAAAGATTACCTTAACTGTCTAAGAAACCAAATACAAAATATGGAACGACTATCAAAAAAGTTTTAATTTAAAAATATGTATGTACTTTATTGTTCGATAAAGAATTGAAGGTACAAAAGCTAGCAGAGTAATTAACTTCCATGGATAATAAACTTAAAGATAATGGATAATTTGATTGAACAATACACAACCAACACATAAAGAGTATTGTTGTGCACAAATGTATCAACAGTATACGAATCATCAAAACTTTCTGGATCATCGTTTGCTGCGATATCCCAATTTATAAATAATTGATGTCCAAATTTGGACAACCACAGAAGTAGTATATTCTAGTTATATTAAAAAAATGCATACGTAATTTACTGTACCAATCAAGATCCTACTTTCCAAATTTTAAATTAATCAGATCTCCGGTTTAATATTCTATTCAAAAGTTTGGTTTTATTATTTATCTAGATATGAACTTCTAACTTAACAAACCAATAAATAAATATCTTTTATTGTATTATCATACACATAGTTTAAATTTTAAAAAAACACAGCAAACAATTTTCAAATGCGGATGTCTTCATATCCGCATCCCCATCCGTTTTTTTGGATATCGAATATTTATCCATTATTCGGATACGGACGCGAACAGTTTTCGGATTTTTTTGGGTATCCATTGACATCCCTATGTGCGCTTGTTCTACGGTTGACCAATCGCTTGAAAGGAGTTTTACAGAGCATGATGAAATATATCCTTACTTTAAAAATTCAGTCATTTCAATTAGAGTTTGATACCAGCTATATAAGATTTAGGTCTCTGATAATATATAAAATTTCCATATGAGTTTAACGGGCATAAAATATATACTTATCAAGCTAATTTTCTGTTACTTCAGTTAAAATTTTATAGTTCCAACTGCTTACAATTCATTTTTTTGATAATATGTAAAATGTTCAATTAATTTAAAAATTAAAATAAAATCAACAATATTAAATGTCCATGTTAGAGTGGAACACTAACAACATGGGTATGTGATTTGTTTTGAAAAGAATACCATGTAATACAAATGTAAGGTGAGTAATTCAATAGTTGTAGAAAAATTAACAACATATTGCTTGCATGATCTTATACTCCCTCGAACTTTCATAGCGCCTTACTTTATATGCGAGTCTAGACGAATTATCTTTCTTCCTTGCCTAACACAATATTGCAATTTAATTGGGTGCAAACAAATTTCTTAAACTCTATCTACAGTGCAATATAATTGTAATAATAAAAATGATATTAAAATATGCAATACAAAGTTTAGAAAATGTGACCTGATATTAGTTTCATTTTGAAATTCCATTATGTATTGATATGTGATTTTCACTACGTTCCGCTTATGCAATTTTAGAATGACCACTTGCACCAAGTATATGATCTGCTATGTCCTAAGATGGAGTAAATGAGATTAAAATATAATAACATACAACTAAGAAAGTCTGCTAAAATTTTATCCATAAAAACCATGGCTTACTCCTAGTAATATATCTACTTATATATTATGTGATGACTATTGAAACTCGATCCATCTTCTCTACAATTTGAGGGAAAAAAATCCTACAGTAGACCTAATTTTCAGTGGTAAGGGTGAAAATATCATATATTTCATGTGTTCAAATTTAACACATTAATATGCAGTGATGTGTCGTGGAGTAAAATTTATAACCAACCTGTTCAAAAACATTAGAAAAATTGAGATATTTAAATATAGTTATATAGTAGTTCAGCCAAATCTACTTTATACTCAGAACAAAATCATATGCAGTATAAGTTATTCCAACGTTTCACAAACTATAGTTTCACTTCATGGTAAAGATTGAATGATGTAAATTTATGGATTTTCAAGGAACAATATGTTTTTGGAGAGAGAAACCTAACATTGAGTCACTTTCCTAAAACTTTGCGCTACCAAATGAGTTGAGTTGTGGATTCAACCAATGAAACTAAGATTCCTTAGTGTAAATGTGAGGAGACGATTTTGGAATCAATCATAACTTTGCAAACATACAAAGGAAAGTATCAACACTAATGATATTTTTAAGTGTTGTCACATGGTATATTATATAGAATTTATACCTTCATTTCAACTTAATGTATGCTCAAATGCATTTTAGCCAAGGATACTTATGATACCTCTCTAAATGATCATTTTGACTATTTTTAAGATGGCTTAATGGATAAATATGAACTAAAATAACATAAATATTAGTCAAATAGTTTACTTACATTAACACAGGTAATTATTAATTAAGTAGTATAATGTTGGTAGGAAAGTAAGGCAAACATCAATGTGTTGGGTACAAATTAGTATGGGTACATATTGCAAAATATAAATAAATTAGTAACATACAATATTAAAGTAACCACCAAGTCATGGCATATGAATATTTGAATTATCAGGGTCTAGTGTACCTTTATATACATCAACAAACATTTAGTGCTGACAGAACGAACCCAAACATCACCAAACAACCCCACGCAATCATTTCACCTTCCAAGCAAATCTTTGGAAACAAATTAAGATTTTGGAGTTATAATGAAACAGTTTGAGAAGAATTAGGGTATTTTATTGTAAAAGCAAGTTGGTAAAAGGAGCAAAGAGGTCATCAAGAGAAAACATATGTTTTATCATTATTTTTAAACAGATTGAGATTATCTTTATGCTAATACATATCTGAATTAAATGTTTGGACATCATAGTAAACATAATATTTGATTCCAGTTGTACAACAAAAGGTACGATTTATTGACTCAGCCCATTTTACAATCAATAACACAAATCTATTACATAGAAAGAGCATACACCAATTGTAAATCCCATTTGACAAATAATAATATGTATAAATCATAACCCAAGCAGTAGAAAAAAGTCCAAAAGTAGACCTTAAAAAAATGAAAAAACATGTTAGATTATTAGATGGGTGACAACAGTAGTTTAAAGGGCAACAACAGTCATTTTTCTTCAGCAACCCAAATAGGTTCACTAAATCATTTGCCACGAAGAACAGATTAGAAAATGAGCTAAATGTGCAAAAATCATTTACAGTAATATAAGTGTATAAGTCAGCCAGCTGTCATATTGGGAAACATATTCCTAATAAATGTTGACTGCCATTTTTGTATCACAATTGGGAAAATATGTAGAATATTATTTTTGTATTCCAACCTGGTTAAAAATATCACAGGTTAAGATGACTATGCAAAATATATTCCATTATGGGAAGTATTACAAAAATGATATGTAGTTTTCTTAATATTAATATCTGTCACAGAATAAACAAATTCACAACAACATATCAAGGCCCATTAAGTAAAAGTTAAGTTATAACTTATAAGTAAAAGTTAACTTAAAACTTGTATCAAGTCGAACTATTTATTTATTTTATCACATTGTTAACCAACATGATCGTGCAAATGAAAAGCTACTTGGTTGGCCATTGGTTTTTGGCTCTTCCTATTAAGTAATGGGAAGTGCACCTCGCTATATATAAACGAAAAAAGAAAAAAGATTCTTTGGGCATTCCAACCATATACATGTACCACATCAACTACACAGTCTGCATATACCCAGTCATCTCTGGTATGCTAATTTGATGTTGAAGTAAATAATATAAATGAATGCTCTTCGACAAATTAGCAAGTGCATACATTATTAATTTTAGAAAAAGATGAAAAACTGCAACTGGATAATTATTAAAGAACTGTCTTCCAAATTGTCTTAGAATACCCAGTTAGATGTTTTATTATGTGACTTTCACTATTGCTTGTATTGTGCATTCACTTATTAACAAATTATTTCTTTTTACCACTTTAAAAAATGTAGGTAGATTGCTCTGGAAGTCAGTTTCTCTGAGAAGGTCAAATAAGATTTCTGATTTGGAAGGTCATATGCTTATTATAGTTTTTGATAACATTTATGAGTTTCAGTATTTATGGCAACATAAATAATAACAATCATGTTGCAGAGCTAGGAATGAACAAAGAACTACACACATAAGAGAATCATTTTAAGAGAGCTATATAATGTTTACTGTTTATTGCGCTATAAGGATTGTATTGTGGCATTCATTAAGCAACAGAGTTAGATATTGGTAACTAACTACTATCTAAAACTATTTCCGTTGAAACAATTCCTACCTTTTACATCAGTAATGCCTCTATTTACACCAGCAGATTCAAGTTGAATTCATGATTAGCTGAGGTTGCAGACATTATTCAAAATCCAAAGTAATTAATGAAAATCAATAAATAATTACCCGAGACTGAATGTAACGACCCAGAATTTTAAACAATCTAATTTGGAAATATTTAATTAATTTTAAATATTTGAATGATGGTTTAGATTGAATTTTCAATATAACTTTGAATATAACGATTAAATTATAGAATTATTCTATTGAGAGTTGAATAATAATTTGAATCTTCAAATTTAAGCCAATTAAAAATATTTCAAAGGCTTGTAAAATTCATATTGATAACACTGAAGATTTTAGAAGCTTCAGAATTGAAATTGAAAGTGAATCGTTCAGTTTTGAAATTTATATCGTTTGAATCGATATTTAAAATAGCCGTCCGAGACACAGTCTCGGAATTCGACGAAACCAGTTCCATTAGGTCCGGAATATTGAATTATTACCGGATTTCAAATTTCGTATCAATCGGAGTTAATATGTGAGCACACGACACATAAACGCGTCGAAATTTTCAACGATTAAATTTAAATTTAAATTTTAATTTTAAAATTTAAAACGACAGCATTCCTAAAATCTCGCCTAAAAATCATGCCTGAGATCACGCTAAAAATCGTGCAGAACATACTGCATTCGATTTCAAATACCCCTCCCTCTCTCAGAAATCAAAATCACGAATCGAAGAATTTAATGGCCATTGTCTTCAAATCAATAACCAAAGCCCTCTTCAGTTCATTAAAAAAAAAAAGGAAAAAAAAAAAAGAAGAAAAGAATGGTGCTCGAATTGGGGGGGGGGCGACTCGTGGTGACAGGGCGCGGCAAATTGAAAGGGGGGTATCGGCGATTCACTGACGCGCCAAGGGCGAGGCGCACGCACGTGGGAGGTATGATGGCGTGGGGGTCGCGACCGATTGCTGTGTCGATTTGAGGGCACGGCGACGCGACCGATGGCAGCGCGCGTATACCGAGGCAGCGACGTTGAAGGTGGCGCAGCGGCTAGGGCGTGCGTACGAGAGGGGGCGATTCGTAGGAAGGGGACTGGCGGCAGCTCGTGTCGGCGTCAACATCAGGCTAGGGCGTGCGCGCGACAGGAGGCGATGGGCTAGGGCTTGCGCGTGCAATTGGGTTCGAAGCAACGACGAAGTCGAGGCCGATGTTTGGGATTTCTGGCTTTGGGTTGCTCGAATTAACAGCGAGGTATTTATTTTTATTTTTTATTTTTGGTTATTTCAAATTTTAAATTACAGTTACCTTTTCAATGAAAAAATAAAATAAAATAAACATATGCAGTAAACAGCAAATTTTATTTGGAATATATATATATATATATATATATAATTTGTAAAAGGAAGGATAATGTATTTAAGTAAAATTAGTTTAAATTTAAGTTTAATTAGATAAATGTATTAAAAAGAATTTAGTTTTAAAATTTAGATTTTAGTTAAAATTATTTATTAAGAAGAAATTTGTTAGACAATTAAATTTATTAAAGAAATTTATTAAGAATTCAAATTTGATGATAAAATTTAAAAGCATTAGTTTAAAAATAAATAAATCATTTGTTTAGAACTAAATCGATAGTTATTTAAATTTATAAAAGGAAGATTGAAAATAAAAATAAATATTCAAGTGGATTTGATAAATTGTTGAAGTTAAAATTTTAAAGACAAGAATATTATTTTTAGAATGTGAAGAGTATGTATAAAAAGGAAATTAGTATAAAATTTAAATGTTAGGTTAATTTACTAAAAGGAATAGATTTAAAATAAAGGCCACTGGTTAATTAAATTTATTAAAAGAAAAGAAATTTAAATTTTAGTTAAAATAAAATAGAAAGATGAAATTGGTTTAAATAAAACTATTGATTAATTTAACCATCAACAACGAAAATTTATTATTCGATCTGTTCGAATATTAATAAATTGTGTAAACATTTATACAAGGTATAAATGAAGAAAACAAGTTGAATTGGAAGTGGATGGCAAACAGGAATAAAAGGTGAGAACTTCTCACTCAAAAGGAATCTCTGTTGTTTATTTAAATTTTAAATAGTTAGATTTAAAATTTATTGACTGTGTTGATTGAATGCTTGAATGATGATTGTTATATATATATTGGATGTGAATAGACCCTATACGCCGTTAGTAAGCGGAGGTTATTTAGTACACACATATACCGCGATATTCCACCTCGAAGTGGAATTGGTATTATATTATATATATAGCAATATATATATATTGGCATATGTATATATTGCAGTTGATTGATTTCCCGCATTTTCTTTTAGCGGATGAGACCCTATGCGCCGTTAGTAAGCGGATATATATTTATAAAATCCCATATACCGCGATATTCCGTCTTGAAACGGAATGGTATTGTGCTAATGTCTGTGGATGCAGGGAAACAGGTTGGAGGGATCCAACTGGATTCCTCACAAATATTTATTGATTTTAAATATTGTGATGTTTGATTGTTTATCATATTGATATATGATATTGGAAAAGTCGTGATTGACTAATTGATGTGTTGCATCATCGGATCCAATTTTTGAAATTTAAAAACAACGATTTTAATTTCTAAAGTGATTTTTTGAAAATATACGTTTATATAATATTTTTTGGAATTGATTTATTGTAAATAAATAAACGTTATAATTTTTATGTTATAAAAATTATGATTTTTGAGAAATGTAGTTAAAAGTTGATTTTGGAGAATATGGGATTAATGATTTGACAAAATAATTTAAACTGGGATTTTTGAATCTATTATAAAATGAATAAAAGTGATGAAATTATAAAGAACTGTGAAGATGTTTCAAAAGAATAATATAAATTGTTTTATATTAAAAAGATTTATAAATTGATATTTCTAAATTTTAAATATAAGAATTATAAAACAAACTTTTATAAGTGTTAGAATAAATTGTAAATGAATTTCATAAATAGAAATGGAATTATAGAATTATAACGATGAAGTTATAAATAGAATTTTATAAACAGTATAAATTGATTTATATAAAAGATTTACAAACGGATATTTGTAAATTAAAATATTGGAATTATAAAACGAAGTTTTTATAAGAGTTAGGATGAATTGTGAATGAATTCCACAAATGAATGAATTTATAGAATTATGAACGGTGAAGTTATAATTGGAATTTTATAAACAGTAGGTTTATAAAATTTGTGAAGTTATTTAAAAGAATAAGATTTTGGATAAATAGATGAATCTTATAAGTTATAAGATTTATAAAATTTGTGAAGTTTAAAGGAATGATTTTATAAACAAATAAATTATAAGTATTTAACTTATAATATGAAATTTTTAATATATCATTGTGATATGAATTGAGATAAGTTAATAAAGGAAAATTATAAAAGGAAGTTGTTATAAAATAAATAGAAATAGAATTTATAAACATTGTTTATAAATTCGCAAACTACTTATTTTGATAAGTAAATTGTTGCAATTTATTTATGAAGTTATATTCATGTTTTAGACAGTGAATAATTCCTTAAACTAAAATGAATAGAAGTAATGAAATTGGTTAACAATATATTCACGTTTTTGAATAGTGAATAATATGTTAAAGAAATTATTTAGAAAGTGATGTTTTAAATAAAATTAAAACGATCTAATGATGTTTTAAAATATGTTGAGATTTGAAATCATAGATTTCAACATTTATTGTTGAAATAGATGTTTTCGAGAAATAAAAGGAAATGGTAGATTATAACACTGTTGTTATAATAGATGATTTCCGAAAGGAAATGTTTTGTATAGTATTGGGATTTATATATCTATTTTAATTTCGAATCCCTATACTAGTGATTTTGGGTTGTCGTAACGATGTTTTACGCAACATTCGTTTTGGCCCAAATAAATATGTTTAAGTGAATAATTTCCTTAAAGAATGAAATATATATATACTTAATCTCGATTTAAGTATATTGAATATTTTCCAAAGATTGAAAATAAAAAGATTTGTGAATTACTTATAAATAAATAGGTATGGAATTGTTTTCCGATATAAAGTGAATATTTTGAAAATTTATCCTTTTGAAGATAAATTGAAAATGAATATTTGAAATCAAATATTCATAAATATTTTGGGAATATAAATTCAATATGGAATTTATAAAGGAAATTTGGAAAATAGGTAAAAAAATAAATAAATATTGATTTTTTTTTTTAAAAAGTATGGAAAGTTTATATCTTCTAAGGATATTTTGGAAAATAAATAATTGGGAAAATTATTTGGATTCTGGTGATGTTGTGCATATATATTGATAGTTCAATAACCGACTATCAATATTTACCTTTGAATGGTATTTGTTGTGATTGCTTGGAATTGAATGCCACACTTATTTTTAAAAATAAGCGCTCACTATTCGGGTTAACCGGGAAAGGACCATGGGGTCGTATAACCCATTCCGAATATGTGATACGTCGTATGAATTGCATTCGAAGACGGTGTTGAAGACCGGATATTTTCGAAAACGAAAGGGTTTCTTGTCGAATGTCTTTGCATCGACTGGTCCCCGGTATAGAGACTCCATATGTGATGGGAAGTCCGAACGTGATTAGTGAATATCCGGATTGCAAGGACTTCTTTGTAAGTACCTTCGGTTCTGTTCGAGCCCGGAACAGACTTGTATGGATTGTATGTCTGACATTACAATTTGAGATATAAAGCCGATTTCTTTCAAATATATTTCTGTTGGTGGCGGAGAATTTATTCTTTTAGCTTAACACCCTTCTTTGAGACATACGAGCTCAAAGGTTATATAGTTGAAGTTATCAGCAATATATTCCCAATTTGGTAATGTGACATGCTGAGTGTTGCTGAAATGATCATTGTGTTGATTATTTGTGATAGGATCATTTATTTGATCGTCTATCTTAGTGATCATTGTGTTGATCATTTGTTGACCCAAAGCATGGCTTTTGTATAAAGTATGTTTTTGTGGACGTGACTTCGTCGAGCCTCACATCCCGGAATGGTCAAAACAGGAAAGATGCAGCAAGGTTATTAGGGGTTGCTGTAGCTCCCCTTAGGGTATGTGCATTTCCTTCTGGAAAAGGGTGGTATCATGGTATGGAGCCCAGATACTTACTCATGTTGAAAACACTTTATTATTATGGTGTGATGTTGGTAACGAGCGCTCGGATAAAGGTCCCAAAGGACCGGGGGATGGCATACTCGTGTCAGTTGTTACCCAGTTAGGGGTAACCCGGCCTTGTGTTGGTAGAGATCCGGTTTGGTTCTCGGGGATGTCCATCCAGAGGCATTCTCATGTGGCAATGGGAAGTTCCTTGGCCTGACCATTCGTTGGAAATCCAAAGAAACAATACGATCTTGTACGGTTTTAGTTGTAGAACCTGCCATTTAATATGGTAGCTATAGTAGGCATAATATAATGGTACCTATGCTGGCTAAGATTTATATCTTTATTTTCGAAATAAATTTTCTACACTATGCACTAATAATAATATCAAAAAAATTGATTTGATTTTTTGCGTAAAAGCAACTTTGACTAACATAAGAAGAAATCTCCTCCAAGTCTGCGTTTGCATTGTGTGTGTGGTGGGAGGTCTTATGGTAGTTACATTTTCAAAAGCATTGCGAATTGATTTCAAAAATATTCCTCTATTTGATTTTAAAGTAAATAAACTGTTTTGAGTTCTCGCACCAGTCTTGTTAAGCTATTGGGCTATGTGATGGGGGATTCTCGCTTCGCGGTTAGGTGGCGAACGGGAGACTCTTACTCCCACACATCCTCTTTTAGGGGGTTGGTTAGGTGTAACCTGAGACAGTCGAGAGGCTGGCCGTAAAAGCAAGTTTGGGATACCAGTGTAAGCCACGGTGGGGCTGGGATGGTTGAAAAGCCTACCGGTTGTGACCGCTGTCGACGGTTGAAAAGCCTAGATCTTTACATTTGGTATCAGAGCTCTGTTGGTTAAGCGAAAACCATGGTTCTGTAGGGTATTTCTCGTTAGAGATAGAGTCAGCGGTACTCTAGAATGAGTTTGAGAGTAATAATAGATATGAGCGCGTATTTGTTAGTGAATATAAAATTGTTTTTGAATCGGGTAAACAAGATAATTTTGCCCAAAACTATTTTGTATGAAAAGAAATGATTTTCTATGAATTATTGTAGTATATGGTTGCATGATTGTTAGAAGTCATAATATTGAATTATTATCATTAGCAATGGAAAGAAATATATGGAATTGAATAGATAAAATGGATTGGATTCAAGTAAATTAACTTGATAATTTATTCATTTGTGAAATAATTTCAAATGGAATGAATATGGAATGTGAATAAAGATTGAATAAAGATGGTATATGAATTGGTAGTAAGCAAGAAAACGAGATGAATTGAAATATTGAAATGAATTAATGAATAAAACTAATTCAATATAGTAATGTGAACTACTAAATGAAAGTTAGTCGTTAGAATTCAAAATTTAAATTATGAATTGAATTCAAATAAAATTGAAATCGTGAATTTAATTCAAACGAAATTGAAATGTAAAATTGAATGAAATTGGATATGTAACTTCAATAGAGAAGTAAAAACGTATAAGAAGCATATATTGGAAATTTTGTAATAAAATTTGCAAAATAGTTTGAATGTTGGATTTGGATGCTACTACTAGCAGATTATACAGGTAGCAGATTATACAGGTTATACAGGTATATAAAGGAATTGAGATTTTGATTTCAAAGATAAAATTGAATTGCTCGACAAAAAGGTACGTATTTCAATTTTAGTATGAGATTTGATGACTTTCTTCTCTAGCCACTTGGCTTTTCTCTTTTCTTTTTGATTCTGAGGAGCCGTGGTGCCATTTTGTAGTCGTACCGATCGAGCCGCGCAAAGGAAACGCTGGCGAAATTTTTCAAAAATTTAGGGTGTTAGAAAAATTTTGAGTTGAAAGTTTGAAATTTGAATTTGAATTTAAATTTGAATGGTTAGTAAAACAATGTTGGTTGAAACTTATAATTGAAGTTGAAAAGCTAGTTGAAATGATAGTGAATCTCTAGTAAAAAGATTTAGGTTAGTAAGTTGATAAAACTATTTGAATTGTGAAAAATAATAATTGGGATAAGAGCATTCTTCTTAACTTGTAATTTCGGGACGAAATTCTTTTAAGGGGGAAAGATTGTAACGACCCAGAATTTTAAACAATCTAATTTGGAAATATTTAATTAATTTTAAATATTTGAATGATGGTTTAGATTGAATTTTCAATATAACTTTGAATATAACGATTAAATTATATAATTATTCTATTGAGAGTTGAATAATAATTTGAATCTTCAAATTTAAGCCAATTAAAAATATTTCAAAGGCTTGTAAAATTCATATTGATAACACTGAAGATTTTAGAAGCTTCAGAATTGAAATTGAAAGTGAATCGTTCAGTTTTGAAATTTATATCGTTTGAATCGATATTTAAAATAGCCATCCGAGGCACAGTCTCGGAATTCGACGAAACCAGTTCCATTAGGTCCGGAATATTGAATTATTACCGGATTTCAAATTTCGTATCAATCGGAGTTAATATGTGAGCACACGACACATAAACGCGTCGAAATTTTCAACGATTAAATTTAAATTTAAATTTAAATTTTAAAATTTAAAACGACAGCATTCCTAAAATCTCGCCTAAAAATCATGCCTGAGATCACGCTAAAAATCGTGCAGAACATACTGCATTCGATTTCAAATACCCCTCCCTCTCTCAGAAATCAAAATCACGAATCGAAGAATTTAATGGCCGTTGTCTTCAAATCAATAACCAAAGCCCTCTTCAGTTCATTAAAAAAAAAAAGGAAAAAAAAAACAAGAAGAAAAGAATGGTGCTCGAATTGGGGGGGGGGGGGGGCGACTCGTGGTGACAGGGCGCGGCAAATTGAAAGGGGGGTATCGGCGATTCATTGACGCGCCAAGGGCGAGGCGCACGCACGTGGGAGGTATGATGGCGTGGGGGTCGCGACCGATTGCTGTGTCGATTTGAGGGCACGGCGACGCGACCGATGGCAGCGCGCGTATACCGAGGCAGCGACGTTGAAGGTGGCGCAGCGGCTAGGGCGTGCGTACGAGAGGGGGCGATTCGTAGGAAGGGGACTGGCGGCAGCTCGTGTCGGCGTCAACATCAGGCTAGGGCGTGCGCGCGACAGGAGGCGATGGGCTAGGGCTTGCGCGTGCAATTGGGTTCGAAGCAACGACGAAGTCGAGGCCGATGTTTGGGATTTCTGGCTTTGGGTTGCTCGAATTAACAGCGAGGTATTTATTTTTATTTTTTATTTTTGGTTATTTCAAATTTTAAATTACAGTTACCTTTTCAATGAAAAAAATAAAATAAAATAAACATATGCAGTAAACAGCAAATTTTATTTGGAATATATATATATATATATATATATATATATAATTTGTAAAAGGAAGGATAATGTATTTAAGTAAAATTAGTTTAAATTTAAGTTTAATTAGATAAATGTATTAAAAAGAATTTAGTTTTAAAATTTAGATTTTAGTTAAAATTATTTATTAAGAAGAAATTTGTTAGACAATTAAATTTATTAAAGAAATTTATTAAGAATTCAAATTTGATGATAAAATTTAAAAGCATTAGTTTAAAAATAATTAAATCATTTGTTTAGAACTAAATCGATAGTTATTTAAATTTATAAAAGGAAGATTGAAAATAAAAATAAATATTCAAGTGGATTTGATAAATTGTTGAAGTTAAAATTTTAAAGACAAGAATATTATTTTTAGAATGTGAAGAGTATGTATAAAAAGGAAATTAGTATAAAATTTAAATGTTAGGTTAATTTACTAAAAGGAATAGATTTAAAATAAAGGCCACTGGTTAATTAAATTTATTAAAAGAAAAGAAATTTAAATTTTAGTTAAAATAAAATAGAAAGATGAAATTGGTTTAAATAAAACTATTGATTAATTTAACCATCAACAACGAAAATTTATTATTCGATCTTTTCGAATATTAATAAATTGTGTAAACATTTATACAAGGTATAAATGAAGAAAACAAGTTGAATTGGAAGTGGATGGCAAACAGGAATAAAAGGTGAGAACTTCTCACTCAAAAGGAATCTCTGTTGTTTATTTAAATTTTAAATAGTTAGATTTAAAATTTATTGACTGTGTTGATTGAATGCTTGAATGATGATTGTTATATATATATTGGATGTGAATAGACCCTATACGCCGTTAGTAAGCGGAGGTTATTTAGTACACACATATACCGCGATATTCCACCTCGAAGTGGAATTGGTATTATATTATATATATAGCAATATATATATATTGGCATATGTATATATTGCAGTTGATTGATTTCCCGCATTTTCTTTTAGCGGATGAGACCCTATGCGCCGTTAGTAAGCGGATATATATTTATAAAATCCCATATACCGCGATATTCCGTCTTGAAACGGAATGGTATTGTGCTAATGTCTGTGGATGCAGGGAAACAGGTTGGAGGGATCCAACTGGATTCCTCACAAATATTTATTGATTTTAAATATTGTGATGTTTGATTGTTTATCATATCGATATATGATATTGGAAAAGTCGTGATTGACTAATTGATGTGTTGCATCATCGGATCCAATTTTTGAAATTTAAAAACAACGATTTTAATTTCTAAAGTGATTTTTTGAAAATATACGTTTATATAATATTTTTTGGAATTGATTTATTGTAAATAAATAAACGTTATAATTTTTATGTTATAAAAATTATGATTTTTGAGAAATGTAGTTAAAAGTTGATTTTGGAGAATATGGGATTAATGATTTGACAAAATAATTTAAACTGGGATTTTTGAATCTATTATAAAATGAATAAAAGTGATGAAATTATAAAGAACTGTGAAGATGTTTCAAAAGAATAATATAAATTGTTTTATATTAAAAAGATTTATAAATTGATATTTCTAAATTTTAAATATAAGAATTATAAAACAAACTTTTATAAGTGTTAGAATAAATTGTAAATGAATTTCATAAATAGAAATGGAATTATAGAATTATAACGATGAAGTTATAAATAGAATTTTATAAACAGTATAAATTGATTTATATAAAAGATTTACAAATGGATATTTGTAAATTAAAATATTGGAATTATAAAACGAAGTTTTTATAAGAGTTAGGATGAATTGTGAATGAATTCCACAAATGAATGAATTTATAGAATTATGAACGGTGAAGTTATAATTGGAATTTTATAAACAGTAGGTTTATAAAATTTGTGAAGTTATTTAAAAGAATAAGATTTTGGATAAATAGATGAATCTTATAAGTTATAAGATTTATAAAATTTGTGAAGTTTAAAGGAATGATTTTATAAACAAATAAATTATAAGTATTTAACTTATAATATGAAATTTTTAATATATCATTGTGATATGAATTGAGATAAGTTAATAAAGGAAATTTATAAAAGGAAGTTGTTATAAAAGAAATAGAAATAGAATTTATAAACATTGTTTATAAATTCGCAAACTACTTATTTTGATAAGTAAATTGTTGCAATTTATTTATGAAGTTATATTCATGTTTTAGACAGTGAATAATTCCTTAAACTAAAATGAATAGAAGTAATGAAATTGGTTAATAATATATTCACGTTTTTGAATAGTGAATAATATGTTAAAGAAATTATTTAGAAAGTGATGTTTTAAATAAAATTAAAACGATCTAATGATGTTTTAAAATATGTTGAGATTTGAAATCATAGATTTCAACATTTATTGTTGAAATAGATGTTTTCGAGAAATAAAAGGAAATGGTAGATTATAACACTGTTGTTATAATAGATGATTTCCGAAAGGAAATGTTTTGTATAGTATTGGGATTTATATATCTATTTTAATTTCGAATCCCTATACTAGTGATTTTGGGTTGTCGTAACGATGTTTTACGCAACATTCGTTTTGGCCCAAATAAATATGTTTAAGTGAATAATTTCCTTAAAGAATGAAATATATATATACTTAATCTCGATTTAAGTATATTGAATATTTTCCAAAGATTGAAAATAAAAAGATTTGTGAATTACTTATAAATAAATAGGTATGGAATTGTTTTCCGATATAAAGTGAATATTTTGAAAATTTATCTTTTTGAAGATAAATTGAAAATGAATATTTGAAATCAAATATTCATAAATATTTTGGGAATATAAATTCAATATGGAATTTATAAAGGAAATTTGGAAAATAGGTAAAAAAATAAATAAATATTGATTTTTTTTTTTTAAAAGTATGGAAAGTTTATATCTTCTAAGGATATTTTGGAAAATAAATAATTGGGAAAATTATTTGGATTCTGGTGATGTTGTGCATATATATTGATAGTTCAATAACCGACTATCAATATTTACCTTTGAATGGTATTTGTTGTGATTGCTTGGAATTGAATGCCACACTTATTTTTAAAAATAAGCGCTCACTATTCGGGTTAACCGGGAAAGGACCATGGGGTCGTATAACCCATTCCGAATATGTGATACGTCGTATGAATTGCATTCGAAGACGGTGTTGAAGACCGGATATTTTCGAAAACGAAAGGGTTTCTTGTCGAATGTCTTTGCATCGACTGGTCCCCGGTATAGAGACTCCATATGTGATGGGAAGTCCGAACGTGATTAGTGAATATCCGGATTGCAAGGACTTCTTTGTAAGTACCTTCGGTTCTGTTCGAGCCCGGAACAGACTTGTATGGATTGTATGTCTGACATTACAATTTGAGATATAAAGCCGATTTCTTTCAAATATATTTCTGTTGGTGGCGGAGAATTTATTCTTTTAGCTTAACACCCTTCTTTGAGACATACGAGCTCAAAGGTTATATAGTTGAAGTTATCAGCAATATATTCCCAATTTGGTAATGTGACATGCTGAGTGTTGCTGAAATGATCATTGTGTTGATTATTTGTGATAGGATCATTTATTTGATCGTCTATCTTAGTGATCATTGTGTTGATCATTTGTTGACCCAAAGCATGGCTTTTGTATAAAGTATGTTTTTGTGGACGTGACTTCGTCGAGCCTCACATCCCGGAATGGTCAAAACAGGAAAGATGCAGCAAGGTTATTAGGGGTTGCTGTAGCTCCCCTTAGGGTATGTGCATTTCCTTCTGGAAAAGGGTGGTATCATGGTATGGAGCCCAGATACTTACTCATGTTGAAAACACTTTATTATTATGGTGTGATGTTGGTAACGAGCGCTCGGATAAAGGTCCCAAAGGACCGGGGGATGGCATACTCGTGTCAGTTGTTACCCAGTTAGGGGTAACCCGGCCTTGTGTTGGTAGAGATCCGGTTTGGTTCTCGGGGATGTCCATCCAGAGGCATTCTCATGTGGCAATGGGAAGTTCCTTGGCCTGACCATTCGTTGGAAATCCAAAGAAACAATACGATCTTGTACGGTTTTAGTTGTAGAACCTGCCATTTAATATGGTAGCTATAGTAGGCATAATATAATGGTACCTATGCTGGCTAAGATTTATATCTTTATTTTCGAAATAAATTTTCTACACTATGCACTAATAATAATATCAAAAAAATTGATTTGATTTTTTGCGTAAAAGCATCTTTGACTAACATAAGAAGAAATCTCCTCCAAGTCTGCGTTTGCATTGTGTGTGTGGTGGGAGGTCTTATGGTAGTTACATTTTCAAAAGCATTGCGAATTGATTTCAAAAATATTCCTCTATTTGATTTTAAAGTAAATAAACTGTTTTGAGTTCTCGCACCAGTCACATGACTGACTCGGAGTTTATTGTTTTCCTTCCTAAACTCTGGGTGCCCACCAATTTCCACACGGGCAGTTAAGAGTTAAGGTTTATCAGGATATTCTGGATATTCTGGAGTTGCTGGAGGCAAGCTGGATGGCATGGCGTATTACTTGTATATAGTATTTCTTTTCCGCTGTTTAAAATTGTTTGTTGTTGTACACTCTGATGATTTGATGTAATGTAATATAATGTGATGTAATAACTGATATAGATCTTTGTTTAAAGATTATTCATTTATTATTATATGTTGTTCCGCTGCGAATTGTGAGATTTAGATGTTGTTCTGTTGTTTCTTTCTGTTCTGTTTTCTTTCTCTCTTCTTCTACCTCTTTCTCTTCTTTCTTAAAAAACCCCCTCAGTGTTCGGTTTTTCGGCAACGAAAAATCGTGTCCTGACACTGAAGTTAAATTAATGAATAATTACCCAAGACTAACAACTAACCCATAGTTTAACTATCACACATGAATCGTTAAGGAACTCAATAATACTCAGAAAAAGAAGTAATTAAAGAATATCGATGAATATTTACCTAAGATTCAAATCTAATAGATATCGAAACTATGATGATTGAGGCAAACTGTTTACCTTCGTTGAAACAGCAGATTCATGTTAATTCGTGCTTAACCGATAATCAATGTTGCAGATTATTCAAAATCCAAAGTAATTAATGAATATTAATGAATAATTATCGAGATTGAAGCATAATGGATGTCGATAATTAATAATCGTCATTGGAGGTGAGAGTGCCGATCTAGGTTTTTATTCCAGCAATTAGCGAGAAAGGAGAAAACGGGGAATTAAAAACGAAAGGGCATTTTGGATATTTCAAAAGACACGGTTGAATTTCTATACAATGAATTTTCATTATTAATAGTAGAGAAGAGTGTATGTAATGATGCATTAAAATGACTAAGCACTTCATTATTTGCACCATTAAATTTAACACATACATAAAAGACCAAAAATAATCATTACGAACTTTTTCTTAATTTTTTTAATTTTGCTGTAGTTTCGTAATCAGATAAAGTGGAGCTTGGGCACCTAAAACAATTGTATAACCACCAAATAGTTTGCTTTTGGATGAGATATAGGGGGAAATTGAGACTCTTATTTTTAATTACTTTTTTGTGTAAGTAGATCATATAGTACGTACCATTTGACAAAAAGTATGCTTGATGTCATGAAAAGATGAATCACTGTGTGTACACATGGTAAGTTCAAGTTTCAGGTACTGCTTGAAATAATTATCTATCAGGAGAAATATTTCCATGATGAGTTCTTTTCAGCTCTCCAATATCAGACGTATGCTTTCAATTTACCGTTTCTAAAAATCCTTTTAAGAAAGGTGTTGTACATACACACACTCACTCACACCCCACCTGAGTTTGTTCTGCTTAGTAGTAAATTTTAGTAGCATTTGCTGTTGTTGAATAACATATGACCAAATTTTACTCTTAAGGGGATAATCATGTAACCGTCAAGACCTAACCTATGGTTGATATGCTCTATAATGCACAATGGTTAAATATAAATTAATGTTGTTATAGTTTAGGAGTTTCTATATAAGAAAACCGTGTATTTGGTGTCAAAACATAGTAATATTTATTCAAGTTTACATCCTATAATGAATACTGGGAAAAAAATGAAAAAAAAAACTTAAACATTAGATTTTCCTTTTCTACACACATATGCTTGCAATAAGAAGGGAAAAAAATGAGCACCAACTAATTATATATAAAACTGTAATAAAGCACAATGTTTTTTTCAGCTGTCAATTGGAAAAACATAAACATCAAAAGCAATGATAAAATTGGTAAAAGAGACAGTACATATATTATGCACAAATTTAGTGTCAGTGATACTAAAATCAAATCTGTATGAATACCTCAATGCAGTTCGGGTTGGAGTATTGTCAAGGCATGTGTAACTTCAGGATCGGATGTAGAAAAACTGAAACAGAACCGGCATTGAACACAGTAAGAACTAACAGTGAATGTAATCTGGTAGATATTACGCAAAATCAGTACACGTGAATGAAAATTAATGAGAAATTACCTTTGATGGACGTCTAATGGATAACTGCATAGTGATGGTTGAGCATGGCCATCATTAGTTGCCAGTCATCATTACTACTGCGAAGAGTAACAGAGAAATGAAAATGCACAAAATCGTAAACTAAAGGAATGAAACAAAAGAATTACTTGCTGATTTATTAAATATTTAGTTGAATATATATAAGGAAAAACTGATTTCTTTGTACATAAGAAAATTTTGCTAAAATTTCCATCTATAAAATAGTTTAATAAATTCTAAAAATGACAGTCAAGAATATGGTACCAAGCAAATTCTAAAATTTCGCTAAAATTTCCATCTATAAAATAGTTTATCCACCTTTACGTAACGATCTCATCTTCGAACCGCACTTACTAATGCACTTAATGAACTAAAACTTTCAAACAAATTATATTATGATAAACTATAGCAAATAAGGAGCATAGTTAAAAACCCAACTATTTTGAGTTAGAATATAATATGATAGGTTTTGTAATAGAAATAGAATGATGCTAAAAGCAACTGTGTAAATCACCTAATACATACAAACAGTAAATCGGCAATATTTAGTAAAATCCTTGTTTAAACACACCCCTACCTCAATACATTAGAGACTTAAAGTAGTATAGGATAGTTGGATAAAAATCAAGTGAGAACCAAATTAAATGGTAATAATATGAAATTCACTAAAAATAAAGCAAGTGTCTTCTTCATGTTTGAGAGTTGCTTCAGCAACTCAGTTTGAGAGTTGCTTCAGCAACTCAGTTTGAACCGAGTTACTTCAGCATGCTTAGAGCTGAGTTGCTTCGGCAATTGAATTTGAACTGAATTAGTTAGAGCATTACCGCTCCAGGTCCATCATTAACCGGTTAACTGCCATGAATGGCTGGTCGACTGGTCATAGCAACCTGGAGAAGTAATGCTCTAAGTAATACACATAAGTTATATATTTTTTTCTTTTTCTTTTCTTTCTTGATTCCTGAACTTTGAGTGATGAACTGAAATTGGCCATTTACCTTCACAGATATCATAGAATTGAAGTTAAAGCATTAAACTAATAATTAGTGAAGATTGATGCTCACTGTAATTTCACTCTTTTTTTTACTGATGACAGTGAGTTTGCTTCTCATTTCTTCTTCTTGCTTTGGTTTTCTTGCATACTAATCATTATATTAAGCTGAAATATACCACATATACAACATCAAACAACCTGGTTTCATAATTAAAATCCTAGACATGTTAATTGTGGAAGATAATGGGCTACTGTTAAATGACAAATTATTTCCTAGTTTTTATTAATTTGGTTTCAAGGTTCCTTGTATTTGTGCATGAATTCAGCATTTAAACAACTTTTAAACATTTGGTAGCAAGATTTGAAGGCAAATAAACATATAGTTACCTGCAAAACACATAGTTATCATGGTCAAGTTGAACCAACTCTACAACACTGCCTCCTATGATTCCATCTGACACACGTAGCTAGTCAAAAACGACTTCTGCATATTATAAGCACTGTTAGAGTTTATGCATACTGGACATAATCCATCATCTCGGAAAATAGAATTTATGTTGAAGTCTCATAAACCATCACCTATATTATTGTGTGTACATGTAATGTTTGATCATATATATTATATACATTTCAAAGTTATATAGTAATTCTCTTGAAGTTCCGTATTATTATGTGTACATTTACCATTTATTGTTATGTATGCCTAAACTACAGAGGTAGCTTAAATTTTAAGATTGATTCGAATGGTTCAAATGGAACAATTCAAGTATTGGCTAAAATGATGTTTCTCAATATCCATTAGAAAGGTAACAAATGTGGCATATTCTACACTTCGCAACCACAAAGCATATGATAATAAACAATCAATCATTAATTGAATATTTGAATTATCAAGGTCTAGTGCACCTTTATATACATCAACAAACAATCATTAATTGAGCCACAGATAATAAACATACTTAACGTCAACGGAGAATAAATCGGAGTTTTATATTATAAGCAGGTTTCTAAATTTAAAAGAGACACGATATTAGCAACATGTAATAAAATTGAATATTATATACATAACATTGAACTTAGTTACATTAAATCTAAATTCATAGTCCCAAAACTTTAATTCAAATATACATTGGGTAACCTTGTCCTATGAAACCTAATAATCACAAATTCCATTTTTTGTTGATTAGTTCCTAAAATAATTACACAGTTCAATGCTTGGATAACAAAAAAAATGAAGGACCAGGGCTGAAATTGTAAGTCAAAGAAAAACAAACATAAAAGCCAATGTAGAGGCAAAAACATGGCCGTTGAATAACCTACCTACAACATATATTTTGAGTAAATAGGAATAATACTAACTGCCCACAAAAAAAGAGTATTTGGACGTAATTGAGATAACATATGCATAAATTTAAAATAAGTTAGAGGCTGTGTGAATATGATAATAGCAACTGAGCAAAAAATGTATGGGTAAACGTATAGTTTGAGATGGTGTAGATTTGGTTGTTGGAGAGAGAAGGAATACGCTAAATTTTCGGACTGACTAAGTCATAAAGCATTCCATGTCTGTAAATATTTTTCTTTGATGTATAATGCAGAATGCCAAGTTCGTTGGACATTCAAGTTTGGGGAAATATTTCATTCTACAGTAATAGCGTAAATGATTCAAATAAATTTTCAAAATACCTGTTATAAAAATGAATCATTTTGAATGAATAGAAATGTTAGTGCATAATCTAGTTATAGGTGAACATAGTGTTAAGTTTAACAAAAGCAAAAATTGGGTGGGATGCATAGTGTTATTAAACCTTGATGAAAAAACATATGGTTGTAGAAGAATATACATGTCTGTATTCGACTGGTAAAGAACCTTTTAAATAATCGTAAAGTAATAGTTGCAAAAAAAATGCAAATTACGAAGAGGAAAAGCATGGACAGTCTATAATCGGATTTGGGAAAAAATAGATAGGCTGAGGTTATGGTCTGATTATCTGCATAAAATTTCAACCTTTACAGATTGAGTAGTATGGACATTCTCCATATAGTTGAAAATGTAAAATAAATAAAAAATCGAATTGCATGTTACTTGTGAAAAATTAAATCATGAAAATAACAATAATTAAACTTACCATGTTTTCTTCCAGTCCATGTATCCACTGCTTGCATTTGCTATTTGCGTGAAAAAACCCTCTGTTTTGCAATGGGTTCTTACAATTCGACACTATGTAATGAACACCCAAATGTCAAAATAAGTTATTTTTTCCATAGAAGATAGAGTAAAAACAGAAGTTGTCTACAAAATATTAGAGATATCTTCAAATAAAAGAAAGGTCATCAAATTCATACATCAATTCAGCGAGTGAACCAAAGCGAAGATCCATCTTGAAATCCCTAGATCTGATGACTATTTGAAGGAAGTTGTGGATGTGAAGAAGGGATCCGAAGAATGACGATGGATGAATTGCTGTTTGCGTGAAAACCCCACTATTTTGGAGTGGGTTCCTATAGTTCGAGAATCTGTGAAGAACAAACAAATGTCAAAATTAGTTTTTCCTTCATAAAAGGCAGAATAAAAACAGAAGTTTAGAAAGGATGTCAAATTCATACATCAAGTCGGCCGATGAACCTAAGCAAAGATCCACCTTCAAATCCATAGATCTGCTGGCTATTTGATGAAAGTTGAGGCTGTGTGGAAGGGATCCGAAGAATGATGATGGATGAAGAGGGAAATTTGAAGAAAGTGACAGGAACGAAAATGAATGTAGGGAAGAGTAAAGGCGCAGGGTGGAGAGAATGAAGCAGCGGTTGGAGTAACGGACGAAAGAGAAGAGGGGGTGGAAAGTATAGTGGAAATGAACCTGGTACGATGCAAAATTTTGTATATGGAACACGTGGCGTGATGATAAGTGTTTGGTTTCTCCTTTCCTATTTAAGTAATAGATTATAAGGACGGGTGTTATAACTATCCAGGTAGATGATAGGTTAGTACACTAATTGATGTATGTATACAAAAGTTTTCTTTTGTAAAGACCATTATTATGTTATATATTATTCGTTGCGATGTGAGATTTTGTGCTATTTAGTTTCTTCTGGTCTTCTTTCTGCTTCTTTCCCCTAACCATCAGTCTTTCTAACATTAGATGTTTGACATGTGAATACCCGAGATGTATTTGTGTCAACTTTCGATGGTCTAAAATTGGGGTCGTTATAGCGAAGGCATGCAATAATCCCTATCAAAAGGACTAAAATTCAAGGGATCGAAAAGTGCCACCGTGAGAGCCCTGGCAGAAGTGAGTTGGGTAAGGGTGGACCCTCCTAGATTGAATCATTAATTAATTGAAGGTCCAAAAACATGATTTTTCATATACGGTCGAATTAGGACTCGAGACCACTTCAATTGAGTTCGGATTGACGTTGTAGGTTAAAATTGTATAAATATCACTATATTTGGGGATTGGGAAATTCGATGGCCAAAATTATCTTGAAATACGTGAAATTATCATCCTGGAGAATTATCTCAGACAGTGATGAAATTTATATCATTGGGACTAGAAAAATGAGGTGATGCGCGCCGATGAGTTACGGACACACCATATGAGCGTATAAGATCGAGATGTACAATGGTTTATTTGAGAAATCGAATAAATAATATATAATGTTATTTAAATAAAAACTCATCTAAATCCTTTCTCCCTCTCTTACATTACTATTTCATTACTAGCAAAAAGAAAATGGTTGCCTCCCTCTCAAATACTTCAAAAATTAAATAGGGAGACTTGCTCAACGAAATTCGGTGAAACCAAGTTCGTTGAGATTGTATGGAGGAGAGCTTTACATTGGTGATGGTGATGACACATGCGTTGGTGATTAGGGTGGAGGCTATGTATGTATGTGGATTTCTCTTCATAAAGTGCACATTCCCATAGAATTTCATCAAGCCTGGTGCACCAAGGCGAAACATGGCAATATAATGTTAGGCATGGCACTTCTAGGTCGCGATTTAGGGAAGGAAGTCGATCTTGGCATAACATAGCGTGTCGCGATGAGCTCACATAGTATGACGCGCTGCGATTATCAATTCGTCGAATGGTAGAGTGTGGGGGCAAGATAGGGAGGAGAGAAGGTGTTGAGAAAGTGAGTTGTTTGTACATTCATGCATATACAAGAAAAGAGAATTGGGGAAGAAAGATTATAGAAATAATTAGGTAATTAATTAATTAATTACTTTAATTAATAACATGTTTAATCTTGATTCATATTTAATTCATATTTTTGAATACAGGGTTCGTTTTAAATGTAGTTTTTTGCATTACGTTTATGATGGAGGCCTCTATGATTTGGCGTTGGATTTGGTAGCATTTGTTGAGGTAGTGATATTTTCTCTTATCATACTATGATTGTTAGCGTAGTATAAAAACGGAATTTTGAAATGATTTTTAACTTTAAAACATGATTTTTTTTATATATTTAAACCAACATCTTATTTTACGAATGAACTTAAAATGTTTTAAATTGGTTTTAAATAAAATATCACACTTTTGTTGTTGACGTACTATTATTAGGAAATCATTAAATTTAGGCTACTTTTGATATGAATCCCCACATTGGTTGATATAGACATGTTATATTCTATGTATGTTTGTTGGTTGCATATATGCTTGTTTGCTTGTTTTAGATTAAAAAACTGTTCGTAGGTGATATAGTGTTAGTCATAACTTGTAGGATAGAATTTCATGCATAGAGTTTCATGCATAATGACCAGTCAGAAGATGAAATATGGACTTGGGAATGTGCTTCGGACTTCGGGATAGACACGTACATTTTTACTTTGTTTGTACTTAAAAAAAATTGTTAAGTACACAGCCAAACTAGTCGTTATCGACTAATATAGAGTGCATGGTATATACCACTATCGATGATGGCCGATTAGGCCGATCTTGATGTGGACGATGGAGAGGCTTCGAGGAGCATGATGTGATGGTTTGTTTATTCATTCATTCGATATTTGATTTTGACGGTATGGCTCTTTAATAAATTGTTTTTGTGTGTTAAATCAAGGAAGCGACACTATGACGCAATGGCTTGTGACGGGAAGTAACGACCTCGACGATGGGTAGCCGTACTTTGAGATGTAGAGTTAAGGACTATGGGTCGAATAAAGGGAACTGTTAGATGATGGATACGGGAAAAAAAGGCAGTATTCTACGTGATGTTGATAGTATAGAATCATCTTGACTATAATGGCTTCATCATGGGAGTCGTATGATAAGTTCTAGGATGTGCTCTGGTATAGATGACGTATGAAAAGGGACTATGGAGACTCGAGGGTTCGGAGGGTACTCGTAGACAAGAGTATACACTAGGGACTTGATGGTTTTTGGGGATATCATGGTTCTTGGAGCATGATGGCTCTATATGATACTTGGTATGCAATGGTTCTTGAAGTGTGATGGCTCTTTATTCTAGATAAGAGATGTGTATACCTAGACTAATGTGATGTTTAGTCTATTTCATGGCCAATTGAGTGACATGAATTTAAGTACCAAGGAACCAGTATGTGGGCTATCGTGATGGTAGTCTAGTCTTGATCGTGATGGGTCGGCGAGTAGTCTTATATCCAATGCACCGAGTGAATAAATGTTAGGATGGATGATGGATGCTATGTTTATTTGATTGTCTATCACCCAAGGGGAGTCACATAATGCCAATGTTATTAATGTGTATATAGTTGCACACCCTTTAGTACTTTGATGTGTAGTAAACCCATAATGACTATGAGATGAGTAGCATATTTCCTATATTATCTGTTAACTCTTTAGATGCAGGGACAAGTCAAGTACGATTCCATATGCCATCTATGCCATATACAGTACCGACTTTTATAGTATTTGAAAAAGAAATATTGCTCACGCCATACTGTTGTCTGATTCGAGGTGTTATGCATTTATTCTTATTACCTTGGGTACTCTTAAATGAGTATATTATGTAGTAGGTGTACACGGCATGCAAATTTCTGCAGATGGACTACCAAGAGGCGATACTTTCTCATACTTATATTTTGGGCTTATTATTGCATATTCCACCGTGTGACACTATAGAGCCTTGGCAGTGTTTGACTTACTATTATTAGATATAGTTTATTAGTTGACTTTATTTATTAGTTGTATAAACTCTATTGCTTTTTTGTACAACAACATGAGCCTGTGTACTCTGATTTTATAGTTCATGTAGTTATTATTGTCTCGCCTATTTTATATATGTGATGATTATTATATTTTATTCGATGCGCTATGAGATATATGATAGATTCTACGATTTTTTGATTTTTTTGCTTTCTCTTTTCTTCTTTTCTATTTCCCTTTTTCACTTCTATTCTTTCACTTGACAATCAACCTACATCGATTGGATGCTCCAGTGGCGCATTACTCGGTTATATTAGCATCGGATGTGTAGGACGGTTGTTACATTTGGTATCAGAGCCTAAGTTGCGTAGTTTACCTAAGTTGATGTCATGAACCAGTAGAGATAGGATAGGAGTTATCACCCTAGACTGGATCGAGAGCATACACACATGAGAGAGAGAGTGTTCACGTTAAATATTTTGGTTTTCAAAACTATATGGTAGCACATATAGTATATAAGTTGTATTGCACACATGAGTATCTTTATGAGAGAATGATCATTCAAACTTTGTATTGAGAGTAATCTGGCATATGAGAAATTCTACTATTGACTCCATCTTCAGCATAGAGGAATGGGTAGGATCGGGAACCACTAACCTCGATTTACAGAATATGTTCGTCGAGATGGTGCAAAACATTATCTGGAATGCATAGGTTGCTCCGAATGATTATGGTACTCAAATGCAAATGCTAAGAGTCAACCTTGTTGTTTTATAAAGATTACATGAGTCTAAGAGGCAGATCAACGGAGTCGGTTGTTGTAGTGCAAGACTAGAAGGATACTTGCAAAAGGATTTTGATGACTTAGAGTTAGATGATGTCGTAGGGTAGAAGTTGACCTCTAAATAAATCCAAGGATGAGCAATGAACTGGTGGAGTGCCCTTATGTCTTCAATTTATATGGATCATCTTACTTGGAATCAGTTTGTGGTCCGCTTCGAAGAGAAATATATCTCAATTTCTTAGAAATCGATGATTTTAGAAAGTTCACCAATTTGAAGTAAGGCGATATGTTTGTGTTGGAGTATATAGCCAAATTCGATGAGTTGTCGAAGTATGGTTTATCTTTCATCGATACTCTATTGAAAAAGAATCAAAGTTTATCATTGGGTTGAGTGATCCTCGTGAGAAGTGATTGATTAATCATATTGACGAGAGCTTCGAGAAGTTTGTTGAGAAGACTGATGTCATGACTGCCTATACCCAGTGTAGAAGGATCATCCTGAACAAGCTTAGCAAGGATAAAAAGTGGAGGCATGTGCATTGAATGCCATTATAATTTCGTTGATTGCTCCATCGACGAAAGAGAAGGGAAATGGCATTACTATCTAGGGCATGCTTTCCATATTTTTTGATTGGATGTCTGGTTTCACATTCCCTCATATCTAGTGATTTGGTAGATAGATTGGGATTGAGACCGGAGATAGTTGACTGACCGTTAAATTACGACGTACCTTGTTAGGGGCTCAGCCAGCCAGTGCATGGCTTCTCGAAACAGCTTTATCAATTCATGTATGATTTTTTTTGTTTTTTATTGATTTTCTTAGGTCCAGTAGGGTTTGATATTATAGTCTTGGGATGGATTAGTTGAGGTGGTATAGAATAGTGGTGGATTATGAGAGGTCGTTGATGACGATACGGGTAGATGATGGGCGAACGGAAGTGCTAGGAAACATGGTGGATTATGAGAGGTCGTTGATGATGATAGGGGTAGACGATGAGCGAACGAAAGAGCTAGGTTGCATATCGGACAATGACATGATGGCCAGTTTTCTGTATTCTCTCGATGCCCATCTGATGAGTTGCCATTATGCCTACTGCTAGGAATATCAAGATGTATTTAATGAGGTTATCGAATTGCAACCACATTGGAAGATACAATTTTGTATCAATCTAGTTAGAGGTGCCAGACCAGTAGTTACGTTTTAAGGCATATGATGCCTAAAGAGCAGACGAAAATAGAGATACGAGCGGATGACCTATTGAGGCTAGTGTTTATTCATAGGAGCACTTTTAAGTGGGATGCACATGTAATGCATGCCACTAAGGAAGATAGCTCTTTAAGATTATATGTTGATTTTCATGAGCTGCATGAGATGATGAACAAGTATCCATTCCCACTTATTGATGGATGTTCGATCAGCTCTATGACATGAAGTTGATCTCTCAGTTGAACCTTTTAATGAGGTTTCATCATCTGGGAGTATCTAGAGAGAGTGTTCGATCACATCGTTGCATATGCTACTTTGATTTTTGAGTGGTTTTTTATGCCGTTCGGGGTAATTAGCATGTCAGCACGCTTTGTTGATCTCATAAACCATGCTTCGAGGGACTACTTGAGTAAGTTTGTGCTCGTACTCATTGATGATGCTTTCGTTTACTCATGGACTAAAGTGGAGCACAAGACTTGATTGATTATTGTGTTGGAGGTATTGAGAAAACACTAATTGGTGGTGAGATTTCCAAATTATTACTTCTAGAGGAGGGAAGTGAGATGCTTGGGTCGCATTATTTCAGAACATGACATTGCTTTGGATCCTGTGAGTTATGATAGTCTAGGAATGGAATAGACCCAACAGTGTTATGGATATCTGGAGTTTTTATTTATAGATTAGCGAGATATTATAGACGTTTTATCAAGGACTCCTCCAAGATAGCAGCATTGTTAATCGACTTGACGAGAAGAATCATACTGTTTACTTAGGATACAAGGTGGGGCATGCGTTAGTGATTATGGCAGAGAGGTTGATGAGTGCACCAGTACTAGTTATTCCGAGTGAGAATAAGGAGTCGATAGTACACATGCATGTCCGAGGTTCTTGTTTAGGTGTGTAATTGATGTAGAAAGGTAAGGTTGTCGCATATGCTTGTTGAAAACTGAACCACACGAAAGGAATTATTCGGCTCATGATTTGGAGTTGGCAGCTATAGTATTTGGTTTGGATATTTGGATACTCAATCTATTAGGAGAGGGGTTCAAGTTGTTTATTGATCCTATAGCATTGAAGTATCTCTTCTCCGAGAAGGATCTTAACCTTCGCCAATGTGATATCCCAGAATTTCAAGGAATTTAAAATGTGATAATCTATTAATTAAATTGTTTAAAATTGATAAAGTTGTTATTTTCAAATATAAATAACCAATTAATTAATAATGAGATGTTTTTAATTATGGTTATAGATTGATTTTAAATAAGAATAATTATTTTGTTATGTTATTGTAATAAATAAATTTTAAATATAGTTTTAAATAGATTTTAAATAGACTTATTATTTTCTAATTTAATAAGTGTTGTTTAAAATATGTGTATATATGAG
Source organism: Allium cepa (assembly GCA_030765085.1). Classification (NCBI taxonomy): domain Eukaryota; kingdom Viridiplantae; phylum Streptophyta; class Magnoliopsida; order Asparagales; family Amaryllidaceae; genus Allium; species Allium cepa. The sequence goes on along the minus strand of CM060938.1, from coordinate 441,858,495 downwards.
TGTATTTAAAATTGATTCTAAATAGAATAATTATTTACACTTAATAATGTGTTTGTTTAAAATTGATATTTATTTGAATTGATTTCAAATTGGATTTTAAATTGAATTTGAATTTGGATTTAAAAATTGAATTTGAAGGAATATATATATATATATATATATATATATATATATATCTTTAAAATAGAAATAATAATATGGTTTGGATATAAATATGGATTAAGTTTATATTTAAAATAAGATGGTTTATATTATTTTCTTTAAAAGAAATTTATATATAATTTGGAAAAATATTTATTTAATAGTGAATAAATACAAAAGGTTTAATATTTACATTAAAATGGATTAGATATACTATATATGACTTTACTTAAAATATGATTGGTTTTTATTTTAATTTCCTTTAAAAGTTTTATTTATTTAAAATTTGAAAAGCATTTATTAATTTAGAAAGTTATTTATTAGTTAGGAAATCATATTTAAAAGCTTTTAAAATAATTTATAGATAAATAAAAATGATGTAAATACAAGTGTAATTGAACTAAGTAATATAAGTAACATGTGTAAACAAATAGACAATGGTAGAGACAAGTGTCACTATGTTGTTTTATTTTTCTTTCATTTTAAATTAATTCTAATTTAATCTATATAAACTTAAATATTTCCATTTTCATCTCTTTCCCATCTTCATTACAAAGAGAATTCAAATCTGAAAACCCTTTTTAAATCTGAAACCATTTCTCAGTTCAAACAAATACACTGCAAACATCTTAAAATCTGAAATCAAAAACCCTGTGATCTTTTCAAGCCAAAACCCTGTAAAAACATTCATCAAAACAAAGTAAAACCTGAATTATCTCCTCTACAAGAAAACTAAACCCTGTAAACAAAATCTCAGATCAAATACCCAGCAAAAATATTCCATAAACCAAACCAAAAGCCTTTAATCATCTTCTCTAAAACAAATGCAATCCAGAAATGAATCATTGTGGCAAGATGATTTAGGTCTTAAACCTCGTTATGTGTCAAGCTGGGTAATTGAATCACTGCTTTACCTCTAGTGATTCAAGTTGCATAAGACTCTGGGAAGTGGAGGCGAGGTGGGTTGGCAAGCCATAGCCGGAGTCGTAGCAGTATTCGTGATCAAAATCGAGGGTTCATAGGGTTTCCTGATGATGGTTTTGGGTCTCAATTCATTCTGGGATGCTCGATTTTGAATCGAGGCTTGATATGATGTTTTGTTGATCGAAGGTTCTCATAGGGATGTTCGGTGACTTGGCGATTGTGTCGTCGATGGTCGGAGGAGGCTTCGACGCTGGCACACATGCACGGTGATGATTCTCGTGTTTGGGGAGATGGTTCGTGGGCGACTCGAAGGAAGCACTGTGCTTTTGGGTTAATGTTTCGAGTTTAAACTCGAGTTGTTTTGGTGCGGTTAGCCTGTAAGTTTTAATTGTTACGGGTTTTTAAAATTTAAATTTAAACTAAACTTTTGAAAATTAAAGAAAAAAAAAGAGATGAAACTTGGAATAGCTTGAGTGATTCTCAGGTTCAAATTGAAGCAGTTGATTAAAGGAAATTTTTTAAAAAAGTTTTAAAAGTTTTATAAAACAAGTCTTAAATTTAAATAAAATGTTTTAAACTTTTGAAATAAATCTTGTTATTGAATTCTATTCTTTCTAAAAATAAATGTTTTCTTAAACATTTTGATTAAGAAGTTGAAGTTTGTTGAATTTAAATCTTGTTAAGTAAATTTAAAGTGATTTTAAATTTAAGTTAAGAAATGGAATTTTTAAAGGTTTATATAAAACAAGTTTTTAAATTCAAATTTGAAAACTAGCTTTTAAAACTATATTTGATAAATGTTTAAGTAAATTTAAGAAGTTATGTTTTGATAACTTTAAATTATCAAGCTAATAATTATTTTAAAACTTAGTTATTGATTTAATTAAGTAAGGTTAATTATTAAAATAAATGTTTTAATGATAATTAAGATAATGTTTTATCTTAAGGTTAATTAAAGTTTTTAATATCTTGATATTAATTAAATTGATTAAGGAAATTAGATATGATTAATTAATTTAATTATTAATGATTAAGAATTAATTAAGGAATTAATTAAGAGTAATTAATTTATTTAATTAATTAATTTGAAACTAATAATTAAGAGCTATAAGTTAATTAGTTAGAGGTTAATTAATTTATAATGAAGAATTATTAATTAGATAATTAGAGATTATTAATTAATGATTAAAAATAATTAATTAAATAATTAAGGTTAATTAACTGGTAATTAAAAAGGTACTTAATTTGTAATTAAGTTTTATTAATTAATATTTAGGCTTGATTCATAAATAATTAAGAAATTATTAATTAAAAATCAAAATTAATTAAGGATTAATTAACTATTATTTAGGGTTAATTAATTGTAATTAAGAATTGATTAACTGATTAATTAAGGATTAATTAATCTGTTATTAAGTTTTATTAATTGATAATTAAGGTTTGTTGATTAATAATTAAGGATTAATCTATAATTAAAATTAATTAATTAATTTAAAGGGGTAATTAAAGGATGAATTACCCAATTGTAATTAATCAAATGAATGTGATTAATTAATTGGTTGATTAATTATAGATGGTTGATTAAGTATGGATACTTAATGAGATTAAATAGTGTAATTACTTAGTGAAGTAATTAATGTACAATTACTGGAATGTAATTAAAAGGAATTACTTAATGGGAAGTAATTAAAGAATAATTACTTAGTAGAAGTAATTAATGGTTATTACTTGGTGTAATTAATTAAAAGATTTAATATAATTAATTAAGGAGTTAATTAATTGAGGTAAGTATTACAGGATGGTAATTACTGTTTATGATTAATTAAGATTGATTAATAGAAGTAATTAATTAAGGATCATTAATTAATGTAATTATTGAGAGTAATTAAATATTTATTAATTAAGATTAATTAATCAATAATAAGTGATTATAAGGTAATTATTTAATTGTAATTAAATAAGGATTAATGTAATTAATTATATTTAATGAAGTAATTAAAGTTAATTACTTTAATGGTTTGTAGATAATTAATTTGTGTAATTAATTGAGGGTTAATTACTTAATGTAATTAAAAGATAATTAATTAAGGGTGATTAATTAGGATGATGATTAATTAATTGGTTCGAAATTAACTAAAGGATGTGTAAGCAAGATTTACGTGATGAAAGTAATTAATCTACTTTATTTTAAATTAATTAGAGATGAAGTAATTAATTTAATTCATTTTAAATTAATTATAGATATGTGATTAATAAATCATTGCTTATGGATGGCTGTTTGATATTGAATGGCTTGATTGTTTGATATCTCTGATGAGATATGTGAAATATGTGATATGAGATGATTTGGATTGAATTGTGATATGAATTATCTATTTATGGATATGTGATTATCTATCTGTGTGAACATGGATAATGATTTGAATTGAATTGTTTTAACTTTAAAACAAATTGGACCTAAAGATCGCGTTTTGGATTTCGATGAGACCGGGATCGGGTTCCTATATTTAGATATCTGAAAACAACATCGATCCAAATTAACGATAGGCCGTGAATCTCAAGTGAAGATGAAGATTAAGAGTGCAAGGGTTATTGTCGTTAACTCTGTGGGTGATTCCAAAATGAATGTAACGAGATAATGCCTTCGGTTTCGTTCGAACCAGGAACGAACTTGTATGGATTGAATGCTTTCAGAACATCGTCAGGTGGATGAGGAGCATTCAAAGAGATGTCTCTAAAGGTAATCGTAGCCTCAAGCCTCATCAACCGGGAATGGCTAAAACATGAGAGGTGCAGCAAGGCTAAGTGGGTCACGCCCAAGTAGGACGAGATTTACCCCTGTCTAGAGTCCCTTTATATTCGGCTGTGTGGGCGGTTGCTAGCTACAACTACGGGGGTGTCTTATTCGGAACCGTTCAGTAAGGAATGGTTCCGGCTTTGTGTTGCAGGGGATTGGGAGTAATCCTCGGTACGGTGATCTAGGCCCCGTACTGTGACGGGCGGTACCCCATTAGCCATGCCATTGATGGAAACCCATAATTCCTACGTGCCCTTACGGTTTTGATTGTATTACCCACTTTTGTGGCCAGTAGCTAGAATTTAATGAATGCAACAATTTCGGCTATTTTCTATTTATTTGAAAACCCTAGACCCTATTATAATATCACTGGATTTCCTATCAAATGTTTTGGTTAGCGTAAGGTAAAAACTTGTCCATGTTTATTTATGGGGAGTCTTACGTGATACCTTTTCTTTCAAAGGTTTTTTAAGTTAAGCAACTTTAACCGTTTACTCACACCGGACCCATGTATGACCCGGATTTTATTCTGTTTTTCTTAAACTCTTGGGTACTCAAATTTTTACGAGTAGCCAAGGAATTCAGGTTAGGTTTGACGAATTCTGGAGGAGCAATGGAGCAGGAGGCTTCAGCGTTTGTAGATATATATAGATGGTTCCGATGTGCTAGTCTCTGAGTCGTTAGTCTGAGTTATTATCTGTATTGTATATTGAGTTGTATAACTAGACAGGTGTTTATAACTGTCTATTATGTGATGTATAAGCTGTGTAACTCTGATAGATATTGTATACTATGTAATACTTTTGTGATTAAAATAATTTATTCGTTCCGCTGTTGAGATTCTGATGTTGTTTCTTCTTTTTCTCTATCTTTTTCTCTTCTCTATCCCTTTCTTTCTTAAAAATGATGCGTCTTTCTGTGGAGAGAAAGGCGGGTTGTCACACTTGGTATCAGAGCGTAGGTTGAGTGAATACCTCTGCTCTAGAATGGTGTCATCCTTGAGAGAGCGTACTTGTAATTTCTATATATATATATATATATATATATATATATATATTTTTCTACATATCTGTCGGGTTACCTGTTCAGGTTTTCCAACATAAGTTATAAAGGTAGATGGGGTAGTGGTGTTTAGCACAACTACCAATGGAAGTAGTTCGAGTGTTGACGTTGGTAGAGTATCTGTCGAGACTGTAGATCTAATACCGTCACGAGTGAGCTTTGCTATGGTGTAAGCATTTCATTGATCTCTAAAGGAAACCTTTTAAAGGTTCGGAGTTCATCTTTGAAGTGTAAGTTCGATCGCGCTCGTGCGAGCGAATTTTTGAGAATTTGGATTCGTCGGTTAAGCAGAAGCAAGTGATGGTATCTTGGCAACCTCAGGAAATAGTAGCTGCGTGATGAGACGCAGTGACTGTGAATGTTTCCGAAGATGTTTCTTTGGAACAAGTTTAAGGTAGTAGGTCTGCATCAGTTATGAGACTGAGTTTGTGTTTGGGTTGGAGCCCGAGTCTCTTGAGGAGATGTCTGCCTATCTCAAGGTTCTGTGTAGGATTGGTTGATCTGATTTTGAGGATCAAAAGAAGTTTTGGATAAGGAGTCTTTGTGCATTTGAGGCAGAGATGCAGCTGGGGAGTGTTCTGTGTGCCAACAGGAAGATCTTTTGGCTTAGAAGTTTCCTAGAGGTGGAGTTCAGAAGAAGTAGAGTGGACCCTTTTCTTCGCTGGATTGGTCGAGGATAAGCTGTTCTGATTTGTAAAGAGGGAACAGTATCTATGGATATTGGATTGGATAGGATCGTAAAAAGTGACTTGCGATGTTTTGAGTGTTCTCTTGAGTTATAGAAGTTGTCAGAGATTTTTCCGGATGTTTTCAAGGAAGTCATAAGTTTGTCTGTATTGGAGATCGAGTTCCGTATCAACTTGGTTCATGGAGCTATCGGTAATTCAGCTGGGTAGAAGGATGTCTCCTAGGTTGAGGATTTGGTGAAGCAGCTCGGTATTTCTTGGAACATCTGAGTTTTCTCTTTATGGATTTGTTGAACCTTATTTCTGGGATGTGTTGTCTAGCCTGTGCTCGTGTTCATCGAACGGCATTCTCGTCTGTTCCGGATCAGAATTGTGCAGCGGAAGCAAGGTGGCAGTAGTCTAAAGTGGAAGCAACTCTATAGGTTGTAGTGTTTTAAATTAGAGTATTTCTACAGGAAGTTTTTTAGATCTGAAGGTCATATTGGCGAGTGTTCCTGTTTTTCTTTTCCGGATAAGAGAAGTAAGTTTGAAATCTACTGATGATTGTGAAGTAGAGTTGGTGTTTTTGATTTCAGTAGATCTTGAGAGGATCTTTTTGTTGGATTGTTTTTGGTCTGGTTTGTTTCTAGAGGCATCAGCGAAGGTTGAGCTGGTAAGGAAGGATGTAGGCAGCTAAGGATCTTCAATAGAGTTTTGTGGTTAAGAAACGAAAGAATTTGGAATTCAAAGTTGGAGGCTTCGTTGTTGTTGAGGTTTTCTTCGGTAAAGGGAGCAATAAGATTGGGTAAGACTGGAAGCTAGCTCCGGAGTATATTGGATTCTTCTGAGTTTTTGTAAGGATAAGTGTTTGGCTTATAGGGGTTGAATTGCCAGTTTGGAAGACTGGGGTTCAATATATTTCACGTATCTCTGAGGGAATACATGTGTGATCCATCTCTTCTTGTGGAACCAGCAGTTTAGGAGGATTTGGTTGTTGAGTCGATCTTGTTTGTGGTCGGATCTCTTGTGTAGATTGTAGATCTAGATGGGTAAGTGCTCAGTAGCTTAGTAGTGTAGCTAGTTTGGATTTAGTCGAGCGAGTTTCCCTGTGTCTGTACCTGGGAAACTCGGGAAAATTTTAGGAAGCTTATACGGATCTGTGTCCGGATAGCTAGTGTTGTTTGTTGGATTGAATGCTTGTGTTAATGAAAATGTTTGTTTAGTTGTTTGTGTATGTTTGATATGTATGCTTGAATTAGTTGAAACGAAATAAAAACTTTTTGGATTATCTTTGTTTTAAATTTTGAGGACGAAATTCTTTTAAGGGGGGATGAATGTGATATCCCAGAATTTCAAGGAATTTAAAATGTGATAATCTCTTAATTAAATTGTTTAAAATTGATAAAGTTGTTATTTTCAAATATAAATAACTAATTAATTAATAATGAGATGTTTTTAATTATGGTTATAGATTGATTTTAAACAAGAATAATTATTTTGTTATGTTATTGTAATAAATAAATTTTAAATATAGTTTTAAATAGATTTTAAATAGACTTATTATTTTCTAATTTAATAAGTGTTGTTTAAAATATGTATATATATATATATATGAATGTATTTAAAATTGATTTTAGATAGAATAATTATTTACACTTAATAATATGTTTGTTTAAAATTGATATTTATTTGAATTGAATTTAAATTGGATTTTAAATTGAAATTGAAATTGAATTTGGATTTAAAAATAGAATTTAAAGGAATATGTATATCTTCAAAATAGAAATAATAATATGGTTTGGATATAAAATATGGATTACGTTTTTACTTAAAATAATATGGTTTATATTATTTTCTTTAAAAGAAATTTATATATGATTTGGAAAAATATTTATTTAACAGTAAATAAATACAAAAGGTTCAATATTTACGTTAAAATGGATTAGATATACTATATATTACTTTATTTAAAATATGATTGGTTTTTATTTTCTTTTCTTTTAAAAGTTTTATTTATTTAAAATTTGAAAAGCATTTATTAATTTAGAAAGTTATTTATTAATTAGGAAATCATATTTAAAAGCTTTTAAAATAATTTATAAATAAATAAAAATGATGTAAATACAAGTGTAATTAAACTAAGTAATATAAGTAACATGTGTAAACAAATAGACAATTGTAGAGACAAGTGTCACTATGTTGTTTTATTTTTCTTTCATTTTAAATTAATTCTAATTTAATCTATATAAACTTAAATCTTCCCATTTTCATCTCTTTCCCATCTTCTTTTCTAAGAGAATTCAAATCTGAAAACCCATCCATCTCAAATCTGAAACCATTTCTCGGTTTAAACAAATAAACTACAAACATCTTAAAATCTGGAATCAAAAACCCTATGATTTTTTCAAGCCAAAACCCTGTAAAAACATTCCTTAAACCAAACTAAAGCCTGAATTATCTCCTCTAAAAGAAAACTCAACCCTGTAAACAAAATCTCAGATCAAATACTTCCACAAACCAAACCAAAAGCCTTTAATCATCTTCTCTAAAACAAATGCAATCCAAAAATGAATTAAAAGCCTGTAATAAGATTTTCTAGGAAAGTTCAAAACTTCAAATTGCTACCTGGAAAGCATTTTCAATGCCTGGAACATTTTTCAAAACTGCAAGTTGGAAATCAAGTCTTGAATCATCATGTTCCAAACCAATTCATTTGCGAAGTTTCAATTTTCCTGTGTCTTAATCAAAGCAATGCAAAGTTCTTCAGTTTTGAAGTTTAAAGTGTTCAAAGTTTTCAGAAATCAAAGCAAGCTTTCCAGTTTTATCAACTCTCTGCATTTTAAAATGGTGAGTAAACCTTTAAATTAAAAAGTTTAAGTAGAAAAAATGGTTGCTTGTGAAATTCTGTGATGGTGCTCTGCATGTATATGTTTATATAAGTAGTGCCTCTGTATATAGATGATTGTATTCATGCGTGCATGTCTGGTTGCATTCATCTTCTTTGTTTCCTTACTACAAAATTTGAGTTACAATCAAAACTTCAAGTTCTTTTTATTAAATAACCGTTTGGACATAGATTCAAACAAAATAGATTAGTTTAATTATAATCTAAGTACTAAAAATAGATTCAAGTATCTTATGTTTGAAAATCATATGGAAATCAAGAAATGCAGTGATCATTATAGCATCATGTTAAAATTAAATATTGTAATTGGATGAATCAATTATATAAACTGAATTGTCACTGGAAGATATGAATTTTAAAAAGAAAATCATAATATTCAATAACGCATTGAGTATGCATTTTGGTGGTGACTGGAAACTGGGTTTGGGCCAATTTCTAGCGATCTTTAGGCGAAGAGGCCTCGGGGTTTTGTCTGAAGCAAGGTTGGTGATCGTGGTGTTGGGTAAAAATGGCAGGAAGGGTTTCTGGTGGTCATGACGACGGCGGCAAGATTATTTAGGTCCTAAACCTCGTTTTGGGTCAAGCTGGGTAATTGAATCACTGCTTTACCTCTAGTGATTCGAGTTGCATAAGACTCTGGGAAGTGGAGGCGAGGTGGGTCGGCAAGCCATAGCCGGAGTCATAGCAGTATTCGTGATCGGAATCGAGGGTTCGTAGGGTTTCCTGATGATGGTTTTGGGTCTCAGTTCATTTTGGGATGCTCGATTTTGAATCGAGGCATGAGATGATGTTTTGTTGATCGAAGGTTCTCGAAGGGATGTTCGGTGACTTGGCGATTGTGTCGTCGATGGTCGAAGGAGGCTCCGGTGCTGGTGCATATGCACGGCGATGATTCTCGTGTCTGGGGAGATGGTTCGTGGGCGACTCGATGGAAGCACTGTGCTTTTGGGTTAATGTTTCGAGTTTAAACTCGAGTTGTTTTGGTGTGGTTAGCCTGTAAGTTTTAATTGTTACACATTTCTAAAATTTAAATTTAAACTAAACTTCTGAAAATTAAAGAAAGAAAGAGATGAAACTTGGAATCGCTTGAGTGATTCTCGGGTTCAAATTGAAGCAGTTGGTTAAAGGGAATTTTTTTAAAAAAGTTTTAAAAGTTTTATAAAACAAGTCTTAAATTTAAATAAAGAAGTTTTAATTTTTTGAAATAAATCTTATTTTTGAATTCTATTCTTTCTAAAATAAATGTTTTCTTAAACATTTCGATTAAGAAGTTGAAGTTTGTTAAATTTAAATCTTGTTAAGTAAATTTAAAGTGATTTTAAATTTAAGTTAAGAAATGGAAATTTTTAAAGGTTTATATAAAACAAGTTTTTAAATTCAAATTTGAAAACTAGTTTTTAAAACTATATTTGATAAATGTTTAAGTAAATTTAAGAAGTTATGTTTTGATAACTTTAAATTATCAAGTTAATAATTATTTTAAAACTTAGATATTGATTTAATTAAGTAACGTTAATTATTAAGATAAATGTTTTAATGATAATTAAGATAATGCTTTATCTTAAGGTTAATTAAAGTTTTTAATATCTTGATATTAATTAAATTGATTAAGGAAATTAGATATGATTAATTAATTTAATTAATAAAGATTAAGAATTAATTAAGGAATTAATTAAGAGTAATTTATTTATTTAATTAATTAATTTGAAATTAATAATTAAGGTTTATAAGTTAATTAATTAGAGGTTAATTAATTTATAATTAAGAATTATTAATTAGATAATTAGAGATTATTAATTAATGGTTAAAAATTAGTTAATTAATTAAGTAATTAAGGTTAATTAATTGGTAATTAAAAAGGTACTTAATTTGTAATTAAGTATTATTAATTAATAATTAGGCTTTATTAATCAACAATTAATAAATTATTAATTAATGATTAAAGTTAATTATGGATTAATTAACTATTATTTGGGGTTAATTAATTGTAATTAAGAATTGATTAACTGATTAATTAAGGATTAATTAATCTGTTATTAAGTTTTATAAATTGATAATTAAGGTTTATTGATTAATAATTAAGGATTAATCTACAATTAAAGATTAATTTATTTATTTAAAGGGGTAATTAAGGGACGAATTTCCCAATTGTAATTAACCAAATAAATGTGATTAACTAATTGGTTGATTAGTTATAGATGATTGATTAATTATGGATACCTAATGAGATTAAATAGTGTAATTACTTAGTGAAGTAATTAATGTACAATTACTGGAATGTAATTAAAAGGAATTACTTAATGGAAAGTAATTAAAGAATAATTACTTAGTAGAAGTAATTAAGGATTAATTACTTAGTGTAATTAATTAAAGGATTTAATATAATTAATTAAGGAGTTAATAGGTAAGTAATTACAGGATGGTAATTACTGTTTATGATTAATTAAGATTGATTAATGGAAGTAATTAATTAAGGATCATTAATTAATGTAATTAATGAGAGTAATTAAGGATTGATTAATTAAGATTAATTAATCAATAATAAGTGATTATAAGGTAATTAATCAATTGTAATTAAATAAGGATTAATGCAACTAATTATAGTTAATGAAGTAATTAAGGTTAATTACTTTAATGGTTTGTAGATAGATAGTTTGTGTAATTAATTGAGGGTTAATTACTTAATGTAATTAAAAGATAATTAATTAAGGGTGATTATGATGATTAATTAATTGGTTTGAAATTAACTAAAGGTTGTATAAGCAAGATTTACGTGATGAAAGCAATTAATTTAATTTATTTTAAATTAATTAGGGATGAAGTAATTAATTTAATTCATTTAAATTAATTATATATGTGTGATAAATAAATTATTGCTTATGGATGGCTGATTGATATTGAATGCCTTGATTGTTTGATATCTTTGATGAGATATGTGAGATATGTGCTATGAGATGATTTGGATTGAATTGTGATATGAATTATCTTTTTATGCATATGTGATTATCTATCTATGTGAATATAGATAATGATTTGAATTGAATTGTTTTAACTTTAAAACAACTTGGACCTAAAAGATGGCGTTTAGGATTTCGATGAGACCGGGATCGGGTTCCCATATTTGGATATCCGAAAACCACATCGATCCAAATTAACGATAGGTCGTGAATCTCAAGTGAAGATGAAGATTCAGAGTGCAAGGGTTATTGTCGTTAACTCTGAGGGTGATTCCAAAATGAGTGTAACGAGATAATGCTTTCGGTTTCGTTCGAACCCGGAACAAACTTGTATGGAATGAATGCTTTCAGAACATCGTCAGGTGAATGATGAGCATTCATAGAGATGTGTTCTCTAAAGGTAATCGTAGCCTCAAGCGTCATCAACCGAGAATGGCTAAAACAGGGGAGGTGCAGCAAGGCTAAGTGGGTCATTCCCAAGTAGGACGAGATTTACCCCTGTCTAGAGTCCTTTTATATTCGGCTGTGTGGGCGGTTGCTAGCTACAACCAAGGGGTTGTCTTGTTCGGAACTATTCAGTAAGGAATGGTTCCGGCTTTGTGTTGCAAGGGATTGGGAATAATTCTCGGTACGGTGATCTAGGCTTCATACTGTGACGGGCGGTACCCCGGTAGCCCTGCCATTGATGGAAACCCATTATTCCTACGTGCCCTTACGGTTTTGATTGTATTACCCACTTTTGTGGCTAGTAGCTGGAATTTAATGAATGTAACAATTTCGGCTATTTTCTATTTATTTCAAAACCCTAGACCCTATTATAATATCACTGGATTTCCCATAAAATGTTTTGGTTAACGTAAGGTAAAAACTTACCCATGTTTATTTGTGGGCAGTCTTACGTGATACCTTTTCTTTCAAAGGTTTTTAAAGTTAAGCAACTTTAACCATTTACTCACACCAGACCAATGTCTGACCCGGAGTTTATTCTGTTTTTTTTTAAATCTTAGGTACTTAAATTTTTACGAGTAGCCATGGGATTCAGGTTAGGTTTGACGAATTTTGAAGGAGGAATGGAGCAGAAGGCTTCAGTGTTTGTAGATATATATAGATGGTTCCGATGTGTTGGTCTCTAAGTCGTTAGTCTGAGATATTATCTGTATTTTATATTGAGTTGTATAACTAGACAGGTGTTTATAATTGTCTAGTATGTGATGTATAAGCTGTGTAACTCTGATAGATATTGAATACTATGTATACTTTTTTGATTAATATAATTTATTCGTTCCGCTGTTGAGATTCTGATGTTGTTTCTTCTTTTTCTCTATCTTTTCTCTTCTCTATCCCTTTCTTTCTTAAAAATGATGCGTCTTTCGGTAGAGAGAAAGGCGGGTCATCACAGCCAACAGCAATGGTTGGAGTTCTTGGCCTCCTACGACTTTGACATTTCCTATAAGCCCTTAAGGAAAATGTAATCCTTGATGCTTTGTGTGGAAGATATGCCAGTTTAGGAGAAGTATTCCTAAAGTGGATATTGCTTGATTTTATTGCTGGTAATGACTTCAAAACTTGATGTGAGCTATAACCAAAGATGAGAGCTAGTTTGACTATCAGACCTACTTGGATTTAGTAGATCAGTACTAGTTAGAGAAGTGAAGTTAGAGTAGTAGAGATCATGTCTAAATTAAAGGAATGATTAGTAACTGTAGAGGTGAAGTAGTGCAGACTCGATTGAGATGGTTGGCTCCATATGGATGAGATATTATTTGTTCCCGATGTCAATGGGTTGGGGGATAAGGTGATCTGAGAGTGCTCGCATTTGAGATTGACTACATATCCCAACGATGGTAAAATGTACCATGATATGAGGTAGACATTTATTTGGGAAGGGATGAAGTAGGACGTCGGGATATTCATTTTGAGATGAATAGATTGACAGCTAGTAAATGTTGAACAGAAGAAGCCAAGTGGTTGCAACAACCGCTTAAGATTCCCACGTGGAAACAGGAATAGATATTGATGGAACTCATCTATGGAATGCTAAGAACTAGAGGAGAATACGATAGTATTTGAGTCATAGTCAATAGATTGACAAAGATGCTAAATTTATATTCGTTTAGTCCGGTAGAACGACATTCTAATCGGTCAAATTATATATGAAGTGGACTGTATGATTACACAAGCATGTCAAATAGCATTATAAGTGGCTGAAAACCATTGTATATTAGTGGATTTTGGGAGAACTTACAAGAGGCATTGGGAAATTAAGCACCGAATCGACTAGATGACATTAAGACTGAACCATAAACTTCAAATCCTTGTAGGCTTATTTGTATTATAGGATGTGATAGGAAATAGGTTAAGAGAAGGCGGTGAAGTAGTAAAGGTTCAATGGAATAAAGGCTAAAGCGATTGCATGTGAGAGACCAATGAGGACATTGGGACCACCTGTCCGGAGCTTTTTACTTAGTGAAATTTTTATTTTCCAACAATCTTCATGTTGGATATCATATTTGTGATTTATACTAGACAATTTAGTATTCTACATGCTAGGATATGCATGGATATTACTTTTTGATGTTTAATTTTATATATGCTTGTTTAATGTTTGATTGTTGGCATTTGGTACGATTACTTATGCTTATATGGTTGTTAGGCATGCGGGATAGTTATGGTTTGATATAGCATATTTATTTCAGACGATTACTATATATGATTTAGTATGCTTAAATACATGATGATCTTTCTGTTGCATTTAATCCTCTTTGTTGAGTACTTGATCAGGTACATAGAAGCAAGTGTTAACTATTTGGATGTCTACTTGCTTTTGTTTGCATCCAAATGGTATTCTCTTGCTATAAAAGAGGTAAGCAACATCTTTAGTGTACATTTGGGTATATATGCCTAGTTTCCTTCGGAAACAAGATGCCTCAGATATGAGAAGCCTCAGATATTAGGTGTGTCTGTATCTATGTTGTTTTGGGATTTTCCCAAAACTAGTCGTGCAAAAGAGGTGCCGTCAAATTTTTTAGAAACAGGAGGGGCTTTGAAATCCTATGGGTTAGGAGACGTTTTTCTTACCTTGGGAATTTCGAGGATGAAATCCTTTTAAGGATAGGAGAATGTGACGACCTCTATTTTTAACAATGGAATATTTAAATAATTGATTAAAATATTACATTATTAATTAATTGAAGGTCCCAAAATAACCGTCAAATCAGGTCTTGAGGCCATTTCCGTTGAGTTCGGATTGACATAGCAGATTAAAATGAGAATAAATATCGCTACATTTGGAAATTGCATGATCCGATGGCCAAAGCGATCACGACATGCATGAAATTATCATCATTAAGTGCTATCTCTGATGGCGATGAACTTATACCATTAGGACTAGAAAAATGAGATGATGTATGCCGACGCGTTTCATTGCGATCGGACGTGTCATCGGCCGTACAAGCTCGAAATATACAGTAGTTATTTAAAAAATCAAATAAATAATATATAATATTATTTAAGTAAACAATCATATAAACTCTCCCTCCCTCCCTCACTTTATTATTTCATTACCAGTAAACAGAAAATGGCCACCTCCCTCTCACATAGTTCAAAAAATTAAATAGGGAGACTCGCTCAATGAAAATCGATGAAATTAGGTCCGTTGTGATTGTGTGGAGAAGTGCTTCATAGTGGTGGTGACATTGACATATGTGATGGCGATTGGGGTGGAGGCCGTGTATGGATGTGGATCTAGGATTACTTTTTATCGGAGCTTGGAGGCGAGTTAGGTGAAATGAAGATTACCGTTGGATTTTTCTTTATGAAGTGCATTCATTCCATTAAATTAGTTAACCCAGTGCATCAAGGTGAAACATGACAATATGAAGCCACACATGGCACTTCCAGGTCGTGATTTAGAGGAGGAAGCCAAGCTTGGCATGGCATGGGGCGTCGCAATGAGCTCGCGTAGTGTGATGCGCTGTAATTATTCATTTGTCAAGTGGTAGAGTATGGAACGAGATATATTCAAACCTACTGGAAAATTGAGTTGGGGAAGAAAGATTATAGGGGTATTTAGGTAATTAACTATTTAACTAAGTTAATCAATAGCTTATTTAATCTTGATTTGTATTTAATTCATATTGTTTGCATACAAGGTCTGTTTCAGATGCGGTATCTTGTATTGGGCTCGTGATGGAGAGCTCTACAATTTGACATTAAATTTGGTAGCTTTTGTTGAGGTGAGTGATATTTTCTTTCACCATATTATGAATGTTAGTATAATATAAAACGACATTTTGAAATGATTCCTAACTTTAAAATGTGATGTTTTGGAATATTTAAACCTATAACTTATTTTATAAAAGAACTTAAAAGTGTTTTAAAATGGTTCTAAATCGAATATCACACTTTTCTTATTGATGTACTATTTTAGGAAATCACTAGAGTTAGGTTGCTTCTGATATGAATCCTTATATTGGTTAACATAGATATGTTATATATGTTGTATGTATGCTTGTTGGTTGCACGTATGCTTTCCTTGTTTGGATGAAAATGCTGATCGTAGGCGATATAGTATTAGGAAGTATCCCATAGAATAGAATTTCATGCATAGATTTTTGTGCGTATCGACTGATCTGAAGATGAAAGATAATGGAGTTGGGAATGTGCTTCTAACTTAGAGATGGACACTAAACGTTTTCATGAGATTTGTACTTAACCTTTTTTGGTTAAGTACATGACCAAAGTGGTCATTATCAACCACTATGGAGTGGTCGTTATCTACCACTATTGATGATGGGTTATTTGGCCAATTTTTCTATAGATAATGGAAGCTATGAGGAGCATGATGTGATGGTTCGTTCGTACGTCATTCGATTTTGATGCTCTGGCTCTTCGATGAGCAATTTTGGCGGTGAACCAAGGATGTGATGCTTCGATGTAATGACTCATGATGGGAAGATGGCCTCGACAATGGATAGCATTATTTTGAGATGTAGAGTTTAGGACCATGGGTCGAATAGTAGGAACTGCTATATGATGGCTACGGGACTCAGGGTGGTATTCAACATGATGTTGATAGTAGAGAATTGTCTCGAGTGCAGTGCCTTCATAACGAGAGTTGGAAGATCAGTTCCAGGATGTGCTCTTCTATAGATGACATGCGCAAAGGGATCTTAGAGACTCCAGGGTTCGGAGGGTACTCGTAGAGAAGGGTATACACTAGGGACATGATGGATCCTAGGGACATGATTGTTCCTGAAGCATGATGGCTCTCCATTATACTTAGCTTGTGATGGTTCCTGGAGCATTTTAACAATCCACCTTAGAACCGACCAAAATTTCAACTCAGAAAAGGCCCATCAAATCCTAGATCAATTCTAAGGAAGCTGTTAGTAGAACCAAGAAAATAACAGTATAGAACTATAATTAAACATTCAGAACTCATAACAGATGGAACAAAATATAATAGCATAGTGTACACGTTTATTTCAAAATCATAAATATCTCAAAATATAAAGTACCATCAAATCATATCACAAATCTGTTACAACAATAGTCTAGATACATAGGTATACATGAAAGCAAGTAAAAATGATAAATACTGCAGCAAGCAAACTAACTCCATCTCTAAGCGTCATATTCGCCATCAACGTCCTTTAACCTATGTTGTAATGAGAGGGAGTCAAAACAACAAGTGTCTGGTGAATAAAAACCTCAAGTCTTACATTTTCAATACTTGGGCAATATATTTCAAAATAAGATTGTCTACGAACATAAAACCATTAAAATCATTTAATACTTCTTTTTAAGGAAAGAAGCGGGTCTCTAAGATCCCATAGCCCAAATCCCATGTTATAATTAACTAGCAATGCAAATGATAGTAGCCAAGTCTCTTAATACCGTTTATTGGAGAGTAGACAGACTTCAGTCGTTTGATACCTTAAAAAGGCATAACCCATCATTTAATAACTATTCCCAAGGCATGAACTTCAATAATGTTGTCTGGCCAGTATCATATCGAATCTCAAGTCACTTAATACTTCTTTAGTTGGAAAGTTGGACCCTTAATCGATCACTTAATACCCTATCCAAAAGCAATCCCTTGTAGAGATATCACCTAACGTGTCCTCTGGGCCATTTAATACTTCATTTAGGGAAAAGAGGTGGGGCCTCAAACAATCACTTAATACCTGAAGACCCCAAAGCAGGGCCCTCGTACTATGGCCCATACTCACAATGACGTCCCATATTATTACTACCATTCGTAGGAACTGTAGCCAGATTAGCTAGGCAGATTTCCCAAATAAAATTTAAGACCAATCACTTATCATTATAAATAATTATCATAAGGATATCTCATATAAATACGAAGTGTACACAACTGTTGGTAGCCTCAAAGTGAAGAGCAGACTTCCGTCATGTAACATTATTGTCCTCGCATCCTTATGACTTAGCCATAAATTAAATACACTTCATATATAATAATAATACTCATCTCGTTGTTTCACAAAAAAGGCCATATAAGGAATCTTATTGCGCTATAGAACAATAATTAGGCAATATAAGAGTTCCTCTTTTTTCGCCTAATAATCAATTACATTCCTAATGGGAGAAATAAATGAAATAAATACCTAATTAACTATGCCATATAGTCAATAATTATATATTTACTATGCTAATAGAGATAAATAAATATTCATGCCTAATAATTTATAAATGCATGGATTTACGCCCTAAACTAGCGTTAAATGTCAATTTCCTAACCAGATATTATTACAAGTCCGTTTTCTTTTCAGGATTTCAACATGCCAAAATAAGGGATTCTGATAACCAAAATAAGGAATAAATATTCATAACCAAAACTGTAATAGCAGACTTGCTAAAATGGAAACTCAATTTATTACACCAATTCAATGGAATATCCTAAACAATAGGAATTGCAATCTAAATTCCATAATTTATTCAACTCCTCTTTTACAAAGATATAGATAAGAAGGAAATTTGTGTGGAATATGTGGTGTAAACTACGAATAAAATCTGTAATCTAAACACTTTATTTCATTGAAGAACCACAAATTGAATAAAAGAAGAAGGAGAAGTGGAATGGACTACGAAATTATCAAAAATTGCATAAACAAAATAAATTCCGTTAAATTAATTTCAATAATTGAGAATCTCAATATAGAATTGACATTTTGAAATAAAAAGGAATTTTGGAGGATTTTATCTATTGTATTATCGCAATCCCAAAATCCCTAAGGCATATTCCAATCCTTAGAGATACACCAAACAATTACTGAAAAAGAAATACTAAGGTTTCCACTCACAGAACAGCCTTGGTTTCACTTTCTTTGGATTTATAAGCCTTTCAATCTCCTCTGGAATCTCCCTTTAGATATATGCATGATAGGGAGATGTATATCTTTTTATAAGAACCAAAACAATTGGAGAAAGAATGAAAGAAGAATAGATTGGAGGAGAAAAAAGAAATAATTAGAAAAGGGATTGAATTCTTGCCTGAATTCTCTATGGAGATTCTGAATCTAATTTAAATAGATAACAATGGTAATGTTTCGGTGTATTCCCCGAAATAATATGAATAAAATTGGAGAGGGTAGGGTTCTATTTATAGGGGTTGAAACGCATCAGAACTATAGGAACAAATTAGAAGAGAAATGGACAAAACTGGTGCGTTGAACAATGTAAAACCCTAGTCATTGCCATTAGGAGACGATCATCCAGTTGACCCATGTAGGTCGACCGCTCAGCCTTATTTTAGGCAATAATGATTCATTTCCATTGCGTTTTGATTTTAATTCATTTCTTACCCTATTTATTCTTAACATTAAATGTTACTTAAAATGTTTACTTAGTCCCCAAGCTAATTTTGAAATTTGAACCGTAAATTTAAATTCTCGTTTGAATTTGAATTTAAATTTGAATTAAAGTTAAATTAATTTAAATCTAAAAACTTCAAAAACGCTCCATTTTTAGCATAATATATATGGAAATAGATCAGAATTTTTCCAAGAACGTAATGGAATAACTTCAATGGTCAAATCTTACAAAATTTCCATATTCTACCTTATTATATTTAATTAAATTTTATTTCATTTATTTATAGTTCATTTTACGGGGTGTTACAATCATGATGGCTCTTCATTCTAGATGAGAGATGTGTATACCCAGAATGATATGATGGTTAGTCTATTTTCTGGCCAATTGAGTTGATGGATTTAGGTATCAGGTAACCAGGATGTGGGTTATCATGGTGGGTAGTCTAGACCTGACCGTGATGTGTCGGCAAGTAGTCTTCTGTCCAATGCATTGAGTGAATGAATGTGAGGATGGATGATGTTGTTAGATACCATTTTTATTTTTTAACGATGATAACCAAATTTCTATGTATATCTAGTATACAATATTATACATGTATAACAAGCTATTAATCATGGAATCAAGGAGAAAGCAAGAAGGATTGTCTACATTTTCAGAAGCTATAAAAATATGGTTCGTCAAGCCAAATCTATGTATTTGGTCCTATATACTCTTGTAAAATATCCTTGGTAGTTCATATGCATGCATACACACCTATATAAAAGTATTTTCAAATATCAAAGAGTTGAAAAGAATTTTACAAAATATTTTATAAATTTAAATTGCATAGTTTAGTCAACTGAATATATTTTTAGTTGGGTGAGTGCAGTAGATTGAGAATACTATTTAGTCGACCGAACTTCAATATTTTATTATACGCATTGGTTTTAAGATTTTGCCACGTATTTCAAAGTCCTTATTCGGTAGAACAACTTTCTATACTCGGTCAATTATTTACCTTGTAACGGCTATTTTTGGAAATGTCATTTCGAAGAGTTACAATCATTCGTGCATCTCTATGAACGAAATGGTTATGACTGAGTGATTGCAACTATTCAACATAACTCTTTGATATCTATATATACATATTAACATCTGAATTCATGTCTAACTTTCTGAATTTACTTTCTTATTCTTTATCCCTTTTAAGCACTCTTGAACTATTGCATTCAAACATTATTCTTTACTCAAGAATCACTTACTACACTTTCATAATCATGAAACATGCATCTTAAATTATCATGGAGTTTATAGGAATTCTTATACTATAACTAAATATATTCAGTTAACAAGAAATCATCAGAAGTCAAAGATTTATTCTAGTTTTGTAAACTCCCATTAGAGATCTTCAGGAACATGTCGAAGTCCTGTTCGACTTATCGGGCATTTTGTAAGGCACTTGTTGCTCCTAGCTAAGTGAGGGTTGGTTAGTTAATTCTAAAAGGAATCCAGGACTGGACGTAGGATAGAAGGTCTAAACCAGTATAAAAATCCTTGTGTGATTGCTTTTATTTACTTTGCTTTACTATACTCTACTAGCTTATATTGCTTTGTTTTGAATATATGCTGGAACACTCATCTATGCCATATCAAATGAGATACATGTTCACTTTCATTTGGTGACAGAGCAAGCTCTTTTTAACTACCTTAACACGGTATTTGAATAGTCATCATAATATAGCAAGTACTTTTCAAGAAGGTTAGTAAATACACATCCTCCACTATTCATTGGATCTAACTATGCTTATTGGTCTTCATGTATGAGAATATTTATGGAAACTAATGGTCTAGAAATCTGGCAAGCTATTCAAACTAAAAATGGAACATCTACCATCGATATGAGCACTTGTACAGATGTTCAAAGGATCATAGAAAACAACATTGCTAAAGCTATGAATGTCTTATTCTATTCACTTGGTAAAAACGAGTTCTTAAAAGATATGTTTTGTAAAACTACTTATGATATCTGGCATGAACTACAAGTCACTCATGAAGGCACAAATAAAGTAAAATAAACCAAAATATCTATTTTACAAATCGGCTCTCTTCATTCAAAATGAAATTAAATGATACCATTATCTGCTAGATTTCAACAATTCAAGACGATCTCATGGCACTAGGAGTCACTTTAATAGACTTTGGTATGTCGCACGTATTTTGAATTCTTTGACTGTTGAATGGAAACGAAAAGTCTTAACTATCAGAGAAGATAATGGTCATTCTCCACTCAAAGTTGAAGTATTAGTAGTAAATTTGATGTCGTACAAAGCTAATTTGAACTCTAGGAAAGAGAAAAATCAAGAGAAAATGAGTATAGTATTCCAAACCAATGACGATGACTTAGATTTGGATGATGACGAGATTGTATTCATAGCCAAAAACTATAACAAGTTCAAGAAGTTTACAAAGGAACAGAACAGTGGCAATTAAAAGTCATCTAACCTAGCATATATCAAGTGTCATGGGTGCGACAAATTTGGCCATATAAAAAAGGCCTGCACACAAATAAATAAGGAAATGAAGAAGGAAAAATTTGAGACAAAAGGAAAAGCTTTTCAGTTTACATACGATGATTCAGACTCATCTTCTTCAGACATTGATAGCGATAGTGACATGAACAAGCAAACGTTTGTTTCATGGCTACTCGTGAAGTAATCTCGAGCTCTTTTATAACTGTATTTTAGAAATACGTATAGAATTAGATGATAAACTTAGAGATCAAAACAAATTATACAAAGAGAATATAGGTAAATTAAATAGAGCAGAACTCGAAATTGGCCCATTAAAAGACGACAAAAGTATTTCAGAGAGAAACTAGAAATCTCCCAAAAATCTTGTGAAAACATATCTTCTCAAAATGCTGCTCTAATCGATGAAAGGAAAGATAGAAAAACAGAGAAAAAGAAGCTTAACAAAGAGAATTATGAATTAAAATCTAGTCTAGACTTAGCTAGAAATGAAAATTTTGAACTAAAGCAAAAATTAGAAAAAATTACAACAATGTTTCGAAATTCAAGAAAGGAAAGAAGAATTTAGAAAATTTAATTAAAATTTAAAACCGTATGGCAAAAGAAATGGAATATGTTTCAAAGAAAGTAGAAAGAAATGTAATAGTTTGTATACTAATTTCAAGAAGTCCAAAAATGGTATTGAAACAATTAGTTCGAATTCAAATTTTGGAAAATTTGGAATCCAAAAATTAATAATAAATTGATTAGGAAAAAATATATAGATGACTATCTTGTAAAAGTTGTTAATAATAGTAATTATATTTATAAAGGTCCAAACCCACTTGTGTATGGCTACCTTCTTCTACTAACACGTAGAGCTTAACATAGGAAGTGGGTACCAATGAAATTCCTATTCTCATGCAAGTACCCAAAAGTTGACAAATTTTACAAATATCTTAGTAAAATATTTTATGAAAATATATTTGACTCGTATATATTTGCTAAAAAAATTTTGGAAATTATACATGGATTTTCTTCAAGAGGGAAGTTGATAAAAAATTTATAGTAATAATTTACCAGCCTATAATTTTGAATTCCTATTTTATGTAAATGCCCAAGGATATAAAAACCATAATAAGGTTTAAAATACAATTTCAAACAATGAATTTTGAATTTCAAAACCTTTAAAAGCAATGTCATTATCAGACAACACTTCATTCTACATCTGAATAACTACAACAAACAATGACTGTACTGATGGTATTGCTAATTCTCAAGAAGAATTCATGCTTCTCCAGAAAGAGATTTACTAAGAGCAAAAGGGACAATGGGAAGAATTTGAACTTTATTGAAAGAAAGCTTATAGCTTTGTACGTGAAATAAGCTCTTCAAGAGGAAAAGTAGTTTTATGATAGGTTTATATATATTTATATATGGGTTTTCAAATATAAACAAATATATGTAGTATAAATAAGATTTTAAATAGAAAAAACTAAGCAAATAAAAATTTTAGAGTTTAAATAAGTTATAGAACATATACAACGAACTCAAATTGCAAATAAAAACACCTAGAGCAAGTTTCAATCGACTAAACATGATTCCCAGTTGACTAAGCAAAGATAAAAACAAAACAATCAATTAAAGGAAAATAAAACAAGGACATTATATAGGGTTATTTTCTGATTCTAAAATCACCCAGTTCAGCTGGATGAAAAACATTCCAATCGACTAACCTCATACTTTTCAATTTGCTTCCTGAATATTTAAGAGTGGACTAAAAATTTGCACCTTGCTCTTAGAAAACCAACTTGTATGATTTCAGTTGACTGAGTGCATAACTAGTCAACCGAACTATCAGTTTCTAATTTTTAAAAACAAACTAACGGTCATGCCACTTCACTTATACCTATCTTTCCTCTTTCAAAATTCAAACCCTAGTTCCTTAAAAGGTTTCTCCACCAATTCCAAGGATCCAAATAAAAAACTCCAAAAAATTCCCATCTCAAAGAAAATATCACAAAAAGATAAAGCTCCGACTTCCTCATTTAATCCCTCTCATCCCCAATTTGCATCCAATAACCAAATTCCACAATGGTTGAATGGGAGCAAAATAGTGTTGAAGCATTTCGATGAATTGAACGACAAATGGATCTTTTAATAAACATTCAATAAAACGTCAGATTTCGAAGCATTTGGAATTGAGGCAATTGCTGGATAACATGAATCTCTCTTTGATTAATGAAAATGAAAACAAGGTAAAAATTTATCCACTTCTTGTGAGAATGTTTTATGTTAACCTTTGTGGAGACTTCTATAAACCCATCAATGACGAAGGTGACTTCTAGAGTAAATTTTTGGGAGTTGATATTGCTATATCGGTAAACGGTTTGGGAATTATTCTTGGTTGTTCCAAACTTGGTCTTGATTTAGATGATATTGATCATGGCATCTTTGCTTATAATTTTGCAAGTTACTTATTCCGTGTTGAAAGACTACGAATACTTTGGGAAATCTTCATCCACAAGCTCGAATTTTAAATAAAATGATAATTCATACTATCGTGCCTTATACTCATAGTTATGGGAAAACATATAATAAAACTACAAGATATTTGTATGCTAGTTAAACAAATAGAAAATTGAATTGGGCTAAGATTATACACGATGAAATTAAAAGCTTCTATATACGCACTTGACATACGATGTTCTTTGCCTCTTGCTTAACTAAAAATATTGGTCTACTATGGAGTCAATTTCAATAGTATATAAGACTTCACTTTGCCAAAAGTAAATGGACCAAAAATAAAATTCACTAATGAAGTTAGCGGCAAGGATAAAAACTCTTGTGCCTTATAATATTCATCTATCTTGAGTGGTATAAGATAACATAGCCCGATCGTCTTCCCAACCCCAACCATCCATTCAACAAAAGCAAGAGATTGGGCAAAGTTGTCTTCCAATAGTGGCAAAGAGCTCACCTTTGTTGAGCCATCCAAGAACATTTCCGCTAATGTCGCCATTCTCAAAAACCAACAAATTCTTTATAAACAATAGCAAAAAATGATTCAAAAGACATTTGAGAATATGGCATTTGGTTTCTTAGAAAAGATATGGAACAAACTCACCTCATGCTCATGACCATCCTCATCTCATGATTCGGAGCTAGAGAGTTAGACTGTAATGACCCCGAATTTTTAATTAGCATTATACGGGATATTTAATTGGATAAATTAAATAGAATAATGTGAATAGTCGGGAGATGAGATAATAAATCCAATGGCCGTGTCTAAAAGAATGAACTAAAATAAAAGGACTTAAATAAATTAAGAAGGAATAATTTTTCCTAAGGGGTAAACTTGGAAATGGGACTACATTTCTTAGTACATATCTCTTCCTCCACTTAAATAAATTTCCACTTTCTCATTCTTAACTCCTCACCACTTCGGCCGGCCATTAAAAGCTCCAGGAAGAGTTTAAATTGAAGAATAAGCTAAGGAATTAAAGCTAGGAAAATACCTCATTCTCCAATTAACTAATCATGAAGAATAATCATGTTTATCATCTCCTATTTCTATGTTTGGATCGGTTATGGGTCATACCTGATTCATGTTTGTGATTTTGGTTAGGATTTAACCATTTAAACCTTTGTTTGGATAAGATATAGGTGTTCTAAAATGTTAATGGGATAATTAACACGTTTTCATTCGGTTTTGGATAAATTCCAAGTTATTTTGATCTTCATATGCTTTGAAATTTTATTATGATGAAGTGCATTATTTATCAGATTTTTGGTTATTTTTAGGAATTTTTCCTTAGTGATTTACTAAGGTAATAAAAATTTTAAGCCCAAGGGCTAAACTAAAATATGCCTTCCGTGTTTATTTAAAACCGAAGGGAAATTCACTTGTGGAAATATTTGGGGAAAAAGTACAGTCTTTTAAGAAAAATGTTGATTTGTGTAAAATTTTCACTGTTCGAATGTACAAGAGAAGGTTCCTCAGCCAATTAAAATTAGACAAATAAGATAAAACATCACTTCAGTGGACCCAGTTCTGCCTTCGACTCCAATGAGCCTGCTTTTACCCTTTTGATGTGGTCAAAAGGTACCTTTCATCTAAAATGAAATGTAAATAGTTACCTTCCGCCCAAAGACGAAAGATTGGCATGGAGCAGAAGGGAAGAAAAGGGCAAAGGGATGGGGAGGCTGGTTCTTTTGCATTTGGATAGAAATAAAAAAAAATTGAATAAGTTGAAGGGTGATGCTTCGACTCTATCATTTTATAAAAGACTAATATTTTATATATATTCAAGAAGGATTTTTGTAGGGGATCTTCGAAAGCTTAAACCTTCAAGGGTATTGTTTCTAAAATGATTTCTGAAAAGGAGTTTTAATACATTTCGGCAAGCCTAAGGGTTAACCTTCCGACATGGTCGGAAGTATGCTTTCAAAAAGTACATTCCAATACCAACACCTCATTGTTTTTGAATGATTTTGAAAGGTTTTTTTCGAAAGGTTTTGAAGGGGCCATCTTCAATGATTTCAAACCGTTTTAATTTCGAAAGGCTTAATTTTGAAAGGTTTAATTTCGAAAGGCTTTGAGTTCAAAAGGTTTGATTTCGAAAGGTTTAATTTCGAAAGGTTTGATTTCGAAAGGTTTAATTTCAAAACGTTTAATTTTTAAAGGTTTTGAGTACGAAAGGTTTGATTTCGAAAGGTTTAATTTCGAAAGGTTTTGAGTTCGAAAAGTTTGATTTCGAAAGGTTTGAATTCGAAGGTTATTCATTTTGAAAGGTTTATTTCGAAAGGTTTAATTTGGAAAGGTTTAGTTTCGAAAGGTTTTTGAAGGGGTTACCTTCCATGATTTCAAAAGGTATATAATTGGTTTAATAAGGAGGGGGTACCTCAGGCTTTCAAAAGGGTCAAAAGGTAGAACCTTTCGACTAGGTCGAAAGGAAACCTTCCATTAAGGCCAAAGGGTAGGACCTTTCGGAAAGGTCGAAGGGTATGATTTTGTGATGCTTTCAAAAGAAAGATTTCTGAAGGGGCAAACTTTGGATGTTTATATGCTTTCGAATGGGGATTCATACGAAGGGTTTTAAAGGGCCGTTTTAGCCACTTTTCCTTAAGTAAAATTTTGCTAATTTGAATGGGCTATTTCGAAGGGTCATAGCAAAAAATACTTATTTTGTTTGAACATGTAAGGGGAAGCCTTATATAAATTAAAAGTTATTAGGCCTTGGGGACACCGGGGTGGGATTACTGATTTCAATACATAGTCTGGGGTTACAAACAGAAATATGCTTACGAAATTATACATTGGCACTATCAATGTGTTTTTAATTAATTTAACCTAATTGGGACTACCAATGGGAATAGGTTTAACAGTTGGTATACTTTAGGAAAGTAATTAATCATGAGGATCATGAAGTTTTATAAATAATCATGGGGATCAAGATATTTCTAGCCAAGTGATGGTTTCTTGGTTAATCGAGGAAAACCATGGAATGTGCGTTTGATAGCGCACATCAAATTTCTAAAGTAAAGAATGTTTTTCAAAGGTGGTTAGCCTCGGGATTTGGCACCCAAGGGTAATAGTCATCCAAGGAAAACTATGGAGTGTGTGGTGGATAGCCCACATCATCTTTTATAAAACAATATACGATGGATGATCCGCATTTATTTTGAATGGATTCGGGATGGATAGTCATATTAAATTATGAAAGATAGTCATTTTAAAAGATTTAGAGGGGAACACTAATAAAATAATTTTAGATGGGAAATCTAATAAATTGTTTTTAGGTGGGATACCTAAATAATAGGTGGATCGGATATCCAATAAATGTATGAATTATGGCTTTTTTCATATTAAGTTAAGACTAATCATTTTGGGTGTAGAGGCATAGTAATTGATTTGCATGTTTGTTTTGGTTACTAGTGAAGGGAAAACCCATTCCGCTAGTCGGCGTGGTCTCACTAGATATCTATTTTATGATAAGGGGAGATAGGAGATTATTCATACCAGACTTATTATCTGACTCGAAGTTTGTGTTTCTACACAAACTCTCGAGTACTCGAAATTAATTAGAGTAGCCTTAGAGTGGGAAACTTTCAAATGTTGGACGAATAAGCTTTCGGAGACATGCAAGAGGTAGTTTTAGCTATATAGTATCTATTTTGTGTATTCCGCTGTGATGTATTAAGAACTGTAAACTTCATATTTATTAGTTCTCTGATCATGATAAGAGGAAATCTTCGTATGTTGCTCTTATCGTATTTGGTACATGTATATGTCATCTGAACGTGGTTAACATCTGGGGTTATGTAATTAATCTTAAATTGAAATTCATAAGAAATGAGAAATTCTGTTTTGTTGAAGTTAATTTTTTTTCATATTCTTGTGTTTCTATGTTGTCGATTGTTTCAAGATTCTGATTTCGTTCCCTAAGAAATAACATCTATGGATGTCTATAGCATCTGTAGCGGTTAGATTTGAGCCTCCGGATGTGGTATGTTGCAAGTTGGTATCAGACCATGGTTTATGTACTTAAAAGGAATTTAAAGCTTAAAAGATTTTAAAAGGCATAATCTAATGAATCTAAAATATGGTTGGGCTTGGGTAAGCATTATAGTAACGTATTTGTACTTTGCTATAAATACCTAAGTATGTATTCCCCGCTCTCTTAGACCGTTCTTCTATATCTTACCAAGATTGGATTTCAGATAGTACTGAAGTAAGATATGGAGGCAGGAAATGGAAGAGTGAATCAAGGTGGAAAATGCACCGCAACACGTGGAAATGTTCGACCCACTACTAGGAGCAACCACGGTCGACAGGCAAATGCAAAACCAGATGCAAATGCCAATGTTGGCACTGAGATTCCGCCAGTCGATATGGGGATGATGTATCAGTTCTTCATGAATATGATGCAAGCTGGAGCAGCGGCGGGAGTGGCTACGGTGAATGATGGAGGAGCTAAACGGTGGCCCCGGTTGGCAATAATTATGCTAAGCTGAGCAGGGATTACGCTAGTCTTGGAGGGAAGCCTTATCTGGGAACCGAAGATGTTGTAGGATTGGAGAACTGGCTATTGCATTGTGAAAGGATATTTGTAGATCTCAGCTAGATGGATATGCAAAACAGGGGGCTTGCTTCCAGGCAATTGCAGGGAACAACATTGTTTGGGTGGAACGGAGTTACCGTGGGAGAGCCATGGTATGTAGGATGAATTTCAAAGGAGGTTCGAAGAAAGATTTCCATCAGAGGTTGCCAAGTCAGCATTGCTCGGGAAATTTTCAGATTTAGTCCGGGGGATAGATCGGTGATTGAGTATGTTGCAAAGTTTGAAGAGATATCCCGTTAAGGATATGCTACTGTGGATATTGTTATTTGGAGGAATGATAAGTTTATCAAGGGGTTAAATCCTGAAAATGCCAGAGCAACCATGCCAAACCTCCAAGATCCATGTCATATTATTGTTGAGATGGCTATTAGGAATGAAGAGATGCTTTATACTTTTGAAAAGGAAAAACTAGCCGAGCTTCAGAATTTTTCAGGGTAAGAAGTGGAAGTTCTTTAAGAAGAAAGGTGCTCGGTCGGGGGTAGCAGCTAAGAAGAGCAAGGCTAATATTGTTTGTTACAAGTGTGACAAGAAGTTGCACTATGCTAATGAGTGTCGCTCGAGTGATGGAAGAGCAGTTGCAGTGAGGTCGAATGTGAAGTACTACAACTGTAGGCAGATGGGGCCTTACAAGGACAAGTGTCTAAAGGCTTCTAAGGCTGGAAAGGGAAAAGTCTTTGCATTGAAACCATCATCTGGACCAACGACTGTTGAAAAGGAAAAGCTATGATGGAAGATATGCTTATGATTCATAGTACGCCTGTTAGGATACTATTTGATACCTGTGCATCGCAATCGTTTATATCTCAGTATTTGATAGATTGCTTATGTTTGGAACCTTTATACCTTATTACTCCTTTTAGGGTTGCAAATCCTATAGGAGGGTATGCAACTCTGGGAATGAGATATGACCAGTTACAACTTGATTTGTTAGATCATATGTTTGCATGCAGTTTATAAGTTTTTGATTTTGTGGGTTTCGAGATCATATTGGGTATGGACTGGTACGATAGGTATGATGTTAGGATATTTTGCCAGGAGGGGGAAATATCATTGAGACACCTTAATAGCCATAACCAAGTTATTTAGTCAGCAAGGAGTTCTAACGGAAATGCTTATGCGTTATTGGGTGCTATGGGAATGGAAGTAAAGTTGAAGCAGGTTTATGTAGCTAGAGAGTTTGCTGATGTGTTTGAACTAGTTTCAGGTTTGCCGTCGAAAAGAGCTATCAAGTTTCGAATAGATCTCGTACCAAGAGCTGAACCCATAAGTAGGCCACCTAACAGGATGTCACCAACCGAGATAAAGGAATTGAAGGTGCAACTAGTGGAATTGGAAAGAAAGAATTTCATCCTGCCAAGCAGTTCTACTTGGGGAAAGGTCGTGGTATTCATGAAGAAGCCAGATTGGTCATTAAGAATGTGTGTCGACTGTCGTTTGTTGAACGAGAGGACAATCAAGAATAGGTATCCTTTGCCGAGGATCCATGATTCATTCGATTAGTAGAGTTGATGCAGAGTGTTTTCCCGACTGGATTTGGAGACAGGCTTCCATCAACTAAGGGTGGCAGAGGACAGTATTCTTTGATGGCGTTTAGGACTAGATATGGGTCTTACGGATGGTTGGTTATGCCATTAGGGCTTGCTAATGCGCCAGCTTTCTTTGTAAATTTGATGAATGGAGTTTTCTGAGAGCACTTGGATAGGTTTGTGTTGGTTTTTATTAATGATGTTTCGGTATTTTCTAAGAATGAGAAGAATCATGCAGTTCATCTTAGAATAGTGTTGGAGATGCTACGGCAACATCAGCCGAAAGCGAAGTTCTTAAAGTGTTATTTTTGGAAAAAGGAAGTGAAGTTCCTTGGTCATATAGTTTTCGAGGAATATTTAGCAGTTGATCGAGATAAGATCGAAGCTGTTAATAGTTGGAAGGACTAGTGATGTTAAGTGAGATTAAAAGTCTTCTTGGACTTGTAGGTTACTGCCGAAGGTTCATCAAGGATTTCTCACGGATAGCGATATCCTTGACTATGCTAATCAGGAAGGGCATGAAGTTTATTTGGTCTGACAAATGTGAGAAGGCATTTCTTAAGTTGAAACATTTGTTAACCAATGCACCCGTGTTTGTAGTTCCTGATGGGAATCAGGGGTTGGTAGTTTACAACCGATGCATGTGGTACCGAGTTAGGTGCTGTGCAAAGGCAGAATGGAAAAGTGATTGCCTTAGTTTCTAGATAGCTTAGACCGCATAAAGTGGGATACCCGACTCATGATTTGGAGTTGGCAGCGGTAATCTTCGCATTGAAGGTGTGGAGACTGTATATTTTAGGAGAAAGGTTTAAGTAATTTATGGATCATAAGTCTATACGATATTTATTCTCCCAGAAGGAACTGAACATGAGACAGCAGAGATGGCTGGAGTATGTTGTAGCATATGATTTTAGCATTGAGTATACACCGAGGAAAGGAAATAAGGTGGCGGATGCGCTTAGCAGTAAACACTAGATTGTGGTGTTAGCTATGTTGGTGGAATGGAAAGACTTGGAAGCACTGGCTGCTTGCCGTGTGCAGTTGGGGCCGACTACTAGATCTAGTTGCAATATTGCCATGATGTCTTGTTTGGAGGTTCGCCCAGTTCTGATCGAACAAATGGCTTCTAGGTAGAAAGAGGATCCAGTCTTAGCAGAGAGGATTAGAAGGTTAGAAACTGGAATCGAGATTGACGACTTAAAGGATTTTATTCTTGACCGCAGGGGATGGTTGAGAAAGAAGGAACGGTTTTGTGTTTTGGATGTCAAAAACCTTAGGAAGGAAGTTCTTCTGGAATGTCATCGATCGAAGTTTACGATTCATCTTGGGGGAACTAAGATGTATCACGATATGAAGAGAAGTTTCTTTTGGAAAGTAATGAAGAGGGATGTTGGCTTATGGGTAAAACAGTGTTTGAACTGTCAGCAAGAAAAAGCCAAACATCAGAATCCCGATTGGTTGCTTCAACCTATGGATGTTCCAGTTTAGAAGTGGGACTCGATATCTATGGATTTTATTGACGGGTTTCGAAGGTCAAACTGGGGTAATGAAGGTGTATGGGTCATAGTGGACAAATTGACCAAAATTTCCCATTTCATTCCAGTAAGGTCAACCAGGACGGCACCTGTTTTGGCTAAGTTGTTTATGAAGAACATCATTCGACTGCATGGAATTCCTAGTAGTACCAAAAGAGATTGAGATGCTTTGTTTACTAGCGAGTTCTGGAAGAGCCTGTAGAGTGTGTTAGGCACTAAGCTCAAGATGAGTACCGCATATCATCCTCGGGCGGATGGGCAGACAGAGAGAGTCAACAAGGTACTAGAAGATCTATTGAGAGCTTATGTTTTGGATTTTAGTGGTTCTTGGGAAGATCGCAAGCACTTTGTGGAGTTTTCCTATAATAATATTTGTCATACTCTTATAGGAATGGTGCATTTTGAAGCTTTGTACGGAAGGCCATGCAAATCACCAGTATGTTAGTTATATACCAGAGACAGGTTAGTCCTTGTTCCATATTTGGTGAGAGAGGTAACGGAAAAGATCGAGTTGATACGGGAAAGAATGAGGGAAGATGAGTCTAGGCAGAAGAGTTACGTAGACAAAAGGCGTAAGGACCTAGAGTTCCCAGTTGGAGATAGAGTTTTCATCAAGATATTGCCAATGAAAGGTGTGGTTCTGTTCGGGAAGACTGAGAAACTGGCACCGAGATATGTTGGATCATTTCCTATATCAGAGAGGATTGGGAGACTCGCATACCGAGTAGATTTACCGAGCACTTTAGCCGGGGTCCACAATGTGTTTCATGTTTCTCATCTTAGGAGGTATGTTCATGATCCAGAAACCATTATCGCTCCGATGACACTGGAGGACTTAATGGTGGAATCGGTTATGACTTTTGTTGGGCAACCAGTTCGTGTTGTGGCAAAAGATGAGAAGAGGCTAAGGAACAAGATAGTCAAGTTGGTGAAAGTTCAATGGAGCGACAACATGAAAGACTGTACTTAGGAGACAGAAGACATGATTAAAGCTACTTTTCCAGGATTGTTTTAGATGGTATGTTCTATATACGATTTATATAGAATTTGGCTTGTAGGTTATATTAGCTTGGCTTGCATGGGCTATATGCTTGTTATTGTGTCCTTACTGAAATTACGAGGACGAAATTCATTAAGGGGGGAGTCTATAATGACCTCGAATTTTAATTAACATTATTTGGGATATTTAATTGGATAAATTAAATAGAATAATGTTAATAGTAGGGAGATGAGATTAATAAATCCAATGGTCGTGTCTAAAAGAATGAACTAAAATAAAAACAACTTAAATAAATTAAGGAGGAATTTTCCTAAGGGGTAACTTGGAAATGGAGCTAAATTTATTAGTATATATCTCTTCCTCCACTTGCATAAATTTTCACTTTCTCATTCTTAACTCCTCATCACTTCGACGGGCCATTAAAAAGCTCTAGGAAGAGTTTAAATTAAAGAATAAGCTAAAGAATTAAAGCTGGGAAAGTATCTCATTCTCAAATCAGCTAATCAAGGTGAACAATCATGTTTATCATCTTATTTTTCTATGTTTGAATCGGTTATCGGTTATAAACAATTCATGGTTGTGATTTTGTGTTAGGATATAACTATTTAAACCTTTGTTTGGATAAGACATAAGTGTTTCAAAATTTTAATGGGATAATTAAAAGTGTTTTCGTTTGATTTTGGTTAAATTCCAAGTTGTTTTGATCTTCACATGCTTTGAAATTTTAATATGATGAAGTATATGATTAATCAGAATTTTTGATGATTTTTGGGAATTTTTCCTTAGTGATTTACTAAGGCAATAAAAGTTTTAAGCCCACAGATAAACTTTCCGTATTTATTTAAAACTGGACGGAAATTTTCTTTTGGAAATATTTGGGGAAGAAGTACAGTGTTTTACGAAAAAGGTTGACTTGTGTAAAATTTTCACTATTCGAAAGTATAGGAGAAGGTTCCTCAGCCAATCAAAATTAGGTAAACAAGATAAAACATCACTTCAGTGGACCCAGCTGTCTTTGACTCCAACAAGCCCGCTTTTACCCTTTTGATGAAGTCGAAAGGCACCTTTTGTATAAAATGGAAGGTAAACAGTTACCTTCCGCCCAAAGTCGAAAGGTAGGCATGAGGCCGAAGGGAAGAAAAGGGCGAAGGGATGGGAAGGCTGCTTCTTTTGCTTTCAGATAGAAATAAAAAAAATTCGAATAAGTTGAAGAGGGATCCTTCGACTCTACCATTTTATAAAAGTCTAAAATTTTATATATATTCGAGAAGGGGTTTTGAAACGGATCTTTGAAAGCTTATACCTTCAAGAGTACTATTTTTAATTTTCCAAAAAGGTGTTTTAATACCTTTCGGCAAGCCGAAGGGTTAACCTTCCGACATGGTCGGAATTATGCTTTCGAATGGTTGGTTCCAACACCAACACTTTATTATTTTTGAATGATTTCGAAAGGTTTATTTCCAAGATTTTTAAAGGGGCTATCTTCAATGATTTCGAAAGGTTTTAATTTTTAAAGTTTTTTCTTTTGAAAGGTTTGATTTTGAAAGGTTTTGAGTTCGAAAGGTTTAATTTCAAAAGGTTTAATTTCGAAAATTTAATTTCGAAAGGTTTAATTTCGAAAGGTTTTTCAAAAGGTTTGATTTGAAAGTTTTAATTTTGAAAGGTTTTGAGTTCAAAAGGTTTGATTTCGAAAGGTTTGGTTTCGAAAGATTTTGATTTCGAAAGGTTTTTGAAATCAAAATCTTCCATGATTTCAAAAGATTTATAATTGGTTTTATAAGGAGAGTGGTACCCCTAGCTTTCGATAGGGTCGAAATGTAAAACCTTTCGACTAGGTCAATAGGAAACCTTTTGTCAAGGCCGAAGGATTGGGCCTTTCTGCAAGGTCAAAAGGTATGGGTCTGTGATGCTTTTAAATAAAAGATTTCCGTAAGGACTAACTTTGGATGTTTATATGCTTTCGAATGGGGATCATTCGAAGAGTTTTAAAGGGCTGTTTTAGCCACTTTTCCTTAAGTAAAATTTTGCTAATTTGAAGGGGCTAATTCGATTAGCAAAAAATACTTATTTTGTTTGAACATGTAAGGGGAAGCCTTATATAAATTAGAGGTTATTAGGCCTTCGGGACACCGGGGTGGGATTACTGATTTCGATACATAATTTGGAGATACAAATAGAAAAATGCTTTCAAAATTGTATATTGGGGATATCAATGTGTTTTAATTAATTTAACCTAATTGGAGCTACCAATAGGATTAGGTTAAACAGGTTTTATACCTGGGGAAAACAATTAATCATGGGGATCATGAAGTTTTATAAATAATCATGGGATCACGATATTTCTAGCCAAGTTATTGGTTCTTGGTTAACCTAGGAAAACCATGGAATATGAAGTGGATAGCCCACATCAAATTTATAAAGTAAAGAATGTTTTTCCATAGGTGGTTAGCCTCAAGATTTGGCACCAAAGGGTTCGTAGTCATCCTAGGAAAACTATGGAGTGTGCGATGGACATCCCACACCATCTTTTACAAAACAGTGTACGATGGATAATCTGCATTTATTATGAATGGATTTGGGATTAATAGTCCTATTAAATTATGACAAATTGTCACTTAAAAGATTTTAGAGGGGAAATTTAATATAATAATTTTAGATTGGAAATCTAACAAATTGTTTTTAGGTGGGACCCCTAAGTAATGGTGGACGGGATATCCAATATATATACATAAGAATTATGGCTTTATTTCATATTATGTTAAGACTAATCATTTTGGGTGCAGGGGCATAGTTGATGATTTGCATGTTTTTTTGGATACTAGTGAGGGGAAACTCATTCCGCTAAGCGGCATGGTCTCACTAGATATCTATTTATGATAAGAGGTGATAGGGATTATTCATACCAGACTTATCTGACTCGAAGTTTTTGTTTCTCCACAAACTCTCGGGTACTAAGTCTGAGAGTAGGAGATTTTTAGGTTTTGGATGAATAAGGTTTCGGAGACATGCAGGAGATAGTGCTAGTTATATAAGAGTTATTTTGTGTATTCCCATGTGATATACTAAGAACTGTAAGTTCATATTTGTTGGTTCTCTGATCATCATAAGGGGACATCTTCATATGTCGCTCTTATCGTATTTTGCACATGCATATGTGATCTGAACGTGGTTAATGTCTGGGGTTATATAATAAATATTAAATTGAAATTCATAACAAATAAGAAATAATGTTTTGTTGAAGTTTAATTTTTTTTCATATTCTTGTGTTTCTGTGTTGCGATAGTTTAAAGATTCCAATTTTGGTCCCTCAGAAATACCATGGATGATTCAGCATCCGTAGCAATTAGTTTTGAGACTCCCGAAGCGGGATGTCACATAGACATGCTTCTTAGGTTGGTAAGATTTTACTTCGTATGATTTGGTGATGGCCTTAACTCTCTTTTATTGCTTGCATCTTGTGCTAGAATTGTAGCACTTGTGTTTTGTAATTGAACTTGTGGTGTTTGTGTTTGTAGTTTGTGTTTGATGTTAAATTTGTGATGTAATAACTTTGAAACTATTGTTGGTCCTATGGTCATTTTTGATTAACTCTTGTATTTTGTTTTAAACAATGTGATGTTTGTTAAGATTAAGAAAAGGCCTAAATTATGACCCAGAATTGTGGTTGTTACGTCCATCATATATATGTTTATAGCTGCCATGTTGATATTTGTCAAATTTAATTTGTATTTTTATAATCATTCAGTTTGTCACATATGTATTTGTTTATTTACTTATATTCTTAGCATTGTATTTCAATAGTTTCCCCTATGATATATCTTTGTATACTGTAACCTCTGTTGTATTCTCCCCTTTTGGTTGATGCAAAATGGGAAGAGGATATTGACAAGGGAACCATTAGTTCATATAGTTGTCATCATCAAAAATGGAGAGATTGTTAGAACTCTAGTTTTATGTTTTAATGACAATAACTATATTTTTGTGTATACCAAGTATATAATATTGTACATGTATAACAAGCTACCGAATCGGAGAATAAACGAGAAAGCAAGACGGACGGTTTGCAGTTCAAAAGCTACAAAATATGGGTCGTCAAGTCGAAGGTATTAGATACTCTTGTAAAATCTCCATGATAGTTCACATACACATACACTTGCATATAGTATTTTTAAAATAAAAGAGTTGAAAAATATTTTATAAACTGTTTTATATAAAACAAAAAATGCACAGTTCAACCGGCTGAATATACTCTCAATCGACTGAGGGCGGTCGACTGAGAATACGATTCAGTGACTGAACTTTAATACTTTATTATAAATATTGATTTCCAAATTTTACTGCGTATTTCAAAGTTCTTATTCAGTAGACCGGCTTTCTATACCCAGTCGACTGTTTACCCTGTGATGGTTATTTTTAGAAAAGTCATTTCGATGAGTTGCGATCATTCATGAGCATCTCCACGAACAAAAATAGTTGTGTATGAATGATTGCAACTATTCAACATAACTCTTTGATATCTATATATAGAGATCAACATCTAAATTCATTTCCAATTTTCTGAATTTACTTTCCCGATCTCTATTCCCTCTTAGCACCCTTGAATGGTTGCATTCAAATCTCATTCTTCACTGAAGAATTACTTGCTATGCATAATCATGGAGCACACATCTTAAATCATCAAGGAGATTGTAGGAAGTCTTGTACTACAGTTGACTATTTTCGAGTTATCAAGAACTCATCAGCAGTCAGAGATATATTTTAGTTTTATAAAGTCCTATTGGAGTTCTTCAGGAAAAGGTTAAAGTGTTATTCGGCTGCTCAAATATTTCATAAGATATCTAATCCTTCGGTGTTAAGTGAGGGTTGGTTAGTTAATTCCAAAAGGAGTCTGGGACTAGATGTAGGATGGGAGATCCGAACCAATATAAAAATCTAGATGTGATTGCATATGTAATTTAATTTACTATACTTTGCTAGTTAGTGTTGCTTAGTATTGAATATACATTTGAATAAATATCTAAGCCATACTATGCAAGAACCCTATTCACTTTCAGATGAATGCTATGTTTGTTTGATTGTCTTTTACCCTAGAGATGTCACATAAAGCCAATGTTATTGATGTATATATAGTTGGACACCCTTAGTACTTTGATATATTGTATGTCAACTATGAGATAGAGTAGCATATACCCTATTTAATGTGCTAACTCATTGGATATAGGGATAGGTCATGTATGATTCCTCATGCCTTATGTTCCATATACTATATCGACTCTTATAGTATTTTGAGATTGTTTATTGCTCACACCAGATGGTTATCTGACTCGAGGTTTTATGCTTTGCTTCTATTACCATAGGCACTCTTAAATAAGTAGACTAGATGGTAGTTGTAACTGCTTATTGAGTTCTGTAGATGGACTAGCAGGATGCGACTCTTTTGTATACTTATATTTTGGGCTTTTTATTGCACATTCCGTCGCATGACACTGTAGAGCCCTAATAGTGTTTGACTTACTATTATTAGAGCTAGTTTATCAGTTGAGTTTATTTATCAATTATATAAACTCTATTAGTATTTTGTATAACTGCATGAGCTTGTGTACTCTGATTCTTTGGTTTATGTAGTTAAAACTGTCTCGCCTGTTTTACATCTTTGATGATTATATTTTATTTAATGTGCAATGAAATATATGGTAGTTTTATGATTGTTAATGTTTTCTTTATCTTTTCTTCTTTTCTATTTTCCTTTTTCACATCTATTATTTCTCTTGACAATCGTCCTACATTGGTCGGATGCTCTAGTAGCGCACTATTCGGTTATATGAGCATCAAAGGTGTAGGGTGGCTGTTATAGTTTCTGCCATCATTTGATTATGAATCAGTTGACACTTGTACATCGTGTTAGAAAGATAAAATGGCTAAGCCTCATTTAATGGGAGCAATGAAAGAATTACTGAATTATAAGACTGGTACATCCAGATGAATGTGGTCCTATGTTTACAACTACCAAAAGTGGATCCTTATACTTCATTACATTTGTTTATGATTTATCTTGATAGGGATATGTGTATCATATGAAATAGAAATAAGAGATCTACGATCTACGATAAATTCATCAAACATAAGAACAAAGTTAGATACCAAACAAGCAAGAAAATCAAGATAGTTTGATATAATTGAAATAGCAAGTATATTTTATATAAGCTCTAATGGTACTAGAAAGAGAATGGAATTCTCTATCAAGTCACTCCTTCTTATACTCTAAAACACAATAGTGTCTCTGAAAGGAGAAATAGAACTCTGTTAGACATGTTTGATCGATGATGAGTGATATTGAGTTACCTCTTTCCTTTCTGGATTCATGCTTGAAATTAAGGCATATATGTTGAATTCCATACCATCTAAGGTTGTCCCATAGACACCGTACGAGTTATGGATTAGCAATAAATCTCACCTTAATTATCTTAAGGTGTTGGTTGTCCAACTTATGTTAAGAGCATAAACCCCAATAAACTTAAGCAAAAAATATTTTTATATAAGTTTATAGGGTAACCTAGAAATTCTTATGGATACATATTCTATCATGCCAAGGAACAAAACATGTTTGTTTTGAGATATGAAAACATTTTGGAAATGGAATTTCTATCATAAAGAATTAGTGGTAGTAAGATAGGCTTAGATGAGACCCAAGAAACTCCCATTGAAACTAAATATTTCGACAGTAACTCAACACTGTTAGAAGAAACGTAACCTATTCGTAGTTCAAGTAGGGTTCCTCGCTGCTAGAGAGATACTATGGGTTTCCCACTGGTGGCAAGAAAGTGGATTGCTTCATTCACGATGATGATGACCTCACATATCGACAAGCCTAAGGAAGTGTAAGTATTCCTTGTGGTTTGATGTGATGAAATACGAAATGGATACATGTACAAGAACAAAATTTAGACTTTGGAAATGTACCGAAAGAGGTAATACCCATCGACTGCAAATGGATCTTTGAGAAAAAGATCGATGTTGATGGAAAGGTTGATACTTATAAAGCAGGTTAGTGGTGAAAGGTTTTAGTCGAATTCAAGGTGTTGATAGTGACAAAACATTTTCTCTATTTACCATACTTAAATCAATTCAAATTCTACTTGTAGTTGCTGTTATTATGGCTATGAAATATGACAAATGGACTATTTTGTTATATTAAGTTATAAATTTTTAATAGTTTAATTAATTTAAATTAATTTATAAATGTTATAAATAAATGAAAAAAATTAATACAAGTGTTGCTTGAAATTTTTATGGTATATAATATTTTATTTATGTTCTTAAAATTAAGTACACAATTTTTATGTATTGGTATGATCAAAAATATAGGCTTAATTAACTAACTAATATATGATATACTAATTAGTCCCGGCATCATGGAAGCTCATGCATGGGTAGGCCGACCATACCCACGGTAATAGGTAATTCTTGATTTCCACTCTTGCTCTAATTGATATTTGGTAATTGCTAATCAAATATTGATTGAACGGAGAGAAAGATGGGAATGTATATTTATTCCCTAGCCTAAGAGACACTATGATACATCCCATTCTCTAATTAACAAAGACATAAAATTCCAAAACCCTAGCCTCCACAAAATTGTTTTAAGCCTTAAACCTAGGAGTTGCTAATAAGGTTTAAGTAGAAGGAATAATGATTCAAAAAGGAATAGTCAACAACAAATGTGTCACAACTGATAGATCTAAAAATACACACTTCTTTTAAATATTGTAAATTTATATACATACACACACTTATATATATATATAAATATATATATATATATATATATTTCCCATGTTTTATTTTTGACTATAATTATAAAAATATTTTAGATAAAATAATTATATATATGTAACCTTATGTATACATATTTAATTATTATATAATTATACTTATATGCATATATGTTTTAAAAAGATTTATATATATTACCCATGCCTTGAACCGAGCGAAATCTCAATGGATTTGGACTTCTAGATGATGACAAAAAGGATCGAGTAACTTAGGAGGTGTCATAAACGATGGTAAATGACCACAAGCGGTTTACTCCATATTTCACAAGGAAAATCAAGTCGGTGCCGACTTGTTCGATTATGTCGGTATCGAGTTGTTTGATTATGGAAAATCTACCTCAGACTATGGATGATGCAACTTAACACTTTGGAGTAAAAAAAACAAAGATAGGAATGAGCATATTATATCAGTACCAAGATAATTTATGGGGACAATTTTGCTAACTCATGTCCAAAGCTTAAAGACCGAAGCAAAGATGAAGAAGAATAAAGGGTGCAAGTTAACTAAACGTGTCTGTACCAACATGATCATGTCGGTACCGAAAGGAATGGATTATTGATTTTTGCATGTTCTTTGTGCCTAAAAACTTGAACCTAACATCCTACATATTCTTACGTGTGCAAGCGAGTTTGAGGGAGGACCTAGACTATGAATACACTCCATTAAGCAACGAAGTATGGTCTTTTTTGGATCTTTATCTTGATTTCAAATAACCAATCTTTTCCATTTTCGTTTTCATTCTTTTCTTCTCTAAGGCCATTGTGTACTTGGGGCAAGTTTAAGATATAATTGAAATAAAGTTGATAGTGGACGTGGGCAATCGACTAGAGGCAAATCACTTCAAAAACTACGACTTTCCTCGTGTTTAATTTAATATATAGTAGATTATTGTCTTTTTTATTCAAACTGATGTGATGTATCATTTTTCATCTCAACATTTTCGTTTCTTTCACCAAGAACAATCAATCTCAGGCATAGATCTACGCTTTTGTTTTGGATTTGAAGAAGTCTAAAAGTTAAATCTAGAGTTTCTTTGTTGTGGATGCGTTGTTACTTAATTTGAAGAAGAATCTGCATACAGATATGATAAGAGAAGGCTCCAAGGAAAGATGTTTTTAAGTCTGAAGCTATTATTGAAGGGGGTATTAAATGATTCCATCATCAAGAAGAGAATAACCAAATAGTTGCTTTAATAGGACCATCATCTTAGCCAACTAAAGTTGAAATGAAAGCTAAGATAGAGAAGATGATATCAGATATGTACGCAAGGATGTTTGGTAGTAGAGAATTCAGATTAAACTAATGAGGAGTATATAGAGAGCAATTGAGAGCATTGGCCCAACCTCAACATCAATATGATTCCCATAAGCAAAGAAGAAGAAGAGATTCATCATGTTTTGATTTTAATGAAGAAAGCCTATCTCTAATAGAATGAAGCAGAAGAATAGGCAAGAAATCGTTGCAAAGAAGGGTTATGGTAGCACAAAAGAGAGCTATGATAGATGGAGGTAATTGGATAACATCAAAACAACTTGGTACCAAAAGGTCCAATCAGGTCAGTACCAAGAGGTTTGCTAAAGTGCTAAATTAATTTTAAAGCGAGGAGGACGTGCAGGATGATGGTTCTTGTGGAGATAGACATGTTACTATTACTCAGGCCGATGGAATTCAGACCAATGTTGTAGAACCAGTTAGAAGAAAACGACAAGGGCTAGGACGGATGGTTCCTCTAAAGATACGAGAACCTATATGTCATGCTACCAGTCGAGATCATTTGCAAAGTCAAACAATTAGGAGTGTTTATGGTTATCATTATCTAGTCGCTCAAACCAATGAGGAATACATAATAGACATGATGAGAAGGTCGTTGAGTTAGAATCGGCATGCCTGAGACGATGAGTTGGGTGTTGCCGCAAGCAGGGCCCCATTCAGTAATGATATTATGCCAGCTAGGTATCCTAAGAAGTTTGTAATGGCAACCATGACGAGTTATAATGGTATGGTAGTCTCTCGAAAGCATCTATTGAAGTAGGATGATATATGGATACTGCTCATGCGATGAATGCTATCAGATGAAGATGTTTTTGAATTTCATTAAAAGAAATAGTGACGATGTGGTTTACTTATCTCGTGCGAAGACCCATATTATTATTTGATTAGTTGGCTAAGAAGTTTATGGTGCAATATATGATCTATACAGTCCAACCAAAGGACATTATGTCATTGTCTAACGTGCAACAAAGGTCTGAAGAGACCCTAAATTTTTTTCTAGAAGGGTATAACGCTGCTAGGACTTAGGAGAGAAACCCCAACAAGGAAATCGTGTTAAAGGCACTGATGAGTGAGGTTCACCCGAAATGTAGATTTATAAGGTCGCTTAAGATAAACTATCTTAAAGGAGTTTTAACATAAGTCATCTAAATTTCTAGGTTTAGAATAGCAGATTTGGTTGCTGGATTAGCTACAATGTTGTCAAAAAAAGCGATGACAGTGCTAGAAATATTGCGATGAATGTTAAGTATAACAATAACAGAAAC
The DNA here is from genome assembly GCA_030765085.1 of Allium cepa. Taxonomy (NCBI): domain Eukaryota; kingdom Viridiplantae; phylum Streptophyta; class Magnoliopsida; order Asparagales; family Amaryllidaceae; genus Allium; species Allium cepa. The sequence goes on along the minus strand of CM060938.1, from coordinate 441,815,167 downwards.
CGAAAAACCAAAACAGTGGTGGAAAGAAATAGGACACTGAAATGTGTACTAGTATACTCGTCCTAAAGATTGCACGGAATTGATCAATTCCATTAAAAATATCTATCTTTCTAGGCAACGTATTGAAGGTTACAAGAAACCACCTCTAAGGAAGGTGACTGAGGAAGAATGACATTCAGGAAAGTATTATCACTTCCACGAGACACATGGACACATAAAACTGGTTTAGAGCTTTGCGAGATGTCATTGAAGAGTTGATTTGGAAAGCAAGTTGCAGCAATATGTAAGAAACCAGCAAGGTGGCCGATTGTTCGACAATCAACCCCAAGGGCAGTCTGCCCAAGGGAATTATGCTAGATCTATTGCAGATGGATCATGATAGCCATCTAGAGGAATTGTGATAAATACTATTTTTGGAGGTCCGCATCCAACGGAAAAGAACTGGAATGAAATGGTGTGATATTGTAGCTCGTTGAGGCATATACTTCAAGAAGTGCATTTTTCCATAGAGGATAGAACTCCAGCAAAGCAATGGAGAATTATAACTGATGATATTGTGTTTCGAAATAGATATGCCGACTAAATTAAATTGTCGATGCTTGACTCAATGGTAATTACGACCGTGATTGAGCTAGCAATAGTGCACTGAGTCCTTATAGACTGGGGAAGATTGGTGAATATCTTGTTCAAACATACCTTTAATAAGATGTGCCTCAATGAAAAGGATATGAAGCCATGTAAAACCCACATCTAAGGATTTATCGAAGAGGCTGCGGAGTCAGTGGGATGTATTGAATTTCCCACGGGACAAGGAGATCACAAGGTTGTGAGGGTACAATTGTTTGTTGTACTCGATGGATTTTCAATGTATAATGCTTTTCTAGGCCGATAGACCCTTACTATTTTTCGAATCACACTCGCTTCATAGAGTTTGATGATGAAATTTCCGATCGGGAATGGAGTGGAGGCGATTCAAGGTGACCAAAGCATGGGTCCAGAGTGCTACATTGCTAAGCTTAGAGAGACAAATCAAAGAGAAAAAGGGAAGGATGCAAAGAAGTCTCTTTACATCAAGTCTTCAAAGTCGTAGCAACTACCACCCAAGCCCTAGCATGGGTCCCATAATAAGATTTAAAAACCTATGGACCCATGAAAAGAGTTAGAGGAAGCATGATTAAGACCATCAGAGCTAACAATTGATATTCTGATCGATGACTACAATCCTATAAGGATTCTCAAGATCGAGTCTTAACTAAGCCTGAAAATGAAAGAGTTGGTAGCTTTCCTCCTAGAAAACATGGATATGTTTGTTTGGACGCATTCCAATATGTGTGAAATTTCGTCGGAGATAGCATACCATGTACTGAATGTAAACCCAAGATACCCTCCTATAAAAAAAAGAGGTGCAACATGGATGTAACACCCCCAATTGGAGGCTCAACACTAACCATTACAGATGCTGCAGTCATTTATTATGTTCCAGTGACCAAATGCAGTAATGTTAGTTACATTAATATACCAGAAACACATGATATGAAAATTTTAAACTCTTTTTTAAAACAAATTTCTCATTCCATTTCTAATCGCACTACAGATTCAACATAACCCCGATTCATAACCTACATTTAGATGAATATAGTTATTACGAATTATACCAAGAGTGACATATGAAGATGCCCTATTAGTTGATTAGAGACTAAATATAGGCACAAAGTAACTTTGCCATTACATCCAATCACACGGCGGAATCAACCGGAAAGAAATCCTAATGGCTAGCTTTCCTCCAGCATGTTTTTGGAAGCTTATTCGTCGAAAGGAGAACCTGAAAACCTTAACTCTCAAGCTACTCAAATTCAATTGAGCACCTGAGAGTTTATAAGGAAAACGTAAACTTCTAGTTAGAAAAAAAGTTTGGTGTGAATAATAACATACCGTCTCAAACATACAAATATCTAGTGAGACCACATAGCTTAGCGGAACAGGTTTTTCCCTCACTAGTATCTTAACCTAATTTATAATAACCACATGCTATGCACCTACATTGACAATGGTTAAGACATATCATAATAAAATGCATCATGATGACATGCAAACATCCAATATGCTCTGGATTTCCTTTCTCTAATCACCTGACTATCTGTCTCAAGTTACAGTTTCTAGGGTCACTATTAACCTATTAGTTTTCATGGGCTAACTAACAACATATTCCAAGCGTACGGACTGTTTGCCTGGTTTTGTAGTTTTCATAGAATCATTAAGAACCTATTGGTGACTACCAATAACATCATCTAATCATAGTTTTCATGGGGTTACTATAAACCTGTTGGATTCTCCAATAATATCTCTCATGTCATAGTTTTCATGGGTTTATTATGACCCTACCGATCTCTATCAACAACCTGTTCTAAACAAAGTTTTCATGGGATCACTAAGAACCTATTGGCCCCTGCCAATAATTACTTCCACAGCACAGTTTTTATGGGCTTACTAAGTACCTATTTAAGCAAATAATTTTTTGATCAGTCTTGGGCATCGTATATTCCAGTCTTTATGACCTCTTGGAAGCAATTCTACTTACATAGGAGTTAATTCAAAATATATTCACTACTAGGTCAACCTAGCATGTTATTCCGCCTTTAACATCCGAAAATGCAGTTATGATTTATAAATGTAATGAATATGACTACACAAGCATACATGATAACTAATCAAATAACCAACAATATAAACATCCATGGTTTGACTCCTTGTAATCATCTTCTAATGAAATATGGTAATGCCTTTAACCCACTATCTTTAGCAAGGAAAGCTTCCTCTAAACTTTTAAGTTTAATGCCATTTCCAAACTCTTTTACACTGCCACGCGTTTACTTTAAAAATGAGATTGGGTTCTCTAATACGAAAAATAAGGCTTTTGATTATATCCTTCGGATCATTGTGACATCATGAGTTACCCTTCGTCACTCTCCCTTTCAACATCATAGAGCAAACAAGCCCTCAGTCCTATTCCATTCAATTAATGAGTTCGAAACGAGCATCTTTGCCCCTTTTGCCCCTCTACTCTAGCGGTAGGACCTTTCGAAATCATTGCTTAAGCAATGCGAAAGACTTCTTCCACTACATCTTTGAAACCATGCGGAAGGGCCCTGTCCAAACTATCAATTAGTGTGAAAGATACCTTCTGTAATAGTTGGACTTACTCAAGTATAAAGGTGCGAAAGGTATGCCATCGACACCATTGATTAGGTGACACCCAACCCTTCCACCTCTATAATTAAACATGCATGGAGAAGGACCCTTTTGCCACTATCAACTAGTATGGAAGGTCCTTTCATGATAATTGGATCAATTAATGTGGTGGACCCACTTGTTAGAGTGTTTGCATACGGAGGGACCCCTTCGACACTATTGATTAGTGCGGAAGGACCCTCCCACTTTCGTTCTAGTATATGCTAAATGCAGCGACTCCCTTATCCCCTTAGTGTTCGAAGAAAAGCGACATTGTATGCTTTCGAAGGTATCAACGCTTTCGAAGGCATTAATGCTTTTGAAGGAAAGTGGCGTTTCTGTAATTATCATAAAAAATAAATTTTAACCAAATAAAGAAATTTCTTATTTACCTGCCCCCTTATGTTGTATGTTTTCTATTGGATAACAAAACTTTTATAAAATTCTTTTCAGAATTTGTGCTGCATGTAATTCCCAATGCACCAATATTTATTTAATAATTATTAACTAACCCTTTTGTATTTAATTAATCAGTAAATGTTAATCTTTCTATTTAAATATCCTGAATAATGCTATTTAAAATTAGGGGTGTTAATATGGAACCATAGTGATACATTGTATTGAAGGATGAAGTGGATAAGCACAAGGAAATCGACTTATTGAATCTAATGTTGGTCAAGAAGGCGAACGGAAAATGAAAAACATGCATTGTTTACTTTGACTTGAATAAAGCATGTCCAAAGGACGATTCTCCTTGTCGAGGATTGACCATCCATGGAATAATTCGGCATGAACTACTATCATTTATAAATGTGTACTTCGGCTGTAGCCAGATTGCGATGCACATCCTAAGTCAAGAGCATACAAGTTTCATTTGGGGCTGTAGTGCTATAGGATCATGTTGTTCGGTCAGAAGGATGCTGGAGCTACCTACCAGTGGTTGGTTAACATAACGGTTAAAGATCAAATTGGATGGTCTATGAAGGTCTATGTGGACGATATGTGGTAAATTCACAGTGGTTAGTGAATAATATAGGTGATCTCTCAGAGTTGTTCGATGTATTTTGGAAGCATGAAATGAAGCCCAATCCATAGAGGTGTTCTTTCAGAGTTCCATAGGGAAAAAATTTAGGTTTCATTGAAACTAAAAGGGTATTGTAGCTAACCTAGAATAGATGAGAGCAATGAAATAATTTACTGCCCTAAAGACAAGGAAGGAAATCCAGAGCTTGAATAGTAAAGTTGTCGCAATGAGTCGGTTCATCATAAAGGCAATCAAATAGTGTATGCTATTTTTTGATGCCCTCAATAAAGAAAAAGGCAAGTTTGTACGGATGTAGGAATATCAAGGTGCCTTCTAGAATTTTTTAGACGATAAGGACAGACCATCAATATAGTCAAAGTTTATAGAAGGAGAAGATATGTATATCTACTTAGCAGTGTTTGTTCATGCATTGAGCGTGGCATTAGTACATGAGTAAGGAAAGATCTAATAGCCAGTTACCATATTAGCAATTAGTTCGCCAGACTGGAAAAAATTATCTAAAGCTAATTAAGTTGGAATATCGTTTGTTCATAGTTGCGAGGAATTTGAGGCCATACTTTCAAGCTCATTCGATAAAGGTGTGACTGATCAGCCATTGAGGTAAGTGCTACATCAACCCGAGACTACGGCAAGATTGATATAGTGGAATATCAAGTTGAGCTAATATGATATATCTTACCATTCTAGAAAGGCAATTCAAGGACATGCATTAGCAGATTTCATTCCAAAGTTCATCCCCGGGAATGATGAAGTGGAAAAAGATTTGTTCCTGCTATCCCAACATAAGTTGTATGTAAATGGAGCATCCAATGAACATGATTCCGAGGAAGGAGTGGTTCTCGTGACCGTAGAAGGCCAGAGGATATGTTACACGTTGAGCTAGAGTTTTGAGCTGTAACGACCCGTGAATTTCGATAATTAAAAATTGTTAATTTAATAAGATTTTGGTAAATAAATCTGGAATAAATAAAAATTTGAAATTTGTTAATTTAATATGATTGTGTAATGAATACTGAAAGAAATAAAATTAGGAATCATGTTTATGAAATAATAACGAGAATGCAAGGTAAACAATGCTAATTAAAGTTAATAATTTATGGATTGAATGAAATGCCAATTAATTAAATATGTTATGCTGGACTATAAATAGAACATAAGCAAATAAATGAAATATTAAATTTACCAAGGAAATAATAAATAGTTAATGGAAATTAGATGAAATTAGTATTATGAAAATAAATGGTAACATTGATTTGTAAGTAATAAAATCTTATTAATGTGACTAAAGGTTAACGAAACGATTATTGTATGTTACCTATTTGCGTAGCTTGTTAATTTAAATTGGAAATCAGTAAATAATTATAATTTAATATTACGTTAATGTTAATTAAGGTAATAATTGGGAATAATGCTAATTTTATTCATAATATGATAATTAGTTGAATTAAAAGAATGGAAATAAAGATTTATCAATTTATTGGGATTCAAACTATAATGATTGGAGTAATTGCAAATAAATGAAATTAAATATCTAAATATTACGTTAATAGAAATGAAGATGGAATGTGAGAATATTAATGTAATAGATTTTGAATCAAATGTTAATTTCATCTGTTTGATAATAACGAATTGAATAATAGAATGAAAAGTAAATTAAATAGAATTATTGGAAATTAAATTCATAATTTTGAATTTAATGAAATTGAGGTTCATACTGAAATTGATAAAATATTCAACTCTAAATTGACATTTAATATTGTTTAAATCATTGTAAATGATTAAGGAATCAAAAATGATAAAATTTGTCAATTATCGAATTGAAATTGAAAATTTGATTTAATTAATTAATTATTAATTTATTTAATTAATGTAAAAATAGCCATTTTGGCCACTGACTCGGATTTCGACAAAACCAATTTCATCGGATCCGTAACGGTGAATTATTGTAGGGTTTCAAGTATCGTAGCAATTGGACATGTTGTTTGATCGTATGGACTCGAAACGCCTTGAAATCAATGAAATTGAAATCAATTTGAAATAACTTGATTTTAGCATAACTTCTTCATACGATGGAATTTGGACCTGAAACCTGTTCCATTGAGTTTAAAATATTTTAAAACATCTATTTTGGTATATAGGTTGACCCAATTTCATTCCAGAGTCAGATCGGGCTTTTCGGACCTTTTTATCGTTCAACGCATATATCAATCGGGTCCATCTATTCTATTTCAACTTCGCCCATATATACCTCATTATAAACCCTAGCCAATTTCTTATGTTCATTATTCTGTACATACAATTCCATTTTCTCCTCCTTATTCCAATGGCAGACAACCAAAAATCCATTTTCAATTTCAAATCAAATTCAAAGCCTGAAATTCAAACTCTACAAATAGTATCAAATTATATATCAATCTGAAGCTCTCAAAGAGCGTAATCTTCTAGTGTGATTCGTTTTTTTCAATGAGGTTCACCGTTTTTCTATAAATCACGAAGGAATCTTAGCCGTTCATTTTAGGTTTTGGACGATCCAACAGTGGATCTTTGCCCGATCGACGATCGAGAGGTGGAGTTTGGAAGAGGGCGAAGAGTAGTCACGGATCTAGGGTTTGTTTGTCGAGAAGGTAAATGAAATCGCCAAATTTGGCGTTTGAACATGAGCGGCGGCGGTCGTGCTAGGGGTGACCGAAATCCCTGGCGTTTGCGTGGTGGGCGCGGCCAGGTCTGGCCTTTGCGGTGAAGTTGTCTGATCGTGGTGGAAGTGGGCGTAGCGGCGACGGCATTCACCTGAATGGTGGTGGCTATGAGGACGTTCGAACGATTTAGGGTTTGAATAGTGGTTGTTCGTGCGTGCGTGTGTGCTGACATGTGTAGGGAGAGGGGTAACGTGTTTTCCTGTTTTGTTTTATTTATTTGCAAATTTAAAATCGTCCCACTTCAATTGTTTATAACTTTTGTGTACGAACTCGAATTCACACGCGGTTTCTTTTATTAGGATCGTATTAAAATTCCAGACATTTTCGCACTTATTTAGGCAGATTCTGGCACTGTTGAAATTTTGGGTTTAAATTGGATTTAAATTCAAAAGGTGAGTGTTTTAACCCACTCACAACTTCTAAAATTTCTTATGTGTGTTAAATTAATTTTTGATGTGATTAGAAATTTATTTATGACTGTTTGGCATACTTTTAATCGTCATCTCAGTTAAATTGAGTTTATTGAATTAAATTGTTATTTAATTTATTATTACGTACAAACTGCCAGTTAAATTGTTAATTAATTTATTATTGAATATAAATTGCCAGTAAATACCTGTTGTTTATTATTTGTTCTATACTGATGTTACTGTGTGAATTGGATGATGATTGCGATAAATGGTTGATGGTTAATATTGGATGAATGGATTTTGTATTTTATATTGTTATAAACTGCAAGTTGCTATGCATTTTATTTCATTCGGGATTGCAGTTTGAAATGATATATAACCATATTTTTTATTTTAAATTACGGATTGAAATGATAAATATACGTATTACTTGACCATAGGATAGAAAATTATATACAGACACCGTCGGCCTATATATAAATATTTTGAAAATGATTTCTATGGTTTTGGATAGAAATATACGGTTTAATAAATATTGATTTTTTTATATATTATATAAATATTATTTTATATATAGTTAAATTCTTGAATTTAAGCTATGTATAAATTTGTTTAGTAAAAGTAAGTTTAATAACGGAGTTTGATTTTATTATAATAAAATATGGTTAAGTATTTAAATCATACTTTAATATAGAGGTTATAATGACTTAAATAAATTAAGGATGGGAGATAAATTGGAGATTTATTTGAAATTAAATTATTTAAGAATTAAACTCAAAAGGGTTGATGGAAATTAATTAAATTGGAAGTTTTAAGAGGTATAATTATTATAACTTGATTTTGGGGTCAAGGTGAATTAAATGAGTATTTCAAGTATACATAAATTGTAGGAAATGTTTAGTTATTTGTAATTTTAGTTTTTTTAAGGATAATAGATTTATTATGCAAATATTTCAAAACTAAATAATAAAACATTGAATTTTTGAATCGTAATTATCAACCTTAGTTTTGAAATTATTTAATACTCAAGTTTGAAATATATTGAAATTGAAATGGTTTATTGAAACTAAAAGTGAGTTGAAAGTTGTGAACTGAGATTTAATTTAAATTGAATAAAATTGTGAAGTCGAGGAAATTATTTTACTTTATAAAGTGATTTTAAATTCATAATATTTTACTTTATATATTGTTTGAATATCCAAACCATTTAAGTTTTGGAAGTTATGGTTTAGAAGCTATGAAATTCGAAGTATTATGTTTTGAAAGGTTATATTTCGAGCGTTTGGTTTTGAAATATTATTATTTTGAAAGTGCTATGATTTTAGAAAGGATATATTCGAAATAAAATGATATTATATTAATTTGGGTCTTAATAAAATGATATCATATTGATGGGTTTTTGAAACGGAAATGATATCATATTTATATGGTTTTGAAATGGATATTATATTCTGGTTTTAAAAGTAAAAACTATTTTGAAAAGACTACGGTGTTATAATAACGTTTGGTTGTTAAAGAGACCGGGATCAGAAGTTGTTATACTCTCTGACAACTCCGAAAACCACTTTAACAACCGTGTACGCGGTGGAGATTCCAGAATGAAGTAGGATGGTGGCAGCGTTTCCTTTGAGGTATATATGTGGACCCGACTCCCGTGAGTTGGTATAAGGAGGCTAAAACAGGAGCGATTCCGGGCCAATGAAGTCATTCCTCTGATCGAACACACTCCTTCGATACTATACTTTGTCTTTTGGATTGATTCGGTAGCCACTTTTGATTTTTGATCCAGGGGTGTGGCTCGAGGTGGGCGGTAGTAACTAATGTGCGTCACCACCAGTCCGGATAGCAATTGCTATATCTACCCTGGCATTGCCTAGTTGTGCCGTGTCACCTACCCTAGCGCGTCTTGTACGAGTTTGGTTTTCTCCCGTAACTCCTGTGGTATTCTCTGGTGCCTTCCCGATCAGGAGGGATTATGAAACTGGATGGACTACTTGAACTATTACGTGTTAAGGGGAATATTGGGTCACTCCTTAACGCTATTTAAAAGTAAGTTTATGTTACTAGAGACATTATTATAATAGCGAAATATTACTACATAGTAAATAGTTTAACAGATCCTTAAGTGAAGTGAATCCCAAGCATCTCTTAAGTTATTGCACTCACGTTAGACACTGATAGGAGATGTCAAATCCCGTAAACATCTCCGATGTCGTTCCACTCATATTTTACCATTAATTTAACTTGCATAAGATCTTTTAGTTCTGACTCGAGTGTTTTGTTTTTTCAATTCGCTCGGGTCAGTCCAAGCATTTTAGGGTGGAAGACCTTATTTATGGAGGAATAAGACGAAGATTTTATTACTATTATTTATTATATTATTCCACTGCATTCTTACTGTTCCGCTGCATTATTTAATATTATTTGGTATGTGTAACTCTGATATGTGTTGTATAAGTATAATCAAATGTTTTGTAAAATAGCTTCATGAACTATTATTTGATTATCATATTTTATCGTTCCGCTATGAGATTCTGTTTTGTTTTATTTCTTTCTTTGTTTATCTTATTCACCCCAATAACAATCCGCCCTTCTGTATGGTTTAAGTCTGACGTGTGTGGTTTATCGTCGATTTAAAGCGTACAAAAAGACGGGATGTTACATCTGGTATCAAAGCTTTGGTTTGGTGATAAACCTTAGCTTTGTGGGGTCTGACTCTTTATTAATAGGGAAGTAATACCCTATGATGAGTCGCTGAGTGTATATATATGAGAGAGCGTATTTGTTAGTGTTATAAAAAAGGTTTTGATATTGTGTTAATTTGTTTCGTTTTGTGTTTATAAATTCCGATTGGTGCGTAGGACGTTATGACATCAATAGGAATTTCTAAACACTTAATAGGACAAACCGAAACAATATTTGTTTTGAATATAGGTGAATGAAATAATTTTGCCTATTATATTTTCTATATATATATATATAATATATTTTTTATAAATGATATATATATATATATATATGGTTGCAATATATTGGTTGTTAGGTAGTGAAATTTATAAATATTGATTGGAAACAAGATTTGAAGAAAATAAAGTAAATGAAATTTGGAAATTTTAGAACTTAAGTTTCGGGATTTTGAAATTTGCTTTCAAAGGATTTTGGGAATATAATAATATTGTTTATAAGTATTTTCTGATATAAATATTCCAATATAATTTGTAAGAATTGTTTTAAAGGAATTTTGAAAAGAAATGAGTTCTGTACTCCTCTCTTTGTCACTGGAGAAAATTTCGGTGATGAGTGCACGCATCATCGACATTCATTTTCGAGTTTCGAAGTGGGAAGGCCACTTTAGTAGTTTTACTACGGATTTATTTTGATAACCAAATAAATTTTTTTAATTTTTTTAAATATAATTGGATATAATAAGTTGTAAGTATATATTTATCTATTATTTTAAAATGATTTGAAATTTAACCCAGCATTTAGTCTTAAGCTTCCAATAATTAATAGTTTCAATTAGTGTAGTGAAATGGAATTTAATTAATAATTGGAACCTTTAATTAAAATAAGAGATTAAATGCTAGGTTATAAATGAAATTAGAAGAAATTCGGAATACGTAACTTATAAAACAGAGGATATGATTATTGAACATTAAATTAGTTTAAATAAAATGAGAAAACTTGTATAACTTTTAACTACATCCTTAAAGCATATATATAACTTACCAAATATTAAAAATAGAATGTTAATGAGGAAATGTAATGGATATTATACAAGTAAAAATTAGAAATAATGAAAGTATTCAATGAAATTCTTCAATAAATAGGAATTTGTTGTGTAGTTGTCATAAACTTATGTTATAATTGAAATATTACTATAATAAATTGTGATAGAAAGTAAGTATTATAAGAAAGTAATTAAAAACTTAAGGAGATGAACTGATATGCTAAGAAATTGAATTGAACATAAACACTATAATAAATGAATGTAAATAAATGAAGTTATGCAATAAAGAATGTAATGTAAATAAAAGGAAATTTATATGATAAGAGTAAATAAAAATGAATTTATGTAAGTATAAGTGCAAATCACTGAATCAATGGATGGAAATTGAAAATTTACTAGAAATGAATGTAAATAAAAAGATAAATCATTGTATAAATAAAAAGGAAATCAAACAACAAATGTTATGAGATGAAATTATTCAGAATGAACTTGATCAATAGTTTGGAATTGTTGTTTGTTTTGGTTTATGGTTGTTTGGGTAAGGATACTTTAAAATTGTTTGGATGTATAAATAATCTATTTAGCTTCATCTAAGACTGAATGGTGCACTTAATAGTTTATTGTCCATTCCATACAATATAAAGTTTTGAACCCGAACAACTATTTGTTTTGTTGATGTGAATAGATAATTGATTTGTGTTGATTGTATGTGATGGTTGTATGCTCTGTTGCAATTGATTGTTGTTTGTATTAGTAACGACCCCGACTTCGTACGCCCAGGAAGACGTATCGTTTTTAAAGAAAGAAAAGGGTGAGAAAATAGAAAAGATAGAGAAGAAAGAACAACAACATCAGAATCTCACAGCGGAACGAATAAATTATATTAATCACATAAGTATTTACATAATATATAACATCAATCAGAGTGATACATATAGTACATCACATACTAGACAGTTATAAACACCTGTCTAGTTATACAACTCAATACACAAAACAACACAGAGATACCACACAGCGGAACTATATATATATCTACAACGCTGAAGCCTCCTGCTCCATTGCTCCTCCAGAATTCGTCAAAGCTAACCTGAATCCCTTGGCTACCCGTAAAAATTTGGGTACCCGAGAGTTTATGAAAAACAAAAATAAACTCCAGGTCAGACATGGCTCTGGTATGAGTAATAGGTTAAAGTTGCTTAATTTTGAAAAAAATCCTTTGAAAACAAAAGGTATCACGTAAGACTTCCCACACATAAACATGGAAAAGTTTTTACCTTACGCTAACCAAAACATTTGATAGGAAATCCAGTGATATTATAATAGGTCTAGGGTTTTCAAGTAAATAGAAAATAGCCGAAATTGTTACATTCATTAAATTCCAGCTACTACCCACAAAAGTGGGTAATACAATCAAAACCGTTGGCACTTATTGGATTTTGGATTCCATACAATGGCAAGGCTACTGGGGTACCACCCGTCACAGTACGTGGCCTAGATCAACGTACCGAGGATCACTCCCGACCCCCTGCAACACAAGGCCGGAACCATTCCTTACTGAACAGTCCCGAACAAGATAAACCCCGCAGTTGGCTGCAGACCAACTACCCACACAGCCGAATAAAAAGGGACATCTAGACAGGGGAATATCCTTGTCCTTCTTGGGCATGACCCACCTAACCTTGCTGCACCTCCCCTGTTTTAGCCATTCCCGGTTGATGAGGCTTGAGGTTACGTTTACCTTTATAGGACATATTTCTTAGAATGCTCATCGTCCGCCTGACGATGTGTTGAAAGCATTCAATCCATACAAGTTCGTTCCGGGTTCGAACGAAACCGAAGGCATCATCTCGTTACACTAGTTTTGGAATCACCCTCAGAGTTAACGACGATAACCCTTGCATTCTGAACCTTCATCTTCACTTCAGATTCACGACCTATCGATAATTTGGAATCGATGTGGTTTTCGGATATTCCAAATAAGGAAAACCGATCCCGGTCTCATCGAAATCCAAAACGTGACTTTTAAGGCCAAGTTGTCTATTTAGTCTTAACAATGGATTCAGTATTATCAATATGCACAGATAGATAATTCACATCTCATAATAGATAATCACGTCATCATAAACAGATAACTAATATCATCATCCAAACAGATAATTAAATATTATCATACTTAAACCATACATCCATATCACATAGATATTATCCATCTCATTTCTGAGATCACAATCAATCAATGAAATATCAATATCATCCATCAGCAATGATTTATGAATCACAATCTATAATTAATTTAAAATGAATTAAATTAACTACTTCCATCTTTAACTAATTTAAAATAAATTAAATTAATTACTCATTCCATAAATCCAGCTCTCACAATCATTAATTAATTATAAATCAATTTAATTAATCATTCTCTAATTACAAGAAGTAATTTAGTCTTTAATTAATTTCCCAAATGAATTATTCTAAACCATTCATAGCAGATTAACATTTAATTACTTTCTATTAGTTATTCTTTAATTAAACAATTCTTAATAACATCATTAATTATATTAATTAATGATCTTCAATTTATATAAAGTTGCTTTATTTAATTTAATTATATCAAGTGATTAAATCTCTATTTAAACACAATTATTAATCACTTTTTGATTAATAACAAACCAGTAAGTAACTACCCTTAATTACTTATTAATCATCCCATGATTAATTATTTCCATAAATTAACCCTTTGATTAATTACAAAAGAAATTACCCAAATTACGTCACTTGCAAATCACCTTGTATGAATTTCATCAAGCAATTATCGTCTAATTACTTTCCTAAGTAATTATACTCCATTAATTACACTAAGTAATTTACGCATACCAAATCATCAAATGATTTCTAAAATTAATTAATTAACTTAATTTAAATCTTATAATCAATTACTTATATATATTCAAATTAATCATCTTTGCTTTAAATATCCCTTGCTACATTCCAGTAGTTTTCCTTAATTTATTTACAGTAAATTAAACTTGAATAAATCCATTAATTAACTACATTTATATCGATTTATTACCATTTAATTATCTTGTTGATTTATTATTCTCAAATAAATCAATCTTTAATCCCATCATTAATTATATTAATTAATGATTTCTAATTACATTTTCATTTTTAATTTATATTAAGAATACAAATCTTCAAATTACATATATTAACCCTCTTGATTAATATATATACAGTAATTAACTGTCCTACATTAATTACTTCTCAATAACAAGCTTAATCCCTTGATTAATTTAAAACAAGTAGTTATACTCCAATTACTTCCATTAACAACATCATCCAGTTAATTACCTCCGGTAATTATCCATCAATTACTTCTCTAAGTAATTTACTTCCAAAATATCAGTTAATTAAACTAAATTAATTAACTCAAATCAATTTACTCAATTAATAAGTAATTAATTTCTTAATTACTTTTCAAATAAATAATTGCATTTAAACTATTGAATTAATTTATCTAATTAATTTATTACAAGATCATTCACATTAATTAATTATGAAATAATCTAGTTAATGATCTTCATTAACACTTATTTAATTATTTTCTTCTAAAATAATTAACTTAGTGTAATCATTATTATTTACAAGTTTGATTAACCATTTAAAATTTATTAATTTAAATGAATACCTAATCTATGGTTCTTAATCACATATAAGTTAATTAATTTATTAATTAACTTTAATTACTACTTTTAAACTTATAATTACTAATTTAATTAATATCCATCATTAATTATCCTTACCCAATTAACTTAAAGGTTAACGCATATAAAATTTTTAACTTCATGAATTAAAGTAAACCATTCTTATTATTGATTAAATTTTCTACTTTCAAATGTTCTAAAAACATCTATTTCAAATTACTTTGTAAATAAATTCCAATTTTATCCTTAATAAAGTTTAAAACTAATTTTCAAACACTTTTAAACTCACATGTTTAATAGTATATTTTAACATTTAACTTATGTAAATCAATTTAATTCACAAAACTTTATTTTATTTCCAAATCTAAAATTTAAATTTTAAGACCTGTTTTCAATTTTTAGCGGTTAACTTTGTTTAAACTTTCCCTTAAAAATTTATATCTCATCTTTGAATTCAACTCTTTTTGGAATACACTTAAATATTAAACACTTTTAAGTTATTAAATAATTTAAATTATGGAACTTTAATATTTCCAACTCTATTCCAAAACTAACTTAAATTTACTGTTTAAATTTTGATTTAGAACAAGACTTTGACTTTGATTAAATTTTAATAACCAAAAATTACAAACTGCTAAAACCTGTTACAGGTTTTAAGACCTGAATACTACAGCCGAGCCCCCCCCCCCACCCCCCCGTGATTACTTCGAGTAAACATATGAAGTTTCCCGAGAAAATCTGCAACCTACTTTGAGTCATCCCTCATGCGCGCAAAAATGAAAAAAACAAAAACCTGGAAACACAGCATACACAACACCCTCCATGCCTGTCAACGCTACGCACGCGATGCTCCCACCACCAGAGGCCACCAAGCTCCGGTTACATCATCGACCATCTCCCCTCTACCTTCCCTCAAAGCCATGCGACACTCGAACGCCTACACTAGCCGCGGTGATAAAAGTTCAGAACACAGTAAAAGTTAGGTTTACAAACTTAATTCCATCGCCGTCGACGCCACGGCCATCTAACATCCTTTCCCCTATTTTTCGTAGATCCACGGCAGCCTCCTCCACCCCCAGACCTAAGCCCGACCCTCCAGATCCACTTGATCGCCCACGGCGACTCTAAATGCTCCAAACAGTAAACCACCAACTGCTCTCATAAAACCCCATTAAAAATTCCCAATCCTACCTTAAAAATCATATTTTTGTATATGAATTCAGTTTATATTCATGAATTTGTAATTTAATAAACTTGAATTTTAACATGTTTGAAGATGGTTCTGTGTTTTAGCCCTTTCCAGTGACAACACAAGTTTATTTACTTAAAACAAATTTTTAAACAAAAGTTTATAGTGTAACAAATATATTTCATTCAAGGCTTAAGGCTTAACATGGATTGGAACAAGATAAAATAAATTTTTGAACAAAGTTTTGGCCTTGAAAACTAGAACAGAGTTTCTCAATTTTACAGTAGTGCACAGTATATGTATATATCTACATTCAGGTGATTCACAGCAACATATACTTGTATGCTTACCTTACATATCATCACAGAAAACACATACCACCATTTTAACTTAAGTTATATTGAATAATAATAAATAAGAAAATGTTACTCACTTGCATTTGTGAAGGAACAGAGGCTACAAATTTGAACAGACCCTTAAATTTGAAACCTGAGGCAACAGAAACCCTTTTCTGTTTAATCCCCTGGTTTGCTAAGTTGTTTTTGAATGTTTGTTTAGGTTTTTAATGAAGTTTATTTTAGTTTTAGCTCAGCTCAAACTAAACAAGGTGAAGCTGATTTACAAAAAAGAAAGAAGACAGGGTTATATAATTATGTTTTCATGAAATTTGTGACAATATTGTATACAATCTTGTTTGTACAGATTTTATCAGAGATATTTTATTATAGAGCTGATATGTAATACAATTGTGTGCTAGAAAGATTTTCATTAATGACTTTTGTTTGTTTGTTTAAGAATACATAACAATGTCTTCCCTAACAAGCTTCATATATTTATATTTTTATATCTTTATTTTGTTTTTATCTTGCTTTCCAGATACATTCAACTGATATGAAGATAAGTTAATATATACATGCATCTACAGGTTATAGTATTATGATGTTTGTACAACAAAACAAAGATATTTTATTTGCTGGAGGCTGAAGTGAAAACATTAAATGTATATGTCCTTTATGCTTGTATGTGTTCAAAGACATATCTAATATTTGCCTTGCATACTTAATTGATTTTTGTTTTTTAGCCTGCACATATTTTAGATTTTGTTTGTACAATCACATAATGGCCTTGATGCTTTAAACATATACATATATGTTGCAATTCATTTTTTTATGTTAGTTTACAAACTTGAAAATTCTTTGTTTCTGGTTTTAATTGTTGTCTTGTTATTATATTTGAAATGTATGTGAATGTTATCGTTTTTGTTTTGTTGTTTGAAAACTAAATAAACTTTACAGTTGTTATGTTATTATAATTTAACCAATGTACTACTTTATATTTTCCCTAATTTATCTTATAGTCTTGTATCTTTATATGTACAGTTTAATTTTATTTATATTATAAAAACACATTTATCAATTTTAAATGATAGATAGAATAAATTATCTTTTTATTATAAACTACATATTTTATTAATGTATGTTAATGTATTGTTTGACAAAATTATATTAAAACTCATATATATTTTTAAATTCATATTTTAAATCAAGCTATACTAAAAGAAAAGAAACAAATCTTTTTTTTTGTTAATAAATTTTAATTTTAATTTTAAGTTAAAATAAGTTTTTAAACTATTTAAACATTTATCTTATGTATGTAAAACCCTATATTTATTTATTTAGCTTTGAAAAGTTTATATTAAATGAAACATAATTTCCAATTCACTAAAATATATGTTAGTATTTAAAACATAATTTATTAGTTAAACTTTAAAACAAATCTCATCTATTTAAAATGTATACAAATATATACATTTATAAATAGAAAACAATTCAATTAATTTTTAGCAGATAAAATTTACCAATTAGATATTTATTAAAAGAAAAGTATCAATTCAGATCTTATTAACAAAAATATATCAAATCAATTTAATATTTAATGTAGATTATTAAATTTATATTGCTAGAAAATTCCGGGTTGTCACATTCCTCCTCCCTCAAAAGAATTTCGTCCTCGAAATTTAAAAGCGAAGATAATTTAATAATATATTTAAGATTTTAATTACTTTTAAACCATAAGCATATATCAATCACATGCTAACAATCATCACAACCAATCTACTCAATCAACAAAGCTAACTATCCAGACAAAATTCTAGATAGAGTTCCCTAGAGTTTCCCAGTATAATACCGGAATACTATATCTATAGAATCCAAACAGTCTATACTACTAATCTACAGAGCTCCTTTGAATCAGAGAAAATCCATTCAAAATCAAATCTCCGACTCTGAAATCCAAATTCCTTTGATGATCCAGAGCTGTCTTCAACTTAACTGATCAGCTCATCCTTTGCTGATAATTCCTAAAACAATCCGAATCCAAAAACAATCCAGTAGAATAATTTTCACAAAATCAACCAAAACCAAGAACACAACCTTTATTATCATCAATAGAATGCAATTTCTCCTTTTCCAGAAAGGAAAAACATATGCACTACCCACTGCTTCCGCTGCACAACTCTGATCTAGGGTAGATGAAAATGCTGATGATACACATAAGCATAAACTGGACAACACATTACAAAAATATGATTCAACAGGTCCAAAATAAAACTCAGAAGTTCCTCCAAAATCTGAGCTGCTTTACCAATTCTTCTCTCTAGAAACCATTCTATTACTAAGCTAAACCATCTGTACTACTTCTGAAATCCAGTCGATACCAAACTCAACTCCTCAGATGCTAAGGCAAACCACCAACCTCTTCAAAGATATCCAGAAAAAATTTCTGCCATCCCAGAGAATACTTAGCTATCGCAAGTCACTTTTTCAATCAAACTAGGCTAATATCCAAAGAAATTGTTCTCTCCTTACCAATCTGAACAGCTTAAGCTTATCTAACCAATTCATTGAAGAAATGGATCCACAAAACTGCCTCTGAAATTCACCTCTAAAGAACTGCTGACAGATGACCTCCTCGCGTGCCGGCAGAACAATCTGAGCTGCAACACTGCAGCTGATGCCAAAAATTCCTTAATCCAAAATTCCTCGAAAAACTCGGCCCTCAAAGCCAAACACAACATTTAGCTGAACTCAACCTCAAAACTGATGCAGACACACTTCCTTATCCAAAGATCTTTGAGAACTTCTTCGGAAACAATCCATCGCTACTGCATCTCAACACACAACTACTTCTTGAGGTTCCAAAATAATATTCTAGCTTCTGCTCAACTCACAAAAATCCAAATTCTACTCATCCAATCTTGTACAACAAAATGGACTCCAAATCTTAACAGTTTCCTCAAGAGATTAGGTGAAATCCTTACACCACAAATTTACTCGAGACGGTATTAGGTCTACGGTCTCATCAAATATACTTCCAACCACAGGTAGTCGTGTTACACACACTACTACCCAATCTATCCTTATGCTTATATTGGAAAACCCGAATAGGTAACCCAACAAATGGATAGAAATGAATATATATATATATATATATATATATATATATATATATATATATCAAAATTACAAATACGCTCTCTCAGAAAAGAAATCACTCAAGAGCCTAGGTATTCACTCAACCTAGCGCTCTGATACCACTGTAACGACCCCGACTTCCTATGCCCAGGAAGACGTATCGTTTTTAAAGAAAGAAAAGGGTGAGAAAATAGAAAAGATAGAGAAGAAAGAACAACAACATCAGAATCTCACAGCGGAACGAATAAATTATATTAATCACATAAGTATTTACATAATATATAACATCAATCAGAGTGATACATATAGTACATCACATACTAGACAGTTATAAACACCTGTCTAGTTATACAACTCAATACACAAAACAACACAGAGATACCACACAGCGGAACTATATATATATCTACAACGCTGAAGCCTCCTGCTCCATTGCTCCTCCAAAATTCGTCAAAGCTAACCTGAATCCCTTGGCTACCCGTAAAAATTTGGGTACCCAAGAGTTTATGAAAAACAAAAATAAACTCCGGGTCAGACATGGCTCTGGTATGAGTAACAGGTTAAAGTTGCTTAATTTTGAAAAAAAAATCCTTTGAAAACGAAAGGTATCACGTAAGACTCCCCACACATAAACATGGAAAAGTTTTTACCTTACGCTAACCAAAACATTTGATAGGAAATCCAGTGATATTATAATAGGTCTAGGGTTTTCAAGTAAATAGAAAATAGCCGAAATTGTTACATTCATTAAATTCCAGCTACTAGCCACAAAAGTGGGTAATACAATCAAAACCGTTGGCACTTATTGGATTTTGGATTCCATACAATGGCAGGGCTACTAGGGTACCGCCCGTCACAGTACGTGGCCTAGATCAACGTACCGAGGATCACTCCCGACCCCCTGCAACACAAGGCCGGAACCATTCCTTACTGAACAGTCCCGAACAAGATAAACCCCGCAGTTGGCTGCAGACTAACTGCCCACACAGCCGAATAAAAAGGGACATCTAGACAGGGGAATATCCTTGTCCTGCTTGGGCATGACCCACCTAACCTTGCTGCACCTCCCCTGTTTTAGCCATTCTCGGTTGATGAGGCTTGAGGTTACGTTTA
Organism: Allium cepa; assembly: GCA_030765085.1. Taxonomy (NCBI): domain Eukaryota; kingdom Viridiplantae; phylum Streptophyta; class Magnoliopsida; order Asparagales; family Amaryllidaceae; genus Allium; species Allium cepa. The sequence goes on along the minus strand of CM060938.1, from coordinate 441,794,576 downwards.
CCTTTATAGGACATATTTCTTAGAATGCTCATCGTCCGCCTGACGATGTGTTGAAAGCATTCAATCCATACAAGTTCGTTCTGGGTTCGAACGAAACCGAAGGCATCATCTCGTTACACTCATTTTGGAATCACCCTCAGAGTTAACGACTATAACCCTTGCATTCTGAACCTTCATCTTCACTTCAGATTCACGACCTATCGATAATTTGAAATCGATGTGGTTTTCGGATATTCCAAATAAGGAAAACCGATCCCGGTCTCATCGAAATCCAAAACGTGACTTTTAAGGCCAAGTTGTCTATTTAGTCTTAACAATGGATTCAATATTATCAATATGCACAGATAGATAATTCACATCTCATAATAGATAATCACGTCATCATAAACAGATAACTAATATCATCATCCAAACAGATAATTAAATATTATCATACTTAAACCATACATCCATATCACATAGATATTATCCATCTCATTTCTGAGATCACAATCAATCAATGAAATATCAATATCATCCATCAGCAATGATTTATGAATCACAATCTATAATTAATTTAAAATGAATTAAATTAACTACTTCCATCTTTAATTAATTTAAAATAAATTAAATTAATTACTCATTCCATAAATCCAGCTCTCACAATCATTAATTAATTATAAATCAATTTAATTAATCATTCTCTAATTACAAGAAGTAATTTAGTCTTTAATTAATTTCCCAAATGAATTATTCTAAATCATTCATAGCAGATTAACATTTAATTACTTTCTATTAGTTATTCTTTAATTAAACAATTCTTAATTACATTATTAATTATATTAATTAATGATCTTCAATTTATATAAAATTGCTTTATTTAATTTAATTATATCAAGTGATTAAATATCTATTTAAACATAATTATTTATCACTTTTTGATTAATAACAAACCAGTAAGTAACTACCCTTGATTACTTATTAATCATCCCATGATTAATTATTTCCATAAATTAACCCTTTGATTAATTACAAAAGAAATTACCCAAATTACTTCACATGCAAATCATCTTGTATGAATTTCATCAAGCAATTATCATCTAATTACTTTCCTAAGTAATTATACTCCATTAATTACACTAAGTAATTTACGCATACCAAATCATCAAATGATTTCTAAAATTAATTAATTAACTTAATTTAAATCTTATAATCAATTACTTATATATATTCAAATTAATCATCTTTGATTTAAATATCCCTTGCTACATTCCAGTAGTTTTCCTTAATTTATTTACAGTAAATTAAACTTGAATAAATCCATTAATTAACTACATTTATATCGATTTATTACCATTTAATTACCTTATTGATTTATTATTCTCAAATAAATCAATCTTTAATCCCATCATTAATTATATTAATTAATGGTTTCTAATTACATTTTCATTTATTAATTTATATTAAGAATACAAATCTTCAAATTACATATATTAACCCTCTTGACTAATATATATACATTAATTAACTGTCCTACATTAATTACTTCTCAATAACAAGCTTAATCCCTTGATTAATTTCAAACAAGTAATTATACTCCAATTACTTCCATTAACAACATCATCCAGTTAATTACCTCCAGTAATTATCCATCAATTACTTCTCTAAGTAATTTACTTCCAAAATATCAGTTAATTAAACTAAATTAATTAACTCAAATCAATTTACTCAATTAATAAGTAATTAATTTCTTAATTACTTTTCAAATAAATAATTGCATTTAAACTATTGAATTAATTTATCTAATTAATTTATTACAAGATCAATCACATTAATTAATTATGAAATAATCTAGTTAATGATCTTCATTAACACTTATTTAATTATTTTCTTCTAAAATAATTAACTTAGTTTAATCATTATTAATTATAAGTTTGATTAACCATTTATAATTTATTAATTTAAATGAATACCTAATCTATGGTACTTAATCACATATTAGTTAATTAATTTATTAATTAACTTTAATTACTACTTTTAAACTTATAATTACTAATTTAATTAATATCCATCATTAATTATCCTTACCTAATTAACTTAAAGGTTAATGCATATAAAATTCTTAACTTCATGAATTAAAGTAAACCTTTCTTATTATTGATTAAATTTTCTACTTTCAAATGTTCTAAAAACATCTATTTCAAATTACTTTGTAAATAAATTCCAATTTTATCCTTAATAAAGTTTAAAACTAATTTTTCAAACACTTTTAAACTCAATTGTTTAATAGTATATTTTAACATTTAACTTATGTAAATCAATTTAATTCACAAAACTTTATTTTATTTCCAAATCTAAAATTTAAATTTTAAGACCTGTTTTCAATTTTTAGCGGTTAACTTTGTTTAAACTTTCCCTTAACAATTTATATCTCATCTTTGAATTCAACTCTTTTTGGAATACACTTAAATATTAAACACTTTTAAGTTATTAAATAATTTAAATTATGGAACTTTAATATTTCCAACTCTATTCCAAAACTAACTTAAATTTACTGTTTAAACTTTGATTTAGAACAAGGCTTTGACTTTGATTAAATTTTAATAACCAAAAATTGCAAACTGCTAAAACCTGTTACAGGTTTTAAGACCTGAATACTACAGTCGAGCCCCCCTTGTGATTACTTCGAGTAAACATATGAAGTTTCCCGAGAAAATCTGCAACCTACTTCGAGTCTTCCCTCATGCGCGCAAAAATGAAAAAAAAAACAAAAACCTGGAAACACTGCAGACACAACACCCTCCATGCCTGTCAACGCTACGCACACGATGCTCTCACCACCGGAGGCCACCAAGCTCCGGTTACGCCATCGACCATCTCCCCTCTACCTTCCCTCAAAGCCACGCGACACTCGAACGCCTACACTAGCCGCGGTGATAAAAGTTCAGAACATAGTAAAAGTTAGGTTTACAAACTTAATTCCATCGCCGTCGACGCCACGGCCATCTAACATCCTATCCCCCATTTTTCCTAGATCCACGGCAGCCTCCTCCACCCCCAGACCTAAGCCCGACCCTCCAGATCCACTTGATCGCCCACGGCGACTCTAAATGCTCCGAACAGTAAACCACCAACTGCTCTCATATAACCCCATTAAAAATTCCTAATCCTACCTTAAAAATCATATTTTTGTATATGAATTCATTTTATATTCATGAATTTGTAATTTAATAAACTTGAATTTTAACATGTTTGAAGATGGTTCTGTGTTTTAGCCCTTTCCAGTGACAACACAAGTTTATTTACTTAAAACAAATTTTTAAACAAAAGTTTATAGTGTAACAAATATATTTCATTCAAGCCTTAAGGCTTAACATGGATTGGAACAAGATCAAATAAATTTTTGAACAAAGTTTTGGCCTTGAAAACTAGAATAGAGTTTCTCAATTTTACAGTAGTGCACAGTATATGTATATATCTACATTCAGGTGATTCACAGCAACATATACTTGTATGCTTACCTTACATATCATCACAGAAAACACATACCACCATTTTAACTTAAGTTATATTGAATAATAATAAATAAGAAAATGTTACTCACTTGCATTTGTGAAAGAACAGAGGCTACAAATTTGAACAGGCCCTTAAATTTGAAACCTGAGGCAACAGAAACCCTTTTCTGTTTAACACCCTGGTTTGCTAAGTTGTTTTTGAATGTTTTTTTGGTTTTTAATGAAGTTTATTTTAGTTTTATCTCAGCTCGAACTAAACAAGGTGAAGCTGATTTATAGAAAAGAAAGAAGACAGGGTTATATAATTATGTTTTCATGAAATTTGTGACAATATAGCATACAATCTTGTTTATACAGATTTTATCAAAGATATTTTATTATAGAGCTGATATGTAATACAATTGTGTGTTAGAAAGATTTTCATTAATGACTTTTATTTGTTTGTTTAAGAATACATAACAATGTCTTACCTACCAAGCTTCATATATTTATATTTTTATATCTTTATTTTGTTTTTATCTTGCTTTCCAGATACATTCAACTGATATGAAGATAAGTTAATATATACTTGCATCTACAGGTTATAGTATTATGATGTTTGTACAACAAAACAAAGATATTTTATTTGCTGGAGGCTGAAGTGAAAACATTAAATGTATATGTCCTTTATGCTTGTATGTGTTCAAAGACATATCTAATATTTGCCTTGCATACTTATTTGATTTTTGTTTTTCAGCCTACACATATTTTAGATTTTGTTTGTACAATCACATAATGGCCTTGATGCTTTAAACATATACATATATGTTGCAATTCATTTTTTTATGTTAGTTTACAAACTTGAAAATTCTTTGTTTCTAGTTTTAATTGTTGTCTTGTTATTATATTTGAAATGTATGTGAATGTTATCATTTTTGTTTTTTGTTTGAAAACTAAATAAACTTTATAGTTGTTATGTTATTATAATTTAACCAATGTACTACTTTATATTTTCCCTAATTTATCTTATAGTCTTGTATTTTTATATGTACAGTTTAATTTTATTTATACTATAAAAACACATTTATCAATTTGAAATGATAGATAGAATAAATTATCTTTTTATTATAAACTACATATTTTATTAATTTATGTTAATGTATTGTTTGACAAAATTATATTAAAACTCATATATATTTTTAAATTCATATTTTAAATCAAGCTATACTAAAGGAAAAGAAACAAATCTATTTTTTTTAATAAATTTAAATTTTAATCTTAAGTTAAAATAAGTTTTTAAACTATTTAAACATTTATCTTATGTATGTAAAACCCTATATTTATTTATTTAGCTTTGAAAAGTTTATATTAAATAAAACATAATTTCCAATTCACTAAAATATATGTTAGTATTTAAAACATAATTTATTAGTTAAACTTTAAAACAAATCTCGTCTATTTACAATGTATACAAATATATACATTTATAAATAGAAAACAATTCAATTAATTTTTAACAGATAAAATTTACCAATTAGATATTTATTAAAAGAAAAGTATCAATTCAGATCTTATTAACAAAAATATATCAAATCAATTTAATATTTAATGTAGATTATTAAATTGATATTGCTAGAAAATTCCAGGTTGTCACAGTATTTTTTTTTTTTTTGGCAAAGCCAGCCGGTTTTATAGTGGACCGTCCACTTTTATTACGCACGTAATAAAAATTTGAAGTACAGGAGCAAGGTAAAAGCACCTTAACTACTAAAAGGAGAAACAGAAAATACAGCACAGGTACGTGACGGCTATGTCACAGTAACAAAAAGTAACATGATAAAACTAACACACCACCAAGGTGGGAGAATCCCTATGAACCAAAATCACCAAAGAAGATCACAAAGGGACAGACCCAGAAAGGCCAACAAAAGGGCGAAACCGCAGTGCAAGACAAGGGTCATAAACCGCATCATCAGAACAGTAGATAAACGATCTATCCCAGGATGGATCAGCAAGCAAGTCCGCATTAGAAGCCGCATCCAACCCGTCCGTATCAAGAACAATAGAATCTCCAGATTGTTTGTAGCGAAGGCATCTAAGGTCCAGCTGATCATCAGATACAAACCGGAAGAAAGATTCATTTTCCGGGTTATACCTCATATCAGAATTGGGATCAATCCAACATCCTTCGGCCTCATCCCAAGCAACAGGAGGTAGGAGCGAGGGAGGGCAAGTAGCATCAAGAGGGATGACAGGAGCAGCACCAGGAACCACAGAACCAGGCAGAGAACCAGGCAAATCAAGGGGCAATGATGGGACAGGCAGATCAGGCAACGGAGCCTGAGGAGCAGGAGGGACAGAAACTTTGGGGACCCAGATCCTTGGACGGGGGCGCGGCAAAGGTAACTTAGGAGCAGCCGCAGAAGTTTCAGAATGAAGGCAATCACGAGCTAGGTGTCCAAAGGAGTGACAGTAGGTACAAATATCCGGTACCCAGCCATAGCGAACCCTAACTTCCACAATATGGCCAACAGCAAGCTGTACATGAATAGAAGTAGGGAGAGGCTTAGAAGGGGAAATCTCAATTAGTGCCTTCGCATACATTAACTTGTCACGGTCCACCGTGTTAGAGTCAAAACATTTTAGCTTACCAACATTACAAGCTAACCAATTCAGACCAATAAGAGGCTGAAGAACTGAGGGAATCTGAGAAAAATATACCCAAACAGGGATGGAATATACTTGCTCACGAGCACACGCCACAGTAGGAGACCAGGGGGTAACAATAAAAGGCCGACCATCAACAATGCAAGGCTCAGCATCTAATACACGCAGACGATCTTCAGAAGAGCAAAATTTTAAGAAGTACATCGTATCAATCAGTTTCACATCCAAATTACCACGTATCTTCCAAGCCCTGCGAAGAACTGAAGCTGCATTTGAAAGACGGTGATGAGGGTCAAGAAAGAAACCAACCAAATAGTCTGACCACAAATCCACACCGGCTTGCAAAACACAAGGGGGAGGAATCATCACTCCATTTTCCTCAACCATTTCAAATTCAATCGGGATGTAGGCACCCGCATTACGGGGCAAGGATGAGAAAAGAGAAGACCACGATTTAGAGTTCTGCTTCGTAACATCAGGAACACGGCCATCTACAAATCTGGGGGCAGTGGGTAAATTAGCAACAGGGTTATCAATATTGACAGTAGGCTCAGATTTCTTTGGGGAAATAACACAAACACTTTGAGTGCCTAAAACAGAAGAAGAAAAAACAGCAGAACTACTCCCCTGCGCTAGGCCAGACACACCAACATCCTTACTGGAATCGTGATCATTCAACAAGGATTTCTTACCCACAACACAACTCATCTGTTTCAGGAAGCTCGGGTCCTGCACACACACATTAGGGCGTGGCACGGCAGCTGGGTCAGCACCCAATGACACAATCTCATCCAAAGCACGAGGGCTAAAAGGAGACGATAGCAGAGGAGGAAATTCAGATGAAGTGAAAAGAGCAGGAGGTCGAATTGACATAAGGTTCAACGGCTTGAAAAGACGGCCACTCCGAGTTGAAGAAGGAGGAGATGGAGGATCGGGCATAAGGGGAGGAGGCTAGAAAGGGTACGGCAGAGGCGGGGGGGAGGGGGAGGGGGGAAGATGAAGAAAGCCGGAGCGAAAAACCGAAGCCAAGAGGGCGTGAAATTAATCGCCTGTAGCCATGATATCGCCTGTAGCCACCATGATATTTGTAAACTTTGGGGACAGGGAGACTATGTCGCCCTGACCTTTGGTTAAGCCGGTTTTAAAGTGGCCGTGCACTTATGTCTCATACTTGTGGCCGCTGGGAATCGAACCTGTGCCACCACAACAAGATGCAGCAACTCACCTCATGTCGTAAACCACTGGACCACTAGTACTTGACGAAAACTTTGGGGACAGGGAGACTATGTCGCCCTGACCTTTGGTTAAGCCGGTTTTAAAGTGGCCGTGCACTTATGTCTCATACTTGTGGCCGCTGGGAATCGAACCTGTGCCACCACAACAAGATGCAGCAACTCACCTCATGTCGTAAACCACTGGACCACTAGTACTTGACAAAACTTTGGGGACAGGGAGACTATGTCGCCCTGACCTTTGGTTAAGCCGGTTTTAAAGTGGCCGTGCACTTATGTCTCATACTTGTGGCCGCTGGGAATCGAACCTGTGCCACCACAACAAGATGCAGCAACTCACCTCATGTCGTAAACCACTGGACCACTAGTACTTGACAAAACTTTGGGGACAGGGAGACTATGTCGCCCTGACCTTTGGTTAAGCCGGTTTTAAAGTGGCCGTGCACTTATGTCTCATACTTGTGGCCGCTGGGAATCGAACCTGTGCCACCACAACAAGATGCAGCAACTCACCTCATGTCGTAAACCACTGGACCACTAGTACTTGACAAAACTTTGGGGACAGGGAGACTATGTCGCCCTGACCTTTGGTTAAGCCGGTTTTAAAGTGGCCGTGCACTTATGTCTCATACTTGTGGCCGCTGGGAATCGAACCTGTGCCACCACAACAAGATGCAGCAACTCACCTCATGTCGTAAACCACTGGACCACTAGTACTTGACAAAAAACTTTGGGGACAGGGAGACTATGTCGCCCTGACCTTTGGTTAAGCCGGTTTTAAAGTGGCCGTGCACTTATGTCTCATACTTGTGGCCGCTGGGAATCGAACCTGTGCCACCACAACAAGATGCAGCAACTCACCTCATGTCGTAAACCACTGGACCACTAGTACTTGACAAAACTTTGGGGACAGGGAGACTATGTCGCCCTGACCTTTGGTTAAGCCGGTTTTAAAGTGGCCGTGCACTTATGTCTCATACTTGTGGCCGCTGGGAATCGAACCTGTGCCACCACAACAAGATGCAGCAACTCACCTCATGTCGTAAACCACTGGACCACTAGTACTTGACAAAACTTTGGGGACAGGGAGACTATGTCGCCCTGACCTTTGGTTAAGCCGGTTTTAAAGTGGCCGTGCACTTATGTCTCATACTTGTGGCCGCTGGGAATCGAACCTGTGCCACCACAACAAGATGCAGCAACTCACCTCATGTCGTAAACCACTGGACCACTAGTACTTGACTAAACTTTGGGGACAGGGAGACTATGTCGCCCTGACCTTTGGTTAAGCCGGTTTTAAAGTGGCCGTGCACTTATGTCTCATACTTGTGGCCGCTGGGAATCGAACCTGTGCCACCACAACAAGATGCAGCAACTCACCTCATGTCGTAAACCACTGGACCACTAGTACTTGACAAAACTTTGGGGACAGGGAGACTATGTCGCCCTGACCTTTGGTTAAGCCGGTTTTAAAGTGGCCGTGCACTTATGTCTCATACTTGTGGCCGCTGGGAATCGAACCTGTGCCACCACAACAAGATGCAGCAACTCACCTCATGTCGTAAACCACTGGACCACTAGTACTTGACAAAAACTTTGGGGACAGGGAGACTATGTCGCCCTGACCTTTGGTTAAGCCGGTTTTAAAGTGGCCGTGCACTTATGTCTCATACTTGTGGCCGCTGGGAATCGAACCTGTGCCACCACAACAAGATGCAGCAACTCACCTCATGTCGTAAACCACTGGACCACTAGTACTTGACGAAAACTTTGGGGACAGGGAGACTATGTCGCCCTGACCTTTGGTTAAGCCGGTTTTAAAGTGGCCGTGCACTTATGTCTCATACTTGTGGCCGCTGGGAATCGAACCTGTGCCACCACAACAAGATGCAGCAACTCACCTCATGTCGTAAACCACTGGACCACTAGTACTTGACTAAACTTTGGGGACAGGGAGACTATGTCGCCCTGACCTTTGGTTAAGCCGGTTTTAAAGTGGCCGTGCACTTATGTCTCATACTTGTGGCCGCTGGGAATCGAACCTGTGCCACCACAACAAGATGCAGCAACTCACCTCATGTCGTAAACCACTGGACCACTAGTACTTGACAGGTTGTCACAGTATGGTTTGCACAGTATTGGTTTGTTGTTTATGCTTGAAACAACTTTAAATAGTTCATTTTATATAATTATTAACTCCTTTTAGACTTTATAAGTGAAATAAAAGTTATGGAAGCAATTGCTACTGCTTTTGGTTTCATAAAATAAGCGTAAATTGCCCGACAAATAGGTACGTTTTCGGATTACGGTTTATAACTTTATTATATTATTTTTCCTGTGTTGGGATATATATTATTTTGGAAAATATATGTTGTATATTGTTATATTTGGTATTATATTTTCTCCCGAGCCTCTCCGTACAAAGGAGACTCTGCCGAAATTTTCCGTAAATTTTGGACTTAGAAAATTTTTGAAAAATGTTTTCCAAACTTTATTAATTTGAGTATAAAAGATTTAGTGGTTATAAATTGGTATATTTTATTCAAATTAATTAATTTTGAAAATTTACTTGTTTATGTAACGACCCGTAAATTTTCAATAATTAAATTTGGTTATTTAATAAAAAAATTATAATTAAATTTAGAATTTTTTTTCATATTTTATATTGAAGTAAATGTTAAGATGAAGTGTATCAATTGTTATTAAAACTAATTATAGACAATTGGAGTAAAATCCCAATAAAGAAAGAGTGGAAATTGTGCACTTGGATATAAATTGGAAGATAGGTAAATAAAAGTAAGTATAGAATGAATTAATGAAATAATATAGTGTTAATGGTAATTAATAAACTTTTAAATGTAAGAAAAGTAAATAGGTGACAATTAATATATGTTATTTATTTATTTAGTGTGTTAAATGAAATTGGTAATCAAATTGTAATTTAAGGCAATAATGTTAGTTTTATCTATTTGGTAATAATGGATTAATAACGGGAATGAAATGTAAGAATGTTAATGCAAGTTAATAAATAAATAATTAATTCAATGCAATCTCAATTGATTTGAAAATTGCAAGGTTATAAATAGGAATATTTGGTAATAAATTTAATATGAGAAAAACAAGTGCAAATATTGAATTAATCAACGAATTAATAATGAATAATAGTGATTGAATAAAATCAATGTTCGGTATGTAATTGTTTGGAAATGATAAATTATATAAATATGATTAAGGGTTAGTGGCAATAATTATTATAAAGTAATCATTTATTTAGTCCATTAAATCAAATTTGTAGTCAATTGCAATGAATCTCAATTCAAGGTTTTATTAGTATAAATTAAGGAAATAATTAGAATTAATGCTAATTCTATTTATAATATGACAATTGGTTGATTTAAAGAATGAAAATCAAGATTTATTAATTTAATGTAAGTATAAAATTCAATAATTGAATTAATTGCAAATAAATGAAATTTAACATTTAATTATTACATTAATAGAAATTTAGATGAAATATGAGAATATTAGTGTAATAGATTTTGAATCTAATGTAAATTTCATCCGCTTGATAATAATGAATTGAATAATAAGAAAGAAAATTAAATTCAATGGAATACTGAAAATTTAATTTATAATTTCTGAATTTAATGAAATTGTAATTTAACACTGAAATTGATGATTGAATCAACATTTAAGTGACATCTAAATTTGTTTAAAATTAGTATAAATGATTAAGAAATATAAAAGTGATAAAAATTGTCAATTTTGAAATTAAAAATTAGATTTAATTAATTAATTATTAATTTATTTAATTAATATAAAAATAGCCATTTTGGCCACTGACTCGGATTTTGACGAAACCAGTTTCATCGGATCCGTAATGGTGAATTATTGTAGGGTTTCAAGTTTCGTAACGATCGGACTTGTCGTTTGATCGTACGGACTCGAAACGCCTAGAAATCAATTAATTGAAATCAATTGAAATCAATTTGAAATAAATTGATTTTGGCATAACTTCTTCATACTATGGAATTTGGACTTGAAACCTGTTCCATCGCATTTAAAATATTTTAAAACATCTATTTTGATATATGAGATGAACCATGTCCGTTTCGGAAACGAAACGAGCTTTTCGGGCCATTTTATTGTTCAACGCGTATATCAATCAGATCTGATCTATTCTGTTTCTTTGTATATATATACCCTGTTATAAACCCCAATTCATTTATTATTCCTCATTTATGTACGTTCTATTAGCTCCTCTTTTCAGTGGCTGCAAACCTTAATTCCCAAATACAATTCCAAATCAAATCCAAAGCCAAAAATTCAAACTCTCTAAACAATATCAAATTTTATATGGATTCGAAGCTCTCGAAGAGCGTAATCTTCTAGTGTGATTCGTTTTTCAAATCGATGCACCATTTTCTCAGAATTCGCCAATCAATTCTCGGCCGTTTATCGCGCGTTGCTGAACGTCGTCGGATCGTCAAATCAACTATATCGTTGTGTAGAGGGGACTAAAAGGATAGCATCAGCGTGTTTCGTTTGGTGATTGGACGGTTAGATCGTCGGTAAGAATTCAATTTGGTTTCGAATTTGAACGGCGGTGGCTGCATTTTATTGGCTGAGGGCGGTCATCGAGGCATCGTGGGCATGAGGGGAGGTGGTCGGAGCTTCGCCAGGGGGCCGTGACGCGTGTCTGGAGGCGCGAGGCACGGCGCGAGGTGGCGGCATGCGTTCGCGAATCGTGCTATGGTTTCAGAAAGCTTGTGCGCGTGAGGGACGTGGAGATGGTGACATGGAGGTAACGTTTTGTTTTATTTTTTTATAATTTTAAAAATCTTGTAACTTCAAAACTAAATAACGTTCTCAAACGATGCCCAATTTGCATGCGGTTTTTTGTTAGGATCGTATTGGAATTTCGGACATTTTGGCGCTGGTTTGGACGAATTCTGAGACTGTTCAACTTTTTGGGTTTAAATTGGATTTAAATTGAATTTAAATTCAAAAGGTGAGTGTTTTAACCCACTCACAACTTCTAAAATTTCTTATGTGTGTTAAATTAATTTCTGATATTATTAGAAATTTATTTATTGCTATTTGGTATATTTTTTATCATCATTCCAGTTAAAATTGAATTTATTGAATTAAATTGGCATTCAATTTATTATTGCATATAAACTGCCAGTTAAATTAATTTATTATTGAATATAAACTACCAATAATTACTTGTTCTTTTTTTCTATTTTATATTGATGTTATTGTTTGAATTGGATGATGATTGTGATAAATGGTTGATGATTGATATTGGGGGAATGGATGTTGTATTTTATATTGTTATAAACTGCAAGTTGTCATGCATTTTATTTCATTCAGGATTGCAGTTTGAAATGATATGTAACCGTATTTTTATTTTAAATTATGGATTGAAATGATAAATATCTGTATCACTTGACCATAGGGTAGAAAATTATATACAGACACTGTGGTCCATATATAAAAATATTTTGAAATGATTTCTATCGCTTTGTGAAGAAATATATGGTTTTATGAGATATTAATTTGGATATTTTATAAATGTTATTTTATATATAGTTAAATCCTTGGTTTGAAACTATGTATAAAATTTATTTAACGTATAAAATAAGTTTAATAATAAAGTTTGATTTTATTAAAATAAAATATGGATAAGTATTTACTTAAATTATATTTTAATATAGAGTTTATATTGATTTTTATAAATCAAGGTTGAGAAGATAGTTTTGAAATTGATTTGAGATTTTATTTAATTAAGAGTTATATTTAATAAGAATCCATTTGAAACTTATTGAATTTGAGATTTTTAAAAAATATTGTTTTATAACTTAATTCGGCTTTATGGTAATATAAGTGAATATATCAAGTCTAAATAAATTGAGGAATATTCAGTTATTGAAATTTGAAGTTTTATTTAAAGGATATTGGATTTATTAAGCAAATATTTCCAAACTAATTAATAGTAAAGTGAATTCGGTATATATATATATATATGAATTATAAAATTTAGTTTTGAAATATTGAATACTTAAAGCTTCATAATATATGGAAATTGAAATGGTTTATTTGGGGATTCAAATCTGTATTTGGAATTGATTTGTGAAATTAAAGAAGCTAATTTATTATATAAAGTAATTTAATATTAAACCATTTAAGTATTGGAAGTTATGTTTCAAAGTTATGGGTTTCAAGGTATTATGATTTGAAAATGCTATGATTTTGGGAAATGAATATATTTGAAATAAAAATGATATTATATTGATTTGAGTTTTATAATGATATCATATTGATTTAGTTTTTAAAATGAAAATGATATCGTATTTATATGGTTTGAAATGAATATTATACCCTGGTTTTGAGATATAATTATTTCGAAATGACAGCGGTGTTATAATAACGTTTGGTTGTTAAAGAGAACGGGATCGGAAGTTGTCATACTCTTTGCCAACTCCGAAAACCACTTTAACAACAGTGTACGCGGTGGACATTCCAGAATGAAGTAGGATGGTGGCGGCGTTTCCTTTGAGGTATATACGTGGACCCGACTCCCGTGAGTTGGCATAAGGTGGCTAAAACAAGAGCGATTTTCGGGCCAAGGACGTAGCCCCTCTTATCGGAAACATCCCTTCGATATTATACTCTGAATTTTGGATTGATTCGGTGGCCACTTTTGATTTTTGATTTTGGGGATATGGCGCGAGGTGGGCGGTAGTAGCTGCTACGCGTTACCACCAGCCCGGATAGCAATTGGTATATCTACCTTGACATTGCCTCGTTGTGCCGTGTCACCTACCCTAGCGAGCCTTGTACGAGTTTGATTTGTGTCGTACCTATGGAGTATCTTCTCGTGGTCTCCCGATCAGGAGATATGCAGGTACTATATAGACTACTAGCACTATTACGTGTTAAGGGGAATATTGGGTCACTCCTTAACGCTATTTAAAAGTAATTTTATTTTATTATAGACATTAATATAATAGCGAAATATTACTACATAGTAAATAGTTTAACGGATCCTTAGGAGATGTGAATCCCGAGCATCTCTTAAGTTACTGCACTCACGTTAGACACTGGATAGGAGATGTCAAATCCCGTAAACGTCTCTGATGCCGTTCCACTCATATTTTACCGTTGATTTAACTTACATATGATCTTTTAGTTCTGACACAAGAGATTTGTCTTTTCAATTCGCTCGGGTCAGTCCGAGCATTTCAAGATTTGAAGATTTTGTTCTGGAGGAAGAAGACGAAGATTTGTATTACTATTATTAATTATATTCCACTGCATCACATTGTTCCGCTGCATTGTCATTTATTATTCTATGGTATGTGTAACTCTGATATGTATTATATCAGTATATCGAATATTTTTTAAACAGTTTCATAAACTGTTTATTTGATTATTATATTTTATCGTTCCGCTGCAAGATTCTATTTTGTTTTTTTTTCCTTTCTCTGTTTTCTTATTTACCCCATAACAATCCATCCTTCTGTATGGTTTAAGTCTGACGTGTGTGGTTTATCGTCGATTTAAACCGTACAAAAAGGCGGGACGTTACATCTGGTATCAGAGCTTTGGTTTAGCGATAAACCTTAGCTTTGTCGGGTCTGACTCTTTATCAATAGGGTAGTGATACCCTATGATGAGTCATTGAGTGCATATATATGAGAGAGCGTTTTTGTTAGTGTTATAAAAAGGTTTTGATATTGTGTTGCTTTGTTCTGTTTTGTATTTACAAATTCTGGTTGGTGCATGGGATGCTATGACATCAATAGGGATTTCTAAACACTTAATAGGACAGACCGACACAATATTTGTTTTGAATATAGGTGAATGAAATAATTTTGCCTACTATATTTTGTATATATAAAATAATTTTTTTTATAAAGGATATATATATTTGGTTGTAGTATATTAGTTGTTAGGTAGTGAAATTAATAAATATTGGCTGGGAACAATATTGAAGATAATATAATAAATGAAAATTGGAAATTTAGGACCTATGTTCCGCGATTTTTGAAACTTTCTTTCGAATGATTTTGGAATATAGTAATATATATTATTAAAAGTATTTTCTAATATAAATATTTCAATATAATTTGGAAGAATTGTTTTAAAGAAATTTTGGAAAAGAAATAAATTCTGTGCTACCCTCTCTGTCGTTGGAAAATAATTTCGGTGATGAGTGCACGCATCATCGACATTTATTTTCGAGTTTCGAAGTAGGAAGGCCACTTTAGTAGATTTACTGCAGATTTATTTTGATAAACAAATATAAATTTTTAAATTGTTTTAAATATAATTGGATATTTAAATCGTAAGTATATATTTATCTATTATTTTAAAATGATTTGAAATTAAATTTGGTATTTAACTCTTAAGTTTCCGTTAAGTGATAGTTTCTATTAGTGTAGTGAAATGAAATTCAACTAATAATTGAAACCTCTAAATGAAAAAAGGAGATTAAATGTTAGGTTATAAATGAAATTAAAAGAAAGTTGAAATTGTAACTTATAAGACAAAAGATAAAATTATTGAACAATGAATTAATAAAAAGAAATGAAATAAACTTGTGTAATTTTCTATTACATCCTTAAAAGCATATATATATATATATATATAACTTACCAACTATAAAAAGTAAAAATGTTAAAAGAAAATGTAATGGGAAATTTTACAAGTAAAACTTGAGGTAATGAAAGTATTTGATGAAATTCTTTTATAAATAAGAATTTGATGTTGTAGCTGTTATAAACTTATGTATAATGGAAATCTTACTACAATAAATTGTGATAAGAAGTAATTATTATAAGAAAATAATTAAAAACTTAAGTAAATGACATTGATATGCCAAATAACTGAATTGAATATGAATACTATAAATAAAGGAAAACGGATATTTGTAAGTAATAAATGAAATTTTGCAAGAAATAATGTAGACTAAAAAGATAAATCATTAATTTAATGAAAATGAAATCAAACAACAAATGTTATGAAATGAAATTAATAAGAATGAAATTGATATATTGTTTAAAATTGTTGTTTGTTTAGTTATGGTTGTTTGGGGCAAGGATACTCTAAAATTGTTTGGATGAATGAATAAACTATTTAGCTTCATCAAAGACTGTTGAGTAAATGGTGCGCTTAGTAGTTTATTTTTCATTCTGTACAATTTAAAGTCTTTGAACTCGAACAACTCTTTGTTTTGTTTGATATGAATGAATGATTGTTTTGTGTTGATTCTATGTGATGATTGTATGCCTTGTTGCAAGTGATTGATGATTGTATTGATTTGTTTGTTAGTGGTTGAAACAACTTTAAACATTTCATTTTATATAATTGTTAACTCTTTTGGATTATATAAGTGAAATACAGGTTATGGAAGCAATTGCTACCGCTTTTGGTTTCATAAATAAGCGTTATTTGCCCGACAAATAGGTACGTTTTTTGTATTACTGTTTATAGCGCTCTTATATTATTTTTCCCATGTTGGGATATATTACTTTGAAAAATATATGTTATATATTGTTATATTTGAAATTATATTTTCTCCCAGCCTCTCCGTATGTTAACGTGAAAATCTGAACGCTAACACCCCGGTGTATGTAAAGTTAATGTGAAAGCACCACCCGTCAATACGGGAATCAGAGTTAAGCAGTCAAATCATAAAAAAGCAGTAAAAGACACAATTTTTATAGTGGTTCGGCTTAAGATCGAGCCTACATCCACTTCAATCTTCTTTATTGCTCATTTGATTACAACTCTATACAACTTTCTTCAATTACAATACACTTTGGACTAGTAGCTCAAACTTCAAAGAAGTATAATCTCTCGAATTCATGTTGAATGATGTTGATTCTCTTTTGAAGTTCGTTGTAGCGTCCTTGATGATAGAAATGCTTGAAGTGTTGTTTGAGTTGAGAATGCAGTAGAGTAATGGCGTCCTCCAAGAATCCGAAGAAGATCCCTTGAATGATGGAGCTAGTGGCGTATTTATAGGGGTTTCTGAACAGGTCTTAGGTCGTGACCGACTTAAGGTAAGTCGTAGGTCGGCCGTTGCGACTTATCATAGGTCGTGGGTCTCTTCTGAGCGAGCTAACAAGTTATGGACGACTTAGGGATAAGTCGGCTAGGATAGGTCGGCTATAACTTAGGTCGTGGGCGACCTAAGGAATGGCAGGGGAGAGAGATGCGACCTACCAAATACGGCCTAAAGGAACTGCTCCGACCTACTTAGGTCGCGAGCGACTTATTGATACTTAGGTCGCGAGCGACTTAGTGATACTTAGGTCGCGAGTGACTTAGTGATTCTTAGGTCGCGAGCGACTTAGTGATTCTTAGGTCGCGAGCGACTTAGTGATTCTTAGGTCGCGGAGTACTTAGATCGTTACCTGTTAGGTCGCTTCTCCTGTTAGCTCGTTAACTCGGTTGAGCCGCTTTATGCCTTAAGTCGCTGAGTTGCATAACTCGCTAAGTCGCGATGCCTTTTAAGTCGGTAGGTCGTGCCACTTGTTAAGTCGGCAATCTTGTTAAGTCGGTAACCCACTTCAGAAGTTAAGTCGCTTGGCCCGCTTCATGTGTTAGGTCGCTGACTTCGTGTAGAAGATAGGTCGCTCCATTCTCTAAGTCGTATACCGTTTTGGACGGGGCGCTGCCCCCTGGACCCCTGCGACCTGACCGGGCAGGTCGATCACCGTAGCGGTGGCGTTGCCCCCGCACCCCCACCTTGGGGGGTTGGCACCCCCCTGGACCCCCCCTCCGTAGGGGATCTTATCTGAAAAGCCATTCAACAGAACTTGCTTTGTTGGGATGCTGAGTTGACTATTCTTCGAGACGAACTATCATTGGTTTCTCGGTCGATTTTTGATATCACGGCCTTGTTGAAAAAGTGGAGTTAACACCGTACAAAGAAGACTCTGCCAAAATTTTCCGTAAATTTTGGACTTAGAAAATATTTTAAAAATGTTTTCCAAACTTTATTAATTTAAGTATAAAAAGATCTAATGGTTATAAATTGGTATATTTTATTTAAATTGGTTAATTTTGTAAAATTTATGTGTTTATAAAATTAATGTTTTAAGTAAGATATATTGATTTCCTAATTCTTCTTTTCCCTTCTTTACCTTTTCGGGGACGAAAAGTTTTGAGTGGGGGAGAGTGTAACGACCCGTAAATTTTCAATAATTAAATTTGGTTATTAAATAAAAAATTTGTAATTAAATTTAGAAAAAAAATTATATTTTATATTTAAGTAGATGTTAAGACGAAGTGTAGCAATTGTTGTTAAAACTAATTATAAACAATTGGAGTAAAATCCCAATAACGAAAGAGTGGAAATTGTGCACTTGGTTATAAATTGGAAGATAGGTAAATAAAAGTAAGTATAGAATGAATTAATGAAATAATACAGTGTTAATGGTAAGTAATAAACTTTTAAATGTAAGAAAAGTAAATAGGTGACAACTAATATATGTTATTTATTTAGTGTGTTAAATGAAATTGGTAATCAAATTGCAATTTAAGGCAATAATGTTAATTTTATATATTTGGTAATAATGGATTAATAACAGGAATGAAATGTAAGAATGTTAATGCAAGTTAATAAATAATTAATTAATTCAATGCAATCCCAATTGATTGGAAAATTGCAGGGTTATAATTGATTGTAAATAGGAATGTTTCGTAATAAATTTAATATGAGAAAAACAAGTGCAAATATTGAATTAATCAATGAATTAATAATGGATGAATAGTGATCGAATAAAATCAATGTTCGGTAAGTAATTGTTTGGAAATGATAACAAATAAATGTGATGAAGGGTTAGTGGCAACAATTATTATAAAGTAATCATTTATTTAGTCCATTAAATCAAATTTGTAATCAATTGCAATGAATCTCAATTCAAAGTTTTATTAGTATAAATTAAGGAAATAACTGGAATTATTGCTAATTCTATTTATAATATGATAATTGGTTGATTTATAGAATGGAAATCAAGATTTATTAATTTAATTTAAGTATGAAATTCAATAATTGAATTAATTGCAAATAAATGAAATTTAACATTTAATTATTACGTTAGTAGAAATTTAGATGAAATTTGAGAATATTAGTGTAATAGATTTTGAATCTAATGTAAATTTCATCCATTTGATAATAATGAATTGAATAATAAGAATGAAAATTAAATCCAATGTAATTATTGAAAATTTAATTTATAATTTCTGAATTTAACAAAATTGTAATTTAACGCTGAAATTGATGATTGAATCAACATTTAAGTGACATCTAAATGTGTTTAAAATTAGTATAAATGATTAAGAAATATAAAAGTGATAAAAATTGTTTATTATAGTATTGAAATTAAAAATTGGATTTAATTAATTAATTATTAATTTATTTAATTAATGTAAAAATAGCCATTTTGGCCACTGACTTGGATTTCGACGAAATAAGTTTCATCGGATCCGTAACGGTGAATTATTGTAGGGTTCCAAGTTTCATAACGATCGGCCTTGTCGTTTGATCGTACGGACTCGAAATGCCCAGAAATCAATTAATTGAAATCAATTGAAATCAATTTGAATAAACTGATTTTAGCATAACTTCTTCATACGATGGAATTTGGACTTGAAACCTATTCCATCGCGTTTAAAATATTTTAAAGCATCTATTTTGATATATGAGATGACCCATTTCCATTTCGAAAAAGAAACGGGCTTTTCGGACCATTTTATCGTTCAACGCATATATCAATCAAATCCGATCTATTCTATTTCAAATTTGTCTATATATACCCTGTTATAAACCCTAATTCATTTCTTATTCCTCATTTCTGTATGTTCTATTAGCTCATCTTTCCAATGGCTGCAAACCCTAATTCCCAAATACAATTCCAAATCCAAAGCCAAAAATTCATACTCTCCAAACAATATCAAATTTTATATGGATTCGAAGCTCTCGAAGAGCGTACTCTTCTAGTGTGATTCGTTTTTCAAATCGATATACCGTTTGCCCAGAATTCGCCAATCAATTCATGGTCGTTCATCGCACACCGATGAACGTCATCGGATCGTCAAATCAACTGTACCATTGTGTAGAGGGGACTAAAGGGATGGCATCGACATGTTTCGTTCGATGATTGGACGGTTAGATCGTCGGCATGAATTCGATTTGGTTTTGAATTTGTACGGTGGCAGCTGCATTTTATTGGCTGAAGGCAGTCATCGAGGCATCGTGGGCATGAGGAGAGGTGGTCGGAGCTTCACTAGGGGTTCGTGGCGTGTGTCTGGAGGCGCGAGGCACGGCGCGAGGCACGACCCGAGGTGGCGGCGCACGTTCATGAATCGTGCTAGGGTTTCAGAAAGCTTGTGCGCGTGAGAGACGCGGAGATGGTGACGTGGAGGTAACTTTTTGTTTTATTTTTTTTATAATTTTAAAAATCGTGTAACTTCAAAACTTAATAACGTTTTCATACGATGCCCGATTTGCATGCGGTTTTTTTGTTAGGATCGTATTGGAATTTTGGACATTTTGGCGCTGGTTTGGACGAATTCTAAGACTGTTCAATTTTTTGGATTTAAATTTGATTTAAATTCAATTTAAATTCAAAAGGTGAGTATTTTAACACACTCACAAATTCTAAAATTTATTATGTGTGTTAGAATAATTTCTGGTATGATTAGAAATTTATTTATTGCTATTTGGCATATTTTTTATCATCATTCCGGTTAAAATTGAATTTATTGAATTAAAATTGTATTCAATTTATTATTGCATATAAACTGCCAATTAAATTAATATATTATTGAATATAAAAAGCCTGTAATTACTTGATATTTATTTCTATTCTATATTGATGTTATTGTTTGAATTGGATGATGATTGTGATAATGATTGATAATTGATATTGGGTGAATGGATGTTGTATTTTATATTGTTATAAACTACAAGTTGTCATGCATTTTATTTCATTCGGGATTGCGGTTTGAAATGATATATTACCGTATTTTTATTTTAAATTACGGATTGAAATGATAAATATCTGTATCACTTAACCATAGGGTGGAAAATTATATACATACGGCATGGTCCATATATAAAAATATTTTGAAATGATTTATATGGCTTTGTGAAGAAACATATGGTTTTATGAGATATTAATTTGGATTTTTATAAATGTTATTTTATATATAGTTAAATCCTTGGTTTTAAACTATATATAAAACTTGTTCAAAGTATAAAATAAGTTTAATAATAAAGTTTGATTTTATTAAAATAAAATATGGATGAGTATTTACTTAAATTATATTTTAATATAGAGTTTATATTGATTTTTATAAATCAAGGTTGAGAAGATAGTTTTGAAATTGATTTGAGATTTTATTTAATTAAGAGTTGTATTTAATGAGAATCCATTTGGAACTTATTGAAATTGAGATTTTAAAAGAATATGGTTTTATAACTTAATTCGACTTTAAGGTAATATAAGTGAATATATCAAGTCTAAATAAATTGAGGAATATTCAGTTATTGAAATTTGAAGTTTTATTTAAAGGATATTGGATTTATTAAGCAAATATTTCCAAACTAAATAATAGTAAAGTGGATTTGGTGTGTGTGTCTATATATATATATATATATATATATATATATATATGAATTATAAAATTTAGTTTTGAAATATTGAATATTTAAAGCTTCATAATATATGGAAATTGAAATGGTTTATTTGGGGATTCACATCTGTATTTGGAATTGATTTGTGAAATTAAAGAAGCTAATTTATTATATAAAGTAATTTAATATTAAACCATTTAAGTGTTGGAAGTTATGTTTCGAAGTTATGGGTTTCAAGGTATTATGATTTGAAAATGCTATGATTTTGGGAAAAGAATATATTTGAAATAAAAATGATATTATATTGATTTGAGTTTTATAATGATATCATATTGATTTAGTTTTTAAAACGAAAATGATATCGTATTTATATGGTTTGAAATGAATATTATATCCTGGTTTTGAAGTATAATTATTTTGAAATGATCGCGGTGTTATAATAACGTTTGGTTGTTAAAGAGACCGGAATCGGAAGTTGTCATACTCTCTGCCAACCCCGAAAACCACTTTAACAACCGTGTACACGGTGAAGATTCCAGAATGAAGTAGGATGGTGGTGGCATTTCCTTTGAGGTATATACGTGGACCCGACTCCCGTGAGTTGGCATAAGGTGGCTAAAACAGGAGCGATTCTCGGGCCAAGGAGGTAGCCCCTCTTATCGGACACATCCCTTCGATATTATACTCTGGCTTTTAGATTGATTCGGTGGCCACTTTTGATTTTCGACTTTGGGGTGTGGTTCGAGGTGGGCGGTAGTAGCTGCTACGCGTTACCACCAACTCGGATAGCAATTGGTATATCTACCCTAGCATTGCCTAGTTGTGCCGTGTCACCTACCGGAGCGAGCCTTGTACGAGTTTGATTTGTGTCGTACCTATGGAGTATCTTCTCGTAGTCTCCCGATCAGGAGATATGCAGGTACTATATAGACTACTGGCACTATTACGTGTTAAGGGGAATATTGGGTCACTCCTTAATGCTATTTAAAAGTAATTTTATTTTGCTATAGACATTATTATAATAGCGAAATATTACTACATAGTAAATAGTTTAACGGATCCTTAGGAGATGTGAATCCCGAGCATCTCTTAAGTTACTGCACTCACGTTAGACACTGGATAGGAGATGTCGAATCCCGTAAACATCTCTGACGCCATTCCACTCATATTTTACCGTTGATTTAACTTACATAAGATCTTTTAGTTCTGACTCGAGTGTTTTGTCTTTTCAATTCGCTCAGGTCAGTCCGAGCATTTCAGGATTTGAAGATTTTATTCTGGAGGAAGAAGAAGAAGATTTATATTACTATTATTTATTATATTCCACTACGTCACATTATTCCGCTGCAATGTTATTTATTATTCTATGCTATGTGTAACTCTGATATGTATTATATAAGTGTATCAAATATTTTGTAAACAGCTTCATGAACCGTTTATTTGAATATTATATTTTATCGTTCCGCTCCATTCTATTTTGTTTTTTCCTTTCTCTGTTTTCTTATTTACCCCATAACAATCTGCCCTTTTGTATGGTTTAAGTCTGACGTGTATGGTCTATCATCGATTTAAACTGTACAAAAAGGTAGGACGTTACAGTTTATAAAGTTAGTATTTTTGGATAAGATATATTGTTTACTTAATTCCTTCGTTTCCTCCTTTTCCTTTTCGAGGACGAAAAGTTTTGAGTGGGGAAGAGTGTAACGACCCGTGAATTTCGATAATTAAAAACTGTTAATTTAATAAGATTTTGGTAAATAAATCTGGAATAAATAAAAATTTGAAATTTGTTAACTTAATATGATTGTGTAATGAATACTGAAAGGAATAAAATTGGGAATCATATTTATGAAATAATATCGAGAATGCAAGGTAAACAATGCTAATTAAAGTTAATAATTTATGGATTGAATGAAATGCTAATTAATGAAAATATGTTATACATGACTATAAATGGAACATAAGCGAATAAATGAAATATTGGATTTACCAAGGAAATAATAGATAGTTAATGGAAATTAGATTTTTGAAATTAGTATTATGAAAATAAATGGTAACATTGATTTGTAAGTAATAAAAGCTTATTAATGTGACTAAAGGTTAACGTAACGATTATTGTATGTTACCTATTTATGTAGCTTGTTAATTTAAATTGGAAATCAGTACAATAATTATAATTTAATATTACGTTAATGTTAATTAAGGTAATAATTGGGAATAATGTTAATTTTATTCATAATATGATAATTAGTTGAATTAAAATAATGGAAATAAAGATTTATCAATTTATTGGGATTCAAACTATAATAATTAGAGTAATTACAAATAAATGAAATTAAATATCTAAATATTACGTTAATTGAAATGAAGATGGAATGTGAGAATATTAATGTAATAGATTTTGAATCAAATGTTAATTTCATCTGTTTGATAATAATGAATTGAATAATAGAATGAAAAGTAAACTAAATAGAATTATTGGGAATTAAATTTATAATTTTGAATTTAATGAAATTGGGGTTAATACTGAAATTGATAAATTATTCAACTCTAAATTGACATTTAAATTTGTTTAGATCATTGTAAATGATTGAGGAATCAAAAATGATGAAATTTGTCAATTATCGAATTGAAATTGAAAATTTGATTTAATTAATTAATTTTTAATTTATTTAATTAATGTAAAAATAGCCATTTTGGCCACTGACTCGGATTTCGATGAAACCAGTTTCATCGGGTCCATAACGGTGAATTATAGTAGAGTTTCAAGTTTTGTAGCAATCGGACTTGTTGTTTGATCGTACGGACTCAAAACGCCTAGAAATCAATGAAATTAAAATCAATTGAAATCAATTTGAAATAACTTGATTTTGGCATAACTTCTTCATACGATGGAATTTGGACCTGATACCTGTTCCATTGAGTTTAAAATATTTTAAAACATCTATATTGATATATGGGTTGACCCAATTTCATTCCGGAGTCAGAACGGGCTTTTCGAACCTTTTTCTCGTTCAACGCGTATATCAATCGGGTCCATCTATTCTATTTCAACTTTGCCTATATATACCTCATTATAAACCCTAGCCTATTTCTTATATTCATTATTGTATATGTACAATTTCATTTGCTCCTCCTCATTCCAATAGTAGACAACCAGAAATCCATTTACAATTTCAGATCAAATTCAAAGCCTGAAATTCAAACTCCTCAAATAGTATCAAATTTTATATCAATCTGAAGCTCTCGAAGAGCATAATCTTCTAGTGTGATTCTTTTTCCAATCGGGTTCGCCGATTTTCCCGAAATCACGAAGGAACCACAGCCGCTCATTTTAGGTTTTGGACGATCCAACAGTGGATCTTTGCCCGATCGACGATCGGAGGGTGGAGTTGGGAAGAGGGCGGAGAGTAGGTCACGAATCTAGGCTTCGTTTGTCGAGATGGTCAGTGAAATTGCCTAATTTGACGTTTGAACTTGAGCGGCGGCAGTCGTGCTAGGGGTGACCGGCAACCCCGGCGTTTGCGTGGTGGGGGCGGCCAGGTCTGGGCTTTGCGGTGAAGTTGTCTGATCGTGGTGGATGTGGGCGTAGCGGAGACGGCGTTCGCCTGAATGGTAGCGGCTCTGAGGATGTTCGAACGATGTAGGGTTTGAATAGTGGTTGTTCGTGCATGCGTGGGTGCTGACGTGTGTAGGGAGAGGGGTAACGTGTTTTCCTGTTTTATTTTATTTATTTGCAAATTTAAAATCGTCCAACTTCAATTCTATATAACTTTTGCGTACGAACTCGAATTCACGCGCGATTTCTTTTGTTAGGATCGTATTAAGATTTTGGACATTTTGGCACTATTTGGGTAGATTCTAGGACTATTGAAATTTTGGGTTTAAATTGGATTTAAATTCAATTTAAATTCAAAAGATGAGTGTTTTAACCCACTCACAACTTCTAAAATTTCTTATGTGTGTTAAATTAATTTTTGATGTGATTAGAAATTTATTTATGACTTTTTGGCATACTTTTAATCGTCATCCCAGTTAAATTGAGTTTATTGAATTAAATTATTATTTAATTCATTATTGCATACAAACTGCAAGTTAAATTGTTAGTTAATTTATTATTGAATATAAATTGCCAGTAAATACCTGTTGTTTATTATATGTTCTATAATGATGTTAGTATGTGAATTGGATGATGATTGCGATAAGTGGTTGATGGTTGATATTGGATGACTGGATGTTATATTTTATATTGTTATGAACTGCAAGTTGTTATGCATTTTATTTCATTCGGGATTGCGGTTTGAAATGATATATACCGTATTTTTTATTTTAAATTACGGATTGATATGATAAATATCCGTATTACTTGACCATAGGATAGAAAATTATATACAGACAACGTCGGTCTATATGTAAATATTTTGAAAATGATTTCTATGGTTTTCGATAGAAATATACGGTTTAATAAATATTAATTTTTTCGATATTATATAAATATTATTTATATTTAGTTAAATTCTTGAATTTAAGCTATGTATAAATTTGTTTAGTAAAAATAAGTTTAATAATGGAGTTTGATTTTATTAAAATAACATATGGTTAATTATTTAGATCATACTTTAATATAGAGGTTATAATGATTTAAATAAATTAAGGATGAGAGATAAATTAGAGATTTATTTGAAATTAAATTTATTTAAGAATTAAACTCAAAAGGGTTGGTGTGAAATTTATTAAATTGGAAGTTTTAAAAGGTATAATTATTATAACTTGATTTTGGGGTCAAGGTGAATTAAACGAGTATTTCAAGTTTAACTAAATTGAAGGAAATGTTCAGTTATTTGTAATTTGAGTTTATTTAAGGATAATGGATTTATTATGCAAATATTTCAAAACTAAATAATAGAACATTGAATTGTTGAATCGTAATTATCAACCTTAGTTTTGAAATTATTTAATACTCAAGTTTGAAATATATTGAAATTGAAATGGTTTATTAAAACTGAAAGTGAGTTGAAAGTTATGAATTGAGATTTAATTTAAAGTGAATAAAATTGTGAAGGCGAGGAAATTATTTTACTTTATAAAGTCAATTTAAATTCAAACTATTTTATTTTATATATTGTATGAATATCCAACCGTTTATGCTTTGGAAGTTATGGTTTAGAGGCTATGAAATTCGATGTATTATGTTTTGAAAGGTTATATTTCGAGCATTTGGTTTTGAAATATTATTATTTTGAAAGTGCTATGATTTTAGAAAGGATATATTCGAAATAGAATGATATTATATTGATTTGGGTTTTAATAAAACGATATCATATTGATGGGTTTTTGAAACGGAAAGGATATCGTATTTATATGGTTTTGAAATGGATATTATATTCTGGTTTTAAAAGTAAAAACTATTTTGAAAAGGCCGCGGTGTTATAATAACGTTTGGCTGTTAAAGAGACCGGGATCGGAAGTTGTCATACTCTTTGCCAACTCCGAAAACCACTTTAACAACCGTATATGCGGTGGAGATTCCAGAATGAAGTAGGATGGTGGCGGCGTTTTCTTTGAGGTATATATGTGGACCCGACTCCCATGAGTTGGCATAAGGTGGCTAAAACAGGAGCGATTCCAGGCCAATGAGGTCATTCCTCAGATCGGACGCACTCCTTCGATACTATACTCTGTCTTTTGGATTGATTCGGTGGCCACTTTTGATTTTTGATCTGGGGGTGTGGCTCAAGGTGGGCGGTAGTATCTATTATGTGTCACCACCAGTCTGGATAGCAATTGGTATATCTAACCTGGCATTGCCTAGTTGTGCCGTGTCACCTACCCTAGCGCGCCTTATACGAATTTGGTTTTCTCTCGTAGCCCGTGTGGTATCCTCTGGTGGCTTCCCGATCAGGAGGGACTATGATACTGGATGGACTGCTGGGACTATTACGTGTTAAGGGGAATATTGGTCACCCCTTAACGCTATTTAAAAGTAAGTTTATTTTGCTATAGACATTATTATAATAGCGAAATATTACTACATAGTAAATAGTTTAACGGATCCTTAGGAGATATGAATCCCGAGCATCTCTTTAGTTACTACACTCACGTTAGACACTGGATAGAATATGTCATATCCCTTAAACATCTTCGACGTCGTTCCACTCATATCTTACCATAGATTTAACTTGCATAAGATCTTTTAGTTCTGACTCGAGTGTTTTGTTTTTTGCTATTCGCTCGGGTCAGTCCGAGCATTTTAGGGTTGAAGGCTTTATTTCTGGAGGACGAAGACGAAGATTTTATTACTATTATATATTATATTATTCCACTGCATTCTTACTGTTCCGCTGCATTATTTAATATTCTCTGGTATGTGTAACTCTGATATGTGTTTATAAGTATAATCAAATGTTTTGTAAAACAGCTTCATGAACTGTTATTTGATTATTATATTTTATCGTTCTGCTATGAGATTCTGTTTTGTTTTATTTCTTTCTCTGTTTTTCTTATTCACCCCAATAACAACCCGTCCTTCTGTATGGTTTAAGTCACGTGTATGGTTTATCATCCATTTAAAGCGTACAAAAAGGCGACATGTTACATGAGCAGGAAACAATGAAGCTAAATATGAATTGTTTTGTGGGACTCGAGATAGCAAAGGACCTATGAGTCTTTCTCCTGCATGTGTACCCAACATAAATATGAAGCTATGTGGTTCATCATTCTCTAGCAAAGTTTGGTGTAGACTCAAGAACATAAGGAGGAATTTCCAAATCAAAGTGTAAATTATTGGCTAGATCAGAAAGGTATGTTCTAATTTTAATTGTTTACTAATATGTAATGTGTTTATCACAATTTTATATGTACCTATTATTGCCTTAAATTAAAAATTATTATGAAATTTAAATAGTTTATTAAATAGTTTGATTTATTTTTGAATCGATAAATCAAAATAGAAATTTATACATGATTAAAATAACACTTTAGTTATGGATCTATATTTTAAAATTACTTATATTAATATTCTAAACATGTTGTGCAATTTAATATTTTAAATGTCTCTGTTTGTATGTTTTAAAAGATTATTGATATTGTGTTTGATTTATTATGTGCAATTTTGGTTATATAATATTTTGACTGCCTAATAATTAAAAATAATAAATTTTCATTTCGTTGAAACTTTATTTATACACGTGTATGTATTTTATCAATTAATTTAAGTATATTTATGTTTGTAAATACATTAAAAAATCTTAACATAATATGGATGTTTGTTTTTGAATTAATCTGATAGTTTTGTATTAATCATTATGTATGTGTGTGAGTGTGTATATAAACAATTACATTTATACTTTATATTGTTAAAGCATGTTTTAAATGCATTTTTTGAAAAAATTTATTAAAAAAATTTAAATCAAGGCAACAACATATTTTACATACATACATACATATACATATATTTATGTATAGAGCAAATATATACATTATAGATATAAATCCCAATATCTACACATGTATATACTGACCGTGTTATTGTCTGTTTTTATGTATCTTGTTGTATCATATCATCCCTTGCATCTTAGTTAGATGTTGTGTCAATTAAATTTTGCTAAAGGAGAAATGTGAATTAATCAATGATGTAATCTTCTATCGCTTTTTTTTATAGATATTGATGTCTTTACATCTATATCTAATTTTCTATTTATTCCCATCCTTTAACGTTTCACAATTGTACCGTTTTATGTTTCACATTGTCACATAGTTTAAAATGTGAATATATTTGATATAATTTCACAATTTCACACTTTATTAACATGGATATAATTAATTAAGACAACATTAATAAAATAAGATTTTATTAAAATAACTAGACAGCCCCTTCAAGATGTACTTTCAAGGTAAGTGGAATAATATTTTAATAAAATGATGAAAGTGTGGTCCTCTAAATTTTGATAGCACTTGTTACTTTACTATTCTAAAATTCAAAGACTAACAACAAATCTAGTGGTTGATGTCTATTAAATAATAGTAAAGTGGAAGAATTCTGGCTCATCCCTTAGTTTGAAGAGTTTTCTCTCTTTTCCGTAATTATCTCTTGAGATTTTTTGAAAGTCTTTTAATTTACGACTTTACACTTATTTTACTAACTCTCTACCATCATTTACATACATTTACAAATATATACAATTATTTACAAAAAATTCATTAGTTGCCTCCTAACATTTTATATTGAAATCTATATATTTAGGTTAATTACAGAATTAAAAATTTAAACTTCTTTACCAAATTCAGTAAACCAATATTTATTAATATTTTAAGAAATACTAAAGAATGACAGTTTTATCATATACCACTATTGTTCAACCAAAATGGTAAACTTAATTTTTTTTTTATTCAACTATAATATATAAATCACATAAAAAAATAACAAATTAAATCAGTAATTCATTTGTCTCGATAAATTTATATTCATTACATTGTAAAATTCTACTTTTAACTTTAAATACCAATATGTAAAAGTATCATAATTATTTACAAAACTCACCTCGCCTTTCTTCTAATATTTCACATTTCAACCCCTACGTTTAAATTAATTATGTGATTTTAAATTTAAACTAATTAGACAAATCCAATTTACTAATAATCATTTATTCATCTACTAAGAAAATATGAAAATTTGGTATGTACACCGTACTTACATTAGAAAAAATGGTAAATTACTTTTTCAACAAAATAAAGATACATAAGTCGCATAAGATAAAATATGTACATAAACAATAATAACAAAATCAATCTATAGTTCATTTGTCTAAACAATTTCATCACATAGTGCATTATAGTATTATGTTTTTTTACATTAAATAGCTTCATTTTAAAATTTATACTCTTCTTATATTTTACATTAAGCTTTATATATTAGAATCAATTACGTAATCTTAAACTATTTAAATAGATTGGGTAATAAATTATTTGTTGATTTATCTAATAAATTATAAAATATGAAAACTTCAATATGCATACTATATTTATATTAATAAAAATGGTGCAATAAAATTCATTCAGACATATAAATACATAAATCACATAACATAGATTATTTACATAAATAATAATTACAAATTTAAGTTACATTCCAATTATGTCAATATATTTATCATATACTACATTGTAAAATTCTTTTTTCAACGTCAAGTAATATCAGCTGATATTCTATTTTTAACATCAATATATTTACCTACATTTCGAAATTTCTATTGTTATTTACAAAACCCGCCTTAATATCATCTGATATTATTTGAATCAATATTTTTAATTAATTATGTAATCTAAAATTTAGACTATTTGAAAAGTTCAATAATCAAATATTCATTAGTTCGTCTATTGGTTTCAATATGTATATATTTATATTAATAAAAGTGGTAAATTGTTTTTTGATTCAAATATAAAAAATATAAATCACATAATACAAATAATATACATAAACATATTAAAAAAATTAATTTATTATTTAATTATCTCAATAAATTTATCATACAATGCATTATGAAATTTTATTTTACTTCGAATACCTATATTTAAACATTTATATAATTATTTACACCCTCCTCAATACTATCTTAATACTTTATATTTATTTAAACTACTTATAAATCTCAACTTTAAATTACATAAATAATCTCAATACATAGTTAATTCATGTTTCTAATAAATCCTAAAAATAATTATCTAATTTAAGATATACATATTTATATTAACAAAAATGATTAAAGAAAATTTAGCACGACCGGTCGGTTTTTATACTGGGTCATCTACTTTTATTACCATGAATCAAAGTTAATACAGAAGCAATGGAGAATGCATTAACTACAAAAGGAAAAATATAAACTGGAGTTAGGCAAAGGTGCCTAAGCTGCTAACTAAGACTTATCTTCCTTAAAAGAGGAGGAACCACTTTCTTCGTCTAAAGATTCAAGACCAATCACATGTAAAAAACCCACAAAAAGATACGTAATATTCGAAAAATAACCCGAGTAAGCCTTGCAATATATAAATTTCCTATCCCAACTAACATCAGCGAGAACATCCCTATTCCTAGCACCACAGGCACCAGCAACAGAAAGTATGTAACCTTCTCCTTCAATAAAGTAACGTAGACGCCTAGATTCACCATCAACCTTGCTAACCAACATATGGAAATCATATATAACAGGATCATATCTCATCTTAGACGGCTAGATTCACCATCCACACTTTCTCAAAGGAATTCCACTCAATAACATCAACCTGGGTAGCACTAGATACCATAGGATCAGCTGTATCACACGAAAGAGAGATCACTAGGGGAAGTGATATTTAGAGCATCAACTGTAGGGGAGGAAGGACGAGACACACTCATAGAAGGAGCAAAATCTTCTTATGGATTTTTTGTAGAAGGAACTTCAGACGGGCTAAAAGACTAGTCCACATTCTTAGGATTGCAGTTCATAACCTTGGAACCCACCTCCAAATAGGGGGACGTAGAAGCGGAATCTTAGGTGGAGAAGGAGTCGAGGATGAGCTTGAGGGCTAACAAGAGTCAGCATGGTGGTCAAAAGATTGACAAGCAGTACACATGTCCGGGCCCCAACCATATCTAATGCGCACTTCTACTACTTGTCCAACAAGAATTTAAATTCTAATCAAAGAAGGTAGCGGCTTTTTAGTGGTAATTTCAATTAGTGACTTAGCGCAAACCAATCTCTCATAGGCCACCTTACTAGAATCAAAACATTTCAATTTACCAATTGTGCATATCAACTAATTCAAGCCTACCAACGACTATAAAACAGATGGAATATGCATAAAGTATGCCCAAATAGGAATATACTTTACCTGGTCCCCAGCACTTGCCATAGATAGAGACCAATTGATTATAGTGAATGGTTTCCTTTCAATAAAGGATGATTGGCCTCTAAAACACGCTGAAGATCCTCAATGCTAGAAAATTTTAAATAATACATAGAGCCGATCTAGATTACACGAAGATCCCCACGACATTTCCATATGTCAAAGACTTCGAGCATCTTGGATATTTTGCTTGGGATCCAGGAAAAATCCAACCAAGAAACCTGACTAGTAATCACCCCCAACTTGCATTACAAAAGGTGGAGGCAACATAGTTCATTAATCTCTTCCATCTCAAAATTAACAGGGTTGTAAGCACCAGCATTTTGGGGTAGAGAACTAAAAATTTTGACTAAGGTTTGGGAATTATGGGGTCAGACTTAGCTGCAGCTAGTCCAACACCAGTATTAGGCGCAATGTAAGGAGCCAATTATTCTTGGGACAAGACACCGTTTGAGAAGGCAGAAGGCATGCATTTTTCCATATGGGGTAATAGGTCAAACACATTTAGTACATAAACAAAAATTAGGACAGATTGGCACCATAAGCTCAGGAAGATCAAACGTATACTCATTTACAATAGATTGTTGAAGCACACAATCATCCTTGCCACCAAGCATAGGAGACTCCATTATAGAGGGTATAGAATTAGATAGAGGAAGCACAATAGGAGCAATATTTGATAGATTTTTTTAGGTGTTTCTTAGTAGAACCAGAGGTCGAATTATATCATAGAGCGACGGGAACTCTGTAAACGAACCCAATAGCGGCCTGGAAGGGGACAAAGACCTGGAGGGTTGGATTGGAACTCTTTGGGCATGTCCAGATCTATTTTAGCTCGATGACCCGATATCAGGTAGAAAAGGAGAATATTTGCGCTACTTCTTAAGCATGGAAAGACAGAGATGGGAGAAGGAGATCAAGAAGGAATTAAGAGAAGCAGGGTATGGAAAAGAGAGCTAGGAGCAGAGGCCAAGGCACCGATACACTAAGAAATAGGTTGTCTTAATTTCAGTTACTCAACCTAATTAGGTAAACAATGATGATAATAACGTACATAAACAATGAATAGATATAAAGACATGTAGATCACATACATTAAAATATTATACATAAACAATGAGGATTGAGCTAATTTGTACAACAATTACAATCATTTATCTCAGAATTTTATCGTCCACTGCATTAATTTTTTCTTCTGTTTTTAACTTCAAATAACTCTATATTCAAATTCTATAAAATCCTTTCAATTCTTTTCTATTATTTACCTTAATTCCAGTTATTCACACTAATTACGTAATTTCAAATTCAACATATTTAAGAAAAAATCAGTAAAATAATATTTATTAATTCATCTAATAAATCATATTAAAAAAAATGATAAATTTGTTTTTGTATCGTTCATGAAGATATAAGCTATATAATATTTATACACAATTAGTGATCATAATTTATATTTATATTTTATTTTTTTAATGAATTTATCTTACACTGCATAATGAAGCTATAATTTTAAACTAAAAATATAAATATTATATATTAAGTATTACCATATGTGTTACACACTAGTTAAAAAGAAAGTAAGTTACCAGTCTCACAAAATGCTAGAATAGAGCCAAAAGATCATTGGTCAACGTAAGAAAATCACCGACTAATATAAGCTGACTACATAAAAGGTTAAGATAAATTAGTTCTTAGTAAATACAAATGGTAATAACTCCAACAAATGAGTGAGGTTGAATTGCTGAAGTGAACTACGACACGTAGTGCCCTAGGATGGTAAAATTAAGAGATCAAGTTAAAGTCTTCAGTCAAGGAGATATGTGAAATATAAATTAATCGGCCATGAAATATTCGTATAAGCAGATGTGTACAATTTTGCGATGTCTACTGCTAGCGAAACTATTGTGCATTAGCATATCAGCGTGCCATTTATGATTGGGTCCTGTATAATATAGCTGCGTCATGGGAAAACATGGCAGCGAAAGTAGCAGCAAAAGAGAATGGTTCAAGTGGTGCATCAGATCAAGATGTAACTATGTGCTTCTGCAATGCAGCCAAAGATCCAGAGCAAATACATGTGTAGCTATCATCAGTTCAAATACATTTTGTTCATCTCGGTCATGATCTATTAATGAAAAAAATATGCTGTTTGAATCCATTTACCAGGGTGGTCCTCTTTTCTAAATTATATTCAATAAAGCAACTTAAGTGCTATTATTTTTTGTGAACAGTAAAACTTTGATCGTTTTGGACGTCATAATCAAATTTGTCTAAAATAATTATTTTTTTACATGATGAAAGAGATGCATCTTTTATCCTATGCATGTTTTCCTTCATCATATGCTACAATTAGACCACTTAATTGAATCTACTAAGCAGTATGAGTGGCTAATTTTTTGCTTCCTTAAAAACAATTCTTAGACAACCCGATTTGCCCCTTTCAACATATGCAAACAATGAATGTACCAAAAAGAAAAAAATTAAGGTTTTCCTCAACCCGGAGGAAATTCACTCTCATCACAAAAATCAATCTCATCTTTCATTTTCAAGGCATCAAATTAGACCACCTGAATCTCATATCAGAGAATCAAATAATGGAATTATCATAGATGACGATGGCTTTCAATTGGTGCAGTCAAGATCACAAAGAAAACGTCAGCCTAATAATAATTAGAGATTGTCACGGGTCAGTGATGGTGAAGTAAAGAAAAAAGAAGGTCAGAATCTGGCCCGCACCCATCAGAATAACGGAAATCAATTGTTCCAATCTAGAAAACCAGTAACTTTTTCTCTGAATAAAGAACAGGGATAAAAATCATGGGCAGACATCGTTTCTGAGCAATCTAAGGAACCAAAAGAAGATGAATGCAATCTTGAAACTATTCCTTCTATCAAAATTAACAACAAGAAATATAGTATGATAAAGGAAAACGTCTGCAAAAGAGCAATTGAATGCTGGAATAATTCGATCTTGGTTTATGTTGTAGGTACCAAACCATATTATATGTTTTTCAAAGCTTATACTCAACGTGTCTGGAAATCTGTTGGAGAATTTGAAATATTTACCAAAGAAAATGGATTTCTTTCTTATTAAATTCAAAGAGTTTCAATTTTGCAATTCAGTTATTCAGAATGAACCATACTTCTATAATGGAAAGCTCACCATAATGAGAAGATGGTATGAGTCCCTGAAAATGGATAGAGATCTTCTCACTACAATGCCGATATGGGTTAGGTTACCCAATGTCAATCTTAAATTGTGGGATCATAAGGCTTTTAGCATGATGGCCAGCATTATTGGAAAACTCATAAAAATGGATGCAGCTACAACCGTGAAGACGAGATTGAATTAGCACGTCTTCTTGTGGAGGTATCTGCAGATGATGAACTTCCTCAAGAAATCAATCTTACACTTTACAATAACTAAAATATTACCCAAAAAATTGAATATGAATGGGTTCCACCAAAGTGTAGTATCTGTAAATGCTTCGGACACATTAGAGAACAATGTAATCTAAAGCAAATGTGGATACCCAAAGCCAATAATCAAAACAGAAAAATCTCTGCAGTTCAAGAAAATAATTTAGTTGTGACATCTCAACAACCGAATCTCAATGAAGAGACATTAAATCAGTCAAGAATCCAAAAGAACAGGGATCGAATTAGCCATGAAGATATCATCTTCAATCAAGAAACAACATAAAAATCGCTCACTGATCAAAAAGACCATATCCTTGCTATGGAAGTTCATCATTCAAAAGGTATCAAAGAAAATTCGAAAGATATAATACAATACGGTACTGAAGTGGGAATCAGTAAGGTCTTTAACTCTGAAATCCCTCCCATTTCAGAGTTATGTTTAATTACAAACAATTATGGTACAGTTATAAACAAAATCCCTCATCAAAGAACCAGCCAGAATCAGGAAAATAATATTGAGAGTGAACCTCCATCAGTAAATGCTGCAAAAGTTGAGGACAGTGTCGGCATCCACTCAACTTTGCCTCGCAATGCTGAGGAGTTTAACATCTCTCTTATCTGAATTCTAGATAGTGCTATTGTATCAACTTCTGACTATGTTATGAATGAATCTAAAAAGCAATTTGATATATCAGAATTACATATTCCCAAGGTTAAAGCAATTGGCAAGAATAAGAGCAAAACTAAAGAGAAGAAGGATTTCAGGCAAAAATACATATCAGTCAATCCAGAATGGAATGAAATGACTACAAGACTTAAAGCTAAACGCACTGAGAAAAAGAAGAAGGGTATGAATTCCCCTGCAAAGAAAACTGATATTATAAATACGGTTAGAACTTATAAACCATCATTGTTTTCCCTCATTGAAAATAAGATGGATGATGCCAATACTGAGAAATTCTGTTTTAGACTTTCTAATAATTGGAAATCCATTAACAATAATGACTGTGGCAGTAAGGGTAGAATTTTAGTTATCTTGGACTTGAATGTTTGGGATATGGTTAATTATAATAAGGACATCCAATTTACTGATTGCAATTTTAGAAATGTTAGTGATTTCTCATTACAAATCACTAACAACTATGGTAGCAATTTTAAAAATGAAAGAAATAGTTTATGGTACAGGTTAAAAGCCTTAAGTCAAAGTTATGATTTTCCATGGCTAATTATGGGAGATTTTAATACTGCTTTCAGCACATGAGAAATTTGATGGTAATAAAATCCCCTATAGTAAATTAGATTAACAAATTTTTACTTGAATCTGATCTTATAGAACCTAATACAAGAGGAAATAAATACACTTGGAAATCTGGTAAAGAAAAGAATATACATTGTAAACTTAATAGAGTGTTAATTAATAAATAATTCTGTGATGTTTTCCCAGATTTCAGTTGTAGCTCTATTGAGCAAAACACTGGTGATCATACCCCTTTACTTATTAACTTTTTTCATAATCAGAATAATGAAAATAATAAAGCTACTCCTTTTAGGTTTAAAAATGGATAGGTGGCTAACAATGAATACAATGTGATAATTAAAGAGTGTTTCAATTTTTCTAGTAATGGGTCTTACCAATTCCATTTCAACATGTTTTCAAAAAATACAAAAAATAAAATTAAAAGCTGGAATAAGGATAACTGTAATAAGATTGATATTCTAAACAAACTAAGAGAAGGAGGAATTTTTTTGCGAAAACTAGCTAATGATAATCCTTGTAATACTAACATTATTGATAAATTCTTTTCTAACCAAGAAAAACTTTCTTACAAACTTTATATTAACACGATTAACTATAAGAAAAAAGCTAAAGTAGACTGGCTTACTATGGAAGATGACTGCACTAAATTTTTTCATGTAAAATGAGTTGAAGAAAACACATTAACAATATAGGAAAAATTATTGACAGTAGGGGTGCTTGCATAAATGACTATGATAGGATTGTTAGTGAAGTTATCAATTTTTATTCCCATTTATATTACTCAGACACTAATGAAACTAATTTTCCTGATATCATATGTAAGAATGTGTTAAATGATAATGCTACAGAGATTTTATTGGTTCCTATAAATCAGGAAGAAATTAAATCCATTATTTTTAGTGCCGGCGATAATAAAAGTCCTGGTCCAGATGGTTTCAATGCAAAAAAATTTAAAACTCACTGGGAAAATATTAAGGAACATATTATTAGAGTTGTCAATGAATTTTTAGATAAAGGAAAGTTGCATACAAATTTTAATCATGCCTTCATTACTTTAATTCCAAAAAAATAAATACCCAACTTGTATTGGAGATTATAGACCAATTTCTTATTGTAATTTTGTTTACAAAATCATTGCTACACTTTTGAGCAATAGGATAAAACTGTTTCTTCCCTTTTTAATCTCAGAAAATCAGAGTGCTTATATTCTTGGTGGACTGATTTATGAAAATTCTCTATTGGCAGATGAAATGGTCAGGAATTTCAATAATAAAAAAGGTGATAATATGTGTCTTAAAGTTGACTTACAGAAAGCCTATGATAAAGTTTACAGAAATCTCATAATTCATATCATGAAATGTATGAGATTTCCTACTAAATTTTGCAAGTTAATTTTTGAGTGCATTAATACACCCACCTTCTCTATCTTATTCCAAGGTAAACCTGAGGTTTTCATCAAAAGTAATAGGGGTATTAGACATGGTGATCCACTTTCTCCCTATACTTTTACTTTGGCCAAGGAATATTTTTCTATTCTTATTGATATAGAAACAATTAAAAACAATATTTCTCCAATCAGTAGAGTTCAACCATCTATTACTACCTTATTTATGCTGATGATCTTATGTTGTTCTCTAAGGCTAATAAAAATAATGCCGATGCAATTAGTCAAGTTTTTGAGAATATGTACAAATATGCAGACTTCAAATTAATGTGATTTAAAACAAAGGCATATTTCATTAAGCAATGCAGGTACAAAAAGGAGGTTTTGGATGTTCTTAAAGTGAGTGAAGTTAATCTTCCTATCAAATATTTAGGTCTCCCTTTATCTATCAATTAGATTAAGGACAGTGATTGTTCTAATCTGATTGAGAAAATTCAAAGCAGAATGGAGACCTGGTCCTGTAAGCTTCTATCTATAGCTGGTAGAATTAAACTTATAAAGACTGTTGTATATGTCATCATTCTATACTAGTTTCAAACATATCATATCCCTATAGATATAATTAAAAAAATTGAAAGTAGGTGTGCTGACTTTCTATAGATGGGTAAATACCATAAAATTAGTTGGGATAAAGTACGCAAACCCAAAAAAGAAGGTGGCCTTGGTATTAGAAATCTGAATGACCTTAGTTTAACTTGTCGTTTAAACTTTTTTGGAGATTTTGTAAGTGGAGACTCTTTATTGACCAAATGGATGACATCCAACTATCTTTAAAATGGTAATTTTTGGACAGCTTTACTAAAAAATAATAAATCCAATGCTTGGAGTCAAATCTTAAAATGCAAAGATTTAGGAAAATCTTTAATCCAAAGAAAATTCAAATCTGGTAATGAAACTAGTCTTTGGTTTGACCCTTGGTTTCAAAATGATTCTTTTATTAATAGGGTAGGATGGGATAATCTAGTTATTTATGGTGGTGCTAATGCTAATGTAGATGTCATTATTAAAAATAATCACTGGCAACCTTGTCTTCATCCAATTACTAATCCACATAAAAATATTATTACTAATATTCCTTTAGATCGTAATGCAGAATGTGATTATTGGGAATGGTTAGCTAGCAGCAAAGGTAAGTTTTCTTTTAAGAAAACTTGGGAACATATTAGAAGTAAACAACCTACTATTGATTGGCATAAATGTATTTGGAACACGGTGAATAATCCTAAGATGGCTATCTGTACATTTTTTGCAATTAAAAACAGATTGCCAACTTTGGATATAATCAATAAATGGGGGTGTATTCACTATGTTCCTTATGCAACTTAGCAAATGAGACTGCTACTCATCTATTCTTTGAATGCAATTACAGTTAATACATATGGAGCCAGATTAGAACTAAGCTAAGCATGAACAATAAAAGTAGCATGGATCTTAATCAGATTATAATGGATATCAACAATTAATTCAGAAGAAAATCACTGGAAAGAGATCTCACGCATGTA
The DNA here is from genome assembly GCA_030765085.1 of Allium cepa. Lineage (NCBI taxonomy): Eukaryota > Viridiplantae > Streptophyta > Magnoliopsida > Asparagales > Amaryllidaceae > Allium > Allium cepa. The sequence continues at coordinate 441,754,043 of CM060938.1, read as the reverse complement.
TTATAGACTACAGTTGTATATTATATATGGAAGGAGAGAAATAATCATACCCATAACAAGTCGAAACTGTCCAAAGAGCAAAGATGGCTAATTATAGAAAGTGACAGCAGAATTATTCTTCATAAATCTAAGAAAAAAAGTTAAAGACCAAACCAAATTTGATTTCCTTGCGGATTTTTGGAGTAAAGAGGCTGGTAGTAAGTACATCGAACATTATCTCCACAATCCGAAGGCCTATCAAACTGATTTAAGCATTCATTAGCAATTTAATCAAGGCGGTAACGAGCTTCAAACCATCGGGCATCCTAAAGCTTGCGAAAGTAGCTATAGATCTACAGATCTGAGTCACGATGACACCAGATCTATAAATCTAGGTTCAATGAACCATAATTTAGCTTCGAAAAGCTACACCAGTACAATCAAAGTCGACAGAAGTATGAGAGGCAAGTTTAATCAGCGTCTTTCATATTGGGAAAGGGGAGAAAGTAGTGGAAAAGAGCAGACAAAGGAGATCTGAAGTCTCTCCTTTGAGATAATCTCGTCGCCATTATTTTGTTTTGTAGATCGGTATATTGTGTCGGCAACCCTAATAGAGATAGGGTTTTGTAAATAGAGACTCGGGTATGTACCCGTTTTTTGTATTATAGGCCTGGCCCTTTACCATCTTTCAAAAAAAAAAATGCAAACCGGACAAAAGGAACTTGATGATGAAAAACTAACTTCTAGTATGCTTATAAGAATGAAAAAATTTAGGCAACTAGCTTAATATGTTATACAATATTTGCCAAAGGACTTTTGGATATGTATTCCAAGTTCAAAGGGTTAATGAGTGGCTCATTGGTGAAAGATACGATTAAACTAAAAGGCGCGGTCTACCTAATAACATCGAAACTTGAGATGGTTATCAGAAAGCCATGAAACCTAGACTCGAAGGTATAAAGCCCAAAGCATTATGTACCGAAAGAATTAAAAGCTTACCTTACTTTCTAATGGCTAGAACCCCTTAGTTTAAACCAGAAGGTCGATATAACATTACATGGTGGTTAGCTGTTTATGAGTACGGATTATAATATGGGAACCAAAGAGCAAATAATGCAATATTTTGGAACATTACATCTTTAGAAGACGAGGTCAACTAAAAGGATGTGCAACAATACTATAATGCCACGAAACCGCAATCATCTACATGTATATTCCAGGTGTACCTAAAAGAATGAAATCCATAGAGTACACGTCAACAATCCATGGGATATACTTGAAGTATGTTGGATCCATGCGAAGTGTCAACAATCCAACGTCTCGACTCAACCATGCAAGTCGCATAATCGATCTGCATCCCCTTAAAATGGTTATAATTAAGCATAGATCTCAATGCAACCATGACCTTTTTCTAGAGAGAATAATTCATATATTAAAGAACAAAAACTTGTACTTTTCTATATTAGAGCTTTTTATGAAAACTCGTTAATGGAGGATGCCAACAAAGTATTGCAAAAGCCTTCCTAATTTGGTATAAGTATATAAGGACGGAAAGAACAAAGTGGACATAGTGTTTTTTCTACTTGGTCGATAATTCTTACTTTCGACATAATCTCGTAAAACCCATTTCTACCCTCGAAACCTTCACTAAGCCTTCAGTAACCAGCCTACCAAGCTCTTCTAAAACTTGTTAAATCAATTGGAGCAAAGTCTTACATTCTTGAGTGTTGATTGTAATGAAAAATCGAACCAATCAACTCATCATGAATAACTTTAGAAAAGAAATTGATAATAAAGATTTCAATTCAAAACTGCCTATCAACCTTCGAATTTGGCTTATAAAAGAAGATAGTAATGAACACTTGACAACTATCATTTTGAAACGAGCCAACAATGAAGCTTACGACCCTATTTATGAACTTCGGGCTTTTAAGGTTAGACAACTTTCAGGATATTTAAAAGAATCACTGCAAGAAAGTGCTCAGATTAGGAAATTGGTTAAAACGATGAATGAAGAGATAAAAGATTTAAATATTAAGCTGATGACGTATAAAAATCAAACCGAACAGGGTCTATGGTCGGTCCGTGACCCCTGGATGCCGAAGGCGTCCTTGGGGCGATTTCGTAGTTCCTACGGGGTGGAGACGATGGGGTTGGTCCATGGATTTTCCTTCCTTTTGCCACATTTCGCTCAAAGCAAAGGGTTGAAGGGAGATAGCGCATCAAGCTATTCGCAAGGGCCAACTTGATCCTCTTCCCCCGGGATCCCAGATGATAGAACCCTAGGAGAGCCGCAAACACACAAATACCGATTTTAACGGATATACAATAGAAAGTTCAAAACTTCTTAGCTGCTCGATGCAATTTGTGCCAAAGATTGGAAGTAAAAAAAATCCGAAATCTCAATAGTCTAAAAATGTCAAAAGACCGCTTTTCTAAACCTAAAATTAAGAACCTCGGAAAAAAATGAAAAATAAAAAAATCTCACTCCTCTTAACAATACCTTAGGCAACATCCTCTGAAAAACCCAAGACAAACTCTCCTATCCAAACTACCCTAATTTGAAAGTCAAAAAACAAAAAGGTGAAAAATATTGCCTTTATCACCAAATGAATGGGCATAAAATAAGTAAGTGCTGAAAACTTATTTATATCATAGAAAAGATAAAAATAACTCTACAAAATTGTTAAGGATATCTTTAACAACTTTTCCTATTTTTATTTTAGGAAAATCAATGTACCAGACTCGATTCCTTTGACAAATATACAACATTTATTATTTTGGTTACTGAAATTGTTACTTCCAAAACTTTATATATAAGAAAAATGCAAGGGGGTAAGTCATAACAGAAAAGAAGTTAAGCAATAAACTTTTCAGAAGCTTTGTTGTAAACTCTCGTATTCTTATTCGGCATAGACTTTCTCTTCGCTATTTAATATTAGCATTTTATTTCTTTTCGACATTATTGGTCAGCTTTCTTATTGGCCTTTGGCTTCATGGATTTTTTATATGCCTTCGTAAGTAGGTCTGTTCAACTAGGTTTATACCGAAGGGCATTTATTGTCAATCGTGTGTCTTGTCCCATGCCACTCTTATCTTTTTCATTTATGGTCAGTCATGGACTTTGTCTCATAATGTCTTTTCTATTTGCCAAAACTTCTTGTAAAATGATAGTTGAGGTTTGATTACAAGTCATTTACCAAAATGGCCTTACCCGAAAGATTTTCAAGAGGATAATATTTATGAAAAAATTGAACTTTGGATATGATTTGCTTCGCCTAAAGAACTTCCTTGTAGAACTTTTAATTTGTACTAAAAATGGATGTTCTTCCATTCCGCTTCAACTTCTATGTAGAATTATGAACTTTTGAGAAAACTTTAGTTTATGAGAGGAGGGAAATTTGATCGTATCCCTACCTCGTCCTCTTCTCCATTTTGGGATAGCAGCAATTGTAATGTCTTGGGGTCATTTGTGATCTTCAATTTTTTAAGCTGATTTTTGAAAGATCTTCATTAGAATTATTTAGCTATTGAAGAAGGTCAATAACTTACTGTTCCAAGGCTTGACCTAAGAGTAGAACAACCTCTAAAGTACACTTTACATGGCTTCAAGGTCTTTGAATATTTTCATCTGTTCTGCATTTTCTTTTAAAAGCTTGAATTGCAATCATTTGAAAGAAGCTCGGATCGATGAAAGTGAACATCAGCCCCCAATGCTACAAGCTTTACATGAAAATTTTATGTGTTTGGCTTTAGCATCATAAGCCCGTTAAATAAAATTCTATGCTTGTTCATTTCTTAGAAATTCGGGCATGATGAATACTAACAATATTAAATAAAACATAATTAAAAATGAAAACCGAAAGATAAAATTACTTTTCATTACATAATACTAAAGGGTTACAAATATTGAAATCATAAAAAAGTACAAAACATTGCAACTTCCTAAAAACCAAATTTTCTTTAGTAATACGTATTATCCTAAGACCTCCAGATCAAACATCAGCAAGCTTGCCATAATAAAAGATGAAAAGTTCCTGCATGATCCTGTTTTAGGAATCAAAAGCTCGGATGGAGATGAGTCTTTAGGTTTTGGTCTTTGTGTTGTAAGAAGAATAAGTTTAGGGTTAGCATCACTCTTGATAGATGCTCCTTCAACAATGACTAAAGGAAAAGGACCTAAGCTCACAAATTTGGGGACAACATAAGTGTTTTGTTTGGTTTAGGACCGTAAAACCTCCGAAGAAATTCAAGCAAATTTTGCTTAAGAATTTTATCGCTCGAAATATGTCTAAATAATTTTGTAAGTTATTGAAATACTTCATCTTATACATATTATAACATGAAAGTTTTATACATATTATAATATAATATAAGTTTGAAAGTTCATATATAACATGAAAGTTTTATACATATTATAATATAATATAAGTTTGAAATTTTTATTCATTAACCAATCGGCTCTCAAACAAATCTGGATGTCAAGGTGAAGAAGAAATGAATGGGGGACTTAGGAACATGTTTGTAAGCACAAAAGGAGCGGACTCAAGAATTTGGACCAAGTTTAGAGCAAAGAAAACAGACCGATACCAACCACCTTCAGGTCAGTACCGAGCACTTTTTAGGCTTCTTGTGGGATTCTGGGGTTATGATCTGCACACTACTAGATTGTCTTAGTGTTCATTTCTCAAGAAATAAGCGAACAATTCCAAAGAATTACCAAAAAGATGAAAAGTATTAGAGAAATCAAAACTTCTTGGAAACAACGCAACTTCTAAGGAAAAGCACTCGTAGCTCGATGGATCAAAGATAGAGGACCTAAGAAGGGAATATGGAACAACTCCCCATCAAAAAAATCAAGTTGGTACCAATTAGAAGTGATCAGTGTCGAGATGAATTTATTGATCTAGGGACTTTGTCTTCCTCCATTTTAGCTGATGTCATTTTCGACCGTAACATCAAAAATATTTCTAAGAAAGAGGCGGATCAGAAGGCTAGATGGATACAAGAGCTTCTTGAACAAGGATATGAGTGGAAAAAGCTTTGTTATGCCCTCTTTAAGGTTAACCTAATTGGCCAAACGGATACTCAACCATTTGAGACTAAAAAAACATGCGACAACCTTATAGAGGGGGCACAAAATGGACATGGAGAAGATGAAAAAAGAATGAGACATGGCCCTGAAATTTGAGAGAAAGGCAAAAAATCTTGATAGACTAGATGAAGAGAGCTCATAACCAAGCCGAGATTATGATAAAAGAATTGTTAAAGACTGCATGAAAAAAGACACAACTTGCAAACAAGGACTTGGCCCTCACCGTGAAGGATGAAAATATCCTAAAAAAGGATAAAAATGTCGAGGTCCAGGCAGCTAAAATCCAAAATCTTCATGCTAACAAAAACTTGAGTCTAAATTACTCCTGTAACATCACGGATTTTTAAGCCATTGAATTTGAACATTTAATTTGTTTTAAATGTTAATGTAGATTCCTGATTGATTTTGTAAATGGATGGATTCGGGTTCAATCAATGAAATAAGCTATAATTTTTAATTATAGTAATTCCGGTTGAATTTGAATAATGGAAAAATATAATTAAATATTCGGGATTTAGATAAAAGGGTAAATCTGGATGTAAATAGTGATAAGAATGGTTATAAAAATTTATTTTGAGTTATTTGAGTGTAAATAGTATGGTGGGAATTTTAGATGAATTTTTAAGTTGATAAGTTAATATTTGGAATTTTATATTAATTTAAAAATGAATTTAATATTATTAAAATGCAATTAATCAGATTTTGGGTCCGGAATGAGCCAAAATGATTTATTATGTGATTATATATTTTATATAATTTATTATTAAGGTACTAAAATCTTAAAAGTAAAATTTAAAGCGTTTTTGACAATTTTGAGAATCGCTCGATTTAATAGACGAGTTAAAATAGCCTTCCGGGACACAGTCTCGGAATTGGACGAAACCAGTTTCATTGGATCCGTAATAGTTAGTTATTATTGGATTTCAATTTTCACAGCAATCGGAGTTGTCGTTTGACCGTGGCAGCTCGAAACGCATCGAAATCGTTTTAATCGGTTTAATTTAAAATTGATCGTTAAATTCCATAACTCGCGCATACGATCAAATTAGCTTACGAAACATGTTCCATTGTGTCCGAAATACGGAAAAACCCTAGGAACGCCTGTCGAAATGCATAGTTTGGAGTTCGTTTGCGTAGGATGTTAAATTGAGAATTTTATCAATTAAATAATATTAAATAATATATATATATAGTAACGTTTTATCCAAAACCCTAATCTATTCCCAAGCCACCGCTTTTAACATTTAATGGCCGAAAACACTCATGCTCTCCCTCTCTTTTCCTCTCGATGCAGGCCCTATTTGCGAAAATTTCCTAAATGAAAATCGTAGAGATCGACGCAGGCTTCAGATCCAACGGTCAAGATTTGGTTTGGAGTGACGGGGTGGAACCGTGGGACTCACGTTCGCCACGCGTTTGAGCTCGTCTCCATGACGAAGGAGGTGGTCGAGCTTCTCCTAGCTTCGGCCGAGGGTAGCACTGCAGAGGGGATTCGATTTCGTGGCCTTGGATCAACTTATCGGCGAGCGTGGAGGAGGCGATTCCTAACCCTAATTGGTGATGTTGGCTTTGGCCTTACTGAGTATTCGCGTGCGTGAGCTGATGGAGGAAGAAAGTACTGTGTGGGCTTGATTTTAGGTTATAGATCTAGAGGCCAGGATTTTTCATGGTAAATAAAATAAAAGAAAATTTGTTTAAAATGTTATTTAAACTTCGAAAATTCATATCTATCTCATACGGTGTCAGAATCCAATGAAACTGGAAACGCCGGAATCGCAGAGACGTATACTGCGCAATAGTTCAGTTCGGGAATCATTTCGAGGAAGTAGAAATTTGACTTAAATCGAACGTCGTTCGGTTTAATTTAAATTTCAAACGCTCGCCGAAACTCAAGGTGAGTTAATCTCACTCACATCTGGAATGTTAGCTGATTAAAATAAATATCTGGGTGATTGGTTGAATATAATGATTGTTATCAGTCTGGATTGATATTTATGTATGTGATGTGCTAATATTTGTGGATGCAGGGAAAAACAGGTTGGAGGGATCCAACGGGATTCCTCACAATATAATGACTATTTTTAGAATTGATAATGCAAATTGTTTGTATGTTGTGATTGACAAATCTGAAATTAAATTGTACTGTGATATTGTTGAAATGAACATAAATCCAGAATTTTAATCATAAATGTATTAAATTGGGATTTAAGAAATGAAAGAAATTGTCATATAAAGAGTTTAAAGGAATATAATTTGGTTTTAGTTCGGATAAAGAATGAAATTTGTAAATGGGAAATTTAAATAAAGCGGGAAAATTATGAGTCGATAAATGCAAAGTATAGATTTGGGTGAGAAATTTTATAAGAAGATATAAAGTGTTAAAAATATTGATGGGTTATGTTGATAATGAATAGAGTCTGTCAGAAAATTAAAATACGTTTTCAACGAAGCTTCTAAATATAAATTAATAATTATAAATGTAAATAAATGTTTTTGAAATGCATTTTCACCCTTGGAATTTAGTAAAGAAATTCATAAGTGTTGTTTTCCGGTAATAAATTCTCAAATATTTTATTTAAAAACGTTTAAAACCTATACTTTGAAATGGAATTTCCGGGAATGGAAAAGGATGTTTAAACTTCAGAAAGAGTTTATTTTAAGCTTGGAAATAAATTTACGATAACTAATGTAAATTTGGGTTGTTTCAATGGAAATGTTTCCTTGGAAAAAAAACTGAGTTCGTGATTTAAATCAGGTTTGAAAAGTTAAGTTTAAATTTGGTTTAAGGAAGTGTTTTAAGAAATTCTTATTTAAAGGTAAGTAATAAGTTTAGCTATAGTATAATGATTTAAGATTATTATTAGTATTTTATTTGATAAATGGATTTATTTAAAGGATAAATGATTTAAGTTATTTGAAACATAGCACTAAACCTTTAAAACCACTACTTTTAAATTTAATTAACAAAACTCCTTTTTAATAAATAGTTTTATTTTACATATTTGAAATTATATTTTTGAGTAATAACTAGAAGTAAATTTATATATTTAAAGTATACTTTAGAATAAAGTGTTTTTAAATTGGTTTTAAATCTAAATTGTTTTGAACTTGGTTATTTCCAATGGGAATAAATGGTAAAGGATTTACCTTGTAAAGGAAGAACATTGGGGAGATTGTTTTCAATCGAGTTTTGAAATTTGGAAATATATCTTTTAAAGATATTTGAGGCAAATAAATAATGTGGAAATACTTTTATTGTGTGATGGATGTTTGTGAATATAAATTGATAGTTAAATCACCGACTATCAATATTGGATAAATGCGTTGATCGTTTCGAAGAGACCGGGATCGAGATTTATTTCTCAAAAACCACTTCGATCTGGTTTGTACGTTTCGTGCGAAAAACGTGTTTGGAGTCGAAGATGGAGCAGTGGAGTGCAAGGGCTAGTCGTTACTAATCCTGAGGATATTTCCAAAATGGATGTAGTAGGAATAGTGCCTTCGGTTCCGTTCGAACCCGGGACGGACTTGTATGGACGAATGCTTTCGGAACATCGTCAGGTGGGCGATGGGCATTCTAAGTGAAACATTCTACAAGGTAACGCTTAGCCTCAAGCCTCATCAAATCTGAATGACTGAAAATCAGTGGATATGCAGCAAGGCTTTGTGGGTAGCCCCCACTGGAGAGTAAGGTCGTCCCTGTCTAGATGTCCCTTTTTATTTCGGCTTAGTGGGCGGTTGCTTATCCCAACCGCGGGGTGATCTTATTCGGAACTGTCCAGTAAGGGATGGGTCCGGCCTTGTGTTGCAGGGGATCGGGCGTGGTCCTCGGTACGATGATCTAGGCCCCGTACTGTGACAGGTGGTACCCCAGTGCCTAGTCATTGTTGGAAATCCATTCTCCCTACGAGCCTTGTAAGAGTTTTGTTTGTATTACCCACTCTGTGGATAGTAGCTGGAATTTAATGAATGTAAAAATTTCGGCTATTTTCTAAGTATTTGTAAATAGACCCTATTATAATATCAGAGGATTTCTATAAAAAGTGTTTTAGCTATCGTAAGATAAAAACCCGACATGTTTATTTGTAGCGTGGTCTTACGAGATGCTTTTGTTTTCAAAAGGATTTTTGAAACTTTAGTAATCAATTTGGATGCATTATTATTAGCTGGTATTCTAGACTGACTCGGGTGTTATTTCATTATAATGCTCGGGTCAGACCGAGTATTATATGTTCAGGATAGGTTGCTATGGAGCAGGAGAGGAGCTGGAGTCCGTGACGTATTATCTATACATATATATATTTCGTTGTTGTGATTGTATGGATTTGTCTGACTGGTAAATATTTGATATATGAGATACTCTGATGATGTGATGTATAAAACTGGTATAGATTTCATTTTGTGTAAAGATCTATATTTACTATTATATTTTATTCTGCTGCGACTGTGAGATTCTGACATTATTTAGCTTCTTCTACTTCTATCTCTTCTTCTTAAATCCATATGGTTCGTATTTCTGTGCCACTTGAGTTAACAGAGGTAAAATAGTGTTGGTTCAAGGGATACGGATTTGCGGGCTGTCACACTTGGTATCAGAGCTTAGGTTGGCGACAACCTAGGCTTTGGTGGGGAAATTTACTCATTACATAGAGGCAAGAGTACTCTATAATGAGTTGAGCGTAGTAATGAGAGCGTACTTGTTAGTGGATATAAAATTGTTTTTTATATTGTGTTGACTTATCGGTTGAGTGTTTATGAATTATGGTCGGTACGGGAAGTACAACCGTATCGATAGGGGTTTCTAAACTCTTAAACAAGATAAACCGACATAGCATTGTTTTTAAAAAAAGAGGGTAAATGAAATAATTTTACCCAAAATTATATTTTGATATAAAAGAAATAATTTTTCTGAAATTATTATATATATTTGGATGATTGGTTGTTCATATCTTAATCAAATAAGAATCTAAAATTTAATCTTAAAATTGAAATGGTTATAACCAAATAAATTCTATGAGTGTAAATTATACAAAAGAAGAATAATTAAATTTGAATTAAAACCAGAATTTAAATCCTGGAAGATTTGGAAAGGATTTTAAATGTCATGAAAATAAAGTTTGGAAATTTAAAATCCTGGGAAAGTTTGAAATGTTTGCTAAGGTGTTTGAAGGCAATATTGGAATATTGATTTGGGAAGTATTTTTGAATGGGAACTGTTTTGAAATGAATTTGGGAAAGTAAGAAAGCACTGAACTCACTTCAGTCGCTGGAAAATAATACCGATGATGTTGGCCACATCATTAGAATTCATTTTCGAGTTTCTAAAGTGATGGATTGCTTCCTTAGTACTTGGTTATGGTATTGTTTGGACTTGTTGGGTATAACAATTGTTTTGGAATTTGGGATTTGATTTGAATATCAAATGGGAATGCGTTGATTTATATTTCAAATCGGTTTCGAAATTAAATCGGGTAATTGAATTCTGGGAATCTGTTTAAATTAAAATGTAAAATTGAAATAAATCGACAATAACCTTGAAAGTAAAGTTGATTTAAGTGAGAAAGGAAAAATGAAAATGTTAATCCTGAAATTAAAATTTAATTTGGGTAAATGGAAGTGAATGAAGATATTGAAGTGACTAGAGATTTGAATTTAACTTGGGATAAGTTAAATAAATTTGGGGATTGAAATTAAATTGATTTGAGTTAAGTTGGAAGTAAAATGACTTTATAATTGTGGGTCATTGTGTAATAAATTATACCCATGAGCTATTAAATGTTATACATATAATCTGGAAATGTGGATATAAATTTGTGCAAGAAGTTACGTGAAAGAAAATTTGTATCTTTAAGAATTTAGATATATATATATATATATATATATATATATATATATATAGAAATTTGGAATAAAATTGAAATTGTGATTATAAGATGTAGATGGATTAAAATGAGCAATATGAGCTTTAAAATAAATAAGTTGGTGAACTTATAAATAAAAAATGAAATTATAATCACAATTGTGAAGTAGTTGAATGGTATGGTGAATTCAAACCTAATCTCAAATGAAATGTGAATTGAAATAAGGTGAAGAAATTATATAAAATAAAAGATGTAAATGAACTTAAGATAGTAAATAAGTTTTGAACTTGTATATGGAGAATTAAATTGAATTGAATTGGGTTTAACTTCGACTAAAATAGAATTAAGCTGAATTTGGAATAAATTAAATTAAAATTCTGTTATGTTATGAATAAAAATGAATGTAATTAAATTCATATTTAAGATAGTAAAGGTAATGGTATAAATTCAAGATGGCTAAATAAATTTGGTTGAACCTGAAGTAGAATTGGAAAAGAATTAAATTGAAAGGAAGTTTAATTTAGAGAAGTAAGAATGATATTGTGTGAATAAAGTTTTAACTCAACTAAATTCAAAGGAATTGTTTGAGAATGAATTTAGTGTAAGCTAAATCAAATGGAATTTGTATTGGCATGAATGGAATTTTGATAGTTTGGTCAAAATTTGGAAAGAAAATAAAAACCCGGTTCTGGTATGGAATTTAATTTTGGCAATAAAAAGTTGACAGTGTGAATGAATAATGGAATTTAATTATAATTGTGATGGGTTGAATTGTGAATTAATTCAAATGAGTGAAATAATTTAAAGTGGTTTCTTTGCAAATAAAATAAATCTAAAATGGATTGAATGAATAAGCAAAGTGCATTAAAATTTGTAAATGGATTGAAATCTGATTGAATGAGAATCAAATGAAAATAAAATAAAATTGATATAAGAAGAAATGGGAATATTGTGTGATTGAAACAGCTTAAGCAAATTGGAAAAATATTTGTGGTCGAACTTTATAATGTTGTTTTGGGTAAATTTGGTTTAGATAATAAAATTGAATTACAAGTGAAATGGTTTTGAATAATTATTGTGAGAATAAGAAATTGAAATAAATTTTAAAGGAATTGGAGTTTGATTGAGTAAAATCAAATTAAAATGAAAACTAAATATTGAATGCCAGAAAAAAAAAATAGATATTATGAAATCGGAATTATTTAAGAAAATAGTGAGATGGTTGTTGTTAAGCTTATGGGATAGCTTTAAATGACACTTCGTTAAATAATTCAGGATAGTATGGTAATAATATAAGTTTCAGTTGGGTTATGAACTTGAAGTAAGAATACAGATTTGATTTAATAATTGTAATGAAATGAAATATGATTGGTGTTATGAGTATTTCTGCATGAGATAAATTTAATATAAAGGTATGTTGGAATTAATTTCCAAATGCATATAAGATTTAGTGTATGAATCAAAGAGTTTATATATATAAATGCAAGTGAATTTATTTGAAGAGGCGGATAAAGATGGTTTTAATCAATTAGATAAATGCAATCTAATTAAGTGATTTTGCATATGAATGGAAATGGATCATAAAAGCAATGCAAATATTTCAAAGTTAAAATTGAATTTGAATGTGAATCAAGTTTGAAATCGAAGTGAAGTATTGAAGTGGAAATAAAATGGTGTTGAACTTGTGAATTTCTTATAAGAAAGTTAACATGCAGAATTATGAAATTTGATTGATTTGATTATGAAATTGGTATGGTTGGTTTGGATTAATATTGGAAATGTTAATGCAATGTTCATATCTTTGAAAACTGATGAATTTGTTGAGTAAGTACAGGTACAGAAGGCGTTCGAGAGAGTTGGAGCGCGTATATGCGTTATATTAGCCGCTTGCTTTAAAATTTGCTAAAAAGGTACGCCTACGCTAATATAATTGGGAAAATGATATATATATTGTGATATATTTTGATTTCCGACCGTGTGGGTCGATGTATATATATTTATCTGTATCGCGATATCATGAAAGCTCCTCCGTGCAGGGGAGACTCTGCCAAAAAATTTCTGAAATATTGGGAGTTGGAAATTTTTTGAGATTTTGGGAAGAATTTATTAACTTGGAAAGTTATTTTGATATACGTTAGAATTTAAAGCTTTAGAGTAAGTAAAACAAATGAATGTGGGATTCGGCTAAAGGATTTTGGAAAGTGAATATAAGCTTTTAACTAAGCAAATTGGATGAGTAAGTGAGTTTGAGCATAGTTTCTACCTTAGCAAATTTCGGGGACGAAATTTTTATAAGGGGGAAGAGATGTAACATCCCGGATTTTTAAGCCATTGAATTTGAACATTTAATTCGTTTTAAATGTTAATGTGGATTCCTAATTGATTTTGTAAATGGATGGATTCGGGTTCAATCAATGAAATAAGCTATAATTTTTAATTTTAGTAATTCCGGTTGAATTTGAATAATGGAAAAATATAATTAAATATTTGGGATTTAGATAAAAGGGTAAATCTGGATGTAAATAGTGATAAGAATGGTTATAAAAATTTATTTTGAGTTATTTGAGTGTAAATAGTATGGTGGGAATTTTAGATGAATTTTTAAGTTGATAGGTTAATATTTCGAATTTTATATTAATTTAAAAAGGAATTTAATATTATTAAAATGCAATTAATCAGATTTTGGGTCCGGAATGAGCCAAAATGAATTATAATGTGATTATATATTTTATATAATTTATTATTAAGGTACTAAAATTTAAAAAGTAAAATTTTAAGCGTTTTTGACAATTTTGAGAATCGCTCGATTTAATAGACGAGTTAAAATAGCCTTCCGGGGCACAGTCTCGGAATTCGACGAAGCCAGTTCCATTGGATCCGTAATAGTTAGTTATTATCGGATTTCAATTTTCGTAGCAATCGGAGTTGTCGTTTGACCGTGGCATCTCGAAACGCATCGAAATCATTTTAATCGGTTTAATTTAAAATTGATCGTTAAATTTCGTAACTCGCGCATACGATCAAATTAGCTTACGAAACCTGTTCCATGGTGTTCGGAACGCGGAAAAACCCTGGGAACGCCTGTCGGAACGCATAGTTTGGAGTTCGTTTGCGTAGGATGTTAAATTGAGAATTTTATCAATTAAATAATATTAAATAATATATATATATATATATATATATATTAACGTTTTATCCAAAACCCTAATCTATTCCCAGGCCGCCGCTTTTAACGTTTAATGGCCGAAAACACTCATGCTCTCCCTCTCTTTTCCTCTCGATCCAGGCCCTATTTGCGAAAATTTCCTAAATGAAAATCGTAGAGATCGACGCAGGCTTCAGATCCAACGGTCAAGATTTGGTTTAGAGTGACGGGGTGGCACCGTGGGACTCACGTTCGCCGCGCGTTTGAGCTCGTCTCCATGACGAAGGAGGTGGCTGAGCTTCTCCTAGCTTGGGCCGAGGGTAGCACTGTAGAGGGGCTTCGATTTCGTGGCCTTGGATCAATTTATCGGCGAGCGTGGAGGAGGCGATTCCTAACCCTAATTTGTGATGTTGGGTTCGGCCTTACTGAGTATTCGCGTGCGTGTGCTAATGGAGGAAGAAAGTACTGTGTGGCCTTAATTTTAGGTTATAGATCTAGCGGCCAAGATTTTTCGTTGTAAATAAAATAAAAGAAAATTTGTTTAAAATATTATTTAAACTTTGAAAATTCATATCTATTTCATACGGTGTCAGAATCCAATGAAAGTGGAAACGCCGGAATCGCAAAGACGCATACTACGCAATAGTGCAGTTCGGGAATCATTCCGGGCAAGTAGAAATTTGAGTTAAATCGAACGTCGTTCGGATTAATTTAAATTTCGAACGCCCGCCGAAACTCAAGGTGAGTTAATTTCACTCACATCTGGAATGTTAGCTGATTAAAATAAATATCTGTGTGATTGGTTGAATATAATGGTTGTTATCAGTCTGGATTGATATTTATATATGTGATGTGCTAATATTTGTGGATGTAGGGAAAAACGGGTTGGAGGGATCCAACGGGATTCCTCACAATATAGTGATTATTTTTAGAATTGTTAATGCAAATTGTTTGTATGTTGTGATTGACAAATCTGAAATTAAATTGTACTGTGATATTGTTGAAATGAACATAAATCCAGAATTTTAATCATAAATGTATTGAATTGGGATTTAAGAAATGAAAGAAATTGTCATATAAAGAGTTTAAAGGAATAAAATTTGGTTTTAGTTCGGATAAAGAATGAAATTTGTAAATGGGAAATTTAAATAAAGCGGGAAAATTATGAGTCGATAAATGCAAAGTATAGATTTGGGTGAGAAATTTTATAAGAAGATATAAAGTGTTAAAATTATTGATGGGTTATGTTGATAATGAATAGAGTCTGTTAGAAAATTAAAATACATTTTCAACGAACCTTCTAAATATAAATTAATAATTATAAATGTAAATAAATGTTTTTGAAATGCATTTTCACCCTTGGAATTTAGTAAAGAAATTCATAAGTGTTATTTTTCGGTAATAAATTCTCAAATATTTTATTTAAAAATGTTTAAAACCTATACTTTGAAATGGAATTTCCGGGAATGGAAAAGGGCGTTTAAACTTCAGAAGGAGTTTATTTTAAGCTTGGAAATAAATATACGATAACTAACGTAAATTTGGGTTGTTTCAATGGAAATGTTTCCCTGGAAAAAAAAACTGAGTTCGTGATTTAAATCAGGTTTGAAAAGTTAAGTTTAAATTTGGTTTAAGGAAGTGTTTTAAGAAATTCTAATTTAAAGGTAAGTAATAAGTTTAGTTATAGTTTAATGATTTAAGATTATTATTAGTATTTTATTTGATAAATGGATTTATTTAAAGGATAAATGATTTAAGTTATTTGAAACATAGCACTAAACCTTTAAAACCACTACTTTTAAATTTAATTAACAAAACTCCTATTTGATAAATAGTTTTATTTTACATATTTGAAATTATATTTTTGAGTAATAACTAGAAGTAAATTTATATATTTAAAGTATATTTTAGAATAAAGTGTTTTTAAATTGGTTTTAAATCTAAATTGTTTTGAACTTGGTTATTTCCAATGGGAATAAATGGTAAAGGATTTACCTTGTAAAGGAAGAACATTGGGGAGATTGTTTTCAATCGAGTTTTGAAATTTGGAAATATATCTTTTAAAGATATTTGAGGCAAATAAATAATGTGGAAATATTTTTATTGTGTGATGGATGTTTGTGAATATAAATTGATAGTTAAATCGCCGACTATCAATATTGGACAAATGCGTTGATCGTTTCGAAGAGACCGGGATCGAGATTTATTTTTCGAAAACCACTTCGATCCGGTTTGTACGTTTCGTGCGAAAAACATGTTTGGAGTCGAAGATGGAGCAGTGGAGTGCAAGGGCTAGTCGCTACTAATCCTGAGGATATTTCCAAAATGGATGTAGTAGGAATAGTGCCTTCGGTTCCGTTCGAACTCGGGACGGACTTGTATGGACGAATGCTTTCGGAACATCGTCAGGTGGGCGATGGGCATTCTAAGTGAAACATTCTACAAGGTAACGCTTAGCCTCAAGCCTCATCAAATCTGAATGACTGAAAATCAGGGGATATGCAGCAAGGCTTCGTGGGTAGCCCCCACTGGAGAGTAAGGTCGTCCCTGTCTAGATGTTCCTTTTTATTTTGGCTTAGTGGGCGGTTGCTTATCCCAACCGCGGGGTGATCTTATTCGGACTGTCCAGTAAGGGATGGGTCCGGCCTTGTGTTGCAAGGGATCGGGCGTGGTCCTCGGTACGATGATCTAGGCCCCGTACTGTGACAGGTGGTACCCCAGTGCCTAGTCATTGTTGGAAATCCATTCTCCCTACGAGCCTTGTACGAGTTTTGTTTGTATTACCCACTCTGTGGCTAGTAGCTGGAATTTAATGAATGTAAAAATTTCGGCTATTTTCTAAGTATTTGTAAATAGACCCTATTATAATATCAGAGGATTTCTATAAAAAGTGTTTTAGCTATCGTAAGATAAAAACCCGACATGTTTATTTGTGGCGTGGTCTTACGAGATGCTTTTGTTTTCTAAAGGATTTTTGAAACTTTAATAATCAATTTGGATGCATTATTATTAGCTGGTATTCTAGACTGACTTGGGTGTTATTTCATTATAATGCTCGGGTCAGACCGAGTATTATATGTTCATGATAGGTTGCTATGGAGCAGGAAAGGAGCTGGAGTCTGTGACGTATTATCAATAAATATATATATCGCTGCTGTGATTGTATGGATTTGTCTGACTGGTAAATATTTGATCTTTGAGATACTCTGATGATGTGATGTATAAAACTGGTATAGATTTCATTTTGTGTAAAGATCTATATTTACTATTATATTTTATTCTGCTGCGACTGTGAGATTCTGACATTATTTAGCTTCTTCTACTTCTATCTCTTCTTCTTAAACCCATATGGTTCGTATTTCTATGCCACTTGAGTTAACAAAGGTAAAATAGTGTTGGTTCTAGGGGTACGGATTTGCTGGCTGTCACTACTCCTATCAAAACCAAGATACTGGAGGGTCAAGTCAACCAAACCACGACTACTCATGGTCTAATCGAGTTGAAAGAGTAGAAGGCCAAGGAAAGATAGGAATTGAATGCTACCCTTTAGTGGTTCTTTGCTAACATCATTCAATACAAGAACCCGAAGTGGTTGAAATTACATACACTGTTACCCTCGCCAATGCCTGAGAGGAGGCATATGATATTCAGAGGTGGCCGATGAAGGCCTTATCGAGGATGAGCTTAAAGCCAGTACCTTGATGATGAAGATGTCTTGAAACTAGAAGAGGGAAAGGTTATCCTGGCTACGGAAGATATTGCTGCTAAAGTTTTTGCTGAAGCTCCTGCTGACCCAAGTACATCGGGTCAGGCAGAATCATCAACTCATAAAATCCAAGAGCTTATGATAGTTATTCTTACATCGGAGGGGCCACCTTCGAGTCTTCATGGCCTCCGGAGTTATTCCAGCTTCTATAGTGATTACTCATATTTAACCTTACGTTCCCTCCTTTGCTGATCCACCGCCTAGCATTCACTCAAAGAGGCGGAAATCTCTAAGTCCCGTGCCCAACAACCAAGCCCGAACAAAGATATATCACTTGTCCAGTATTCAAAGTCCTTCAGTACTCATCTGCGGCTATAACTAACCTCTACTTCTCTGTTTGTGAAGTTACATTCAGTCTTCTCTTCTACCTCCTTCGCTACCAATTACTCAAGGCATAGGTGCTATAACATCCCTAATTTTGATAATGTTATTTAGGAAATTTATTAGATAAATTAAATAGAACAATGATGATAAGGGGTGAATAAATTATACAAAGGGCCCTGATTAATAATAATACAAATGGGCTTTAAATTGGTTTAAAGGTTAATTACTTTACACATAGGCATATTAGTAAATAGCCATTTTATCTTACACATATATACTCCATTTTAATTGTCCATTCACGTTTCCTTTTCTCACTTTCACCAACGAAAACCATAAACCTAAATTAGCGTCGCCATTAACAAGGAGGAAAAGAGGAATATTCAATCCAAAAGCTAAGGATCAAAGCTAGAAAGGATTAACCAACAACAAATCTCAAATTTTTTATCATATCTATGGTGAACAATGATTTCATACTATCTCAATTTTATAAATGGTTATATATTTTTTGGATTTATAATTAAATTCGTTTTTATGATGATATGGATGACGATATGCTTGAACAATATTATGTTTGATTTATTTTAATTCATTCACATACGATTTGCATGGTTTGATGTAAAACCGAGAGTTTAAGATTTTAGAATGCCATGGAAAAATTTTATGTTAAGTAAAACATGATTTTGGAGATGGGTTTTGATTTTCAGAATTTTTTGAGCTATAGAAAATTTATTATGAATTTTTAAAGGAAAATATGATATAATTGGGTTCAAAATTTATTTCAGGAAGAAAGTGGGTCTGAAATTTTAATATGTTTGATAACATGATAAAATTGAATTTGTTTGATTTTTAAGAATTTTTCCCAATTGATTTACTAGGGAAAATAAATTATTTCAAGAGAAGGACATATTTGCAAATACTAGTTTTGTTAATGGAAGGGGATAAACGTTACAATTCCTTTGATTTGGATCTAATTAAATGCAGCAATTATCTTTGTAAAGTATTTGAAAAGTTTTGAGGTAACCAATCAAAGGTTTACAAATGGGCAAGTTATTATAAACCAATTACTAAAAGAAGCTAAATTTCAGCCTTTAACTTAGAAAAGCTAGTTCCGCCCCTAATAGCAGCACCTTTCGACTCTATTGATTCCGCTCCATCTCAGTCGAAACCTACACAGTCGAAACCAATACATAAGGTATCACTTGGATGGTACACAGTGGATTCGAAGGAAGGCGAAAGCTATGGTGTCGAAAGGAATGCTTCTGAAGGGGTTGAAACCTTGTTTAATTTCAAAAGTTAAGTATTTGCTTTGTTTTACTTAAAGCTTTCGATATAGTCGAAGCATATGCTTTCGAAATGGTTTTTATTAATGATTTAAAAAAGGTTTCCATACCGAAAAAAGGTGTTAGCTTTCAAAGGGGGACCTTTTTCTTTAATTAAGAGCTTTCGGAAGGAATTGGTTTCGACCAAGTCAAAACCCGGCCGCTAATTTCTCCTTTCGACTGCATTGAAGCCATATATGCTGTCGAAGGGTTACCTCTATTTTTAACTTAAACCAAGCCATTTTCCTAAATGCTTTCGAAGAGGTTGGGAGTTTCGAAGACAATAGAGTCGAAAATGGGTTTCAACTCTATCCTTAAATGTTCTAATTTACAATGTAGTTGCTCTCAACCAGATGGTTCCGACACCATCAATTTTTCCTTAAAAACAATTTTATAAGGGTTTCGAAAGTAATATTTTGGTATATAACCATTTTGACCTAAATGATGTTTTTAAAGAGCAAACCCAATGCTTTTGGAAGAGGTACTTTCATTTATTCGAAGCTATGTTTTAAAGGACGTTTTGATACCATTGGAAGGATATTTGGTTTCGAAGGAAATTATTTATTATGGGTTACGAAAGGCATTTTTGTTGTGTTTTAAAAAGAGATTTTCTTTGCTTTCGAAGGAGGTTATCCAGAGGTTTTGACATATATGTTTTAAGATTTCAAAACATAAGCCCAATCTCAATTTAAAGGAATAACCATAGCATAAATAAACTAATGGATTTGAAATGAAGAAGTTTTCCTTGATTAAAAAGGTTAAAGGGTTTAAGCAATATATATATATATATATATATATATGCTTTCAAGGATAATAAACCACGGTGTTGGTATTATTTTGTTGTTATGTTTACTTCTTCATATACTTAATCACGTTGTTATTAATCCATAACTGTATTTTGGAAAAGGGCAGAATAACTAGTAAAATTGACCCAGTATTGAATATAGCTTAAGAAATCACAAAATCTTAATTAAAGATATTAACAGAGGCCAATAGGTTCATAATCAGACCATAAAAATTATGGTTGATATTGGCAAGGGCCAATAGTTTATAGTTAGCCTATGAAAACTATATTCGGATTGAGATTTTGATAGTTAGACAATAAGTTCCTATTTAGCCCATGAAAACTAGGATAAGAGAAATGTATTGGAGTTACCAATAGGTTCTTAGTGATCCCATGAAAATTATGAAATCGAGCAGATAGTCTATAAATAATTAACAGGTCAATAGTGATCTTGGAAACTATAATTGAGACAGATAATTAGAATGAATGGGGATGGGTAATCCAGTTTTGATTCACTTCTTCTGCATATCATCATAATGTTTTTAAATATTATGCTAAACCATTGTAGATGCCAGAGCACAGTATATGGTTTTATAAATGTTTTAGGATACTAGTGAGGAGAAACCCGTTCCGCTAAGCGGCATGGTCTCACTAGATTTCTAAATGGTTTGAGATGTAAATTATTATCCATACGAGGCTTTAAGTCTGACTCAAAGTTTTTGTTTCCCCCTTAAGCTCTAGGGTACTCAATTGATTTTGAGTAGGTTGAGAGTTAAGGTTTTCAGGTGTACTTTTAGACAAACAAAGCTTCCGAGGATGTTTTGGAGGCAATCTTATTATTAGAGATTTTTATTTTCGTTGTGTGTTTGATTGTAAAGGCAAACTTTTTTCATGCCTTGTTATATACTCTAATCAACCAAGGGTGCATCTTCATCTGTTGCTCTTGGCATATTATTTAATAATTATATATTATCTGAATGTGGTCTGCGAATTGGGATTATATAATCAATTTGGAATATTTTGAAATGGAATGTGGAATTTGTTTGATGTTTAATTTTTTTTCCATATTCTTGTGTTTCTATGTATCAATGTATCTAATATCACCATATTTGGTCGTCGAGGATTAATAACTATGGATGACTGCAGCATCCGTAGCCGTTAGTTTTAGGCCTCCAAGTAAGGGGATGTTACAAGTGGTATCAAAGCATAGGTTTATGAAACTTTAAAAGAAACTTAAACCTAAAAGGATTTTTCAGACATAATCCAATAAATCAGATAAGATGATTCGGTTTGGGTTAACGTTATAATAATGTACTTGTATTTGATATATAGTTATATATATACATATAAGTACGTATACCATGCTCTCTAAGACCTTTCTTTTATATCTTACTAAGGCTCGTATGCAGATTTACGAGAAAGGAGATATGGAAGTAGGAAACAGAAGAGGAAATCTCAGTGGAAGTAGCATCACAACTAATGGAAATGCTTGATCCACTACAAGGAGGAACCCAGGTAGACAGGATAATTCCAGTAATCAAAATGCTGATGCCAATGTGAGCGTTGGATTCCACCAGTAGATATGGGGGAGATGTATCAGTTCTTTGTTAGTTTGCCGCAAGCAGGAGCTGCTGCTAATGTTACTGGAAATGTAGAAGGACCTAATCCTGTGGCTCCAGTTGGGAATCATTATGCTTTGCTCAGTAGAGATTACACCAGTCTGGATGGGAAGCCATTCATGGGAACAAAGAGTACCATAGAGTTCAGAATTGGTTGTTGCATTGTAAGTGTATATTTACTGATTTGAGTTTGAGTGATGGGTAAAAGAGAAGGTTGGCCTTCAGATAGTTGCAGGGTTCAGCACTACATTGGTGGAATAGTGTCACTGCCAAAGTTTTGGAAGAGCGGTTAACTTGGACTTATTTTAAAGTGAGATTTGAGAAGAAGTTTGTTTCTGAGTTTGCTAAGTCAGAACTGATGAGGAAATTTATTGATCTAGTTCAGAGAGATATGTCGGTAGTCAAATATGCTACTAAGTTTGAAGAGCTGTCTCGATATGGATATGCTACTATAGATACTGACATCAAGAGAAATGAGAGGTTCATTCAGGGATTGAGGCTCGAGCTTGCTAAAATGACCATGACACATGTTCGTGACCTTGAAATATAGTGATGGAGATGGCCATTCACCAATAGGAGTTGCTTGCTGATTTTCCTAAAGAAAGGCCAGTGGAAACTCGGGGTTCTCAAGGTAAAATGAGGAAGTTCTTTAAAAAGAAAGGAGCTTAGAAGGGAGATACTACTAAGAAGTTAAAGGCTGAGGTAGTTTGCTATAAGTGTGACAAGAAGGGTCACTTTGTGAATGAGTGCCGGTCAGGAAATGGGAAGAAAGTTGCAATTAAGAAGAATGTGAAGTTCTTCAACTATGATCAAGTTAGGCATTACATGAATTAGTGTCCAAAGCAAGTTAGGGAAGACAAAGGAAAAGTTTTTTCTATAGGACTAGCTAGGCCTACTGCACCTAATAAAGGAAAGATAGTGATGGAAGGTACGGTTTTGATTCAGAGTATTCCAGTTAGAGTACTTTTAGATACCGTTGCATCACATTCAGTCATATCTCAGTGTTTGGTTGATAGACTATGTTTAGAACCCTACCTTGTTACTTTCTTAAGGGTTGCGAATCCAATAGGAGCGTATGAAACTCTAGGGTTGAGATATGACCAGTTAGAGCTTGACTTGTTACGTCATAAATTTGCGTGCAGTTTGTATGTTATTGATTTCGTAAATATCAGAAACATTTTGGGTAGGTATGAGACTAGAATATTTTGCCAAGATAGAGAAATATCACTGAGACACCCTGATAGTCATAACCGAGTACTATTCTAGGTAGAGAATACTGACCTGAGTATTGGTGCTTTACTTAATGCTATGGAGGTAGGAAATGAGTTAAGTCAGGTCCGGGTAGTAAGAGAATTTGTAGATGTCTTTGAGCCAATCACTGGGCTATCATCAAAAAGAGCTATTGAGTTTAGAATAGATCTTACGCCAAGATTTGAACCTGTAAGTAGACCACCCAGCAGGATGATACCGACTGAGATAAAGGAATTGAAGGTGAAACTAACGGATCTAAAAGGAAGGAGTTTTATTATACCATGCAGTGCGCCTTGGGGACCGACTGCGGTGCTCTTGAATAAACTAGATGGGCGTTGAGGATGTGTATCGACTACCGTAATTTGAATGAAAGGACGATTAAGAATAAGTATCCTTTGCCAAGAATAGATGATCCGTTCGATTAGTTGAGTTGGAGCCAGAGTGTTTTCCCAGTTGAACTTGGCGACAGGTTTCCATCTGTTAAGAGTTGCAGAGGACAGTTTTCCTTTGACAGCATTTCGAACTAGGTATGGTTCATATGAGTGATTGGTGATGCCATTCGAATTAACGAATGCACCTGACTTCTTCGTGGATTTGATAAACCAAGTTTTCTGAGAGCATTTGGATAGGTTTGACTAGTGTTTACAGATGACATTCTAGTCTACTCTAAGGATGAGATGAGCATGGAGTTCATTTTTGACTGGTACTTGTGACGCTGAAGCAAAATCAGCTAATAGCGAAGTTTACCAAGTGCCATTTATGGAATAAAGAGGTTAAATTTCTTGGTCACATGGTTTTGGAGAAAGGATTGTCAATCGATCTAGATAAGATCGAAGCGGTGAATAATTGGAAGAAATCAGAGACGGTGACTGAGATCAGGATTTTTCTGGGACTTGCTAGCTACTATTGAAGATTCATTAATAATTTCTCATGGATAGTTGCACCCTTAACTAATCTAACCAGGAAGGAGGTGAAGTTTGTCTGGTCCGACAAATGCGAGGAAGCATTCCTTAAGTTAAATCATTTGTTGACCAATGCACCCATGTTATAGTTTCAGACGAAAACCAAGGGTTGGTGGTATATACTAATGCATGTGGAACTGGTTTGGGAGCAATATTAATGCAGAATGGTAAAGTGATTGCCTACGCATCTAGGCAGCTTAGACTGCATGAAATTAGATACCCCACTCATGATTTGGAGTTAGCAGTTGTGATCTTCGCATTAAATATTTGGAGACAGTATCTCTTAGGGGAGAGGTTTAAGCTTTATACCAATCATAAGTCTTTGAGATACTTATTTTCTCAGAAGGAGTTAAATATGAGATAGTAGAGGTAGCTAGAGTTTTTGGCTGCTTATGATTTGAGTGTAGAATATACACACAGAAAAGGTAAAAAGATAGCAGAGTCTCTTAGCAGAAAACATCAGAATGTGATGTTAGCTATGTTGGCAGAGTAGAAATATTTAGAAGCTTTAGTCAGTTGTGATATGTAGTTAAGATTGACTGCTGGTTCTAGTCAGAGTTCCACCAAGTTTTCTTATTTAAGGTCGACCAGTATTGATTGAGAAAATTGCTTCTAATCAAAAGGAGGATCCAGTGTTAGCTGAGAGAATCAGAAGGCTTGAGGTTGGAACTGAGATCGATGATCTAGAGGATTTTAGCCTTGACCAGAGAGGATGATTGATAATGAAGGGATGATTGTGTGTTTCGAATATTGAGGACTTAAGGAAAGAATTTCTTGGAGAATGTCATCGATCCAAATTTAGGATTCATCCTGGAGGGACCAAGATGTATCAGGATATGAAGAGGAGCTTCTATTGTGAAGGCATGAAGAGGGATGATGGCTTGTGGGTTAGGCAGTGTGCAAACTTTCGACTAGCGAAAGCCAAACATTAGAAGCCGAGTGGGTTTCCTCGGCCTTTAGAGATTCTAATTTAGAAATTGGATTCGATACTCATGGATTTTATAGATGGGTTACCAAGGACTAATAGGGGTGGTGAAAGTATATGGGTTATAGTGGACAGACTGACCAAAAGTTACCATTTCATTCCAGTTAGGTCAACCAGAATGACGCCTTTTTTAGCTAAGTTGTTCTTGAAGAACATAGTTAGACCGTAGGGAGTTCCTAGTAGTACAGTCGATGACAAAGATGCTTTATACACTAGTGAAATCTGGAAGAGTCTACAAGAAGTGATGAGTACCAAGCTTAATATGAGTACTACATATCTCTCTCGGACGGATGGGTAGATAAAGAGAGTCAATAAGGCAATCAAAGATTTATTAAGAGTTTGTGCATTAGACTTTGGTAGATCTTGGGAGGATCACCTACATTTATTTGAATTTTCCAACAATAAATGTTTGCGCCAAAAATGGTCACAAACACCCAATATCGTGAAAGCACCCGTTTATCAACACAGATCAGTAATAACTAACACAGAACTCAGATCTAAGAGATAGTAAATGCAGCAAATTACAAATAACAATGAACAACACAGGATTTATAGTGGTACGGCGATCGTGCCTACGTCCACTTTGAAGTTGGTGACTTTATTGATATTCTCTTGATGATTACAATCGATTACAGCGAATTACAACTGATGATACCTTTCAGATCTGATTACAACAGCAATAATGGAGTATGGAATTGAATCCGGCAGAGTCTGGAAGTTCAATGGCGAAAGCTCCAAAAGATCCCCTTTTCTGAAGGCTTCAGGGTGCTATTTATAGGCGTTGGAGGCCCAGATCTCGCTCAAACTTCAGGAAACTTTTTCTGGCACGTGACTGGGCCCACGCGACCGACCCCACCATGCTTCGACTCGATCTGAGATCGATTCGAAGTGATTTCGAATCCATCAAAAAATGATCCAATCGAGCTGAAACTTGGCAGGAACAATCTTTACCTTGTATGGAAGCTACTGAGAAAATTTCGTTGCATTTGGATCAGTGGTTTAGGAGATACGATCGATTCGAGTTGGTATTTTCGGTTGGCTGTTTGGCTCGAATCGATCACTTCGAATCGATGGTTTTGAATCGATCAACGCGCGTTCCTGAGTGATGACGTGGTGCGCGCTTTAGGGATCGATCCACTTTTATCGCCGAATTGATTGTTTCGTAGCCGTGAGTTTCGCCTCGTTCGTATCAACGGCCGTTGCATAGTTTGAATCAATCAACTACGTAAGTCTCGCATTGTCCTGCATCTACCTAGTTCGAATCGAGGAGAGGGGGCTTCCTTCACATTGATGGTAAGTTCGCATCGATACTTGTGATGGATACGAACTGAAGCTCCGCGATGGGTTCGAATGATCATCGATTCGAACTAGGCACTAGCGTGAACGATATGAAATTCATGGATACGAGGACGCAACCCACTGATAGGTATGAAACAGTGCTCTAGCATGGATACGAACGTGCTGATGGATTCGAATGTGATCGATTCGAAGTATATGGAGCCTGATGGATTCGAACTTGTTGAGGTGGTGCCCATCTGATGGGTTCGAACCGATCGATTCGAAGTGATCAAAATCATGCATGATCGGTTCGAACTCGATCGACTCGAAGCGTATGCAAACCGATGGATTCGAATAAGGCAATTACTGATGGATTCGAACCCCATCGGTTCGAAATGGACACCTTCTCAA
This sequence comes from Allium cepa, assembly GCA_030765085.1. Classification (NCBI taxonomy): domain Eukaryota; kingdom Viridiplantae; phylum Streptophyta; class Magnoliopsida; order Asparagales; family Amaryllidaceae; genus Allium; species Allium cepa. Next base: position 441,727,264 of record CM060938.1, on the reverse strand, counting down.
CAAGCTGATGGTTTCGAACTGTGTACTTTGGCTAACTTGCATCGATCATATCTCGCTCATACGAACTCCGATTAACCTGAAATTTGAAACACTGGCTTTCATGGTCTTGCTTGTCATGTCTTATCGATTGTGGCCTGATCCAGGTTCGGACAGAATTCATCGATATCCATAGCGAAGTGAAGTGCAACCAATCTCTGAGATGAACTGTCTTCCATTTTTGACCGATCTTTTGGTATCTCGGCTTTGCCAAAAAGCGGGATAACATTTTTTCCCCAAAACATGCCTTGCGGTAGGAAGGTGTGTTTTGTAATGCCTTGAGTTGGATGTTCATATCCTATCATCAACCTGTAAAGAACTTGATAGTTTCATATGTCCTCAAATGACGATCGTTCGGGATCGAGCTATTTGGGATGAAGCGCGGCCGTTCATGGTCAAGCGCCTAACTTCAAATGACGATCGTTCGCGATCAAGTCATTTGAGGTGAAGTGCGACCGTGCGCGGTCAAGCGTATAAATCCATGCATCGATCGTTCGGGATCGTATGCCACTTGAGGTGAATCGGGACCGTTCGCGGTCTGCGCCGTTCGCGGCAAAGGATGGAATAGGACCGTTCGTGGTCGATGTTGTTCATGGCAAAAGATTGAATGGGACCGTTCGCGGTCGATGCCGTTCGTGGCAATTGAAGAGATGGGACCGTTCGCGGTCGATGCCGTTCGCGGCAAATGGTGATCGTTCACGATCAAGTGCCGTTCAAGGCGAATGGTGACCATTCGAGGTCGGATTTCATAATAAGTGAATCATGACCGTTCGCGGTCGGTGCCGTTCCAGGCAGAAAGTGATCGTTCGCGATCAACTGTCATATAAGTGAATCGTGACCGTTCGCGGTCGGGTGCCGTTCGAGGTGAATTGTGACCGTTCGAGGTCGGGCTGTGACCGTTCGAGGTCGGGTGCCGTTCGAGGCGAGAAAGTGTGCCTGGGAGGGCTTGGTGTTATCGATGCCAGGGTCACGTTCGGGCGAGTTCCTGGATCGTTTGTCAGGGCGGTTTATCGCCATCTCAGAACATGCCTAAGGACCGTTCGCGACCCCGTACATGTGTAAGTAGCTTAGCCATTTCAGAGTTATCAGAATCAAATATCTATTCAACAGATGAGTTTTAAAACAAAAATTTCCAAACAAACAAAGTCTAAATGTTCAAATCAAAACGAAACAAAAGCAAAGCATGGAGGTCAAAGTGTAAGTTCCCACTACGAAACGATCAATGATCACTCAGAGCATGCCTGGAGATCGTTCGCGATCTCGCACATGTGTAAATGATTTAATTGTGTTAGTGGAAGCTTATTACTTGTTCATCGTTATTTCAATCAATTGATAACCAAACGGTGCCTTGATTCAGGGTCGCCTCTAGCTGATGTGGACGGTGGTCGCACTGGTTCCGCCGTCGGAGCTCGCCTCCTCACATACTGAAGGAGCATACCGTTCCTGATATGCCCTTCCACCTCGTCCTTCAGATGCCTACAGTCATTAGTGTTATGACCGTTTAATTCATGGAATACACAAAACTTATCTGATTTCCTTTCGTCAGAGGTTGGATCCCTTCGCATTGGCCTACGATACGGAACCTGCTCTTTGGTATCCTGATAAATTCGTTCCAGGCTCTCATTCAGGTCAGTGTATGTGGTGAATCGCGGCTCCCTCCTTTGCCGCTTTGATCTGTCTCCGTCATTCTCAGTTCTTCTTTTACCTTTATCCTTGTCCGAGTTCTTTTCAAGAGGCTTTTTGTCTTTGAGCGCATAAACTTCTATCTCCTCTCCTTCTTCTCTTTCTGCATTCGCATCCTCTAATCGTAAAAACTTTTCTGCCTCATGATAGAATTCTCCTAGATCCACGGTTGGATCCTTAGTTAATGAATTTTTGAACTCCGTTCCGTCAGCTATTCCGGACACAGCCGCCATCATAACCATGGATGGATCTGGTCGATCCACCGAAGCTGCCGCCACATTGAACCGCGTCAGAAAACTCCTCAATGTCTCTCCAGCCTTCTGTTTTAAAGTTGCCAAAGTCATCACATTCTTGGGTCTTGTAATGTGAACCCTGAATTGCCTCATAAATCTCTCAGTTAAATCATTCCATGTTCCGATGGATCCATTCTCTAGTTGCCTGAACCATAACGCCGCAATATCCGCTAAGTACAATGGAAAACACCGGGCCATAACCTCCTTTGATGCCTCCCAGCACTTCCATATGCCTCATATATTTCGTCAGATGGACCGTGGGGTCCGTTCTTCTGTCATACATGTCCAACGATGGTAACTTGAAATCCGGTGGGTTCCTAGCTTGCCTAATTGCTGGAGTAAGAGGACCCCTATTAACATCCTCCAAATCTTTGTTCACCAAACCGCCTCTCAAAGCTCGCCTAACCATCTCTGCCAACTTGTCGTTGTCTCCAAGATGTAATCTTCGTTCATTACTTTCAACCTGCCCCCCGAGTTCACGAGGGAACTCTGGGATCTGCCCCCTTGACTGAGTGTTCACTCCTCTACTACTCCCAGCTTGCGCAGATGCTCCTCTTTCTCTCTCCGAAATTGGATCAATGTTCTCCATGGGTGCGCCTCCTAATCCAGGTGCTATACCGGATGGTCCTGCTCCGTTCTAGACTCCATTGGCTTTTCTATTCTGTGCCCCAAGTTGTCCTATTTGTTGAAATAAACTCTGGATCAACTCCTCTTGTTTCTTCATCATTGTCTCCATCTCGTCCCTAGTGATGAAGATCGACGCTTGATTCGCTCCTGAGGAAGCCTCTTGACTTCCTTGATGTTCACTTCTCTCTGGCCTTTGTTTCTTACTTGTTTGTCTCGTCATGGTTCTTAGATCTAAATTCCTAAGTCTCTAAATTCAACTTCCCCTGAATCAGCTTCTCGGTGAAAGCAGCAAAATGTTTGCGCCAAAAATGGTCACAAACACCCAATATCGTGAAAGCACCCATTTATCAACACAGATCAGTAATAACTAACACAGAACTCAGATCTAAGAGATAGTAAATGCAGCAAATTACAAATAACAATGAACAACACAGGATATATAGTGGTTCGGCGATCGTGCCTACGTCCACTTTGAAGTTGGTGACTTTATTGATATTCTCTTGATGATTACAATAGATTACAGTGAATTACAACTGATGATAGCTTTCAGATCTGATTACAACAGCAATAATGGAGTATGGAATTGAATCCGGCAGAGTATGGACGTTCAATGGCGAAAGCTCCAAAAGATCCCCTTTTCTAAAGGCTTCAGGGTGCTATTTATAGGCGTTGGAGGCCCAGATCTTGCTCAAACTTCGGGAGACTTTTCTGGCACGTGAGTGGGCCCACGCGACCGACCCCACCAAGTTTCGACTCGATCTGAGATCGATTCGAAGTGATTTCGAATCCATCAAAAAATGATCCAATCGAGCTGAAACTTGGCAGGAACAATCTTTACCTTGTATGGAAGCTACTATGAAAATTTCATTGCATTTGGATCAGTGGTTTAGGAGATACGATCGATTCGAGTTGGTGATTTTCGGTTGGCTGTTTGGCTCGAATCGATCACTTCGAATCGATGGTTTCGAATCGATCAATGCGCATGCCTGAGTGATGACGTGGTGCGCGCTTTAGGGATCGATCCACTTTTATCGCCGAATTGATCGTTTCATAGCCATGAGTTTCGCCTCGTTCGTCTCAACGGCCGTTGCATAGTTTGAATCAATCAACTACGTAAGTCTCGCGTTGTCCTGCTTCTGCCTAGTTCGAATCGAGGAGAGGGGGCTTCCTTCGCATCGATGGTAAGTTCGCATCGATACTTGTGATGGATACGAACTGAAGCTCCGCGATGGGTTCGAATAATCATCGATTCGAACTAGGCACTGGCGTGAACAATATGAAATTCATGGATATGAGGACGCAACCCACTGATGGGTACGAAAAAGTGCTCTAGCATGGATACGAACGTGCTGGTGGATTCGAATGTGATCGATTCGAAGTATATGGAGCCTGATGGATTCGAACTTGTTGAGGTGATGCCCATCTGATGGGTTCGAACCGATCGATTCGAAGTGATCAAAATCATGCCTGATCGGTTCGAACTCGATCGACTCGAAGCGTATGCGAACCGATGGATTCGAATAAGGCAATTACTAATGGATTCGAACCCCATCGGTTCGAAATGGACACCTTCTCAACAAGCTGATGGTTTCGAACTGTGTACTTTGGCTAACTTGCATCGATCATATCTCGCTCATACGAACTCCGATTAACCTGAAATTTGAAACACTGGCTTTCATGGTCTTGCTTGTCATGTCTTATCGATTGTGGCCTGATCCGGGTTTGGATAGAATTCATCGATATCCATAGCGAAGTGAAGCGCAACCAATCTCTGAGACGAACTATCTTCCATTTTTGACCGATCTTTTGGTATCTCGGCTTTGCCAAAAAGCGGGATAACAATAAAAATTATCAGACTAGTATAGGAATGGCGCCGTTTGAAGCCTTGTATGGAAGTCCATGCAAATTACCCGCATGTTGGTTGGAAACCAGAGACAGATTAGTCTTAGGTCCAGCTTTGGTTACAAAGGCGTCAGGGAAGATTGAGTTGATTCGAGAAAGGATGAAGGAATCTTGGTCTATACAACAGTTATGCAAATAAAAGGCTTAAGGACCTACAATTCTCAATTGGAGATAAGGTTTTCATTAATGTATCACCTATGAAGAGTGTGATATGATTTGGCAAGTCGGGGAAGCTAGTCCCAAATATGTAGGTCCATTCCAGATTATAGAGAGGATTGGAAAGTTCGCATACAGAGTGGATTGCAGAGCAGTATGGAAGGTGTCCATAATGTATTTCATGTGTCTAATCTTCGCAAGTATGTGCATGATCCAGAGACTACTGTTCCTCCGACAGGGTTGGAAGACTTAGTAGTAGAGCCTAATTTGACTTTTGTTAGACAACTAGTTCGGCTTGTAGCTAGAGATGAGAAAAGATTCAGGAATAAGACAATCAGGTTGGTGAAAGTTCAGTGGAGTGACAACGAGAAGGACCATACTTGGGAGACAGAGGACAAGATTATAGATACTTATCCTGATCTTCTTTGAAGGTATGTCTATATTAGATTTATATAGGTAGCTGCTAGTCAGTTAGACTAGTATGGTCGCTAGGAGTTGTTACAGATGATTGATATGTTTAGTATTTAGTCCTTAAAGAATTTCGAGGATGAAATCCTTTAAGGGAGAGAGCCTATAATATCCCTAACTTTAATAAAACTATTCATGAAATTTAATTAGATAAATTAAATAGAATAATGATGATAAGGGGATTGATATTTAAATAAATTATATAAAGGGCCATGCTTAATAATAAAAAATATGGTCTTTAAATTGGTTTAAAGTTTAATTAGTTTACACATGGGTATATTAGTAAATAGCCATTATATCTTACACAGCAATACTCCTTTGTAATTGCCCATTCACGTTTCATTTTCTCACTTTTAAAAACAAAAACAATAAACCTAAATTAGAGCCAGCCATTAACAAGGAGGAAAAGAGGAAAATTCAATCTAAAAGCTAAGGATTAAAGCTAGGAAGGATTAACCAACAACAAATCTCAAATTCCTTATCATATCTAAGGTGAATAATGATTTCATTCCATCTCTATTTTATTTTATTGTTATATATTTTTTGGGATTATGGTTAAATTCTTTTTTATGATGACATGGATGATGATATGCTTGAATAATATTATGTTCGATTTATTTTAATTCATTCACATATGAATTTGCACGATTTAAATGTAAAACTGAGAGTTTAAGATTTTAGAATGCCATGGAAATTTTTTATATTAAGTAAAACATGATTTTGGAGATGGGTTTTAATTTTTAGAATTTTCCGAGCAATAGAAAATTTATTACGAATTTCTAAGGAAGATATGATATAATTGGTTTAAATTTTATTTCAGGAAGAAATTGGGTATGAAATTTTAATACGTTTAATTACATGATAAAATTGGAATTCTATTATTTTTTAGGACTTTTCCCAATTATTTACTAGGAAAAATAAATTATTTCAAGAGAAGGACTTATTTTCAAATATTGATTTTGTTAATAGAAGGGCTTAAACATTATAATTCCTTTGATTTGGATCTGATTAAATACAGCAGTTATCTTTTTAAAGTATTTGAAAAGTTTCGAGGCAACCAATCAAAGGTTTACAAAATAGGCAAGTTGTTATAAAGCAATGACTAAAAGAAGCTAAATTTTAGCCTAACTCGGAAAAGTTAGTTTTTCTTCTAATAGTGGCACCGCTCCATCTCAGTCGAAACCTACACAGTCGAAACCCATATAGTCGAAACCAATAGACAAGATATCACTTGGATGGTACGCCGTGGATTGGAAGGAAGCGAAAGCTTTGGTGTCGAAAGGAATGCTTCCGAAGGGGTCGAAACCTTGTTTAGTCATCAAAAGTTAAGTATTTGTTTTTTTACTTAAAGCTTTCGACATAGTCGAAGCATATGATTTCGAAAGGGTTTTTATAAATGGTTTTGAAAAAGGTTTCTATACAGAGAAAACGTATTAGCTTTCGAAGGGGAACTTATTTCTTTAAATAAGAGCTTTCAAAAGAAATTGGTTTCGACCAAGTTGAAACCCGGCCACTAATTTCTCCTTTTGACTGCATTGAAGCCATCTAAGCTGTCGAAGGGCTACCTTTGTTTTAACTTAAACTAAACCTTTTCCTGAATGATTTCGAAGAGGTTGGGGGTTTCGAAGCTAATTGAGTCGAAAGAGGGTTTCGGCTCTATCCTTCAATGTTTTAATTTAAAAGGTTGTTGCTCTCGACCAGGTGGTTCCAACACCATCAATGTTTTCCTAAAATCAATTTTATAAGGGTTTCGAAAGTAATACTTTCATATACAACCATTTTGACCCAAATGATGTTTTTAAAGAGCAAACCCAATGCTTTCGAAAGGGTATTTTGATTTGTTTGAAGATATGTTTTAAAGGATGTTTTGATACCATTGAAAGATATTGGTTTCGAAGGAAATTATTTATTAAGGACTTCAAAAGGAAATTTTCTTGTGTTTTGAAAAGAGATTTTCCTTGCTTTCGAAGGAGGTTATCCAGAGGTTTCAAAAGAGATGTTTAAGATTTCAAAACATAAATCCAATCTCAATTTAAAGGAATAACCATGGCATAAATAAACTAATGGATTTGAAATGATGATTTTTTCCTTGATTAAAAAGGTTAAAGGCTTTGACCAGGATGTAAATATAAAAAGATGATTTCAAGGATAATAAACCACAGGCATTGGTATTATTTTGCTGTTATGTTTACTTCTTCATATATTTATTCACATTGTTATTAACATATAACTGTATTTTGGAAAAGGGTAGAATAACTAGTAAGGTTGACCCAGTTGTGAATATAGCTTAAGAAATGTTAAAATCTTAATTAAAGATATTGGCAAGGGCCAATAGGTTCGTAGTCAGCCCATGAAAATTATGATTAATATTGGCAGGGGCTAATAGGTCCATGGAAACTATATATGGATTAAGAAATTGACAGTTAGTCAATAGGTTCCTAGTTAGACCATGAAAACTAGGATAAGAGAAAAGATATTGGAGTTATCAATAGGTTCTTAGTGATACCATGAAAACTATGAAATCGGGCAGATATACCATAAATAATTAACAGGTTAACAGTAACCCTTGAAACTATAATTGAGATAGATAGTCAGAATGAATGGGGATGGGTAGTCTAGATTTGATTTTCTTCTTCTGCATATCATCATAATGTTTTTAAATACTACGCTTAAACATTGTGGATGCATGAGCATAGTATATGGTTTTATAATTATTTTAGGATACTAGTAAGGGGAAACCCATTCCGCTAAGTGGCATGGTCTCACTAGATATCTAAATGGTTTGAGATGGTAAATTATTATTCATACGAGGTTTTATGTCTAACTCGAAGTTTTTGTTTACCCCTTAAACTTTTGGGTACTCAATTGATTTTGAGTAGGTTGAGAGTTAAGGTTTTCAGGTGTTCTTTTAAACGAATAAAGCTTTCGAGGACGTGCAGGAGGCAAGCTTGTTATTAGAGTTCTTTTATTTCCGTTATGTGTCTGATTGTAAAGGAAATCTATTTTAGTGCCTTATTATATACTCTGATGAACCAAAGGGGCGTCTTCATATGTCGCTCTTGGCGTATTTTGTAATAATTATATGTTATATGAATATGGTCTGCGAACTGGAAATAGTAATCAATTTGGAATCTTTTGAAATGGAATGTGGAATTTGTTTGCAATTTACATTTTTTCCACATTCTTGTGTTCATGTTTATCAATGTATCTAATATCGTCGTATTTGGTCATTAAGGATTAATAACTATGGATGACTACAACATCTGTAACCGTTAGTTTTGGGCCTCCAAGTAGGAGGATGTTACAAGCACTACTTCTGGTACCACCGAGTCAACTCTCGTAATTTCAGAACTAGTAGTTCTGAGCCTTCCCTCTAGCTTAATTCTAGGTCTTGATTCAAAGTGGATCAGAGCTTTCGAGGGATTAGATGATATTTCCTAGTCCATGGGGGATGACTTTACTATAACCAACGCCTCAGGCCCATTCGAATCCATTTGCATTTCGGAGAAGTGGAAAACATATGTCTATGGTCAAGAGTAAGACTGAGCCTAGTCTCAAAAAACATACAAACGTAGGAGAGTCTCAAATTTCTTCTTGAATCCATCATATCACTATCAATCCTTCAAAGAGCAGCAGCACTGGCGCTACTATGGAGGCTTCCAAGCCCCTATCAACCGTCCTGAAAATCATTCCATCATTATTTCCAAAGTCGATGCCGCCCTTTTCGGAGGCAACACACCAAATGATGGCAAAGGTAAGAAGAGGCTCCATGATGGCTCAAGCGGCAAGGCAAGGAAGAAGAAGTGGAGGGGCTAGAAGAAATAGGTTCCTCGTCAATCCTTCGATAATGGCAAGATTGTTTTTGTTTGTCTATTTTTGAGTTGTTAATTTTTTTTTATCCTTTTGTCGTATATAGTTGCGTTTGTGTGGGAGCAGCCCCTGGAAACATTGATGTTTATAAAAAGTGTTGTCATGAGAGACTATTTTGCCCTTGCAATCTATTTGTTCCATTTTTGTTCCATTTACATTGTCACATTTTTATATACTGTACTGACTATATACAACTGCCTGTATATATGAAATAATTGCATGCACTACAATTTATCCACATCATAAATGTTTATCTTCGTGCAATGCTTTTATTTACTGCAACTTTGTGCATATAAATAAAATTTCTGCAATTGCTTTAACTATATTCCATTGTTTAATTTTGTTTTACCATTGCAAAAGAGTTTTTTTTCAGCTGAAAAATCCAACGTTTAACCAACTATATGGTCATTCCAATTTATTGAAGATCGAGTACCCTCGAATAATAACCAGTTATATATTATCCAGTTATGTGTTATTCCCGATTTTTGAGGGACAACGGTTTGGACGTTCGCATCCCAATGTCTTTGATTTCGCCAATAACCAGGCATAATTGACATTATCCATTGATTGTCACCACTAGACCTCGGCAAAGTGTATCCCGCTGGGTCCTGAATGTGATCATTCCATTAGGACTATTTAACCACATATCGAGTACTATCTCCGGGACCCGGGCTTTCTGATGCCAATGTCCGAGCATCATTTCCTTGTCATATTCTACCTTTAAGCATTTTTCGAAGATAAGTAACGTAGGGAAAATCATCCGGTTGCCTCCAGTCCGATTATACTTTCTTGATCCTAATCCTAGAACAAAGGAGTACGACGGTATCTATTTTCGGGTTCCAAATTTCAATTCCACTTATGTCCAAGTGTGTGCGAAAGCATCCATCGACTATCCTCATTTTTCCTCGATCGATCATGTCTTGTTAGACTGAAAGCGCGGTCATTAATATTCCAACCGTAGACCGGTTCATATATCCAAGAACCTATGCCTTTGGATACCTATCTCTAGGAAACCGCTCTCAGTCTCACCTGTCTCCGGGTTTTGACTGAGAGTATCCGCTGATCGTCCTCATTTATCCTTGCCTAGCATATCCTTTCAAGCCGCCAGCATAGTCATGAACTTTTTATCCATGCGCCAGTTTTCATATCCAAAACCGAGTCTCTTTACTACCTGCCTCTAGACTTTCCTTATTGACCTTTCATATTTCCATGCAATAGTCAATACCAGAGGAATAGGGTCAAATTATCCAACCGACCTTTATAGTTGTATCCCTTTTACTCGAATCCCCAACTGAAGAAATCAGTACCAGATTGCACTACTAATCATGTAGTGCAATGTTTTGCTTACAAGAACATGGTTCCTTTAGTTTAAGAAGCTAACTTTTATTTATAAAAGGATAACATAGCAAGTCCTGTCTTATTACATTACCTCCAGAATCCTCGAGTGACTTATTGGCGCAAAATAAACTAAATAAAACTAAATGAAATAGCATTGAAGCAAGTCGTTATTCCATACACATGGAATCGAGATTCCATCAACAATAGCTAGCTCCAACATTCCATCTCAAATATTTCGACCGATTGCATAAGGACTTTCCCAATTCGCACAAAGTGCCTCCTTGCTCGGGAGAACTCTTTTCAAAATGAGATCCCCTACCTCAAATGTACGACTTCGAACCTTGGTGTTAAAGTGTCGTGCTACTCTTTTTTGCCGAGCAGCAATCTTTAATTCCACCTCCTCTCCTTTCTCATCAACCTAATTGAGTAATTCGAGCAAGATTTCTTCGTTTACCTTTTGACTGCAAATCATTATATGATGAGAAGGGACTTCCAGTTTTATCAGGATCGTAGCTTCTGATCCGTATGCCGAAGCGAATGGTATATGTCTAGTCGCAGACTTGTGAGTCATCCTTTAAGCCCACGATGCCAGAGGAAACTTATTGACCCAATTGCCTTGGCTTTAGTTACCCATTTATTTAAGGTGGACATGTTGATTTTATTCACCTTTAGGACTAGTTATAAAATATAAATACTAATATTCTTGTGTGTGTGTGTATGCAGGATATATATGCAGGTACTGAAGAATGAAGACCGTACAATATAAAAATTCAAGACTGAGTATAAAGATTCAAGACTAAGCATAGAGATTCAAGACTAATGAATTCAAGATTGAAGAAATCAAGACCAAAGACTCATGACTATCAAGAGTTCAAGATTTCAAGAGTTCAAGTATCGAGATAAGTAATAGTGTCTAGATTTATCTTAAAACTTCATAATAGCACTAAAATCTTTAATCGGATTTTAATAATGGAATGGAATCCACATTCTCGCTTTAATAGTAGGATGGAACCCACGACCTCTTTAGTGGGATGGAACACACAACCTTCTCTAGTGGAATGGAATCCACGAAATTTACAAAATTATTTATTTTGAATATTTTTCCAAAAACTTTTTAAAAGTCATCTCTCTCTCGGTTTAAATATTTTAGCCTTCAACTATTTTTATTATCTTTTATATTTTGATTTCAAAAGCATCTCTTGTTTTTAAACTATCTCCTGGTTTTAATATTATAGCCTTTAAATCTCAAAAATATATTCTATACTTAGTTTTTAATCTTTCTTTTATATTATAGATTATATATTTTTAAGATTATTTTTAAATCTCTTTTATAAGTTTAAACTATATTCAAAATGGTTTACAAAGTTTAGAAATTGTTTTAACAAGTTTTAGAATAGAAATCATTTTAAAAACAAAATCAATTTTCAAAATACATATGGGCATGTCGACATACCCATTCACCCACGTCGACATGGTGGCCATTTATTTCAAAATTTAAATTTTCAAAAGAAGAGTTTATTCATCATAACCTTTCATGAATGGATACGATTGTTGTTCCTCTGTAAATACCTGATGCTTGAACTGAATTTTAACACAAGTTTTCTTCATTTCTTCACTCTTTCTTCTACACACAGATGTTCTCTTTAATTTCAACCATTCTTAGAAATCCTAAGTGAATCAAACTCGATCATTTCCAGTTTGATTCTATGCCACTCTATCATTTGTAATCAAAGTGGTATATCGAGTCTCTCTATCTATTAAAGTGATATTGGAAACGGTGTGATTGTGGCATGTAAATCAACTGGTTAATCTTGTAGCTCGGTTAAATCAAGAGAGTTTGCCCTAAACTCGAAGATAGGAGGGTGTATCTTGTAGCCTTGAAATCGAGATTGTAATATCGACATTATATTTGAAAAGAAATCTGCACAAGAAATTGTGTGGGACTAGATGTAAGCTAACTCCGAAGCAGTATAAAATTTCGATGTGTTCTTTCCTTTCACTACTTTTTATTTACTATTTGCATCTGTGTCTGATTCTATGATTGTCTCTGTGTTTGTGAATTGCATCTGTCTGTGTTTAATTTCGAAAAATTTCAAAAATTCCATAAAATTCATTAAACACTATTCCCCCTCTAGTGTTATCCAGCCTTAAGATCCGTAATCCGCATTTTCAACAATCGTCTTCCCCTTCACCATCTCGCGCGGTAAACTCAAGGACAAAGTCCGCCAATGCCTACCTATTTATCGCCCTCCTCGGATGGTAAGTGTCATACTAATTCAGTTTGATATTCCATTTCAGCAACCTTCCTAAAGTCTTAGGCCGATACAATGCCAGCTTTAAAGGTTGATTCGTTAGCACATTAATCTAATGAACCTGAAATTACAACTTCCTTGACATAATCAGCAAGCAATAAGCAAGTTTATCCAATTTTAGGTAATTCTTTTAACCTCTAGTAAATCGTTTGCTGATATAATAGACCGGCCTTTGAATCCTTGCCTCCTTACGTTCCAATGATGCACTCAGTGCATGAGCATGCATTTCCAAATAGATAAAAAAATCCTCTACATCCAATGGTTTGAATGGAACCAATGGCATCTCCATATGCATTATTAAGTCCCCGAAGGCATTTCGACATTCCATCGTTCATTCAAAGTTTTTCTTTCCCTTTTTGCGAGCATTAAAGAAAGCTATACACTTATTTGTTGCCTTCGAGATAAACTAAATGTGTGTGGCAACCTTCCTATTCAAGCTCTGCAACTCCTTTTCATGGTCAGGGTACTAAAGTTCCTCGAGGCATTAATTTATTCTGGATTAGCCTCAATGCCCCTTGATATCACGATAAAGGTAAGAAATTTCCCCGATGCAACCCCCAAAGAGTATTTCAACTAATTAAACTTCATTTAATACTTCCACAATACCTTGAACATCATTAAAAGGCCATTCATGTAATTCCTTGATAGTTGTGACTTCATGAGCATATCGTCCACGTACACCTTCATTGTCCATCCGTTCGATTTGCTTTCTAAACATAGAATTCACCAACCTCTGCTATGTAGCTCTCACATGCTTCGAGCGGAATGGCATCACCTGGTAATTATACAATCCCAAATCCATTTTGAAGCTTGTTTACTCTTAGTCGGGCACATGCATCGGTATCTAGTGATAACTGGAATAACGGTCCATGAAAAAGAGAACATATGTCCTACGATCTCGTCCACCATCTGGTCAATCCTAGGCAAGGAAAATCTATCCTTCAAGCATGCTTTATTCAAGTTTGAATAGTCAATATACATCCGCCATTTTCAGTCTGATTACTTGACCAACATGGGGTTCGATACTCATTCTAGGTATAGATCATAGCAAATAAAACATTTCTCTTTCAATTTATCTACTTCCTCCTTCAATGTAGTGGATCACTTTGGATTCAAACTATGCCTCTTTTGCCTTATAGGTGGAAACTTCGGGTCCACATTCAGTGCATGGTAAGCTATCTTCAACGATATCCCACACATATATGAATGTATCCAAGCAAACACATTCAAGTTTGCATGTAGAAAACAAACTCCTTCCTCGATCCTGTGCTGAGTTGAGATCCAATCTTAAGAGTCCAAGTGAGATCATCCATATCAATCGAAATGTTAACCGTTAGCTCAGCCATTGCCATCTACATTTCCTTTGACTTCTTCCTTGAATCTATAGATTTATTAAACCAGCTGCGATTCCCAAGCCAGGGCTATGCTTTCGAGTTCTAAATGCAATGAGCTCTCTCTACTTTCTTTCCTTTCTCACATCGCTTTGCCTCTCTCAGCTCAACAACATAACATTCCATGCCTGCACTCTGATTTCCTATAACTGATCCGACCTCATTCTCCATGAGGAACTTCATAATCAAGCACTAATGAATGAGTGCTATCCAAAAATCAGCCAAAGTCGATCGGTCCAAAAAGACATTATACGCCGAATATTCATGAACTATAATAAACTTCTTAGTCCGCATTACCTTGCGATCTCCATCATCTAACTCAATTGATGGACTAATTGTCCCTATCGGTTGTGTTGCCTTGTTGGAAAATCCCCGAATCCTGGACTTACGAGGCTTACACCCTTCGTACTAACTCTCATCCGGTCGAAGGTGCTTCTAAACAAGATACTCACTGAGCTTCCACTACTCACCAAAACTCAATACAACGTAGCAGGGCCAACAACAACCATAATCACCATAGGATTGAAGGTTGGCACTTCCACTCCATCAAAATCTCTATTTCTAAGCACTATATCATCAACTACCATCCTTTGCTGCTTAGCCGGAGCTCCATCCTTGGTGCTAATGCAACTCTCCTGTGGTATTTGCTTCAATAAGCTCACGTACCATTCAATTTCCCTCCAGCTTTTCTCTGTCGAATGAGGTCCACATGTTGCAGTATTTATGATTGTCCTTCCATCTGTACACTTGGGCCTCTCTCTTCACTAGGTACAAGTTGATTTCCTTAGGCAATTGGCTCTTGGGATCTTGTATTTTATCCATCATTATGGGGCTTTCTCACATGCCGTTGTAATTTTTTTCTCCATTATTAATTCCTTCATAAAATCGATAAAATGTTGGCATTCATTGATATTATGTCCATGAGTTTCATGGAAACAACGGTACATGCCTGATCCCCGCTCTTCCCCGCTCGCATCCCTTCTAAGCGACTTTTTATACCGTTCTGCACTTTGCATAGCAAGGTATATATTTTACAACGTATTGTTTAAAGGCATATACTCATCATGCCTTATATTCCTCGGAAACATTTTGGGTCCAATTCGCTTACCACCAGAACCTTGATTTCTCTTTTTTTGATTATTTGAATCTCCAACAGTTACTACTACATTATAGTGTCACATTACTTTGGCCTCCTTCGGCCGTCCACCATCAGTCTTACCAACAGCTTGAATTACTTCTTCAAAATGCCCAAACCAATTAGCTTTTTGATGGAATTCCTCCATAGTCGTCAGCTACTTCATCTATGGTCATTTATCAAATTCTTTTCTGGATGTATGCCTTAGACCAATGCCATCAAAACCAAATCTTCCTTCGAATTACTAACCTCTATAACTACAATCTTAATCCTATTCAAGAACCATTTCAATAATTCCTGAGTTTTTTGGTAGAGTCTTGATAAGGACATCAGGTCCTTAGGCTAAGCAATATCGATCCTAAACTGCTCCATAAATTTCTTTGCCAACTCATCGAAGGTCGATATGGATTTTAGCATCAGCCGAGTAAACCACATCGATATAACACCTTCTAGAAAAATAGAAAACCATCTACACTGAACCATAATAATCGCTAGGGCACCATCCATGTGCCATTCGTATCTAAACAAATGTTATTTAGGATCAATAGCCCTTTTATACGATGACATTATTAGCATCGTAAACCTTCTAGGATACTCCTCATTCAAAATATTCTTTGTAAACGGAGTTCTACTTAGCGTAGAACCTCAATCCACATTTTTCCTTTTATTTTCCTCCACCAACAGCTTAACCATACTCATTATGAACTTCTCACTAGCATGAACTCCAAAGGTCGACCGTTAGGAGCAGCCCAGAGTGTTGCAAACGGTCTCAGTTCGCTCATTAACGTCTAGATTCTCCAATCTCTGAGAGAACCACACCTTCAGCCCTTTTTCACGTTTGATCATCTCCACAGCAGTTATCTGTACATAATTTCTCAAACTTTAACATCATGTTCATAACTATCACCATCATGTTATGGATCATCCTCAAAATCAGACAAGTCAGTAGCCTTGGGTCCCTGCCACTCTAAGGTCCCAAATTCATCTCGGCACTGACCTGATTTCAATCGGTGATGATATGAATTCCCTTAAAGGGCGGCCTCCTATATTTTCCAGCAACTGCTCCTGCTACTCCAGTAACCTTTCCTTTTACTTTTTTTTCCATCTCTTTTGTTCTGACCGAAAGCAGATGAGTTCTCCTGTTTAGATCCGGCAAGTGAAGTATCTCTCCTGCTCCTCTGGGTTCCTCATGGCTATCGGGCCAGCAAAGCTATACAAGCATACATGTTTCTAACAAAGCCATTTGACTATTAGTCAACTTATGATTCAGTGTCTGTATTATCTTACCAAACTCCACCCTAATAACCTCGACTAAACGATCCTTGCAAAGCAGTTGCCGACTGGTTATTAAATTTCACATGGTGAGAAGTTCCTTCCCCTGCACCAGATATTGCTTGAAATTTAATAGATTTTCTTGATGGAGTCATTGAATCATGCATGCAAAATCTTTAAGTTTCTTAGTGAAAAACTTATGGATCTAACCTTTAGGCACTCCAATCCACAAGAGAAAGCTAAATCTATGCCTAAGAATAGCCTTTCTCAGTGAAAACACTAAAAGTTTGTAACTTGGAATGGCATAACGTCGAAAATGTAGAAATATAGAGATCTAGCAAAAACTATAAGTAAAATAGAGAGAACACCAAAGTTTTTATAGTGGGTCGATGAATCTATGGCCTATATCTATTTTTATTGATTATAGACTATAGTCACAAGACAAAGAGTTTTGAGTTATAATAGCCTAGAACATCAAATAGTAAATGCCTTCGTGACTAGGGTTGAGAAGAGATAGAAGATGAAGAAAGCAAGGTGCCAAAAGTCCTTTCCCAAATGCCTTAGGTGTTGTATTAATAAGTATATCGTCCAGTAGAATCATCAAATCTCAATATGCCAAGTCTAACTCCGGATTCGAAAAAGCAGAAAAGGAAGCAGAGGTCCCTACACCGATAATTCATGATAAATTCATCTCGGTACCGATTATTCTGATCGGCACCGAACTGATTTTTTGATGGGGAGTTGTCCCATCTTCCCTCCTTAGGTCTTCAATCTTTGATCCATCAAGCTTCGAGAGTTTCTCCTTAGAAGTGGTGTTGTTTCCAAGAAGTTACGATATCTTCAATACTTGCCTTCTTTCCTTTGGTACTTCCTCAGAGTTGTTCACTTATTTCTTGAGAAATGGACACCAAAACGATCACTCTTGCTAGAAGTGCATAGAGCATAACCCCTTTAAGCCCACAGGAAGCACAAAAAGTGGTCGGTATTGATTTGTTTCCTCTGCTCCAAACTTACTTTAAATTATTGAGTCCATTCCTTTTGTCCTTACAAGCACGTTCCCAAGCCTTGAATCGTTTCGCCTTTATCTTGACGTCCAGATTTGTTTGAAAGCCATTTGATTAAAGAGATAAATAACACATGTCCCCCATAGTATGCTTCAGTTGGAAACAAAGAACGCTTTTGGAACAAGAAAATCATATATCACTACCCATGTACATTAGTTGGTTATCCAAAAGTTGCTTCAATGCATTGTCTTTATTCCATGGATATCTGTTCAATTGCTCTATATAGTAGGAAGTCTGTACTCCACATTAAGGGCAAGATCTACACTTTAGAGATCATTTCGCACCTTAATCAGGTACGTGCTACGTTTATTGCATTTACTTGCATTTTCTTTTGGGTTTGGTCCAAAATTCATCTCGATACCAAATAGTTCTATTCAGTACCGAATTGTTTTCTTTATCAATTTGGCAATGCTATATAAATTGAACACTTAGATAATATCATCACCTTCTTACATTTCAGCTCTATCTCTTTTCATACCTAATTCCTTCCATCATTCAATTCTAGTGCTGATTTGAAGCCATACCAGTCTCTTCAGCCAAACCGATTGCCTCCACCTCCTAGACACCGCCATTGGCCATCCTAAGTCATCGCTACCACCAGATTCCCATCTTGACCACTATCATTGCCTTAGGATAATTCGATTCCGACCTCTCTTTCAAGTCAAGACCCAACTCTCCATTTAGATCTAAAAACATTAAAGGTTGGTGATCACCGTTGTGGTTGGCTGGGCCGATGATTGTTCTCAGCTAAAGATGGATTAGGGCTTTAACTTGTGATTGGCCAAACTTTTAACCAATACTTTTTGTTGAACCTATGCCATTTCACTCCTTATCTTGAGTTGAACATGAGGCCAAAATGGATCATACTTGAGTTTTGAGACATCTAATTTTAACCTTGAGTTGATCTCATGTTTCATAATGTCTTTCTTTAGGTCAACTCGTGTTGTTCGTGGTTTTGTTAAACCTTCGAATTCTTATCCATTCAAAATGCGTGAACTAACTTTTGTTAACAAGTGGTCGTTCACATGTTATCGTTCTCGAGTTTAGTGAGACGGTTCTCTTCCAAGAACGGTCCCACTTAAGTTCCCACAATCAAATGATTCCATTGCATAGCATATTCGAGCATCGCAAATCTTGTGCCCTAGCAAAAGAGCATTCCGCGTTGCTTTGGATAATGGTTCCATTATCGACTACCCAATGATAATGGGTAAGGTCTGATGCACAGTTTTTTCATGCAATGTGACTCATTTTCAACCATGAGCGAGCTATCTACACAGGATGGTTAGTTCATGGTGTGCAGGACACATAATTCACATTGCATAGATTAGCAGTTTTACTTACCTCGGTCAATATTGAGAATTCAATTAGTCAACACATATCGATATCCATGTGATTTTGAGTATCGGTCACACAGGTTCACAATAAAAATAGAATTCCAAATAAAACATATTAGGCTGTGTTGAACGCCAAGTTTTCCTATTCAAAATGTCTCATCACTCTCCAAAATTCAACAGTTATGTTGGGCCATCAACTCCTTCTAAAGTTGGTTCTACCACTGTTTTGGCTTCGACTTCTATGCCTTCTAGACCTAAGCATTCAGTCATCGCTGAGTTATAAAGAATGACCGTTCAAGTAGAACCGATTCAAGAACAAACTCCTCCTTTAAATGAACATATCAACTTAATAGTTCTGAATGATTACCTCAACTTAATAGTTCTGAATGATTACCTAGAGCCCCAACTATATAACCGCCAAGATGATCTGAAGCCTATATCGGTAACATGGAGTTCCTAAGGATGATGTTCTACTTCTAAAAAAAATCCAACTAGAGCATAATCTTCCAAAGGATTACATGGCATGCAGTAGAAATATGTGCTTGGGCGGCGCTTTACCACCTTTCAATCCTTTCATGCGTATATTCCTCTAAGAACTCAGGCTTGCTCCAACCCAAGTCCATCCCAATGGATACACGTTTTTGAGTTCCTTATATGTCTAGTTCATGAACCTATCCAAATAACCTCCTAACTTCAGAGAGCTAACACATATCACGAGCTTCATACAACAGTGTGAATAGCCGCCTTATATGATCATTGAACCGTAGTGCCGATGCAAGGTCATTGAAGCGCTTCATAACAAACGTTCATATTTCAAGAACGAATATTTCTTTGTCTGATTCCCATACGGCATAACATACTTTGCCTTTTCAGTAAGATCCTTTCCTTTCCATACTTCTTCTTGCTTTGACTTTCACCTTCCAAGTATTTAATTTGCTATCTCCTTCCTTTATAGATGTTCATGCTTGAGACACGAGCATAGAGCATTCTGACATTCTTAGGATCCTTAACAGCATCCCATAACTTTCTTTTTAAATCATTTGCATTTCAAATCCCTCATCGTAAGCACTATCCATTAACTTCAAATTAAAAAAGGCCTTGGTCTAGACTTGAGAAGAACTAGGGCCACAGGCTTCTTACAGCTTTCATACTTCTAGGAGAAGAACTCTTCTACTTAAGGCACATTACCTGCCAAGGACTCAAAAGGAGAGAGGATGACATTTGTCCCGGCTTTCATAATATGCCATAAATAGAACATCGAAATCGTTTTTGCTAGCAATATATTTTTGGTCTGGTCAAGAGTAAGAAGTTCATTTGCCATCTCCTTAAACCCTTTCACTTCATCATCTCGAGCCCTGAGGTCATATTTAAGCTTGAGAATGTTGTAGTCCTTAGCCCTAAATATTTCTTGAATTTTAAATTTTTAGCTTCTTTAGCCTTAAAGTCTTCGGCTAGCATAGAAACTTCTAAATCATGGGAGACATACAGATTATCAACTTTTTATCGAAGATTGGAGATTTTTTTCTTAATCGCCTTAGCCTCTTCAAGAGTCCCTTTTAGACTATCAAATCTATGAGAAATCTGTTTAGTTTACATTTTAAATGTAAGATAAATAAATTTATTGATTAAAGTATTTAAAGTATCTTTATTGCATTTACCTGAAGAGAGTCTTGGTTTCCAGACTCCAAGTGCTTTTGAAAGTCATAAGGAGAAGTGAGGATGTCGATCTTATTTTTAAAAATAACCAAGGAAAACACTTAATCTAAGAGCTTCCTTAGCTAAAAGCTTCTTGCTCTGAAGACGAGAAACAAGGGGACTTGGTTTGTATGGGAGTAAGCTAGGAACTTCCTATTGATGAGAGAGGCTAGGGGTCACTTCCACTAGCATTTTAGAAATAGTTGTTGTCTTCTCAATCACCGCCTTCATGTTTTACAAGAAGGAGAGAACCTATAGCTAATTCGTTCGTACCTATAAATGAATGATAAGACATAAGTATAAGTTATTAAGCAAAAAATAGAATTATAGAAGAGAATTTGTTGCTAAGTACATATAGCTAAATCTTAAAGAGGAAGGTTAGGATCCAAGGTCTACCCCCAAATTGAGAGCCGAAAGCAGAAAAAGTACTACAAGACAACATTGAAATTTCGGGGGCGACTATCCTTTCCCTTCTTTTCATCCAACCATTAATGTGAGCTGAGATGACCTTTGATGAGAAACCCCAGGGAGCGACCTATGAAAGAAGAAATTAGGAAGATAAGGTCGCACATTATCCAATTCTCAACTGTTAATACCAAATACCTTCGGCGTTGGTCTTCTAAAAGAGATAAGACATGATCTAAACAAAGTTTAAAGGTCTATAAGGACTGTGACTTTTTGGGTTTATCTGTTAAAATAAAAGACTGTTTAGAATCATAACATTACTTCATAGAATAAAAATACTTAATTGAAATAGAAACTTACTAGCTTCCAAAAATATATTGATAATCCAAGGATCTTTGGATCTCACATAAAGCCACATCTACATAAGAGTCTTACCTATAAGGCTCTCGAGAGGTTGCTTCTTTCGAAACTGAAGGCAATACATTGGTCTAGGATTTATAGATTTGAAGTACCGAAGGTCAAAAAGATAATTTATTTCCTTATGAGATAACTCTTTGTACCCTCAAAAGGTATAATGATCATTAGGACCTAAAAGAGTGTTATAGGAAACCGAAGGGAGTTAGAAAGGATTTAAATTATAATGTTCAAGCAGGTTGATGAAGAAATGGGCTATGGGAAGAGAGATTATGTTTGATAAGGATTTTACAGCCCGAGTAAAGCATCCCTCCGACGAAGCAAACCATGCATCCATGTGTCTCAGAGCAATAGCGTCAACTCTGATCATGCCATGCTAAAAAATGATTGGGTCTAAATTTGACTTCCTACTTAAAGTGGGTAATCTCCAATAATCAAAAGTGGACCAAAAGCATAATAGTTTAGTCAAATCTTAAGAAAATAGAAATTTTTATAATATTTATATAGAAACAAAAGGCTATAACCAACAAAAAGTAAATGTAATTACAAATCACTATTATAAATACATAAATTTGCAGAAGTAACAAACCAAACCAACAATTTGACCATAAATGATTAAAGATCTCATTGCTATCAAATTATGAATTAATACCAACTATATAAACAATAATTAATTAATCTAATGATTAAAGATTGAAAATTATGAGGAGTATTTAAATTAAGTAGAATAGTTAAGGGTAGTTAAATTTAATTATCCCCTATTATGCATACGAATCAAGAATTAATTAAAATAAAATTACAAATTCATGGAAATTATAGAAAATTGATTTAAAATCAATTGGGTAATCAAACCAAGGAACTAAAATTTTTGAACCCAATAAACATTCGAAGAACGCATAAAACTCAAATCGAATAAAAGCACGTATAAATAATTGAATCTAATATTAAAATAACCGAAAACCTACTGATTTAGTACTTGATCCTAGAAATAGATTTAAAAGTTTGAGAATTTTTGAAGAAAATTATAATGGTTGATTGCTGTAAGGTAATAAAGTAAATGAAGAAGAAGAGCCAGTAAACTTTTATACGTTTGTAATAATAAATAAAAATTAAGAAAATCTCGGCCGTATATTCCAATATCTGTTGAAAATTAAGAATATCACTCTTTCAAAAAGTTGCATTGGAAAGATATGAATAGTTTTTGCAGAAAAGGAGAAAACCTCTTTTTCATAGAGCCAATCAAAGGAAGCCGCATGTAAGCAACATTAAATGCATAATAGACATGTTATTCTTTCGTTAGCATAACCATCTGCAAAACAACCGAAACTTAAACTTTCAAAGTCCACTTTGTACATAGCTAAAACAGGTAAATAGGCACAAGGAAGAAGTTGCAAAAAATAATAATTTCGGAGGCAACAAGTTTTTTTTTAGTCTGAAGGACACTTTTTAGTGTAAACTGAAAATGATAGTTAAAACTATCATTCTGTGATTTACACTAAAAAGTGTCTTTCATCCTAAAAAACAAACTTCTTGTCCGTGAAACTAAAAAAATTTCTAACTTTTTCCTTGAACCTAAAAACCCTTAGCTAAAATGAATTTAAGGGACATTTGTTATACCATATTTTATTGAATGACTTTTGGACATGCATATCTAAGACGGAAGGGTTACATAGTAGCTCATTCCTAAAAATATCGTACAAAACCAAAAGGATGGTCTACCTAATAACCCCAAAACCAGAGATAATTATGAGAAAGCTATAAAACCTGGACCCAAAGGTTTAAAACAGAAGGCTTAAATACAGAAAGGATTAAAATCTTGACCTACTTTTCAAAAAATTAAACATGAAAGCTTAAACTGGAAGGTTAATATAACCTAGCACCGTATTTAGTTGTCTATGAGTACAAGCTATCCAGTGCAAACCAGAGATCGAAGGGTATAATATTCCAAAAGGTTAAATGTAACGACCTAGAATTTTGGGTCGCCAAATTTGAACATTTAATTCATTTTAAATGTTAAATATGAGTTATAATTTGAATTTTGAAATAAAAGACTTTGGTTAAGTTAATAAAATTAGTCAAATTTCATATACGGGAATGAAATTGAAAATTTGAATAATAATAATTTAATATTAGAATTGGAATAATTAGTAATTCTGAGTGTAAATAGATATAAAATTTGATTCTAAAGTTTATTTTGAGTCTAATTGGATTTGAATTGTAATATTGGACCGTTGAATTTTGTATTAATTTAATAATATAATATTGCAAATAACCAGATTTTGATTTAAACTGAACCAGAATGATTTTGAATGTGAATATAAATTTTATACGAGTTATAATAGAATTAATAAAATTTTAAAGGTGAAATTTTGAGCGTTTTCGACAAATTCGAAAATCGCTCGATTTAATAGACGATTTAAAATAGCCTTCCGGGGCACGGTCTCGGAATTCGACGAAACCAGTTCCATTAGATCCGTAATAG
Organism: Allium cepa; assembly: GCA_030765085.1. NCBI lineage: Eukaryota > Viridiplantae > Streptophyta > Magnoliopsida > Asparagales > Amaryllidaceae > Allium > Allium cepa. Next base: position 441,703,387 of record CM060938.1, on the reverse strand, counting down.
TTAGTTATTATCGTATTTCAATTTTCGTAGCAATCGGAGTTGTCGTTTGACCCCGGCAGCTTAAAACGCTTAGAAAATACTTTAATTGGTTTAAATTAAAATTGATCGTTTAATTCCGTAGCTCACGCATACGATCGAATTATCTAACGAAACATGTTCCATTGTGTCCGGAACGCGGAAAAACCCTAGAATTGTCTGTCGGAACGCGTGGTTTGGAGGTTGTTTGCATAAACTGTTCAATTGAGAATTTTATTAATGAAATTATATTAAATTATATTATATAATTATATAATTGCAAACCCTAGCTTCATTTCTTCAGAGCCGCCGTTTATATCGTTCTATGGCCAAAAAACGATCGTCCTCCCCCACCAATTTCTCTTCATCCATCGACCTTTAGCCAAAATCGTCAACTAGTAAATCGAAGAGCCATTCGAGACAATGAAATCTATACGGCGAGAATGTGTCGTAGTGGAGTATGGAGGCCGAGGGGTAGTCGCGTTCGTGGTCGGCTAGGCTCATTTTACGCCAGCTGTGGGGGACCGGATCTTGGCCGATGGTGGAGTCGTCGACGAGCGACGTGGTGGCGAGCTCCGATCGAGTTGGATGCGATGAAGGCGGCGCGATTTCGAAGCCCTAGGTCGGCTATTTTGGGTTCGTTGTTCAATTTCGTGCCTGATGCTTGCGTGAGGAAGACGTGACGAGCGGCTCTGATGCTCCTGAGGGTTGAACAGCTAAGATGGTATAAGTTTTAAAAAAATGTTTTAAATACAATACAAACTTTAAAATCGAATAACTTGTTCATTCGATATTTGGTGACGTTGGAATCGCAGAAACGAACACTACGAAATGGTGCAGTTCTGGATTCATTCCGAGCAAGTAGAAATTTGAGTTAAATCGGACGTCGTTCGGTTTAATTTAAATTTCGAACGCTCGCCGGAAACTCAAGATAAGTTATTCTCACTCACATCTGGATGCTAGACAATTTAAATAGTAAATATTTAAATATCTGTGTGATTGGTTGAATATAAATGTCATATCTTCCTGAAATGATATTTATATAAGTGATGTGCTCATATTTGTGGATGCAGGGAAAAACAGGTTGGAGGGATCCAACTGGATTCCTCACAATGTAGGGATTATTTTTATATAATTGATGATGCATCGCATTTATATTCTGTGTTGGCTAAATTTTTGAATTCAGTTATATCGTGAGATATTTTGATAAATAAAATCTAGAATATTAAAAATAAATAAAATAAATTGGATTTTAAAGACTATGTTGAATAAAGAATTTAAAGGTGTAAAATTTGGAATTTGGAGTAGATGAAGAATGGAAATTGGTAAATTTGAGTCTTAAATGAAGTGGAAATTTTATCAATCTATAATGTGGAAGTATGGCTTTCTGGTGGGAAATTTTATAAGAAGTGATAAAGTGTTAAAATAACGATGGGTTATTTTTGACAATGAATAGTGTTTTTCCGGGAAATTAAAATATGTTTTAACGAAGCTTCCAAATATAAATTAATAGTTTAAAATGTAAATAAAATATTTTGAAATGCATTTTTCACCATTGGGATTTTATTTAAGTAAGTCATAAGTATTATTTTCCTTTAATAAATTCCCAAATGTTTATATAAAAATGTTTTCATCATATGCTTTGAAAATGAATTTTTGGGAAATGGAAAAAGGTGTTTAAACTTCAATAGGAGTTAATTTTTAAGCATGGAAAGGAAATTTATGTTGTTTAAACATGAATTTTGGGTTGTAATGGATTATGCTGGATTTATAAGAAAAGTTCTTTGGAATGTTTGAATGGAAGTGTGTTTTCCCTGGGAAACCAAGTTCATGTTTTAACAGATTTTATTTAAGAATAAGTTAAAGTTTAAACTTGATTTAAAAGAGTATTTTTGAAATTATTATTTTTAAGTAACTGATTAGTAATTTGCAACAGTAATTATGTACGAATACATTAGAAATTATTTTTACAAATGGATTTATTTAAAGGCTAGTTTTGAATAAAGTTATTAGAAATTATTGTTAATCCTTTTAAAATCTACTTTTAAATTTAATTTAACTAAACCTTTATGTAAAATCAAGTTTATGTCTTAATAAATAGTTTTTTACTTCACATATTTTAAATTTATATTTTAAGTAAATAACTAGAAGTAAATTTACATATTTTAAAGTATTTCGGTATAAAATGTTTTAACTGTTTTAAATCTAAGTGTTTTAAACTTGGTTATTTCCAATGGGATTAAATGGTAAAGGATTTACCTTGTAAAGGAAGAACTTTGGGAAAAAAATTTCAAACGAGTTTTGAAATTTGGAAATATATCTTGTAAAGATATTAGAGGCAAATAAATAATGTGGGAATTATTTATTGTGTGATGGATGCTTATGAATATTAATTGATGGTTAAATCACCGACTATCAATAAGTTACTTCTATAAGGGTTGCAAATCCTATAGGAGGGTGTGAAACACTTAGGATGAAGTATTACCACTTAGGGTTTGACTTGCTAGGTCATACCTTTGTTTGCAGTTTGCATGTATTTGACTTTTTAGGGCTCGGAATTATTCTATGGATGGATTGGTTAAGTAAATACGAAGCTAGGATATTTTGCTGAGATATGAAAATATCGCTTAGACACCCAGACTGTGGGGAACGAATTGTATATACTATAGAAAACCCTAGTTGTGAGGTAAATGCTTTATTGGGTGTTGTGGAGATACAAGACGAGTCGAATCGAGTTTTTATGGTTAGAGAATTCACAGATATTTTTGAACCAGTGATTGTACTGCCACCGAAATATGCCACTGATTTTCCAATATATTTGGTGCTCGGGGAAGAACCAGTGAGTAGGCCGCCAAGCATGATGACACCTACCAAAATGAGGGAGCTCAAGGTACAATTGGTGGATTTGGAAGGCAAGAATTTTATCACACCTAGTAATTCACCTTGGGGAGAAACCGTAGTTTTTTCTATGAAGCCGAACGGATCGTTAAGGTTATGTATCGATTATTGTTAGTTGAATGAGAAAACGATAAAGAATCGATATTCGTTTCCTATGATTGACGATTTATTCGATCAGTTGAGTAGGGTCAAGATATTTTCCTAGCTGGATTTAGCAACAAGTTTCCATCAGCATAGAGTGGCAGAGGATGGTATTCCTTTAACGACGTTTAGAACCAAATATGGATCATACGAATGGTTAGTGATGCTATTCAAACTGACTAATGCGCCAGCTTTCTTTGTAGATTTGATGATTCATATTTTACGATAGCATCTGGATAGTTCTGTATTGGTTTTCATAGACAATATTTTAATGTACTCTAAGGATGAAAGGGAGCATGAAGTTTGTCTTAGAGTAGTGCTTTAAATGATGAGGCAGCATATAAAGAAGGCGAAATTCTTGAAATGTCATTTCTGAAAAAAGGAAGTGAAGTTTCTTGGCCATGTAGTTTCAGAGAATGGGTAATTAGTAGATCTAGCTAAGATGGATGCCGTGAATAGTTGGAAGAGACTAGAAATAGTGACTGAGATAAAAAGTTTTCTGGGATTGGCTAGTTACCATAGGAATTTTATTAAGGATTTTTTGCAGATAGCGGCACCAATGACCAAGCTAACTCGAAAGGATGTGAAGTTCATTTGGACTAATAAGTGTGAGGAGGCATTCTAGAAGCTGAAATACTTATTGACCAATGCACCTATATTGGTAGTTCCAGAGGGAATCAAGATTTGGTGGTATACGCGGATGCATGTGGAACAGGGTTAGGAGTTGTGTTAATGAAGAAAGGTAAAGTCATCGTCTATGATTCTCGAAAGCTTGGATCGCATGAATTCAGATGCCCAACCCATGACTTGGAGTTAGCCGCGTTGATTTTTGCACTGAAATGTGGAGACATTATCTTTTGAAGAAAGATTTGAGTCGTATATGGATCATAAATCGTTAAAGAATTTGTTCTCTCAAAAGGAGCTGAACATGAGACAGCGAAGATGGTTAGAGTTTATTGCTGCTTATGATTTTGGGATTGAGTACACACTGTGGAAAGGAAACAAGGTTATAGATGCGCTTAGTAGGAAACATTAGAATGCAGTGTTGGCTATGATAGCAGAATGGAAAACTTTGGAAGCATTGTCAACTTGCAGAGTGCAATGAAGATCTAAGGCTGGGTCTAGTAGAGAATCTGTTATGTTTTTTGTTTGGAAGTTCGACCAGTAATGAAAGAGAAGATTGCTTCTAACCAGCTAGAGGATCCAGTGTTAGCTGAAAGGATCAAAACGTTAAGAGATGGAATGTAGAGCGATGATTTGAAGGATTTCAATCTTAACCAGAATGTGTAGTTGAGAAAGAAGGGTAGGTTATGTGTTCCAAATGTGGGAGACATAAGGAAAAAGGTATTGGTGGAATGCCATCATTCGAAGTTCACTATCCATCCAGGAGGAACGAAGATTATTAAGACACGAAGAGAAGTTTCTTCTAGGAAGGAATGAAGAGGAATGTAGGCTTATGGGTGAGACAGCGTTTGAACTGTCAACAGGTGAAAGTCAAACATCAGAGGCCTACTGGGTTGCTTCAGCCATTAGATATCCCGGTATGGAAGTGGGATTCTATTTCTATGGATTTCATAGACAGGTTGATGAGCTCTATTAGAGGAAATTAAAGTATATGGGCCATAGTGACAGATTGACCAAGAATGCCCATTTCAATCTCATTAAGTCAAATAGGATAGCATCTTCTTTGATTAAATTATTTATGAAGAATGTGGTTAGACTGCATGGAATTTCTAGTAGATAGTGAGTGACAAAGATTCTTTATTCACTAGCGAGTTCTGGAAGAGTCTATAGGAGACTTTAGGTACCAAATTCAAGATGAGTACCGCTTACCATTCATACACAGATGGGCAAACGGAAAGAGTTAACAAAGTCTTGGAAGATTTGTTACGAGCTTATGTGCTAGCTTTTGGAGGATCATGGGAAGACCATCCACACTTTGTTAAGTTTTTGTATAAGAGTAGTTATCAGGCTAGTATAAGGATGGCACCATTTGAAGCTTTGTATGAAAGGCCATGTAAATCTCCAGTTTGTTGGTTATAGAACGGGGATAGATTAGTACTTGGTCCGGATTTGGTTAGATAAGCTACAAAAAAGATTGAGTTGATTCGAGCTGGAATGAAGGAAGCTCAATCTAGGAAAGAGAGCTATGTAGATAGAAGGCGGAAAGATTTAGAGTTCTCTGTTGGAGATCAGGTTTCGTCAAAGTCTCACCGATGAAAGGTGTTATCAGGTTCGGGAAGACAGGGAAGTTAGCACCGAGAATAGTAGGACCATTTCCAATTATTGAGAGGATCGGGAAACTCACGTATAGAGTAGATTTATCGAATAGTTTGGTAAGAGTCCATGATTTTTTCCATGTATCTCATCTTAGAAAGTGTGTAAGAGATCCAGACACTAATATAACACCAACCGTGTTAGAGGATTTAGTAGTGGAACCGGAGTTGACTATGGTTAGGAAGCCTGTCTGTATAGTCGCGAGAGATGAGAAGAAGTAGAGGAATAAGACAGTCATATTAGTTAATGTCCAGTGGAGTAAGGATGAGAGAGACTGTACTTGGGAGACTGAGAACAGGATGAGGGATGTTTATCCAGATTTGTTTGACTGTATGTTTTACATTTGATTGTTTTGATGTGTACCTTATAGTAATGTCAAGGACGAAATTCTTTAAGGAGGAGAGTCTGGAATACCCCATATCTTTATTAACATTATTTGGGATATTCAATTATTTAAATTAAATAAAATAATGTAAGATGATTAATGGGTTGAGATTTGTGATTAAATAAGGGGCAGCTGTGCCATGTTAAACAAGTGAGCTAAAGAAAAGAGAATGAAATGTTAGGAAATATACAAGGGCAAAATAGGAATAAGGCACATCCTTATACCATAAACCCCTTAGGAATTCATTCTACACATTCATTCTATTTTCACAAACAAAAATAGAGCTTAGGCCGGTCAATAGTAGGAAGAGCAAAGAAGAAGAATTTAAGAGGAAGAATCAAATAACATAATCAAGATCAAATCACACATCTTTACTCACAAAGCTAAGGTGAATAACTACATCTCATATTTTATAATTGTTTTCGGTTTTGGTACGAAATCTGAACTATTTGCAAATTTTTTGGCCATGTTTCGAATGATAAAATGTATATCTATATTTTGTTGATGATTTATACTAATTCACATAGATTTTGTGATATGTTTTGATGTGAAAACCCTATTATATGACATCAAATTGCCTTGCGAATTTAGATTTAGATCAAAAATGATAATTTAGAAATGGGTTTCAATTTTTTGAATTTATGTGGATTTTATATGAACTTTCTAGTGAAGAAAACACTACTTTGGGTCTAAAATTAATTACGGCCAAATATACTAGCTTAGAGTCTGAAATTTACATATATTAGAAAAGATATTAAAAATGATTCTGTGGAAAAAGATTTAGAATTTTCCTAAGTGTTTTAATAGATATATAAAATTATTTAAGGTATGAGACATAAATATTTTATATATTTATAAAGGGAGAAGGGGTATTTTGTAAATAATTCAAATTGTTATTCCTGAAAATCGATAGTACTTTTAGAAAAGAAAATTTGCAACCAATCATAATTTGATAAAAAAGGAAGTTTATGTACAAAGAATTAATTTAAAAAGTCAAATCAACATGCTTTTTCTACTTCGATGCTTTTAGCATCAGGCTTCCGACTCCATACCCCTGCTTCCATCTCAGTCGAAACCAATGTAGCTGGTATAAATACATTGGTACATAGCGCATTGGACAAAGGCAGAAGGTGTTGGTTCAAAACCAGGGGTTTCGAAGGGGTCAAAGCGCTACTTTGCTTTTAAATTAAAATGTGCCTGCTTGCTTTCGACTGAATAGCTTTTGACTTGGTTGGCTTTTGGATAGGTCAAAATGATTTAAAGCAAAAGTTTTCGAATGAACTATGCCTTTATTTTTAAGTAACTGCTTTCGACTAGGTTGAAGCCCTTAGCTGTCGCTTTCTATCGTTTGAAGCAATGCCTTCGAAAGGTTTGTATTGCTTTATAAAAACCTATCGCTTCTCTAGTGCTTTCCAAAGGCTGGTTTCAACACCAATACTTTCTTATTTAAGAAATTGCTTTCGAAAGTGTTGTTTTCGAAAATTTTGTTCTGTGGCCTTTATAGATTTTTGAGGATTAACCCAAAGGTTTCGAAAGATATGGTTTTAATGGTTTTGAAAGGATGTTCCACATAATTTACTTAAACCCAAATGCTTTCGAAAGGTCTGAGGCTTTAATGATTTCGAAAGGTTTGAATAAAGGTTTTGAAGGGGTGATTCCCCAATGTTTTTGAATGGTTTTGAATGAATGATTTCGAAGGGCTAGTTCCCCAATGGTTTCAAAAGGTCGGAAAGGAAATGTTTTCGAAAGGCAATGTTTAAAGGTTTTAAAGAAGAATGTCTAATTTTGCATAGCCTTCGAAGGAAAGGTTTTTCAATGGCTTCGAATGGTTTAAATAAATGGTTTCGGAAGGAGTGTTTGGCCTTTCAGCTTTGGTGAAAGAAAGGGGTCTTACTTGATTTCGAAAGGGGTTCTTTCGATGTAGTTGAAAGGGGTACTTTCAAAGGTTCAAATGTTTTCATCAATAAAGATTTGAGTAAAGTATATATAACATGGCAATATGATTTTGAGTAAAGCATAGAGTATATCTTTTCCTTGTTTAAGTTTTATTTAATGGTTTTAAATCAACTTGAGAAAAAAAAGGTTTTCAAAGAAAATTTAGGTAAAATGACTCAAATATTAGAATACCAGATGGGACTGGTATAGGGTCGCAACCTATACATAGCTATTAGCCCCCTACCTAAACTAGTCCAAAATTTCAGTATGTAGGGCATTGTCACATGTAAGACTAAAATTATGGTTATATAGTTTTGGTTATTGGTGAGCTCACAAAACCATTAGGATCAGTGGACCCTAGGAAGAGTAAGTAAGGGACATATTGTATAGTAGACTTTTCGAACAGATGTTAGATCATTTTTATTATATTGTCTGGTAGGCCTGAGTCATCCAAAGTTTAGTAGTTAGCCTAACAAAACTACAGTGACCATACAGATAGTCCATTTGTTACCTGATATGTATTTTAACGTAAAATGCTTTATCGTTTTAACCAATTTTTGTTGTAGGATTGTGATTTGCAAAAGATATGTTTTAAAAGGATATTAGTGAGGGGAAACCCATTGCATTAAGCGGCGTAGATTCAATTAATATCGAATAACTGAGATGTATAGTATTATTCACACCAGGCTTTATATTTGACTCGAAGTTTATGTTTTTCCTTAAACTCTCGGGTGTTCAAAATTGATTTGAGTAGGCTGAAGATAGAGGTTTACAGGTTTTTAATAGGTTTATGAATAAAGTTTTCGGAGACAAGCAGGTGGCTGACGGATAGCTATTTAGGAGTTGCTGCCTTATTTTGTTGATTTTGTTGTGTTGTATTAAGTCAGTATTGTACTCTGGTCGACCAAGGGGACATCTTAATATGTCGCTCTTTTGTATTTATTTAATAATTATATTTTATCTGAACTTGGGAAAAAAAAGGGATTATATAATATGAATATGGAACATGTTTATGAAAATGTAATATGAAGAGCTGTTTTTTAATCTGTGATTTTGTTTTATATTCTTGTGATGCTAATATGAGTACCATTAACATTATCGTATTTGGTCACCTGAAGTTAATATTATGAATGACTGCAGCATCTGTAGTGGTTATTTTCAGACCTCCAGATGGAGGATGTTACAATTGAGCGCCATAGCTTCTTGAGGTTTTATCACCATCGATGTTTTATTATTTTTAGAGACCTTGTCTTGCCTTGATTTGCGAATTCAAAGAATAAATGTATCGCAAAAATAAGTTTGAGGCAAGAAATTCATTATCGGTAGTAAGTTTGCTTCTGTTTCAACTTTCTTGGGCCTTGGCGACCTTCGGAACAAACTAATTTATCTTCATGCCCATGGTTACGAAGGGATGTGCAGGCGTGTTAATTGGGATCTTTTCGTACAGGTGATCAACTAATGATATCTATGAATGTCTGACATGCTTGCCATGAATTTGATTCACCAAAGACGTTGTATACTCTTTAATGTGTATGACTAAAATATGAGATAGCAAATACTCAGGAAATTGTCCTTTAAGGGCCTTAACTGTGATATATTTCAGTGTAACTACATATCCAGTATGTTTTCATCCATCTTTGCGGTCTTCTATATTATTTAATAATAAAGTTATGATGATTCCTTACGTTTTATGCTGAATGTATGTCCGACTTTACTGTAGAGTGGTATCAGCAACCTTTGTATTAAATTGTCGTGAATGTTGCAGGTTATGAAGTGTCTTGACATTCTAATGTATATCCTAGCACCTTTGAGGTTTTCTCTTGTCTATGGGTGCTCTGACGCAACAGTTGTTCTTGATGCTATTGGTAAGGTAAAGTTCTGATATTACAACTCCTGCATTTAAGACGATCTATCGCTAAGGTGGAGTTCTCTTGTCTATGGGTTGATAGTGGTGTGGTGTGCACGCATTGTAATCATGTGCTATTCCTCTTTCATTGTCCTGTAGTAACCATGACAATAAGCTTGAACAACGTTATATCGTTGTGTCTACTAAAATGTTTGGATAATAAACATGACGAAGAATATGGAAACTTGTCGCCAACAACTGAAAAAACACATTAACAAGAATTCAAACGGTAAATATCAACAAAAAAATGGATCAACACCGCAAACCAAGTTGGAAGCACCAATTCAGATTAGATAAATAAAAAAGCTAAAGAAAAGTAAAGAACATACAATTTTTTTTATAGTGGTTCGGCATAATCTCCGACCTACATCCACTTCAATAAGTTGTTTTCTCTCTGAATTACAACTAGTTTCCTTTGATTTAACCACAATCTAGTAGATCTTAAATTTACAATAATATTTTCTAGAGTGTTTGTAAGTCACTAGTGCTAAGAATTTTCTGATCTAATTCCTGGAACAACAAATAGATGTTTCCAAGACGACTTTGATGGAAGTGAAATGAGAAGTGAAGAAATAGTAGAGGTTTCGTGGTCCAAGAATTCCGATCTTGTTTTGGTTTCTTTATGTTTTGTATTTATAGGAGTCGTATTGCGCCAATCAAAGAGTTGAATCTGAACTCGGAAGAAGACCCGAGATAGTGCTTGAAGTTGTGAACCTATATGGGTTAACACCACATGTCATTACCGACCTACGAAGTCGGTGCCGATACCTGTTATCAAACCCAAATGGGTTGATTCCTTCATGTTTCATCCTACTTGATTTCAAGGTGTCTCATGCTATATCCATCGATCGTCGGTCATCCAAAACGAGTCATTATCTACTTCTCTCCAAAACAACAAAGCATCAGCCATTTTGCCTAAGAGATCGGAGATGACTTTTTTCCTTAGTTCAGAATGACTTATAATTTTTAAAGCACTCTTATAATTCCATATGGAGGTGTTCCAAGAAGTCACAACCTCAATGAAGTTAATTTAAAAACTCGGTACCTACATGAGTAGCTAGTAATGACATCTCTCCTTGGTGAATTTTAACTTCAAATTTCTTAAGCTCAATTCTCTAGTGATTTTAGGTGCGCTTCTAAGTTTTCAAGTTGTTTTGTCCTCATTTGGATCTTCTAAGTCCAGTTGAAATCTACTTTTCTAAAAAGCGGGTTAACACTTGCCCCCAAAGTACGCCTTTCGAACGTAAGGTATGATTTTCTCAAGAACAAGATCCAGAAACCAGTCTTCAATTATTGAGCTCTCCGGCTACATCAGCCTAGGTGAATCATGCAGTTTCTTCGAATTCGCTTGTCAATCATGAGTCCTTTCAAACCTGTAACAGCATAAGACTCTGGACTCCGCTTAAGTGTAATTTATACATCAAAATCATTCTGACTTCATTAGGACTTATTACATAGCACATTTTATATTACATCACGTATCTAGAATCGTCTCATGTTCATCCAAGATTTATCAGTTTTATTCTAATTACAAGGCGTATAAAACTTTTTATTAATGCCATTTTAGTTATAGAGTTTGATCTCTCCAAATCATCTTTCGTTCAATTTAATGCGCGATCTCTCTAGTCTTTTATCGTTTAAGTTAAGAGAACAATCTCTCTAGATTGTTTAGTGTTTCAATCTTGGGTTTCAGTCTCTCCGAATCCTTGCTGAGCCTATTTGCTTCCTCGCAAAGGTACTTAATGACCAATCAAGCCCATCCACTCACTCTTCGGTGAGGGGATCTACTTCTTGCACTCCGGCCCACCTTTTAGGGCAGTAGCTCTATAGCGATAAAAATAGCCAATCATTTTCACTCATCGGTGACATGGCTCACTCTTGTACTCCAGCCACATCTCTTTAGATGGTAGCTCTAAGGCAATCCAAATCTGTACAAGCCCATCCACTTGCTCTTCGGCAAGGGAACTTGCATAATGCACTCCGGCTCCATCTCACCGAATGGAAGCTTTTATAGTGATCCAAATTCGTACATGCCCATTCGCTTGCTTTTTGGCATGGGGACTTTCACCTTACGCTCTAGTTTCATCTCTGCGGACGAGACATAAGGCTATAAATATCAGTCATCGTGTTCTGATGGATTTTTCAAAATTCAAATTAAAATTAAAACAAATAACCAGAGATCATAAATAGTCATCCTGGATATCTAACTTAGAGCATGTTTAGGGTCCAACCCAGATTCTGTATGCGTGTAAGTAGTCTGAGGTTATCGTAATCCTAAGTAGTCGTCCTAGATATTCGACATAGAGCGTGACTATGGACCAACCTAGGTTTTGTGCACGTCTAAGCGGTCTAGGGTTACTATCCTAATTATCAAAAGCAAGAAAAAGCAGAGCGCGAGAGATGAATCTTCTTCCCATCCATCCTGATCATTGGATTACAAGTCTTAAACTAGATCCCTAGTTGATCCTTAGTGCATTAGCTGTAGATGGTGGTTTCTCTATTTGCACTACTACATTTTGGTTTCTAACTTTTGTTGCAACCGGTTGTTCCGTACCAGTTCCTGAATCATGTCGTGAATGTGTTTGCACTCATTCGCTCCATGTCCTTCTAGTTCATGGAATATGCAGTACTTTCTAGATCTTTTCTCTCGATCTGAAGGTTCTCGCCTAGCCGGCTTCTATTAGGGGATGTGCCCCATAGTTTCCAAGTAAATGCTTTTTGGGGTTTCAGTTAGCTTGGCGTAAGAAGAGAACTTCGGTCCTCTCCTTAACCGCTTAGATTCTCTGCCGTCATCACCAACTTTTAATTTCCCTTTGTCCTTACCATATCCAACTTCAGGCGGTCCTCCACTATCCACAGCATTGACTTCATCAAGTTCAATGTCTTCAGCTTCAACGTCTTCCTAACGTGAGTATCTTTCCACGTCATGATAGAATTCTGTGAGATCCATCGGTGGGTTTCTTTCCAAAGCAACCTTGAAATCCATTTTGCTTACCACTCTTGAAACCACCACCATCAAGATAATCAATGGATCCGGTCTATCGACGGCAGCAGCCACTACATTGAATCTTATCAAGTAGCTTATCAGGCTCTCTCTGGGCCTTTACGTCACAATCAAAATCATCATTACGTTCTCTGGTCTTGAGACGTGAACTCTGAACTGCTTCAAGAACCTGTTCACCAATTCAGTCCAAGTACAGATGGATCCATTTTCCAGTTGTCGAAACCACATCGCAACCAAATCCATTAAGTATAATGGGAAGAATAGTCCCATCACCTCCTCCGAAGCACCCAACACCTCCACGTGTTGGATGTATCTCATCAAGTGAATTGTTGGATATGATCTTCCATCATACATCTTTAGCGTGGAATCTTGAAATCGAGGGATACCTCGTATTCTAGGTATATGAAGTAAACGGGTTCCTACTCATGTCCCCTAAGCCTTGATTTGGAAGTTCACCACTAATTCATCTTTCATACTAACTCAACTTGTTTATTTACACCCATCCAATGAAGGTCCCTGTCCAAAAGTAATACTTTGCCCCTGTTCCTGTAGGGGAATTTTGGCATATACCCTGGCACATATTTCTCTAGACATTAGTGTCTGGCTACAACTCTAGTTCCATTCTGTCCTCCATTCCTATAAGGAAGTTCTAGCACATATCCCTCCGGTTGCTGTGCATTTACATTTTGATTTGCGTTTCAAGCTCCATCGTTGTCTATTCCCAGCATTCCAGCAGTCGCACCCACGTTGCCTCCAAGTATCGGTTACTCTGTCGGTGGGGGAATTGCTCCAACTTACCCGGCTCCAACGCCTACAAATCCTGCACTAATTCCTCACGCTTGGTTCTGAATCCCAGCACTTCTAGCTATTCTCTATCATCCAATCCTTTGAAAAAATCCTTTCAGCATCTCCCGTTGTCTAGTTATCATCACATCTTGCATCTCTTTCATCACTCTCTCCATATCTTCCTTGGTGATATAGATGGATTGATTAGAATTTAATGACACTACCTGACGGCCCTATGGTGTGTTTGACTTACTCCAACCCTAGATTTGGTGATAGCTCTTTTCATTTTTTCCAAATCTTAGATTCAAGGTTCAAGTTTTGAGGTCTAGCATTGTTTATCAGTGAAAGCACCAAAATGATAACCCAATAAGGGGACCAACAACCAAAATCAAGATGAAAGCACCAGTTCAGATAAACAAATAGAAAAGCAGTAAAAAAAGTAAAGATCACACAAGAATTTTTATAGTGGTTCAGCGTAATCTCCGGCTGACGTCCAATCAATCTTTTATTAGTTGCTTTCTCTCTGGATTACAACTAGTTTCCTTTGATCTGACCATAATCTAGTGGATTTCAGATTTACAATAATGTTTCTAGAGTGTTCGTAAGTCACTATTTATAAGAATTTGCTGATCTAAGTTCTAGAACAGCAAATAAATGTTTCATAGGTGACTTTAATAGTGGAGAGATAAGAGGTGAAGAAGTACCAGATGAGAGGTGGTCCGAGAATTCTAATCATGTTTTGGTTGCTTTATGGGTTGTACTTATAAGGTCAGCAATTGTATTGGGTCAAATAGAGAGTTGGAGTTGAACCCAGAAGAAGGCTCGAGATAGTGCCTGAAGTCGTGAACCCATCTGGGTTAACACCATATGTCGGATTGACCTTTGAAATTGGTGCTAACATATGTAGTTAAACCAAAATGGATTGATTCCTTTTTCATGCTTCATCCTACTTGATTTCAAGGTGTCTCGTATTGTTTCCATCGATCGTTGGTCATCCAAAACAAATCGTCATCTACTTCTCTCCAAAACAGCCCAGTACCAGCCTTTTTGCCTAAGAAGTCGGTAATGACATTTTTTCTTAGCTTGGAATGAATTATAATTTTTTCAACACTTTTGTAATTCCATATGGAGGTATCTCAAGAAGTCACAACCGCAATGGGGTTAATATAAGAAGTGCATATCAACATGAGAGGTCGTTACGACATCTCTCCTTAGTGAATTTTGACTTCAAATTTTTTGAGCTCAATTTTCTAGTGATTTAGGTGTGCCTCTAAGTTTTCAAGTTATTTTGTCCTTGTTTGAATGTTCGAATTCCAGTTGAAATCTACTTTGCTGTAACGACCCAGAATTTTTGATAATTAAAATTTGAATATTTAATTAATTTTAAATATTAAAAAGTGAATTTATAAGTCTAATAAATTTTAATTTGAATAATTGGATTTAATTGGATAATTAAATCGATAATTTAATATGTTAAATTATGGAAATAATTGAAAATCGAGTTAAATATGATTGAAAATGATTTTTAAAATTTTATTTTATCATATTGAAGTTATAAAGATGTTTTAGAACTTTTAAAATTGAATTTAAAGTTAATTTGTGAAAATTGAATATTTTAATATTTAATCGACTACTGAAATTAGTCAATTTTTTAAACAGTCTCAGAATTGGACGAAACCAGTTCCATTGGATCCGTAATAGTTAGTTATTATCGGATTTCAATTTTCGTGTCAATCGGAGTTATCGTTTGATCGTGGCAGCTCGAAACGCATCGAAATTGTTTTAATATTTATTTGGCGAGTTGAAATAGCCATTTTTCAAAAATCTCGGATTTCGACGAAACTAGTTTCATCGGATCCGTAATGTGATATTATTGTATGGTTTCAAATTTCGTGTCAATCGGATTTACCGTTTGTCCGGTACAAATTAAAACGCCTAGAAAATCGTTTAAACCGGTTTAATTTAAATTGAACGTTTATTGCCATAACTCGCACAGATGTCCGAATTAGCTTCCGAAACCTATTCCATTGTGTTCGGAACGTGGGATAAACCCTAGAAATTTCGATTACGACGTGTAAATCGGAGTTTGGAAAACCCGGAATGAATAGTGTTTACGTTCGATTTTCTATAAAAGGAGTTGTAACCCTCACAAAAAAAAAAAAAAAAACACTAAAACCCTAATTCTATTCAGCAGCCGCCACCATAGAAACCAAAGGCCGAAATTGTTCCATCTTCATCCCCAAATCTCTTCAAATCCGTGAAGTATTACAACAAACTTGCTAAACGAATATTGTAGAGCATGAAGAGATCCACAAGTTCAACGGTCAAGATCTAGATTGGAGCGACGTGGCGGCGGCTAGGGGGGTGCGACTGTCGCACGTTCAAGCACGCGTTTCGATGCGCAGAGGCCGCCGAGCTTGGCCATGGTTGGGGCGTGGGTGCGCGTGGGTGAGGTCTTCGATATGGACATATTTGATCGTGCTATAGCTCGTCGAGGTGGCGGTGGTTCAAAACCCTAGTTGGGCATGTTGGGTTCTTGCGTGGTTACCTGTAGATAAAGACGCGCGATGGGGGAGATGGTGAACACACGGTCATGATGAAGGGGGGAAGGAATCCTGTGGCCGTGATTTAAAGTTAGGTTTAAAAATGAAAATTTATGTTGTAAATTTTAATTATAAAATCGTGTAAACTTATAAAAATCATAACTTTTTCATACGAGGTCGAAAACGCGCGAAACCAGTTGCGTTGGAATCGTATGGACGAGCACTACGCGATGGAATTAGATTGGAGTCGTTTGGAGTTAGTGAGAATTTCGGGTAAAATTAAACGTCCGTTTAATTTTATTCGAAATAAATCGCTAAAACGAAATTGAAATCAAGGTGAGAACTTCTCACTCAATCGAATCAGTTTCGATTTTATTTTAAATAGTTAGATTTAAAATACTTGAATGCATGTTTGAATGATAATTGTTATCTATTGATTGTTAAAATAGACATTATGCGCCGTTAGTAAGCGGATGTTATTTATTAAAAACATATACCGCGAATATTTCATAAACAGTGAAATTGGTATTATATATAATAGCAATATATATATTGGCATATGTATATATTGGAGTTATTGATTTCCCGCATTTGTATAGCGGATGAAACCCTATTGCGCCATCTATTAAGCGGATAATATTTTAAATCCCATATACCGCGATAATTCCATACTGGAGCGGAATTGGTATTGTGCTAATGTTTGTGGATGCAGGAAAACAGGTTGGAGGGATCCAACTGGATTCCTCAACAGTTTTTATTTGATTATGGATATTTTGATATTCGTTGATTATCATATTGATATATGATGTCGTTGTAGTCGTGATTGACTATTTGGTGTGTAGCATCATTGAACCAAATTTTGGGAATTTTAAAATGATTTTAATGTGATTTTTGAAAGTATACATTTATAAAATATTTTTGGAGTTGATCCATTTTAAATAAATAAATGTTATAATTTTTAAAGTTATAAAAATTATGATTTTGAGAAATACGGTTAAAGATTGATTTTTGAGAAATAAGGGTTAATGTTTTTATAAAATAATTAAATTGGATTTTTGAATTTATTATAAAAAGTTTAAAAAAATAGGATTTATAAAATTTGATTATTTTATAAATCAAGAGAATGGTGAAATTATAAAGGAGATTAAAGATGTTTTAAAATAATAGTATAAGTTAATTTTATAAAGGATTTATAAATTGATATTTATAAATTGAAACATTTGAATTATAAAACGAGTTTTTATAAGTGTTTGAATGAAGTGAAAATGGATTGCATAAGTGAATGGAATTTATAAAATTATAAATGGTGAAGTTATAAATGAAATTTATAAATAGTAAGATTTATAAATTTTGTGAAGTTATTAAAGAATATATTTGGATAAATAATTGAATCTTATAAGTTATAAGATTTATAATTATGAAGTTTAAAAGAACGATTTTGTAAAATAATCGTTTTATAAGCATTTAACTTATAATGTGAACTTTTGGTTTATAATTGAGTTATAAATCGAATAGGTTAATAAAGGAGATGTATAAAAAGGAAGTAGTTATAAAACAAATAGAAATAAGAATTTATAAACGTTGTTTTATAAAATTCGCAAACGACTTATTTTGATAAGTAAATTGTTATAACTTATTTATGGAGCTATATTCACGTTTTAGACAGTGAATAATCCTTTAAAATGAAATGTATAGAAATGATGAAATTGGTTAACGTAGTATATTCACGTTTTTGAATAGTGAATAATATGTTAAAGAAAATGTTTAGATTTGATGTTTTAAATAGAATTAAAACTATCTAACGATGTTTTAAATTGTGTTGAGATTCGAAACCATAGATTTCAACATTCATTGTTGAAATAGACGTTTTCGAGAAATAGAAGGAAATAGTGGACTATAACACTGTTGTTATAGTAAATGATTTCCGAAAGGAAATGTTTTGTATAGTATTGGGATTTATATATCTATTTTAATTTCGAATCCCTATACTAGTGATTTTGGGTTGTCGTAACGATGTTTTACGTAACATTCGTTTTGGCCCAAATAAATATGTTTAAGAGAATGATTTCCTTCAAGAATGAAATATATACTTAATCTCGATTTAAGTATATTGAATATTTTCCAAGTGTAGAAAATAAAAAGATTTGTGCATTACTTATTTAATAAGTATGGAAATGTTTTCCAATATTAAGTGAATATTTTGAATTTATCTTTTTGAAGATAAATTGAAAATGAATATTAAAAATCGAATTGAAGTCGTATATTCATGAATATTTTAGAATGAAAATTCACTATGGAATTTATAAAAGAGAGTGGAATTTGTATGAAAATAAATATTGATTTATTTTTGAGGTATTGAAATTTTATATCTTGTGAAGATATTTTGGAAAATAAATAATTTGGAAAATTATTTGGAATCTGGTGATGTGTGCATATCCATTGATAGTTCAATAACCGACTATCAATATTTCCCTTTGAATGGGTATTTGATGTGATTTGTTTGAATTTGAATGCCACACTTATTTTTGAATAAGCGCTCACTATTCGGGTTAACCGAGAAAGGACCATGGGGTCGTATAACCCATTCCGAATATGTGATACGTCGTTATGATTTGCATTTGAAGACCGGTGTTGAAGACCGGATCTTTTTGAAAGCGAAAGGACAACTCGTCGATTGTCTTTGCACCGAGTAGCTACGGTATAGAGACTCCATATATGGGAAGTCCGGACGTGATTAGAGATTATTCGGATTGCAAGGACTTCTTTGTAAGTGCCTTCGGTTCTGTTCGAGCCCGGAACAGACTTGTATGGATTGTATGTCTGACATTACAAGTTGAGATATAAAGCCGATTTCTTTCAAATATATTTCTGTTGGTGGCGGAGAATTTATTCTCTTAGCTTAACACCCTTCTCTGAGACGTACGAGCTCAGAGGTTATGTAGTTGAAGGTTATCAGCGATATATTCCCAATTTGGTAATGTGACATGCTGAGTGTTGCTGTGAAATGATCATTGTGTTGATTATTTGTGATAGGATCATTTGTTTGATCGTCTATCTTTGTGATCATTTCTATGATCATTTGTTGACCCAAAGCACGGCTTTTGTATAAAGTGTGTTTTTGTGGACGAGACTTCGTCGAGCCTCACAAACCGGTAATGGTCGAAACAGGAATTGTGCGGCAAGGTTTTCAGGGATAGCGTCCCTAGGGTATGACCATTCCTTCTGGAAAAGGGTAGTATCATGGTATGGAGCCCAGATACTTACTCATGTTGAAACACTTACTATTATGGTGTGATGTTGGTTAGAGAGCTCTCGTTTGAAGGTCCCAAAGGACCGGGGGTGGCATATCTGAGGGTTTGTAATATCCCTTGGGAAAAGGGGTTCCCGGCCTTGTTTAGCAGAGAACGGTTTGGTTCTCGGGGCGTCCTTCCAGAGGCGTTTCCATGTGGCAATGGGAAGTTCCTTGGCCTGACCATTTGTTGGAAAATCCATTCTTCAAATACGAGCCTTGTACGGTTTTAGTTGTATAACCTGCCATGGAATATGGCGGTAACCCGCTATTGAATATGGTAGCTATAGTAGGCATAGTTCGAAATGTCTATGCTGGCTAAGATTTATATCTTTACTTTCGAAATGAATTTTCTCTACACTATGCACTAGTAATAATATCAAATGTCCTTTTTAATGCGTATCAAGCATCTTTGACTATCATAAGGAGAAATCTCCTCCGATTCTGCGTTTGCATTGTGTGTGTGTGCGGGAGGCCTTATGGTAGTCTCATTCTTAAAAGCATTGCGAATTGGCTTTAAAAATATTCCTCTATTTTTGATTTTAAAGATAAATAAACTGTTTTGAGTTCTCACACCAGTCACATGACTGACTCGGAGTTTATTGTTTTCCTTCCTAAACTCTAGGTGCCCACCAATTTTCACACGGGCAGTCAAGAGTAAAGGTTTATCAGGATCTTCTGGAATTCAGGAGTTGCTGGAGGCAAGTTGGATGGCATGACGTATTACTAGTATATAGTATTTCTTTTTCCGCTGCATTGTTTGTTGTTGATTGTTGTTGTTGTACACTCTGATGTAATGATGTAATGTAATGTATAAAATGTAATAACTGATATAGTTCTTTGTTTAAAGATTATTCATTTATCTATTATATGTTGTTCCGCTGCGATTGTGAGATTCTGATGTTGTTCTGTTATTTCTTTCAGTTCCGTTCTATTTTCCTTTCTCTCTATTTTCTATCTTTTACTCTCTTCTTCTACCTCTTTCCTTTTCTTAAACCATAACATTTCAGGTTTCCGGCCTTCGATTTCTCGGCAGTCGGTAAAGTGAGTATCGATGTTGAATTTTCGAAAGTCGAAAATTTCCGGGACGTTACATTTGGTATCAGAGCATATGGTTAAGCGACAACCATGGCTCTGTTGGGTATTACTCATTAGAGATAGTGTCAGTAGTACTCTAGAATGAGTTGTGTGTAATAATAGCTATGAGAGCGTATTTGTTAGTGTATGTAAAATTGTTTTATATTGTGATGATTGGTTTGTTGAGTGGCATATGAATCTTCGTCAGCATGGTCTCGACAACTATGCCAAGGGGTTTCTAAACACTTGTACAGAACAATTCGACACATTATTGTTTTAAATTGGGTAAATGAAATAATTTTACCTTGAGTATATTTTATATATAAAAGAATAATTTTTTCAAAATTATTAAAGTGTATATAAGTTGATTGTTTAGTTGTTTGAATAATCTAAATAAAAAAATAATTGTATAAGCAAAAGAATTGAATTATAATCAAAGTGATTTACAATTGTGAAATAAACTTATATATATGAGAAGTGAAACTATATGAATATATATTTATGAATATGAGTTGTAAATAAAAATGAATTTAAAGTTAAATGGAAATTTACTTTAGAATTTGGAATCTGAATTGATTTATAAGTAGGAATTTAAGTTAAGTAAAACAAAGTAGTGTTTGTAAAAAGGAAATATAACTTAAGAGATGTTGAATGAAGTTGATATTAGTATCAAAGTAAAATAATAAAGTGAAGTGATAAATGTGAACTTGAGTTTTGTAAATGAAATTCAACTTTTGTAATTGAATTGAATTAATGGATTGAATGTAAATCAATTAAATGTAAATTAAGTTGATATGAAATAATGAATGTAAGTGTTAATTCATTAAATTCTAATGTTATTGGAAGTTGAATAATTGAATGAAAATCAATTTAATTAAACCAATTGAAAGTGATGGTGTTAAACCAAATTGAATGAATATAAGCAAAGGAATTTGGTTGCAATTGATATACATTGGTTGTTATATGATTGTTAGTTGATTGATTGTATATAATTCATTAAGTGTTAATGAAATTGAGTTAATGAAATTGGAAGCTAAAGTAATTGGAATTCAATTGGATGTTAAGTGAATCTTAAATAGAATTGAATTTGATTTGGAAGTGAACCAACTTGAATAAGAATTAGTGAATATAAACTAATTGAAAATGAATGTTAGTAAGAACATCCACTATTAATGAATCAAATGTGATTTAAATTGAAAACCATTTCATTGAATATTAATGAGAATATGAATGAATATTTATTGGTTATGAATTAGTTGGATGATAGTTGATTGATAGTAGCATTTGTTGCTTTTGTTTCATTTGCTATGTTGGCATATATAGTTATTATGTTGCTATATGATGTATATCGATACTATTTTCATATATGCATGTTCTCATGTTGTTTGTTGAGTGTTTAGTAGGTGCGGATCGCGTTTGCTTCGCATTTGGAGCTCGCTTTCGCGCTATATTAGTCGTATATGCTTGCTAATAAAATATAAGGTACATATCTCGGATTACATACCGTACTTTTATACTTTTTTCCCTTCGGGATGCCTCATTACTTGATGAGATGTATATTTGTGACATATATACCGTCATTTTTTTCGGGTCGAGCCGCGCAAAGGAGACTATGGCGAATTTTTCCGGAAATTTAAGGCGTTAGAAAATTTTTGAGAAAATTGGAAAATTTTGAAAACTTTAATTTTGATTTGGATTTGAAAGTTAAACAATAGTAGTTGTTTTTGAAAAGATAACTAAGTATGATTTGAAAACTTAGTAAAGTTATTGTAAGAAATTTAACTATGGATTTATGGAAAGTTAATAGATTTTGTAACTTTTCTTACTTAATAATTTCGAGGACGAAATTCTTTTAAGGGGAGAAGATTGTAACGACCCAGAATTTTTGATAATTAAAATTTGAATATTTAATTAATTTTAAATATTAAAAAGTGAATTTATAAGTCTAATAAATTTTAATTTGAATAATTGGATTTAATTGGATAATTAAATCGATAATTTAATATGTTAAATTATGGAAATAATTGAAAATCGAGTTAAATATGATTGAAAATGATTTGTAAAATTTTATTTTATCATATTGAAGTTAGAAAGATGTTTTAGAACTTTTAAAATTTAATTTAAAGTTAATTTGTGAAAATTGAATATTTTAATATTTAATCGACTAGTGAAATTAGTCAATTTTTTGAACAGTCTCAGAATTGGACGAAACCAGTTCCATTGGATCCGTAATAGTTAGTTATTATCGGGTTTCAATTTTCGTGTCAATCGGAGTTATCGTTTGATCGTGGCAGCTCGAAACGCATCGAAATTGTTTTAATATTTATTTGGCGAGTTAAAATAGCCATTTTTCAAAAAGTCTCGGATTTCGACGAAACAAGTTTCATCAGATCCGTAATGTGATATTATTGTATGGTTTCAAATTTCGTGTCAATCGGATTTACCGTTTGTCCGGTACAAATTAAAACGCCTAGAAAATCGTTTAAATCGGTTTAATTTAAATTGAACGTTTATTGCCATAACTCGCACAGATGTCCGAATTAGCTTCCGAAACCTGTTCCATTGTGTCCGGAACGTGGGATAAACCCTATAAACGTCGGTTACGGCGCGTAAATCGGAGTTCGGAAAACCCGGAATGAATAGTGTTTACGTTCGATTTTCTATAAAAGGAGTTGTAATCCTCACAAAAAAAAAACACTAAAACCCTAATTCTATTCAGCAGCCGCCACCATAGAAACCAAAGGCCGAAATTGTTCCATCTTCATCCCCAAATCTCTTCAAATCCGTGAAGTATTACAACAAACTTCCTAAACGAATATTATAGAGCATGAAGAGATCCACAAGTTCAACGGTCAAGATCTAGATTGGAGCGACGTGGCGGCGGCTAGGGGGGTGCGACTGTCGCACGTTCAAGCACGCATTTCGATGCGCAGAGGCCGCCGATCTTGGCCATGGTTGGGGCGTGGGTGCGCGTGGGTGAGGGCTTCGATATGGACATATTTGATCGTGCTATAGCTCGTCGAGGTGGCGGTGGTTCAAAACCCTAGTTGGGCATGTTGGGTTCTTGCGTGGTTACCTGTAGATGAAGACGCGCGATGGGGGAGATGGTGAACACACGGTCATGATGAAGGGGGGAAGGAATCTTGTGGCCGTGATTTAAAGTTAGGTTTAAAAATGAAAATTTATGTTGTAAATTTTAATTATAAAATCGTGTAAACTTATAAAAATCGTAACTTTTTCATACGAGGTCGAAAACACGCGAAACCAATTGCATTGGAATCGTATGGATGAGCACTACGCGATGGAATTAGATTGGAGTCGTTTGGAGTTAGTGAGAATTTCGGGTAAAATTAAACGTCCGTTTAATTTTATTCAAAATAAATCGCTAAAACGAAATTGAAATCAAGGTGAGAACTTCTCACTCAATCGAATCAGTTTCGATTTTATTTTAAATAGTTAGATTTAAAATACTTGAATGCATGTTTGAATGATAATTGTTATCTATTGATTGTTAAAATAGACATTATGCGCCGTTAGTAAGCGGATGTTATTTATTAAAAACATATACCGCGAATATTTCATAAACAGTGAAATTGGTATTATATATAATAGCAATATATATATATTGGCATATGTATATATTGGAGTTATTGATTTCCCGCATTTGTATAGCGGATGAGACCCTATTGCGCCGTCTATTAAGCGGATAATATTTTAAATCCCATATACCGCGATAATTCCGTACTGGAGCGGAATTGGTATTGTGCTAATGTTTATGGATGCAGGAAAACAGGTTGGAGGGATCCAACTGGATTCCTCAACAGTTTTTATTTGATTATGGATATTTTGATATTCGTTGATTATCATATTGATATATGATGTCGTTGTAGTCGTGATTGACTATTTGGTGTGTAGCATCATTGAACCAAATTTTGGGAATTTTAAAATGATTTTAAAGTGGTTTTTGAAAGTATACATTTATAAAATATTTTTGGAATTGATCCATTTCAAATAAATAAACGTTATAATTTTTAAAGTTATAAAAATTATGATTTTGAGAAATACGGTTAAAGATTGATTTTTGAGAAATATGGGTTAATGTTTTTATAAAATAATTAAATTGGATTTTTGAATTTATTATAAAAAGTTTAAAAAAATAGGATTTATAAAATTTGATTATTTTATAAATCAAGAGAATGGTGAAATTATAAAGGAGATTAAAGATGTTTTAAAATAATAGTATAAATTGATTTTATAAAGGATTTATAAATTGATATTTATAAATTGAAACATTTGAATTATAAAACGAGTTTTTATAAGTGTTTGAATGAAGTTAAAATGGATTGCATAAGTGAATGGAATTTATAAAATTATAAATGGTGAAGTTATAAATGAAATTTATAAATAGTAAGATTTATAAATTTTGTGAAGTTATTAAAGAATATATTTGGATAAATAATTGAATCTTATAATTTATAAGATTTATAATTATGAAGTTTAAAAGAACGATTTTGTAAAATAATCGTTTTATAAGCATTTACCTTATAATGTGAACTTTTGGTTTATAATTGAGTTATAAATCGAATAGGTTAATAAATGAGATGTATAAAAAGGAAGTAGTTATAAAACAAATAGAAATAAGAATTTATAAACGTTGTTTTATAAAATTCGCAAACGACTTATTTTGATAAGTAAATTGTTATAACTTATTTATGGAGCTATATTCACGTTTTAGACAGTGAATAATCCTTTAAAATGAAATGTGTAGAAATGATGAAATTGGTTAACGTAGTATATTCACGTTTTTGAATAGTGAATAATATGTTAAAGAAAATGTTTAGATTTGATGTTTTAAATAGAATTAAAACTATCTAACGATGTTTTAAAATGTGTTGAGATTCGAAACCATAGATTTCAACATTCATTGTTGAAATAGACGTTTTCGAGAAATAGAAGGAAATAGTGGACTATAACACTGTTGTTATAGTAAATGATTTCCGAAAGGAAATGTTTTGTATAGTATTGGGATTTATATATCTATTTTAATTTCGAATCCCTATACTAGTGATTTTGGGTTGTCGTAACGATGTTTTACGTAACATTCGTTTTGGCCCAAATAAATATGTTTAAGAGAATGATTTCCTTCAAGAATGAAATATATACTTAATCTCGATTTAAGTATATTGAATATTTTCCAAGTGTAGAAAATAAAAAGATTTGTGAATTACTTATTTAATAAGTATGGAAATGTTTTCCAATATTAAGTGAATATTTTGAATTTATCTTTTTGAAGATAAATTGAAAATGAATATTAGAAATCGAATTGAAGTCGTATATTCATGAATATTTTAGAATGAAAATTCACTATGGAATTTATAAAAGAGAGTGGAATTTGTATGAAAATAAATATTGATTTATTTTTGAGGTATTGAAATTTTATATCTTGTGAAGATATTTTGGAAAATAAATAATTTGGAAAATTATTTGGAATCTGGTGATGTGTGCATATCCATTGATAGTTCAATAACCGACTATCAATATTTCCCTTTGAATGGGTATTTGATGTGATTTGTTTGAATTTGAATGCCACACTTATTTTTGAATAAGCGCTCACTATTCGGGTTAATCGGGAAAGGACCATGGGGTCGTATAACGCATTCCGAATATGTGATACGTCGTTATGATTTGCATTTGAAGACCGGTGTTGAAGACTGGATCTTTTTGAAAGCGAAAGGACAACTCGTCGATTGTCTTTGCACCGAGTAGCTACGGTATAGAGACTCCATATGTGATGGGAAGTCCGGACGTGACTACAGATTATCCGGATTGCAAGGACTTCTTTGTAAGTGCCTTCGGTTCTGTTCGAGCCCGGAACAGACTTGTATGGATTGTATGTCTGACATTACAAGTTGAGATATAAAGCCGATTTCTTTCAAATATATTTCTGTTGGTGGCAGAGAATTTATTCTCTTAGCTTAACACCCTTCTCTGAGACGTACGAGCTCAGAGGTTATGTAGTTGAAGGTTATCAGCGATATATTCCCAATTTGGTAATGTGACATGCTGAGTGTTGTTGTGAAATGATCATTGTGTTGATTATTTGTGATAGGATCATTTGTTTGATCGTCTATCTTTGTGATCATTTCTATGATCATTTGTTGACCCAAAGCACGGCTTTTGTATAAAGTGTGTTTTTGTGGACGAGACTTCGTCGAGCCTCACAAACCGGTAATGGTCGAAACAGGAATTGTGCGGCAAGGTTTTCAGGGATAGCGTCCCTAGGGTATGACCATTCCTTCTGGAAAAGGGTAGTATCATGGTATGGAGCCCAGATACTTACTCATGTTGAAACACTTATTATTATGGTGTGATGTTGGTTAGAGAGCTCTCGTTTGAAGGTCCCAAAGGACCGGGGGTGGCATATCTGAGGGTTTGTAATATCCCTTGGGAAAAGGGGTTCCCGACCTTGTTTAGCAGAGAACGGTTTGGTTCTTGGGGCGTCCTTCCAGAGGCGTTTCCATGTGGTAATGGGAAGTTCCTTGGCCTGACCATTTGTTGGAAAATCCATTCTTCAAATACGAGCCTTGTACGGTTTTAGTTGTATAACCTGCCATGGAATATGGCGGTAACCCGCTATTGAACATGGTAGCTATAGTAGGCATAGTTCGAAATGTCTATGCTGGCTAAGATTTATATCTTTACTTTCGAAATGAATTTTCTCTACACCATGCACTAGTAATAATATCAAATGTTCTTTTTAATGCGTATCAAGCTTCTTTGACTATCATAAGGAGAAATCTCCTCCAATTCTGCGTTTGCATTGTGTGTGTGTGCGGGAGGCCTTTTGGTAGTCTCATTCTTAAAAGCATTGCGAATTGACTTTAAAAATATTCCTCTATTTTTGATTTTGAAGATAAATAAACTGTTTTGAGTTCTCACACCAGTCACATGACTGACTCGGAGTTTATTGTTTTCCTTCCTAAACTCTGGGTGCCCACCAATTTTCACACGGGCAGTCAAGAGTAAAGGTTTATCAGGATCTTCTGGAATTCAGGAGTTGCTGGAGGCAAGATGGATGGCATGGCGTATTACTAGTATATAGTATTTCTTTTTCCGCTGCATTGTTTGTTGTTGATTGTTGTTGTTGTACACTTTGATGTAATGATGTAATGTAATGTATAAAATGTAATAACTGATATAGTTCTTTATTTAAAGATTATTCATTTATCTATTATATGTTGTTCCGCTGCGATTGTGATATTCTGATGTTGTTCTGTTATTTCTTTCAGTTCCGTTCTATTTTCCTTTCTCTCTATTTTCTATCTTTTTCTCTCTTCTTCTACCTCTTTCCTTTTCTTAAACCATAACATTTCGGGTTTCCGGCCTTCGATTTCTCGGCAGTCGATAAAGTGAGTATCGATGTTGAATTTTCGAAAGTCGAAAATTTCCGGGACGTTACATTTGCTAAAAAGCAGGTTGGTAATAAATAAAAAGTACCTTCACTTGTGTTTACTGAAATGTTATATCCTTGATAGAGTTTATTTATTTTTGTTTATTACTAGTTGATGCATTCATAGGCATGAATATCTTATGCATGTGTTTTCTTGGAAAATCTTTTATAATTTCCATCCAATTAAGCAATCCAAAACTATTAACATCGCTTGAATATTTCTAAGGAAATAGATGGAAATTTATTAAATAATGAAACCAAATAACACTTCTCATGAGCCTTTGTCAATTTGAAATCATCCTACAATTCTTTATCAACCCGATCTCAATCAACAAGGCCTATAATTATGATGAATTTGCTTTTACCAATTTCTTCTCTAAAGTGTAAATTACACTAAAACAATTTGTTCAAAGATTTAACATAGATAAACAAAACATTCACATATCTGTTGAAACTATTAATTTAATTCTTAAATTGTTAACTCAATAATAAGAAGTTCAGAAATTGATTCAGTGGAATCTAACAAGTTTCGACACACTCCTAGACGGTGGTATACAACGATATGCCAAGACACGGATCAAAAATATTAATTCAGACGAGTGTGTATTATATACATATACGTACGTCCACACACACACACACGATAATAAGAAGTTGAAAATTTGATTCAGCGGAATCTAACAAGTTTTGACAAGTTCCCTGACGGTGGTAGACAAGGATATGCCAATATATGGATCAAAAATACTAATTCAGATGCGTGTGTATTATACACACACATGCACATACTTTCACACGTACACATATCCATACATATATAGAGTGTGTGTTTGTGTAAACACACACACATATACACATGTATATGTGTAAATATATATACGTACATGCATGTATATTTTCTAACTCAAATAAAACACAGTCTACATGGTAGCACATGAGTAATCTAGAGCTAGATGCATTTGATGATCAAATAGATAAGCAAGAAATCATCCACTCCATCAATGATGCACTTGCATTTTCATTTATAAGTAACAAGATAATTTTGCGAACAACAATGCATATGTAGTTATCCACGCCAAATTGTACAAACCTTTTGCAAGGTATAGCTGACAAAGGTGGTTGGGCTAGTTACACAGCCAAAAGAATAAACACAAATTATAAGTAAATAGAACTAACACTAAAAGAATTCTTAAACAACACATGTTTAAGGACGTGAGAGACAAATTATTTTGATAAATAGCCAAATGAACTATCATAAGCTCCCTTGCTCTTTCTTGGCCTGATTACAGTGTTTTCCGTTTTAGCTTCTACTACGGTGTCTAAATACAGACATATTTAGCAGGGGTTATATACAGACAATTATTTTATTAAGCACTCAAGTTCTAATTTCACATCCTCGTCAAATTTTTAGTTGCACGTTAAGTGGCTATTTGCATTATAAATTGAGAACATATGAGTTTAAGTTGTCGAATCCAGCATTATTCTTATTCTTGGCAAAGAATTCTACAGGCGATTTTGCACCAACAATGTCATTACGATAGTTGATATCAAATGAAAACGTCAATTGAGAACACAATATTTGGAAGATCATACTTTGTTTCAGAACGTTTTCTTTGGATTTTTCAAGCGCTTTCGACTTCTCTTTTTAGGCATATCATCCTTGCTGCTAACATCGAAATCCATTTTTTCCCCTTTCTATTATGAATTATATCAAATTTAGATTTAACATCGGTTGAAGTAGCAAGAGTTCTTTAAAAGATTATTACTATTTTTAATTTACTAATCAATGCTAGAATAGCTCAGTTGGCTAGAGTGTGTGGTTGTTGACCATAAGGTCCAAGGTAGAACACTTTCTTCCAACGGTGCTATTTTTTCGCTTATCCCCCGGTCTTATGACTATTTTGGTTTTACCTTGTCACCTCATAACATATTTGCTTCATCGCTCGAACTAAACCAGTATCTATAATGAAATTTTAATGCTAATGGGAACTGTATTCCAAAGTGTATTTTAAAGTCAGTTATAAATTTAGTGAAAAACACTCGTGAATTTTCTTCTTAATACCAACGCTAAAAAATATCACAACTTAACGTTACATTCACTTATTAATACCATGTTATCCTGTATGGACTATCACTATCGCGTCTCATTCATTTCATTGGTTAACTTATATTTGAAAAGTGCAATTCCTCTAAGAAATCTTAATTCCATACGAGGAGATGAGAAATCATCCGAAGTCAACTAGAAGAGCACCAACGTCGTTGTGCAGTAAAAACCATCAAAAACTCTTAGTCATAAATTAAGAGATGAGGCAATCATCCAAATTCATCCAAACCCAAGCAGAAACCGTCATTCACATACTATTTTGTTAAAATTAAATTACAGCTTTTTTCTGGTTTTATTTCGAATTCTATTTAATTGGTTAATGTGTGTTAAAGTAAATTTTTCTTAGCATCTGATTATGAATTTATGTTAGTTTTAATTAGAATTCAAGGTAACTTTGATTCTTATGAACTCTTAGGGATGAATTTTTGATAGTCAACAATAATCGATAGTCAACAATAATATATGGAGAAGGGTTTAAGAAGGATGTTACTATCTAAACATGCTTCAACCATCCCTAACGCCACTTAGATAAATTCTAAGATTAATGGGGATAAAATACTAAAAAAACCTACTTTGACCGCTTATGCAAAACTGAGTAAAAAAATAGACACATGGTATGCGAACATGGAAAAAAACCAAATTCTTATTATAAACACAGTAATAGTTTCCCTATCAGCAATTAATCATAGAGCATATTGAAATTAATAATTTAAATAAGACCTATTTTATTGTTTTTAATCAAATCATTCTATTAATTGTTTGATATCTCTATTATAATTTAAACCATTGAAGATATTTATGTGCCTTATAGTCTCATTAAATTCTAGGTTGAATTTATTTTAATACATATTTATGTTTATTTTAAGATAGTGTATAATATATTTAATTTTGGTTAAAACAATACCATATATGTTAAAGTTAATTAATTATTTAAAAAATTGAGTTTTGGAATTTAACGATCTCGCAAAACCGTGTTTCATGTATTTCGTTGTAGTTTGCAGAGCCGTTTGCATTATTTATTAAATATTTTTTATTAAATACTTTTAAACAAAAGTTAAATTGATAGGTGTGTGGAACAATTTAGTGGGCGTGAAATTTTTTTTTATAAGATGTGTATATTTGTTGTCTAGATAGTAATCCGTTTAGGAAAGGTGTTGAAACATGAACTTCGATAACATGGAGGTTAGTGAAAAACTAAATATGCTGTTAGAAAGTAGGCAATTTTATTAATTTTCATTAAAAAAAAATCGTGGTATGAAAAAGAAGGCCTATGGATGCGCACTAAATTTATTCACCGTTGCTTAAAGGTATCATGGAGGTCTAACGAATGTATATGTCAAACTTCTACAAGAAAATGACGAATATATGAGTTCTATGGTACGTCGTACTGTATTTTTCCACTGAAATTTGTCTTAACTCTTTGATTATCTATATGGTTTTTTTGACAATAATAGCCGATTATGTCAACTAATTCTACATGCAAATAATTTCTGTGTGAGGACAAACAACTATAATTAATCAAGAAACATAAAACACGTTAATACCAACGTAGGACATAACGCATATTTTATTAGTTTCATTTCAAACCTAACCTTTGATAAACAGTCACATTCAACCTTTAAAAAGTTGTAAACAAATGAGTCAGAATCGCACCAAAAATGCTCAAAAGAAACTAGCTTAGCACATAAACGTCTCTATAGAAACGTGGCATAGTCAGAACTCTTGTGCTTTAGGAAGCAATAGGACAAAACAATATCTCATCCTAACCGGATCAAAACCTCAGTGTTTCCAAAAGAAAATTGAAAGATTCATAAGACGGCCAATATTACTACGCCTCGTTAGAAACGAACGTTTCACCTAAACGATTGTTTCTACCCTTTTTTTAAACCGAAGTTTGATAATCATGGTAGTTTGAAATGGCTACTTTAAGGAACTGTTTTAATTCGATACTTTTTTTTAGCTTAATCAACGTGAGTACAAATCAACTTTTGCAACATGACCAAACTAATATATACTAATGTTATGAGCCGAATCAAACCATTGCATTTTTAAACACAAGAGGGAATAAATTATAAAATAATGCAGATCATGTTTCTTGCCGGCATGGGTTCAAGTCAAATGTTTCTTTCCCACCGTCAACATAATGTACACATATATGATGCGTGCAATTTGCAGACCGCGTAGAAAAATACAATATACATTTCATTTCTATACGTTTAGCACCAAGTGAATCAAAATCGAAACTTTCCAAGTTCCACCGACGCCATATATTAGCGTAACAAAATAACTAATATATAATCAACTGTGCTTAATTCTCTAATTAGCCAAACAAAATATATGCGTGAATTTTATTTATATTGAACAAGTACATATGCACGTCCAGATGGATCTGCATTTAATCACAATGTACATACATTTTTAGCTGTACCTGTGAAAGTAGATTTTATAGTATCATTCCCATATTTGAACTCCACCTAAATGGGAGCCGTTATTTTCTTTTGCAGACTGCAATAACTTCTTCATAGTAACTTGAAATCGGACGAGACTTCGACCGATGAACTCCCATCTAAATTACTGACAATAAAAAACACTCTGATACTTCACCTAGTGAACGTATACCATAGTTCTCCATTGTGACTAATAATTGTACCTAGAAAATAATTAGCTATATCTCCGTCTTTGAACTCCGTCTAGACAAAAGTCGTTATTTATTTTTGTTTATACTGCAATAACTTACTAACTCGGAATCGGACGAAACTTCAATCGATGAACTCCCACCTAAATTACGGACAATATGGTACACTTAGATACTTCATCTTGTAAACGCACACTGTAGTTCTCCACGGTGACTAACCGTTGTACTTAGAAAATAAAGGGCTATATATCCACTTCAACGCACGCTGTAGTTCTCCATAGCTACGAATAGTTGTACTTGAAAAATAACAGGCAACATCCTCATATCTGAATTCCGTTTAGGCAGAAGCCACTATTTTTTTTTCCTGAGACCACAATAACTTCTTCATACTAACTCGGAATCGGACAAAACTTTGACCGATGAACTCCCACCTAAATTACGAACAATGTAATACACTCGAATACTTTATCTTATGAACACACACTGTAGTTCTCCATATGGACTGACGGTTTACTTAGAAAATAATATGCTACCGCATCCCATATTTGAAATCCGACTAGTGCAGAAGCAGTTATTTTCTTTGTTCAGACTGCAATAAATTCTTCATACTAATTCAGAATCCGGAGAAACTTTGACCGATTAACTCCCACCTAAATTACGGACAATATGAAACACTCGGATATTTCATCTTATGAACGCACACTGTAGTTCTCTATGGGGATTGATAGTTGTACTTAGAAAATAACAAGCTACCACATCTCCATATTTGAACTCCGCCTAGTGCAGAAGCCGCTATATTTTGTTCAGACTACAATTACTTCTTCATACTAACTCGGAATTAGGCGATACTTCGACCAATGAACTCCCACCTAAATTACGGACAATATACACTCGAATACTTAGTTTTATGAACACACTATAGTTCTCCATGGCGACTAACAGTTGTACTTAAAAAATAACAGACTATATCCTCACTACAACGCTCACTATAGTTCTCCATGGTGATTAATAGTTGTACTTAGAACATAAAAGGCTACATCATAATATTTGAACTCCGCCTAGGCAGAAGCCGCTATTTTTTTTCTTCAGACTGCAAAAACTTCTTCATACTGTCTCGGAATCAGGAAAAACTTTGACCGATGAACTCCCACCTAAATTACGGACAATATGCTACATTCGAATACTTTATCTTATAAACGCACATTGTAGTTCTTCTTGGGGACTGACAGTTTACTTAGACAATAACATGCTACCACATCTCCATATTTGAACTCTGCCTAGTGCAGAAGCCGTTATTTTTTTTATTCGGACTGCATTAACTTCTTCATAATAATTTGGAATCCGACGGGACTTTCGAACGATTAGTTCCCACCTAAATTGTGGACGATATGGAACATTCAGATACTTAATCTTGTGAACGCACACTGTAGTTCTCTATGGGGACTGACAGTTGTACTTAGAAATAACAAGCTACCACATCTCCATATTTGAACTTCGCATAATAGAGAAGCCGCTATTTTTTTATCAAGACTGCAATAACTTCTTCATACTAATTCGGAA
Source organism: Allium cepa (assembly GCA_030765085.1). Lineage (NCBI taxonomy): Eukaryota > Viridiplantae > Streptophyta > Magnoliopsida > Asparagales > Amaryllidaceae > Allium > Allium cepa. The sequence continues at coordinate 441,669,385 of CM060938.1, read as the reverse complement.
TCGTGCGATACTTTGATTGATGAACTCCCACCCAAATTACAACGATATAGTACACTCAGATACTTCATCCTATGAATGCACGCTGCAATTCTCCATGATGACTAACAGTTGTACTTAGAAAATAACAGGCTATCCCCACGCTGCAATTCTCCATGATGACTAATAGTTGTACTTAGAAAATAATAGGCTGCATCCTCATATTTGTATTCCGTCTCGGCAGAAGCCGCTATTTTTTTTCATCAGACTGCAATAACTTCTTCGTACTAACTCAGAATCAGACAAAACTTCGACCGATGAACTCCCACCTAAATTACAGACAATATGGTGCACTCAGATAATTAATCTTGTGAATGCACACTATAGTTCTTCATGGGGACCTACAGTTTACTTAAAAAAATAACATGTTACCACATATCCATTTTTAAACTCCACCCAGTGCAGAAGCCGTTAATTTTTTGTTTAGACTGCAATAACTTCTTCATACTAATTCAAAATCCAACGAGACTTCGACCGATGAACTCCCACCTATTTACGAACAATATGGTACACTTAAATACTTCATCTTCTGAATGCACACTGTAGTTCTCCATGGTGACGAACAGTTGTACTTAGAAAATAAAGGGTTATATCTCCACTCCAATGCTCACTGTAGTTCTCCATGGTGACTAATTGTTGTACTTAGAAAATAACAAGCAACATCCTCATATTTGAATTCCGTCTAGGCAAAAGCCGCTATTTTTTATCAAGACTGCAATAAATTCTTCATACTAACTCGGAATCGAGCAAAACTTTGACTGATGAACTCCCACCTAAATTACGGACAGTATGATACACTCGGACAGTTCATCTTATGAACACACACTGCAGTTCTCCATGCAGACTGATGGTTTACTTAGAAAATAACATGCCACCACATCCCATATTTGAACTTCGCCTAATGCAGAAGCAATTATTTTCTTTGTTCAGACTGCAATAATTTCTTCGTACTAATTCAGAATCCGGCGAAACTTTGACCGATTAACTCCCACCTAAATTACGGACAATATGAAACACTCGGATACTTCATCTTACGAACGCACACTGCAGTTCTCTATGGGGAATGATAGTTGTACTTAGAAAATAACAAGCTACCGCATTCACATATTTGAACTCCGCCTAGTGTAGAAGCCGCTATTTTTTTGTTCAGACTGCAATAACTTCATCGTACTAACTCGGAATTGGGCGATACTTCGAATGATGAACTCCCACCTAAATTACAACAATATGGTACACTCAGATACTTCATCCTGTGAATGCACACTACAGTTCTCTATGGTGACTAACGGTTGTACTTAAAAAATAACAGGCTATATCCCCACTTCAACGTTCACTGTAGTTCTCCATGGTGACTAATAGTTGTACTTTGAAAATAATAGGTTGCATCCTCATATTTGTATTTCGCCTAGGCAGAAGCCGCTATTTTTTTCTTCAGACTGCAATAACTTCTTCATACTAACTCAGAATTAGGCAAAACTTCGACCGATAAACTCCCATCTAATTTACGGACAATATGGTACACTCGGATAATTAATATTGTGAACGCACACTGTAGTTCTCCATAGGGACTTACAGTTTACTTAAAAAATAACATGCTACCACATCTCCATATTTGAACTCCGCCTAATGCAGAAGCCGCTATTTTTTTGTTTTGACTGCAATAACTTCTTCATACTAATTCAGAATCCAACGAGATTTCGACCGATGAAGTCCCACCTATATACGAACAATATGGTATACTCAAATACTTCATCTTCTAAATGCAAACAATAGTTACTGTGACGCTCCATCCCAAGGCCTACATTATCAAAGTGTATTACTGGGCAATACTGTTTGTTAATGCGAAGAATGGGGCTGGTTAGAAGCGACCAACTATATTTTTTTCTCTAATATCTCAAGTGGATCGACATATCCAATAAATTCTTAATACAAAACTACATGTGTCTATAGGATCTATCAGAACAAAATATAACAACTCAAATGCTTAACACATTAAAGAACAGCAAACAGATATATATATATACATATACATATATACTGATACATCCCAATACAATACAAATAATACATCATAAGTAAGAAGAACATTACCTTTATTCTTATGCATTTATTACTGCTTATCCTCTTAAACCGATATGTTTGGCTAGACTAACCCGTGTAATTTATACTCGGGTCAGACCGAGGTGTTTCAGGTTAGGTACCTTTGGACTTAGTCTACTCTGCTTTCGCATGGACTCTTTTCTTCTATCACTTTTTTGATATAGTTTTGAGTAGTCCTTTTATAGTTACTATGATATGTATATTCTTTTGACTCATGTTTGTATTATGGTCGTCATACCACATATGTGATGTACCATTTTGTATACTCTACGATGTATCTGTACATGTGCATATATGCGATTATCTGTTGTTCTGTGATGTGTTTAGCATTTGAGTTGTTGTATTTTGTTCTGATAGATCCTATATTCACCTGTAGTTTTGTATTAATCATTTATTGGATACGTCGATCCACTTGAGTTAGGAACAAAAAAAATATAAAGCACTAATCGACGTATTCAATAGTTATTTAAGACAAGATTATAGATGGTCGCTCCTAATTGCAAGAAACTATAAAAATTAAACATGTCTCAAACTGCTCTATACTGCTTCTTTGGAGGCTTGTATCTATAGATGTTTTGTGCTGATGTTGCACTTGATTTCACTTGAGTCTTATTGCAACCCTTACTGTCACGGTGTATATATATGTATGTATGTATGTATGTATGTATATGTGTTTGCGCATGTATATATGTATGCTTGCTTTGACTTCACTTGAGTTTGCACTGGTTATTTAGAGTCTAGACTGTTTTGTTGCATTTAGTTGTTGAGCCATATTTGTGCCTTTGATATTGTATTGTGTCTTGTTCGATTGCATTTATATTTCATTGATGCATTATGGTCCCTATACATATATCTATGTATATATGTATGATTGCTTTGGTGCCTTAGATATTTGAGTTCATTTGAGTCTGCACTTGTATTCAGTTGCATTCATTAGTTCATTGTATTTTGGCACGTGGTTTTGGCTTTAGTCTTGTATATGTGCAATTTGATTCATTTCACCGAGTATTTTATTCTTTGTTCTGCACTTGAACTTCATCTTGATTTTGGAGTTAGTCTGTACTTTGGATATATATATATATATATATATATAGACGCGCACACACGCACATATATGTATGTATATATGTGTGTGAGATTGGCATCAATTCTAGTGTAGTGGAGTATTATGTGTTCACGTATAGTTGTATATATTTCCAGTTACTTTATCCTCTTTCATAAGCATTTCGAGTTTGTTTCATTTAAGTCTGAATGCATTTGTTTCCTTGTTCTTGTGTCCGATCATATGTGTTTGTTGAACTAGTGACTATTACTTCGATTCGAACTGCTTGTAGGCTTCAACATGCATTGTTCTGGTCTTATGTAGATTTGGGCCTTCATGTTTTCACTGTTGCATATATGTATGGTGCATCAATATTGCTCTGTCCATATGACCGTATACATTGTCATATTCACTGACCATATGCATATGTTTTGTTGTACCGGTGCACCTGATATCGTCACTTATATACTTGATTTTTTCCATGCCTTCACTTGGTTGTTGTATACCTTTTGCTATTTGTCGGTCTTCATGTATATTTGAATCTTGTTGTAGCCCTTGTACATGTGGCATGTCTGTTTTTCGAGTTATAGTGACTTGCCCCGAGTTAGATTGATCTGGTTCGTATGTTTTTTCATGTATGCTGACTTGTGACCCATTTGAATGTCGAGGTTGTGTTGCTTGAGAACTTATACTCGACAATTTTGTGATGCTTTTGTATTGCACCTGAGTTGAACCTAGCTTTGACTCGGGTTTGACCTTGTGCTCATGTCGTGACTTTATTTGTAATGCACTTGAGTTGAACCTAAATTTTGATTGGGTTTGACCTTGTGCTCACCTGTCCCTGTAGTTTTATTAAGCATATATCGGTGTGCACGGACTTGTGACATGAACAGTGATACACTATGCATGTCACAAGTTGTTCGTGTAGATGAATTCAAAAATAAATATGATGACGAACAACCTAAATAACCGAGGCAAATAATATTTTCAAAAACACATATGTACTTTACGCTGCAAAAATATTTCTTTTTCAATTTTACCGCGTCACTGTTTATTCTGCAGATAACTCAGATGCTGGATTCGAGCTGGAGCAAAGTCGAAAATAAAATACGAGTGAATGAGTGATATGTAGTGATGTGAACAATGTAATCGAAATTTGAGATGTAATCGAAATTGTATTGAAATGACAAATGTGTATATAGTGAGAGCTCAAATTTTGTACTATTCAAAAATTGTAACAAAATATTTGTTTGAATAAAATATCTGTTTGAATTTAAATTCTGTGTTATTTATTTTATTTGGCAAATATTTTTTTAATTATGTGAAAATCAAATAGTACAATAATAAATACATTTAAATGAATATATATATATATGTTTCTAATCATCAGACAAATTTCATACACTAGCATATTTAACAATCTCCCCGTGAAGGCTCGAATTTTCGTACCTTTTGAGCTGAAAATAAACCACACATGTCCAACTCAAATTGCACAAACAAATGGATATTTAAAGGGTTAAAAAAAATACAGACAGAACAGAATCTCACATAAATGAGATAATATATAACATTGAACAAATACCTTTACAGCGGAAAATTTTTGAAATACATATATCAAAGTCCAACCTAAATTCAGCTTGGACAGTTATAAACATCTGTCCTTACAATTGTTGACAAACAACAAACAACTGAGCAAAGCGGATAATAGAATACGTCCATACATAGATGAATATCTTCAGCTCTCCTCTAGAAACTCCAACCATCTTCACTAAACCTGAAACTACTCGGATCTAACCCGAGTATTGAAAATACCTAGATCGGGCTTGATAAATCAGTGTGAGAAACTCAAAATATAAATGACAGTGTCATAAATCAGCCTTTGAATAAAAAAATTTGAAAAGAAAGAGTATCTCATAAGACCATGCCCACACGTAAACACAGATGGGTTTTTGCCTTATGATAACTAAATCGCTTTTATATATCAAAACATTTGATATTATTTCTAATGACATATCTTTGAAAACATTTGCAAATAAACTTATTAATCTTAGCCGAAATTGTTACATTATTAAATTCCAGTATACTAGGTTCTAAAATCAAGTCTGAAGGCACTTATTGGAGAATGAATTCCATACAAATGACAATGTAAGGAACTACCTTCCGACAGTACACCTCTAGAGGGATGCACCTAGGGTCAAGATCCTCGGCGCCTAAACCAATACAAGACCGACCTACCCCTCACATTGGATAGTACCGAATATGTCATCACCCCGGTCATTACCGACCATTAACGAGTACCTGATTCATACATTCACCACATATCTAGATATGTGTAGAGTAAATCTAGAAGGATGATGACATCTCCTAATTGGGAGAGACCCACTTAGCCTTGATGCTTCTACCATGTTTCTGTCATTTCCGGATGATGAGGCCTAAGGTAAACTATTGCCTTTTCATATAGCACATCTTCTTTGAATGCCACATTTCCATTTTCGTTTGACTACTAATTGCCTTCCACAAAAATATAACCCTTGAGCTCGTACGTCTCAAGGAGGGTGTTAAGGTAAGAAAAGTTGTCTTCCCCGCCACCACAGATGTATGTTTGTAAAAACTAATGTACGTAATCTCAGAAAATACACTGTCAGACATCCATCCATACAAGTTCGTTCTGGGACTTGAATGAAAACGAAGGTACTTTCCTCGACCGTTGCTAGGCGAGAAGTCCTTGTGGTTTTGAGGTTTTTCATAACAAAGAGACCACTGCTACAATATAGTGAATCGGGAGATTATCCCTTATTAATCAACAAGTAGTCCCTCGTTATTATTTGTCTCAATGTATCTATCTTCAAACATCTTTATTCTTCGAACACATAAATTGGTTCGAAGTGGTTTTCAGATAGGAATCATCCAAATCCGACCCTGGTTCCTTCGAAGCCAATATTCGCTTTAAAAGACGTTAAGTTCATAAGTGGATATCAATCATCAATCAATTACTTCATCTTTTATTTAAATCAAATATCTTTCTTAGATACATTCTATTCAATTTATTCCATTTTCTTTTCAAGAGTATATGGAATCATTAAGCCTCGTTTATTAAATCATTTGGTTTATTTAAACCTTTCTTAAATCCTAGAATAATTCCAAATCATTTTCTCTTTTACTTAGAAAAACCTTTCCAAATCATTCATTAAATATTAATCAAAGATTTCTTACATTCAAGCTACAACTTTTAACTTTGGAAAAATATTCCTAAATCATTCATTAAATCTAAATCAAAGATTCCTTTCTTAACTTCAAATCATATCCTTGCAAATCGAAGATTTTCATAATAGAGCACAACTGTCACCTTAAATATGGTAAATTTCACCTCCAGGGACTAGTGGGAAGTAATCCTACATCATGAAGTTCTTTTCTTTATCTTGGAAAAACTTTAAATATGATCTTTTAGAGCATCCAGGCTTTTCTTTCGATCTGTTCCACCCCTTGTCTAAGAGATAAAGAAAAGGCCAGGAAAGGTCAGGGCATCGGTTGCTCCGTTCCTAACCTTATTTACACACCTTGTTTTACCGTTTCGCTCCCACAAGCGGGACAAATGTACTAGTCGTTTCCGCATAATCAATTTGTTATTATATTTAATATTCTTCAATTATTGTTTAAGTGTTATAAACAATTTCTCCTAACCATTTATTCAAACTCTTATTAAAACTTCCAAATCACCTTTAAATGACTTAATTATTGTTTTAAAATCATTCACAAAAGATTTAGAAAAGAATTTTTAAGTTTAAAACAACGTTTTAGAAGTTATTAAAAACTGTTGCGAAAAGTGTTGCAAAGTGTTTTAAAAGCTATATTCTTCAAAACGACTTTTATATCATTTAGAAATCCGTATTTTCAACTTAAATATTTTTTAAAACATTTTAAAATATACTTTTTGGATTTATTTCATATTTTTAAAACATTTAAAATATCAATTTTAAACTTTGGTCACTTTACTGCAAAAGCACGATTTTTTTGGAAAATTGTTTTGGACATATTTAAAATATACAAGATGAAATATTTCCAAAAGGTTTAAGCTTTCCATATACGCATTTCATTTTCAAAGGAAAGTGATTTCCTTTGTGCTTATCGACATGTATTAATGTGACTAGGTAAAACAATTTAACAATCACATCAAACAATCAATACTTGATGATCAAAGCATATATAAGCATCCATAGTAATCATATCACAACATCAAACATGTGTGTGTGTGTATATATATATATATATATATATATATATATATATATAAATAGAGATGTTAAATAGAGTTTCTCACAATAAACCAAAGCCATTAACTTCCTATCAACATTCTAACCAATAAACACTTCACTAACTACTTCCTACTCCATTAAACACTAGAAAAAACATCATCTTCCTTTCAATAGCTTGGCCAAGGCTTGAGATGGAGGTTGGTCAAAAGTATAGAGAAGAAGCGTTAGATTTATTAATAAACCTAATCCTAAACTACTAACTATTCTAAGTATATAATAACCTTATAGTTATATTTATTAATAGGGAAGAACACATATAAGAATTACAATTTATTTATTAATCATATAGTTATACTTACATTTTCGTAGGAAACGTAAGAAGGAACATACAACAATGGTAATGAAAGAGAAGAAACTATTGTGTGTTTTTGAACGTAGGAGATCTATGAATTGAACAGTTTGGATAGTGGAAACGGAAATTTCCACGTTGTTCGACAAGATTCCCATTTTTGTCAAAACACACTTCACCAACGCAAACGACCTTGTCATCATCTTCCGGATGCACTTCTTCCATGAGTTCTTCTTCTTCTTCGCTGGCCACTTGTTCTTGATCTTCTGAAGAGCCTTCATCAATCAAGATTGGGTTAGCATGATTGTCCATTAGAAATTTTTGCAAATTCCTAAGGATCCCGCCTTGCCTCTCTTGTTACTTGGCCATTCGAAGTTGCATTACTTGGATTTCAGTCATTAACTGAAGTGTGTCCTTTAATAAATCCTCCATTTTAGTCACACGAGCGAGAGTAGTACGTTGAAACGGACCAGAAGTAAAAGAGGGGAACGAAAAGGTTGATTTTATGTTTGATTTGGAAGAAGATGCCATAGTTTAATTAATTTCAGAAGTTAGAATAGAGAGAGAACAAAGAGAATGATCAAAAATTCGTAATTAGAAGAATATATAACCAATTATTTGAATTTTGGTGGGAAAAATTTCAAAAATTTAAAAACGTTGTATATCGACATAGGGTAGAGGGGTATGTCGACATGGTTCTTGATTTTTTGTTTATTTAATTTGTTTTGAATTAATTTTTAATTATACTTGTAATTTATATTTTATTTTTCAATTATTGAACAAATACCTAATTCTCTTCTTAATTTAGTAAATATAGATTCATTTAAAGGTTTTGTTAAGATATCAGCAATTTGATTCTCAGAATTGATATAATCTAGAGTGATTACTTCCTTACTTATATTATCTCTGAGAAAATGATGTCTGACATCAACATGTTTGGTTCGAGCATGTTGAGTAGTATTTTTGGATAAATTTATCGCACTAGTATTATCACAATAAATTGGTGATTTTGAAATACTTAAACCATAATCTTTTAAAGTTTGTTGCATATATATTAGTTGAGAACAAGCCAAAGCAGCAGAAATATACTCTGCTTCAGTTGTTGATAAAAAAACTGTGTTTTGCTTTTCACTAAACCAAGAAATCAGAGAATGCCCCAAAAAGTGACAAGTTCCACTTGTACTTTTTCGGTCTGATTTACAACCAGCATAATCAGCATCACAGTAAGATATTACATCAAAAGAATCATTTTTAGGATAAAATAAGCCATAATCATAGGTGTGTTTAACATATCTTATGATACGTTTTACAGCTTTTAAGTAAGTCTCTTTAGGTTGAGATTGATATCTTGCGCAGAGACAAACACTATGCATGATATCAGGTCTACTAGCAGTAATATAGAGTAGTGATCCAATCATTCGTCTATATAATTTTTGATCTACATCTTTCAAGAGATCTTCTATACTAAGGTACTCATTGGTTGCCATGGAAGTGGGTTTTTCATTCGCAGTAGTCAAGCCAAATTTATTAATTAGGTCTTTAGCATATTTTTCTTGACTAATAAAGATACCATTATCTAATTGTTTTATTTGTAATCCTAAAAAGAAATTTAATTCACCCATATGACTCATCTCAAACTCTTTTGACATTATTTAAGAAAATTCTTTATTCATTTTAAAATTAGTTGATCCAAAAATGATATCATCTACGTAGACTTTTACTAGTTGAATATCATTGTTATTTTTTTTAATAAAAAGAGTATTATCTACTTTACCAATTTCCAAATTTGATTGTAATAAGTAAGATCTTAGTCTATTATACCAGGCTCTAGGAGCTTGTTTTAGACCATATAAAGCTTTCTTAAGTTTGTAAACACGATTTGGTAATTTTTCATTTTCAAAAAGTGGTGGTTGTTCAACATATACTTCCTATTTTACAAATCCATTTAAAAAGGAACTTTTAACATCCATTTGATATAATTTGAAATTATTATGATTTGGGAAAGCAAGTAGAATCCTAATGGCTTCTAATCTTGCTACGGGAGCAAAGGTTTCATCAAAATCTATTCATTCTTCTTGACAAAAACCTTGAGCGACTAAACGTGCTTTATTTCTAACTACCTCTCCTAGTTCATTAATTTTATTTTTATAAACCCATTTAGTTTCAATTATAGTTTTATTTTCTAGTCTAGGAACAAGTTCCCAAACATTATTTCAAGTAAATTGATTTAGTTCTTCTTGTATAGCCAAAATCCATGAATCATCAGTTGATGTTTCTTTTGGATTTTTGGGTTCAATAGTTGATATAAAAGCTACATTACTCATTTGACTTAGTTGATTTCTAGTTTTAACTACAGATTGCATATCTCCTAGTATATTTTTAATAGGATGATCTTTTAAAAGTTTAGTCCTTTTATTAGGATGATTAATTTCATAATTAGTTTCAGTTGACTCTTGATTTTGAGCAATTAAATCATCTTCATATCTATATCCTCAAAAATTTTGAAATTTTCATCGAATGACACATGCGTTGTTTCTTCGATGGTGTTAGTTCTTAAATTAAATACTCTGTACGCTTTACTTCTATTCGAATATCCGATAAAGATACCTTCGTCGGATTTAGGATCAAATTTATCTAAGTTTTCTTTAGTATTTAAAATAAAACATTTACTTCTAAAAATTCTAAAATAAGATACTTTAGGTTTCTTTGAGTGAAGAAGTTCATAAGAAGGCTTATTAGTTAAAGGTCTAATTAAAATTCTATTTAAAATATAACAGGCGGTAGCAACCGCTTCTGCCCAAAAATTCTTTGGTAATTTACTGTCTGAAAGCATAGTTCTCGCACACTCTTGAATCGTCCTATTTTTACGTTGTACTACTCCATTTTGTTGTGGAGTTCCTGGAAATGAAAAATTATGAGTTATTCCGTTTTTATTGCAGAATTCCTCAAACTTTTCATTTTCAAATTCACCACCGTGATCACTATGAATAGTTATAATTTTTAGAGAAAGTTGATTTTGAATCCTTTTTGTAAAGTTCTTAAAACATTCAAAAGTATCACTTTTATGTTTCAAAAATATTGTCCATGTAAACCTAGAATAATCATCTACAATTACAAAAACAATTTTACTATGTTTTATTGACAGAATTTGAGATGGACCAAATAAATCAAGGTGAAGTAATTCAAGAGGTTTTGAAATTGAAATCATATCTTTTAATTTAAAGGGACTTTTTCTAAGTTTTCCTAATTGACATTCATCACATAGACTATCTACTTTAAAATTCATTTTAGGGAGACCTCTTACTAGATCATGTTTTGATAGTCCAGATAAGAGTTTGAAATTCAAATGTCCAAATCTCTTATGCCAATTCCAAGGGTCGCTTGTATTTGCCAAAAGACATAAGTTATCATTTGAAACTTTCATACTAAGAATATAAATATTCTTTTTCCTAACTCCCTTAAATATTATGGTTGAATTGTTATCTTCAATGTGACATTTATCTTTTTCAAATTTAATTTTATATCCTTTACTGCAAAGTTGACTTATACTTAGCAGATTATGTTTCAGATTTTTAACTAGCAAAACATTAGTAATAATAGGAGTTTCAGAGTTACCGACTTTGCCGATGCCAATCACATATCCTTTTGAATTGTCTCCAAAGTTAACCAGTCCTCCGTCTTTGTATATTATATCATTTAACATATCTGGATTGCCAGTCATGTGTCTAGAACATCCACTATCGAGTATCCATCTGTCCTTTCTGATCTGCACAATTTGTCCGTTGTGTATTGATTCCTCAATAGCCATAAAGCATGATTCCTGCACATCAAACAATTTTGGTAGACAACTTGAATTTAAACATTGATTATATGCAGACTCAAAAGATAATGATGATCTGAGTATTTCTAAACTAGTATTAAAAAACATAGCCATTTTAAAACTTTTTTAAAAAATAAGATTATGAAACTTTGACAACCTTGCTCCGATACCAAATGTGACAAATGCGGATTAAGGATCTTAAGGCTAGGATAAACACTAGAGGGGGTGAGTAGTATTTTGGAGAATTGTTAAATCTTTTTTATTTTTTGTTAATTTAAACAAAAATGTATGCAATATTCAGATATAGTTATGATCAAGGAATCAAACACAGATGCAAATATAAAGTAAAAGAAGTAAAGGAAAGAACACATCGGATTTTATACTGGTTCGGAGTTACCCTACATCCAGTCCCGTACACAAGTACGGATTTGCTTTCAAAAACAATCTTTACAATTACACCCTCGATTTCAAGGCAATGAGGTACACCCTCCAGAATCACAATCCTCTGGGTAGAGATACTTGATTTCCCGGGCAACAATTTCACCCAATTGATTTCCCAAGGCTACAATCACACCTTATCTCGCTTGATTGATTTCCAAGGCTACAATCACACCTTTTCTCGCTAAATTGATTACAAAAACCTACAACTCTGAATAGCACTGAGGATCTTGTTGAGATAGTGATAAAGAATCAAACTAGAGATAATCTAGTTAGATTTAATGTTGATTTCGTCAGAGTAATGGTAAGAATATGTATATAGAAATGTGGAAGAAGAAGAGGAGTGAAAAACCAGGAAATCTGTATTAAAATTCGTTGAAACTAACCCCTATTCATAGAAGAACAACAACCATGTCTATTCGTGAAGAGTTATGGCGAATAGACACTTCTTTTGAAATTTGAATTTTGAAACCAACTGACACCATGTCGACATGGAGTACTCGAGCATGTCGACATCCCAAAGGGATTTTTGGTGTTTTAATTTTCTTTGAAAATAACCTTTATCTTATATTAAAACTATTTTAAACTTTATAAATATACCTGACTATAATTAAAATACATAAGTAAATATAGGGAATAATATATATATAATATATTTAAATCTAATTATAAATATTAAAAGTTAAATATATTATATTTAAAAGATAGTTTAAAATCAACGATAATTTGACTTTGAAATTAAAGATTATTTTGAGGCTAAAAGTATTTGAAATCAGGATAGATGTTTTTTGATTCTTTTAAAAGGAAGGTTTTGAAATCATTTTGAAAACAAGATATAATTTTGAAAAATCATTTTGAATAAAAAGTTAGCGGATACAAAACAATGCTCCACTAGATTTTTCGTAGGTTCCATCCTACTTAGGGTTTCATCCTTTTAACAGGCTCGAAGTGGATTACATTCCACGAATAAATTGAATTTTAAGATGTCGGTGCTTTTCTAGGAGTTTTAACAAAATTTCTAATTAAAAGATAAATTACTTGAACTCTTGGTAATCTTGATACTCATGAGTCTTCAATCTTGGTATCTTGAATCTCTATACTGTACAGTCTTCATTCTTGTTACCTGCATGGTTAAATCCCGCATATACATATATATTTAAACTTATACTGTTAGTATTTATATTTTATAATATATTCTAAGGTTGTTGTCATCAAAACCATCATCTCACGGACTAACAATACCTACAACGCACCACATCTTTTCTGTGTCCTTTTGGGTATATTAAGGGGTGTGGGTGTTAGACTTAGCATATTTAGAAGTTTTTAAAGAGAGTTTTGGGAACAAAGGATATTTACAAAGGATGTTAATAAAAGGATATTTATAAAAATATATTTACAAAGGCTATTGATGAAGGATTGTAATGGAATAATTTGTAAAGGGATTTAAAAGCAGTTTTGAATTATAACACTTATGTTATAATGGATTCTTTTATAAGTTGATTAAAAATGCATATTACCTTGTTTGATAAGTAAAGTTATACTTAGAAGTTTAAATGGATGTTTTAAAGTAATGGTAAGTGTAAAAGTTATTTTGGGTTCATGGTATCGATGTTTGTGCAACATCTGTTTTAACCCATTAATTATGCTTTTGGGAAGTAAATAGATCTTTAAAATGGAGTTTTAAAGATAACAAGATAGTAAAGTGTTTGGGGTTTGTCGTAAACAATGTTTTAGTAACATTCGTTTTTAAACTCTTTGATAATATTTTAAAGTGTTAAAGTATTGTAAATGAGTTTGGAAAATACTTAGATCTTTAATAACGGAATTTTAAAGATAAATAACAAGTATGATTTGGTTATCTATTATGGTAATGTGTCAGTCGCATTCGCCTTCAACTCGTTTTAGTTATACTTATGAACATAAATAGATCTTTAAAAAGAATGTTACGAAGATAATCATAAGTGAAATGATTTTGGGTTTGTAGCAACAGTGTTTGAGTAACGTTTGACTTAAACCCTTAGAAATTGATCTGTGAATATACTTATACGGTTGAAATAAGTATATGAATACTTTTGGAAAGTATTGAAATGTGTTAAAATGAATAGTGATGTTTATTTAAATAGTGGGTTTAATTAACAAATGGAGTTTCATTTATAAAAGTGTTATTAAGTAAAAGCGAATTTCGCTAATAAAAGAGGATTTTAATTAATAAAGGAAGATTAATTTTAAAAAAGGGATTAGAAGTAGGACTTGATCATGCTAGTTTGTTGCGATCGTGCTTTGTGTATTGCTTGCTTACGGACAGTATACGGGGACTTGGTTTCCCATATACGATTATTCTCAATGTATTGGATTTTTTTATTTGATAGTTAAATAACTAACTAACAAATCTTGGCCAAAATATATTCTATAAATATCTAGAAGAAACACGATGATTATTGGTATAATTATCTTCGTTAATACTATACTGTACATATGGACTTGTTTTTCTCTTTGAGGATAAATGATAAGAAAATCTATCCACTTAAACGGTTAGGAGGTAATCTCCGATTTTATGTATTGTTTGTTTATTTCCCATAAAACTGGAGTTGAGATTCCTGGAAAATCGATCGGTTGGTTTTACAACACCCGGTACGCAGGGGAGTGTACTTATATGAGATGACTTATAACCGTAGCCACTTCAAAACCATATACATGTTCTGTGCTTTGGAAGAGAAGGGTGATTGCTTCATGATGGCTTCGTGGTTGCTTCGTGATTGCTTCGTGATGGTTTCGTGATTGCTTCATGGTGCTGGAATCTATGTGGAGATTCGAGATTTGTTTAAGATGCTCGAACACATATAGATATTCGTGATCTATGCAGGATATGAGGATATATGTGTGATTCCGAGGCCTGTTGAGGTATGAGAATCCATATGTGATTCTGAGATCTGTTGAGGAATCCATGTATGGTTCCAAGATGTATTGAGATATGAGAATCCATGTTAGGTTCTGAGATTTATTTGAGTTGGAGCTCGTGTGGAAGATATGTTCAAGTTGTGTCTCGTGTGTTAAGATGCTGAATGTGACTTCACCATCGGTAATGATAGAAACCAAAGATAGGAGACATAGCCTATTGGGTTTAGCTGACTTAAAGGGTGCAGACGCGCCGACCTAGTGTTACTTATGGATATGCATGTGAGAGTGATGTGACTCTATCCCACGTGTTCGGACGTTGACCAGCTATGTTTTCCTCTAGCATATTTTATCTAGAGATATACGGTGCTCGGAAGGATATCTCTGATCCTTGTGCGGTAGTTCGGATTCGGCTTCCTCGAGGAAATCTACGTGGAAATCCTACACAATTAGTGAACACGCCTTAGCGGTTATGATTATATACGTATTATTCTTGTGAGTACACTCTCCTGCATCGTAGCTATGTGATTATTTATATTCCACACCTTGAACATTATTATATTATCACTGCATTTTATAATAAAATGGTTTGGTTATCGTAAGGGAATACCCCATCTGTGTTTATTGACGGCATGGTCTTACGATATACCCTTATTTTGAAAGGTTTTAAGATATAATAAATCCTATGTGATTTGAGTTTCTCGCTCGGATCAGCTCGAATACGTTTCCATATTTAATTGCTTTTATTGAAGCTCTAGGAGAGGAGCTGGATGGTTTCATACCGTACTTATTTCTGTTGCATTACTTGATTATATCCATCATCGTTTGTGAGGCCAGGTTGTGATAACTGTCCAGACGAATGTTATGTTAGTTTTTTCTGATTGACATATGTATATAAAGGTTTATTTTGATAAAGACCTTTTGAGATATTATATATCATTGCTCCGCGTGTGAGATTCTAATATGGTATTCTCTTATTTCTTGTTATGTTTCATTTTCTTTTTATCTTACTCTAACAATTTGTTTTTTGACACTTGGGTGCTCAGCATGTGAATATCGTGAATGTATTAGTGTCGACATTTGAGGGTTGAAAATTTGGGTCGTTACATCATGACATCTTTTGTTTACTATTTGGAGATAGCGGGCGATGGCTATGTTCAACTTTACTTTTCACGATATCTCAAACATATTGCCTTATTGAACTTTTCGCAATACTTTTATAAGGTTTACCACAACAAATTTCAACTATCTTAATGGTCCCACCAAACTCTTCACGATGGCTTCAAAAGAATGCTTCTTAGTGTTTTTGGAGACTCTTCGCAATGGCTTTAGTAATCGATCATGATAACTCCTAAGATTCATTGCGGTAGCTTTAGTAATCTCCTCACTATTGCTTTGTACAACATGTCATAATGGGTTTGATTGATTCTCAACAATGCTATATAGTGGCCTGGACCTTTCCTATCATGATGGGTTCAATATTTCACGATGGCTTTCTTGTTGTTTGCGTCAAAATTGGTCACAAACCCCGAATGCCGTGAAAGCACCAGTGTATGAATACAAATCAATAATATTCAAACACAAATCTCAGATCTCAGCAAATATTAAACAGCAATCCAAAAGTAAAGCACAGAGACACAAGTTTTATAGTGGTTCGGCTATCTCCGGCCTACGTCCACTCCAAAGTTTTATCCTTTTATTGATTATCCTTGCTGGTTACAAGTGATTACAGTAGTTACAAAGTCCAAAATTTGAAATAAATTGCAGTAATGATGTTATGGAGTGATTCTGGCAGCGTCCGGGCGTGCTTTCTCTCTCCAAATTCTCCAACCCCTTTTCTGAATGACCAGGGGCTCTATTTATAAGCGTAAGAGGCTGATATTTCTCCTAAAATACGGGAAGACCGCTTCAGGCACGTGAGGGGGCCCACTCGCCCGAAATCTGAAAGTCCGGGCCCACATGGTTCGAATCGATCAAGGAAATGTCCAATCGAGTTGAAATTTGGTGAGAACATTCTTCAGCATGTATGTAAGCTTCTGTGAAAATTTCATAGCATTTGGATCAATGGTTTGGAAGATATGATCGATTCAAGTTCAAAGTTCTGTGTGCTCTGCCTGGTTTGAACCCATGCTTCGAACCCTCCTCCTTCGAATCCATCTCCTTCGAACCCACATCCTTCGAATCCATCTCGTTCGAATCCACCTCCTTCGAATCCATTGCTTCGATTCCTCCTTCGAATCCAGTGTTTCGAATCCACCTCCTTCGAATCCATTGCTACGAGCTAACCTGTGTACACCATATGGATACGAAGGAGATCCATGCTGTGATCGAGTCGAAGTCTACCTGTCCTTCATCCTGCTTTGCCTTTGATACGAACACCATGAAGTCGACTCCATATTGATCGATACGAGCGGCATCGATATGAAGTCCTCGCCTTTCGATCGATACGAAGTAGCCGTGTCAATAACTCGACCGATTCGAAGCCCATCGAGTCGAACCAACATCTAATGCGAACTTCTCAGAGCCGAATCCATACCAATCGATACGAAGTGTATCGATTCGAACCATCCCTGTGCCTTCGATCGATTCGAGCCTGATGGGTTCGAAACGAACACCTTGATGGGTTCGAACAGCCATGCCCTTCCTACCTTGCATCGATCATAACTCCTTCATATGAACTCCGATTATCCTGAAATTTGAAACATAGCCTTTCCTAATCCTTATCATCATCTCCAATTAATTTCGTCCCGATCGGAGTTCAACCAAATTTTGACGATATCGATCGTAGCCTTGATTCCAACTGATCTTCAATCCCGACATCCATCATTTCTCGTCCATTTGTTGATATTCCAGTTTTGACCAAAAATGGGATAACACTTGTCTATCAATCTGTCTTGGAATTTTGGATGTAACATATTAACTAATAATAAAAAACCATCAATCTAAATTAATTCAAACATTGTGTTCTCACACTGAATTCATGTTAAGGAGAAATAGTAGAAACTTGCTGTAAATGTGGTGAACATAGTTAAGGAAAATTTTGAATAAGTTTTTGACCATAAGGTCACAATTATTTTTTTAGTGGTAAGGACAAAGTTTCGGTAATGACACAGCAAAAGTTCAACTATTTCATCTCAAGGCCACAACGCTAAATTGGGATTTTCAAAATTTCACGCGACGGAATTTGATCGATGGAGAAGGGGTGTGGCCTTCGATGATTGTGTGGCAGGTCTTGACGACGACGATGCAAGTCCATTGAATGTGTAATAAATTATTCCAAAATCTAACCATCTCAACATTTACCGTGCCGCCTAAATCTGCAACTTCACCAGGACACCATTTCTCACTTCCTTCCCCGTAATCACTAACAATAAAAATTCATCATATAAGAAATGATGCTATACGATGCCACTATATGAATTTTTTTTTATAAATAATAATAAAATATTATTGCACATTATCATTATAAAAAAAACGATTCAACAAATTTTTAGGAAATAATATATTAAATACTTGATAAAAAATTGCAACTTACAAATAATGCAATAGAAATTGTAAAACCAGATCTGGAACTAAATAGTGGCTAATTGTAGCTTTAAATCGTACATAGATCAATAAAAATAAGATAAAAATGGTGCTACATGGTAGGATTATAATATTAGTTGCTCTTTCAATTACAAATCATGTAATATTATCATAAAAGCGCTTCAATGGAAACTGTTATTAAAATGCAACGTAGTAATCCTTAAGGTGTGGACCAAGTGTTCGAGTCTTAATAACTACGCTATGTAACCATTAAGATGCGGTATATTATCTGCATCTCCTAGCTTTACTCTTCGAAGTAGGATTTATAAAAAAAAATATACAACATAGCACCAATGAAATTATATATATATATTTTTTTAATTCACACAATATTATTCAACATCACTATTCTAGAGGTTAGACGCTTCTGCCTTTAAATTTGAAGATTGATTTCAAAACTTGATTCGAACCGCTTAACATATATTAATTGACATGTAATATGTTATATATTACCCGGGACTCTGTAATATTACAGTGTATTATTATTAAGTATTCGGTTTCAAGAGGAAAAATAAAAATCACATAACGACGTTACTGTAACTAATATCAAAACATGAAATGATAAAGAAAGAAGCTTTGGAAACGAAATACTATGAGATACCTATATGAAAATAATAAAATGATATTACCACGTAAAATAATAAAATTAAATGCTACTACAAAATGTCTGTTACACCACCTTAAATCAGCTTCATTGTGACATTCCATGCCACCGTTGAAGAACTTCACATCCCTGCTGCATTGACCACCTTTCATAGCGTGAAATTTTTGAAAATGCTAATGTAACATCATGATCTTAAAATGAAATATTTGAAATTCTGCTTCATTACCAAATTTTGTTCTTAAAAGCTAAAAATGATTTGTTCTGCACACAAAAGTATAAAACCGCATTGGGTTTGAATTTTAAGTTCTGTATTTCATGTTTTTTACATGTTAAAATCGTTTTACAAATTAGTCGATTTTTTTAAAAAAAAAATCAACGTAGCTCTAAATCAATTATGCAATGACAAAAGCAGTAGTCCAGTAATACTTGCGAAAAGCACCTAATATTTCATTGTATGTTTTTTCCAGAGGAGGTTGGCCTTCATCCCATGTATTAATTCAGACCACAATTTATGGTAGCCTTTTTTATTGCCTTTACCCACATCATTTCTGGCTGCTACCTTTTCTTTTTCCTTTTCGGCTTTCTCTTTTTCCCTTTTTTTATTCGATTCATCTTTTTTATACCCACGTGACGATTTATTGTCGTATGTTTCGACAACTATTTATGCGGAAATGATGATTTTTGCACGTAACATTTTAACGTGTAAGTAACATGCTGACAAATTTACAGACCCAGTGACGAATCAACTTTCAGCATTTTATTAAAGATGAAAGATAGGAAATCGCATGAAAGCCCAATCTGTTGAATTAACAAGAGGAAAAAAAAACCTTGTGTTGTGACCGTGGTGACAAATGTTTTGTCAGTGATAAATGTTTTATTCGATTCATCGCTAACATGTTTTTTTTTCAATTGTTGTCTCCGTCGAGAGGGTTGTCCTTGATGGCCGCCTGCTAGGTCTAGCCTCTGAGCCGGTCTTGTGTACGTATATTAAAAACTGTCTCATCCGCATAATCAACAAATCCGAAAACATAAACAGAAAGTACATATATATTTACATAAAAGTATTTCAGTTTCATTAGTTATGAACGTACAAAAAAAATTATATTAAAGCATTTCGATTTGACTAATTATGAAAGTCCGAAAACACGATGATCAAATATAATTTTGTAGTGATCCCCTATGAACCTTCGTTTACATATACATACATACATACATGTATGTATGTATGTATGTGTGTGTGTGGGGCTAATTCTATTTGTACACCATTAACTACTTAGCATACATCAAAATATATAACAAACTTTTATAAATCAAAAACTACTTTATATACATCGTTACTTTTACAAAATTAATCTTGTTCTCATCTTCCCTTCTTCAAACATAAAACTCATAAGCAAAAATAGAAATTTCCAACTTTAAACTAAATAAAAAATAATCATAATGGACTTTACTAATTGCTTGCGTTAATTAGTAACTCATTTGTTATGTCTTATAATATATCATTTTGATGAAAATCAATCTTAATTTTATTAAAAAAATTATGTTCGATCAATTTGGAAGGAGAGGAATCAGAGATGTTTTAATAACATCGAGCAATCCCAACTTCAGTTATGGTTAGACTTGAAACATTCTATCGTTAATGAGTTACAGGTACGCAAGTACATTCTTCAACCTCTTCTTGGGGATTGGTAGGTCAAGTTCCTGCGGTGGCTTCGGGGATCTTTTCTGTAAAGACCCGATTCTTCGACTCCCGAAAATCGACATTAATAAGTTCACTGTATCAACTGCCGAACAATCGAATGTCGAAAAACCGTACCCTTAGGGTTTAAGAAGAAGAAAAAGATAGAAGAAGAAAGAAAGACAGAAACAATATCAGAATCTCATAATCGCAGCGGAACAACATATAATAGATAAATGAATAATCTTTAAATCAAAAGAACTATACATTTTATACATTTCATCATCAGAGTCAATATACAACACAACACAATTATGGACAGTTATATAAACCTGTCCTCACAACTGAATACACAGCGGAAAAGATAATATCATATACAAGTGATACGCTTCACCATCCAGCTTGCACCTAATCTCCACAGCATCTCCTGAATTTCAGAATGACCTAATAACCTGACTCTAGGCTGCCCGTGTAGAAAATGATGGGCATCCAGAGTTTAGGAAGGGAACAATAAACTCCAAGTCAGTCATGAGACTGGTGTGAGAACTTAAAATAGTTTATCTTTAAAAACAAACAAAGAAATATTTTAAAATAGATCCGCAATGCTTTTAGAAAATGTAACCACCATAAGGCCTCACGCCACACACACGGTGCAAACGCAGAATTGGAGGAGATTTCTCCTTATGATAGTTAAACATGCTTGATACGCAAATTTCTTTGATATTATTACTATAAGTGCAAAGTGTAGGAAAACATTTTGAAAGTAAAATATTAATCTTAGCCAGCATAGGTACCACTATAGTATGCCTACTATAGCTACCATATTAGATGGCAGGTTCTACAACTAAAACCGTACAAGGCTCGTATTGTTTTTTTGGATTTCTAATAAATGGTCAGGCCAAGGAACTTCCCATTGCCACATGGGTACGCCTCTGGAAGGACGCCCCGAGAATCTAACCGGATCTCTGCCAACACAAGGCCGGGTTACCTCTAGCTAGGTAACTACTGACACGAGTATGTCATCCCCCGGTCGTAACCAACCTTTATCCCGGGATTCACCAACAACCACAAAGAAATAAATTTGCAGCAAGCACATATGTTAAGTATCTGGGCTCCATACCATAATACCACCTCTATCCAGAAGGAAATGTACATACCCTATGGGGGCGCTGTGACGCCCCACCTCTATACCCGCACTAGCCAAGAATATTACGGTGAATGCTGTCAACTAGCACGGAGAATAAGGCTGTTGAGGAGCGACCATCCGTGTAATTGCTTTGCGCGAGCATCGATATGTCAGATAGTATAACAGGAAATCCGACATACCGACACAAACTCAAAGCTACTACACAGTGGCTATAATACCTTTAGAAACAAATATAGAAATAAACATAAAATAAATCAGTCACAAACAATTCATATCACAAAGGCGGAAATAGATATGAATATATAACTAACACATGAAAGTGTATATCAGAGTAGTGGTCAAAAATATCCACAATAATACAAAAGAATAGCAACACGTGCTATACAAAAGAATACATCTATGAGTCCATATCTCAAGTGTATACAACAAAATAAACTACTAATCTAAGTAGTTAGCCAAAAGTCAGAGTAATGAGCCTGGAGGAGAAGTCAAGCAGAAGCACCTGTAATATCTCGGTCTAACCCGAGTATTATTTAATAAGAAAATAATAAACGGATCAGTCTAGCTATAAATATCAGAAGAAATGATGTAGAATAAGAAATATGACTAAACGTATAATAATCACAATGCCAAGCTGTGATAAATAAATAATTGAAAAATCAATAAGAGATTAATCAATATCGCTAGGATCTTCTCCAAGATAAAAAGGAATGTCATACTCCTAATTTCATTCACCAGGCCACAATAATTGATAAATCAAATCAATAGAAATCACGAAAATAGGTGAAACATAAATTACATAATTCAACACACGAAATCCAGAAATCACAAGAAAAGGATGGCCAATCCATAAAAATGAGCCAGAGCTCCTCCTGAAAGGTATAGTCCCCCATTGCGGACATTGAGCCGAAGCTCCTCCTAGTGATTCGAAACTCCTCCTGACAGGGTATAGTCCCCCATTGCGGACATTGAGCCGAAGCTCCTCCTGGTGAGTCGAAACTCCTCCTGACAGGGTATAGTCCCCTATTGCGGACATTGAGCCGAAGCTCTTCCTGGTGAACCAAAGTTCCTCATGACAGGGTATAGTCCCCCATTGCAGACATTGAGCCGAAGCTCAATAAAAACGAGGTACAGTCCTCCATGTGGACAAAGAGACATCGCACAATGCTAGTCTGAACCATAAAATGACCGTCATGGTCATCGAGAAGTGTCAATTACAGTAAGCTAGTAAATATATGAGCTTAGCTTCATGTCCCATAACCACTAGCTTAACTTAAATATTTACGAACAAATTGTAGATCTCCACTTGAAAATTATCACAAGAGATTCAATCGAACAAGTCCAAGAATTAACCGACGAAGTAAATACAAGCGTTTCATACCACTTGTTTTACTAAGTCGTTCAATTAGATTTCTCATACGAGTGAGGTAAAGGCTTGTATATACTAATAGATTGGAAAACGGTTTAAGAAAACGAGCTTTGTAATAAAATAGTGTTGAAATCATTTGAAGAAAGAGTTTTGATATTTACTACTAGTATAGAAAACCTTTATATTTTTAAAGTGACAAATCACAAAGAAGATTGTAGGAACAATCAATCACTAAAATTCACATTTGAAGACGTGAATAGAATCCAAAGAAATCGATACCGAATCCATCGAAATGGATATTCCAAGAATTACCGAAGAAAATAAGTCATCAAAGTCAATAACAAATGATAACAACAAATAGGGAAATAACACAAATCGATTAAAGTTGGAAATTCACACAACTAGGAAAAATAGGCATGGTTGGCAAATAGCAGCAGGTCGGTCAACCGGACTCCCTGAGTCGGTTGACCGAACCAGGGGTTGGAAGTGCTCGGGCAACAGGTCGGTCGACCGGCCCAGGGGCTCGGTTGGCCGAAGCCTGTAACCAGCACTTCCAAAACAGAGGCAGGAAGTGCCTGGGTAGCAGGTCGGTCGACCGGACCCTGAGCTCGGTCGGCCGAACCTGTATACTTGCACTTCCTACCCTATTTCAAAAGAGGTGCAAACTTCCTCAATTTGCAAACCGTCGAGCAATGGCACTAAGGATTTACGCCACTCGACTACCCGGCCATATAAGCTCTTTGGTTTATCACCAAAAACATGATCAAAACATCAAAGTTATGATTTTTAAAGAATTGAACCCAAAACACTAAAAATTGGAATATTCACCAAATCAATCCAAACCAAAAGCAAATGCACACGAATAAGTGTTAGGAATTCATACCTAACAATCGAAGATAATTATATACTAAGATGTGAGATAAAAATCTCACCTTTGAACCTAAACAGTTGAAGAAGAAGCTTGAAAGCAAAAGGGAGAATCAACCACTCTTCAACACAACCCAAACGAGCTTGAATCTATGCTCAAAAGAAGAACATTCCCAAAGTTAGGTTTAGGAATTTTCTGAAATCAAAGAGAGAATGAGTTGGAGAAGAAGAAGGAGATGCTTACTAATGGGTTCTCTTTGATTTTGGAGCAAGAACTTGAGCTAGCAAGAGAAACTAGGGCTTGGAGTTTCTAATTCCCATTCTCTTCCACCATTTTTGCTTAAACTTGAGTGTTAGGAATATAAAATGAAGTAATGAAGAGTTGGAGTGGGTTGGGGCTGAGTTAGTAAGTGATTAATGGGTTCAGCCCAAACCAAAGCCCTAAGTGAAAAAGTGGCAAAAATCAACTTACTCCAAACATATCGAAGCTTATACTCAAAAAGGTCACAAACGTCATTTTAAACTCGATGGGGGTGGTCCCAAGTCCTAATTCGACCGTATGCAAAAGGTAGCTTTTCGGACTAAATTCCGAGTATCGATAAAATATTTAAATATAAAATCGACAAATATGCGGGTTGTTACTGACTCCCCTCCTTAAAGAAATTGCGTCCTCGCAATATTTAAGAAGAAGATATATAGTAACAACCATAAAAGCATATTCAACACAAAAGAAGTTTGAAATAAGAAGTTCACCTCAAAGAGCACGAGAAAGTAAGTCCGGATGTGTTCGCACGATGCACTCTCTAGATTCACAAGAACAATCCTTAGGATTTGAAGACCATTGAACTTTAACAAGCAGAACATCTTTATTTCGAAGTCGTTTGACTTCCGAAGCGATGATACGAATAGGATGTTGCTCATAAGTTAAATTAGGTGAAACTTCAATCTCTTCCACAACACCGGGCTCAAGAATAGAATCGGAATCTCGAAGACATTTCCGAAGTCGAGAAACGTGAAACACGTCATGGATAGCAGAAAATTGAGCCGGTAATAAAAGGCGATAAGCCACGGAACCAATACGTTCGGTGATAGGAAATGACCCAATATATCGAGGCGCTAATTTTCCCTATCGACTGAAACGTACAACACCTTTCATAGGTGACACACGAATGAACACAAAATCTCCCACAGAAAATTCTAATTTCCTTCTTCGGTTATCAGCATAGGATTTTTATCTACTCTGAGCTTCTTTCATCCTATGTCGAATAAGTTCAATCTTTTCTGTGGAATCACGAATAAAATCTGGACCTAAAACCTGCCTCTCACCGGCCTTAAGCCAACAAGAAGGAGATCGGCATGACCTTCCATAGAGTGCCTCGAAAGGTGCCATACCAATACTAGATTGGAAGCTATTATTATAGGAAAACTTGACAAGTGAAATATGATCTTCCCAACTTCCACCGAAATCAAGCACGCAAGCACGAAGAAGAGCTTCAAGAGTTTGATTCACACACTCGGTTTGTCCATCGGACTGGGGATGATAAGCGGTGCTAAAATTAAGCTTCGTTCCTAAAGCTTTTTGAAGACTCTTCCAAAATCCGCTAGTAAACAATGGATCACGATCACTAACTATAGAAGTACGAACTCCATGTAATTTAACAATCTCTTTAACAAAGAGTTTGGCCAAAAGAGGGATGGTTCGGTTAGACCGAACGGGAATAAAATGGACAGATTTAGTAAGCCTATCAACTATAACCCATAAGCTATCATGACCCGAACGAGAACAGGGAAGGCCGTCTATAAAATCCATGGAAATTTGATCCCACTTCCAAATTAGAATTTCTAAAGGTTGCATTAACCCACCGGGCCTTGATGCTCGGCCTTAACGAGTTGGCAAGTCATGCAATGCTTAACGAAGTTAGCAATGTCAAGTTTCATTCCCGCCCAATAATAAAGTGGCTTCATATCCGCGTATATTTTACTACTACCGGGATGAATGGTAAATTTAGAATGATGAGAATCTTCTAAAATATCTTTACGAAGATCACTAATATTTGGCACGATAAGTCTACCAAATTTCCGAATGCCGCCACGAGAATCGATATCAAGTCTTTCAAACCTTCAATATCAATTTTATCCTTAATATTTTGGCCAAGAAAAGCCAATTCGGGATCTAGCCTTTGAGCTTGAAGAATGCGGTCTAAAACAGAAGGATGAGCCTCAAGGCTACATAAAACAAGTGATGAGCATAAATCGGATATACGGTCTTGAATTTCACACGTGGATAAAATCTCGAGATCGTTCCATTCGGATATCATCATAGAAACAACAGCTTATTGTTTACGGCTAAGAGCATCGGTGACACGATTACCCTTACCGGAAGTATAAAGGATACCAAAATCATATGGTGCAAGAAATTCGAGCCAACGCTGTTGACGCAAATTAAGTTCCTTTTGAGAGAATAAATATTTCAAAGACTTTTGATCGAGGTGGAGAATAAATTTCTCCCCCAAAAATGATGATGCCATACTCTAAAAGCGAAAACAACAATCGCGAGCACTAGATCATGAGTGGCACACCTAGTCTTGATCGACTTTAATGATTTAGAAGCACAAGTGGTAGAACGTTCTCTTTCGCGAGAGGACGACACCCAAACCAATATGACTAGCATTGGTACAAAATATAAAATCTTGGTTCCCTTCGGGAAACACAAGAATAAGAGTATCGGAAAAGAATTCTTCAAATAATCTTCTTTCTCGAAAAGTAAAACTTTTAAAATTACATTTATTTTTATGTAATAATCTTTCTAGAAAAATTTACATTTTTACAAGTCAATATATCGTGTCTGATTGTCTCATCAAAGCGTTTAGGAAATTCCTATCGACAGCGTTGATCAAGCACATCGACCAGAATTCTTAAAGCACTCAACGGGCAATACAATCACAAAATCATCTTCTATATGAATGTTTCTTAAAAACCTTTAAGAATATTCTTTGCTCGTTTAAGAGCAAAATCAAATCGTACTTATAAATAAATCTTATGAAAAAGATTTACAAAATTTTAAATTTCTATTTTCATCCGAATTCAATAAATACAAGAATGGAATCATCGAAATATTCATAGAATATTTGATTTATAAAATGGATGAAATAAGCTGGACAAACTGAATGACAAAATAAGTCATTCATAAGAATCGTAATGAGTGCGGAATGCGGTAAGTGGAATGCAAACTCCCGCAACTCGTACCCAAATGAAAATTGATGGCAAGATCGAGCTAAGAAGACCTTATCACCACACAAGATATTGCTTAGGTGATAATCCTAAGACAAGTCCAAATAAACCGGAAAATTTCACAAACTATTTAAATGAGAGAAGTAAAACTTTCCTCATCATGAGGGTTTAAAGAATAAAAATCAATGCCACCAAAAATTTGAAATCGGAATCACAAAGAAAAATAGAAATCTGCTTAACAGATTAAAAATGTCGAAGATGATTAGTTCTCACAGAAAATAGGATATGGGCTTCGCAATAAGCCAATCCTTTCCAAAAATCAATTTCGAAGCCTAAGTAAAAATCGTCTCGGACAGAAAAATCACATAAAATAATTTCGACGTCAATAAAAAGCAAATTGAGTGCTGCGGATCTACCATCCGGATTCGCAATTCTCAAGGAAGACATCAATCCCAAAATTGTTTAAAGGAAAAGAATCGAAAAGTTTTTTTGATATAAAATAGTGAGATGGAACCCATATCAAAAAGAACACGAACAAGAAAATCACAGAGCAAATGTCATCAAGGATTGAATGAGAAATACCTTGACCAAGAGAAGTATTGCTAGGGGCTTGCACAATATTTAGCTTTCTCATGTCCTTGTTCAAAAGTTTGGGACATGCAGAGAAAAGATGACCCGAGTCTTTGCAATAGCGACAATAAAGGGGTTTCGGGCACTTAATTACATAATGGTCCGTGGAACCACAATTGTAGCATTGTTTA
Source organism: Allium cepa (assembly GCA_030765085.1). Taxonomy (NCBI): domain Eukaryota; kingdom Viridiplantae; phylum Streptophyta; class Magnoliopsida; order Asparagales; family Amaryllidaceae; genus Allium; species Allium cepa. The sequence goes on along the minus strand of CM060938.1, from coordinate 441,641,210 downwards.
CAACTTGGGGTAGGAGTCTTGTCTACCGAAGTTTCTTGTTCCCCCCTCTTCTTTCTTTGAAGTATGGGGGCAGGCAGATATAAGATGACCTGAACTTTTGCAATAACGGCGAAAGAGAGGTTTCAGACACTCCCTTGCATAGTGGTCCTTAGAATTACAATTGTAGCATCCTCCACGATCAGGGATTGGAGTCTTTGCTACAGAAGTAGTTTGCTTCACTCTCTTATTGGGATTAGGGCTTTTGAACACAATATGCCTCTTCTTGGAAATCCCAATATCACTATCACTTCCTTTACCAACCTCTTCATATCGATGAGGGATATCCACAAGCTGATCGAAAGGAACATCAAGTTTCAAAGGTAGAATCATCTCGGGGTTCTTACTCAAAGCATAGATAAACTCTTGATTCTTTACAAGATCCAAAAGTTGTTGGGCAGACATGAATGCGCCATCCAGAGAAGGACTACTGGATTGACCAGCGCTAGGATTGCCAGAACCAACCATTTCTTTTCTTTAAGAAAGAAAGAAAAGAAGAAGAAAAAGTTATTCTTAGAATGAATATCAACAATCATGATGATAAAGCAAGGAAACATTAAGAAAATAGTATGAATCGGTACGAAGACTCGAATAAAATCCTAAAGCACGGCTCCTAAGAAAGACTTAGGACGATGATCCATGTTAAATTATTCTACATTGTTCCGAAGTTTGGCTCTGATACCAAGCTGTGACGCCCCACCTCTATACCCACGCTAGCCTAGAACATTACGGTGAATGCTGTCAACTAGCACGGAGAATAAGGCTGTTGAGGAGCGACCATCCGTGTAATTGCTTTGCGCGAGCATCGATATGTCAGATAGTATAACAGGAAATTCGACATACCGATACAAACTCAAAGCTACTACACAGTGGCTATAATACCTTCAGAAACAAATATAGAAATAAACATAACATAAATCAGTCACAAACAATTCATATCACAAAGGCGGAAATAGATATGAATATATAACTAACACATGAAAGTGTATATCAGAGTAGTGGTCAAAAAGATCCACAATAATACAAAAGAATAGCAACACGTGCTATACAAAAGAATACATCTATGAGTCCATATATCAAGTGTATACAACAAAATAAACTACTAATCTAAGTAGTTAGCCAAAAGTCAGAGTAATGATCCTGGAGGAGAAGTCAAGCAGAAGCACCTGTAACATCTCGGTCTGACCCGAGTATTATTTAATAAGAAAATAATAAACGGATCAGTCTAGCTATAAATATCAGAAGAAATGATGTAGAATAAGAAATATGACTAAACGTATAATAATCACAATGCCAAGCTGTGATAAATAAATAATTGAAAAATCAATAAGAGATTAATCAATATCGCAAGGATCTTCTCCCAGATAAAAAGGAATGTCATACTCCTAATTTCATTCACCAAGCCACAATAATTGATAAATCAAATCAATAGAAATCACGAAAATAGGTGAAGCATAAATTCCATAATTCAACACATGAAATCCAGAAATCACAAGAAAAGGATGGCCAATCCATAAAAATGAGCCAGAGCTCCTCCTAACAGGGTATAGTCCCCCATTGCGGACATTGAGCCGAAGCTCCTCCTGGTGAGTCGAAACTCCTCCTGACAGGGTATAGTCCCCCATTGCGGACATTGAGCCGAAGCTCCTCCTGGTGAGTCGAAACTCCTCCTGACAGGGTATAGTCCCCCATTGCGGACATTGAGCCGAAGCTCCTCCTGGTGAACCGAAGTTCCTCGTGATAGGGTATAGTCTCCCATTGCGGACATTGAGTCGAAGCTCAATAAAAACGAGGTACAGTCCTCCACGTGGACAAAGAGACATCGCACAATGCTAGTCTAAACCATAAAATGACCGTCACGGTCACCGAGAAGTGTCAATTACAGTAAGCTAGTAAATATATGAGCTTAGCTTCATGTCCCATAACCACTAGCTTAACTTAAATATTTACGAACAAATTGTAGATCTCCACTTGAAAATTGTCACAAGAGATTCAATCGAACAAGTCCAAGAATTAACCGACGAAGTAAACGCAAGCGTTTCGTACCACTTGTTTTACTAAGTCGTTTAATTAGATTTCTCATACGAGTGAGGTAAAGGCTTGTATATACTAATAGATTGGAAAACGGTTTAAGAAAACGAGCTTTGTAATAAAATAGTGTTGAAATCATTTGAAGAAAGAGTTTTGATATTTACTACCAGTATAGAAAACCTTTATATTTTTAAAGTGACAAATCACAAAGAAGATTGTAGGAACAATCAATCACTAAAATTCACATTTGAAGACGTGAATAGAATCCAAAGAAATCGATACCGAATCCATCGAAATGGATATTCCAAGAATTCCCGAAGAAAATAAGTCATCAAAGTCAATAACAAATGATAACAACAAATAGGGAAATAACACAAATCGATTAAAGTTGGAAATTCAGACAACTAGGCAAAATAGGCATAGTTGGCAAATAGCAACAGGTCGGTCAACCGGACTCCCTGAGTCGGTTGACCGAACCAGGGGTTGGAAGTGCTCGGGCACCAGGTCGGTCGACCGGCCCAGGGGCTCGGTCGGCCGAAGCCTGTAACCAGCACTTCCAAAACAGAGGCAAGAAGTGCCTGGGTAGCAGGTCGGTCGACCGGACCCTGAGCTCGGTCAGCCGGACCTGTATACTTGCACTTCCTACCCTATTTCAAAAAAGGCGCAAACTTCCTCAATTTGCAAACCGTCGAGCAACGACACTAAGGATTTACGCCAATCGACTACCCGGCCATATAAGCTCTTTGGTTCATCACCAAAAACATGATCAAAACATCAAAGTTATGATTTTTAAAGAATTGAACCCAAAACACTAAAAATTGGAATATTCACTAAATCAATCCAAACCAAAAGAAAATGCACACGAATAAGTGTTAGGAATTCATATCTAACAATCGAAGATAATTATATACTAAGATGTGAGATAAAAATCTCACTTTTGAACCTAAACAATTGAAGAAGAAGCTTAAAAGCAAAAGGGAGAATCAACCACTCTTCAACACAACCCAAACGAGCTTGAATCTATGCTCAAAAGAAGAACATTTCCAAAGTTAGGTTTAGGAATTTTCTGAAATCAAAGAGAGAATGAGTTGGAGAAGAAGAAGGAGATGCTTACTATGGGTTCTCTTTGATTTTGGAGCAAGAACTTGAGCTAGCAAGAGAAACTAGGGCTTGGAGTTTCTAATTCCCATTCTCTTCCACCATTTTTGCTTAAGCTTGAGTGTTAGGAATATAAAATGAAGTAATGAAGAGTTGGAGTGGGTTGGGGATGAGTTAGTAAGTGATTAATGGGTTCAGCCCAAACCAAAGCCCTAAGTGAAAAAGTGGCAAAAATCAACTTACTCCAAACATATCAAAGCTTATACGCAAAAAGGTTGCAAACGTCATTTTAAACTCGATGGGGGTGGTCCCGGGTCCTAATTCGACTGTATGCAAAAAGTAGCTTTTCGGACTAAATTCCGAGTATCGATAAAATATTTAAATATAAAATCGACAAATATGCGGGTTGTTATAGGCGCTATCCCCAAATAACCTTGCTGCGTTCTTCCTGTTTTGACCATTTTCGGGCTGTGAGGTTCGACGAAGTCTCGTCCACAAAGCTACGCTTTTCACAAAAGTCATGCTTTGATCAACAAATGATCGGCAGCACTTCGTATGCCACATTACCAAATTGGGAATGTATCACTAGTAACCATCAGCTACATAACCACTGAGCTCGTACGTCTCAAAGAAGGGTGTTAAGCTAAGAGAATAAATTCTCCGCCACCAACAGAAATGTATTTGATAGAAACCAACTTTACATCTCAAATTGTAACGTCAGACACACATCCATACAAGTCCGTTCCGGGATCGAACGGAACCGAAGGCACTTCCAAAGAAGCCCTTGCAAATCCGGATATTCACTAATCACGTCCGTTATTCCCATCACAAAGGGTGATAAAATCTCTATTTCAGGGATTAGCCGATGCAGAGACATTCGATGGTAATCCTTCCGTTTTCGAAAATATCCAGTCTTCAAATGCTATCCATTACGATGTATCACTATTCGGAATGGGATTTATGACCCAAAGGTCCTCTTCCGGCTAAACCGAATAACGAGCGCTTATTTTTAAAATAAGTGTAGCATTCAAATTCAAGCAAATCACAACAAATACCCATTTTAAAGGTAAATATTGATAGTCCATTATTTAACTATCAAAGCAAACAACCAAATATTCAGCACCATAACAATCACTAGGCCCTTTTATTAATCCCCCATAAATTAAATAACTTGCCAAATATTCACTTCAATTTATCTTTAAAAATATATATTCTCTAAATCATTTCAATTTCTACATTGGAAAACATTTCCAAACACTTATTTAACAATAAGTAATTCACAAATCTATTTATTTTCAATACTTAGAAAATATTCAATATACTTAAAACACGATTTAGTATATATATTATTCTTTTAGGAAAACGTTCTCTTTAAACACATTTATTTGGGTCAAAACGAATGTTGCGTAAAACATCGTTATGACAACCCAAAGTCAATAGCATATGGATTCGAAAATACGATAGATATATAGATCCCAATTTATACAAAAACATTTCCTTTCGAAAATCATTTACTATAACAACAGTGCTATAGTCCATCTTTTCCTTATTTCTCGAAAACGTCTTTTTCAACAATGAATGCTGAAATCTATGGTTTCGATCCTTAACACAATTTTAAAACAAACTTCAAATCATTTTAATTCTATTTAAAAGATCACTTCCTAAAACATTTCTTCAATATATTATTCACTGTCCAAAATCGTGAATATAAATCGTTTACCAAATTCAACACTTCTACATATTTAATTAAAGGATTATCCACTGTCCAAAATCGTGGATTATCTCCTTTAATAAGCTTCATATTTATTATCAAATTCAATTAGTTTTGGATTTATAAAACAACGTTTATAAATTCACATCTATATAAATTTTATAAAAACTTCAACTTATAAAATCCCTTAACTAACAAATTCTATTTATATCTCATTTAAATGCCAAAATCCTAATTTATAAGTTAATTACTTATAAATCTTTTATTTACAGAATCTATTCATTTTATAACTTCACAATTTGTAAATCTATAAATTTCATTCACTTATGAAATCCATTTATACTTTATTTTAACACTTATAAAAACTCGTTTTATAATTCCAATATTTTAATTTCTAAATATCAATTTTATAAATCTTTTATATAAACCGTTTATAAAAATTCAAAAATCCCAATTTAAACCATTTTACAAATTAATCAACTACTTATTTCAGAAATCACATTTTGGTTATATTTCACAAAAATCATAATTTTTATAACATAAAAATTATTACGTTTATTTATTTAAAATGAATCAATTCTAAAATTCAAAAAAAAATGTATACTTTCAAAAATCACTTGAAAATCCTTTTAATTTCGAAATCGTTACTTTAACGTTTTTAAAACTCTAAAAATAGGCCCAATGCTGCAACAACACCAATACATCAACCACGACATCCAAACATCATATATCAATATGATAACAGAATATATCACAAATATCTGTAAATAAATCAGTACTGTCGAGGAATCCAGTTGGATCCCTCCAACCTGTTTCCCTGCATCCACAGATGTTAGCACAATACCAATCCCGTTTCAAGACGGAATATCGTGGTACACGGGTTTATATAAAATATTATCCGCTATTATGCGGCGCAATAGGGTCTCATCCGCTATATAATGCGGGAAATCAACTCCAATTACATATATAATACCAATTCCAATTCATGGTGGAATATCACGGTATATGTGTTTAATATAATAACCTCCACTTAATATGCGACGTATAAGGTCTATTTCAATACAACAGATAGCAATTTATCATTTAATCACAAAATCAAGCAATTTTAAATTTAAATATTTTAAATTTAAATCGAAACACAATTCGATTGAGTGAGAAGTTCTCACCTTGTTTCAAATACAATTGAAGTGTTTTATTTCGAATTAAATTAAACGCACGTTTAATTTTACCCAAAATTCTCACTAGCTTTAATCAACTCCAATCCAGCTTCATCGCGTAGTGCTCGTCAATATGAACCCAACGCAATTCGTTTCTTCAATTTTCAACCTCGTATCAACAAGTTACAGCTTTTTAAAGATTGAACGAATTTATATAAATAAATTTACTATTTTTATTTTATTTTCTTAACCTAGAAATCATCACAGCCATCCATTTCAAACCCTCCAGATCTCGGCTGCACATCTATTTCTTCCCCAACTCCAGTAAAACACGCACGCACAAACTAAACCCACGGCCGCCTCAACGTCCATGAATTTTACACCACCATCACCAAGCTACACGATGATTAGTTAGCACCATTCGAACGAGCGTGTTCCACTCCACCTTCGACCTGAATATTATGAAACTCGGTCGTGCTTTTGCCTTAGAAAGCGAACATGAACGACGCACGTTCAAATGTAAATTGCCGACGATCCATTGCTTGAATCACGATCATGATCGTATAGAATCGAAGCTCTCGTTGTGATCTACAAAGTCGTGGTTGGAAGTTTCTCGAATTAATTGGTGGATTTGAAGAAAATGAGGGAGGAAGATCGAAACATATCGGCCATTGAATTGGAGGTGGCGGCTAGGGCCTGAAACCCTAGGGTTTTGTTGAAAATGTGAAAATAGGGGGCCTTTTATAGAAAATTGCAAAACACTATTCATCCAGAAAAATTCCGAACTCCAAACGTAGCATGCCACCTGGCACTTATAATGTTTTACCCCTATTCCGAATGCAATGGAATATATATCGGGAGCCAATTCGACCATATTTGAAAGATAGGTTTTCAAATCGACTATTTAAATTAAAAAATTCACTTAAACTGATTTCAGTGCGTTTTAGCTTGCCCCGGACAAACCGTAAATCCAATTGACATGAATTGAAATCTTACAATATATAACATTACGGATCCAATGAAACTAGTTTCGTCAAAATCTGAGACTATTTGAAAAATGACTATTTTTACTCATCAATTAAATATTAAAATATTCAATTTCCACAAGTTAACTTTTAATTCAATTTTAAAAGTTCTATAACATCATTCTAACTCCAATATGATTTAATATAACTTTACAAATCAATTTTAATCACATTAAACCCAGTTTCCAATTATTTCTGAAATTCCAAATATTAAATTATCGATTTAATTATCCAATTAAATCTAGATATTTGAAATATAATTTATTCGACTTACCAATTTTACTTGTTAATATTAAAAATCAATTAAATATACGAATTTCAAATGACAGAAATTCTAGGACGTTACATTTTCAGTTGCCTTCGGTGGTTCTTCGAGTCATTGCAATCTTGGTTGTTACTTGGTGGCTTTGGGGTTCACTTCGGGTTCTTCTCGACATTTGTTGCCTCGTGCTTGCAGTCCTCCCTGTGCTAGTTTCCTTTTTTACTTGGTTTTGTTCTTTTTGTTTAGCTTTATTTATTTTATCCTTTTGCTCTCTCTTCCCTTTTGTTCTTTCTTGCTCAAAGCATGTTTTGAGTAAGTTTTCTTTTTCCATTTAATAAAATTTGGTAGGGGACCAGCCAACCTCGCTAGCTTTGCTATAAAAAAATTATGCACTTTAAATTAGAGTACCTAGTGGTGAAAATTGTCTTAACGAATGATATTTTTGGTTTCATGATAGAAAAAATCATTAAATTCTTCATCAAAATATATCAATTTTATTAAACAGAACTAATTCAAAGTTTCAATTTAGTTTCAATTTAGCAAGGATGCAACTAAGAAGAAGGGTAATTTGATAATAAATTTTCTTAAAACGATAGTGGTGTATGTATAGTAATTTTTGGTGCGTGAATAGAATTAGCCTAACATAAAATATTAGCTTAAGAATACAGCAGATGCATAAGATTTATTATGCTAAAATACACACAATATAAATTATAATTTTGATTAAAGTTGAAACGATGATTTTAGGATGAGTTAGCTTCGTTTCAACGTCCGTATCTGTTTTTTTAAAAATTGAATATTTATTAATTTCTCAAATATGGATGCTGATGGATTTAGAGGTCTATTATCCACAAAATTAATAATAACACGTGTAACTAAATCCTAAAGGTATAAAGAAAAACTAACTAAAATAATAAATTAGAAATGTTAATTGATGTTCAAAGGATGATTACCAAATTGTATGATGAAATCTCTTGAATTTTGCATGTACACATGATATATATATATATATATATATATATATATATATATATATATATATATATATGGTTAATTCATTTAATAATAAATGCACGTATATATTAGCGGGAGAAATTTTGTTTAGTGAGTATATAACTTCACTGGTCTCTCCTCATGTATCACAATGAACTCAGTTATTCATTTTTTGACATCAACCATTCATCAAATGCGGTGGATCCCACAAATTCATCAATTTGCTGCAATAAAAGAATGAGATTTCTTATGGCATACGGGAATAGTGAATATAGGTAAAGAAGATTTAATTACGTACATTTATTTGATAAATAAATACAAATTTAAGATATTAGCTCATGTGCGCTGTTACACTTTTCAATTATGGAAGGAGTAATATTTTATCTTTTCAAAGGAACATAGTATACCGATACAGAAAATGTACTCATTGCAAATTCACCCAGAATAACAGTATGAGTTAAAAGTGTTATCTTTTCTTTTTTGAACTCGTACCTTTCAATTGTAGATTGGTAACAAATCACGATATTACCAAAAAAGGCTAGTTCTATTAACACTTATTATTTTCTTTACACACACCTGTAAAAATAATAAAATTTTAGTTACAATTATACCTCTTTTGTAGGATTAAGTATGTATCTTCTTTTATCTTTTGTTTATGACAAATAAAAAGAATAATCCACAATCTTATTCTTATTGCTATGAAAATGATGAATGACGTATTAACCTAGAAACTTGATTGTTGTTCATTTTGCAATAAACATATTTTTTTTTACAATAACAAAGATTAAAACAACCAAATATGCTATAGGAATCTCTTTAAACTTAGTTTATCATGTTTTGGGACTGGATTAAAACCAATTGTATCTTGCACTAGGATTTGATCAAAATCTAGGACGCTTGCACTAGGATTTCCTTAATACTTAATGCGCTATGCACTAGGATTCAATCAACACCCAGTACATCACGCGCTAGAAATTCATCAAAATTTATTGCAACATACATTAAGAATTTATAAAATTTATTGTTACATTGTTGGAAATGAATAAAACCACCCCATAAAATAATGAAAAATAAAAATAAAAAATAAAAAATGAGGAATTGAGGAAGTGAGGGACTAAGAGCACATTGAAGATGAGTGTGCAATTAATCAATACTAAGAACGAATTAAGTAGTATGTAAGAGTAGATATGCAATAAAATTGGATGGCAAAGAAAATATATAGGGTGTTTTAATTTTTTTTAACAGTAGTGAGGTGGAAAAAGAAATTCATAGGGTGTTAATAGATTTAGCACCAGAAAAATACAAACTTTAATTAAAATCTGTAATCTAAACTAAACGTCTGACTCCATAAACATTTGTTTAACAAACTCTCAATTTTGAACATCTGTTGTGGTAATTGCAAAGTCTATTTAGGAAGCTTTCTGATTATAAGGTGTAATATTATGTTTTTTATATGTAATCCATACTACAGAAGATTGTTCAATGTCAATTCCATTTGTGGTGCAAATGTTTGCCTATATTTATTTTAGATCTACTTGATTTTTGACGTTATTAAACGGTTTAGCAAGCAAATTCAAACAAAGGAAACGAGTACAAGAAAGATAATAGAAATAACGAAAAAGGATTGAACAAGAAAAATATAGAGAATTTTTATAATGGTTCAGTTGTTAACGAAGCCTATACATTAGCTTCTTCATTATAACGGCTATTCACCATCTTTTTTTTTATTCTTTACAATGAAGATATCTGAAGTGTGTATCTTTGAAGATTTAATGGAGCAATAATGATGGAGTAGTAGAGGAGAAAGATCTATAGAGTATGGTATCTTTTTGTTCAAAACAATTTTCCCTTCTTCTTCTATTTTGAATTCTGGTTTTTAAAGTTTTGAATTATTTATTTGAAACCTCCTATCAATAGCTTTAATCGAAGAGGATCCCTTTTCTGCAAAAGGAGCGGTGTACTGTTGAGGAGCAAAGCTGAGCAATAGGCCGAAACTCTTTTCTTTTTTTCAAGAGTCCTTCCACTTGGATGCACTTGAACGCTCCCGCATGGGAGCGCTTAAGTGTGAGCGTTCCCATATGGGAGCGCTGAGTGCTTCTACTTAGGAGCTCTTGTATGCTCCGGTGATGGAGCACTTTGGCACTCTAAAGAGTTCATTTGGAGCACTAGCGAGGGCATGCTTCGGGCTTGCTTTTTCAAATAAAACTTGCTTGGGTTCCAATTCGAATGTTTATTTTGGAATTTTTTAGATTAATTTTAAGATGTTTTTCTGAGTTCATTCTACAATATTTTTCGATATTGTTAAGTTCATTTTCTAAGTGGGAAATTTTCTCTACGAACCTAATTTAAATTTTGAGAGTCTTATTTCCAATGTTTTTTCGAATCTCTTTTTCTAACAAATTCCCAGCGGTCTTCATTATATATATATAAATATATAAATATATATGTATGTATGTATATGTATAAATATAATTGTGTGGTGTGTGTGTGTGTGTGTGTGTGTGTGTGTGTGTATGCATGCATTTATATTGAATATCACTTCTGATAATGGGTCATTTAGGTATTACCAAAATACCAGTATAACACTTACCCCTTTAAAAGTTTGTTTCATGTTAAACGAAACACATTTTTAAGATTTGTCTTCGATTTCTCTTTGCTTTTGAATATATTAGTTCTAGACTTCAATCGGCAAAACTATCGGTCACGACTTATTTTGCATAATTGTAACGTAAATGTGGCTGAACTTCTGTAGTTAAGTCACCAAAAGCTGTTTTGACTGAGCTCAACGAATACATTAGGTAAATTGGTAATTTAGATGTGTATGCCATCAAAATATGCTAAAAAGATATTGTGAATGATCTCAGAGCATGCTTTGAGATGTAAAGTAATCTCATACACGTGTAAGCTAGTAAAATGATGCCAGTTACACCCATTTTTCACTTCTAGAAAATAATAACCTCCAACAAAGTAAATCAATGGAACAACTAAGTTATGTTACCAAGGTACATAGGTTATAAGTACAAAGAGTCACCAACAATTGCAATCGGCACGATACCCAAAAAAACTAGGCCGAAAGCTACATTAAACTGGAAGCAAATATGTTCCAGATGCACACTTGAAGACTATGAGTTACCAACCAACACAATACCTCATCATACTATGCATTCCGAAATCCATTTTGAGTATGCCAATAAATTACTCCTAAGGAACAATGCACATCTAAAGGCAGAAACATGCCAATAGAACTACACCATAAATATAGCCCTTTTTCAAGATAAAACAACACATCAATGAACAACATGGACATTAAACAAGTAACAAGCATCCAACGACATCGAACGAACTTTACCATTACAAAATAAAATTATCCCATCCAAATAAATTTATATCTGCAAAAATGAAATTATCCTTACTAGATCCATTCATCAAAATCACATAATCAAAGCCTCACCGACGATGAATAGATGACAAAAGCTAACGGTACTAGTCAAGTACAAGGAATAGTGTCATCAATCATGTGACGTCATTTCATCTGTAAAAGAAAAGGATTGTAGCAGAAGAAAGGGATCAAACTTTTTGTAATATGAAGAATTATTACGAATAAGACTGTAAATAATACTCCATTAAATTTTGTGTTTATACTAAAAAAAATAGTAAAGAGTGACAGATTTGACCCGTGGGCATTGAATTCTTTAACATTTAAACCATCTGAATCTTTTTTGTCTTTTAGCTTTCTACTGTTTTATTTATTATCTGTGTTGAATTTACTTTGTTAGAATTGAATATAGTTCTCTTACGGATATTAACAATTAGTTAATCCGCAACCTCCTAATTTTGTTTGCATTCAACGGTACAGTTACTACTTTAAATGACATTTTAAAAAACGGTTGACCAGCTAATTCATAGTTGTATAAGCATTCAACGATATAACTACCTCTTGTTGGTGTTGTGAGAACGAAAATTTTACTAACATTTTGTCAACAAGAGGGTCATGCCCCCAACAAATTTGTTTTCCATTTTTAATCACAAATCTAATCATCATACCATATGTTTAGTATTGAGCAACTTTAATTTTTTTAAACCATCCCACACCTCTTCTAATCAAAGCATCACATCAAGTTGGCAAGAAAAAAAACCTAAAAGTGACTCAAACTTTTCAAAATTATCCATGGGGCCATAACGTAACACCTTATAAAACTCCACCTTAGAAGCCTTTAACCAATCAATGACCCAAATCAAGTAAAGAAAAATCGGGTTAGAAATGCTTTTGGCCCAAACCCCATCTCTAAACCATTTCCGCTCTCATAGCAAATCCACTGCCCGCCGCCATAAATCACCAACCGAGAAAACTGCATGTCCGGTCAATAGAAACTACATTCGCATGGATGATAACGATATGGTTGGTCCTAAGAGCGTAGGAGTAAACCACAATGAACATATCCATGCCAATCCTAAAATCAAATCCAGAAGAGCCAACATTAACCCGTTACTTCTTGAGAAGCGTAGTATGCATACTGTGCTTAGGAAGATGTAGCACGTCCAATTTCAAAGGGTGGCTTGGTGTTGGAACTAGGCTAGCACGCAGTGGGGTAAATGGGTAAATTTAAAAAATTTATTTCATTTTTGATCTTATTGGACCTGTGAGGTCAAATATTTATTTAAATCTGATCTAAAATAGTTTTAAATAAAACTATTGTTTTATTTAGTTTATAATAAAATTTTATATTATTGTATAATTTTGTATTATATATAATATGTGTATCATATATACATTTGCGTATGCGTATGCGCGCAACATAATAAAATGTACATAATTTGATATGCTCGTATAAAAATGTTGGGATTTATATTGCAATAGACATATTAGCGCATCTGTATACATGTGTGCTTTGTATGTGCGTTTATCTGTGTGTGTTTGTGTTCATTTAATTATATCTCTGTGTGTGTATAAATTTTACCTATAAGTAGTACTCTGTAAGATAAACGATTATATATATATATAATCATTTATCTTACAGAGTACTACTTATAGATAAAATTTATATAATTCACTTGTATGTTAATATATATTAACATATTTAGATCGCAAAATAGTTTGATTATAAATATACAAAGTAGTTTTGAATATACATACATACATACACATATATATAATTTGAATTTTTTACATAAAATAAAATTTAAAATATTATATATGTATATATATAAATACATATCTGTAAATATATTAAAATATAAATAATAATGATAAAATATATGTACACATATAATAATGCTTTTGGCCTAAAAAATAATTTTTTTTATTTCAGTTTAAGCTTATTTAACTATTAAAAATGGTTTTTTTAATTAAGGGAATAAGTAAGTAATAAAAATTAAATTTTTTAATTTTCGAGAAAAAATAATGGCATATTTTGTATTAAAATTATGTACTTACATGTTACATTATATATAAATAAATAAATGTATTTATTTTTTTCGAAATTTTAAATATGTGTGTTTGCTAAATGTATAAATTAATTTTGAAATAAATAAATTATATATATATATATATTATAGATGCGAATTGAATTTTTTTATTTTCAGAATCTTATATAAATAAATAAATTTTATGAAATATAGATTATACTTAGTACGATATTATTTCTTATGAATTTGGTTTTGATTAAAAGTTTACTAATGTATATAATTTATTTTTGAAAATTTTATTTTTTTAGTCAAGGCCATGTGCATCTATGCATGAATACAAATATACACACACACACATATACAAACATATATATAAATCATCCAATACATGATAACACAAAAATATACAGATTCATGATAAAGGATTCTATTTAAACTAATGCATGATATGGCAAATTCATTAAGCATTTATATAATTGTAATCAAGTAAAGTAACATTTTTGTTATGCCTAAAGTTCGCACCTTGAAACAAAGAACCAAGCTCATTGAATCCAATTCCAAATCCAGAAGCTGCTAGCTTCCGAATACAGCTATGACCAATGATCAAATTTATTTATTTTGATGTGTTTAGGCTTGAAAATTTGAGGAGAAGGAGGATTTTGATTTCAGCTAGAAATCGAAAGAGGTGATGGCTTCAAAAAGTCACTCCAAAAGTAAGGGTTAAGGGGGTTAAATAAAGGAGAGACTAAAGAGTAAAAAGAGGATCGCGATCTTTCTTTCTCTCTTGCCATTTCTCTTTCTTTTGAATTCAAAATCCCATTCACCATGCCATCACAGGCCTGCCCTCCTCATACCTATTATTATTGAAATTAACATGCCCTCCATGGGCCTTAAAATTACTTTAAGCCCGAACAATATTTAACACATTTAAATTTAATTTAAATGTGTATCGATATAATATATCGATATGTGTATCTATACCTATCATATGCACACTTTTAAAACTTTCAATATACATTAAATTAAATTTGATAGTTAAAATTTAATAAATATTAATTTAATTAATCTATAGAAATTATAATTTAATTAAATTGGGTGGTATGAGGAGTATTCAACGTTTCAGTTATGTGACTCTTGTGTGTAAATTTGCTTAGCGATTAATATCAAACAATTCAAATGTTAACGTTCACACTCATTAGCATGCGATGTGACATTATGAGAAAATTTATCGCTTATTTATCCAATTTTATTTTATTAAGCATGACCCAGTAGTGACAATTTTGTATACGGATTCTCTTCGACAAAACTATATCACGTTAGAACTTATGGAACTTGGTAATGGTCAAAATTCCAGTATCATCCATATTCAATTTTATAATCCAAACACAAAGGCCTTCGTTCAATAATAACAATTATTATTAACCGAACTACTCTGGCCGGAGACTTTGACTTCAGTTGGCCGTGATACTACCCTCACATAATTGTGGAGACAAATTCTCTCTTGAATGGCGTCTTACTTCCAATGCTTCCACTCAAACTAACTATAGTCATTCGATGGATGTCATGTCAACTATAATCAAAATAGAGTTTTCACATTAAAGCTCAACAGTATTCTCAAGTCGAGAAAATTGTATAATATTGTCACATCGATATTTTCTATTTGACCTTAGTTATACTAACCAATGGAAAACTATCGACCGAGTTATTCCATATTTATCCAATAACTATTAGTACGTATCCCCTTGGTGTTACCACAATTCATGAGCAATATACTGCCAAACATTCGAAAAGCGTTACATACTCTAATCTCAACAGATTTATAGATATTAAGTCTCGTTGTATCTCGAATAGGAATAATTAAAAATTATTATGATAAATTACTCATGGTTACAATACATTTTAACTGCTATCACAAAAACATACCATTTATGGATATTCTATTAAATATGCTTTTATTTTGATTAACATAACACATTATATCAAGTATACAATAGAAAGAAAACACCTTTTAATTCGAAAAAGATTGATTATCGAGTTAGATATATGTAGCAACTACATAATTGCCCCTAGACATAGCCCTAACTCTATCATTTTTCCACTTGCACTTGAAGCTAATTATGAATCTCTTTTCATACCTTCAATCGGTATAATGAGAACTGGTTGAGTTAGATCCTTCACGAATGGATCTGCGATGTTGTTTTAATTACCTACTTGGTAAATCAACTCTCTCTGATACTGATAATCTACCTTTATTATGTAGAACTATTCGGATTAGTTTTTTGACTTCTAGTGAGCTTTTATATTTACATTGTTATATATAACAATAATGCAGTATCCTTAATATTTGGAATCACCGCTAGCACGGTTTCAAATTTGTGTATTTATATTTATACATTGCTTTTATTGTGGCGGTATTCAAGGCAATGTACTTAGCATTTTAATTGGATTAGCCACAACCTTTTTTATTTGGAACATTTCCAACTTAAGGCTCCTCAAATGAAGTTTGAACATGAATTTGATATGGACATATTATACTCAATAACACTTATGATATTTGGATCCATGCACTTCTTCATAAAGGTTTTATCGTTTCTGTAGACAATTCTCTAGTATTTTGTATATACTCGAGAACACTCTAGACTACCATTTAGTGATCTCAATTAAAATTTGATATTTTCTTAACGTGTCAAATACATAAGTAAAACATGATATTGTAGACAATACAACATGTATGATAATTTCTATTGTCAACACATAAGGAATCCATCTTACATATTCCATATTAAACATTTTAATAAGGCGTCTTTGCATATTTTTTGAGACATTCCCAACACTATTTATACATATTATAAAAGATATAATTAACAAATCTAATATGAATATTGAAAAACCAAACTATAACCAATTTTAACATAAGTACATTGTTAATACTCAGCAATATGTTATTTACCTATAGTCTAAAAATATCCATGTACCTTTTTAGTGATTTTTTCTTAGGACACATGCTTCCTCTACATTTTAACTAAAATCAAACTATTTGATATTTATATCGAAATACTTGCCTAATTCTGATGCTCATAGAATGATACCTTCGTATCATTTCTTCAATCATATTTGAAAACCCACAAACTCAATATCGCTCGCACTGACTTCGGGGGACTTTGTTTGTTATATGCAAATAGTATAGTCTAATCATTGTTTAGAATTTTCGATTCAACGCATATGTACCAAAATAGTAAGTCTTACCAAGCGATAATTTTGTGAGTAAACCCGAATTAACACGAACATATTGAATAATGAATCTATTATGCTAATTTCCAATATAAATTTACGATGTAATTTTTATCAATGTTGCTCACTATATTCCAAATGCTTTTATCTTTCTCTTGAAGGTACAATGCACCTCATGGATCACATCCCTTTGGGTACAGGTATCAAAATCATATTTTTTATAACATACTTGGAATCCATTTTAGATTTTCGCATCATACAATATCATAGAGCCAATAATCTTAATGATTTAATCGACAACCGAGGATTATCTATTCTTTACATTGATAAGAAACTCATAATTTCTCTTGAATGTGCAAGAATGCGTATTGGACATTCTAATGCATTGTGTTCATATTAGATTTGGTTTATTTCATTTCATCCTTGGTAATCAGTTTTATCCTTTGATCACATCCAAATCCATTTTACTACCGATGATTTATAAAAGATAGTCCTTCGCTACAAAGTTGTTACTTCTTGAAACAATAATTGTTTCTCAGCTTAGTAGAATGGGTATCCATAAACATTTTATGAATTGCCTTATATATAAAATTGATTTGGCTTTATTTTACAATACTTATATTTAAAATAGAAATTAATCATCCAATGAAAATTGTTCCTAAATTCTTTTTGGCTTGAATAATACAAGATCCCTCACGAAAAATTATTATGTGCAATTTTTCGACTCGCACAACCTGCCAACTCCTTAGCCTAGGATATGTTGGGGTTTTCGATGAACCCTTACCTTGTATGATTTTGTAAACTATTCTTTAGTTGAAATTAATTTTAACCTAGTATACTACTCTTAAGTACATGACCTTATAGAAAGAAGTTAATTCAACTTCACTCACTATTAATCATACTTGTTTAACAATGTTTGATTACTCCTCAACGATACATCATTATGTATCATAGGAAGGAGTGACTTTTGAGATTGGATCTTTATTTATTTTTAGGTACATTTGAAACTATTTCAAATATACTATTCGATCAAATCCAATCATTTTATTTTCTATCGCATGTTATTTTATTTGCTTCTATTTTATATCCTATGAACTGATCATTAAAACACCACATGTGTATCATATACATATGTTCATGTATTTGATATTTCATCAGTGAATACAACAAAGTATGTGGAATCATTTTGGAATCAATGGACTTTCGATTGCATACATCTATATGTATCAATCTGTAGAGTTCATAAACTCTTATTATGCTCCCACTAACTGGGTGCTTTTCCCTTAATTATCTGAGATACAATTTATTAGCACCATATGATTCATAATCATATAATAAAAAATTATTTATCGAAATTGTGGCTTAATCCACAGTTCCAAAATAGTTACTAATAAATTTAGATACTTCCCTCAAATACAAGGACTCAATGAATAAGGAAACAAGGTAAAACTACTCAGAATCCATAAGCTAAGTTATGTTCCTCAAAGGCAAAACAAGAAGCCATGACTTCATTTTTAGATTCCTTAGACATAACTTAAATAAAAAGGCGGTGGCGTAGTCCTATATGGATGAGAATAGTTCAAATTATGTTTGGGTGATATGACCCTCCTTCAAAATGGCAGCGCATTCATATTTACTAAGCCATATGGCTTGACCTCGATCATCCCTAACACTAAGCTTCATTGTCATTTTGATGAAAAAGCATAGTATGGCTCAACAATGTTGATGCAGTTTGGAAGTTGTGTAATATTGTAAACCTGCATAATTTTGGAGGCGTGGTCTCAATGGCCCATTCACGATAGCAAATTTCTAGAGTGCTTACCAGTATGCCATTTTTCTAAGTTGAGGCGAGGCGATATCTCATTGCGGTTTTACCTACATTTATGCAATTTATTGGCTTGTTGCTTTATGAAATCATTAGGTCATGGTCTATTCAAAATTAGGTTCTCACATCTCAATTTCAAGATTCCCACCAAAGTTCAAAATTCATCAACTCAAATCACAGTTTTCCATGAAAGACTACGTTGGAAATCCATGTATAATGAATAAGAAAGATGGATGTTCGACACATGGCATCATCTAATGGCTGGAATCAAAACGGCAGAAGATTGACGTTAATAATCCGTGTGAATCTCTGTGTACTATAAATGAATAGGGCACCGTAGGGGAAAAATGGGGAATTTTACTTTACTCTATTTTGGACATTGAAATCAAAATTGTACTCTCTACCATTTTTTCACCTATACCTAGAGTGAAAGGGGAAGATAAGGACATTTATCCCGTGGACATATGATTCATTAAAAGCCAAACAATGCAAATTCCCTATGCCATTTATTGCTTTTGATACTTTACTTTACTTTTCCTGTCTTTAAGTCTAAATTTGGAATGTATTGCTTAACGAATTGGATACAGACCTTTCATTAGGTTATGAATATTTTTCCTTATAATTGTGTAAGCATTAGGCAAACAATCATTCCCTTCAAAGGCAATTTTAATATTACTTAATTTTGCTAATTCCAAATTACGTAGGCATTCAATGTCGTAATTACTTCGAAACAATACTTAGGTGTGTTGTCCCACCTTTTGTCAAGGTAGTGTGCAGGTGGATTTAACCCAATCTACTTCGCGATTATCAAGGCTAGTAGCCCAGAGCGATGATCGTGAGCTCCAGAAATCAAGTGCAGGAAATGATATGAAGCGACGATCAACCAAGATCAAGAGATGGACTTCCCAAAATATTTTAATTACATATTCGTACATCCCCCAAGCAGGGGATCGGTGCCTATCCCCTTCCCCTAGAGGATCGGTATATATCCTTGATTTTTGTCCCATACTGGGTAAGACCGGTATAAAGTGACAAGGAATGTCCCACGAGGCTAAATTTCAAATCTAAAGTCGTTTGGAGTTTGTATGCTTAAGTTGTGGGGAAATTACTTCACCTAAGAAAGGGATGGTATAAAAGGGATCGTGTAGAAGGGATCGGCATATATTAGCCAAACAAGTGATACTCAATGGAAAACAATCAATATCTCAAGATCACAAGTCCAATGGATATGAAAATTTAGGAGTAAGATGTGGGGACCTTATGGAGTCTACCCTAGGAATCACACCTCAAAAGGATGAAGCAAGAGGGTTCGACCTTCTTCCCTTAAGAGGGATCGGCTAAAAACAAAGAACAATTCATATTGAACAAAAGATTGATCAATAACTCGAGTTCTACTAATACAATTGGCATGAAAATTGGAGGCTAAACATAATACAACATGAAAACGCTCCTCTAGGGATCACACATCATTTGGAGGAGCTTGGGGGATCGGCCCCTATCCCTATATAGGGGCCGATCCCTATCCCTATTCAAGATTGTTTTAGTTGGGTTTTGCAGCAATAATCAATCAATATCTCAACATCTGCACATCCAATTGACATGAAACTTGATTCTCAAGCTTAGTATAACATATGGAACACCTTGTAGAGATCGGACATCAAATGGGATAATATGGAGGGATCAGCCCCTATCCTTGCAAAGGGGTCGGCTGAAATTAGAATACATACAACTACACTTTATGGAAAACATGATATCTCATAAACTGTATGTCGGAATAACATGAAATTTAAAGGGAAAGTAACTAACATTATGGGGAACCACCTAGAGGGATCGCACCCTATTTTGATACAAAAATAGGGATCAATGCCAATCCTTATTGTGGGTCCCAATGGGCCTAAAAATTCTTGTATGGCATTGTTATGGCCTGGAGGTTCTTCTGCCAAAATTTCATCCCGATCCATGCACAACTTTCCTTATAAATATAACAGGCATGGCATCAGAAAAGTGATCTTCTTCTTATTTCTGCTTCTCTTTGTCTTCAACCTAGCCAGCACTCTGCCAATTTTATTCTTGGATTTCGAATTGTAACTATAAACAAACTATAATAAATAAAAAGGATTATTCTAGAGTGGCGTGGGCCGGTGTTTGCCGAACCACTATAAATCTTTTCTCCTTTTACTTTCTTTCATTTTAATTTGTTCGTTCTTCATATTATATTCCCTACATTAGATACTATTTAAGATCCATGACCGAATATTGGTGCTTTCATACAACTGGGTATTGGTAGCCAATTTTAATGCCAATAGGGTGTTTCTAAGACGAAAAATGTCATTAGCATTTTTGATGCTAAAAGCACGACCTATTTCCCTCTCCAACAAAATGTTTTCACATCTCCCTTAAATACCACTATAACACCATGAATCCACCAATTCCAACACTATTCCTAACAAAGAAAACCTTCATCTAACCTCAAAAAGGCCAAAAAGCAACTCCTTGCCACAATGATCCCAACTAAGGTAGGAACTTTTGAAGAGCCACCCTCGAATCCCGTCTTAGCTACACTCTAGGCTTTCGTAGATCAGTTAGATGAATGAGTGGATGGGAAAGAAAGATCCATGGCCTAGTGACCTGCTTTTAAACTAATCTCCCCTCAGCCTTCCTTAGCCCACCGCCATCATTCTACGGTTGCATTGACAGTACATCGTGTGAATGATAGTGACAAATCAAAAATAAGATCAATGATGCTGGAATAAGGCAAACAGATGCCAAACTCAAAGGCAAGGTTCAAATCAATCCCCAAATCATAATAAATCTGCAAAATTCAACCCGTTATTGTTGAAAAAGCAAATACAAACCAGACTCAATAGTGATGATGTCACCTCACTTTTTAAGAATGGCACATCCCAAATAAACCCCAAGGAGGATGAGATCCGTCAGTTGAAAACTCATGTAGAGCAACAAGTGGGGCTTTGCCGATAGAAAAGCAAAGAGAAAGTAAGGGAAGAAGGTTCTTCCTCTTTTCATGAAAGTATTATAGAGGCAGACTTCCCTGATGACTTCAAAGCCCCATCATTTGATAAATTAGATGGGACCACTAACCCAGATAACCATATTTGAAAATTTGAATATTTAAAAGTGTGGAGAATGGCCAAATGAAAGTTCTTTCCCGTGTATGTGGCTGGCGTAGCTTCCATATGGTTCTGGAGGTCCATTCTTGGCCATAGTTAATTATGGATTTCTTAAGACAGTCCAACTCTAGGAGAGAGGCATCCCAGACATGAATACTATGTCCTATGTGAAGCAGGACAAGAAAAGATTATGAAAATTTATAAAATGCTCCAAATCCGAGGTGGTTCGGATTGGGTTGACTTGTAAAGAAGAAATATTAATGGCGACATGCTGGGATCAGAAGGATACCTCCATATGGGATAAGTACAGTAGGAATCCATGACACAGCATGAAAGCTTTCTATGAAATAGCCAGTGGCTACATAAAAATGAAAGAAACCGGGACTGTAGAATTACCTTCGTCTGGGAGACCTTCTTCTCCCCACAATGATAAAAAGGGGCAAAAGGATACCTTCCACCTACAAAGCAACAAAGAGAATTTATCTTTGTGGCTAAAACTCCTCTCACCCACACATCTAGAATATGAGATGACCAGGATTGAACTAGCCTACAACATCCCAAACAATGGGAAGAAGCCAAAGTAGAACAAGGGGAGCATATTACTACTTCCATAGAGCCAATGGCCATCATATTAATAACTATTGGCACTTAAGGAATGAAATCGAGAGATTGATTCAAAGGGATACTTAGGAAAATATCAAAAGAAAATAATGGGGAGAGGACCATGAATCTCTCTCTTGATCAGAATGAAGGACTAGAAGGAAACCTCTCCAATCTCATAACCTTAATACATAGAGGGCCACACTTCATTGTAAAAAGAAAAATAGCATAAAAGCGGTATATACAAGAAGCCAAAGTAGATTAAATAACCATATTCCATGTAAAGTACATGCCTCTTCATGACATAGTCTTCACCACTACTGATGCCGTTGGGCTGGTTTTTCACATCAAGACCCACTGAATGTTGTGGTGTTGACCTCAAAATGCACCATAAAGAAAATCTTTGTTGGATTCAAGGAGCTCCATTAACATCATCTTCAAATCTGCATTTGACAAGATGGAGCTTTCAGTGGAAATACTAAAGCCATGCCCTGAACCAATTTAAGGCTTCAATAATACTACGGCTATTCCTATCGAGCTAGCACATCTTCTCATCACCATTGGCTATGCTCCTCTTTACAAATCATTCTGTGCAAGTTTCTTGATTATTAATCAACCGTCTCCATGTAATGCATTCTTTGGAAAGCCTGCACTAATTTACATGGGAAAATAATTGCTTTGTAGGACTTGCTTATGAAGTTCCACACCCCTACTGGAATAGGATCAATTAGCGGAAATAATTATTAGCTAGAGTTTTGTAAAATATAAACCTCAGTTCTAGCATTAAAATTATTCAAAATCATTATATTATCTCCTCTAATAATTGTGATAATAATGATGAAAGAGAACACAAGCCAGTTCTAAGAATTAAAATGACACTAAGTACTAAGACAAATGCTGAAACAGGTCATTCTATGACTACATGATCAATAAGAAGAAAGAAGAGGGAGTATATGCATATGATCAGCATTGGATAGTAAAAGTTCATTTACACATAGTATTTTTCCGAAGAAGCTCAAAGGTTGGCTTTCTCCACTGCATCCTAACCTAAAAAAGAATAAAGTGAAATAGATCCGAGATTAGCGGAGACAAGGTGGGAATTAAATCCATTGGATGATTCTAGGATATATAGATAGATCTAGAAGATTCTTCAAAGGTTCTCAATCTAGGAAAAAACCTCAATTCGAAAATCAAAATAGAACTTATAGACTTCCTCAATAGATCAATAGATATTTTTGCTTGGACACACTCGGATATTGTAGGAATAGACCTAGATATCATCTGTTATATACTCAAATACAACTCTGATGATCATCCAATGAGGTAGAAGCGTAGAACCTTAGATCAGAAAACATATAATGCTCTGCATGTAGAAGTTAAGAGGTTGAAGGAAAATGGGTTCATCAGGGAAGTATATTATCCAAAGTGGATTGCAACCCTGTAATTGTAAAGAAGTCTAATAGGAAATGGAGAACTTGCGTAGACTACACCAACCTAAACAAGGCCTGCCCAAAAGATAGCATCCCTCTACCAAGGATTGATCAAGTGATGGATGAAACTAGTGGTCATGAACTGCTAACATTCATGGATGCGTATTCAGGTTACAACTAGATAGCTATGTCTGAACAAGATCAGGAGCATACCAACTTTGTAACGGACAATGGCTTATACTACTGCAAGATTATGCCATCCGGACCCAAAAATTCTAAAGCAATATGCGGTTCTCGGATTATATTAGTAACAAAATTAAAGTATGACATGCTCGTTAAGCCAAAAGCAACACTGAGGCATTTGCAGGATATGGAGGAAATATTTATAGTCCTGAGAAATATAACATGAAGTTGAATCCCTTGAAGTGTACTTTTGCTATTCAAAAAAGGAAATTTCTAGTGTACATACTAAGTGCAAATGGTATTGAAGTAAACCCAAAGCAGACGAGGCCACAAGGAGGATGGGAGTTCCAAAAAAGCCGAAGGTTATCATGAGCCTAAATGGTAGAATAGTCGCTTTAAGCAAGTTCATTCCCAAATCAACTGACAAAGTATGTTGTTCTTCGACCAAATGAAAAGAGGTGATGTTTTGAATGGACCAAAGAGTGAAAATTTGTATTCTAGAATTTGAAGGATCATCTAATCAATACTCATATCTGACCAAAGCAGGTAATAGGTAAGGACTTATATGTCTATTTAGCCGTAACTGATAAAGTTATTACCGTTGCAATGGATTGAGATAATGAAGGGACCTAGAGGCCTATCTACTTCATAGGCAAGCGCCTATCTGGGATAGAGCTCAACTACTGAGTCATTGAAAATCCAGTCTATAACCCATTTCTCATATCAAGAACACTACGACCCTATTTTCAAGCACATCCCATCAAAGTCCTCATAGAAAAACAGTTGAAGCAAATATTGCAAAACCCAGAGACATCGTATCATTTGCTAAAACGGGTAATGGAACTTAGTCAGTATGATATCTTCCACTGTCTAAGAAAAGCAATCAAAGGATAAGCACTAGCAAATTTCATTGTGGAATGCATGCTACCCACTAAGCAATAGTCTGAGGAAAAGATGCCCACTACATAGTTATGGCGATTATTCATGGATGGAGCATAAAACGAATAAGGGGAGGGATCAGATTTACTCATCACCCAAGACGAGCATAAGTTGTATGGAGCAGTGCAACTCAGATTCAAAGCTCCCAATAATGTGGAAGAATATGAGGCTCTCTTTGTAGGCTTAAGGATGGCTCTGGTAATGAAGGTAACCATATTAAAATTCATAGCGATTCCTAATTAGTCGTAAATCAAGTGCAGGGGAACTACAACTAAAGAGCCAAATTTAGCTAAATACATATAACTATCCAAAAGGTTGCTAGAGTATTTTGATCGGGCCGATAGAGAGAAAATTCCATGAGAGAGAAATTCTACTATAGACTTGTCAGCTAAACTTGCTATTACCAAAGTAGCATAGGAAATGAAAGCCGTCCCAATAAGGCATCAAGCTAAAACAAGCATCACCGAGGCCAACCAAATACTGGTCCTGACTAAAGCACAACGAGCTATGGTCAGAGAAACTCAAAATCAGGAAATAGCGGAAAACCAATAGGAGGCGTATTATACAAGAAAGGGTACTGTACCCCTTATGTTAGAAGTGCTTTCAAAGAAGAAGGAATAGGGTCTTAGGTGAAGTACATAAAGGGCAACGCAGAGACCACTCTTGAGGGGCTAATTTAGCAAAGAAGGTGATAAGACACAGTTACTGTTGGTCGACCACACTTCAAGATGCGTAGGAATATGTGAGAAAATATGATAGATGCCGAAGGTTTACTAGTATCCGAAGACTACCTTCCCATTGGCAATCCCATGGCCATTCGACATATGGGGCATAATTTGTAGGACCACTTCCCATGTCAAAAGGAGGGGCAGAGTACACCATGGTGGTAATAGACTACTTCATCAAGTGGGTAAAGTAAAACCCTTAGCTATAATCACTGCAAAGAAGATAGTCACTTTTGTCATAAGGAACATAATGGAAATTGGGGATTCCCTATAAATAAATTTTTGATAACGAAACCCAATTTGAAAGTAAGAAGTTTATAAAGCTTTGTGAAAGGAATGGAATAATAAAAAGTTTCTCCCTTGTCACATACCTACAGGCGAACGGGCAAGTCAAATAAGCAAACAAAACCATTAAGAAGTTACTTGGTAAAAGATTGTAAAATGCTAACGGAAAATGAGCGGAGGAGTTGTCTTTAGTACTTCAGCCTATAAAACATCATCTTGATCCCTAATTGGCCACAAACCTTTCTTTTTAACTTATGGCTATGTAGCATGGCTCTATTTGACACAAAGATTCCATTACATAGAAGAATATCATATGTGGAAGAATAGAACAAAGAGTTATAATAAGATGTCCTCGATCTTATTTAAGAGAGAAGAGATGAGACAACTGTCCAATTGGTCGCATATCGATAAAGAATGGTAAAGAATTACAATGTGAGGCTGAAGGAGAGAAACTTATGTAAGGGAGATGCAGTACTACGAAGAGTAGTGGCTAACACTAAAGACCCAGTAGACGGAGCTAGGCCCTAACTGGGAAGGTCCTCTAGTTATAGCAGAAGTCTTAGCTAATGGGGCTTACTAACTCTCAACACCTAATGGAAATCTACTTATGAAACTTGGAATTTTGAGCATTTCAGGCCTTACTTTGTATAATCAACGTTATTTATATAGCAAAATAACAAACATTGTAACTATTATGAAAAGTAGTAATACAAAGAAATAGATGTATGATATTAGATAGTCCGAAATAGTATAAAAAAACCTTTTGTGTTATGTCATTACTATTAACACTGAGTTGTAACTCACACAACTAGGCTTTTCAGCCAAACAATTATGCTGGACGTAAGGACATTAGACGGCCTGAACAAGTACAAAAAACCATATGCATATATTAAAAAAGGTTGTAAATATGTGACCTAACTTCACAGTCAAAAAATAGCCTTTCCACAAATAGCAGGGCAGACCGTGCAAAGCGCACGAACAAAGGACGGCTGCAAAGGCAAAAAACAAGCAAAATCCAAACAAACAAAATTGAAAGCAAGTGCAAACAAGCTAAAGCTCATAAGGTACTTGTACTCACTTATAAGAGAATTCAATTTATATGGTATCCTTATAGATATTTGCAAACCAAAAGAAATATTTTCTACAACATAATTTTACAAAAAATATTCTAAATTGTAAGATCCTAAAGTACTACTATAATTCTGAAATATCAAGTTTATGGGATTCTAGCCAGAGGTTGGTCCGATCTGACAATAAAAGCCTTCCTAGGGTCATAGTTGGCACCTTACCATGGTCCATTAGATCTTCCACAGTCACTATGAAGCCTTTCTTTACTGTAGAGAAACTCAGATCACGCGTAGGGTAAAAAATTTAAAAATACCTAAGCTTGTTGCAATGAACCATGCACCATCTTACTTCTGACATTCTCCTTTTTAAGCTTCTCTTCGAGATCAACAATTTGACCCTGCCCTAGCACATTAAGAGGTGCAGCTGCGACACTGGAGGCAGCCCGAGCTTCTTGGAATTGATCTTTGAGTTTGTAAATCTTCAGTATAACGGTCTTCCTCATTTGTTCAAAAGTCTTTATTAAATCAGCCTTGTCTTTTTTGATTCTCTAGAACCACGTAAATATTTGAGAGCATCCTCTTTCCATCCCTTTCTCTAAATATGAGGGAAACCCTTTGGCTTAAGTTTCTCTAACCACTACTTGTAGTAGCTTCTAATTCTTTAATTTTTACTTGATAATATAATTCTAGTTTCCTCTTCTACTCATCCGCTAACTTAACATCCATCGCAGCACGAAGAGCAGGGGCCATACCCATACTAAGCTTCTTGATCCCCTCTCCTTCTTCTGCATCCCCCTTCTCTTCATACTATTTAGCAGCCGGAAAAGACAAGTTATCAATGGTTTTTCTCAACCCTCAGTCTCCTCTTCATATACAATTCTATAAAGCACTTCATTCTCCTTTAGTGTTTGTTGTAGTTCGACCACCTTTGAATTTGTAGCCTCAAGCTCTGTGCATGGTTTGGTATTATATTGATTCTGGCGATTGTGTGTATTTTTGGAATTTTCGAAGTCAGAAATAATATTCTTTAAATTTTTTCAAGCCTTTCATCAATAAGTGGTAGTTGGAGGTTCTCTTCCTCTAAGGTCATAGTAGAAGTTATCGCCGCAACATCAAATTCAGCTACGCCCGAGTCATTTAGGACATAGATAGCAGGAACCAAAGGTGCGTCGAATTCGAAGACTTTGATAGACTAAGAGGGTTCCCCATAAGAAGGAAGGGAATTGGCTTAGTTGAGATAATAAGAATTTATTTCGATAGAAACCAAATTACATGAAGTCAAGTTTGGAAAGATGTAATGCATTAGACAGTTTTATATGAAGAGAGCAGCAAATTCACATACAAAAAATAATAATATATGGCACTCGGTCCTTATATAGATTCCAAAGAATAATCCTAAACCATTCCAAATGAGGACTATGTGGGGGAAGGGAAAATCTTTCTAAGGTATAAAGCCAGCAACGCAATATGAAGTCACTAAGTGCCTCCGTTTCTTTAACAACTTGGTCAATTTTAGAAAGCAATCCTTGGGTTTCTTCTTTAAATTGCATAAATGTCTCATCTAACTCTTTCTCTTACCTAGAAACTACTACAACACTAAGACCACAACGATCTTTTGATTTTGTTTGAAGTTTTTCCATGTCCTCTACGAGTCTAGTAAAAATTACTTCCTTAGAAGACTGGAAAAAACAAAGGAATGAAAATAACATGGGTATTCATATTGCAGCAACAAGGTAGTAGGACAATTAAAGAAATTGATCACAATGAAATTGGAAAACAAATTCATTTCATCACATACTAAAAGATTTGGAAAAAAAGAAACAATGAAATTATTTACAAAAGGTCAGGTGATTGTATGGACTTGAGAGGTAGACCTGACCTTAGACCTCTTAGACAGCGCACTCTCATCATCTTGCTGCAGCGAAGTGTCTTGGGAGGTGTAGCGACCCGGGATTATTATCGTCTTGAATTATGAATATTTATTTTTAATATTAAATAATACGGTCTTTTAATCAAAATAAAATCCCTGTTAAATGATAATTGGTAATAATAAATGGTTTCAAATCAGGATAATATTTTAAATTTTCTAGATTTTATTTATAAAATAGAACAACTGATCTAATTTGGCATTTCTTATATATATTTATAACAACAAAATTTATATGTAAATTGAAAACAAATTCATGATAAATAAAAATGAACATAACTTAAGAAAAATAATGTTGTATAAATAGAAAGAGTTTTAAAATTGGGATTTTCTTATGTATACATATATACATTCAAGAGAGAGGAATATAATATATATATATATATATATATATAAACTTAATAAATATTGTATATTAAAAGCAATATATATATGAAAGTGAAAAAAGAAGTAAATATATAAGAAAAAAAATATAATATGATGGAAATGAGAAAATTTAAGTAAAATCATTAAATCATTTTAAAAAGAAAAGCTTTTCCAAAATATGTTTTAACCAAAATGCTATTTTCATAAATTTAAAGAGGGTGGCAATTCATCTAAGCAAAAATGAAAGAAAGAAAAATAAAAAAAATTCCTAGTCAACAAGGAAATGAAGGCTGAAAACTTGATTTCATTCCAAACTTCATATTAGCTACCAAACCTCATTTCAATCCATTAGCAACCTTAAAAGATTTAAAACCTTCTTGAGCTCCAAACTCTTATACTATACATCATTACTCATGTTATTAACATGTATATATAGAGATGCATGTGTGTATATGCTTCAGTTTGTAAAACCCTGAAAATACACAAAATAAGAAGAAAAAAGCACCATGTTCTTTCAAAATAAAAAAACAAGATTTTTCAAGATTTCAGATCCTAGACTAAGGTTAACTGGAAGTTTTCAAAAGATTTCAGCATGTGGAAGGTGAGGATTTAAGTTTGACTGCATAAAAGTGTCTTTTACTTTACTCTACAAATGTTAACATAGTTTACAAAACAATTATACCCTAATTTTAAAAGTCAATATCTCTCACCTCTATTCGAATGGCTATTGATGTAAACTATTGAAGTGTGTTTTTGAGTCTAGATCTCACTAAAAATGGTTTGAAGTTTATTCATGCTAGATATCGTGAGAAAGGGCAAAGGAACAGTAGACTACTCAGGTTTTGACAAAAATTAACATATTCAAAACATCGATATGCCTTCGTGATTGTTTTATTAAAATAGGTTTCATTGCAGGAATCATGATTTTGAGTGGCGTAGGTTTTTAGAAATAGCAAGATGATCAATTTTCTCAACAAAAATTAATTTTGGGATTGGGGATGGACGAGGCGGTGGGTCATGGGTTTCGAGTTGACCATGGGATCGAGGGCAAGGTTTTTGCTGAGGTGATTTTGTTCTAGTGTAGTTGTTTGGGGGTGCGAGCTAAGTCTTGGGTTTTGGGGAGTTTTTGGTTGGCTCTATAAATCGACTAAATTGGGAATGCATGAAGTGGCTGGAGGACTTGGGATTGGGCATGGAGGAGGTGATGGGAACGAGGTTTCGAATGGTGGTAGTGGTGATTGGATTAGTAGGATAGGTTGGGAGCATGGTTTTAAATATCCTATATATCGCCCGAGATCTCCTTCGAGATCTCATTTTCACACTTAAA
The DNA here is from genome assembly GCA_030765085.1 of Allium cepa. Lineage (NCBI taxonomy): Eukaryota > Viridiplantae > Streptophyta > Magnoliopsida > Asparagales > Amaryllidaceae > Allium > Allium cepa. The sequence goes on along the minus strand of CM060938.1, from coordinate 441,610,458 downwards.
CGAGACGAGAAATCAAATCTCCTCCATATCTCCCTCGACACTCATCTCGTCCGAGATATTCAAATCTCACCCGAAATATGGATCCAAATCTCAATCCGAGATCTCACCCGAAAATTATACGTTTTTTGTATTTTTCATAATATTTTTATTTTCATGTTGATTCAAAAGAAACTACTCAATCCAATTATAATTTACCAAATTCTTGAACATATACTTTACTTTTTATCTTAATAAGTTACAGCGAATGTTTCACTTATTTATTATGTTCAAATAAAACGATATTATTCAATCATTACCAAATCAATTAAGCTAATCAAGCTACTACTCTTTTAAAAATATTTCTTTTTCCATGTAAATCAAGTATGCTATCTTTTTTATTTTTACTAAGAAAGCTATAACTGTTAAATAATTTTTTGACATGTTAATTTTAGACACATAAGTACATCCAAGATATTCCCGAGATGCATAATAAGATCCGAAATGTCAATCTGAGATGTACACCCGATATGTACTCATCTCGTCCGAGATCTCCCCCGATATGAGACAACTTGTGTAAAAATCCCGAGACGAAACGTGACCGAAATCCGATATTTAAAACCTTCGTTGGGAGCAGTTTGGTGACAAAAGGAGGCGGGTTTAAGTTATGGTTTAGGTGGGTTGGGGTTTGTCATCGCTGGGGAAAGAGGATGGCATCGAGCTTGGATATGGTTGGTTTAGAGGTAGTGGAGGCCATGGGGGTCACGGTGGTGGTGGAGGTTTGTGTTCTGGTGGTGGAAGAGGGCGAGGCGAGATCAATTTTGGGTGATGTTCAAAAACTGGAGGGTCGTCATATTTGGACTCGCGGTGAAAATTCGTTGGAGACGGTTGGAGCTTCGATGGAGGTGCGCAATTGAACGAAGGCGAGGAGGGGAACTTGGTGGTAGGGCTCGTTGGTCAAACGGTGGCATGGTTAGGTCGTGCACATGCACGCATGTATAGGAGGTGAAGCTCCAGATCGATTGGTGGTGGAGGAGCGAACGTATGAAATGGTGATGTGTTGAAGCATTTGGCTTGGGTCAAAAATCAAGTGTGAGAGGACGATGCCATCGAGGGAAGCAACGAGATCGATCGAAGTTTGGATGATGGTTGGGTTAGGATTTTCGTGGGTTTGGATGGAAGATTTAGGGGAAGAAGAAGAAACCAGTTTGGATATTGTGGTAGGCTTTTGCCCAAGGAAAAAAAAGAATGAAGTAAAATTTATATATATTAAATTATACATACATATGCATATATATATATATGTATATAATATATATATATAAATAGATAGTAAAATTTTAAAATGTTATAACTTTTTCATATGAATCCTGATTGATCCAAAACTTTTTGCAACCGGTTCGTTTCATCGAGCGCTACGTTATCGTGCAATCTGTTGTCAAGTTTGGATAAGTGAAAATTTTAGCAATTTTAAATGGACAGAACTTAAATTACCCAATTTAAATGAATAACGTCGTTTAAATGTATATGACCTATCTTTTAAATTTATTTGCCCAGATAAAAATAATGATGAGTTAATTCAAGCTAATTACGATGATTAATCGTTTATTTAGTGGAATAAAACACCGTTCCGCTAATTGTATTTAATCGGACCTCTGTTGGCAGAAATAATCACCGTTCTGCCGCTATTCCTGAATAAATGTGTTTCTGGACATTGACTAGCATAATTAAACCCTGTTCTGCTATCATTTTTGTACGGAATCCTAATTATTATCCTATTGATTATATTGGAATAAAAAATAATGATTATTTATATAAATCGTTTAATAAAATTCTAATGCTTATAAAACTCGTAACTCGTTCGTTTTAGATCCAAATCCAACGCGGTCGGTAGCATTGGGTTCGTATTAACGAGATCTTTACTATGGAATCAAACTGGTTGGATTTAGAGCTTACAGAATTTTAAATTAATTTTGAATGCATTCGAATTTAATCGATTCGGGACACGAAAGCAACAACAAAAAATAAAAGGTGAGCGTTTTACAATGCTTACGATGCACTAGAATATATTTATGTTAGTTAAATTTAAAACTTCAAAGTGGTTTAAATTTGTTGATCGTTGTTTGATAATTTTAATTGACATTTAAATGGACATCTGAATTAACTGATGGAAATTTAAATTGACGGTTAAATTGAATGGGAAGAAACTACTAGTAAAATTCCCGATTATTGATAATTGATTAATTTATGCGATTTATTGACTGATTTGGATCTTGAGTGTGATAGATGCTATTGATTGTGTTTTGGATCATGTGGAGGTTTATTTATTTTGATATATCCTGTTGTCATCCTGTATATTATTTATAGTATATAAAACTGTAAATCAAATTATTACGAATAAATTAAGTAATTGGTTAAAATAATATATACCTATGACATTTATTTTGGATTGAAATGATATATATCTATCCTTGAAATTAAACTGGAATAACGAATTCACTTGGCCATTGGATAGAAAATTATATAAGGACACCGGATTGGTTAACTTAAATGATTTTAAAATTTTGGCTTGAAATTATTCAAATGATTTTGATTTTAAGAAATAAAATCAAATTTAATGGAGATGGAAATTGAAAGTGATTTGAATTGGAAAATTTGATATTAAATCAGTTTACATTGAAACTATTTTTAAATAAATTATTTTAATATAAGATATTTAAAATCTACTTTTTAAATGTTTAGATTAATTTGATTTCCAAGCTATTTACTATATAAACCATTTTAATACTCATACTATTTTCTACTAAAGTATTTTAACTGTTTAAAATATTTTAAAACTATTTAAACTATTTTCTAAAAACTCAAACTGTTCAGCGTGGGAATGTTTGTATTTAAATCATGGATTTAAATGCTAATTGGAGTAAAATGAAGTTATAATCTAAATTGAAATTCGAAACGATTTTGAAAGTGAAATCGAGATATTAGAGTGAAATGATATTTCAAGTGAAAATGACGTGTCGAACTGAATATGATTTTTGAGTAAACATGATGATTTTGAGACGAATTTTATTTTGAAGCGAATATGATACTTTGATAATAAGTATGAATCGATTTTCGAAATGTAAAAGTACCAACCAGTGTATAAAATGACATTTGATTGTTAAAAAACCGAAGCCTCTTATTGGCATACTCTTTGTCAATATTAGAAACACTTTAAGAACTATGTACATGGAGTGATGATCCAGAATGAAGTGGTTGGATTTGGCATACGTTTGTAGGATTTGAAGAAAGAGAATGATGATGGATTAGCCTGGCACTTGCACCAATTTGAAATGACTAAAACAGGAGACGTACCGACCAAGCAGGCTAGCTACCTCACACGGACTTCCGTTCTTCGATTTTCTTAGACTCGGTCCATATTATTACTATTATTGTTGGTTTGAAGTGGTGCACCTCGATTTTGGGATAACCTCCCCATGAATCAATATGGGATGGATGTACACGGTGGGCGGTCATGATTATGATGCGGTACCACTAACCGGGAAGGGTAAACTGGTAGTATCCTACCTTGGGCATTGCCTCACGTGCCTTGTCATATTTTAATCCCTACACGAGACCCATAAAATTTTGATGTAGTGGTGTCGTATCGCAGCCATCGCTGACTACCGACGTGCTACTGGTGGTGCCAAATGCAACTATAAGACAATGGTTAAAAACGTGTTAAGGGAGATCAATGTAAAGCCTTAACGCTAAGAAAAATATGTATTTTATTGATTAGACATTATATATGTAGTGTATTCTACTACATATTAATATTTTGACGTATCCTTAAGAGATGGAAAATCGCGTAACATCTCTTGAGTTATTGCATGCACGTTATACAATGGATAGGAGATGTGAAATCCCATAAACATTTATGACGCCATGAAACTCATGTTATATGTGATATTGATTTGAATCACATAAGAATATTTAGTCCTAAGTCGAATGTTTTGTCTTTTCATTACGCTCGGGTCAGCCCTGAGTTTTCAGCTTATTGAAGATTTATTCTGGAGAATAAAGACAAAGATTTAGTATATTACCACTATTAGTATTCTTGCATCATGTTGTCTGCTGCATTATTTATTTATCCCCAATGTATATATAACTCTGATAAATGTGGTATAGATTATAATCAAATGTAGAGTATAAACAGCTTCATGAACGGTATATTTGATTATTATATTTTTTCGTTCCGCTACGAGATTTTGTGTTTGTTTTCTTCTTCTTTTCTTTTATTTCTTAATTAACCCCATTAATCATTTATGTTCTGGATAGTTTAAGCGGGAAATGTGTGGTTTATTGTCGTTTTAAACCTTCCGATATGTGGGTCATCACAGGAGGCAGAAAGGGAAGCATTATCCACACCCATCACCTTTGCCTAATCAGCCCTGCAATAGATGAGGGCATCTTCAATTTTTTCATGGTCCCCTGAGTAGCCGAGGTCAACCTTAGCAGAAGTATAACCAAGTGATCGAGAAAAAACTATTGCTTTACTGCGACGTGCTTCTTGAAAAACAGTCAGTAAGTAATTTGATCGAGCCTTTCCTTAGACTCCTCCAACTCCTTCACCTACAATGCTTTATCTTTCGCTTCCAACTTCTGACTCTTCAACTTCAAAGCATCCTCTGCTACCTTGGTCGCCCCCTCTGCCCTTTTCGCTTTCTCCCATTGAGCCCTAAGCTCTTCATCTACTTTAATCTTCTCAAAAGCTTCCATGGTGAGGTCCACCTTAAGGTTTGCGATCCAAGCAGTAATGAGACGTGGTCTTCCACAACCCTCTTTCAAGCCTCGGGTTGCAAAGTCCCATATGTTATAAAGCAGACATAAACAAGATAAGAATTTGGGAAACAAATTGTCATTAGTTAAACAAAGAAAAGTAGGAACTCACATAGACCTAAGTTCTTTCAAACTTAGTAGCAAGCTCGAGGAAGGAGAATGTAGGAAATAGAAGAGCAATAGGATAAGACCGTAGGACAAAAGGATATGGGATAAAACAACTGTGACAACCCGGAAAATTTGATCAATATCAATTTAATAATCTGCATTAAAAATTAAACTGATTTGATATATCTTTGTTAATAAGATCTGAATTGATACTTTTCTTTTAATAAATATCTAATTGGTAAATTTTATCTGTTAAAAATTAATTGATTGTTTCTATTAATATATGTATATATTTGTATACATTGTAAATAGGGAGGCTTTGCTTTACAATTTAACTAATAAAATATATTTTCAAATTTATATATATACATTTTAGTGGATTGGGAATTATGTTTTATTTAATATATGTTTTTCAAAGCGATTAAATAAATAATTATGTGGTTTTAAATACATAAGATAAATGTTAAAATAGTTTAAAGACTTGTTCTAGCTTAAGTTAAAATTTAAATGTATTAACAAAAAGATTTTTTCTATTTTCTTTTTAAGTATAGCTTGATAAATATGATTTAAAATATATATAGGATTTAAATACAATTTTGTCAAATGATACATTAGTATATATAGTAAAATAAATGATTTATAATAGAGAGATAGTTTCTTTTATAAATCATTTCAAATTGATAAATGTGTTCTTTGTTTTTTTATAATAATTAATAAATATGTAAGTTAGAGTATAAAATAAAATAAGACAGATTGTAAAATATAAAGTAAGCTCATACATAAATTCAAAACAACATGTTAAAATATCATTCATTTAATTTTCAAAGTAAAATATTGAACAAAGGAATACATTCCAATATCAAACAAGTAACATATATTACAAAGCATGAAGGCTTGCATAGGATAAGTATATGTAAACAAAAGAATCTTCAAGTTTGTATACTAACTAAAGAAAACAAGACAAGCATTAAATGTTAGCTACAATATTTCTTGTATCAGCCCCCAAAGCTAAGTGAATTATTCTCAGGTATGGTACAAAGTGTACATAGTCTTGTACAATAATATACAATATTGAAATATAAAAATAGGTACCCTGTCTTCTTTCTTTTCCATATATCTTCATATCAGTTTCGAGTATAATCTGAAATAAAAAAATAATATATGTGAAGGCTTGCTAAGGAAGACAACATTATGTATTCTTAAACAAACAAAAGCAACTAATGTTATTCTTTCTAGCACACAATACATTTCATATCAGCCTCCACCCTAAAAATATCTCTGTTTTAAATCAGTACAAAGAAAGATTTTATGTGCTGTATTGTACAAAGTATTATCACATTTGTATGAAACTTAATAATGTACCCTGTCTACCATTCTTTGCTATATATCCCTGTTTCTCATTTTAGTTCGTAAAACCAAAACCAAGAATCTGAAGTAAAACCATTTCAAACTCAAACAAAAACTTCAGTTTAAACAACAATCAAGATTCGATTCAACCTGAGAACCAAAGGGGATTTCAACCTGATATTTTTCAAGCCTGTTGCAAAGCAAACTAGGCTCTGTTCTTTCACATATCAAGTGAGTAACTTTACTTTTTATATTTTTTTTTAAGAAATGAATCTGTTGTATATATGCCTGTGGATAGTATGTGTATATATCTATATATATATTGAATCCTCTGCCTATGCTTGTAGGATGTTGTGGTGTGTGCAGGCTGTTACATGTATTCACTATTTTGAATTCTAAAACAAACTTTGCTTTCAAAAATCATTCCTACCCAATCTACTTGAAATTTGGAACTAGAGTTAAAACAGATATTGTTTGTTTGACATTGAATTGAATTTTAAAAGTATGTTCAAACTAAAATAACTTAGTAGCATCTCTGGAAAGCCAGATGCTTGAGCACAACTCCAGATAAATCGAAATTCAAACCTTTTAATTTTTGAATTCAGGTATGCAAGATGAATCAGTGAACAATAACATGATTTTTAAGGGTTGAATCATAATTTTCAGTGATATGGTTTGAGAGAGGTTTGTGTTTATCTGTTTAGGGCTTTTCGAGTTGCCGTGGGTTATCTAGTCGACTGGAAGGGTCGGGTTTTTGTCTGGAGGTGGAGGAGTCTACCGTGGGTCAGGGAAAAATGGTGGAAGGTTCGTCTGGTGATCGAGGTGGCGCCGACGACCTTTTTCTTTGCGTAAACCTAGTTTTAAGGCGCCGTGTTTCTTTCGCTCGTTCATCGCCATCGATGGATCGAGTGCCACGCGGTTTTGAGGGAAGGTAGATGGGAGGTGGATGAGGCTACGGTCGGAGTTGGGGAGCTTCTGGTGGTCGGAGCGTCGAGCAAGTGATGTTGACAGATATGGTGGTGATGAGGTTAGTGGGTTTCCAGGTTTTGGTATCGAGCTCGAATTTTCGATTCTCGATGATGGACGAAGTTCAAATGATTGGGGATGGACCAGTGGGTGGTAGTCGACTTGCGGGGAGGGTCGGCGATGATCGAAGTCTCGCCGTGGATGGTGCAGGGTGCACGGTGCATATCAATTCTGGTGAGGTTGAATTTTTGTTTGGTTTCGAATTGATGTTAGGGGACTCGAAGCAGATTATTGTTTTTCTCGGGGAAACTTCACGTTTTGCTCGAAGTAAATGAGGGGGGGCTCAGGTTGTAGTTTGTTCAAGGTTTTAATCTATACCCAGTTAACAGTTTTAAAATTTTTTGTTTAAAATTAAAACAAAGTTAAACCAAGTTCTAAATCAAATATTAAAAATGAATTCAAGTTAGTTTTGAAACTGAGTTGGGAAAAATGAAATTTTATAATTTAAATTATTTTAATAACTTAAAGTGTTTAATATTTAAGTGTATTCAAAAAGAGTTGAATTCAAAAATGAAATTTAAATTGTTAAGGAAAGATTTAAACAAAGTTAACTCCAAAATTGAAAACCAAAACTTAAATTTGAAATTCTAGATGTAGAAATAAAATAAAGTTTTATAATTTAAATTGATTTAAATAAGTTTTAAGTGTTAAAATATGCTTTTAAACATGCGAGTTTAAAAGGGTTTTGAAAAATTAGTTTTAAACTTTATTAAGGATAAATTGGAATTTATTTAGGAAGTAATTTAAAATAAATGTTTTCAAACATATTGGGAGTGAAAATTTAATCAATAATAAGAATAATTTACTTTAAGTAATGAAGATTTAGAATTTATATTCATTAACCTTTAAGTTAATTAAGTATGAATAATTAATGATTTATATTAATTAAATTAGTAATTATAAGTTTAAATGTATTAATTAAAGTTTAAATAATGAATTAAGTAACTAATATGTAATTAAGAACCATAGATTAGTTTTTATTTAAATTAATAAATTTTAGTGGTTAATCAAACTTATAATTAATAATGATTAATATAAGTTAATTATTTTAGAAAAATAATTAAATAAGTGTTAATGAAGATCATTAACTAGATTATTTTATAATTAATTAATGTTATTGATTTTTGATAATTAATTAAATTAATTAATTTAATAATAATAATTGTAATTGTTTAAATGTAATTATTTATTTGGAAAGTAATTAAGAAATTAATTACTTATTAATTGAGTAAATTGATTTAATTTGAGTTAATTAATTTAGTTTAATTAATTTGGATTAATCAGTTGATATTTTGGAAGTAAATTACTTAGAGAAGTAATTGATGGATAATTACTGGATGTAATTAATTGGATGATGTTGTTAATGGAAGTAATTGGAGTATAATTACTTGAAACCAATCAGGGGATTAAGCATGTTATTGGGAAGTAATTAATTAAGGACGGTTAATTACTGTATGTTATTAGTCAAGAGGGTTAATGTATGTGATTTTAAGATTAGTATTCTTAATATAATTAATAAAATAACAAGTGAAAATGTAATTAGAGGTCATTAATTATTATAATTAATGATGTAATTAGGAAATTGATTAATTTGGGAATAATAAATCAACAAGGTAACTAAATTGTAATAAATCTATATAAATGTAATTAATTAATGGATTTATTCAAAGATTAATCTCTGTAAATAAATTAAAGGAAACTATTGGAATGTTGCAAAAGTTATTTAAATCAAAGATGATTAATTGGAATACATAAGTAACCGATGATAAGATTAAATTAAGTTAATTAATTTTAATTAATTTAAGAAATCATTTGATGATTTGATATGTGTAATTACTTTGTGTAATTAATGGAGTATAATTACTTAGGAAAGCAATTAGACGATAATTACTTGATGAAATTAATACAAGATGAATTGTAAGTGAAGTAATTTGGGTAATTTCTTTTGTAATTAATCAAAGGATTGATTTATGGGAATAATTAATCATGGGATGATTAATTTGTTAATAAGTAATTAAGGGTAGTTAATTATTGGTTTGTTATTAATCAAGGGTGATTAAAAATTGTGTTTAATTAAAGATTAATCACTTAATGTAATTAATTTAAATAAAGTAATTTAATATAAATTAGAGATCATTAATTAATATAATTAATGATGTAATTAAGAATTGTTAATAATTAATAAGGAAATAATTAAATGTTAATTGCTATGAATGATTTAGAATAATTCATTTGAGAAATTAATTAAAGACTAAATTACTTATTGAAATTAGAGAATGATTAATTAATTAGATTTATAATTAATTAATGGTTGTATGAGAAGGATTTATGGAATGAGTAATTAATTTAATTTATTTTAAATTAATTAAAGATAGAAGTAATTAATTTAATTCATTTTAAATTAATTATAGATTGTGAATAATAAATCATTACCTTGGATGAGGATATTGATATTTCATTGATTGATTGTGATCTCAGATATGAGATAAATAATATCTATGTGATATGGATGTATGGTTTAAGTATGACAATATTAAGTATCTGTTTGGATGATAATATTAATTATCTGCTTATGATGATAATGTGATTATCTATTATGAGATGTGAATTATCTATTTGTGTGCATATAGGTAGTATTGAATTGAATTTTTTTAACTCTATAACAACTTGGCCTTAAAAGATACGTTTTGGATTTCGATGAGACCGGGATCGGATTTCCATATTTGGACATCCGAAAACCACATCGATCCAAATTAACGATAGGTCGTGAATCCGAAGTGAAGATGAAGATTCAGAATGCAAGGATTATTGTCGTTAACTCTGAGGGTGATTCCAAAATGAGTGCAACGAGATAATACCTTCGGTTTCGTTCGAACCCGGAATGAACTTGTATGGATTGAATGCTTTCAGAACATTGTCAGGCGGACGATGAGCATTCTAAGAGATATGTTCTATAAAGGTAATCGCAGCCTCAAGCCTCATCAACCGGGAATGGCTAAAACAGGGGAGGTGCAGCAAGGTTAGGTGGGTCATGCCCAAGAAGGACGAGGTATACCCCTGTCTAGATGTCCCTTTTTATTCGGCTGTGTGGGCAGTTGGTCTGCAACCAACTGCGGGGTTATCTTGTTCGGGACTGTTCAGTAAGGAATGGTTCCGGCCTTGTGTTGCAGGGGAGCGGGCGTACTCCTCGGTACATTGATCTAGGCCACGTACTATGACGGGTGGTACCCTAGGAGCCCTGCCATTGTATGGAATCAAAAATCCAATAAGTGCCAACGGTTTTGATTGTATTACCCACTTTTGTGGCTAGTAGCTGGAATTTAATGAATGTAACAATTTCGGCTATTTTCTATTTACTTGAAGACCCTAGACCTATTATAATATCACTGGATTTCCTATCAAATGTTTTGGTTATCGTAAGGTAAAAACTTTTCCATGTTTACGTATGGGAAGTCTTACGTGATACCTTTCTTTTCAAAGGTTTTTTTTTTGAAAATTAAGCAACTTTAACCTGTTACTCACACCAGACCCATGTTTGACCCGGAGTTTATTTTCTGTTTTCCTTAGACTCTCGGGTACTCAAATTTTTACAAGTAGCCAAGGGATTCAGGTTGGCTTCGACGAATTCTAGAGGAGCAATGGAGCAGGAGGCTTCAACGTTTGTAGATATAATGTTCCGTTGTGTTGGTATCTCTATGTTGTATTGTGTATTGAGTTGTATAACTTGACAAGTGTCTATAAGTGTCTAGTATGTGATGTATTATCTGTATGACTCTGATTGATGTTGTATATTATGTAAATACTTATGTGATTAATATAATTTATTCGTTCCGCTGTGAGATTCTGATGTTGTTGTTATTTCTTCTCTATCTTTTCTATTTTCTCACCCCTTTCTTTCTTTAATAACGATACGTCTTCCTGGGCGTAGGAAGCCGGGTTGTGACAGTTGGTATCAGAGCGCTAGGTTGAGTGAACACCTAGGCTCTTGAGTGATTTCTTTCGTAAGAGAGCGTATTTGTAATTTATATATATATATATATATATATATATATATATATATTCATTTCTATCTATTTGTTGGGTTACCTGTTCAGGTTTTCCAATATAAGTATAAGGGTAGATAGGGTAGTGGTGACTACCAATGGTTGGAAGTGTATCTGACGAGACTGTAGACCTAATACCATCTCGAGTGAATTTGTGGTGTAAGGATTTAACCAAATATCTGGAGGAAACCTGTTAAGATTTGGAGTACATTTTTGTAGTACAAGTTTGGATGAGTAGAATTTGGATTTTGTCATTTGAGTAGAAACTAGTGATGTTATCTTGGTAACTCAAGAAGTAGTAGTTGTGTGTTGAGATGCAGTAGCGATGGATTGTTTCCGAAGAAGTTCTTAAGGATCTTTGGATAAGGAAGTGTGTCTGCATTAGTTTGGAGGCTGAGTTCAGCTAAATGTTGTGGTTGGCTTTGAGGCCCGAGTTTTTCGAGGAGTTTTGGATTAAGAAGTTTTGGCATCAGCAGCAGTGTTGCGGCTCAGATTGTTCTGCCGGCACACGAGGAGGTCATCTGTCAGCAGTTCTTTAGAGGTGAAGTTCAGAGGCAGTTTTGTGGATCCATTTCTTCAATGGATTGGCTGGATAAGCTTAAGCTGTTCAGATTGGTAAGGAGAGAACAGTTTTCTTTGGATATTAGCCTGGGTTGATCGCAAAAGTGACTTGCGATAGTTGGGCATTCTCTTGGTTTATCAAAAATCTTTTTCTGGATATCTTTGAAGAGGTCAACGGGTTGCCCTTGCATCCGGATTTGAGTTTGGTATCGACTGGATTCTAGAAGTAGTACCGATGGTTCTGCCTAGTAGTAGAATGGTTTCTAGAGAGAGGATTTGGTAAAGCAGCTCAGGTTTTGGAGGAACTTCTGAGTTTTATTGTGGATCTGTGACCCATATTTTTGTAATGTGTTGTCTAGTTTATGCTTATGTGCATCATCAGCATTTTCATCTACCCCAGATCAGAGTTGTGCAGCGGAAGCAGTTGGGAGTGCATCTGCTTTTCTTTTCTAGAAAGGAGAGGTTGTTTCGTACCAATGGTAAAGGATGTGTTCTTGATTTTGGTTGATCTTGAGAAATCATTCTATTGGATTGTTTTGGTTCAGATTGTTCTGAGAGGCATCAGCGGAGGTTGAGCTGATCAGTAGGTTGAAGGCAGCTTTGGGTCATCAGAAGAATTTGGTGGATAAGAGACGGAGGAATTTGGATTTCGAAGTCGAAGATTTGATTTTGGATGAATTTTATCTGATTCAAAGGAGCTATATAATTTGGTAAGACTGTGAAGCTAGCTCCGAGGAGTTCTGGATTTTCTCTATGTTTTGGTAAGGTTAGATGTTTGATCTTCGAGAGTGAATTGCCAGTTTGGATAGCTGGGATTCGTTGTGTTCCACGTATCTCGGAGGGAATACGTGTGTAAATCCATCTCTGGTTTTGGAACCAGCAGTTCGGGGAGTTTTGGTTGTTGAGTCAGACTCGTCTATAGTCTGATATCTGTGTAGTTTTGTAGATCTAGATGAGTAGGAGCTTTGTAGATTAGTAGTATAGGCTGTTTGAATTCTATAAATTAAGTATTCCGGTATTATACTTGGAAAACTTTAGGAAACTCTATCCAGAATTTTGTATGGATGGTTAGCTTTGTTGATTGAGTGGATTGGTTGTGATGATTGTTAGCATATGATTGATATATGAGTGTGATTTAAAATTAAAATCTTAAATAGATTACTAAATTACCTTTGCTTTTAAATTTCAGGGACGAAATTCTTTTAAGGGGGAGGAATGTGACAACCCGGAAAATTTGAGCAATATCCATTTAATAATCTGCATTAAAAATTAAATTGATTTGACATATCTTTGTTAATTAGATCTGAATTGATACTTTTCTTTTAATAAATATCTAATTGGTAAATTTTATCTGTTAAAAATTAATTGATTGTTTCTATTTATGTATGTGTATATTTGTATACATTGTAAATAAGGAGTCTTTGTTTTACAATTTAACTAATAAATTATATTTTCAAATTTATATATATACATTTTAATGGATTGGGAATTATGTTTTATTTAATATAAGTTTTTCAAAGCGATTAAATAAATAAATATGTGGTTTTAAATACATAAGATAAATGTTAAAATAGTTTAAAGACTTGTTCTAGCTTAAGTTAAAATTTAAATGTATTAACAAAAAGATTTGTTCTATTTTCTTTTTAAGTATAGCTTGATAAATATGATTTAAAATACATATAGGATTTAAATACAATTTTGTCAAATGATACATTAGTATATATAGTAAAATAAATGATTTATAATAGAGAGATAGTTTCTTTTATAAATCATTTCAAATTAACAAATGTGTTCTTTGTTTTTTTATAATAATGAATAAATATGTAAGTTAGAGTATAAAATAAAAATAAGACAGATTGTAAAATATAAAGTAAGCTCATACATAAATTCAAAACAACATGTTAAAATATCATTCATTTAATTTTCAAAGTAAAATATTGAACAAAGGAATACATTCCAATATCAAACAAGTAACATATTTTACAAAGCATGAAGTCTTGCATAGGATAAGTATATGTAAACAAAAGAATCTTCAAGTTTGTAAACTGACTAAAGAAAACAAGACAAGCATTAAATGTTAGCTACAATATTTCTTGTATCAGCCCCCAAAGCTAAGTGAATTATTCTCAGGTATGGTACAAAGTGTACACAGTCTTGTACAATAATAGACAATATTGAAATGCAAAAATAGGTACCCTGTCTTCTTTCTTTTCCATATATCTTCATATCAGTTTCGAGTATAATCTGAAATAAAAAAATAAATATATGTGAAGGCTTGCTAAGGAAGACAACATTATGTATTCTTAAACAAACAAAAGCAATTAATGTTAATCTTTCTAGCACACAATACATTTCATATCAGCCTCCACCCTAAAAATATCGCTGTTTTAAATGAGTACAAACAAAGATTTTATATGCTGTATTGTACAAAGTATTATCACATTTGTATGAAACTTAATAATGTACCCTGTCTACCATTCTTTGCTATATATCCCTGTTTCTCATTTCAGTTCGTAAAACCAAAACCAAGAATCTGAAGTAAAACCATTTCAAACTCAAACAAAAACTTCAGTTTAAACAACAATCAAGATTCGATTCAACCTGAGAACCAAAGGGGATTTCAACCTGATATTTTTCAAGCCTGTTGCAAAGCAAACTAGGCTCTGTTCTTTCACATATCAAGTGAGTAACTTCATTTTTTATAAAAAAAATATTAAGAAATGAATCTGTTGTATATATGCCTGTGGATAGTATGTGTATATATCTATATATATATATATATTGAATCCTCTGCCTATGCTTGTAGGATGTTGTGGTTTGTGTAGGCTGTTACATGTATTCACTATTTTGAATTCTAAAACAAACTTCGCTTTCAAAAATCATTCCTACCCAATCTACTTGAAATTTGGAACTAGAGTTAAAACAGATATTGTTTGTTTGACATTGAACTGAATTTTAAAAATATGTTCAAACTAAAATAACTTAATAACATCTCTAGAAAGCCAAATGCTTGAGCCCAACTCCAGATAAATCAAAATTCAAACCTTTTAATTTTCGAATTCAGGTATGTAAGATGAATCAGTGAACAATAACATGATTTTTAAGGGTTGAATCATAATTTTCAGTGATATGGTTTGAGAGAGGTTTGTGTTTATCTGTTTTGGGCTTTTCGAGTTGTCGTGGGTGGTCTAGTCGACTGGAAGGGTCGGGTTTTTGTCTGGAGGTGGAGGAGTCTACCGTGGGTCAGGGAAAAATGGTGGAAGGTTCGTCTGGCGATCGAGGTGGCGCCGGCGACCTTTGTCTTTGCGTAAACCTAGTTTAAGGCGCCGTGTTTCTTTCGCTCGTTCATCGCCATCGATGGATTGAGTGCCACGCGGTTTTGAGGGAAGGTAGATGGGAGGTGGATGAGGCTACGGTTGGAGTTGGGGAGCTTCTGGTGGTCGGAGCGTCGAGCAAGTGATGTTGACAGGTATGGTGGTGATGAGGCTAGTTGGTCTCCAGGTTTTGGTATCGAGCTCGAATTTTCGATTCTCGATGATGGACGAAGTTCAGATGATTGGGGATGGACCAGTGGGTGGTAGTCGACTTGTGGGGAGGGTCGGTGATGATCGAAGTCTCGCCGTGGATGGTGCAGGGTGCACGGTGCATATCAATTTTGGCGAGGTTGAATTTTTGTTTGGTTTCGAATTGATGTTAGGGGACTCGAAGCGGTTGTTGTTTTTCTCGGGGAAACTTCACGTTTTGCTCGAAGTAAATGAGGGGGGCTCAGGTTGTAGTTTGTTCAAGGTTTTAACCTATACCCAGTTAACAGTTTTAAAATTTTTTGTTTAAAATTAAAACAAAGTGAAACCAAGTTCTAAATCAAAGATTAAAATTGAATTCAAGTTAGTTTTGAAACTGAGTTGGGAAAAATGAAATTTTATAATTTAAATTATTTTAATAACTTAAAAGTGTTTAATATCTAAGTGTATTCAAAAAGAGTTGAATTCAAAAATGAAATTTAAATTGTTAAGGAAAGATTTAAACAAAGTTAACTCCAAAATTGGAAACCAGAACTTAAATTTGAAATTCTAGATGTAGAAATAAAATAAAGTTTTATAATTTAAATTGATTTAAATAAGTTTTAAGTGTTAAGATATGCTTTTAAACATGTGAGTTTAAAAGGGTTTTGAAAAATTAGTTTTAAACTTTATTAAGGATAAATTGGAATTTATTTAGGAAATAATTTGAAATAAATGTTTTCAAACATATTGGGAGTGAAAATTTAATCAATAATAAGAATAGTTTACTTTAAGTAATGAAGATTTAGAATTTATATTCATTAACCTTTAAGTTAGTTAAGTATAAATAATTAATGATTGATATTAATTAAATTAGTAATTATAAGTTTAAACGTATCAATTAAAGTTTAAATGATGAATTAAGTAACTAATATGTAATTAAGAACCATAGATTAGATTTTTATTTAAATTAATAAATTTTAGTGGTTAATCAAACTTATAATTAATAATGATTAATATAAGTTAATTATTTTAGAAAAATAATTAAATAAGTGTTAATGAAGATCATTAACTAGATTATTTTATAATTAATTAATGTGATTGATTTTTGATAATTAATTAGATTAATTAATTTAATAATAATAATTGTAATTGTTTAAATGTAATTATTTATTTGCAAAGTAATTAAGAAATTAATTACTTATTAATTGAGTAAATTGATTTAATTTGAGTTAATTAATTTAGTTTAATTAATTTGGATTAATCAGTTGATATTTTGGAAGTAAATTACTTAGAGAAGTAATTGATGGATAATTACTGGATGTAATTAATTGGATGATGTTGTTAATGGAAGTAATTGGAGTATAATTACTTGAAACCAATCAGGGGATTAAGCATGCTATTGGGAAGTAATTAATTAAGGACGGTTAATTACTGTATGTTATTAGTCAAGAGGGTTAATGTATGTGATTTAAAGATTAGTATTCTTAAAATAATTAATAAAATAACAAGTGAAAATGTAATTAGAGGTCATTAATTATTATAATTAATGACGTAATTAGGAAATTGATTAATTTGGGAATAATAAATCAACAAGGCAATTAAATTTTAATAAATCTATATAAATGTAATTAATTAATGGATTTATTCAAAGATTAATCTCTGTAAATAAATTAAAGGAAACTATTGGAATGTAGCAAAAGTTATTTAAATCAAAGATGATTAATTGGAATACATAAGTAACTGATGATAAGATTAAATTAAGTTAATTAATTTTAATTAATTTAAGAAATCATTTGATGATTTGATATGTGTAATTACTTTGTGTAATTAATGGAGTATAATTACTTAGGAAAGTAATTAGACGATAATTACTTGATGAAATTAATACAAGATGAATTGTAAGTGAAGTAATTTGGGTAATTTCTTTTGTAATTAATCAAAGGATTGATTTATGGGAATAATTAATCATGGGATGATTAATTTGTTAAAAAGTAATTAAGGGTAGTTAATTATTGGTTTGTTATTAATCAAGGGTGATTAAAAATTGTGTTTAATTAAGATTAATCACTTAATGTAATTAATTTAAATAAAGTAATTTAATATAAATTAGAGATCATTAATTAATATAATTAATGATGTAATTAAGAATTTTTAATAATTAATAAGGAAATAATTAAATGTTAATTGCTATGAATGATTTAGAATAATTCATTTGAGAAATTAATTAAAGACTAAATTACTTATTGAAATTAGAGAATGATTAATTAATTTGATTTATAATTAATTAATGGTTGTATGAGCAGGATTTATGGAATGAGTAATTAATTTAATTTATTTTAAATTAATTAAAGATAGAAGTAATTAATTTAATTCATTTTAAATTAATTATAGATTGTGAATAATAAATCATTACCTTGGATGAGGATATTGATATTTCATTGATTGATTGTGATATCAGATATGAGATGAGTAATATCTTGATATGGATGTATGGTTTAAGTATGACAATATTAAGTATCTGTTTGGATGATAATATTAATTATCTGCTTATGATGATAATGTGATTATCTATTATGAGATGTGAATTATCTATTTGTGTGTATATAGATAATATTGAATTGAATTGTTTTAACTCTAAAACAACTTGGCCTTAAAAGATACGTTTTGGATTTCGATGAGACCGGGATCGGGTTTCCATATTTGGACATCCGAAAACCACATCGATCCTAATTAACGATAGGTCATGAATCCGAAGTGAAGATGAAGATTCAGAATGCAAGGATTATTGTCGTTAACTCTGAGGGTGATTCCAAAATGAGTGTAACGAGATAATACCTTCGGTTTCGTTCGAACCTGGAACGAACTTGTATGGATTGAATGCTTTCAGAACATCGTCAGGCGGACGAATAGATATGTTCTATAAAGGTAATCGCAGCCTCAAGCCTCATTAACCGGGAATGTCTAAAACAGGGGAGGTACAACAAGGTTAGGTGGGTCATGCCCAAACAGGACGAGGTATACCCCTGTCTAGATGTCCCTTTTTATTCGGCTGTGTGGGCAGTTGGTCTGCAACCAACTGCGGGGTTATCTTGTTCGAGACTGTTCAGTAAGGAATGGTTCCGGCCTTGTGTTGCAGGGGAGCGGGCGTACTCCCGGTACGTTGATCTAGGCCACGTACTATGACGGGTGGTACCCTAGGAGTATGGAATCAAAAATCCAATAAGTGCCAACGGTTTTGATTGTATTACCCACTTTTGTGGCTAGTAGCTGGAATTTAATGAACGTAACAATTTCGGCTATTTTCTATTTACTTGAAGACCCTAGACCTATTATAATATCACTGGATTTCCTATCAAATGTTTTGGTTACCGTATTTTCCATGTTTATGTGTGGGAAGTCTTACGTGATACCTTTCTTTTCGAAGGTTTTTTTTTGAAAATTAAGCAACTTTAACCTATTACTCACACCAGACCCATGTCTGACCCGGAGTTTATTTTCTGTTTTCCTTAAACTCTCGGGTACTCAAATTTTTACGAGTAGCCAAGGGATTCAGGTTGGCTTCGACGAATTCTGAAGGAGCAATGGAGCAAGAGGCTTCAGCGTTTGTAGATATAGTGTTCCGCTGTGTTGGTATCTCTGTGTTGTATTGTGTATTGAGTTGTATAACTAGATAGGTGTCTATAACTGTCTAGTATGTGATGTATTATCTGTATGACTCTGATTGATGTTGTATATTATGTAAATAATTATGTGATTAATATAATTTATTCGTTCCGCTGTGAGATTCTGATGTTGTTGTTCTTTCTTCTCTATCTTTTCTATTTTCTCACCCCTTTCTTTCTTTAATAATGATACATCTTCCTGAGCGTAGGAAGCCGGGTCGTGACAACAACCAAAGTATTATGCATTACCCTTTCAACAAGATTGGAGATGGTACCCTTGGGCAAGGGTAAGAAGCAAATTCATTGGTCTTCGAAGGATTGGAGAGCTAAGCTAGAAAGTACCTTTGAAGAAGGAAGAGAAGGTGGAGAGATCATAAGGTTTCTTAAGAGGTTGATCAGAGGATTCAACACCGTCCTTTCTCTTCTTCTCCTCATCTTCTTCTTCGATGCCTCACTTCAAAATTGGAGTTTTTACGGAGAAGTTACGGACGTTTGATGATTTGAAAATAGAATAAATATAAAAATAGAAACTTTCTAAATATTTAAATCTAGGGGTCGACTGCTAGCCATGGATGGACGACCAATAGACACGTAAAATCGAGTTTTTAAGTGTTAACTGAACGATTGTGATCGACCAAAATATTTTCCTTCGTTGTCAAGTTTTTGATGTATGTTCGAGATGAGAGAAAAGATTCTCCAAGGCAAATCCAATGCTCGAAATCAATCTCTAATCTCCATAAACTAACACCTAGGCTAAACCTGGTTTTATTAGAAATCAACAGCATATTGAAACTCTACCAAAATTTCTTCTCTCTACTTATAAACTCCCTTCATTGGATCAGAGGTGAATGGGAATATGTTCAATAAGATGTTTATTTATAGTTAATTTTAATCTATTCTACTTGATCTAGAGTGTTAGTAATTAAATTGCAAACCCTAAATTGTTAAATCTGAAGTTGAATTAGAAATTGCAAATGATATAAATTTATAATTTATTTTTACCTAATTAAACCCTTCTTATTGTTGAATTGAAACCCCTAAATTGATTTATCCTAAATCAAACTATACAAACCTATAAATTTGAAATAAATAAAAAGTAGGGTAAACTGTAAAGACTGATCACTGCAATTGCTTAGGGTTCACTGTGTAATTGAACTGAATTGATAGTACTAACAGATAATTAAAAATCAAATCTTTAAAGTAGAAAACTTGAATTTTACACTATGATAAATCGATCATTCATCCAGTGTGGTCGACCATTCACCCTAAGAGATCGACCATAAGCGTTCGATGATGGGGTGTAGTAGTCGATCAGTAGGACGCTGAAATGTATGTTCTGAACAACAGCCTAAGCCCCATTCTAGCATTAAAATTTATAAATTTTAAATGGCGTGTATACGTATATTATATACATATATATATGTTTGGAATAGTAGGAAAGCTGGTTCCCTATGAGATGACACTAGGATGTTGGAGGGTTGGGTTAATGCACTCTACCTAATGGGGTTGTTTCTATCGTAATTGGAATTTACAAGATGTTCTACGATAGACGCGTAACACTGAATGATGCCTAATAAAGTGTGTGATCCCAGCACAATGAAACGCCTTGGTTTTCATGATTCTAATGCTCTATAACATTATGTTGTTGATGGATCTCGACACATGCAATAAGTGGCGTATACTACAGTTGATTCATAGTTGGGTTACGTGTAATTGTAGGTTATGGGAAATTTATTCTCATATACTCTAGTGGTGATTTTTCTAGATCATGTAGCCTGGTGATGGTGTTTCTATATCATGTAATCTAGTGGCGGTATTTTATAGCCTAGTGGTAGTGTTCTATATCATGTATCCTAGTGGTGGTGTTTCTATATCATGTAGCCTAATGGTTGTGTTCTATACCATGTAGCCTAGTGGCGATGTTATATGCCATGTAGCCTAGTGGTGGTGTTTCTATATCATGTAGCACAGTGGCAGTGTTACTATATCATGTAGCTTAGTGGTGGTGTTTCCATCTCGAGTAGCTCTAGTTGCGATGCATCCTTATTGGGTAGCATTAGGAGCAGTGGTTGATCATTAGTAATTGAAGTTCGATCCTTATAGGAGCCTACACAATTTGTGGTGTAGGTGTGCGTGCTAGATAAAAACCTTAAGTGAAGGGCCTTAGGAATACATGGACACTCGTAGGATACCTTAGGTCACATAGAGTAAAATTTAAGCCAATTGCATATGAACATCATATATTAAATCTGTACTCATTCACCAGACTTTTTTTGACCCACCCATTTCTTTTATCTTCTCCCACCACATGATGATAGGTTAGTAGATGATTGGGCATAGTATAAGGAGAAAAAAAGCTTATCGTTAGAGTTCTCATATTCTTCATTGTTCCTCATGTAGTTAATTATTGTATTAAATGTATATCAAGCTAGTATTGTACTTTGATACGGTGTGTATGCAAATCAAATATTTTGGAAACCGTTTTGTTAAAAAGTCCATTTTCAACACTTATATTTTGGTTCCTTTCGCAGTGAGATCTAAAAGTATAGAATGCCTTTGAATTTACCCTTTAATTATACTGTAATATTTTAAAAACCTAATAGCTTGTATTTCTTGGCATGACGTGAGTCCAAAAATCACCTAAACATTGGATCGGTGAGTTTGGAAGCGCGGGTTGTTACATTTGGTATCAAAGCCTAGGTTTAGGATTCTCTAGGATTTAGGCATGTGTTGAGCAACGTACTTGAAAAAGCTATTCCAAAAGGTTTTTTCAATGAGTTTTTAAAGTGTTTTCAAATGGAATATATATCTGTAGTTTTTCAGGGATTTAATACAGTTAATTATCACTGTTAATACAATTTGTAGAAAAGTGATAATAATCCCAAAACATATATAGTGAGAATGATTAACTTTTAAGGGAAATGGCTCTAGTAAGGCAGCTAAGGTTCTGGGTATGGACATCCCTAAATGGTTCTTCCGATCTACAAGCGAGGAAATATATGAGCCTAACCCGACTAAGAGAGCATAATTATAATTTTCTGATATATATCTTAATACACAACACCCTATACATTTTTACTCATAAGGTATTTGTTGGCTTATCCCTTATATAAACCAACAATTGTGGGTTAGAATTAATGATAATGTTATAACAACTAAGGTCAAAAATAAACTTCTTACGTTTATTATGATTTACCCCATAAAGAAATGCTAGTAGAGGTCTCATATACCGACTAATAGTAGCTTGTAAACTATGGATTTAAAGGGTATGCGAAGAAGATTAGTACAACGAGACCTATATACTAAGAATATTATGTCAATAATGCATAAGGTGAACATGAATGAGGACTTTACAAACTTAAGGAAAATTTCCCCAGTTAAAGTGGAAGCCCTATTCTCATATTAATAGTAGTTGCAAAGACTCCCATTAAGTTAGAGGTTTGGCTAAAGCATTCCCACATTGAAGTTAGATACCGTATTGGAAAATAAACTTTAGTTAACTATCTTTGAAACGAAGGACAAAAACCTTATGCATTAAAAGCATGGTTAGCTATACGTAGACTTAGGTAATTAAGTTGCTATTGTCTACTCCAATTTAAGTGATTAGTCGGTGAAAATAGAATCTAAGAGTCAGAAACAGTAAATGTCTGATATTTTAAATTGAAAAAATACAAGTTTATAATTTTATATAAAATTATCAGACAAACTTTATGGAATTTGTTTAAAATGGAGAAATTATAGAATTTGACAAAAAAGATTTTTTTCAATAACTATTTTAAAGCTTTTGTTTTGTCTTTTGGGCACATTGTTACACTTACCCTTAATGTGCACTTTGCTTTTAATAATAGGACTTTTGTAAAAAAATTGAGAAATATGCAAGACCCAACTTTTGAACTTCTTTTATAACTAAGGAATGGTTAGTGTTTGAAAATATCTTTTATCTATGTTTCTATCAAACTCTAATATAATAATAAATTAGAAACACCACATTATCTTTAAAAATACACTTCTATGAAATTTCTTCTTATTTATAAATGACAATCTTAGAATAGTGTGTTTTATGTACATTTTACTAACTTAAGCTTAACCGTTTTGGATAATTTAATTAAAGAAAATGTCATGATTTTAGTAAAAAAAGGGAACAGTTTGTTGAAAATGAATGTACAGTTTTAAAAACTTACTAGTTTGGTGGAAATGTCATTAAAAATCAATGGTTTTGAGTTAAAAAGGTAAAATGGAAATATTATGACCATCAATTAGACTTCAAAGAAAATAAATAGATTAGACTTAGATAAATAGAATTAAACAGCCCACTAGAACAAAATCGACTATGGAACGTGGAAGCATTGAAATGGTTAGGATAGAGAAAAGAAGTAACATGGGAATTCATTGACCTTTTCCATCAACTGTTAAATTTGAAGGATATAGTATTAGGTCGAACTTCTTGTAATAGCGAAGAGTGAATGTCACCTTGTGCTTTATACGCAAGTGTGGTTTGAACTATATAATTTTTATATAAGGAACATATTTTCGAATAAGGGAAGAGTAAGCCAACGTCGCGGATGCAAAAAGTTTTTCTTTAGTTTAAAGTGTAAAAGGGCGAAGCATGGTGTACTTCAATCCTTATGTGGCGCGTTAAGTGAAAAATGGGCAATTCCTTGATTACATTAGGCAATCTAAATGGAATGGTAGGCGAAGGCTCGACGTTATGTTAGCAAGGTTGGTATCATATAGGTGAGAATATGATACCTATAGGCTACAGGGAGTCTAGGTATTGTGTTGTTCCCTTGAAGGCTATGGGTGAACCAGGTAGACATGAATGGGAAAGTATATCTTTTATTATATGTTATTAGAGTTATACCATCATAGATATTGTTTGCACCAAAATTGGTCACAACACTCTTCGAGAGTCTTTGAAGAGATAATAATGAAGAATATAAATTAAAAATGAGGATTATCTAACAAAAACTCCAATGAACAGTAATGTAAATGCGTAGACAAACGTTTTAGAGTGGTTCGGTATGTTGCCTACATCCACTATGAAGTTTTTTGCAGTTTTATTTCTTCTCTTTCAATGATTACAAGCAAGTACAGCAAACAACAACAATTTATAACTGGAAATTCGAAATTAACAGTAGTAGAATGATGGAGGTCTCGATCCGGCAGAGTTTCGGTGCTTGAGAATCCCAAGCTCCTTTTTCTGTAGGCTCTGGGGCTCTATTTATAGGCGCAGGAGGCTGAGACTTCGCTCAAATCTTGGGAGACTTTTTTTGGCACGTGAGTGGGCCCACGCGACCAACCTCAGGAAGTTTCGACTCGATCGACGATCTATAACGAAGTCATTTCATATTGATCAAGATGACGTCCAATCGAGCTAAAATTTGGTGGAGACATTCCTCAGCATGTAAGAAAGCTCCTGTGAAAATTTCATGGCATTTGGATCAGTGGATCATGAGACATCGTCGATACGAAACGAGTATTCTCGAGTGGCTGTTTGGTTCGAATCCATCTCTTCGAATCGATTGCTTCAAATAGATGATGGCACGCACTTTCGTGATGACGTGGAGCGCATACTTCGCCTCGATCCGGTCTTCACTTCGAGTTGACCGCATCGACTCCATATATCTCGGCTTGTTCGTATCGAGGGTTGACACATCACCTAGGCTTGTTTGCTCGATGGATTCGAATGAAGGCTTCACTCATGGGTTCGAACAGCAGTTATTGATGGACACGAACTACTGATGGTCGATGGATACGAACAAGCCTTTCTTTGATGGATACCAGCCATGTAGCTTCTCCATGGATACGAGGCCAATCGATGCGAAGTTGAGCCTTCGATGGATACGAAGTAAGATGATATGATGGATACGAATTGCAGCTGCCTGATGGATACGAAGAGAGGCTTCTATGATGGATGCGAAGCAGCATCCGCTGCCTTAGTTGATGGATGCGTAGTCGGGGAGATGCTGATGGATTCGAATAAGGAAGTGCTGACCGATATGAAGCGCGACTTCATGATGGGTACGAAGTCCATCGATACGAACTCGATGGATTCGAACACAGCCAAGTTAATCGATACGAACTAGCGCTCTTCGATGGATACAAAACCGCTGGTCCCATGATCGATACGAAATCGATCGATGCAAACAGGAGCTCATTCTTGATGGATACGAAATCAATCATGGTGATGGATACGAACGCTGGGCCGTTTCCTTTAGATTGAATCGATCATAAAATGAGCATATGAACTCGGATTGACTTGAAATTCGAGATGCTGACTTCTATGGCTTTGTTTATCATATCCTATCAATTGTAGCTCAATCTGGACTCAGACAAAATTTAGCGATATCCATAGTGAAGCAAAGTATAACCAATCTTTGAGACGAACTGTCTTTTGTTTTCGATTGATCTTTTGGTGTCACGGCTTTGCCAAAAAGCGGGATAACATTTGCCCTCCAAAGCACGTCTTGTGGAAACATGACGTGCTTTGAAAAACTGTAATTTCTATCTAAACAATCATTTCTCTTTTGTCGAAGGTTGTAACCTTGCGTTGATATAACTGATCGCTGTGTGATAGTGCTTAGCTGTTTGTCATTGTAATCGTGATGGGATGAGTACTCGATCCATGTGAATGTTGAAAATCGAATGTTATTCTGACATATATGTATATATGTTAACTTGACTTAGTTGACGTTGAGTGTTCACGAGTCGTTGTCAGTTTAGTTTGTTATCGAATTTCGTATTGATTCTCTCCTGAACCGATTTGAAATTCGAGTTGAAACAACGCTTGATGGTTGTTTTGGACTACCCTCTTATATCGATCCTCTCCTGAATCGACGTGAAATTTGAGTTGTAACAACGTTTGTCAGTTGTTTTAGGAAGTTCCTTCATATCGATCCTCTCATGAACCGATATAGAAGGTTGAAGGATTGACTTTGCATCGGTAAATGGAGAATTCGGTGGATACGAAATGCTCATTCGTATCGATGCTTAATGACTCCAACAGGTTTTTGTTGTGTTGTCCATAACGATGCTAATGTTTATATACTGAAGGATACAAAATAGCTGTTTGTATCGATGGGCAGTGCACAAGTTATGATGGATATGAAATCTCTATTCGTATCGATGTGCAGTGGCTGGAGTTGTGAACTTGTTGATGCGATCATGGACTTTGAGCCGATGTTTTCACTATCCACTTTGAACCAATGGGAATCTTTGATCAGATGGAAAGGTAAAGAACGAATCGATCTGGGGGCTTGCGTTCGAAACGATGAAGATAGTGATATTTCTCCTTGGATTTCGCATCGATCCTTGGAGTATTCTAATAGAGGTGAAGCAGTTCGTACCGATTTTGACGGTGGTGGATCGTATCGATATGGAATGATTAATACGAAATATGAGTAATTGGTCGTTTCGAAGTCCTCAGCTTTTGGCCGATTCGAATTTTATCTTTATGTACAATGCGAAGAGTATCGATTCGAACGTGGGCAATGTAAAGCTGAGAGCTTCCTGATCGGTACGAACCAGGCAATCAAGGATCGATTCGAAGTCACCTTTCTTGATACGAATTCGAACTTGTCAATCGATTCGAAGCGTGCCCTCTGGGATCGATACGAACACGTGTCTTGATGGACTCGAACAAGCTTCTGATGATCGATTCGAATCCGTGTCATGATGGATACGAAAATTTGAACTCTTGATAGCATGACTTCGACGAGCTTCATTCTTGCATATTTTCTTTCATAGGCTATGTATAGATGCAGGCTCGGCCCCCTGCTAGTAGGAATTCTCTGCAATAACTTGTACATGAATCTTCATATACAGTTAGTTGAAATAACATTTAGTCTCTTTGCTTCGACTCTCATTTCTTTTGTGCTTAAGTATTTGCAGTATTTGGCTTTCAGTCCAGTGCACTTGTGGTGTTTCTACCTTCAAGTTGAGTATGTTTTTATTTATCAAGTCTGAAAATCTTGCTCACACGTCGTGATTGATGAATAAGTTGAATTTTGGACATTGTATCACTTCGGTTAGTGATTAACATTTAAGCTTTTTGCCCCCCAAGTCCGGGGGACAACATTTGTATTTCGGTGGTCGATCGCACCTATTGCAAATCTTGAGCACATGTCCACACTCCGGGGATTTAGGATAATTTATGATTGATAATCTAGTTTGCACTCTGGGAATTCGAGAATTATCGATGTTTGTAACATAGTTCGCACTCCAGGAACTTTGATATGGTATTTGTACTCTAATTCACATTCTGGGAATTTGGAGTCGGCATGTATATTTTGGTTCACGCTCCGGGAACCTGGAATTGATGTTTATACTCCTCTTCGCGCTCTGGGAATTTGGAGTTGACATTGATATTTCGGTTCGCACTCCGGGAACCTGAAATTGATGTTAATGCTCCGATTCACGATCTGGGAACTTGGAGTCAGTATGTATGTTTGGGTTCGCGCTCCGGGAACCTAGAATTGATGTTTATCCTCCAATTCACGCTCTGAGAACTTAGAGCTAGCATTGACGTTTCGGTTCGCTCCGGGAACCTGGAATTAATGTTTGTACTCCGACTCGTGCCCTGGGAATCTGGAGTTAGCATTTACTTTTCGGCTCGCACTCCGGGAACCTGGAATTGATGTATACCCTCCAATTCATGCTCTGGGAACTTGGAGTTAGCATTTGTATTTTGGTTCACACTCCGGGAACCTGGAATTGATGTTTGTTCTCCGACTCGCACTCTAGGAATCTGGAGTTGGCATTATATTTTGGTTTGCACTCCGGGAACCTGGAATTGATGTTTGTTCTCCGACTCGCGCTCTGGGAATCTGGAGTTCGTACTTATGTTTTGGTTTGCACTTTGGAAACCTGGAATAGATGTTTATACTCCAATTCACACTCTAGGAAGTTGGAGTTATCATTGATGTGTCGGTTCGCACTCCGGGAACTTGGAATAGATGTTTATACTCCAATTCACACTCTGGGAAGTTGGAGTTTGCATTGATGTGTCGGTTCGCACTCCGGGAACCTGGAATTGATGTTTACACTCCAATTCGCACTCTGGGAGCTTGGAGTCAGCCGATAGATGGTCAGTCACACCTATTTGGGCTTTTTAGGAATTCGTTCACACTTTGGGAACAGTGGGTTTGATGTTTATACTCCAATTCACACTCTGGAAAAGTGGAGTCGGCCGATAGATGGTCAGTCACAACTATTTGGGTTTTTTAGGAATTCGTTCACACTCTGGGAACGGTGGATTTGATGTTTATACTTCAATTCGCACTCTGGGAAAGTGGAGTCAGCCGATAGATGGTCAGTCACACCTATTTGGGCTTTTTCGGAATTCGTTCACACTCTGGGAATGGTGGATTTGATGTTTATACTCCAACTCGCACTCTGGGAAAGTGGAGTCAGCCGATAGATGGTCAGTCACATCTATTTGGGCTTTTTTAGGAATTCGTTCACACTCTGGGAACGATGGATTTGATGTTTATACTCCAATTCACGCTCTGGGAACTTGGAGTCCGTTCACACTCTAGGAACGATGGATTTTATGTTTATACTCCAATTCACGCTCTGGGAACTTGGAGTCCGTTCTCACTCTGGGAACGATAGATTTGATGTTTATACTCAAATTCGCACTCTGGGAAAGTGGAGTCCGTTCACACTCTCGGAACGATGGATTTGATGTTTATACTCCAACTCACGCTCTAGGAAAGTGGAGTCCATTCACACTCTGGGAACGATGGATTTGATGTTTATACTCCAATTAGCACTCTGGGAATTTGGAGTCCGTTCACACTCTGGGAACGATGGATTTGATGTTTATACTCCAATTCGCACTCTGGGAAAGTGGAGTTAGTGTTTATACTCTGGTTCGCGCTCTGGGAACCTAGAGTTGATGTTAATACTCCAATTCGCACTCTAGGAATTTGGAGTTAGTTGTAGGACTGTCGTGTGTTGGTCCAGTTCAGCCTTTGAAGTGATGGCTTGTCCCCGAGCTGAGGTTTCACTTAGTGAGTGGCCGGTCATATCATAGTCACTCGCTATTTGAATAAATTCCATTGTTCGATGGAACTTAGCTCTTCGTGCATCATGATTGTTGAATGTTGCATTCGGTGAATCACAGCACTGGCTTGAAGAGATAGTAATTTATTGCTGGAACGGAAAAACATGGCAAAGTCAGTGCCTTATTACAAATTCAAACTTCAGAATGCAAAGGAAATTGCAAAGTATTCATGGATTAGATAAAGCTTGTCATGTGTAACAGTGACGAAGATCCTCGTCGTTCCAGGCTCCTGACAAAGTAGGTCTGCCACTGATGGCGTTTATCACCAATCTCCCGCGGGGACAGGTAGAGTCCTCCTGTCTCGGTCGATCGGGTTCATTGTTTTGATTTGATGGGCCCGCTTCTCCAGGCTGCGGCGCCCGCACAAACTGTTCCAGCTTTCTTTCTTTGATCAGTTTTTCTACGAGATCTTGCAAGTGACGACATTCGTTCGTATCGTGCCCGTAGCTTTCATGGAACCTGCAAAATTTTCCCGTCTCGATTTGTCTCTCTGATGACGGTTTTGGAGCAGGTTTTTTGTATTGAATTGTATTACAGGTTTGTAAATACAAGTTCTCCAGTGATGTATTCAAAGGAGTGTAACTGTCAAACATAGGATTCTTGCGCTATGGGCCATGATTTTGATCTCGCTTTCTGGTTTGGTTCACGTTCTCCCTTCGTTGGGTTTATTTGTTTTGAAGGTTCAACTGAACTTTTTCAGAACTCTCACCGGACTATCTGATCTCGACATTGCTTTGGATCCCTTCAGTGCTTGGCCCTGCATCAGTTTGCTTCCTAGACTATTTCGCATCTTCCCTTCTCCGGAATTGAGCCGCCTTGGCGTGGAAACGGTCCAATGATGCAGGGGGTTTTCCAGCCAACCAGTGCCAAACTTAGAATCGGGGTCAAGCCCTTTAGTCAACGCCATAAGGATGGAGTTATCGTTCGGATTGCTGATTTTGGCACATGCAGCATGGAATCTCTCTAGTAGTGTCTGAGCGTCTCTCCAGGGGCTTGGGTGATGCTAGACAGAGTGTTGACGTCTTTCGGCCTTGCGATGTGCATGTGGAATTGCTCGATGAATTTTGTGGCCAACTGGTCAAAGGAGGATATGGATCAAGGTGGAAGTCGAGTGAACCACATGGTAGCGATGCCCCCCAAGGATATGGGGAAACTACGACACTTCACTGCATCGTCCGCTCTGGCAGCGTTCATTGACCATTCGTATTTCAGAATACGTTGGTTGGGGTTAGAGTTTCCCTCGTACACGGGTAGAGTTGGCATCTTGAATCGCCGTGGGGGCTCAGCAGTAAGAATATCGTCCGTAAAAGGAGTGCGACTTCGAGAAATTCCCCAATCGTCATTCGTGAGTCACTGGCTCTCACGGATCATCTGACGTATCATGGTCGAAAGATCCGGCATTTGCACGTTTTGTATGGCTTGCGCCGGAGTGTGATTGAATCCCACATTCTGGGGTTGGACTGGATGCTGTCGACGGTCCAAATCTTTCCTTCTTGGCTCATAGTATTCCGGAACGTATGGTTCAGGGGTACGTCTGTGATGACGACTGTCGAGGTTCGACTGATCTTGCGCATCGACTCCTGGTTCAACCGCGACGTTTGTAGCACAGTATTCTGTTTTATAGTGAGGAGCAGCACCTCCTCGAGAGGAGGGTCTGGTATGGAAACTGGCCGATGGGCCAACTCTCAGTTGTCCAACGGTCATTGTCGGTTGATCTCCAGCAGCTTGGTTGTGGCTCCCATCTAGCTGGGATCGTGGAGATCGATGATGATAATCAGAAGACGAAGAACTTTCGCTGAAGGAGTGAGAAGCATGACCTCTCTTAGGTCTCCTTCGCTTCTGGCGATCCAGCTGGTTGATCAGCTCGGCGTTAGCGCGTAGCTGTTCTATTAGTTGTCGCCGACTCTGGGTCAGCTCTTGGAGCGGCAGCTGAAACTCTTGACGTGTAACCGGACCTGATGGTTCCGAGTGTCCAGTAGCGTCTTGGTTAGAGGGAGGTAGTGGCGTAGGATTCTGTCTATCCCGTTCTCCTTGATTGACAGCGTTAGAGGTGGTCCTTGTGCTAACCATCTTGAAGGTTGAATTCCTTTCCTAGACTTTATGCAAATCTGAATAGAAGGGAAGGAACTGGGATTAGATGATCTGGATCTCTCTCTTAGATTTATTCAATCCGGTATCGATGACAGATCCAAAGAGCAGGAGAAAATCTAGGTTTTCTCAGTGAACGCACCAAAGTATTTGCACCAAAATTGGTCACAACACTCTTCGGGAGTCTTTGAAGAGATAATAATGAAGAATATAAATTAAAAATGAGGATTATCTAACAAAAACTCTAATGAACAGTAATGTAAATGCGTAGACAAACGTTTTAGAGTGGTTCGGCGTGTTGCCTACATCCACTATGAAGTTTTTTGCAGTTTTATTGCTTCTCATTCAATGATTACAAGCAAGTACAACAAACATCAGCAAGTTATAACTGGAAATTCAAAATTAACAGTAGTAGAATGATGGAGGTCTCAATCTGGCAGAGTTTCGACGCCTGAGAATCCTAAGCTCCTTTTTCTGCAGGCTCTGGGGCTCTATTTATAGGCATCGGAGGCTGAGACTTCGCTCAAATCTCGGGAGAGTTTTTCTGCCACGTGAGTGGGCCCACGCGACCAACCTCAGGAAGTTTTGACTCGATCGGCGATCGATACAAAGTTATTTCGTATCGATCAAGATGATGTCCAATCGAGCTGAAATTTGGTGGAGACATCCCTCAGCATGTACGAAAGCTCCTGTGATTATTTCATGGCATTTGGATTAGTGGATCATGAGATATCGTCGATGCGCAACGAGTATTCTCGAGTGGCTGTTTGGTTCGAATCCATCTCTTTGAATCGATTGCTTCGAATCGATGATGGTACGCGCTTGGAGCGCATACTTCGCCTCGATCCAGTCTTCACTCCGAGTTGACCGCATCGACTCTATATATCTCGGCTTTTTCGTATCGAGGGATGACACGTCACCTAGGGTTGTTTGCTTGATGGATTCGAATGAAGGCTTCACTCACGGGTTCGTACAGCAGTTATTGATGGACACGAACTACTAATGGTCGATGGATACGAATAAGCCTTTCTTTGATGGATACGAGCCATGTAGCTTTTCCATGGATACGAGGCCAATCGATGCGAAGTTGAGCCTTCGATGGATACGAAGTAAGATGATATAATGGATACGAATTGCAGCTTCCTGATGGATACGAAGAGAGGCTTCTATGATGGATGCGAAGTAGCATCCTCTGCCTTAGTTGATGGATGCGAAGTCGGGGAGATGTCGATGGATTCGAATAAGGAAGTGCTGACCGATACAAAGCGTGGCTTAATGATAGGTACGAAGTCCATCGATACGAAATCGATGGATTCGAACACAGCCAAGTTCATCGATACGAATCGGCGCTCTTCGATGGATACGAAAACGCTGGTCCTATGATCGATACGAAATCGATCGATGCGAACTGGAGCTCCTTCTTGATGGATACGAAATCAATCATGGTGATGGATACGAACGCTTGGCCGTTTCCTCTAGATTGAATCGATCATAACATGAGCATATGAACTCGGATTGACTTGAAATTTGAGATGCTTACTTCTATGGCTTTGTTGGTCATGTCCTATCAATTGTAGCTCAATCTGGACTCGGACAAAATTCAGCGATATCCATAGTGAAACAAAGTATAATCAATCTTTGAGACAAACTGTCTTTTGTTTTCGATTGATCTTTTGGTGTCACGGCTTTACCAAAAAGTGGGATAACAGATATGTTCCATGTATGCAGAATTATAGGTTTAAATATTGCATGTAGGTGAATTTGGAAAATGTTGGTTAGTAGTCCCTGAATTCAATATTAGGTATTAGTGATCCTTAAAACTTATAAAAACTATGCGAGTTCTAGATATTTAGAATTAAATGACTATTGCTAGGGAGAATGTAGGTTAAGTTATCAAAACAAATTATGGTGATTTAAGCAGTCTTTTAATTCATTGAAATATAAGGTGTCGCAGTGTGAATTTGTATAGATTATAAAGTTACGATTCATAAATATAAGTGTATCATTTGAAATGATAAGAAATATACCCAAAAGAAAGAGATGTACAAGATAAGGACGGGTACCCATTTTGTACCGTCTATTTCAATAATAATAGAAAAGATAGTTTCTTCTAATTCCAAATATAACATGGATCCACTTTAGATGATTTATAAAAAGTTATAATGTTCAAGGTTTCATTTTGAGGACAAGTGTAATTCCAACGCATTAAAATACATGAATCCCTAAGTATAAACTAAAGCATCAATCATTAAGTCTATTGGATTAAAATGGCAGTGCACCATTCCATATCGAGTTGTCTCAACCATAAAATAGTGGGAATTAAGTACAAAGAGATCACTTTTGGTATAAAAAAGATCTCATTTATGGGAGGACATTAAGAAATGGTAAAGTTTTCGAAGTTCAAACAATAAAAGGCGTCCTATATAAAATGCAGTCAAGATTATGCAAAGGATGGTTAATTCAAGGATTTGGGTCTCTATCAAGAAAAGGATTTTATTATTTAGATACATCGACAATGTGAATGCAATTTTCATGGAAAATAAGATTGGGAAATTTCTTATAAGGTTTGGTGGAAGGGATAAAAGGATCTTTTCAATCATCTCTCGAATTGGAAGAAGACTATCTACCTAAGGAAACTTAGGAAAGACTAACTTATAAATATATAGTTTGTGTTGTACAACAATCACACACAAATGAAGTACCACTTTGGATGGATCCATACAAACTATAAACACGATACTTAAGTGCCATGATTATTGAAGGACTAAGAAAAAATTCAGAGTAAAATGAGATGACTTAAGTTGAATTAAATTGGGAAAGAAGTTATGCTATATTTAGTTGTCAAGAAATCACAAAGTTTAGATATCATAGCAAAAGGTTAAGTACATGTTACTAGGGAGAGGACACCATCCACTTTTATGGTGTCTTACCTTAATATCCAGAAGATGAAGTGATTAGGTATACCACTAGATGATTTCAAACAGTGCATATGTGCATTGAGGATTGCAGAATGCTACAGTTTCATGGAAGCATACTTACATTTTAGTTATTTTGTATGATGCAAGTTGTTGTCATTTAAGTTGGTGGCGAGGATGTAAAGGGTCAAATATGCACGTACATTTGGATTGAAGATACATGCTAGTATTAAAGGATGAGAAATTCAATTGAGAAAAATTCAATTTGATTCATAAAAGGACAAGGACTGCACAAGATAGGCAGAAAGCATATACTGACAGGAGATACATGGAGCTGACGTTAGCGATGGTGACATAGCACGTGTAAAAATCTTGCCTTGTCAATACGTATTAGGTTGGTAGTTTGGAAAAGTAAGCATTGAGAGTTGTACATCCTTTTCCAATTTTGGATAAATTGGCAAGTTAGCTTATGAAGCGAAGCTTCCTAGAGGGTCGGAGGGAGTTCGTAATGTTTATTTTGCATCACATTTGTAGTGCTATGTGGTTACTATGGTTGAACCGTGTGAGTTAAGGAAAGCTAAAAAGGATACGTGAGTCTTCTATTCGCCATGCATCTACTCATATTTTTAGGCATAGGATAAAATGACTCTGTGATGAATTGATTAAGCAAGTTAGAATCTAGTAGGGTGATAATCCAGTTGAGAGTGCATATGGGCCTAAGGAGATGGTCCGAGCTACCCATCCAGAACTCTTTTCTAGTACATTTCCATTTTAGTTAGAAAAGTGTAAATTACTTTTGTATAAAGGTTCTAGCTTAGGTAAAGACCGTTGGATGGTAGGAATGGTTGCGAATGTGTCATTATGGCATTTTATGGATGGTAGATGAAAATGGATGTATTCTTTGTATTATTTCTTTCACATTTAGGGCGGTATGCCCTCTAGATAGTACATACACTCACATTATCTCTTGTTTGTTATTTATTTTGTAGTGCATTATCTATATGGATGTTGCATATGGATTGAATGATTGTGCCTACATGTAGAATATCAAGTATACTTACTTAGGACGTTGCATACATTTTGGATTCATAGCATGAGCGCATGCATCATAGGAGGTCGACTAGATCAGGAGATCGTCTACTCTTTGTATTAGTATAGGTACGCATACATTTCATGCTTGCATATATAAATATTGCATTAGAAATTTATTAAGGACAATGATTGCCCATGGATGATGGATCAGTAGATGGTGTAGCTATTGATTATCGCATGTACAATTTTTATTTTTCCATAATTGAGATTTTCAAGGATGAAATCCTTTTAAGGGAGAAAGAATGTAACACCCTAAAATTTTAGTAGAAAAATTAAAATTAAATAAAACAAGGGTAAAATAAAATTTTCATAGACGTCCAAATTTGGCTATGAAACTTGCACCATTGCATTCGTGGTGATTTTCTAGACAATTTCATATATAATCGGATTGGTACGAAGAAGTTACGAACGTTTGAAAATTTGAAAATGCAACAATTTTAAAACTAAAAATTTCCAAAATTTTACAGTATGAGCGGTTGACCCTGGGGGTTTGGTGGTTGTTCGGTAGCGGTCGACCGCTAGCTTTGGATAATCGATCGGTTGACACGTAAAAT
This sequence comes from Allium cepa, assembly GCA_030765085.1. Classification (NCBI taxonomy): domain Eukaryota; kingdom Viridiplantae; phylum Streptophyta; class Magnoliopsida; order Asparagales; family Amaryllidaceae; genus Allium; species Allium cepa. The sequence goes on along the minus strand of CM060938.1, from coordinate 441,574,699 downwards.
CGAGATTCTGGAGCGTTGATTGAATGACTGTGGCCGATCGAAATATTTTCTTCCGTTGCCAAGTTTGTGATGTGGGTTTGAGATGATAGCAAAGATTTTCCACGGCAAATCCAACGTTCCAAATTAATCTCTAACCCCGGTAAATTAGCACCTAAGCTAACCCTAATTTCATTAAAAATCAACATCATACTAAAACTCTGCTCAAATTTCTTCTCTTTACTGATATTTTTTTTTTTGAAATATAAATTAAAATCAAAGCAATAGCATGCTAGAAATCGAATTTATGAGGGGTTAAGCTTACGGGTGACGATTCTTCGAAGAAGCATGTTGTTAGAGCTTGGATCCGAGGTGAGGAGGAACAAGTTTAATAAGATGATTATTACAGTTAACCATTCTACTTGATATGGTATGTTAGTAATTAAATTTATAACCCTAAATTTTTAAATCTAAAGTTGAATTAGAAATTGGAAATGATATAAATTTGTTAATCTGATTTTAATCCAAGTCAAACCCCTCTTGTAATTGAATTGAACCCCTAAAATTGATTTATCCTGAATCAAACCATTGCATGTGAAAGGTACAAACCTATGAATTTGAAATAAATAAAAAGTTGGGTAAATTCTGGTCACTGTAATTGCTTAGAGTTCACTATGTGATTGAATTAAATTGATAGAATTAACAGATAATTAAAAATCCGATCGTTAAAGTAGAAAACTCCAAATTTTACACTGGGACCGGTCGACCATGTTAGAACCTAGAATTTTGATGTTTTGATTTGTGACAACTATATAAGTAAATATTATATGAACAAACTTGTAGGAAAATATATTGTTTTTACTCGAGAAATTGTCTAACAATTTGAAGATCAAATTCTAGATTAAAGCTTCGACAAAATATTAAGTTTAAGGTCTGAGTTTAGTAGTAAATCTATGTTAAAATCTCTCCGAAGTGGTATATGCACTCACGACTAACATAAAGTTCATCAAAAATATTAGATAAGCGACAAAACACTAAACTCGGCAAGTTGAATGGCTTGAGTCAGCCGGCTGAACACTGTGCTTGAGCGCAAATTAATTTGAATATTCAGAAGGCTGACCATGAAAATTCAACTGGTTGAATTGTGTCATTTTTTCACTATTTCCTTGCTGTTTTGATTTTTAATCGATTCAATTAGCTGATTTGCTCCACTTAAACGGTTGAATCTTTATAGCGGCTATTTTTTCAAGAGACATTTCATTTCAATGAATAGAACAACTCTTAATTCAAGAGTTGCTTCCATATCTTTTCATGGCTATCTTTCATGAACAAATACAACTCTTAAATCTCTATGAATAGTTATGAATTTCATTGTTTTAATCACTAATTCTCACTCTTGTTTCTAATCTATCTTGATATTTGAACTCTAAGCAATCAATACTTCATTCTGATCACTTGTTCATTCAAGAATACTTCATTAATGATTTAACTAACATCCTATCTTCACGAATTACATGATATACCACAAAGGAGAAGATAATAGGAATGTTGTACTCTAAAGACTTATCCGTGCTACTAAATGAGCACACTAAGTCAAAAAAATTCTGTATTATTGAAGTCCTATTTGGTTGCTCAGGCAGTTGAAGTCCTATTCTTTTGCTTAGGCGATCGAAGTCTTGTTCGGTTGCTTAGATAGTGTAATACATGTTCCTTCGAGATAAGTGAGGGTTGGTAGTTAAATTCCAGAAGTAGTCTGGGGCTGGACGTAGAATAAGAATTTTGAACTAGTATAAAAATCTCTGGTGTCATTTACTTTATTACTTTACTTTCACATTTACACTTTGCACAAGTAGATAGTTTATTTAATATTCCATATTGGACAATCCTTACTCACTTTCATTTGGTCTATGAGCAAGGCATCCTAAAATCGTAACAAAGTTTTTTGATAATCAAGTAATATGGAAAATACTCCTCATCTAGTTTCATTTAAGTTCAATCTACTACACGACCACCACTATTTAACGATTTGAATTATAATTATTGGTCTACCCGCATGGGAATCTATATGCAGGAAAACAGATGCGACACTTTGAATATAACTCAAAAAGAATATATTATACCAACAACACCATATGCACAATGGTCAAATGCACAAAACATAGATGCTACCTCAAATGCAAAAGCTATGAATATGCTATTTTGTGCTTTAAATAAGAATGAATTTACTACAGTTAGCATGTGCACAACCACTTACGAAATTCGACGAACTCTTAATGTTACACATAAAGGAGCAAAAAAAGTTAAACAAAGCAAGATTTCGATTTTTAAAAATCAATTTCAAAATTTTAGAATGAAACAGGATGATATTATAAATGAATAGAATTTAAGACATATATCACTCACTATTGGCACTAGGAGAAAAATACACTGATTTTGATATTGTCTCGAAAATCTTAAAAATTTTAATGGATGAATGGGAATGAAAAATCTTAGCTATAGAAGAAGCTAACAATATTGCTACCATAAAATCTGAAGAATTAATTGGAAACCTCATGTTGTATGAAGTAAATTTACAGGCAAAAAGAGATCAAGCACAAGATAGAAAGACCATAGCATTCCAAGCTGAACAAGAAGATTCAAAAGAAGATGAAGATGCATTGCTTTTATTGCTAAGAACTTTAAGAAATTTTTAAAATTTCAAAGAACAAGGAATTCAGAAACAGTAGGAGGCAACAATAACAAACCATCAGCTTCAAATCTTGAATGCTATGAATGTCATAAAAAGGGTCACATAAAGAAGGACTGTCCTGATAAGAAAAAAGGTAAAAAACTAAAAGGGACAAATAAGAAGAAGCAAGCATTCTCTACTACATGGGATGATTCGGAATCGTCTTCCTCATCAAATAGTGACACTGACAGTGATTCCGAACAAGCCAATGTGTGCTTTATGGCTTCAACTGACAAAGTAAGTGATCTAGCCTTTGATGATTTAATTAATATAAACTCAGAGCTATTAGATAAACTAAAAGATGTTAAACGAAAATATAAAGATGCTTTAGAAATCCTAAAAAGGAGTGAAACAGAAATTGATAGGCTCCGAGATGAAAAGAAATTTTTAGAAGAAGAACTTGGCAATACACAAGAATCTTTGTCTAATGTATCTTCTCAATTCACTATACAATCAAACGATATTGAAGTTCAGAAAGAAAAGAATATGATATTAGCTACAAAAAATCATGATTTGAAATCATGTGTCAAAATTCTTGAATTAAACAATACTAGTCTCAAAACCGAGTTAGAAAATATTAATAAAATTGTTTCTAACTTTAATAAAGGTAGAGAAAATCATTCTAAAATTATTAAAAAATCTCAAGCCTCTTTTAATAAGAAAGGTTTAGGATATACAAATTCCTTAAAATCTAGCTCAAAGAGAAACACTTCACTATATAAAAATTTCAATATGCATAAAAATTTTGTAAAAGCAAAACTAAAATCAAAGGTTTTCACTCAAAAGATGGACAGTTACACCAACAAAAAATATAATGATTTGGGTACAAAAAACTAATGATAATTCAATTAGGAATAAGTGTATTAAGACTTTTATAAATACAGTTCCAAAAATAAAAATTTTACTTACAAAGGGAATTCTAAACCCACTTGGGTTTGGTATCCTAAGACCTAACTCTTAGGACCCTAATAAAAAGTGGATACCAACATCATCTCTATATTTTTTACAGGTACCAACTAAGAAAAGAGGAAAGTGGATACTTGATAGTGGTTTCTCAAAACATATGATAGGAAATAAAGATATGCTGACTAACATTTTCTACTCAGATGGAGGACCTATCACATTTGAAGATAATTCAAAGGATATATCATTAGCAAAGGCGATGTTAGTAATAACGGTTGTAACAACCCAAAATTAAAGCTAAAATAATTAATTAATGAATTAATTAATTAAATAATAAAATAAGTTTGTGAAATTTTTGGAATTGAGCTACGGGAATTGCACCATTGTGTCCATGGCGATTTTCTGATCAATTTCTACATATAACATGTCAAAATCCGAGTCAGTATGAGAAGATATGAGAAAAATAAGAAATCGAAAAAAATATAGGCATGGGTCTACCCATGCCATAAGCCAGGTCGACCTAGCCTTGTGTAAGATCAACTTAGGGGTCAACCCCAATAGTAGCTAGGTTGACCCGCCTTGTTTTTGGATGAGGAAGCGTCCAGATTCGAGTCATATTACATGTTCTACAATTTTCTTCAAATCCTATGCGCACGTGCTTTCATCCGACGGTTCCTAGTGCGCCTATGATGTGGTTGCACTAGATGTAATCTTCAAATCCAACGGCTTGAGATCCCTAAGCTAAACTATAAATAAGTCCCTAAACCTAGCTATTTTTCTCATTCATATTTTCTTCCAATTGGGTTCATTGCTTGAGGCTGGACCCCAAAAAGAAAACTTTTCTTGGAAGGAGATCTTTTTAATAAAAATATTCTACACCCTAGAAGTAGATCTGTGAAGGCCAAGAAATAGAGCAAAAGACCACAGGTGAGTGTTTTGTAATTATTTTAGATTTTTAAGTAATTTAAAATAATAGGGTACTCAATTATTGTAGTTTTTCTGCAATTCTAAGATACTTTTTGTATAAGTAATTTATAATTAGTTTTTAAAGTTATTTTTCATTCTATTTTATTTAGCTATTTTTATTCGGCTATTTTATTTAGTTATTTACAGTTATTTGTATTTATTTACAGTTGTTTTACGTTAAAATTTAGCCTGTAAATGTTAGTTTCTTTTTATTCCTTTTTACGCAAAAAAATATAGAATATTAAAATGAAAGAATTCGCTAATATGGATTAAATAGAAATAAACAATGAATTTATAGAAATTAGATTTAAAATAAAAAAGAACTGTAATAAAAATAAGATAGACTGAAACAGGCAAATTTGAAATATTTGTAAGCATGTTTATAACTAGTGGTTATAACCAAAAAGATAAAATAGAAGAGTGACAATTATAACATAGGTCATCATTAAGCAGAAAGAACAAAAAGGCTTATTTTAAAAATTAGATTAAGTTAATAAGAAAATATAGCAGAAATAACAAAAGAGGCTTACTTTATAACGTACGCTAAGTTAATAAGCAAACATAGAAGAAGGGCCCGTACCAACAGCATTCCCTTTCAGTCAGGAACTGATGTCTCACAATAGTTAGGTGAGGTTGGGACACGCTTACACTAATTAGGTTACATAAGTGGCCAATAGATAGAAGCTCAAATCTAGGGATTTGGGCAAGGGGCGCAAACTATAGTTTGTTTGTTAGGACCAATACCGGCAGCATTCCCTTTCAGACTAGGACTGACGGTCTCACAACACTTAAGTGAGACTGGGCAACATTCCCTTTCAAACTAGGACTGATGGTCTCACAACAGTTAGGTGAGATTGGGCATGCTTATGCTGATTAAGGTGAATAAGAGGTCAAAATAAGGGGCCCCAGTTAGTATGTACCGACGATGACTGAGCGTGCAGCATCGATTTGGGTAAATAATTCGCTACTACATTCCAAGCACTAAAAGGTGTCTTTTGCTATGACCAACAAGATTGGTTCATAGTGGCATAACAGAGATAGAAGGTAGATCAATGGGTAAAATTAGGATTTCAGCCTAATTAAATTAGGATCAGGGTTTCAACCTAATCATGGAAATCTAAGACAAGTACAAATAAGCACAATCAAAACAAATAGAATCAGAAACAATATTTTATCCAAGTTTTATCTTTTCTGTATTTTCCTTTCATACTAGAACTGTTGCTTAGTCTGTTATCTTTATCTTGCTTAAGAATGCTAGTGATTATTTTCACTCACCAGACTTAGTCCGTCCCACTCCTCTATTTCTCCTTTTCCCCTATAGGTCAGCAGAATCGAGGATGGTAGATTCAGACCGCTTGAAGATATATTGTTGGAGTTCTTCATGTATTCTTCTTCTTCATTTCATTTTTTCTTTTCATTTGACTTTGGATGTAGTGGTACTTCATGAGAGGGATGATTTTTATTGTTTATGTACTTTGATGATGTGACTGGGATTGTATTTTTCACGAGACATGTGTATTTGGTTTTTAAGACATATTCTATTTTGAATTGAAGTTTAATTTTAAATCTAGTTATTATTTAAATGTTTCCGGTAATTTTATTTATTTGTCTTGTGAATCTTAGTCTCTATGATGCATTAGCTAGACCTATAATGCACCACATCTTTTAATGTGCCCTTTTAGGTATACTAAGTGATGTGGGGTGTTTCACTTGGTATTAGAGCGTAAGGTTACATGATTCCTAAAGATTGTTTTAATAGTAAAGTATTTCTTCAAAGGTAACATATCTTCAAAATAAAAGTATTTTTCAAAAAGAAACTCTTAGAAATAGTTTCGAGTATAAGAGAGTTTTTATAAAAAATCCCCTCGAAGTCCAGTTCAACTTTCTTTTGATTCTTTCTAGCCTAAATTCTCTTTTTCTTTGCATAGAATGGCAGATGCCCTTAATCTTCCAGAGGGTGTCCAAGTCCCTGGCTGGTTCCATAGACACCTCCAAGCTACGACACCAAAGGTGCAAGGGAAAGCGCCCAGTGCAACAACGGTGGGTGGAGATCCCATTAATCCACCTGCAGCAGCTAATTTTTCAAAGCTATGCAAGGACTTCACTAATCTCAGAGGCAGAACGTTTTCTGGCATAGAGGATTTTGCGGAAGCGACGTATGAGTCACTTGTGGAAATGCTAGCATGTCTGATGTGGCTAAGAAAGAGGAGGTTAAGGCGGTTCCTAAATCATAAAACTCCAAGAAATAGTAGTGGAAGAGTAAGAAGGATAAGGACAAGAAGGAAGGAGGTGGACCTCACAAGCAGATCAAGAAGGGCGAAAAATGGCAAAATTTTGGATTGGTTGGGCATTTCACAAAGAATCGTGAGAAGAAAACGATGAAGGAGAGGTGTTACAACTATGGGTAGCCTGGTCACCTTAGTAGAGCTTGTCCTTAGAAAATAGGGTAGAGAACAACCGCATCTATGGCGCAAGTACATGCTTTGGATGCAGCACCTTCTAGTAGTAGAATGAATGGAGGTAGGAAAGTCTCTGTAGAAGATTTGATCTCTATTTTGGATTTTCCTGTTCAGACTCTTTTTGACTCCATAACATCGCATCTTTCATTTCTAGTTCCTTGGTTGATTATTTGCACTTAGATATTTCTCTAGTAGTAGCCTATAGTGGTTGGAAACCCCATAGGAGGATCGACACATTTATCCATGATTTGTAGGGGTTTTAAAATTTTTATACTAGGCGTAGAATTTGACTGTGACGTCTATGTACTGAGGTTTTTGGGATATGGCATGATTGTGGGGATGGACTGATTATCCACTTATGGAGCGGTATTAGACTGCGAAAAGAGAGTCGTCAGACTAGAGACATGTGGCGGAAGGACTCTCGAGGTTTCTTGCAACCTACATGGGTCAGTTCATGTTGAGCTTCCTATATTTCCTTGATTCATCACTAGGAGAGTTAAATTCTGTTCCATTCGTTAGAGATTTCCCAGACGTTTTTGAAGAGGTTAAGGGACTACCCCCTAAAAGAAAGATTGACTTTAGGATCTATCTGAATGACAATGCTAAACCAGTGGCATTGCCCGTGAGACATATGACTCCTAGGGAGAGGAAGAAGTTAGGTAAGCAGATTGGTAAGCTATTGAAGAAAAGCTTTATCAGAAGGAGCATATCTAAGTGAGGAGCGCCAGTCTTCTTCGCAACAAAGGTGGATGGTTCCCTTCAACTTTACATAGACTATAGAGAGTTGAATAAGCTCATAAAGAAGAACCATTACCCACTTCCTAGGATAGACGATCTTTTCGATTAGTTGGTTGGCTCTTTAGTATTTTCTCAACTTGATTAAGCTACTGGATTTCATCAACTAAGGGTCACTGACAATAGCATTGATAAGACAACATTTAGAACACTCGATGGATTATTTGAGTGGTTGGTTATGCCATTTAGGCTGACCAATGTCCCAGCCTATTTTGTAGATCTGATGAGCCGTGTTTTTCGAGATATCCTAAATAAGTTCGTGGTAGTGTTCATGAACGACATTCTAGTGTTTTTCAAAAGTACGGAAGAGCATGTTATTCATCTTGAGGAGGTTCTTTGTACATTTCGTGTTCATCGAATGAAAGCAAAATTCTGGAAGTTTCACTTTGGCGTAAGGAGGTGCGTCTCTTAGTGCATGTAGTCTTAAGAGAGGGTTTAGCTGTGGATCTCGCTAAGATAGTAGTAGTACAGGATTGGAAGGTCCCTAAGAACGTTACCGAAGTTAGAAGCTTCCTAGGCTTGGCTGGCTATAATAAGAAGTTTATTAGAGATTTTTCTAAGATTTTGGCACCGCTTGATCATCTTACTAAGAGAATACCATGAAGCTAAAGAGGGCCCTTACTGATGCACTGGTGTTAGTTTTACCCAATGGAGTTAAACCTTTTACAATATACATTGATGCATGTGGGATGGGTCTTGGAGCAGTATTGATGAAAGAAGGGAGGGTAATAAGTTATGGAAGTAGACAGTTAAGAACTCGTGAGAAGAGCTATCCTACTCATGATTTGGAGTTAGCTACTATGTTTTTCGCACTCAAATCTTGGAGACATTACTTATTAGTAGAGAAGTTTGAGCTTTTCACTAGCCATAAATCACTGAAGTACCTGTTCTCACAAAAGGATTTAAACTTAAGGCCGTAGCTTTGGATGGATTTTTTGGCATCATATGACTATGAGATAGCTTACACCCCTGGTAAAGGAAACGTGGTTGCAGATGCGTTAAGCAGGAAGACAACAACCATTAGTCCAATGTTCATGGAGTGGATATGCCTAGAGTTTATTTCCACCATTGATTTTAAGCCCTCTACAGACATTACTCCTGGATTATTGGCAGCACTTGAGATTAAGTCTACCCTCATAGATTAGATTGGTTCCAGATAGCGAGAGGATTCAGAGGTTGTAGATATTTTGGATAAGATTAGTAGAGAAGAGGTCTCTAAACATCTCCAATGCTATTCCATTGATAGTAATGGGTGGCTTAAGGGAGATGAAAGACTTTGCGTCCCCCGCACTGGTGGTTTGATAAGAGCAGTTTTATAAGAAACACACCATTCTCGAATGACCATTCATCCTGGTGGTGATAAGTTGTATAGGGATATGAAGACAGTGTTTTATTAGAACGGCATGAAGAAGGATGTGGCAGAGTTTGTAGCTAAGTGTCTTGCGTGCCAAAGAGTAAAGGCAGAGCAGCAGAAGCCTGTCGGATTGCTTCAACCATTGGATGTACTCGAGCAGAAGTGGGATAGTGTTTCGACAGACTTCATAGATGGTTTAACCCCGATCTAGGAAGGGGAATACCAATATTTGGGCGATTGTAGATCATTTGACTAAGAGTGCCCACTTCATTCAGGTCAAGAGTAAGAGGGCAGCACCTTTTTTGGCATCCATATACGTTCGTGAGATAGTCCGACTTCATGGAGTTCCCTCTAGCATAGTGAGTGACAGAAACCCTATCTTTACTAGCGAGTTTTTTGAGAAGCTTGCAAGAGGCATTAGGGACACAGTAGATTGAGTATGGCCTATCACCCCTAGAGGGATGATCAAACATAGAGAGTTAATAAAGTTGTTGAGGATTTGTTGAGGATATGCATTTTTGATTTTAGAGGAACTTAGGAGGAGCATCTTCCTTTATTAGAGTTCGTGTATAATAATAGTTTTCACGCTAGAATCAAGGTAGCTCCTTTTTAATCCCTTTATGGAAGACCTTGCAAATCGCCTTCATGTTGGTTGGAGTCTATAGAAAGATTGCTACTTGGTTCGGACTTGGTTAGGGAGACTTTAGAAAAGATTGATTTGATTAGAAGAAGAATGGAGACGGCTTAAGATAGGAAGAAATCCTATGCAGACAAGCGGAGAAGGAATAATGAGTTTGAGATAGGAGATTTGGTTTTCATTAAGGTATCTCCACTAAGAAAGATAGTGGGTTTTGGATCAAATGGGAAACTTGCTTCCGGATTTGCAGAACCGTTCCCCATTGTCAAAAGATTAAGGAAGATGGTGTATTAAATAAAAATACCGAGAGGCTCGTGGGAGTACATGATGTTTTTCATGTTTTTCACTTGAGAAAGTGCATACATGATTCAACAGAGGTAGTGGAACCTAGCCAGATTGAAGAAGTTGTGGAGAGAGAAGCATCGGTTCATCGCATTCCTACAAAGATCGTTGGACGTGATATCAAGAAGCTTAGGAATAAGGAAATACCTTTGGTTGAGGTGCGATGGGGAGATAGTATTGTGGACGCTACGTGGGAGGTTGAGGAGAAAACATGTACCTCTTATCCACATCTTTTCGATGGTACGTCTTGAATTTCATATTTCCATCTTTAGTTTTGAATAGGTTCTTTCCTTTGGTATCCTTTAGGAGGGTAGATCTTAGGATTTGACCTATGGATGGTAGGACTGAATGTAAACATGTTACTAGAACATGTTATGTATGATGGACGCTTATGGTTGCAAGTTTTTGCTAGTGGATGCTAATGTACACGTATAAATATAACTATGCACTATTATCTCTTAGGGATTGGCCTAACTAGGTCACTAAAACATATGCTTATGGATATGTGTGTATTTTCATTTTTATTTTATTTCCATGGTTGCTATAAATAGATGATTATCGTATGATTGTTGCATTTGGATGATGATTATAGCACACATATAGAACTATAAGTTATCATTAGGGAATTTGCATTCATTTGGATACATGGCAAAGACATGATTGCATTAAAGGAGGTCGATTGAATCAGTAGACGCCTAATCTTTTGCATTATTTAGAGACATTGACACTACACTATTGTATATAACATAAATTGCACTAGAAAGCTTAAGGACAATTGATTTAATGGATGATGGTTGAATATGTGGTTGTAGAATTTGGATGAAAACATTTATTTCATTCTTCTGTTTTTAGAGATTTCGGAGATGAAATCCTTTAAGAAGAGGAGAATGTAACAACACAAAATTTAAGGTATTATAATTAATTAACGAATTAATTAAATAATAAATTAAGTTTGTGAAATTTTCAGAATCGAGCTACGGGAATTTCACCATTGTGTCCATGTAAATTTACTGATCAATTTCCATATATAACTTGTCGAAATTTGAGTTAGTATGGAGAAGATATGAGAGAAATAAGAAACCGAAAATAAAATGAAAAATAAAATAATAATATAGGCATGGGTCGACCCACGCCATAAGCCAGGTCGACCTATAGTTCGACCCAGGATTGTGTAAGGTCGACCTAGGGGTCGATCGCCCTAGTAGCTAGGTCGACCCACCTTTTTTTCGACGAGGAAGCATTCAGATTCGAACCGTATGACGTATTTTGCAATTTTCTTCAAATCATATGCGTTCGTTCTTCCATTCAATGGTTCCTAGCGAGTCTATGACATGGTTGCACCAGATTTAATCTTCAAACCCAACGGCCTGAAATCCCTAAGCTACACTATAAATAAGACTATGGACCTAGCTAGTTTTCTCATTCGGATTTTCTCCCAATCGGGTTCATTGCCAAAGGCCGGACCCTAAAAAGAAATTTTTCTTGGGAGTAAGTCTTTTTATTAAAAATATTCTATGCCCTAGAAGTAGATCCAGGAAGGCCAAGGAATAGAGTTAAGAACCACATGTGAGTGTTTTGGAATTATTTTAGATTTTTATGTAATTTAAAATAATATGGTTCTCAGTAGTTGTAATTTTTCTGCAATTTTGAGACTGTTTCTATGTAAGTTATTTTCAGTTAGTTTTGAAGTTCTTTTCAGCCTATTTTATTCAGCTATTTTTATTCAATTATTTTATTCAATTATTTACAGTTATTTGTATTTATTTACATCTGTTTTACGTTAAAATTTAGCCTATAAATGTTAGTTTCTTTTTATTCCTTTTTACGCTAATAAAATATAGAATATTAAGAAGAAAAGAATTCGCTAATATGGATTAAATAGAAATAAACACTGAATTTACATAAATTAGATGTAAAATAAGAAAGAACTGTAATGTAAAGAAGATAGACTGAAATAGGCAAATTTAAGACATTTGCAGGCATGTTTATAACTAGTAGTTATAGCCAAAATGATAAAATGGAAAAGTAACAATTATAACACAGGTTATAATTAAGCAGAAAGAACAGAAAAGGCTTATTTTAAAACATAGACTAAGTTAACAAGCAAATATAGCAAAAATAATAGAAGTGGCTTATTTTAAAACTTATACTAAGTTAATTACTAAGTTAATATGCAAACATAGAAGTAGAACCCGTACCAACAGCATTCCCTTTTTGTCAAGAACTGGTGTCTCACAATATTTAGGTGAGGCTGGGACACACTTTTGCTAATTAGGGTACATTAGCCAATAGATAGAAGCTCAAATCTGGGAATTTAGGCAAGGAGCGCAAACTAGAATTTTTTTGTTAGGACTAGTACCGGAACCATTCCCTTTCAGACTAGGACTGATGGTCTCACAACACTTAGGTGAGGCTGGGCAACATTCCATTTTAGACTAGGACCGATGATCTCACAACAGTTAGGTGAGGCTGGGCATGCTTATGCTGATTAGGTTGAATAAGAGGTCAAAATAGGGGGCGACAATTAGTGTGTACCGGCGATGAATGAGCATGCGACATCGATTAGGGTAAATAATTCACTATTGCGTTCCTAGCACTAAGAGGTATCTTTTGCTGTGACCAACATGATTGGTTCACAGTGGCACAACAGAGATAGAAGGTCGATCAATGGGTAGAATTAGGATTTCAGCCTAATTAGAATAGGATTAGGGTTTCAACCTAATCACAACAATCTATGAGAAGTGCAAACAATCACAACCAAAGCAAACAGAATCAAAAACAGTATTTTATCCCAGTTTTATCTTTTCTTTATTTTCCTTTCGTATTAGAACTGTTGCTTAGTCTATTATCTTTATCTTGCTTAAGAATGCTAGTAACTACTTTCACTCACCAGACTTATGGTCTGACCACTCCTCTATTTTCCCTTTCCCCCCATAGACCAGCAGAATCGAGGACAGTAGATTCAAACCGCTTGGAGATATATTCGAGGAGTTCTTCATGTATTCTTCTTCTTCTTTTTAGTTTTCTTTTCATTTGACTTTGGATGTACTGGTACTTTATGAGAGGGATGATTTTTGTTGTTTATGTACTCTGATGATGTGATTGAGATTGTATTTTTCACGAGACATGTGTATTTGATTTTTAAAACACATTCTGTTTTGAAATGAAGTTTAATTTTAAACGTCTAGTTATTATTGAAAATGTTTCTGTTGTTTTTATTTATTTGTCTTATGAATCTTAGAATTTGTGATGCTTTAGCTATACATATAATGCAACACATCTTTTAGTGTGGCCTTTTTGGGCATACTAAAGGTGTGGGGTGTTACAACGAACATCTAACTTACCTCTTATAACAAATGTTTTACTTGTTAAAAATTTAAAACATGATTTTCTTAGTGTAAATCAATTATGCGATAAAGGTTTTTATATATCTATTTTGAAAAATAAATGTAACACATTTGATCATAACAAGACTCTTATCTTTGAAGGAACAAGAGAATATAATATATACATTTTAAATATGAAAGTTAATCATAACATAAATTTGTGTCTTGTAGTCAAAGAAAATGGTCCTGGGTTATGGCGTAAAAGATTTTATCATATAAACTTTAAAGTAATAAGCAAATTATCTAAAAATAATTTAGGGTAAGGTTTACCAAAAATAAACTTAGAAGTGAATATTTGTGATCCTTGTTAGTTAGGAAAATTAACTAAATGTACTTTTAAATTTAATAAAATTATATCTACGTTACAACCACTTGAGTTATTACATTTAGATCTTTATTGACCAACTTAAGTTCAATCTATAAATCATGATGGATATGTTTTTGTAATTGTAGATGATTTCTCAAGATACACTTAGACAATATTTATGAAAAATAAAAGTGATACTTTTGAGAATTTTAAAAACTTCGTTAAGAAAATTCAAAATATTAAAATTAAAAACATTAGAAGCGATCACCATGTTGAATTCGATAATGATATTTCTAAAAAATATTGTAATAAGAAAGGAATCTTTCACAATTTTTCATTTCCTAGAACTCTACAAAAAAAGGAGTTATAGAAAGGAAAAATAGAACACTTCAAGAATGTGATAGAACCTTATTAAATAGAAGTACTCTAGCTAAACAATTTTGGACAAAAGCTGTAGCAACTGCTTGTTATCTTTAAAATCGGGTCTCCATTAGACCATTAGCTAAACATACTCCTTGTGAACCTTTTAATGGAAGAAAACCTAACACGACATGTTTTCAAGTTTTCGGTTCAAAATGTTTTTTATGGAATACAAATGATCAAATTGGTAAATTTGATCCAAAATCTTACAAAAGATTCTTTATTGGATACTCGGAACGAAGCAAGGCACATAGAATTTACAATAAAAGAACTAAAGTAATCAAAGAAACACTTCAAGTGTCATTTGATGGAAATTTCAAACATAATAATATAAATGAAGATGAAGAAATAATTCCAAAATCAAATATCACAAAAGATGATATTAAAAATAATACTAAAATTGAAAACAACAATTTACCTAATGAAAATGAGATTCGATCTCCACCAAGACTACTTTGAAATCACCCAATTGAAAATGTTATTGGAGAAATAAATTCTAACGTAAGAACATGAAATCAATTAAATCAAATGGGTCATGTAGCTTTCCTTTTGAACATTGAACCTAAAATGCTAAAGAAGTGTAACATTCCCGATTTTAAGCCAAATATAATTTAGTAATTAATATAAAATTTTGGATTTAAAATTGTGAATTAATTTGAATTTTACAAGTTAAATAAGATATGTGTCTGTTTATTTATATAAATAGATTATAATTTGGAGTTTGAATCTGAAATTTTCCACAATGAATTATATATGTTGTTTATTTATATATATGTATAAAATTGATTTTTAATTAAATCTTGAATTTGAAATTCAAAAATAAATATATTGAAAACAAATTGGATTTAAAACTTTAAGAAACTAAGATATATAAGTATAAATTTATACAACAAGAATAAATTAAGCTTTAATATATATATATATCCTTTGAAATAAATATGGTTTGTATGTGTGTGTATATATATAATTAATAAAAAAAGGTTTAAAACACTTTTCTTTTATACTTGAAATAAATTTGGTCATGTATATAGACAAATATATATAACATAATACTTAAAATAAAAACATAAAAGAATGATAAAATATAAATTTGAAAACCCAGAAATAAATATTTTTAAAATAAATTGGATTTGAAAAAAAAACTTTATATTTTAAATTAATAATTTTTTTGGGATTATAATATATATGTATGTTTATTTATTTGTGTATAGTCAAATCATTTTCTTAAAAAATTGTATAAATATAGATAAAGGAAAATGTATGAATAAAAATAATATAACACATATATAGAAATATAAAATTAATAAATACAAACATAAAAACAAGAATAAACAGAAAGGTATGGTTTAAATTCAATATAATACTTTGTCAAAAGTTATTCAAAGTAAAAAAAACATTTGAAATAGATATTTAATTATTTAGAGGAATAGTAACTTGAGTTTAAAAATTGAAATAAAATTCATAAAAGGATCATTTCTTTTAAAATACATATAATTTATATATATAACAAATCTATCTCATAATGCTTAATTAATAAAAACATAAAACATGTTTCATAAATTGAAATAAAGTAGGGATTTAAAACATAATTATAAATTAATTTAAAATAAGGACTTAAACATGAATTTAATTATTGTCAATAAGTGTAGGAAAATTAATTCATGCAATTGCAAGTGTTAACAAAAAATACAAGTGGCGAGATGTATTTTTCTTTTAAATTTATAATGTAAATAAACATTAAGGATTAGAGAACTTAGCTACATAATTCAGTTCAAACTCTTTTTCTCCTCATCTTTCAAAATTAAAACCTAAGAATTAAAAAGAAAATCAAAACTAGATCCAAAATTCTACAACTTCAACCTGAAAACAAATCGAGCTTCAGTTCAAACCAGTTTCAATACAAAGATTAACTCAGAAAATTAAGAAAACCAAAACCTGATTCAATGACTAGAGTAAAGAAAAGTTTAAAGCAATCAAAATTGAAGCGACAAAGATCAGATTAACTTGCATTTCAAAATCAATCAAATCTTCAGATCGAATTATCAAGGACAGGTTCCAGTTCTCTTCTTTAAAACAAGGTGGGTGAATATTTAAAACTTGAATCTGTTAGATAACTTGATACTGGTGATTATTTCTTGTAAGCATGTTGTGAAAATTTCAGGTATGAATATAAATATGTTTGTATGTCTATAAATTTAGGTGTGCATGTCTAAAATACAGGCTATGTTGGCCTCTGTTCGGTTACAGGCTTTTAAAACATGTTTAATAAATCAAAAGTTCCTCCTCAAATCCTTTTTAGGCTTTAGGATATGAACGAAACTTGTTTGTGATCAAGATCTAGGTCTTAAAAATACTATTGAGAAGAATTAAATTGAATTTATTTGGAAATTTAAATATACAGTGAAAAATTTCATAAACATGATAAATTCGAATCTCATAATTATTGATTCACCTACATCATCAGGTTCAACTTGGAAACCATGATTTTTAAAATAAAATTCAAGTTTTTTAGATTTGTATATAATGGGTATTTTCGTGATGAACAGAAAATATGTTTTAGTCGAATTCCAACGATCAGAAAGAAACTGTTGAACGTGCTTGTTGTCGGAGGTGGTGCGAAGGATGGGGATCATGAGAAAAATGCGCGGTGCATTCCTCCATCACCATGGTGGCCGTACGAAGTTTATTTAGGGTTTTGACTTCTTTTTTGATCAACGTTGTATTTCGAGTTCGTGCGACGTGGAGGAAACACCAGGACCGAGGGGAATGATGCATTGGATCGTGATGTTGCTTTGGACAGGGTGGCAGGGTTGCAGGTGGTTGAGATCGTCGGCGTCGAGTCGTTTTTTGGATGATGGATTATGTTCCCATAGGTAGCTTAGTTGTTCGATTTCGACTGCGAGTTTGTCTCAGGGTTTTGGTGGTCGGTATCGTGAAATGAGATCAAAGGCGATATGCTGGCATTGGCGAGGTCGACTGGAGTTTGTCAGAGTGTTGGTACACATGCACATGTACACGTGGGTCTGGTTGTTGATTGGTTTTGGAGATGAAGGGGAAGTCTCGAAGTAAATCTCGGGGATTTTCTAATTTGACTCGGGTTAGTATACAAGATATTTGAGATTGATTACTGTTGTAAGAGATATTAAGTTTAAAAATAAAAACAAAGTTTAAAAGAATAAAAGAGAGGGATAACTAGGGGAAGACTTGGGGAAATAGGCAAGTGGCTCGGGCAGATACCTGAAGTGGTCTCGGGTTGTATTGAAATAGTTTTGATTTTTTTTAAAATTAAAACAAGTTTTTGCAATTTAAAGTAAATCAAATTTTAAACACTTTCTTAATTAATAATAGATATTGTATACTAGTTTTGGTTAATTAGTTAAAGTTTTAAAAGTAATCAATTTAAAATTTATTAAGTTCAAATGCTTCACTTCTTTATTTTAAATAAATTCTTAAGTTTATTTTAAATAAATTTAATGTTGAAATTAAGAAGTTAATCGAAAAGATGAAATATTTTTAGTTGTTAATTAACTTAAAAATCTAAGTTAATTTATGGATTGATAATAATTTTGTTTCAAGGATTAAAGGTTTAAAGATTAAATGTTTTAAAGTTAATTGATGGATAATTACTTTGCGTGATTAAATTAAAGCTAATTACTTTGTGTAATTGATTTAAAAGCTAATAACTTTGTGTAATTAAATTAAAGCTAATTACTCTTAAGGCTAATTAATTATGGTGATTAAATTAAAGAATAATTAATGTAATTAATTAAAAGATTTATTAACTAAGGATAATTAATTACTTAAAGATAATTTCTTAATGAAAGTAATTAAGGATAATTAATTAATAGTTAAAGGTTAATTAATCAAGTAATTAAACAATAATTAATTAAAGGATAATTAATTTATGTGATTAATTAATTAAGGAAATTAATTTGGGGATAATTAATTAATTTAAAGGTTAATTAATTAATGAAAGTGAACAATGGATGGTTTATTAATTAAGGGTTAATTAGTTAATATAATTCATTAAGTATAATTAATTAAAGAATAATTGAATGATTAAAGGTTAATTAATAGATGATTAAAGGATAATTAATCAAAATGGTTTATATTAATTAATGTTAATTATCCAGGATTAGTAATTTATTCATAAGTAATTAATCTGATTTAAATTAATTAGATGATTAATTGATCTTACTTATGAATGTTTGAATTCTATTGAATGTTTGAATTGTTTGACATCCCTGTTGCGTTATGTTCTGTGATATGATTGAGCTGTGAATTGTGATTTATTTATCTGTGATGAAGTTACATAATTATCTGTGAATCTGTGAAAGAGGATAAGCGTTATAGGATTATACCGCTTATCGATATTGCTGTGCTTGGGTTTGTGATGATTGATGATATTGTATTGTTGTGTGTAAAACCCCTACACTATACCACACACACACAAATATGGACTTCGCGGGAAATCGGTTAAGTCATAGATATTTTGAATTTAAATATTATTTTATTTAATAGTTGAATTTTAAATCTAAATGGTTTTGGAAATGGAATTGGGTTGAATATTAAAAGCTTTTGAAATTAGTTTTGAATATAATCGATCCTGCTTAAGTTTTGAAATTATTTTGGAAATAATGGTTTGAAAGGGGTATACAAGTTATATAATATTTATGTGGATTTTAAACTAGTATAAAAGCGTTATTTTGGGAATTTAAATTTGACCCAATTTTATATTTTAAAGGCTATAAACAGTGCATATTTGATCGGATTTTTCCGAAACGAAAACTCTTTGTTTTCAAAAGATAATTGCTTTCACATGAAGAAATAACTTCTAGTTTTATTGAAAGGATTTCAAGTTTGAAATGGAATGGTTTTGAAAGCTACGAATAAATCTTTGTTAAAGATTGGTTGTTAAAGATTGTTGAACTTTGTTTTTAATTGAAAAGGATCTTAAAGGGGTAAATCTTTTGTTTAAAAAGATAAAGTGGAAATTTGTTTAA
Organism: Allium cepa; assembly: GCA_030765085.1. Classification (NCBI taxonomy): domain Eukaryota; kingdom Viridiplantae; phylum Streptophyta; class Magnoliopsida; order Asparagales; family Amaryllidaceae; genus Allium; species Allium cepa. Next base: position 441,555,423 of record CM060938.1, on the reverse strand, counting down.
ACCATTTGAAGAAAATGTTTTAGGCTTTAAGTTGTGACTTAACTAAGACCTCACTATATCCATATGCTTTTAAAATAAGCGCTCATTATTCAGTTTAGCCATGAGAGGACTTTATGTGTATAACGCATTCCGAATAATGATACGATGAATTGGATAGCATTTGAAGACGGTGGTGAAGACCGGGTATTTTCGAAAGCGAAAGGATTACCTGTCGAATGTCTCTGCACCGAATGGCCCCGGTATAGAGATTTGTTCACCCTTTGTGATGGGGAGTCCGGACATGATTAGGAATTATCCGGATTGCAAGGGCTTATTTTGAAATGCCTTCGGTTCTGTTCGAACCCAGAACAGACTTGTATGGATGTATGTCTGACATTGCACTTTGAGACGTAGAGCTAGATTCTATCAAATACATTTCAATTTTGGTGGTGGAGAATTTATTCTCTTAGCTTAACACCCGTCTTTGAGACATACGATCTCAGAGGTTATGTAGTTGATGGATACTAGTGAAACATTCCCAATTTGGCAATGTGGCATATTAAGTGCTGCTGATCATTTGTTGATCAAAACAAGGCTTTTGTGAAAGGCGTAGCTTTGTGGACAAGACTTCGTCGGAACTCACACCCCGGAAATGGTCGAAACAGGAAGAATGCAGCAAGGTTATAAGGGTCGCGCCCTTTAGGGTATGTCCATTTCCTTCTGGAAAAAGGTGGTATCATGGTATGGTGCCTAGATATTTATCCTATGTGGTTTTGCAAATTTATTGGTGTTGAGCGCTCAGATAAAGGTTGGCGACGACCGACGGATCCATTACTTGTGTCAGTAGTTACCTAGTTACAGAGGTGATCCGGCCTTGTGTTGGCAGAGATCCGGTTAGGTTCTCGGGGCGTCCCTCCGGAGGCGTGCCCATGTGGTGTAGGATGTTCCTTAGCCTGACCATTTGTTGGAAATCAAATCAAACAATATGAGCCCTTTACGATTGCAGTTGTATAACCTGCCACCTCAGGTGGTAGCTATAATAGGCATAATATAATGGTACCTATGCCGGCTATGATTAATATTGTACTTTTGAAATGTTTTCCACAATGCACTAATAATAATATCAAAAGGTTTTTGCGCATCAAGCATGTTTGACTATCATAAAGAGGAATCTCCCCTAAGTGTGCGATTGCATTCTTTATGTGCTAGGAGGCCTTATGGTAGTTTCATTTCCCAAAAAGCATTGCGGATTTCTTTTTATTTCTTTTTGGTTTTGTCTGTTTCAAAAACAACTATTTTTGTTCACTTACACCAGTCCCATGACTAACTTGGAGTTTATTGTTCCCTTTCTAAACTCTGGGTGCCCACAATTTTCCACACGGGCAGCCTAGACTCACATTTCAGATAATCAGCTAGTAAACATAGTTTTTGGGCAATCTTTGGGAATCTGTGGTTTGGCGATCGCATTATGCACCGAATCTGCTTAAGTTCAGCGTTGATAGTGGTTCGAGCTTATTGGATTCGAGTCTTTGAAGCTTTTGGGTTGGGCGATTTTGGTTTTAAAACATTGGAGATGGAGTTTCAGTATGGATGTTGGATTCTTTTGAAGCCTATGCTGGTGCCATCTTTCCGCTGCTGGGTTTTCGCTGTTGTACATTTTTGGCTCTGATAGTGTTGGGCATCTGTTTTATCATATTGTATTGGATAATTGTATCCATTGTTGTATCAATGATATTCATTTCTCTTTCCGCTGTGTTATTATACTTAATGTGTTATAAGCTCCGGAAAACTAGATTCGACATTTGAATCTGCGGCATTCGAATACGGGTGATGTATTTGGTGCCGATTTTCGAAGGTCGAGTCGGGGTCGTTAGAAGAAGCCTCAAGTGATGAGTATTGGATTATAGCTATGAAAGAAGAGTTAAATCAATTTGAACGAAACAAAGTTTAGGACTTAGCTCCTAGACCTAGTAATCAAACAGTTATCGATATTAATTGGGTTTACAAAAATAAAGCTGATGAGCAAGGGAATATTAATTGAAACAAAGTTAGATTAGTTGCTTAAGGGTACAATCAAGAAGAAGGAATAGACTACGAAGAAACGTTTTCTCCTGTAGCCCGACTAAAAGCAATATGTATTTTATTAGCTTTTTGCATGTTTTCACAACTTTAAATTGTATCAAAAGGATGTGTAAAAAGTTCTTTCTAAACGGTTTTATAAAAGAAAATGTACATGTAGAACAACCACCTCTATTTACACATGAAAAATTTCTAAACCATGATTATAAATTAAAGAAAGCTTTATACACTATAAAACAAGCATCTCATGCTTGGTATAATCGTCTTAAAAGTTACCTTATAAATTCTGGTTTTAAAATTGGAAAAGTAAATCAAACTCTGTTTATAAATCAAGATAAAAAGGATATTTTAATAATACAAGTTTATGTAGATGATAATCATTTTTTGGTTCCACGAATAAAAAATTATGTCAAGAATTTTTGAATATTATAATAAGAGAATTTAAAATGTTTCATATGGGAGAAATTTTATATTTTCTTGGATTACAAATCAAACAATTAAATGATGGAATTTTTATTAATCAAGAAAAATATTGTAATAATATAATAAATTGTTTTGGTATGAAAAATACTAGTGCTAAACTAGCACCTATGAGCACATGGTACATCTCGATCGAGATGAAAATGGCAAAAGTATTGAGCAAAAACTATAACGGAGTATGATTTTGTCTTTAATTTATTTAATTGCTAGTCGTCATGATATAATGATGAGTGTATGCTTGAGTGCAAGATTTCAAGAAAATCCAAAAAAATCACATTTGCGAGCAGTGAAATGAATTTTGCGCTACTTAAGCAAAATTAAAGACTACGGTCTCTTTTACTCGAACGAATGTCCTTTTGAGTTAGTATCATATAATGATGCTGACTTTGGAGGATGCCGAATGGATTGAAATAGTACAAGTGGTACATGTCATTTCATTGGATAGGCATTAGTATTTTGTTTAGTAAGAAACAAAGTTGTGTTTCACTTTCGACGAGTGAAGTAGAATATATTTCTGCTGCTTTGGCATGTGCTCAAGTAATATATATGCAACAAACACTTCATGATTTTGGTATAAATTTATCTAAATCAACAATTTGTTGTGATAATACTGCTATGAATTTATCGAAAAATCCAATAAACCACTCAAGGACTAAACATATCGACATATCGGCATCACTTTCTTCATAATGACATAGAAAAATGCAATATCTCTCTTGATTTTGTGTCATGGAAAATCAAGTTGTAGACATATTTACTAAACCTTTAAATGAAAATAGGTTTCTTAAATTAAGATGTGAACTAGGAATTATGTCATTACATGATTTATAATTTGATAACCAAGTGTAAGTGAAAAGTTATGAAACAAATAAATATTTAACTGGACAAAAATTGGAGATGATGGCACTTGAAACCAACAAGCATGGGAGATAGTCATATAACTTTCCAATGTTCTATTGTATTAATTGCATTAGGACCTTTCATTCTTTTTTTTGTATATGGTAATACTCTTTCTATACTTTTTACACCTTACAAACTTATAACTATTTATAACTTGTAGAAAATAAAGGATTGGCTGAAGTTTAGTGATCAATGTTAACCAAGAAATTTAAAATTCAGAAATAAAAAACGAAACCAATATATATACATGAAGAGAATTTTTTAAATTCATATAAAATTAAGATTAAGTGTATATATATATATATATATATATAAACATTCTCTTATAAATGTCATCTGTAGAAAATTTCGACCTCTCATTAATTATTTTCAGCACTTTAACTTCGAATTCGTCAAATGAATGTACTCCCGTGTATATTCCAGTGAAGATTACTCTATCTCCTAATCACCATACCAAATATACACCAAACGACAAACGAACTAGAAAAAACTTAGAATTTGGATCACATTTTACTAAGGAGAAAATCGATGACATTCATCACTACTAGCGTGAAACTTTAAGTATACAATGTGAGATGTATTATAAGCAAAAACACCATGCTAGACATTTAAATTTGCTTGAACCATATGAATGTCAAATTCGAGCTTGGCTACACAATGATACAGTGGTGAATCGCTTCAATAGCATGAAAAATTCGATACTTTTTGAAGGAGCATTTATGAAGTTTCCTGATTTCAATAGCTATGCGATCAGAGAGTTAACTGAAGCTCATGTTTTCGATTCAATTATTGGGTATGATTCTAATAATGTTAAAACCTACCCTCTTTTGATTTGTATGCCAACATCAATCTCGATCATCAAAATCCGTAGAATAGAAATTATCACATATGGAGGTTAGTTTGTGGAGTAAAAATTTACTTACCCCTTCAAAGGTTAGGGCACATTCTAAGATGTCCATCCAAGTGAAGTATCACATCATTTCTTGTCAGACGATTTAACTGTCTGAAAACCAAGTGCCTTACGTCCAAAGGCAGGAATTATCTTCGTGCTCTTATTCGATCTCTACAACCCCGGACCGAGAGCTATGAGAAGGTTAACAAAAGAGATTTTCAAGCTTTATATGGTATTTACTCTTCTCAACGAGTAAATTGGGGTAAAATAACATTGGATGAATTTATCAATGTCAATTATAAAAGAAGTTACAAAACCATTCATTATGGAGCTTAGACAATGCGGATTCCACAAAATTTTGGAGTTGCTTTGCCCAATTCCGACTTCATGACTATAGGTGAGCTTAACTTCAAAACCATTGGTCTCATAGGTCTTCTTAAATGTCCCAAAAGTCAACGAAGCGTTAGTTTTCAAGAATGGACGTAAATCGTAATCAAGGACTTCCACAACCTAGAGATACGAATATTGCCTCCTCTTTTCATGTTCCTCGACAAGAGGAAGTGGATGACGAAATTCATGAACTAAATATTAACATGTCTCCTAAGCAATCTCTTGTCACATTATCCCAGAATCAAAACAAACTCAATCGATGTTTAGCTAATGTTCAGAAGAATGTTTCTAAAACAAACAAAAAGCTAAACTCGATAAAAGATTTTCTAAATAAAATTTAGGAAAAAGTTTCTTGTTCTGGATCCACTTCAACAGGTAATCTTGAAAATCCTGCACCATTCTCTTGGACAACCTCGGAAGAAGAAGGAGAGGAAGAAGAAGAAGGTAGTGAAGAATGAGTTGGTATGCTTTTTATTATTTAAACTCTTTGACTATTTGTTGTATTTCTATGATATTTAATTCGTGATAATATGTTGTATGATTATTATGTTTGGTTAATACATGTTTTTATCTCAAAACCTTGTAATGTTTATGTGTTTGTGATATTTTCTTCATTCATTAATATCATATTCTATATGAAGTTTCTATGTGAGATGGTTATTTGTTTGTCATGTCTATGTGTTTATATGTCTATGTGAAATGTTTGTCTATTTTATTTCTCATATCAATTCTTTTTCCTTTTTGTCGATGACAAAGGGGTAGAATAAGATTAATAGGGGGAGAAAATTACTCTATATATTTAAAAACTTACATAGTTGTTACCATCAAAAATGGAGAGAATGTTAGAACCTAGAATTTTGATGTTTTGATTGTGAAAACTATATAAGTAAATATTGTATGAACTAACCAAACTTGCAGGAAAATATATTGATTTTCTTGAGAAAAGTAACAATTTGCAGACCAGATTCTGGATTGAAGCTTTAGCAAAATATTAAGTTTAAGGTCTGAGTTTAGTAGTAAATATATGTTAAAATCTCTCTGAAGTGGTATATGCACTCGCATGTAATATAATTTCATCAAAAAAATTAGGTAAGCCAGAAAACACTAAACTCAATCGACTGAATGGCTTGAGTCTGCCAGCTGAATACTATGCATGAGCACAAATTAATTTGAATATTCAGATGGCCGATCATGAAAATTCAACCGTTTGAATTGTTCCATTTTTTTCACTATTTCCTTGCTGTTTTGATTTTAAATCAATTCAGCTAGCTGAGTTATTCTATTCAAATGACTCAATCTTCATAACTGCTTTTTTTTTGGAGACACTTCATTTTAATGAACAGAAACAACTCCTAATTCAAGAGTTGCTTTCATATCTTTTCATGGCTATCTTTCATGAACGAATACAATAAATAGCCATGAATTACATTGTTTTAATAACTAATTATCACTCTCATTTCTAATCTATCTTGCTATTTGAACTCTAAGCATTCAATACTTCATTTTGATCCCTTATTCATTCAAGAATAGTTCGTTAGTGATTTAATAAACTTCCTATCTTCACAAATTACACGATATACCACAAAGGAGAAGATTATAGGTAGGTGTACTCAAAAGACTTATCCGTGCTATTAAAAGAGCACATTCAGTCAAGAAAATTCTCCGTATTATTGAAGTCTTATTCAGTTGCTCAAGTGGTTGAAGTTCTATTTTATTGCTTAAGCGATTGAAGTCCTATTCGGTTGCTCAGGTGGTGTAATACCTGTTCCTTCGGGTTAAGTGAGGGTGGATAGTTAAATTCTAAAAAGAGTCCGGGACTGAACGTAGAACAGGAAGTTCGAACTAGTATAAAAATCTCTGATGTCATTTACTTTATTACTTTACTTTTACATTTACACTCTGCATATATAGATAGTTTATTTAATATTCTATATTACACGATCCTTAGTCACTTTCAGACAGTTCATCCTGAGTGGTCGACCGCAAGCAGTCGTTAACAAGGTAGAGCGATCGACCGGTAGAAGGCTGAAATGCATAACTTGAACCTTGGTTTAAGGACCGGCTTAGAAATATAATTAATATAACTTGTCAATGGTGTGTATATGTATATTGTATGCATATATGTGTGTTAGGAATGGTAGAGAAGCTAGTTACCTATGAGATGATGCTAGGACGTCGTGGGCATAAGTAAATGCACTTACCCGATAGGGGAATTTCTATTGTAATCTGCACTCATAAGAGGTTCTATGATAGAGTGTAGCACTAAGTTATGAAAGATAAAGTGTGTAGGCCCAACACAACATAACTCCTTGGTGTTCATGATTTTACCATGGCATGATATTGTGTTGTTAATCATTTATGGTGTGTTTAATAAGTGGTGTAAACTATAACCGATGCGTAGTTGGGTTATGTATAGTCATAGGTTATGGGAAATTTATTCTCATGTAGCCTAGTGGCGGTGTTTCTACACATATAGCCTAGTGGCGGTGTTTCAGTGTTTCTATATCATGTAGCCCAGTGGTGGTGTTCTATATCATGTAGCCTAGTGGCGGTGTTCTATATAGTATAGACTAGTAGCGGTGTTTTATATCATATAGCCCAATGGCAGTGTTTCTATATCATGTAGCCTAGTGTCGGTGTTTCAAGATTGAGTAGCTCTCGGTACAACCCCGTACATTGGGAAGTTTGTTGTAGTTTACTTTGATGATATTCTGATTTATAGTACGAGTACCGAGGAGCATGTAGAGCATTTGAGAAAGGTGTTAATTATTCTTCGTGAGGAACAATTTTATGCAGCTACGAAGAAATATGTGTTCATGACTCGAAGTGTGTTATTTTTGGGATATGTTGTATCTGAGAAGGGAATCCAGGTGGACCAGAGTAAAGTTGAAGCCACTAGAAATTGGCCACAGCCGAGAACTATCACTGAAGTTAGAAGTTTTCATGGATTGGCATCATTCTACCGAAGGTTTATTCCACACTTCAGTAGCGTGATGGCACCGGTTACTGATCGTATGAAAGGGAAGCAGTTTTCTTGGTCGGAGGAAGCGGGGGTTGCTTTCGAACGAATCAAAGAACTTTTGACGACAGCGCCAATTCTTGTATTACCAGATTTTCAGTTGTTGTTTGAGCTACACACTGATGCATCAAAGGTTGGGATTGGAGGAGTGTTGAGTCAGAGTGGGAGGCCAGTTGCTTATTTCAGTGAGAAGCTATCAGGGGCAAAGATGAGATACAGTACTTACGATGTTGAGTTTTATGTTGTTGTGCAAGCTGTTAAACATTGGAGGCATTATCTATTTCAGAAAGAATTTGTTCTTTACACTGATCATGAAGCTTTGAAGCATTTGCAGGGGCAGGACAAGATTTCAGCAAGGCATGCATCGTGGATTGCCTATTTACAACAGTTCACTTTTGTTGTCAAACATAAGTCAGGGGTAACCAATCGAGTGGCTGATGCTTTGAGTAGGAGGAGTCATTTATTAACGACAATGAAAGTTGAAGTGACAGGTTTCGAACTATTACCAGAGCTGATTGAAGAAGATCCATATTTTATGAAGTTCGTTGAAAAGGTCAAGGAAGGAAGTACTGATGAATACATGTTAGTTGATGGTTTTCTGTTCAAGGGGGACAAGTTGTGTATTCCAGATAGCAGCTTGAGAATGAAGATTATCAAAGAGTTACATGACGAAGGCCATGTAGGCAGAGATCGTACTTTGCAGTTGATTTTACAATCTTACTTTTGGCCGTCAATGAGGAAGGAGGTTGAAAGGTTTGTGGAGAGATGTCATATATGCCAGGTTTCGAAGGGAATAGCGACCAATGCAGGGTTATATATGCCGTTACCTGTACCGACTAAGCCTTGGGTTGATTTGAGTATGGATTTTGTTTTGGGTTTGCCTAGAACTCAAAGGGGAAATGATTCTATATTTGTTGTGGTGGATAGATTTTCGAAAATGGCACATTTTATTGCTTGTAAGAAGACGACAGATGCTGTTCGTGTTGCTCAGTTGTTCTTTAAAGAAATCTATCGTTTACATGGGTTGCCAGAGTCTATTGTTTCGGACAGGGATACCAGATTTTTGAGTCACTTTTGGCTAAGTTTGTGGAAGATGGTGGGAACAAAGCTGAAATTTAGTAGTGCTTATCATCCGCAAACAGATGGACAGACAGAAGTTGTTAACAGATCGTTGGTAAATTTATTGCGATGTCTTGTGAAGGACAATCTGAAGAGTTGGGACATGAAGTTATGCCAAGCCAAGTTTGCACATAATCATGCAGTGAATCGTAGCACGGGATTTAGTCCATTTCAGATTGTATATTCAAGTTTACCAAGGGGACCGTTGGATTTGGCAGTAGTACCACAGCCGAAGGGGTCGGTTAAACGAGCTACTGATTTTGTTGAAAGTTTGACGGAATGTCATAAAATCGTTCAGGAACGATTGGAAAAGTCGAATGAGAAATATAAGAGGGTTGCAGATTTGAAGCGACGAAATGTTGAATTTAACGAAGGTGATTTGGTTTACGCTGTGTTAACAAAGGATCGTTTTCCAGTAGGCGCTTATAACAAGCTGAAAGCCAGGAAAATTGGCCATGTAGAAGTTGTGAAACGGATCAATGAAAATGCTTACAGGTTGAAGCTGCCAGAGGATGTGTATACATCTGACGCGTTCAATGTTAAACATTTAATTCCGTATTATGGAAATGAATTTGTTGTGGAAAGAGAAAGTGAAAATTCGAGGACGAATTTCTGTCAACCGGGGGAGGATGATGCAGTACGAACTATGGAATCAATATGTTCAAATTGTTCAAGGCCTTTAAGTCGTTTGGAGTTGGCTTCGTTTTTAAGTCGTTCGGGGGTTATAAGTCGCTCACGACTTAACAAAGGGTATTCACGACCTAATGTTGAGGCCTTAAGTCGTTTACGACTTAACAAAGCTCAGGGAATGAATCGTACACGAGTTAAGGAAGCTGCGGGTTTAAGCCTTAAGTCGTTCACGAGTCAAGCCCGAGAAGAAAATACGCAGGGGATAAGTCGCATGGAGGAAGCCTCGGTTTTAAGTCGGCCACGAGTTAACAGCGAGTTACAGAAATAGGAACATGTTTTGGGCCGGCGACGACCTAAGGGAAAAGATATAGGACGGCCACGACCTAACAGGATAAAAGAAGAGGAGCTACGACTTAACTATTCTTTAAGTCGCTCGGAAGAAGTAAAGCGACCTAACAAAGCTATGATGAGTCACAGGGACCGATCTATGCTAAGTCGCGTAAACCCATAGGTCGCTGAAGGCCTTGAGTCGTTGAAGTTGTTGAGTCGCTCACTATTGGAGGTATTAAGTCGTTGACGATCTAATTTAGAACATAGGTCGCGTAGCGACTTAAGTTAGGTCGGAAAATTGTACTGTGTGTTGAGTCGGTCTGTTTTAAGGTCGTGTGAGTTGTATAGGTCGTGTGTATGGGTTGTAGGTCGTATACGACCTAAGTATTGTAATGTTAGCGTGTGTTGTAATAAGGAGCGTTGAGTTAGGTCGTAAGTCGCTGCCGACCTAAGAGTCTGGTGATGTTTTGTTTGTGTTGGGTTGTGAAAAACTGTAAATAGCGAGTGCGTTGTAACTTTTAGGGTGGATTTTTGAATAAAAATTCTTGTTGATTGCTGTGTGCTTTCTTCTAAAATTGGTAGTTGAGTGTAATCTCCTATCTCCACTTTCGGTTATTCGAGTGCGCTCGAATCAACGATTGTTGAAGCCGATTTGCGGAATCAAGTGCGCTTGATCAACGCTTGAAGAATTGAAGATCTTCTTTCACGATATCGTGCGCGATCAACGTGTTATAGATAGCTAGAATTCGGTATCTTCGGATCAACGAATTTGGGCATTTTGGTATTCATCAATCCACCGATTGTTACTTTCACCGATTGAAGTTTATTTTTGATTAATCCGCTGCGTCACAAACCTGGGATGTCCTTCCTATAAGATATGAATGACCTAATGGCTTGATCAAAAAAGATAGGACAATTAGGGTGTTGTTGGAAAAGAGAAGGAAAGTTGTCTAAATTCAAATTGAAAAACTATTAATCATTCCATTTATGGTCTTCCGGGGAATAGACGTGAGAACCAACTTCTTATGAATATTGAATAGGAATTGAAGTTCCTCATAGGGAGGTGGAGATCAGAATGGAATAAGAAATAGGAGCAAGTTGAATGGAAGCCATACCAATGGCAGATAGATATTCGCAAATAATTTGAATGGAAGGAAGATAAAGCCCACATCAAATACGCTCAATAGTAATAGAAATAAATCCCTTTTAGGGGTGTAGGGATACATTCATGAGATTCAGATACCCTTCCCACATAACCCTTGAACATAATATGATCTATAACACCCTCTGTTTCTTCTATTTTATTCTAGATAGCAAGGATAAGGGATTCGTAATGAAAATACAGGATTGGCTACCGAGTACCACTAAGATATAGAGGAAGAAACAACAAAAAAAAGAATACCCTTACTTTTCTTTGGAAAAGAAATGATTCATGGGGAAGACGAAATTGGCAACTGAGGATTTCGAAAGCATGTAGAGCAAATGAAGAAGAAGAAGGGGAAAAATATGTACCGACCTTAATTTGAATCTCAGCCATATAGTTGGAATGATGGAAAAGTCCCAAAACGTTAACTTATTAAGAAAGGAAGATCAACGCGAGGATCCTTATAGATTTTCTTAGGAGTATAAAAGTGCAAAATTACAACTTTTTAAGAAGACCAGCCAATAAGGGAATGATGCATGTGTTTGCGCATTAAATGCGAAATAGCTAGAAAAAGCTTTCTCCTTTTTGAAAAAGAAGAGAGAGAAAAATAAGAAGTGATGCATGTGTTTGGGCATCAAATGCAAAATAGCTAGAAAAAGCTTTCTCCTTTTTGAAAAAAAGAGAGAGAAAAATAAGAAGTGATGGGTTATAGAAAAAATATGGATGTAGCAAGTTCGCATCAATCTACAATCGTTGCGGACCTGGGAGGCAAGTGTTAAACCTATATTTTCCAAACATTGTCAAAAGAAAATTGAAGCAAGCCCCAAGCCAAATGAACCGCTCTACAATTGAAGTTTAACAATAAAAAGGAAGCAAGATCAATGTCAAGATAGTGCTGCGCCAAAGTCTTTAAAAAGTGGGAAAATATAAGGACCGTGCCTTTACATTGAACCTAGCTTCGGCACTATAATACTACATCAGTAAACTGAGATAGCCATAAAATATAGGGACTGATCTGCGATCCCAACAATTACTTCACCATGCAAAACTACAACACAGCCTTAAAGTACCAAGTACGAAGATTGTGCTGCGGTTTTAAAAGTAAGCTTTAATAAGTTGGAACTGCAGTGCAATATTTAAGTAATAGCAAGATGTGGAGATTGTGCTATGGCCACAAAAAGCAATGCTAATGATATAGAACTATGGCATAATCCACAAAGCAATTATATGAAATAGGGGTGCAACGCAATCTTAAACTAATGTTTAAGTGATAGGACAGTGCCGCAATTTCATATTGACATTAAAGTGATGAGGATGCGTCGCCATTCTGATTCATTGAAATGATAGAACAACGCTGCAATTCTAAAAGATACAACCTAAAAATGCAAGGACTCTAAAAATGAAGCCATAGGGTAATATTGTTGTGCAACCATAAGCTAAGTTATGTTCCTTAAAGGCAAGCCAATAAGCCATGATTTTACTTTCAAATTCCTTAGATATAACATAAATATAAAGGTGGTGGGTCACTCCTCTGTTGGTGAGAATAGTTCAGAATAGGTTTAGGCGATATGACCTTCCTTCAAAATGGCGAAGTTGTCGTGTTTACTTTGCCATACGGCTTGGCGTTAATTACCCCTAACACTATTCTTCAATGTTATTTATGATGGAATAGTGCAGTACATCTTCAAGAGCGTCGATGCAGTTTGAATGTTGTGTAATATTGCCACCCTGCATAATTATGGAGGTGTGGTTCTAAATGGCCCATTCATGATAGAAAAATTCTGAAGTGCTTATAACTGTGCAATTTTTCTAAGATTGGGGTAGTTTCTCATTACGTTTTTTCCTACACATGTGTGCAGTTCACTGGCTTATTGCTTTATGAAATCAATAGGTCATGGCCTACTCAAAATTGGTTTTCCCTGCCTCGATTTAAGATTCCCGCAAAAGTTCAAAATTTACCAACTCAAATCATAGTTTTCCACCAAAGACCACGTTGGAAATCATGTATAGTGAATAAGCACGATGGATGATCGACACATGGCATAATCCAAATGCAAGAATCAAAAGAGTGGAAGATGGACGTTAGCAATCCTTGTGAATCTCTATGTACTATAAATGAGCAGGGCACTGTAGCATAAAATGGGGAATTTCACTTTACTCTATTTTGGACACTAAAATCAAAATTGTACTTTCCACCATTTTTTCACATGTACTAAGAATGAAATGAGAAGATAAGGACATTTTACCCATGGACATAGGATTCATAAACATCAGAACTGCGTTAATTCTCTGTGTCATTTATTGTTTTTAGTACTTTACTTTTTATGTCATTAGTGGTAAAATTAGAATTATTTCTTAATGAATTGGATATAGACCTTTCGTTGGATCTTGAATATTTCCCCCATAATTATGTAGGCATGAAGGTGCACAACATTCCTTTAAAGGCAATTTGAATACCACTTAATTTTGCGGATTCCTAATCACGTAAGCATTCAGCACCATGATTATCTGAAAAAAATACTTAGGTGTTTCTGAGATGAAAAATATCATCAACATTTGTGATAATGTAACGAACCGTTTTTCCATATTATTTGAATCGACAATAAACCACACATGTCAAACTCAAATTGCACGAATAAGCGAATCATTAAGGGTAGAAAGAAAGTAAAGATAGAATAGAATCTCACATGAATGGAATAACATATATTATTTCAATAATAATCTTTACAGCGGAAAATTTTAAAATACAATATCAAAGTCTAACCTAGATTCAGCCTGGACAGTTATGAACCTCTGCACTTACAAATGCTGAAAACAACAAAACAAATGCAATAGATGTAGCGGATAATAGAATACGTCCATACGACGGTGATGATCTCCAGCTCTCCTTTGAAAACTCCAACCGTCTTCAACTAAATCTGAAACTACTTGGATCTGACCCGAGTATTAAAAATACTCGGATTAGGCTGAATAAACTAGCTTGAGATACTCGAAATTTTAAATGTATAGATCATGACGATGTTATCAAAACCTTTTAAAAGAAGGGTATCTCATAAGACCACTCCCACACATAAACACAGACGGGTTTTTTTTCAAATGATAACCAAATTACTTTATACCAAAATACACTTGATATTATTTTTAATGATATTCTTTTGAAAAACATTGCAAATAAACATATTCAAATAAGGTATTAATATCTAGACCAAGTCTAAGGTAATATACCTGGACTAGGTCAACGGAATATACTAAACGGGATATATGATACCAGAAGGGGTAGCTGAAATGTTTACAAGTCATTATAGCTATTTTGGGAATACAATCAAAACCGTAAATCTCATATTGTGATTGGATTTCCAATATGATAGGGTGCTAGTGACCTTTTTCTCCAATCCAATCATAACAAACATAGTTCCCACAGTGGCCTTAATTGCTTTTCTCAAACTAGTCACTTAGAACTGTACTTGCTATACTACCACTAATAACCAGTAGTTCCATGATTTTCTTAAGCTAACCACTTTATCCAAATAGGGCAATAAATGCCTTGAGGGACGTATCCCATAAAGGGCCCAATGTATTGGACACCACCACACATACTCACTTATCCTAAATTTTTGTTTGTCATACCACATAGTATCCCATATCATCTTCCGGGATGCGAGGCTAATGAGGCTAAGCTCAATTTCTTTAAGGCCATGCTTTTCATACAATATGACGCTTTGATCATAATAGGTTCCACCTTGAATGCCACATTTTCATTCCACATCGCATGACTGATTTCTAGAAAAGTATAACTTCTTGAGCTCGTACGTATCGGGAAAATGTGCTAAGCTAAGAGAAGTTTTCTTTTCTGCCACCGATTGATATACATTTATAGAAACCACTAAAATGTGATTTAGGTCAGAAAAACGTCCACACAAGTTCATTTTGCGACTGGACGAAATCGAAGGCACTCCTCTACTACCACTAGTAGTGAGTAGTCCTTGCAATCCAAAAAATCTCCACAACGAGGAGACCACTGCTATAAATAACTCTATAATAGGAGCGACCCAGAGCATGTCAACAAGCAGTCCTCACACTATGTAGATCCTCGGTCTTCAATAATCATCATTTTCAACATGTCTTCACTTTTGAACGTATACATTGGTTCGAAGTGGTTTTCTAATATGGACCTCCCAAATCCGACCCAGGTTTTTTCGAAGCCAATTATCGATAAAAAGATTGTTAAGTTCAATGTGGAAATCAATCATTAATCAACTACTTCATCTTTTATAAAATATCTTTCTTAGATACGTTATTTTCAATTTATTCCATTTTCTTTTCAAGAGTACATGGAATCATTGAGCCTCACTTATCAAATCATTTGGTTTATTTAAACCTTTCTAAAATCCTAGAATAATTCCAAATCATCTTCTCTTTTACTTAGGAAAACTTTTTCAAATCATTCATTAAATCATAATTAAAGATTTCTTATATTCAAGCTATAACTTATAACTAAGGGAAAATATTCTCAAATCATTCATTAAATCTTAATCAAGGATTTCTTATTTAACTTCAAATCATATTTTTGCAAATCGAAGATTTTCGTAACAAGGTACTACTGCCACCTAGATATGGTAAATTCCACCTCCAGGAACTAGTGGCAAGTAGACCTACATCATGAAAATTTTTGACATTAGTGATCATTGTCTTCAATATATTTTATTTCAAAAATTTGTTTGCAGGGATTTTTGGAAAGGAATCGCCCAAATTCGATCCCGGTTTTTCGTATAAGAATCACCCAAATCTTATCCTGGTTTTTTGGATAGGAATCAACCAAATCCGATCTCAAGTCCTTCGTACAACCATCGAATAAAAGATGTTAAGTTCATATGGGGTTTTGAAAATTAGTTCAAAGTGATTTTTGGATAGGAATCACCCAAATCTGATCCTAGTTCTTTGGATAGGTATCACCTAAATCCGATCCTGGTTCCTTCGTACCAATCATCGAATAAAAGATGTTAAGTGGTTAATTAACATTCAAAGAATTTGTTTCTTTTCTCTTATCTTGGGAAAACTTAAAAATGATCTTTTAAAGCATCCAAGCTTTCCCTTCGATCTGTTCCACCCCTCGTCTAAAAGACAAAACGGAGGCCAGGTAAGTTCAGTGTACTTGTTACTCCATCCCTAGCCTTAGTTACACACCTTATTTTACCGTTTAGCTCTTATAAGTTGGACAAAAAAACTAGTCATTTTTGCATACTCAGTTTGTTATTACATTGAATATTCTTCACTTTTTACTTAAGTGGCATAAAAAATTCATCAAATAGGTATATAAATAAATATAGATGTTACATAGAGTTTCTCTCCATATACCAAAGCAATAAACTTTCTACCAATATGCTAATCAACTAACACTTCACTAACTACTTACTGCTCTATTAAACACTAGCAAACAACACCCTTGTCCTTCCAATAGCTTATTCAAGGCTTAAGATGGAGGTTGACCGAAGGTATAGAGAAGAAGTGGTAGAGCTTTAAACTTGAATTCTCAAGATTTTGATCCGAAAAATAGGTTTATCTGATTTTAGGCCCTCTAAATCTCAAAATGTAGAAAAGTTGTTAACTAAAACATTGTTGCAAATTATTTTCTCTTGAAGTAAAAGAAAAGAATCATTTGAATCCAATTTTTTTTGAGGGAGATAAGATAGAATGAAAAAGAGGTATTGCCGGATTGACAAAAATGAAGCCCAAAAACGCACTTCAAAGAAGTGAGTTTCAAGTATAGCAAACCTCAAAACTAGAAAATGTACTCAACATGAAAGTTATAGACTAGAAATTTTTACGATCTAAATAAAGGAATTTCTAAATTTGGATTAGTTATGATCAAGTTATGAAAAAAATAAAATAGGCTATTCTCTTTCTTAGAATCTGGGCCAAAGAATGCACTGGAAAGAAGTGGAATTTTGACATGGTTAAGTTTATAATGAGACAAAGTGGTCAACATGAAAGTTGTAGCCATTTGAAAATACATGATTTAACAAAAAAAGATTTTTGTATTTTGGTTCAATTTTGAAGAAGTCATGGCGAGAGATTAAGAGGTAAATAGGTAGAAAAGATGAGTTGGATTTGAAGAGAATACACATTGATTTCTTTTGAATGTTTAGTGAATATTTTGCATTATTTCTTTCTAATTTTTTCTATTGTTTGGAAGCCATTAGAGATAAGAGTAAGAAGGTGAAGAAGCTTGAGAAAAGAAGAAGAAGAAATGAATGAAAGTGAAGAAGGAGGTGAGTATTTATAGAAAAAGAAAGAAGTGGTAATTTACCAAAATAACCTCTTCCCAAATTATCAAACTAACCTTACTTCAACCTAAAGCAAACTCCACTTTTTCAACAAATAGCATCATCCTTTCACTTCTTACTTTATGTCTTAGTCACTTAAAGATTAAGTAAAAAAAGCAATAATTTTGTTAGATTTTGATGTGATTTGGATTTGGTGTTTACTTTTGACTTTCTTGAACTTACTTTTCTTAATGACATTCTAGAATTTCCTAATCTTATTTAGTAAAAGTTAACTTAATTAGTGAATTATTTAATACTTACACTATTTGAATATATGTTTCTATCTAGGAAAATAAAGGTGCGACAACGTTGCTGTAACAACCCTGTATTTTGTGATTATTTCAATTGTATATTTTAATTATTTTTGAATTGAATTTCCTGATTTAAAAACTTTATTTAATTTATTAGAATGGATACATTTTTTCATTTTAAATATAAATTTTTATTTTGATGTAAATTATAATTCCAAATATAAATAAATAGAATATTTTTCAAAAATATGAATTTTGGTCAATATGGTCAAATTTTGACTTTTAATTTAAAATTTTAAAGTTTAAAATTTTGAAATTTATTTTTATTTTATGAAAGTAAATAAAATATTAATTATACTACTTTTCGTTTCATTGGAATTCGATTAATATTGTGAAAGTTATGCTTTTTAAATCATAGTATGTAAATTGTTTCATTTAACAAAATTGTTTATTTTAGTTTATATAAATAATATTTTTGTTTGTCATATCATGTTCTAATTTGTGTATATATGTGTATCATGGCATGTTATGTATATATATTTTATTTTAAAACATTTTAAAAGTGTAGTTGAAATTTTCCAATGTTAGTTGTATTTTGTTTACAATTTTTAATTCCAATTTCAATTAAACAAAGTATTTTCTTTATTTATTTTCTATTTTTCCTAAAACTATTTATTTATTTTCATTCCTATTTTATTTTTCTTTCTATTTTTCTTTTATTTACTTACTATTATTTGTTTATATTGAATTAATAGAATTGGAAATTCAAAGAGACAAAGCTTTTAAAACTTGTGACTTTTCCTTATCCTTGTCCCTTCATTTGCTTGGCTGTCCATTTTCTCTTTGATAGCCATGCATTTCTTATTGTTATTCATGTGAAAAACTTTTCATTTCCTCCATTCTCATGGACATTTCATTTTCAAGAAAAAAATTGTAAGATATGGCTTCCTTCTTCCTTACTTTCTTCTTCATTTTCTTTTATTTTTTACTTGCTCCCCACTAGCTTTGCTCGGCCACCATCCACCTTCACCTCCACCGACCACCACCATCATCTCCTCCTCATCATCTACGACCTATAACCTCCTCTTCCTCTGTCCAGACTAGGCCGTGACCACCTTATTGAGAAAACACCACAAAACTTGCAAAACCTTCCGATACTACATAGCCAAGCCATATTCCCATCACCATGTCATGTTGTAGCTTTGGCCATCACCCCTAGCTCCACCACCAGCACATGACATCACCTATGGGCATTCACATCAGCCTTTGACCTGGCCTGTAGCGACATAGCTGAGCCTTAGATGCACCAAAACCTTGCATTCCGTGACCCAAAACCTTCCATCCCTTGACCCCTTGCATACCTTTGCCTCTCCATGCCTTTGCCTTCCATTCTCATGTCCATATCCATGTCTCATGACTCATGGCCGAGCGTTCATGACCTAAGCCGAACCTAGGTGTGGTTAGATTAAGCCCATTTGCATTTTGGCCAAGCTTATGTTGTCTTGTACAAGTCTTTTGCTCCTAAGGTTTGGTTATCTCTCTTGTTTTGCAATTGTTTTGCAAACAAAAATTCTTGACTTTATTCGTATGTCAATATTTATATTTGTACTTATGTGTGTTATATGTTGTGTTTTTTACAGGGCTCTCCATCCATTCAAATCTAATCGTGCTTGTCGTGCTTTTGAAATCGTTCTTGAGTGTTGTTTTGGGTCTTTGGCATTGATAAAGGTGAGTCCTTCTCACTTTGACATTATTACTTATGAAATGTTAAATGGATGACAAGTGATTAGTAATTAAAATATTTATGCAAGTTAACGATGATTATATGATATGTTATTTCATGTTATTACCATGTTAGCTTTGTTAATTATCACCTTACATCTGATATACGACAGTATATTGTGACGTTGACATGTTAGTATAATTTTTTATATTGATTATGCATATGTTCACACTGCAAGTTCCCTGTTGGAATAGAATCACTATAGGTTGAAATGATACATACCCGAACGGACATTAGAATAGGGAAAAATCATTATGAGCTGAAATGTAGGCTCAAATGATTTTTATTGCATTTTATTTCACTTGGGATTGCGGGTTTGAAATGATAGAACCTGGGTTTTCTTTTTAAAATACAGATTGAAATGATACATATCCATATTACTTGAACTAGGTTAGAAAATTATATACAGACCCCGTGGTATATTTTTAAATGATTTTTCTTAAGATACGTATTTTTAAAAGTATGAAATTTCGATTTAATATATATATATTTATCTATTTAAGAAAGCTAAATATTAAGATGTGAATTGTGAATTTAAGTATGTAAATTTGAAGTAAATGTGATTTTTGACTTTAAATTTTATTTTTAAAAATGTAAGTAAATAATGGAAATTAAATTTAATGTTTTGAAATGATATTTGAAGTAAAATGTTAAGTTTTGTTAAATTAATAAGTTAAGAAAACAGTGAAATTTTGACTTAACAAATGAATTGAGTTTTAAGTTGGATATTTAATTATAAAATTTTGTTGTGATAAATCATATGTTAAATTGATTTAAATGTGAAGTTTTGAAGCCTAAAAATATGATTTATAAGTTTAAAATTTGCTAAAATTGAAGTTTTATTGTTTCTGAAAAGTTATAATAAAATCCGAAATTTTATTGATAACATTTCCAAAAATGCTATGGTTTTACGATGGCATTTGTTAAGTGCTATCATTTTTAAAATTTAACTAAGTTTTGAAATAAATAAATTTCTATTACGACATTTATAAATGCTGTTTTTTCTATACTAAAGTATTTTGGAAATTAAATATCTACCATAACACTTTGTAAATGTTGTCGTTGCTATAATTTGACAATGTTTTGAAATATTATAGATTTTAACACTATTTGAGTTATATTTTAAAGTGTCAAATGATTTAACTTTTGGAATTGATTATTTTTGAAATTTAAGGAGTTTTGAATATATTTTAATATTTAAATTTAAATTTTTTTTGGATATAGATTGAATTTGAATTTAAGTAATGTTTACTTTGTTATGCGTTAAATGGAATGAAATGTAATGAGATAAATGAAATTTTTTGAACGGAATTTTAAAATGTGTTTTGTAATGATATTTGAAATAATAAACGAATGACATAATTGATTTTGAAAAAGGTATTTAAATTTGAATATTTGATTTTGAATTCAAATAATGATTTGATAATGAGGTTTTGAATGGATATGATATTTTAATGATTGAAATGGTTTGAATGACATGATCTTTATTTGATAAAGAATGTGGATTTGGAGTGATATTTGATTTTGATTTATTCATAAATGAATATTTGAAGTTTATATTAGTATGAAAGGATATTTGGTTTACTTGTAATTTGAGTTTATTTAAATGGTACTGGATTTATGAAATGAACATTGCAAAAATAAGTAATAACGAAGTTAAATTTGAGATATATGAAATTATAAAATTTAGTTTTGAAATGTGGGATATTAAAGCTTGGAAAAATACTAAAGATTGAAGTTTATTTTGTGGATCAAATCTATATTTGAAATTGATAAGATTTGAAGTGGTTGTTGGTAAGCTGAATTGAAACTGATGGATTGAATTGAATTAAATTGGAAATTTGAAAATTTGAGTTGATTCGAATAAATTTGTAAAATGTAAAGAATTAAAGGAAGGTACCATGATTTCAAGTGTATGATTTCGAAATGTTATGATTTTCAAAGTGTAATGATTTCAAGTATTTTGGTTTTAAAAGAGTTATAACTTTGAAAGTATTATGATTTTTGAAAGATGAATATATGTTTGAAATGGAAATGATATCGTATTGATTTGGGTATTGTTTTGAAATAAAAATGATTTTGGTTTCGAAGTATAAAATATTTTGAATTGAATATAGTTTTGAAATAAAAATGGTTTTGGTTTTGAGGTATAAACTATTTTGAAATTAATATAGTTTTGAAATAAAATGGTTTTGGTTTCGAGGTATAAACTATTTTGAAAGGAATATAGTTTTGAAACAAAAGATTTGATTTTTTTAAAGTATAAACTATTTTGAAATGGCTACGGTGTTGTAATAACGATTGGTTGTTAAAGAGACCGGGATCGAAAGTTTTCATACTCTTTGCCAACTCCGAAAACCACTTTAACAACCGTGTACGCGGTTGAGTTTCCAGAGTGAAATAGGATGGTGGCGACGTTCTTGAGGTATATTACGTGGACCCGACTCCCGTGGGTTAGCATAAGGTGGCTAAAACAGGAGCGATCTCGGGCCAAAAGGGGTAGCTCCTCAGGTCGGACACACTTCTTCGATAATATACTCTTGCCTTGTGATTGATTTGATGGCCATCCTCGATTTTGATTTGGGAGTGTGTTCTGAGGTGTGCGTAGTGGCTGCTACGTTACCGTCATCCCGTGTGCGTAATTGGTATATCTATCCTGGGATTGCCTTGTGTGTCGTGTCACCTACCATAGTGAGCTTTACTATGAGTTTGATTTGTGTCGTATCTATGGTGTATCTTCTCGTGGCCTCCCGATCTGGAGGTACGCAGGTACTGTGTAGTCTACTGGCACTATTATGTGTTAAGGGCTATATGGGTAATCCCTTGATGTTATTTTAACGTATGTTTATTTTACTGTAGACATTATTATAGTAGCGAATATTACTACATAGTAGATAGTTTAACGGATCCTTAAAGGATGGGCGATCCCAAGCATCCTTTAAGTTACTGATGCATTTTGTTACTGTTTACTTGAGTTGATTTACAGTTCATAAGTATGTATGTCCTGACTCGAGTGTTTTGTGTTTCACTTTATGCTTGGGTCAGACTGAGTGATTCAACATTCAAGACTCACCTTCGGAGTTGGAGCTTTGCTTGAAGATCCAGCCATCTATTTTTCTTTCTGTATCCAGTGATTCCAGTGATGTATTCTGATTTGTACCTGATGTATCTTGTTCCTCTTCTATTGTATCTTGTTTAACTTTGATGTATCTTATATATATAGTAGCTTCATAAACTACTATCTCTTTTACTTCCATTGCATTATTAAATACTCTATGTGTGATGTCCCGGAAATTTGGGCAATATTTATTTAATAATTTCATTAATAATTATTCTAAAATGTGAAATACTGATTTAATAATCCAATTCAAATATAATTTTCTTTTGAAAATTTATAATTATTTTGTTAATAAATGATATTCTTTTGAAAATTTATAATAATGATTTAATTTGAGAAGCTTATTGTTTTAAAATGTTTAAATGATAAAATTTTCTTTATAAGCTGATTTAAAAATATTTTATTTATAATGTATATATGTGTATACATTGTAAATAGGTGTCTTGATTTTATTTTAAATTTAATAAAGGATATTTTCAAATTTATAATATATATATAGGTGTATAATTTATGAATTGATTAAATTAAATTGAAATAGTATTGAAACTTTTCATAAGTCAATTTATAAATCTATCTTGTATTTTCAAAAAAGAAATTATAGTAAATATTTTGTTATAAATATATATAGTTAAGAATTGTATTTTTATAATAAAGTTTATTTTGTTTTAAAATTGTTTTGAAATAAATTTAGTTTATTTATATTAGAGTATAGTATTTGATTTGAAACTTTTGAATGAATTCAACATTTGTTCTTTTCTTTTTAAAAGTTTCTCTTTTGAAAATTTGTTTTAAATAATTCTTAAAATATTCAAACAAATATTTGTATATGTTTGGATAATTCATTTGTAAAGACTAAATATATATAAACATATAAAAACATCTTAAGTTAAATTAGAAATAGTTTTATCTTTAATTAACACATTTGTAAACTAAGAAAGTTTATTTTATATTTAAAATCTTACATGTGTTTAACATTCATATCTTTAAAGTGACACTTGTAAATAAATCTTTACAATTCAAATAACAAGTGGCATTCTAAAACCTATTTGAATTTATTTATTTTAGATAAAACTTAAACTAATCTTTTGTTTCCAAACATTTTTATCTTCTATACTAAATGAAAGTTCAGATCTAAGAAACCTGAAAATCCATTTCACTCTAAAATCCTCAAACCAAACTCAATCTTTATTCTACAAATATCATACTGTATAAGTTCTGTAATCAAAGTTTTGAAATCTGCAATCAAAACTATTTAGATCTGCAAACAAACTAAATTCAAATGCCTGCAGTTTGTAAAATCTGCAAATTAAAACCTACATCTTCAAATTCTTTTAAACCCTGCAAAGAAACTACATCTGCATCTATCTGTAACCTGCAACCAAGTTCTTCAACCTGTAAAGATCAACACAAGCAAGAATCTGGGGAAGCATGCAGACCAAATCAACATCAAATGCAGATTCAAAAGCCTACAAGCATCATGTTATAATCAATTTCAAACTGCAAGTTAGCTCAGATTCATGCAAGCTCAGATTCAATGCAATGGAAATTCAGATTTGCAGGGAAATGAACTTGCAGATGGATGCTTTCTATTTTGCATTTAAGGTGAGTAAATCTAAGTTTAAAAACAGTTTTTACTTTTAAAAATGAATTACATCTTGGATGCTTTCTGTTTCAATTTAAAGTGAGTAAATTTTCTGTTTTAAAAACAGTTTCATTTTTAACCAAGATAACAAAAACCTGCAACACTTTAAGGTTTAGTTCAAAATACCATTGAATAAGATAATTTAAACAGAGGCAATAATAATAACTACTCTGTTCTTTTTTTTCTTTCTAAAAGCAACATCACTATTATAAGTTGTTTGAAAATCCATGTGTGCATGTGTTTAAATTTGCTTGACTGTTGTATGCCTGCATCCATAAATCTTGAAAATGCAGAGGTGAATGATGTGAGTTCCTTCAAATATGCTGCTGTTATTTCTTGGATTTAAACACAAATCCACTTATGTTGTCTGAGTCTTAGTTACGAAGTATGGTGTGAACAAATTGTGTTGTGCAATATGGTTTAGGTTTGAAATATTTTAGTTTAGAAATGTGAAACTGTTACTTGTGTAAATCAATAACAGTATACAATAACTTCCAAAATAAAATTACCAAACATCTTTAATTTATTCAAACTAGTTAAAGCTGTAATACATGATTAAAACATGGATATTTGAAACATGTATCAGTTTTAAAGTTTCTGTGAAGTTAGGAACTGTGGTCTGTGCAGTAGTTTTGATATTCTAGAAATATCAAATCATGAAATGGATTTTGGAGTATCTGATCATGGAATGGATTTTGAAACTTGGATTCTTGCCTGAAGATGGAATGTTGACTGGGAAATGAAGGGAAAATAAGGGAAGTTGGTCATAGAGTTTGTGTTGATTACAAGAGTGGTTTCAGGTTTGTACTCCAATTTGAAAGTGATGAAGTTTGTCACTGTCTGAACTATGGGGTGGTTCGAGTGGGCTGAGAATTTGGGGTATTGCAGTGGGTGTATAGGAGGAGCAGTGGCCGGAGTTAGAGGCCATAAGATGACCAGAGTGAGATGTGATGATGGTTGACAGGTTTTGTTGTCTCTGGTGAAAGTTTTGGTGTGTAGGGTTGGTGACTCGAAGATGGTACCGTGCAGTTGCTGTTGTGACTCGAAGGAAGATATGGATTGGCTCGAAGTAAACTGAGGGTGTCCTCGGGTTTGTTGTGCAGAGGCAAACCTGAGTTGTGTTTTTAAAATCTGGAAATTTAAAATGTTTAAAGCAAATGATTTAATTCAGAGTGTAGGTATGGTTTAAATTCAAGTAAGTATTTGGATTCAAAAGTTTAAATTGAAGAATTCAAACAATAAAGTAAGATTTAAACTTAAATTTTAAAAAGTATAAATTTAGAGTGCAGTTTTTAACCTGAGAAGTTTTTCTTTAAAAATCTGGAAACCCAACATGCTTAAAGCATTGATTAAATTCAAGTTTAAGTTGAATTGAATTTAAGTAAGTATATGGATATAAAAGGTTTAAATGATGAATTCAAATTTAAGTTAGTTTTAAATTTAAATTTGGAAATAGTGTAAATTTAGTTTCAGGATTCTTTGAATCCAGATTTTTAATTAAAACAGTTTTGTTTTTTAAAAAAACTTAGAAGTGAATTCAATATTTAAAACAAAATTCAAAATTTAGGTTTGAATTGAAATTTGAATTTGAATTAAGTTTAAATTCAAATCTGGAAATCTGTGTAAGTGTAGTTTTCAGGTTTTAAAACCAGATTTTTATTAAAAACAGTTTTGTTTCTTTTTAAAATTTTGAAAGGAATTCAATTCAAATTCAGGTTTGAATTTGAATTAGATTCAGGAATACTTTGAATTCAAATGAAATATTTGAATGATATGCAAGATTTAAAATTGGGGTTGAAATCAAATTCAAATATGATTTCTGTTTTTACTTTAAAACAATTTGAATTCAAATCAGTTTTGGAAAGTTTTAAATATTGAACAAGAATGTTATTAAGTAGAATTCAAATATGAATTTGATTTCAAACAAAGGTTTAAATTTAAAAGATTTCTTTCTTTTAAATATTAAATAAAATTATGATATGTTAATTTTAAATTGAAAGTTGAATTAAATTTTAGGAATGTATTATTTTAATACATTTTGAATATTAATTAAGTATAAATAAGTAAATGAATTATTTTGAAAATAATTAAGGATTTACTTATCTATTTGATTTTTAAATAATAACTTGAATTAATTTTAATTAAAGATGATTAATGAATAATTAATTTAAGGTAATTATTCTTAAGTAAGGAATTAATGAAAATGTTGTTAATTATCTAAGGATAATTAATAATTAATTAATGTAATTAATTTTGATGGATTAATTAGATTAATTAATTTAAGATAATCAATTGTAATTTAAGTATAATTACTTTATAAAAGTAATTAAGGGATTAATTACATATTGTAATCAATTCTGATAATGTGCTTTGTTAAATTAATTAATTTAGTTTAATTAATTTAAGAAATAATTTAATAATTAAATGTTAATAATTACTTAATGTAATTTATGGAGTAAGATTACTTAGAGAAGTAATAATTACTGGAATGTAATTAAGGAAAGGTGATTTACTTAAAAGTAATTTGGATAATTACTTTTGTAATTAATCAAGGATTAATTAATATAGATAATTAATTATTGATAATTAATTTATTAAGGAGTAATTAAGATAGTTAATTACTGGATTTAAGTATTAATCAAGGTGATTAATAATGGTATTTAATTTAATTAGTAAATGTAATTAATTTTTAATTGAGTAATCAATTTAAATATTAATTAGAGATCATTAATTATTATAATTAATGATGTAATTAAGAATTGTTTAATTAAGAATTAATTAATTAATTAAGTGATTAATTAATTGTAATTAACTAAGGATAAATGTAATTAATTATAGTCAATTAATTAAGTAATTAAATGTTAATTACTTATGATTAAGGTTAATTAATTTTATGGAATTAATTTAAGACTAATTACTTATTGTAATTAGTGAATGATTAATCATAAATGTTTAATCAAATTGAATACTTAATGAATGATTATTTAACTAGGTTGATTAATCAATAAATTTATAAGAAAAATTTATAGATGGTAATTTATTTAATTTATTTTAAATTAATTAAAGATAGAAGTAATTAATTTAATTCATTTTAAATTAATTATAAATGATGGATAATATATCATTGCTTATGAATGATATTGATATGCTTTTGGATGGTTGTGATCTCAGAAATGAGATGAGTAGTATCTATAGGATATGGATGCTTAGTTATAGTATGATGGATTATTTGGTTGTGATGATTGTTGTTGTGATGTTTGACTGTTGTGATGATTATCTGTTATGATAATGTTATGGGTTATCTGCTATGATGATATATGTAGTTTATCTATCTGAGTGAAATAGATAAAAGTAAAATGAGTTAATTGTTTAAAACCCTTAAGTATAACTTGGACATTAAAATGGCGTTTGGTTTCGGTGAGACCGGGATCGGGTTTCCATATTTGGATATCCGAAAACCACATCGATTCCAATTAAACGATAGGTCGTTAATCCAAGTGGAGCAAGTGAAGACTCGAGGTGTAAGGGCTATACGTCAGTATAACTCTGTGGGTGATTCCGTAATGAGTTTGACGGAATAGTACTTATAGATTCGAGATGGTGGTTTAGAGTGCAAGGGTTATTGTTGTTAACTCTGAGGGTGATTCCAAAACGAGTGTAACGAGATAATGCCTTCAGTTTCGTTCGAACCCGGAACGAACTTGTATGGATTGAATGCTTTCAGAACATCGTCAGGTGGACGATGAGCATTCTAAGATAGATGTGTTCTCTAAAGGTAATCGCAGCCTCAAGCCTCATCAACCGGGAATGGCTAAAACAGGGGAGGTGCAGCAAGGCTTCGTGGGTCGCGCCCACTGGAGGGCAAGATTTACCCCTGTCTAGAGGTCCCTTTATATTTCGGCTGTGTGGACGGTTTTTGAGCTCCAACCGTCGGGGTTATCTTGTTCGGAACTATTCAGTAAGGAATGGGTCCGGCCTTGTGTTGCAGGGGATGAAGGGAGTAATCCTCGGTACTGTGATCTAGGCCACGTACTATGACGGGCGGTACCCCAGTAGCCCTGCCATTGATGGAAACCCATTTTCCCTACGAGACTCTACGGTTTTGTTTGTATTACCCACTTTTGTGGCTAGTAGCTGGAATTTAATCATGTAACAATTTCGGCTATTTCTTATTTACTTGAAAACCCTAGACACTATTATAATATCATCGGATTTCCTATCGAATGTTTTGGTTAGCGTAAGGTAAAAACTTTTCCATGTTTATGTGTGGGAAGTCTTACGTGATACCTTTTGTTTTCAAAGGATTTTCTAAAGTTAAGCAACTTTTAAACTATTTACTCACACCAGACCCCTGTCTGACCCGAGTGTTTATTTTCTGTTTTATTAAACTCTTGGGTACTCATATTATGTATGAGTAGTCAAGTGATTCAGGATTGCTTTGACGAGTTATGGAGGAGCAAATGGAGCAGGAGGCTTCTGCGTTGTAGTTATCTATTTTCCGCTGTGTTGGTATCTCTGAGTCGTCTCTCTGAGTTATACTTGTACTGTTTAGAGTTGTATAACTAGACAGGTGTTTATAACTGTCTAGTATGTGTTGTATTGGCTGTAAAACTCTGATGTATATGATACTATGTAAAGTAATTATGTGATATATTATATTTATTCGTTCCGCTGTTTAGATTCTGATGTTTCTTCTCTTTCTTTTCTTCTTCTATCCCTTTCTTTCTTCTTAGGGATGCAATTTCCTGGAGTCTGGAAGTTGGGTCGTCACAAGTGGTATCAGAGCATTAGGTTGAGTGAATACCTAGGCTCTGTAGTGGTGTCTTTCTTGAGAGAGCGTACTTGTAATTTTAAATATATAAATATATTTAATTCTACCTATCTGTTGGGTTACCTGTTCAGGTTTTCCAATATAAGTAATAAAGGTAGATAGGGTAGTGGTGTGTGTAACACAACTACCAATGGTTGGAGTTCCGAGTGTTTGAGCTTGGAAGAGATCTGCTAGGGCAGTGTTGGGCATCTTGAGTAGTTTGGCAGTTTGGTGTGAAGGATCTTTCTGATCTCTGAAGGAGAATCTTTTTAAGATTCGGAGTGTATCTTTGGATTTTAAGCTTGATTTCACTCGTGTGAGTGGATTTTTCTTGAGTCTGGATCAGTTTGGAGTACTGAAGCCAGCAATGATATTTTGGCAACCTTTGATAGGAGTTCTGTCTGTATTTGAGTATGAGACTCAGTTTGGCAGAGTATTTTGTGCTTGGTTTGAAGGCGAGTTTCCTGAGGGATATCTGTCTTTTGAAGGCTCTTTTGTGGAAGTGGCAGGTGTAGCTTTGAGATTCGATGAGTTTTTGGTAAGAAAGTTTTTGGCAGCAGTAGCAGCCGTGAGTGGCCTGTTTCTTCATTGGTTCTGAAGTCTCTGTGATTCTTTTGTCAGTAGGCCGGGCAGATGGTGAAGCTTGTCCGTTTCTTCTGGAAGCTCAGTTGGGTGTGATATTTGTGGTTGAAGGTGGACCACTGGTTTCCCTTTTGATTTGAAGGCTTTGGCTGTTCTGATTGTTGAAGAGAGAACAATCTGAACTGAGTAGAATCGCAAAAGTGACTTGCGATGATCCGGAAGTTTTCTGAGTAATCTTTGTTTGGATCGAAGCATCTCTAGAAGATGTTTGAGTTATCGAAGTGGTTTGATATTTTCTAGATGTCTTCGAAGAAGTTAAGTTTTGCATCCGCATCAGGAGATTGAGTTCTGTTTCGACTTGTTTTTTTGAGATTTTATGGGATTTGATGAACAATGTTTTCGGGGTAAGTTGATCAAGTTTATACCTGTGTTCGTCAACAGCATTCTCAAATCAGAGTTGCGCAGTGGAAGCATGGTGGCAGCTATTTCAGAATTAAAGCAACACCCTATTCATTGGGAAATTTGGGGATTTGTGTTTTGTCTTGGATTAGAAGATTTCTACCGGAAATTCATTTTTATCTGGAGACTTGGATGTCTTGTGCATCTGTTCTGTTTTCCGAATAAGTGTAGTTTGTCTGAAGTCTTCTGATATTTGTAGCAGAGTTTGTGTGATGGATTGGATTGATCTAGAAGTTAAAGGCAGCCCAGGATCGACAGGAAAGATTTGTGGATAAGAGATTGGACCTTTTTGTTTTCTCTTAAAGGTTAAGTGATTGATCTACAGGATTGGATTGCCAGTTTGGATAACTGGGATTCGGTGAGTTTCACGTATCTCTGAGGGAATAAGTGTATGATTTATCCCTGGTTATGGAACCAGCAGTTCTGAAGTTTTGGTTGTTGAGTCAGACTCGTTTGTAGTTTGATAACTTGTCTTGTGTTGTAGATATAGCTGTATAGGAGTTTTTGGAATTTCTTAGTATTGATTGTTTGGATTCTCTTGAGCGAGTATCCCGGTATATATTTATACCTAGGGGAAACTCGATAGAATTTTATCCAGAATTTGTCTGGATAGTTAGATTTGTTTGATTGGTTGAATTGGTTGTTTTGATTGTTAGCATATGTTTGATATATGCTTGTGTTTTAA
The DNA here is from genome assembly GCA_030765085.1 of Allium cepa. Lineage (NCBI taxonomy): Eukaryota > Viridiplantae > Streptophyta > Magnoliopsida > Asparagales > Amaryllidaceae > Allium > Allium cepa. The sequence continues at coordinate 441,524,808 of CM060938.1, read as the reverse complement.
ATAAAATCTGTAAAGAGATTATTAAATTACCTTTGCTTTTAAATTTCGGGGACGAAATTCTTTTAAGGGGGGAGGAATGTGATGTCCCGGAAATTTGGGCAATATTTATTTAATAATTTCATTAATAATTATTCTAAAATGTGAAATACTGATTTAATAATCCAATTCAAATATAATTTTCTTTTGAAAATTTATAATTATTTTGTTAATAAATGATATTCTTTTGAAAATTTATAATAATGATTTAATTTGAGAAGCTTATTGTTTTAAAATGTTTAAATGATAAAATTTTCTTTATAAGCTGATTTAAAAATATTTTATTTATAATGTATATATGTGTATACATTGTAAATAGGTGTCTTGATTTTATTTTAAATTTAATAAAGGATATTTTCAAATTTATAATATATATATAGGTGTATAATTTATGAATTGATTAAATTAAATTGAAATAGTATTGAAACTTTTCATAAGTCAATTTATAAATCTATCTTGTATTTTCAAAAAAGAAATTATAGTAAATATTTTGTTATAAATATATATAGTTAAGAATTGTATTTTTATAATAAAGTTTATTTTGTTTTAAAATTGTTTTGAAATAAATTTAGTTTATTTATATTAGAGTATAGTATTTGATTTGAAACTTTTGAATGAATTCAACATTTGTTCTTTTCTTTTTAAAAGTTTCTCTTTTGAAAATTTGTTTTAAATAATTCTTAAAATATTCAAACAAATATTTGTATATGTTTGGATAATTCATTTGTAAAGACTAAATATATATAAACATATAAAAACATCTTAAGTTAAATTAGAAATAGTTTTATCTTTAATTAACACATTTGTAAACTAAGAAAGTTTATTTTATATTTAAAATCTTACATGTGTTTAACATTCATATCTTTAAAGTGACACTTGTAAATAAATCTTTACAATTCAAATAACAAGTGGCATTCTAAAACCTATTTGAATTTATTTATTTTAGATAAAACTTAAACTAATCTTTTGTTTCCAAACATTTTTATCTTCTATACTAAATGAAAGTTCAGATCTAAGAAACCTGAAAATCCATTTCACTCTAAAATCCTCAAACCAAACTCAATCTTTATTCTACAAATATCATACTGTATAAGTTCTGTAATCAAAGTTTTGAAATCTGCAATCAAAACTATTTAGATCTGCAAACAAACTAAATTCAAATGCCTGCAGTTTGTAAAATCTGCAAATTAAAACCTACATCTTCAAATTCTTTTAAACCCTGCAAAGAAACTACATCTGCATCTATCTGTAACCTGCAACCAAGTTCTTCAACCTGTAAAGATCAACACAAGCAAGAATCTGGGGAAGCATGCAGACCAAATCAACATCAAATGCAGATTCAAAAGCCTACAAGCATCATGTTATAATCAATTTCAAACTGCAAGTTAGCTCAGATTCATGCAAGCTCAGATTCAATGCAATGGAAATTCAGATTTGCAGGGAAATGAACTTGCAGATGGATGCTTTCTATTTTGCATTTAAGGTGAGTAAATCTAAGTTTAAAAACAGTTTTTACTTTTAAAAATGAATTACATCTTGGATGCTTTCTGTTTCAATTTAAAGTGAGTAAATTTTCTGTTTTAAAAACAGTTTCATTTTTAACCAAGATAACAAAAACCTGCAACACTTTAAGGTTTAGTTCAAAATACCATTGAATAAGATAATTTAAACAGAGGCAATAATAATAACTACTCTGTTCTTTTTTTTCTTTCTAAAAGCAACATCACTATTATAAGTTGTTTGAAAATCCATGTGTGCATGTGTTTAAATTTGCTTGACTGTTGTATGCCTGCATCCATAAATCTTGAAAATGCAGAGGTGAATGATGTGAGTTCCTTCAAATATGCTGCTGTTATTTCTTGGATTTAAACACAAATCCACTTATGTTGTCTGAGTCTTAGTTACGAAGTATGGTGTGAACAAATTGTGTTGTGCAATATGGTTTAGGTTTGAAATATTTTAGTTTAGAAATGTGAAACTGTTACTTGTGTAAATCAATAACAGTATACAATAACTTCCAAAATAAAATTACCAAACATCTTTAATTTATTAAAACTAGTTAAAGCTGTAATACATGATTAAAACATGGATATTTGAAACATGTATCAGTTTTAAAGTTTCTGTGAAGTTAGGAACTGTGGTCTGTGCAGTAGTTTTGATATTCTAGAAATATCAAATCATGAAATGGATTTTGGAGTATCTGATCATGGAATGGATTTTGAAACTTGGATTCTTGCCTGAAGATGGAATGTTGACTGGGAAATGAAGGGAAAATAAGGGAAGTTGGTCATAGAGTTTGTGTTGATTACAAGAGTGGTTTCAGGTTTGTACTCCAATTTGAAAGTGATGAAGTTTGTCACTGTCTGAACTATGGGGTGGTTCGAGTGGGCTGAGAATTTGGGGTATTGCAGTGGGTGTATAGGAGGAGCAGTGGCCGGAGTTAGAGGCCATAAGATGACCAGAGTGAGATGTGATGATGGTTGACAGGTTTTGTTGTCTCTGGTGAAAGTTTTGGTGTGTAGGGTTGGTGACTCGAAGATGGTACCGTGCAGTTGCTGTTGTGACTCGAAGGAAGATATGGATTGGCTCGAAGTAAACTGAGGGTGTCCTCGGGTTTGTTGTGCAGAGGCAAACCTGAGTTGTGTTTTTAAAATCTGGAAATTTAAAATGTTTAAAGCAAATGATTTAATTCAGAGTGTAGGTATGGTTTAAATTCAAGTAAGTATTTGGATTCAAAAGTTTAAATTGAAGAATTCAAACAATAAAGTAAGATTTAAACTTAAATTTTAAAAAGTATAAATTTAGAGTGCAGTTTTTAACCTGAGAAGTTTTTCTTTAAAAATCTGGAAACCCAACATGCTTAAAGCATTGATTAAATTCAAGTTTAAGTTGAATTGAATTTAAGTAAGTATATGGATATAAAAGGTTTAAATGATGAATTCAAATTTAAGTTAGTTTTAAATTTAAATTTGGAAATAGTGTAAATTTAGTTTCAGGATTCTTTGAATCCAGATTTTTAATTAAAACAGTTTTGTTTTTTAAAAAAACTTAGAAGTGAATTCAATATTTAAAACAAAATTCAAAATTTAGGTTTGAATTGAAATTTGAATTTGAATTAAGTTTAAATTCAAATCTGGAAATCTGTGTAAGTGTAGTTTTCAGGTTTTAAAACCAGATTTTTATTAAAAACAGTTTTGTTTCTTTTTAAAATTTTGAAAGGAATTCAATTCAAATTCAGGTTTGAATTTGAATTAGATTCAGGAATACTTTGAATTCAAATGAAATATTTGAATGATATGCAAGATTTAAAATTGGGGTTGAAATCAAATTCAAATATGATTTCTGTTTTTACTTTAAAACAATTTGAATTCAAATCAGTTTTGGAAAGTTTTAAATATTGAACAAGAATGTTATTAAGTAGAATTCAAATATGAATTTGATTTCAAACAAAGGTTTAAATTTAAAAGATTTCTTTCTTTTAAATATTAAATAAAATTATGATATGTTAATTTTAAATTGAAAGTTGAATTAAATTTTAGGAATGTATTATTTTAATACATTTTGAATATTAATTAAGTATAAATAAGTAAATGAATTATTTTGAAAATAATTAAGGATTTACTTATCTATTTGATTTTTAAATAATAACTTGAATTAATTTTAATTAAAGATGATTAATGAATAATTAATTTAAGGTAATTATTCTTAAGTAAGGAATTAATGAAAATGTTGTTAATTATCTAAGGATAATTAATAATTAATTAATGTAATTAATTTTGATGGATTAATTAGATTAATTAATTTAAGATAATCAATTGTAATTTAAGTATAATTACTTTATAAAAGTAATTAAGGGATTAATTACATATTGTAATCAATTCTGATAATGTGCTTTGTTAAATTAATTAATTTAGTTTAATTAATTTAAGAAATAATTTAATAATTAAATGTTAATAATTACTTAATGTAATTTATGGAGTAAGATTACTTAGAGAAGTAATAATTACTGGAATGTAATTAAGGAAAGGTGATTTACTTAAAAGTAATTTGGATAATTACTTTTGTAATTAATCAAGGATTAATTAATATAGATAATTAATTATTGATAATTAATTTATTAAGGAGTAATTAAGATAGTTAATTACTGGATTTAAGTATTAATCAAGGTGATTAATAATGGTATTTAATTTAATTAGTAAATGTAATTAATTTTTAATTGAGTAATCAATTTAAATATTAATTAGAGATCATTAATTATTATAATTAATGATGTAATTAAGAATTGTTTAATTAAGAATTAATTAATTAATTAAGTGATTAATTAATTGTAATTAACTAAGGATAAATGTAATTAATTATAGTCAATTAATTAAGTAATTAAATGTTAATTACTTATGATTAAGGTTAATTAATTTTATGGAATTAATTTAAGACTAATTACTTATTGTAATTAGTGAATGATTAATCATAAATGTTTAATCAAATTGAATACTTAATGAATGATTATTTAACTAGGTTGATTAATCAATAAATTTATAAGCAAAATTTATAGATGGTAATTTATTTAATTTATTTTAAATTAATTAAAGATAGAAGTAATTAATTTAATTCATTTTAAATTAATTATAAATGATGGATAATATATCATTGCTTATGAATGATATTGATATGCTTTTGGATGGTTGTGATCTCAGAAATGAGATGAGTAGTATCTATAGGATATGGATGCTTAGTTATAGTATGATGGATTATTTGGTTGTGATGATTGTTGTTGTGATGTTTGACTGTTGTGATGATTATCTGTTATGATAATGTTATGGGTTATCTGCTATGATGATATATGTAGTTTATCTATCTGAGTGAAATAGATAAAAGTAAAATGAGTTAATTGTTTAAAACCCTTAAGTATAACTTGGACATTAAAATGGCGTTTGGTTTCGGTGAGACCGGGATCGGGTTTCCATATTTGGATATCCGAAAACCACATCGATTCCAATTAAACGATAGGTCGTTAATCCAAGTGGAGCAAGTGAAGACTCGAGGTGTAAGGGCTATACGTCAGTATAACTCTGTGGGTGATTCCGTAATGAGTTTGACGGAATAGTACTTATAGATTCGAGATGGTGGTTTAGAGTGCAAGGGTTATTGTCGTTAACTCTGAGGGTGATTCCAAAACGAGTGTAACGAGATAATGCCTTCAGTTTCGTTCGAACCCGGAACGAACTTGTATGGATTGAATGCTTTCAGAACATCGTCAGGTGGACGATGAGCATTCTAAGATAGATGTGTTCTCTAAAGGTAATCGCAGCCTCAAGCCTCATCAACCGGGAATGGCTAAAACAGGGGAGGTGCAGCAAGGCTTCGTGGGTCGCGCCCACTGGAGGGCAAGATTTACCCCTGTCTAGAGGTCCCTTTATATTTCGGCTGTGTGGACGGTTTTTGAGCTCCAACCGTCGGGGTTATCTTGTTCGGAACTATTCAGTAAGGAATGGGTCCGGCCTTGTGTTGCAGGGGATGAAGGGAGTAATCCTCGGTACTGTGATCTAGGCCACGTACTGTGACGGGCGGTACCCCAGTAGCCCTGCCATTGATGGAAACCCATTTTCCCTACGAGACTCTACGGTTTTGTTTGTATTACCCACTTTTGTGGCTAGTAGCTGGAATTTAATCATGTAACAATTTCGGCTATTTCTTATTTACTTGAAAACCCTAGACACTATTATAATATCATCGGATTTCCTATCGAATGTTTTGGTTAGCGTAAGGTAAAAACTTTTCCATGTTTATGTGTGGGAAGTCTTACGTGATACCTTTTGTTTTCAAAGGATTTTCTAAAGTTAAGCAACTTTTAAACTATTTACTCACACCAGACCCCTGTCTGACCCGAGTGTTTATTTTCTGTTTTATTAAACTCTTGGGTACTCATATTATGTATGAGTAGTCAAGTGATTCAGGATTGCTTTGACGAGTTATGGAGGAGCAAATGGAGCAGGAGGCTTCTGCGTTGTAGTTATCTATTTTCCGCTGTGTTGGTATCTCTGAGTCGTCTCTCTGAGTTATACTTGTACTGTTTAGAGTTGTATAACTAGACAGGTGTTTATAACTGTCTAGTATGTGTTGTATTGGCTGTAAAACTCTGATGTATATGATACTATGTAAAGTAATTATGTGATATATTATATTTATTCGTTCCGCTGTTTAGATTCTGATGTTTCTTCTCTTTCTTTTCTTCTTCTATCCCTTTCTTTCTTCTTAGGGATGCAATTTCCTGGAGTCTGGAAGTTGGGTCGTTACACTATGTCTATGATCTGTGATTATCTATTTAATGTATATTCTGAGATTTGCCAAATTTTATTTACAACGCGGTATTTTGAGCAATTCAAGTCCGACACGTGCGGATGCGAACGGTTGAAAATATTAGGTCGTTACATGTGGTATCAGAGCTTTAGCTCTAGGAAAACTTAGCATATATAGTAAATTTATCTATAGAATCACTTTCGTTCGAGTTTGAATCTCTTCCCCTTTGATTCGAATTTCCTTTGAATTTTGAAATGTTCCATATGGTTCCAAAACCCATTCTTGTCCCTCACTATTCGTCATCTTTTGATTCTAGAATATCTCATAACTCCACTACGAATGATCTTTATTATGAGTCGGCGGTCTCGCCAATCTCAAATTGATTTGTAAAAGGGGTGAAACTCCTTTACAAAAGCATCGATTCACCAGAGATTTTTTATATCCTCGGTTTAGATGCTAGTATCTCTTATTATCCCAAATTCTATCTCTTGAGATTGAATGTAGATTTACCCCAAAAAATCCACATCGATCTTATTCTTCAAGTCATGGTTACCCGGTTAAGGTTGCCCACGATTTATATAAGCTTATCCATCTTCCTATTCTATTATTTAATCATCTCATCTTTGTTTCCAACTTATCTTCAAATCATTCTTGAAGTGTATTTGTAAACTAATATTTAAAATGTTTTATATTGTGTTGTTTGAGTTGTTTATGTTGATTTGGGTTTCCGATCGATTTGTCTGATCAGTGCCATCGATAAGATTTCCAAAACACTTGAACAGAACAAACTGACACAATTTTTTTTTTCAAATTTAGCAATGAAATAAATTTCGTAGCTATATTATAATTTTTTTTGGATTTTATTGAATTGGTTGTTAAGAAATAATATTTGATTTTATATATCATTATCTCTTGTTTCATATATAAATAATTGAAGTATAAAACATGGTTAAAATTTATTTGGAAATTTAAAATGAATTTAAAACAAGAATTTGAGAATTTAATTTCCAACGGATTTCAAACCTTGTGTTTAAAGTTTTAAAGGATACATTATTTAAAGTATTTTCGAATAGAAATTTGTTTCCAAAGAATTTTAAAGTTTAAAACTAGTGCTCTTCTCTTTGTCGCTGGAAAATAACTTCGATGATGACTGCAGCACCATCGACATTCATTTTCGAGTTTCGAAGCGAAGAGACCGTTCTGTAGTCTTGTTACAATTTTTTTAGGGAATTTAATTGATTTGAATTTCTAAAATATTATAACATATGCTGATATATGATTTAAATTTGAATGGATATATATATAGTATATGTGCACATATTTATCTCTAAATAGTTTGGAATTTGTCGAAAATTTAATTCCTAAATTTTATCTTAAAGGATAATTTCAAGTATACTTTCAAGACTTGGATAAATATTCAAGCTTGAAATGATTGAATTAGAAGGTTTTATTTGTATAATACACAATTTCATTCCAATATAACTTACTTAAATTATACAGAAGTTGAATATGTAATTGGATAATATACAATATAAAAAGATTTTATATATAAAATTTGAGTGGTTATAATAAATGTTATACACTTAAATTTTAGTTATAAGAAGATTAATAGAGGTAAATAGAGAAAAGAAAAAGGGTAATGGAATAATTTACAATATAAAATGATGTTAAAGGAACTAAGAATAAACTTAAAGGAGTTATAATAAGTACAAATATATTTAACATAGGTGATAAAATATATTGAGAGGAATAAATTTAATTATAATTAGGAATAAAGAAGAATTAAATTTATTGAGTACATTATGAGTATAATAAATGATTTTTTTTCCAAATCCATGATTTTAGAGATTGTTTATTTAAGATAATTGGACGATAAGATAATGAAATTAGAGATGGTTAAGATTTATTTAACTTATGTAAGATTAATTATCAATTTAAGTTGAAATTTCATGGTTTCAAATTTATTATCTTATTTTGTTTTCAAACTATCTTTTGGTTATCCTTATTTCTCTTATCTTGCTACAGAATAGGGAGGCTATTGCTTATACCAGACTGTTTAGTAATCTTTCTGTAACTTTTAATAATCTTTGGTACTCATTTTGAATTTGAGCACTGCTTTCCATCCACAGACCGTCGGCCAAGCGGAAAGGGTGAATCAGATTCTAGATGATCCATTTTTTCGTGCTTGTGTTCTTGATGCTGGAGGATCTTGGGAAGATCATCTCTACCTTGTCAAACTTACCTATAACAACAGTTATCAAGTATAATTTCAATCTTCTTGTCATCTTGTCCTAATCTGTTTCATTCTATCTTTTTCTATGTTTTCCCGTACATCATTCCTTTTCGGGGACGAAAAGTTTTGAGTAGGGGAGAGTGTAACAACCCTGTATATTATGATTATTTCAAATATATATTTTAATTATTTTCGAATTGAATTTCTTGATTTAAAAACTTTATTTTATTTATTAAAATGGATAAATTTGGTTAATTTAAATATAAAGTTTTATTTTGATGTAAATTATAATTCCAAAATAAATAAATAGAATATTTTCCAAAAATGTGAATTTTGGTCAATATGGTCAAACTTTGACTTTTAATTTAAAATTTTGAAATTTGAAATTTAGTTTTCTTTTATGAACGTAAATAAAATTTGAAGTATACTGCTTTTAGTTTCGTTGGAATCTGATTAATATTGTGAAAGTTATGCTTTCTAAACCATTGTATGTAAATTGTTTTATTTAACAAAATTGTTTATTTTAATTTATATAAATAATATTTTTGTTTGTCATATCATGTTCTAATTTGTGTATATATGTGTATCATGACATGTTATGTATATATATTTTATTTTAAAGCATTTTAAAAGTGTAGTTGAAATTTTCCAATGTTAGTTGTATTTTGTTTACAATTTTTAATTCCAGTTTCAATTAAATAAAATATTTTCTTTATTTATTTTCTATTTTTTCTAAAACTATTTATTTATTTCCATTTCTAATTTATTTTATTTTCACTTTTTGTTTTATTTACTTTATCTTTATTTGTTTATATTGAATTAATAGAATTGGAAATTCAAAGAGACAAAGCTTTGAAAACTTGTGACTTTTCCTTATCCTTGTCACTTCATTTGCTTGGCCATCTATTTTCTCTTTGATAGCAGTGCGTTTCTTATTGTCATTCACATGGAAAACTTCTCATTTCCTCCTTTCTCATGGCCATTTCATTTTTAAGAAAAAATTTATAAGATATGGCTTCCTTCTTCCTTACTTTCTTCTTCATTTTCTTTGATTTTTGACTTGCTCCTCACTAGCTTTGCTTGGCCACCATCCACCTTCACCTCCACCGACCACCACCATCATCTCCTCCTCATCATCTACGGCCTATAACCTCCTCTTCCTCTATCCAGACCAGGCCGTGACCACATTATTGAGCAAACACCACAAAACTTGCAAAACCTTGCAATACTACATAGCCAAGCCATATTCCCATTACTATCTCATGTTGTACGGCCATCACCCCTAGCTCCACCACCAACACATGACATCACTTATGGACATTCACATCAGCCCCTGACCAGGCCTGTAGTGGCATGGCCGAGCCTTAGATGCACCAAAACATTGCATCCCTTGGCCCCTTGCATACCTTTGCCTCTCCATGCCTTTGCCTTCCATTTTCATGTCCATAGCCATGTCTCATGACTCATGTCCGAGCATACATGACCTAGGCCAAGCCTGGGTATGGTTAGATCAAGCCCACTTGCATTTTGGCCATGCTTATGTTGTCTTGTACAAGTCTTTTGCTCCTAAGGTTTGGTTATCTCTCTTGTTTTGCAATTGTTTTGCAAACAAAAGTTGTGACTTTGTTTGAATGTCAATATTTATATTTTTGCTTATGTATGTTATATTTTGAGTTGTTTAAAAGGCTCTCCACCCATTCAAATTTAATCGTGCTTTTCGTGCTTTTGAAATCGTTCTTGAGTGTTGTTTTGGGTCTCTAGCTTTGATAAAGGCGAGTCCTTCTCACTCTGACATTATTACTTATGAAATGGTAAATGGATGACAAGTGATTAGTAATTAAAATATTTATGCAAGTTAATAATGATTATAAGATATGTTATTTCATGTTATTACCATGTTAACTTTGTTAATTATCACCTGCCATATGACATGTGACAGTATATTGTGACATTGGCATGTTAGTATAACTGTTTATATTGTTTATGCATATGTTCACACTACAAGTTCCCTGTTAGAATAGAATCACTATGGGCTGAAATGATACATACCCGAATGGACATTGGAATAGGGAAAAATCATTATGAGCTGAAATGATAGGCTCAAATGATTTTTATTGTATTTTATTTGACTTGGGATTGCGGGTTTGAAATGATAGATCCCGGGTTTCTTTTTAAACTGCGGATTGAAATGATACATATCCGTATCACTTGACCTAGGTTAGAAAATTATATACAGACCCTGTGATATATTTTTAAATGATTTTTCTTAAGATATGTAATTTTAAATGTATGAAATTTCGATTTAAAATATATATTTATGGTTTTAAGAAAGCTAAATATTAAGATGTGAATTGTGAATTTAAGTATGTAAATTTGAAGTAAATGTGATTTTTGACTTTAATTTTTTTTTTTTAAAATGTAAGTAAATAATGGAAATCAAATTTAAAGTTTTGAAATGATATTTGAAGTAAAATGTTAAGTTTTGTTAAATTAATAAGTTAAGAAAACAGTAAAATTTTGACTTAACAAATGAATTGAGTTTTAAATTGGATATTTAATTCTAAAATTTTGTTGTGACAAATCATATGTTAAATTGATTTAAATGTGAAGTTTCGAAGCCTGAAAATATGATTTATAAGTTTAAAATTTGCTAAAATTGAAGTTATATTGTTTCTGAAAAGTTATAATAAAATCCGAAATTTTATTGATAGCATTTCCAAAAATGCTATGGTTTTACGATGGCATTTGTTAAGTGCTATCATTTCTGAAATTTAACTAAGTTTTGAAATAACTAAATATCTATTACGACATTTATAAATGCTGTTGTTTCTGAACTGAAGTATTTTGGAAATTAAATATCTACCATAACACTTTGTAAATGCTGTCGTTGCTATAATTGGACAATGTTTTGAAATATTATAAATTTTAACACTATTTGATTTATATTTTAAAATGTCAAATGATTTAACTTTTGGAATTGAATATTTGTGAAATTTAAGGAGTTTTGAATATATTTTAATATTTAAATTCAAATTTTTTTATGATTTAAATTGAATTTGAATTTAAGTAATGTTTACTTTATTATGTGTTAAATGGAATGAAATGTAATGAGATAAATGAAATTTTTTGAATGGAATCTTGAACTGTGTTTTGTAATGATATTTGAAATAATAAATGAATGACATAATTGATTTTTAAAAAGGTATTTAAATTTGAATATTTGATTTTGAATTCAAATAATGATTTGATAATTAGGTTTTGAAAGGATATAATACATTAATGATTGAAATGGTATTGAATGACATGATCTTTATTTGATAAAGAATGTGAATTTGGAATGATATTTTATTTTGATTTATTCGATTTATTTGATAAATGAATATTTGAAGTTTATATTTGTATGAAAGGATATTTGGTTTACTTGTAATTTGAGTTTATTTAAATGATATTGGATTTATGAAATGGACATTGCAAAACTAAGTAATAATGAAGTTAAATTTGAGATATATGAAATTATAAAATTTAGTTTTGAAATGTGGGATATCAAAGCTTGGAAATATACTAAAGATTGAATAGTTTATTTTGTGGATCAAATATATATATATTTGAAATTGGTAAGATTTCAAATGGTTGTTGGGAAACGGAATTGAATTGAAACTGATGGATTGAATTGAATTAAATTGTAAATTTGAAAATTTGAGTTGATTCGAATAAATTTGTAAAATGTAAAGAATTAAAGGAAGGTACCATGATTTCAAGTGCATGATTTCGAAATGTTATGATTTTCAAAGTGTAATGGTTTCAAGTATTTTGGTTTCGAAAGAGTTATAACTTTGAAAGTATTATGATTTTTGAAAGATGAATATATGTTTGAAATGGAAATGATATTGTATTGATTTGGATATAGTTTTGAAAGAAAAATGGTTTTGGTTTCGAAGTATAAACTATTTTGATTTGAATATAGTTTTGAAATAAAAATGGTTTTGGTTTTGATGTATAAACTGTTTTGAAATGAATATAGTTTTGAAATAAAATGGTTTTGGTTTCGAAGTATAAACTATTTTGAAAGGAATATAGTTTTGAAATGAAATGATTTAATTTTTTTGAAGTATATACTATTTTGAAATGGCCACGGCTTTATAATAACGATTGGTTGTTAAAGAGATCAGGATCGGAAGTTGTCATACTCTCTGCCAACTCCGAAAACCACTTTAACAACCGTGTGCGTGGTGGAGTTTCTACAATGAAATTGAATGGTGGCGACGTTCTTGTGGTATATTATGTGGACCCAACTCCCATGAGTTAGCTTAAGGTGGCTAAAATAGGAGCATCTCGGGCCAAAAGGGATAGCTCCTCTGGTCGGATACACTTCTTCGATACTATACTCTTGCCTTGTGATTGATTTGATGGCCATCCTCGATTTTGATTTGGGAGTGTGCTCCGGGATGGGCGTAGTGGCTTCTATGTTATTGCCTACCCATGTGCGTAATTGGTATATCTACCCTGGCATTGCCTTGTGTGCAGTGTCACCTACCATAGCGAGCTTTACTACGAGTTTGATTTGTGTCGTACCTATGGAGTATCTTCTCGTAGCCTCCCCATCTGGAGGTAAGCAGGTACTGTATAGTCTACTGGCACTATTACGTGTTAAGGGCTATATGGGTAACCCCTTGACTCTATTTTAAAATATGTTTATTTTACTATAGACATTATTATAATAGCGAATATTACTACATAGTAGATAGTTTAACGGATCCTTAAAGGATGGGGGATCCCAAGCATCCTTTAAGTTACTGATGCATTTTGTTATTGTTCACTTGAGTTGATTCATAGTTCATAAGTATGTACGTCCTGACTCGAGTGTTTTGTGTTTCGCTTTATGCTCGGGTCAGACTGAGTGATTCAGCATTCAAGACTCACCTTCGGAGTTGGAGCTTTGCTTGAAGATCCAGCCATCTATTTTGCTTCCAGTATCCAGTGATTCCAGTGATGTATTATGATTTCTACCTGATGTATCTTGTTACTCTTCTGTTGTATCTTGTTTAACTCTTATGTATCTTTCATATATATATATATATATGTAGTAGCTTCATGAACTACTATCTCTTTTACTTCCGCTGCATTATTAAATACTCTGTGTCTGTGATCCGTGATTATTTATTTACTGTATATTCTGAGATTTGCCAAATTTTATTTACAACGCGGTATTTTGAGCTATTCAAGTCCGACACGTGCGGATGCGAATGGTTGAAAATATCGGATCGTTACAGTTGCGACAACTTTTAATCGACAAAACAATGGTTTTCGACAAAATGTTTTACGATCACATTTTGACGTTTTAGTTAAACTATTTATTTATGTAAACCAAATTTAAAATTAAATTTGAATAGTGTTATTTAAAAATATAAAACTTATAAATAAATTAAAATAATTTATTCAACCATTGAAACATACTTTTCTGAAATCAGCATTCTGTCACTTTTGTCGATATGGTAATGTTACTATTTTTGTGTATACTTCTCTTTCCAAATCCTATCTAATATTTTTTGAATCATATAACCTTACCTAATTTATATTGAAAATCACTTTAAATAGTATATTTTAAAGTGGTCAAATTCTGGGTTGTTACAGATAACTCATCAGTGAATAAAACAAAAAACATGGAATCGTTTTGGGATTAATTGACTTACGATAACATACATATACATGTATTAATCCAAAGAGTTTACCAATTCTTATGATGCTTCCACTGAATGGATGTTTTGCCCTTAATTGTCAAAGATATAATTTACCAGTACCATATGATTCATAACCACATAATTAAAAATTATTTCTCAAAACTGTCGCTCAGTCCATAATTCTAAAATAATTGCGAATAAATTTAGATACTTTTGTATTTTTCAATGCAGCACAAATTCCAGTTTTATAGTTTCATTTTATAATGAATATGCATAATATTCACATTGGAATACAACTTTGTCTATTTTTTAATCAAAATTAAAAAGTTCTTATTATTTCATAAATAATGTTTGGTACATTTTATAAAACCAATTTTTGTATCTTCAAACGACCAATAATTGTTATACGACATGTTCCTGCTATTTCCGCCATTACTACTTTTTCCGCTTGTACTATAATATGCACGAAATGAGTAGTTTCATTCAGTCACTTAATAAGGCAAATTATTTCATTTACTATGACTAGTTTACATTCGAGAATTTTCAAATCAAGTGTCTTAAATTCAAAATAAATACGTATTATAGACATAATTTTCAATGTGAAAATACTTTTGGAACAGAAATCATATTTCTCATTCCAATGTTATGTATCTATTACTATATTATAATTCTCATTTTCGATGTTTCTTTATGAAGCAGATGACTATTCGCTCTCTTCATTCCAACTGTGCCTTAAGTTACATCTACTCTTGTACATTCACTTCCCATTCTAAATGGTCGAACCATTCAAAGGAAACTTTTACAATAATATCGTAAAAAACCTTTTACAAAAATGTATTTGGTCATCTTTTAACATTTAAGGATATTAAATATGTTTCACTTTACGTAAACTGATCAAAATGACATTTCAGTTGTCGAATTCTTAAATCTATCTTGTATTGCTTGATCTAGTGTTACACTAATACAACAAGATCCTTACTGTAATCATTCACATTGAATACATGCTCTCGCATTATGGTTTACTTATTTATCGATGTTTTGTACATTACGAATAATAACTGTTCACTATATAACATTTAAATATGATCTAACATGGACAAATTATCCATATTCCTATATTTATTTTAGTCTTGATAACTCACAAAAGACAATATAAAGTCTCGGGGAAGTAAACATGTAAGGGACCATGTTACGTATGCATTTATTGGTGCAAAAGTTAGGCTCTTGCGTAGGCCTTGAATGACAGCATTCCAAAATATTTGAGGTAAGTATATTTAATATTTAAATGTCAATATTTAATTTAGTTCTTTGTACATTTTAATCGATAAACATTTTATTGATTTTATTAGTTGCATAAATTTATCGATGTAGATTATTATAATTTATGCATAACAGATGTTTTTACAATATTAGAAAGTGTAAATGTTACCATTCCATTTACCTAATATGACTCCCAATAGTCTTTAATGTTTCTTCAAATCTTAAGATGAAAATAGAAGTCTTTCGACTTCACCAGTGGATGTTAGGATTTGTTTTTCTTGATATTCTAACCTTGAGTTTGTTCAGTAAGTTATAGCCCCACAAATGATGGATAGCTCCTTATCGATTGTATCATATACGACTCCTAACCCATGGTTCCTTGTCCTAATCTCATTTGACCTTGATTTGTTCAATAAATCGACAGAAATTATTCACTCGCACCTACCATTTTGCCATGACTTAAGTACAGTATACATACCTTGAGTTTGATCAACAGATATATATATAGCTATCTTACATCGTCTAGTCAATATGTTAATACTATGCATAATGTCGCTAGTTTGAGTTTACTCAATAGCTAAAGAGTAAGTAAGTAATTTATTGAAATATAAATGGTAAAGGACAACCCTTATATTAAAGGTTCGTAATCTTCAATATATTCAATTGAGTATTAACGACTTATGGAATAATGTATTTTTTATGAAATAGCCTTATGATTCGAGTGTTGACACAAAAAAAATAATGGGGATCCCTCATCGTCTAATTCCTCTTCTCGCCGACCCATCCCATCCTTCTTCTTTGCATCAGCCATGTCCTTCCTCTCCCATCCTTGTACCTCCTTCTGGCTCTTCCTTACCTCCCCTGTCAGTCGCAGTTCCTTCGCTCATCCCTTGTCCTGTCCCTATCCCTTCTATCTCTTCACCCTTTGCTGCAGCTTCCACTGTTCCACCCATCCTTTCTGCCCCGATTCTCTCATCCCCTACTCTACCCCAGCATTCCTCCTCTTCCCTTGCTTGGAACTCCCTGTTCAAGGCTAAACCTAGTAATGCTGGTAAATATGTTTCTCGTGATATTCAACTTGTGTTCAATGGAGAGTCCATTGTTCCACCAGATGAAGTTATTCAAGCTGGTAGTGCTATGTGGAAAGATTTCCTTGTTGGTTTTTTTCTTGATAATCCATTGCCTTACTCCACTGTCTTGTATTTCCTGAAGAAGGCATGGAAGTTGGGATCTATCTCTGTTAAATCTAATGGATTTCTGTTTTTATTTAAGTTTTCTAATGATGAAGATAGGAATAAGTTTGCTGAATCTGATCCAGTTGTGATGAAGAATAAGTTATTTATTGTTAAGCCATGGGATGAAAATATTGGTAACAGCTGTAGTAGTATCAGAGCTGTTCCAGTTTGGATTAAGCTATCTAATATTCCCTTGTATGCCTGGTCACCTCTAAGTATTAATTGGTTAGCTTCAAGGGTTGGTAAGCTTCTTTGTATGGATGCTTCAATAGAAAAATTTGAACGTATTTCATTTGCTAAATGTTTAGTTGAGGTGTACCCAAATCATGAACTACCTGAAAATTTCTCTGTCAAATTGCTTGATGGTTCTGAGCAGGTTGTGAAAGTTGATTATTTGTGGAAGCTTGAAATTTGTACATTATGTAAGGAATTTGGGTATTTTTTAGCTAGCTGCAAGAAAGCATCAGGTGAAGGTAATGCTAATATATGTGAAAATAATGTGCACCTAAAATATAGTGAAGTGGAACAGAACAGAGAGAAGACAGGGAAAAAAGTAGCTAAGGAGGTCAAAGTGAAACAAGTTTGGCAAAAAGTTAATAACTACAGGGGAAAAAAAGGTCATATGCATGAAGAAGTGGAAGTTACTACTTTGAAAATGCCAAGTGAGAAAGGAAAGAATGCTTTAAATGGAAATGAGGAAAGTATAACTAATCTTGATGAAAGGAATACCATGCTCAGTGTTGTCCATGCTTGTAGTAATGTTACCACCTCTAACAAGTTTTACTTGTTTCAAATTGATGATCAAACCATATTGGAAGATATAGATGTAAAGGAAGGTGAAATTCCAACTGAAGTGGTATGTGAGGTTAATGCTAAGCCCTCTTCCCTGAATAAGGTTTGCATTGTAGATGGTCATGATTCTGGAAGTAAGGAAATAAATCAAAATTCTTATGTTGTGGAGCATTCACTGGTTATGAATTCTAATACTGCTTGTAGTAATAAGAATGTGAGTGATGTAACTGCAGATGTGCATGAAAATGGTGATACCCATGTATCAAACTTTGACAGAAATTGGTGCTCTTCTTTTGAATCTTAAGTTAAGGAATTAATTTATTCCATGCATAAATCTGTTGTGGATGTTCTTTATGCACAACCTTCACAATATAACTTTTCAATTGACTTGCCAGAATGGCCTTTAACCTCCCCCTCCCCTGTACCTCCTTTTAGCCCACCTCCTGATCCATCCACCTTTAATCCTACCATCCCTGATCATCCCTTCCCAAGGTCTCTAATTCTTAGGCAAATTGAAATTAGGGCTCTTTCTGCAAAGAGAAGAAATCAATCCCTCTTATCCCCAAATCTTATCAATGAATAAAAATTTTGCATCTTGGAATATTAGAGGTGCCCATGGCAATTTGAAACTCGATCAGGTGAAAAGTCTTATCATCAAGCATGATATTTGTCTGTTTGGTGCTCTTGAAACTAAGCTCAATCAAACCTTATCCACTAAAGCTGCTAGGTATATCAATCCAGATTGGGAGTATCACCATAATTTTGATTCTACTTCTTATGGTAGAATACCTGTTCTTTTTGATCCCACTGTGTTGACTCTATCTCCATTTCTGCAAACAAGGCAATCCATTCATTTTCATGTCATTGTGCTTCAATCTCAAACTTCTTTTTACATATCCTTTGTTTATGCAGATAACTCTGTTTCTTCCAGGAATCTCTTATTGAATTCCTTTCCTCCTCTAAGACAAAATTCTCATCCCTGGGTTGTATGGGAGATTTCAACTCTTGTTTTGATTTTGAGAACAAATTTGGTGGATCTCCCTTCTTTCTGGGGACATTGCTCCACTGAATCTTCCGATCATTGAATCTGATTTAATTTTGGTTAATAAGTCTGGGGCTAAATTCTCTTGGAACAATCGTAGCCGTAGTGGTGTTAGAACCTTCACAACTATAGATCATGCTTTTTGTAATATTCAAGCTCTTCATCTTTGGCCTTCCTTGTCTGTGTTTCTTCCACAACCAATCATGTGTGACCATTCTCCTTTGATTTTGTCTTTTGGTCCTCATCTAAGAAGAGAGAAGAGAAGTTTTAAATTTTTTAATGCTTGGGTTAAGCATGACCATTTTCTTGTTTTAGTTTCTCAAGTTAACTCTAACTTTAAATGTTTTGGTAATCCTATGTTCAAGTTTTACAGGAAGTTAAAATGTATCAAGCAAGAGATCAAATTATGGGCTTCTACCACATTTGGTATTGGCAGCTTGTTATCAACCACCTTGAAGGAACAACTGAAGATATGTCAAGACAAGATGATGGAGCTTCCTGATGATGTTCATGCTGCTGAAGAGGAAGGTAGATTATTTAAGGAAGATAATAATGCTCTTCTTTTGGAAGCTAGTATGAAAAGACAGTAATTGCACACCAAATGGATTGAAGATGGTGACAGGATACTAAATCTTTCATGACTCTTTAAAGGTTAAACATGCCACTGAGAATTTATTTAGTATTTCTGATGAACATGGCACTCTTTTTACAACTCCTGATTCTGTTGACAAAGCGTTTATTGATTACTTCACTAATCTTCTTGGCAATTCTGATGGTTTCTGTCCAGATCTAGACCTAATTTCTTCCCTTGACTTGCCATGCAATTCTCATCATGAAGTTGCTTCTCTTATTATGCCTGTCACTGATGTTGAAATTAAATCCACCCTATTTTCAATGAACCAGCAATCTGTTGGTGGACCGGATGGTCTCAATGTTACATTCTTCATTTCATCATGGAGTGTGCTTGGTCATGAGTTTTGCCAAGCTATTCATAACTTCTTTAACAAATGCAAATTACCGGGGGAAGTCAATTGCACCAATATTGCTTTAATTCCTAAAGTCTCTCCTCCTTCCAGCGTTACCTCTTTCTGGCCTATTTCTTGTTGTAATGTTGTGTATAAATGTATCTCCAAAATTCTTGCTTCACGACTTGCTACTGTCTTGCCTTCTGTTGTTTCCAACAACCAAGCTGCATTCATTGCCACCAGGAATATTCTTGACAATGTTCTGCTTGCTCAAGAATGATTAAATGGTTATAGTAGAGGTAATGTGTCTCCTGCAGCTGCTTTGAAAATTGATATTTCCAAAGCATATGACTCTATTCATTGGGCTTCTATTGTTAGAATTATGGAAAGGATGGGTTTTCCAAAAATATTTGTGTCCTGGGTTTATGTATGCATTTTCACTCCTTCTTTCTCAGTTATTATTAATGGTAGGCCTGTTGGATTTTTCAGAAGTAAGAAAGGTATTCGTCAAGGTGACCCTATTTCTTCATTTCTATTTCTTTTGGTCATGAAAATTTTCACAGTTATTCTTAAATTTAATTATTCCCATAATATCATCAAGTATCACCCTAAGTGCTCCAACCTCCAAATATCTTCTATCATGTTTGCTGATGATGTTATGTTGTTTACCAAGCCTGAGTTCTCATCTATAAGTGGTTTAATGGAGGCTCTGCAGTCCTTCAACTTAATGATTGGCCTTTCAATTAATCAAACTAAATCTTCCATGCTTGTTGCTAGTGTCTCTGATGTTCATGCTGCCGCTCTTTACCAACATTTTGGTTTCTCATTTATGGCTTCTGATATGAGTTATCTTGGTCTTCCATTAATAACTAAAAGAATAGCTAATGCTGACTGTTTAACCCTATACAATAAAATAACTTCTGTCATGTCCAAGTGGGGCAACAGGCACTTATCACAATGTGGTAGGCTTGTTCTTATAAAAGCTGTTGTTTTTCCTTCCATTGTCTATTGGGCTTGTACATTTATCTTACCTACTATGCTTTTGTTGTTAGTTAGGTCTACCATACATAGGTATTTCTGGACTGGAAGTGTTCACAACAGAAAGTTATTGCCTTGCTCTTTTTCCTTATTTGAGTCCACTATGAAACAGGGTAGGCTTGGAATTATCAATGTTAGGAAGTGGAATACTGCTGCTTTTAGTAAACACTTTGATGATCTTATCAACAAGAAAGATAGTCTATGGGTCAAATGGACATGGCAATACAATATTAAGAGTAGGTATTTTTGGACTATGGTTATACCACAGAACTACAGCTAGAATTGGAGAAATCTGCTGAAACTTAGGGATGTTTTCTTACCAATGGTTCACTATCGTCTTAAACCTAATACTGCTGTTAGTTTCTGGCATGATCCATGGGTTAGGAAGGGTTTGATTCTATCTAAAGTATGTGAGTATTCCATGATTCAGCAATCTGGAATTCATAGTGATGCTAAGGCTAATGATTTTTTAATTGAAGGCAATATGTTGTTGCCTTACAGTAGAAATCAGATGATAAGGCAAATGTGGAGGGATATTCTTTAATTTTTCCAAGTCTGCTAATCATACTATTTCTGTTACTTGGGAACAGAAGTTACACTCTATATCCTCTGTGTACAACCACTTATCTGCATCTACTCCTCTGCCTACTGCTAGGTGGTTCTCTGTAATTTGGACAAAAGGCTCTGTGCCAAGGGAGAACTTGATGATTTGGAAGGTTTTTAGTCATGCTTTGATGACTGGGAATGTTTTGAACAAGTTTGGGTTGACTTGTTACAGTGATTGTGTTTTTTGTGCCTTGTGTAAAGAAACTATTGAGCATCTCTACTTTGAATGCCCAGTTTTACATATCATGATGAGTAGAATAAGTTGTATTACTGGATTTGATTTGGCATCTACCAACTCTGTCTCTGTTTGGAGTATAATTTGTAAAGCAACTAGAAGGAGGAATGATGAGGTTAGAGTTTTGGTTGTTTGCTTGAAAATTTATTTGGATGTGATTTGGAGAGAAAGGAATGCTATAATCTTTGAGAACTTGAGGAAAAATCTTGATACTCTCTGGTTTGAAGTGAAGACTAGAATTTTCATGCAACTTAAGAGGAGCATTAAGTTGTACCCCGATGGCATTATTCATGCTTGGGTTTCCTAGTTTAATTCTTCCTTGTTTTTCTTCTACTCCTTTTTTCTTTTTCTTTTTTAGCTTGATTCAAAGCTTGTTTGAATCTTTATTTTATTGTTTTGCAAAAAAATCTGGTATGGGTCTAGTCAACCTCGTTGGCTTTGCCAAAAAAAATAAA
This sequence comes from Allium cepa, assembly GCA_030765085.1. Taxonomy (NCBI): domain Eukaryota; kingdom Viridiplantae; phylum Streptophyta; class Magnoliopsida; order Asparagales; family Amaryllidaceae; genus Allium; species Allium cepa. The sequence continues at coordinate 441,502,936 of CM060938.1, read as the reverse complement.
AATAAAAAAATAATGGTATACGTACCATATCTATGTATGTATTCCTTAAGTCTAATGGGATCTCTTGTTGTTCCATCTTTAATGTAAGCATTATTATATATTTTTTAACTATTGTATAACTTTTATAACTTAATTAACTTATACAATAGTCTTATGTATAACATTATACTAATTAAATCTTATTTAATTAATTTAACTAATTAACATTCTAAATAATTTTATTTTATACATTTTAAACATTTTAAATTGAATATGTGCACTATAACATTTATAGCAACCCATATATATCTTATATATATGCGTGCGTGTGTGTAATATATTACTTATTAATTAACATTGAATTAAGATATTCAATTAAAATAATTTAAAATAATTATAATCCATTTTGAAAATCATATACATTTACATACAAACATACATACATACATATACATACATACATACATATATATATTACCTTAACAACTTAAGATAATGTTGCATATACTAATATATATATATATATATATATATATATATGTTATTTAGTTTAATTAGTTAACATTAAATTGATTATGCAATCTATTAATCCAATTAATAATTAATAATTTTCAAAAATAATTATTTTATTTTAAGGATAATTATGAAAATTATTTTATAAAATTTTGAAAATCATTACTTATTTTAAAATTAACTTTTTAAATCTAAAATATTATTTCATTTATTTTAAATCTAAACTTTTAATATTTTTTTAGTTTCAAAATAGATTTGGAAAATTAGACCAAGACCCAAATCAATTTGGGCCTTTAAATTGGGGTAACCTTTGGCCTTACCTTATCCTTCCATGTCGGAGGAGTAGCCAAATATGCATAGTACTTAATTTCCCAAACCTAACCTCAGACACCACATTTTACAATATCCTACCATATTGGTAAGCTTTAGTAACTTAGCCCTAATACTGCTAATTTAGACTGCATGGGCTATTTTGCTCCATTATCGTTGTTAGAGTTGGGCTAGCACATAACAGGGTAAATGAGTAAATTTCAATAAAATTATTCCATTTTGGATCTCATTTGGCCTATAAATTGATATTTGATCTAAATTAATTTAAATAAAATTAGTAATTTAATGAATTTATAATAAAGTTTTACATTGTTATATAGTTTTGCATTATATATAAAATATGTTTGTATCATGTAAATACATGTGTGCAAGCACGTGCAACATAATAAAATGCACACAGTATGATATGGCCATATATAGACTTTGGATTACACCGCAATGCACATATTAACCCCTTTGTAAACATGTGTGTTGTGTCTGTGTGTATGTGTGTGTTCATTTAAATGATATATAGATATATAATTGTTTATATTATAAAGTACTACTTGTAAATAAAATTTATATAATACACTAATATATATATATATATATAACATATTCAGATCGCAAATTTTTTTGAATATAACATACAAAGTAGTTTTGAATAAATTTTTATGTAATATTATATATATATAAAATTAAATTTTAATATAAAATGAAATTTAAAATATTATACACACATAATGTATATATAAATTTAAATATATACTTTTAAATATATTATAATGTAAATAATAATAATAATAAAATATTATTATATATATAATAAATGCTTTTGGCGTAAAAAATATATATTTTATTTCATTTTAAACTTATTTAATAGATAATTCTTTTTATTAATTAATATCTGATAAGATAAGTAAGTAAAAATATATATTTTTTTAAATTTTTGTTAACAAAATGGCAGCATATTTTGTATTAAAATTATGTTTTTAAATGTTACATTACATATAAATAAATAAATTTATTTATTATATAAATTAATTTTAAAATAAATAACATATATATATATATGTGTGTGTGTGTGTGTGTGTGTGTGTGTGTGTATTATAAATGAAAATTAATTTAATTTTTTTTTCTTTCTAAAATGTTATATGAGTAAATAAAATTTATGAAATATAGATTATACTCAATACAATATTATTTCTTATGAATTTGGTTTTAATTAAAATATTTAATAATGTATAGAATTCGTTCTCGAAAAGGATTTTTTTTAATCAATCAAGGTTGTGGGCATCTGTGCATGATTACAATATATATGTATGTATGTGTGTGTGTATACATAGTCATTCAATACATGACAACACATTAATATACAGATTCGTGATAAAGGGTTTTTATCTAAACTAATACATGATATGATAAATATGTTAACCATTTAAATAATTGTAATCAAGTAAAATTGCCTTTGCCTTATGCCTATAATTCACATGTTGAAACAAAGAACCAAGCTCCTTGAATCCAATTCCAAATCCAGATGCTACTAGCTCCCGAATACATCTACTATCGATAGTTGAATTGTATTTAATTTGATGTATTTAGGCTTGAAATTGAAGCAGAAGTGGATTTGATTTCGGCCAAAAATAGGAAGAGATGGAGGCTCAAAAAAGTCATTTCAAAAGTGAGGGTCAATAGGATTAATAAATAAAAGACTAGAGAGTAAAAGGAGGATTACGATCTTTGTTTCTCTCTTACCATTTCTTTTTCTTTTAAGTTCAAAATACTTTCAACATGCCATCGTATGGCGGGCTCTCCTTATCCCTATCATTGTCTAAAATAACAAGCGCTCTATGGGCCTCAAAATTAGCTCAAGCCCTAACAATATTTATCATACATAAATCCAATTTAAATGTTTATCGATATCATATATCTATAATTGTATTTATAATTATTAAATACACATTTTTTTAATCCTATTCAATACATATCATATAAATGTTATAACTAATATTTCATAAATATTAACTAATTTATAACAATCATGATTTAATTAAATTGGGTGGTAGCAGCAGTATTTAACATTTCGATTGTGCGACTGTTAGTTGTAATTTAGTTATCTATAAATTCAAACTATTTAAATATTAACTTTCACATGTCACACAGCGAGTCGTGTGACGATACGACCAAGTTTATCGCATGTTTGGCATTGGTAAAATCCAATTTTACTTTATTAAGCGTTATCCAGTAGTGATTATTATTTATTACAATTCTCTTCATCAAAACTATATCACATTAACACTTAAGGAATTTGGTAATGGTCAAATTACCAATATCATCCATATTCAATTTATAGTCCAAACACCATGGTTTAATAATAAAAATTATTGTTAACTAGAGTACCCTGCCTAGAGATTTGGACTTTGAGTTGATTTCAGTTAACCTTGACATTAACCTCATATAATCAAGAATACGAATTCTTTCTTGAATAGTGTCTCACTTCAAATGCTTCAACTCGACCCAATTATAGTCATTCGATGGATGTCGTGCCATAGTTTAACTATAATTAAAACGAAGTTTCCATATTGAAGCTCAAGAGTATTCTCAAGTCGAGGATATTATTTAATATTGTCACATCGATATTTTCTATTTAACCTTAATTATATTAACCAACATAAAACTATCGGGTGTGTCATTCCATAGTTATCCAATAACTAACCGTACATAACCCCTTGGTACTCCTAGCAGCCATGAGTAATACACTGTGCAACATTTGGAAGCATTACATACTCTGTTCTCAACGAATATATCGATATCCAGTCTCGATACATCTTCACTATGAGTATTTAAAATAATATGTTTATTTTATTGTGATCAATCACTCATGATTACAATAGATGTAACTACTATCATAAAAAAACATACCTTTCATGAACTTTCTGTTAAATAAACTTAATTCAAATTAATTAATTAATATAATAGATTATATTAAGTATATATTAGAAGAATACACCTTTTAATTTGAACAAGATCGATTGTCAAGTTAGATTTATGTAACAATTACATAACTGCCCCTAGGGCATACCCCTAACTCTATCATCCGGTAAGAAATGAGGGTACGAAATAAGAGCTATAAGAGCCAATGTTGAATATATTTTGAATCTATGTTAATATCTAGAGATAAGGGGATAAGGAAACCAATCGACTCACCGTTTAGTGATGAGATCATCAGTAAGACTTCCCTAAAAACTTCAAAGCACCCGTAATTGATAAATATGATGGATCAGCAAACCTTGATCATCATTTGAGCACATTCAATATCACATGCATATTCTTAAGATCAAGAGGCTTGCTGATGAAGATTATTCCCAGTTTACTTTACTGGAGGAGCTTCGAGGTGGTTTAGGAGATGCAAATATAGTGAGATTTACTCCTGGTCCCAGTTGTCACCATATTTATATGAAACTTAATGCTAGCAAAGAAGTTTTCATGATCCAAACACATTGTGCAACATCAAAAATAAAGTAAAATGAAAGCTAGCGTGGTTTTATAAACATACTAAGGTTCTAAACAAGGAGGATTGGAGTTACAAGCAAGGAAGGATTACTAACAGCAGCACACTCTGGAATTAGAAAAGACGCATTCTGGAAAAACTAGAAACTTGCATAAAATAAAGAAGGAGGTCTATGAATGAGCTAGTGGCCATATTAGAACAGAAAAGTGTAGGAAGGCCAAGAATGCATAAGATGACAGAGCTGCCCCTATTCAGAATGATAGGAAGTGAGGAACAAAAAACTGTAATCAACCTATAAAGCGGTAATTTAATCACTTCATATATCCCTATCACTCTTGGCACATGGAAAATTTTGGAGGAAATGAAGTCTGAGTTGGCTTACAAATAATGAACTAGGCTAGCCCGCAATGGAAGAAATGTGTGAATTTTAATTTTTTTATACCATTTTGGATTTTTATTTGGCTATGCAGTTTAACTTATTTAGAACATTTCTAATATTCTTTCAAATAAAATCATTATTTTATTTAAATCTGTAATATAGCATTATATTATTATATAATAATTATATTATGTATACATGTTTTATATACGTGTGTATGTGTAACATAGCAATCTGTGTAAGGTTTGACATGCCCGTATATAAGTGTTAGGATACACCGCAACAAACATGTTATCCCCTCAGGTATCCAAATATTTAGTATAAATGTATGCTTAGGTGCTTAAGGTCATATATATATATATATATATAATTTTGGATAATTAATATATATGTATAAGAGGAATTTATAAAATACACACACATAACTATATATGTATATATATGAACGTAAATAAATGTAAAAAATTTATATAAAATATTAAAATTTATTTATTTATGTTACTACAAAATTCAAAAACAATTTTTTTTTAAATGTATAATATATATATGCTTATAAATAATTTACTAATAATAATATATTTATCAACAAATAACAAAATATATGCAAAAAACACACACATACATATAATTATGCTCACGACGAAAATGGGTTTTTATATTTTAAATATTTATTAGAATTAAATTTTCAGTTGAAAATTAATAAAAATTAAAAAATATTTTAGAAAACAAATTTTTTATTCTAATATTTTCTAAAAAATATGAATAATATTTTGACATTTAAATATTTTCCACATTTAAATTGTAATTTAATTTCAATATCAAATTCAATTTCAAATTCTGCAAATATATAAACGCTTTAAATTATATAAAAATTTATTTTTAATGTTGAAAGCATAATAGCCATGAAATTAATTTTATAAAATTTAAAACATAGTTTATATGATTTATTTCTTAATATCTTGAATTTGTGAAATTTATTTGGTATAAATAATATACATCTTAATTTATTTTTTATTGGATTTAGGTATAAAACTATTTATACAAACAAATTTAAACATATTTTGTAATATAATATTTAATATTTCTATGAAACTTATATGAATTAGAAAATATATTAAATTAATTAAAAAAATTCTTATCATACCATAAGTATTAAAGACATGTATATGTTGCAATTTTTTTAAATTACATAAGCATATATGCATATAACCATTTAAAATATGATGATATGCTAGATTCAACATCTATTGATGTTAACATCATACGATATGTAAATGATAGAACATTAGCTTATAATCATAGATTAGAAACATACCTTCACCAAAGCCTATTGAATACATGTTATGTGAAGATCGACTCCTTGATATAGATTCTAATTCAACAAGGTGCTACCTTCAAAACTGAAGATCGCCAACTATTGAATATCGTTTATTTTTATTTGATCTTGAGCTTGAAAATGGAGGAGAGGATGGAGTACCATTTTGACCAGCAAAGTGAAAGGAATCGGCTCCAAAAAGTAATAGTAGAGTAGGGGTTATGATGCTTTTATAAGGAAGTAACTAGAGAGATAAAGTGGGATCAATATCTTTTTTTTCTCATACTCATTTGTTCCATTTAAAATATTAGAAGCCTAACCCCCCAAAACCATTCATAGCCACCTATTCCATCTCATAACTTGGTCGAAATCCCCTTGCCCATATGGGTTCAAACCCAATTCAAACCCAAACAATATTTATTACATTTAAATCCAATTTAAACGTGTATCAAAATCATATGTTGATTATTTATAATTATTATAAACATATTTATCAGTATGGCTTAACGCATCAAATATTATAATTAATATTTAATAAATATTAATTAATTTATAAAAATTATAACTTAATTGAATATTTGGTCAAAGGAGTATTTAATATTTTAGTTATGTGACTCTTTAGGTGTAAATTCGGTCAGTGATTAATATCGAACTATTCGAATATTATTTTCACGCATCACTTAACAAGTGGTGTGATATTTTGGCCCAATTTATAGCTTGGTTTCAGCAAAATCCTAATTTTACCGTGTTAAGCATTACTGGTAATAACGTTTATTTACACTGATTCTCTTCATCCAAACTATATCACTTCAGACTTACGGAATTTAGTGATTCTAAATTCTAATATCATCTATATTCAGCTCTATAGTCCAAATGCAAAATCCTTGTTTCAATAATAACCATTATTATTAATCAAACTACTCTAACCAATGATTTTGACCGTGAGTTGACTTTAGTCAACCATGGTACTAACCTCATATAATGGAGGAAAATATCCTTTCTTAAATAGTGTTTTAGTTTTAATCCTTTTACTTGACCCAACTATAGTCGCTCGATGGATATCATGCCATGATTTGACTACAATCACATTTGAGCTTTCATACTGAAAATCAATGGTATTCTCAAGTCGGGAGAACTATGTAAATTAGTCATGTCGACATTTTCTGTTTAACATTAGTTATAAACCAATAGAAAAAACCGAGCGAGTCATTCCATAGCTATCTAATTATTATTGATACATTACCCCTTGGTGCCCCCAACAGATATGAGTAATACACTGCCCAATATTTTAAGAACATTATGTACTCTAGTCTTAATAGATGCATCGATATCCAACCATGATGCATCTTGACTAGGAAAATTTAAAATAACATATTTATTATATTATGATACAATATTCATGATTACAACTATTTGTAATTACAATCACAAATACACCATTTATGGATTTTTTTTGTTAAACATATTTTAGTTAAACATTGAATTATTTATAACACGTTATAAAAATATATAACAGAAAGAAAAACACCTTTATTATTATACAGTTAATTAACTTACAATAAATTATAGAACTGTCCCTAGGGAGTACCCCTAATTATATCAATCTCCCACTTGCACCTGAGGCAATTTTGGAATCACAATCCCATCCCTTCAATCAGCTTCTCGAGAGCTAACCAAGCTAACCCCTTAGTTTATGGATCTAATACGTTGTCCTTGGTATCTACCCTTTGTATCATGGTCACTTTCTTCTCAATGAATTCTCTAAAGAGATGGAACTTTCGAAGAATATGTCGTGACTTCTTTATATACTCATGGCTCCTTTGCAATATATATTGCCATATTGTTATCATAGAACAATGCCATTGGATTCTTTGTATTGGGAATCACTTTGAACACACTCAAAATCTTATGCATCCAGATTGCCTCTTTAGCTACTTCATTGAGGGTGATGTACTCGGCCTCCATCGTCAAATCAGCTACTACTTGTTTGGAACTTTCCAACCGATGGCTCCACCATTAAGTGTAAGAATATAACCAGACACTAACTTACTATCATCAATATAACTCTGAAAGCTCGAATCTGTATACCCCTTCATAAGGAGGTTTCCATTCCCGTAAATGAGGAATAAGTCTCGAGTATTTCTTAAATACTTTAGCATATATTTTACAGTCGTCCAATTTTCTTCCCTAGGATTAGACTGGTATTGGCTTACGCATCCTAGTGCATATGCTTCATCTAGTCTAGTACATAACATAGTGTACATTATGGATCCTATGGTTGAATCATAAGAGATCCTCTTAATACGTTCTTTCTCCGCACTACAAGAAAATGACCCTATTACAACTAGTTATTTAAAACATTTGCAAAACGGCAGTTTTAATAAAGAGATTTTAACAACTAGTTTTTCCTTATAATTGTAATGAAGAGTTTATAACAACTGTCTTTTCTAAACAGTTTGTGATATCCCGGTGATTTGGGCAATATAAATTTAATAATCTGTGTTATAAATTTAATTTGATTGATAATTTTAATAACAAATTTGGAATTTGATTTAACAATCATGTTAAAAGATTTTACCTTTTTAAGTAAATAAATTATTTTCTATTTATAATATATATATTTGTATATATTGTAAATTGATAAATTTTGATTTTGAATTTAATGAATGAATTGATTTTCTAATTCTAGTTTATTTTAGTAAATTAAAAATTTGATTTAGGAATTGGCTTTTCAAAGAAATGTAATAAATAATGTTATGGTTTATATTATGACAAATCTTATTTGTTTTAAATTTTTTATTTAACTTTAAAATATATGAATTTAAAATTAAGTTTTACTTTATATTACTTGGGATTTATATATATAAGAATTTACAATATAAATTACAAATGATTTTATTTTGTTATAATCTCTTTTACAAATTATTTGATATTGCTTAATTTATTATTTTTAAATAAAAATTTTTAATACTTAAGTTCTTATGAACATAAATAGATTTTGTAAGGAATAAAATTGTTGTTTTTAATTTTAATAGAGTTATATATGCATTTATATATGTAACTTGATTATTAAAATTTGATTTGATAAATTAATTTAAAGTTTGAATTGAATGTTTCAAAGAATAAGTATTTAAAAATGTTTGAATAAGCTTGTATTTATATTTGTTTTGTTTCATTTCTTTTAATTAGAAGAGAAGAAATAAAATTCATTTATATATATACATAGGAAATAATGAATTAAGATATAAAGTTTTTAAAATTCAATTTAAATTAAAAATATTTAGATTACATGTGTAAGTTTCTTAAGATACAAATTGATATGTGTTACCATATAATAAACTAAACTGACAATTTTAAAATGTGAACAAGTGTAATGTTTAAATTTTCTTTTTTTCATTTTATTTCTATTAAAATAAAATCTACATATATTAAAACATTCCTTCTCATATCATTTTTCTTTTTCAAGCTTAAGAGAAATTTTCAGCTTCTAAAATCTGAATTCTTCTACATTCAAACAAATTCTGTTCTAAATCCAACTGTAAATCTCCTCAAAATCCATCTGCAAACTCATCTTCTTACAAATCAGTAATCTCCCCTCAAAAATTCAAATCAAAAACAATATCCAAACCTGCATATCCTTTCTGGAAACTTGCATGCATCTTTTCTCTGGAAGCCTGCATTTTTCTCCTGATATAATGAAGTCTGCATTCTGTGTAAAACCAACCTGGAAACAAGCATGCACTTGTATAACTGGAAGCCTGCAAAATTCTTTTCTTTCTGGAACCTGCATGCAATGATAAAAATCAAGGAGCAAGGAAGATTACAAGATGAATGTTTTTAAAATCAAATTGCAATTTTTAAAAAGTATTGAAGCATTCAGATGCAAAGTTTTCAATAAATATGGATGCTCTGCTACTAAAATCTGAGTAACATTTTAACTAAAATAATTTAAGTAATATAGTTGCTTGATTTACTACTGTGATAATTGTGTTGGAATGGATTAATATGATATTGATATCCTCTATTATATGTTTGAATGCAGGTTGTGTTGTAATTCTGACTGTTCTAGATTCCAGATTTTTTTATATATTCAAAAATCAAGACTTCATGTTAAAATCATTTTTATAGTTTAAGATTTTAACAAGCATGTGTGTAATAAGTAAAGTTTTTAATTTTAGTAAATATGAAAGTTAAATAAAAACTGTGGTGTTTCTGTAAACTCAGTAATAACAGAGTAATAGAATATAAGTAAAAAATTTGATTTTCCTGATTCATTAATTCAAGAACATAAATCAATTACATAAACCCATACTTGAATTCTAAAACAAAAATCAGGAATTTTAGTTCAAGAATCATTGAGCATTTCTGGTTTAACCAGAAATGGTATTTTGGGGCATATCTGTCGTTCTCGATGACCAGGGTGGGCTGCGGATTCTCTGGTAATGGAGAAGTGATAGGAGAAGCAGGAAAAAATTTTGGGAGAAGGATTTAATCACGGAGGTAGTAGTGATTAGGGATTAAAGTTTTTTAACCTAGATTTGCTGTTGATCAGGAATTGGGTCATCTCGACATCTATGGGTGATCGAGTTCTTCCAAAATCGAGTAGATGGTTGAGGGAGTGTGGAAGTGGAGGTGACCGGAAGGGGTATTTCTCTGACGATCAGATTTTGGGTTTTGAGGTAAATTTCAGAATTCGACATGGTTGCAGTTTTTTGCTTGAACTCTTGATTTTGATTTTGTGGTTCTGCATGTCGTATGATGGTCGGAATATGGTTGAATGATGGTTACGACTTGCTCAAGGGGTCGCGAGTGATTGGAAGTGATGGCGGCGGAGGTGCAGGTGCACGGGGATAATGTTGTATCAGTTGATTGGGGAAGATGAGTGACCAGTGTTGTCTCGGGTTGTCTCATGTTTAGCTCGAAGTTCTTGAACCTTGGACTCGAAGTAACTAAGATAGGTCTCGGGTATTAAAATTTTGTTGCAGGGTGGGTAAACCTGTTAGCACAGGTTTGTATAAACCTGTTTTTATTTGGGGTTTAAATTGATTTTAAGATAAATTTTGAAGAAAAAAAATTTTGTTACTCGAGTTACTTGAGTTACTTGAGTCAGCTCGAGCTAGTTATTGAGGTTTAGTAATTGTTATGTTTCAAATTTTAAATTGGAATTTGAAATATAAAACAAAGATTTAAATTAAGTTTTAGATCTAATTTAAATTATAGACTCAAATTGAACCGAATCTTAAAATTGGAAATGATTAAGTTTTTAAATTCAAATTTGCTTTAAAATAATTTTAAAAGAATTTATTGTTTAAAATGTTTTTAAAAGAAATTTGAATTTAAAATTTAAAATTGAAATATGAAGTAATGTTTAGATAAAGATTAAATTTGATTCAAATCTAGTTTTGAATCTTTGGTTTCAAATGAATTTAAGTTTATAAATTTAAGTGTTTAAACCAAATTTGATTGATAATGTAAAAATTTAAATGGTTTAATTTTAAAAAGAAATTTGTTTTAACTTTTGTAAAATTTCTTTTATAATAAAATTATTATTTAGCAATTAAAGGTTTGAGATTGAATTTAAAATTGTTAAAGTTAATAATAATTTAATATTTTGTATTTCATTTAATTATTAGAGTAATTAAATGAATAATTAACTTATTTAATAAACTAATGAAATAAATAATTACTTAAAGTAATTATGGGTTAATCCTAAGGATTTAGGATTAATTATTCTTTGAATAATTAACTTGTAATTAAGAATAATTAATTAAATATAGTTTTTAATTAATGATTAATAATTAATTAATCAAGTAATTATGGATTTAATTAAGTTTTAATTAACACTTAATTAGTTAATTAATCTGGAATTAATTAATGGATTAATTAATGATTAATTAATCTGTAATTAATAATGATTAAAATGAGTTAATTATTTTAGAAAATAATTAATGAGTTGTTAATAGTTAATGAAGGTCATTAACTAAGGATTATTTAATAATTAATTAATATGATTAATTTTAATTATTAATTAGATTAATTAATTTAAAGATAATCAATGGTGTAAGTTATTAAGTATAATTACTTATGGAAGTAATTAAGGAATTAATTACTTCTTGTAATTAATTAAGTTTAATTTGATTCGATTAAGTTAATTAATTCAGTTTAATTAATTTAAAATAATCATTTGATGATTTGTGAAGTATAATTACTTAATGTAATTAAATGAAGAAGAAGTTACTTAGGAAAGTAATTAATGAGTAATTACTATATGTAATTAATTGAAGGTGATTTGTGGATAAAAGTAATTTGAGTATAATTGCTTGTAAATTATTCAAGGATTAATTAGAGATAATTAATTAATGAGTAATTAATTTATTTGGTGAAGTAATTAAGGGTAGTTGATTACTGAATGGAGTTAATCAAGGGTGATTAACTGTTATGACTTAAATGAAGAATAATTACTTAATGTAATTAATTTAATTTGAAAATGTAATTAGAAGATCATTAATTATTATAATTAATGATGTAATTAAGATTTATTAATTAATACTAATTAATCAATAATAAGTGATTAAAGGTAATTAATTTTAGGTAATTAATTAAGGAAGTAATTAAAGGTTAATTACTGTATTTGGATAAATATAATTAATTTGAGAAATTAATTAGTAAATAATTACTTGAATGTAATTAAGGGTTAATTAATCAGGGATGATTAATTAAAATGAATCATTGGATAATGATTAATTAAGTGATTGATAAATTATCAATAGTGATATGAGCAAGTTGATATTGGTGAAGTAATTAATTTAATTTACTTTAAATTAATAGAATGATGTAATTAATTTAATTCATTTTAAATTAATTATATTTTGGTGTGATTATAAATCATGGCTTATATGGTTGAATAGTGTTGTTTGCTTTGGATGGTTTGAATCTCAGATATGAGATAGATAATGTTGAGTGATTTGAATGCATTGGTTGCATGGTGATGTTGATATAGATTATCTTTTTGAATAATGATAATATGGTTTATCTGACATGATGATAATGTTGATTACCTGTTGTGTATCTGTGATTTATCTATTTGGATATATAGATAATTGAATTGTTTTAAACCTTTAAAACAACTTGGCCTTAAAAGACACGTTTTGGATTTCGATGAGACCGGGATCGGGTTTCCATATTTGGATATCCGAAAACTACATCGATTCCAATTAAACGTTAGGTCGTTAATCCAAGTGGAGCTTTGTGAAGACTCGAGGTGTAAGAACTATAAGTCAATATAACTCTGTGGGTGATTCCGTAATGAGTTTGACGGAATAGTACTTATAGATTCGATATGTAGATTTAGAGTGCAAGGGTTATCGTCGTTAACTCTGAGGGTGATTCCAAAACGAGTGTAACGAGATAATGCCTTCGGTTTCGTTCGAACCCGGAACGAACTTGTATGGATTGAATGCTTTTAGAACATCGTCAGGTGGACGATGAACATTCTAAGAGATATGTCCTCTAAAGGTAATCGTAGCCTCAAGCCTCATCAACCGAGAATGGCTAAAACATGGGAGGTGCAGTAAGGCTTCGTGGGTAGCTCCCACTGGAGAGCAAGATTGATCCCTGTCTATAAGTCCCTTTTTATTCGGCTTAGTGGGCAGTTGTCAGTGTACACCAACTGCGGGGTTGTCTTGTTCGGAACTGTTCAGTAAGGAATGGGTCCGGCTTTGTGTTGCAGAGGAGTGGGAGTACTCCTCGGTACGTTGATCTAGGCCACGTACTGTGACTGGCGGCACCCCAGTAGCCCTGCCATTGCATGGAATCCAAAATCCAATAAGTGCCAACGGTTTTGATTGTATTACCCACTTTTGTGGCTAGTAGCTGGAATTTAATCATGTAACAATTTCGGCTATTTCTTATTTACTTGAAAACCCTGGACACTATTATAATATCACTGGATTTCCTATCAAATGCTTTTATTAGCGTAAGGTAAAAACTTTTCCATGTTTTTGTGTGGGAAGTCTTACGTGATACCTTTCTTTTAAAAGTTTTTTCAAAGTTAAGCAACTTTAACCTGTTACTCACACCAGACCCATGTCTGACTCGGAGTTTATCTTTTGTTTTCTTAAACTCTTGGGTACTCAAATTTTTACGAGTAGCCAGGGGATTCAGGTTAGCTTTTGACGAATTGTGGAGGAGTAATGGAGCAGGAGGCTTCTGCGTTAGATACATAGTATTCCGCTGTGTGATCTGTGATTGTCTCTGAGTTGTATTATATTGTAAATACTAGACAGTTGTTTATAACTGTCTAGTATGTGTTGTATATCTGTGTACTCTGATAGTGGTTGTAAACTATGTAATATTCCATGTTATTAATATAATTTATTCATTCCGCTGTTGAGATTCTAGTGTTGTTTCTTCTTCTCTTCTTTCTTTTCTTCTTCTATCCCTTTCTTTCTTAATTGATGATGTGATTTTCTGGAGATAGAAAGTCGGGTCGCTGCAGGTGGTATCAGAGCATTAGGTTGAGTGAATACCTAGGCTCTGGAGTGGTGTCTATCTTGAGAGAGCATATTTGTATTTTTATTATATATATATATATATAATTACTTCTACCTATTTGTTGGGTTACCTGTTCAGGTTTTCCAATATAGGTTATAAAGGTAGATTAGGTAGTGGGGTTTGTAACACAACTACTACCAATAGTTGGAGTTTTGAGTGTTGAAGTTGGAAGTGTGTTTGTCGAGACTGTAGACCTAATACCATCTCGAGTGTGTTGTGCAGAGTATAGGATTTCATAGATCTCTGAAGGTAACCTTTTAAGGTTCGGAGTCTATCTTTGAATTGGATGAGTAGAGTTTTGATCTGTCGGTTTGGCAAAAGAGAATGATGATATCTTGATATCTCAGGGAGTAGTAGCTGCATGATGAGACGCAGTGACAATAGATGCCTCCGAAGATTTTTGCTTTGGAACAAGTTAAGGAGGTGAGTCTGCTTCAGTGTTGTGGCAGGATTCAACAGGATGTTTCTGTCCGGTTTGAAGTCCGAGTTTCTCGAAGAGATTTGGTTTAGGAAGTCTTTGGCGTCGGTGTCAGCAGTGCAGTTCGGAGTATTCTGGGTGCTGGTAAGAAGTTTTCTGGTTAGCAGTTTTCTGAAGGAGTTCAGAAGCAGCATAGAGGATGCCATTTTTACGATGGATTGGCTAGTTAAGCGTATGCTGTTCTGATTGGTAAAGAGAGAACAGTTTTCTTTGGATATTGGACTGGTTGATCGCAAAAGTGACTTGCGATAGTCTGAGTGTTCTCTTGAGCTATGAGAAATTTTTCCATATTTGGAGGTTGAGTTTTCTTATCGACTGGATTCTAGGAGTGATACCGAAGGTTTAGTGAAGAAGCTTTGGATCAGATGGGGCATCTGAGTTTTCTTTTATGGGTCTGTTGAACCATATTTCTGTGATGTGTTATCCAGTTGTGTTCGAGTTTTCCTTCTACTTCAGATCAGAGTTGTGCTGTAACAACCCGCATATTTATCGATTATATATTTAAATATTTTATTTAAATATTTCACCGTTCATCGGATTTTGGTCCGAAAACATACTTTTTGCAAACTATTGAATTGGGACTCGAGACCACTTCCATCGAGTTCAAAATGACGTTTGCGACCTTTTTGAGTATAAGCTTCGATATGTTTGGAGAAAGTTGATTTTTGCCGCTTTTTACTTAGGGCTTTGGTTTGGGCTGAGCCCATTAACCCCACTTAACTCAGTTTCAACCCTCTTCTCTTCATTCACTTCTCTTCTATTTTCCTAATACTCAAGCTTTTATGTTAATGGAGGGTGGAAGAGGAAATTAAAACTCCAAGCCCTAGCTTTCTTTGCAAATCCATGTTCTTGCTCCAAAGTTCAAGAGAACCCATTGGTAAGTTCTCTCTTCTTCTTCTCCAACTCATTCTCTCTTTGAATTTCAGAAAATTCCTAAACCTAATTTGGGAAATATTTCTCTTTTAAGCTTAGATTCAAGCTTCTAGAGTTGGATTTGAAGAGTGGTTGATTCCCCTTTGCTTTCAAGCTTCATTTTCATAAATTTAGTTCAAAGGTGAGATTTTTATCTTACATCTATGTCTACATCCATCTTTGTGGTTAGGTATGAATTCGTAACATTTGTGCATATTCATTTGCTTTTGATTTGGATCGAATGGGTGAATATTCCAATTTTTGTGAAAATCCTTTTATGGATGTTTGATTACGATATTTGGGGTGTATCGAAGAGCCTATAAGGTCGGGCTGTCATTTGACGTAAATCCTTAGTCGTCGTTGCTCGCTCGATCGCTCCCGACATCGTTTGGGCCATATGGCCTAGGCAAATTGTTGCCCTTACCAGGTTTTCAGACGTCTGGAGACCAATGCCAGACGTCTGGTTTTACAACCTGGAGAAAAATAAAATACGGTAGAGGAATAAATAAGGTAGTGGCTTATTTCAGACGTCTGAATTATTGTTTCAGACGTCTGGAATAAGGTTAGACGTCTGATTTGTGTTTTCAGACGTCTGGTTGGTTTTCTGGAATATTTCCAGAAACCAAAACCAGACGTCTGGAATTTCCTCCAGACGTCTGAATGTTTTTCAGACGTCTGATTTTAGGTTTCAGACGTCTGGATGGTTTTCTGGGAAATTTCCAGAAACTAAATCCAGACGTCTGGACAACCCCTCAGACGTCTGGAAATCCCTAGTTTTGCCTATTTGCCAAATTTTGAGTATATTTCCAACTTTAATCGATTCGTGTTGATTCCCTTTTTGTTGTTATCATTTGTTATTGACTTTGATGACATTTTCTTCGTGATTTTTGGGAATATCCATTTCTATGGATTTGGTATCGATTTCTTTGGATTTTATTCACGTCTTCGAATGTGAGTTTTAGTGATTGATTGTTCTACAATCATTTTTGTGATTTGTCACTTTAAAAATATAAAGGTTTCAATACTAGTATTAAATATCAAAACCTCTTCATCAAAACGATTTCAACTATATTTTCAATATCAAACTCGTTTATAAAACCGTTTTCCAATCTACTAGTATACACAAACCTTTACCTCACTCGTATGAGAAATCTAATTAAACGGCTTAGTAAAACAAGTGGTATGAAACGCTTGCGTTTACTTGTTCGGTTAATTCTTGGACTTGTTCGATTGAATCTCTTGTGACAATTTTCTAGTGGAAACTTACAATTTGTTCGTAAATATTTACGTTAAGCTAGTGGTTATGGGACATGATGCTAAACTCATATATTTACTAGCTTAGTGTAATTGACACTTCTTGATGATCATGACGATCATCTTTGTGATTTAGACTAGCAATGTGCGATGTCTCTTTGTCTGCGAGGGAGACTAAACCCCGTTTTGTGGAGTTTCGACTCAATTTGGTGGGGTAGCAACCCATGGTCTTTGGGCCGTTTGTGGAGCTTCGGTTCAATTTGTGATGGTTAGCAACCATGGAATTAGCATTCCGTTTGTGATACACGTGTTGGTGGGCTTTATGCTCCCGTTTGTGATAGGCCTCCCCCCTTTGTGATTTCTGGATTTCTTGACATGATTTCTAGAATTTGTGTTTCACCAATTTTCGTGATTTCCATTGATAAGTTTTATCAATATTTGTGCATTGGTGAATTTGTGTGTCATTGACTTTTGTGATTGATAATTGATTTTATTGTCAATATTTGTGCATTGGTGAATTTGTGTGTCATCGACTTTTGTGATTGACGTTGATATTATCGTCAATATTTGTGGTTTGGTGAACGAAATAAGGAGTATGACATTTCTTTGATTCTTGTGTAGATTTGGTGATATTGATTAATCTTTTGTTGATTTTCAATTACTTATACATATCACAGCTTGGCATAGTGATTATTATGTGTTTAGTCATATCTCTTATTCTATATCGTTTCACCTGATATTTATAGCTAGACTGATCCGTTTATTATTTTCTTATTAAATAATACTCGGGTCAGACCGAGATGTTACAGGTGCTTCTGCTTGACTTCTCTCTTGGGATTGATTCCTCTGACTTTTGGTTAACTACTTAGATTAGTAGTTTTTGTTGTATACACTTGAGATATAGACTCATAGTTGTATTCCTTTGTATAGCACATGTTGTTATTCTTTTGTATTATCGTGAATCTTTTGACCACTACTCTGATATACACTTTTATGTGTAATATTAATATCTATTTCCGCCTTTGTGATATGAATTGTCTGTGACTGATTTATGTTATGTTTATTTCTATATTTGTTTCCGAAGATATTATAGCCACTGTGTAGTAGTTTTGAGTTTGTGTCGGTATGTCGGATTTCCTCTTGAGATGAAAAGTTATATTTTTATCCGGTATATCGGTACTCGCTCAAAGCAATTATACAGATGGTCGCTCCTCAACAGCCTTATCCTCCGTGCTAGTTGACAGCATTCACAGTAATGTTCTTGGCTAGCGTGGGTATAGAGGTGGGGCGTCACAGCTTGGTATCAGAGCCAAACTTCGGAACAATGTAGAATAATCTAGCAAGGATCATGTCCTAAGTCTTTCTTAGGAGTTGTGCCTTAGGATTTATTCGAGTCTTCGTACCGTTCTATCCTACTTTCTTTTATGATTCCTTGTTTTATCTATCAAGATTGCTTGATATTTATTTTGAGAATAACTTTTTCCTCTTCTTTCTTTCTTTCTTAAAGAAGAGAAATGGTTAGACCAGGCCGTCCCAGCGCCGGTCAATCTAGTGCTACTCCCCTGGATGGAGTATTCATGTCTGCTCAACAACTTTTGGATCTTGTAAAGAATCAAGAGTTTATCTATGCTTTGAGTAAGAACCCCGAAATGGTTCTGCCTTTGAAACTTGAAGTTTCTTTCAAACAGCTTGTGGATGTTACTCTTCTTCCTAGAGAGGTTGGTAAGGGAAGTGTTTGTGATATTGGGATTTCCAAGAAGAGGCATATTAAGTTCAAGAGCCTTCATCCCAATAAGAGAGTGAAGCAAACTACTTTTGTAGCAAAGACTCCAATCCCTGATCGTGGAGGATGCTACAATTGTAATTCTAAGGAACACTATGCGAATATGTGTCCAAAACCCCATTCTTGTCGCTATTGCAAGAAACCGGGTCATCTTTTATCTGCAAGTCCCAAACTTTTGAACAAGGACATGAGAAAGCTAAATATTGTGCAAGCCCCTAGAAGCTCTTCTCTTGATCAAGGTATTTCTCCTTCAATCCTTGGTTTTATTTGTCTTGTGAATATTCTTTTCAAGTTCTTGTTGATATGAGTCCATCTCATTATTTTATATCAAAAGGACTTGTTAATTCTTTATCTTTAAATATTTTGGGCTTCTTGACTTCTTTGAGGATTGTGAATCCGGATGGTAGATCCGCAACACTCAATTTGCTTTTGGTTAGATGTCGAGATTGTTTTATGTGACTTTTCTTTCCGAGCCGATATTTTTACTTTGGCTTCGGAATTGACTTTTTCTGTAAGGATTGGCTTAATCATTGTGAAGCCCATATCCTATTTTTCCGAGTGGATTACTCATCTTCGACATTTTTCAATCTGTTAAGCAGATTTCCATTTTTCCTTTATGATTTTGATTACAACTTAAAAGCATCATTTATTTTCCTTAAGCCCACTTTTAAGGAAAGTGTTATTTCTCTCATTCTTGTAGTTAGAGAAATTTTCCGGTATTTTTGAGCTTGTCTTAGAATTATCAACTAAGTAATCTTTTGTGTGATACTAAGGTCTTTTCAATTTGACCTTATCACCGGTTTTTATTTGCTACGAGTTGCGGGAGTTAGCATTCCACTTACCGCATTCCGCACTTGTTATGATTCTAATGAATGACTTATTTCGTCATTCAATTTGTCCAGCTTATTTCATCCATTTTATAAATCGAATATTCTATGAATATTTCGATGAGACCATTCTTGTATTTATTGATTTTGGATGAAAATGGTAATTTAAAATTTTGCAAATCTTTTTCATAAGATTTATTTATAAGTAAAACTGGATTTTGTTCTTGAAACGAACAAAGAATATTCTTAAAACTTTTTAAGAGATTTATTTATCCTATAAAAGATGATTTTGTGATCGTATTGCCCGTTGAGTGCTTTTAGAATTTTGGTCGATGCGCTTGATCATCGTTATCGATAGGAATTTCCTAAACGCTTTGATGTGACAATCAGACACGATATATTGACTTGTAAAATGTAAATTCTTCTAGAAATATTTTTACATCGAAATAATTTTGATTTTTGAAAGTTTTAGCTTTTCAGGAAAGAGGATTATTTAAAAGAACCCTTCCTTTCGATACTCTTATTCTTGTGATTCCTGAAGGGGAACCAAGACTTTGCTATTTGTACCGATACTAGTCGTATTGGTTTGGAATGCCATTCTTTTGCAAAGGAGAATGTGCTATCGCTTGTGCTTCTAAATCATTATAGCTTATCGAGACTAGATATGCCACTCATGATCTAGTGTTCGTGGCTATTGTTTTTGCTTTTGGAATTTGGCATCATCATATTTGGATGAGAAATTTGTTCTCTACCTCGATCATAAATCTTTGGAATATTTATGTTCTCTTAAGGAACTGCATGTTGACTCGAGTTCCTAGCTTCTTATGATCTTGATATTCTTTTTATTCCCGAAGGGGAAATCGTGTTGCCAATGCATTTAGTCGTAAGCAACAAGGGGTTGTTTCTTTGTTGATGACTAAATGAAATTATCTTTTTATCAAGTTCATCGGGCGTTTTGATGTACTTCGTTTTATTGAGTTTCATCTCATTGCTTTTATGAACTTGCGTCCGATGTTCTTTTATTGTGTCCGGTTCATTGGACGTACCGTTTTTGTACTACGTCGGTGTTCCGAAATCATTCGGGCTTCGGTTCATTGGACGTACCGTTTTTTTACTGCGTCGGTGTTCCGGATTATTTGAGTTTGATTCATTGGATGTACCGTTTGTACTACATCAATGTCTTTTCTTTTTTGGATTCATCGGATGTACCGTTTGTACTACATCAGTGTCTTTGATTCATTGGATGTACCGTTTGTACTACATCAATGACTTTGATGTTTGATTCATTGGATGTACCGTTTGTACTACATCAATGTCTTCGCTTTTTGATTCATTGGATGTACCGTTTGCACTACATCAATGACTTGGCTTTTTGGTTCATTGGACGTAACGCCTTTGTACTACGTCGGTGCTCTAAATTATTCGAGTTTCTAGTTTCTTGAGCGTACCGTATTTGTACTACGTCGTTGCACCGGCTCAACTTTTTGCTATTTTTGACGTTTTCCACGTCTTTTAACTATGGAAATGCGTTTATGTTTCCGGTTTTTATTCTTGAGCCCGGTATTATTGAGGGATTGAAGTTTCACCAAATTTGACTTTTGACCACCATTCCATTCGCATCATTGCTTCGGAGGTTGAGCGCCTTCGATATAAAGATATTCTTTCTGATAGAAGTTCAATGGTTCTCAAATCCTAAGGATTGCTCATGTGAAATCTTGAGAATTCATCGAACGAAAACTTTCGGATTTACTCCTTCGTGCTCTTTATGGTGAACTTCTTGATTCAAATTTTCTTTTGTGTTAATATGCTTCTATGGTTGTTACTTCTTATATTTCCTTCTTACTTATTGCGAGGACGCAATTTCTTTAAGGAGGGGAGTCTGTAACAACCCGCATATTTATCGATTATATATTTAAATATTTTATTTAAATATTTCACCGTTCATCGGATTTTGGTCCGAAAACCTACTTTTTGCAAACTGTCGAATTGGGACTCGAGACCACTTCCATCGAGTTCAAAATGACGTTTGCGTCCTTTTTGAGTATTAGCTTCGATATGTTTGGAGAAAGTTGATTTTTGCCGCTTTTTACTTAGGGCTTTGGTTTGGGCTGAGCCCATTAACCCCACTTAACTCAGTTCCAACCATCTCCTCTTCATTCACTTCTCTTCTATTTTCCTAATACTCAAGCTTTTATGTTAATGGAGGGTGGAAGAGGAAATTAAAACTCCAAGCCCTAGCTTTCTTTGCAAATCCATGTTCTTGCTCCAAAGTTCAAGAGAACCCATTGGTAAGTTCTCTCTTCTTCTTCTCCAACTCATTCTCTCTTTGAATTTCAGAAAATTCCTAAATCTAATTTGGGAAATATTTCTCTTTTAAGCTTAGATTCAAGCTTCTAGAGATGGATTTGAAGAGTGGTTGATTCCCCTTTGCTTTCAAGCTTCATCTTCATAAATTTAGTTCAAAGGTGAGATTTTTATCTCACATCTATGTCTATATCCATCTTTGTGGTTAGGTATGAATTCGTAACATTTGTGCATATTCATTTGCTTTTGATTTGGATCGAATGGGTGAATATTCCAATTTTTGTGAAAATCCTTTTATGGATGTTTGATTACGATATTTGGGGTGTATCGAAGAGCCTATAAGGCCGGGCTGTCATTTGACGTAAATCCTTAGTCCTCGTCGCTCGCTCGATCGCTCCCGACATCGTTTTGGCCATATGGCCTAGGCAAATTGTTGCCCTTACCAGGTTTTCAGACGTCTGGAGACCAATGCCAGACGTCTGGTTTTACAACCTGGAGAAAAATAAAATACGGTAGAGAAATAAATAAGGCAGTGGCTAATTTCAGACGTCTGAATTATTGTTTCAGACGTCTGGAATAAGGTTAGACGTCTGATTTGTGTTTTCAGACGTCTGGTTTGTTTTCTGGAATATTTCCAGAAATCAAAACCAGACGTCTGGACTTTCCTCCAGACGTCTGAATGTTTTTCAGACGTCTGATTTTAGGTTTCAGATGTCTGGATGGTTTTCTGGGAAATTTCCAGAAACCAAATCCAGACGTCTGGACAACCCCTCAGACGTCTGGAAATGCCTAGTTTTGCCTATTTGCCAAATTTTGAGTATATTTCCAACTTTAATCGATTCGTGTTGATTCCCTTTTTGTTGTTATCATTTGTTATTGACTTTGATGACATTTTCTTCGTGATTTTTGGGAATATCCATTTCTATGGATTTGGTATCGATTTCTTTGGATTTTATTCACGTCTTCGAATGTGAGTTTTAGTGATTGATTTTTCTACAATCATTTTTATGATTTGTCACTTTAAAAATATAAAGGTTTCAATACTAGTATTAAATATCAAAACCTCTTCATCAAACGATTTCAACTATATTTTCAATATCAAACTCATTTATAAAACGTTTTCCAATCTACTAGTATACACAAACCTTTACCTCACTCGTATGAGAAATCTAATTAAACGGCTTAGTAAAACAAGTGGTATGAAACGCTTGCGTTTACTTGTTCGGTTAATTCTTGGACTTGTTCGATTGAATCTCTTGTGACAATTTTCTAGTGGAAACTTGCAATTTGTTCGTAAATATTTACGTTAAGCTAGTGGTTATGGGACATGATGCTAAACTCATATATTTACTAGCTTAGTGTAATTGACACTTCTTGATGATCATGACGATCATCTTTGTGATTTAGACTAGCAATGTGCGATGTCTCTTTGTCTGCGAGGGAGACTAAACCCCGTTTTGTGGAGTTTCGACTCAATTTGGTGGGGTAGCAACCCATGGTCTTCGGGCCGATTGTGGAGCTTCGGCTCAATTTGTGATGGTTGGCAACCATGGAATTAGCATTCCGTTTGTGATACACGTGTTGGTGGGCTTTATGCTCCCGTTTGTGATAGGCCTCCCCCCTTTGTGATTTCTGGATTTCTTGAGATGATTTCTAGAATTTGTGTTTCACCAATTTTCGTGATTTCCATTGATAAGTTTTATCAATATTTGTGCATTGGTGAATTTGTGTGTCATTGACTTTTGTGATTGACATTGATTTTATTATCAATATTTGTGCATTGGTGAATTTGTGTGTCATTGACTTTTGTGATTGACGTTGATATTATCATCAATATTTGTGGTTTGGTGAACGAAATAAGGAGTATGACATTTCTTTGATTCTTGTGTAGATTTGGTGATATTGATTAATCTCTTGTTGAGTTTCAATTACTTATATATATCACAGCTTGGCATAGTGATTATTATGTGTTTAGTCATATCTCTTATTCTATATCGTTTCACCTGATATTTATAGCTAGATTGATCCGTTTATTATTTTCTTATTAAATAATACTCGGATCAGACCGAGATGTTACAGGTGCTTCTGCTTGACTTCTCTCTTGGGATTGATTCCTCTGACTTTTGGTTAACTACTTAGATTAGTAATTTTTGTTGTATACACTTGAGATATAGACTCATAGTTGTATTCCTTTGTATAGCACGTGTTGCTATTCTTTTGTATTATCGTGGATCTTTTGACCACTACTCTGATATACACTTTTATGTGTAATATTCATATCTATTTCCGCCTTTGTGATATGAATTGTCTGTGACTGATTTATGTTATGTTTATTTCTATATTTGTTTCCGAAGATATTATGCCACTGTGTAGTAGTTTTGAGTTTGTGTCGGTATGTCGGATTTCCTCTTGAGATGAAAAGTTATATTTTTATCCGGTATATCGGTACTCGCACAAAGCAATTATACAGATGGTCGCTCCTCAACAGCCTTATTCTCCGTGCTAGTTGACAGCATTCACAGTAATGTTCTTGGCTAGCGTGGGTATAGAGGTGGGACGTCACATGTGCAATGGAAGCAGTTTGGGGATGCTTTTGTTTTATCTTTTCCGGGTAGGAGAAGTAGGTTAGTCTTCTGATATTTGTGGAGCAGAGTTGGTGTTCTTGAGTTGGAATTGATCTTGAGGAGATCATTTTGTTGGATTTTTTTGGTCCAGTTGTTTCTAGAGACATCAGCAAAGGTTGAGCTGATCAGGAGAGTTAAAGGCAGCCCAGGATCGTCAAGAGTATTTGGTGGATAAGAGACGAAGGAATTTGGATTTCGAAGTCGGAGAGTTGGTTTTGGGATAAGTTTTCTCCCATCTAAAGAGCTATAAGATTGAGTAAGACTGGGTAAGTCAGCTCCGAGATGTTTTGGACCTTTTCTGTGTTCTTGTGAGAACTGGTGTTTGACTTTCAAAGTTGAATTGTCAGTTTGGATAACTGGAATTCGATGTGTTTTACGTATCTCTGAGGGAGTACGTGTATGGTTTATCTTTGGTTGTGGAACCAGCAGTTCAGGAGGATGTGATTGTTGATTCAGACTCGTCTGTAGTCTAACATATTGTTTAGTTTTGTAGATCTAATTGGATAGGAGCTCTATAGTTTAATAGTATTGATTGTTTAGATTCTATAGAGCGAGTATCCCGATATTTATACCGAGGAAACTCGTGAAAATTTTATCCAGAATTTTTCAGGATAATTAAATTTGTTTTGTTTGAATTAGTTGCTATGGTTGTTAGCATATGTTTGATAATATATGCTTGTGAATTAAAATAAAATCTTAAGATAGACTATTAAATTGCCTTTGCTTTTAAATTTCGGGGACGAAATTCTTTTAAGGGGGGAGGAATGTGATATCCCGGAGATTTGGGCAATATAAATTTAATAATCTGTGTTATAAATTTAATTTGATTGATAATTTTAATAACAAATTTGGAATTTGATTTAATAATCATGTTTTAATAAATATTTAAGGTAAAAGATTTTATCTTTTTATGTGAATAAATTGTTTTCTGTTTATAATATATATATATTTGTATATATTGTAAATTGATAGATTTTGATTTTGAATTTAATGAATGAATTGATTTTCTAATTCTAGTTTATTTTTAGTAAATTAAAAATTTGATTTAGGAATTGGCTTTTCAAAGAAATGTAATAAATAATGTTATGGTTTATATTATGACAAATCTTATTTGTTTTAAAATTTCTATTTAACTTTAAAATATATGAATTTAAAATTAGATAAATATAAAAGCTAAGTTTTACTTTATATTACTTGGGATTTATATATATAAGAATTTACAATATAAATTACAAATGATTTTAGTTTGTTATAATCTCTTTTACAAATTATTTGATATTTCTTAATTTATTATTTTTAAATAAAAATTTTTAATACTTAAGTTCTTATGAACATAAATAGATTTTGTAAGGAATAAAATTGTTGTTTTTTTTTTGGCAAGGCCAGCCGGTTTTATAGTGGACCGTCCACTTTTTATTACGAAAGTAATAAAAATTGAAGTACAGGAGCAAGGTAAAAGCACCTATGCTACTCAAAGCAGAAAATACAGCACAGGTACGTGACAGCAATGTCACAGTAACTAAAAGATACATAAAAAAAAACTAACACACCCCCGAGGAGGTAGAATCACCAACAACCGTTGACACCAAAGAAGAGCTCAAAGGGGCAGACCCAGAAAGACCAGCAAACGGGCGGAAACGGAGAGCAAGACAAGGATCGTAAGCCACATCATCAGGGCAGTAAATAAAAGATCGATCCCAGGTTGGATCAGCTAGCATGACAGAATTCGAAGTCGCATCGAAACCGTCCATATCAAGGACTATAGAATCACCAGATTGTTTGTAGCGAAGGCATCGAAGGTCTAGTTGATCATCTGATACAAACCGGAAGAAGGATTCGTTACCTGGGTTATATCTCATATCAGAAATGGGATCAATCCAACACCCTTCCGCTTCATCCCAAGCTACAGGAGGCAACAACGACAAAGGGTCAGAAGAGACAGGAGTAGCACCAGGAATTCCTGAAACAGGCAGTGAAAAAGGCATAACTAGGGGAGAAGGAACACCCAGATCAGGCATGGCAGGCTCAGGAGCAGGTAAAGAGGGAGAGGGAGGGGCAGTAACTTTGGGGACCCAGATCCTACGGCGGGGGCGCGGTAAAGGACACTTCGGAGCAGCGACGGAGGCTTCAGAATGCTGGCAAACACTAGAAAGGTGACCAAAGGAGAGACAGTTTGTACAAATATCCGGAACCCAGCCATAGCGAACTCTGACCTCCACAATGTGACCGACAGCAATCTGAACAGGAATAGTAGAAGGCAGAGGCTTAGCGGGGGAAATCTCAATAAGCGCCTTCGCAAACATCAACTTATCACGCGCTACCGTATTAGAGTCAAAACATTTCAGCTTACCAACGTTACATGCTAGCCAATTCAGACCAATAAGAGGCTGAAGAACAGAGGGAATATGAGAAAAATATACCCAAACAGGAATGGAACAAACTTGTTCACGAGCACTTGCCACTGTAGGAGACCAGGGAGTAACTATAAACGGCCTTCCATCAACGATCGAAGGCTCAGCATCCAAAACAAGCCGACGATCCTCCGATGAGGAAAACTGTAAGTAATACATCGTATCAATCAGTTTCACATGCAAATTTCCACGAAGCTTCCAAACCCTCCGAAGAACCGAAACCACATTAGTAAGATGATGAAGTGGGTCCAGAAAAAAACCAACCAAATAGTCAGACCAAAAATCTTCACCGGCTTGCAACACACTAGGGGGAGGAATCATCACTCCATTTTCCTCAACCATATCAAATTCAATCGGGATGTAGGTTCCCGCATTACGGGGCAAGGACGTGAAAAGAGAAGACCACGTTTTAGCGGGTTGCTGCATATCGGCAGAGACACTACTATCAACAAATCTGGGGGCACTAGAGGCAGTGGGTTTAGCAGCTACAGAGCTAGAAACAATGAAAATTGGTTCAGCATTCTTAGGGGAATAATTACAAACATGTGTTGTGCCAAGTCCACAACAGGGAATATCAGCTGTATCACACCCATGGACATGGTCAGACTCACCAACTACCATTCCAGTACCAAGATCAACAGACAAGGACGCAGTTCCATCAATACAATTCAATTTACCCAGACCTTGCACACACGCAGTAGCTTGAGGCACAGTAACACGCATGTCTTCATTCGCAGCTAAAGAACAGGGCCGAACTGGGGAAGATAGCAAAGGGGGAAAATCAGAGGGCGAGAGGAGGGAAGTGGGACGCACAGACATTGGCAACGAAGGCTTGAAAACTTGACCAGATCGAGTCGCAGAGGGAGGAAGGTGGACGGAATCAGGAGGGGACAGGGAAGAATCGGACATAAGATAGGAAGGAGCGACAGAAAGGGGAAACGCGTAACCAAAGAACAGCGAAAAAGAAGACGGCTGAAGACATTAATCGCGATACAAAATGTTTTATTTTAATAGAGTTATATATGCATTTATATATGTAACTTGATTATTAAAATTTGATTTGATAAATTAATTTAAAGTTTGAATTTAATGTTTCAAAGAATAAGTATTTAAAAATGTTTGAATAAGCTTGTATTTATATTTGTTTTGTTTCACTTCTTTTAATTAGAAGAGAAGAAATAAAATTCATTTATATATATACATAGGAAATAATGAATTAAGATATAAAGTTTTTAAAATTCAATTTAAATTAAAAATATTCAGATTACATGTGTAAGTTTCTTAAGATACAAATTGACATGTGTTACCATATAATAAACTAAAGTGACAATTGTTAAAATGTGAACAAGTGTAATGTTTAAATTTTCTTTTTTTCATTTTATTTCTATTAAAATAAAATCTACATATATTAAAACATTCCTTCTCATATTATTTTTCTTTTTCAAGCTTAAGAGAAATTTTCAGATTCTAAAATCTGAATTCTTCTACGTTCAAACAAATTCTGTTCTAAATCCAACTGTAAATCTCCTCAAAATCCATCTGCAAACTCATCTTCTTAAAATCAGTAATCTCCCCTCAAAAATTCAAATCAAAAAAAATATCCAAACCTGCATATCCTTTCTGGAAACTTGCATGCATCTTTTCTCTGGAAGCCTGCATTTTTCTCCAGATATAATGAAGTCTGCATTCTGTGTAAAACCAACCTGGAAACAAGCATGCACTTGTATAACTGGAAGCTTGCAAAATTCTTTTCTTTCTGGAACCTGCATGCAATGATAAAAATCAAGGAGCAAGGCAGATTACAAGATGAATGTTTTTAAAATCAAATTGTAGTTTTTAAAAAGTACCGAAGCATTCAGATGCAAAGTTTTCAATAAATATGGATGCTCTGCTACTAAAATCTGTGAGTAACATTTTAACTAAAATAATTTAAGTAATATAGTTGCTTGATTTACTACTGCGATAATTATGTTGGAATGGATTAATATGATAATGATATCCTCTGTTATATGTTTGAATGCAGGTTGTGTTGTAATTCTGACTGTTCTAGATTCCAGATTTTTTTATATATTCAAAAATCAAGACTTCATGTTAAAATCATTTTTATAGTTTAAGATTTTAACAAGCATGTGTGTAATAAGTAAAGTTTTTAATTTTAGTAAATATGAAAGATAAATAAAAACTGTGGTGTTTCTGTAAACTCAGTAATAACAGAGTAATAGAATATAAGTAAAAAATTTGATTTTCCTGATTCATTAATTCAAGAACATAAATCAATTACATAAACCAATACTTGAATTCTAAAACAAAAATCAGGAATTTTAGTTCAAGAATCATTGAGCATTTCTGGTTTAACAAGAAATGGTATTTTGGAGCATATCTGTCGTTCTCGATGATTAGGGTGTGCTACGGCTTCTCTGGTAATGGAGAAGTGATAAGAGAAGCGGGAAAAATTTTTGGGAGAAGGATTTAATCACGGAGGTAGTAGTGATTAGGGAATAAAATTTTTTAACCTAGATTTGCTGTTGATCAGGAATTGGGTCATCTCGACATCTATGGGTGATCGAGTTCTTCCAAAATCGAGTAGATGGTTGAGGGAGTGTGGAAGTGGAGGTGACCGGAAGGGGTATTTCTCTGACGATTGGATTTTGGGATTTGAGGTAAATTTCAGAATTCGACATGGTTGCAGTTTTGTGCTTGAACTCTTGATTTTGATTTTGTGGTTCTGCATGTCGTATGATGGTCGGAATATGGTTGAATGATGGTTACCGACTTGCTCAAGGGGTCGCGAGTGATTGGAAGTGATGGCGGAGGAGGTGCAGGTGCACGAGGATAATGGTGTATCAGTTGATTGGGGAAGATGAGTTACCAGTGTTGTCTCGGGTTGTCTCATGTTTAGCTCGAAGTTCTTGAACGTTGGACTCGAAGTAACTAAGATACGTCTCGGGTATTAAAATTTTGTTGCATGGTGGGTAAACCTGTTAGCACAGGTTTGTATAAACCTGTTTTTATTTGGGGTTTAAATTGATTTTAAGATAAATTTTGAAAAAAAAAATTTGTTACTCGAGTTGCTTGAGTCAGCTCGAGCTAGTTATTGAGGTTTAGTAATTGTTATGTTTCAAATTTTAAATTGGAATTTGAAATATAAAACAAAGATTTAAATTAAGTTTTAAATCTAATTTAAATTATAGATTCAAATTGAATTGAATCTTAAAATTGGAAATGATTAAGTTTTAAATTCAAATTTGCTTTAAAATAACTTTGAAAGAGTTTATTGTTTAAAATGTTTTTAAAAGAAATTTGAATTTAAAATTTGAAATTGAAATATGAAGTAATGTTTTTTGAATCTTTGGTTTAAAATGAGTTTAAGTTTATAAATTTAAGTGTTTAAACCAAATTTGATTGATAATGTAAAATTTTAAATGGTTTAATTTTAAAAAGAAATTTGTTTTAACTTTTGTAAAATTTCTTTTATAATAAAATTATTATTTAGCAATTAAAGGTTTGAGATTGAATTTAAACTTATTAAAGTTAATAATAATTTAATATTTTGTATTTCATTTAATTATTAGAGTAATTAAATGAATAATTAATTTATTTAATAAATTAATGAAATGAATAATTACTTAAAGTAATTATGGGTTAATCTTAAGGATTTAGGATTAATTATTCTTTGAATAATTAACTTGTAATTAAGAATAATTAATTAAATAAAATTAGTTTTTAATTAATGATTAATAATTAATTAATCAAGTAATTATGGACTTAATTAAGTTTTAATTAACACTTAATTATTTAATTAATCTGGAATTAATTAATGGATTAATTAATGATTAATTAATCTATAATTAATAATGATTAAAATGAGTTAATTATTTTAGAAAATAACTAATGAGTTGTTAATAGTTAATGAAGGTCATTAACTAAGGATTATTAAATAATTAATTAATGCGATTAATTTTAATTATTAATTAGATTAATTAATTTAAAGATAATCAATGGTGTAAGTTATTAAGTATAATTACTTATGGAAGTAATTAAGGAATTAATTACTTATTGTAATTAATTAAGTTTAATTTGATTAGATTAAGTTAATTAATTCAGTTTAATTAACTTAAAATAATCATTTGATGATTTGTGAAGTATAATTACTTAATGTAATTAAATGAAGAAGAAGTTACTTAGGAAAGTAATTAATGAGTAATTACTATATGTAATTAATTGAAGGTGATTTGTGGATAAAAGTAATTTGAGTATAATTACTTGTAAATTAATCAAGGATTAATTAGAGATAATTAATTAATGAGTAATTAATTTATTTGGTGAAGTAATTAAGGGTAGTTGATTACTGAATGGAGTTAATCAAGGGTGATTAACTGTTATGACTTAAATAAAGATTAATTACTTAATGTAATTAATTTAATTTGAAAATGTAATTAGAAGATCATTAATTATTATAATTAATGATGTAATTAAGATTGATTAATTAAGATTAATTAATCAGTAATTAGTGATTAAAGGTAATTAATTTTAGGTAATTAATTAAGGAAGTAATTAAAGGTTAATTACTATATTTGGATAAATATAATTAATTTGAGAAATTAATTAGTAAATAATTACTTGAATGTAATTAAGGGTTAATTAATCAGGGATGATTAATTAAAATGAATCATTGGATAATGATTAATTAAGTGATTGATAAATTATCAATAGTGATACGAGCAAGTTGATATTGGTGAAGTAATTAATTAATTTACTTTAAATTAATAGAATGATGTAATTAATTTAATTCATTTTAAATTAATTATATTTTGATATTATTATAAATCATGGCTTATATGGTTGAATAGTGTTATTTTCTTTGGATGGTTTGAATCTCAGATACGAGATAGATAATGTTGGGTAATTTGAATGCATTGGTTGCATGGTGATGTTGATATAGATTATCTTTTTGAATAATGATAATATGGTTTATCTGACATGATGATAATGTTGATTACCTGTTGAGTATCTGTGATTTATCTATTTGGATATATAGATAATTGAATTGTTTTAAACCTTTAAAACAACTTGGCCTTAAAAGACACGCATTGGATTTCGATGAGACCGGGGTCGGGTTTCCATATTTGGATATCCGAAAACCACATCGATTCCAATTTAACGTTAGGTCGTTAATCCAAGTGGAGCGTTGTGAAGACTCGAGGTGTAAGAACTATAAGTCTATATAACTCTGTGGGTGATTCCGTAATGAGTTTGACGGAATAGTACTTA
The DNA here is from genome assembly GCA_030765085.1 of Allium cepa. NCBI lineage: Eukaryota > Viridiplantae > Streptophyta > Magnoliopsida > Asparagales > Amaryllidaceae > Allium > Allium cepa. Next base: position 441,470,513 of record CM060938.1, on the reverse strand, counting down.
TAGATTCGAGATGTAGATTTAGAGTGCAAGGGTTATCGTCGTTAACTCTGAGGGTGATTCCAAAACGAGTGCAACGAGATAATGCCTTTGGTATCGTTCGAACCCAGAACGAACTTGTATGGATTGAATGCTTTCAGAACATCGTCAGGTGGACGATGAGCATTCTAAGAGATATGTCCTCTAAAGGTAATCGTAGCCTCAAGCCTCATCAACCGGGAATGGCTAAAACAGGGGAGGTGCAGCAAGGCTTCGTGGGTAGCTCCCACTGGAGAGCAAGATTGATCCCTGTCTAGAGGTCCCTTTTTATTCGGCTTAGTGGGAAGTTGTCAGTGTACACCAACTGCGGGGTTGTCTTGTTCGGAACTATTCAGTAAGGAATGGGTCCGGCTTTGTGTTGTAGGGGAGTGGGAGTACTCCTCGGTACGTTGATCTAGGCCACGTACTGTGACGGGCGGCACCCCAGTAGCCCTGCCATTGTATGGAATCCAAAATCCAATAAGTGCCAATGGTTTTGATTGTATTACCAACTTTTGTGGCTAGTAGCTGGAATTTAATCATGTAACAATTTCGGCTACTTCTTATTTACTTGAAAACCCTAGACGCTATTATAATATCACTGGATTTCCTATCAAATGTTTTGGTTAGCGTAAGGTAAAAACTTTTCCATGTTTATGTGTGGGAAGTCTTACGTGATACCTTTCTTTCAAAAGTTTTTTCAAAGTTAAGCAACTTTAACCTGTTACTCACACCAGACCCATGTCTGACCCAGAGTTTATCTTTTGTTTTCTCAAACTCTTGTGTACTCAAATTTTTACGAGTAGCCAAGGGATTCAGGTTAGCTTTTGACGAATTGTGGAGGAGTAATGGAGCAGGAGGCTTCTGCGTTAGATATATAGTATTCCGCTGCGTGATCTGTGATTGTCTCTGAGTTGTATTACATTGTAAATACTAGACAGGTGTTTATAACTGTCTAGTATGTGTTGTATATCTGTGTACTCTGATAGTGGTTGTAAACTATGTAATATTCTATATTATTAATATAATTTATTCGTTCCGCTGTTGAGATTCTAGTGTTGTTTCTTCTTCTCTTCTTTCTTTTCTTCTTCTATCCCTTTCTTTCTTAATTGATGATGCGATTTTCTGGAGATAGAAAGTCGGGCCGCTACACAGTTACAATAAACGTATTTTTAACAATTCGTTTTCCTTGACAATTGTAACGTATTTTTAATAACTGTTTGTTTTAGCTAGTTGCAATAGAGATATATAACAATTTATTGGTTTTGGTCATTGTAAATATCGATATTTTCCCAGTATTTAATATTTCATAATTAATTTTTAATAATCAATAATTACCATTAAATAATTAATTATTATTATTAACAATAAATTTTAAATTTAAATAATTACTTTTATTAGTTAATGATGAAGAAATAATAATTAGTATTTAATAGTTAACATTGATTATTTAATAATTGAAAATTACTATTAAATAATTAAGAAGTAATAATTAGTAATTAATAAATGATAATTTATATTGTTGATAATTTATAATTTATTATAATTAATAATATTAATAAATAATTTATGAAAATAATTTATAATTAATAATTATTATTTATAATTAATAGTTTTATTTATAATTAATAATTTTTTATAATTAATAATTTTTTATAATCAATTATTAATAATTTATAAATTATGGTTAATAATTTATAAATAATATATATGCTAAAATTATTTAATAACTTGTTTTTTGAACATTCTGAAGAAACACTAATTGGTCTTGATAAAATACTCCTTGGTTTTCAATACTAATTTTAATTATAAAATAATAAATTATTTTTAATTATAAAAAGTACTAATTGTTTTCATAAAATCAGAAGTACATTAGTTAATGAAACATAAAAGTTTACAAAAATTTAAAAAAACAAATATTACTAAAACTACAAGATATTGTTAATTATAAGATTAATAATAAGTATTCAATTGATATGACCAATAGGACAATAATGATGATGCTAAAAGTCTGCCTTGGGAATAGGTCTTAAAATACGAAGTCTACCTCAATTCAGGTCTTAAATGGCAAAGTCCGCCTATTTCTCTTTTAAAAGTATTATGTGGCGATAATAGAAACCCGCTTTATATTTAGAAGTATCAAGTGGCTAATGGACTTAGAAGTATTGGTAGTTGATAAGGCTTCATCGGTATTTTGCACCTTGGAAATGGATAGGAAGTAATCGTGTGTGTAATGCAGGGTTAGATTAGAATTGCCAACCTTAATAGACATAACAATAAAATAGAAATCAATCGATATAAATTTAAGTTATGAACAGTTTATAGATTTTTCAGTCACCAGAACGTTGTTTTGACCACCTCCTTATTACAACCCACGGGATAGATTTAGAGAAACAGGTCAATAGAGATGGACGTGTTTAGTTGTTGGAGAAGCCTTCTGTTCTCTCATGATTGATGCTGATATGACAATCTACTATACAAGGAATACCATTGATATCAATGTAGTAGTTAAAGTCAGTATTCTTATCATATTATTGTTTCCGCTATGAGTTTAGATTTCTATCAATCCTGCTAATGCTATGCTTATTTATAGATACCAAATTCGATGATATGTGCTTTGATGGACTTGAGTTTCGATTTGTTTTTAAAATTTAGGCTCATTAAGATACCAAATTCATTTGTGCTTTCAAGGTTTTCTAAACATTATAACTTTAGATCCTTTTCAGTGTTAATTTCTGTAACGACCCGCCTTTACGAACCCCTGAAATCATTCCTAACAAATCTAAGTTATTCATGTCCCAAACAACTATGTGCCGGAAAGACAGATTGTTAAGGGAAAGAAATGAGATAAAAGATAAAAAGAAACTAAACAATCACAGAATCTCACAATGCAACGGAATAACATATATTAGTCAACATAATACTTTACAAGGCCATTTCAAAAAAATGATACATCATAGTCATACTAGTACAGTTCTATCCCTATATAGTTATAACAGCCTGTCCCTACCTAACAGATACTAGATACATATAATACAGTGGAAAATAATAATAACTAGCTATCGATGGAGCCTCCTGCTCTAAGCTCCTCCAAAATGCATCCGTTTGAAAACCTAAAGTACTTGGCCGCCCATAAAAATTTAATCACCCAAGAGTTTTAAGGAAAGAAAATAAAACTCCGGGTCAGACATGGGTCTGGTGTAAGTAAACTCAAACAGCCGAATTATTATGCTTAAAAACCTCTTTTAAAATCAAAGGTATCTCGTAAGACCATGCTGCACGTTAACACGGACAAGTTTTTACCTTATGATAACCAAAACATTTTCTATCAAAAAACCAATGATATTATAATAATGTGTAGAGTACAAATACTTATTAATCTTAGCCAAAATTGTTATATTACTAAATTATAGCATACTAGGCTCTACAATAAAAATCGTAAAGGCATGTATTGAAGATTGGATTTCATATTATGACAAGGTAAGGAACAACCTTTCGATGGTATACCTCTAGGTAAAATGTACCGGGGTCCGACAAGAACATCATGTACCCCTGCGACACAGGACTGGCCCATCACTTGACTAGTAGTACCAAATATGATCACCCCTCCGTTTGGGGCTCGAAGCAAAGATGAGTAGATAGTAATAGATCTGGATTTGGAATGACCATACCCTGATGGAAGCGACCCACTTGGCCCTTCCGCATACCCGATTTTTGTCAATTTCTAGTTGATGAGGCTTGAGGCTAAATTTACCTTTATTAAGCACTTCCCATTTGGAATGCAACACGGACCTCCAGGCATCAATGTAATGTTAGCATTCATCCATACGAGTTCATTCAGGGACTAAACAAAATCGAAGGCACTACCTCTACTACATCCATTTTGGAATCACCCGCGGGGTTAGTAACAAATAGCCCTTACACTTTAAAAGCTCCATCTTCGATTCACAACTCTTCAATATGTCTTCAGTTTGAAATGCTTGAGTTGGATCCAAGTGGTTTTCAGATAACATATCTGATCCTGGTTTCTTCGAAACAACTTTCCATAATTTTAGGTAAACTTAACCTCGGTTCTTTGGGAAATAAATAGACAAGATAAGAGCAGAGTTTACCTCCTAATCGTTAGTGAACGAGTTTCCTTATCATCTATCCTAGCAGAACGAAATGAGATTTATATACATAGTACAACATCATCGAAGATGACTGCACTATATAACTCACGTGCTTCTCCTAGACATTTTCAAAGTTACGTTTTGATCTAGGTTTGATAGTCGGTTATTTAACTGTCAAATAAAAATCTTTCAAACATTGTCTAATTCCATATGGGATGCGCTAAGCCTTTATTAACTAAACTTTCATTAATTAAAACACTTTGCAAAACTTGATCAAAAGATATTTATAAAACACTATTCCCAAAACCCTTTACATTCCTTTTATATTTGGAAAATACTCTTATTTTTGTCAGAAATATAAGTATTTACCAAAAATTTTTGGAAAACTCCCTCTTCTCAAATTCCATACTAAATGGCCATGAAATTCCCTTTTCAAAACATCACTTACTATAAAACTCGTTCACTTTATAAGGCTCATTCACTTATCCCTTATAAAAATTCTTTTTATAAGTTCACTTATAAAAATTCTTTTTTTTCACTTCATATTTCAAACCACCTTATAAATCTTCAAACTAGATTTAAACTTCTTTTAAATCACTAGAATGATTTATAAAAATTCTTTCCACACACAAAACTATTCATAAAATTTCCTTTATAAAATATCTTTGACATTACAAAATATCATTTACAAAATATCATTTTTAAATCACTTTAGATAAACCCTTTTATTTAGTAAAACCCTTTTTATAAACAAGTTATTATTTATAAATACTTTTATAAATCATTTATAAATTTTCAACCCCAAACTGATAAAAAAAATTAAAGCAAAATTTAAAACCATACTTTATAATTTCAAAAGGATGCTTAGTAATCCCATTGGCACTTATTTAAGTTACCATTTAGTTTCAATTTCACTTTCAAGTCATTCAATAATTTTATTTACATAAGTCAATATATATTCAAATATACTTCAAATCCAATAAGGGAATAACATGTCAATATAAACTAACCTGTACATACATGTCCAAATAACATCATAGCAGGATAGTGATTTGTCATGCTAAATAGATGTCCAAACAATTCAATCAATTTATAGCAAAATGGAGATTTATTCCTTTATCAAATATCGACACAATCAAATATTTAATTTGTAGCAGAATGAGGATTTATTCTGCTAATAGATGTCCACCAAAATCAAATCAATTATAATATAGTAGAACAAGGATTTATTCTGCTATTAGATATCCACACAAACCAAACAATCACATCATAACTCATTCACAGTCATTTGTCTACTTAATAATACCATCATTTGAATTCCTTGAGTTCAAAAGCGTCTTTGAAAAAGAAGCACCTTTAAAACAATTTGATTCTTGGAGATAAAGGATTTAAAACTTAAAACTCCCTTTTAAAATAATTATTAACAGGTTAAACCCTTATTTAAAACATAATTAATCCTAATTAAATCTTAACTTATTTTAATTATAAATTAGGAAATAATTAAACCTTTAATAACTATTAAACAACGATTAACATTATATAAATAATTTAAACCCTCATTATCCTTTATTAATTGCTAAATAATAATTTAAACTTTCATTAATAATTAATATCAATCAATATCATTTGATTAATTAAAAAACTTTAATTTAAACTTAAATAATAAATTAAATGTTAATTAATTTCAGTTAAGTCTTAATTAATATTAGTAGTTATCGTTAATTGATTAAATAATTAAATTCTAATTAAATAACGATCAAAATAATTAAATTCAATTAAATAAAAATAATTATTTTTTAGCTTAATTAACCCTTAATTAAAATCTCTTAATAAATTAATCACTAACTTACTTAATTAATACTAATTAATTACTAATTACTTAACATAATAATAATTATTATTCTTAATTAATTAATCAATTAATTACCCAAAACATACTCAATCAAGTATAATTAAATTATATGTTTAATAAATGAATTAGAAAATAATTTTTCAAAATATTTAAAATAAAAACCTTAAAACTTAAAAATCGTTAAATTTTCCAAACTACATCCATAGCGACTATCGCTATGGATGTAGTAACTTATAAGTTGTTTTCTCTCTTTCCTAAGTTACTCCAAAACTTCAACTTTTCACTTATGATTACGTTTAAAACATGATTAAGAAAGTTAGAAACCAATACATATAACAAAATATTTACTAAATCAAACACGTAAACTGTTTGAAAGTGGATAGCAAGCCCTTTCGAACATTTCAAGTTCTAACTTCCAAAACATTTAACCATAATAAAAGCATATACATACATACCAAATCACATTATCCCAATAGCACGATACAGATCACAACTTAATATCCAAACACATCATTTTTGCCAGCAAATTCGAGTCTGTTGCTAAACCACAAGTTAGCACACACATAACATAAAACCATACCATAGTCAAACCAACAACCACATACATATAACCAAATAGCCAACATATATTTAAAGGTAAAATCTTTTCAAAAGGTTAGAAGCTTACTCACCAAAAATCTTTGAAAACTTAAAATGCTTTATAATTTTGAAAATTTTGGAAAACCACAAAAATCACTTGAAAATAGATCATCTTCCTCTCTATTTTTGGCCATTTTACTCTCAGAATTTAAACAAGTGGTAAAATAAAAGTTTTAGAAACTTCTTTTCCCTATAATATCAAAAGAAGAATCATTCGATTTGGATTATTTTGAGGAAGTATGGTCAAAAGAAGGAAGGATATTTTCGGCCTTGATCATATGGGTCCAAAGATGAGTCAGAAAGAAATGCAATTTTGACTCAAAAATATTAGAAATTTAGGAAAGTGATTCAAATGAAAGTTGTAGACACTGGAATTCTATATGGTTTTAAAAAAATGAGAATCTTAATTTGGAGTTGTATGAAGTTATAGCCGAATGAAGTGGGAGGAAAATGGAGAAAGTGGAGATGAAAACAAGTGATTTAAAACTAAGCTTCTAAAATTTTTTAAAGTAAGAATTGATTTTTTTTTTAAATTTAAAACCAAAAAAATAAATAGAGAAGCCATGAAAGTTTTTTCAAAGTCTTAGGAAGTTTTTAAAAATGAAGACGAGAACAAGAAAATGAAATAAAAAATTATGAAAAATAGCTTTTATAAAATGTTAACAAGGTGAATTGCCAAATTGACTTTGTACTTTGCCCTCCACTCCCCTTGCTCCACCTCACCTCACCTTCCTCCATCCATGAAACCAGCTCCATTTAAATGTACCCTACCTTCATTCTTAAGACAACATACATTCATGTACATGTGTACATTTTTTAGACATGTTTAAACATGTTTCCCTATGATTTGATGCTTACTTTTTACTTTACTTTATTTTATTTTTTTAAACCTTACACACCTAAGTAAAAATATTATATACATACATTAATACACACATAAATATATATATATATATATATATATATATATACACTAACTAATTTTACAAATTTATACTTATGCTAAAGAGTTCACAACGTTTTTTCGATAACTTTTTGCCGAGGAGAAGTTGAAAATTCGGAAAACAAATTTCAATCACATTTTCAATCTTTCTTCGAACTAAATATTTTTGTAAAAAAATTTGAAAAACTATTTCACCATCAATATTTATTATTTAAATGAGTTTATTTTCATTATAAAACCTATTATTTGAATATTTAAATTAATTAAATATTCGTAAATTAAAGTAGTGAAATTCTGGATCGTTACACTCTTCCCCCTTAAAAGAATTTCATCCCTGAAATTACACCTCAACCTATCCTAGAAAACACATAACACTGTACTTCAGTTCGTATGATGTACATAGATCATTCTTATGAAAAATCTGATTCGACCTCTATCAAATACATCATGTCATTTCCAAAGCAGTATCGCTCACCCAATTTTCTAGTGCGGACTCCGATCAGGCCCCTTGATAGGAACCTCTGTACTCCTTACATAGTTGTTGTTGAATATGCGCTTTGCGCTATATGATTTTTGTTTGATGATAATAAACATATATACATTCACTTAAATGTATTTGTTAACGTACTATTTTAATTTTCACAGAATAAATAAATATTTGCTGAATAAAAAATAAATAACACAGTTTTTGAATTTAAACGAATATTTTATTCAAACAAATATTTATTACAACTTTGATAGTACAATTTCAAGCTCTCACTATACATATACAATTTTGACTACAATTACATTTCATATTTACATATTCACCTCACTACATATCACTCACACTCGTATTTTTGGTCTTCAACTGCATTCCGGTTTGAATCCAGCATCTGAGCAATCTGCAAAAATATAAACTAACGCAGTAAAATTGAAAAAGAAATATTTTTGCAATTCAAAAATAAATTATGGTTTATGAAAATAATATTTGCCTCAGTTATTTGGGTTGTTCGTCATCATTTAAATTTGAATTCATCATACACGAACAACTTGTGACATACACAGTGTATCACTGTATATGCCACAAGGCCGTGCACACCGATATATACACTTGATAATGCTACAGGGTCAGGTGAGCACAGGTCAAACCCAAATATACAGACAGGTTCAACTCAGGTGCAATATATTCAAAATCACGACACAAGCACAAGGTCAAACCCGAGTTTTTAAAACTGGGTTCAACACAAGGCAGTCATGAAGTATGCAAAGAGCTCGAGCATGAGATATGGCAACTACAGTAATGCATCAGTCACCAAACACTACAAACAAGCAACATGGCTGAACATTGATCAAGACACTAAGCAATAGCAATGCATGTATAATGGAACCAGTGACAATAGTGGATATCAAGTAATACAACTACAAATGCTCAAACTCAATGGTCAGAATGAAAACAGTGGTCAATGCCGAGATACAAAATACTCAATGCATGCAACAATGTGCACAGGCCAGAAACAATATCAAAATGCAAGCACAACTTTACAACAAGTCCAGCAACATGAATTGGAACTACACCAGTGCACAGATACAAGTTCAAGTGAAGCATCTGTGAAGTTTCTGAAGACTCAAATGAACATACCAAATGCAAACTCAGGTGGTACATGAACACAGTGATGGCCGAGCAACTGATGTATACAAATACACTGATTAAATGCAACACTGGCTGCAAGGATCAACGAATTGGATGAACAAAACTCGAGTGCATCGGTGAAAGTGCAGACCAAATGCAAAATGCAACAGTGAATAGCATGGCAATGTGTCAAAGCATTTGTGTCAAAGCAAACAATGTCGAATACATAAACAAGTGTAGCATCTGTTACAGTAAAAAAAAAAAAAAGAGGAAAAGTGCAGAGATGAACGCAAATAAGGATGCAGACATGCCATAGAATCAATGCACATGCAAAGATACAAAGACCAGCTGCAAAATGAAGCACCAGTTGAACTGTAGCAGTGCAGACCAACCCAATTACAACCCAAGATGCAAATGTACATTATGGCAGTGAACTATCAAGTACAAAGTGAATGAAGTGAAATGGTCGAGCTGTTATAGCAGCCATGCATATCGAATAAAACATGGTCTGCAGCTCAAATCAGTAAGCAACACAGTGGCAGCATGCTTGAAGTTACAATGCAATGCAAACAGCAATGCACTAAGCAATTGAAGCAGTTAAAACATGGAAACAAGAAAACATGAAGCAACTCAACAATCAACATAACGACCAAATGGCCAACATGAAACTGCAAATACCCATGCCCAAACTCATATGCAACAGCAACTCAAAGTTCAGGTCTACAGAATGGGAATAAACTCGACCAAGTACAACAAGCATCAGTATGCAAATATCAAGACCAAAGTCAGATGAAATAATGCCCAAAATGCCAACAAGTGATCATGCCAAATGTATCAATATACATAGCCGTGGGTGTCAAAATAAAGGTCAGAAAAATAATCAAACAACCAAGCCGTGGATGCATAGCAAAGCCAATGTCGAAGACAACCAGACACAAGTTCGAACTGTATCAAGTTATCAGAAAACATGATACAAGAATACTCAGTTCAAAATGTTCAGAATCAAATCAAGTCAGCATCTCAAAATTCAAAGGCCGAAGTCAATATCGAACGCGTGAATCAAAACCGTGTCAACCAAGCCGTGGCCAAGCAAAATTGAACAAGTCGTTTTTGTTTTAAAATTCGTGTTATTCAAGTTATATGACCAAGTCAGATAAATCACGAGCATCCAAGTAAATCGAATGGCCAAAAGCACAAAATTGAAAAATTCAAATATATTCAGACGAACGCAATACAAGGAGATCGAGCACCTATAAAATACCCAATCATCATCGGCAGTTATCTGATCGAATTTAAGCATAAAATCAGAAAAGCACAAAGTATAAAATTACATACCAAAGCCAAATTCGATCAACGAAGTAGCCGACGTGAGCAACAATCAATCAAGAATACACGCAAAAGATCATCAAATCAATCCACAAACCATCGGCGCTTCAAAAGCCCTAATTTGGAGATCAGGGACGAAGCCCTAAAGGAACAGGCCGCCATTTTTTATCACGAACGAAGAAAAGAAAAAAGGGACGGGTTAAAAGAAGATGGGCCGGCCGTGTTTCTTATTATAAAAGGGGGATTCTACTTTTTTTTTTTTAAAAGCTTTAGTTTATATTATTAGGGTTGTTTATTTATTTCTATTTGTTGTTTAAATTGTTTTTATTTTTTCGAATCAAAAACTGGTAAATCACCACCTAGGATTTAGGTAGTGTCAGATTGTCGAGTTAGAATTAGTTCAGTGAGCAGGGTGTGCGAGTTTGCAAAGCTCGATAGGCGGGAGCAGTGTTTGCGAGTGAGCGAAACTCTATAGGCGGGAGCAGGGTGTGCAAGTCTAGTAGAGTGTTTGTGAGCGGGAGCAAAAGGGTCTGCGAGTCTAGTAGAGTTGTTGTAAGCGTGATACTGTTTAATTCTAATAGAAATCTGTGAATGCAGCAGTAGGCAGGGGTTGCCGAAGCTGGGTAAATTTTGTGTGTGATTTACTTTTCAGCATATTTATTTCTGTAGTTTATTTCTGTGTTTAAATCGAGAAAATTTGCTATAACCCTATTCACCCCCCCTCTAGGGTTAATCTAGATCCTACAAGTGGTATCGGAGCCAGGTTTATATATTTTTTAACTCTAGAGTCATGAGTCTACAAAATAATGCTTTTTCTGAGGGGCAATCTATTGCTAGGCCACCCATGTTTAACGGGAACGATTATGCTTATTGGAAAGTTAGGATGAGTATTTATCTTAGTTCCGTTGATTATGATGTTTGGGATATTATTGAAACTGGCTATAAACCTCCTACTATAATCGTTGGTGGTACTGAGATTCCTAAACCTAAGGATAGGTGGGATGCAAATGATAAGAAATTGAATAACGACAAATGCTAAAGCCATGAATGCTTTGATATGTGCTCTTGATAAAAATGAATTTAATAGAATTTCTCATTGTACAACAGCACAGGAAATATGGCATACTTTGGAGGTGACACACGAAGGAACTTCTCAAGTCAAGGAGTCTCGGCTAGCCCTATTCAGCAATGAATACGAAAACTTTGTAATGGACAAAGACGAGAGCATAAAGGATATGTTTGGACGCTTTTCAACCTTGGTATACAATGCTAGAGCGCTTGGGAAGGTATTCACTGAGGTAGAGCTTGTGCGGAAGATACTACGAGTTCTACCAATGAACTTTGAGGCAAAAGTCACAGCAATCCAAGAATCAAAAGATCTGAGCAAACTAAGCATGGAGGAGTTGATTGGTAACCTGATGACATATGAGCTTGAGTTAAAAGCAAAGGAAGAACGCAACAACTCCGAACCAAAGAAGAAGATGATTGCTTTAAAAAGTAAAGAAGAAAGCGATGAAGAAGATCCAATTGAAGAGCTTGCAATGGCTGTCAATAATCTTAGAAGATGGTCTAGATTCAAGCCACGCAAGAAGAAAACCAAGGGCAATAGGTCAAAAGATTCCGAAAATTCCGATAATGAACTGATATGTTATAACTGCAACAAGCCTGGCCACATCAAACCAAAATGCCCACTTCTCAAAAACAACAAAGAAAAGAAAAAGGCGAAGAAGGTATTTGCAGCGACTTGGGATGATGAAGAAGGAGAGGAAGCTTCGGATAGCAGCCCAGAGGAGGCTAACTTGTGTTGCATGGCAAAATCAGAATCAGAAGCAACCTCCGACGAATCTAGTGAGGCAGGTGAGTTTTCTTATAAAGAACTTGTTTTTATGTGTTCTGATCTTACTAAGGTAGTGGATACTCTTGAATCTAAAATTGAAAAACTGAAATCTGATAGGAGAGAATTTGCTCGTGAAAATTTTAGGTTAAAAACTGAACTTGAAAATATTCAAAACCTAGAATGTAACCAATGTAAAATTTTAGATTCGGAACTATCAAAAATTAGGAATAACTCTGAGAATCTTGAAAAAGAAAGTTTGAATCTTAAGGAAAATATTGAAACTAGGAAAAAGGATTTTTTAAATAGATGCACCTCACTAGTAACTGAGAACACATCTCTTAAAACCAAAGTCCAAAATCTTGAGAAATCTCTAAATAACTTTTCAAAAGGAGAAAAATCTTTCAAAATGTTATTGGGAAATCAAATTTTTGCTAACAACAGAAAAGGACTAGGTTTTGGAAAAACACAAGTTGATGATAATGCAAAAGAAAAGAATGTCTTTGCTCGATCGGAAATAATTGGACATTGTGTTGAAAATTATAGTCACATGAACAAGAACACAAATCGAGTCAATTCAATGGGCACAATTTGTAGAAAATTTGGACACAATCCAAATAATTGTTGGTATAGACCCAAACACGTGAAAACTATACCAATTTGGGTTCCAAAAGGCACAGATGTAAAATCATTGAAAGTCAAACAAATTTGGGTGCCAAAAGGAACTTATATAAATAGTTTTGGGTCTCCACAAACATATTTTAAATATTCTGCCACTAACAATCATGGACCTATGAAAATAAATAGGTCACATAAATCTTTCATCGTGTAGGTGAGGTGGCAGGCTAAGGAACAACAACAGTGTGCTCTGGATTTCGGCTGTTCCAGAAACACAACGGGCGACAAAGCAAAGTTCCTTAGCCTAGTATAAAGGTGACAGAATCACAATGGGCAACGTCGGAAAATATCGTAAAGGTAAATCAGGTAAATTTGTTTTGAACGATATATAAATTGTGAAAATCTGCACCATTTTCTGAATAAAATCAGCCAATTATATGATGTTGATATGATGATGATTTTAATGATTTTGATTCTGATTTTTTATTCAAAATTGTTAGCCAATTATATTCTTATGCCAAAAACACTATAAAATTCTCTAGAATTACTTGATATATAAGTTTGGGATAAAAATAGTGTTTTGATTGGATAATACTTTTTGTTATAATATTCTTGGCTAAATCTAAATTCATGGTTTGACACGGCCTCGATTTAAAATCCTAATGAACTCTATTTTAAAAATTGTAAAAAGGATTTTAAATTTCTTGTTGAAATTGTTGAAACTTTTAAGAAATTGCTTTGAAAATAAAAATGATGTTTGATGGCTTCTAAAATTGACACTTTAATATATGTTTGATTGTTAACACGGTTTCTTCTATTTACATGGCTTCAACTTAAAAATCCTAATGAATTCTATTTAAAAAAATTGTATAAAGGATTTTAAGAAAATTTTTGACTGGTTCTTATTTATGACATTGTTTTGTGTTTAATTGATGACCAATCAGATTTTCAAATTTTGAATTAATTTATATAAATTTGTTTGGTCAAATGATGGTTACTCATGCTACACGTTGATATATTGGTTTTGACATTTTGGTCACTGCTTGTAAATTTGCATGATTTCAATTTTCATGTGAAAACTGTTAAAAAGGATTTTAAAAATTGTTGAAACCTTAAGAAATTGTTTTTTGAAATAATTATGATGTTGATTGACTGTTGATTACTCATGAACTTGTTTATCCTATGTTTTTTGAAATTAACATCATGATATTTGTTTGAGTGTGAACATGGCTTCATTACAAATTTCATTTAAAATTGTTGAAAACAATTCTGAGATAATTTGTTGAAATTTCACAATCTGGTCTTTGACATTTAACGAAAGAATTTTGAGTGAAATTTAAATTCAGATGCAGATTACACTGGTAATATAGTTGATAGAAAAATTACTAGTGGAACGTGATTAATTTTTTAATATTCATTTGCTGCATCGTTTTTTTTTCAAAAGAAAATATCTACATAGTTTTCACTTGAAATAATTTTCAAATAGCAGAAAATTTTCTTATAAAACCCCCTCGAGAAAATCATGTTTGACCATATTTACAAATTAGTCATTTTTGAAAAATTATTTTTATAATTTTTGGATTTGATTTTAAATGACTATTTTGACTAATCTAACTCCCTAATGATTATCGAAAAGATCAATAGTGATTGAAAAAGAGATAAGTGTTGATATTTATCATATATTATAACTCGAGAAAGTATAATTAAAATTTCTTTAGAATTTCATAACAAGAGTTATAAAAACTTTTTGTTGGATAATAATTCCATGACCATTTCTATTTCTATCATCTTTCTATCGAACATCACTCGTCAAAATCATATTTAATATGTAAATTTGTGGTAGTTTACGAAGGAAATTATTTGTGCTTCAATTTCTTATATTCAGCAATTAAAAATAAATATCCAAAGTATTCACTCTCATTTAAAAGTCCTCACGGTCATGCATGGGTGAATTACTTGGATTTTTGATTATGTGCTTCCATGCTCATTTAAAAGTCCTCACGGTTATGCATGTATGGAATGCATATTAAAAATAATTGATTTAATAAGACAAGTTGATTCTAATCCCATTTAAAAGTCCTCACGGTCATGCGTGGTTAGAAGATACTTGATTTCATTTTTTTTAAATTAAATTGGAATACTACTAATCTCATTTAAAAGTCCTAACGGTTATGCATGGTTAGTAGATATTCAAATTTCCAGAAATAAATATACCACAGATAGACATATCTATATGAATTTTTGATGATTCTATCTCCATCACTTCTGAAAGTGGAATATGCGTTTGACAAGGGTAATTATGATTTTTGTTTGAGTTTTATTGAAATTTGATATTTATATTTAATTGAGTTAAATGTTTGATTCATGTCTATCACTTCATCCCTATTTTTATAACACTGTTATTCTTTTGCTGATAACAAAAGGGGGAGAGAAAAGTTAAGATTTTGTCAAATAGAATCAAGCAAAGGTCAAATAATTTTCCATTTGCATATAGGCTCATTCACACATTTTATTTGTATGCATATATGTAGGGGGAGTCATATATGTAGGGGGAGCATCATATAGAAAGGAAGTATTCAAATAGGGGGAGCAATTGAAATTATCAAATACATTTAATATATTCAAAATCTTAAATATATGTTTGTTATCATCAAAAGGGGGAGATTGTTGAATATGCGCTTTGCGCTATATGATTTTTGTTTGATGATAATAAACATATATACATTCACTTAAATGTATTTGTTAACGTACTATTTTAATTTTCACAGAATAAATAAATATTTGCTGAATAAAAAATAAATAACACAGTTTTTGAATTTAAACGAATATTTTATTTAAACAAATATTTATTACAACTTTGATAGTACAATTTCAAGCTCTCACTATACATATACAATTTTGACTACAATTACATTTCATATTTACATATTCACCTCACTACATATCACTCACACTCGTATTTTTGGTCTTCAACTGCATTCCGGTTTGAATCCAGCATCTGAGCAATCTGCAAAAATATAAACTAACGCAGTAAAATTGAAAAAGAAATATTTTTGCAATTCAAAAATAAAATATGGTTTATGAAAATAATATTTGCCTCAGTTATTTGGGTTGTTCGTCATCATTTAAATTTGAATTCATCATACACGAACAACTTGTGACATACACAGTGTATCACTGTATATGCCACAAGGCCGTGCACACCGATATATACACTTGATAATGCTACAGGGTCAGGTGAGCACAGGTCAAACCCAAATATACAGACAGGTTCAACTCAGGTGCAATATATTCAAAATCACGACACAAGCACAAGGTCAAACCCGAGTTTTTAAAACTGGGTTCAACACAAGGCAGTCATGAAGTATGCAAAGAGCTCGAGCATGAGATATGGCAACTACAGTAATGCATCAGTCACCAAACACTACAAACAAGCAACATGGATGAACATTGATCAAGACACTAAGCAATAGCAATGCATGTATAATGGAACCAGTGACAATAGTGGATATCAAGTAATACAACTACAAATGCTCAAACTCAATGGTCAGAATGAAAACAGTGGTCAATGCCGAGATACAAAATACTCAATGCATGCAACAATGTGCACAGGCTAGAAACAATATCAAAATGCAAGCACAACTTTACAACAAGTCCAGCAACATGAATTGGAACTACACCAGTGCACAGATACAAGTTCAAGTGAAGCATCTGTGAAGTTTCTGAAGACTCAAATGAATATACCAAATGCAAACTCAGGTGGTACATGAACACAGTGATGGCCGAGCAACTGATGTATACAAATACACTGATTAAATGCAACACTGGCTGCAAGGATCAACGAATTGGATGAACAAAACTCGAGTGCATCGGTGAAAGTGCAGACCAAATGCAAAATGCAACAGTGAATAGCATGGCAATGTGTCAAAGCATTTGTGTCAAAGCAAACAATGTCGAATACATAAACAAGTCTAGCATCTGTTACAGTAAAAAAAAAAAAGAGGAAAAGTGCAGAGATGAACGCAAATAAGGATGCAGACATGCCATAGAATCAATGCACATGCAAAGATACAAAGACCAGCTGCAAAATGAAGCACCAGTTGAACTGTAGCAGTGCAGACCAACCCAATTACAACCCAAGATGCAAATGTACATTATGGCAGTGAACTATCAAGTACAAAGTGAATGAAGTGAAATGGTCGAGCTGTTATAGCAGCCATGCATATCGAATAAAACATGGTCTGCAGCTCAAATCAGTAAGCAACACAGTGGCAGCATGCTTGAAGTTACAATGCAATGCAAACAGCAATGCACTAAGCAATTGAAGCAGTTAAAACATGGAAACAAGAAAACATGAAGCAACTCAACAATCAACATAACGACCAAATGGCCAACATGAAACTGCAAATACCCATGCCCAAACTCATATGCAACAGCAACTCAAAGTTCAGGTCTACAGAATGGGAATAAACTCGACCAAGTACAACAAGCATCAGTATGCAAATATCAAGACCAAAGTCAAATGAAATAATGCCCAAAATGCCAACAAGTGATCATGCCAAATGTATCAATATACATAGCCGTGGGTGTCAAAATAAAGGTCAGAAAAATAATCAAACAACCAAGCCGTGGATGCATAGCAAAGCCAATGTCGAAGACAACCAGACACAAGTTCGAACTGTATCAAGTTATCAGAAAACATGATACAAGAATACTCAGTTCAAAATGTTCAGAATCAAATCAAGTCAGCATCTCAAAATTCAAAGGCCGAAGTCAATATCGAACGCGTGAATCAAAACCGTGTCAACCAAGCCGTGGCCAAGCAAAATTGAACAAGTCGTTTTTGTTTTAAAATTCGTGTTATTCAAGTTATATGACCAAGTCAGATAAATCACGAGCATCCAAGTAAATCGAATGGCCAAAAGCACAAAATTGAAAAATTCAAATATATTCAGACGAACGCAATACAAGGAGATCGAGCACCTATAAAATACCCAATCATCATCGGCAGTTATCTGATCGAATTCAAGCATAAAATCAGAAAAGAACAAAGTATAAAATTACATACCAAAGCCAAATTCGATCAACGAAGTAGCCGACGTGAGCAACAATCAATCAAGAATACACGCAAAAGATCATCAAATCAATCCACAAACCATCGGCGCTTCAAAAGCCCTAATTTGGAGATCAGGGACGAAGCCCTAAAGGAACAGGCCGCCATTTTTTATCACGAACGAAGAAAAGAAAAAAGGGACGGGTTAAAAGAAGATGGGCCGGCCGTGTTTCTTATTATAAAAGGGGGATTCTACTTTTTTTTTTTTTAAAAGCTTTAGTTTATATTATTAGGGTTGTTTATTTATTTCTATTTGTTGTTTAAATTGTTTTTATTTTTTCGAATCAAAAACTGGTAAATCACCACCTAGGATTAAGGTAGTGTCAGATTGTCGAGTTAGAATTAGTTCAGTGAGCAGGGTGTGCGAGTTTGCAAAGCTCGATAGGCGGGAGCAGTGTTTGCGAGTGAGCGAAACTCTATAGGCGGGAGCAGGGTGTGCGAGTCTAGTAGAGTGTTTGTGAGCGGGAGCAAAAGGGTCTGCGAGTCTAGTAGAGTTGTTGTAAGCGTGATACTGTTTAATTCTAATAGAAATCTGTGAATGCAGCAGTAGGCAGGGGTTGCCGAAGCTGGGTAAATTTTGTGTGTGATTTACTTTTCAGCATATTTATTTCTGCAGTTTATTTCTGTGTTTAAATCGAGAAAATTTGCTATAACCCTATTCACCCCCCCCTCTAGGGTTAATCTAGATCCTACAGTTGTAACTATGATAGAAAACATTTGTCCCATACCAAAAATCATCATCAAGTCCTTGCCGTAAAAAATCAAGTAATGGATCCTTATTGGGAATGGCATGAAACACCTTAAAACCGTGTACTTGAACATAAGATCAAAACTATATGAAAAGGGAAATGATCTACGTCCAACCCATGCAGTTACTTAATTGGTTCTGCCTAATATCAATTCTATTCCCGCTAAATTATTTATGAAAGTATTTCAGAAACTATATAATATTGCACTACATCCTAAGAGTATAGACACCTATTTGATTCAATTATTCCATTTTACATTTATTTCCCTAAGAAAACTCAAGATTCAAATACCTGATCTTAATTCAAAAACTTTTTGAATTGAAACAATATATTTTAACTATAGAAAACATATACATATAGCCTGAGTAACTCGAAAATGATACTAAGGAACTATGTACTACCCAATAGTATCATACACTCCCTTACTAAGAAGGGTAATACTCAAGAGAAGTGTTTACCATCCGAACATATCTCTTCCCCAATTTCAAGTTATTTTCGAGCCACTCGAACTAGTTAACTTAAAATACTACTTTATTTCAAAATCTCATTCTTGAAACAATACTTCTCATATTTACAATAAAACATTTATCACCAACTTGCTTTTGGCTCGTTCGGGTCTAAACTTGTTTCGATTGTACAATGATAAAAAGAATAATTTACTAAGTACCCCACAACATTCGCCTAGGAAAACATCCTATCAATACTTAGAAGATTATTCTGATTATCTAAAAACATTCAAAAATCATTCTCCTTAACAGATCGAAAGAAAACACTTCTCGCTTAACATTTCCACTCCTAAAATTTTATACTTGAACCAAAATTGCTTTGAAATAATACTATTATTATTTTCCATAACCTTGAAAGTCATTTTCAAAAGCACAGGGATTAAATTTCTTAAGTTGCAACCTAAATTCCTTTTAATCAAAAGACACATTCTATGAATTTATTTTATAGTATAAACTTCTATCAAATTATTTCTTAAATATTTATTCTAAAATATTCTAACTTTCCTTAATAAACACCTTTTTATTACATCAAATTTAACCTTAACATTAACATCGAACGCCTTATAGTCAAATTGTGAAACTCAATTCACAAGGTGTTGGTTTCGATATTTTCCCTATTTTTTCTACCCAACCCAAATGCTAAAAAAGGAAGCTAACTACGCAGACTAACAATAGTCAATGCTAAACTAGACAAGCATGACTGATAAAATCCTAATTGATATTAATAGAATATTATTATCTCTTAACATCAATACCTCAAAATACTATACTATACTATTTTTGAAAATCATTCTTTATATACAAAATATATCCTGGGTAAAAGTATTTCGTTTATCCAATTTAAAAAGGATGGCCTTGTTCAAGTGTTTAGATATCCCTATCAATAACATTAGCTACTTGTATTGACCAAAATTCATAAGCCACTCAAAGGATCAATCAACACAATATAAAACATATTTATATCACAAAAAAATACACGCTCTCATATATAATATACTCAAACTCATAATAAGGCATTCCATTACCTTATCTCTTAATCAGTTGCCCCACCAAAGCCAAGATCCTCGCTTAACCTTATGTTCTAATATGACACTGTAATGACCCGCCTTTTCGAACCCCATAAGTCGACACTAATAAATCCATGGTATTCACGTGCCAAATAACTAATCGGAAAGACGGATTGTTAGGGGAAAGAAAGGAGATAAAAGATAAGGAGAAACTAAACAATCACAAAATCTCACAACGCAAAGGATAACATATATTAATCAACATAACACTTTACAAAGTCATTTCAAAAAAATGGTACATCATAGTCATACTAATTAAATTCTACTCTTGGATAGTTATAACAACTTGTCCATACCTAACTGATACAAGATACATATAATACAATGAAAACAAGATAATAACTAGCTATCGATGAAGCCTCCTGCTCCAAGCTCCAGTAAAATGCATTCGTGGGAAAACTTGAACTACTTGGCTGCCCAAAAAAATTGAGCACCCAAGAGTTTTAGGAAAAGGAAATAAAACTCTGGGTTAGACATGGGTCTAGTATGAGTAAACTCAAACAACTGAATTATTATGTTTAAAAAACCTCCTTTAAAATCAAAGGTATCTCGTAAGACCACACTTCATATAAACATGAACGGGTGTTTACCTTACGATAACCAAAATAGATTCTGTATAAAGTCTAGTAATATTATAATAGTGTCTAGAGTACAAATACTTATTAATCTTAGCCGAAGTTGTTACATTACTAAATTCTAGCATAATAGGCTCTATAATCAAAATTATAAAGGCACGTATTGGAGATTGGATTCCATACTATGACAAGGTAAGGAAACATCTCTAGATAAAATGTACCGGGGTCTGATAAGAACATCTTGTACCCCTGCCACATAGGACTGGCCTACCACTTAGTAGTATTGAATATAATCACCCTTCCATTTGGCTCCACCAAGCATACATGAGTAGATAATAATTGATCTAGATTTGGGATAACCATACCCTGATGGGTGCGACCCACTTGGCCTTGCTGCATGCTCAAATTTTGTCATTTCCCGATTGATGAGGCTTGAAGCATTTATATTTATTTAGAACTTCCCACTTGGAATGCTACACTGCCCTCCAAGCATCAATGCAATGCTAACATTCATCCATACAAATTCGTTCAGGGACTGAACAAAATTGAAGGCACTGCCTTTACTACACTCATTTTGGAATCACCTTCTGGGTTAGTAGCAAGTAGCCCTTGCACTTCAAAAGCTTCGTTTTTGATTCTAAACTCTTCAAGATGTCTTTAGTTCAAAATGCTCGAGTCGGATCGAAGTGGTTTTCACTTTTGATAATTTCTAGTAAACTCAACCCCGGTTCTTTAGGAATTGAACAGACAAAGATAAGAACAGAGCTCACTGCCTAACCATTAGTGAATGAATTTCCTTGTCATCTATCCTAGCAGAACGAAACGTGATTTATATGCACAGTACAACATCATCGGAGATGACTATGCCGTATAACTCACATGTTTCTCCAAGATATTTTCAAAGTTACGTTTTGGTCCAGGTTTGATAGTCAGTTACTTAACTATCAAATAAACAATCATTCAAACATTGATTTAATTCCATATGGGATCCACTAAGCCTTTATTAATTAATCTTTTATTAATTAAAACACTTTGCAAAACTTGGTCAACACTATTTCCAAAACCCTTTACATTCCTTTTATATTTGGAAAACATTTTTACTTATCTTAAAAATATAAGTATTTACCAAAAACATTTGGAAAATTCCCTCTTCTCAAATTCCATATTAAATGGCCATGAAATTCCTTTTTTTAAAACATCACTTACCATATAACACATTCACTTTTTAAAACCCATTCAGTTATTCCTTATAAAAATTCTTTTTACAAGTTCACTTCATATTTCAAAACATTTACATATCTTCAAACTAGATTTAAACTTCTTTTTAAAATCGATAAAATGATTTATAAAATCTATTTCCATGTACAAAACTCTTTATAAAATTTCCTTTATAAAATATCTTTGACAATACAAAATATTATTTTTAAATCACTTCAAATAAACCCTTTTATTTAGTAAAACCCTTTTTATAAACAAGTTATTATTTATAAATACTTTTATAAATAATTCTATAACTTTGAAATCATTTATAAACTTTCAAACCCTAAAGTGATTAAATAGTTAGAGAAAATTTTAAATCCATACTTTATAATTTCAAAATGAAGCTTAGAAATCCCATTGGTACTTATTTAAGTTACCATTTAGTTTCAATTTTACTTTCATGTAATTCAACAATTTTATTTACCTATGTCAACATATATTTAAATATACTTTATATCCAAATCAGGGTATAACGTGTCAATATAAACTAACTAGTATAAACATGGCCAAATAACATAATAGTAGGATGCTGATTTACCCTTCTAAATAGATGTCTAAACAATTCAATTAATTTATAGCAGAACGGAGCTTTATTCTACTATCGAATATCCACACAATCAAACAATCAATTTATAGCAGAACAGAGATTTATTTTGCTAATATACACATAAATAAACAATCACATCATAACTCATTCACAATCATTTGTCTGCTTAATAGTACCATCGTTTGAATTCCTTAAGTTCAAAAGCATCTTCGAAAAAGAAGTATCTTTAAAACAATTTGATTCTAGGAGATAAAGGATTTAGAACTTAAAATTCCTTTTTAAAATAGTTATTTACAAGTTAAACCCTTATTTAAAACATAATTAATCCGAATTAAATCTGAACTTAATTTAATTATAAATTAAGAAATAATTAAACCTTTAGTAACTTATTAAACAATGATTAACTATTATATAAATAATTTAAACCCCGATTAATCCTTTATTGATTACTAAATAATAATTCAAACCTTCATTAATAATTAATATGAATGAATCATATTTGATTAATTAATTAACTTTAACTAAAACTTAAATAATATATTAAACGTTAATTAATTTCCGTTACGCCTTAATTAATATTAGTAGTTATCCTTAATTAATTAAATATTTACACTATAATTAAATAACGACTAAAATAATTAAACTCAATTAACAAAAAGTAATTATCTTTTATCTTAACTAATCCTTAATTAAAATTTCTTAACTAATTAATAATTAACTTAATTAACACTAATTAACTACTAATTACTTAGCTTAATAATAATAATTATTCTTCAGTAATTAATTGATAATCCAAAACATACTCAATTAATTAATTATTAAATTTTATGTTAACTAAATAAATTTGAAAATAATTTTTAACCTTAAAACTTGAAAATCGTTAGATTTTCCGAACTGCATCCATATCGGTTATCGCTACAGATGTAGTAACTTAGAAGTTGTTTTCCCTCTGTCCCAAGTCATTCCAATACTTTAACTTTTCGCTTATGCTTACGTTTAAAACACGATCAAGAAAGTTTATTTTTTATTTTTTTACTAATGTTAGAAACTAAAATAGATAACAAAATATTTACTAAATCAAACAAGTAATTGTTATGTTTTTCAAAAGTGGACCTCGAGTCCTTTCCAACATTTCAAGTTCTAACTTCCAAATCATTTAACCATAATCCAAGCATATACATACATACCAAATCACGTTATCCCAATAATACAATAAAGATCATAACTTAATATCCAAGTCTAATGCTAAACCACAAATTAGCACATACATAACATACAAACCATACCATAGTCCAACCAACAACCACATACATACAACCAAATAGTCGATATATATTTAAAGGTAAAATCTTTCCAAAAGGTTAGAAGTTTACTCACTAAAAATCTTTGAAAACTTAAAATTCTCTAGAATTTTTAAATCTTGGAAAACCACAAAAATCACTCAGAAATAGGTCATTTTCCCCTCGAATTTTGGCCATTTTACTCCCGGAATTTAAACAAGTGGTAACTAGGAAAGTTTTAGGAAATTATTTTATCTATAACTTAAAAAAATCACTCAATTTGGATTCTCATGAGGGAGATATGGTCAACAGAAGAAGTGCTATTTTCGGCCTTGATCATATAGGTCCAAAGATGAGTCAGAAAGAAATGCAATTTTGACCCAAAAATATTCAAAATTTAAGAAAATGATTGTAATAAAAGTTGTAGACACTAAAATTTTATATGGTTTGAAAAATATTTATTAGGAGTAATTTGTAGGAAGTTATGGCTGAATAAAGTGTGAGGAAAAATGTAGAAAGTGGGGAAGAAAATAAGTGATTTAAAACCAAACTTCTAAAGTTTTTAAAGTAAGAATTTGATTTCCTAAAACTTTAAATCCAAAACAAATAAATAGAGAAGCCATGGAATTTTTTTTAAGTCTTAGGAAGTTTTGCAAAATGAAGATGAGAATGAGAAAATGGAATAAAACATTATTAAAATTTGATTTTATAAAATGTGAATTACCAACATAACCGTACTATTCCCTCCACTCCCCTTGCTCACCTCACCTTGCCTTCCTCCATTCATGAAACCAATGCAATCTAAATGTACCCCCTTCATTCCTAAGACAACATGCATTTATGTGCATGTGTACATTTTTAGACATGTTTAAACATGTCTCCCTATGATGTGATACTTACTTTTTACTTAACTCTTTTTAAACCTTATACACCTAAGTATAAATACATATATACACACATTAATACACACACAAATATATATATATACATACACGAACTAATTTTACAAAAATATACTTATGCTAAAGAGTTCAAAACATTTTTTCATTAATTTTTAGCTGGCGAAAAGTCGAAAACTCAATAAAAAAATTCCAGTCGCATTTTTAATCTTTCTTCCAACTAAATATTTTTATAAACAAATTTTCAAAACTATTTCACCATCATTATTTATTATTCAAAATGAGTTCTATTTTCATTACAAAACCAATTATTTGAGTAATTAAAATTAATTAAATATTCGCAAATCAACGCAGTGAAATTCCGAGTCGTTACACTTTCATTGATTCTTTTAATTTTATTTTTTAAACATTGTCTTTCTTCAGTTAGTATTTCTGTTAAACTCTAAGTACCTTTTTACCTTTATATGTATCATTTAAAACATTCAAGATTTCTTCATTAGAATCTCACACTGGTCATCATTTGCCATGAAGCAAATGTAAGCATTTACCGTCTCTAACTCATTGTCACTTGGCATGTCTCTGAATCATCCCATATAACATTCAAAGCTGCTTCCTCTTCTTGCTGAATGTAACATTATTTGAATGGTACTTTGATTTTTTTCAAATTCGGACAATCTCTTTTGAAAATGACTGGTTTGTCACATTCAAAATACTTAACAACATTTTGTAATGACCCGTAAATTTTAATGGTTTTATTAACGTAATTAATTGAATTTTTATGAAATTTTTAAATAATAAAATTTTGAAATAAAAATTTAATATTTGGAATAGTCTTCTTAAACATAGCAACTGGTAAATTTTCATCAGATAATATGAAAGTTTATTTTCTTGTGTCGTTTTATTTCAATTTAAATTAGTTAATAATTGATGATAATAAAATGTTATCCAAATCTGAATATTTTTAAACAATAAATTTGTAAATCATGTATTGAGTGAGACTTCGTCTTTCGTTTTCCCAAATTTGAACCATTATTGCTTCGTTTACTTTATTTTCGACAGATTTGCAGCATTTTCGGTATCGATATCGATTGTTGATTGGATAATCGTACCACTGATATCTGTATACTGTTTTGATCGGCCCATCGTGCTGATCTTTGCGGTATATTTAATTATGTGTTTTGAAGTCCAGTATACAGTGGAATCCGTGAAACGGATAACCGTATCGTTACATTTCTATAGTCTTTTGGGTTTCTACTGCCTTTTTATTTTTCCGTAGGATAAATCCAATAGCCGTAAACTTTTGGGTTCCCTTGAAATCAACGTTCGTGACTTTACATTTTCAATTATTTCATATTTTGCCTGTTCAAGCGTGCCTTTACATTTTATATGTTTTTCATACCTTTGTATTATCATTTCTTTTTGTTTCCTTCCAAAATGGTGCCGCATCTCCTTTATCTCGTCCCGATGCCATAACCAAAACAGAGAACCTCTCCCTTTCGCTCACTCGGCCGTCCATACTACCCACCTTCCTATGCCAACGAGCCTTGCCCCTCCAGCCGCGCAACCAAGCCCAGCCGATCCCAAACCCCGCTCCTTCCTTCCCATTCCCTCCTCTCATGCGTCGGCCACGCACTCCTCCACCCGAATGTGCTGGCATCACCATCGAGCCACCATCACGACCTTCCTTCAGTTTTCACAGCCCCTTTTTACTAGGTAATATATATTGGTTATTATATATTGATTTTTAAATTTTATAAAATATAGTTTTTATTTATATGTGTTGTGTTTAGATTTTTGAAATTTCACAGTAAAGTGTGTATATATATATAAAGGTGTTTAAAAGTGAAATAAAATGGTTAGTTTTATATTTTTATAGTATATATATATTCTATGTTATATATACAAGTATATGTCTGACATATGTTTATATGTTAGTTTCCTGTAGGTTTATATATCCTGTTAATTATATATAAGTTATATATATATATAGAGTTTTGTAAGAGCTAGGTTCATCTAAATTTATATTCTTATTTTCAGCAAAGTGTATATTTAATATAGGGTCAGCATGTATTTTCATATATATATATGTGTGTGTGTGTGTGTGTGTGTGTGTGTCTATATATATATATAGTCTAGTGATTTCATATATTGATATATTGATTTTGGTTCCAGATGTTATTTATATATACAAAAAATATAAATATGTTAGTAGATATAGGTAAGTCTGCATAAGGTCCATAGCCACATGTATCTATAACCTGGTAGTATAAGTTTATATAGTTTATATACTTCTTTGTTTCATATGTAAATCCATTTTACAGTAAGAAAGAAAAGAAATATGTTTGTGTATATCTTAGTTTTTAGTGATCCGTGAGTATATCTTTGTATATATTTATGTCTTATATATGTCTACATATATTTGTTAAGTTATATGAGTCTGTATGATGTTTATAAGTTTCATATAAGGATGTATGTCTTGGTATTTCTATATATATCCTATTATTAATATTTGAAGCATATATCTACTTATATATATGTTTGACGTTAATATATGAGTTTAGTTTAAATCAATGATTTTGATATATATACTTAATTTAACATGTGTTTGAAACTTTGTATATGATTTTGTATACATATATAAATTTTGTATGTTATATCCATATCAATTTACTTATATCAATTATCTTCATCGACCCAGTTCTGATTTGAATGCGTTCCTATTACCAGTTTTGATTATAAAATCATGTCCATCTAGCTTGCTTTGGGATTCGTGCTTGGATTCGTAACCCATTTCATTGTCAAACTTCTCTAACCTTGAAAGATGAGCAATCACTCAAGATGAACGTTCTTATATTTATTAAAATTGAGTTCAATTGAAACGACAATTGAAATATGCTGCTGTTAGTCATTTCCATTGCTATATATACTGTTACTGTATCTGTTCAACTGTGACATCTGACACCATTATCTATTATTTATATTGATATATATGCCTGTTATATTATTATCATATCTGTTATCACTTTTCAAGTTTCCTATTAGTATAGAATTCACTATGGTTTGAAATGATACACACCCGAATGATCTGTAGAATATGAGGAAATCATTATGGGTTGAAATAATAAACCCAAGCAATTTTCAATTGAATTGAATTTGGGATTGCAGGTTGAAATGATATAAAATCGTATATATTTTAAATTACGGATTGAAATGATAAATATCCGTATCACTTAACCATAAGATAGAAAATTATATACAGACACCACTGGTCTATATATAAATATTTTTAAAATGATTTCTTTGGTTTTGGAAAGAAATATTGGTTTAACAAATATTGATTTTTAAGATATTATATATATATATTTGGAAATGATTTTCATGGTTTCGAAATAGAATTTATTTTAGAATTATACTCAAATAAGTTGGATTTGAAATTTATTAAATTTGGGATTTTAAAGATATGATTTTATAACTTGATTTTTTGATTAAAAGTGATTTAAATGAATATTTCAAATTTACACGAATTGAAAATGGTATATTTAGTTTTATTCAAATTTAAAATTTGAAGTTTTATTTAAATGATATTTGAATGATTAAGTAAATATTTCAAAATAAATAATAGTAAACTGAATTTGATATATATATATATATATATATATATATATGGATTTATCAAATCTAGTTTTGAAATGTTTGAATATTTAAAGCTTTGAAATATATTGAAACTAAGATGGTTTATTTTATGGTTCAAACTGTATTTGAAATCGATATAATTAGAAAAGGTTTTGTGATGACCTAGAATTTTGGGTAATATCAATTTAATAATTTGTATTAAAATTTAAATTGATTTGATAATCTATATTGATAAATTTGAATTAATTTAATAATCTTCCTTTAATAAATATTTAATTGGCGAAATTATCATTTAAAAGCTAATAAAATTATGTTTTCAAATTCTAATATAGTTTTATTAATTTGTAAATTTGATTTAATTTAATATAAAACCTTTTAAAGAATATTTTAAATAAATAATTATATAGTTTTAAAATACTTAAGACAGTGTTAATTGTTTAAATATTTTTAAGCTTAAATTTAAATTTAAATAAGATTAACATAAAAGCTTTTTTTTATTTTCTTTTCAAATATTTCTTGAAATTATATATAGGAGTTCAAAATACAATTTACATATAAAACATTAATTCATTTAAGTAAGACAAGTAATAATTAATTTGTAATATCTTTTATAAATTATTTAAATTTGATAAATGTGTTATTTCCAAGTAATACTAATAACTATATAGATAGGTTTTAAAGGTAATAGAATTGCTATTTTTAAATTGAGTATGTTGTTGTAAATTGGCTTTAAATTGGATTTTTAAATTTAAGTTGGATTTGAATTGATTTTTAAAAATTCAAAAGAATAAACATTTTTTTAAATACTTGGATAAGCTTTTATTTATATATGATTTGTTTACAATTTGTTTACAATATTTTCTTTAAAATAAATTCAAATATATACATTTAAATAAGGTATAAAAACTTTTATTTACATTTATAAATAAATAGAAAATTACAAAAGTCATGTGTCATTATCCTAAGGCTTCTTTTTAATAAGTGTAAATTTATAATCAATACAAATGACAAATGTTAATATATGGGACAAGTGGCATTTTTAATTTAGCTTTTCTTTTATTTTTAGTAATAAAACATTTCAGCCTATATATAACCATTTCTCCTTCCTTCATTTCCTTTTTTTCTATCTTTCTAAAATCTGAAATCTAAAGCTAAGTTAAACAACTCCTCTTGAAACAAATTTGAATCAATCTTTCCAACCCAAAAACAGATCTGTAACTCATTTTTAAAAGATATGAAACAAATCTGTAATCATCTTCCTCAAAACCAGAAGACATGCAAACCATTTTCAAAATGAAATCAGTAACCTGTAATCCACTGTAAAAATCAGGAGCATGCGAACACTTCCTCAAAACCAGTTGTTCATTTCAAATCAAGTTTGCAAAGCTTTTCATCAACCTATAAACAAATCCTCAAATCAAAATGCAAAGAAAACCTGTAAACAAATTTTCAAAAGCAAATTTGTAACCATTCTTCAACAACCTGGAATCAAACTTGAACAATGCTACATGAACACCATTTTTCAAATCAAAACTCCAACTGCATGCAACTGCATTTTTAAATCAAAGAAGCATTCCAATTTTAAAGTTTTCAAGGGCAATTTAGTTTTTAAAAATTCAAAGGTTTTCAAGGCTTTTCAAATAAAATGGAAGCTTTGTTCTTCATTTCCAAAATAGGTGAGTAACATCACTATTTAATGTTTAAGTATATGATTCTGTTGCATGCTTATCTCTAAAAACAAGTATGTTTGTGAGTATGTTTATAAGCATATCTCTGTGTGTGTGCGTGTGTATATATGGATATATTGGTGTGTGCATTGTTGTGTATCTGGATTTTCTCTTCGATTTTAGTTCCAGGCTTAAGATCAAATCAAAAATCATTTTCTCTTGCTCCAATCCTTGTTAGGACTTAAGTCTTAAACAAAATATGTTTGTTATATCATAGATTTAAGTTTAAAAAAATTTAAGTTAAAAAAAATTTGTATTGTCTCTGGAAATTAAAAATAACATAGCAACCTTAAAATAAGTCAAAATTAAATTATCATGATTCATGAATTCTGGGATATGAATCAAATACTTAAACAAAAATTTGATTTTTAAAACTAAAATCACGATTTTTAGTTGAGGGATTTGAGTGCATTTCTGGTTTAACCAGATATTGGTATTTGAGGAGTTTCTGATGATATCGATGGTCTAGGAGATCGTGGATCTTTCTGGAGGAGGAAGAGTGGTAAGTAACTTGGGAAAAAATGGCGGAAGTGATGGCAGATCAAGGCGGCGGCGGCGACCGATTTGAGTTTATAAACCTAGTTTTGGCATGGTCTTGAGTTTTTGATTTTGCATAAACCCTCTGGTGGATCGAGTTACAGAGGTTAGGGGGATGATAGCTGGAACGTTGAAGAAGTTATGGCCGGAGGCACTATCACTCTGATGGTCGGAGATGCGTTGACGAAGTGGATTCCAGGTTTTGATGTGGTGTTCCAGTTTTGGGTTCCAGGTTTGGTTTGAGCACTCGAATTCGATTTCGAGTTTGGGTGGAGGACTTGATGATCGTGTTTAGGTATGGAGGTGATGGGTGAATTGCGAAGATCACCGGAGGTGGCCAGAGGTGATCAGTGCCACCGTGCATGTGCACAGTGCACGGTTTGTTTCCTGGTGAAGTTTGGTTGGAGGGGATTGGTTACTCGAGTTTTCTCGAAGTAATTTGATAATTTGCTCAAGGCATTTTGATTTTGGCTCGAAGAAAATAAGGATGGGCTCGAGTATAATGATCGATTACAGGTTCCGAACCTGTAGTGTTTTAAAAAATATATGAAGTTTTAAAAGGTAAAGTAGAGATTTAAACAAAGTTTAAATCAAAGTTCAAATCTGGATTTAAATTTAGTTTAAATCTTAGTCTGGAGATAAATAAGCTTTTAAAATTTAAATTGTTTTAACAACCTTAAAATGTTTAATGTATATTTTAAATGGTTTGAATTTAAAAATAAAATTTTAAAATGCAATGTAAAGTTTAAATCAAAGTTCAAATCTGGATTCAAATTTAGTTTGAATCATAGTCTAGAGATAAATAAGGTTTTAAAATTTAAATTGTTTTAACAACCTTAAAATGTTTAATGTATATTTTAAATGGTTTGAAATTAAAAATGAAATTTTAAAATGTAAAGTAAAGTTTTAAATCAAAGTTTAAATCTGGATTCAAATCTAAATTTGTATCCTAGTTTTGGAATAAAAGAAAGTTTCTAAATTTAAAATGTTTTAAACAACATTAAATGTTTAAAGTGTTTTTTTAAAAATGGTTTGAATTTAAAATGAAATTGGTTTAAATTCTTTTAAGTTTCTTTTATAAAACAAGTATTTCTAGCATAAAATTTTAAAAGGTTTTTAAAATGTTTTTAAACTTTGTTAAAGTTAAATTTGTATTCATTTTAAATCTTAAATTTAAAATAAAATTTAAAAGTAAAGTTAAAAGTAAATTATTTTTAAATTCTTTGATAGTGATAACTTGATCATAGTAAATTAAGATTTAATGATTTGTGATTCATTGAATTGTTAAGGTAATTAAAATGGGTAATTAATGAATTAATTAATGATTTGGATTAATTAAGTAATTAAGGGTTTTAAATTAATTAATTAAGGTTTAAGAGTAATTATTTAAGAATAATTAATTTGTAATTAAGAATCATTAATTAGATAAGATTAGATTTTAATTAATGGTTAGAGATTAATTAATCAAGTAATTAAAGATTAATTAACTTAAATTTAAACAATTAATTAATTAAATAATTAGGGATTAATTAATTGAGTAATAAAGATTAATAAATTTGTAATTAATAATCATTAATTTAAATTTAATTACTTAAGAGAAGTAATTAAAGATTTGTTAATAGTTAATGAAGTCATTAACTTGAAATTATTAATCAATGTGATTAATTTTAATAATTAATTAGATTAATTAATTTAAAGATAATCATTTTTGAAATTGTTTAAGTGTAATTACTTAATGAAAGTAGTTAAGGAATTAATTACTCAATGTAATTAATTGAGTTTAATGTGATTAGGTTAAGTTAATTAATTGAGTTTAATTAATTTAAGATAATCACTGGATGATTGGTTAAGCATAATTACTTAATGTTATTAATGAAACGTAATTACTTAGTGAAGCAATTAGTAATGATAATTACATGATGTAATTAATTGAAGATTGAAAGTAATTTTGGATTTAACTACTTTGTGTAATTAATCAAGTGATTAATTGAAGATAATTAATTGAGGAGTAATTAATTTATTTGATGAAGTAATTAAGTGTAGTTAATTACTGGATGAGATTAATCAAGAGTGATTAATAAATGTGGTTTAATTAAAAATTAATTACTTAATGTAGTTAATTTAATTAATAAAAAAAGTAATTAGGGATCATTAATTAATATAATTAACGATGTAATTAAGAGTTGATTAATTAAGATTAATTAATCAAAAATAAAGTAATTAATTAATGTAATTAATTATAATTAATTAATCAATGAAGTAATTAAAGGATTAATTACTGTATTTGATTAAGAATAACTAATTTGTGAAATTAATTAAAGGATAATTATTTGAATGTAATTGAAGGATAATTAATCATGGATGATTAATTAAGGTGGATAATTAGAGGATTATTAATTGATTTGTATTTAATTAATGATTATGTAAGAAAGATTTGTAATGATGAAATGAATCAATTTAATTTACTATAAATTAGTTAGAGATAAAGTACTTAATTTAATTCATTCAATTATTAATTATGGTG
Organism: Allium cepa; assembly: GCA_030765085.1. Lineage (NCBI taxonomy): Eukaryota > Viridiplantae > Streptophyta > Magnoliopsida > Asparagales > Amaryllidaceae > Allium > Allium cepa. Next base: position 441,437,145 of record CM060938.1, on the reverse strand, counting down.
TGGTTAATTAATCCTTGCTTATGTATGGATGGATGATATTGGTTGCGTTGAATGGTTTGTGATCTGAGATATGAGATAAGTAATGTTGTGTGTTATGGCTGCTTTGGTTGAAGTGTGATGATAATGTGAATTGTCTATTTGTGATGAGAATATGGATTCTCTATTTGTGATGATAATGTGAATTATCTGTTTGTGATGATAATGTAGATTATCTATTATGATATATGAATTATCTATTTGTGTGTATATAGATAATGGAATTGAATTGTTTTAAAACTTTAAAACAACTTGGACCTAAAGATGGCATTTTGGATTTCGATGAGACTGGGATCGGGTTTCCAGATTTGGATCTCGAAAAACCACATCGATCCAGATTAACGATAGGTCGTGAATCTCAAGTGAAGATGAAGATTCAGAGTGCGAGGGTTATTGTCATTAACTCTGAAGGTGATTCCAAAATGAGTGCAACAAGATAATGCCTTCGATTTCGTTCGAACCTGGAACGAACTTGTATGGGTTGAATGCTTTCAGAATATCGTCAGGTGGACGATGAGAATTCTAAGAGATGTGTTCTCTAAAGGTAATCGTATCCTCAAGCCTCATCAACCGGGAATGGCTAAAACAGGGGAGGTGCAGAAAGGCTAAGTGGGTCATGCCCAAGTACGATAAGATTTTCCCCTGTCTAGAAGTCCCTTTTTATTCGACTGTGTGGGCAGTTGGGTCGCGGCCAACTGTGGGGTTGTCTTGTTCGGGGTTGTCCAGTAAGGGATGGTTTCGGTCTTGTGTTGCAGGGATTGGGTGTAATCCTCGGTACGGTGATCTAGGCCCCAAACTCTGACAGGAGGTACCCTGGTAGCCCTGCCATTGTATGGAATCCAAACTCCACTAAGTGCCGTACGTTTTAGTTGTGCCCATGTTGGAACGTGAGATGTAAGCAATCCTGAAAACCCTAGACCCTATTATAATATCACCGGATTTCCTATCAAATGTTTTGGTTAGCGTAAGGTAAAAACTTACCCATGTTTATGTGTGGGGAGTCTTACGTGATACCTTTTGTTTCCAAAGGTTTTTCAAAGTTAAGCAACTTTAACATGTTACTCACACCAGACCCATGTCTGACCCGGGGTTTATCTTCTATTTTCTTAAACTCTTGGGTACTCAAATTTTTACAAGTAGCCAAGGGATTCAGATTAGCTTTGACGAATTGTGGAGGAGCAATGGAGCAGGAGGCTTCAGCGTTACAGATATTTATAGTGGTTCGCTGTGTTGGTTTCTCTTGTTGTATATTGAGATGTAATAACTAGACAGGTGTTTATAACTTTCTAGTATGTGTTGTATAAGCTGTGTAACTCTGACAGATGTTGTATATTATGTAATATCTTATGCGATTAATATAATTTATTTGTTCCGTTGTTGAGATTCTGATGTTGTTTCTTTCTTTTTTCTCTATCTTTTCTGTTTTCTATTTTATATCCCTTTCTTTCTTAATAATGATGCGTCATTCTGTGGAATGAATGGCGGGCCGTTACAGTGGTATCAGAGCGCTACGTTGAGTGAATACCTTGGCTTTGGTGTGATTTCTTTCTTGAGAGAGCGTATTTGTAATTTTGATATATATAATTATTTCTACCTTTTTATTGGGTTACCTGTTTGGGTTTTCCAATATGAGTTCTAAAGGTAGATGGGGTAGTGATGTGTGTAGCACGACTACCAATGGAAGGAGTCCGAGTGTTTGAGGTTGGAAGTGTATCTTTCGAGACTGTAGACTTAATACCATCTCGAATAAGCTTTGCAGTGGTGTAAGGATTTCACCAATCTCTGAAGGAAACCTTTTTAAGGTTCGGAGTCCATCTTTGAAGTGCAGGTTTGGATGAGTAGAGTTTGGATCTGTCGGCTGAGCAGAAGAAAGTGATGGTATCTTGGCAACCTCAGGAAGTAGTAGCCGTGTGATGAGACGCAGTGACTATGGATTGTTTCCGAAGATGTTTCTTTGGAACAAGCTTAAGTAAGTATGTCTGCATCGATGATGTGGCTGAGTTCAGCAGGGGTTTATGTTTGGTTTGAGGTCTGAGTTTCTCGAAAAGCTTTGGATTAGGAAATCTTTGGCGTCTTGGTCAGCAGTGCGGCTTGGAGTATTCTGTATGCCGACAAGGAGGTTATCTGGCTAAGCAGTTTTCTAGAGGTGGAGTTCAGAAGCAGCAGAGTAGATCCTTTCCTTCGATGGATCGGTTAGATAAGCATAGGCTATTCTGATTGGTAAAGAGACAACATTTTTCTTCGAATTAGGCTAGGAGGATTGCAAAAGTGTCTTGCGATAGTTTAAGTGTTCTCTTGGTTTGTTAGAGATTTTTCCGGATGTCTTCAAGGAAGTCAGAGGTTTGTCCACATCTGGAGATTGAGTTCCGTATGGACTAGGATTACAGGAGTGATACCGGTGGTTCAGCTTTCTAGAAGGAAGATTACTAGAGTGAGGATTTGGTGAAGCAACTCAGGATTTGTGGAATTTTTGAGTTTTCTTTTATGGATCTAATGAACCATATTTCTGGAATGTATTGTCTAGTTTGTGCTCGTGTTCATCATCAGCATTTTCATCTTCTCCAGACCAGAGTTGTGCAGCGGAAGCAGTTTGGGAATGCATCTATTTATCTTTTCTAGATAAGGAGAAGTAAGATCAGTCTTATGATGTTTGTGGAGTAGAGTTTGTGTTCTTGATCTTGGTTGATCGTGAGAGGATCATTTTGTTGGGTTGTTTTTGGTCTAGTTTGTTTCTAGAGACATTAGCGAAGGTTAAGCTGGTCAGGAAGGATATAGGCAGCCCGGGATCGTCGAAAGAGTTTTGACGATAAGAGACGGAGGAATTTGGATTTCAAAGTCAGAGATTTGATTTTGGATAAGTTTTCTCCGATCAAGGAAGCTATAAGATTGGGTAAGACTGGGAAGCTAGCCCCGAGGTGTTTTTGATCTATTCTGTATTCTTGTAAGGATAAGTGCTTTGGTCTACAGGATTGAATTGCCAGTTTGGATAACTGGGATTCGATGTGTTTCACGTATCTCTAAGGGAATATGTATATGATCTATCTCTGGTTTTGAAACCAGCTGTCCAAGAAGATTTGATAGTTGAGTCAGACTTGTCTGTGGTCTGATATCCTGTTCAATTTTATAGATCTAGATGAGTAGGAGCTCTGTAGCTTAGTGGTATAGATTGTTTGGGTTCTATAGAGCGAATATTCCGATATTTATACCTGGGAAACTCTAGGAAGTTCTATCCAGGATTTTGTCTGGATAGTTAGATTTGTTTGATTGGTAAATTGGTTGCTATGGTTGTTAGCTTATGGTTGATAATATATGCTTGTGGTTTAAATTTTAAAATCTTTATTGAGATTATTAAATTACCTTTGCTTTTAAATTTCGGGAGTGAAATTCCTTTAAGGGGAAGGAATGTGATGACCTGGAATTTTGGTCAATATCAATTTAATAATCTGTATTAAAATTTAAATTAATTTGATAATCTGTATTAATAAATTTGGATTGATTTAATAATCTTCCTTTAAAAAATATTTAATTGGTGAATTTATCTTTTAAAACCTAATAAAATTATGTTTTCAAATTCTAATATATTTTTAGTAATTTTGAAATTTGATTTAGTTTAATATAAAACTTTTAAAGATTATTTCAAATACATAATTATATAGTTTTCAAATACTTAAGATAGTGTTAATTGTTTAAATACTTTTAAGTTTAAATTTAAATTTAAATAGGATTAACATAAAAGCTTTGTTTTATTTTCTTTTCAGATATTGCTTGAAATTATATATAAGAGTTTAAAATACAATTTACATATAAAACATTAATTTATTTAAGTAAGATAATTTTAATAAGTAATTTATAATCTCTTTTATAAATTATTTAAATTTGATAAATGTGTTATTTCCAAATAATATTAATAACTGTATAGATAGATTTTAAAGATAATAAAATTGCTATTTTTAAATTGATTGTGTTGTTATGAATTGGCTTTAAATTGGATTTTTAAATTTAAGTTAGATTTGAATTAATTTTGAAATTTAAAAGAATAAACATTTTTAAAATATTTGGATAAGCTTTTATTTATATATAATTTGTTTATAACATTTTCTTTAAAAGAAATTCAAATATATACATTTAAATAAGGTATAAAAACTTTTATTCGCATTTATAAATAAATAGAAAATTATAAAAGTCACGTGTCATTATCCTAAGGCTTCTTTTTAACTAGTGTAAATTTATAATCAATACAAATGACAAATGTTAATATATGGGACAAGTGGCATTTTTAATTTATCTTTTCTTTTATTTTTTATTTATAAAACATTTCAGCCTATATATAACCATTTCTCCTTCCCTCATTTCCTTTTTTTCTATCTTTCTAAAATCTGAAATCTAAAGCTAAGTTAAACTACTCCTCATGAAACAAATTTGAATCAATCTTTCCAACCTAAAAACAGATCGGTAATTCATTTTTAAAAGATCTGAAACAAATCTGTAATGATCTTCCTCAAAACCAGAAGATATGCAAACCATTTTCAAAATGAAATCAGTAACCTGTAATCCACTGTAAAAATCAGGAGCATGCAAACACTTCCTCAAAACTAGTAGTTCATTTTCAAATCAGGTTTGCAAAGCTTTTCATCAACCTATAAACAAATACTCAAATCAAAATGCAAAGAAAACCTGTAAACAAATTTTCGGAAGCAAATCTGTAACCATTCTTCAACAACCTGGAATCAAACAAGAACAAGCCGGCATGCAAACCATTTTTCAAATCAAAAATCCAGCCTGCATGCAACTGCATTTTTAAATCAAAGAAGCATTCCAGTTTTAAAGTTTTCAAAGGCAATTCAGTTTTTTAAAGTTCAAAGGTTTTCAAGGCTTTTCAAATAAAATGGAAGCTTTGTTCTTCATTTCCAAAACAGGTGAGTAACATCACTATTTAAACATTTAAGTATATGATTTCGTTGCATGCTTATCTCTAAAAACAAGTATGTTTATGAGTATGTTTATAAGCATATCTCTGTGTGCGCGTGTGTGTGCGTATATGGATATATTGGTGTGTGCATTGCTGTCTATCTGGATTTTCTCTCTGATTTTAGTTCTAGGCTCAAGATCAAATCAAAAAAAAATTGCTCTTGATCCAATCCTTGTTAGGACTTAAGTCTTGAACAAAATATGTTTGTTGTATCATAGATTTAAGTTTAAAAATTTGTTTAAGTTAACAAAAAATTGTATTGTCTCTGGAAATTAAAAACAACAGAGCAACCGTAAAATAAGTCAAAGTTAAATTATCATGAATTTAGGGATATGAATCAAATATTTAAACTAAAATTTGATTTTTAAAACTAAAATCACGATTTTTATTTGAGGAATTTGAGTGCATTTCTAGTTTAACTAGAAATTGGTATTTGAGGGCTTCTGATGATCTCAATGGTCTGGGAGGTCGTGGATCTTTCTGGAGGAAGAAGAGTGGCCAGTAACTTGGGAAAAAATGGCGGAAGTGATGGCCGATCACGGCGGCGGCGGCGGCGACGACCGATTTGAGTTCATAAACCTAATTTTGGCATAGTCTTGAGTTTTTGATTTGCATAAACCCTTTGGTTGATCGAGTTCTACAGAGTTTAGGGGGACGATAGCTGGAACGTTGACGAAGTTATGGTTGAAGGCACTGTCACTCTGATGGTCGGAGATGCGCCGACGAAGTGGATTCCAAGTTTTGATGTGGTGTTCCAGTTTTGGGTTCTAGGTTTGGTTTGAGCATCAAATTCGATTTCGAGTTTGGGTGGATGACTTGATGATCGTGTTTAGGTATGGAGGTGATGGGCGATTTGAGAAGATCACCGGTGGTGACCAGAGGTGATCAGCGCCACCGTGCATGTGCACGGTGCACAGTTTGTTTCCTGGTGAAGTTGGGTTGGAGGGGATTGGTTACTCGAGTTTTCTCAAAGTAATTTGATAATTTCCTCGAGGCATTTTGATTTTGGATTGAAGCAAATAAGGATGGGCTCGAGTATAATGATGGGTTATAGGTACCAAACCTGTAGTGTTTTAAAAAAGTTTAAAAAATGTAGTTTTAAAATGTAAAGTAGAGATTTAAACAAAGTTTAAATCAAAGTTCAAATCTGGATTCAAATTTAGTTTGAATCTTAGTTTGGAGATAAATAAGCTTTTAAAATTTAAATTGTTTTAACAACCTTAAAATGTTTAATGCATATTTTAAATGGTTTTGATTTAAAAATGAAATTTCAAAATTTGAGGTAAAATTTAAATCAAAGTTCAAATCTGGATTCAAATTTAGTTTGAATCTTATTTTGGAGACAAATAAGCTTTTAAAATTTAAATTATTTTAACAACCTTAAAATGTTTAATGTATATTTTAAATGATTTGAATTTAAAAATGAAATATGTAAAGTAAAGTTTTAAATCAAAGTTTTAATCTGGATTCAAATCTAAATTTGTATCCTAGTTTTGGAATGAAAGAAAGTTTCTAAATTTAAAATGTTTTAAACAACATTAAATGTTTAAAGTGTTTTTTTTAAAATGATTTGATTTTAAAATGAATTTGGTTTAAATTCTTTTAAGTTGCTTTTATAAAACAAGTATTTTCTTAACATACGATTTTAAAAGGTTTTTAAAATGTTTTTAAACTTTGTTAAAGTTAAATTTGTTTTCACTTTAAGTCTTAAATTTAAAATGAAATTTAAAAGTAAATTTAAAATTAATTTTTTTTAAAATGCTTTGATAATGATAACTTGATCATTAATATGGAAAGTTTTATCTTAAAGTAAATTAAGATTTAATGATTTGTGATTCATTAAATTGTTAACGTAATTAAAATGGATAATTAATTTATTAATTAATTAATGATTTGGATTAATTAAGTAATTAAGGGTTTTAAAGTATTTAATTAAGGTTTAAGATTAATTATTTAAAAATAATTAATTTGTAATTAAGAATCATTAATTAGATAAGATTAGATTTTAATTAATGGTTAGAGATTAATTAATCTAGTAATTAAAGATTAATTAAGTTACAGTTAAACACTTAATTAATTAAATAATTAGGGATTAATTAATTGAGTAATAAAAATTATTAAATTTGTAATTAATAATGATTAATTTAAATTTAATTACTTAAGAGAAGTAATTAAAGATTTGTTAATAGTTAATGAAGTCATTAACTTCAAGTTATTAATCAATTAATTAATGTAATTAATTTTAATAATTAATTAGATTTATTAATTTAAAGATAATCATTTTTGAAATTGTTTAAGTTTAATTACTTAATGAAAGTAATTAAGGAATTAATTACTCAATGTAACTAATTGAGTTTAATGTGATTAGTTTAAGTTAGTTAATTAAGTTTAATTAATTTAAGATAATCACTCGTTGAATGGATAAGCATAATTACTTAATGTAATTAATGAAGTGTAATTACTTAGTGAAGTAATTAGTAATGATAATTACAGGATGTAATTAATTGAAGATTGAATGTAATTTTGGATTTAATTACTCTGTGTAATTAATCAAGGGATTAATTGAAGATAATTAATTAAGGAGTAATTAATTTATTTGATGAAGTAATTAAGGGTAGTTAATTACTGGATGAGATCAATCAAGAGTGATTAATAAATGTGGTTTAATTAACGATTAATTACTTAATGTAATTAATAGAAAAAGTAATTAGGGATCATTAATTAATATAATTAATAATGTAATTAAAGGTTGATTAATTAAGATTAATTAATCAAAAATGAAGTAATTAATAAATGTAATTAACTTTTAAAGTAATCAATTATAATTAATTAATAAATGAAGTAATTAAAGGATTAATTATTGTATTTGATTAAGAATAATTAATTTGTGAAATTAATTAAAGGATAATTACTTGAATGTAATTAAAGGATAATTAATAAGGGATGATTAATTAAGGTAGATAATTAGACGATAATTAATTAATTGATTTGTAATTAATTAATGATTATGTAAGCAAGATTTGTAATGATGAAAGGAATTAATTTAATTTACTTTAAATTAATTAGAGATAAAGTAATTTATTTAATTTATTTTAAATTAATTATGGTGTGATTAATTAATCCTTGTTTATGTATGGATGGATGATATTGGTTGCCTTGAATGGTTTGAGATCTCAGATATGAGATAAGTAATGCTGTGTGATATGGCTGCCTTGGTTGAAGTGTGATGATAATGTGAATTATCTATTTGTGATGATAATATGGATTGTCTTTTTGTGATGATAATGTGAATTATCTGTTTGTGATGATAATGTAGATTATCTATTGTGATATGTGAATTATCTATCTGTGTGTATATAGATAATGGAATTGAATTGTTTTAAAACTTAAAACAACTTGGACCTAAAAGATGGAGCTTTGGATTACGATGAGACCGGGATCGGGTTTCTAGATTTGGATCTCCGAAAACCACATTGATCCAAATTAACGATAGGTCGTGAATCTCAAGTGAAGATGAAGATTCAGAGTGCAAGGGTTATTGTCGTTAACTCTGAGGGTGATTCCAAAATGAGTGTAACGAGATAATGCCTTCGATTTCGTTCGAATCCGGAACGAACTTGTATGGACTGAATGCTTTCAGAACATCGTCAGGTGGACGATGAGCATTCTAAGAGATGTGTTCTCTAAAGGTAATCGTAGCCCAAAGCCTCATCAATAGGAATGGCTAAAATAGGGGAGGTGCAGCAATGCTAAGTGGGTCATGCCGAAGTATGACAAGATTTTCCCCTGTCTAGAAGTCCCTTTTTGTTCGGCCGTGCGGGCAGTTGGTTCGCGACCAACTACAGGGTTGTCTTGTTGGGGACTGTCCAGTAAGGGATGGTTCCGGCCTTGTGTTGCAGGGGATTGGAAGTAGTCCTCGGTACGGTGATTTAGGCCCCGTACTGTGACGGGCGGTTCCACGGTAATCCTGCCATTGTATGGAATCCAAAATCCACTATGTGCCATACGTTTTAGTTGTTCCCAACTATGTTGGAACGTGAGATGAAAGCATTTCGACTATTTTGGTATTTTACTTGAAAACCCTAGACCCTATTATAATATCACTGGATTTCCTATCAAATGTTTTGGTTAGCGTAAGGTAAAAACTTACCCATGTTTATGTGTGGGGAGTCTTACGTGATACCTTTTGTCTTCAAAGGTTTTTCAAAGTTAAGCAACTTTACACTGTTACTCACACCAGACCCATGTCTGACTCGGAGATTGTCTTCTGTTTTCTTAAACTCTCGTGTACTCAAATTTTTACGAGTAGCCAAGGGATTCAGGTTAGCTTGACGAATTGTGGAGGAGCAATGGAGAAGGAGGCTTCAGCGTTATAGATATTTATAGTGGTCTACTGTATTGGTTTCTCTGTGTTGTATATTGAGATGTAATAACTAGACAGGTGTTTATAACTGTCAAGTATGTGTTGTATAAGCTGTGTAACTCTGATCGATGTTGTATATTATGTGATTAATATAATTTATTCGTTTCACTATTGAGATTGTGATGTTGTTTTTCTTTCTTCTCTACCTTTTCTATTTTCTATCCCTTTCTTTCTTAATAATGATGCGTCATTTTGTGGAATGAATGGCGGGTCGTTACAGGTTTATTGAGAAACTAATTTGAATTGAAGTTGATGATTTGAGATTTAATTAAATTTGAATTTTGGAATTCGAGTTGATTTGAATTGATTTTGTGAAATTTGAGGAAACTATTTTATTATATAAAGTATTTTTAAATTATATTTAAAATGATTTTATATTTTACTTTACAAATTATTTTTAATATAAAATATCTTAATATACTAACTGTTTTAATATAAACTATTTTTATTTATAACTCTTTTATACAAACTATTTTACTTTATAAACTATTTTGTTATATATACTATTTTATTATATAAATCAGTTAAGTGGGAAGTATTATGATTTCAAAGTATTATGTTTTTGAAAGTGTTATTATTTCAAGTGTTTGGTTTCGAAAGTGTTATAACTTTGAAAATGCTATGATTTTGGAAAGGGATATATTTGAAATGGAAATGATATCATATTTGGTTTTGAAATGGAAATGATATCGTATTGATATGGTTTTGAAATGGCAATGATATTTTGGTTTTGAAGTATAAACTATTTGGAATGACCGCGGTGTTATAATAATGATTGGTTGTTAAAGAGACTGGGATCAGAAGTTGTCATACTCTCTGCCAACTCCGAAAACCACTTTAACAACAGTGTACGTGGTGGAAATTTCAGAATGAACCAGGATGGTGGAGATGTTCTATTGAGGTATATACGTGGACCCGACTCCAGTGAGTTGGCATAAGGTGGCTAAAATAGGAGCGATTCTCGGGCCAAGTGAGGTAGCTCCTTCGATCGGACACACTCCTTCGTATGCCATTCTATTACTTTGTGATTGTTTCGGTGTGAACCTTTGATTTTGGAAATATGGCTCGAGGTGGACAATAGCTGTGGCTATGCGTTACCACCAACCCGGATGCGTAATTAGTATATCTACCCTGGCATTGCCTTGTTGTGCCGTGTCACCTACCCTAGGGTGCCTTATACGAGTTTGTTTTGTACCATACCTATGTAATACCCTCTGATGACACCCAGTACGGGGGAGATTACGGTACTGTATAGACTATGAGAATATATAAAATGTGTTAAGAGGGATATGGGTAATGCCTTAACGCTATTTTAATAGTTTACTTTACTATAGACATTATTATAATAGCATATATTACTACATAGTAGACAGTTTAACAGATCCTTAGAGTATGATTATCTCAAACATCCTTTAAGTTACTTGTATTTTAGTTGATATTTCACTTGAGTTGGATTTATTGATATAAGAATGTTAATTTTGACTTGAGTGTTTGTGTTTTGCTTTACGCTCGGGTCAGACCGAGTGATATAGCTTTTGAGACTCACCTTTGGAGTTGGAGCTTCGTTTGGAGATCCATCTACATCTTTTCAGGCTGTAGTTATTCAGTTGATTCCAGTGATGCATTCTGATCCTGTATTTGACTATTGTATTTGAAACTTCTATTGTATCTTTTTTAACTCTAATATATATAGTAGCTTCATGAACTACTATTCATTTTGTTTCCAATGCATATTGTATATTACTCCGTGTCTGTGGTTCTGTGATTTATTTATTTACCGTATATGCCGAGTTTTGCCAAATATAAACTAACACTCTGGTATTTTGAGCAATTCAAATCCGACATGCGTGGATGCGAATGGTTGAAAATAACAGGTTGTTACACATTTTCTTTTTTGGATTTATCGGTAGAAATGTCATTCTTTCAAAATTTGTTCATTTCTAATGCTTTAAGAATTTCTTGAAATTACTGGTCATGAAAGTAATTACATCATCGTCATTATATAATTCATGATTTTCATTTGTAGTTAAATGCCAATGACTTTTCTCATTTTCATAATTTTATTTTCTTTCCCGCGCTTCATACGTCATAAAATTTCCAACTTATTCATCTATTTTCAAGTACATATATCATTTTCTTCTTCTATGAACAAGGACTTTTGATCTCATTCACTATAGAATGAATATAAGATCTTTCTAACACGGTCCACTTCAGAAGTAGTTTTTCCTAATGATACTAGTTTATGTAAAATACCATGAAATCTAGTTTTCATATTGGATATTGGCTCATTTAATTTTGTTTTAAAAAGTTGAAAGTCGGTTAACATAGATAATTTGGTTTATTTAAATTTTTTATATCTTCGTGTGTAACGTGTAGAGTCCTCAAAATTTCATATGCACTTTTATAGAACGACACTCTATCAAACTCATTTTTATCCACAGCATGCAATAGAATATTCATAGCCTCTAAATTATGGACCGGTTGTTTCATTTCTTCGATGGTCCATTATGCTAATTCGATTATAGCTCACTCTATTCAGTATATGTAGCATTCCAAATATATAATCCATTTGACTGTAAATATATTTTCATTCTACAAGATAAGTAAGCATAGTTACTACCACTAAAAAGAACAGGCCTAGAAGTAGATTGATCCTCTGTAAAAGTGTTAAAAGGCGTGTTACTAGTATTACCGATCATTTACTTTTTTAAAAATGTAGATTATGAACCTTTTGAACCCGCGTTCTCTAACACCAAATATGAGTCATGGAATATGCAAACACACTTACGCAGAACTTACCATAAGGTCACTAATACACTTGAAAATGGTGAATAATGTATACCAATTATTTGCAAGTTAACATGCAAATATATAAGTTATCTACTTGAATGAGTTATAAAATCAAAAGCACGTATAGATAATCATATAGTAAATACAAAGTAGAGTCAAAGTAAAGAGTAAATGATAATGGAATTTTTGTATTAGTTCGAATATCTACTTATACATCTAGTCCTGTACTCCTCGTATACAATTCACTATCACTTTCTTACTTTCCATGGGTGGAAATAATACCTTTACAATCTTACAATACCATGGGTTATAAGATGCACCTTTTGTCTTGACTTTCCAAAATGTCAAGAACGACTTTTCTTCACAATAATAAAGTGTATGCAAGTATTTGTATCTTAAATACAGAACTTTATAGTTTAGGTACAGTAATCCTTTAGACCCCTATAGCAACATATCTTTGAAATCGGTATGAAAAGACCAAAGATAAAATGGTAGAAAATTGAAGTACAGACTCTTTGAACTTTTGTGGCTTGCAAAACCTTAAAGAATATGAGTAAAAGCATATGGACTTTCAAAGAGAATGGGAGCATACTCAGGAGATATATGTATAAGAATGTAAAAATAAGAGAGAAGCGTAAAATTTAATGTTAACATTATTTTCCAAGCCTTCTTAAACAAAAGATGAAAGGATGTGTCCATTGGTGAAGAGCTAGCACCAAAATTATTATTTTTGAATTTTAATACACAAAATTTAGTTCCAAGGGGTATGTCGACATATGTAGTGTATTTTTTATTTTCTTTCTTCTATATTCAAATAGAGACTTCTACGCATTAGAACTTAGAATGTTTGTTTATATAAATATGGTTGGAGATAATATAAAGTTAAATAAAAGAAATTCAAAAGATATTACTACGTAGTCTTTAATAGAAATTTTAAGACTCAATAGACTTACCGAACACTTATTGGATCTTTTTCTTTGTAGCGCTTGTGTTTCATTAGTCTTGAGTCAAACATATTGAAACGACCTGGAATTTCGATCCCGAAAATTCCAGATAGTTAGGAAAAGTAGAAAAGAGATAGAAGAAGAAGAAACAGAAAACCAAACTTAGAATCTCACATTCGCAGCGGATAAAATATAATATCAAATAATATTCTTTACATAAAGAAAACAGTATCAGTCAATTTCATTTTAATACATCAGAGATTACAACATATATACAAACTCTGGACAGATATAATCAACATGTCCCAGATATACAACAATATATCACAGCGGATTCACTCCATGCGTTCCTGCCATCCAACTCATCTCCTGAGCTCCAGAGCGTCCTTACCTGAAAATCTGTAATACTCGGTTTGACCCGAGCATTACATCAAAGTAACACCCGGGTCAGGCTAGAAACCAGGGTGAGTAAACCCATCTAACATGGAACACAAATCATACAACTTATATAAACCTGGAGTAATTTGTATCAATTTACAACTTCACAAGTCATTATAGACATCATTTACATCACACATCAATTTCTAAATACCAAAACTTAAATTAAATGGTCCAATTCACTTAAATCATTCCATTTCAACCCATTGATTCCATATATCAATTTATAAAGAATCGAAGTGGTTTCGGGTATTTACTAATACCTTACTCCTGTCTCTTCGAATTCAATACCATCTTAACCCAAGTTATTCAAGTGAAATACAATTCAATTTTAAATACAAGATGTCACTTTTTACACAGCAATTCATCATCGATAGATAACCACACTATCATTGTCCATCCAAACATATCATATCACAAAACATTTCATATCAGAGATATCAATCAATTCAAGGCATTTGACATCATTCCATCATTCATAAGCAAGATTGATCATTTTCAGAAATTAATTTAATTTATCTATAATGAAATTAATTTATAATCTTAATCACTTAGATTACCTTTACTTAATATTAATCAATTATAAACCAATTAATCAATCATCTTTTAATTATCCTTCTTAATTAATCACCCTTGACTAATTATTTTTTTATTACAATAAGCAATTAACTCTTAATTAATTGCATAAATTAATCATCCTAAAGCACTTACATTGATTAATTATCCTATAATTAAACACACTCATTAATTATCTAACCCTTGGTTAGTTTTCTTAATCAATCGATCCTTAATTAATTACACTAAGTAATTAGCCCTTAATTACTTCTCCTAAGAGATTAACCTTTAATTACTTCCCATTAAGTAATTTCCCTTATATTAATTACATCTAGTAATTTATCCATCAATTACTTCACTAAATAATTACACTTATCAATCTCATTAGGTAATCATTCCTAATCAATTTCCAAAATCCTTTGATTAATTACACCAAGTAATTAATCCTTAATTACTTCTACTAAGTAATTATTCTTTAATTACTTATCATTAAGTAATTCTCTTTAATTAATTACATCCAGTAATTACACATTAAATTACTTACAGTAATTTTACTTATCAATCTCATTAAGTAATTATACTTAATCAACCATCAAGATTAACTTTAATTAATCAATCAATTAATCAATCACATTCATTTGACTAATTACAATTGAGTAATTCTCAAATACCCTTTAAACAAATTAATTAATCTTTAATTATCAGTTAATCAATCCTTAATTACAAATTGATTAATTTCTAATTACTTAATTAATTAGTCACTAATTACAACCTAATTACTAAATTAATTTATCACTAATCATTAATTAATTACTAAATTAATTAATCACTATTTATTAATTAGTTATCTCTAATTCTCTAGTTAATAATTCTTAATTACAAACTAATTGACCTCTTAATTAATTTATAACCTTAGCTATTAACTAATTGGTTACTTAATCAATAATTAATATAATTAATAACACTATAATTACTTCATTTAATTATCAAAATCTTAATCACCTTTAAGATAAATCATCATCTTTATTAATTACTTAATCATATTATTAAAAAAATTAACCTTTAATTATCACTTAATTATTTTATAACAATTAAGTTTAAAATATCTTAAATTCTAACTTAACAAACTTAAGTTAACAAACATATAATTTCTTAATTAAAGGTTTAGGAAACATTTATAAAGGAAAAAATTTATTTAAGATAAGTTTAAAACAATTTTCATTTCAAACTTACTTTAAAAACTTTTAAAAATATTATTAAAACTTGCATATCTTCTGCTTCGGGTTAAACCCGAACCTTATTCGAGACAGGCTTCGAGTTTCCCCCTTCCTCTTTTATCTTTTTTTACTCTTGTTAATTTTAGAAAAACATTACTGTTACACAACTCAACGAACACGAGCAAAATCTCGAGCATAGCCTTCACTATCCCAAGCTCCATTTCTAGGCTTCCTTCAAACCAAACACCCAGACACATGAACGTCACAGTGCACGTGCACAGTTCAACCACGCCACGGCGACCATCGACTATATCCTCCACACGTCAACGGTCAACCAAATGATCGATTCAGACTCTTAATTCCTCAGCACGATGCCCAAAACAAATTTGAGCATTCCAGTCGAAAACTGGAAAGCCCACATCACCAGAAGTCTTCCCTGAACCATTGACGCCGACCACCGGACTCTCCCAAACTCCATCCACAGCCTCGCCAGCCTCTATTCTACAACCTCCCGAGCCCATGTGAAACTCGATCACCCATAGTCACTGCACCGACCACATTCAATCTCAACCCTTAAACCCTTGTTTAACCCACCCCCGACGCCATGGCCATCGATCACCTCTTTCACCATTTTTCCCGGCTCCCAGTCGACAACCAAGCATCGATAAAAACCCCTACGACCAAATGTTCGTCGATCGCCTAAAAATGGTCAAAAACCATTCTCTGTTCAATTTTGAATTGCATCTTCGATACTCGACTAAAAATCGAAATATACATCTTAAAAATCCTAATTTTAAAGTAGATTCAGACTATATACTTGAATTATTTAATTGTTGACAACAAATTTTATCAGTTTTGAGTTTTTACTGTAAAACTATCCTCCTAGAGAAGACTGACATCAATTTATATCCAAACCATTTTTAAAACTCAAATCTATCCTTCCTAACAATTTATATTCAAATATTATGACCTAAAATAAATCTCAGAGAGCCTTTGATTTGATTTTTTTAAATTTGAGAATAAGGAACAGAGCAGAGTATTTTTTTCCAGACGTGCACACAGAAATAACTATAGACATATATACATATAGCATTAAATACAACATGCAAACCATTTTTTACTTATTCAAACTCAAATTTTTCTACAGGCATCAGGATTTAAACATATCTAAAGTTTTTGGAAACAATTTGCTTACTCACCTGATGATGAATGAACAGAAAGGTTTGAATCTGGAAAAATACTTGAATGCTTAAGACTGGAAACTTTGAAATTGCTTTTGATCTTGATGCAGGTTGAAGAGTTGTTGAGAAGATCGCTTGATTATTTTGTATTGCTCAGGTTTTGAATTTGCTTTGACTTTTGAACTGAAAATCCTTGTTGCTTTTGAAATTACTGGTTGTTATTTGAAAATCTAGAATTGCTTGATTTAGATTAATATGTTATTTGAATAATTTTATATTTTAGTGTTATAAGGTTTTGGTTCTTAATTCAAAATTATAGATCAGAAAAGAGAGGGGAAAAATATGTTAATATAACTTAGTTTGATTTATTTCAGGATAAAAAGAAAAATAAAGGACACTTGTTAAATTTGCTTACAAATGTCATTAGCACGCCATAATCAATGTACACTTGTACTTAGATAAAAAATTAGGCTTACATTTGTATTTTCATGAAACAACTTGTTTACATTTGTTATAATGCATAGAATTAGCTTACATTTGTTATTTTGTATATGTGTTTGTATTATAATGTCAATTTATTTTTATTTTATAAATAACTTAAGTGTTTTTTTTTATATTTTAAACTTCTCTTATATTTATCTATCTAATAATTACTTCCCTTAATTTATGTAAATATGATCTTTTTGAAGAAAATAACATAAAACAAGTTATATACTAATAAAATCATATGTAAAAATATATTTTTAAATACAAATATTTTAAGATGTTTATCCTTTGAATTTCCTATTCAAATTCAGTTTCAATTTAATATCCAAATTAAAATCCACTCATATATATATATATACACATTTAAGCAAACAATCCTTATTATTTGTTTCATCTATAAATCAATGTTTAAATAAATTAAATCGTGTTAATTTCCAACCAACGGATATCTGAAAATCCGGGTTATCGCATTCCTCCCCCCTTTGAATCTTTTCATCCTCGAGAAGAAATGAAGCCAAAATTTATTTAATACTTAAAATCAGATAAATCACTCTTTTATCATTTTTAAAAAACTTTTAAAAATCTACATAGTATTACAAAAATAGTTTTATAAAAATACTTTTGATAACTCGATGTCCCAACCAGTCCATCCTTGTTCTCACATAAATTCGGTCATACGTTGATCAGGCGTAAGACTGAAAATCTATAAGTACTTGGTAAACCGGTTTTCAACACCCACTGAAAATACTTGGAAAATAATTTTATTGAAAATATAGAAAATATTTTTGAAAATAGAGGAAATATCTTTGGTGAGAATCCTCTACAAATCTTCACCCCCATCCATGGTCGTAGTTACATCCTGGGTTACATTGCCATCGCAACAAAAGTCCATGTAACTGTAGGCACTCCGCCCCCCTCGATTATGCCATGGAACCCGCCATAGATCGCAGTTAGATTCCAGGGTTACGTTGCCATCACATCAAAAGTCCATGTAACCGTAGGCATCAGCCCCCTCGATTTTCGCTTCCAAAAATGAAACTTCTCCACTCCCACATAGGTCGCAGTCTACCGATGTAAAATCAAATATAGACTGTTGGCTCTCGGTGGCACACACGACTTTCACTATGTTACCATAGGTCGCAGTCTACCGATATAAAGTCAAACGTAGACTGTTGGCTCTCAGCGGCACACACGACTTTCGCTATGGTCTATAGTAGATCACAGTGACATCGAGTTAAACTGTCGTCACAACATAACTCAAATGCCTCTGTAGGCATCAGTGCCCTCGACTTTTGCTACACACTACTCAAAATCCTCATGAACTAGTTTTGTCCGGACTCCTCACAGGATCAACATTAGAACCCTCCATAGGGTTCAAGGCAGTACCACCCTATGGCACTCTTGAGAAGTTCATTTCAAGGGAGCGCCTTTTTCCCCAGAGCCAATCTTAAAACACTTTATACTATACTCTTATAGTATCTTTCAAATCATACCCTTTATGATTTTCATCCAAATCTCCTTTACACAAAATCGATTCCCAAAATCGATAATTCTTAAACTAGGCTTTCCAAACTCCAATATTGATTTTACCCAAAGATCAAAAAGCCTATCCAAATCCAAAGATTCCAAAAACCTTTCTCAAAATCATTCTCATAAGATCCTTTATATATATATATATATATATATGTGTGTGTATATATATATATAACTTTAAAAATCTTTAGATCACTTCAAACTTGTACAAATTCCCTTTTATACTTCAAACACTTTCAAAAATCCTTTCCTTCTAGCAATAGATTCAACCAGGGGAGATTTATTTTATATAACAAAGATATATAACTTTGTTTATTCCAAATCAAATATTCAAATTTGATTACTCTATAAAGTCACTTACCAGTTTACTTACTTCCATAAAGTAATTTTTTACCATAGAAATATCCAATTTCCACTTTACTTCATCATATATTTCACAAAATATACCTTTCATTTCAAAAACCATTTCACGTTTCTTATCCACAAATTCCCAGTATCAATTTCATTCAAATCCGTACGATGTACACATATCATCCATACGCTATACCTATCTGATCGCTCACTCGATCACACAATTTCATTTCCAAACTAGTATCGTCCACCCGACTTCCTAGTGCTGACTCAGATCTGGTTTCTTGATCAGAAACCGTCATTCTCCTTTAATAGCTATAACTATGATAGAGACAGAACTAATCAACAATCCATATTCAGGTTCGTCGTCGAAAATCGAGTGAAAAATCCTAACTCGGGTCGATATACTATCTCGAAATTATGTGCTCGAATCTGGATCAAATCACTATGCGAATAGAATAATATACGTACATCCTACGTATTTATCTTTATTGGTTATTAGCCATATAAATTCTCTTTCTATTCACCTTCACTTTAATTTTCATTTACTTACTCACAATTGCTTAAATCCTCATTCGGATTATCACCTCAATTCTTATCTCAAATGGATACTTAATCATAAACAGTTTGCACTCTGACCAGCTTATATTTAGAAAATAGCTTGAAAAGTTAAAAATAGATAAGTAGTTGAAAAATAATTATTAGATGTCAAATAGCTGTAAAATAGTTAAGTAGTTATAAAATAGTTAGATAATTGTAAAATAGTTATAAAATAGTAATCGGTTTATAAAACAAATGCAAAATAGTTAAATAGTTCTAAAAATAATTGTGAAATAAGTATAAAATAATTTAGCTTTAAAAAGAGAGACTGTATAGTAAGTAGCTTGGAAAAATAGATTTATATTAAAACAATTTATTTTGAAAATAGTCCAGAGCCAAACTGTTCAATTCCCAATCTCCAATCCCATCAATTCAATTTAAATTTCCACTTCCATTTAAATAAACTCAATTCCAATTTAAATAACTTCAATTTCTATTGAAATTGATTTAATCCCAATTCAAGTTGAATTAATCCTCAATTTCTTCCCTAAATTCAAATCAAATTCCATTTGAATTTACTTATTCAACTTTAATCACAGTTTTAATTAATTCAAATCAAATTCAATTTGAACTAATTCAATTAAAATTTCAAATTCAAACCATCCCGAATTATATAAATTCGAGTTAAATTTTTAAATGTTGATTTAATCCTTTAAATCAAATCAACTTATATTTTTAAACCATTTAATTCTGAATCCAAATTCCATTTTTAACCTATTTCAATGTTCAAATAATAATTCAAATCCTTTTTGAACAACTAAATCTTTGAAATTTAATTTATCACCAAATTTCAATTTTGAAACCAAACCTTTGAAGTTTTATCTTAAAAATTCAAATCTTAGGTCCAAAATGATTCCATTTTATCTTAATAATGGATATATTACCACACCCATTTCTTCATTCATTTAAACAAATCCAATTTCAGCTTAAAGATTATTAATAACAATAGGATGGTATCATTCAAATTATTTTAAAACATCCATCCATTTCCAATTTATAGATCGCAAACCTATTCTGAGATCACACAAACTCCCAATTCATGTTATCCATTTAACTTCCCAAGTTAAATCCCAATTTCACCTTGAAATTTCCAATTCAGGTTACTTGTTAAATTATTTAACTTTTCCAAAGTTAAATTCAATTTACTTAATCCAGCTAACCTTACCCAATTCGAATTCCCATTTCAAATTTTAAACTTCACAATAATAATATTACCACTTATAAGTTCAAAAAAAACTTATCACATTGGGTATCATATCTCATTCCAAATTTAAAACTCAACATTTAGAGTTTATTTCAAACCATCTTTGATGTTATGTATATTCCTCATATATACATAGTATTTTAAACCACCGTTGGTTTTTAATTTAAAACAAATTTCTTTAAATTTTCAAACAACTCTTGTTTGAATTAGGACCCTTTCATTCAAATACGTTAAATAATATTATTTATTAAATAACATTTCTTTATCATTTTGAAACAATTTTCAAATTCTGGACCCGGATTTAAAACTTCCCAATTTAAATCATTTTCAGTTCCAATTTATAAGTCATACTTGCCTAAATGTTTTACTTCCCTAAAACATTTCATTTTTCTTACTCATTACTACACATTTTATTATTAAACACAACAATCATTTATGATAATAACTAAGATTATGATATCTGGAAACCAATTCATATTATCTTATTCTGAAACTCTTCCGCAAATTCAAGATTTTAATTTCAGTTTGAATCCATTTCAAACTTATCTTTATTCAATTTAAATTTGGTTTTATTTCTATTACCACTTAATTCTTTATTATTACTTTTAATTCAATTAATATAACAGCCAATTAACTTAATATTTATTAGAAAGAAATATTGCTTTATATATTTAAATATATTCTTATATAAAATCATTTAAAATCTTTATATAAGAAAATAACAAGTACGCTCTCATATATATACACACTCAACTCATTCTAGGGTACCATTGACCCTATCCTTAATGAATAATCCCACCAGAGCCAAGGTTCTCCTTTAACCATCGCTATGATACCAAAATGAAATGACCCAGAATTTCGATCCCGAAAATTCCAGATAGTTAGGAAAAGAAGAAAAGAGATAGAAGAAGAAGAAACAGAAAACCAAAATCAGAATCTCACATTCACAGCGGATAAAATATAATATCAAATAATATTCTTTACACAAAGAAAGTTGTATCAGTCAATTTCATTTTAATACATCAGAGATTACAACATATATACAAACTCTGGACAGATACAATCAACATGTCCCAGATATACAACAATAAATCACAGCGGAAACACTCCATACGTTCCTGCCATCCAGCTCGTCTCATGAGCTTCAGAACGTACTTACCTGAAAATCTGTAATACTCAGTCTGACCCGAGCATTACATCAAAGTAACACCCAGGTCAGGCTGGAAACTAGCGTGAGTAAACCCATCTAACATGGAACACAAAGCATACAACATATATAAACTCGGGGTAAATTGTATCAATTTACAACTTCACAAGTCGTTATAGACATCACTTACATCACACATCAATTTCTAAATATCAAAACATAGATTAAATGGTCCAATTCACTTAAATCATTCCATTTCAGCCCATTGATTCCACATATCAATTTATAAAGAATCGAAGTGGTTTCGGGTATTTACTAGTACCCGACTCCGGTCTCTTCGAATTCAATACCATCTTAACCCAAGTTATTCAAGTGAAATACAATTCAATTTATATACAATATGTCACTTTTTACGCAGCAATTCATCATCGATAGATAACCACACTATCATTGTCCATCCAAACATATCATATCACAAAACATTTCATATCAGAGATATCAACCAATTCTTGGCATTTAACATCATTCAATCATTCATAAGCAAGACTGATCATTTTCAAAAATTAATTTAATTTATGTCTAATTAAATTAATTTCTAATCTTAATCACTTAGATTACCTTTACTTAATATTAATCAATTATAAACCAATTAATCAATCATCCTTTAATTATCCTTCTTAATTAATCAGCCTTCACTAATTATTATTTTTATTACAACAAGTAATTAACTCTAAATTAATTACACAAATTAATCATCCTAAAATCACTTACATTGATTAATTATCCTATAATTAATCACACTCATTAATTATCTAACCCTTGGTTAGTTTTCTTAATCAATAAATCCTTAATTAATTACATTAAGTAATTAGCCTTTAATTACGTCTCCATAGTGATTAACCTTTAATTACTTGCCATTAAGTTATTTCCCTTATATTAATTACATCCATTAATTTATCCATCAATTATTTCACTAAGTAATTACACTTATCAATCTCATTAGGTAATCATTCCTAATCGATTACCTAAATCCTTTGATTAATTACACCAAGTAATTAATCCTTAATTACTTCTACTAAGTAATTATTCTTTAATTACTTCTCATTAAGTAATTCTCTTTATATAATTACATCCAGTAATTGCACATTAAATTACTTATAGTAATTTTACTTATCAATCTCATTAAGTAATTATACTTAATCAACTATCAAGATTATCTTTAATTAATCAATCAATTAGTTAATCACATTCATTTGATTAATTACAATTGAGTAATTCTCAACTACCCTTTAAACAAACTAATTAATCTTTAATTATCAGTTAATCAATCTTTAATTACAAATTGATTAACTTCTAATTACTTAAGTATTTAGTCACTAATTACAACCTAATTACTAAATTAATTTATCACTAATCATTAATTAGTTACTAAATTAATTAATCACTATTTATTAATTAATCATCTCTAATTATCTAATTAATAATTTTTAATTACAAACTAATTAATTTATAACCCTTAACTATTAACTAATTGATTACTTAATCAATAATTAGTATAATTAATAACACTATAATTACTTTAATTAATTATCAAAATCTTAATTACCTTTAAGATAAATCATCATCTTTATTACTTACTTAATCATATTATTAAAAAAATTAACCTTTAAATATCATTTAATTATTTTATAACAATTAAGTTTAAAATAACTTAAACTCTAACTTAATAAACTTAAGTTAACAAACATACAATTTCTTAATTAAAGGTTTAGGAAACATTTATAAAGGAAAGAATTTATTTAAGATAACTTTAGAGCAATTTTCATTTCAAACTCACTTTAAAAACTTTTAAAAATATTATTAAAACTTGCATATCATCTACTTCGGGTTAAACCCGAACCTTACTCGAGACTGGCTTTGAGTTTCCCCCTTCCTCTTTTATCTTTTTTTTAACTCTTGTTAATTTAAAAAAAACACTGCTATTACACAGCTCAACGAACACGAGCAAAATCTCGAGCCTAGCCTTCACTATCCCGAGCTCCATTTCGAGGCTTCCTTCAACCTAAACACCCAGACACATCAACGTCACCGTGCACGTGCACAGTTCGACCACGCCACCGTGACCACCGACTATATCCTCCATACGTCGACGGTCAACCAAATGATTAATTCAGACCATTAATTCCTTACCACGATGCCCAAAACGAATTTGAGCATTCCAGTCGAAAACTAGAAACACCACATCACTAGAAGTCTTCCCTGAACCATCGACGCCGACCACCATAGTCTCCCAAACTCCATCCACAGCCTCGCCAGCCTCCATTCTACAATCTCCCGAGCCCATGTGAAACTCGACCACCCATAATCACTACGCCGACCACATACAATCTCAACCCTTAAACCCTACTTTAACCCACCCCCGACGCCATGGCCATCGATCACCTCTTTCACCATTTTTCCCGACTTCCCAGTCGACAACCAAGCTTCGATGGAAACCCCTACGACCAAATGTTCGTCAATCGCCAGAAAAAGGTAAAAAACCATTCTCTGTTCAATTTTGAATTGCATCTTCGATACTCGACTAAAAATCGAGATATTCATCTTAAAAATCCTAATTTTTATAGTAGATTCAGACTATATACTTGAAAATCATTTAATTGTTGACAACAAATTTTATCAAGTTTGAGTTTTTACTGTAAAACTATCCTCCTAGAGAAGACTGACATCAATTTATATCCAAACCATTTTTAAAATTCAAATTGTAACGATCCTGAATTTTAATTAATTTTAAATTGATAATTTATTTTAATTTTGAATAAAATTGTGAAATTTATTGGTAAATTACTTTGAATTTCTTATAATTCATATAAAAAGATATGTGTTTATTTTATTAAGTTTTAAAAACGATTTCTTTTAGAATTTAATATATAAATAGTGAATGAATGAAAATGTAAGATAAGTTGATAAGTATATAAGTTAAAAATAAATATCTTAAGATATTTGGTTATGTAAACTATATATACATCAAAACAAATTAGTTAAAAAATTCAACAACATAATAAATATAAAATCTCATCTATATTACGAGGCAATAGAACAAAAGTAGTTAAATACATTCAAATATGAAACAAGTATGCATACAAGAAGACATGAAACAAAATATAATCTTCAGCCGAAGTTACCAAGTATTGCAAATAAAAAAAACATAAAGTACTAAGGCAAGAATCAAACAAATAAATGCAAATATCCTAATTACACGACATTTTATCTCATCAGCCACTAAAAATAGTGATCATCTCTAGTATACAACATACTTACATCAGCCTACATAAAGTATGGAAGGAGGTATGGCAAAAGATCAAAGGACTTAAGCATTAAATGCAAGATCATCATCAGCCTCCATACCAAGAAAAGTTTTTGGCCAACAAAAGATGGAAGGTATCTCTGATCCTACTTTGTACAAACAAATAATATTACATTGTACAAAATACATCACCACCCTGTACAACCACTGTATACCCCATTTCCATATATTATCATCAGTTCATCCATAAGCTATGCAAAACTGAAGTGAATATATTTTCAAATTTAAACAATAAAAACTTCAACTTAAAACAACTTGAACCATTTCAAATCAGAGATCAAAAGAGGAGCTGCAGCTAGTATAATGTCAAGCCTGGTTTAACATTTCAAACTCTACTCTGTTCTTCTTCTCAGACTAATGTAAGTAACTTCATATTTCAAATTAACCTAAGTTTTAATCTAGTTGCCTGATGAATATTAGAGATTTTGTTTGTGTGAAAAATATATGCATTGCACTGAATTTTGGTGAGATGAAGCCTGCATACTGTTATCTGGATATACCTCTGTTTATGGATTTCAAAACTCTGGGATAATTGAAAAATCATTACAGCTTAATCTATTGATTGTTAGGACAAAGCATATAAACAAAATATGTTTGGTTGAGTATAAAGTAGATTTTAAAATTTAATTCATGTTAAATAAAGTTGATCTGCTCTGGGACAAACTCAAGAACAGTACAAAGTTAGTACAAGTGACATTTTCAAACATCTTGGATTATCGATTCAAGTTTACAAACTGATTTCTTAATCAAAATTAGGATTTTTAAAGCTTAAATCGAAATTTTCAGATGTGTGATGAGAGAGCAGTTCCTAGTTGAATTAAAAATGCTTTTCAACAAATCCCCAGTGATCGAACGATTTTAAAATGTTGAAATTTTGTCTGAAGCTTGCTTGATCTTCGTAGAATCCAGGAAAAATGGAAAAAAAATTATCGATTGCATAAATTATTGTGTAGAGACGAGTTTAGGGTTTAAGGTTCTGTTTTGGGTCAAGGGAGAAGATGAGATCGCCGTGACGTCGGCGAAGCAGTTAGAGCGGTCGCACTAGGGGGATTCGAATCATTGGGTATCAGAGAGGCTTCGAGCAAGATGGCGTGTTCACAGGTGGCCAGAGAAGGTGGTTCGAAGCGGGTTTTAGCAACCCAGTTTTATTCTAGTCGAACCCATAGGCTAGATTTTCGAATTCGTGATAGTTTTTGATTCTGGGTGGTTCGATGGATTGTGGAAGTCAAAGTCGACTTGTTGGGGGTGGTCGTAGACGCCGGAGCGTTGCTGGCAATGGGGGCATGTGCACCAGGTCTCCGTGCACAGTTGGGTTGGGAAGAAGCGAAGTTACTCGGGTTTTCACTCGAAGCAGTTCGAGTTCCTCTCGTGCTCGTCTCGGGTAGGAAGAAGGGGATTTTATTTTGAGGAGTTTCAACTTGTACCAAGTTACTTTGAATAAAGGAAATTGTTAAAAGTTATATAAAAAATAAATTAGAATGGAAGTTTTTACAAAGTAAAGGAAAGTAACAAGAATTTTGAAGCTAAATATTAACGAGTATCAAATATAAATCATAAAGCAAATGTCTTGAATTTAATTTGTTTGACTTGATAATCTTCAAAAGAAATGTGATAATGATTCAATTAAGTAATAAATCAAGATAGATGGGTTATATTTAATTAAGGAAGGACTTGACTAATTAAGAAATAATTAATGTGTCTAGGTATTTTACAGGATAAATAGTGATCGTAATTTTATTTGAGTTAGTGCAATTGAATCGAAGGATAATTAATTAATGGGTTTAATTTAGGGATCATTAATTAAGGCAAGTGATTAAAAGTTATTAAATTATGTGATTGAATTGAAAATTACTGAATAATTAATAAATTTCAATAATTAATTTAATGGTTTGCTTGGTGTTAATTAAAGATTTAAAGATGATCAATTTATTTTGTGTAAATTAAATTAATTAGTGTTTAAAGTGATAAATAACTTGAAATTAACTACTTAAGTTAATTAATGAATGATTTATAAGTTAATTAATTAAGTAATTTAATTAGGAATTAATAAACGATTAACTAAGAAATTAATAATTAATGATGAATAAGCAAGTGTCGTTAATTAATAATTGAGTGTTATTAGTTAATAATTAAAGTTATTAATTAATGATTAAGGAAAGAAATTAAGACATAATAATTGATTTCAAAATAGTTTGTTAATTTAATAATTTGAAAAGGGATAAGAATTAATTTGTAATTAATTTATCAGGATTGGGTAATAAATTCATAAGTAATTAAGTTACTTGGAAATAAAGTGAATCAATTAGGATTAAAACAATTAATTAATCTTACTTATAAATGTTTATTGAACGCTTGACTTTACTTATAAATGATTGTATTGTATAAAATACCTTGAATTGATTGTCCTAACTGATTGTGATATTTTGTACTGTGGATTGAGCCGTGTATGATTATTCATTTATTTACATTTGTATATTATCTGTGAATCTGTGAATGAGCGATAAGCGTTATGTTTATATCGCTTATCAACTATATTTTCTGTGTTTTAATCTGCGATGATTGAAAAATGTTGCACTATTGTGTTGAACCCCTGGACCACACCCTACACACACAAAATATGGATTTCACGAGGAAATCGATTAAGTCACAGATTTTTGAAATGATTTTTTTTAAAGTTGAATATTTTAATTCAAATGTTTTGGAAATGGATTGGGTTTAAAGTGAAAAGCAATTGAAATGGAATTTCAAAGATGAAATTATTTTGAATAACTTGATTAAGATTTGGAATTTAAATATTTTGATTTCAATTTGAATTCAATACTTAAAATTGAATTCTATGATTTGAAACTAGGGATTAACGATATTATACTAGTTATATAGGAGTCAAACCATTTTTAAAGTATTGTTCTTTTGGGAATTTGAATTTAACCCAAAGATTATAATTTGTATAAATGAAATAGAGTTTTTCCGAAATAAGACTGTTGTTTCTAAATAATAAAAAGCTTTCATGGGAGAAATGAATTTCAAATTGTATTAAAGGGATTTCAAATTTAAATTGAAATGGTCTTCCAAGTTATAGATGAATGTCTGGAAACGAATTTTGAAAGAGAATATTTGGGAACGAATTTTGAAAGATATAAGTTAAATCTTGATTTAAAGATTTAATGAATTAAATCCAATTGAAATGGAATTGTTTTGAAAAACAGGAATAAATCTTTGTGAAGCTAGGTGAACTTTTATGAAATAAATCCTTTTGTTTTGAAAGATATGAAATGGTAATTAGTTTAAACCATTTGAAAGAAATTTTTGAATTATTAGGTTGTGACTTAATTGAAATCCCATATCCATATGGTTTAAATGTTGCGCTCAATATTCGGTTTAGCCGGAAAAGGACCTTTGGGTCGTATAACCTATTCCGAATATGTGATACGTCGTTATGGATAGCATTGAAGACCGGTGGTGAAGACCGGGTATTTGCGAGAATGATAGGACGGCCTATCGATTGTCTCTGCGCTGAGTTGCTCCGGTATAGAGATTCCCTAAGTGATGGGAAGTCCAATCGGGATTGTGAATACCCGGATTGCAAGGACTTCTTTGGAAGTGCCTTCGGTTCTGTTCGAACCTGGAACAGACTTGTATGGATAGTATGCCTGACATTACAAATTGAGATATAAAGCTGATTTCTTTCAAATATATTTCTGTTGGTGGTGGAGAATTTATTCTCTTAGCTTAACACCCTTCTCTGAGACGTACGAGCTCAGAGGTTATGTAGTTGAAGGTTATCAGCAATATATTCCTAATTTGGTAATGTGACATGCTGAGTGTTGCTGTGAAATGATCATTGTTTGATCATTTGTGATATGGTCATTCATCTTTGTGATCATTTCTATGATCATTTGTTGACCCAAAGCACAGCTTTTGTATAAAGCGTGGCTTTGTGGACAAGACTTCGTCGGACCTCACACCCCGGAATGGTCAAAACAGGAATGATGCAGCAAGGTTATTGGAGGTAGCGCCCTTTAGGGTATGTGCA
The DNA here is from genome assembly GCA_030765085.1 of Allium cepa. Classification (NCBI taxonomy): domain Eukaryota; kingdom Viridiplantae; phylum Streptophyta; class Magnoliopsida; order Asparagales; family Amaryllidaceae; genus Allium; species Allium cepa. Next base: position 441,407,874 of record CM060938.1, on the reverse strand, counting down.
TTTCCTTCTGGATAGAGGTGGTATCATGGTATGGAGCCTAGATATTTAACCTATGTGGTTACTGCGAATTTATTACTTTGTGGTTGTTGGTTATCGGGATCCCGAGAAAAGGTTGTTTACGATCGGGGGATGGCATACTCGTGGCAGTAGTTACCCAATTAGGGGTAACCCGGCCTTGTGTTGGCAGAGATCTGGTTAGGTTCTCGGGGACGTCCTTCTAGAGGCATTCTCATGTGGCAATGGGAAGTTCCTTGGCCTGACCATTTGTTGGAAATCCAAAGAAACAATACGAGATTTGTACAGTTTTAGTTGTATAACCAGCCATGGAATGTGGCGGTAACCTGCTATTGAACATGGTAGCTATAGTAGGCATAAGTGCGAAATGTCTATGTTGGCTAAGATTTATATCTTTACTTTCGAAATGAATTTTACTACACTATGCACTAGTAATAATATACAATGTTTCTTTTAATGCGTATCAAGCATCTTTGACTATCATAAGGAGAAATCTCCTCCGATTCTGCATTTGCATTGTGTGTGTGTGCGGGAGGCCTTATGGTAGTCTCATTTCTAAAAAGCATTGCGAATTGATTTTTAAATATTTCGTTGTTTGTTTTTAAAGATAAACTGTTTTTTTCTCTCACACCAGTCCCTTGACTGATCCGGAGTTTATTGTTTCTTTCCTAAACTCTGGGTGCTCATTATTTTCTACACGAGCAGTCTAGAGTTGGGTTTTTTAGATAGTTAGGTTCAGTGAATTATCTAGAGCTAATTTCAGTCTTTGGATATGGACGAGACTTGCTTGTCTTAGTGTATCATGATGTTGATTCGAGCTGCTGCTGGAGTTCTTCCTTGAAGACTATCTTAGAGTTATTTGTTTCGCTGCTAGTGTTATGTATTTTCTTTCCACTACTATTTCTTGTATCTTATCTCTGATGTATATTGATATCTATTGGATCATTTGTTGTATCAGATATTGTATCAAAGCTGTATATCAATGTATTATTCTTTTTCTTCCGCTGTGTTGTTTACTTAATTGTGTTATAATCTCCGGCGAATCGGATTTGAACGGTCGAATCTACGGCATTCGAATACAATTTGAAGTATGGATGTCGATTTTCGAGCGTGAAAAATCCACGTCGTCACACAAATCATATCCTTCCTAACAATTTATATTTAAACATCATGACCTAAAATAAATCAGATGGAGAGAGAGCCTTTGATTTGATTTTTTTTTTTTTAATCTGAGAATAAGGAACGAAGCAGAGTATTTTTTATCCAGACATGCATAGATATATATACATATAGCATTAAATCCAACATGCAAACCATTTTTTACTTATTCAAACTCAAGTTTTCTACAGGCATCAGGATTTAAACATATCTAAAGTTTTTGGAAACAATTTGTTTACTCACTTGATGATGAATGAACAGAGAGGTTTGAATCTAGAAAAATACTTGAATGCTTAAGATTGGAAACTTTGAAATAGCTTTTGATGTCGATGCAGGTTGAAGAGTTGTTGAGAAGATCGCTTGATTATTTTGTATTGCCCAGGTTTTGAATTTTCTTTGACGTTTGAACTGAAAATCCTTGTTGCTTTTGAAATTACTGGTTGTTATTTGAAAATCTAGAATTGCTTGATTTAGATTAATATGTTGTTTGAATAATTTTCTGTTTTAGTGTTATAGGGTTTTGGTTCTTAGTTGAAAATTGTAGATCAGAAAAAAATGAAAGAGAAGGGGAAAATATGTTTATATAACTTAGTTTTATTTATTTTAGGATAAAAAGAAAAATAAAGGACACTTGTTAATTTTGCTTACAAATGTCATTAGCATACCATAATCAATGTACACTTGTATTTAGATAAAAACTTAGGCTTACATTTGTATATTCATGAAATAATTTGTTTACATTTGTTATAATGCATAGAATTGGCTTACATTTGTTATTTTGTATATATGTTTGTAATATAATGTCAATTTGTTTTTATTTTATAAATAACTTAAGTGTTTTTTTTTATATATTTTAAACTTCTCTTATATTTATCTATCTAATAATTACTTCCCTTTATTTATATAAATATGATCTTTTTGAAGAAAATAATATAAAACAAGTTATATACTAATAAAATCATAAATAAAAATATATTTTAAATCCAAATATTTTAAGATGTTTATCCTTTGAATTTCCCATTCAAATTCAAATTCAATTTAATATCCAAATTAAAATCAACTCATATATATATTTACATTTAAGCAAACATCCTTATTATTTGTTTCATCTATAAATCATTGTTTAAATAAATTAAATCCTGTTAATTTCCAATCAATAGATATCTGAAAATCCGGGTTATCACATATATCTTTCATTTGCTTGATATAATTCTTTATTTATATACTCATGTGCTTTCTTTTATTCACCGAGTATCTTGTTTATCTCTGTATAATACCACTATAATATATCTAAAAATTTTGCACAACTCAATGAAAAGTTAGTATTAATATTTATATAGTCGTTATCATCAAAATCAATACTTAAAGTATCAATAATAGTTGTCTAATAAAAATTGAAGACCTCATCATAGAATCATAGGTAGAATATACCACACATCAGAAATGCATGAACAAAACCATTGAACATCTTGATCCTCACCCATATAGTTCCCATGCAACTACAAGTAGTGTCGTTTCTTAACATTATTTTTTATCTTCTTCTTTAAAAAGATAAAGATGCGACTCCTATAAGGTTTCATATGGAATGAAGCACCTAAATCCAAAACCTAGTGGTTGCAGCATCTGTTGGAACATCTATTGAAAGTACATCATCATTCACCATAACCAATTAAGAATTGGTTGTCTCCTATTTCTTTAACTTTGGAAAATCCTTTACTCAACTACCATTTGTAACACCACTATTTTTAATACATATTATTATAGAAATTTAGTTGAGTAATAATGTGGGGTAAATGGACTAAGTATAGAGATAGGTCGAAATTTTAAAGTTAATGGAGGAGTATTGACATTTTATATAGAAAGAAAAAAATTAAGGGTTTTAAATTAATTTAGGGGTGAATAAGGAAGGGAAAGTTAATAAACATTAATAATTCCATTAATCTTCTCTCCTTCTTCCTCATATTTCATTTACTCCTCCTAATAAAGAAAGGTAAAGAAAAGAGAAAACTCCATTAAAATCTATCAAACTAAAGAAAGAAGAAAAAGCTTGAGGAAGAAGGCTAAGAGGCCAAGGGGCTAATTCCCTCCTAACTTAAACTAACCAACGTGAATAACATTATCATCCATATATATTCATATGTTTGATTCTCAGATTTGGATGGATCCAAGTTGTTTTATGATGTCAAAACATAGTTTTTGTTAAGATACTCATTTAAATGGTTTAAGGAATATTATATGTCAACTCATGATGTTAAAAGTTGGGTTTTTGGATTTAAAACCAATATTGATAATCTTTTAATATTTGAATTTTGATATGTTGTATATAATGTTAAATTGGAGATGATTTTTTAATTTCATAATTTTTGGAGTTTATATGAGTTTTCTATGATTTTCTAAATCGGATAGGGGATATAATTTCAAAGTTTAGTTGCTTAAAATATGAAAATAATTATTTTCATTGAATTTTAAGTGTGGTAGAAGATAGAAATTTTTTTTTTTTAAAAAAAACTAGGTCATTTTCCATGTAATTTCAAATTAACATGAACTAATATGAATTATTTGATAAAGGAAAATTTTAGATAAAAGGGCATATTATTTAAGGAAATTTTTTAATGTTTTAAGTTAAGGAGAAATATTTTCTTGAATTTTTTTAAAGAAATCTAACAAGATAAGTGCTAACAAATGAAAACTTGACATATGAAAGAGTTGATGAAGTGATTACTTTAAAAGGAAATGGATCTATTTTGAAGTTAATTACCATATTGCCATTTTACATCTTTGATAGCTATGCTAGATCTTCAATAGCTATGTTAGATCTTTGATTGCTATGATTAGATTTTAAGTAGCTTTGTTTTAAATTTTGATAGCTTCGTTTTAAAGGCTCGATAACATGTTTTAAAGTTCTGGTAACACTTTTTTAAAGGTTTTATAACTTAGCTTTAAAGGTTCGATAGCTTATGTTTTAAAAGCTCAATAACATTAAACATGCGACAGCTTTAATGCAGACTCTCGATAGCTCTAAACAGGAGGTAAATAAACATTCAATAACTTCACCTTAGATACTCGATAGCCCTATTTTACATATTAAACAACTACATATTTTACATGTTCAACAACATGTGATAGCTTGAAGTTTAGAGAAAACATTTGTTAGATAAGATTTCCAAAAGTGTCTAAATAGGAAAAGTTAGCCCAAAATTCCTTTGGCTTTATATGAAATATATCATATATTTATTCATATATGGCATATATGTAACTAGATATCATGAGAACATATTTAAATTTTTATTGATAAATATATATGCTCGGTTTTATATTCCGATTAGTCATATTATTGTCTGTGTGAAATATTAATGTGTATACTTGTATGAAATCAGCAAATATTGATGACATCGGAGACTGTGAATTGATAATCATGTTGGATTGATCTATTGGTGGGCATGGTCAGATTAAACTCCAATGTGAGCAGAATTGCATCCAATGGATCGGAAAGATCAAATTGTGTTAGGATATCCAGAATTAATTTATTCAACGTCTAGAAAAACAGATTAAATTATATGGGTTGGTGTTAGAGTAGCACTCTGCAATGTACGCATCCAAGAATCGAGTGGGGACGCTCAGTATTATTTTTCTTCTATCACAAGAGTATCTTGGTATCCTTATGGGAACGATTTATTTGGTAATTGAATCAATCAACAGTTTGATGGAATTAGACTTCAAAATGCCAAAGGGATGGATTAGGAAGCTTGTAACAGATCAAAAATGAAGTTCCAAAGAAAAATGCTAAGTATGGAATCAACAACATCAATCGGTACTAATCAATCCGTCGATCGATGTCGATCGACCTTAAAGCTGGAATGAGTCCCACTTTTCTCCTTCTAGGTTCCACATGCAAATTTAAATAAAAGACAAGTTTTGGTGATGGAATATTGATTGGTATCGATTCATGATGTCAAATTTGCCTTTAAAGATCCAAAGCTTAAAGACTTAAGCAATTTTTAAGGTAAAAAGCAAAGATATGGTCAAATTTATCGATCGACACATATCCATAGGGTTGATAAATACGATCAATCAAAGCTTGTGGATCATGCTTGTTCTTCATACTGGAAACATGGATTTGAGAATTCGACTGATCCAAACTAGATATGGCGATTTTGGTATAAGGATTCATCTATAAATAGGCATCTTCAACACATTAAAAAGGGACTTCTACTAATTTTTGCATGGAATTGCTGCCGAACTCATAATTAATCAAGACTAGGTCTGATTTTACGGTAAATCAATTGTAATATCTAAGTCTAACCAACAATAAAAGATAAAATGGACATAGGCCATTTTATATGCCAAACCACTCTAAAAATTCTAGTTTTTTTTTTTTTTGAAGATCAAGCGGGGATAAACTGGGCCCCTACCAGGTTTATTAAAGAAAGAAGAAATTACAGAACAAGAGAAAACACACCACGGAAAAGAAAAAAGAAAAGGAAAAAAAAGACCACACAAGAGACACAAAAAACAACGTAAATGGGAAAGACTAACAAGGTAGAAACTATGGAATCCATGGCTCAAACTGATTATCAAGAAACGTGTGCATGCTGGCCCTCATCCTCTTCAATATTTCATGCCTTAAAACAGTCCAAACAACTTCCTTGCTTCTGCAAATTCCGTCAAAACATCTCTTGTTTATTTCCTTCCAAATGACTATCATAAGCTTTTTCAAAATGAAGAAAAAATATAATTTTTTTTTCATCCCTCCACCTAGTAGCGCTTTCAATAAAAATCCAATGATTGTTAGTGATAGGTGAAGCAACCACCCTCAGTAAATTACCTATCATTTTGCTCCAGATATTAAGAACATAAGGACATTCGAAGAATAAGTGTTGAACAGTCTCACATTGATGATTACATAGCCCACAAGAGGGAAGCACAGACAAAACATATCTAATCAGCTTGTCCCTTGTCATTAGTGCATTATTAGTCACCTTCCAGAACATAAGGTTGTCACTACTACTAGAGATGGAAGTCCAAGTCACCTTCCTCCACCTACATTTAGGCACAGATTCCAGTCCTTGTAAGGCCTCATAAACACTAGATATGGAATGAGCCTGACCATTCCACTGAACCGTGTCATGATCATAAAATTCATAGGTGCATGTATCATAAAGGCTCCAAAATGATCTGAGAATCTGGTTACTAGAAAAAGGCAGCACATGCTTACCGTTAATAATGTGATCAACTGCCAGAGCATTGTTCCCAATGCCAGATTGAAACTTCTGCTGGGATGTGAATAGTTGTCTAAGTATTATTCCCTTGCTTAACCATGGATCATCCCAAAACTTGCACAAGCTAGCTTCAGATAGTTTAATTTGAACATAAGGCTTGAAAATGAATCTTAACTTTAAAATACTCCTCCAAATCCAACTACAAGATTGAGGAACCTCCATTAGCCAAAAGTTTTAGCCCCAATGTTATACCTGAGAGTCCATCTCACCCATAATGTGTCTTCCTTTTGTAACAAAGCATTGAAATGATTACTGTAAGCAGCGTTGTTCCAGACCTTAATGCTATGCAAGCCTAACCCTCCTTTGCTTTTAGCTTCTCAAACTTAGAGTATGAACATGGAAGCACTTTCTTCGAATGAATAGAACCAAACCAAAAAAATCTCATCATGGCTCTTCTAACCATTTTCAAAAGCTTAATTGGAAGAATGAAAGCCCAAGCCCAATAGACCATTAAGTAGAAGCTGACAGATTGAACAAGAACCAATCTACCTGCTTGAGAAAAGAAACTGTTGGCCCAACAATACATGACAGCGGTTATTTTTTCATACAAAGGAATACAATTGGCGTGAGTAACCCTAGAGGAACATAGTGGCAGCCCAAGATAAGACATATCAGAAGCCATAGACTACATACCAGCAAAGGTGGTAAGGTTCATTTCCTGCAAGCTAGTTAACCCAGAGAACAAAATACTTGATTTATTGAGATTAAGCTTTAGGCCAGTCATCATGTAGAAATTATAAAGATCTCCTTTAATACAGTCAATGGATTACAGATTGGGCTTAGAGAATATCATGATGTCATCAACAAAGAGGAGGGAGGTAATCTGTAGGTCTTTGCATTTGGGATGGTAATGTATTTGCTTGTTATGAAACAACAGTCTTAACATACAAGTGAAAACTTCCATAATCATGATAAAGATATAGGAAGAGAGAGGGTCCCCCTGCCTAATGCCCTGCTTGGAAACAAAATTGCCAGAGCTTGTACCATTGAATATCAGAGAGAAGGAGGGAGAAGAAATACATTCAAATATCCAAGCAACAAAAACTTTAGGAAAGCCCATGAGAGACATTATCCTAACAATAGACTTCCACTGTATAGAATCATAAGCCTTCAATAAATCAAGCTTTAACATTGCTCCCGGAGTTGCACTAACACAGCGGTATCCTTTTAAGAGTTCTTGAGCTAGCATGATGCTGTCAAGAATATTTCTATTAGGTAAGAAAGCTACTTGGTTGTTGGAAATGATTCTTTGCAATACAGAAACAAGCCTCATAGCAATTATGTTAAAATGCACTTATAAACAACATTGCAGCAGGAGATAGGCCTGAAGGAGGATACAGAAGAAGCAAGTTTGGACTTAGGGATTAACCCAGATTGGTTGCATTCACATATTTAAGTAACTTGAAATTATCAAAGAAATTGTGTACAGCCTTGGTAAAATGCCCACCAACAATGTCCCAGCTAGAAGTAAAAAAGACAACGTTGAAGCCATCAGGGCCACCAGAGGAGCTTTTATTCATGGCAAATAGGGTATTCTTAATTTCTTCATTAGTCACTTTTGCCACCAGATAATTAGCTTCATCATGATTAATTGTAGGCAGAGGAATGTTGGATAGAAGATCCAGCTCTGGTTCAAAATTGTTTACATTACCAAGAGGTTAGAATAATACAGGAGAAAAGATTTCTCAACAGTTTCAGGGGTAGAGTACAGGTTACCTGCTTCATAAATTATGGTAGAGATGTTATTAATAGAGTGTTTAACCTTAAGGGAGGCATGAAAAAATTTCGCGTTCCTATCGCCATCAGCTGCCCATTTGATTCTTAGTTGTTGCATCTTCATCTCACATTCATTAGCCAGAGCATGATTGAGATCATTGAAAAGGGCAGCTTCCTTTTTAGCCAGCTCAGCATTGTCAGGATGAGCCATCATTAGATCCTAAGCATTCTTTAGCTGGTCCATAAGACAGGTAGATTGAAGATTGCCATTACCAAACTTTGCTCTTGCCCAAGCCCTTAAGTCTTCCTTTGCTGCTCTGAGTTTTCTGAAAAAAATATACATTGGATTTCCATAAAACTTGAATGACCAAGCATTTTTTATAATATTATTATACTCAGGATCATGTACCCAAGCATTGAAGAATTTAAACCTCTTTTAGCTCCAAGAGGCTGCTTCCCAGTGGTCAAGATTAGTGGAGAGTGGTCTAAGAGGATAGGATGGGGCATTAGAGAGGAGATATTAGGCCAAGTGGTTAGGGCTTTGAAGTTAGAGAAGGAATAATCAGTGTTGGAAAAGATACAGGCACCATTCCTAGATCTATTATACCAAGAGTAGAGAGCACCATTTTTGCATATTGGGATTAAGGATGAATCATTTATAGCAGTGCTCAAAGGAAGGATATTCCTTAGCATGAGCGGGAGGCCCCCATGCTTGTCAGACATGGTTAAACAACATTTGAAGTCTCCAAGAATTACCCAAGGGTGAGTTTCTTGCCTTAGAGCAGGAATTAGATTGAGAAGAGTTTGCCTAGAAGAAGGAGAGTTATAAGCATAGACAAAAGTAATATAGAAGGAAGTGGAAGAGTTGAAGTACTTGGCATAATAGTGCATTAACTGAGGAGTTGCTAGAAGGAGATCAAGGGATAGCTGAACAGGATTATGAAGTACCATAATTCGCCCATAACTTGCTTCAAGAAGATTGCGAGACATGGTCTAAGTTGGATTTATGTACTTAGCAGCAGATGTAGATAGGGGCAGGTTCAATTTAGTTTCAAGAATTGCAAAAATAGATAGATGATGATTGGAGATTAACTGCTTAACCTGATCAAGCTTGAGGAAATTATGACATCCTCTGACGTTCCATGCACCAATATTGTGTAACATAATTAAGCTATTGAAATGTGATCACCTTCTTTCATGCTTCACGTAATGGGAGAATTTATTCTTGAGAAGCTTGGGTTTTGGTTCTTTGATTTTTTATACTTCTTGATTTTTTTATTTTTTTTAGCTTGACAGTTGTCATTAGATGATTCTTTAGGAGGTGTTTTCCATCTAGGAATAAATCCCAGAAAAACATAAGGCTGACATCTGGGAGAATTGATTGGTGGAGGTGGAGATGAGATGGGGGAGAAACTGGTGAGAAAGAAGGAGAATGCATAGAGTAGATTAAATCAAAATTTTGTCTTTGCAAAGAATTATAGAATAGCTCGTCTTGATTGTCTGAGGATGAAATGGTATTTGTATGACATGAGGATAGTGAATTTTGATTGTTGTTGATGGTTTCTGGACATTGTGCATACATGTGGATATTTGCATGCAAATGAGGGTCAGTTGCATGCACAGATTGGTTGTCAAAATCCTCTTCTTGAATCTACATGATTTGTGTTTCTTTAGATGATGATGTTAAATGCTCAGGAGCATATTGCTTGTCAACCATTCCTCCTGTGTTAGAAACAAACAATTCTACTAAATTTATTTCCATCTCATCAGAGTGCTGTCCATTGGTTGCTACATTCTCAACACCAACTTCATTATCCATACCATTTAACACTTAAAATTTGTTATTTATCAAGACAGAGACATGGTCATTTTCTGTTTCATCATCATCCACATTAATTTCATTTCCACTAAGTTCAACATTATTTATATTCACCATCTGGTGCTGAATGCTATATTAGTAACAGCTTTCTCAACATTAACTGCTTTATCATTTAGTACCTGCAATCTCAATGAATTTCCAATCCCAACTTTTGCTTTTTTATCAGCAACTCTCTTCCAGATTTGCTTGCTTTTGCTAAACTGCTTACCATCCCTTTGCTCAGAAATAATCCCTTCTTGCATTTTCTTCTTTATTACTGTCTCTACCTCATTCCTATCGTTATCACCATCTTCTCTCATGCATATATTGTTCAAGTGACCAAATTCTTTGCAGTAAGTACATATTTCAGGTTTCCAGAGGTAGCTAACCCGCACCATTTGAGTTGATCCATCAAAAAGTTTCACAGGAAACTCATCCATCAGATCCTGATTAGGAGAGACATCCACCAAGCATTTGGCATAACCAATCCTCTCCATTATATCGGTGGAAGAATCCAAACAGAGCAGTCTACCAATTCTTGAAGCAAGCCAGTTAATTCCTAAGTGAGACGAGGCAAAAAGAGGAATGTTCGATAGTTTTAACCAAACAGGCATTGATTTAATGGTACTGCAACTGTTCCAAATATATGGATCCCGGGCCTTAATAATGAAAATCTTGTTCCTAAGAAAAATAGGGTCAGCTTCAACAATTTTCCTTATATCCTCAACATAGGAGAGATGGAAAAAGAACAAGGTTCCATCAGATTTAATTAATATTTCCCCTTTGAGCTTCCATAGCTTCATTAAATGGTTGATAACAGTCAAGTAAGACGGGCTTATCAAGGAAGAAGCCTACAACCCAATCACCCCAAACTTCATTACCAGCATTAATCACGTCACTTGGAGGTACTATGTCAAGACCATCAAAAGAAAGAGGAATGTCAACTGATGAGTAAAGGCCAGCATTGCGAGGTTTGGATTTAAAAAGGGAGGACCAGGTTGAAGAAGAGGAAGCAGGATTGATCAATGGAATGGGTAAGACAGGGGGAGGAACCGGCGATGGTAAGGTTTCGGGAGAGTTTGGTAAGGGGGCCGAAGGGAAAGCAGGTAGAGGAACGGTATAGTTAAGAGGAGGACAGTTTGAAAAGACTGGGTATGGGGATGGGGATGGGCGGGAGCAGCCATTGAAAACTGAAAGTCTGTATAAAATCAATATTAGATATTCTGAACCCGGGAGCAGCCATTGAAAACTGAAAGTCTAGTTTCTTCTTTTTTCTTTCTAATTACTTTCTATTTCCATTAAATCGAGGGTGTTTTCCATTTGGCATGCACACATTTTTTGGTTCATTTACTAAGAACGAAGATCGTGATTAGATTTCGGATTGGTACTAGGATTTGCATAAATTCTCCAACTAGGTTTCAAAGAGATCGAGGAGTGGTCATTAAAGAACCAAAGAGTTCAGACCATGGAGTTAATCAAGGAGATCGATAAAACCTTATAGGAACTTTGGTGTAACTAGAAGTTGTGATGAGGCATAAGTTAAATCGAATGGTAGAAAACATGGATAAGAAAATGCAACAAATTCAGATGTCCATCATGAAAGAGATGAAAATGCAATTCCTTTGTTTATGCAACTGCTATAGCAAGCAGGATCTTATGGACATTACAATGATGATAAGTTCATTGCCTGATTCGAGTGAAGGAAGTTCATTTGATTAGAACTGCAAAGATGGAAAGCAAAAGATGTGAAGGAGGTATTGGAGCATCGTAAATTTAGATAAAAGGAGTTGGAGTAGCACTCCAAATCCAAGATTATTTGGTACTGACCAATCCAAAAGGGTCACACTGATTGGTTTGGACCACCGTGCATCAAGGGGGTTGGTTATAAAGATGATTATGATGATGATGGATAGGGTATTGGTCCTCAAGATGAATTCGATGGAGGTAATGCAGTTGGAAACGCTCAAAGAAGAAGTAGTCCAGGCTGAAATCACTAGATAACCAAGCAAATGGACTCCCTAGAGATAGTGGGACTCAGGCATTGTCACACCAGTTGTGATCATTCGCTATGTTAAACACATGATGATGCACACGATAGATGCTGCTCAGGGTTAATTGAAGCCAATAAGTAAATGATTACTTAAACTATCCGGAGACAGTTGTAATAGAATCAGTAATAGGATGACGGATGGGAATCTGCAACTATTCAAAACCCATTCATAAAGGAAATTAGAGCAAGGAGATATCCAAAGAAATTTGTTATGCCAACAACGCAGAGTTATAATGGGTTGAATGACCCAATGCAGCATCTAATGAAGTATGGATGGTGCATGATGGTACCCACATGGATGATGTGGTAAAGTGTAGATGTCTTCCCATCTACTTGGTGGGACTGGCCACAATTTGATTTTATAGGCTAAAGCCTAGGTCACTATCGTTTGATGATGAATTAGAAAATAAGTTCATAGGGCCGTTTAGAGTTCATTTTGTACACCTAAAGGATGCAATTTCCTTGGCTGACTTATATCAAAGGTGTAGAGAGACCTTAAAGAAAATTTTAAAGAGGTTCAACATCATAATGACAGAGATGGAAAAGAACAGACAAAGTGATGATGGCTTTTGTGAGTGGTGTGAATGATCACATTGATTTAGGTAGATGCCAAAAGATGATGAAGCCTTCTATTTTAAAGCATTTTTATAGAACAGATAACCAATTTTTACAATAGAAAGAGGTAGAATTGGATGAGAATCATGGTGTAAGCAATCAGGCTGGATCAAGAACGTCGTTCATAGCAATATGGCTGTCAAGCAAGATGGTGACATCGAAAATAACAACGCTAGTAATGGTAGCAAGCAGAAGAATGATAATAACATTGGTGAAAAGAAGCGAGACCTAAACAAGTATTTTAGGTTCAACCGTGATGAAAAATATATAGGTTTAGCTGACTCTGTAGAGAACATATAACTTGTATTACAAAGTATAGAGAGATAAAAGAAGTCTGCTTGAGGGTGGCCACTGAAGAGGAGAAGCGTTGCAGAAAATATTATCATTTCCATAAGACTCATGGACACAACACAAATAAGTGTTGATGCCTTAAGGATGTTATAAAGGAGCCGATTAAGAAGAAGTGGCTCTAGAAGTAGTCAAAAACCCATAAGAAGGTGGGTCGATGAATGTTCAGCCTTAGAGGCACTAGCCTCAAGGCAATGTAGCTAGGCCCAGTGGAGAAGGGCCATGACCACCAAATAGAGGGTTGGTGGTTGACGCTATTTATGGAGATTCGCATCCTATGGAAAGAAGTAGGAACAAGATGGAACTATATGAGAGTTCTCTGAGGCACTCACACCAAGAAATGTGCACCATAGAGGAAAGAGCTCCTGCCAAGCAACAACGTAGGATCAACGATGACATCGTCTTTCATAAGCATGATCGGGCCAGCCATTGTACATCAAGTTCTTGTGGATAGTGGAAGCTCGGTTAAGATCCTATTCAAGCAAACATTTAATAAGATGTTGCTCGATGAAAAGAATCTACAGGCATGTAAATTCGGCATTTAGGGATTCACCAGAGAGGTTATGGATCTAACTAACTACATCAATTTATCTTTGCAGTTAGAGGATGATGCATGTAAGATGATGCAGGCATAGAACTTTGTTATGGTGAACAGTTTCCCTACGTATAATGCTTTCTTGGCGCAACGGACCTTTGTTGATTTTAAGTTGCACTTGCTCCACGGTGCTTGATAATGAAACTCCCCGCGATTATTGAACTGGGGGAAATCCAAGGACTAATAGAGTTTTAGGGGTATGCCTTTGTGGAGATTATTTAATTTGTTACATATATCTAACTTGACAACCAGTTTTTTCAAAATAAATGGTATTTCCTTTCAATATTACTTGATATGGTATGTTTGTGATAGTAGTTACAATGTGTTGTAATCGTGTATGATTTATCATAATAAAATAAACATATCATTTTAAGTATTCCTAGTCAAGTTGTATCAAGATTGTATATCGATACATCTATTGAAACTAGAGTATGTAACACTCTCTAAATGTTGGGTAGCGTATTACTTAGGGCTACTGGATCACCAAAGGTTTATGGACTGATAGTTATTGGATAACTATGGAATGACTTAGTCAAAAGATTTCTATTGATTAATATAATTAAGATAAAATAGAAAATAAAGATGTGATAATTTTACACAATTCCCTTGACTTAGAATACTATCAAGCTTCACTGTGGAAACTCCACTTTGATTATACTTAAAAATCATGGCACGACGTCCATTCGAACGATTATAGTTAGGTCGAGTGGAAGCAATGTAAGTGAAACATAATTCAAGAGAGAATTCATCTACTCGAGGGGTCAACTTAAGTCAACTCAAATTCAAAGACTATAGCCAAAGCGGTACGATTAATAATAATTTTTATCATTAGACCAAGTATTTTTTGTTTAGAAAAATTAGATGTGAACGATCTTGGAATTTTAACCAAAACCAAATTCCATAAGTCCTAATATGATATAATTTTGATGAAGAGAATTAATGTAAATTTTCGTTACGAAAAGGCACTACTTAAGTGCTTGCGAAATATAATTTTACTTAAAAGATCTATAAGCGATGAATTTGACCAAACTACCACACCATTGGCTAAGGTGACACGTAAATGTTGATATCTGAACTATTCAATATTAATCACTGATTGAAAACAAAATTTGATTAACTTGTAAAATGTTTTGAATTGATATTAATATTTATAAAATATTAATTATCGTTAATTTATTTGATGTTTTGATTGTCGTTGGTAATTATTTAAAATACATAAATAAAAGTAATATTTGCGTATATCCATATATGATACAATATAATTTTAAAAAAATTAAACAAAATAATTACACAAAAGTTTTTATTTGGAAATTATGCACATTATAATTTGGCCAGCCATATAATGGTGAAAGGGGGATCAATTGATTGAACTAGGTGAAATTTAAAAAGAAATGAAATAAGGAAGTTCTGATAAGGCAAATGGGGAAGGTTTTTTCTAATTCAACTAAAACAAAATCTCCTCGTTTGATTTCTTTAAAAGAACATTATTTCTCTCTCTCTCTTGTCTATCATTCATGGCTAATATGTTCCCAAAATTTATCAAAAAATTAGAATCAACATTAAATAAATTAAAGGAAAGTGGTTCCTCCTTCTCTTGCAAGTAAAGTAGGATGGCTATCTACTTGAAATTTAAGGAGAAGCCACAAACATATGATGAAGGGCAAGATTTATCGATTAAGTTTATAATTCATTCATGATGTTTAAAATAAAGTATTCACATATATGTAAATTGTAGCCATTTATTAAAATCAATTTAAAATAATTCTAAGTATTGTGATTGACTTTGGTTCTATTTGTGTATGATTTAAATGTTGTTGACCTAGTTGGATCTGAAATAACTGAATGTTGTAGATTTGATTTGTTGAATTGAATTTCATATGATTGGTTAATGGTTTTTCCAACCAATTAATTTATGATTCATTTCATTTGATATTTGAAACAAGTCCTCTTATTTATTATCCAATTGGATGTTGCTGTAAATCTTATTTGTTTTGATAAATTACTCTTGCTAACGCACTTATTTCTTTTAATTGTGGATCAAATTAGTTGATTGAATAAGGAAATTATGTATGTGTGTGTATCACATATGTGTGTGTGCGTTAATCAAGTCTTATTCATACCTTGAAATTGTAAAACAATATTAGACTAAATTTTACTTGGTTAATTTGTTTTAGATTGTTTCATTTTCATGTCATAAGGTTAAATTTTAGTTCTTTATATATATATTTGTTCCTAAATATAAAGTTATGTTTTAGATCCAATTATACTATTAGGATCAATAAATTAAATTATATAACTCTTAATTTTCTTTATGTTACTTTGATTCTTTTCAAATTTAGATATAAAGTAAACATCCTTTGTTTTAAAATAGACTGGATGTTTTCTGTAATTAAGTTTGAAATTCCATACGGTATTAGATTAATTGTTTGATTAATAGTTTTAAAAGAAAAGTAAAGTAGAATTACACAACGTTATTTGGCAAAGCTAGCGGAGTTGACTGGACCCCTACCAGATTTTATTGCAACAACCATAAAAAAATGATTCAAAACAAGCATTGAATCAAACAAGAAAAAGGGAAAACAGTGAAGAAAAATAAGACAAGAAGTCAATAAGCCCATCCACTAATCACCAAGTCAGGGAAAAGGCAAACACTCCTTTTCACTTGCATGCATATTCTTTCCCAAACCTCATACCATAGAGATGCAATACTCTTTCTCTGGTTATCAAAAACAATTGCATTTCTTTCTCTCCAAATCACATCCATATAAATTTTGATGCAAACAACTAGTTCTCTAGACTTGAGGGTCCTCCACCTTGTAGCCTTATAAATAATGTTCCAGTCAATTTTAGAATTAGTAGGGTTATCAATACAACTAGATTTGCAACCAATTCTTTCCAGCATTCCATATAGCACTGGGCAGTCAAAGTAGAGATGCTCAACAATTTCCTCATGCTGCTCACAAAATACACACTCAGGGCTACAGCACATACCAAACTTATTCAAAACACCTATAGTTAGCAGAGCACTAGTAATAACCTTCCACATCATCAGATTTTCTCTCGGGGTCGAACCACTAGTCCAAATTTCAGCGAACCATTTAGTTGCAGGCAATACATTAGTTGCAGATAAATGATGATATACCAATTTTATGGAATGAGTCTTACTGTTCCATGACACAGAGATAGGGAAATCATTACTGAAGGAGATACTCTGAATAAAACACCAGAGCTGCCTGATCACCTGACAACTCTTGTTAGGAAGGTGCATACTGCCATCAGAGATGTAGTCATTTGCTTTAGCATCACGAGGAACACCAGATTGAACTATCATGGCATGATAAAACATTCTTGAAAGAATCTTGCCTTTACCCACCATGGGTCGTCCCAAAAACTAATATCAGAATATGTTTGAACATGATACTGTATCATAGGAAGAAAAACATCCTGGTGGTTCAGAATATTCCTCCAAGTACAGTTGCTACATTGTGCAATGTCCATGCACCAAAACATCCCATGCTTAATATTATGATGCCAAGACCAGTTGACCCATAAACTATCCCTCTTATTTATAATGTCATCAAAGTGCTTGCTAAAAGCTGCAGTGTTCCAGATCTTTGCATTTATAATTCCAAGCCCACCCAATTTTAAAGTATCATGTTCCAAGCCCACCCAATTACACAACGTTATTGTTTCCATTTTAACTTAGATTTGACTAGATTTAATTGCAGCATTAATTACCTTTTCATCTTCACTCTTCTTATTTATTCTTATGTTAATTATCTACTTTATGTGAATTATTTTCATACCTTTTATATATGTAAATATACATTATAAGTGGCAATAAATATTACAAACACACACATATGTCTAAACCATGTATATATGGTACCATCAATATGTGTACAGAAACCATATAATGTATGGTGGTATACTCAAACTTATGTATATACATAGGGATTTTTATTCTCAATATGCATATGAGATTAAACATGCATATGTAAGTATGTATACACACACAAACACACTCACCCTCACAATAGATATTAATCTAAATATATAAATGTATACATACATGCATGCATGCATATATATATATATAAACACGTTTATATTAACTTATTTATGTTGTTATATGTTGGAACGTTTATTGATGCATACCCAATAAAACATTTAATTGAAATTCTAATATGTTTAATTAACAAATATATATAATGAATTTAAATAAAATTTGATTTTATTTAAAACTATATTGGTTCTAGTATAACCCCTTTAAACTTCATAGGACCAACAAATCCATGATAGATATTTTTTTTGAAATCTACCTATTTCACCCGTTGTCGACTGGCCTAGTTTCAACAATGTAATCAGAGCCAAATAGTCTATGAGGTCTACACAAGTCATTAGGGCTAACCAGTAGCACCTCTAATTTTAAATAACATTATTCAGGAGAATTAATTAGATAAATTAAATAGAATAATCAAAGATTAGAGTGATAAGGGGATTGAGATTCAAAAATTAAATAAAGGTCGTGCTTAATTAAATTAAAGTAAAAGAATGAGTTTATGGAAATGTTTTCGTAAGTTAATTAACAAGAGAATAAGGCAAGGGCATTATGGGAAATAGCCATCCACCATAACCCTTAACCCCTAAACCCTTATTTCCATTTTCATTCCATACATTCATAATTCAAAAACATATGAAAAGGGGAGCTCAAAATTGGCCACAACCTAGGGGAAAAGGAGATTAAAAATTTATTAGAAGCTTAGGAATCAAGCTAAGGAGGATTAAGCAAGATCAAATCTCAAGTTTCTTATCCAAAGCAAGGTGAATAATTATCAAAACCATCTCATTATCATTTTTAAAGAGCGTTTGATTTCGGGTTTTAAGTTTAAAATATTTATGTTGATTTTGATAATGATATGCTTGGATTATATGATATGTTTGATTCAAACAAGTATGTTTAATGAATGTTTTATTCGATTTTAAGGCTAAATTCGTATATATATTGGGTTGTGAATGCCATGAGGATTAACAAGTTATGTAAAACATTATTTTGGAGACGATTTTAAATTTTCATAATCATCTAAGCTATGGATAATTTATTATGAATTTTTAAAGGAAGAAATAAATAGTTGGGTTTAAAATTTATTTCGGCTATTATATAAAGGATTTTGGGTCTGAAATTTATATATGTTAGATAACATATTAAAAGTGAATTATGATGATTTTTGGGGAGTTTCCTTACATAATTAAAGGGAAGGGGTACTTAAAGGGAAGGGATACTTTGTAAATTATTTTTAATTAATTTTGGATAGTTGGGTTTCCTTACATTATTTTTAGTTAATTTTTAATAATTGGGTTTCCTTACATTATTTTGGAGATGAGTTTAAAACTCTATTAAGTTGGAGGTTATAAATGTCCTAATTGTTTTGTTAAAGGGAAGGGATACATTGTAAATTACTTTTTAATTAATTTTGGATGAATTTGGCAATCTTTTGGAAAAGACTTTGGTAAAGTTTAGGGAAATCAATTATACTTTTACAAATAGGCAAGTTAATTGAAAAGCATTAACTTAAATAGGCAACAAAATAGTTTTGTATAGATTTACTGCTTTGCCACCTTTCGACCCGATACTTATGCCCCTAACCAAGTCGAAACCAATACACATGGTATCAATGCTCATGTATGTGGTGGATTGGAGAAAGCCGGAAGGTATAGAGTTGGAACCATGCTTACGAAGGGGTCGAGGCCATTTTAAATAGCTTTTTAATCTCTTTGTGTGGCTTTCAAAAGAGATGTCGCTTGCCGTGCTTTTAATGCATACTTTCAAAAGGGGTGAATCACTTTTATATAGATTTTGAAGGGGTTTCTGCCTTTTTGTTTAAAGGGTATATTTTAATTGAGTTGACGTATATTATGTTTTAAAGAGAAGCTTTCAAAAGGGTAGTTTTGAATCAATTCGAAACCTTACTGCCGTCTTCATGCCTTTTGAATAGATTGAAAGTTTTCAATGAGTTAAAAAGGCAAGATTATATTTTATAAATATAACAAGTTGTTTCCCAATGCATTTGAAAGGGATCCAGTGGCCATTTAAACTAAAGGTTTCAAATCTATCCTTCCAATTGTTTTACTTAAAAGATTCAAGCTTTCAAAAGGATGGTTCGAAACCAATTGTTTCCTCCAAACTCTTTTACTTGAAGGTTAATGGTTTTGAAAGGGGTACTTTCACTTATGTTCACTTTAACATAAAAGTTATATTTAAGATTAAACCCAATTGTTTCGAAAGAGGTATTTTCAAATGGTTTCGAAGTTATGTTTTTATAAGTTGGAAAGATATGCTTTAATACTTTCTAAAGGAATGTTTTGATGTCTTCGAAAGGAAGGTTTTGATGCTTTCGAAAGAGATATTTTAAAGTGTTTCAAAAGGCATATGTTTAAGTGTTTTGAAAAGAAGATTTGAATGCTTTCGAAAGATATATTCTAATAGTTGCAGAAGTAAAGGTCAAAGGTTTCGAAAGCCATAGTTTCTAAAAAATAACCCAATCTCATTTTTAAAGGAAACCCATGGCAATATAAAAGGGATTTAAAATGGTTTTTAATTTTAGAGTTTTCAAAGAAGCATTCTTTATGAAAATAATGGGTTAAAGGGATTAACCATATTTCATGTGCAAATGATTTCAAGGATATTAAACCATAAATGTTGATATTGCTATGTTAATGTATTTGCTTCTTCTATAAACATATTCACTATATAATGGACCGTAAACATATATGGGGAGAAAATGCAAAATAACCAGCTTGGTTGACCCAATAGTGAATATAAATTGAGTTAACTCCTGAATGAATAGAGTTGCATCCAGGAGGTCAGGTAGACCAGAACATAGGATGCCTGAAGACTGATTAAGAAGTTGTCAGTTTAGACAGGTTCATGGTAAACCCATGAAAACTATGTTTGGAGCGAGTTATTGGAAGGGGCCAATAGGTTCGTAGTGATCGCATGAAAACTATATCTGGATAAAGTTATTGATAGAGAATGATATGTTCACATTCAACCTATGAAAACTATGGTATAAAAGAAGTTATTAGAGATACCAATAGGTTCAGAGAGAACCCATGAAGTAGCGAAGTTATTGGCAAGAGCTAATAGGTTCTTAGTAATCCCATGAAAACTATGAGATGCAATAAATAGTCCATATGTTTTGAATAGGTTATTTGTCAGTCCATGAAAACTATTCGGTCAAAGTGAACCTAGAAACAATAACTGAGACAGATAGTCAAATGAATGGGGATGGGCAATCCAGGATATTTTGCATGGTTGCATATCATCATGATATTTTAAATTGCTGAGGAGCATAGTATATGGTTAATGTACATTTTTGGGCAAGATACTAGTGAGAGGAAAACTCGTTCTGCTAAGCGGCATGATCTCACTAAATATCTAAATGGTTCAAGATGGTAGGTTATTATTCATGTCAGGCTTTATATTAGACTCGAAGTTTATGTTCTCTCCTTAAACTCTTGGGTGCTTAATTGATTTTAAGTCGTTTGAGAGTTGATGTTTTTAGGTTCTCCTATAGACGATTAGGTTTCCAAAGACGTGCAGGAGGCAAACTAGCGAATATGAGTTCTTTTCTATTCGATTCTGTTGTGTTTTGATGTAAAGGAAAAGTTGTTTAATTGCCTATTTTTAGACTCTGATCATCCAAGGAGGCATCTTCATATGTCGCTCTTGGCATATTTTGTAATAATTATTTTTTCTCTGAACATGATTCTCGAATTTGGGATTACGTAGTGAATTTGGAATACGATTGAAATGGAATGAGAAATTTGTTTAATGGTTTTAAAAAAAATTCATACCCATATGTTTCTATTATACCAACGTATCTAATATTACCACATTTGATCATCGAGAATTAATAACTATGGATGACTACAGCATCTGTAGCCGTTTGTTTAGGGCCTCCAAGTAGAGGATGTTACATAACCAATTAAGCTTACCGATTTAGTTGGATGTCTAGAATAGTAATGTTTAGACTTGGATTTGGTTAATTAAGTATCCTGTCTTCCAACTACCGATCTAGCCCGAAAAGTGAATTGAGCCCAAAGGTTGCTCATAATTGAAAAGACCCAATTTGAATTAGGCCTTGGGCTAATTGTCAAAATTGTTTTGAAAATTAAAATGAAATTTTTAATTTAAAAGTTAAATTTAAAATAAGAAATATATCATAATATTATAATGAGATTTTAAAATTGTTTTGAAATTAAAATAATAATTACACTACAATTGTTATAATACGATTTTGGCTTTGAAAACAATGTATTTCAAAAGTGCTATGTAAATATAATAAAAATATTTCAAAAAAATTAATATTTATTAATAATATTAATAAATTAAATAAACTAATTAAACAGTTAAATGATTAAAGTTTATTCATATGCAATAGATATAGAAAGTGTTACATTATCTTGAATTATTTAAGATCACGTAAGCATATATCTATATACATAAGAATTTTTGGAAATTAATATTTAATTAAATTATCTAATTAAATAATTTATTAAAAGTTAATTACCAACTAATAAAATACATACATATATAAATATATGTGTATAGCCAAAATGTTATGGTATATATATTTAATGAAAATGTTTAATTGAATAACATAAAATTAATTAAAATCTTAATTTGTTAAATTAATTAAATAAAATTTAAATATAATATACATAAGACTATTATAAAAATTAAATTACAAAGGTTATATAACAACTAAACTTGTATAATATGAATATATATAAAAGGTGGAAATAGTAAGAAACCCTAAATAGACTGAAGGAATAAATACATATATAAAAGTAAGTATACTATGATTTCTGATGTGTCCGACACTTGAATCATGAGAGTTAATTCATAAGAAATACATTATTCCATAAGTTATGTCACTTAATTAAATCTATTAAAGGTTATGGATCATTAATGTAAGTGTTGTTCTCTACCATTTATATATTAATAGCTTACTTGCATACTTTCCAGTTGTTGCGCAAACTCAAGCTAGAGATGTCATGTGTAAAATTATTAACATATTGACTAGATGAGATAAGATAACTATATATATTTATTGAGAAAACTCAAGGTACATATACTATTCTTAGGACGTCATGAAATGCTAGGTACAAATGTATAATTTCTTTCAATTTATTAAGCAAACTCAAGGTCGAAATAAGATTAGGACAAGAAACTATGGGTTAGGAGTTGTATCTGATACACTCGATAAGGAGTTAATAATCATTTGTGAGGCTATTAATTATTAATCAAATTCATGGTTTGAAACCCAAGACAAAACTAGTCCTAACACCCACTCATGGAGTCGAAAGACTTCTATGTTTCGTCTTAAGGTTTAAAGAAACATAAAGGACTATGGGAGCTTTATTACAAAAATTAAAGGGTGACATTTAACCTTTCTAATTTTGTAAGAACGTCTTCTATACAAAGTTATAATAATCAACACTGTTAAATTTATGCAATTAATATCATTGATAAAATATTTATCAATTAAGATATACAAATGAACTGAGTAAAGATTGACAAATAGAAATATAAATATATACTTACTACTAAATATTCTTTGCATCTTATTGTTTCAATACCCATGCAAACGCCTAATTTTACAACTATAAAATACATTCGTAATTAGTCACTTATAAGTTTATTCACTCAAGATTGTCTATTGTCCTTTATGAGTTTCAAGCTCTAAAAGCAGTATTTTCATATGGAGTCTGATCCATAATCGATCACACATAAATTTTATATGTAAATGGTCATAATTCATAATGTACGAAACCATAATGAAATTTGTTTATTCGAGATAAGCAAATAAACCATAGCGTGAGATCGTGTATTCAATACGATTAATTACAATAATGATCCTACAGTGTCCAATGTAACATTAGACCAAAATTACAAAATAGATCTAAGAACTAGATCATTGGAATCTCAGTTTGACCATTTTGGATGAAATGTAATTTATTTTATATCATTAAATTTTAAAGATGAACAAATTCACTTTTGTAAAAAGTTTATTATGATAATGTAAGGGTTTTATTGAGGAACATTTTTGTCCTTCAACTCCCATTACATCTTGAGTCATCGAGTGGATAATTACTCTAATAAATTTGAATTAGTAGAGATAATTGGTATTAACTTTATCGTGAGGTGGTGGTTGTGTTGCTGATTACTTACATAACCAAGTAGTTGCAAATTAACTGCTTGTTAAAGTTTCAAGTCTATCTGACATATTGTTCAGATACAAGTAAATAAAAACACAATGATTAGCTAAATTACAAGATGACATGAAATAGTGAAGGAAAAATGATTTACGTGGATTGGAATTTAAGGAATCCTACGTCCACATGGAAAGTTTCTCTTTCTTCCTTTTTCCTTAGTTTGGTACAGAATTTCAAGGCTGTTAGTACAATAGAATCTTAAAGGTTTTCTCAAAAGGAAAAATTGTCAAAAGAAAAATTCCTTTCAACTAAAGTGCTTTTCCTATTTATAGTTATAAGTTATGCGCGGATTACTGATATTTCTTTCTTCCCATTGTGCCTTAACCCTTAGATCTAGCCAGGTGTCATTCATATGTATTGCTTGTTTGATGTGACTGGATTACTGACATGTTTTGGTGGGAAGTTTGAAAAAAGGTGGGAATTCCCAAAATTAAAGCAGGAATATCCAAAATTAGGGCAGTAGAATCCAAATCTGAATTGATCTTGTCCGCTCCAACTTTTTAAAGGAATGTTAGTTGCAATTCGTTGACTCAACCGCGTTTGTGCTGACCAATTATGCTACTATATAGTGAAGCATATGAAGAGGGGTAGAGGCGAATGCTTCCTAGCATCAGACCACATTGCTCTAATAATGCAGTTGTCATTCTTGACCTGACAACATGTCAGGTCGAAATGGAGTAGCATTCTTCTACCCCGTTCCGAGAGTTGATTTGGTGCATATCTTTGTCGTTTGTCTGTAAAGCCGAGTCTTCGTTGAAGCGCATCTTTGATGACCCTATATACAACCCCTTTGGAGTGCTTTTGGTTCTGTATTGCGGTATCTAGATTACCCTTGGTATGTGCCTTACAGACCTATTCCTATAGATGTTTGGGAGAACGTGGATTGGTTGGCTCAGCTTGTTATATATAGTCTCCAAAGAATTTGAAGTAGTTTGCGGTGTTTGACCTCAATCTTTGTTGTGATCTTCTATTGGTTCTTTCATGTTTCTTAGAGCGGTTGTTCCTAAGTACGGGTGCAATACTTGCCCCTCAAGTTTGCTGCAATCATAAGTTATGGTCGGCTTACTGTCTAAGATACCCGGTTTGTGCATCTAATTATTCTTATTTTTGGAAATTTATGATGCAGTACTTTTGTGTTCTGACCTATACCATTTTAAGAATGCAATGTCATTTATATGTTCGATGTGACCTACTCCATGTTTGGAGGAGCTATATCTCTGACTATATGCTTGATCTTCTATATAAAAAATCCTTTGTTGATTTAACCGTAGGTTAATCACGACCCACCCTTTGTTTTGGGGCATAATGTCCTTAGCTGTTTTATCTATTGGTTGAACCTGACCTACCCCCGTTTTAGGGGCGTAATGTTCTTAGCCGTATTCTTGACCATATTTTTGTTTTGACCAGGCCCTTGTTCTGTGGCCGAAACGTCCTTAGCTATAAGCTAGGCACGGCTTGCCCCTTTAGTTGGGGCATATCATTGTGCGTATACTGAGCAAACTTATTCCCCAGTATCACTGTTCTCATTTACGAAATTGTCGCTATTGTTCGTAGGTAAAAGCATACCTTTGAACTATAACAATGAGCTATGAAGAGTAAGTTATTGTGCTCTTGGCATGGTTGTTCCCATTGAAGGAGTGGATATGACTGAGAAGTCAGGTCATGTATGTATAACCCATTATTGTAGGCACATTGTTTCTGGTTCTAGCCATCTAATATTTATACGTCTAGTGTGGTATATCGAATTACCTGACATAAATATTTTTATACTGGATGAGGTTGTATGTATCCCTACGACCAGTCCTTATGATTGCCATCACAGAAAAATTCATATCGGATTTGGGAAAATTTTCATCCCATCCAGCGAGAGTTTTGGCTAAGAAGCCAGGCTTGCATTTATGCAAATCCCAATGTATAGGGCCAATATCGCCATTCTTATTATTAAGATCGACATTTTTGCCTATTGTTCTACATTTCGCTAAACCGATGACATTTGGCGGTAATTTGTGATTGTGTATTTAGCTTTGTTAAGAGCAGTACAAAGATTTTATACTTATTCGGGCCATATAATATCCTTATGTCCAGCTTATTGTAACATTTTTCATATAATACTATAATGTGCTTTATGATAACCAGTGACATAAGGCCTACAATGCTCCAAATTCCATGTTCTTGGGACTAGATTGCCATCAAGCTCGGATAAATGGTATGCTCCGTTCGTCAAAACTTGCACTATAACCAATGGGCCTTCCCAGTTTGGTCCTAACCCATCATTCGCTGAATCCTTTATGTTTTCCATTACTCGTTGCAGCACCAAGTCTCCTTTGCAAAAGTTTCTTTCTTTGATTCTTGCATTATAACTCTTTGCCAGTCTTTGTCAATATATAGCTGCTGCTACCATTGCTTGATCCCTTCTTTTCTGGATGAGGTATAGAGTGGCCTCTCTTAAATTCTTATTCTTTTCCATGGTATACGACACTCTTCTTTGCAATGGGATTTCTACTTCGACGGGTAGCATGGGTTCATATCCATAGTTAAGCGAGAAAGAAGCTGCCTTGTAGAAAATATGGTTGACGTTTGGTAGGCCCATGACACTAAAGATAATTCCTCCGCCTACTTTCCTTTAGCCTTTGTAGTCTTTCCTTAAGTAGTTTTTTGATGGTCTTATTTGCGGTCTCAACCTGTCCATTTGCTTATGGATGTGCAACTGGGGAGGAACATTTTATTATGTTGTTTTTCTCGTAGAGGTCCGTGAACTCCGTGCTTCAAATTGGGTACCATTTTCGAAAATGATCTTGTAAGGTATCCTATACCTACTGATTATATTTCTTACCACAAAAGTGATTATCTTTTTTAAAGGAATTGTAGCTAGGGGTTCCACCTCTACCCATTAGATGAAGTAATATATGGCCACTACGGCATATTTGGCTTCACCCTTCGACATTGGAAGTGGTCCTATTAGATCTATACCCCATATGTAAAATGGCCATGGGCATGTGAGTGAGATAAGCTCATAAGATGGCAACTTGGGAATAGTAGTGAGCGGTTAACATCTTTCGCACTTCCTCACAAATTCCTTTGCATCCTGCAGCGTGGTAGGCCAGTAATAGCAGTTTCTTAACACCTTCTTTCCTAATTTGTTCCCCCCAGAGTAATCGTCGCATTGTCCTTCATGCACTTCCATCATGACCAGTATTCCTTCTTCCTTGAAAACACACCTAAGATAAAGGATAGAATACCTGTGATATCCTGGAATTCTAGACTTATATAATTGATAAATAATTGAGTTAATAGGATATTGATTTAACAAATGGTTTAATCTGTTTAAAATCTGCTGCATGCAATAAATATCTGAAGAAATGTGTGATAAATTGGTTGCATGATTGTTTTAATGTTATAATTTGATATTGTTTTGAAATTTAATTTATGTATGAATGAATTGTAATTTAAAAGCTTTGTTTAAAAAAAATTAATATTCTTCAAAAGCTAATTTAAAGATTAATTCATTTATTTTCAAAATATAAGATAATTGTTTGTTTTTAAAATATGATAGTTTAAAAAGGATTTAAACAAACTTTGTTTTCTTTTTAACGTGTTTAAATTTAAATATGGTTATAAATGTATATATGAATGTTTTAGATTTTAAATAACATGTATAAGAAAATGTATTTGCATTATAATTAATTTTAGAATATTTCTTTTAAAAAAATAAATTTATTTATACATATGTAAATTTTATTTTATTAAGAGAATTAAATTAAGTAAGTTATATTTACATCTAAATTAAGTAAAAATTTAATTAAAAACACTTAAAACATGTGTAAACATGTTAATCCTCTCACAAACACTTGTAAAGCAATTAAACATTAAGATGACAAATGTAAGTTTAACAACATGCGGCAACCATTTCATTTTAATTTTTAATAAATTATTTTAAGAAGAAAACTTGTTTTCCTCTTCTATTCCAACTTTCTTTCTTCATCTCAAATTTCTTTATTCTCATTTCTTAACTCAAATAGAAATTTTCTTTAAAACCTGAGAAGTAAAAATCTGAATTTAATCAAAAGAAAATTTTAAAAGCTGCAACTTCAAATTTACAAACCTACAACATCAATGAAATCTGCAACTTCAAATGAATAGCAATTCAATTGGAATGAAATTCAACTGCAATCAACATTTGTTTCAACCTGCATTTCAAAAGAAGATCAGCAGTTTCAACATCAGTTCAATCTCTTAATCAACAAATTGATGCATGCAAAAGGATTTTCAATCAAAAAGCAAATCAAAGCATATCAAAGCTTTTTCAAATTTAAAGATTAAAGGCCTGGAAAGTTTAAATCTGATGTGTTCTGCAATATTTGAGGTGAGTAACTCCGAAACTTCTGGTGCATCTTAAATTTGCATGTGATGATATTTGGAATATGATGTGAACTCTGCAATGCATGCTATTTTAAAATGATTATGAGTATAAAAATTTGTGATAGTAATCATATACATAACTGGAACAAGTAAATCTCTATTCAAACTGGAACAGTAAATTAACTTAAACTCAAACAATTTAAATGTGGTTCAGGTAAATAAATGTTGAAGTAAAGTTTGATGAATGTTGACATAAATGTTTGCCTCATAGTTTTTTTGTAAATGAGTATATAGTATTTGTGTGAATGAATGCATAACAATTCTTGTATATACACTCTGTTCAACTTTTCAGGTTTTAACCCTGAGAAAAAAATTCAAATTTTCTTCATGCATTTGTTTTTAGCCATTGATTCGTGAATAAAAATTGTTAATAACAGTGTAATATTGATTTTAAAAATAGTTTTGAGTTTATTTTATTTTAGTTTTTATAAAAATATAAGAATACAGTGATAATATGAAAATAGGAAAAATTCAAGCATGCTAATTTCAATCTTTGATTTCGGAATATGGATTGTAGTACAAAATGATGATTTTTGGTACATATTTCGTGATTTTAAATATTTAACTTGTTGAGAATTTTGGGAATAGTCGAATTTGGGAATATTGTCAATTGCTGACGAACGGCATGGTTTAATTGGTCGAGATTTGGCTCGGAGATAGCCTGTGTAACATAGATTTTGGAAAGAATGGCGAGGGAATTTCCAGATCGACGTGGTGGACTCGATGAGGCAGAGTAGGGTTTAAACTCTCATGCTGGTCGAGATTAGGATTTGGTACACTACGACGTCACGGGAGGATCGGGGTTCATGAGACCAAAGGGGAAGGCTGCGGGAAGGACCTACGAGTAAGTGGACGGAGTTTTGCGACCTTCGATGATCAGCGACGTCGTGTTGAGGCAGTATTTTTGGGAAGGCTGCTGAGTTTTTTTGGATCGAAATAACTCGATTTCGATCTCGAGAATGTTTAGGGGATTTAGTCGTTGTGACTGGAAGAGAGGACGACCGCTGACTTGTGGGTGGATGTCACGAGTGCCGGAGCTTCGCCAGCCATTGGTGTACGTGCACAGGTGTCATTGCGTATCTGAGGATGCTTGGTTATTCGAACTCGGGGAAGAACGTGATTTATTCGAGATTATACTCGAGTTATTTCAGAAGCACGCACAAGTATTTTAAGTATAACAGTTTTAAATTTAAACTCAGTAAAAGAAAAGGGGTGAAAGCACAGGAAAGTTGAAGTAATACTTGAATTTTACTCGAGTATATCTCGAGATGGTCTCGAAGCTGGAGGATAGCATGTTAGTATATGGTATGCTCAGGGAAGTGGAAGTTGGGTCTCAGGTTTTCAAATATTAAGTATAAAGGGAAGTGTTTCAGATTAGATCAAAGAATCTGAACTCTTTAGTACTTCTAGGCTTCAAAGCATAGTAAAACAAGTTTAAATGTTTATTTTATTTTTAAGTCTTAATTGATGATTGAGTTAAGTAAGTTACTCATAAAAAATATGATGGTTTAAAATAGGTAAATGGAAATTAATCCATTTTTAAGATAATGTTTTATCCTAAAGATAATTAAGATTTTAATGTCTTAAAATTAATTAAGTTAATTAAGGGAAATTAGGTATGATCGATTAATTTAATTAATAATGATGTAGGGTAAATTAAAGGATTGACCTATTAATGTGATTTATTAATTAAGGAAATAAATTAAAGGATGATTAATTTATTTCAGACTAAATTACTTAATGAAATCAGGTAATGATAATGTAAGTAATTTAAAGGATTAACTGTTATGTATTATTTAATTTAACTAATAATTAAAGGTTAACCATTTAATTAACCAATAATAATAATGAATTTAATTACTTAATGCCATTAATTAAGGTAGGTAATTAATGGGTAATTACTAAAGATGATTTGTTTAACGGTAATTACTTGACGGGATAAATTAAGAGTTAATTATATAGTATAATGAGTTAAAAGATTGATTAATTTATGCAATTAATGAATAAGAATAGGTTAATCAATGGATTGATGGATAATCAAATTCGTGTAATTAAGTAAGATGGTAATTGAAGGTTAATTAATGTGTGGGGTTCGAGAATAATTAATTTGCGGTAAACTAATTAATGGCTAATTACTGAATGTAGTTAAAATGGATAATTAAGGGATGATTAATTAGTTTGTACTTAATTATTGTTAAGTAAGCAAGATTAAAAGTGATTAAGGAAATTAATTTTATTTAATTATGAATGGGTGACTTATCAATCTTGCTTATGAATGATTGGTTGATATTTCTGGTATAACTGTTTGTGATATGATCTAACGTCTTGTATAGTGATTGTGTGGTTATCTATTGTTGATGAGTTGCTATATTAAAAGTGACATCTTGTATTTAAGGTTGAATTGTGTTTCACTAAATCTACGGGGTTAAGATGGAAATTGGTTTCGAAGAGACCGGAGTCGGGTATTAGTAAATACCCGAAACCACTTCGATTCTTATAATTTGATATGTGAAACTAATAGGCTGAATTGGAATGGATTAAGTAAATTGTACCATTTAAATCTAAGTTTTGGCACTTAGAAATTGATGTGTGAAATGGTTGATGTCTATAACAACTTGTGAAGTTATAAATTGATATAAGTTACACGGGTGAGTTGTATGTTTTTTTTGTATTTCATGATGTATGGGTTTACTCATGCTGGTTTCCAGCCTGACCCGGGTGTTACTTTGATGTAATGCTCGGGTCAGACCAAGTATTACAGCTTTTCAGGTAAGGATGTTCTAGAGCTCAGGAGGCGAGCTGGAGAGCAGGAACGTATGGAGAGTTGCTACAGTAATATATTATAGTATCCGAAATAGATTGATTTATCTGTCCTGTGTTTGTAAATATGTTGTAACTCTGATATATATTTAAGTGTGATTTGACAAGTACAGTTTTCCTTTGTACAACTATTATTTACGTGATATTATATTTTATCCGCTGCGAATGTGAGATTCTGAGTTTGAATTTCTGTTTCTTCTTCTTTCTCTTTTCTTCTTTTCCTAACTATCTGGAATTTTCGGGATCGAAATTTCCGGGTCATTACAATACCCTCCTTTGTATAATGTGCCATCAAAGAGAGAATAGTACATAGCCTGGTATCTTATCTTTCAGGCCACATTCCTGTTAGAGGGTAAGATCCCACTAAAGAGATATCGTTTGATAGGAGTCATCCAGTTGTCTTCTTCAGCTTATTGGAGTAAGGATTCTATAGTAGGTAGCTCTTGGCCTTATACCGTCTCTTGATCTTGTGTGCCCCAAACGGTGGCCCGTTGGGCTCAGGTTAGGAATAGTATTTGATTTGATTCTCTTATGCTTGGCTCTGCCTAATGCCCAATAGGTACCACCTTCATCTTTAGTTGTTTTCGTGCTAGCCAGTTTCTCTAAAGAGTCGGCATATGAGTTTCTTTCATGAAGGATTTCCTCTATCTCATACCGCTCGAACTGCTTTAGTAATTTCTTAGACAGCCTTGCATATTTGGATAGAATGGGCTCTTTTGCTTGATAATTACCCTGCTTTTAATTCACGATTAATTGAGAGTCGCTGTGAACTTTGACATGCATTACCTTCATTATCTAGACCATTCGTCGGCTTTCAAGGAGAGCCTCATATTCTACTACATTGTTGCACTAAAACTGAGCTGTACTGCCCCTATAGCTTTTTCCTATTTAGTGTGATCGGCACATGCTCGATTCCTTCTCCTTATTTGTTTGATGCTCCATTTATAAACAGATTCTAGAACTGTGGGGTGTTTGCCTCTTCTTCTCTAGGATTCGGTTGGTAACGTGCAATCTACAATAAAGTCGACGAGCACCTAACCTTTGATGGCCTTCCTAGGGCAGTAGGTTATGTCATATCGATTGAGTTCCATTTCCCGTTTTAGCGGGCGATCCGACGTCTCTGGTTTTAGTAGTATTTTTCTAAGAGGTTTATCAATAAAAAATTTGATGGGATACACCTAGAAGTAGGGCTGTAGCTTTCTTGCTGTAAGAAGCAGGTTGTATGCAAGCATTTCGACGACCGAGTAGTTTAGCTCTACTCCTAATAACTGTTTTCTTGTGAAAATATGGGCCTTTGAGTCCCTTCATACTTTCAACTAATGTAGCGCTGATAGCTTAATCAGTTGCAATAGATATATAAATCATTACATTTTACTGGCTTTGATAGTACAGGAGTATTGACCAGATGGTCCTTTAGATTTTGGAATGCGGCTTCATAGTCCTCAGTCCATATAGAGTTTCTTCCTTTCTTTACTTGATCGAAGAACGAGATGCATTTGTCTATAGCTTTAGATATGAATCTGCTCAGAGCTGTTACTCTGTCATTTAAACTCATCGGATCCTTTGGTTTCGTGGGGATTTTCATTTTCCTTATTGTGTCAATTTTATCAAGATTCGCTTCGATACCTCGTGCGCTTACTTTGTATCCTAGAAACATACCTGACTGTATGGAAAATGTGCATTTCAGAGGATTTAGCTTCATATGATACTGCCTTAGGACTGTGAAGGTCTATTCCAAGTCTCTGACGTAATCACATGTTGCTTTTGATTTGACAAACATATCATCCAACATATACTTTCGCATTCCTCCCGATTTGTTAACTAAACATTATGTTAACTTACCTTTGATAGGTGGCCCCTGCATTTTTGAGTCTGAAGAACATGACTTTGTATCAGTACAACCTTTTGTCTATTACGAAGATAGTGTGTTCTGGATCCAGTACAAACATAGCTAGTTGATTGTACCCTGAATAGGCGTCCATGAACGGGAGTAATTCATGCCCGCTAGTTGAACCCACTAGTTGGTCGATCGTTGGCAAGGGAAAACTATCTTTCGAGAGGCCTTATTGGGATCGGTGAAATTTTTGTAGGTTCTCCATTTCTCGTTATGCTTTAGGTTGGCAGTCCACTTAGGGTAGTATACTTCCCTAATAAACCCATTCTCCTTTAATTTCTTAATCTCTTTATGCAAAGCATTGTACCTTTCTTGGTCCAGAGTTTTGCATTTTTGTCTAATTGGGTGCACGGTCGGGTCGATGTTCAGTGCGTGACAGATGACAGTTGGTTCTATCATTACAATGTTTGAATGGGTCCAAGCGAACACATCTGCTAACTGTTTTAAGTAGTCTATCAGTTCACTTCGGGCTTCTGTATTAAGGTTCTTCCCTACTTTTAACACCTTTGTGGAGTCCTCTAAATCTATATGTATGCCTTCAGTATCATCTACTAGCTTTAATTCCTTCTTTGTTGCCCTAATCTTAGATCTATGTTGGTTTCTGGTTCCGTTTCCTAGGAGAGTTTACTGGGGATGCATGTCTCTATGCCTCTTCAGAGAAACACAATGCATATGTTGAATTATATTCGTCGGTGCCAATCATGTGCATATATGTTCTCTTCTTTCTTTTGGGTTTTAGGAGTATAGAGTTACTTATTACAGCATTAGTTTGTGTACTTGATACTGCCATAGTTTTATGTTCAGATTTAACCTCAGTTGTATGTATATGAATATCGAAAGAAACGACAAGGTAATATGGAACACTTTTATTGCTAGAGTTAAGCATTACATGATATAATTCCCCATCTAACAATTGTTCCTCTTTGATTGACCCTATCCTAACAAGGGTCATAAATTTTATATGTAAATCCTTGTAAATAATGATCGCCCCTAAATCGACCAGAGTAGGTCTTTCGAAGAAAGCATTGTAGGGCAAGGGCTATTCGATAATAAGAAATTTGCATAGAATAACTTGCTTAACGAGGTACTTCCAGCTATGACAAGTAGACATACGGACGTATTAGAATAGTTGTAGTGTTATTGAAGCCAAAGATTAATTCAGGGCTGGGCTTCAAGATTTCGGATGGTAACTTCATTTGATAATAAGTAGATTTCAAGATGACATTTACTGAGCTTCCCATATCAAAAAAGACTATCTTCATGGTACAATTTGATTCCACACCATAATGATGAGTGGATCTTGATGTGGGAACATAACCCATGCTTTATTGGCTGCTGTGAAGGTTATCTCAGTCATGGGTTATTGTTTGACATGGAAGGCCATTTTCGAGGTTTTGGCTTCTTGCACATATCTCTCATGTGCCTTCTTGCTTATCCCTATGAGGGGCGGTCCACCATGGATTGAAGCTATCATATTAGATGGGTTGCCAGCCCGATGTTCTTAGAATCCCCTGTTAGGTTGTTGGTCCTGTTATCTCAATGTTCTCTATGGAAACTGCCCAGATAACCCTTCTCAATCAACCTTTCTATCTCTTTCCTCAATTATCGGCTATTAATGGTGTGATGACCATTCGCTCTATGGAATTTGCAGTATGCTCCGCCTTTGTTTCGTTTTAGTTTCTTGCTTTTATTCAGTAGATCATATGCTAGCATGTCTTTGGCCATCTCGAATATTTGGAAAAGGGAATGACTGAGGCGGTTTTCTGCTGTGAGGTTCAGCTCCTTTTGCTTTATGTGTGGGCGGTGTCAATCTACCCTCTTTTCCTATTATAATTAGGAGCAGAGATTTCTTGTGATTGTGATACTGATGAACTTCTTCCATTCTGTTGTAGTTAATTGCCATTACATAAAAGACCTTCATGATTCAATAAGACTTCTTGCTATTTTTATCTTACATAGTAATTCCTTGTCTTATCCTAGAGTGTGTCGCCATCAGTAATGCTTCTTCGCTGGTTACCCCAACTCGAAGGGCTTCAATCTTGAAGCGCTTGATGAAATTGCACAAACTCTCATTATCCCCTATTTCACACAAGACATGGTGTGGATGTCTTATGAGGCTTCCTTCCTGAGTTAAACTATCTTAAGAAATCAGTAGATAATTGCTTCCTAGATCTGACCTCTCCTGATCTATATCTTCTGAACCAACGTGAGGTCATGCTAGACAAGCATACAGGGAATAATTTACACCATTCCATCTTCCCAACCTTTAGGATATCCATAAAATATTCGAAGGCACCCAGGTAATCCTCAGGATTGGCAGTCCCATTGAATATGTCGATTGTTGGGGATTTGAAATTGTTGGGAAAATCAGCTTCGATAATCGCCTTACAAAAAGGGATGCAAACTCCTTTATCTATTTTCTTCCTGGTATTCTATTGACAGGTCTTTGGCAATTGCTCCACCTAGGTTTTGACTTGTTAGATCTCGTATTCTCTTCGTTCGAGTTAGGATGAGTTACGTCAGAAGTGGTTTCTCCAAGAGCAGAGGGTTTATGTTAGTAGGTTTTGTTTTAATCCTGGGGTTAGCTTAGATTTTTCTTTTTAATCTGGTGTCAACTTTTAATCTAGCATTATAGTTCCCATTAACGGGAGTGCTATTATCATTCCTATGGTAAAAATTTAGTGCAACTGTAGAACGGTAGCGGTGGGCTATGGATTGAGGAGGTGAAGGTGGCGTGTGTTTAGCATGATGGGTTATGGTTTCCTCCAATCCCCCCATGCACCTATTCATCTAGTCTGGGAAGGATTGGAATGCTGCTAGGATAGAATCTACAAGTTCCTCAGTTGAAGCTCCCGCCTCATTTTGGGTTTTTGAGAGTATGAGTGGTTTAGGGATAGCCTTTTTTCACATGCAAAGGCTTCTGAATTAGGGGAAAGGGGAATCGGTAGGATTCATATTTCAAGATGTATTGTTTTACTGGTCATGAAAAAAAAAAGGGTACAGAATGTTAAGGTCCTTCTTCTAGTGCCAAAAGATGTTGAGGAACTTTTTGTCCTTCAACTCCCAATTATATCTTGAGCAATCGAGTGGATAATTACTTTAATAAATTTGAAGTAGTATAGTTAATTGGTATTAACTTTACCATGAGGCGGTGATTGTGTTGTTGAATGCTTACACAACCAGGTAGTTGCACATTAACTACTTGTTAAAATGTCAAGTCTATCTAACATATTATTTAGGTACAAGTAAATAAAAATGCAATGGTTAACTAAATAACAAGATGGGAGAAAATAGTAAAGGACATAGGATTTACATGGTTTGGATTTTAAGGAATCCTATGTCCATAGGGAAAGTTTCTCCTTCTTCATTTTTCGTTAGTTTGGTACAGAATTCCATGGCGGCTAGTACAATAGAACCTTAAAGGTTTTCTTAAAAGAAAATTTGTCAAAATAAAAAAGCTCCTTTCATATACAGTGCTTTTCCTATTTATAATTTTAAGTTATACGTAGATTACTAAAATTTCTTTCTTGCCACTATTCCTTAACCCTTGGATCCAATCAAGTGTCATTCATCTATAATGCAAGTTTGATATGACTGATTGCTAACGTGTTTTTGGCGAGAAGTTAAAACATGGGAATTCCCAAAATTAGAGTGTGAATATCAAAAACTAGGACAGTATAATCCAAATTTGGATTGGTCACATCCATTCTGGTTTTTAAAGAAATGTTGGTTGCAACTCATTGACTCAATCGCGTTTGTGCTGACCAGTTGTGTTGCTATGGAGTGAAGCATATGAAGAGGTGTAGGGGTGGATGCCCCCTAGCATTTGAACCATATTGCTCTGCTGATGTAGCTGTTATTCTTGACCTGACAGCATGTCAGGTCGGAGTGGAGAACGACTTTCTACCCGGTTCTAAGGGTTGATTTGGTGCATACCTTTGTCCTTTGTCTGTAAATTTGAGTCTACATTAAAGCGCATCTTGAATGACCATGTATACAGCCCCTTTGGAGTGCTTTAGGCTCTGTATGGCGCTGTCTAGGTTACCTTTGATATGTGTCTATGCATACCTATTTCTGTAGATGTTTGATGGAATATGGATGTGGTTAGCTTAGCTTGGTGTACATAGTCTCCAAAGAATTGGCGTAGTTTGCAACGTTTGACCGCGATCTTTGGTGTCCTTGTTATGATCGTCAGCTGGTTCTTTCATATTTTCTGAGAGCGTTCCTTCACAAGAACGAGTATAACAGGTTTCCTTTTGAATGGTTTGACCACTCAGAAAGAAAAAGGAACATATTATGATGGATGTAACTTAGGGCATAGTTGAAATGAAGAGAGTGAATGGTCATTTATGCTTCATAAAGAAACATTGGAAATGAGAATTGTAAAATAATAATAGGTAATTAAAACTGGAATGAGAAATATAATTTCTATTCCAAAATGTACTTTCATTATTATCTATGAAAATCATTCCTTTAAGTTTAAGATATTTGATCTAAAAATTATCAAATGTAAACTGATTATAGTGGATGGAATAAATAAGCCTATATTATGTGATTGGTTGGAGCTCTGTATTTCGTGCACTATTATAGTAATGGTGAAGATAAAGGAAGCAAACTATATAACACTTATTAGAGCATCAAGTTGTGAAAAATATTTTCGTAAAATATACCAAATATTATTTATGAAATAATAACTGTTTTTCAGTATTGACTAAAAAATAGGCATAGTTTTATTTTAATATGAATTTTATGAATATTCAGAACTAAAATGTAGTATTCATTTTCATAATAAAGTGATGCATTGAAAATTCATAAGTGTATAAAATTATCTACAACTATTTTGGAATTATAGACTAAGCCGTAGTTTTGAGAAATAATTTTGATTCTATGACTATGAATCATACGGTACTAGTTGACTATATCTTTGATAGTTAAAGGCAAAGCACCCATTCGGCGGGAGTGTCATAAGAGTTTATGAACTCTTCGGATTGATACACACACACACACACATGTAATCGAATGTCTATTAATACCAAAACAGTTCCATGTACTTCGTTGTATTCACCAATAAATTATCAAAAATATGAACATGTGTATTTAATACACGTGTAGTATGTCTATGATAAGTTCGTAGAACATATAATTAAAGTAAATGAAATTGCATGCAGTAGAAATGATTTGGTTTAATGGAATAGGTGAGTATATTGAAAATAGTTCCGAACGTACTTCAAATTAAATAATGAATCAGTCTCGAAATTCACTGCTCCCCATGATACATAATGATACGTTGATAAGAAGTAATTAAACTTTCTTGGATAAAATATGGTTAATAATGAGTGAATTTGAGCTACATTCTTTCTATAAGGTAGTGTACTTAAGAGTAGTATATAAGGTTGAAATTAATTTCATCCTAATCATAGTTTGCAAAGTCATACAAGATAAGGATTATAGGAAACCCCAATATATCCTAGGCCAAGGGGTTGACAGGTTGTGCAAGTCGAAAGGCTCCATGTAATAATTGTTCGTAAGGGGTCTTGCATGGATCACCCCAAAAGGAGTTTAGGAACGATCGTCATCGGATCACTAATTTTTGTTTTGAACATAGTTTTTATAAACAAAAACCAAATCCGTTTTATATATAAAGCAATTCATAAATTTTTTATGAATATCTATTCCATTGCATTGAGAAGCACTTGTTGCTTCAAGAAATACTAACTTCGTAGTAAAGGAATTTCTTTTGGAACTTATTGGCAATAAAATGGATTTGCATGCGACCTAAAGATGAAACTTATTACATAGGATGAAATGAAACTAACATAATCAAAATGAGCACAATGCATTAGAATGTCTAGCAAGTATTCTCATATATTAAAGAGAAACTATTCTTATCAATGTCGAGAATAGATAATCCTCATTTGTCAAACCATTAAGGATATTGAATTTATGATATGGTATGACGCATAAATCCAAAATGGATTCCAAGTACATTATCAAAATATGATTTTGATACATGTACACAAAGGAATATGATCCATCGGCTACAAATGTGTCTTCAAGAAAAAGACAAATGCAGTTAGAATATAGTGAGCAATATTGATAAGAATAAAATAGTAAATTTCAACTTTTGAAATTAATGTAATCGATTCTTCTTAGTGTGCTCAAAATGATTGGAATTTACTCATAAAACCATTGCTTAATATGATTTGTGTTTAGGTACATATGTGTTGAAATAAAATAGTTCTAAATAATGATTTAAAATATACTGTTTGCACATAACAACCAAAATTTCTTAAAGTTAGCGGGAGCAATATTGAGTTTGTGGGCTTTTTGGATATGATCCAAGAAATGATATGAAAGTATTGTTCAATGAGAATCAAATTGAATAAGTAATTTGATAGCAATATTAAATAGTTTGATTTCTAGTCAAAATTCAAAGGATATATGTGTCTGTAAGAATGACATTAAAAGGTTTAGATATTTCTAAAATTATAAATAAACAACATACTGCTAATTATCCATGTACTGATGTTAAAAGCAGTTGTAGTTTGGTTGTTTAATACTTGATATCGGATTTGTTAATTATATTTTTATAATAAGTATAAAAGGTGTTGGGAATATCCTGAACAATATGCAAAGACTCCATAAATAAATGTTTAATATGAAACATGTAAGATAAATTCCTTTTGTATTGACAATATGAATTGTCATAAGTGTTGTATTGTCTAGAATAACATAATTTGCTTATGTATTTTATGCATTAGAAAATATCAAATCCAAATAAGGATCACTAAATGTTAGTTTAGAGTATTCTCGAGCATTTACGAAATACTAGGGAATTGTTTACAGACACAACGAACTCCTTATGAAGGAGTGTTCAGACTTGAACTTCATAAGTGCTATTAACCATAATATGTCAATATTAAATTCATATTCAAACTTTAACCAAGAAGCTTTATGTTGGAAATGTTCCGAACGGCACACCGTGCCCGATTCAACGAAAAGACTAGGTATATTGCTTGGATAGCGTTTGTAACAATCTACACCTTAGTTGGTCCGAATTTTGACTAAATTGAAAACCCAAGTCCATTAGGGTATGGATCGTTGGTGTTGGTATACTATAATACATATCAGTATATCAAAAAGCTATATGTACAAACTCACAGCGGAGTAATAAAATATAATAGAATATATATTCGATCAAGGCTACTATCTTGGAACTAATATTATTCCTTAGATATCTTGTCGCCTTGTCAGTGTAGAGAATGAATGAGAAGACATGTCCTCCCACTGTTCCCGTCTTGTACCAGTATCATATTCCTCTAAATCTATCGTATGGGTTGTGATAAGGAGGGGATCAGAAAAATGTTCTGGCAATTGGTAAATTACATACTTTGTCCATAACACTAATTTAAGTTGAATGATTTCGATTCAAGTCTTATGTCTACTATTTATGGATTTGTCATTTAATTCCATATGCACATATGATATATCCAACCTAGTCTGAGATATAATTATACGTATGCGTATATGTATATAAATAAACATTGTTGTACTCCTTAAAAAGGAAACTCCAACCACTTAATACTTCTTAAATAGGGAAGAGGAGGACCCAACAACCATTTAATACCTTAACCCCAAAGTGGTCCCTCTGTAACAGCCATTTAATATTTCTTAAATATGGAAGAGGCAAACCCAATGGTCATTTAATACCTCGACCCAGAAGTAGACCCCTTCGCAATGTAATCGATGGTCAACGGCCCTAACTACGAAGGCCGATGACTCCTAGATATGGCTTTATTTTTTAATTAGCCATATTACATCTACATCTCAAAGAATTATTTAAGGGTTTACTTGCCCACCTCCAATCAAATAAACAAGCAACCAAAATTTGAGGTCAATGCATATCCCATGTAGACTCCACACAGTAAGAAGTGTAATCCATACAAGCTTAATCCAAGTCTTTATTAGCGACCGCATGAGAATGATGGTGGCCTCGACCTATGCCTAGCCCTACTCCATAAATACCAATTCACCAAACAATACTAACATAGCGTCAACCTCTAGATCTAGATCCCGTTTAGATTTGACTAATGTAAATCAAGAAAAATGCCCACTCTCGATTACTTAGTACCTCTGGTTTGGAATTGAACCGGACTCTACTTTCCCCTTAGGCACTGTGGTGGGTTATTTATGATTTCTTATATAGGGAAGAAGCAGACCCTATGACCATTTAATACCACAACCCTAAAGTAAACCCCTTGATCCTTAAGGTACTAGTCATTTAATACTTCAAATCTAAGGCGAGCCCCTTTGTATATTATTCCTAAACCTATGCATGAACGTATATCCCACATGGTCCTACAGTTAAAGACGTCTGCATCAGTAGTAGGTGTACACAACTGTCGGTAGCCCTATGCGGAGGACGATTTCCATTGTGTAACTCCACTATCCTTGCATTCCAACCTATAATAAACCAATTCATTTATAATCGCCCTAACTATTGGGCCATGCCCACTAATCTACACTCATTTCAAACGTATTATTGAGGCTGTATAATTTCCAATTATGGAAATTATTACACCTCCTAAGTACATTTATTAGCATTCGTTTATTTACTTTCTATGAACTTCCCTCTTATTTTATATGCTTACAGCTTTTACTTCTTATTTCTTTAATGTTATTAAATGAAAATTACTGCATCTTTTACCTCGAATTAGCGCCATTTATAAATGATCTCTTATACTCAAATTATATAAATACTAATGACATTTATTTGTATATTCAAAATTAATTTTCCATGCCTATTTAATTTTCTTCATTAATGTAATATTTGGTCTTTGTAATTAAATTCATTAAACGGTTTATACCAGTATTGGCTTGATTACAATAACTTCCCATTAACCCCTTATTTTCTTACCTTATTCGTATTTTGGCATTTTATTTTTAATTAATATGATAACTATTTTCCAGCCTTTTGGCCTAGCTATATTCAGATTAATAAGACAAGTTAGACCCGATTGTCATCGGGACTGACAAGTCAGATTAACAATCACGAAGACTGAGATTTAGGCACAAATGATAATATAAAGAAGTGGTAAAGTGAAAGACGAAGATAGACTTAATAAAATGATTAAAGCATAAGACTATGCCATTTAGTATACGATCCATATTCAGCAGTTATGATCGTACTGTATCATAGTTCAACTCAGCGGAAGACGATCGATATCTTGAAATCTACAAGTCAGATACATGTGAAACTTTGGAAACATCAATATATTGAAGAGTGGAGCCCACCATATCAGTTGCATGCCATAATGAGCCTATAGTAGATATGTGTAGTTAATGCCCCGCTATTACCCGCTACAACCCCGCTATATCTCACAGCGGATTTCTACCGCTTTGATTTTTGCATATAGCCCTAAAATATAGCTTTTCCGCTTCAATTCCCGCTATTTCCTCTACATCCCGTTATTTCCGCTATATTTTGGTATTTCCACTAAATCTTTTTTAATAAAATGAATTGAAAATTTGCATTTATACATTATAAAATTATGAAACTAATTTATTTGATTTAATTTTTTAATATATTTTCAGAAATGAAAATACTCTAGTATTCTACCAAATTCAATTATGTTATATAACAGTTTTTCGTTTATTTAAAGTATATCGGCGCATGTTGTTATTTAAAATTATTTATGTATTATTTATAATTCATATGAATGATAATTTTTCATTAATTACCATTTATATATTTGTAAAAACATTAAGTACGAGTTTTATATGCTATTTTAGAGCCATCGCTATATCCTTGATGTATCCCCGCTATGACTTTTTACACCTCCACCGCTTTGAATCTACCGAGCGCATTAACTGCACAGTAGTAGATCGGTACTGATCGTTATTATGAAAGATGTGGGAACACGATCTATACCATGACTTCTTCTAGATTTAGAGACTCCGATGTCGAAATTTCAAGAAGATATTTCACCATCTTCCCCTATAAATATAGACTTGATTGTTCATTTTTATAATATTTTATGCAATTTGTTTCTTTGCACATTTTTGTAGCTAAGATTTCTACTTTGATCCATTCCTCCATACTCAGCGCAATTCAAGTGATTAATAAAGTTATTTCTCCAAAGTGGACGTGGCTTTGAGCGTCGAACCACTATACATCATTATGTTCTTTTTATTGCTTTTATTTTTTTATTTAATTGCTTGTCTCCTCTGTTTTCATTTATTATTCTTCGTTTATTTCTCTACGAAATCTCTATTGGGTGTTTGTTCCAATTTTTGGTGCAAATATTTTGGTGCTTTCACTGAGAAAGAGATTCTCAACTCATTTTGGATCCCTTTGCAGCTACTAAATTGAATAAATCCCAGGAAGGGATCCAGAATTATCTTCAAATAGTTTATCAGTTCTATTCAGATTTGCAAAATTATAAGGAAAACTATCAACAATGGCTAGGAACGCCAGATCAACCGCTTCAAATGTAGTGGGAAATGAGAATGCTATCATCCAACTAGGAAATGTAGTGGATAGTTGATGTCCAGAATCCAGTTGATTCCATCACAAGAGCTTATTTTCAGAATCTAATAAGAGAGCTCATGGATAGCCATCGATAGTTGAACCAGCAAATTTAAGCTAATATCGATCTAAAGAATCAACTCAGGTATCAACAACGCATGAAAACTAGGAGGGAGCCAACTCCCGACTCTGCATTGTTGAGCTTAACTTCATCAGATGACTATCATAGACGTAGACATCGCAGAAACAATGGACACTATGCTGAAACGTCGACGTGCCATTATTCGACCGATCCGGGCAGAACGATAATGATTGGTAATGATCTATCGAGAATGGTCAGTGTCGATCCCACTTTTGTAGGCAAGTTACAGGAGATGATGGGAAGAGTGCATGTTAAGGATGAAGTGGTTGGTTTGGGTGCTGGAGTTCAAGTTAATGCAGATTAGTTACCTCTCCATAGTGATGACAATGTGAATGCACATGATGCACATCGAGAGGATGTTGTGCCAAGAAGGCATGGAATGGCCCATAGTCATCGACCGAAGCGTTCACATGAGGTTGAGCACGACCACCGCTTGGCTCTGTCAATCCAAACGCCGGACTTGTTGGCTATGGTCAAACCGCTAGTAAGGAAAAGCCAAGGCTTGACCAATGATGATTGGGGGATCTCTAGAAGCCTACACCATTTACAGACCATATTCTACATTTGGAATATCCAGGGAGATTTAGCATGACGTCGATGTCTACCTACGAGGAATAAACCGACTCTAAGCAGCGCATCACGAGATACTAATGTTTAATAGATTCTGCACGAGCTAGTGACGTCACTGAATGCAAAAATTTTCCTATTACTCTTTTTGGCATAACGACAATGTCGTTTACGAGATTACCCCTATAGTCGATCTCTAGATTTTTTGATTTAGCAAAAAAAGTTATTGAGCTGTTCCATATGCATGCAAATTGCTCCAAAGATGCAATGTTCCTATCAAGCGTGATCCAAGCTCCGAGAGAATCACTAGAAGACTATATGGAGAGATTTCATACAGCCGTTATAGAAATCAGCAATTTGAATGACCACTCAATATTGATGGCGGTAACAAGAGGGATTAACCCAGAATTTGGCTTTGGCGATTGGTTGGCTAGCAAGCCACCTACAAT
The DNA here is from genome assembly GCA_030765085.1 of Allium cepa. Lineage (NCBI taxonomy): Eukaryota > Viridiplantae > Streptophyta > Magnoliopsida > Asparagales > Amaryllidaceae > Allium > Allium cepa. Next base: position 441,363,140 of record CM060938.1, on the reverse strand, counting down.
GTTGGAGCGTTCCTATGCAAAAGTAGTTCGGTATTTAAGGAAAGAGGAAGCTAGATGCTCTAGAAAGAAGAATGTTGTTGGATCGAGTGGGGAGGGAATGTTGAGTATCGTTGGTGCGAAATAGTCCGGAGAGAATTCCAAAAGATTTCAAGCAAACGTCCAAAATAAACCAAATCAGCAAAAGCAGAGCGGCTATAGGAACCGTGAACAAAAGAGGGATTCTGAAAGAGGAAATCCAAGCATTCCAATATATGATACCTACATATCACTAAATATGTCTCTAGAGAACTTCTATTTGTCTACAAGCAATACCATGCAATATTGGATTCCACCTTTGAAGGAATCGATGTAGAAACAAAAGCGAACTGGAAAATATTGTTGGTTCCATGAATGCTATGTTCACAACACAAATGAGTGTAGGTATCTTCAAGATGTTATCGAGAAAATAGTTTGGGAAAGAAAACTATAGTAGTTTGTTAAGACCCCACAGGATGGCCGGCAGGGGACATATGACCCAACCGAGGAAAAGCACCACACAGGGCTGAGGAACCTATGTGGACTGGTGGAAGATTAATTATCCATACAATAGCTGAAGGACCACACCCAGCAGAGAAAGTTGGCACGAGATAGATTGCACTGCTAGCGCAATCAAGCATGTGGATTTTGTGATTTTTCCTAATATAAAAGTTGGGGCTTCCGCAAAACAATAGCGTACAATGGAAGATGACCCTATATTCAGAAATAGAGATGCAAATAAGGTGGAAGCACTGACCATCAATCCAATGGTCATTTCGACCATGGTTGACCCTGCCTTAGTTAGAAAAGTTTGATGGACAATGGTAGCTCGGTGAATATTATCTTCAAAAAGGCATACGACCAGATGAGAATGGAAGCCAAAAATCTAAAACCATGTAAAGCCCACATTCATGGCTTTAACGGTGTTGCAATGGAAGTGGTAGGCTATGTCGAGCTACTGGTGGAGTTGAGAGAAGGCAAAAGCATGAGAGTGCAAATGTTACCATTTGTTGGGTTGAATGTGGATTCTCTATATAATGTTTTTCTAGACCGAGCAGCCCTTGCTAAATTCCAGGAAGCGTTAGCACTTGTTGACTTAGTTTAAAATTCCCAACTGATAATGGCGTTGGAGTTGTGCATGAAGATCAGGCGACTGGATGTGCCTGCTATATGGCTGAGTGGAGGGATGCTCAGTGAAAGGAGAAAGGTAAAGATGTAGACAAGTCTCTCCGCACCCAAGCCACCATTAATTGACAACCATCGCCTGAGCCTTGGGTTGGGAAATACAGTTGGTTCTATAGACATAGATATGAGGGATGACAAGGTGGAGCCTAAAGGCACCAAGGCTACAACAGCTGAGCTGATGATTGACGTCATCGTCAGCCGCGATGACCCGTCATGGGTCCTAAAGATCGGATCACTACTCGACCCTCAATGATGAAAAAAGCAACGTCCCCCTACTTGGAGGCCCAAAACTAATGGCTGTGGATGCTGCAGTCATCTATTGTTATTAATCCTCGACGACCAAATACGGCGGTGTTAGATCCATTCATACACAGAAACACATGAATATGGAAAAAAAAAATTAAACTTCAAACAAAAATTACATTCCATTTCAAAATATTTCCAATTCATTATATAATCCTACAATCGTAAATCACATTCAGAGAAAATATATTTATTACAACATATGCCAAGAGGGACATATGAAGATGCCCTCTTGGATGATCAGAGTACATACAGGCAATATGACAGCATTGCCATTACAGTCAACATAGCAGAATCAAATAAAAAAGAACACTAAATAGCTATCATGCCTCTTGCATGTCTCCAGAAGCTATATTTTCCTAATAAGGTACTTGAAAACCTCAACTCTCAAACTACTCAAAATCAATTGTGTACCCGAGAGTTCAAGGGGAAAACTTAAACTTTGAGTCAGATATAAAGCCTGGTATGAATAATATTCTACCATCTCAAATTATTTAGATATCTAGTGAGACCACACCGCTTCGCGAAACGGGTTTTCCTCTCGCTGCTATCCTAAAACCTTTATAAAACCATATATTATGCTCCTACATCCATAATGATTAAAACAATTCAAAACAATATAATACGATGATATGCAAAACAAATGGATCGATTCTGGATTGCCCATCCCCATTCATTTTTGACTATCTGTCTCAATTATTGTTTCTAGGGTTATTGTTAACCTATTAGTTTTCATGGCTAAATAATAACTGGTGAAATATGTAGAACTCTCTGTCTAGTTACATAGTTTTAAAGGGATCACTAAGAAACTATTGGTAACTCCAATAACTTTACTCTTATCCTAGTTTTTATTGGTTGAATAGGAACCTATTGGTGAATCCGATATCCTTTCTTCTTACCTTATTTTTAATGGGCTGACTAGGAACCTATTGACATCTGTTAATATCTTAATCCGAATATAGTTTTCATAGGCAACTACAAACCTACTGGCCCCCGCCAGTATCAAACAATAGTTTTCATAGGATTACATGAACTTGTCTTTCTGACATTTTCCTTAATACATGGTTTTCATGAGTTAACTATAAACCTATTGGCTCATGTCAATATCTTTTCTTATACACAGTTTTCATGGGCTTACCGAGAACCTATTGACCCCGCCAATATCTTTCTTTTACATTTTAGCATCCTATACTCTGGTCGTCCTGACCTCCTGGATGCAATTCTACTCATTCAGGAGTTAGCTTAATTTATATTCACTACTAGGTCAACCTACCCGGTTCTTTTACCCTTTATCCCCAAATTGCAGTTGTGGGTCTATTATAATGTGAGTATATTTATATTTGAAGAAGCAGACATAGTAACATAACAATACCACTCCTGTGGGTTTAATATAAAACATGATTAATCCCTTTACCTATTATTTTATCAAAAAAAGCTTCTTCTCAAACCACTACAAAAACTCCTTTAATTTAGTCATGGGTTTTTCCTTTAAAAATGAGCTTGGGTTACAAACCTTTCGAAATCTTGCTTTCGACTTCATAACATGACCTCCTTCGAAAGCATTAAAATCTATCTTCAAAATATTAGGCTCCTTCCTTTCTAATACTTTAAAACCTTCCTTTCGAAACCATTCGATTGTATTAAAGTATTAACATTTAACTTTAGTCGCATAGCTTCGAACTAGTTGAAAGTACCCCTTTCGACACCACTGGAAATAGCCCTTCCGAAATTATTGAAAGTCCCCCTTCGAAACCATTGGATTTATATTTAAAATATTATTTGGGTCAAAGTGAATATAGGAGAAAGCATCTCTTTCGAAACCATCCTTTATTATATATAAAAATATTGGGGAAACATGATGGCGTCGGCACCACTCTTTCGAAAGCATAAAACATCTGGGTAAAATAGTGGAAGGTTGGCTTCGAAACCCTAACCCTTCTTGAAATCTACAGGAAGTGGCTTAAACTTATAAAACAAAGTTGATATCTTCAATACCATCGAAAGGTTAAAGAACGGCAGCAAGGTTTCGACAAGATCGGAACCCCTTCTTTCAAAACATTCTTTCATAACTCATTAGAAAACAATCTTATGTTAATGGTAACCCTTTTGAAATCCTTTAAAACCTCTTTGAAACCATATGCTTTGATTTCTTCGAAGGCTAAAACAAAACAAAGGTGGGCGCTTCTAGTTCAAAAACCAACCAAGGTAGCGACTCCTTTGGAAGCCATGCTTTCGACACCTTACCTTACGCCTTTCTCCAATCCATTGCGTACCATCTTTGTGATATCTTGCGTATTGGTTTCGGCATTATAGGTTTCAACTGGGTTGAAGGCGGAAGGTCTGTGTCAAAATGTATTTCCAAAGAATGCAGAAGCAACAATATTGAGTAAACCTGGTTTAATACTACTTACAGAAAACTTTTTTCTAACTAACCTGCCACGTGTCAACACCAAATTGGTTGCCTTAACTTTTTCAAATTTTTTACCAAATAACTGCCGCTAATTTCAGATCTAATCATGGTTAAGTCAATCAAATAAGCCCTTCCATTAAGCCAAACCAATTTTGCAAAGAAGTCCCTTTTCTAAAATAATTTAATATTCATAGAAATCACTTTGGAAAAATTCCAAAAATCGCAGAAATTCGTTTGATTCATGTCATCTAACATATCAAAATTTCGGATCCAAATTCTTAATATGTTTATCAAAATAAATTTATAAACTCAAGTAACCATATTTTCCATTGAAAATTCATATCAATCTTTCCTTCCATAGCTTGGAAAATTCACAAACTTGAAACTCAACTCCAAAATCATGTTCTACATAACATAAAAAATTTCCCATGGCATTTAAACATCAACCTATCTCGGTTTTACCTTCAAACCATATAAATCCATTTAAAAAAACTTGTTTGAATTAAAAAAAAAATCAAATTTCAAGCATATCATCATTCAGTTCATCTTAAAAATGAATTTATCCCTTAAATCCGAAACATATGATTCAAAACCAAATAGAGATGGAATTATTATTCACCTTGCTTTGGATAAGGAGATTGGATTGAGATTGATTTTCCTCTAAGCATGATTCTCTAGCTTTTAATTGAGTTTCCCTTTTCTCTTAATGATCGGCCATTCTTTATACTTTTGATTTGCGTTTTCAAAATGATGGGAATGAATTGTAAAATGGTAGGAACAAAAATATGCAAGGGTAAGGGTTATGGGTGGCAAATTCGTAATATACCCTTATGTAATTTGATTAACCCAAAACCATTCTTAAGCCCATTAATTATTTTATTAGGCTTGGCCTTTGTTAAACTAATTGAAGTCTCAATCCCCTCATCACTTAACATTTATATTATTCTATTTAATTTATCTAATTAAATCTACTGAACAATGTTATCAAAAATTAGGGGTGTTATAAAGACTTGCTTGTTTTCTCCGAGCGAATCTTGACGTGTTTGCTTGGACTCACTCTGACGTGTGTGGGTTCCCGCCTGCCATTGCAATCCATGTATTAAATATCGACCCAAGGCAAGTCCTAGTGATATAGAAAGGTGTTGTATGGGTCTGGAGAGATCTACCACCCTTAAAGAGGAGGTGGATAGGCTCAAAAGCAATGGGTTTAATCGCAATGCCATCCACCCTAAATGAGTATCTTATCCTGTATTTGTGAGAAAGGAAAATGGAAAATGATGGTTGCATATTAACTATAGGATTTAAACAAGGAGTGTTTGGAAGATAGTTTTTCCCTTCCTAGGATTGACTAGCTGGTGGATTAACCACCAGACACGAGTTGTTATTGTTCATGGATGTGTATTTCGGATACAACCAAATCCCAATGCACATCCTGACCAGGAGCATACCAGTTTTATAACCGACGTTTGATTGTACTGTTATGTGATGATGCCATACAGATTGAAGAATGTCGGAGCAACCTATCAATGCTTAGTTAACCAATGTTTAAAAGTTGGATTGGAAAGACGATGGAGGTATATGTGGATGATATGCTCATGAAGTCACGATGATCAAGCGACCACATTAGAGACTTAGTAGAAATGTTCGACATCCTTCATTCAAAATGAAGATCAATCCTTTGAAACGTTCTTTTGGCGTGGCATCAGGAAAGTTCTTGGGTTTTGTTATCAATGCTCATGGCATCGAAGCTAATCCCAAAAAGATTCGAGCTATTTGCAACATCAAGGTGCCAAAGACTATCAAACAAGCACAGAGCCTAAATGGAAAGGTTGCTGCCTTGATATAGCTTATTTCTAGGGCTACCAATATATGCATTCCATTCTTCGACTTAGTTAGAATAGGGAAAAGAAACTTTGAATGGATATAGGACTGTGAAGATGCATTCTAAGCTTTAGTGAACCACTTAGAGAGACCTCCTATCTTGTCAAAGCCGATGGGCCACGAAGACTTATATATCTACATGGCCGTGTCGGTAAACACTATAAATATCGCACTGCTTCACGAGGAGAATCGAATCCAAAGACCGGTTTATTATGTTAGTAAGCGATTAACAGGAGCTGAAATTAACTATCCGAAGCTTGAGAAGTTGGCGTACTACTTATTAATTTCTTCATAAAAGCTCTGCCCCTATTTTCAGGCTCATCCCATCAACGTTCATACCGATTAGTTGTTAAGATAGGTCCTACATTGACCTGAGACATCTGGTAGGTTACTCAAGTGGAACACTAAGCTAAGCCAATTCGACATCACTTATCTTCCTCAGAGAGCCATCTAGAGACAAGCACCGGCGGACTTTATTAAAAAATTCACTGCATAGTACGATCTCCCAGAGAGTGGTGGTGCCTCTAGCATTCGATGGAAATTGCATATGGATGGTGCATTCAATGACCATTGTTTCGAAGATGGAGCCGTGCTAGTAACTCCATAGGATCAATTATTTTGCTATGCCTTGAAGCTTTGCTTCCCTACAATGAACAACAAAGCTGATTACGAAGCTCTGATTGTCAAATTCAAACTTGCCAGAGAATTGGGAATGAAATCTCTTGAAATCTTTTGTGTTTTCCAGTTGGTGGTATACTAGGTCAGGGGAGACTACTCGGCTAAAGGACAACAACTTGCTCCGTACCTTATCCGAGTTCAAGGGAAAATGTCTGACTTTGATTATTATGACATCATGCACATTCCCAGGATCAAAACAAAGAGGCCGACTAATTGGTAAAGTTTGCTAGCACCGAGGATGCACAACAAATGGCATTGGTTCTAGTCAAAGTATTAGACACTTCGAGCATAAATAAGATGGAAATCAATTAGATACTAGAGATGGAGCCTGAGGAAGAGCATGGATGACTCCAATTAAAGATTATTTGCTATAGGGAGTCCTTCTGAAAGAAGGAATGAAAGTTGACAAATCCTTCATAAAGCTTTGCAATATATCATTCAGGAAGGAGTCTTTTATAGAAAGGGTTTTTACATTCTTCTGCTCTCATGTATTACTCGTGATAAAATAAAACAAGTCGTAAGGAAAGTTCATGAAGGGAAATGTGGTCACACTAGAGGGTAAACATTAGCAAAGAAAATACTCCGTTATGGGATAGCCAATCATCAATCGAGATGCTACTGATTATGCTAAGCAATGCAATAAGTGTTAGATGTATGCAAAAGTTTCGAGAGCTCCGCCAACGAAAATCACACAAATGGCCAGTCCACGACCATTTGCTACATGGGGTATTGATATTATCGGTTCCTCACCGATCTCTAAAGGTGGTGCGAAATATGCCATAATAGCAGTTGATTGCTTCACCAAATGGGCCCAAGCAATACCTTTAGCCACAATCACAACAAAGAATCTAATCAAATTCATTGTCTAGAACATCGTCTGTCATTTTGGCCTTCCATGAACCATTGTAACCGAAAACAAAACGCAATTCGACAGCGCTGAATTCAAATATTTCTACCATCAACATTATATTGAAAGAGGTTTGCGGCAGTTGCTCACCCTCAAGCAAATGGATAAGTGAAAGCTGTGAACAAAATTATAAAGTCCATTTTAAAGAAACGTTTGGAAATGGCTAAAGGCAAGTGAGGTGGATGAACTTCCGACAACGTTATGGGATTACAGAACCATCCACAAGTCTACGATTGGCCATACTCCATTCGCCTTTGCCTACAGCTCCGAAGTCGTCATTCCTATTAGACTCGATGTCCATCTCATCTAGTGACCTAATATGACCCCAGAATGAATAGAGATCTCCTCTTAGAATCTCTAGACTTGGTAGATCAGAAGCGCAAAGAAGCTGATTTGAGGGCAGCTGCACATCAATATCGAGTTGCCCGATACTACAACACTAAAATCTAACCTATGACCTTTGAAGTCAGTGATCTCACCTTGAAACGGGTCATTCCTGTCGTGTGACACATGAATCTTACTTGGGAAGGACCATACGTTGTTGAATAAAGGCTTGGAGAAGGAACTTTCGAGCTAGTGTCTGTTGATGGTGTCACACTCCTAAGTGCGTGGAATAGCGAGCATTTATGACACTATTTCACTTAGTCTCTTCTTCTTCATTTAATTGTATTCAATTTCTAAATTTACTTTAGCATTTGATTTTCTAGATATGTAACATGACGAATTGTGTCATTTCATTCCATTTCATAAATAAAAGTTTGATTTTTCCTGCATATCTGTGATTGTTGTGGCATTACATATTAGTTGTGATACCCAACTTATTAGTATTGACATGTCCTAGAAGGTTCCCCAAGTCTGAAGCCAACCAATTACATAACTTCACGATGAACTAAACAAAATGAATGTGGTCTGGCCATTCATTCGATGATTCTCGCTCACAACCTAATGGACGGTGTACCTAATGAGAAACGGATGCAACTTGACCATCCAATAATCAAATTAATAATCCCACCAAGAAATGAGATAGACATGAATCAAAAGTGATCGCCACATGACCGATCGCTCACTAAGTCATATCCTAGACTTCTGGGCCAATCGATGAACAAAGGAGAGTACAGTTTGAATTTTTTCCAAATAACTCTACTCCACGAAGTGTGGACTAGAGCATAAATACAAATTAGATGTGATTCGATCACCCACTAACTAGCTCTAATCCCAGAGTGAAGACATGTGTATAAACAAATAGATGAATGCGGTTTAACTACTCATTATTCCATAAACTCCAACCTGAAACCGACAGGGAGAGTATAAATTTGCTAAAGATGGAATTTAACCATCCATTATCTAACTCCTTTAACTTGAGAACTGGAGGCAGGAGTATAATCACTTAAACCGCTAAATCCGACAGTGTAACACTTGGGCTTGAGCCCAGTGTCTAGCACGACTTAAGGCAGCGATCATATAGAGGCTTTGGGATAAAATTAACGGATTATCATTCGAATCAATGAGCAACGAATTACAAGTACATTGAATGGAGAATGTAATAGCTCAACTACCTAAGAAAATTCACACAAAAATTCAAAAAAAGTAAAAGAACTTTATTTACATAAGCTTGGAAAGTCAAGTACAAGTATTTATAGCAAAAGAATAAAAAACAAGGGCCAATCCTGTACAAATTCAGCCAAAAAAACATAAAGGACTTGGGAGCATGAGAATACATAGTGAATCACTTTCTCCTTAACTTCCTCTTCTTCTTCTTAGAATCGGAAGAGCTTTCACTCGAACTTTACCCACTCCTCTCTACTCTCTTCCCACTTCCTTGGCCTTTCATTGGAGTAGATTGGGTTGACCCTGTAGGTGCATCTTTGGTAGGTTCTGGTTGATGAGCGGAAGCATTCACTGTTTCCCAAGGAAAAATGATAAAGATGGGAAGGGGAAAGATCTCCATTTTCTCCCCGTTGACTTTCATCTCTAGGGTAATGTCCACCTCGAGTTTCATTGATATTTCTTGCATAGAGGGGCCTGACAAGGATTGGGAAACTCTAGTAATCACAACTTCGCCATTAACAGGAATCTCTTTACGTGGATTGCTTTCTTCCCTCAATAAAGCGTCCACCAAGTGCTCATCGATCATAAAAGCTTCCTCTTTCGAGACATCTTGAGTCGCTACCTAAGCCGTGACAGTAACCGACTCCATCACAGGCACTTAAGGAATTGGTTGAGATTCTTGATAAAGAGGTGGAGTTATAGCCGATTGAACTAAAGTTGAGGAAACATAACTAAAAAGATTAGATATATCGACCAGGGACACTTCAGCTTTCTAAAGAATAGTCGAGGTTAATGAAATACCTTCTCCGGATTGGTCCCCTACGTAAGCCGGAGTACTATCGAAACTTCCTTTTGTAAGAAGGAAAAGCACACTATATGTAGCAATACACAGCTTCTTCGGATTATAACCAGGCTCGATAGAAGAATCCACAGTGGTGTTAGGAATAGCTTGGGTCACTATATTTTGGTTATCTGCGACATTATGTGGTACAGATCCAGAACCTTCATCAGCTTCATGTTGAAAGGTTGTGGCATGCTCTTTTTGGAGTATAAGATGGGTTTCATGTAGGATTTCGGGTTCATTACCCAATAGAATTTCACTTCCATCCTCATCAAATCGACTTCTTTTATGCCAAGACCCTCTTTCTCCTCCTGAACAAGATGTTCCAAGCACGTAAAGGATGGTAAGGGTAGTCCCCCAAAATCCACTCTAACTTTCTATGCTTCAGGACGTTGGCATTGTAAACCTCCTCCCTAGCCTTTTCTTTTGCGATCCGTACTTCTCATTTAACGAGGGCATTAAAATTTTTGGCCTTTTCAATTGTCATGTCTCTTTCAAGCTTGATGGTAACCAATTCATCACAGGCATCCTGACCTATTATATGCGCTTCCTCTTTATCTTTGGATTCACGCTCAAACTTAGTTTTATACTTTGCTACACTTCTTTGGGCCACATCCCTTTCTAACACCAGTTTGTGGTTCCGACGATGAAGCACTTCAACCTTGGCTAAGTGCGTAGCCTTCTCATCCTTGGTGGCCTTTTCTGCTTTCTCGGCTTCTGCCTATGAGCTCCTTGAAGATTTTGACTCACTGTTTAGAGTTTGGATGATCCGTCTGTCTAGGGCCTTTTGGTGTTTCAACTTCTCAATCACTGCCGCTCTCTCCTAAGATACTTTAGAAATCCTCTTCACTGCTCCCATCCACTCATTATACTACTTGTGTATATCATTCACACAATCCATGGTCATTTGCTTAACGTTCTCAGGAAATTTATTAAGATTACGTATAAAGAAAAATCCATCGAGACATATGTTTGGAAATCCAACTTAAGTTGGGCTATGCGAGTGGCGGCATCGACTTGTTGAGTTTCAGTTAAAACTTAGTTGTCATCGCTTTCTTTGCCCAGCCTTTGTTGGTGAACATCATGCTCATTGTAACACCAATGATCTCTAGGTCACCGAGGATGAGATGGAACTACGGACTGTAAAGAAACTGAATTTGTGGGGGGACAGCTAGAGGTGTCAATGGGAGGAACGTCGTCATCGAGATTTTGTTACCTTTCACAATCTTTAGCAGTTGTTCTAGACTTGGAGCGAAGTTTATCATGAGAAGATTTGTCTTTGTCGCCACTACTCTGGTAATACCAATCCCGGCTAGAGGGATAGGCAAGGTCGTATTCACGACCACTGCCTTGGTGGTCTGAGCCCGAAAGAGAACCATGATTCTAGCGTGATATTTCCTATAAAGACTGAAACATGGGCATCTTCCTCATCATTGTTTCTGCAAAGAAAGAAAAATAACGAATCATCTCTAAGTATTGAAGAACAAGAAATAAGCGTTTGTGCAATATTGTGAGGTGCAGAGAATGTGGGTGTCCATTTGACCCTCCAACAGACCAGTTATTGAAGCTTTACTTATAGAGGTAACATCTCCACTAGTGGTAAGAGGGGTTCTAGCCCCATCTTTGGAAGGAGACTTTGATTCGCCAACACTCATGTCAGTAAAATGAAAGGCATTAATGTCATCCGGTATCAGAAGATCAGATAATGCCCCAAATGTCTCATCCAAGTTCTCTAAAGGTCGAGAAGCGGACTGACCTAGAATAACTTAAGGGCTGATGGATAGCTTGGGATGTTCGAAGCGACGGCTCTTTGGGAGCATGTAAATGGGCTTCTTCCTTTTCTTTTTCCAAGAGCGAGGCGATGTGAGGTTTGCTAAGATCCAACCGTAGCCTTGAAACTAGAAACAAGTCATCACCACCGAGGTCATCACTCTTACGTCCTACTATGTCTTTATCGATGGCTTCCTTAGTACCCTTAACTGAGGGCATGACAGGATTAGCTTGATGGCCTTTCCATCATCTGCATCCTGCTAGTCAGTTACTATAACTCCGGCAGTGACCGAGAGCCTTATGTTGTGACCCTCTTCCATTAGACAGTAGGTAATGAGGCATTTATCAGTAAAGAGATTCTCAGTTTCTCTATCTTCTACTAGAACATTTTTTGGTGCCAAGTCCACATATGTGTATTGTTTTCCATCGGCCCATGGATAGAGCCTGCAAAAACAAAAAAAGTTGCTTAAATCAGGATACAACATTGATACAAGCACTCAAGAATTAAGCAAGGAAGTAATACTTACATCCTTCTAACCACTGCCTGGCAAAGCCGGGCGGGCAGCGAATGTAGAACCACTAGTTTTTGAAGGTAATCAACCTGTTCCAAATTCCAGTCAAGATTTGCACTTCTTGGCCGACTCGAGAAATGTAAATAAAAGGCTTCCCTTTCGTTGCTTGAAGGTAAAGAGAAATTTAATGTCTCCAGGAGTTGGAGGACGAAATAAAAACTCCATGAATGCCATGTAGATACAGTTAAGCAAGGCATAGCCATTTAGATGCAGTTGTGTCAGTGCCAACCTCATATGATGTAGCATCTCTCAGATGAATGAATTGAAGGGTGGGATGAATCCTTCCCAACACATGAACTTGTTACATGTAGTGAACCCCTCAGGAGGCATATGAGTTCTATCATCCTGAGTGGGGAGTTGCACTTCATTAAACGGAATCCTGTGTCTGGCACAAATTCTGCAAAGAGAGGCTTCATAATTTCCGAACCCACAGAATCCTCCAGATCTTCCAAAAATATAGCATTTTCTAGAGTGTTGGGTGCAAGGTCTATCACTTTTGCTAGAAGGGCACGAACGATAGAGAAAAAGTCAATTGATGGACATAAACTTTTTGGTTGTTTAGCTTGTTGACTGGGGAAGAGTTTATCGGAAGCAGTTGCGGAGCTCGATTTGTCACTACTACTATTATGCTGTGAAATCTATTTAGAAGACGTGGCAGCTAAATGCCTCGAGCATCTGGATCCCATGAATAGTAAACTCAGTAGATAATCATCATTAGAAAAAATAACCTATTTGCACCCATGCAAAAAGTATGTGCTAGTGTAGAGTGGTGGGGTGTCAATGCAATGTAATGAAAAATAGATCAAAATTAACGACAACAATTGTGATGAGATTTCAAGATTCAACCGTAGTGACCGTCTCAACCGATTCACCACGTCACTGGCTAAGGTATTCAATCTAAGAATCGAAATAATTTGATGACATGTCGAAGTTCAAATTGTGATTTTAGAGATAGACGAGCTTCAAAAATTTATCCATTGAACAGAAGAAAAACATAAATATGCATAAGATTAGTCAAGTTCGTTCCGTAGTTCGTTTGTCATATATGTCCGAATGTATAGTTCATTTTATATGAAATTCATGTTCGACCATTCAAATGTTCTAAGGCGAAAACTCCTCACAAGTTTATAGTTAAGATTTGAGAAAATTTTAGGTATGTTCATCAAAGTTAAACCAATAACCGATCCAAAAATGATGTTATGACGGATTCATCCCCATGCACATGACCTAACCAACTTTCACTAACCGTTTGTTTCTATACGATCCTTTCATAACCGACCGCCTAGCAACTCCAACCAGTCGTTATCCCATATCGACTGTTGTGATCAATCCAACCTTCAACTTGGTTCAACACTTTACTTCAATTCATGACTCCAAACACCCATCCGAAAAATGATTGACCAAAAACTCAACAAAAATTGATTGGTCCAAATTCTCTTCATTGTTTTCAAATACCAGTCCATCGAAACAATCGGTCATACTTCGTTTCATTCCTCTATGTTGTATTCTTTAAATCTAAGTGGATCGGTTTTTATACACTTTAACATATGAATCTCATTAGAAATGATCGGTGATAATCCATATTTTGGACCTCCATGAACGATTGGCTAAAAACAATCTTCCACCTTTGACCTCAAACAAGCACATTCCATCCAATCTCAACACCACATCACCATCTCCCCCTCCACTCCAACCAATCCAATAGACAATACCTAAATTACACAAGCTTGAATGTGACCCCATTATCTTGTCATAAAATTATGACAAGTATAAAAAAGATCGAACCTACGTATGTATAAAAGGGGAAAAAGCGAAGGCGATTTGGATTCGAATGTGAAACAAGATCCGTAAGGGATGGCGGCGATGGTGGTTGATGAGTAAAGAGTCACAACGACATATGAAGATGGTTACGATATAAGTACGGACTTAGAACAAGAGATTCGGTGAATCGAAGATTAAGGAGAAGAAGAAGATGAGGTTTTTCTTTTTTGATTCGGTTTGTATACTCATGCACATGAAGTCAAGTGAGAAAATAAGCTAAGTGTTTAAGTTTATATATGAAAGAGTGGACCAAATCAATGAAGCCCGCAAATCAATCAAATGGCCAGACCAAGAAATGATTGGATGCGGTCTTTCTATGGTGGAGAAATGTCGATCCTTCTCTTTGGTACACAGTGCAATTGGTTTGTTTAGTGTATGCTTGGATCATGTATGATCCAAAACTAATTCCATTGAAACGATCCACTATTTTTTTTTAAAAAGAGGAAGAGAAGAGAGGGAAGAACGATCTGACATTAAGTAATCCCAAGTGAATTTGACCCGATCCATGTTAAAAATGGATCAAGTGCGATCCATTTAATTGATGGATTCATACCAATCCATCTAAAAAATAGGGGGTGAAACATATGTAGAAAGTTGACAATGACCTTTAAACATGAAATCATGATTGGGAGTCGAGAATGAATACATATACATGCTAGTGTACGTCCCAAAAAAACTTTCGATTTCTTGAGATCGATAGAAATTGAGTTCTCACCTGTATTAATCAAAGGAAAATTTGGAACAGTCAGCCAAACTTGCGGATCAATGAAATGGAGATTAAATTATCACCATCAAGACATGACTTGGAATTTATACTATTGGAAATCAATCAATCATTATGTTGAACATACAAAGAAGTGACTCTACAAGGAATGCAATTCATTAAGGGATGATTACTGTTCAGAAAGCTGGATGGATTCCTTTCCGACGACTCTAACTTGCATTGACTCAAAGTACATCATGTTGAAACAAGACGTACTTTGGAGGACAAGTGTTGTCCATCCTTTTAGCTCGGCTATATTCGAACTGATTAGATAAGTTAGACTCGACTGTCATTAGGATCGACAAGTCGAATTAAAAATCACGAGATCCATAGATCAGGCACAGATGATAATATGAAGTGGTGATGAAGTAAAAACATAAGACGGAATCAATAAAATGATAAAAGTACTATACTATACCATTTACTAAAAATGGATCGGGTACAATCCATGTTCACCAATTATGGATTGTACTATATCGATACTACAGTTTAGCTCAGCAGAAGACGACCAATATCTCAAAATCTACAAGTCGAATACACATGAAACTTTGGGAACATCAGTATATTAAAGAGTGGATCCCACTATATCAATCGCATGCCACAACGAGCCCATAGACAGTCGATATCGACCATTATTATGAAAGATATGGGACCCACGATCGATACGATGACTTCTTCTGGATCTGGAGAGTTCGCTACTGAAATTCCAAGAAGATATTTTACCATCTTCCCTTATAAATAAAGTCTTGCTTGTTCATTTCGGGATCTTTTATGCTTTTTGTTGGTTTGCACTTTTTTATAACTAAGGTTTCTACTCTGATCCATCCCTTTGTACTCAGCAATTCAAGTGATTAATAAAGTTATTTCTCCAAAGTGGATATAGGCTTTCAATGTCGAACCACTACAAATCATTGTGTTGTTCTTATTGCTTTTATTTTTGTTATTTAATTTCTCTTTTCCTCTGTTTTCATTTATTATTCTTCAATTATTTCTCTACAAAATCTCTATTGGATGTTGGTGCCAATTTTTGGTGCAAATAATAAAATACAATTAATTGCATGTTACCATATATTTATTTATGTCATAGTTGTAATTTATTTATTTCTTAAACTTATATTATATGTATACATACATACATACATATATATATATATATATAATTGACAAACAAGATTTATAATTCTATTTGTAACTTTCTAGTTTCTGTATTTTAGGGTTTTTTGGATATACATTACACTAATATGTAAATTCCCCAGAAATATTTATTTCAAGTTTTAGTGCATTGGAACTACATCATATCCAAGAAGTAAGTATTACCATTGCAACTTTCCATAGACTAACAAAAAGTGAGATTATGTTGCATTTGCAACTATAAGGAATTATCTCTTTCTATTTTAATTGAAATATACATTACAAACTACAACGAAATCCCTATTTTACACTTCTCTTTCGTTTGGATATGTGAATATTCATTGTTATTTCAAATGATGCACTTTTGATATATAACTATGAGGTTGAATATTTTATGAAATTCGCATGGAGATTAATACAACTAAACTGTACATTCTACAATTTCAATGAACTAAAATACAGAAAATTCAAATCCCAAATCAAATTAACACATCCACATTGGATGATTAACAGATTTAGCAATTTACAACCCAAATAAAGAATAAATAGAAATAACTACACGATTCTACCAATATCATATTTCACAAATTTTAGAGACGATTCACCCAAAATTCCAAATCTATCATGTATATACCAATTCGTCGAAGTTAATTTTCTTTTATTGATTATGTTGGCAAGGAATTCAAGTTAGATTTATTTATCTACGCCTAAAATTTAATGGTTTTCAATGGGTATAATAAAAAAATTGAAGTTCAATGATATAAATTTAGTATTGTGTAAATGATAGCTGGGTCAACCTCCTGGATGCAATTTTACTCATACAAGAGCTAATTCAATGTATGTTCACTACTGGGTCAACTTAGCTGGTTATTCCCAGCGGCCACAAGTATGAGACATAAGTGCACGGCCACTTTAAAACCGGCTTAACCAAAGGTCAGGGCGACATAGTCTCCCTGTCCCCAAAGTTTTGTCAAGTACTAGTGGTCCAGTGGTTTACGACATGAGGTGAGTTGCTGCATCTTGTTGTGGTGGCACAGGTTCGATTCCCAGCGGCCACAAGTATGAGACATAAGTGCACGGCCACTTTAAAACCGGCTTAACCAAAGGTCAGGGCGACATAGTCTCCCTGTCCCCAAAGTTTAACATTTAAAACATTTCTCTGAAACATCTATGTCTTCCTGCTCCAGCGACATTTGCGTTCCATCCCGTTGACCTTTTCTTCTCCCTTCCGTTTCGCCTCTCTCCTCTCTCCATGCCTGACTCTACTTCGCTTCCCCCCTCTTTATCGCTACGCTCTTCCCCCTCTTCTACCAGATCTGGCCGCGTGTTCAAAGTCCAGTCGTCCCTCACCGATAGCCTCATGCCTCCAAACCTGTCCATTGCTGATTTCCCTCCTCTCCCTTCATCTGGTCCGGCTTTAGTTGCGAATTCTTCGCCAGTCAGTCCATCGGTTCTAGGTGTTGTGAATAAGGCTGCGTCCACTTTGCTGTCGTTACCTCCCCTTGCTTGCGGTGGAAGATCTGGGTCTGATGTGAATGTGAATAGTCAGGCAGGTTTCGTTGGTTCAGGTACTAATGGTTGTGTTACCCCTGTCGACTGTGATTTTACAGTTCGTGAGCCTCGTCCTAATAACGGTGACAATGTAAGTAACCACGGCCCAGTTTGTGATGTGGAGAAGCTGATAGTGAATGTTGTGAATGATGATGGGGGTAATGTTTGTTTGCCTGAGTGTTTTCTGGGGAGAGAATCGGCTGGCAATCAATGTTCTGGTCAGTGCACACTTGGTGCTTGTGATAATGCCCCAACGAAATCTGTTCCAATTCCCAGTTTGGCTGGCACTGATGTTTCTTTTCCAGCTGCCTCTATTGGCTCCCGTCCCGTTCTGGAGCGCCCTGGTCCAACTCCGCCTTCGATGCCGAACTCCAAAACTTGGTCTTCCCTATTCTCGTCCTTGCCTCGGAATGCGGGTAACTACATTCCGATTGATTTTGAAATGGTCGAAGTAAATGGAGTAATGATCCCTCCCCCTTCTGTTTTGCAAGCCGGTGTGGATTTTTGGGCTGATCATTTAGTAGGTTTCTTTCTTGAATCTACTTACCGAATAAAAAATGTGACTTTAGCTCTTCGGAGGGCATGGAAGCTTCGTGGTAATTTGGATGTGAAGCTGATTGACTCCATGTACTATCTTAAGTTTTCCTCTCTTGAGGATCGTCGGATTGCTCTTGACGCTGAGCCCTCATTCTTTGATGGTAGGCCTTTCATTGTTACTCCTTGGACCCCAACTGTGGCAAGTGCACGTGAACAAGTTCTTACTATCCCCGTGTGGGTATTTTTCTCTCAGATTCCCTCTGCTCTTCAACCGCTTATTGGTCTGAATTGGCTAGCCTGTAACGTTGGAAAATTAAAATGTTTTGACTCAAACACAGTGGCTCGTGATAAGTTGATGTATGCTAAGGCTCTTATTGAAATATCCCCTTTCAAGCCTCTCCCATCCTCTATTTCTGTCCAACTAGCTGTTGGTCATGTTGAGGTAGTTCGTGTTCGCTACGGTTGGGTTCCGGAAATCTGTTCATCATGTCACTCCTTTGGCCACCTGGCTACTGCCTGCTTGCATTCGGAAGCCGTCGCGAATGCTCCGAAGATCCCTTTGCCTCGCCCCCCTCGTAGGATTTGGGTCCCCAAGGCTACATCCCCTGGTTCTCTGATTTCCCCTTCATCGGCTGTTCCATCTGCTGACTTGCCTCCGTCGCCGATGGTTAGGCCTGATTCTGTGGTTGTTGTTCCTGATCCTGGTTCGACGCCGTTGCCTGTCGCTTGGGATGAGCCCGAGGGGTGTTGGATTGATCCCATCTCTGATATGAGATTTAACCCGGTCAATGGATCTTTCTTCCGGTTTGTTTCTGATGATCAGCAGGACCTTCGTTGCCTTCGCTACAAACCTTCAGGTGATTCCTTAGTTCTTGATTTGGATGGGTTATATGCAAGTTCGAATTCTGCGATGCTAGCTGATATTACCTGGGATCGTTCTTTTATCTACTCCTCTGATGCTATGGGTTATGATCCACGTCTTGCTCTTCTTTTCCGACCTTTTGCTGGTTTTTGTGGATCCATTCCTCTAGTCGCTTCTCTGGTGGATGGATCTGATGTGATATCTTCCTCTTCGGAGGAGTGCTAGTTTTTTTTTTCTTCTTCCTAGTTTTAGTTACGGTGACATATTTGTCTCGTACCTGTGCTGTATTTTCTGTATTATCTCTTAGTAGTTAAGGTGCTTTACCTTACTCCTGTACTTCAACTTTATTACTTACGTAATAAATAGTGGACGGTCCACTATAAAACCGGCTTGCTTTGAAAAAAAAAAAAAAAAAAAAAAAAAATATATATATTTACAAAAGCATACATGATAACTGATCAAAACATAAATATGTAAACCTCTATGATTTAATTCCTGCTAATCATTTTTATAAGAAACATGGTTAAAATCCTCGACCCATTGTCTAAGCAAGGAAAGCTTCTTCAAAAATTCCAAAGCAAATTGCCATTTTAGAACTCTTTTATATTGCCGTAGGTTTGCCTTTAAAAATGGGATTGGGTTTCTTATTTGAAAACTAAGGCTTTCGACTATATCCTTTGTATCATTACTTAAAACTCTAGATGTTCTCCTTCGAGACAATCCAACATATCTTTCGAAAGCATTAAAACCTTCCTTTCAAAATCATTAAAGATATACCTTTTGGAACACTCAAAACATTCCTTTCGAAAGCATTTAGCTTTGAAAGTATCCCTTTCAAAATCATTGGGTTTAACATTAATTATCACTACCGGGCCAAAGAGAACAATAGCGAAAGTATCCCTTTTGAAAGCATTTATTTTAAGTAAAATAATTTGGGAAAAGAATAGCTTCAAAACCGTTGCCTTCAAAACCGTTGATAAAAGCGGATACAAGGACCCTTTCAAAAGCATTGGGAAGGCGGCTTCAATATTAATACAACAAAAGCCTTTCTTTCAAACTCATTGTTATAGGGCTATAAAGAAAAGCAGTCTTTAACCGATTCGAAAGGTATGAAGGGGGCAACTAGGTAACGAATAGGTAAAAAATGCAGCGACTCATTTGAAATCTTCTTTAAAAAAAAGTAAGTGGCAACTTGTTCGAAAGCCATTTTTTGAACAAAGGTAATGATTCAAAAGCTTCAACCCCTTCGAAAGCATCTTTTAAAAACAAACGCAATTAATGTATTCGAAAGCTTGTAAAAATGACTTCAGCCCCTTCAAAAGCATGCCTTCGACAGAGTCCCTTCCATCTTTCTCCAAACCGTTACATATCAATAGTTTGATAACATATGTATTGGTTTCGAATAGGTTCATTAGCGGAAGTATGGTGATGAAAGCAAGCAAATGGAAGTGAAAAAGTTGTAAGTCAAAACAAAACTAGTTTCATTGCCTTTCAAAGAAATTCCTTTTTACCTAAGTTACTCAATTTGTCAAAATATGATTGGTTGTGAATTCTTTATCAAAATCCTTTTCTAAAAAGATAGCCGAATTCAATACCGAAATCATTTTAACAAATAAGCCATTCCCTTTAGCAAAACATTTAAACATTTAAGTCCTCCAACTTAAATAATTTAATAGCCATATTAAAACACTTAGGAAAAATCCTCAAAAATCACAATTATTCGCTACTAATATTTTTTTAGCATATATATATTTTTGATCCAAAAACATTACTTGCCTTAAATAATTTAAACCCAAATGACCTATTTCTTCCATTCAAAATTCATAATAAATTATCCATAGCTTGGAATATTATAAAAATTTAAACTCATCTCTAGAATAATGTTCTACATAACATATTTAGACATCATAGCATTCGAAGAAAATTAACACTATTTTAACCTTAAAATCGAATTATATCTTACACAAAAATCATTGTTTAAATCAAAATATGTCATGCAATCAAAGCATATCATAATTCATCCATACAAATGGTTGTAAACCTTAAACCCCAAATTAAAAGTCCAAAAGGACTTATATGAGATGGTTTGGATCATTATTCAAGTTGTTTGGATAAGGAACTTGAGATTTGTTCTTTCTTTAATCTTCCCAGCATGAATCTTAGCTTCTAAATGATTTCAAGCTCTTCTTCTCCTAAGTAATAACAGGCCATGTTTCTCCTTTGTTTATGTTTTTGTGTTATGAAAAAACATGAATGTGAATGAGGTAAGGATTTAGGGGTTATGGTATACGGCTTTTCCCATATTACCCTTACCTTATTCTCTTAGGTATTTAACTTATAAATCTTTTTTATAAATCCATTTAGTTAAGGCATGACCTTAAATAGTTTTAAAATCTCAATTCCCTTATCACTCAAATCTCTACATTATTCTATTTAATTTATCAAATTAAATCTCCTGAATAATGTTATTTAAATTATAGGTGTTACAGGCTCCCCTCCTTAAAGAATTTCATCCTCGAAATTCGGCAAGGACTAAATACTAATAATAGCAACCATCTATAACATCTCCTAATTACCATACTAGCATACCTAACTAGGAAACAGTCTATATAAAGTAAATACAGAACATGTCTCATAAGTATAGTCGTTCTCATTGTCGCTCCGCTGAACTTTCACCAATTTTCATGTCTTATTTCTTAACTTCTTCTTATCTCTCGCTACAAGCTGAACTGGTTGCCTAACAAAAGTCATATCTAGTTCTACTATTAAGTCTTCCAATGAAGTCGTAGGAATAGTAGCCTCTGGATCATGCATATAGATGAGGCACATGAAATACATAATGGACACCTGCCAAGCTGCTCTGCAACTCAACTCTGTATGCGAGCATTTCAATCCTCTCTATAATTGGGAACGGTCCAACGTAACTTCGTGCCAGTTTCTCTGACTTTTAGAATCATACCACACCCTTCATACGTGATACTTTAATGAAAATACTATCTCCAACTGAGAACTCTAGATCCTTACGCCCTTTATCTACGTAACTCTTCTAGACTGGGCTTCCTTCACCCTACCTTGGATCAACTCAATCTTCTCTATTGCCTCTCTTACCAAATCTGGACCTAAGATTATTTTGTCTCCAATTTCCAACCAACATGATGGTGATTTGCATGGCCTTCATACAAAGCTTCAAAAGGCGCCATTCATATATTAATCTAATAACTGTTAATATAGGAAAACTCAACTAAGTGTAGGTGATCTTCCTAAGATCCACCAAAATATAGCATACAAACTCCTATATAGCTAGCTTTGCCTCCCGCATATCTTTTAGTCCAACCTACTAAACCTGAAAAGTCCTTAACTCTCAACCTACTCAAATCAAATTTTGAGCACCTGAGAGTATATAGGGAAAATACAAACTTTGAATCAGACATAAAGCCTGGTGTGAATAATATTATTACATCTCAGTTTACTGATTTTAAGCGGACCATGCCGCTTAGCGAAACAGGTTTCCCCTCACTAATATCCTTTTAAAAGCATATCTTTGCAAATCTAAAGCCATCAATCAAACTGATTATAATCAAAATAGCAATAGCATATATGCATATAAATAAGATAATCGATGGACTAACTATCCAAACAATATAGTTTTATCAGGTTGATTATTAACCACTGGCTGACTCGAGCCTGCCAGACATAATCAATAATCCAACTTCTGTTAGACACGGCACTGGACTGTCTGTCCATAACCTACTTTTCCAAGGATCAACTAATCCTACTTTTTTGCAGGCTCGCTAATAACCAATCTCTACTCTGTATATTCCTTTCTCTGTATAACACCATTTCAGCCTTACATGTGATCAGGCACTACACACTGCAATTTTGGATTTATATTAGCTAGAGGGTACTAGCTAAAGTATAGGGCACGACCCTACACCAGTCCCATCCGGTGTTCTAATCTCTAAGTCATTTACTTAGGGTTAACCACCCCATCTAATTTTCGTTGAAAACATTTCTTTCAAAATGCTTTAACTACTTTTTAAATCATACCTAAACAAGGAAAATATGTTCTTTGCTTTACTCAAAATACTTATGCCATGAAATATGCTCTACATAAAACAATATTTATGAAATCTAAATCAAAGGGGTTTTCTATTCCATCAAAATAAGTTAGTACTTCTTTATAATTTAGAAAAATTTAGGCCTTAAAGCCAAAGAAATATTTCGAAACCTTTGTTTAAAACCTTAAACATTCCATTTCGATTTCATTGAAAGTACCGTTTTCAAATAAGTTACTATTTTGACCTTGAAAACATTAGGCCAAAACATACCTTTTGGATGTATTGAAATATTATCTCTCGAAATCATCACTTACACCTTAGACATATTCTTTCGAAACCATTAAAATAAACTTTTCGAAACACTAAGAAATAAATCTTTCAAATGCATTGGAATCCTTCACGTAAAATGTGCCTTTCGAAATTATTGGGTTCAGGTGAGAGTTTGTGGAAACATAGCTTTGATACCATTTAAAATCATTCCTTTCAAAACCCTTGGTTTTAAAATATAATATAACTATAGGGTCATAAAAAATAGAGGTGAAAGCATTAATCCCAAGTTAAAGAAAGAGGATAGTTTCAAAACCCACCCTTTCAAAACCATTGCCTCTGAACCCATTGACTAAAAGCAACTAAATGGACCCTTTCTAAAGCATTGGGAAGGCGGCTTCAAAGTAAAAAGGCGAAAGCAACCTTTCAGATATGTTGTTTTAAGGCTATAAAAGAAAAGCGACCTTGACTAATTCGAAAGGTATGAATGCGGTAGCATGGGTTTTGAATAGGTTCCAAAGTAGCTATCCTTTTGAAAGCTTCTTTTAAAACATAAGTAAGTGGAAACTCTTTCGAAAGTTCTTTCCTAAAAACAAAGGCAAGCAGCAACTTGATCGAAAGCCTCTTTTTGTTAAAAAATAAAAACAAGTTAAAAGCAACCCATTCGAATGCATACCTTCACCACCATCATCCCTTATGCCTTTCTCTAACATACAACATATCAATTGCTTGATATCAATTGCATTAGTTTCGAATGGATGCGGAAGGTCTTCTGGGCATGTTGACGAAAGCTAGCTAAGGAAGTGGTGAAAGGGTCACTCAAAATAAAACCGATTTTATGCCTTTCAAAGGAATTTCTTTTCACCTACCTTACCTAATTTTTCAAAATGTAATTGGTTTTCATTTCTTTATCAAAACCCTTTTCTAAAATGAGGTCGAATTCACAACTAACCATTTAAAACAATTTAAGCAAATAAGCCCTTCCCTTTGATAAAGCACGTAAAACATTTAATTCCCTTAGCTCAAATAATTTTATAACCATAGTAAAATATTTAGTAAAATTCCCCAAAATTCACCATAATTCACTTTTAATATATTTTCTAACATATGTAAATTTCAGACCTGAAATCATCACATAACCGTCTTAAATATTTCAAGCCCAATATTTACTATTTTCTTTCATAGAAAATTCATAATATATCCACAATAACTTAGATAATTATGAAACTTGAAAAACACATCTAAAATAATGTTTTGGATCATATATTAAAAAAGCAAATCGTTTGGATGTCATTTAGTTGGTTTTCCAATCTAAACTTATCATAAAATCTACACGAAACAATATAAATCATCAACAAGCATATATATATCTATTTATACAAACATAACATGGCATATTATTTGCAAAATTAATTTGAATCTTACTTGAAACTGAATCAATATCAATAGTGAGATATAAGTTAACTATTCACCTTGGCTCGGTGTTAAAAAGGTTGAGATTTGCTCTTTGGTTGATTTGCTTAAGCTTTCTGCTTGAATCCTAGCTTTTCATCTCGTTGAATCTATTTAATAGTGGTCAATTGAGCTTACTAGTGTTTTGGTTTTGTTTGTGGATGTTGAAATGAATAAGAAATGAAGATAGAAGGGTTTAGGGTATAAGAACAAAAACTATTCCTATTTTTCCCTTACCTATTCCTCCTACTTACTAATTTTTAATTCTCTTTTGCTTATACGTTCATTAAGGCATGAACCACTTATTAATTTACAAATCTCAATCCCTTAACGTTTTATATTATTTCATTTAACATATCTAGTTAAATGTCCTAAATAATGTTAGTCAAAATTAGGGTCATTACAGACTCCCCTCCTTAAAAAAAATTCATCCTCGAAATTATGATAAGGCACACACAACAATCAACCATAAAGGTTAAACTTACTATGAAACAAGTCAATATAAGTGTCTTTAATCCTGCTCTCGGTTTTCTGAGTACAATCCCTTGTGTCGTCCCTCTATAGGACTTGACAAAGCTGACCGTCTTATTCCTTATTCTCTTTCCATATCTCTCAACTATACGAATTGGTTTACTAATTATAGTCATATTTGGTTCCACTACTAGATCATCTATCACAGTTGGTTTAATAGTAATTTCCAGATCTCAAAGACACTTTCTTAGATGAGAAATTTGAAAAACATTGTGGACACCAACCAAACTATTCGGTTACTCTACTCCATATGCGAGTTTGCCGATCCTTTCTATAATAGAAGATGGTCCAACAAATCTTATTTCCAACTTTCCAGATTTTCTAAATGTGATTAATAGTGACACCTTTACGAAAACATGATCTCCAACTGAGAATTCAAAGTCTTTCTATCTTCTATCAGCATAACTCTTCCGCCTTGACCGAGCCTTCTTCATCCAAGCTCGAATTAACTCAATCTTCCCTGTGGCTTCTCTAACCAAATCTAGACCAAGAACTAACCTATTCCCGCTCTCCAACCAACAAATGGAAGATTTGCATGGCCTTCCATACAAAGATTCAAACGGTGCCATCCTTATACTAGTTTGATAACATTGTTATATGAAAACTCGACTAAGTGTAGATGGTCATCCCATAATCCTCCAAAATCTAATACACAACCTCTTAACGAGTCCTCAAAGACTTTGTTAACTCTCATTTCCTCTATTTAACCTTAGAAACCCATCTATGAATTTTTTTGAGATAGAATCCCATTTCCAGACTAAAACATCCAAAGGCTGAGGTAACCTACTCGATTTCTGAAGTTCAGCTTTTACCTGTTGACGGTTTAAACACTGCCTCAACCATAATCCTACATCTCTCTTCATACCTTCCCAGAAGAAACTCCTTTTCATATCATGATACATCTTAGTTCCTCCCCGATGAACAGTAAACTTTAAACGATGGAATTCTCTAAGAACCTCCTTCTTAATGTTTCCCACATTCGGACACATAATCGTCCTTTCTTCCTCAACCACCCATTCTGATCAAGACTGAAATCTTTCAAGTTATCACTCTCTGTTCCATTCCTTGACGTTCTGTTCCATTCAGCTAATAATTGATCCTTTCCTTGTTTAGAAGCAATCCTTTAGATCATCATCGGTTGAACTTCTAAGCACGACAACATAGCAGTTTCTTGACTAGAACTACTGATTGATCTCCATCGTACTTCACATGTAGTCAATGCTTCTAAATCTTTCCACTCAGCTATCATTGCCAATACTGCATTCTAATATTTTCTACTAAGTGCGTCCGCAACCTTTCCTGTTGTGTATTCAATACCAAAGTAATAAGTGGCTAAAAATTATAAGCACCTCTGTTGTCTCATATGCAACTCATTCTGAGAGAATAAATATCTCAATGACTTATGATCCGTATATAACTCGAATCACTCTCCCTAAAGGTAATGCCTCCATACATTCAATGTGAAAATTACTCCAGCTAATTCCAAATCATGAGTTGGATATCTAACTTCATGCAATCTGAGCTGTCGAGAAGCATACATAACCACTTTACCCTTCTACATTAACACGGCTCCTAATCATGTTCCATAAGCGTCCGTGTACACCATTAAGTCCTGATTCCCCTGTGGAGCAACTAACACAGGTGTGTTAGTCGGTAAGTGTTTTAGTTTTTCGAATGCCTCCTCACACTTATCAATCTAGAAAAACTTCACCTCTTTCCAAGTTAGCTTAGTCATTGGTGCCGCTATCCGTGAAAAATCCTTAGTGAATCTCTGATAATTACCAGCTACTTCAAGAAAACTCTTTATCTCAGTCATTGTCTCGGGTCTCTTCCAACTAATTACTGCCTTGATCTTAGCCAGATCTACTAACAAACCCTTCTTTGAGACTACATGACCAAGAAACTTCACTTCCTTCTTTCAAAAATGATACTTCGAAAATTTTGCTTTCAATTGATGTTGCCTCAATGTCTTAAGCACAACTCCAAGATGAACTTCATGCCCTCTTTCACCCTTAGAGTACATCAAAATGTCGTCTATGAATACTAACACAAATCTATCCAGATATTCTGTTCATCGGGTCCAAAAAGAATATCGACACATTAGTTAGTCCGAATGGCATCACTACTTATTCGTACAATCCATATTTGGTCCTAAATGCCGTCAACGGAACACAATCATCTGCTACTCTAAGCTGATGGAACCCTGTTTCCAAATCTAACTGGTAAAACACTTTGGCTTCACTCAACTAATCAAACAAATCGTCAATCTTAGTGATCTGTCAGATACACAACCTTAATTATCTGTCTGGTTTCTTTGCAAACACTATGGCTACTCCCTGAGGCGAACTGCTTGGTCTAATAAAGTTCTTACCTTTTAAATCCACCAAACCAACTGCACATTTAACTCCTTCATCTCAGTAGGTGTCATTCTACTTGGCGGCCTACTCATCGGTTTAGCTCCTAGTACTAAATTTATTTGAAACTCAATGGCTCATTTCGATGGTATTCCTAGCATAGGCTCAAAGTTATCTGCGAACTCTATAACAACGAAAACTTGACTTAACTCGTCTTCAGCCTCAATAACACCCAACAAAGCATTAACCTCCAAACTATGGTTTTCTACGGAGTATATAATCCGACCACTACTTCTAGGTTGTCTAAGTGATATTCTCCAATTATGACAAATAATCCTTGCATCGTATTTACTTAACCAATCCATACCCAAAATAATTTCGAACCCTGCAAAATCAAATATAGGCAAACTGCAAGCAATTACATGACCTAACATTTCAAACTCTAAGTGCTCACATCTCATCCCAAGAGTCGCATACCCTCATATCGGATTTGAAACCTTTAAGGAAGTAACTAGGTACAAGGGTTCTAGGTTAAGTTTATCCCCCAAACAATGAGATATAAAAGAATACGATGCACCAGTATGAAATAGAACTCCAACGACACACCATGAATCAAAAGCGTAACTCCCAATGCAGCTTTTCCTTTCTCATCTACTGTTGGTCTTGAGGTAGTTGGTTCCAATGCAAACACTATGCCCTTTCCATCCTTGGCTGGTTCCTTGCACGGGTTCTTATAATGTCCAATCTGATCATAGTTGCAACATTTGATATTCTTCTTCACAATCACCTTCTTTCCATCTCCTGAGAGACATTCATAAGTGACATGCCATTTCTTTTCGTACTTACAACAAACTGCATCGGCCTTCCTTTTCTTGGCTGATCGTCTTTTCTAAGCGCCTTTCTTATGGAAAACTTTGTAATCTAGTTCTGCCCACCTTGAGCTTCCATTAATTTGATATTATAGAAAGCAACCATCTCCTCACTCCTCAAATCCATCTCAATGACTACATCGCACAGATCCCTAATATGTGATAAAGTCGCTCTAGTAAGCTCGGGTTTGACTCCACGAATGAACTTCCCATTTCTTTTGATAACTGTATCAACCGTAGCATATCCATATCTTGATAATTCCTTAAATCAGGTAGCATAATCCAGCACTGTCATGTCTCCCAGCACCAACTTGGAAAACTTTTTGAGCAGAGTCGGCTTAGCAATCTTCGACGTGAATCCTCAAATCTCCTTCTGAATTATGCCCAAGTCAGGGTCTCTTCATTAACTCCCATGTTAACACTGTTCCACCGGTACAGCACTATTCCTTGCAACTATTTGGATGCCAATCTTCTTTTCTTCTCATCGTTGAGTCCCAAATCTGCAAAAATCCGTTTGCAATGAAGCAACCAATTTTCCACTTCAGTTGCATCCTTAGTTTCAATAAACGGCTTTCCTCTAAGCCTAGCATAATCTCTGCTTAGTACTGCATAGTTATTGACCATCAGAGCTTAGTAATTTCCTCCAACTAATCCTGCAACACCTCTAGTCTACATCGTATTGACGAAGAACTGCATAGTTCCCATATCAACTTGCGACGCTCCTACACCGACATTAGCAGTTTGTGCCCGACCTGGATTCCTTCTAATGTTTGGTCTAGCATTTCCAATGGTTGTGGTGCTTTCTCTACCAATGTTAACTCTTCCACTCCTCGCATCCATATCATACTTTCTTAAAATTTTCATTCAAGTCTTTGTCAGATACAAAAGAATAGCCTAAGAAAGATGGGAGAACAGAGATAAAGCGTATACTTATATATAGCAAACACAAGTATGTTACAATATTGTTATCCCCTACCCCAATCTTTTTTTTAAATTCCTTAAGATTATGTTTTCAAAATCATTTTAAGTTTAAATTTTCTTTTAAGTTTTGATAAACCTTTTCTCAGATACCAAGTTGTAACTTCCACTATCTTGAGGCCCGAAGCTAAGCGCTACAAATGCTGCAGTCATCTACAATATTAACTTTTGATGACAAAATATGGTAATGTTAATGGTATCAATAATATCAGAAGCACATGAATATGAAACAAATCAACACAGATTTCAAAAACAACTTTTATGATTACATTTAAAATCATTATTTCATATTAAGTTATATAATCCCAAAACGATTTCCTGGTTCTGATCAAATATAATTATTACAAATTATGCCAAGAGCAACAAATGAAGACCCCCTTGGATAATCAGAGTACTAAACAAACATATCAATCATAAATAAATCACGGCGGAAATAATACTAAATAGCTCTGACATAACTAGCTTTGCCTCTCGCACATATTCAAAAGCTTATTCGTCCAACCTACTAAACCTGAAAAGTCCTTAACTCTCAACATGAAAATTACAGCAGCTAATTCCGCATCATGAGTTGGATATCTAACTTTATGCAATCTGAGCTGTCAAGAAGCATAGATAACCGCTTTACCCTTCTACATTAACACGGCTCCTAATCATGTTCCACAAGCATACGTGTACACAATTAAGTCCTGATTCCCCTTTAGAATAACTAACACGAGTGCATTAGTCAATAAGTGTTTTAGTTTCTGGAATGCCTCCTCACAATTATCAGTCCATAAACACTTCACCTCTTTCCAACTTAGCTTAGCCATCGGTACCGCATTCTGCGAAAAATTCTTAACGTATCTCCTATAATTACCTGCTAATCCAAGAAAACTCTTTATCTCAGCCACTATCTCGGGTGTAACAACCCGTATATTTGGACCATTTAAATTGACAGTAATCCACACATGTCAACTTAAATAATACAAAACACGAATCATTATGGGATTATAAATACATAAATGTAAATGAGAATCAATACAACATCACAGACATAGGACAGTCACAGAATAATGTGGCGGAAAATACATCTCCATAAGAGCAGTTCATGTAGCTACTACATGAAGTACAACAATGTCTTAACATAAAGTGACTAAAAGGAAATACATAAATGTCCAAAAGACTAGGCATCAATACAGGAATAGAAATAACATCTCTAAGGAATAGAAATAGACTGATAAAGATAAATGCTAAGTCTTCAGCATCTTCGACCAACCTTGATCCGCAACTGGATAGCTTCAGACTGACCCGAGCATATACAAAAGGGGAAACACTCGAGTCAGGACTCAAAATCTTATACAGGATAATCAAGTGCAGGGAATAAAGTTCATAACTCAAAGATGAATAAAATAACATCTCTAAGGGTCCGATAAACTATCTATATATACAATAGAATACGGTATGTAGATAATGTCTAATCAGTAAAGTACGATATTAAAATAGCGTTAAGGCGTTACAATAATTCCCCTTAACACATTTTATAATGCCATAGTCTATACAGCACCGTAAACCCCACCGTAAACTAGTGGTTATCAGAGGGTACCTCATAGGTATAACACAAAACAAAACCTAGTGGTCACGAATAGGATAATCAGTATGACAAGGTACATGAGGCGATACCAACTAGGATACTAGTAGTTGCGTGATCCGGACTGATGTTGAGCATAGCCAGCAGCTACCTCAACACTGTGAAACAACACTCCCAAATCAAGGGGTGCACCCAAATCGAATCACAAAAGTAATAGATATGGTATCGAAGAAGCGTGTCCGCTAGAGGTGGTGAACCTCAATGGCCCGGCGCGGCTCCTGTTTTAGTCATGTCAGGGGTCATCCAAAATCGTTCTCTTTCTTCAGTCAACGCGTTCACCAAATCATCCACTTCATTCTGGATCGACACTCCACGTATAATAGTTATTAAAGTGGTTTTCGGTATCGACAGAGAGTATGTCCATTCCCGATCCCGGTCTCTTTAATAACTATGTATTAATTACCCGATGGTCGGTTAAATTAACGTTTAAACAAATCAAAGTCCAAAAGTCAAGGTGCAAATTTGACTTCCAAAATTTGACATTTCACGATTCAATTTATTTCGGATATTTAAAACATATTTCCAAATGCAATCTTTAGTTCAAACATTTGAGTTAACAATAAAATTAAGTATTCAAGTTCAATTTAATAAGGCCTAAATGTCGCTTATTAAATTTAGTTCATAATCAATGAATTCAATTTAATGGTAAATTTAGTTTGAATCGTTAAATCAAATTCTATTCATTTCACTTCATGTTTACATCCACTATTATCATAAATTCGATTAAATCAGTTTCATTAACTAAATCCCCTTTTATCAAAAAATTCATTTGATTTATTTACCAATTCAATTAAATTTCTATTTAAAGAAATCCATTTCCATTTATTTGGTTCACTGATCTACACATCACAGACAAGTAATTTCCGAGTTACAAATCAACTCAATCCATATTCCGTTTACAATGTCCTGATTTGATTAATTCATTAAATTTAAAATCATTTTAAATTTAAATTATCACCAAGTTAAATCCATAAAAATTTAGTTAGTTTTGTATTCCACTTAAGTAAAATTTTCTTAATCTCAAAATAAATTTATAACAAGTTCCAAATCTGTTTAATTAAAATCGAGTTTAAATCTAAATCTAACAACTCTAATAAAAATTTAAATTATTAAATTCTAGAACTTACTTGTTTCTAAATCTCATTTCAATTAAATTTGCCAATTCATTTTATTCAATTAAATAGGTCTATTAATCCGTTCAATTAAATCCATTAATTTATTTCAATTTAATCCATTAATTTATTTCAATTTAATCCATTAATTTATTTCAATTAAATCCATTAAGTTCGTTACTTAATTTCCAAAAAAATTGTTAAGTTCATTCCTTAATTTAAAATTTATTTCAATTTCAAAAATGATTTTTGCTGACCAATCGGGTTTCTTATTTTTAATTATCTATCCTAGGCCAAGTTGTTTAATTGGGTATTTATCATTTCAACCCAATATCATTCAATATAAAACAAAGCATAGCAAAGGAAAATTGCAGTGTGATAACTGGGATGGTGTCAAAGTAAATAAACAAGCAATAGCAACCATACATAACAATTCATCAATTTATTAAATAATCCCGAAATAATCGTATTAATTTAAATTTGTTATTTATGCCAATTGATATAATTATTCCTAGTATCCACGCTATCATTTCATGCAGATTAAAGATTATTACATTATGGTTTTCACTTGGTGTCCATTATCAAATTACCACATCAATCATACATCCAAGGGTTCAAAGTGAGGTTAACGCTAATTCTATGTGTCGATTTATTTAACATTTAAAGGGGGTCAAGTTCAACATATATAATCCACTTTAAATTGTTAACTATCCTATATCAAATTCAATTTCATATTAATTATCGCTTATATTAACAACCAAATTCAACATCACATAGCAAATTTAGTGTCACAACTATTTACCATAAACCAACATTAAATCACAATTTATCACGTTAAATCTTTTTAAACAATACATAGCGTCAATTTAGAAATTTTAAATTCTATCAATACTCCATTTTAACTTGTATAGCAATTAACAGTTTTATTTCAACAATTTTAAAAATCAACAATTTAATATCCAAATTAATATTAACAAAAATTATCACTTGATTATCATCGCATAATAGATTGAGTCGTGAATGACATATTCACCTTTCGTGGTTAATATAATTTATTTGAAAATACTTTCAAAGTCAAACCGATTCAATTACAACTTCCCAATTCAAATCAATTCCAATTTCCATTCAATCGATTCAATTTCGATTTTAATTCAAATCAATTGCAACTTCAATTTCAAATTAATTCAATTCTATTTTCAAATCCAATTAATTAAATTAAGATTTCAATTTATAATGATCTCGATTTTCAAAATATCGATTCAAAACATTTAAATCAAATTATCCTTCAATATTCAGTTTAAAATCCCAATCTTCAAATATAATTCAATTCCAAGCTCAATTTCAAAATATCGTTTTTATATCACCTTTACTTACTCAAGGTTCGAGTAAAATCCAATCCTTTGAAAACAAATCAATTCATGAAATTTAATCATATTTATATTATATCAAACCATTTAAATAATTTCAAATCAAATTTTTTTAAATCATTTAATTAAACCAATCCGGTGTCTGTATATAATTTTCTATCCTATGGCCAACTGATCAGTTATTTTAGTTTAATTTTGAGAATGGATATATATCATTTCAATCCAAATCACATTGTCATAGGTATATATATCATGTCAACTATTTCTTAATTTATTCGAAATAATTCAATCTACAGTTTTATATACTGTGAATAATATAAAAGATGATAACAGGATATATCAGAATAAACAAACATCCAAATCATCTAAAATATCAACCAATAGCATCCAACACAATCAATCATCCAGACGGTCAATAAAATTCACAACAATTTCATAAATATCAATATCGGGTATTTTACTAGTAATTATATTCCAATTTCAAATCTAACTATCAATTCTATTTTTTAACACTTAATTTAAATGGCAATTTAAGGGATGATTTATCAAACAATAATCAATAAATTCATATCACTTCATAATTTCAATTTAACTAGCGTAACAATATTTTAGTACGTGTGAGTGTTATAAAACACTCATCTTTATTTGAAATTGAAAATTTATCGACTTCAAATAAATTCCAATTTGATTCCAAGGCGTAGAGGACGTTGATACGATCGTAACGCCACTCGTTTCGCTCGAATCGGACCTCTTACAAAAAGGTTATATGATAATTAGCATAACAATATAATTAAAATTAATTAACATAATTAAGATAATAATTAACTCAACTAACCTCTTCCTCCTCTCTCTGGTACGCACATCTACTATAAATTTGCAGCCCTCCTTACCACTTTTACGTGCCAGGACCATTTATATGTTTAGTCTTTTTTTCGACGCATGAAACCGTGCACGTAAAAATATCTCCCTTAACCACACGCAAATGAACATACTACTTTCTCCTACCAAATGTTCCTTTAATACTTATACTCAAATCCATCTCAATGACTACATCGCACAGATCCCTAATATGTGATAAAGTCGCTCTAGTAAGCTCGGGTTTGACTCCGCGAATGAACTTCCCATTTCTTTTGATAACTGTATCAACCGTAGCATATCCATATCTCGATAATTCCTTAAATTAGGTAGCGTACTCCAGCACTGTCATGTCTCCCAGCACCAACTCGGCAAACTTTTTGAGCAGAGTCGGCTTAGCAATCTTCGACGTGAATCCTCAAATCTCCTTCTGAATTATGCCCAAGTCAGGGTCTCTTCATTAACTCCCATGTTAACACTGTTCCACCGGTACAGTACTATTCCTTGCAGCTATTTGGATGCCAATCTTCTTTTCTTCTCATCGTTGAGTCCCAAATCTGCAAAAATCCGTTTGCAATGAAGCAACCAATTTTCCACTTCAGTTGCATCCTTAGTTTCAATAAACGGCTTTCCTCCAAGCCTAGCATAATCTCTGCTTAGTACTGCATAGTTATTAACCATCAGAGCTTAGTAATTTCCTCCAACTAATCCTGCAACACCTCTAGTCTACATCGTATTGACGAAGAACTACATAGTTCCCATATCAACTTGCGGCGCTCCTACACCGACATTAGCAGTTTGTGCCCGACCTGGATTCCTTCTAATGTTTGGTCTAGCATTTCCATTGGTTGTGGTGCTTTCTCTACCAATTTTAACTCTTCCACTCCTCGCATCCATATCATACTTTCTTAACATTTTCATTCAAGTCTTTGTCAGATACAAAAGAATAGCCTAAGAAAGATGGGAGAATAGAGATAAAGTGTATACTTATATATAGCAAACACAAGTATGTTACAATATTGTTATCCCCTACCCCAATCTTTTTTTTAATTCCTTAAGATTATGTTTTCAAAATCATTTTAAGTTTAAATTTTCTTTTAAGTTTTGATAAACCTTTTCTCTGATACCAAGTTGTAACATCCACTATCTTGAGGCCCGAAGCTAAGCGCTACAAATGCTGCAATCATCTACAATATTAACTTTCGCTGACAAAATATGGTAATGTTAATGGTATCAATAATATCAGAAGCACATGAATATGAAACAATTCAACACAGATTTCAAAATCAACTTTTATGATTACATTTAAAATCAATATTTCATATTAAGTTACATAATCCCAAAACGATTTCCTGGTTCTGATCAAATATAATTATTAAGATTATGCCAAGAGCGACAAATGAAGACCCCCTTGGATAATCAGAGTACTAAACAAACATATCGGTCATAAATACATCACAGCGGAAATAATACTAAATAGCTCCGACATAACTAGATTTGCCTCTCGCACATATTTAAAAGCTTATTCGTCCAACCTACTAAACCTGAAAAGTTCTTAACTCTCAACATGAAAATTACAGCAGCTAATTCCGAATCATGAGTTGGATATCTAACTTTATGCAATCTGAGCTGTCAAGAAGCATAGATAATCGCTTTACCCTTCTACATTAACACGGCTCCTAATCCTGTTCCACAAGCATACGTGTACACAATTAAATCCTGATTCCCCTTTAGAATGACTAACACGGGTGCATTAGTCAATAAGTGTTTTAGTTTCTGGAATGCCTCCTCACAATTATCAGTCCAGAAACACTTCACCTCTTTCCCACTTAGCTTAGCCACCGGTACCGCTTTCTGCGAAAATTCTCAACGTATATCCTATAATTACCTGCTAATCTAAGTAAACTCTTTATCTCAGTCACTATCTCGGGTGTAACAACCCGTATATTTGGACCATTTAAATTGACAGTAATCCACACATGTCAACTTAAATAATACAAAACACGAATCATTATGGGATTATAAATACATAAATGTAAATGAGAATCAATACAACATCACAGACATAGAACAGTCACAGAATAATTGTAACAACCCGCATATTTATCGATTTTATATTTAAATATTTTATTTAAATATTTTATCGTTAGTCGGATTTTAGTCCGAAAAGCTACTTTTTGCATACGGTCGAATTAGGACTCGGGACCACTCCCATTGAGTTTAAAATGCCGTTTGCGACCTTTTTGAGTGTAAGCTTCGATATGTTTGGAGAAAGTTGATTTCTGCTACTTTTTACTTTGGGTTTGGTTTTTGGGCTCAACCCTATGTTAACTTATGCTCAAATCTGAGCCACTCTTCCCCACTCACCCTCATTCTCTTCTCATTTCAGTTTTTAGAGTGTTAATGGTGGGAGAGATTGGAAATTAAAATTCCAAAACCCTAGTTTCTCTTGCAAATCAAATTCCTTGCTCCAAACTCAAGAAGAACCCATTGGTAAGCTTCTCTTCTTCTTCTCCAACTTATTCTCTTCCCAATTTCAGAAATTCCTAAACCTAATCTTGGGAATGTTCTTGTTTTTGAGCCTAGATTCAAGCTCATTTGGGTTGTGTTGAAGAGAGGTTGATTCTCCAATTGCTTTCAAGCTTCTTCTTGTTCGATTTTGTGAAAAGGTGAGATTTTTATCTCACATCTATGACTATAATTATCTTTGGTTGTTAGGTATGAATTCCTAACACTTCTTTATGAGAATTTGCTCTTGATTTGGATTGGTTTTGTAAATATTCCAATTTTTGGGTTTTTAAGTCAAATTTGTGTAAAATCCTTTTATGGATACTTGATCATGCTTTTGGTGATGCATCGAGGAGCATATAGGGCCGGGTTGCCGTTTGGCATAAACCCTTAGAGCCAATGTTCGTCCGATTGCATTTTGCAAGAGTTTGCTCTTCATTTGTATAAGGCTGAAAAACAGCCCAGGCATGATTCAGTCGACTGAAATCTCTGTTCAGTCGACCGAACCTGAAACCCGAGAGTTTCCAGGCATGATTCAGTCGACTGAAAAACTCTGCACAGTCGACTGAAACTGGAAACAGAAAGTTTCCTGAACCTGGAAAATTTCCATGTACAGGGTCAGTCGACTGAAAGACTCTGTTCAGTCGACTGAACCTGCTGTTTGAGTCCAATTTGCCTTTTTGGATTGAAATTCCAATTTAAATCGATTCGTGATAATCCTATTTGTTGTTATCATCTATCATGATTTTGATGACTCTTTTTTTAGGGATTTTTGGAATATCCATTTCGATGGATCCTTTATCGATTTCCTTGGGTTTTATTCACGTCTTCGTATGTGAATTTTTGTGATTGATTGTTCTTACAACCTTCTCCGTGGTTTGTCACTTTAAAAATATAAAGGTTTTCTATACTAGTAGTAAATATCAAAACTCTTTCCTCAAACGATTTCAATATTAATTTAATACCAAATTCGTTTATAAAACCGTTTTCCAATCTATTAGTATATACAAACCTTTACCTCACTCATATGAGAAATCTGATTAAACGGCTTAGTAAAACAAGTGGTATGAAACGCTTGCGTTTACTTTGTCGGTTAATTCTTGGACTTGTTCGATTGAACCTCTTGTGACAATTTTCTAGTGGAGATTTACAGTTTGTTCATAAATATTTAAGTTAAGCAAGTGGTTATGGGACATGAAGCTAAACTCATTTATTTACTAGCTTAGTGTAATCGACACTTCTCGTTGATCATGACGATCATCTTTGTGATTT
Source organism: Allium cepa (assembly GCA_030765085.1). Lineage (NCBI taxonomy): Eukaryota > Viridiplantae > Streptophyta > Magnoliopsida > Asparagales > Amaryllidaceae > Allium > Allium cepa. Next base: position 441,325,115 of record CM060938.1, on the reverse strand, counting down.
AGACTAGCAATGTGCGATGTCTCTTTATCTGCGAGGGAGACTAAACCCCGTTTTGTGGAGTTTCGACTCAATTTGTGATGGGGTAGCAACCCATGGTCTTCGGGCCGTTTGTGGAGCTTCGGCTCAATTTGTGATGGTTAGCGACCATGGAATTAGCGTTCCGTTTATGATACACGTGTTGGTGAGCTTTATGCTCCCGTTTGTGATAGGCCTCCCCCCTCTATTTTTGTGATTTCTGGATTTCTTGTGTAGATTTCTAGAATTTGTGTTTCACCAATTTTTCGTGATTTCCATTGATAAGTTTTATCAATATTTGTGCATTGGTGAATTTGTGTGTCATTGACTTTAGTGGTTTCTGGATTTCTTGTGTAGTCTTCTGGAATTTGTGTGTCATTGACTTTTGTGATTGACATTGATATTATCGTCAATAGTTATGGTATGGTGAACGAAATTAGGAGTATGACGTTTCTTTGATTCTTGTGTAGATTTGGTGACAGTGATTAATCTCTTGATGATTATCAACTAAGTGTGTATATATATCACAGCTTGGCATTGTGATTATTATGTGTTTAGTCATATCTCTTATTCTATATCGTTTCATCTGATATTTATAGTTAGACTGATCCGTTTATTATTTTCTTATTAAATAATACTCGGGTCAGACCGAGATGTTACAGGTGCTTCTGCTTGACTTCTCATCCGGGATTAACTCCTTGACTTTTGGGTTAACTACTTAGATTTGTAGTTATTTTGTTGTATACATTTGAGATATAGACTCCTTAATGTATACTTATTCTTTTGTGTAGTTCGTGTAACTATTCTTTTGTGATATTGTGGATCTTTTTAGACCACTACTCTGATGTACACTTTCAAGTGTAGTATTCATATCTTATTCCGCCTTTGTGATATGAATTGTCTGTGACTGATTTATGTTATGTTTATTTCTATATTTATTTCCGAAGAAATTATAGCCACTGTGTAGTAGCTTTGAGTTTGTATCGGTATGTCGGATTTCCTCTTGAGATGAAAAGTTATATTTTTATCCGGTATATCGGTACTCGCCCAAAGCAATTATACAGATGGTCGCTCCTCAACAGCCTTATTCTCCGTGCTAGTTGACAGCATTCACTGTAATGTTCTTGTCTAGCGTGGGTATAGAGGTGGGGCGTCACAGCTTGGTATCAGAGCCAAACTTCGGAACAATATGGAATATTATAACAAGGATCATCGTTCTAAGTTCATCTTAGGAGTCGTGCTTTAGGATTTTATTCGGGTCTTCGTACCGTTCTATCCTATTTTCTTTATGATTCCTTGTTTTATCTATCAAGATTGCTTGATATTCAATTTGGTGAATAACCTTTTCTTCTTCTTCTTTCTTTCTAAAGGAAGAGAAATGTCTAGACCAGGCCGTCCCAGAGCCGTGCCATCTAGCACTCCACCCCAGGATGGAGTTTTTATGACTGCTCAACAGCTTCTTGATTTGGTAACAAATGCTCAAGCAGCTGGAACTAACCCGGAACCTACTCACCCAAAGTCGGGATTTGCACGCTTGTGTAGCGATTACACTAATTAGGGTGGGGAGCCATTCAGGGGTTCCGAAACTGTTATTGAAGTACAGGCTTGGCTAAGGTCATGCGATCGAATCTTTTCTCGCATGAATCTTATTGACCTTCACCGAGTTCAGGTGGCCTCTAGTATGCTCCGAGAAAGAGCATTGGATTGGTACGAGCTTCTTATTTCTGAGATTAATGAAGCGGATCTCGCTTGGGAGAAATTCCGAGAACGCTTCGAGTTGAAATTCGTACCGAAAGCTGAGAAAGTGACATTGGCTCGACGATTTATAGACCTTGTTCAAGGTGAGTCATCCGTGACTGATTACGTCGCCTCCTTCGAGTCGCTTTCCAAATATGGGGTTGAATACATCAACACCCCTCTTAAGAAGAATCAGAGATTCGTTTATGGCTTAAGCAAAAGCCTCAAGAAGCCATTACTTTTAAAGTTAGAAGTTTCTTTCGACCAACTCGTTGATATCGCTCTTCGTCTTGAAGAGGCGGATAGAGAGAATGATGTTGAAGTGGTGGGTTCCAAACCAAACTTCAACAACAGAAAGAGGCCAAACAAATCTATAGGCCCTTATCCCAATAAGAAAGGGAAGCAAGCAACCTCCGTGGCAAAGACTTCTTCCTTTAGTCGTGGGGAATGCTATAATTGTGGTTCGAAGGACCATTATGCGAACAAGTGCTCAAAGTCTCTTTCTTGTCGCTACTGCAAAGTTCCCGGTCATGTTATATCTTCATGCCCCAAGCTTCAGGGCAAGAAGGAGGGAAAGTTAAATGTTGCTCAAGCCCCTGGCAACACATCTCGTGACCAAGGTATTTCTCATTCTATTCTAGATGGAATTATTTTGTTTCGTGATCATCCTATTCGAGTTCTTTTTGATACGGGTGCGTCCCATTCTTTTATATCAAAAGAACTTGTTGATACTTTTTCTTTGGATGTTTTGTGTTTAATGACTTCTTTGAGAATTGCGAATCCGGTTGGTGGATCCGCAACAATCAGTTTATTGTGTAAAGATGTCGAGATTATTTTGTGTGATTTATCTTTCCGAGCCGATTTGCATGTCATGCGTTATTAAGGCTTTGGAATGATTTTGGGAATGGATTGGCTTAACCATTATGAAGCTCATATCATATGTCCTGAGCGGACTATTCATCTTCGACATCCTCAATCTGTTAATCAGGTTTCTGTTATTCTTAAAGATTCAGATTCTGCTTTGGTTGCATCTTTATATTCTTTAAATCCTCGTGATGACGATGATGATGATGAGGGTGATATTATTTCTCTTATTCATGTCGTTTGTGAATTTTCCGACGTATTCGAGCCCGTTTTAGGATTACCACCTAAGCGAGCAATTAAGTTCAGAATTAATCTTATTCCGGGAGCTCAACCTATCACTCGTCCTCCTTATCGTATGTCCAATAAAGAAAACGAGGAGATGCGTAAACAATTATCTGAATTGGAAACGAAGCAATTTATTCGCTCTAGTTCCTCGCCTTGGGGAGCTTCAGCTATTTTTGTGAAGAAATCCGATGGTACACTTAGGCTTTGCGTTGACTATCGCAAGCTTAATGATCTTACTATCAAAAATAAATATCCTTTACCTCGGATTGATGATCTATTCGATCAATTTAGTGGTGCTAGAGTCTTTTCACAATTGGACTTGGCTACCGGTTTTCATCAGCTTCGTATTTCAGAGGATAGCATTCCTTTAACATCGTTCCGTACTCGGTATGGATCTTATGAATGGCTTGTTATGCCATTTGGGTTAACTAATGCCCCGGCTTATTTCGTTGACTTAATGAATCGAGTTTTTAAAGACTTTCTCGACCGGTTTGTTCTCATCTTTATCGATGATATTCTTGTTTATTCTAAAACCGAGGAGGAGCATGAAAAACATCTTCGGATTGTGTTGGAAACTCTTAGGAGTAATCAATTAAAGGCAAAATTTTCTAAATGCCATTTTTGGCAATCACGTGTGAAGTTTCTCGGTTACATCATTTCCGAATCCGAAATTTCCGTGGATCCTTCAAAGATTGAAGCGATTCAAGATTGGAAGAGACCGGAGAGTGTGACAGAGATTCGTAGTTTTCTTGGATTGGCGGGCTATTACCGTCGTTTTATTAAAGACTTTTCTAAGATTGCCATGCCTCTCACTAGCTTGACGAAGAAAGGTGTTAAATACATTTGGTCGGACAAATGTGAAGCTTCTTTTCAGAAATTAAAAGAACTTCTTTCTGATGCTCCTATTCTTGTTATTCCCGAAGGGAATCAAGATTTCGTTGTTTATACCGATGCTAGTCGCATTGGTTTGGGTGCCGTTCTTATGCAAAAGGAACGCGTTATTGCTTATGCTTCTAGGCAATTAAAGCCTGCTGAGACTAGATATGCCACTCATGATTTAGAGCTCGCGGCTATTGTTTTTGCTCTTCGGATTTGGCGTCATTATCTCTTAGGAGAGAAATTTGTTCTTTACACAGATCATAAGTCTTTGAAATATTTATTCTCTCAAAAGGAACTTAATTTGCGTCAACAGCGTTGGCTCGAATTTCTTGCACCGTATGATCTTGATATTCTTTATACTCCTGGTAAGGGTAATCTTGTCGCCGATGCTCTTAGCCGTAAACAACAAGCTGTTGTTTCTATGATGATATCCGAATGGAACGATCTCGAGATTTTATCCACTTGCGAAATTCAAGACCGTGTTTCCGATTTATGCTCATCGTTTGTTTTATGTAGCCTTGTGGCTCATCCATCTCTTTTAGACCGCATTCTTGAAGCTCAAGGGCTAGATCCCGACTTGGCTCTTCTTGGCCAAAATATTAGGGATAAAATGGATATTGAAGGCTTGAAAGACTTTGATATCGATTCTCGTGGCGGCATTCGGAAATTTGGTAGACTTGTCGTGCCAAATATTAGTGATCTTCGTAAAGATATTTTAGAAGATTCTCATCACTCTAAATTTACCATTCATCCCGGTAGTAGTAAAATGTACGCGGATATGAAGCGACGTTATTATTGGGAGGGAATGAAACTTGACATCGCTAACTTCGTTAAACGTTGCATGACTTGCCAACTCGTTAAGGCCGAACATCAAAGGCCCGGAGGGTTATTGCAACCTTTAGAAATTCCAGTTTGGAATTGGGATCAAATTTCCATGGATTTTATAGATGGCCTTCCCCGTTCTCGATCGGGTTATGATAGCTTATGGGTAATTGTTGATAGACTTACTAAATCCGCCCATTTTATTCCCGTTCGGTCTAACCGAACTGTTCCTCTTTTGGCCAAAATATTTATCAAAGAAATTGTTAAATTGCATGGTGTTCCTACTTCTATTGTTAGTGATCGTGATCTATTGTTTACTAGTGGATTTTGGAAGAGTCTTCAAAAAGCTTTGGGAATGAAGCTTAATTTTAGCACCGCTTATCATCCCCAGTCCGATGGACAAACCGAGCGTGTGAATCAAACTCTTGAAGATCTTCTTCGTGCTTGTGTTCTTGATTTTGGTGGAGGTTGGGAAGATCATATTTCACTTGTTGAATTTTCCTATAATAATAGCTTCCAATCTAGTATTGGTATGGCACCTTTCGAGGCACTCTATGGTAGGCCATGCCGATCTCCTTCTTGTTGGCTTGAGGCCGGTGAGAAGCTGGCTTTAGGTCCAGATTTTATTCGTGATTCCACAGAAAAGATTGATCTTATTCGTCATAGGATGAAAGAAGCCCAGAGTAGACAAAAATCCTATGCCGATAACCGGAGAAGGAGGTTAGAATTTTCCATGGGAGATCTTGTATTCATTCGTGTTTCACCTATGAAAGGTGTTGTACGCTTCAGTCGATCGGGAAAACTTGCGCCTCGATATATGGGGCCATTTCCTATCACCGAACGTATTGGTTCCATGGCTTATCGTCTTTTATTACCGGCTCAATTTTCTGCTATGCATGATGTTTTTCACGTTTCTCAACTTCGGAAATGTCTTCGAGATTCTGATTCTATTCTTGAGCCCGGTGTTGTGGAAGAGATTGAAGTTTCGCCTAATTTAACTTATGAGCAACATCCTATTCGTATCATTGCTTCGGAAGTTAAACGACTTCGAAATAAAGATGTTCCTCTTGTTAAAGTTCAATGGTCTTCAAACCCTAAGGATTGTTCTTGGGAATCTAGAGAGTACATCGAGCGTACACATCCGGACTTACTTTCTCGTGCTCTTTGAGGTGAACTTCTTATTTCAAACTTCTTTTGTGTTGAATATGCTTCTATGGTTGTTACTATATGTCTTCTTCTTGTAACATTGCGAGGACGCAATTTCTTTAAGGAGGGGAGTCTGTAACAACCCGCATATTTATCGATTTTATATTTAAATATTTTATTTAAATATTTTATCGTTAGTCGGATTTTAGTCCGAAAAGCTACTTTTTGCATACGGTCGAATTAGGACTCGGGACCACTCCCATTGAGTTTAAAATGCCGTTTGCGACCTTTTTGAGTATAAGCTTCGATATGTTTGGAGAAAGTTGATTTCTGCTACTTTTTACTTTGGGTTTGGTTTTTGGGCTCAACCCTATGTTAACTTATGCTCAAATCTGAGCCACTCTTCCCCACTCACCCTCATTCTCTTCTCATTTCAGTTTTTAGAGTGTTAATGGTGGGAGAGATTGGAAATTAAAATTCCAAAACCCTAGTTTCTCTTGCAAATCAAATTCCTTGCTCCAAACTGAAGAAGAACCCATTGGTAAGCTTCTCTTCTTCTTCTGCAACTTATTCTCTTCCCAATTTCAGAAATTCCTAAACCTAATCTTGGGAATGTTCTTGTTTTTTAGCTTAGATTCAAGCTCATTTGGGTTGTGTTGAAGAGAGGTTGATTCTCCAATTGCTTTCAAGCTTCTTCTTGTTTGATTTTGTGAAAAGGTGAGATTTTTATCTCACATCTATGACTATAATTATCTTTGGTTGTTAAGTATGAATTCCTAACACTTCTTCATGAGAATTTGCTCTTGATTTGGATTGGCTTTGTAAATATTCCAATTTTTGGGTTTTTAAGTCAAATTTGTGTAAAATCCTTTTATGGATGTTTGATCATGCTTTTGGTGATGCATCGAGGAGCATATAGGGCCGGGTTGCCGTTTGGCATAAACCCTTAGAGCCAATGTTCGTCCGATTGCATTTTGGAAGAGTTTGCTCTTCATTTGTATAAGGCTGAAAAACAGCCCAGGCATGATTCAGTCGACTGAAATCTCTGTTCAGTCGACTGAACCTGAAACCCGAGAGTTTCCAGGCATGATTCAGTCGACTGAAAAACTCTGCACAGTCGACTGAAACTGGAAATAGAAAGTTTCCTGAACCTGGAAAATTTCCATGTACAGGGTCAGTCGACTGAAAAACTCTGTTCAGTCGACTGAACCTGCTGTTTGAGTCCAATTTGCCTTTTTGGATTGAAATTCCAATTTAAATCGATTCATGATAATCCTATTTGTTGTTATCATCTATTATGATTTTGATGACTCTTTTTTTAGGGATTTTTGGAATATCCATTTCGATGGATCCTTTATCGATTTCCTTGGGTTTTATTCACGTCTTTGTATGTGAATTTTTGTGATTGATTGTTCTTACAACCTTCTTCGTGGTTTGTCACTTTAAAAATATAAAGGTTTTCTATACTAGTAGTAAATATCAAAACTCTTTCCTCAAACGATTTCAATACTAATTTAATACCAAATTCGTTTATAAAACCGTTTTCCAATCTATTAGTATATACAAACCTTTACCTCACTCGTATGAGAAATCTGATTAAACAGCTTAGTAAAACAAGTGGTATGAAACGCTTGCGTTTACTTTGTTGGTTAATTCTTGGACTTGTTCGATTGAACCTCTTGTGACAATTTTCTAGTGGAGATTTACAGTTTGTTCGTAAATATTTAAGTTAAGCAAGTGGTTATGGGACATGAAGCTAAACTCATTTATTTACTAGCTTAGTGTAATCGACACTTCTCGTTGATCATGACGATCATCTTTGTGATTTAGACTAGCAATGTGCGATGTCTCTTTGTCTGCGAGGGAGACTAAACCCCGTTTTGTGGAGTTTCGACTCAATTTGTGATGGGGTAGCAACCCATGGTCTTCGGGCCGTTTGTGGAGCTTCGGCTCAATTTGTGATGGTTAGCGACCATGGAATTAGCGTTCCGTTTGTGATACACGTGTTGGTGAGCTTTATGCTCCCGTTTGTGATAGGCCTCCCCCCCCTCTATTTTTGTGATTTCTGGATTTCTTGTGTAGATTTCTAGAATTTGTGTTTCACCAATTTTTCGTGATTTCCATTGATAAGTTTTATCAATATTTGTGCATTGGTGAATTTGTGTGTCATTGACTTTAGTGGTTTCTGGATTTCTTGTGTAGTCTTCTGGAATTTGTGTGTCATTGACTTTTGTGATTGACATTGATATTATCGTCAATAGTTATGGTATGGTGAACGAAATTAGGATTATGACGTTTCTTTGATTCTTGTGTAGATTTGGTGACAGTGATTAATCCCTTGATGATTATCAACTAAGTATATATATATCACAGCTTGGCATTGTGATTATTATGTGTTTAGTCATATCTCTTATTCTATATCGTTTCATCTGATATTTATAGTTAGACTGATCCGTTTATTATTTTCTTATTAAATAATACTCGGGTCAGACCGAGATGTTACAGGTGCTTCTGCTTGACTTCTCATCCGGGATTAACTCCTTGACTTTTGGGTTAACTACTTAGATTTGTAGTTATTTTGTTGTATACATTTGAGATATAGACTCCTTAATGTATACTTATTCTTTTGTGTAGTTCGTGTAACTATTCTTTTGTGATATTGTGGATCTTTTTAGACCACTACTCTGATGTACACTTTCTAGTGTAGTATTCATATCTTATTCCTCCTTTGTGATATGAATTGTCTGTGACTGATTTATGTTATGTTTATTTCTATATTTGTTTCCAAAGAAATTATAGCCACTGTGTAGTAGCTTTGAGTTTGTATCGGTATGTCGGATTTCCTCTTGAGATGAAAAGTTATATTTTTATCCGGTATATCGGTACTCGCCCAAAGCAATTATACAGATGGTCGCTCCTCAACAGCCTTATTCTCCGTGCTAGTTGACAGCATTCACTGTAATGTTCTTTTCTAGCGTGGGTATAGAGGTGGGGCGTCACAATAATGCAGCGGAAAATACATCGCCATAATAGCAGTTCATGAAACTACTACATGAAGTACAACAATGTCTTAACCTAAAGTGACTAAAAGGAAATACATAAATGTCCAACAGACTAGGACATCAATACAGGAATAGAAATAACATCTCTAAGGAATAGAAATAGACTGATAAAGATAAATGCTAAGTCTTCAGCATCTTCGACCAACCTTGATCCGCAACTGGATAGCTTCAGACTGACCCGAGCATATACAAAAGGGGAAACACTCGAGTCAGGACTCAAAATCTTATACAGGATAATCAAGTGCAGGGAATAAAGTTCATAACTCAAAGATGAATAAAATAACATCTCTAAGGGTCCGATAAACTATCTATATATACAATAGAATACGGTATGTAGATAATGTCTAATCAGTAAAGTACGATATTAAAATAGCGTTAAGGCGTTACCATAATTCCTCTTAACACATTTTATAATGCCATAGTCTATACAGCACCGTAATCCCCACCGTAAACTAGTGGTTATCAGAGGGTACCCCATAGGTATAACACAAAACAAAACGTAGTGGTCGCGAATAGGATAATCAGTATGACAAGGTACATGAGGCGATACCAACTAGGATACTAGTAGTTGTGTAATCCGGACTGATGTTGAGCATAGCCAGCAGCTACGTCAACACCGTGAAACAACCCTCCCAAATCAAGAGATGCACCCAAATCGAATCACAAAAGTAATAGATATGGTATCGAAGAAGCGTGTCCGCTAGAGGTGGCGAACCTCAATGGCCCGGCGCGGCTCCTGTTTTAGTCATGTCAGGGGTCATCCAAAATCGTTCTCTTTCTTCAGTCAACGCGTTCACCAAATCATCCACTTCATTCTCGATCGACTCTCCGTGTATAATAGTTATTAAAGTGGTTTTCGGTATCGACAGAGGTTATGTCCATTCCCGATCCCGGTCTCTTTAATAACTACGTATTTATTACCCGATAGTCGGTTAAATTAACGTTTAAACAAATCAAAGTCCAAAAGTCAAGGTGCAAATTTGACTTCCAAAATTTGACATTTCACGATTCAATTTATTTCGGATATTTAAAACATATTTCCAAATGCAATCTTTAGTTCAAACATTTGAGTTAACAATAAAATTAAGTATTCAAGTTCAATTTAATAAGTCCTAAATGTCGCTTATTAAATTTAGTTCATAATCAATGAATTCAATTTAATGGTAAATTTAGTTTGAATCATTAAATCAAATTCTATTCATTTCACTTCATGTTTACATCCACTGTTATCATAAATTCGATTAAATCAGTTTCATTAACTAAATCCCATTTTATCAAAAATTTCATTTGATTTATTTACCAATTCAATTAAATTTCTATTTAAAGAAATCCATTTCCATTTATTTGGTTCACTGATCTACACATCACAGATAAGTTATTTCCGAGTTACAAATCAACCAATCCATATTCCGTTTACAATGTCCTGATTTGATTAATTCATTAAATTTAAAATCATTTTAAATTTAAATTATCACTAAGTTAAATCCATAAAACTTTAGTTAGTTTTGTATTCCACTTAAGTCAAATTTTCTTAATCTCAAATTAAATTTATAACGAGTTCCAAATCTATTTAATTAAAACCGAGTGTAAATCTAAATCTAACAACTCTAATAAAATTTTAAATTATTAAATTCTAGAACTTACTTGTTTCTAGATCTCATTTCAATTAAATTTGCCAATTCATTTTATTCAATTAAATACGTTTATTAATCCGTTCAATTAAATCCATTATTTATTTCAATTTAATCCATTAATTCATTTCAATTTAATCCATTAATTTATTTCAATTAAATCCATTAAGTTCGTTACTGAATTTCCAAACAAATTGTTAAGTTCATTCCTTAATTTAAAATATATTTCAGTTTCAAAAATGATTTTTGCTGACCAATCGGGTTTCTTATTTTTAATTATCTATCCTAGGCCAAGTTGTTTAATTGGTTATTTATCATTTCAACCCAATATCATTCAATATAAAACAAAGCATAGCAAAGGGAACTTGCAGTGTGATAACTGGGATGGTGTCAAAGTAAATAAACGAGCAATAGCAACCATACATAACAATTCATCAATTTATTAAATAATCCCGAAATAATCGTATTAATTTATATTTGTTATTTATGCCAATTAATATAATTATTCCTAGTATCCACACTATCATTTCATGCAGATTAAAGATTATTACATTATGGTTTTCACTTGGTGTCCATTATCAAATTACCACATCAATCATACATTCAAGGGTTCAAAGTGAGGTTAACGCGAATTCCACGTGTCGATTTATTTAACATTTAAAGGGGGTCAAGTTCAACATATATAATCCATTTTAAATTGTTAACTATCCTATATCAAATTCAATTTCATATTAATTATCGCTTATATTAACAACCAAATTCAACATCACATAGCAAATTTAGTGTCACAACTATTTACCATAAACCAACATCAAATCACAATTTATCACGTTAAATCTTTTTAAACAATACATGGCGTCAATTTAGAAATTTTAAATTCTATCAATACTCCATTTTAACTTGTATAGCAATTAACAGTTTTATTTCAACAATTTTAACAATCAACAATTTAATATCCAAATTAATATTAACAACAATTATCACTTGATTATCATCGCATAATAGATTGAGTCGTGAATGATATATTCACCTTTCATGGTTAGAGAAGACGACGGCGAAGCACGAAAATGAATAGACTAGATAGACGACACAAGCACGAATACGAACTGTAAATCAAACAAAAGATTATTCAACAATAGTTTAATACAATGTATATATATCGATTTGTATATATATAAACCATACCAAACAACTAGATGCAAATAAGGTAGATGGAAGCCTAGGCCTGAGATCCCGGATCAGCTACAACTGTCAAGCAAGCGAAAAAACATATGAGATATTGTAACGCATGTTTATTTATATACTAAAATATATGTAATATATGTATAACATGAATCTGCCTTTAAAATACAAACAGCTTTTTTTTTCAACTAAGTCTACAGCGTATAAACCCAATAATTTTTGAACTGGACTTGTAAACTAATATATTCAGTAGCTTTATATATTCAAAATTTTTTGTAAAATATATACGTAGAAACCTGTTTGCATAACAAACTCTTATAACTATAAAATGAAGCATTCTGAACAAACTTTCTCCCCTTTTCTTCTAAAACCCAAAACTATATACATACATACATACATACATACATACATACATACATACATATATATATAATGGCAATGTAGTAGGAAGTTGGCTGCGGCCAAGGCGAGGCACAGTAATGACGGCGGAGCGGGGACGTCGCCGTGGTCGGAGAAGGCTGTTGCGGGCTGGGCCTGGGTTGGAGGCGGACGTGGGCAGTGGTGCTGGGTTGGCCGTGAGTGGGTTCGGGTGGCGGATGGTGGCAGCAGAACAAGTTAGAGGAGGCAGTGGGTTCGGGTGTCGCTGGTGGACTGGGTGAGTGGGTGTGTAGGCGGAACAGTGGGGAGGTGGAGAGGGTGGAGCGGAAAAGGCGTAGAGGGTGGACGTGGGTGGACGCGGGCAGCATGGGTGGACGTAGGCGGAGCGGGCGGCATGGGTGGACGTGGGTAGTGGGGTCGACAATGCTTCAGGCGGCGTGGCCAGTGGGCGAAGACGGGCGTGGGGACGGAGACTGGTGGATGGTGGCAGTGGGAACGACGTGGGTGGACGTGGGTTTCGTGAGTTTCATTACTCTGGAGGGGAGACAACAACAAAAAAAAGAATTATGAAGAGGAGGGAGAGAGAGTACGTACCAGAGAAGTTTGTGTGTGAAGTGAAAATCAATTAATGCAGAGGAATTAATGAAGGCAGAGGAATTAATGAAAGCAGAGGTAGCAGATATATACAGAGAAGTGTGGAGTCCCAAGGTCAAGGCAATGATGTTCTCGGTAAACGTGATGGCTATTGGGTTTCTTAGAGAGCTGAATGGTCAAGGACTCCTAAAATTCTGAACAGTGTAGAAAGTTGGGTACCGGTTTTTGCTGCGTAACGGACCAGTTTGTACTGCGTTAAACAATTATAATTCGCAACGCCGAACTCTGATTGACACAAATAAATATACCGTTTTGATCAGCGCGACGAGGCGGACACAACGGTATGAAGATATTGATGGTTTGACATTGTTTGCGAAGTGGTTAATCTTATTGAACCATTTGCTCGAGCGAACAATTTAACTAGCAATTAAAAGCGAAATTTGACGAAACGAAATGCGCCGTCATGATCAGAATATTTTTCTGATGCAACATTGTTAAAAATATTTGAGTTCGGACGATAGAAAATTTACACATAAAATTTGAACTAATATGTAAATGTGACGAACGAAATTTACTTCAATATTTTTCAACGAAATTTGGCGTACGCCTAGTCTATCTAGACGCATTCCAAATGTGAAGTTTGAATAGCAACGAAATTCGTTTGTGAAAATTCGAATTTCTACACTAAATAAGCGATTTTATAATTTTAAACTGGGTCTGAATTTCAGGGTCGTTACATTCTCCCCCAGTCAAAACTTTTCATCCTCGAAAAGGAACGATGTAATGAGTAAAAGAATAGATAGAAGAGACACGATGGATATATAATAGATTATGGAACAGAATATAGAATATAGAATAGAGTTTACCTTCAACAAACAATTCTAGATTAGAATCCCGGATACTCTCCTCAGTTTCCCAAGTACAATCACGATCATCGGGACTCCATTGGACTTTGACTAAGCTGACGGATTTCCTTTTAAGCTGCTTCGTATCTCTATCAACGATACGAAGTGGTCTCCTCTCTATAGTCAAATCCAGGTCAATATCAACCTCATCTAACTGAGCAATAGGAATGGTCATGGATGGATCATGTACAACCTTCCGAAGATGTGAAACATGGAATACGTTATGCACGCCCTAAAGTTTCTCCGGCAGTGCAACTCTGAAGGCTAGTGTTCCAATCCTCTCAGTGATAGTGAATGGTCCAACAAATCTAGGAGTGAGCTTCCCTCTACGACCAAATCGAATAACATTCTTCAAAGGTGATACCTTAAGAAATACCTCATCCCCAACCTGGAATTTTAAATCTCTTCTACGCCTATCTGCATAGCTCTTCTGCCTATCCTGTGCGATTTTCATCTTCCTTCTGATCTCATTAACCTTCTCGGATGCTTCCGTAATCATATCTGGGCCAAGAATTAATCGATCACCAGGCTTAATCCAACAAGCCGGCGATTTGCATGGCCGTCCATATAATGCTTCGAGAGTATGGTGAAGTTTTTGGCGATCGGAGATTGAATCGTGGGTGGAGTTCGACTTGATCAACGATGAAGCACCGACCAGAGGCGAGCGGCGGCGCCGTACACGTGCACGGTGGCATCGCGTGCATCTGGGATAAAAGAGGAAGACAATGTTGAAGTTACAGTTTTTTTTTTTTGTGAAAACCTGGCAGTGTTTGATTTTTAAACAAATTTAAAACCCAGTTGAAGTATGAATTCAAATTTATTAGTGAATTCAAATCTGTAATTTTAAATCATTTTAAAATCTGAATTGTTCTAAAACAAGTTGAAATTAAAATGGCTTTTTAAAATTAAATTTGTTTTTCAAACAAACATTTAAACTTGATTTTTGATAAACTTACTTTGTAAAAGGTTTTTAAATGAAAGTTAAATAATTTGTTTTAACTTAAATTTGTAAGTTAAAAATGTAATGAAATTTGAAAGCTTATTTTTTTTTTAAATAAAAAAAATTAAGTAGATTAGTTCAAAAGCTTTCTCTTATATAAGTGATAAATGTTATTTACATTTATTTTTAAGGATTATAAATTGAACTTTAAATCGGATAAATGTTTAAAAGAATAATCATTTTGAATCTTAAGTCCAAAATGTAATTTTAATTTAAATTCAAAAGTGAAATGTTCTACACTTTAATATTAATTAAGTCATTAATAAAGGAATAAATTATCTTGGAGATAATTAAGGTATTAAATAATTTAATTAATAAGATAATTAAGGAATGATCTATTCATTAAATTTATAAATTAATGATTTAGATTTATTTATAATTAGAGATTAATTAAAAGAAATTAAGGAAATGATAGTAGTTAATGAAGATAATTAACTAGAGATTTTTTTTTTAAGTAATTAATCAATGTGATTAATTTGTAATAATTAATTTAGATTTATTAACTTAATAATAATCATTATGAAGTGTAATTATTTAACGGAAATAATTAAGGAATTAATTATTCAGTATAATTAATGGAGGATAATTAATTAATTATAAATTTACCATAATTAGCAAAATTACTCATAGAAATTAATCTAATTTAAAATTAATCAGATAATTAAATTTATCCTACTTATGGATGGTCGAATTGTATTGGATGTTGAATTGTTTGATATCCCTGATATGTGATGCTTTATGATATATCCTGATTTGTGTTGTGATCTGTGATGTAATTTATTATCGGTGATATATATCTGTGACCTGTAAGATAAGCGTTATAGTTTATATCGCTTATCAACTATATTTATGTGTATTGATCTGTGATGATTGAAATGATGTTGCACTATTGTGTTAACCCCTGGACCACACTTATACACACACAAATATGGATTTCACGAGGAAATCGATTAAGTCGCAGATTTTTGAAATAGTTAAATTTGAATCTTTAAATTCAAATGTTTTGGAAATGAAATCGGAATAAATGTGAAAAGCTTTTGGAATGGAATTTCAAAATGGAATTTCAAAATAGAATTTATTATTTTAAATTACTTGATTAAGTTTTGGAATTTAAATAAGTTGATTTAAATTTAAATTCAATACTTGAAATTGAATTCTGTAATTTGAAATTAGGGATTAATGATATTATACTAGTCATTATGAGTTAAACCATTTTTAAAGTATTATTTTTGGGAATTTGAATTTAACTCAAGGATTTCAACTCGTATAAATGAATCAGATTTCCAAAATGAAAACTGTTGTTTTCAAATGATAAACACTTTTGGATAAGAACTGAGATTCCAGTTAATTAGGGGAATTTCAAGATTTAATAGAGAAATGATTTTTCTAAGTTATGAATGAATTCTTTTTGGAAGCTATGAATTAAATCTGTTTATTTTTAACAGATTTAAATTGATGATTTGTTTAAATCAAATTGAAATGAAATTTGTTTTGAAGGCTATAAGTTAAATCTTTGATTTAAAGATTTAACGAGTTAATCAAATTGAAATGAAGATTGATTTGGAAAATCTGTGAATGAATCTTTTATTTAAAAGATTTAAATGTGAAAATTGTTTAAACCGTTAAATGTTGTGAAAATGAATCTTTTTGTTTAAAGATTGAAAATGGTAATTTGTTAAACCATTTGAAAGAAAGTTTTGAATTATTAAGTTGTAACTTAATTGAAATCCCAATATCCATATATTTTTAAAATGTTTCGCTCACTATTCGGTTTAACCGGGAAAGGACCTTTGTGTCGTATAACCCATTCCGAATATGTGATACGTCGTTATGGATAGCATTTGAAGACCGGTGATGAAGACCGGGTATTTGTGAAAGCGATAGGATGACCTATCGATTGTTTCTGCACCGAGTCGCGTCGGTATAGAAACTCCCTAAGTGATGGGAAAATCCAATCGGGATTGTGAATATCCAGGTTGCAAGGACTTCTTTGTAAGTGCCTTCGGTTCTGTTCGAACCCAGAACAGACTTGTATGGATTGTATGTCTGACATTACAAATTGAGATATAAAGCCGATTTCTTTCAAATATATTTCTGTTGGTGGCGAAGAATTTATTCTTTAGCTTAACACCCTTCTTTGAGACGTACGAGCTCAGAGGTTATATAGTTGAAGTTATCAGCGATATATTCCCAATTTGGTAATGTGACATGCTGAGTGTTGCTGAAATGATCATTGTGTTGATTATTGTGATAGGATCGTTTATTTGATCATCTATCTTGGTGATCATTGTGTTGATCATTTGTTGACCCAAAGCATGGCTTTTGTATAAAGTATGTTTTTGTGGACGTGACTTCGTCGAGCCTCACACCCCGGAAATGGTCAAAACAGGAAAGATGCGGCAAGGTTATGAGGGGTAGCACCCTTTAGGGTATGTACATTTCCTTCTGGATAGAGGTGGTATCATGGTATGGAGCCCAGATATTTAACCTATGTGGTTACCGCGAATTTATTACTTTGTGGTTGTTGGTTTTCGGGATCCCGTGAGAAAGGTCGTTTACGATCGGGGAATGGCGTGCTCGTGTCAGTAGTTACCCAGTTAGGGGTAACCCGGCCTTGTGTTGGCAGAGTTCCGGTTTGGTTCTCGGGGATGTCTTTCCAGAGGCATTCTCATGTGGCAATGGGAAGTTCCTTGGCCTGACCATTTGTTGGAAATCCAATTCCCAATACGAAACTTGTACGGTATTAGTTGTAGAACCTATCATTCACTTATGGTGTCGCAACACTGTTTGGATGGTAGCTATAGTAGGCATACGATAATGGTCGTATGTTGGCTAAGATTTATATTATACTTTCGAAATGAATTTTTCCTACACTATGCACTAGTAATAATATCAAGTGTTTCTTTTTAATGCGTATCAAGCATCTTTGACTATCATAAGGAGAAATCTCCTCCGATTCTGCGTTTGCATTGTGTGTGTGTGCGGGAGGCCTTATGGTAGTCTCATTTTTCAAAAGCATTGCGAATTGACTTTGAAAATCTTTTGTTGAATGTTTTAAGAGATAAACTGTTTTTGTTGCTCACACCAGTCCCACAACTGATCCGGAGTTTATCGTTTCTTTCCTAAACTCTGGATGCTCATTATTTTCTACACGAGCAGTCTAGAGTTGGGTTTTACAGATAGTTAGATATAGTGGATTATCTGGAGTTAGTTCAGTCTTTGGATCGCACCAGTCTTGCCTATCTTTGTGCATCGTGATTGGGAGTTCGAGCTATTGCTGGATTGATTCTTGGAAATGGAGTTGCAGTTCTCGGAGTTCTTCCTTGAAGACTATTTTAGAGTTATATTGTTCCGTATGTTAGATGTCATCTATTTTCTTTCCGCTGCTGTTTATTGTATCATATCTCTGATGTATATTGATATCTATTAGATCATCTGTTGTATCAGATATTGTATCAAAGCTGTATATCAATGTATTATTCTTTTATTCCGCTGTGTTGTTTACTTAATGATTGTTATAAGCTCCGGCGAATCGGATTTGAACGGTCGAATCTATGACATTCGAGTACGATTTGAAGTATGGATGTCGATTTTTGAGCGCGAAAAATCCGCGTCGTTACAGTCTGTATGACCTTTGGATGCAATTCTATTCACACAGGAGCTAACTCAATGTATATTCACTACTGGGTCAACCTAGCTGGTTATCTACTCTTAACACCCCAAAATGCAGTCAAAGTTTAATTATGAAGTGAATATGTTTATAAAAGCATACATGATAACTGATCAAAACATAAATATGTAAACCTCTATGATTTAATTCCTTGTGATCATTTTTCTAATGAAACACGGTTAAGACTCTTAACCCACTATCTTTAGCAAGGAAAGCTTCTTCAAAAATTCCATAGTAAAATGCCTTTTCAAAACACTTTTATATTACCATGGGTTTACCTTTTAAAAATGAGATTGAGTTTCTTATTTGAAAACTAAGGCTTTCGACTATATCCTTTGTATAATTACAAAAAAACATTATATGTTCTCCTTCGAGACCAACCAATGTATCTTTTGAAAGAATTGAAACTTTCCTTTCAAAACAATTAAAGATATACCTTTTGAAACACTGAAAACATTCCATCCGAAAGCATTTAGCTCAAGCAAGCTGAAACATCCCCTATCTTGATGTCCAAAACTAAGCGCTACAGATGCTGTAGTCATCTACAGTATTAGCTTCCGGCAACTAAATACGGCTATGTTAATGGTATCAATAATATCAGAAGCGCTTGAATATGAAAAAAACACAGATTTCCAAAATCATATATTGCTTCACTACACTTCCATATAAAATTTATTCTGCATTCACGTTACATAATCCAAAATGTTTTCCCAAGCACGGATTAAATATAATTATTACAAATTACGTCGAGAGTAGTATACGAAGACCCTCGATTGATCAAAGTCAAATGGTCATATAAGACCTAATACATCATAACACAGCGGAAAATCATCTAAACATAAATAAAAGCAGCAAATCCTAAATAGCTATATGTTGCCTCCAATATCCTTCGGTAGCTTATTTGTCAACTTTCTAAAAAACAGAAAATTATCCTGAACCTCTCAACCTACTCGAATTAATTTTGAGTACTCGAGAGTTTAAGGGAAAAACATAAATTTCACGTCAGACATAAAGCCTGGTATGAATAATACTTATATACATCCCGGTTTAATTATGTTAAGTGAGACCATGCCTGTAATGACCCGTAAATTTTAAAGGTCTTAATAACGTAATGAACTAAATTTTTGTGAAATTTTAAATATTAATAATATTTAAAATTTTGAAATAAAAATTTAATATTTGCAATACGTATATTTAAACATAGCAAATGATAAATTTTCATCAGAAAATATGAAAGTTTATTTTTCTTATGTAAATTTTTTTTAATTCAAATCGGTCAAAAGTTAATGATGATAAAATGTTTTCAAACTTGAATACTTTTATATAATAAATTTGTAAATCATCTTTTGAGTGAAACGTCATATTCCATTTCATCAAATATGGACTGTCATTGCTTCGTTTATCTTATTTTCGACAGATTTGCAGCATTTTCAGTACCGATTATTGACTTTTGATAGGATGATCGTACCACTGATATCTGTATACCCTTTTGATCGTCTAATCGTGCTGATCTCTGTGGTATATTCAATTCTGTGTATTAATGTCCGTTGCACGATGAAATATATGAAACGGTTCACCAATTCGGTATATTTTGATCTTTTTGAATTCTTTATGTCTACTCATTTTCTCCTGTAAATCCAACAGCCATAGCCATTAATAATTTTTAGCTTTTGGCTTTCGCAATTCCTATGGTTTTCAATATTATTAACCGATTCCCATTCTTTTTCTGATTTCTAAGAGTTTTAATAAACGAGTTTTATAAAATTGAAAGGTCACTTTCTTCCTTTCTTCTCTTTTACCCTGCAATCAAACCACGCAGGCCTCCGTCAAACAATCTCACCAAATCTCCACTGACCATTGCCAACCTCGGTCATGCTTCCTCCTCCTCCTCTTAAGCCACCACGGCTGCTCTCCATTCTCTCTAGTCGTGAAACCAAGCTCGGCTGACCACATCTCCATCGCAACCCCACTTCTTCCCCACAGCCGTGAAGATGCCTTCCTCAGCCTAGTTCGAGCACCCAACCCTCTCTCCCACCCGCATCACCACCTCCATTTCACCACCAAATCTTCTCTTCCTCTTTCCTTCCTTCTCACCTCCACTGACCTAACCTATGCTACTCCGATAGACTAGCATGTCAGCTTCCTTAATTTCCCCACCTCTTCTTGTTCTTGTGTCCATTTTCCCCTACAGTCAAGGTATTTATACACGTTGTTATTTGGTTATATGTATAGTTACATATATTCTAGTATATATATATATATATAAAGTATGTTCTGTTTCTCTTTTAGTTATACGTATATATATATATATATATTTGTTAGATAATTTGTATATAATGCATTTGATGTTTATATATATGTGTGTGTGTGTGTGTGTGTGTGTGTGTGTGTGTGTGTATTGTTTATGTAAATTATAATTAAGTAAGTATGTATGTGTGTGTGTATGTAAATAGTATAAGAAATGTGAGATTTGTGCTTTGTGAATACAAACGTATATTGGTTATATATTGCTTTCAATATATATATTGAACTAGTATACATCTCGATGCTTGGGTAAGTATATTATATACAATTTGTTATATATATATACAGTATACATTATAAAACATTTCGGTTGTTATAATTTTTATATGATTTCGATAAAGTTGTTTGAATATGTTATAGTCATAATATGATCTGCTTTATATATATGAGCTATACATTGCAACTATGTATATTATTTCATATAAACTTATACTTATATATTGTACATATTAGTGTGTATGCCTGGGCGACTAAAGCCATATGTTGCATATATATAAGTTATATACATATATATATTAAATTGGTGTTTATATGCATTTTGATTTATTTGTTTATATGTATATATAGTATTGTATCTATATTTTACTACATAACAGTATTGTATTATATGAATGTTATGTCTATGTGGTTTTCTTTCCAAATAGTTGCAGTAACTAAGTTATGTTGTTTATACAGTTATAAGTTTATAAAGTTATAAAGTTGTTTGTTTAATATATAATATAAGTTGTTTGTTATATGTATTAAGTATGTAGTATAAGTTGATCTATTATTACATAATATATATATATATATATATATATATATATATATGTATGTATGTATGTATGTATGTATATGTTCTAGGTTATATATTTTATATAAGTTATCTAAATATATATATATGTGTTAATTTGTTAAGTTCTAATGTATGGATACAAAATTTACTTTATATATATATATATATATATATATATA
Organism: Allium cepa; assembly: GCA_030765085.1. Classification (NCBI taxonomy): domain Eukaryota; kingdom Viridiplantae; phylum Streptophyta; class Magnoliopsida; order Asparagales; family Amaryllidaceae; genus Allium; species Allium cepa. The sequence goes on along the minus strand of CM060938.1, from coordinate 441,303,687 downwards.
TATATATATATATATATTTGACTTTAATATTTGAGTATTAGTGTAAACAATGATTTTTGAAACACGTGTGTGTGTGTGTATTCTATTAATATGTGTTTGAAATTAGAACATGATTTTGTATGTATATACAATTTTATATCAATTCACTTATATCAATTCTCGTCATCGATTCAGTTCTGATTTGGATTTCATCTATTCCTATCTATCAGCTTTGCTCGTCAAATTTGCGTTTAATCTTGCTTTGCTTTGGAGTTCGTGTTTGGACCCATAGCTAAATTTCTCATCGTCATCTAGCCTTGAAATGTGAGCAATCACTCACGATTAACGTTCTTGTATTTATTAAATTTGATTTCAATTGAAACGACAATTGAAATATGTAGTTGTTAGTTATTTACATTGCTATATATATGCTATTATCTATATCTGTGCACATGTGACATCTTACACCATTATCTGTTATTTATATTAATGATATATGCCTGTTATATTATTATTATATCTGTTATCACTCTGCAAGTTCCCTGTTAGTATAGAATTCACTATGGTTGAAATGACACATACCCGAACGATCTGTAGAAAAGGAGAAAATTGTTATGGGTTTAAAGGATGAATCCAAGCGATTTTCATTGATTTGAATTCAAGATTATGGGTTGAAATTATATATACCTGTATATATTTAAATTGTGGTTTGAAATGGTAAATATCCGTATCACTTGACCATAGGATAGAAAATTATATACATACACCATTGGTCAACATATATATTTTGAAATGATTTCCAAGATTTTGAAATGAATATTTTGGTTTTAATAAATATTGATTTTAAGATATATATATGTTATTTTTAAAGATTTTAATTTTTAAAATTATATGTCTTGAAAATTTTAAAAAATTTAAGTTAGTTTTGGAATTATAAATTTTAAGATTTTACTTACGATTTTACTATTTTAATATATATAAAATAAGTTTAATAATCAAATTTGATTTAATAAAGTTGATTAATTAAAATATAATATGTTTAAGTGTTTATTTAAAATTTATATTTTCAAAAATAGAGTTTACAACGATTTTAATTCAGGTTGGAAAGAGAAATAGAAATTTGTTTGAAATTGAATTTACTTAAGAATTATACTCAAATAAGTTTGACTGAAATTTATTAAATTTGGGATTTAAGATATGATTTTATAACTTGATTTTGATTAAAAGTGATTTAAATGAATATTTCAAAGTGTATTTAATTTTCTTTAAATTTGAAATTTGAAGTTTTATTTAAATGTTATTTGAATGATTAACTAAATATTTCAAAATAAATAATGGTAAAGCGAATTTGACATATTTATATGAAATTGTAAAATTTATTTTGAAATGATGAATATTTAAAGCTTTGAAATATATTGAAATTGAAATAGTTTATTTTGTGGTTCAAATCTGTGTTTGAAATTGATATAATTTGAAATGGTTCTTTTAGAAATTGAACTGAATTGAAATTTGATGAATTGAGGTTTAATTAAATTGGAAATTTGGAATCTGAGTTGATTTGAATCGATTTGTAAAATTTGAGGAAACTATTTTGTTATATAAATTATTTTTAAATAATATTTAAAACTATTTTACAATTTACTTTATAAATCATTTTTTAATGTAAACTATTTTAATATACTAATCATTTTAATATAAACTATTTTACTTTGTTACTATTTTTTATATATAAACTATTTTATTATACTAATTATTTTATTATAAACTATTTTAACTTATAACTATTTTTATATAAACTGTAACGTTTGCGTTTTTCGTTGACGAAAACCGACATCAGTACGTCCACTGTATCAACTGCCGAGCAATCGAAAGCCGAAAAACCGTACCATTAGGGTTTTAGAAAAAGAAAAAGTAGAAGAAGATAGAAAAAGATAGAACAGAACAGAAGAAATAACAGTACAACATCAGAATCTCACAATTCGCAGCGGAACAACATATAATAAATAAATGAATAATCTTTAAACAAAGAACTATATCAGTTATTACATTTTATACATTACATTTCATTACATCATCAGAGTGTACAACAACAAACAACATCAAACAATGCAGAGAAAAAAAAGAAATACTATATACTAGTAATACGCCATGCCCTCCAGCTTGCCTCCTGCAACTCCTGAATTCCAGAATATCCTGATAAACCTAACTCTTGACTGCCCGTGTGGAAATTGATGGGCACCCAGAGTTTAGGAAGGAAAACAATAAACTCCGAGTCAGTCATGTGACAGGTGTGAGAACTCAAAACAGTTTACTTATCTTTGAAAACAAAATAGAGGAATACTTTTAAAGTCAATTCGCAATGCTTTTAAAAATGAGACTACCATAAGGCCTCCCGCACACACACACAATGCAAACGCAGAATCGGAGGAGATTTCTCCTTATGATAGTCAAAGATGCTTGATACGCATTAAAAAGAACATTTGATATTATTACTAGTACATAGTGTAGGCAAAATTCATTTCGAAAATGGAATATAAATCTTAGCCAACATAGACATTTCGAACTATGTCTACTATAGCTACCATCCAAATAGTGGGGCGCCACCATAAGTGAATGATAGGTTCTATAACTAAAACCGTACAGGGTTTCGTATTGGGAATTGGATTTCCAACAAATGGTCAGGCCAAGGAACTTCTCATTGCCACATGAGAACGTCTCTGGAAGGACGTCCCCGAGAACCAAACCGGATCCCTGCCAACACAAGGCCGGGTTACCCCTAACTGGGTAACTACTGACACGAATATGTCATCCCCCGATCGTAACCGATCTATCCGAGGATCCTCGATTTCCAACAACCACAAAATATACAGCAACAACATAGGTTAAATATCTGGGCTCTATACCATGATATCACCTCTACCCAAAAGGAATGACATACACTAAAGGGCGCTACCCCTAATAACCTTGCTGCATCCTTCCTGTTTTGACCATTTCCGGGGTGTGAGGTCCGACGAAGTCTCGTCCACAAAGCCACACTTTATACAAAAGCCGTGCTTTGGGTCAATCAAATGATCAGAGAAATGATCACCAAGATAAATGATCAAATAAATGATCCTATCACAAATGATCAAACAATGATCATTTCACAGCAACACTCAGCATGCCACACTACCAAATTGGGAGTATATCACTAATAACCTTCAACTATATAACCTCTAAGCTCGTACGTCTCAGAGAAGGGTGTTAAGCTAAGAGAATAAATTCTCCGCCACCAACAGAAATATATTTGAAAGAAATCAGCTTTATATCTCAATTTGTAATGTCAGACATACAATCTATACAAGTCTATTCCGGGATCGAACAGAACCGAAGGCACTTACAAAGAATTCCTTGCAATCCGGATATTCACTAATCACGACCGGACTTCCCGTCACTAAGGGTGATAAAACCTCTATATCGGAGATCAGCCGATGTAGAGTAACTCGACGGTAATCCTTCCGTTTTCACAAATATCCGGTCTTCAACACCGGTCATCAAATGCAATCCATTACGACGTATCACATACTCTGAATGGGTTATACGACCCTAAGGTCCTTTCCCGGCTAACCCGAATAGTGAGCGCTTATTCAAAAATAAGTGTGGCATTCAAATTCAAACAATCATAACAAATACCGATTTAAAGGTAAATATTGATAGTCGGATTATTTAACTATCAATAGGCGTGCTCAACATCACCAAGTTCCAAATAATTTCTCAAATTATTTACTTTCCAAAATATCTTTACTAGATATAAAATTTTCCACACTTCAACATTTGAAAACCAATTTTCAAATCACCTTTCAATACTATATCAACTTTTGAAAACAAATTTCAATCATTTTCCTTACTCGGAAATACTTTCATTTCAACATGGTTCATTTAAACCAATTAAATAAATCCTTACCGATTTACTTTATATTTACGTTCCAAATCCGTAAATCAATTCCCACACTTCAAAAATAAATCAACGTTTATTTTTAAACAATTTTCCCTTTCTTTTATAAATTCCTTAGTGAATTTATAATCCAAAATATCTATGAATATACGATTTTCTAATCGACTTCTATTATTTACTTTCAATTTATCTTACAAGGATAAATTCTAAAACGTTCATTTCACATTGGAAAAATATTTCCATACTTATTTAATAATAAGTACATCACAAATCCATTTATTTTCAATACTTAGAAAATATTCAATATACTTAAATCGAAAATTAAGTATATATTTCATTCTTTAAGAAATCATTCTCTTAAACACATTTGTTTGGGCCAAAACGAATGTTACGTAAAACATCGTTACGATGACCCAAAATCACTAGTATAGGGATTTAAAGTTTAAATAGATATATATAAATCCCAATACTATACAAACATTTCCTTTCGGAAACCATTTACTACAACAACAGTGTTATAGTCCACCATTTCCTTCTATTTCTCGAAAACGTCTATTTCAACAATGAATGTTGAAATCTATGTATTCGATACTTAATGCATTTTAAAACGTCTTTAAAATCATCAACTTCATTTTATAATTTTCCTTCCCCAAAAACATATCCATTTCATTTAATAATATATTCACTGTCCAAAATCGTGAATATAATTCCTTTCATATATTCCTATATCCAACTTATCAAATTCAATTTATTTCGGATTTATAAACAACGTTTATAAACTCCATTTATATTTTTATAAACTTCTATTTATAAAAATCCTTTTTATATCTCATTTTCCATTTATAAGTTGATTACTTATAAATCTTATATTTTACAAAATCTATCCATTTTATATATTCATATTTCATAATTTATAAATCTCAATTTACTTATGAAATCCATTTTTATTTCACTTTATTAATTATAAAAACTCGTTTTATAATTCCAGTATTTTTTTATTTATAAATATCAATTTTATAAATCTTTTATATAAACCGTTTATAATAATTCAAAATTCCCAATTAAACCATTTTATAAATTAATCACCATTTATTTCAAAACTCTTAAATTGGTTGTATTTTACAAAAATTATAACTTTTATAACATTAAACTTATAACGTTAATTTATTTAAAATAAATCAATTCAAAATTTTAATAAAACGTATACTTTTGAAAATCACTTTAAAATTCCTTTTAAAACAAAAATCGTTATTTTAAAACTTCAGAAATGGATTCGATGATGCAGCAGCACCAAATAGTCAATCACGACGTCCAAATATCATATATCGATATGATAATCAGCAACTATCAAAATATCTGTAAATAAATCAATACAGTTGAGGAATCCAGTTGGATCCCTCCAACCCGTTTCCCTGCATCCAAAGATATTAGCACAATACCAATTCCACTTCGAGGTGGAATATCGCGGTATAAGGGATTTATAAAATATTATCCGCTTACTAACGGCGCAATAGGGTCTCATCCGCTATATAATGCGGAAATCAATCAACTGCAACATATACATATGCCAATATATATATATATATATATATATATATATATTGTGACGCCCCACCTCTATACCCACTCTACCCAAGAACACTCCGGAGTAGTGCTGTCAACTAGCACGGAGAATAAGGATGTTGAGGAGCGACCATCCATGTAATTGCTTATCACACGGTGGCTATAAATAATCTTCGGAAACAAACATAGAAATAATCATATCACAAATCAGTCACAGATATCCATATCACAAAGGCGGAAGAAGATATGAATATATAACTAACACATGAAAGTGTACATCAGAGTAGTGGTCAATAAGATCCACGATAATACAAAAGAATAGCAACACGTTCTATACAAAAGAATACAACTTTGAGTCTATATCTCAAGTGTATACAACAAAAACTGCTAATCTAAACAGTTAGCCAAAAGTCAGAGTGATGAATCCCTGGGAAGAAGTCAAGCAGAAGCACCTGTAACATCTCGGTCTGACCCGAGTATTATTTAAGAAAATAATAAACGGATCAGTCTAGCTATAAATATCAGATGACATGATATAACATAAAAGATATGGCATAAACATAAACATCCATAACGACATACCACTATAAGTATGTAAATAATGATCAACAGAAGATCAATCAATAAGAGATAATCAATATCACAAGAATCTTCTCAAAGATTCGAAGAGGGCATCATACCCTAAACTTGTACTCATAACAAGTCAATGACATAAATTCCAGAAATCAACACGAGAAATCCAGAAATCATAAAAAGGGAAAGAGGCCTATCACATGACGGTCCGAAGACCAAGGGGAGCTACCCCGCATGTGTGAATGGAATCACACAGATTGAGGTCAAGACTAACCAAAAAGCAGAAAGGTATGTGTGAATGGAATCACACAAGTGGTGTCTAGTCTAACCTTGCAATGAAAGAGACATCGCGCAATTGCTAGTCTAATTCATAAAGCGATCATCAAGATCAACGAGAAGTGTCAATTACACTAAGCTAGTAAATATAGAAGTTTAGCTTCATGTCCCATAACCACTTGCTTAACTTAAATATTTACGAACAAACTGTAAATCTTCACTAATAAAATTGTCACAAGAGGTTCAATCGAACAAGTCCAAGAATTAACCGACGAAGTGAACGCAAGCGTTTCATACCACTTGTTTTACTAAGTCGTTTAATTAGATTTCTCATCCGAGTGAGGTAAAGGCTTGTATATACTAATAGATTGGAAAACGGTTTAAGAAAAGAGCTTTGTTATTAAAAATAGAGTTGAAATTGTTTGTTAAAAGAGTTTTGATATTTACTACTAGTATTGAAACCTTTGTATTATAAAGTGACAAAACACATAAGCAAGTGTAGAAACAATCAGTCACAAAGATCGCATACGGAGATGCGAATAAAATCCAAGGAAATCAGCTCAATGTTTTTCAGATAAGATCCCCAAGGAAATGAGGTCTAACGACCTAAAGGGATAGGGTCGAGCGACCTAAAGGTGTTCGCGACCTAACGAAGAGGGGGTGAGCGACCTATGGTCATAAACGAGACCGAGCGACCTAAGGGAATAAGGGCCGAGCGACCTAGCATTCGAACGACCTAAAAGAGGCTGGGCTAAAGGAGACGCGACCTAAAAGAGGCGCGACCTAAAGGAGACGCGACCTAAAAGAACATAAGGTCAAACGACCTAACTGTATTGGGTCACGCGACCTAAAGAGAGGCGGCCTAGCGACCTAGAGTGCACACGTCCAAAGGTGGGAACGACCTATCGAGGTAAGGTCCAACGACCTACGACCTAAACAAATAGGCCAAGCGACCTATAGGGTTAACGGTCTAACGACCTAACAGTTATGCGGTCACGCGACCTAACTAAGTACGCGACCTAGTGGGTAAGGGAGTCGAGCGACCTAACTGCATCCAGTGACGAGCGACCTAATGGAGTCAAGTAGCGAGCGACTTAACTAGTTAACGACTCAAGGGGGTCAACGACCTAAAGGTCCAACGACCTAAACCCGAACACATGAAAAGTGGCCAGAACGACCTAGGGGTTAACTCACATGCGACCTACGACCTAAGGCCCATGCGACCTACGACCTAACTCCGATACGAGCTAATAAGGCTAGAACGACCTAGGAGCAGAAAATCCACCAAAACGCTAAAAATCGGAGTTTTTCGCCAACCCAATCCAAACCAAATGCAAATATACATGCAAACACGATAGGGATTCATTCCCAACAGTCCAATATTGATATAGACTAGATTTGTGAGATAAAAATCTCACCTTTGCACTAAAGTTTATGAAGATGAAGCTTGAAAGCAAGGAGAAGCAATCCAAAGCTTGAATCCAATATCTTCTACTTGAATTTGGAGTTGAATGTTGGATTTGCAATTGAATTTATGCTTGGAGTTTTAATTTCCCATTCCCTCCACCATTAATGCCAAAGCTTGATTAGTTAGGAAATTTATGAAGAGTGAGGAGAAGAGGGTTGGAACTTGGGCTTAATAGGCTAAACTAACCCAAAGTCCAAAGCGGGAAAAGTTAGTGAAATTTCACTAACTCCAAACCTATCGATGTTTATACTTAAAAAGTTGTAAACGACATTTCGAACTCAATGGAAGTGGTCTCGAGTCCTAATTTGACCGTTTGCAAAAAGTAGCTTTTCGGACCAAAATCCGATTAACGAGTTAATATTTAAATAAAATATTTAAATACAAACTCGATAAATATGCGGGTTGTTACATATATATATATATATATATATATATATATATATATTGCTATATACTAATATAATACCAATTCCACTTCAAGGTGGAATATCGCGGTATATGTGTGTAATAAATAACCTCCGCTTACTAACGGCGTATAGGGTCTATTTCAATCCAATTTATACATATATATATATATATATATATATATATATATATATATATATACACACACACACACACACACCAATCATCATTCAAGCAAACAATCATTCAATCAACAAATTTTAAATCTAACTATTTAAAATTTAAATAACCCCTTTTTGAGTGAGAAGTTCTCACCTTTGATTTATTTTGCAGTCCATTTCCATTTCAGCTCGTTTCCTCGGTTTATACCTTGTATAAATATTTACACAATTTATTAATATTCGAATATATCGAATTAATTAATTTACTATTTTAAAATTTTAATTCATCTAAAATTTAGTTCAAATTGAATGATTTAAATTTTAAACCCAAAAATCAACTTTTAAACAAATTCCCCTTTTTATAAAATTTATTTGGCTAACAATTTGATTTTTATTAATATTTGAGTCAACTTGAAGAATCCATTACCATTTGATACTTTTTATTTACCACTATTGGATTTAAACTATCTTTTTCTTTTTAACTTGCTGTTATAACTGGATTTCTGCATAAATATAAAATTTAGTAAATTTAAATAAATTCAAAATATACTTTACTGCAGATTTAAAGATCTATTTTCTTTCTGTTTTACCTGTATATTAACTTACTGTAAAATCAAAATTGTCTTGCTGTAATTGATTTCTTCTTTTCTGCTATATATTATTTTTTTCTGCCATTACTTAATTTTTTTTATCAAGATTCACTTAAAAACTGCATATATATATAAATTCAAATTGAAGAATAAATTGTTTTCAATACCTCACTGCCGAATCAAGTAGACCCAGGCTCGAGTTCCACCATAAGTCGCGTGCACGAACCCCTAGCTTCCATCCATCATCGCGCTACAGGCTCGAATCGCCTGCGATCGACCGCGACACCATCGCCGTGAGTATCCACACTCGAGCGCAACCCACTGCCTCAGCCCTAAAAGTCAATGCCGAGCCCCACACCCTTCGACCTCACCTTCGAAGTCAACAACGTACCCCAGGCGCCACCGCTACGAGAACCCCCTCGCGAGGCCTGAAATCTCCCATCGCCGAGCACGAGATCGAGCCACCCAGATTTGCAAACTCGCGAATCAAATCGAAATCGAGTTCGATTCGAACTTCCTATTGCTATGTCGCGGCCTCCTTGTTGACCGCGAAACCCCCTCCATGCCGCCCTCGCATCGAACTGACGACGTCGATTCCCCCTTCTTCTTTTTCTTTTATTTGCTCGGCCGCCATTTTCGAATTGAGGGAGAAATAAAAATTGATTTCGATTTGGATAGAAAAAGTGCGGCCATTCTCTTGATTTTAAACGAAAGGGTTTCGAACTCAAGAAGGAGAAGAATTTTAGTTCGGCCATTTTATTTCTTCTGAGATTCAAATTTTGTTTTGTACAGATAAAGGAAGAAGGTATTTAAAAATAAACTGAGGCATGTTTATCACGATCTTGTTCCGTGATCTTCTGCGTGATTTTAGGCGTAGGGCTAGGGTAGATAACGTGTGTTTATTGACCAAATAAAACATTAATTTTCAAATTGAATTCGATTCAATTTCAATGCGTTTACTCACCGTGTGCTCGCATAACAACTCCGATCAATACAAAATTTGAAATCCGACAATAATTCAATGTTACGGACCCAATGGAACTGGTTTCATCGAATTCCGAGACTGTGCCACAGAAGGCAATTTTTAAATATCGATTCAAACGATAAAATTCAAAACTGAACAAAGCAGTTTCAAATTCAATTCTGAAGCTTTTATAATCTTCAGTATTATCAATATGAATTTTACAAGCCTTTGAAATATTTTTAATCAGCTCAAAACTGAAGATTCAAATTTTTATTCAACTTTCAATAGATTAAATTTTAAAATTTAATCGTCAAATTTAAAGTTATATTGAAATTTTCAACCTAAACCATCATTCAAATATTTAAAATTAATTAAATATTTTCAATTTAAATTGTTCAAAATTCTGGGTCGTTACATAAACTATTTTATTTTGTAAATATTTTATTATGCATACTATTATTAATATCTAAACGGTTTAAAGGAAATTTTATGATTTCCAAAGTGCTATGATTTCAAAATATTGTGATTTCCAAAGTGTTATAATTTCAAGTGTTTTGGTTTCGAAAGTGTTATAACTTTGAAAGTACTATGATTTTGGAAGTGAATATATTTGAAATGGAAATTATATCATATTGATTTAGTTTTGAAATAGAAATAATATCGTATTGATTTGGTTTTGAAATGGAAATGATGTCGTATTGATTTGGCTTTAAAATGGAAATGATATCGTATTGATATGGTTTTTGAAATGGAAATGAATTTTGGTTTTGAAGTATAAACTATTTGAAATGACTGCGATCTTATAATAACGTTGGGTTGTTAAAGAGACAGAGATCGGTTATTGTCATACACTCTGCCAATTCCAAAAACCACTTTAACAACCGTGTACGCGGTGGAGATTCCAGAATGAACTAGGATGGTGGTGACGTGTATTGAGGTATATATGTGGACCCGACTACCGTGAATTGGCATAAGGTGGCTAAAACAGGAGCGATTGACAGGCCAAGTGAGGTAGCTCCTCTGATCGAACACACTTTATCGTATGCCATTCTATTACTTTGTGATTGATTTGGTGCACACCTTTGATTTGGGAGTGTGGCTCGAGGTGGGCGGTAGCTGCGGCTATGCGTTAACACCAGCCCTACCACCAGCCCGCATGCGTAATTGGTATATCTACCCTGGCATTGCCTAGTTGTGTCGCGTCACCTACCCTGTCGAGACCACTACGAGTTTGTTTTATGTCATACCTATGGAGTATCCTCTAGTTGCCTCCCGATCAAGAGGTATCATGGAACTGTATAAACTATGGCATTATATAATGTGTTAAGGGGGATATGGGTAACGCCTTAACGCTATTTTAGTAGTTTACTTCACTTTATACATTATTATAATAGCGTATATTACTACGTAGTAGATAGTTTAACAAATCCTTAGAGGATGGTTATCCCAAACATCCTTTGAGTTACTTGTATTTCAGTTGATATTTCACTTGAGTTGGATTTATTGATATAAGAATGTTAACCCTGACTCGAGTGTTTTGTATTTTGCTTTACGCTCGATTCAGACTGAGTGTCACAGCTTTGAGACTCACCTTTGGAGTTGGAGCTTATCTTGGAGATCCAGCTATCTATTCATCTTTCTGTTATTTAGTTGACTTCGGTGATATATTCTGATCTTGTATTTGACTATTGTATTGAGACTTCTGTGTATTCGAGACTTCTGTTGTATCTTGTTTTAACTCTGTTATATATATAGTAGCTTCATGAACTGCTATCCTTTTGTTTCCGCTGCTTATTGTTATATTACTCTGTATCTGTGATTCTGTGATTATATTATTTACTGTATATGATGAGATTTGCGAAATATAAATTAATAATCTGATATTTTAAGCAATTCAAGTCAAATGGTCATATAAGACCTAGTACATCATAACACATGGGAAATCATCTAAACAAAATAAAAGCAGAAAATCCTAAATTGCCATCTGTTGCTTCCAACATCCTCCGGTAGCTTATTTGTCAACTTTATAAAATCCTGAAAAGATCATTAACCTCTCAACCTACTCGAATTAATTTTGAGTACCCGAGAGTTTAAGGGAAAAACATAAATTTCGAGTCGGACATAAAGCTTGGTATGAATAACACTATACATCCCAGTTTAATTATGTTAAGTGAGACTACGCCGCTTAGCGGAATGGATTTCCTCTCACTAACATCCTTTTTAAAACATATCTTTGCAAATCCTTTCTTATAACCATACACTATGCACCTGCATCCACAATGGTTAAATTCTACAAAATAAACATTACGTAAACCAACATAAATATCAGGTAATAATAAACTACCCATTCAACACAAATAACTTTTAACATTTGGCTGACTCAGGCCTACCAGACAACATAATAAAAATTTACCTAACATCTGTTAGATATTCATATTTAGGATTATTTAACCCTATCTATCTGTTTAACAGTTCCCATCAAGACGGTCTGTCCTAAACTATCTGTTAAATATCTCACTTCTGGACTTTCTGCCCCTAAATTAATCATCTCTTAGGTCTCCCGAGCATAATGGTTTTTCGGGCTTACCAATAACCTATTTGTATACAACCTATATTCCTTTCAGTGTGCAATCATAATTTTGGTCTACATGTGACCAAGCCATACATACTGGAATTTTGGACAACAATTAGCTGGGGCCACAAGCTAATGTATACGGCATGACCACGTACTAGTCCCATTTGGTTTTCTAATGTATAATTCATTTATACTTAAGGATCCCCTCCATAATTTTCCTTAAAAACAATTTCAAAATGATTTAAACCATTAAAACAAACTTCAAACAAGGAAAAGAAATAAATCTTTATACTTTACTCAAATCATATTACCATGTTAGATATATATCCTTTACTCAAAACTTTGTTGATGGAAACACTTTACCATTTGAAAGAACCTCTTTCCATACTTTGAAATTATCTCAATCAAAATCAATGTTTAAACTTTTCGAAATCATCTCTAAAACTTTTTGAATTCATTCAAAGCAATCCTTTCGGAAGCTATAGACTTTAGGCATCCTTCTTTAAAATCGTACTAAATCGTTGCCTTAGAAAAATCTTTAGGAATACTTCCTTTGAAAACCTTATGAAAACATTTAGTAAATCTTTCGAAACAGAACCCTTCGGATACATAAAACCTTTTAAAATAGAAACTTTCAAAGGTATACTGGGTTCAAGTTAAAACAATCTAGAAACCTTCTTTTAAAACCTTTTGTATTTATATAAACAGCCTTTCAAAAATATCTAAATAACCTTTCAAAAGCCTTCGGTTTTATTTCAAATAACAAGGGTAACCACCTAAGTGGAAAGCTCCCTCCGAAAGAATTGGAGAAAGGGCTAATTTTAAAAACAAGTGAACCTTTCGACTGGGTCGAAAGTTTCAAAACAAAAACCTTTATAAAAGCAGTGGAAACCCTTTGGCTGTGCCAGAAGGTTTCTAAACAAAGTAATGGCAGTAGCAGCTACAACCTATTGACTACATCGGAAGGTCTTAAAGTCTTTTCTTTTAAATAACTTGACCTGGCCGGATGTGACCAAGTCGAAAGCTCAAATTCGAAAGCAAAGCAGGCGAAAGCTTTTCACTTATACGACAATTATATTTCAACCTTTTAGGACAACAACCTTTCAGCTAAAAATCATTCAGCTATATTTAATTCATTACGTACCAGTTACTTAATACCTTATGCATTGAACTTAGATCTTATCGAAAGCTAACCCTTCGACTGAGACGAAAGGTCTAGGGCAGAAGGTATACTGCCATATGGGCTAAAACATGGAAAGAGATTTATTTTTGTTTTTAAAATTAAAAAGGAAACTTTTCAACTAACCTGCCTTTTTTTGTCAAATTTTCATTGGTCAATAAAATACTATTCAGAATTTTGCTGCCGCGGTTACCAGAATTTACAAATCATTTTATTTTGCAAAATGCCCCTTCTCTTTTATAAACATATAAAACATTTAATTCTTATACCTTAAATAATTTTATATACTCCTCAAATGACTTAGGAAAATTCTGGAAAAATTTCAAAAAATATATTTTAATATATTGCCTAACTTATTAAAATTTCCAACCCAAACATTTACTATTTCAGCCAAAAATAATTTAAAACCCAATAAACAATTTCCTTCATTCGAAAAATTCATATAAAATCCATAATAAATCGAAAAATTATGAAAATCAAAATCCAACTCTAAAATATTATTCCAGACCTATATTTAAATTTCCAAGGTATTAGGATGTCATTAAATAGGGTTTCATATTAAACATTATCATAAAACACGAATAAACATTTATAATTTCATCAACAAAAAACATATATTTATCTTAAAACATCAAATATGGCAATATTATAGCAAAAGCATTTCGCATCTAAACACAAAACCGAAAACTAAAAGTATTAGGGATGTAGTAATTATTCACCTTACCTTTAGAGTTTATAGATGAAATTTTGAGTGTTGATTTAGTTGATCTTCTGTCCTCTTGAATCTTAGCTTTACTTCTTCTCTTGAGATTGGAAATGGTGGCCGGCCTTCGAAATTTTTGTTTTTAATGAAATGAGACTAATGAACGTGAGTTACCCATTTCCTAACGGTTTAGGGTATAAGGTTTTGCTATTTCCCAAAATACCCTTCTCATTTCCTAACACATTACCTAGTGTTATTTTGTTTTAGTTAACCCACTTAATCATGGCACGACTACCTCTAACTTATTAAATCTCAAACTATTAATCTTCACATTCTCTAATTTTATTTATCTAATTAAATATCTTAAATAAGGTCATAAAATATATGGGGTGTTAAAGACTCCCCGCCTTAAAGAATGTCATCCTTGAAATTACGATAAGGTACACAATAAAACAATCAAAAGTAAAACATACAATCAAATAAATCTAGGTAAGAGTCTCTAATCCTGCTCTCCACTTCCCAAGTACAGTCTCTAGCACCATTACTCCACTGGACCTTTCCTAACTTGACAGTCTTGTTCCTCAATTTCTTCTCATCTCTAGCCATATTCTGAATCGACTTACTAACCGTAGTCAAATCCAATTCTACTAATAAGTCTTCTAATATAGGTGTTATAGTAGTCTCCGTGTCTGTAACACATTTTCTAAGATGAGAAACATGGAAAACATTATAGACTCCAGCCAAACTTATAACGACTGCACTTTTAACTATTGTAAGTTATTAAATGCAATGAAATTATTGCGTAAATATAGGTAAAAATAAAATATAATGATTTGTTAATATTAATTTATTGGATAACTTAATTTGTCTAAAATTTAATATTAAGGATCATTCAGATAATTGCATTCTAGATTTAATGTGAATGAAAATGGTATCGAAGTTGATTTAAATTTTATTTAAACAACAATGAAGATGGTTAACATTTAAAATTTGATTTAAATGTGAATAAATAAAAATTGGAAATTATATATTTCAATCAACGAATAAAAATAGCCATTTTGGCAATACTAGTCGATATGAAGGATTTTGGAGGCGGCTTATATGAGATAAAAGGAGTTTGATTTTAATTATATTATATTATAAGAAAATAAATTGGCCCGTGCAAATTCAAACTCCAAACGAAGCGTGCCGCTTAGCGTTTATAATGTTTTACCCCCATTTTAAGCCTAATGGAACTAGTTTCGGAGGCCAATTCGATCGTATGCAGAAGATAGCTTTTCAAATTGAATTATTTTAATTAAATTTTAAAATAAATTTCTACACGTTTCAAGTTCGCACGGCCAAACGACAAGTCCGATCACTACGAAACTTGAAATTCTACAATAATGCACTATTACGAATCTAATGAAACTAGTTTCGTCAAAATCCGAGGCAGCTGCCAAAATTGCTATTTTTAACTCGTTGATTAAAATATAAAATTTACAATTTTTAGTTATTCACATTTAAATCAAATTTTAAATGTTAACCATCTTCATTGTTGTTTAAATAAAATTTAAATCAACTTTGATACCATTTTCATTCACATTAAATCCAGAATCTAATTATCTAAATAATCCCCAATATTAAATTAAATAAATTAAATTATCCAATAAATTAATATAACAAATCATTAGTATTTTATTTTTACCCATATTTACCCAATAATTTCATTGTATTTAATAACTTACAATAATCAAAAGTATAGGTCGTTACATAGTCCCCCACTCAAAAAATTTCATTCTTGAAAAGACGTTAAGTAAAGAATTTAACATATAATATATTTTACTCAAAACAATCAACTTATAAACATCCAAATCTTATTTACAAAATCGTTAATACGTTCTCGCTGTCCTACTTTGATAATGGTTTTACGGAAAATATAACATATATATAAAAATAAGCCATAAAATTTTTAAAACATTAAAAAATTTCTAACTCCTTGATTTATGGAAAATTTTGGCAGAGTCTCCTTTGCGTGGCTCGATCGAATTTTTTTTACAATATAATATATAACAAAAATATAACTAATATATATCAAATATACATCTCTTCTCAATAATGAGGCATCCCGAAGGGAAAAAAATATAAAATTGCGGTATGTAATTCGAGATAGGTACCTTATTATTAATATTACGAGCGAGTTCGCTCGTATTAAGCAAGAAAAAGCATATAAATACTCATATACGCCCAAACGGTCTTCATATGTACCTGTCTCAACCCAATTTAGGATATTAGTTGCATATAAAGACATAGAAGCATGTATAAGTCTAATATACCCATATAACATGGATTTCGAATTTAAACAATAAATACAAGCAAAAATACGCAACATGCAACAATCATATGCAACAAAAATAGTAATAACAATGGTTTGCAGCAAAAGAAACCATCCAACCACCAATATCCGTCCATTTAATCCAATTAATTCATAACCATGTGAATTTACGTTATTCAATATCAAATTTTAATTTATACCCTCCATTTCTTATTAACATTCATTTCATTAACATTTTAATCGATTCATTTCAATTTGTGCATTCAACCAATTTTTATTCAATTAGATTCACGTTTAATTGATTTTTCATTCAATTTATATACTTCCAATTGATTTGCATGCTTTAATCAACGTTAATAAATTTACATTCTATTAATTTACACTTGTTTATAATTATATTCGTTTTTTTCCTTCACTTCCATTATTTCATTTCAATAATTTATATAATTAATTACACTTGTAATTTAATTCCATACCACATTCCATATATTTTAAGTTAGTTCACATTCATTTATTAATATTCATTTCGTTAATCATACAATGGATTTATATTCAATTCATACGCTTTTCATTTATTTACATTCAACTAATTTGGTTTCAATCCATTTTTTTATTCAAGTCAACCAATATTCAATGCATTCACATTTGATTGATTACAATTCAATGTATTTACATTCAATCGATTTGTTTCAATTATTTACATTTGTTTCATCCACATTTAATTGGTTTACATTCCATTGATTTATTTTAATTTAGAATCATTCGTTACAAATTCATTTTATTTAATTTTATTCAATTTAATTTCTGAAACTCCATTTGTTTCACTTTTTGTTTAACCTATTTCATATAAATTCATTGGTGAATCATTTATAAAATTATTCCACTTAACTATGCTTAAGTCAAATTTATTTCCACTTAGTATTTTCTCTTTTTTTATATACTAAAATCATTTGTAAACCATCTAAATTAATTATAAATAATCTACACAACACAATCACGTTTATTATTATTACTTCATATCCTTAGTTATTATTGACTCATCGATTCACTTCTTTTATTCAAATTCATATTATTAATTTACTAAGGTAAATATTGTTTTATAACTCAATTCATATTAATAAAAAAAATTCATTACAATTAATTCATTTAACTTCTCTTAAGTTAACTTCAGTTTACAATTTATTCCCTTGACTTATTTGATATTCAATTAGTTACCATCCAATTTTATTAAAACTCATTCTATTTGCATTTAATTTATTTACATCCAATTTAGTTTAAATTCAATTGCTCATATTAATTTTACTTACACTCATTTATTTTTATTCAATTTCTTTCACAACTTAAATTTCATTTCATTTTATAATTCAAGTTGTATTCATTCTATTAATTCATTGTAGTGTAAGTGGAATTTATTCACTTTACTAATTTATCTAATTTCATTTAATATCCAATTCAATTTATTAATATTAAGTTAAACTTCATTTCATGTTAATCCATTACTCATTTTATTAAATTTTATTGAAGTCAAACTTTTTTCTTCTTCTCTTATCGTTCAAATTTAATAAATTTAAATTTATTTTTAGCCTAATATTACTCAAATCTATAAGTTATACAATTTATTCATTTGAATTTCATTTTATTATTTTATCTAATTTATTTCAAATACATTTCACTTTATTTAAGCTTGTAGAGTTAGACTTCAATTTATTTACTTAATTTCACTAACTCCATTTCATTTAATAATGCCAAGCCAATTTTTTTACCTTTGTCTGCTTAACCAAAATTTACCATTTTAAATTTGGTTTAACTTCCTATTCAAATTTATAAGTTAGAAATTATTCCTTATATAGTATTTTCAATTATAAGTTCCAAACTATTTTCATATATTTATTAAGTCATGCTTAGAATAATTTTCACATTCGGAACTTATTTTATCGAAAATAAATTTCTTTTTGGTAGCAATTCTTCCTCAGAAACTCGAAATAAACACTGGCGATGCTGCAGTCATCCCAAGAATTATTTCCCAGCGACAAAGCGAGTTTAATGCTTTTATTTTCTTCCAAAATCCTTTCAATATATATTTTTAGTAAATACAATTAAAAATAATATTAATATTAATTTTGAAGGCTTTGAAAACAAATTTTGAAAATAAAAGAATTTTCAATCCTAAAAAACTCAATTTTTTTAAAAAACATTTCTATATATAAGCTATATTATAAATAGACTTATACAAATTTCCTTAACTTATTCCCAAAGTATTTGGTTAATTTACAACTTGGTCATTTTAACCAATTTTTATTTTAACTGATTTCAATTCATGTTAATTATCGAACATTACGTAAAATAAAATTCATAAAGTATTCATTTTATTTTAATTCAACAAATAATCAATGGCAACTACATATTATCTTCGCCTAACAACTAACATTCACTTATAATTAACATTTTTTATATATAATGTAATTTAGGTAAAATTATTTCATAAATAATCACAATATAAAACATTTTATAGAATTGAGTTATAAAATAATCACAATATCAGGCGTCCTGCATATCGACCGAAATTCATAAACAACTCAACGGATAAATAATCACAATATAAAACATTTTATAACACGAACAAGTATGCTCTCTAATATATCTACGCTCAAACATACTCATTCTAGGGTATTACTTCCCTATCTTTAATGAGTCAAACCCCACAAACCCAAGGTTATCGCTAAACCTGGCTTTGATACCAACTATGACGACCCACATTTTGAAAGATTTAAATCAACAATAATTCATTCATGTCCAACTTAAAAAATCCAAAATGTAGATAATCAATGGGGATAACTAAGAAAAATAAGAAAAATAAGAAAAAGAAGTAGAAAACAAACGTAGACAAAATATAATAATCAAATAACAGTTCATGAAGCTGTTTACTGTACATTTGATTATAATTTATACAACCTTTATCAGAATTTTATATAAACGTCAGGGATAAATAATCAATACAATAGAATAGTATGATGCAGTGGATAATAACAATAACAATATACCAAATCTTTATCTTCGTCCTCTAGAGACTAATCTTCAATACGCTGAAATACTCAGGACTGACCCGAGCGTAATGGAAAGACAAAACACTCGAGTTAGGACTAAAATATTCTTATGTATGTCAAATCAATATCATGGAATAATGGGTGCAAAAACTTAAGATATGTTACGGGATTTTCCATCTCCTAAGGATCTATTAAACTACTTATATGTAATAGTGTATGCTACAATAAATAATGTCTATCAGTAAAATAAATATCAAAATAGCATTAAGGCTTTACATTGATCAACCTTAACACATTTGTACAGTTCTAAACCAAAGTCAAAATGGGCTCGTATAGGGAAAAATATAACAAGGCATGTGAGGGAATTCCCAAGGTAGGATTCTACCAGTTTACCCTTTTTGGCTGGTCGTAACACATTCGTGGTCGACCATGACTATCGGTCCAAACAAAAGGTGCACCCATCGAATCAAAAATCACAATAGCAACACGAGTGATCGATGTCACTAGAGGTAGCCAACCTCATTGGCCTGACATAGGCTTCTGTTTTAGTCATTTTAATTATGACAAAAGTTTCATGGCTATCCATCATTGTTCTCTTACTTCATTCAAGTAAACATTGCCAGTTAAACCACTACATTCTGGATATTATCTACCGCGTACAAAGTTGTCAAAGTGGTTCCTATATTGACAGAGAGTATGCCAATAAGAGACCCCGGTCTCTTTAACAACCAAACATCATTTTACATACCGGTTGGTTCTTTTATATTTTGAAAACAATTCGTACTTGATATCAAAATATTATACTCGCTTCAAAATCAAATCCATTACGAAATCATCATGTTCGCTTTAAATAAAACATATTTTTACTTCGAATGTTAATTCAACTCGATATATCGATTTCACTACAAAACTTGATTCGAATTACAGTTTTGGTTATAATTCACTCTAACCCAATTGGCATTTAAATCCAAGATTTAAATATAAACATTCAACCCTTTGACCAGTTTGAATATAGAAAATAGTTATAAAATAGTCAAATAGTTAAAATAGTTTAATAGAAAATAATTTGAGTATTACAAATGGTTTATATAGTACAATAGTAGGGAAAAGTAAAATACTTCGAATATTTAAAGAAATAAATTTGAAATAGTTTATACTAAAATAATTTATTTAAAAATAGTATCCAAGCGAAATTGATTCAATTCCAAAATTCCCAATCCAAATCAATTTCCATTTTGATTTACTCGATTCACTTCTGATTTCAAGTCGAATTTTAATTTCAATTCCAAATTAATTTAAATTCCAATTCTAAATTAATTTCACTTCCAATTTCAAATTTAAACCATTTCAATTTATATCCATTACGAGTTTGATTTCCAAAATATCGATTCAAAACACTTAAATTGAATTTTCCTTCAATATACAATTTAAAATCCAAATCTTCAATTATAATTAAATTTTGAGCTCAATTTCGAAATATCATTTTATATCACCTTTTACTTAGAAATATTCAAAGTTTGAGTAAAATTTCAATCTTTTAAAACAAATTAATTTTTGAAATTCACATCATATTTCGATTTATAACTTAAAAATATCAAATTCAAGTATTTAAAACATTCCTATTTCAAATTTAAATTTCGACATTCTGAGCTCCAATTCAAAAATAAATTCAATTTCCATACGTTCGATTTTTTTCCTTAAAACAAAATCATTTAAATAATTTCAAATCAAAATTTTAAAATCATTTAATTTAACCAATCCGGTGTCCTTATATAATTCTCTATTTTATAGCCAAGTGAATCAGTTATTTCAATTTAATTCCAAGGTTGGATATATATATCATTTCAATCCACAATAAATGTCGTAGTCATATATCATTTCAACGTACTTCTTAATTTATTCAAAATAATTCAATTTACAGTTTTTATATACTGTAAATAATATACAGGATGATAACGTGATATATCAAACATAAATAACATCCAAATATCAATCAAATTTCATCCATCACAATCCATCATCCAAACAATCAATAATTACAATAATCAACCAATTATCGATAAATTGGGGATTTTACTACCAATTAAGTTCTAATTCAATTTTGACTGTTAATTTAAATTCTATCAATTTATTCAGATGTCAATAAATATCAATTTAAATTTTATCCAACAACCATCGATAAATTTAAATTACTTCACGATACAAATTTTACTAACACAAAATATAATAGTCAAACGTGAGCTTATAAAACATTCACTTTTTTATTTGAAACTAAAAATACATTCAGCTTCAAATAAATCTCACTTTGATTCCATGTCAAACCTTTCATCGATACAATTCCAATGTGATTCATTTCATTCAAATCGGATCTCCTACGAAAAAAATACGTGATGATTAATATTACTGCAAAAATTAAACTCGGTTAACTTTCACATTAACTAACGAAATTAAATAAAGTTATTTAACTAATCATTGACTCATTCTAGCTATCACCACTTCCTAGACCTTCTTGTTCGCGATTCTTTTTTTTCTTTTTTTTTCTATCGATGAACGCCTCTCGCCATAGCCCTTCGACCATCTCCATGTGCCTACACAGCCCTTTGACCACCTCCAGTGAATGCGCGCGTGGAAAAGAACTCAAAACCCTAGCCTCAAACGCCTGCAAATCCTCCGACGCCTCCCCTCTTTCTCGCTTGCACCTGTGGCATCGCAATGTGCTCGAATTGTAGGTCTATTTTTTTCATTCGTTTAGTCTTTTATAAGTCGATTCAAATTTGAGATGGAAGAAATAAAAAAAAGGGTACGGGTCGATATGAATGATTTTGGAGGCGGCTTGTACGAGATAAAAGGAGTTTGATTTTAATTATATTATATTATAAGAAAATATCTCGCCCAATTGGCCCGCGCAAATCCGAACTCCAAACGAAGCATGCCGCTTGGCGTTTATAATGTTTTACCCCCACTCCAAATACAATGGAACTATTTTCGGTAGCCAATTCGATCGTATACATGAGATAGCTTTTCAAATCGAATTATTCTAATTAAATTTTAAATAAATTTCAACGCGTTTCAAGTTCACACGGCCAAATGACAAGTCCGATTGCTATGAAACTTGAAATTCTACAATAATTCACTATTACGGATCTGATGAAACTGGTTTTATCGAAATCCTAGGCAGTTGCCAAAATGGCTACATTTACTCGTTGATTGGATATAAAATTTTCAATTTTTAATTATTCACATTTAAATCAAATTTTAAATGTTAACCATCTTCATTGTTGTTTGAATAAAATTTAAATCAACTTCGATACCATTTTCATTCATATTAAATCCAGAATCCAATTATCTAAATAATCCTCAATACTAATTTAAAAAAATTAAATTATCCAATAAATTAATATTAATAAATCATTATATTTTATTTTTACCTATATTTACCAAATAATTTCATTGTATTTTATAATTTACAATGGTCCAAAGTACAGATTGTTACAAAACTACCCATTAACTCCACTTTATAAACGAATTTTCTGATTCCCTCAATGATACAAAATGGACCAATGAACCTAGGTGCTAACTTCCCTGACTTCCTAATTATGATTACACCTTTCATTGGCGAAACCTTAACAAACACATTATCTCCGATAGAAAATTCCAAATTCTTCCTTCTTTTATCTGCATAGCTTTTTCTGCCTAGATTATGTTGAATCATAAGTTTTGATTCATGACAAAAATCTTAAACGATCAGTGATGAGACAATATGATCAAGCGACAAAAAGTGAATGAGATATGCTAGATATTAAACTACAAAGGATATAAGACTTTAAATCTTAGTATATAATGATTATTTACTTAAGTTTTAGTCTTAGATATCGTTTATAATTGTTAAAATCTATCCTACAGTAGTTTAAACATACTCACAGTTGTTGTAAGATTCAAATTTTTAAAAATATGTGCAAACTGTGCACTGACAACCAGGTCAATCAACTGACCGAAAACAACCAGTCGAATGACAATGTTCTGTACATAGATATGCACTGTTTTACACTACATTTGAATAATCGGTAGATTGGTCGACTTTGCTCTGTCGACTGACCAACTCTAACGGCTATTTTTTCTGAAAAGACACTTCTAAATGCAAAGAGTTCGAACCAAATTGAAGAGATATGGCTGCACCTTTTGATTGAAACTTTTTGTGAATAGTTGTAACTATTTGTAAACTATATAAACACGTTAGAATCACTTCTCAAATTAAAAAATTTTATTTTGATTTCTTGCTATATTCCCTACTATCTATCTCTGCAATCTACAAGCAATCACAATCTATATATTTCTTGAATCTCTGAATTAATTAGTATATTCTTCGATTCTAAGAAATATCTTCCTTTCATATCTTCACACACATAATATTTACTTGAGCAATTGATTATAGGAATTGTGTACTATTAAAAGACATATCCATGTTATTCAGAACACAAGTGTCAACTGTTTTATTTACCAATAGAAGTCATGTTTGGTTGTTCAGGCAGTAAAAGTCTTCTTCGGTTGTTGAGGCAGAAAAATCCTGTTCGGCTACTCAGGTGTTGTATATTTATTCCTCCGGGTTAAGAGAGGGGTTTATAGATTTTAAATCTAGAGTGTAGTCTTAGACTGATCATAGAACAGGAAGTTTGAACCAGTATAAAAAGTCCTGATATGCTTATTTCATTTGCTTTATCTATTATCTACATTATATTGCTACACTAATATAATATTCCATATTACACGATCCTAAGTGATAACTAGCCACACAGTTCACACACTTTCATTTGGTATCAAAGCACAGGAACTTTCATTTGGTATCGGAGCACGGTCATCTAATAACCGTTACATAGTTATTTGACATATTCTTGCAATATGGAAAATAACACTAACAATTGTTTTATAGAAGGCCAATCCATTGCACGACCACCACTATTCAATGGCATAAATTACACTTATTGGGCTGCACATTTGAGAATTTATATGCAAGAAAATTGTTTTGATTCATGGAATATCACACAATCTGAATATCATATACCCACAACTGAATATTCTACATGGTCAAACACATAAAAATTAGATGCTACTGCAAATGCTAAAGCTATGAATATGCTGTTTTGCGCCTTGGACAAGAATGAGTCTAATCGTGTTAGCGTATGCAATATTGCATATGAATTATGGCGAACATTGAAAATAACTCATGAAGGTGCTAACAAGGTTAAACAAAGCAGGATATCTATGCTTAAGAATCAATTTCAAAATTTTAGAATGAAATAAAATGAGTCCATTAATGATATGTATTCCAGATCCCAAGATATTTATCATTCATTATTATGACTAGGAGAAAATTTTCTAATTTTGATATAGTATCAAAAATCCTAAACTCTTTAACGGATGAATATGAAAGAAAGATCTTAGCTATTGAAGAAGCAAATGATCTATCCAGTATGAAATCAGAAGAGTTAATAGGAAATCAAATGTCATATGAAGTTAATTTGCAAGCAAAGAAAATTCAAGCACAAAATAAGAAGAATCTAACATATTAAGCAGAAAAAGATGATTCGGATTGAGATAAAGAGGATATGGCACTTATTGCTAAAAATTTCAAAAAGTTTTGAAATTCAAAAAGAATGATAAATTCAGGAGTTATAAAAAGAACTCCAACAATAATAATATAGCAGTAAACCATCATCCTCTACTATGGAATGTTATGAATGTCATAAAAAGGGTCATATGAAGAAAGATTGCCCAGAGAAATGGAAAAACAAATTCAAGGAGAAAGCATTTTCAGTAACGTGGGATGATTCAGATTCTTCGTCATCATCAGATAGTGACAGCGACAATGACACAGAGCAAGCATATGTATGCTTAATAGCTACAAGTGATGAAGTAAGTGAATTAAGTTTTGAAGATTTGGTGGAAATTAATTTAGAACTAGTGGACTTAGTAAAACAGATTAAAAAGCAAAATAAAATGTTACAAGGAAAACTAAATAGATCTGAATTAGAAGTTAGTATGCTAAGAGATGAAAAGAAAATTCTATAAGAAGAACTTGAAATGACTCAAGAATCTAATCCGAATTTAACATCTCAACTTTCTAGGATAACTCAGGAATTAGAAATTCAGAAAAATAAAAATGATGATTTATCAGTAAAGATTAATGATTTAAAATCTAACACTAAAGTATTAGAGTTAGAAAATTCTAGTCTCAAAACCAAGTTAGAAGATATTAATAAAAATATTTCTAACTTCAATAAAGGATGAGAAAATCTTTCTACAATAATAGAAAATTCTCAGCCTACTTCACATAAAATGGGACTAGGATATAAGAAAATTGAAAAGCTAAAGAAATCTGGAAAGTTTAAAAGTAAGATTAAAAACAAAATTAAGAAATATATTAAGAAGACAGTTTCTAAAGACATTAAAACTATTAAGATATGGATTCCAAAAAGAAATTAATTAGGAATAGACATATCAAAACATTTATGAAAACTGTTCATAAAAATAAGAATTATATTTATAAAGGGAATTCTAAACCCGCTTGGGTTTGGTTTCCTAAGACCTAACTCTTAGGACCCTAAAAGGAAAGTGGGTACCAACTTAATCTTCACTTTTTGCAGGTTCCTTTTAAAAAGAAAGAGAAATGGATTTTAGACAGCGGTTGCTCAAAACACATGACTGGTAATAAGGACATGTTAAATAAGATTGTCTACTTAAATGGAGGATCGGTCACTTTTGAAGATAATTCAAAAGGTCATATCATCGGCAAAGGTGATGTGAGCAATAACGGTATCTCTAACTTACCTCTTATTTCTAACGTTTCATTAGTTAAAAATTTAAAACATAATTTATTAAGCATAAGTCAATTATGTGATAAAGGTTTTAATATACCTTTTTCAGAAAATAAATGCAATATTTTTGATAAAAATCAAAATTTAATTTTTGAAGGTATAAGAGGTAGAAATATTTATATTTTAAATATGAATGTAAATCGTAACACAAACATATGTTTAGTAGCTATAGAAAATAACCCTTGGTTATGGCATAAAAGATTTTCACATAAATATTAACTCAATCGATAAAATAGCTAAAGATAAACTTAATAAAGGACCCCCTGATATGAAATTCAAAATTGGAAATTTTTGTGATGCATGTCAGATAGGAAATTTAATCTTCTTTTTAATCTAAGAAAATCATACCTACAACACAACCACTTGAACTACTACATATGGACCTCTTTGGACCTACTCAAGTTCAATCTATTAATCACAATAGATATGAGTTTGTTACTGTAGATGAT
Organism: Allium cepa; assembly: GCA_030765085.1. Taxonomy (NCBI): domain Eukaryota; kingdom Viridiplantae; phylum Streptophyta; class Magnoliopsida; order Asparagales; family Amaryllidaceae; genus Allium; species Allium cepa. Next base: position 441,276,637 of record CM060938.1, on the reverse strand, counting down.
TTTTCAAGATATACATGAACTATTTTCATGAAACATAAAACTGATATTTTGAGAATTTTAAAATTTTTGTTAAAATAATTCAAAATATAAAGAATTTAAAAGTTAAAAATTATAAGAAGTGATCATAGAGGAGAATTTGAAAATGAAGTTTTTGAACATTTTTGTAACAAGAAAGGAATTAATCATAATTTTTCTTTTCCTCGAACACCATAACAAAACGAAGTTGTAGAAAGGAAAAGTAGAACATTACAAGAATATTCAAGAACTTTATTAAATGGAAGCACTCTACCAAAACATTTCTGGGCAAATCTGTTGCAACTGCTTGTTATGTTTTGAATCGTGTTTCTATTCGACCATTAACAAAACAAACTCCATATGAACTTTTAAATGGTAGAAAACCTAATGTATCTTATTTCAAAGTATTTGGTTCAAAATGTTTTATATTTAACATTAAAGATCAGCTTGGTAAATTCGATCCAAAATACGATGAAGGAATATTCATAGGATATTCGGATAGAAGTAAAGCTTATCGAGTTTTTAATAAAGAACTAAAGTAATCGAAGAAACTCTTCATGTTTCATTCGATGAAAACTTCAAAATTTATTCTAATATTACAAACTTTGAAAATAATTCTAATAAAATCGTAACAAATTTTTCAGAAGATGATGATATTTTTCTAAATAATAACATTCATAATACTAGAGAAGATGAAAACATCATTCATAATACTAGAGAAAATGAAAACAATGTTCATAATGAAAATTCTATAAGATCTCCTCCAACAATTCTTAGAGATCATACTGTTCAAAATATAATTGGAGAAGTAAATTCAAATTTAAGAACAAGACATCAATTAAATCAAATGGGCATGTAGCTTTTCTCTCTAATATAGAACCTAAAAATATTAGGAAGTCTCCATTGATGACTAATGGATTATAGCTATTCAAGAAGAGCTAAACCAATTTGAAAGAAACGAAGTCTGGGAATTAGTTCCTAGACAAAGTGATCAATCGGTCAGTGGTACAAAATGGGTTTCAAAAACAAAGCTAATAAATTAGGTAATATAACTAGAAATAAAGTTAGATTAGTAGAAAAAGGATATAATCAAGAAGAGGGAATATACTATGAAGAAATGTTTGCTACTGTCAAAAGATTAGAAGCTATAAGTATTTTATTGGCCTTTGCATGTTTTCATAACTTTAAATTATATCAAATAGAAGTTAAAAGTGCTTTTTAAATGGTTGTATAAAAGAAAATGTTTATGTTGCACAACCTCCTCTTTTTCGCTCATGAAAAATTTTCAGACCATGTATATAAACTTAAGAAAGCCTTATACGTTTTGAAACAGGCATCCCTTGCTTGGTATGACCGACTTAAAAGCTATCTAATAGACTTTGGTTTTGAAATTGGGAAGGTTGATCAAACTTTATTTATTAAGAAAACTAAACAAGATGTTTTAATTATACAAATATATGTTGATATTATATTTGGTTCAACTAATGAAAAATGATGTTACAAATTTTCGAATATCATGACAAATAAATTTGAAATGCCACATATGGAAGAACTATCATATTTTATTGGACTACAAATTAAGAAATTGCAAAATGGCATTTTGTATTAATTAAGAAAAATATTTCTAATTAAACATTTTGGTATGGAAAACACTTTTGCCAAGCCAACTCCTATGAGTACAACTATACATCTCGACAGAGATGAAGATGTTAAGAGTGTCGACTAGAAACTATATCGTAGTATGATTGGATCATTACTTTTATAACTGCTAGTCGACCTAATATTATGATGAGTGTTTGTTTATGTGCTCGATTTCATGAAAATCCTAAAGAATCGCATATGCGAGCAGTAAAACATATAATTCATTATCTTAGCCAGACCAACGATTTAGGTCTATTTTATCCAAAAGAAGTCCTTTTGAGTTAGTATCCTATAGCGATGTTGATTTTGGAGGAAGTCGAACAGATATAAAAAGTACAACTAGAACTTTTCATTTCATCGGACGGTCCTTAATATCTTAGTTTAGCTACAAATAAAACTGCATTTCACTATCAACATGTGAAGCAGAATATATCTCTGCAGCTTTAGCATGTGCTCAAGTAATCTACATGCAACAAACACTACAAGATTTTGATTTAAAATTAAATAAATCTATAATGTACTGTGATAACACAAGTGAAATTAATTTATCTAAAAATCCTGTCAATTACTCACGAACTAACATATTGACATTCATCGTCATTTTCTTCGTGACAATATTGAAAATGATATAGTAATTTTAGAATTTTTAAGCTCTGAAAATCAATTAGCTGATAATTTTACTAAACCACTCAATGAAAATATTTTTTGTGAAACTAAGAAGAGAACTAGGTATAATTTCATTTAAAGAATTATAATATTTATTTATTGAAAACAAAAAATAACAACTGCTAACCCTTGAACTCAGCACCTCTAGATTGGAAGTCATGTATATTAACCATTACACTACTTGTTGTTTCACAACTATTTTTACAATACATTTTTTCTTATATTATTTTTAGTTATTTGATTTTTTTTTAACCATGTAAAATTCTACTTATTCTATTCCTCTCATTATCTTCTGGTTATCCCTTATTAAACCTATCATTTGCTATTTTTTTCTACTTATTATTATATATATTTGAAGGTTGTTTGTTTATCTCTCCATCTTGTTTGCTTTATTCATATATTGTTTCTTTCTTCAATAATGTCCTCCCAAAAAAATCTCCATATGACTCTGCATACACTTCTGTTGATTTTTCCACACCTTCCTCTGGATCTTCCAATTTACCTACACCTACTCCATGTCGTGAATCGGCCAGACCACCCAGCTATTGTACTAGTTATACTCCAGAAAAAAGAAGGCACGTCATTTCTTATTCTTTGGTTCTTCGTTAACAAAACAAAAGATTGATAATTTACATCATTATCAATGGAAATCAATAGCAAATCAACGAGAAATGTACTATGAACAAAAGATAAATTCAAAACGACTTAGCTTTCTGGACCAACTTGGCTGGAAATTTTGCGGAACATCTTCATCCGACGTTCATCAACCCACAATGTCTTCCTATCATCGGTAACTACAACCTCCTCCTATGTCTCTAAATTCATGGAAGCGTGGAAATCACTGGTCTCTATTAAAACCATGCAAAGAGAAGATTAAAGTCGAACCAGAAGATTGCAAGACTCCGCATTCATCCACTTCTTCTTCTTCTAAATAATTTTTTATATACTTATATATATTTTCAATATTTCAATCTTATGTATCAACATTCTTTGTTTAATATATTGAATATATATTTCTTTTAAGGCAGAAAGAGTGATGATGCTAAAAATAAGCATTCAGTCAACTGACAAATTTTGGTTAGTCGACTGAATCTGGAAACAGAAAGTTTCGGGATATTAAATCAGTCGACTGACCAAAATCGATCAGTCGACTGAATATGCTATATGGATCCATTAATTACCTTTTCACCTACTTTTTACCCATTTAATCTACCTTCTTCATTTTTACTCTTCACTTTAACTTTACCTCATCAGAATTTCAAAACCCTAGCCCTCAAAATTTTCAAATATCTTTACTCATTTATATATTTGAATGGCTCCAAGACAACCTAAATGGTCTAGAAAAGCTTCGTCCACTACCTCTAAACCTATTGACACCCAAATTACTCAATGGCTTTATGATGCCACCGCTATCCAAAGATGGAACAAGATGAAGGAAGCTCGCTTTCTAGAAGGATCTTTTGTCATGATTCCTGACTTCGCTGCGTATAGAATTCAAGATCTTGCAAGAAGAAGTCGTCTGGAATCTCTTCTTGACTACAATCGAAACAACCTCAAAATTAATCATACAATGGTAAAACTGTAACGACCCGAAATTTTCCAATCCGAAAATTCCAGATAGTTATGAAAAAGAAGGAAGAGATAGAAGAAGAAGAAGAACAGAAACACCAAACATCTCACATTCGCAGCGGATAAAATATAATAAATAATAACAGTTTACAAAAGAATATTGTATCTATCGATTACATTTAATATACATCAGAGTTTCACATTATATAAAGTCACTGAATATTTACAATTATCAAGTCTCAGATTAACAATAATATAAATACAACGGAATACTCTATACGATATTGCCATCCAGCTCGCCTCCTGAGCTCCAGAACGTCCTAACCTGAAAATCTGTAGTACTCGGTCTGACCCGAGCATTACACCAACGTAACACCCGCGTCGGGCTGGAAACCAGCGTGAGTAAACCCAACTAACATGGAAAACATGCATACAACTTATATAAACCCGGGTAACTTATATCAATTTAACCAATTCACAATTTGCTATAGGCAACACTTAATTTACATATAAATTTCTAAGTACCAAACTTAGATAAAATAATACAATTCACTCAAATCATTTCATTCCAACCTATTGATTTTACAAATCAATTTATTAAAAATTCGAAGTGGTTCTGGGTATTTTCCTAATACCCGTCCCCGGTCTCTTTGAACCTCATGTCACTCTAACCCGATTTTATCCAAAGGAAATACACAACGTTTCATATCAGAGATATCACTTATTCAAAACATCCAATACCATTCGATCATCCGTATGCTAATTCGATCACTTCCAAATAAATTCAATTAATTCTGATTGAATTCCAATCCTCAATCACTTAGATTTCTTAACTTGTTAATTAAGTAGTTTCAAAATCAAATAATTCAATAGTCCCTTCAACATTCATCTTAATTAACCCACCTAGATTTATTATCCTTTAATTTCATTTAAGCAACTATCTATAATTAACTTCATCTATCTCTTATCCTTAACCAAACGAGAAGAAAATCTTAAATGCTTCATGAACAAATTTATCGGATTAAGTTACACTCCTTAATTACTTATACAATGACTTCTTGTGAGTCATTCATTACCGATTATCTATCTTAATTAATCAATCTTTAATTACGTCTTTAATTATATAAGTTATTGATTTCCAATTTTATTCAATTTTACCTTAATCTAAGTCAATTATATTAATTAAACCACAATATTCATCATTACTTCAATAAATAAATTAATTCTCCTTAATTATTCATCTTGATTTTTCTCTCGATGAATTACACAAGGTAGTTATATTTTATTAAGTGCATTAAGTAACTATTTGTAACGCCCACGGATTTTCGTTCTTCGAAAATTCGACATTGATACTCAATTTATCGACTGCCGAGAAATCAAAGGCCGAAAACCGAGATGTTATGGGTTTTAAAAAGAAAAGAAAAGAAAGAAGAGAGAAAAAGAAGAATAGAGGGAAAAGAAGATAGACAATTTTTTGAAAACAGAGATAGAGTAAACAGAGAATTAGAAAATAGAAGATAGAAGAATTTTAAAAATAGAACGGGACAGAAAGGAAGCAACAGAACAACAATATCAGAATCTCACAATTCGCAGCGAAACAACATATAATAATAAATGAATAATCTTTAAACAAAGAACTATATCAGTTATTACATTACATTTCATTACATCATATCATCAGAGTGTACAACAACATACAACATCAACAAACAGTGCAGCGGAAAAAGAAATACTATATACTAGTAATACGCCATGCCATCCAGCTTGCCTCCAGCAACTCCAGAATATCCAGAATATCCTGATAAACCTAACTCTTAACTGCCCGTGTGGAAATTGGTGGGCACCCAGAGTTTAGGAAGGAAAACAATAAACTCCGAGTCAGTCATGTGACTGGTGTGAGAACTCAAAACAGTTTATTTATCTTTAAAATCAAAATAGAGGAATATTTTTAAAACAATTCGAAATGCTTTTTTTTTAAAAATGTAACTACCATAAGACCTCCCACCACACACACAATGAAAACGCAGACTTGGAGGAGATTTCTTCTTATGTTAGTCAAAGATGCTTGATACGCATTAAAATAACATTTGATATTATTATTAGTGCATAGTGTAGAAGAAATTCATTTCGAAAGTAGAATATAAATCTTAGCCAGCATAGGTACCATTATATTATGCCTACTATAGCTACCTCCTGAGGAAGTAGGTTCTACAACTAAAACCGTACAAGATCGTATTGTTTCTTTGGATTTCCAACGAATGGTCAGGCCAAGGAACTTCCCATTGCCACATGAGATCGCCTCTGGCTGGACGTCCCGAGAACTTAACCAGCTCTCTGCCAACACAAGGCCGGGTTACCTTTATCACTAGGTAACTACTACACGAATATGGCATCCCCCGGTCCCATCGGACCTTTAACCGAGCGCTCGTCACCAACAACACCACACAGTAATAAAATATAGTGTTTCAACATGAGTAAGTATCTGGGCTCCATACCATGATACCACCCTTTCCAGAAGGAAATGCACATACCCTAAAGGGCGCTACCCCTCATAACCTTGCCGCATCTTTCCTGTTTTGACCATTACCGGGATGTGAGGCTCGATGAAGTCACGTCCACAAAAACATACTTTATACAAAAGCCATGCTTTGGGTCAACAAATGATCAACACAATGATCACAAGGATAGACGATCAAATAAACGATCCTATCACAAAAATCAACACAATGATCATTTCAGCATCACTCAGCATGTCACATTACCAAATTTGGGAATATATCGCTGATAACTTCAACTATATAACCTCTGAGCTCGTACGTCTCAGAGAAGGGTGTTAAGCTAAAAGAATAAATTCTTCGCCACCTCAGAAATATATTTGAAAGAAATCGGCTTTATATCTCAAAACTTGTAATGTCAGGCATACTATCCATACAAGTCTGTTCCGGGCTCGAACAGAACCGAAGGCACTTACAAAGAAGTCCTTGCAATCCGAATAATTTCTAATCACGTTCGGATTTCCCATCACTTATGGAGATCTCTATACCGGGGATCAGCCAGTGCAGAGACAATCAACAAGAAACCCTCTCGTTTTCGAAAATATCCGGTCTTCAACGCCGGTCTTCGAATGCAATTCATAACGACGTATCACATATTCGGAATGGGTTATACGACCCCATGGTCCTTTCCCGGTTAACCCGAATAGTGAGCGCTTATTTTAAAAATAAGTGTGGCATCCAATTCAAGCAATCACAGCAATTACTCATTCAAGGGTAAATATTGATAGTCGGTTATTTAACTATCAATAAAGATGCGCCACATCATCAGATTCCAAATAATTTTTCAAATTATTTATTTTTCCAAAAATATCTATACTAGATATAAAATCTCAATACTTCAAAAATAAACCAATGTTTATTTTGAAACCAATTTCCCTTTTTCATTTATAAATTCTATAGTGAATTTATATTTCATATTTTCTATTGATTTACAGTTTCAATAGATTTTTATTTTTAAATTCCAATTTATCTTCAAAAAGATAAATTCTTAAAAATATTCCATTTCATATTGGAAAAGTAATTCCATACTTATTCTAAAAATAAGTATTCACAAATCTTATTTATTTTCAACAATTTGAAAATATTCAATATACTTAAACCATAGTTAAGTATATATTTCATTCGTTAAGAAAATCATACTTTTATTCACATTTATTTGGGTCAAAACGAATGTTGCGTAAAACATCGTTACGACAACCCAAAATCACTAGTATAGGGATTCGAAATTAAAATAGATATATAAATCCCAATACTATATAAAACATTTCCTTTCGGAAATCATTTACTATAACAACAGTGTTATAGTCCACCATTTCCTTCTATTTCTCGAAAACGTCTATTTTAACAATAAATGTTGAAATCTATGTTCTCATTCCCTTCTATTTCTTGAAAACGTCTATTTCAACAATAAATGTTGAAATCTATGTTCTCAATACTCAATGCATTTTAAAATATCTTTAAACCGTTTTAATTTCTTTTTAACACATTCTTTCCTCAAAAGATATCCATTTTATTCAATAATATATTTACCGTTCAAAAATGTGAATATAACTTCTTTATAAACTTCTATATTCAATTCATCAAATTCAATTGGTTTCGGTTATAAATTCCATTTCTATTTAAAAGCTTCGATTTTGTAAATCTCGTTTATTAACCCAATTCAATTGATACAACTCAATTTTAATACCAAAGGTTTATATTATAGGTCAAGTACTTATAATTTATTTATTTACAAATCGTTCCTTTGAACTTCACCAATTATAAATCTTATTACTTATAAGTTTTCTTTATAAATTTCCTATTTCCAACTTATCAAATTCGATTTGATTTCGGATTTATAAACCAACGTTTATAAATCCCATTTATAATTTCATAAACTTCTATTTACCAAAAGTCAATTTATTAGCAAATTCCATTTATCTTCCACATAAATGACAAGGTCCAATTCATAAGAAATTTACTTATAGACTTTTGTTTTACAAATCTATACATTTTCTAACTTCACACTTTATAAATTTATAAATTTTCATTTACTTATAAAAACAATTTATACTTCATTTATAACATTTATAAAAACTCAATTTATAATTCCAATCATTTTAAATTTATAAAAATCAATTTAAAAATCTTTTATATACATTGTTTTTAATAATTCAAAAATTCCAATTTAAACCAATTTCAATTTACTTAACTATTTATTTCCAAAAATCTCAATTTGATTTTATTTTATAAAAATCTTAAATTCTATAACTTCAAAAATTAAAATTTTAATTTGGTTTAAAATGAATCAATTCAAAATTTTACTAAAAACATATATTTGGAAAATCGATTTAAAAATCCCTTTAAAATCAAAAATCATTATTTTTAACTTTAAAAACGAATCCGATGATGCCACAGCATCAATTGGTCAATCACTACACAAATATCATATATCGATATGATATTCACAATCATCAAAAATATTTATAAACAAATAAATATTTGTGAGGGGTCCAGTTGGATCCCTCCAACCTGTTTCCCTGCATCCAAAGAGTTAGCACAATACCCATTCCACTTCGAGGTGGAATATCGCGGTATATGGGATTTTAAAAAATATTCCGCTTACTAACGGCGCAATAGGGTCTCATCCGCTATACGAGGCAGGAAATCAATCAACTGCAATATATACATATGCCAATATATATATATATATTGCTATATATAGATATATCCTAAAATATCTACTATCACAATCAAGCAAACAATCAATCAATCCATCAACAAAATTTAAATATAACTATTTAAAATTTAATAAACCCTTTTTGAGTGAGAAGTTCTCACCTTTATTCCCGTTTGCAATCCACTTCCAATTCAACTTGTTTTCTTCATTTATACCTTGTATAAATATTTACAATTTGTTAATATTCGAAATAAATCGAATAATAAATTTTCATTTTATTTAACTAGTTTATAATTTAATTTGGGCTTAATCACTCATTTTACTTAAAATTGATATCTTTAAATCAATTCCTTTTAATAAATTGTTAAAAATTAAGTTTTAATCTAAATTTCCTTTAAAAAATTTATTTAACAAATTTTCCTTTTTTTATAAATTATTTTAACTAAAATAATTTATATATTTCAAAATCTAATTTTTAACAATTTCTTAACATTTAAACTAACTTCTATTTGATATTTAAATTAACTAACTATTTTATTTAAATGACATTTTCTTTTATAAAATATCCTTTAGTCCTTAATTACTTTTTTTTTCCATAATAAATAGTATTTTCTTTTTAGTTTAAAACAGATTATTCTTAACAAATTTATTTAATAAAATTTAAATCTCAACTAAATTTACTTAAATAAATTTATTTAACTACAATAAAATTTTAAAACTAAGTTTCCTTTTAACAAATTCTAAAATCGTTAAACATGTTAATTTACAGTTAAATCACCTAATCCATTATTTTAATTTCAAACTAATGATTTGATTAATTATTTAGTTTAAAAATCAAATTTCCTTTAAATAAAATTGTTTAACTAAGATTTTAGTTTAAAACTAAATTTCCTTCTTTAACCATTTCTAAAAATAAATTAAAGAAGTAAATTAAACAAATTCATCTTCCTTTTGATATATATATATATATATATATATATATATATTTTCTGGTTTCAGCATATTTAAATATATAATATATTTTTTTCTTTCACTGTAAATATAAAATTTCTGTGTGTATACAACTTAGTAAATTTAACAAATTAAAATATACCTTACTGTAAATATATATCCATACACACTTATGTATATATTATAAAAATCTAACTAAATAATTTAAATTAAATTATTCAAATCATACCTCACAGCATCAATCGATCGAGCATCGCCATTTCAGTCACGACCTGCTTCTCGAGTTCGAATCGAACTCGTCAATGTCGCGCACGAGTTCCCCTCCAGTCACGAGCTTCGCGACATTCATCACGTCGCCGCCCACTCTACGCGACCTTCTCCCCCCACGCGACGTTCGCCGCCATTCCTTCGAGTCGCGCGCCGCCGCCGCGAGAACGCCCACGCCTCCACCATCATCTGAACACGAAACCGCGACTGCCTCCACGCGCAGGCCCCCCCCCTTGTCGCGCTCCATCTCGCGCCTCACCACCAAGCTCCAAATCGAACGCAAGCCCTAATTTGCTGAAGGGAGACGAAATGATTTCACGGCCGCCATAAATTTCTTTTTTTATTTTTTTTTTTTCTCGTATGAATGAAGAAATGGGGAGAGGGGTCGGGTATAAGATAGAAAGGAAAGAACGTGATTTTGGCGTGAAAAAGGCATGGAACACGGCATGGATTATGGGTATGGAGGTAAGGTAATGTTTACTTATTTTTTTATTTATTTTATTTTATTTTATTTTATTTTATTTTTTTATTTTTTTATTTTTTTAATAAATTAGTTTTTTTGTTAATAGTTTGCTTTGTTTTTATTTTGTTAAAATTATATTGTTAAAAATTTTAACTAGTATATTCTTTATTTATTTTATTATATATATATATATATTTTTTATATTATATTTTCATTCTTATTTCAAATTCAATTATTTTTATAATCATTAATTCAAATTTAAAATATAAGTTCAATATTAAATTTCAACTTCAAAGTCAAAATTCAAATTTCTATTCAACTTTTAAATAGATTAAATTCTAAATTTTAATCACAAATTTATCCTGATAATTTGAAATTTAATTCAAACCATCATTTAAATATTTAAAATAAATTAAATATTTTCAAATTAAATAGTTCAAAATTCAGGGTCGTTACACTATTTATTTATCCATCCAATGTTCCTTCTAATTAATTTAAACTAAAATTAATTAACCCCAAATCATTAATTAATTTAATTAAGTAATTATTCTCTTAAATTTATTCTACCCATTTAATGAGTCACCAATTCGCTAAACCTTTATTTATTTAAACTACACCATTTCTTATTTACTATTTAAGTTTAAACCATTCTAAATCCAAATGCTCGGGTCAAACAAAAATCAACTCAAGAACCATCCAAACCAAACTCACCGGATTTCAGCACACATTCAATTGACACAATCAATCAATCAATTATTTAAATTCAACCATTTAAAATCTAAATAGAAACCTGACAGAGCGAGATTTACTCACCTTTGATTTCGCAATCCAGATCCAATCTCGTATTGTTTCTTTCAGATTTTAACCTGGTACAAATAGTATGGATTTTATTAATACTTGAAATAATTAAATCATCAATTGCCATTTAATAAAATTTGATTTATCAATTATTTCATTCAAACCAAGTTTCCAATAATAAATAATTATTCTGTTTCCTTTGAAGCCCATGCACTAATAATTAATTTATAGTTCTCAAATTTTTTTTTATTTTATAAATATTCAACATGTTAAAATTTCCTTTCTAGCCGATATATACATATTGAATTTCAAAATAGAATTGTTTTGAATTCTACTGCAAATTTAAAATCTCATTTATATACATATTAAATAAATTTAAGATTACTACCTTACTGTAAATAATTTCTGTATGTATATATAAATCAATTATTTGCAGAACTTACTACTAAATATCATTGATTTGTTTGGTCATTTTTAAACAGTATGTGCAGATGTATATACAAACTTCATTTAATTAGTGAAAGCAAAATATGGGAATTTTACCTCACTGCCGACGCCCCATCTTGACCAAACCCCCAATCGAACCCTAGACCAACCCCAACTCGAATCGAGCCACTCCCCATCGAACGAATCTCGCAACCCAAACTGCTTCAAGCGAAGGTTCACGATCGCCTCGCCACCGCCGCCATCACTGCAGCCCTTAGCCAAACGTTTGGGCTCACCGCAACTGCCGCCATCACTGCCGCCGAGCTCGCAAGCAAAGCACTCGCCTCCCTCTTTCTCTGCCCTCCTCACACTCACGGCCTCAACCTATGCGAGACATCACGACTCTTGTCTACAATCTTCTCTCTCACGCGCGTGCGACCCAGCCCTTCGCGAACACGAGATTCCTCACACAGAGATTTCGATTCATACGATTAGGAGGATTGAGCACTATCGATTCACGACGCCCCCCCCCCCCTTTTTTTCCAATCTGATGAACGGCTTCGGCCATTTCTTTTTTTTTTGTGAGTTGAATTCGATCTGCTTTCCTATTAAAGAGGGGAACGGGTATGTGGGTTATAACTGGGAACGGTGTCGTATAGAGCAAGCTAAGGTTTTGATTTAACAGATAAAAATATTTAATTTTAAATATCTCGCTTTATTCCGCACGAAACTTCGAACCACCATCGCGGCGTGCCGCTAGGCTATTGTAAGGTTTTACCGCGTTACAAACACAATGGAACATATTTCGAAAGCTAATTCGATCATATGCACGTGTTACAGAAGGAACCGATCAATTTAAAATTAAATCGATTAAAATAGTTCTACGCGTTTCGAGCTGCCAGGGTCAAATGACAACTTCGATTGTTACGAAAATTGAAATCCGATAATAACTAACTATTACGGACCCAATGGAACTGATTTCGTCAAATTATGAGACTGTGCCTCGGAAGGCTATTTTTAAATATCGATTTAAACGATAAATTTTCAAAATTAAACATATCACCCTTAAATTAAATTCCAACCCTTCTATAATCTTTAGTATCATCATTATAAATTTTATAAGCCTTCAAGTTATTTTTAATCGGCTTAAAATTTCATATTCAACAATTTACCCAATTTCAATTATTAAATTCAATATTTAAACTATATAATTCAATGATTTAATTATCAAGTAAGTATTGATATCTGGAGCTCTAGTTAAAATTAACTTTTAAATATTTACAAATCAATTTATTATTCCATTTAAAAGTGTTAAAAATTCTGGGTCGTCACATTCCTCCCCCCTTAAAAGAAATTCGTCCCCGAAATTACTAGTTAGGAAGAATGGACCAATACCCGTTTACCTTTCCCAAAACTCCCAATTCAACATCCTACCAATTATTTGTTATTAAAGGCCCACTATCACCTCCACCAACTTCCTAAAACCATTTATAGTTTCACATACTACCCTTTTTGTTCGATCGGTTAAATTTAAAATTAACCAACCTTTGAATTATCAAAATTTTCTTAAAATTTTTCTAACTCCCTAAATTTCCGAAAAATTTTGTCAGCGTCTCCTTTGCGCGGCTAGCTCGGTATTACTACAAAAGGCCTCTACGGGCTCCCAAATTCCAAAAGAAAACAAAAACCAAGTGGCTACATCAAAAACCCAATCCAATTTCATACAGAAATTTAAATACATACCTTTTTGTCGGGCAATTCAAAATTATCTTTTGGAATCAAATCCAATTTTCTTTTCCCCTTTTTAATACCTGCATATCTTGTTTAGCAATAATATTCAATCGAGACTTTACAAATCATCTTATACATTCTCTTATATAGGTTTTCATATTTACTTCTATTCAAATTCGGTTTTCCCATTTTAATATGAATACAACTTATTTTCAATTTTGAATATTAAGTTTTTATTTTCCATTTACAACTGAGTCTTATTAGTTCCATTTACTAATCTATTTCAGTTTCATATTTAAAATCGTTTAATTGCTTAACAAAAATTTTCAAAAATTTTCTAACTCCCAAAATTTTTAGAAAATTTTGGCAGAGTCTCTTTTGTACGGAGGAGCTTTTGCAATTTGACAAGAGATATAAATATGTATACATCGACCCACCCGGTCAGAAAAAGCAAAAACAGTTCATATTTCCTATTTTTATTGTGTAGGCATACCTTATTTAGCATTTTAAGCAAGCAGCTTATTAACTTTAGCAAAAAGCACAACCAAATCCAGCCAAACGGCTTCCCGGTACCTGTACTTACTCAATTTAAACATATAAGTACTATATATATGAAGTTTATAACATTTCTCTTTTACTTAAACAACTATAACACTTCAACTTTAAGAGAAATGCATTCAAAATAACTACCATGGGCAATTAATATGTTTTCAAAACTAATTCAATTGTTTTCCATGAATTTATACACCATTTCATTTAATTTCAATGGTTTGCAACTCAATTTCTTACCTTCCATTGATTATTAATCCAAACAAGCTTATATTCTCTTCAAATGATTCAAAATCAATTTATTTAATCTCTATCAGCCCATAGAATTTTAATTATTTTTATTTACGTCATACGACGATTCATTTTATACTAATTCGTCAATATTCACTTAACAGAGTATTTATTTAGTTTCTAACTACTTCAAATTACTTTTCAACTCATTCTGTAATTAATTCCACTTCATCTCTAATTTATTCACCAACCATTCATTGCATTTCATTTCATTTTCGCAGTTGTTCCATTCAAAACAATTTGTTAAGTTTGGTACATCCAATACTTATAAATTAATAACCATTTCCCAAATTAATTCGATCTATTTTTTTTTATTGAATGGGCTTTCACCCTTATTCGAAGCCAAGCTTCCATAAATTTTAAACTTAAGTAAATTTACTTTAGTTTATTCCAACATCAAACTTAAGTTTGATTCTCATTTAATCCATTTCCATTAAATTCAGTTAACTCATCCATTTTAAATTTTAATTTTAAATCCACCTTTACAATTTCCAAAATAATGTCCAACCACATACTTATCTCATTTATACTTTAAATTAATATACCACCAAATTTAAGTTCAGTCTGATAATCTTATTCCAATCACAATTTTGATTTAGTTTATATTCTATCAGACTTCATCCATTTATTATTTAACTCAATAAACCCATTTAAAAAAAATTATTTACATACTCAATTCATGTTCGAATTTATTTTATTAATACAAGGCCATTCTCAATTAATTTCTATTCACTTGGGGGTTTTGTTTTGCAACTCAAACCATATTATTATAATCACTTATATTTCATATAACATCACTTCTCTTATATCCAATTTGTAATATTCCGGAATTTTGGACAATATAAATTTCATAATCTGAGTTTAAATTTATATTGAATTGATAAATTTTGTTAATAAATTTGATATTAATTTAATAATCTTCTTTATTTAAATATTTAATTTGTGAAATTATTTTTAATGAGTTAATAAATTGTTTTCTATTTATAAAATGTATATGTAGTTATATTTTTTTTAAATAGACAAGTTGTTTTTATTTAAATTAGCATAGCATAATTTTAATTTGAAATTAGGAATTGTGATTTATTTTTGGATTTAAACTTTTCAAAAATATTTAATAAAATACTATATGATTTTAAATATGTAAGATAAATGTTTTATTAGTTTAAAATTCATTTTTTTATTTAAATTTGAATATTAAAATAAGTTACAATTATAAATTTATCTTAATTATTTAAAAGTTTCTTTTTCAAATGATTAATTTGTATATTGTTGTATTTATAAGAACACTTTGCTTATGATTTAGAAATTATTTTAATACGTAACTATGTATAAGAACTAATTAACAAGGCTTAATATTTTATTAACTCTAATTATAAAAAATAATTACTTAAAAGATACATGTGTAAGCATCTTAAAAACCTAAGTTAACAAGTGTTATGTATTTAAGCATGAGAATTAACAAGTGTCTATTTTTTTTTCATGTGTCATTGTTTAATTTTGTTTTTCTTTAATTTTAAATAAATCATAAACTAGCTATAAAACATTGCATTTACTCATTTCTTCTCCTCTTTCTCATTTTTTTTCATTCTTAACAAAGAAACCTTTTTCCTCCTTCAAAAAAAATGAAAGTTAAATCTGTAGCATTTCAGATTTTAAAATCAAACTCTTCAAACTGCATTTCTCAAACAAGTAAACACTTGCATTCAAACTCCTCTTTTTCAAAATACAACCTGCATGCAACCATGAAAGCAAACAAACCTGCATATTTCTTTGTTTCTTCAATCTGGAAACAAAAGGGGCCTGCAAGCTTTAGCCTACATGTTTTCATAACTATCTGGGAACAAATTCAATTTTGCATCTACAACTTCTTCAAGTCTGCATTCATTTATTTTCAAATCTGGAAGCATCATTGTGGAAGCAAGTTACCTGTATACCATTCATAGCAACCTGCATAATTCAATCTGGGTTCTGTCTGCATTTTTCAAATCCAGGTGAGTAACTTTCTTTTATAAATAAAAGGTTAAGTCTGTTGCATGCTAGTGCACTAAAAAAAATTATTACATATGGTCATAATTCAACTTGTCTGATGTACAAATGTTTACATATGGTTATAATTCAACTTGTCTGATGTACAAATGTATTGATGTGTATGCTGTTGAACTCCCTTATCCTGTTTTGTTTACTGACACAAGTCTTACTTAAATAATCCTATCTTTAATTAGTCTTTGTTAATTGTAGGATTTAAACAAGATTTGTATGTTGGTTTTCAGAGTTTAGACTGTGATATTTTTATAAAAAAAAAATTAAATGAAACTTACTGTAAAATAAGTAGTAGAGCAACCAAATCTTTATAAGTGAAGATATAAAACATTGCAAATCGATGTTTTAGGAGTAGAACTCAAACATAACGAAGGATTAGGATTTTTAAAAAGTAAAATGATAATTTATAGTGCTGTTAAGTAAAGTGCAGTTTCAAATTGACTACATTTTACATTATGGTCAAGTTCAATTGAAGCTTGCATTAGAATTGGTGAATTTGATTCTGGAGGTAGTTTAGCTATCAAGGATTGTAGGAAAATTACTAATGTGGATCGAAATTTTATTTTGAGATTGTAATTTGGATTTTAGTTTTAGAACCCTAGTTTTATGGGGTCTCTGATTTTATTTGAATGTGGACTCCTCGGTTGATCGAGTTCAACCGCGATTCGCGTGGTGATAGGTGGTGGTTTGATGATGTTGTCGCCGGAGTTTCAAGGTTGGTAGTGGCCGGAGTGGGGTGATCTTGCCGTTGACAGGGTAGGCACTGAAAGGGGGAGACTGTTCCAGGTTTGGTTTGGCAGAGGGGATGTTGTCTCGAGATTTTCTCGAGTAGATTGTAATTTTGCCCGAAGTGGTTGATGTTGGGACTCGAAGCGATATTGGACATGGCTTGAGTATATAGTTTTGGTAACAGGTTATTAAAAACAGGAACCTGTACTGTTATTTTTAAATTTTAAAAGTAAGGTTTTGAAACGTAAACTAAAATCTGAACTAAGTATAAAGTTTAAACTGAATTTAAATATAAATTCAATTAGTTTAATTTTAGGTTTGAAATAATTTAAATTTTGAAAATTTTATTTGGTCTTGAGCAAAAACAGAACCTGTTTTACAGTTTTAAAAGAATTTAAAAGTAAAGTTTGAATTTTAAACTGGAATTTAACTTAGACTTTAAAAACTGAATTTAAATATGAATTAAAAAGTTTGAATTCTGTTTATTCTGTAATAATTTGATTTTTAAAAATGTAAGTATTACAGGTTTTAAAAGTTTGGCCAGAAATCTGTTTTCCAGGTTTTAAAAAAAAAAATTGAAGTAAAAAGTAAATTGCAAAATAAAAATCTGAAATAAGCTTGACCTTAAGTGGAATTTGAATTTAATTAGTTTTAAATTTTAGATCTTTGAATTGAATTTGAAATACTCTAAACTCAAGTTGGGTTTTAAGCTAAAATTAGAAAACTGTCTTTCTGTGTTTAAAATTTAAAAGTAAAATTTCAAAATTGTAAGATGAAGTTCAACTAGAAGTTTTAAACCTGAAATTTAAGTTTGAAGTCAATAGTTTAAATCTTGGAATTTGAATCATTTTTAAATTCAAAATTGCAAGATGTTTAAACAAAGACAGAAAACTGTTTTTCTGTTTAAATTTAAAAGCAAATTTTAAAATGCAACTGAAAATTTAAAACAAGTTTAAAATCGGGAAAACAGAAATATGGAACCTGAGTTTGAATTTAATTTAAATCTGGAAAGTTTAAGTTAGATTTTCAAACTTTTACAGTATAAAGAACATTGTTTTGAATTTTAAACTATAAGTCTTAATGTATGAAATAAAGTCTAAATTTAGTTTTAAAACCTGAGATTTGACTTTAATGTCAGTTTTTAAAATTTAATAAGTTTTTAAATTTAAATTTGTTTTAACTATTTTAGAAAGTTTAAATAATTTGAATTTGAAAATGAAGATGGAGATGTAAGTAAAGTTTTAAATTTTTAAGTTTGAATCTAGAATGAAAATTTGAATTGTGTTTCAGTTTAAAATTTTAAAAGAGATTTTTAAATTTGAATTTTTAAAATACTTTGTATAAGAAAAATGTTTCTTATTTTGAACTTAAGAAAATTGGTTTCATTTAAATTATTAAATTAATTTAAATGGAATATTAATTGTTATTTAATTATTAATGTGGATGATTAATTAGGTAATTAATAGTTTTTAAATTGATTAATTAAGATTTGAGATTAATTAATTAAGTATAATTAATCTATAGTTAAAGATTGTTAATTAAATTTTAATTAATGATTAAAGTTTATTTAATGATTTTAATTAACACTTAATTAATTAATAAATTGAGATTTATTAAATTATAATTAAATATTAATTAATTGATAATTAATGATGATTTTTGTAAGTTAATTCTTGATTAAGTAATTAAGAAAAGTTAATGTAGGTCATTAACTTAAGATTATTTAACAATTAATTAATGTGGTTAATTTTTGATAACTAACTAGATTAATTAATTAATAACAATCAATTATTTATGTTTAATTACTTAATGAAAGTAATTAATGAATTAATTACTTAGTGTAATTAATTTGATTAATGTGATTAATTTAGATTAATTAAGTTAAATTAATTTAAACATTTGTGTATTGTTGATAATTACTTTATGTAATTAATGAAATTGTAATTACTTAAGGAAGTAATTAATTTAATAATTACCGAATGTAATTAGAGATATTTATTATAGAAGTAATTTAAACTTTAAATTACTTTGAATTGATCAAGTGATTAATTTAAGAAATTAATTAAGGAGTAATTAATTTGATAAGTAATTAAGGGTAGTTAATTACAGATTGAGATTAATCAAAGGAGATTAATAATTATGGTTTAAGTAAGGTTAATTACTGAAAGTAATTAATTTAATTGAGTAATTAATTAAATATAATTAGGAGTCATTAATTAATATAATTAATGATGTAATTAAGATTGATTAATTAATATTAATCAATCAATAATAAGTAATTAAGGATAATTAATTGTAATTAATTAAGGTTAAATGTAATTAATTTTAGTTAATTAATTAATGAAGTAATTAGAGGTTAATTACTATATTTGGTTTAGAGTAATTAATTTTGTGAAATTAATTGAAGTATAATTAATCAGGATTGATTAATTAAGATGATAAAGTAGAGGTTAATCAATTAATTAATTTGTAATTAATTAACGTAAGCAAGATTTATATTGTGTAAGTAATTAATTTAATTCATTTTAAATTAATTAAAGATGACGTAATTAATTTAATTCATTTTAAATTGATTATAGATGGTATGATTATAAGTCATTGCTTATAGATGATTGATATTGATTACTTTGAATGGTTTGAATCTTAGAGATGAGATTAGTAATGTTGATTGATATGGATGCATTGGTTGCATTGTGATATTGATATGGATTATCTTTTAATAGTGATAATGTGGATTATCTGTGGTTTGATAATGATAATTATCTGTTGTGAATCTATGAGTTATCTATCTGTGTGTATATAGATAATGTTATTGAATTGTTTTAAACTCTAAAACAACTTGGACCTAAAAGACACACTTTGGATTTCGATGAGACCGGGATCGGGTTTGCTACATTACAGCGTGATAGGGGGTTCTCGCTTTGCGTTAGGTGGCGAACGGGAGACTCTTACCCCTACATGCCCCCGGGGATAGTATAAGGTCTTGCGGGGTTGGTTGCGAGTCGAGAGGCTGGCGTAAAAGCAAACCCGAGGTATCACTGTGAGCCACGGCGGGACTGGGATGGTTGAAAAGCCTACCGGTCGTGAGCCGTTGTTGATGGTTGAAAAGTCTAGGACGTTACAGTTGGTATCAGAGCATTAGGTTGAGTGAATACCTAGGCTCTGGAGTGGTGTCTTTCTTGAGAGAGCGTATTTGTAATTTTAAATATATTTATATATTTATCTATTTCTACCTATTTGTTGGGTTACCTGTTCAGGTTTTCCAATATAGGCTATAAAGGTAGATAAGGTAGTAGTATTTGTAACACGATTACTACTATTGATTGGAGTTTGTATGTTTGAGATTGGAAGTATATCTGTCGAGACTGTAGACCTAATACCGTCTCGAATAAGTTTTGTTATGTTGAAGTATTTCATCGATCTCTGAAGGAAACATGTTAAGGTTCGGAGACATCTTTGAAGTGCAGAGTTTGGTGAGTAAAGTTTGGATCAGTCAGTTGAGCTGAAGTAAGTGATGGTATTTTGATACCTCAGGAAGTTGTAATTGCGTGATGAGATGCAGTAACTATGGATTGTTTCCGAAGATGTTTTCTTTGGAACAAGTTTGGGAAGTGTGACTGTCCCGAAGTTGTGGCTGGATTCAGCAGGATGTTGTGGTGTTTTCTGTTTTCTTTGAAGTCCGAGTTTCTCGAAAAACTTTGGATTAAGATGCTTGGCTTTGGCGACAGCAGTGCAGCTCGGAGTGTTCTGTGTGCCGATAGAGAGGTCATAGCGGAGTAGTTTTTCTGAAGATGGAGTTCAGAAGCTGCTAAGTGAACCCGTTTCTTCAATGGATTGACTAGACAAGTGTAAGCTGTTCTATTTGGTAAAGAGAGAACAGTTTTATTTGGAAATTTATCTGGGTTGATCGCAAAAGTGACTTGCGATTGTTTGAGTGTTCTCTTGGGTTATCTGAGTTTTCTGGATGTCTTCAGAAAGTCAGAGTTTTGTCCGTATCTGAAGATTGAGTTTTCTTATCGACTAGTATTTCAGGAATGGAACCGGTGGTTCTTTTTAGTTGAAGAATGGTTCCATGAGATAGAAGTTGGTGAAGTAACTTAGGTTTGGGAGGGACATCTGAGTTTTCTTTATGGATATGTGAAGCCATATTTCTGTGATGGGTTGTCTAGTCTGTGCTTGTGCTCTTCGTCAGCATTTTCTTCTGTTTCGGATCAGAGTTGTGCAGCGGAAGCAGCTTGGGATGTTTCTGTTTTCTTTTCTGGAGTAGAAGTTTGTTCTGTCTTCTGTTGTTGAGAAGCAGGGTTTATGTTCTTGGTTTTTGAGTGATCTTGAGGAGATCATCGGATTGTTTTTTATTCAGTCTGTTTCTAATGGAATCAGCAAGAGTTAAGCTGATTAGGATGGAGTTTGGTAGCCCAGGATCGTCCGAAGAGTTTTTATGAATAAGAGGCGAAGAAATTTGGATTCTGGAATCGGAGATTGGATTTTTGGTTAAGTTTTTCTCTAATCTAGGGAGCTATAAGTTGGGAAGCTAGCTCCGTAGTGTTTTGGATTCTTCTGTGTTTTGGGTTAGATCAGTATTTGGTTTTCTAGAGTTGAATTGCCAGTTTGGATAACTGGGATTCAGTATGTTTCACGTATCTCTGAGGGAGTACGTGTTTGATATTTCTGGTTGTAGAACCAGCAGTTTAGGATGGTTTGTTTGTTGAGTCAGACTCGTTTGTAGTCTGATATTCTGTATATAATTGTTGTTAGGAGCTCTATAGCTTAGTAGTATTGATTGATTGGATTTTATAAAGCGAGTATCCATATATATATATATATATATATATATATATATATATATATATATATATATATATATATATATATACCGGGGAAACTCGTGAAAGTTTTATCCAAAATTCTTTTGGATAGTTAGATTTGTTCTGATTGTGTGAATTGATTGCTTTGGTTGTCAGCATATGATTGACATATGCTGTGTTTTAAAATAAAATCTGTAAATAGATTATTAAATTACCTTTGTTTTAAATTTCGGGGACGAAATTCTTTTAAGGGGGAAGGATTGTAATTAGAGATATTTATTATAGAAGTAATTTAAACTTTAAATTACTTTGAATTAATCAAGTGATTAATTTAAGAAATTAATTAAGGAGTAATTAATTTGATAAGTAATTAAGGGTAGTTAATTACAGATTGAGATTAATCAAAGGAGATTAATAATTATGGTTTAAGTAAGATTAATTACTGAAAGTAATTAATTTAATTGAGTAATTAATTAAATATAATTAGGAGTCATTAATTAATATAATTAATGATGTAATTAAGATTGATTAATTAATATTAATCAATCAATAATAAGTAATTAAGGATAATTAATTAATTGTAATTAATTAAGGTTAAATGTAATTAATTTTAGTTAATTAATTAATGAAGTAATTAGAGATTAATTACTGTATTTGGTTTAGAGTAATTAATTTTGTGAAATTAATTGAAGTATAATTAATCAGGATTGATTAATTAAGATGATAAAGTAGAGGTTAATCAATTAATTAATTTGTAATGAATTAATGTAAGCAAGATTTATATTGTGTAAGTAATTAATTTAATTCATTTTAAATTAATTAAAGATGATGTAATTAATTTAATTCATTTTAAATTGATTATAGATGGTATGATTATAACTCATTGCTTATAGATGATTGATATTGATTACTTTGAATGGTTTGAATCTCAGAGATGAGATTAGTAATGTTGATTGATATGGATGCATTGGTTGCATTGTGATATTAATATGGATTATCTTTTAATAGTGATAATGTGGATTATCTGTGGTTTGATAATGATAATTATCTGTTGTAAATCTATGAGTTATCTATCTGTGTGTATATAGATAATGTTATTGTATTGTTTTAAACTCTAAAACAACTTGGACCTAAAAGACACGCTTTGGATTTCGATGAGACCGGGATCGGGTTTCCATATTTGGATATCCGAAAACCACATCGATCCAAATTAACAATAGGTCGTGAATCTTATGTGAAGAGTGAAGACTCGAGGTGTAAGGGCTATACGTCAGTATAACTCTATGAGTGATTCCGTAATGAGTTTGACGGAATAGTACTTATAGATTCGATATGGTGATTTAGAGTGCAAGGGTTATCGTCGTTAACTCTGAGGGTGATTCCAAAACGAGTGTAATGAGATAATGCCTTCGGTTTCGTTCGAACCCGGAACGAACTTGTATGGATTGAATGCTTTCAGAACATCGTTAGGTGGACGATGAGCATTCTAATAGATGTGTCCTCTAAAGGTAATCGTAGCCTCAAGCCTCATCAACCGGGAATGGCTAAAACATAGGAGGTGCAGCAAGGCTTCGTGGGTAGCCCCCACTGGAGAGCAAGATTGATCCCTGTCTAGAGGTCCCTTTTTATTCGGCTTAGTGGGCAGTTGTTAGTGCGCACCAACTGCGGGGTTGTCTTGCTCGGAACTATTCAGTCAGGAATGGGTCCGGCCTTGTGTTGCAGGGGAGTGGGAGTACTCCTCGATACGTTGATCTAGGCCACGTACTGTGACGGGCGGTACCCCAGTAGCCCTGCCATTGATGGAATCCAAAATCCAATAAGTGCCCTACGTATTAGTTATGCCCAACTATGTTGGAACGTGAGATGTAAGCATTCCAGCTATTTCTGTATTTTACTTGAAAACCCTAGACACTATTATAATATCACTGGATTTCCTATCAAATGTTTTGGTTAGCGTAAGGTAAAAACTTTTCCATATTTATGTGTGGGAAGTCTTACGTGATACCTTTCTTCAAAAGGTTTTTGAAAGTTAAGCAACTTTAACATGTTACTCACACCAAACCCATGTCTGACCCGGAGTTTATTTTTGTTTTCATAAACTCTTGGGTACTCAAATTTTTACGAGTAGCCAAGGGAAACAGGTTAGCTTTGACGAATATTGGAGGAGCAATGGAGCAGGAGGCTTCTGCGTTAGATATTAGTATTCCGCTGTGTGTCATGTGATTGTCTCTGAGTTGTATTATGTTGCAAATACTAGACAGGTGTTCATAACTGTCTAGTATGTGTTGTATATCTGTGTACTCTGATAGTGATTGTAAACTATGTAATATGTTATGTTATTAATATAATTTATTCGTTCCGCTGTTTAGATTCTGATGTGTTGTTCCTTCTTCTTCTCTTTCTTTCTCTTTTCTATCCCTTTCTTTTCTTATTAGCGATGTGACTTTCTAGTGTTAGGAAGTTGGGTCGTTACACAATTTACTTGGAAACTTCATTAAATATTATTCAAATCACCCTTGAATTTTATTTGCAATTCATCCCATCACTACTTCGATCCCATTCTATTTTATTTTTATTTTTACAACATCTCTTCTTATTTAATTCATTATCAAATCCAAGTCGAATTCTATTAACAATTCGAATTCACCTCCAAATTCCATTATTAACTTACAATCCATTTATTTACCAAAGTCAAATTTTATTAACGTACTCAATCACACGATTATTTAACCAATTAGCTTAT
This sequence comes from Allium cepa, assembly GCA_030765085.1. Lineage (NCBI taxonomy): Eukaryota > Viridiplantae > Streptophyta > Magnoliopsida > Asparagales > Amaryllidaceae > Allium > Allium cepa. Next base: position 441,251,739 of record CM060938.1, on the reverse strand, counting down.
TTCCAATTTCTAAATCAATTTTGATTTTAATTACAAATCACTTCATTGAAATTCTAGTTTGGATTTCCTTCTTATTTTCCCAAAATTCCAACACCTTTATTTAAAATTTTAGAAATGCTTTTAAATTTACATCATAATAATAACATAGCTCTTTATAAAAATACTTTTATAACTCGATGTCTCAACCAGTCCATCCTTGTTCTCACAGAAATTCAATCATACGTTGATCAGGCGTAGGACTGAAAATCTATAAGTACTTGGTAAACCCGTTTTCAACACCCAGTGAAAATATTTGGAAAATAATGTTATTGAAAATATAGAAAACAGTTTTTGAAAATAGAGAAAATATCTTTGGTGTGAATGCTCTGAGAATCATCACCCCTATCCATGGTCACAGTTACATACCAGGGTTACGTTGCAGTCACAACAAAAGTCCATGTAACTGCAGGCTCTCCGCGGCCTCTCGATTACGCCATGGATCCCACACAAATCACAGTTACATCCAGGGTTACGTTGCCATCACAGCAAAAGTCCATGTAACTGCAGGCTCTCAACGGCCTCTGATTTTCGCTGTCGAAATGAAACTTCTCCACTCCTGCATAGGTCGCAGTCTGCCGACATAAAATCAAACGCAGACCGTTGGCTCTCAACGGCACACACGACTTCCGCTATGTTATACCATAGGTCGCAGTCTACCGATATAAAATCAAACGCAGACCGTTGGCTCTCAGCGGCACACACGACTCCCACTATGGTATACACTACTCATAATCCTCAGGAACTAGTTTTGTCCGGACTCCTCACAGGATCAACCTTTGAACCCCCTGGGCTCAAGGCAGCACCACCCGATGGCACTCCTGAGAAGTTCATTTCAAGGGAGCGCCTTTTTTCCCAGAGTCATCATCAAAACATTTTATACTATACATATATAGTATCTTTCAAATCATACACCTAGTATGATATCATACAATGCTCCTTTACACAAAATCGATTATCCCAAATCGGTATTTCTCAAAATAGGCCTTCCAAATTACATATATTGATTTTACCCAAAAATCAAAAGCCTTTCCTAATCCAATGGTTCTCAAAACCTTTTCCAAAATCCTCATAAGATCCTTTATATATATATACAGATATATATAATTTTTAAAACTTTGGATCACTTTAAACTCGTATAAAACTCCTTTTATACTTCAAACACTTCCAAAATCCTTTTTCTTCCAACAATAAATTCAACAAGGGGAGAATATATAACAAAGATATAACTTTGTTTACCCAAAATCAAATATTCAAATTTGATTACTCTTTCCAATATCAATTTCCTTTCTATACACATTCACTTAAATTTTCATTCACTTATTCACATTTGCCTTAATCTCCATTTGGATTATTACCTCAATTCTTATCTCAGTTGGGTATTTAACCAATAACAGTTTGAACTCCGACCAGTTTATTTAGAAAATAGCTTGAAAATTTTAAAAATAGATAAGTAGTTGAAAAATAATTAATAGTTTGCAAAATAGCTGTAAAATAGTTAAATAATTTCAAAAAATTTAGATAATTGCAAAATAGTTGTAAAGTAGTAATTAATTTGTAATATAGTTGAAAAATAGTAAATAGTTTAGAAAGTAATTGAAAAATGGCTAAATAGCTCCAAAAATAATCGTAAAACAAGTCTATAAAATAATTTGGTTTTAAGAAAGAAAGGTTGTATATATTTAATAGCTTAGAAAAATAAGTTTATATCAAAACCATTTATATTGAAAATAGTCAAGAGCCAACTGTTCACTTCTCCAACAATTCAATTTAAATCTCCATTTAAATTGACCCAATTTCAATTCAAATAACTCCAAATTCCATTGGACTTGATTAATTCCCAATTCAAGTTGAATCAATCTTGATTTCTTCCCTAATTTAAATCAACTTCCATTTGATTTTAATCCTGTTCAACTTTAATTATAATTTCAAATTATTCCAATCAATTTGAATTATTATCAATTGAACCAATTTCAAGTTCAAATCATTTCAATATAATCCAATTCAATTTTCCAGTTAAATTCTTAAACTTATACATCTTCAATCACCAATTCAATTAATTCAAACCAAATTAAATTTTGAACTAATTCAATTTAAATCTTGAATTTAAACTATCTCGAATCATAGAAATTCGAGTTAAGTTCTCAAAGGTTGGTTTAACTTTTTAAACCAAATTAACTTTTATTCAAAGTTTATAATCAATTTAATTTCAGAGTCCAATCCTCAAAATTTCATTTTATATTATCTTTACTTATGTATTTCAAGGTTCAAATAAGAGTTCAATACTATTTTATTTTAAGTATTTAATTTATTACTCAATATTATCTTCCAGCTTAAAGCCGGATCTTAAACAAGTTTAATTTTACAATTCAATTACTCAAATTTATTTTATTTATACAATACCATTCTCAATTTAAAGATTTTTATTAACAATAGGATGGTATCATCCAATTTATTTTAAATGTCCATTCATTCTCAATTTTTAAATCTCATACCCGTTTTGAGATCACACAAATTCCCAATTCAAATCAACCATTTAACTTTCCAAGTTAAATTCCAATTTCATCATGAAATTTCCTATTCTGGTTGCTTTTTCTACACTTATTTAACTTTCTAAAGTTAAATTCCAATTTACTTAATCCAATCAACCTTACTCAAATTGAATTTCCGCTTCAAACTTCAAAATTCTTTCCCTCTTATAAGTTCAAAACTTATATTACTTTGGGTTTTTACATCACACTTCAGGAAAAATCAAAACTCAACCTCTTAGAGTTTATTTCAAATTATCTTGATATCATGTATATCCATACATATATACATATTTATTTCTTAGCCCTCCCAGCCATATCTTAAAATTTTAAACCACCTTTGGTTTTAAATTTAAACCAAATTTCAAACAACACATTGTTTCCAACATGTTCCAATTATCCAAATAATACTTATTTATTATTTCTCATTACTTTGAAACCAAATTCTCAAATTCTAGGATTAGATTCAGAATTTCATTTTTCAATCACTTAAATTTTAATTTAGTTGTATTTCTATTTCTACTTTATTTAATTCCAATTCAAGATTTCAATTTCAGTTTGAATCCATTGCAAACTTATCTTTATTAAATTTTAGTTTGGTTGTACTATATTACTTCTTAATTTAATTCCAATAATTTAACAACCAATTGCCTTAATATTTATTAGAATGAAATATTCCTTTATATATCAAAATATATTTTATATAAAATCATTTAAAACCTTTATATAAGAAAATAACAAGTACGCTCTCATATATTTATACTCTCAACTCATTCTAGAGTTCTACGAACTCTATCTAATGAGTAATCTCCACCAGAGCCAAGGTTCTCGCTTAACCTGGCTCTGATAGCAAATGTAACGACCCGAAATTTCCCAACCCGAAAATTCCAGATAGTTATGAAAAAGAAGGAAGAGATAGAAGAAGAAGAACAGAAACACCATACATCTCACATTCGCAGCGGATAAAATAAATAAATAATAACAGTTTACAAAAGATTATTGTATCTATCGATTACATTTGATATACATCAGAGTTTCACATTATATAAAGTCACTGAATATTTACAATTATCAAGTCTCAGATTAACAATAATATAAATACAACGGAATACTCTATACGATATTGCCATCCAGCTCGCCTCCTGAGCTCCAGAACGTCCTAACCTGAAAATCTGTAGTACTCGGTCTGACCCGAGCATTACACCAACGTAACACCCGCGTCGGGCTGGAAACCAGCGTGAGTAAACCCAACTAACATGGAAAACATGCATACAACTTATATAAACCCGGGTAACTTATATCAATTTAACCAATTCACAATTTGCTATAGGCAACACTTAATTTACATATAAATTTCTAAGTACCAAACTTAGATAAAATAATACAATTCACTCAAATCATTTCATTCCAACCTATTGATTTTACAAATCAATTTATTAAAAATTCGAAGTGGTTCTGGGTATTTTCCTAATACCCATCCCCGGTCTCTTTAAACCTCATGTCACTCTAACCCAATTTTATCCAAAGGAAATACACAACGTTTCATATCAGAGATATCACTTATTCAAAACATCCAATACCATTCGATCATCCGTATGCTAATTCGATCACTTCCAAATAAATTCAATTAATTCTGATTGAATTCCAATCCTCAATCACTTAAATTTCTTAACTTGTTAATTAAGTAGTTTCAAAATCAAATAATTCGATCATCCCTTCAACATTCATCTTAATTAACCCAGCTGGATTTATTATCCTTTAATTTCATTTAAGCAACTATCTTTAATTAACTTCATCTATCTCTTATCCTTAACCAAATGATAAGAAAATCTTAAATGCTTCATGAACAAATTTATCGGATTAAGTTACATTAATCCTTAATTACTTTTATAATGACTTCTCGTAAGTCATTCATTACCGATTATCTATCTTAATTAATCAATCTTTAATTACGTCTTTAATTATATAAGTTATTGATTTCCAATTTTATTCAATTTTACCTTAATCTAAGTCAATTATATTCATTAAACCACAATATTCATCATTACTTCATTAAATAAATTAATTCTCCTTAATTATTCATCTTGATTTTTCTCTCGATGAATTACACAAGGTAGTTATATTTTATTAAGTGCATTAAGTAACTATTTATTTATCCATCCAATGTTCCTTCTAATTAATTTAAACTAAAATTAATTAACCCCAAATCATTAATTAATTTAATTAAGTAATTATTCTTTTAAATTTATTCTACCCATTTAATGAGTCACCAATTCGCTAAACCTTTATTTATTTAAACTACACCATTTCTTATTTACTATTTAAGTTTAAACCATTCTAAATCCAAATGCTTCGAGTCAAACAAAAATCAACTCAAGAACCATCCAAACCAAACTCACCGGATTTCAGCACACGTTCAATTGACACAATCAATCAATCAATTATTTAAATTCAACCATTTAAAATATAAATAGAAACCTGACAGAGCGAGATTTACTCACCTTTGATTTCGCAATCTAGATCCAATCTCGTCTTGTTTCTTTCAGATTTTAACCTTGTACAAACAGTATGGATTTTATTAATACTTGAAATAATTAAATCATCAATTGCCATTTAATAAAATTTGATTTATCAATTATTTCATTCAAACCAAGTTTCCAATAATAAATAATTATTCTGTTTCCTTTGAAGCCCATGTACTAATAATTAATTTATAGTTCTCAAATTTTTTTTTATTTTATAAATATTCAACATGTTAAAATTTCCTTTCTAGCCTATATATACATATTGAATTTCAAAATAGAATTGTTTTGAATTCTACTGCAAATTTAAAATCTCATTTATATACATATTAAATAAATTTAAGATTACTACCTTACTGTAAATAATTTCTGTATGTATATATAAATCAATTATTTGCAGAACTTACTACTAAATATCATTGTTTGGTCATTTATAAACAGTATGTGCAGATGTATATACAGACTTCGTTTAATTAGTGAAAGCAAAATATGGGAATTTTACCTCACTGTCGACGCCCCATCTTGACCAAACCCCCAATCGAACCCTAGCCCAACCCCAACTCGAATCGAGCCACTCCCCATCGAACGAATCTCGCAACCCAAACTGCTTCAAGCGAAGGTTCACGATCGCCTCGCCGCCACCGCCATCACCGCAGCCCTTAGCCAAACGTTCGGGCTCACCGCAACCGCCGCCATCACTGCCGCCGAGCTTGCTAGCAAAACACTCGCCTCCCTCTTTCTCTGCCCTCCTCACACTCGCGGCCTCAACCTATGCGAGACATCACGACTCTTGTCTATAATCTTCTCTCTTACGCGCGTGCGACCCAGCCCTTCGCGAACACGAGATTCCTCACACAGAGATTTCGATTCATACAATTAGGAGGATTGAGCCCTATCGATTGGCGACGCCCCCCCCCCCCCTTTTTTCCAATCTGATGAACGGCTTCGGCCATTTCTTATTTTATTTTTTTATTTTTTTTTGTTGTGAGTTGAATTCGATCTGCTTTCCTATTAAAGAGGGGAACGGGTACGTGGGTTATAACTGGGAACGGTGTCGTATAGAGCAAGCCAAGGTTTTGATTTAACAGATAATATTTAATTTTAAATATCTCGCTTTATTCCGCATGAAACTTCGAACCACCATCGCGGTGTGCCGCTAGGCTATTATAAGGTTTTACCCGCGTTCCAAACACAATGGAACGTATTTCGAAAGCTAATTCGATCATATGCACGTGTTACAGAAGGAACCGATCAATTTAAAATTAAATCGATTAAAATAGTTCTACGTGTTTCGAGCTATCAGGGTCAAATGACAACTCCGATTGTTACGAAAATTGAAATCTGATAATAACTAACTATTACGGATCCAATGGAACTGATTTCGTCGAATTCCAAGACTGTGCCTCGGAAGGCTATTTTTAAATATCGATTTAAACGATCAAAATTAAACATATCACCCTTAAATTAAATTCCAACCCTTCTATAATCTTTAGTATCATCATTATAAATTTTATAAGCCTTCAAGTTATTTTTAATAGGCTTAAAATTTCATATTCAACAATTTACCCAATTTCAATTATTAAATTCAATATTTAAACTATATAATTCAATGATTTAATTATCAAGTAAGTATTGATATCTGGAACTCCAGTTAAAATTAACTTTTAAATATTTACAAATCAATTTATTATTCCATTTAAAAGTGTTAAAAATTCTGGGTCGCCACAAAAACTCTTTCATGCGAACTTAAATTTGGGTCATTAAAATCCATGAAACCGTGACAGCTGCGTATGGAGTTTAGTTTGTGGTCAACAAGTCTTCTTGTCATTGGATAGAATTGGACACATTCTTCCAACACCAACAAATGGTATTTCATTAGAAGATTTAAATGTTCCGTTAGGCCAACGAGATGAAGTAAGTCATAGATTTTTGGAGGACGACATGGCAGGATTAAAATCTACCTCCTTAGGCCCTACAGCTCGACTTATGCATCGAGCCTTAATGCGTACAATTTTTCCTTGAACCAGTTCTTATGAGCTTGTACATCCAGAGAACTATAGGGCTTTATATGCAATTTGGGGTGATGTTCAAATTAATTGGCCTAAGCTTATTCTTGACGAATTCTTATCCTTCAACCAAGGACGAATGAACATCATTTATTACAACGAGTATATTATGCGGCTTCTTATGAACCTACAAGTTCCTGTTCCAGAATTTGATACCTCCACTGTTAAAACTCTAAATAGCCCCACAATTAATCTGATGAAATTTCCCTCGAGACCGCTCACTATCATGTCATTCCAAGATTGGCAATCAAGGTCTCACCAATAAGCTGCTACTCCACAACAACGAAGAGATGAAAATCGCACCACAACCCCATCCCAAAGCACCTGAGAGTCCATTGATCTAATTGCATATAATCAAGTAATTTTGTATTCTCGCATTAAAAATTTCGACAAGAAGTTTGACAAGATCAAAATCTTTTGCGGGATTCTATGGGATGCAATCTCTTTTTCCTCCTCGACCACTACAGAACCTTCACATCGTGATCCGGAAAAACATCCAACACCTCATTTTACTTGGTCTACATCCAAAGTGCATACAAGTTCTGACACTAGTGAAAATGGTGGTGGAAGACAATATGTGGAAAGTTCTACACGAGGCAAAGAACCAGTGCAAGCGGAAGACAAAACAGATTCAAATTTTGATGAATGATGTTGATAATTCTTGATGGTGGTAGTAAGTTATTTTCTTTTCAATTCAAAACATTCTAGTATATTTTATTGTTTATGAGCTTGTATAAATAGCTTGGTAAAATTTGAAACAATATGTTTGTTTGTGATTGTTATCCTATTAGTTCACAATGATAAAATTATTGTTTATTTCCTTTTTTTCAATGACAAAGGAGGAGAAATTTGTATGACTAACCAATTTATGCAGGACTAAATATGTCGCTAGTTATTCAGGGTGAGATATATATAACTTCTATTATATAATTCTTAATATATAGCATCATCTAAACCAGGTTGTCATCAATCAAAAAGGGGGAGAATGTTGAATCATGAGTTTTGATTCATGAAAAAAAGCTTAAACGATCAGTGATGAGACTATACAATCAGGCGATAAAAAGAGAATGAGATATGCTAGTTATTAAACTACAAAGGAGATTAGACTTTAAGTCTAAGTATAGTATGATTATTTACTGAAGCTTTAGTCTTAGATATGGTTCATAATTGTTAAAATCTATCCTCAAGTAGGTTACACATACTCAAAGTTGTTTTAAGAATCAAATTTTTAAAAAATATGTGCAAACTATGCACTAACAACCAGGTCCGTCGACCGACCATGTTCAGTACACAGGTATGCACTGTTTTACACAGTATTCAGTAGACTGGTCGACTTTGCTCAGTCAACTAACTGACTGTAACGGCTATTTTCCCTGAAACGACACTTCTAACTACGAATAGTTTCGAACCAAATTAAAGTGATATGGCTGCATCTTTTGATTGAAACTCTTTGTGAATAGTTGTAACAATTTCTTCACTATATAAACATGTTAGAATCACTTCTAAAATTATAGATTTTTATTTTGATTTCTTGCAGTATTCTCTACGATCTATCTCTGCAATCTACAAGCAATCACAATCTATATATTGCTTGAATCATTGAATTAATATATTCTTCGATTCTAAGCAATATCTTCCTTTCATATCATTACACGTACAATATTTACTTGAGGATTCGATTATAGGAAGGGTGTACTATTAAAAGACATATCCATGTTATTCAAAACATAAGTTTCAACTATTTTATTTACCAGTAGAAGTAATGTTCGGTTGTTCAGGCGGTAAAAGTCCTCTTCGGCTGTTGTGGCGGAAAAATCCCATTTGGCTGCTCAGGTCTTGTATGCCTATTCCTCCGGATTAAGAGAGGGGTTTATAGAATTTAAATCCAGAGTGTAGTTTGGGATTGGACGTAGAACGGGAAGTTCGAACAAGTATAAAAAGTCCTGGTGTGCTTATTTCATTTACTTTATCTATTATCTAGATTATATTTCCACACTAATATAATATTCCATATTACACGATCCTAAGTGATAACTAGCCACACAGTTCACACATTTTCATTTGGTATCTGAGCACGGGAACTTTCAGATTGAGCTTCCTTCATCCTAGCTCGAATCAATTCAATCTTTTTCGCAGCTTCCTTCACTAAATCTGGACCAAGAACTAATATATCCCCGGTCTCTAACCAACATACGAAAGACTTGCAAGGTCTTCCATACAATGCTTCAAACGGTGTCATCCCAATACTAGTTTGATAACTATTATTATACGAGAACTCGACTGGATGAAGATGGTCTTCCTATGATCCTCCAAAATCTAATATACAAGGTCATAGCAACTCTTCCTCTATGGATGGTAAGCAGTACTCATGTTGAGCTTGGTTCCTAATGCTTCTCGTAGACTTTTCCAGAACTCACTAATAAATAAAGAATCTCTATCACTGACAACACTAATTGGAATCTCATGCAGTCTAATCACATTCTTCATGAATAAATTCTCTAAATCGGGTGCCGTTCTGTTTAACTTTACCGGAATAAAATTGGCACTCTTAGTCAGTCTATCTACTATGACCCATATGCTTTCGTTTCCCCTTTTAGATCTCGGCAACCCATCAATAAATTCCATGGAGATTGAATCCCATTTCCATAACGGAAACTCTAATGGTTGAAGAAATCCACTTGGCATTTAGTGTTCAGCCTTTGCATGTTGGAAATTCAAGCACTACTTAACAAACAATCCAATACCCCGCTTCGTACCTTCCCAGAAGAAATTTCTTTTCATGTCCTGATACATCTTTGTTCCTCTTGGGATGATAGTGAACTTTGAACAATGGCACCCATTCAAAACCTCCTTCCTTGTATCTCCTTTATTTGGAATACATCATCTTCCTTTTTTTCTCAACCACCCATTATGGTCAAGATTGAAATATTTTAGGTCATCGCTCTCCGTTCCTTTCTTCAACCTTTTGATCCGCTCAGCCAACACTGGATCCTCCTCTTGCTTAGAAGTTATCTTTCCAATCATTAATGGTCGGACTTCTAAACAAGACAATATAGTACTTCCTGTACTCGATCCTACTTCAGAACTAAACTGCACGCTACAATCCGATAACGCTTCCAAGTCTTTCCACTCAGTGATCATACCCAATACTGCGTTCTGATGTTTTCGACTAAATGCATCTGCTACCTTGTTTCCTTTTCCAAGTGTGTACTCAACTCTAAAATCATAGGCAGCAATAAACTCCAACCATGTCTGTTGTCCCATATACAGCTCCTTCCGTGAGAACAAATACTTCAACGACTTATGATCGGTATATAGCTCAAATTGATTTCCCAAAAGATAATGCCTCCATACTTTTAAAGCAAATATAACAACAGCTAACTCAAGGTCGTGCATTGGATAGGTCTGAGCTGTCCAGAAGCGTAAGCAATTACTTTGCCCCTTTGCATCAACATAGCTCCCAATCTTGTTCCACCACATCTTTATAAACAACTAAATCATGATTCCCCTCCAGAACCACTAACATCAGCGCATGGGTCAATAAGTGTTTCAAGCTCTGAAATGCTTCTTCACACTTATCGATCCACACGAACTTCACATCCTTTCACGCAAGCTTAGTCATCCGTGCTGCAATCCACAAAAAATCTTTTATAAATCTCTGATAATACCCCACCAATCCAAGGAAACACTTTATCTTGATCACCATCTTGGGTCTCTTCCAATTGTTCACTGCTTCAATCTTAGTCGGATCTACAGACAACCCATTCTCAGAGACCACATGACCCAGGAACTTTACTTCCTTCTTCCAAAAATGACACTTCGCAAACATAGCCTTCAACTATTGCTCCCTCAACGTCTCGAACACAACTTTGAGATGAACTTCATGCTCCTTTTCATCCTTAGAGTATATCAAAATGTCATCAATGAAAACCAACAAAAACCTATCCAAATGTTCTCGAAAATTCCTATTCATCAGATCTACAAAGAATGTCGACGCATTACTTAGTCTGAATGGCATAATTAACATTCGTACAATCTACATCTCGTTCTAAATGTCGTTAAAGGAATGCTATCATCTGCCACTCTAAATCGATGAAATCCCATCGCCAAATCTAGCTGAGAGAATACCTTTGCTCCACTCAATTGATCGAACAAATCTTCAATTCTCGGCAATGGATATCGGTTCTTTATCGTCTTCTTATTCAACTTACGATAATCGATACATAGCCTTAGCGATCCGTCCGGCTTCTTAGCAAACACAGCAGCAGCTCCCCATGGCAAACTACTCAGCTTAATAAAACTTTTGCCATCCAAATCTACTAATTGTACATTCAACTCTTTCATTTCTATAGGTGCCATCCTACTCGGCAGCCTACTCACCGGCTCAACTCCAGGCCCTAAATCAATTCGAAACTCAATAGTTTTGGTGGCTGCCCAATGATTGTTTCAAACACATTGGCAAATGCTCTAACTACAAAGACCTGACTCATCCCCCAAAACACCCAGTAAAGCATTCACCTCACAACTAGGGTTTTCTATAGCATAAATTATCCGATCACTACAATCTGGATGACTAAGTGATATTTTCCTATTTTGGCAAAATATCCTAGCATCATACCTACTCAACCAATCCATCCCCAGGATAATCCCAAATCCCACGAAGTCAAATACATGCAAATAACAATCAAAGTTATGGCCTAACAAATCAAATTCTAGATGGTCATACCTCATCCCAAGTGTTGCACAACCTTCTATTGGATTAGCAACCCTTAAGGAAGTAATTAAGAAGAGGATTCTAGGTTAAGTCTATCTACCAGACATCGAGAAATAAAAGAATGGGATGCCCCAGTATCAAATAGGACTCTAACGGACATATCATGGATCTGTAGTAAGCCTCCTAAAACAGCTTTTCCCTTTTCCTAAGCAACTGATTTTGCGGTTGTGGGCTCCAAAGCATAAACTCACCCCTTTCCTTCCTTTGGTGGCTCTGGACACTCGTTCTTGAAATGACCCACTTGATCGCAATTAAAGAATCTAACATTTTTCTTCCCACCAACCTCCTTTCCTTTTCCCTTACTGGTATGACACTCACTGGCATAGTGTCCTTTCTTGTTGCAGTTGTAACAAACTACTTCAGCATTACTCTTCTTTTGTGCCCCTTCCTTACGAGCAATCTTTCTCTAGAAAAATTTCCTTTTCCGAGCTTGTCCCATCTGAGGTTCTTTCATTTCTTCCTTAGGCATGCCCATGCTTCTTCTTGCTTTAATGCCATCTCAACAACAACATCGTTAAGGTCTCTTAAGTGTGGTAAAGTAGCACTTATCAGTTTTGGGCTTAATCCACTTATGTACTTCTCATTTCTACTGATAATTGTATCGACCAATGCATAACCGTATCGGGCTAGTTCCTCGAACTTCCTGGTATACTCCAACACACTCATATCTTCCTGCTCTCGTTCTACAAACCTCCTTACCAATGCAGCTTGTGCCATAATAGACATAAACCTCTTCGAAAACCTTCTTTTGAATTCCTCCTAAGTAATGGTCTCTTCATCGATTCTAGCAGTGACAGTGTTCCACCAAAATAATGCAACTCCTTACAGCTGCCTCGAGGCCAACCTCCTTTTCTACACATCATTTATCCCTAAATCATAAAATTATTTCATAATGCAGTAGCCAGTTCTCCACTTCAATTACATACAAGTACCAATGAACGGCTTCCCTCCAAGCCTAATGTAATCACTACTCAAATTGGCATACTGATTGACCACAGGAACTTCTTGAACTCCTCCTCCTGCCGTGTTTCCTCCAACAACATCTGCTGCTACTCCAGCTTGCACCATATTCAAAAAAAATTGGTACATTAACCCTATATCCACTTGGGGAACTCCTATACCAGCATTTTCAGCTTGTGCCTGGCCAGGATCTCTCCTTGCATTTGGTCGGGCATTTTCGTTGGTAATGGTGTTGTCTCCTCCAACATTCATTCGGCTTCATCTTCCCACCATATCTGTATTCAAACCTTATGAGATATAGATGAATGACCTAACTAAGATAGAAGTTCAAAGATCGAGCGTATACGTAAATATATATATATACAAGTATGTTATTATAGCATTATCCCATACCCGGATCTCAAATTTAATTTCTATGGATTATGTTTACAAAAATCAATTTTTAGTTAAAGTATTTCATAAACCATGCTCTAATACCAAGCTGCAGCATCCCCTATATAAAGACCCAAAACTAAGCGCTACAGATGTTGCAGTCATCTATAGTATTAGCTTTTGGCGACTAAATACAGCTATGTTAATGGTATCAATAATATCAGAAGCACTTAAATATGAAACAAAACACGGATTTCCAAAATATAGATTACTTCATTACATTTCCAAATAAAATTTGTTCCACATTCACGTCACATAACCCAAAATGTTTTCCCAGGCACAGATTAAATGTAGTTATTACAAATTACGTCGAGAGCGGTATATGAAGATACCCCTCGATTGATCAGAGTCAAATGGTCATATAAGACCTAATACATCATAACATAGTGGAAAATCATCTAAAAATATACAAAAGCAACAAATCCTAAATAGCTATCCATTGCCTCCAGCATCCTCCAGTAGCTTAATCGTCAACTTTCTAAAAACCTATAAAGATCCTTAACCTCTCAACCTACTCAAATTAATTTTGATTCCTTGAGAGTTTAAGGGGAAAACATAAACTTCTAGTCAGATATAAAGCTTGGTATGAATAATACTATACATCCCGGTTTAATTATGTTAAGTGAGACTACGCCACTTAGCGGAACGAGTTTCTTCCCACTAACATCCTTTATAAACATATCTTTGCAAATCCTTTCATATAACCATACACTATGCACCTGCATCCACAATGGTTAAATTCTACAAAATAAACATTATGTAAACCAACATAAATAACAGGTAATAATGCATTACCCATTCAACACAAATAACTTTTAACATTTGGCTGACTCGGGCTTACCAGACAACATAATCAAAATTTACCTAACATCTGTTAGATATTCATACATAGGATTATCTATCCCTATCTGTTTGTTTAACATTTCCTATCAGAAAGGTTTGTCCTAAACTATCTATTAAATATCTCACTTCTGGACGGTCTGTCTCTAACTTAATCATCACCTAGGTTCTCACGAGCCTAATGCTTTTCCGAACTTACCAATAACCTATCTGTATACAACATAAATTCCTTTCGGTATGTAATCATAATTTTAGTCTACCTGTGATCAAGCCCTACGCACTGGAATTTTGGACAGCAATTAGCTAGGACTACAAGCTAATGTATATGGCGCGACTCTATACTAGTCCAATCTGGTTTTCTAATATCCGAGTCATTTATACATAAGGATCCCCTCCCATAATTATCCCTGAAAACAATTTCAAAATGATTTAACCCATTAAATCAAACTTCAAACAAGGAAAAGAAATAATTCTTTATACTTTGCTCAAATCATATTACCATGTTAGATATATATCATTTACTCAAAATTTAGTTGATGGAAACACTTTACTATTTGAAAGAACCTCTTTTCGTACTTTGAAATTATCCCATTCAAAATCAATGTTTAAACTCTCGAAATCATCTCTAAAACCTTTTGAATTCATTCAAAGCAATCCTTTCGGAAGCTATAGAATTTAGACATCCTTCTTTAAAATCGTACTAAATCATTGCCTTGGAAACCTTTGGAAAACCTTCCTTCGAAAACATTTCAAAACATTTAATAAACCTTTCGAAACAAAACCCTTCAGATCCATAAAACCTTTTAAAATAGAAACCTTTTGAAGGTATATTGGATTCAACTTAAAATAATCTGGAAACCTTCTTTTAAAATTTTTGTCTTTATATAAACAGCCATTCAAAAATATCTAAATAACCTTTCGATAGCCTTCGTTATATTTCACAAAACAAGGATAACCATCTAAGTCATAAACTTCCCTCTGAAAACATTTGAGAAATGGCCAATCTTAAAAATAAGCAAACCTTTTGACTAGGTCAGAAGGTTCAAAATAAAAACCTTTATAAAAGCAGTAGAAACCCTTCGGTTGTGCCAAAAGGTTTCTAAAAAAAGTAATGGCGACGACAGCTACAACCTATCGACTACATCGGAAGGTTTTAAAGTCTTTTCTTTTAAATAACTTGACCTGGCTGGATGTGACCAAGTCGAAAGCTCAAATTTGAAAGAAAAGCAGGCGAAAGTTTTCACTTATAAGACAATTATATTTCAACCTTTTAGGACATTAACCTTTTGGCTTAAAACCTTTCAACTATATTCAATTCATTATGTACCAATTACTTGATACCTTATGCATTGAACTTTGGCCTTATCGAAAGCTAACCCTTCAACTGAGACGAAAGGTCTGGGACGGAAGGTATATTGCCGTATGGGCTAACATGGAAAAAGAGTTATTTTTGTTTTAAATCTAAAAAGGAAACTTTTCAACTAACCTACCATTGTTTGTCAAATTTTCATTAGTCAATAAAGTATTTTTCAAAATTTGCTGCCGCAATTACCAGAATTTATAAATCATTTTATGTTGTAAAATTCCCCGTCTCCTTTATAAATATATAAAATATTAAGTCTCATACCTTAAATAATTTTATATATCCTTCAAATGACTTAGGAAAATTTTAGAAAATATATTTTAATATACTGCCTAACATATTAAAATCTCAAACCCAAAAAATTATCATTTCTGCCGACAATAAAATAAAACCCAATAAACAATTTCTTTCATTCGAAAATTCATATAAAATTCATAATAAATCAAAAAATTATGAAAATCAAAACTCATCTCTAAAATATTATTCCAGACCCATATTTAAATTTCCAAGGTATTCGGATGTGACGACACACCCTTCTCGACCCTCGAAAATCGACACAAATACTCTGTTGTATATTATGCCGACGATCGAGTGCCGAAAAAGACAGATTTCTGAGGGAAAGAAAGAAGGAGGTAGAAGAAGAGAAGGAATAAAATAATAATAGAATCTCACAATCGCAGCGGAACAAAATATAATAAATAACAACTGATCTTTACACAAAAAGAAATTATATCTGTTTTATACATTACGTCATCAGAGTACATCACAACCAAAATAATTACTGGACAATTATATTAACTTGTCCTCACAAAAGCTAACTATACATCTTATACTGCACACCGAATGTACTTCAAGTACGTATGATACGTCATGCCATCCAGCTCGTCTTCTAAGCTCCACATCAACCCATCCTGTATTTATAGTACTCGGTCTGACCCGAGAATTATAATAAAATAACACCCGAGTCAGTCTGGAAAACTAGCGTGAGAAAAATACACTCAATAGAATTATTAAAGTTCAAAAAAACCTTTGAAAATCAAATGGTATCTCCTAAGACCGCGCCACAAATAAATATGTTGGGTTTTTACCTTACGATAACCAAATCATTTCTTATAAAATCCTCTGATATTTTAATAGTGCCTAAATACAAATACTTATTCAAATAGCTGAAATTGTTACATTCATTAAATTCTAGCAATACTAGGCTCTACAATCAAAACCATAAGGGCAAGTAGGGAGAATGGATTTCCAACTAATGACTATGCACTGGGGTACCACCTGTCACGGTATCTGGTCTAGATCAGCATACTGAGGATCCACCCTGATCCTCTGTAGCATAAGACCGAACCACCCCTTACTGGATAGCCCGAATAAAATCACCTCGCGGTTGGGATCAGCAACCGCCCACACAGCCGAAATAAAAGGGATATCTAGACATGGATGACCTTACCCTAACTGGTTGCTAGCCACTTAGCCTTGCTTCATATCCCTTGATTTTCAGTCATTCACGGTTGATGAGGCTCGAGGCTATGGTTACTTTATTAGAACACGTCTCACTTAGAATGCTCATTGTCCTCCTGATGATGTTCTGATATCACTCATCCAAACAAGTCCGTTCCGGGCCCGAACGGAACCGAAGGCACTACTCCTACTACATCCATTTTGGAATCACCCTCAGGATCAGTAGCAATTAGCCCTTGCACTTCACTACTCCATCTTCGACTCCAAGCTCTTGTCTTCATCATGAAAACATACTCGTTGGATCGAAGTGGTTTTTGGATCTCAAATCCGATCCCGGTCTCTTCGAAACAACGTCCCTATTTCCCGGTAAACTAAACCCCGGTTCTTTAGGAAATACATAGACGATAATAAGATCGGAGTTCACCTCCTAACTGTTAGTGGACAGATTTTCTTACAAACGTCCTAGAAGAACGAACAAGTTTATACATACAGTATAGCACCTCAAATGATAACTGTACCATATAATTCCCGTACTCCTTCTAGATATTTCCAAAGTCATATTTGGGTCCAGATTTGATTGTCGGTTATTTAAATATCAAATAAACAATCAATTCAACCAATTATTTTATTTCCACTTTAAACACCAACTCTCATAAAAATTAGGTTTAATACTTTAAATCACCTTACCCAAAAATATATACTTAAAACATTTAAAAATAAACTACTTAAATCACTTCAATCAAAATAATAGTTATGAAATTCTATAATAAATTTCCAAGTAAAACTTAAGCCACGAACTATTTTTAAAATAAAAGCTTTATATAAAGTATAAATATTAGAAAATTTCTTTTAAAAACATAATACTAATTTTTTATCAATACTAGAATTTTTCTTTTATAACCCGTATAATCCTTTATAAATCCTGCTCGATTTATCCCAATTAAATTTACGTCCTAATCCCGTAAATTTTTTCAACACTTTAAAAATAAACCACTTTTTATTTTTAAAACACATTTTCCCATCTCCTTACAATCATTTTCAAAAATATATAACTAAACTGTTTAAAATAAAGCTACTAAATTCTTTATTCAAAATAATACTTATGAAATTCTATAAGAGTTTCCTGAGTAAAACTTAAATCAAAATTACTCTTAAAAAATAAAGTTATTATATCAATATTTATGTTAAATTTTCCTTTTAAAAATCATAATACTAATTTACCTTTAAATATAATTAAATACCATAATTAACTTAAATAAATATTTACTTTTCACTTAAAAATAATTAAAATAATAAATTTTCTAAACATTCTAAAAAGTATTTTTAAACTTCTAGTTTATACTTTGAAATCTTTTCTTTAAAACTATACTTAGTTATCCAGGAAAAATATACTTCCCAACTTTTAAAAATAAATTCACCCTATTTATTTTTAAAATGAATTGCACCCTTTCTTATAAATTCCACCGGAATCTATACTTCCACATTTATCCACTTATAAATATTCCACTTCATTTATAAACCCACTTTAGAAATTTCCATTCCTCATTTCCTTTTAATCACAGTTTCCAAAACACTTAATCAATTTCAAACTGATATCCTGATTTAAATTCCCTTTAAATTTCATTACTCGGTTTATCCAAATTCCCAATACTTTTATTACTTCGAGGGGACATCGCGGCATAAAGGGTCATCCGCTATTATGCGGGGCGCATAGGGTCTCATCCGCTATAAAATGCGGGAATATCAATCATTCCAATATATATATAAATATATATATATATATATATATATATCAACACACACTACTATATAATATCACATTTAGTCAATCAATCAATAATTTAAAATTTAAACTATTTTAAATTAACTAGCCATCCAGATGTGAGTGAGATAAACTCACCTTGCGTTTAAAACGCAGAGCGTTCCAATTTTAAATTAAATCGACCGCCTTCGATTTAATCTAAAATTTTCACCTGCACCAAACACCTCCAGATCTGCACTGCAGCGTAGATCGCATCCCTGCGATTCCGGCGTCGTCGGTTTCGTCAAAGTCTAATAATGCATGCATGAGATATGAATTTTTAAATGTTTGGATTTAAATTATATGAATTAACTTTTTTTATACCAAGCAGAAATAAATCTCGGCCGCATGATTCTCTTTCTTCCATCACGGATCTGGCAAGAGCGAACCCATCATCGTTGCTTTTGACCGATCACCACGCACCTCCTCGAGCCCTAGAATATGATTGGAGGTTGCCACCCTGAAGTCCATCGTGAGCTCTACCATAGGCCGCCACCAAGCGTAGTTGCCTTAAAACTCATGTGCGAAAGTGTGGCCTTCAAGCAAGATCTGCCGCCGATCTCCACCACCATACTTGATCACACCTGTCCACCTTGTAGATCTCGAAGCCCTCTACGATCTTTTAGTAGAAAGAATCTGTTATAACTCAATGGATTGATCGAAAATTGGATATGAATGTCAATGAATTTCGGCCATTAAATATTTCGAGTGGCGGCCGAGAAAAGGGACTAGGGTTTCGGCCTGTAAATGTGTGTGTGTGTGTCTATATATATACGTTTTTTTATATGACCTTAATATATTTTAACAAATTACTTAACTTTTTAAACGAATTCCAATTGAAATGCGTCGACATGCATTTATAAGGTTTTACCCACATTCCGAACATAATGGAACGTGTTTCGGAGGCTAATTTGATTGTATGTGGAAGATAGCTTTTCGAATGATTTAAAATATTAAATTTTCGATTTTAATTCCAGTGCGTTTCTCACCCATACGAATAAACGGTAAATCCAAACGCTACAAAATTTGAAATTCAATGATGATACACTATTATGGATCCAATGGAACTGGTTTCGTCGAATTCCGAGATTATGCCCCAGAAGGCTATTTTAACTCGTCAACTTAATTCGAGCGATTTTCAAAATCGTCGAAATCATTTAAAATTTAACTTTAGAACTTTACTAACTTAAATATAAATCATCTAGAATTTATATTCATATTTGAAATCATTCTGATTCCTTTTATATCAAAATCTGATTATTTTAATTATTACTATATATTAATACAAAAATTCCAATTTAAACTTATCGACTTTTGATTCCATCCAAAAGTCCAATATTATAATTCACTTCCAGCTAGACTTAAATAAGCTTTAGAAACCATTCCATATCCATTTATTTCTCAGATTTAGAAATTATTTCAATTCCAAATATTAAATTACTATTTATCCAAATCTAATTAAATTGTCATGTTTAAAATTATAACTCATTTTATGGATTAAACCTATTCTTCGTATTTCAAAATCAATCAACAATCCATATTCAATATTTAAAATGCATTAAATGCTCAAAAACTAATAACCAAAATTCCGGGTCGTTACATTCCTCCCTCCTTATAAAAATTTTATCCTCGAAAATTGCTAAGGTAGGAAAATGCTTCCAAACTCCTTAACTTACCCACAATCCACTTAATTAGAATTTACATTCACTTCTCAAAAACCTTTAGTACAATCCAAAACCATTAGCTTCCATTTCCAACTCAAAACTTTTATTTCTAACATTGTTTTTAGAAATCTAATTTTCTAGTTAACCAAATTTTCAAAAAAATTCTAACACCCAAAATTTTCGAAATTTTTTGAAGCGTCTCCTTTATACGGAGAGCCATTTACAATATCACAAAAGAGATAAATATATATACATCGATCCACACGATCGAAAATAAATATATAACAATATATTATCATTTCTTAATTTATTGCATAGGCTTACCTCACATTAGCATTTTTTAAGGGAGCAGCTAATTTACTATGCATTTACGCGCTCCAAACTCTATCTGATTGCCTCTTGTACCTGTACTTACTCAACAAGCATATATGTTTTCAAAATCATGAAATTTTAACAACATTTCATTTACCTACTAGCCCAACACATCAACTATCTAGCCCAAACATGCAAATCAAATATATTTCAACCTTGTAAGGTTCCAATAATCTCTTTCCATGGATTATATATATCATTTCATTTGATTTAAAAGATGCACAACCAAATTTATTTCATTCAGTTCATACCTACAACAACCCAACCCATACTCACAAAAAAAAATTGATCTTTATGTACTTTACTTGCATACATTCAATTTCATTTATATGCAATCCACTTTATTAAATTTCAATCCATTCTAATTGATTCAAAAACCCATTTTATTACTTTCGCTTATGACCAAACGACTAATTTTCTATGCAAATTTGATGTTATTCAAGCAAATAACAATTACTTAAGCTTATAACCATTTTAAATTAATTCCAACTCGATTTCTATTAATTTCTTTTTTGTTTCTTTCTTGCATCAATTCTATTTCCATTTTAACTCAAGTTCAACTAAATTTTATTTAACCAACTTAAATCCATAACATTTCTTTTGCTAATTTAAATAAGAACTTAATTTCATTCAATGTTATTTATAACTCAGTCGAATTTTGATTTCAATTCAATCCAAATTCAACTCAAATTCGTTTAATTTAAGCTAAATTCAGTTTGATCCAATTTATTTCTCAATCCAACTTAAATTTTTATTTCCCAATGTATAAGTTCAAAAACTTATTTACTTACTTAAGCCCCATTTTATATTTTACTTTATCTTATTTCAATTCACATTTCATTTAGAATTAAAATTTTAAACTTTCCATTTTCCTATTCATAAGTTCACAACTTATTTACTTAAAATCTTATATTACTCACTTGAGTCTATTTACATCTGATATTCATAATCTGGATTATTTATTTCACTTAAGGAATTAAGTGTATTCATCCCATTCAATAATTGTAACTTGTACTTATATAATTATCCTACCTTTCCATTTTATATCCAATTCAATTCAAACCAAACTTTAATTTTATTTAACTTATCTTAAGTTAAATTCCAATATATCATATTTCCTTTGATTTACTCAAGTTAAATTTTAATTTCCAGGATTAAAATTTCATTTTCCTTTCTTATTTATATCAACTTCACTTTATAAATTCAATACTGATTCCCCTTTGACTTTTCTCATCATTTCAAAATAGAATTCCCAGAATTCAATTACCCGGTTTTATTTCAAAACCATTTTTAAATCATAAATATACATACCAACTTGGTATAAAATCAAACCTCTGGATTTCAAACAACTTGGCTTTACCAAAACAATTTCCGTTGGAATTTCTGAAACAAACTTGTTTATCAAACAAATCCAAACAAATAATTGTACCAAACCACCCGGTAGCAATCCATCACTTAGAAACTCGAAAATGAATAATGATGATGTGGCCATCATCACTAGGTTTATTTTCCAGCGAATGAAGTGAGTTCAGTGCTTCCTGACTTCCCCAAATTCATTTCAAAACAATTTCTATTCAGAAATAACTCCCAAATAATACTCCATTATTTCCTTCAAACACTTTGGAAAAAATTTCAAAAATTTTAAGTTTTAAAAAATTCCACACTTGGTTCAAACTCATCTTAAACATTTTCCAAAATTTTTGGGATTTAAATTCTAGTGTAAATCAATTTTTGGTTATGTCCCATTGTATTATTTCATACTTATACAGTTCTATTTGGTTATAAATATAGACCATTTCAAATTTAGACTCTTATTTAATTATAATATTAACAACCAAACATCCAAATATATATAATAATTTCAGAAAATTATTTCTTTTATATCAAAATATAATTTTGGGTAAAATTATTTCATTTACCCTCTTTAAAAACAACACTATGTTGGTTTATCTTGTTTAAGAGTTTAGAAACCACTATCGATACAGTTGTACTTTCCGTACCGACCAGAATTCATGAACACTCAACCGATGAGTCAACAAATTTGTAAGCAGTTTTATATTCACTAAAAATTACGCTCTCATATCTATTATTACTCTCAAACTCAATCTAGAGTACTATTGACTCTATTTCTAATGAGTATTCCCCCACCGAATCCTAGGTTATCGTCAACCTAAGCTCTGATACCACATGTGACGACCTGCCCTTCTCGACCCTCGAAAATCGACACAAATACTCCACTGTATATTATGTCGACGATCAAATGCTGGAAAGGACAGATTGCTGATGTGACGCCCCACCTCTATACCCACGCTAGCCAAGAGTATTAATAAATAATACCGTCAACTAGCACGGAGAATAAGGCTGTTGAGGAGCGACCATCTATAGTTTTTCCTTAACTATCTATTGAATGCATCGACAATTACCATCAAGCGAATCGACATATCCAATAAATACTTAATTTAAAACCATAGGTGGCTGGAGGATCTATCAGAACAGAATATAAAAACTCAAATGTAATATACATCACAGAACAGTAGATCATCATATACACAAATATTGATACATAACAGAGTATACAAACTAATACAAGTCAAGTGGTATAGCAAACCACCATATACAAACGAGTCAAATAATACATATCAGAGTTACAACCCAAAAAGGACTGCACAAGAAGTTATGGCAAAGGAAAACTAGCGGAATAGTCCATGCGAAAGCAAAAGAGGCTAAGTCCAAAAGCACCCAACCTGAAACATCTCGGTCTGACCCGAGTATAAAATACACGGGTCGGTCTGGCTAAACAAATCAGTTAGATAGACTGAACAACAATAAACCTGCAAGGTTGCAAAGTATAACAAATATCTCTAAAGGAGATAACACAATCATCAATAAAAGATGAATCATAACAAAACAAGCCTCGTATCATCGGCAATTCAGAGAAACAAAGGATATGAATATCCCTAAACAAGCCATAAAGGCAAATAACAAATACCAATGAAGGTAACACAAGTTCCACAAGGTAATCGCTATACATCATGCGGCTCAAAAAGACCAACACTGAAGGGAGATACCTAGGGAATATACATATCAATGAAACATCAGAAAATTTTAATTGCAACAAACCCAAATATCTCATGAGCGGTGGTTAAGAAACCACTCCAATATCTCTCGAGCGGTGGTGAAGAAACCACTCCAATTTCTCTCGAGCGGTGGTGAAGAAAAAACCACTCCGAAAGAAATACTAAAGGTAACCGACAACCCCAAATATCTCTCGAGCCGGGGCAAAGGACCAACTCCAAAAGCGATATTAAAGGCAACAAGCCAGAAGGAGATAGTCCGAAGACACTATCCCAAAGGCAACATGTGTCACAAACTCCTAGAAAGGAATCCGAAAAGTGGTAACGTGAGTCCCATAACCACCCGTTCGTAATAAACGGTTTACTATCCGTTGGTTAATTTCACACTCAAAGCAGTATAAAGTTTACCTCATCTCATCGGTAAACCATACACAAAGGTCAAACGTTCAAACGAATAGATTGGGAATTAACTGAGAAGATGAACGCATGTGTTCATTGCACGCGTTTTATCTAATCATTTGATTCTCCCCCCCATTTCGCTCGGAGTGTGAAATTGTGCGTGTGTTTTAAATAGAATTTATAAATCGAAGAAGCGAACTTTTAATACGATTTGAAGAAATCATTTATAAAAACCCGTGAATGAATTCAAAAAGGAATCATCAAGGTCAAATATGCATAAACAACTAATTGGAATCAATACGCATCGATTAAATTTGGAAAACCAAACGAACAAGGCAAATTGGAAAAAGACAATAGATTCAGACGTCTGAAAGAAGTGGTTCAGACGTCTGAATCTGGAAATTAATATGTTTTCCAGAACAGAATTCAAACGTCTGAACCCAAACTTTCAAACGTCTGAAATAGGCATTATTTTGCCTATTTCCTTTCTGGTTGAAATTTAGCACTTTCAGACGTCTGAAATATAAATTCAGACGTCTGTTTCTGGGAATAAAAATCTTCCCCAGAACAATATTCAGACGTCTGAATTAGGGTTTCAGACGTCTGGAACCTGATGGTCAGGTATTTCCTGAACCTAGACCATCTATGGTCAAACAAATCGAAAGCAATCAGAGGTGTGTTGATTATGGGCTTACGTCAAACGACTACCCAACCTCAACGACACACCCAAACACTCCGAACAACATAAACATCAACCATATATGATTAGATTTGGCTTCAAAAATCATAATTTGGCAATTTCACCGAATCAACCCAAATCAAAAGCAAATTCACATGAATAATTGTTAGGAATTCATACCTAACAACCAAAGGTACTTATAGTCATAGATGTGAGATAAAAATCTCACCTTTAACCCAAAAGCAAAGAAGAAGGAGCTCAATTTGCAAGGAGAAGACCAACCAATCTCCACTTCAACTCAACAAGCTTCAATCTAAGATCAAATCAAGTATTTCCTAAGTTTAGGTTTCGGAATTTCTGAGATTGAAGAGAGAAAGAGATAGAGAAGATGAAGAGGAGGCTTACCAATGGCTTCTCTTTGATTTTGAAGCAAGAATTCAAGTTGCAAGTTGAAACTAGGGCTTGCAATTTCTATTTCATCTTCCCCTCCACCGTTATCAGTTTTATTAAGTTAAAGGAATGAAATGAGGGTGCATGGATGAAGAGTTAATGAGCTAGGGGGGTTAAGAGGAGATTGAGGCTGAACCCAAACTCAAGCCCAATAGAAAAAGTAGCAAAATTCAACTTACTCCAAACATATCAAAGCTTATACTCAAAAAGATCGCAAACGGCGTTTTGAACTCAATGGAAGTGGTCTTGAGACCCAATTCGACCGTTTACAGAAAGTAACTTTTCGGACTATAATCCGACAAACGACGTTATATTTAAATAAATTATTTAAATATACACCCGATAAATATGCGGGTTGTTACAGCTGAGGGAAAGAAAGAAGGAGGTAGAAGAAGAGAAGGAATAAAACAATAACAGAATCTCACAATCGCAGCGAAACAAAATATAATAGATAACAACTGATCTTTACACAAAAAGAAACTATATCTATTTTATACATTACATCATCAGAGTACATCCCAATCAAAACAATTACTGGATAGTTATATTAACTTGTCCTTACAAAAGCAGACTATACGGCTTATACTGCACAGCGGAATATACTTCAAGTACGTGTGATACGTCACGCCATCCAGCTCATCTCCTGAGCTCCACAGCATCCCATCCTGTATTTATAATACTCGGTCTGACCCAAGCATTATAATAAAATAACACCTGAGTCGGTATGGAAAACCAGCGTGAGAAAAATACACTCAATTGAATTATTAAAGTTCAATAAAAACCTTTGAAAATCAAATGGTATCTCATAAGAACGCGCCACAAATAAACATGTTACCTTATGATAACCAAAACATTTCTTGTAAAATCCTCTGATATTTTAATAGTGTCTAAATAAGAATACTAATTTAAATAGCCCAAATTGTCACATTCATTAAATTCCAGCAATACTAGGCTCTATAATCAAAACCGTAAGGGCACGTAGGGATAATGGACTTCCAACTAATGACTAGGCAGTAGGGTACCATTTGTCATGGTATCTGGTCTAGATCAGCATACCAAGGATCCACCCTGATCCTCTGTAACACAAGACCAAACTACCCCTTACTGGATAGCCCAAATAAGATCACCCTACGGTTGGGATCAGCAACCGCCCATACAGCCGAAATAAAATGGACATCTAGACAAGGATGACCTTACCCTAATTGGTTGCTAGCCACTTAGCCTTCCTGCATATCCCCTGATTTTCAGTCATTCCTGGTTGATGAGGTTCGAGGCTATGCGTTACCTTTTTAGAACACATCTCACTTAGAATGCTCATCCTCCTCCTGACGATGTTCTGATAGCACTCATCCATACAAGTCCGTTTCGGGTCCAAACGGAACTGAAGGCACTACTCCTACTACATCCATTTTGGAATCACCCTCAAGATTAGTAGCGATTAGCCCTTGCACTTCACTGCTCCATCTTCGACTCCAAGTTCTTGTCTTCATCACGAAAACGTACTTGTTGGATCAAAATGGTTTTTTGATCTCAAATCCGATCCCGGTCTTTTCGAAACATCATTCGCTATTTCCCGGTAAACTCAACCCTAGTTCTTTAGAAAATACACAAATGAAAATAAGATCAGATTTCACCTCCTAACCCTTAGTGGACGGATTTTCTTATAAACGTCCTAGAAGAATGAACGAGTTTATACATACAGTATAGCACCTCAAATAGTAACTGTACCATATAATTTTCGTACTCCTCCTAGATATTTCCAAAGTCATATTTGGGTCCAGATTTGATAGTCGGTTATTTAACTATCAAATAAACAATCAATTCAACCAATTATTTGTTTCCACTGAAAACATCAATGTTAGGAAATCAATTCTATGGTTTCGATGACAACAACTATACAATGGAAATCAAATATACATACATATTTATATTTACAGGTAGTTGATAAAGTAACGTCATCAAAGAGACAAGAACAAGACTCAAAAGAAGTATCAAACGACTACAAGTCAATAGAATTGGAAGAGGGATGACACAGGCACAGAAAAAGCAACATGCACACATTCAAACATCTGGGTACACTAGCCAGACATCTGATTGATTCCTCTAGTTCGAAACTCAAAAAGAATCAGACGTCTAGTTAATAAACTCAGACGTCTGAAAAGCATCCGGATATAAAAAATATATGAAAGCCAGACGTCTAGTTAATAAACACAGACGTCTGAAATGTAATCAGATACAAAAAATATATGAGGACCAGACGTCTGTTATATTTACCAGACGTCTGATTTTGAACTCGGCTGTGTAAATTCAAAGAACAACTGTCACATCCGAAAAGACACGTTCGCTTCTCTTCGCTGCAACTCTTCATACCATGAGAAGCGACCGTAGAGCACTTACTAACAATTGCAACTACACAAAGGATCTCCTCACCACTATAAATAGAATCGGAAATTCAAGAGAAGACCTCACCTTACTCACTTACGCTCTTAACTCTTATACTCTGATTTATTCCTGATCTTTAAGCAATCAAATACCCGTAGTTAACTCTTCCATATATTCAGAACTCCTCATTCAATATTCTATATACATAGATACATATATATATATATATATATATATATATATTGGAAGCAATAGCACTTAATAGTCAACATCCATGTTATTGAACACATTCTTGACAAAGAAACACTGCTATTGTAAACCTATTCCTCCGGGTCAAGTGAGGGTTAGTTGAAAGGAAATTCCGAATAGGAGCTTCGGGAATAGACGTAGGACGGGAGGTCCGAACCAGTATAAAATCCTAGAGTGATTATTTTAATTTACTTTTCTACTATCATATATCAAGTTATATTATATAGTTAGTTGTTTATACTTGCATATATATCCTATACGATCCACTCATATAGACTTTCAATTGGTATCATAGCAAGGTTTTGATCAAATAACAGTAACACTTTTTTTGAATCACTTCAATATGGCAAGTATTTTTCAAGAAGGACAATCCACGGCATGACCCCCACTCTTTAATGGATCTAACTATGCCTATTGGTCAACACGTATGAGAATTTTTATGGAAGCTAATGGTCTTGAAATTTGGTCAGCCACACAAGATAAATATGAAGCACCTACAGCTGCTATGAACACTTGGACTGATGCACAAAAGACCTTAACATCAAACAATGCTAAAGCTGTGAATGTTTTATTTTGCTCTTTAGACAAAAATGAATTTTCACGTGTCATGTTATGCACCACTGCATTTGGTATTTCACGTACCCTACAAATTACATATGAAGGTACAATAAAGGTCAAACAAACTAAGATTTCAATTTTACAAAACCAATTTTCTTCATTCAAAATGAAGCAAAATGAAACTATTGTCGACGTGTATTATAGATTTCAAACTGTCCAATCTTATGGCATTAGGAGTTAAATTTACTGATTTTGATTTAGTTTCTTGAATACTCAGCTCTTTAACATCAGATTGGGAAAGGAAGGTTTTAGCTATTGAAGAAGCTAACGTTCTTTCTACTTTCAAAGTTGAAGAGTTGATAGAAAATTTAATGTCCTATGAAGCTAATTTGCAGGCACGAAAAGAGCTTAATTCGGAGAAAAAGAATATAGCATTTCCAGCAACAAAAAATGATGACTCTGATTTAGATAAGAAGAAATAGTCTTCATTTCCAAGAATTATAATAGATTCAAGAAATTTAGAAAGATGACCAAAGTTCAAAAAGAAGGGAAGTCCAACATAACAAACCTATCTCAAATCAAGTGCTATGAATGTGATCAATATGGACATATGAAGAAGGATTTCCCTAAACTCAATAATCATAAAAAGAACAACAAAGTTCAAAAATTCAAAAAGAAGAAGGCTTTCAAAGTAACTTGGGATGACTCGGATTCTTCATCTTCTGAAAGTGATAGTGACGGAGAACGGGCTAATGTGTGTTTTATGGCACAAACTGAAGAGGTATGTCCTAAACTTAGCTATGATGAACTATTAGAACTTAGCATGGAATTAGATGATAAATTTAGAAAAATAAAAAAAATCGAACAAAGAATATATAGTCAAAATAAATAGATTAGAACTTGAGGTAAGAATGTTGAAAGATGAAAAAATTATTCTAGAAGAAGAACTTGAAATATCGCAAGAAAAAATCAGAAATAATTTGATAAAAAGTGAGAATATTACTATAGTAAAAGAGAATTTGTTAAAAGAAAATGTTGAGTTTAAAAATAGTATTGAATTATTGAAAATTGAAAATTGAAAATATAGAATTAAAAGTAAAATTAGATAAAATTACTAACAATGTGTCAAAATTTAATAAAGGAAAACAAGATTTGGAAAATCTTATCAAAACTTCAAAACCATCAGGTAATAGAAATGGAATAGGATTTAAAAATTCTTCTAAACAAAAAGGAAATGATGCTAAAAATATTAGTTTACCTAAGTCTAAATTGAATATCAAAAATATGAAAATTTGGATTCCTAAAACAAATAATAACTTGGTTAGACAAAAGCATATTAATAATTATCTAGAGAATGTAGTCTATAATAAAAATTATATTTATAAAGGTACCAAATCATCTTGGGTATGGCTGCCTTCCCCTAACAATTAGGACCCAAACAAAATATATGGGCACCAATTAAAACATTTTTTATTTTGTAGGTACCCAAAATAAAAAAATAAGGAGAAATGGATACTAGATAGCGGTTGCTCCAAGCATATGACCGAAAATTAAAAAACGTTATCAAATATAAGATACATCGATGGTGGAACGGTGACTTTTGGAGATAATTCAAAAGGATATGTCATAAGCATTGGAGAAGTCATCAACTCTGGTATATCTAACTCTCATATTATTACAAATGTTTTAGTAGTAGAAAATCTAAAACAAAACTTACTAAGCATTAGTCAATTATGCGATAAAGGTTTTCAAATAAATTTTGAAAAAGATAGATGTAATATTTTAGATAATAACAAACAACTCATTTTTGAAGGATTTAGAAACAAAAATATTTATGTATTAAACATGAATATAAATAAAAATTCAAACTTATGTTTAACCGCCAAACATGATGATCCATGGTTATGGCATAAACGATTTTGTCATATCAATTTTAAGAGTATTAATAAGTTAGAAAAATATTTTAGGTAAGAGGATTACCTAAAATGAATTACAAAGTAGAAAACTTATGTGACGATTGTCAAATTGAAAAATTAAAGAAAAGCTCTTTTAAGTCTAAAAATAATATTTCTACAAAACAATCATTAGAATTGTTACATTTAAATTTATTTGGACCGACACAAATACGATCTATAAATCACAACAAATATGTCTTCGTCATAGTTGATGATTTCTCAAGATATACATGGACTTTATTTTTAGAACATAAAAGTGACACTTTTGGTATGTTTAAGATATTTGCTAAAAGGATTAAAACACAAATGAACTTAAAAATTAAAAATATACGAAGTGATCACGGAGGAGAATTTGAAAACAATTTTTTACTAATTTTTGTAATAAAAAAGGAATAACTCATAATTTTTCTTTTCCTCGCACACCTCAACAGAATGGTGTTGTGGAAAGGAAAAATCGTACATTACAAGAATGTGCACGAACATTATTAAATAGCAGTGGTCTACCAAAATACTTTTGGGCTGAAGCTATTGCCACATCCTGTTATGTATTAAATCGAGTAACCATACGTCCTATGACAAAACAAACTTGTTTTGAAATATTTTTTGGTAAAAAACCTAAAGTATCATACTTTAAAACTTTCGGTTCAAAATATTTTATACTAAATACAAAAGATAACATAGGAAAATTTGACCCAAAGGCCGATGAAGGTGTTTTTGCTGGATATTCGGATCGTACCAAAGCTTATAGAATTTTTAATAAACGAAATAATACTATTGAAGAAAGTTTACATGTTTCCTTCGATGAAAATCTCTTTAATCGTAATATCAATGATGAAGAAGAAATTATCCCACTAATAAATTCAACGAAATCCGTTTGCAATGAAACAAATATTCAAAATAACACGTTAATATCATCTCCTAGGATTCTTAAGAATTATCCAAAAGATTATATCATTAGAGATTTTAATTCTAGAGTAACTAGAAATCAACTTAATCAAATAAGCCATATAGCTTTTGTGTCAAGTTTTGAACCAAAAAATTATAAAGAAGCTTCAAGTGACAATTTTTGGATAATAGCTATGCAAGAAGAATTAAATCAATTTGAACGTAATAATGTTTGGAAATTAATACCAAGACCTGAAGATCAAACAATTATAGGAACAAAATGGGTATTTAAAAACAAAGCAGATGAGAATGGAAATATTGTTAGAAATAAAGCTCGTTTAGTTGCTCAAGGCTATAATCAAGAAGAAGGTATCGATTACGATGAAACCTTTGCTTCAGTAGCAAGATTAGAGGCCATTCGTACATTACTTGCCTTTGCAACTCATCATAATTTCAAACTATTTCAAATGGATATCAAAAGTGCTTTTTTAAATGGTTTTATTAAGGAAAATGTATACGTCAAACAACCACCATTATTTGTTCACGAAAAATATCCCTATCATGTTTTTAAATTACATAAAGCACTATGTGGATTAAAACAAGCCCCTTGTGTATGGTACGTACGTCTTAAAAATCACTTAATAACACTGTTTTTCATATAGGCAAAATAGATACAACTTTATTTATTAAAAGAGAAAATAACGATATCTTAGTTGTATAAATTAATGTTGATGATATCATCTTTGGTTCAACCAACGAAAATCTATGTAATCAATTTTCAAATATTATGAAAAATGAATTTGAAATGTCACACATGGGAGAATTAAATTTCTTCTTAGGTCTACAAATAAAATAGCTCGAAAATGGAATTTTTATTCGCCAAGAAAAATATTGTAATGATTTATTACGGCGATTTGAAATGGATAAAACATCAAGCAAACCAACACCAATGAGTACCACTGTTTACTTAGAAAAAGATGAAAATGGAAAAGATTTTGATAAAAAGTTATATCGAAGCATGATTGGTTCTTTACTTTATTTAACGGCCAGTCGACTTGATATTATGATGAGTGTATGTCTTTGTGCTCGATTTCAAGCAAAACCAAAATAATCTCATCTACGAGCTGTTAAGCGTATTTTACGTTATCTATCTAGTACTAGAGATTATGGTTTGTTTTACCCAAAAGGATCATCGTTTGAACTTGTTTCATATAGCGATGCGGATTTCGATGGATGTAGAACAAATCGTAATAGTACTAATGGAACTTGTCACTTTATCGTACAATCTCTAGTTTCATAGTTAAGCAAAAAGCAAAATTGTGTTTCTTTATCTACTTGCGAAGCCGAACACATCTCCACAGCTCTAGCATGTGCACAAGTGATATACATGCAACAAACACTAACAGATTTCGGTAAAATTATCAATAAATATCTAATATATTGTGATAACACAAGTGCTATAAATTTATCAAAAACCCCTGTTAATCACTCACGAACCAAGCATATAGATATACGACATCATTTTCTACGAGACAATGTTGAAAAAGGAACTATTTCATTAGAATACGTAAATACCGAAAATCAAGTAGCCAACATTTTTACAAAACCGTTAAATGAACAAACTTTCATTACACTCCGACGAAGTTTAGGTATTTGCTCACTTCATGACCTTTCTCCTTAAAAAATTAATAACTTCATTTAAGGCTAAGTTTAGTTATCTACTTTATTACCACAAATTATACTTATTTCTGAACCTTTAAATTTTTAGTTAGTTTATTTGTCTATGAATAATGTTTTCAACTTATATATATATAAACTATATACAAACAATTTATAAATAACATAATATAGCAATGTCTTCTGGGGACTCCTATATTTCAATCTCCATCTCAAAACCATCAACGGACAGCTCGGTTGACACACCACAACGGCTTCCTACGCCTACACCAAAGCAGGAGCCAACAAATAGGTGGTCCTCGTATCGTACGGTTTTACTCCCGATAATAATAAAGCCAAAAAATCTTTGTTTGTTTCTCCTAACACAAAGGAGAAAATTGATGAAATTCATCATTATCAGAAACAACAGATAGATCTTCAACGAGAGCTATATTTCGAACAAAAAGTTACGGCGCAACAGCTAAGCTTTTTAGAGCAATTGGCGATGAAGTTTTGTTCATCACGAAAGAAAGATGTTCATGAACTGCTACCAAAACCTTGCAGTTCCTTGGATCCATCTTCTTCGTATCGTACTTCTTCAGACCCTTCACCAAGACGATATTCCGGCTCCCCACGGACCCACGAACATGGAAATATATGGTCTCCACTTAGACCATGGAGGGATAGCGAGTCAGGAGATCGTAAAACTCCGTCACCTTCTAAATAAATAAAACATATATGTATCTATACTTATGTGTTATTTTATTTTATTTTAACAATAAAATTATTTGTTATCAAAATTCGATAAATAAGTTAAACCATCAAACCTTAGGCTATTTTTAGCCAAACCGCCAATTCCAAACGTCTGACAATAACCTTCAGACGTCTGACACAATGATATACTAATTAAAAATTAAGCATTGTACATATGTCAGACGTCTGATATACCCCCCAGACGTCTGAACTTAAGCTATGCCTCCTAAAAATATAAACTAGAGAATTTCAGACGTCTAAAACATTGAACCAGACGTCTGACTAAGTTCTTTGTCACAAATACTTACAAAATTTACCTAAACCAGATGTCTGACATATAAAACCAGACGTCTGATTAAACTTTCTGCATATTTAATCTTATATATTCGACCAAACCAGACGTCTACTCCAAAGACCAGACGTCTGTTTGTATCTTCTGTACAATTTTTAGGGCAAACCAGACGTCTGATTTCAAATCTAGACGTTTGGAATTCAATCGACCATTTATATATACCCAGATAACGTCATTTTTTTCCTTTATCTCAAAATTATTCCTATCTACGATTTACTACGTGACGATTTTCTTCAAAATCGACGTCTTTAACAAAATTAAATCAAAATGCCTCCTCGCACTAAGAATATCAAAGTTTCGAAACGCAAACAAGACCAGCCCACTTCATCTTCAAACCCTCAGGTATGCTCCTCTCGCAAAACAGTCCAAACTATCTGAGAATGAACCTCCAAAGGAAGCCTTGACATCTCCTTCAAAGGCTAGCACTTCTGAAAAAGAAGAACCAAAGGAAGATGATCCAAATAAAGCTTCCTGTGACGCCCCACCTCTATACCCACGCTAGCCAAGAACACTCCGGAGTAGTGCTGTCAACTAGCACGGAGAATAAGGCTGTTGAGGAGCGACCATCCATGTAATTGCTTATCACACGGTGGCTATAAATAATCTTCGGAAACAAACATAGAAATAATCATATCACAAATCAGTCACAGATATCCATATCACAAAGGCGGAAGAAGATATGAATATATAACTAACACATGAAAGTGTACATCAGAGTAGTGGTCAGTAAGATCCACGATAATACAAAAGAATAGCAACACGTGCTATACAAAAGAATACAACTATGAGTCTATATCTCAAGTGTATACAACAAAAACTGCTAATCTAAATAGTTAGCCAAAAGTCAGAGTGATGAATCCCTGGGAAGAAGTCAAGCAGAAGCACCTATAACATTTCGGTCTGACCCGAGTATTATTTAAGAAAATAATAAACGGGTCAGTCTAGCTATAAATATCAGATGACATGATATAACATAAAAGATATGGCATAAACATAAACATCCATAATGACATACCACTATAAGTATGTAAATAATGATCAACAGAAGATCAATCAATAAGAGATAATCAATATCACAAGAATCTTCTCAAAGATTCGGAAAGGGCATCATACCCCAAACTTGTACTCATAACAAGTCAATGACATAAATTCTAGAAATCAATGCAAGAAGTCCAGAAATCATAGAAAAGAGAAAGAGGCCTATCACATGACGGTCCGAAGACCAAGGGGAGCTACCCCACATGTGTGAATGGAATCACACAGATTAAGGTCCAGACTAACCAAAAAGCAAAAAGGTATGTGTGAGTGGAATCACACAAGTGGTGTCTAGTCTAACCTCGCAACAAGAGACATCGCACAGTTGCTAGTCTAAATCATCAGAATGATCGTCATGATCAACGAGAAGTGTCAATTACACTAAGCTAGTAAATATAGAAGTTTAGCTTCATGTCCCATAACCACTTGCTTAACTTAAATATTTACGAACAAACTGTAAATCTTCACTAATAAAATTGTCACAAGAGGTTCAATCGAACAAGTCCAAGAATTAACCGACGAAGTGAACGCAAGCGTTTCATACCACTTGTTTTACTAAGTCGTTTAATTAGATTTCTCATCCGAGTGAGGTAAAGGTTTGTATATACTAATAGATTGGAAAACGGTTTAAGAAAAGAGCTTTGTTATTAAAAATAGAGTTGAAATTGTTTGTTAAAAGAGTTTTGATATTTACTACTAGTATTGAAACCTTTATATTATAAAGTGACAAAACACAGAAGCAATTGTAGAAACAATCAGTCACAACAATCGCATACAGATATGTGAATAAAATCCAAGGAAATCAGCTCAATGTTTTTCAGATAAGATCCCCTACGGAGGGGGGGTCCGGGGGGGTGGCAACCCCCCAAGGTGGGGGTGCGGGGGCAACGCCACCGCTTACGGGGTTCGACCTGCCCGGTCAGGTCGCGGGGGTCCAGGGGGCAGCGCCCCCGTCCAAAACGGTACGACTTAGTGAAGACAAAATGAGGTCTAACGACCTAAGAGGGATAGGGTCGAGCGACCTAATGGTTGCGACCTAGGGGTCTAAGGGGCACGACCTAGTGGTCCAGCGACCTAAAGGGTAAAGGTCATGCGACCTAAAATGGGTTCGCGACCTAACACTCAAACGACCTAAAGAAATTAAGGAGCCGAGCGACCTATAAGAAGCAGCGACCTAAGTAGAAACGAGGCCCAACGACCTAGGGGTTAGGTCATGCGAGTTAAGAAGGTCAGCGACCTAACAGAGACACGCGACCTAATAAAGGAACGCGACCTAAAGGCACGCGACCTAGCGACTTAAGAGGCGAGCGACCTAAGTGTTATGACCTAAGAGTCGAACGACTTAGCGTGGAAGCGGCCTAAAAGCCAAACGGCCTAACGACCTAAGGTCATACGACCTAGCGACCTAAAGCCATACGACCTAACGACCTAAGGTCATACGACCTAGCGACCTAAAGCCATACGACCTAGCGACCTAAGGTCCATACGACCTACGACCTAAGGTCCATACGACCTAACTCCGTAGACGTTAGAAATGGCCAGGACGATCTACGACCTAAGGTCCATACGACCTACGACCTAAGGCTCAACGACCTAATTCCGAGGCTAACGACCTAACGCTGCAGGGGGCATTTAAGGCCAGAAACGACCTACGACCTAAGGCTCAACGACCTAATTCCGAAGTGAAGATTCAAGGCAGTGCGACCTAGCGCGATAACACGTGAACGACCTAAGGGTTAGGTCGCGAACGACCTAAGGGTTAGGTCGCGAGCGACCTAACTCCGAACACACGAAAATGGCCAGAACGACCTAAGTGCAGAAAATTCACCAAAACGCTAAAAATTGGAGTTTTTCGCCAATCCAATCCAAACCAAATGCAAATGTGCATGCAAAAGTGATAGGGAATCATTCCCAACAACCCAAGATAGTTATAGACAAGAATGTGAGTTAAAAATCTCACCTTTGCACCAAATATCAATGAAAATGAAGTTTTAAGCAAGCAAGAATCAATCCTTCTTCTATCTAAGCACAAGAAGCTTGAATCCAATGTCTTCTTCTTGAATTTGGAGTAGAAAGATGGATTGCAATTGAATTTGAGTTTTGGAATTTTAATTTCCCATTCCCTCCACCATTAATGCCAAAGCTTGATTAGTTAGGAAATTTATGAAGAGTGAGGAGAAGAGGGTTGGAACTTGAGCTTAATAGGCTAAACCAACCCAAAGTCCAAAGCGGGAAAAGTTAGTGAAATTTCACTAACTCCAAACCTATCGATGTTTATACTTAAAAAAAGTCGTAAACGACATTTCGAACTCAATGGAAGTGGTCTTGAGTCCTAATTTGACCGTTTGCAAAAAGTAGCTTTTCGGACCAAAATCCGATTAACGAGTTAATATTTAAATAAAATATTTAAATACAAACTCGATAAATATGCGGGTTGTTACACTTCCCCAAAGGAAATCTAGAATTTGGGAATCGTAATTTTTATATTTTTGGATATAAAGTTTGTAAAAGTCTATTATTGTAACCCCTTCATGTTATTAATGAAATTTTTCTTTTTGTTTGACGATTGGCTTCAATGTTGTACTTCTTTTTGATAATGCCAAAGGGGAATCATATAACATTAAAAATAAGCACATATTCAGGGGGAGATTTATAATCTATAAGTACATTGAATAGTTGTCATCATCAAAAAGGGGGAGATTATTAGGAAATCAATTCTATGGTTTCGATGACAACAACTATACAATGAAAATCGAATTTACATATATATTTATATTTACAGGTGGTTGATAAAGTAACGTCATCAAAGAGATGTAACGACCCGAAAATTCGATGGTTTAAAATGAGTTAATTTAATAAGATTTTTAATTTAATTTGGAAAGAAATAAAGTCTTAAAATTTATGATGAAGAAAAAGTTAGAAATTTAAATATAGCAATTGAAATTTAGACTTATAAATTCAAAATGTAAGTGAAATCAATTGAAATTATGAAATTTGTCATACTTGGTTATAAGTTTAATATAAGAAACAAACGGGAATATTAAATTAACTAATGACATGTTATAATCAGAAGTATAATGGAAATGCTATTAATTTAATATAATAAGAAGGTAAGTAATAAATAAATGATTGTAAACTTTAGTAAATAAAGGCGAGT
Organism: Allium cepa; assembly: GCA_030765085.1. NCBI lineage: Eukaryota > Viridiplantae > Streptophyta > Magnoliopsida > Asparagales > Amaryllidaceae > Allium > Allium cepa. Next base: position 441,213,336 of record CM060938.1, on the reverse strand, counting down.
ATTGAATTTATCAATGAAATAAAATATTGATTAATGGAAATTGAATGTGAATTGAGGTAATAAAGTAATGCAGGACAATAAATAATTTAATTAGTACAATCCCCATTTTTATTTGTAAACAATTATAAGGTTTTAATTTATTGAAATTTTAAAATTAGGAAATAGATTCAAAATTTATATTAGATAACGAATTGCAATAATTAAAGATAATAATTAATGGATTAAATGGAATACCAATTTATTTATAAAGTGAATATAAGTGAATGTAACAAAATGAATAGGAAATGCTAATTTATTCATAAAGTGATAGTTGATGTGAAAAGGAATGGAATCAAGATGGAATGATTAATGGGATTTAGGATCTTAATTTGTATGTGTGCATTAATTTATAATGAATGGGAAAAACGAATCAATTAAGATATGTATTTATTTCTTTAGTATGTTGCATAAAATTTGGAAATCAGTTGCAGTCAAAGGAGATTAAGTAGCACGTTAAATGGGAAATAAATTAATTAATACATTAATGATGTGTAATATAATTCATTGTTAATTATACCCACACAATGTCAATTTATTAAATAGCAAGATTTTGAATCAATAAACGAATTTATTTGGATTTCAGTTTATAATCAATAACATTTAATGTGGAATCAATTACAATTAATTGATTTAAATTATGCAGTTAGGGTAGATTTGATTTGTCATTGAAGATGGTTAATTTATAAGATGTAATTTATGATAAGCCTATTTACTTTATGAAGTTGTTTGATTTAAAGATTTGGAAGCAAGATTTATTATTTGGATTCAAGTGTAAAATTCAATAAATTGAATTTATTGCAAATAAATGAAATTCAACATTTATTATTACGTTAATTGAAACTAGATGTAATGGGAGGATATTGTTATAATAGATTTTGAATCAAATATTGATTTCATCAGGGGTAATAAAGAAAGTACGTTGAATACAAGAATGGAAATAAAGATTTACAACTTTTTGAGATTCGAACTATAATAATTGGATTTAATTGCAATAAAATGAAATTTAATATTTAAATATTATGTAAATATAAATTTAGATGAAATTTGAAGATATTTACGTAATAGAGTATGAGTCCAATGGTAGTCTCATCTATTGGATACTAATAGATTGAATAATTGAATGAAAGTCAATTAAAGGGAATTATTGCAAATTAATTTATAATTTGTGAATATAATTAAATTGAAATTTAACGATGAAATGAACAAATTTGTTAACTCTAAATTGACATCTAGATTTGGTTTAATTAATGTGAATGATTAAGAAAATAAAAGTGTTAAAGATTGTCAATTTCAGAATTTAAATAGGAAAATTTGATTTAATTAATTAATTTTAATTTATTTAATTTATGTAAAAATAGCCATTTTGGCCACTGACTCGGATTTTGACGAAACTAGTTTCATCAGATCTGTAACGGTGAATTATTGTAGGATTACAAGTTTCGTAGCGATCGGACTTGCCATTTGATCGTACGGACTTGAAACGCCTTGAAATCAATTGAAATCAATTTGAAAAATATTGATTTTAGCATATATTTTTCATAAGATGCAATTTGAACAAAAAACCTTTTCCATTGCATTTAAAATATTTTAAAACATCTATTTTGATATATGGGTTGATCCAATTTCGTTCCGGGGATAGAACGGGCTTTTTGGGCCACTTTGTCGTTAGCACGTACATCTATGTTACCCGATCCATCCTATTTCCACTTTACCTATAAATATCTTGCTATAAACCCTAGCTTCCCTAATTCTTATTTGTCTATACGTAAATTTATTCTATTCCTCCTCCTCAATGGCAGACAAAAAAATTCCAGATCCAAATTCATTTCGAAATCAAAGTCAAAAATTCAAAGTCCTCAGAAAAATTTCAAAAAAATATATGTTGAAGCTCTCGATGGGTGTAATGTCCTGGTGGAATTTTTTTTCAATCCGATTCATCGTTTGCCTAGAATTTTGAGTTGAACCTCAGTCGTCCATGGGCTAGGGTTTAGATCCAACGGTGGATTCGCGATGTTACGACGATCGAAAGGCATGAAATCGAAGAGGGTGCTGAGGGAAGGAGATCTATGCGGCCAAGTCGTGTTGTTTGTCGCTGTTTCTCCATGATTGGCCATAAAGGGGAGCGACGGCGGCTGCAAAATTGGGGGCCGTGGAGGTCGCGCGAGGTGCCAGGGTGGGCGGCCTGAAGCAGTGGGGTCGTCGCGAGGTTCGTTCGTCTGGACGAAGGCGATCGTGGCGGCCGTAAAAATTGGTGGAAGGAGGCGTGGTTCGTGGCAGCTGTGGTGGGTATCGCGTGCGTTAGGGTTTCAGTATCAACGAACGATGTTCGGTTGCTTGTGATGACGTGGACGAAAAGGTGTTTTATTTATTTAATTTTATTTTGGAATTTAAATGTTCAAATCTATATAACTTCCACATACGATATCAGAATTTCACACGGTTTCTGGCGTTAGGATCGTAACTAAATTCCGGAGACTTTGACGTAGGTTTGGACAGATTCTAAGGCTGTTGAATTTTTGGGTTTAAATTGGATTTAAATTCAATTTAAATCCCAAAGGTGAGTGTTTTAACCCACTCACAACTTCTAAGATTTTTTATGTTTGTTAAATTGACTTATGATGTGCTTAGAAATTTAATTATAGCTGTTTGACATATATTTCATCATTATCTCAGTTAATTTGGCAATTCATTTAACTTACTTGTTATTTAATTCATTTTTACATATAAACTGCCAGTTAAAATTTTTGTTAAATTTATTTATTATTGCATATAAACTACAGTTTAACAGTTATTTAATTCATTATTGAAAAATTAACTGCCAGTAATTAATTATTATTTATTGATGTGATTGTTTGAATTGGATGATAATTTGGTAAATGTTTGATGATTGATTGATGGATGAATGGATGTTGTATTTATGTTGTATAAACAGCAAGTTACTATGCATTTTCATTTCATTCGGGATTGAGGTTGAAACGATATACAACCGCATTTTTATTTTTAAACTGCGGATTGAAATGATAAATATCCGTACTACTTGACCATAGGATAGAAAATTATATACAGGCACTGCGGTATATATATATATAATTATTTTTAAAATAATTTTCTATGGTTTTGGAAAGAATACGGTTTAATAAATATTAAATTTTGATATATATATATATAGTAAAAAAAATTGAATTTAGCTATGTATAAATTTGTTTTGAATTTTAAGATGAGCTAAATAGTGAAGTTGATTTCGTTTATATAATATGGTTAAGAATATATTTGAAATTCTATTGCATATAGAGTTTATAATAACTCAAATAAAAGTAAGGTTGAAGATAAATGTGAATATGATTTGAATTAAAGTATTTAAGAATTTTCCTCGAAAAAATTGTTTTGAAATGTAAATAAATTGAGATTTAAAAGGTATGATCTTATAACTTGATTTTGATTTGAGAATTTAAATGAATATCAAATTAACGTAAAGAATATTATCAAGTTAATTTAATTAAAAGAATATCTTGTTATTGAAGTTTAAGGGTTTTACCTGAAAAATATTTGTTTAGTAAGTAAATATTTCAAATTTAAATAATAGGAATTGGATTTGATATATATTAAATTATCAAAGAATCCATTTTGAAATAGTGGAATATTTAAAGATTTAAATATATGAACTATAAAGTTTTGAAATATAGAATATTTAAGCTTTGAAATATATAGGAATTAAAATGGTTTATTTGGAGGTTCAAATTGATATTGAGAATTTATTATGAAATTTAAAGAAGCTGTTTATTTTATAAAGTAATATAGTATTTGAACCATTAAGTATTAAAAGTTATGTTTCAAAGCTCTGGTTTCAAGGTATATAGTTTTGAAAAGGCTATGATTTTTGGAAAAGGTATATTTGAAATAAGAGTGATATCATATTGATTTGGGTCTTTAAAATATAAATGATATCGTATTTATATAGTTTTGAAATGAATGTTTTATTCTGGTTTTTAAAGGTATAAATTATTTTGAAATAACCGCGGTGTTATAATAACGATTGGTTGTTGAAGAGACCGGGATCGGAAGTTGTCATACTCTCTGCCAACCCCCAAAACCACTTTAACAACCGTGTACGCGGTGGAGATTCCAGAATGAAGTAGGATGGTGGTGGCGTTTCCTTTGAGGTAAATACGTGGACCCAACTCCCGTGAGTTGGCATAAGGTGGCTAAAACAGGAGCGATTGACGGGTTAATTGAGGTAGCACCTTTGATCGTACGCATCCCTTCGATATTATACTTTGACCTTTGGATTGATTCGGTGGCCACTTTTGATTTCTTTGATTTGGGGGTGTTGTTCGCGGTGGACGGTAGTAGCAGCTACACGTTACCACCGACCCGGAAGCGTAATTAGTATATCTACCCTGGCATTGTCTAGTTGTGCATTGTCACCTACCCTATCGCGCCTTGTACGAGTTTGGATTTCTCCCGTAGCCCGTATGGTATCCTCTAGTGGTTTCCCAATCAGGAGGGACTATGATATTGGATGGACTACTGGGACTATTACGTGTTAAGGGGAATATTGGGTCACTCATTAATGCTAAGAAAAAAGTAAGTTTATTTTATTAGACACTATTATAATAGCGAAATATACTACATAGTAAATAGTTTAATGGATCCTTAGGAAATGTAAATCCCGAGCATCTCTTGAGTTACAACACTCATATTTATTCCTGTTGATTTAACTTACATAAGATATTTTAGTTCTGACTCGAGTGTTTTGTCCTTTCAATTCGCTCGGGTCAGACCGAGCGTTTCAGGATTTTGAAGACCTTAGCTTCGGAAGACGAACACGGAGATTTATATTATTATTATTATTATTCCACTATACTCATACTGTTCCGCTGCATTGTTATTGGTATGTGTAACTCTGATAAATGTGTAAGGCTAATCGAATATTTTGTAAACCAGCTTTATAAACTGTATATTTGATTAGTATATTTTATCCTTCTACTGTGAGATTCTATTTTGTTTTATTTCTTTCTTGTTTTTTTTATTTACCCCATAAAAATCCGCCCTTCCGTATGGTTTGAATTGACATGTGTGTCGACTTGAATCGTGCGAAAAGGCGGGATATTACAAATGTGGTATCAGAGCTTTGGTTTAGTGAAAACCTTAGCTTTGTGGGGTCTGATTCTTTATTAATAGGGTAATAATACCCTATGGGAGTCGGTGAGTGTATATACGAGAGAGCGTATTTGTTAGTGTTATAAATAGGTTTTAATATTATGTTAATATGTTCCGTTTTGTATTTATAAATTCTGGTTGGTGCATGGGACGCTGTGACATCAATAGGAATTTCTAAACACTTAATAGGACAGACCGACATAATATTTGTTTTAATATAGGTGAATGAAGTAATTTTGCCTATTATATTTTAAATATAAAAAGTAAATTTTTATAAAGATTATAATTGGTTGTAATATATTTGGTTGTTAGGTGATGAAATTTTTTAAATAACTGTGAAATAAGATTGAAAATAAGATAAATGAAATTGGAAACTTTAAGCTTCAGTTCCGAGATTTTTGAAAATTTCTTTCGAATAATTTTGGAATATAATATTGTTTATAAGTATTTTCTGATATGAATATTTCAATATAAATTGAAAGGATTATTTTAAAAAGGAATTTCGCAAAGAAAAATTTCTGTACTACCCTCTTTGTCGCTGGAAAATAATTTCGGTGATGAGTACACGCATCATCGACATTCATTTTCGAGTTTCGAAGTGGGAAGGCCGTTGTAGTCGTTTTACTACAGATTTATTTTGATGAACAAAAATGAATTTTTAATTTATTTTAAAAATACTTGGATATAGGTAAGTTGTAATTATATTTATCTATTATTTTAAAATAATTTGAAATTAAACTCGGTATTTAATTCTTAAGTTTCCATTAATTAATAGTTTTAATTAATGCAGTGAAACGGAATTTAACTAATAAATGAAACACTAAATGAAACTGTAAGAAATAAATGAATATAATTGAGAAATGCATAAATGGAACGCAATAAAAAGAAACTTACATGACCTGAATAAATGAAAATGAATAGAATTAATAAGAATAAACTAATCATTGTTGTTGTTGTTTTGTTTATGGTTGTTTGAGTAAGGGTATTTTAAAATTGTTTGGATGAATGAATAATCTATTTATTTTCACCTAAGACAGTTGAGTGAAGGGTACACTTAGTAGTTTTTCTTCATTCCGTACAATTTAAAGTTTGAACCCGAACAACTATTTGTTTTGTTTGATGAATGAATGATTGATTTGTGCTGTTTCATTGTGATGGTTGTATACCTGGTTGCAAGCGATTGTTATAGGTATTGATTGTTTGTTGGTACTTGAAAACAATTGCTACTGCAGTTGGTTCCGTGATATAAGCGTAAATTGCCCAACAAATAGGTACGTTTTTTCGGATTTCGGTTTATAGCGTTATTATATTATTTTTCCCGTGTTGGGATATATTATTTTGGAAAGTATATGTTATATATTGTTATTTTGATATTATATTTTCTCCCGAGCCTCTCCATACAAAGGAGACTCTGCCGAAATTTTTTGTAAATTTTGGACTTAGCAATTTTTTGAAAATGATTTCCAAACTTTATTTATTTAAGTATAAAAGGATTTAATAGTTATAAATCGGTATATTTCATTTAAAATTAATTAATTTTTTAAATTTATTTGTTATAGATTTAATACTTTAAATAAGATATATTGATTTCTTAATTCTTCTTTTCCCTTCTTTTACTTTTCGGGGACGAAAAGTTTTGAGTGGGGGAGAGTGTAACGATCCAAAAGTTCGATGGTTTAAAATGAGTTAATATAAAAAGATTTTTAATTGAATTTGGAAAGAAATAAAGTCTTAAAATTTATGATGAAGCAAATGTTAGAAATTTAAATATAGCAATTGAAATTTAGATTTACAAATTCAAAATGTAAGTGAAATCAATTGAAATTATGAAATTTGTCATACTTGGTTATAAGTTTAATATAAGAAACAAACGGGAATATTAAATTAACTAATGAAATGTTATATCAGAAGTATAATGGAAATGCTACTAATTAAATATAATAAGAAGGTAAGTAATAAATAAATGATTGTAAACTTTAGTAAATAAAGGCAAGTATTGAATTTATCAATGAAATAAAATATTGATTCATGGAAATTGAATGTGAATTGAGGTAATAAAGTAATGCAGGACAATAAATAATTTAATTAGTACAATCCCCATTTTTATTTGTAAACAATTGTAAGGTTTTAGTTTATTGAAATTTGAAAATTAGGAAATAGATTCAAAATTTATATTAGATAACGAATTGCAATAAGTAAAGATAATAATTAATGGTTAAATGGAATACCAATTTATTTATAAAGTGAATATAAGTAAATGTAACAAAATGAATAGGAAATGCTAATTTATTCATAAAGTGATAGTTGATGTGAAAAGGAATGGAATCAAGATGGAATGATTAATGGGATTTAAGATCTTAATTTGTATGTGTGCATTAATTTATAATGAATGGGAAAAACGAATCAATTAAGATATCTATTTATTTCTATAGTGTGTTGCATAAAATTTGGAAATCAGTTGCAATCAAAGGAGATTAAGTAGCACGTTAAATGGGGAATAAATTAATTAATACATTAGTGATGTGTAATATAATTCATTTTTAATTATACCCATACAATGTCAATTTATTAAATAACAAGATTTTGAATCAATAAACGAATTTATTTGGATTTCAATTTATAATCAATAACATTTAATGTGGAATCAATGACAATTAATTGACTTAAAATATGCAGTTAGGGTAGATTTGATTTGTCATTGAAGATGGTTAATTTATAATATGTAATTTATGATAAGCCTATTTACTTTATGAAGTTGTTTGATTTAAAGATTTGGAAGCAAGATTTATTATTTGGAATGAAGTGTAAAATTCAATAAATTGAATTAATTGCAAATAAATGAAATTCAACATTTATTATTACGTTAATTGAAACTAGATGTAATGGGAGGATATTGTTATAATAGATTTTGAATCAAATATTGATTTCATCAGGGGTAATAAAGAAAGTACGTTGAATACAAGAATGGAAATAAAGATTTACAACTTTTTGAGATTCGAACTATAATAATTGGATTTATTTGCAATAAAATGAAATTTAATATTTAAATATTATGCAAATATAAATTTAGATGAAATTCGAATATATTTACATAATAGAGTATGAATCCAATGGTAGTCTCATCTATTGGATACTAATAGATTGAATAATTGAATGAAAGTCAATTAAAGGGAATTATTGCAAATTTAATTTATAATTTGTGAATATAATGAAATTGAAATTTAACGATGAAATGAACAAATTTATTAACTCTAAATTGACATCTATATTTGGTTTAATTAATGTGAATGATTAAGAAAATAAAAGTGTTAAAGATTGTCAATTTCAGAATTTAAATAGAAAATTTGATTTAATTAATTAATTTTAATTTATTTAATTTATGTAAAAATAGCCATTTTGGCCACTGACTCGGATTTTGACGAAACTAGTTTCATCGGATCCGTAACAGTGAATTATTGTAGGATTTCAAGTTTCGTAGCGTTCGGACTTGTCGTTTGATCGTACGGACTTGAAATGCCTTGAAATCAATTGAAATAAATTTGAAAAATATTGATTTTAGCATAAATTCTTCATACGATGCAATTTGAACCTAAAACCTTTTCCATTGCGTTTAAAATATTTTAAAACATCTATTTTGATATATGGGTTGATCAAATTTCGTTCTGGAGACAGAACGGGCTTTTTGGGCCACTTTGTCGTTAGCGCGTACATCTATCTTACCCGATCCATCCTATTTCAACTTTGTCTATAAATATCTTGCTATAAACCCTAGACTACCTAATTCTTATTTGTCTATACGTAAATTTATTCTATTCCTCCTCCTCAATGGCAGACAAAAAAATTCCAGATCCAAATTCATTTCGAAATCAAAGTCAAAAATTCAAAGTCCTCAGAAAAATTTCAAAAAAATATATGTTGAAGCTCTCGATGAGGGTAATGGCCTGGTGGAATTCGTTTTTCAATCCGATTCATCGTTTGCCTAGAATTTCGAGTTGAACCTCGGTCGTCCATGGGCTAGGGTTTAGATCCAATGGTGGATTCGCGATGTTACGACGATCGGAAGGCGTGAAATCGAAGAGGGTGCTGAGGGGAGGAGATCCATGCGGCCAATTCGTGTCGTTTGTTGTTGTTTTCGCCGTGATTGGCCATAAAGGGGAGCGGCGGCGGCTGCAAAATTGGGGGCCGTGGAGGTCGAGCGAGGTGCAGGGTGGGCGGCCTGAAGCAGTGGGGTCATCGCGGGGTTCGATCGTCTGGACGAAGGCGATCGTGGCAGCCGTAAAAATTGGTGGAACGAGGCGTGGTTCGTGGCGGCTACGGTGGGTATCGCGTGCGTTAGGGTTTCAGTATCAACGAACGATGTTCGGTTGCTTGTGATGACGTGGACGGAAAGGTGTTTTATTTATTTTATTTTATTTTGGAATTTAAACGTTCCAATCTATATAACTTCCACCTACGATATCAAAATTTCACATGGTTTCTTTTGTTAGGATCGTAATTAAATTTCGAAGACTTTGACCTAGTTTGGACAGATTCTAAGGCTGCTGAATTTTTGGGTTTAAATTGGATTTAAATTCAGTTTAAATCCCAAAGGTGAGTGTTTTAACTCACTCACAACTTCTAAGATTTCTTATGTTTGTTAAATTGACTTATGATGTGCTTAGAAATTTAATTATAGCTGTTTGACATATATTTCATCATTATCTCAGTTAATTTGGCAATTCGTTTAATTTACTTGTTATTTAATTCATTTTTGCATATAAACTGCCAGTTAAAATTTTTGTTAAATTTATTTATTATTGCATATAAACTACAGTTTAACAGTTATTTAATTCATTATTGAAAAATTAACTGCCAGTAATTAATTATTATTTATTGATGTGATTGTTTGAATTGGATGATAATTTGATAAATGTTTGATGATTGATATGATGGATGAATGGATGTTGTATTTATATTGTATAAACTGCAAGTTACTATGCATTTTCATTTCATTCGGGATTGCGGTTTGAAATAATATACAACCGCGTTTTTATTTTTAAATTGCGGATTGAAATGATAAATATCTGTATCATTTGACCGTAGGATAGAAAATATCACTTGATCATAGGATAGAAAATTATATACAGGCAGCGCGGTATATATATATAATTATTTTTGAAATGATTTTCTATGGTTTTGGAAAGAATACGGTTTAATAAATATTAAATTTTGATATATATATATATATAGTAAAAAAATTTGAATTTAGCTGTGTATAAATTTGTTTTGAATTTTAAAATATGCTAAATAATGAAGTTGATTTCGTTTATATAATATGGTTAAGAATATATTTGAAATTCTATTGTATGTAGAGTTTATAATAACTCAAATAAAAGTAAGGTTGAAGATAAATGTGAATATGATTTGAATTAAAGTATTTAAGAATTTTCCTCGAAAAATTTTTTTTGAAATGTAAATAAATTAAGATTTAAAAGGTATGATCTTATAACTTGATTTTGATTTGAGGATTTAAACGAATATCAAATTAATGTAAAGAATATTATCAAGTTAATTTAATTAAAAGAATATCCTGTTATTGAAGTTTAAGGGTTTTACCTGAATAATATTTGTTTAGTAAGTAAATATTTCAAATTTAAATAACAGGAATTGGATTTGATATATATTAAATTATCAAAGAATCCATTTTGAAATAGTGGAATATTTAAAGATTTAAATATATGAACTATAAAGTTTTGAAATATAGAATATTTAAGGTTTAAAATATATGGGAATTAAAATGGTTTATTTGGAGGTTCAAATTGATATTGAGAACTTATTGTGAAATTTAAAGAAGCTGTTTATTTTATAAAGTAATATAGTATTTGAACCATTAAGTATTAAAAGTTATGTTTCAAAGCTCTGGTTTCAAGGTATATAGTTTGAAAAGGCTATGATTTTTGGAAAAGATATATTTGAAATAAGGGTGATATCATATTGATTTTGGTCTTTAAAATACAAGTGATATCGTATTTATATAGTTTTGAAATGAATGTTTTATTCTGGTTTTTAAAGGTATAAATTATTTTGAAATAACCGCGGTGTTATAATAACGATTGGTTGTTAAAGAGACCGGGATCGGAATTTGTCATACTCTCTGCCAACCCCGAAAACCACTTTAACAACCGTGTACGCGGTGTAGATTCCAGAATGAAGTAGGATGGTGGCGGCGTTTCCTTTGAGGTAAATACGTGGACCCAACTCCCGTGAGTTGGCATAAGGTGGCTAAAACAGGAGCGATTGACGGGTTAATTGAGGTAGCACCTTTGATCGGACGCATCCCTTCGATATTATACTTTGACCTTTGGATTGATTCGGTGGCCACTTTTGATTTGTTTGATTTGGGGGTGTTGTTCAAGGTGGGCGGTAGTAGCAGCTACACGTTACCACCGACCCGGAAGCGTAATTACTATATCTACCCTGGCATTGCCTAGTTGTGCCATGTCACCTACCCTATCGCGCCTTGTACGAGTTTGGATTTCTCTCGTAGCCCCTGTGGTATCCTCTAGTTGCTTTCCGATCAGGAGGGACTATGATATTGGATAGACTACTAGGACTATTACGTGTTAAGGGGAATATTGGGTCACTCATTAATGCTAAGAAAAAAGTAAGTTTATTTTACAATTAGACACTATTATAATAGCAAAATATACTACATAGTAAATAGTTTAACGGATCCTTAGGAGATTTAAATCCTGAGCATCTCTTGAGTTACAGAACTCATATTTATTCCTATTGATTTAACTTGCATAAGATATTTTAGTTCTGACTCGAGTGTTTTGTCCTTTCAATTCGCTCGGTGACCGAGCGTTTCAGGATTTCGAAGACCTTAGCTCTGGAAGACGAAGACGGAGATTTATATTATTATTATTATTAGTCCACTATATTTATACTGTTCCGCTGCATTGTTATTGGTATGTGTAACTCTGATAAATGTGTAAGTATAATCGAATATTTTGCAAACCAGCTTTATAAATAGTATATTTGATTAGTATATTTTATCCTTCTGTTGTGAGATTCTATTTTGTTTTATTTCTTTCTTGTTTATTTTATTTACCCCATAACAATCCGCCCTTCCGTATGGTTTGAATTGACATGTGTGTCGACTTAAATCGTGCGAAAAAGCGGGATGTTACAAATGTGGTATCAGAGCTTTGGTTTAGTGAAAACCTTAGCTTTATGGGGTCTGACTCTTTATTAATAGGGTAATAATACCCTATGAGAGTCGCTGAGTGTATATATGAGAGAGCGTATTTGTTAGTGTTATAAAAAGGTTTTAATATTGTGTTAATATGTTCCGTTTTGTATTTATAAATTCTGGTTGGTGCATGGGACGCTGTGACATCAACAGGAATTTCTAAACACTTAATAGGACAGACCGACATAATATTTGTTTTAATATAGGTGAATGAAGTAATTTGGCCTATTATATTTTCTATATATAAAAAGTAAATTTTTATAAAGATTATATTGGTTGTAATATATTTGGTTGTTAGGTAATGAAAATTTTTAAATAACGGTGAAATAAGATTGAAAATAAGATAAATGAAATTGGAAACTTTAAGCTTTAGTTCCGGGATTTTTGAAAATTTCTTTCGAATAATTTTGGAATATAATATTGTTTATAAGTATTTTCTGATATGAATGTTTCAATATAAATTGAAAGGATTATTTTAAAAAGGAATTTCGAAAAGAAAATTTTTTGTACTACCCTTTTTGTCGCTGGAAAATAATTTCGGTGATGAGTGCACGCATCATCGACATTCATTTTTGAGTTTCAAAGTGGGAAGGCGACTGTAGTCGTTTTACTACAGATTTATTTTGATAAACAAAAATGAATTTTTAATTTGTTTTAAAAATACTTGGATATAGGTAAGTTGTAAGTATATTTATCTATTATTTTAAAATAATTTGAAATTAAACTCGGTATTTAATTCTTAAGTTTCTTGTGACGCCCCACCTCTATACCCACGCTAGCCAAGAACATCACGGTGAATGCTGTCAACTAGCACGGAGGATAAGGCTATTGAGGAGCGACCATCCGTGTAATTGCTTTGTGCGAGCATCGATATGTCAGATAGTATAGCACGCAATTCTTTTCAAGTGGAAATCCGACATGCCGACACAAACTCAAAGCTACTACACAGTGGCTATTATATCTTCGGAAACAAATATAGAAGTAAACATAACATAAATCAGTCACAGACAATTCATATCACAAAGGCGGAAATAGATATGAATATAACACATGAAAGTGTTCATCAGAGTAGTGGTCTAAAAAGATCCACAATATCCCAAAAGAATAGTTACATGAACTACACAAAAGAATAAGTATACATTATGGAGTCTGTATCTCAAATGTATACAACAAAAACTACTAATCTAAGTAGTAAGCAAAAGGTCAGAGTAATGGATCCCCGGAGAGAAGTCAGGTCGAAGCACCTGCAACATCTCGGTCTGACCCGAGTATTATTTATAAGAAAATAATAAACGGATCAGTCTAACTATAAATAACAGATAACATGATATAGAATAGGAGATATGACTAAACACATAATAATCACAATGCCAAGCTGTGATATATATAAGTAATTGAAAATCAATAAGAGATTAATCAATAACACGATAATCTACTCAAGATAAAAAGGAATGTCATACTCCTAATTTCATTCACCAAGCCACAATAAATGACATATAAGATATGGCATAGACGTATAATATCCATAACGGCATACTACTATAAGTATGTAAATGATAATCAACAAACGATTAATCAATATCAAAGAATCTTCTCAAAGATCCAAAAAGGGTATCATACCCAAAACTTGTATTCACAACAAGTTAATGACACAAGAATTCACCAATGCATAAATATCGATATAGCTTATCGATGGAAATCACGAAAATTGGTGAAGCACAAATTCTAGAAATCATCTCAAGAAATCCAGTAAATGACACACAAATTCACCTATGCACAAAAATTGATAAATCATATCAATAGAAATCACAAAAATAGGTGAAGCACAAATTCTAGAAATCATCTCAAGAAATCCAGTAAATGACACACAAATTCACCTATGCACAAGAATTGATAAATCATATCAATAGAAATCACAAAAATAGGTGAAGAAGGAAATCCCAGAATTCGACACACGAAATCCAGAAATCACACAAAATAAGGGGGGGAGGCCTATCACACGAACGGGAGCATGAAAACTCACCAACAGCTGTAACACATGAACGAGAAGCTATCTCATGGTAGCTAGCCATTAATTTGACACACAAATGGTCCGAAGACCTGACACACGAATGGTCCAAAGACCGTGGGTTGCTACCCCACCAATTTGAGTCGAAACTCCACAAAACGGGGTTTAATCTCCCGCGCAGTCAAAGAGACATCGCACATTGCTAGTCTAAATCACAAAAATGATCGTCATGATCATCGAGAAGTGTCAATTACACTAAGCTAGTAAATATATGAGTTTAGCTTCATGTCCCATAACCACTTTCTTAACTTAAATATTTACGAACAAACTGTAGATCTCCACTATAAAATTGTCACAAGAGATTCAATCGAACAAGTCCAAGAATTAACCGACAAAGTGAACGCAAGCGTTTCATACCACTTGTTTTACTAAGTCGTTTAATTAGATTTCTCATACGAGTGAGGTAAAGGTTTATATATATACTAATAGATTGGAAAACGGTTTTATAAACGAATTTGGTATTAAAATAGTATTGAAATCGTTTGACAAAAGAGTTTTGATATTTACTACTAGTATAGAAAACCTTTATATTTTTAATGTTATAAAACACAAAGAAGATTGTAGGAACAATCAATCACTAAAATTCACATACGAAGATGTGAATAAAAATCCAAAGAAATCGATACTGAATCCATCGAAACGGATATTCACAGAATTCCCAAAGAAAATAAGTCATCAAAGTCAATAACAACTGATAACAACAAGTAGGGAAACAACACAAATCGATTAGAGTTGGATATTTAAGCAACAAGGCAAAGCAGGCAAAAATCATCAGGTCGGTCGGCCGGACTCCCTGAGTCGTTCGACCGAACCTTAAAACAGAAAGTGCTTAGGCACTTGGAAGCAGGTCGGTCGACCGGACCAGAGGGGTCGGCCGGCCGAACCAGAAACAGAAGCGCAACTGCACATTTGGAAGCAGGTCGGTCGACCGGACCAGAGGGTCGGTCGGCCGGACCTGTTTCCAGCCTCTTCCCTGCCTATTGCAAATGAGGTTCAATCTTGTCCAAATTGCATTCTCTCGAGCAACGGCGCTAAGGGATTATGCCAATCGACTACCCGGCCCTATAAGCTCTTCGATGCATCTCCAAAAACATGTTCAAACATAGAAGTTAGGATTTTTAACGAATTGAACTCAAAACCCTAAAAATTGGAATATACACCAATTCAATCCAAACCAAAAGCAAATGCACACGAATGAGTGTTAGGAATTCATACCTAACAATCAAAGATAAATATAAGCATAGATGTGAGGTAAAAATCTCACCTTTGAACTAAAATTTATGAAGATGAAGCTTGAAAGCAAAGGGGAATCAACCACACTTCAATCTCAACACAAGAAGCTTGAATCTAAGCTTAAAAGAGAAACATTTCCTAAATTGGGTTTAGGAATTTTCTGAAATTAAAGAGAGAATGAGTTGGAGAAGAAGGAGGAGATGCTTACCAATGGGTTCTCATAGATTTTGGAGCAAGAACTTGGATTTTGCTATGGAACTAGGGCTTGGAGTTTTAATTCTTTTTTCTCTTCCACCATTGTTGAAAGCTTGAAGAGTTAGGAATTAGAAATGAAGTAATGAAGAGTTGGAGTGGGTTGGGACTGAGTTAGTAAGTGGGTTCAGCCCAAAGCAAAAAGTAGCAAAATTCAACTTTCTCCAAACATATCGAAGCTTATACTCAAAAAGGTCGCAAACAGCATTTTGAACTCAATGGGGGTGGTCTCGAGTCCTAATTCGACCGTATGCAAAAAGTAGCTTTTCGGACTAAAATCCGACTAACGATAAAATATTTAAATATAAAATCGATAAATATGCGGGTTGTTACAGACTCCCCTCCTTAAAGAAATTGCGTCCTCGCAATACTTAAGAGGAAAATAAGAAGTAACAACCATGGAAGCATATCAACACAAAAGAAAATTTGAAATAGGAAGTTCTCCATAAAGTGCACGAAAGAGTTAGCAAGAAATCTGGTGAAACTTCAATTTCCACAATATTACCGGGCTCAAGAATGAAAACCGGAATCCCTAAGGCATTCCCGTAGATAAAAGACGTGGGGAACGTCAAGAATAGCAGAAAATTGAGCCGGTGCAACGACGTGGTATAATAACCGTACGCCCGAGAAACTAGAAACTCAAATAATTTGGGACATCAGCGTAGTACAAAAACGGTACCCCCAATGAACCAAAGCAAAGACATTGATGTAGTACATACGGTACATCCAATGAATCAAATAGCAAAGACATTGATGTAGTACAACGGTACATCCAATGAATCTAATAGTAAAGACATTGATGTAGTACAACGGTACATCCAATGAATCAAATGCAAAGACATGGATGTAGTACAAACGGTACATCCGATGAATCAAAAAGCGAAGACATCGATGTAGTACAAACGGTACATCCGATGAATCAAAAAGCGAAGACATTGATGTAGTACAAACGGTACATCCGATGAATCAAAAAGCGAAGACATCGATGTAGTACAAACGGTACATCCGATGAATCAAAAGCAAAGACATCGATGTAGTACAAACGGTACATCCGATGAATCAAAAAGCGAAGACATCGATGTAGTACAAACGGTACATCCGATGAATCAAAAGCAAAGACATCGATGTAGTACAAACGGTACATCCGATGAATCAAAAGAAAAGACAACGATGTAGTACAAACGGTACATCCGATGAATCAAAAGCAAAGACATCGATGTAGTACAAACGGTACATCCGATGAATCAAAAGCAAAGACATCGATGTAGTACAAACGGTACATCCGATGAATCAAAAGCAAAGACATCGATGTAGTACAAACGGTACATCCGAGGAATCTAAAGCAAAGACATCGATGTAGTACAAACGGTACATCCGATGAATCAAAAGCAAAGACATCGGTGTAGTACAAACGGTACATCCGATGAATCAAAAAGCGAAGACATCAATGTAGTACAAACAGTACATCCGATGAATCAAAAGCAAAGACATCGATGTAGTACAAACGGTACATCCGATGAATCAAAAAGCGAAGACATCGATGTAGTACAAACGGTACATCCGATGAATCAAAAGCAAAGACATCGATAGTACAAACGGTACATCCGAAGAATCAAAAGCAAAGACATCGATGTAGTACAAACGGTACATCCGATGAATCAAAAAGCGAAGACATCGATGTAGTACAAACGGTACATCCGATGAATCAAAAGCAAAGACATCGATGTAGTACAAACGGTACATCCGATGAATCAAAAAGCGAAGACATCGATGTAGTACAAAAGGTACATCCGATGAATCAAAAGCAAAGACATCGATGTAGTACAAACGGTACATCCGATGAATCAAAAAGTGAAGACATCGATGTAGTACAAACGGTACATCTGATGAATCAAAAGCAAAGACATCGATGTAGTACAAATGGTACATCCGATGAATCAAAAGCAAAGACATCGATGTAGTACAAACGGTACATCCGATGAATCAAAAGCAAAGACATCGATGTAGTACAAACGGTACATCCGATGAATCAAAAGCAAAGTCATCGATGTAGTACAAACGGTACATCCAATGAATTAAAAGAGACGGAACATCGATGTAGTATAATAACAGTACATCCGATGATCCGAACACCATAAAAGAACACCGGACACTAATCCATAAAAGGAATGAGATAAAGCTCAATAAAATGAAGTGTACCAAAAAGTCCGATGAACTTGATAAAAAGATGATTCCATTCAGACAACATTAAAGAATCAACCACTTGTTGCTTACGACAAAGCGCATTGGCAACACGATTTCCCTTCCAGGAATAAAAAGAATATCAAGATCATAAGATGTCAGGAACTCGAGTCAACATGGAGTTCCATATGAGAAAATAATTATTCCAAAGATTTATGATCGAGGTAGAGAACAAATTTCTCCCCCAAAGATGATGATGTCAAACTCTAAAAGCAACAACAATAGCCGCGAGCACTAGAGCATGAGTGGCATACCTAGTCTCGATAAGCTATAATGATTTAGAAGCACAAGTGATAGCACGTTCTCCTTTGCAAGAGAACGGCATACAAACCAATATGACTAGTATCGGTACAAATAGCAAAGTCTTGGTTCCCCTCCAGGAATCACAAGAATAAGAGTATTAAAAAGAAAGAATTTCTTTTTAAATAATCTTCTTTCCTGAAAAGTTTAAACTTTCAAAATTACATTTATCATTATGTAATAATCATTCTAGAAAAATTTACTATTTTCAAGTTAATATACTGTGTCTGATTGTCTCATCAAAGCGTTTAGAAAATTCCTATCGACAACGTTGATCAAGCGCATCGGCCAAAATTCTTAAAGCACTCAATGGGCAATACAATCACAAAATCATCTTCTATATAGTAAACATGTTTCTTAAAAACCTTTAAGAATATTCTTTGCTTGTTTAAGAGCAAAATCAAATCGTACTTATAAATAAATCTTATGAAAAAGATTTTCAAAATTTTTAAATTTCTATTTTCATCCAAAATCAATAAATACAAGAATAGTCTCATCGAAATATTCATAGAATATTTGATATATAAAATGGATGAAATAAGCTAGACAAATTGAATGATATAATAATCCATTCATAGGAATCATAACAAGTGCGGAATGCGGTAAGTGGATTGCCAACTTCCGCAACTCATAGCAAACGAAAACCGGTGGTAAAGTCAAATTGAAAAGACCTTAACACTATTCAAAAGATTGCTTAGGTGACAGTCCTAAGACAAAATTCAAAAATACCGGAAAATATCTCAAACTACATGAATGAGAGAAATAACACTTTCCTTATAAGTGGGCTTAAGAAATAAAATGATGCCATCAAGTTGAAATCAAAATCATAAAGGAAAAATAGAAATCTGCTTAACAGATTGAAAATGTCAAAGATGAATAGTCCACACGGAAAATAGGATATGAGCTTCACAACGATTAAGCCAATCCTTACAAAAAATCAATTCCGAAGCCTAAGTAAAAATATCGGCTCGGAAAAAATCACATACAATAGTTTCGACATTAAAAGAAAGCAAATTGAGTGTTGCGGATCAACCATCCGGATTCGCAACTCTCAAAGAAGTCAACAAGCCCAAAATATTCAAAGAAAAAGAATCGACAAGTTCTTTTGATATAAAATAGTGAGATGAAACCCATATCAAAACGAACTCAAATAAGAAGATCACAAAATAAATGTAGTCAAGGATTAAATGAAAAAAACCTTGACCATGAGAAGTGTTGTTAGGGGCTTGCACAATATTTAGCTTTCTCATGTCCTTGTTCAAAAGTTTGGGACACGCAGATAAAAGATGACCCGGTTTCTTGCAATAGCGACAAGAATGGGGTTTTGGACACATATTCGCATAGTGTTCCAAAGAATTACAATTGTAGCATCCTCCACGATTAGGGATTGGAGTCTTTTCTACAAAAGTAGTTTGCCTCCCTCTCTTATTGGGATTAAGGCTCTTGAACTTAATATGCCTCTTCTTGGAAGTCCCAATATCACAAACACTTCTTTTACCAACCTCTCCATAAAGAAGAGTATCATCCACAAGCTGATTGAAAGAAACTTCAAGTTTCAAAGGTAGAACCATTTCGGGGTTCTTACTCAAAGCATAGATAAACTCTTGATTCTTTACAAGATCCAAAAGTTGTTGAGCAGACATAAAAACTCCATCTTGGGAAGTAGCACTAGATTGACCGGCGCTGGGGCGGCCAGGTCTAACCATTTCTCTTCTTTAAGAAAGAAAGAAGAGGAAAGAGTTATTCTCAAAATAAATTTCAATCAAACTTGATTGATAAAACAAGGAATCATAAAGAAAATAGGATAGAACGGTACGAAGACCCGAATAAAATCCTAAAACACAACTCCTAAGAAAGACCTAGGACATGACCCTTGCTAAATTATTCTATATTGTTCCGAAGTTTGGCTCTGATACCAAGCTGTGACGCCCCACCTCTATACCCACGCTAGCCAAGAACATCACGGTGAATGCTGTCAACTAGCACGGAGAATAAGGCTGTTGAGGAGCGACCATCCGTGTAATTGCTTTGTGTGAGCATCGATATGTCAGATAGTATAGCATGCAATTCTTTTCAAGTGGAAATCCGACATGCCGACACAAACTCAAAGCTACTACACAGTGGCTATTATATCTTCGGAAACAAATATAGAAGTAAACATAACATAAATCAGTCACAGACAATTCATATCACAAAGGCGGAAATAGATATGAATATAACACATGAAAGTGTTCATCAGAGTAGTGGTCTAAAAAGATCCACAATATCCCAAAAGAATAGTTACATGAACTACACAAAAGAATAAGTATACATTATGGAGTCTGTATCTCAAATGTATACAACAAAAACTACTAATCTAAGTAGTAAGCAAAAGGTCAGAGTAATGGATCCCCGGAGAGAAGTCAGGTCGAAGCACCTGCAACATCTCGGTCTGACTCGAGTATTATTTATAAGAAAATAATAAACGGATCAGTCTAACTATAAATATCATATAACATGATATAGAATAGGAGATATGACTAAACACATAATAATCACAATGCCAAGCTGTGATATATATAAGTAATTGAAAATCAACAAGAGATTAATCAATAACACAATAATCTACTCAAGATAAAAAGGAATGTCATACTCCTAATTTCATTCACCAAGCCACAATAAATGACATATAAGATATGGCATAGATGTATAATATCCATAACGGCATACTACTATAAGTATGTAAATGATAATCAACAAACGATTAATCAATATCAAAGAATCTTCTCAAAGATCCAAAAAGGGTATCATACCCAAAACTTGTATTCACAACAAGTTAATGACACACGAATTCACCAATGCACAAATATGGATATAGCTTATCGATGGAAATCACGAAAATTGGTGAAGCACAAATTCTAGAAATCATCTCAAGAAATCCAGTAAATGACACACAAATTCACCTATGCACAAGAATTGATAAATCATATCAATAGAAATCACAAAAATAGGTGAAGCACAAATTCTAGAAATCATCTTAAGAAATCCAGTAAATGACACACAAATTCACCTATGCACAAGAATTGTTAAATCATATCAATAGAAATCACAAAAATAGGTGAAGAAGGAAATCCCAGAATTCGACACACGAAATCCAGAAATCACACAAAATAAGGGGGGGAGGCCTATCACACGAACGGGAGCATGAAAACTCACCAACAGCTGTAACACATGAATGAGAAGCTATCTCATGGTAGCTAGCCATTAATTTGACACACGAATGGTCCGAAGACCTGACACACGAATGGTCCAAAGACCGTGGGTTGCTACCCCACCAATTTGAGTCGAAACTCCACAAAACGGGGTTTAATCTCCCGTGCATTCAAAGAGACATCGCACAAAGCAATTACACGGATGGTCGCTCCTCAACAGCCTTATTCTCCATGCTAGTTGACAGCATTCACCGTGATGTTCTTGGCTGGCGTGGGTATAGAGGTGGGGCGTCACATTTCCATTAATTAATAGTTTTAATTAATGTAGTGAAATGGAATTTAACTAATAATTGAAACACTAAATTAAACTGTAAGAAATAAATGAATATAACTGAGAAATGTATAAACGGAATGCAATAAAAAGAAACTTATATGATCTGAATAAATGAAAATGAATAGAATTAATAAGAATAAACTAATCGTTGTTGTTGTTTTGGTTTATGGTTGTTTGAGTAAGGGTACTTTAAAATTGTTTGGATGAATGAATAATCTATTTATTTTCACCTAAGACAGTTGAGTAAAGGGTACATTTAATAGTTTTTCTTCATTCCGTACAATTTAAAGTTTGAACCCGAACAACTATTTGTTTTGTTTGATGGATGAATGATTGATTTGTGTTGTTTCATTGTGATGGTTGTATACCTGGTTGCAAGTGATTGTTATAGGTATTGATTGTTTGTTGGTACTTGAAAAAAATGCTAAATATTTCATTTTATATAATTATTAACTCTTTTGGATTGTATAAGTAGGTTATGGAAACAATTGCTACTGCAGTTGGTTCCGTGATATAAGCGTAAATTGCCCGACAAATAGGTACGTTTTTTCGGATTTCGGTTTATAGCATTATTATATTATTTTTCCCGTGTTGGGATATATTATTTTGGAAAGTATATGTTATATATTGTTATTTTGATATTATATTTTCTCCCAAGCCTCTCCATACAAAGGAGACTCTGCCGAAATTTTCGTAAATTTTGGACTTAGAAAATTTTTGAAAATGATTTCCAAACTTTATTTATTTAAGTATAAAAGGATTTAATAGTTATAAATTGGTATATTTCATTTAAAATTAATTAATTTTTTAAATTTATTTGTTATAGATTTAATACTTTAAATAAGATATATTGATTTCTTAATTCTTCTTTTCCCTTCTTTTACTTTTCGGGGATGAAAAGTTTTGAGTGGGGGAGAGTGTAACGACCCGAAAATTCGATGGTTTAAAATGAGTCAATTTGATAAGATTTTTAATTTAATTTGGAAAGAAATAAAGTCTTAAAATTTATGATGAAGCAAATGTTAGAAATTTAAATATAGCAATTGAAATTTAGATTTACAAATTCAAAATGTAAGTGAAATCAATTGAAATTATGAAATTTATCATACTTGGTTATAAGTTTAATATAAGAAACAAACAGGAATGTTAAATTAACTAATGAAATGTTATAATCGGAAGTATAATGGAAATGCTACTAATTTAGTATAATAAGAAGGTAAGTAATAAATAAATGATTGTAAACTTTAGTAAATAAAGGCAAGTATTGAATTTATAAATGAAATAAAATATTGATTCGTGGAAATTGAATGTGAATTGAGGTAATAAAGTAATGCAGGACAATAAATAATTTAATTAGTACAATCCCCATTTTTATTTGTAAACAATTGTAAGGTTTTAATTTATTGAAATTTGAAAATTAGGAAATAGATTCAAAATTTATATTAGATAACGAATTGCAATAATTAAAGATAATAACTAATGGATTAAATGGAATACCAATTTATTTATAAAGTGAATATAAGTAAATGTAACAAAATGAATAGGAAATGCTAATTTATTCATAAAGTGATAGTTGATGTCAAAAGGAATGGAATCAAGATGGAATGATTAATGGGATTTAGGATCTTAATTTGTATGTGTGCATTAATTTATAGTGAATGGTAAAAACGAATCAATTAAAATATGCAGTTATTTCTTTAGTTTGTTGCATAAAATTTGGAAATCAGTTGCAATCAAAGGAGATTAAGTAGCACGTTAAATGGGAAATAATATAACTAATAAATTAATGACGTGTAATATAATTCATTGTTAATTATACCCGTACAATGTCAATTTATTAAATAGCAAGATTTTGAATCAATAAACGAATTTATTTGGATTTCAATTTATAATCAATAACATTTAATGTGGAATCAATTACAATTAATTGACTTAAATTATGCAGTTAGGGTAGATTTGATTTGTCATTGAAGATGATTAATTTATAAGATGTAATTTTTGATAAGCCTATTTCCTTTATGAAGTTGTTTGATTTAAAGATTTGGAAGCAAGATTTATTATTTGGATTCAAGTGTAAAATTCAATAAATTGAATTTATTGCAAATAAATGAAATTCAACATTTATTATTACGTTAATTGAAACTAGATGTAATGGGAGGATATTGTTATAATAGATTTTGAATCAAATATTGATTTCATCAGGGGTAATAAAGAAAGTACGTTGAATACAAGAATGGAAATAAAGATTTACAAATTTTTGAGATTCGAACTATAATAATTGGATTTAATTGCAATAAAATGAAATTTAATATTTAAATATTATGTAAATATAAATTTAGATGAAATATGAAGATATTTACGTAATAGAGTATGAATCCAATGGTAGTCTCATCTATCGGATACTAATAGATTGAATAATTGAATGAAAGTCAATTAAAGGGAATTATTGCAAATTTAATTTATAATTTGTGAATATAATGAAATTGAAATTTAACGATGAAATGAACAAATTTATTAACTCTAAATTGACATCTATATTTGGTTTAATTAATGTGAATGATTAAGAAAATAAAAGTGTTAAAGATTGTCAATTTCAGAATTTAAATAGGAAATTTGATTTAATTAATTAATTTTAATTTATTTAATTTATGTAAAAATAGCCATTTTGGCCACTGACTCGGATTTTGACGAAACTAGTTTCATCGGATCCGTAACAGTGAATTATTGTAGGATTTCAAGTTTCGTAGCGATTGGACTTGTCGTTTGATCGTACGGACTTGAAACGCCTTGAAATCAATTGAAATAAATTTGAAAAATATTGATTTTAGCATAAATTCTTCATACGATGCAATTTGAACCTGAAACCTTTTCCATTGCGTTTAAAATATTTTAAAACATCTATTTTGATATATGGGTTGATCCAATTTCATTCCGGGGACAGAACGGGCTTTTTGGGCCACTTTGTCGTTAGCGCGTACATCTATCTTACCCGATCCATCCTATTTCAACTTTGTCTATAAATATCTTGCTATAAACCCTAGACTACCTAATTCTTATTTGTCTATACGTAAATTTATTCTATTCCTCCTCCTCAATGGCAGACAAAAAAATTCCAGATCCAAATTCATTTCGAAATCAAAGTCAAAAATTCAAAGTCCTCAGAAAAATTTAAAAAAAATATATGTTGAAGCTCTCGATGAGGGTAATGGCCTGGTGGAATTCGTTTTTCAATCCTATTCATCATTTGCCTAGAATTTCGAGTTGAACCTGGGCCGTCCATGGGCTAGGGTTTAGATCCAATGGTGGATTCGCGATGTTACGACGATCGGAAGGCGTGAAATCGAAGAGGGTGCTGAGGGGAGGAGATCCATGCGGCCAAGTCGTGTCGTTTGTTGTTGTTTTCGCCGTGATTGGCCATAAAGGGGAGCGGCGGCGGCTGCAAAATTGGGGGGCGTGGAGGTCGCGCGAGGTGCCTGGGTAGGCGGCCTGAAGCAGTGGGGTCGTCCGAGGTTCGATCGTCTGGACGAAGGCGACCGTGGCAGCCGTAAAAATTGGTGGAAGGAGGCGTGGTTCGTGGCGGCTACGGTGGGTATCGCGTGCGTTTGGGTTTCAGTATCAACGAACGATGTTCGGTTGCTTGTGATGACGTGGACGGAAAGGTGTTTTATTTATTTTATTTTATTTTGGAATTTAAATGTTCCAATCTATATAACTTCCACATACGATATCAAAATTTCACACGGTTTCTTGTGTTAGGATCGTAATTAAATTTCGAAGACTTTGACCTAGGTTTGGACAGATTCTGAGGCTGCTGAATTTTTGGGTTTAAATTGGATTTAAATTCAGTTTAAATCCCAAAGGTGGGTGTTTTAACTCACTCACAACTTCTAAGATTTCTTATGTTTGTTAAATTGACTTATGATGTGCTTAGAAATTTAATTATAGCTGTTTGACATATATTTCATCATTATCTCAGTTAATTTGGCAATTCGTTTAATGTACTTGTTATTTAATTCATTTTTGCATATAAACTGCCAGTTAAAATTTTTGTTAAATTTATTTATTATTGCATATAAACTACAGTTTAACAGTTATTTAATTCATTATTGAAAAATTAACTGCCAGTAATTAATTATTATTTATTGATGTGATTGTTTGAATTGGATGATAATTTGATAAATGTTTGATGATTGATATGATGGATGAATGGATGTTGTATTTATATTGTATAAACTGCAAGTTACTATGCATTTTCATTTCATTTGGGATTGCAGTTTGAAATAATATACAGCCGCGTTTTTATTTTTAAATTGCGGATTGAAATGATAAATATCTGTATCACTTGACCGTAGGATAGAAAATATCACTTGACCATAGGATAGAAAATTATATACAGGCAGCGTGGTATATATATATAATTATTTTTGAAATGATTTTCTATGGTTTTGGAAAGAATACGGTTTAATAAATATTAAATTTTGATATATATATATATATATATATATATATATATAGTAAAAAAATTTGAATTTAGCTGTGTATAAATTTGTTTTGAATTTTAAAATAAGCTAAATAATGAAGTTGATTTCGTTTATATAATATGGTTAAGAATATATTTGAAATTCTATTGTATATAGAGTTTATAATAACTCAAATAAAAGTAAGGTTGAAGATAAATGTGAATATGATTTGAATTAAAGTGTTTAAGAATTTTCCTCGAAAAATTTGTTTTGAAATGTAAATAAACTAAGATTTAAAAGGTATGATCTTACTTGATTTTGATTTGAGGATTTAAACGAATATCAAATTAACGTAAAGAATATTATCATGTTAATTTAATTAAAAGAATATCCTGTTATTGAAGTTTTAGGGTTTTACCTGAATAATATTTGTTTAGTACGTAAATATTTCAAATTTAAATAACAGGAATTGGATTTGATATATATTAAATTATCAAAGAATCCATTTTGAAATAGTGGAATATTTAAAGATTTAAATATATGAACTATAAAGTTTTGAAATATAGAATATTTAAGCTTTGAAATATATGGGAATTAAAATGGTTTATTTGGAGGTTCAAATTGATATTGAGAACTTATTGTGAAATTTAAAGAAGCTGTTTATTTTATAAAGTAATATAGTATTTGAACCATTAAGTATTAAAAGTTATGTTTCAAAGCTCTGGTTTCAAGGTATATAGTTTGAAAAGGCTATGATTTTTGGAAAAGATATATTTGAAATAAGAGTGATATCATATTGATTTGGGTCTTTAAAATACAAATGATATCGTATTTATATAGTTTTGAAATGAATGTTTTATTCTGGTTTTTAAAGGTATAAATTATTTTGAAATAACCGCGGTGTTATAATAACGATTGGTTGTTAAAGAGACCGGGATCGGAAGTTGTCATACTCTCTGCCAACCCCGAAAACCACTTTAACAACCGTGTACGCGGTGTAGATTCCAGAATGAAGTAAGATGGTGGCAGCGTTTCCTTTGAGGTAAATACGTGAACCCAACTCCCGTGAGTTGGCATAAGGTGGCTAAAACAGGAGCGGTTGACGGGTTAATTGAGGTAGCACCTTTGATCGGACGCATCCCTTCGATATTATACTTTGACCTTTGGATTGATTCGGTGGCCACTTTTGATTTGTTTGATTTGGGGGTGTTGTTCGAGGTGGGCGGTAGTAGCAGCTACACGTTACCACCGACCCGGAAGCGTAATTAGTATATCTACCATGGCATTGCCTAGTTGTGCCGTGTCACCTACCCTATCGCGCCTTGTACGAGTTTGGATTTCTCCCGTAGCCCGTGTGGTATCCTCTAGTGGCTTTCCGATCAGGAGGGACTATGATATTGGATGGACTACTGGGACTATTACGTGTTAAGGGGAATATTGGGTCACTCATTAATGCTAAGAAAAAAGTAAGTTTATTTTACAATTAGACACTATTATAATAGCGAAATATACTACATAGTAAATAGTTTAACGGATCCTTAGGAGATGTAAATCCCGATTATCTCTTGAGTTATAGCACTCATATTTATTCCTATTGATTTAACTTGCATAAGATATTTTTGTTCTGACTCGAGTGGTTTGTCCTTTCAATTCGCTCGAGTCTGACCGAGCGTTTCAGGATTTCGAAGACCTTAGCTCTGGAAGACGAAGACGGAGATTTATATTATTATTATTATTAGTCCACTATACTTATATTGTTCCGCTGCATTGTTATTGGTATGTGTAACTTTGATAAATGTGTAAGTATAATCGAATATTTTGCAAACCAGCTTTATAAATAGTATATTTGATTAGTATATTTTATCCTTCTGTTGTGAGATTCTATTTTGTTTTATTTCTTTCTTGTTTATTTTATTTACCCCATAACAATCCGCCCTTCCATATGGTTTGAATTGACATGTGTGTCGACTTGAATCGTGCGAAAAAGCGGGATGTTACAAATGTGGTATCAGAGCTTTGGTTTAGTGAAAACCTTAGCTTTGTGGGGTCTGACTCTTTATTAATAGGGTAATAATACCCTATGAGAGTCGCTGAGTGTATATATGAGAGAGCGTATTTGTTAGTGTTATAAAAAGGTTTTAATATTGTGTTAATATATTCCGTTTTGTATTTATAAATTCTGGTTGGTGCATGGGACGCTGTGACATCAACAGGAATTTCTAAACACTTAATAGGACGGACCGACATAATATTTGTTTTAATATAGGTGAATGAAGTAATTTGGCCTATTATATTTTCTATATATAAAAAGTAAATTTTTATAAAGATTATATTGGTTGTAATATATTTGGTTGTTAGGTAATGAAAATTTTTAAATAACGGTGAAATAAGATTGAAAATAAGATAAATGAAATCGGAAACTTTAAGCTTTAGTTCCGGGATTTTTGAAAATTTCTTTCAAATAATTTTGGAATATAATATTGTTTATAAGTATTTTCTGATATGAATGTTTCAATATAAATTGAAAGGATTATTCTAAAAAGGAATTTCGAAAAGAAAATTTTTTGTACTACCCTTTTTGTCATTGGAAAATAATTTCGGCGATGAGTGCACGCATCATCGACATTCATTTTCGAGTTTCGAAGTGGGAAGGCGACTGTAGTTGTTTTACTACAGATTTATTTTGATAAACAAAAATGAATTTTTAATTTGTTTTAAAAATACTTGGATATAGGTAAGTTGTAAGTATATTTATCTATTATTTTAAAATAATTTGAAATTAAACTCGGTATTTAATTCTTACGTTTCCATTAATTAATAGTTTTAATTAATGTAGTGAAATGGAATTTAACTAATAATTGAAACACTAAATTAAACTGTAAGAAATAAATGAATATAACTGAGAAATGTATAAACGGAATGCAATAAAAAGAAACTTACATGATCTGAATAAATGAAAATGAATAGAATTTATAAGAATAAACTAATCGTTGTTGTTGTTTTGGTTTATGGTTGTTTGAGTAAGGGTACTTTAAAATTGTTTGGATGAATGAATAATCTATTTATTTTCACCTAAGACAGTTGAGTAAAGGGTACACTTAGTAGTTTTTCTTCATTCCGTACAATTTAAAGTTTGAACCCGAACAACTATTTGTTTTGTTTGATGAATGAATGATTGATTTGTGTTGTTTCATTGTGATGGTTGTATACCTGGTTGCAAGTGATTGTTATAGGTATTGATTGTTTGTTGGTACTTGAAAAAAACGCTAAATATTTCATTTTATATAATTATTAACTCTTTTGGATTGTATAAGTAGGTTATGGAAGCAATTGCTACTGCAGTTGGTTCCGTGATATAAGCGTAAATTGCCCGACAAATAGGTACGTTTTTTCGAATTTCGGTTTATAGCATTATTATATTATTTTTCCCGTGTTGGGATATATTATTTTGGAAAGTATATGTTATATATTGTTATTTTGGTATTTTATTTTCTCCCAAGCCTCTCCATACAAAGGAGACTCTGTCGAAATTTTTCGTAAATTTTGGACTTAGAAAATTTTTGAAAATGATTTCCAAACTTTATTTATTTAAGTATAAAAGGATTTAATAGTTATAAATTGGTATATTTCATTTAAAATTAATTAATTTTTTAAATTTATTTGTTATAGATTTAATACTTTAAATAAGATATATTGATTTCTTAATTCTTCTTTTCCCTTCTTTTAATTTTCGGGGATGAAAAGTTTTGAGTGGGGGAGAGTGTAACGACCCGAAAATTCGATGGTTTAAAATGAGTCAATTTAATAAGATTTTTAATTTAATTTGGAAAGAAATAAAGTCTTAAAATTTATGATGAAGCAAATGTTAGAAATTTAAATATAGCAATTGAAATTTAGATTTACAAATTCAAAATGTAAGTGAAATCAATTGAAATTATGAAATTTATCATACTTGGTTATAAGTTTAATATAAGAAACAAACAGGAATGTTAAATTAACTAATGAAATGTTATAATCGGAAGTATAATGGAAATGCTACTAATTTAATATAATAAGAAGGTAAGTAATAAATAAATGATTGTAAACTTTAGTAAATAAAGGCAAGTATTGAATTTATCAATGAAATAAAATATTGATTCGTGGAAATTGAATGTGAATTAAGGTAATAAAGTAATGCAGGACAATAAATAATTTAATTAGTACAATCCCTATTTTTATTTGTAAACAATTGTAAGGTTTTAATTTATTGAAATTTGAAAATTAGGAAATAGATTCAAAATTTATATTAGATAACGAATTGCAATAATTAAAGATAATAATTAATGGATTAAATGGAATACCAATTTATTTATAAAGTGAATATAAGTAAATGTAACAAAATGAATAGGAAATGCTAATTTATTCATAAAGTGATAGTTGATGTGAAAAGGAATGGAATCAAGATGGAATGATTAATGGGATTTAGGATTTTAATTTGTATGTGTGCATTAATTTATAGTGAATGGGAAAAACGAATCAATTAAGATATGTAGTTATTTCTTTAGTATGTTGCATAAAATTTGGAAATCGTTGCAATCAAAGGAGATTAAGTAGCACGTTAAATGGGAAATAATATAATTAATAAATTAATGGCGTGTAATATAATTCATTGTTAATTATACCCATACAATGTCAATTTATTAAATAGCAAGATTTTGAATCAATAAACGAATTTATTTGGATTTCAATTTATAATCAATAACATTTAATGTGGAATCAATTACAATTAATTGACTTAAATTATGCAGTTAGGGTAGATTTGATTTGTCATTGAAGATGGTTAATTTATAAGATGTAATTTATGATAAGCCTATTTACTTTATGAAGTTGTTTGATTTAAAAATTTGGAAGCTAGATTTATTATTTGGATTCAAGTGTAAAATTCAATAAATTGAATTTATTGCAAATGAATGAAATTCAACATTTATTATTACGTTAATTGAAACTAGATGTAATGGGAGGATATTGTTATTATAGATTTTGAATCAAATATTGATTTCATCAGGGGTAATAAAGAAAGTACGTTGAATACAAGAATGGAAATAAAGATTTACAACTTTTTGAGATTCGAACTATAATAATTGGATTTAATTGCAATAAAATGAAATTTTATATTTAAATATTATGTAAATATAAATTTAGATGAAATTTGAAGATATTTACGTAATAGAGTATGAATCCAATGGTAGTCTCATCTATTGGATACTAATAGATTGAATAATTGAATGAAAGTCAATTAAAGGGAATTATTGCAAATTTAATTTATAATTTGTGAATATAATGAAATTGAAATTTAACGATGAAATGAACAAATTTATTAACTCTAAATTGACATCTATATTTGGTTTAATTAATGTGAATGGTTAAGAAAATAAAAGTGTTAAAGATTGTCAATTTCAGAATTTAAATAGGAAATTTGATTTAATTAATAGATTTTAATTTATTTAATTTATGTAAAAATAGCCATTTTGGCCACTGACTCGGATTTTGACGAAACTAGTTTCATCGGATCCGTAACAGTGAATTATTGTAGGATTTCAAGTTTCGTAGCGATCGGACTTGTCGTTTGATCGTACGGACTTGAAACGCCTTGAAATCAATTGAAATAAATTTGAAAAATATTGATTTTAGCATAAATTCTTCATACGATGCAATTTGAACCTGAAACCTTTTCCATTGCGTTTAAAATATTTTAAAACATCTATTTTGATATATGGGTTGATCCAATTTCGTTCCGAGGACAGAACGGGCTTTTTGGGCCACTTTGTCGTTAGCGCGTACATCTATCTTACCCGATCCATCCTATTTCAACTTTGTCTATAAATATCTTGCTATAAACCCTATACTCCCTAATTCTTATTTGTCTATACGTAAATTTAGTCTATTCCTCCTCCTCAATGGCAGACAAAAAAATTCCAGATCCAAATTCATTTCGAAATCAAAGTCAAAAATTCAAAGTCCTCAGAAAAATTTCAAAAAAAATATATGTTGAAGCTCTCGATGAGGGTAATGGCCCGGTGGAATTCGTTTTTTAATCCGATTCATCGTTTGCCTAGAATTTCGAGTTGAACCTCGACCGTCCATGGGTAGGGTTTAGATCCAATGGTGGATTCGCGATGTTACGACGATCGGAAGGCATGAAATCGAAGAGGGTGCTGAGGGGAGGAGATCCATGCGGCCAAGTCGTGTCGTTTGTTATTGTTTTCGCCGTTATTGGCCATAAAGGGGAGCGGCGGCGGCTGCAAAATTGGGGGCCGTGGAGGTCACGCGAGGTGCCAGGGTGGGCGGCCGGAAGCAGTGGGGTCGTCGCGAGGTTCGATCGTCTGGACGAAGGCGACCG
Source organism: Allium cepa (assembly GCA_030765085.1). Lineage (NCBI taxonomy): Eukaryota > Viridiplantae > Streptophyta > Magnoliopsida > Asparagales > Amaryllidaceae > Allium > Allium cepa. The sequence goes on along the minus strand of CM060938.1, from coordinate 441,180,445 downwards.
TGGCAGCCGTAAAAATTGGTGGAAGGAGGCGTGGTTCGTGGCGGCTACGGTGGGTATCGCGTGCGTTTGGGTTTCAGTATCAACGAACGATGTTCGGTTGCTTGTGATGACGTGGACGGAAAGGTGTTTTATTTATTTTATTTTATTTTGGAATTTAATTGTTCCAATCTATATAGCTTCCACGTACGATATCAAAATTTCACACGGTTTCTTATGTTAGGATCGTAATTAAATTTCGAAGACTTTGACCTAGGTTTGGACAGATTCTAAGGCTGCTGAATTTTTGGGTTTAAATTGGATTTAAATTCAGTTTAAATCCCAAAGGTGAGTGTTTTAACTCACTCACAACTTCTAAGATTTCTTATGTTTGTTAAATTGACTTATGATGTGCTTAGAAATTTAATTATAGCTGTTTGACATATATTTCATCATTATCTCAGTTAATTTGGCAATTCGTTTAATTTACTTGTTATTTAATTCATTTTTGCATATAAACTGCCAGTTAAAATTTTTGTTAAATTTATTTATTATTGCATATAAACTACAGTTTAACAGTTATTTAATTCATTATTGAAAAATTAACTGCCAGTAATTAATTATTATTTATTGATGTGATTGTTTGAATTTGATGATAATTTGATAAATGTTTGATGATTGATATGATGGATGAATGGATGTTGTATTTATATTGTATAAACTGCAAGTTACTATGCATTTTCATTTCATTCGGGATTGCGGTTTGAAATAATATACAACCGCATTTTTATTTTTAAATTGCGGATTGAAATGACAAATATCTGTATCACTTGACCGTAGGATAGAAAATATCACTTGACCATAGGATAGAAAATTATATACAGGCAGCGCGGTATATATATATAATTATTTTTGAAATGATTTTCTATGGTTTTGGAAAGAATACGGTTTAATAAATATTAAATTTTGATATATATATATATATATATAGTAAAAAAATTTGAATTTAGCTGTGTATAAATTTGTTTTGAATTTTAAAATAAGCTAAATAATGAAGTTGATTTCGTTTATATAATATGGTTAAGAATATATTTGAAATTCTATTGTATACAGAGTTTATAATAACTCAAATAAAAGTAAGGTTGAGGATAAATGTGAATATGATTTGAATTAAAGTATTTAAGAATTTTCCTCGAAAAATTTGTTTTGAAATGTAAATAAATTAAGATTTAAAAGGTATGATCTTATAACTTGATTTTGATTTGAGGATTTAAACGAATATCAAATTAATGTAAAGAATATTATCAAGTTAATTTAATTACAAGAATATCCTGTTATTGAAGTTTAAGGGCTTTGCCTGAATAATATTTGTTTAGTAAGTAAATATTTCAAATTTAAATAACAGGAATTGGATTTGATATATATTAAATTATCAAAGAATCCATTTTGAAATAGTGGAATATTTAAAGATTTAAATATATGAACTATAAAGTTTTGAAATATAGAATATTTAAGCTTTGAAATATATGGAAATTAAAATGGTTTATTTGGAGGTTCAAATTGATATTGAGAACTTATTGTGAAATTTAAAGAAGCTGTTTATTTTATAAAGTAATATAGTATTTAAACCATTAAGTATTAAAAGTTATGTTTCAAAGCTCTGGTTTCAAGGTATATAGTTTGAAAAGGCTATGATTTTTGGAAAAGATATATTTGAAGTAAGAGTGATATCATATTGATTTGGGTCTTTAAAATACAAATGATATCGTATGTATATAGTTTTGAGATGAATGTTTTATTCTGGTTTTTAAAGGTATAAATTATTTTGAAATAACCGCGGTGTTATAATAACGATTGGTTGTTAAAGAGACCGGGATCGGAAGTTGTCATACTCTCTGCCAACCCCGAAAACCACTTTAAAAACCGTGTACTAGGTGTAGATTCCAGAATGAAGTAGGATGGTGGCGGCGTTTCCTTTGAGGTAAATACGTGGACCCAACTCCCGTGAGTTGGCATAAGGTGGCTAAAACAGGAGCGATTGACGGGTTAATTGAGGTAGCACCTTTGATCGGACGCATCCCTTCGATATTATACTTTGACCTTTGGATTGATTCGGTGGCCACTTTTGATTTCTTTGATTTGGAGGTGTTGTTCGAGGTGGGCGGTAGTAGCAGCTACACGTTACCACCGACCTGGAAGCTTAATTAGTATATCTACCTTGGCATTGCCTAGTTGTGCCGTGTCACCTACCCTATCGCGCCTTGTACGAGTTTGGATTTCTCCCGTAGCCCGTGTGGTATCCTCTAGTGGCTTTCCGATCAGGATGGACTATGATATTGGATGGACTACTGGGACTATTACGTGTTAAGGGGAATATTGGGTCACTCATTAATGCTAAGAAAGAAGTAAGTTTATTTTACAATTAGACACTATTATAATAGCGAAATATACTACATAGTAAATAGTTTAACGGATCCTTAGGAGATGTAAATCCCGAGCATCTCTTGAGTTACAGCACTCATATTTATTCCTATTGATTTAACTTGCATAAGATATTTTAGTTCTGACTCGAGTGTTTTGTCCTTTCAATTCGCTCGGGTCTGACCGAGCGTTTCAGGATTTCGAAGACCTTAGCTCTGGAAGACGAAGACGGAGATTTATATTATTATTATTATTATTAGTCTACTATACTTATACTGTTCCGCTGCATTGTTATTGGTATGTGTAACTCTGATAAATGTGTAAGTATAATCGAATATTTTGCAAACCAGCTTTATAAATAGTATATTTGATTAGTATATTTTATCCTTCTGTTGCGAGATTCTACTTTGTTTTATTTCTTTCTTGTTTATTTTATTTACCCCATAACAATCCGCCCTTCCGTATGGTTTGAATTGACATGTGTGTCGACTTGAATCGTGCGAAAAAGAGGGATGTTACAAATGTGGTATCAGAGCTTTGGTTTAGTGAAAACCTTAGCTTTGTGGGGTCTGACTCTTTATTAATAGGGTAATAATACCCTATGAGAGTCGCTGAGTGTATATATGAGAGAGCGTATTTGTTAGTGTTATAAAAAGGTTTTAATATTGTGTTAATATGTTCCGTTTTGTATTTATAATTTCTGGTTGGTGCATGGGACGCTGTGACATCAATAGGAATTTCTAAACACTTAATAGGACAGGCCGACATAATATTTGTTTTAATATAGGTGAATGAAGTAATTTGGCCTATTATATTTTCTATATATAAAAAGTAAATTTTTATAAAGATTATATTGGTTGTAATATATTTGGTTGTTAGGCAATGAAAATTTTTATATAACGGTGAAATAAGATTGAAAATAAGATAAATGAAATTGGAAACTTTAAGCTTTAGTTTCGGGATTTTTGAAAATTTCTTTCGAATAATTTTGGAATATAATATTGTTTATAAGTATTTTCTGATATGAATGTTTCAATATAAATTGAAAGGGTTATTTTAAAAAGGAAGTTCGAAAAGAAAATTTTTGTACTACCCTTTTTGTCGCTGGAAAATAATTTCGGTGATGAGTGCACGCATCATCGACATTCATTTTCAAGTTTCGAAGTGGGAAGGCGACTGTAGTCGTTTTACTACAGATTTATTTTGATAAACAAAATGAATTTTTAATTTTTTTTAAAAATACTTGGATATAGGTAAGTTGTAAATATATTTATCTATTATTTTAAAATAATTTGAAATTAAACTCGATATTTAATTCTTAAGTTTCCATTAATTAATAGTTTTAATTAATGTAGTGAAATGGAATTTAACTAATAATTGAAACACTAAATTAAACTGTAAGAAATAAATGAATATAACTGAGAAATGTATAAACGGAATGCAATAAAAAGAAACTTACATGATTTGAATAAATGAAAATGAATAGAATTAATAAGAATAAACTAATCGTTTGTTGTTGTTTTGGTTTATGGTTGTTTGAGTAAGGGTACTTTAAAATTGTTTGGATGAATGAATAATCTATTTATTTTCACCTAAGACAGTTGAGTAAAGGGTACACTTAGTAGTTTTTCTTCATTCCGTGCAATTTAAAGTTTGAACCCGAACAACTATTTGTTTTGTTTGATGGATGAATGATTGATTTGTGTTGTTTCATTGTTATGGTTGTATACCTGGTTGCAAGTGATTGTTATAGGTATTGATTATTTGTTGGTACTTGAAAAAAACGCTAAATATTTCATTTTATATAATTATTAACTCTTTTGGATTGTATAAGTAGGTTATGGAAGCAATTGCTACTGCAGTTGGTTCCGTGATATAAGCGTAAATTGCCCGACAAATAGGTACGTTTTTTCGAATTTCGGTTTATAGCATTATTATATTATTTTTCCCGTGTTGGGATATATTATTTTGGAAAGTATATGTTATATATTGTTATTTTGATATTATATTTTATCCCAAGCCTCTCCATACAAAGGAGACTCTGCCGAAATTTTCGTAAATTTTGGACTTAGAAAATTTTTGAAAATGATTTCCAAACTTTATTTATTTAAGTATAAAAGGATTTAATAGTTATAAATTGGTATATTTCATTTAAAATTAATTAATTTTTTAAATTTATTTGTTATAGATTTAATACTTTAAATAAGATATATTGATTTTTTAATTCTTCTTTTCCCTTCTTTTACTTTTCGGGGATGAAAAGTTTTGAGTGGGGGAGAGTGTAACGACCCGAAAATTCGATGGTTTAAAATGAGTTAATTTAATAAAATTTTTAATTTAATTTGAAAGAAATAAAGTCTTAAAATTTATGATGAAGCAAATGTTAGAAATTTAAATATAGCAATTGAAATTTAGATTTACAAATTCAAAATGTAAGTGAAATCAATTGAAATTATGAAATTTGTCATACTTGGTTATAAGTTTAATATAAGAAACAAACAGGAATATTAAATTAACTAATGAAATGTTATAATCGGAAGTATAATGGAAATGCTACTAGTTTAATACAATAAGAAGGTAAGTAATAAATAAATGATTGTAAACTTTAGTAAATAAAGGCAAGTATTGAATTTATCAATGAAATAAAATATTGATTCGTGGAAATTGAATGTGAATTGAGGTAATAAAGTAATGCAGGACAATAAATAATTTAATTAGTACAATCCCCATTTTTATTTGTAAACAATCGTAAGGTTTTAATTTATTGAAATTTGAAAATTAGGAAATAGATTCAAAATTTATATTAGATGACGAATTGCAATAATTAAAGATAATAATTAATGGATTAAATGGAATACCAATTTATTTATAAAGTGAATATAAGTAAATGTAACAAAATGAATAGGAAATGCTAATTTATTCATAAAGTGATAGTTGATGTGAAAAGGAACGGAATCAAGATGGAATCATTAACGGGATTTAGGATCTTAATTTGTATGTGTGCATTAATTTATAGTGAATGGGAAAAACGAATCAATTAAGATATGTAGTTATTTCTTTAGTATGTTGCATAAAATTTGGAAATCAGTTGCAATCAAAGGAGATTAAGTAGCACGTTAAATGGGAAATAATATAATTAATAAATCAATGACGTGTAATATAATTCATTGTTAATTATGCCCATATAATGTCAATTTATTAAATAGCAAGATTTTGAATCAATAAACGAATTTATTTGGATTTCAATTTATAATCAATAACATTTAATGTGGAATCAATTACAATTAATTGACTTAAATTATGCAGTTAGGGTATATTTGATTTGTCATTGAAGATGGTTAATTTATAAGATGTAATTTATGATAAGCCTATTTACTTTATGAAGTTGTTTGATTTAAAGATTTGGAAGCAAGATTTATTATTTGGATTCAAGTGTAAAATTCAATAAATTGAATTTATTGCAAATAAATGAAATTCAACATTTATTATTACGTTAATTGAAACTAAATGTAATGGAAGGATATTGTTATAATAGATTTTGAATCAAATATTGATTTCATCAGGGGTAATAAAGAAAGTACGTTGAATACAAGAATGGAAATAAAGATTTACAACTTTTTGAGATTCGAACTATAATAATTGGATTTAATTGCAATAAAATGAAATTTAATATTTAAATATTATGTAAATATAAATTTAGATGAAATTTGAAGATATTTACGTAATAGAGTATGAATCCAATGGTAGTCTCATCTATTGGATACTAATAGATTGAATAATTGAATGAAAGTCAATTAAAGGGAATTATTGCAAATTTAATTTATAAGTTACGAATATAACGAAATTGAAATTTAACGATGAAATGAACAAATTTGTTAACTCTAAATTGACATCTAGATTTGGTTTAATTAATGTGAATGATTAAGAAAATAAAAGTGTTAAAGATTGTCAATTTCGGAATTTAAATAGGAAATTTGATTTAATTAATTAATTTCAATTTATTTAATTTATGTAAAAATAGCCATTTTGGCCACCAACTCGGATTTTGGCGAAACCCATTTCATCGGATCTGTAATGGTGAATTGTTATAGGATTTCAAGTTACATAGCGATCGGACTTGTCGTTTGATCGTGCGAACTTGAAACGCCTTGAAATCAATTGAAATCAATTTGAAAAATATTAATTTTAGCATAACTTCTTCATATGATGCAATTTTGAACCTGAAACCTTTTCCATTGCGTTTAAAATATTTCAAAACATCTATTTTGATATATGGGTTGATCCAATTTCGTTTTGGGGATAGAACGGGGTTTTTGGGCCACTTTGTCGTTAGCACGTACATCTATCTTACCCGATCCATCCTATTTCAACTTTGCCTATAAATATCTTGCTATAAACCCGGGCCTCCCTAATTATTATTTGTCTATACGTAAATTTATTCTATTCCTCCTCCTCAATGGCAGACAAAAAAATTCCAGATCCAAATTCATTTCGAAATCAAAGTTAAAAATTCAAAGTCCTCAAAAAAATTCCAAAAAAATATATGTTGAAGCTCTCGATGAGCGTAATGTCCTGGTGGAATTCATTTTTCAATCTGATTCATCGTTTCCTAGAATTTCGAATTGAACCTCAGCCGTCCATGGGTTAGGGTTTAGATCCAACGGTGGATTCGCGATGTTACGACGATCGGAAGGCATGAAATCGAAGAGGGTGCTGAGGGGAGGAGATCCATGCAGCCAAGTCGTGTCATTTGTTGTTGTTTTCGCCGTGATTGGCTACAAAGGGGAGCGGCGGCGGCTGCAAAATTGGGGGCCGTGGAGGTCGCGTGAGGTGCCAGGGTGGGCGGCCTGAAGCAGTGGGGTCGTCGCGAGGTTCGATCGTCTGGACGAAGGTGATCGTGGCAGCCGTAAAATTTGGTGGACGGAGGCGTGGTTCATGGCGGCTGCGGTGGGTATCGCGTGCGTTAGGGTTTCAGTATCAACGAACGATGTTCGGTTGCTTGTGATGACGTGGACGAAAAGATGTTTTATTTATTTTATTTTATTTTGGAATTTAAATGCTCAAATCTATATAACTTCCACGTACAATATCAGAATTTCACACGGTTTCTTACGTTAGGATCGTAATTAAATTCTGAAGACTTTGACGCAGGTTTGGAAAGATTCTGAGGCTGTTGAATTTTTGGATTTAAATTGGATTTAAATCCCAAAGGTGGGTGTTTTAACTCACTCACAACTTCTAAGATTTCTTATGTTTGTTAAATTGACTTATAATGTGCTTAGAAATTTTTATGGCTGTTTAGCGTATATTTCATCATTATTTCAGTTAATTTGGCAATTCATTTAACTTACTTGTTATTTAATTCATTTTTTCATATAAACTGCCGGTTAAAATTTTTGTTAAATTTATTTATTATTGCATATAAACTACAGTTTAACAGTTATTTAATTCATTATTGAAAAATTAACTGCCAGTAATTAATTATTATTTATTGATGTGATTGTTTGAATTGGATGATAATTTGATAAATGTTTGATGATTGATATGATGGATGAATGGATGCTGTATTTATATTGTATAAACTGCAAGTTACTATGCATTTTCAATTCATTCGGGATTGCGGTTTGAAATGATATACAGCCGCATTTTTATTTTTAAATTGCGGATTGAAATGATAAATATCCGTATCACTTGACCATAGGATAGAAAATTATATACAGGCAGCGCGGGGTGTGTGTGTATATATATATATAATTATTTTTGAAATGATTTACTATGGTTTTGGAAAGAATACGGTTTAATAAATATTAAATTTTGATATATATATATAGTAAAAAAAATTGAATTTAGCTATGTATAAATTTGTTTTGAATTTTAAAATGAGCTAAATAATGAAGTTGATTTCGTTTATATAATATGGTTAAGAATATATTTGAAATTCTATTGTATATAGAGTTTATAATAACTCAAATAAAAGTAAGGTTGAAGATAAATGTGAATATGATTTGAATTAAAGTATTTAAGAATTTTCCTCGAAAAATTTGTTTTGAAATGTAAATAAATTAAGATTTAAAAGGTATGATCTTATAACTTGATTTTGATTTGAGAATTTAAACGAATTCAAATTAATGTAAAGAATATTATCAAGTTAATTTAATTAAAAGAATATCCAGTTATTGAAGTTTAAGGGTTTTACCTGAATAATATTTGTTTAGTAAGTAAATATTTCAAATTTAAATAATAGGAATTGGATTTGATATATATTAAATTATCAAAGAATCCATTTTGAAATAGTGGAATATTTATGAAATATAGAATATTTAAGCTTTGAAATATATGGGAATTAAAATGGTTTATTTGGAGGTTCAAATTGATATTGGGAATTTATTGTGAAATTTAAAGAAGTTGTTTATTTTATAAAGTAATATAATATTTGAACCATTAAGTATTAAAAGTTATGTTTCAAAGCTATGGTTTCAAGGTATATAGTTTTGAAAAGGCTATGATTTTTGGAAAAGATATATTTGAAATAAGAGTGATATCATATTGATTTGGGTCTTTGAAATATAAATGATATCGTATTTATATAGTTTTGAAATGAATGTTTATTCTAGTTTTTAAAGGTATAAATTATTTTGAAATAATCGCGGTGTTATAATAACGATTGGTTGTTGAAGAGACCGGGATCGGAAGTTGTCATACTCTCTGCCAACCCCGAAAACCAATTTTACAACCGTGTACGCGGTGGAGATTCCAGAATGAAGTAGGATGGTGGTGGCATTTCCTTTGAGGTAAATACGTGGACCCAACTCCCGTGAGTTGGCATAAGGTGGCTAAAACAGGAGCGATTGACGGGTTAATTGAGGTAGCACCTTTGATCGGACGCATCCCTTCGATATTATACTTTGACCTTCGGATTGATTCGGTGGCCACTTTTGATTTTTTTGATTTGGGGGTGTTGTTCGAGGTGGGTGGTAGTAGCAGCTAGGCCTTACCACCGACCCGGAAGCGTAATTGGTATATCTACCCTGGCATTGCCTAGTTGTGTCGTGTCACCTACCATATCGCGCCTTGTATGAGTTTGGATTTCTCCCGTAGCCCGTGTGGTATCCTCTGGTGGCTTCCCGATCAGGAGGGACTATGATATTGGATGGACTACTGGGACTATTACGTGTTAAGGGGAATATTGGGTCACTCCTTAATGCTAAGAAAAAAGTAAGTTTATTTTACAATTAGACACTATTATAATAGCGAAATAGACTACATAGTAAATAGTTTAACGGATCCTTAGGAGATGTAAATCCCGAGCATCTCTTGAGTTACAGCACTCATATTTATTCCTGTTGATTTAACTTACATAAGATATTTTAGTTCCGACTCGAGTGTTTTGTCCTTTCAATTCGCATGGGTCAGACCGAGTGTTTCAGGATTTCGAAGACCTTAGCTCTGGAAGGTGAAGACGGAGATTTATATTATTATTATTATTATTAGTCCACTATACTCATATTGTTCTGTTGCATTGTTATTGGTATGTGTAACTCTGATAAATGTGTAAGTATAATCGAATATTTTGTAAACCAGCTTTATAAACTGTATATTTGATTAGTATATTTTATCCTTCTGCTGTGAGATTCTATTTTGTTTTATTTCTTACTTGTTTTTTTATTTACCCCATAACAATCCGCCCTTTCGTATGGTTTGAATTGACATGTGTGTCGACTTGAATCGTGCGAAAGGGTGGGATGTTACACAAGAACAAGACTCAAAAGAAGTATCAAATGACTACAAGTCAATAGAATTGGAAGAGGGATGACACAGGCACAGAAAAAGCAGCATACACACATCCATACGTCTGGGTACACTAGCCAGACGTCTGATTGATTCCTCTGGTTTGAAACTTAGACAGAATCAGACGTCTGGTTAAAAAACTCAGACGTCTGATTGATTCCTCTGGTTTGAAACTTAGAAAGAATCAGACATCTGGTTAAAAAACTCAGACGTCTGAAAAGCATCCGGATATAAAAAATATATGAAAGCCAGACGTCTGGTCAATAAACACAGATGTCTAAAATGCAACCAGATACAAAAAATATATGAAGACCAGATGTCTGTAATATTTACCAGACGTCTGATTTTGGACTCGACTGTATAAATTCAAAGAACAACTGTCACATCCGAAAAGACACGTTCGCTTCTCTTCGCTGCAACTCTTCATCCCCATGAGAAGCGACCTTACAGCACTTACTAACAGTTGCAACTACACAAAGGATCTCTCCACCACTGCAAATAGAATCAGGAATTCAAGAGAAGACCTCACCTTACTCACTTACGCTCTTAACTCTTATACTCCGATTTATACCTGATGTTTAAGCAATCAAATACATGTAGTTAACTCTTCCATATATTCAGAACTCCTCATTAAATATTCTCTAAACGGATATATATATATATATATATATATATATATATATATATATATATTGGAAGCAATAGTACTTAATAGTCAACATCCGTGTTATTGAACACATTCTTGACAAAGAAACACTGTTATTGTAAACATGTTCCTCCGAGTCAAGTGAGGGTTAGTTGAAAGGAAATTCCGAAGAGGAGCTTCGGGACTGGACGTAGGACGGGAGGTCCGAACCAGTATAAAATCCTGGTGTGATTATTTAATTTACTTTGCTACTATCATATATCAAGTTATATTATATAGTTAGTTGTTTATACTTGCATATATATCATATACGATCCACTCATATAGACTTTCAACCAAGTCTCATAAAAATTGGATTTAATACTTTAAATCACCTTACCCAAAAATATATACTTAAAACATTTAAAAATAAACTACTTAAATCACTTTACTCAAAATAATAGTTATGAAATTGTATAATAAATTCCAAGTAAAACTTAAGCCACAAACTATTTTTAAAATAATTTTTTTACATAAAGTATAAATATTAGAAAAATTCTTTTAAGAACATAATACTAATTTAACTTTTAAAATAATTACTACTAAAATTAATTTGAATAATATTTACTTAAAAATTCTAAAACAATTAAAAATAATAAATTTCTCTAAAACATTCTTTTAAAACAATTTAAAACCTTAAACTTATACATAAAAAAACTCTTTTGAAAATATACTTGGCCTTTTAGGGAAATACACCTTCCATTTCAATATAACCCGTATAATCCTTTATAAATCCTGCTCGATTTATACCAATTAAATTTACGTCCCAATCCCGTAAAAATTTTCAACACTTTAAAAATAAAACCACTTTTTATTTTTAAAACACATTTTCATATCTCCGTATAATCATTTCCAAAAATATATAATTAAATTGTTTAAAATAAAGCCATTAAATTCTTTATTCAAACTAATACTTATGAAATTCTATAAGAGTTTCTTAAGTAAAACTTAGACCAAAATTACCCTTAAAAAATAAAGTTATTATATCAATACTTATGTTAAAATTTAATTTTAAAAACCATAATACTAATTTGCCTTTAAATATAAATAAATACCATAATTAACTTAAAAAGATATTTACTTTTCACTTAAAAATAATTAAAATAGTAAATTTTCAAAACATTCTAAAAAACATTTTTAAACTTCTAGTTTATACTTTGAAATCTTTTCTTTAAAAATATACTTAGTTTTCCAAGAAAAATATACTTCCTAACATTTAAAAATAAATTCACCCTTTTTATTTTCAAAATGCACCTTTTCTTATAAATTCCACCGGAATCTATACTTCCAAATTTATCCACTGATAAATATTTTACTTCATTTATAAACCCAGTTTACAAATTTCCATTCCTTATTTCCTTTTAAATCACAGTTTCCAAAACACTTAATCAATTTCAAACTGATATCCTGGTTTAAATTCCCTTTAAATTTACTTGGTTTATCCAAATTCCCAATAATTTTTTACTTAAAAATTTTATTTTCATTTCCTTTAAAAACCCAATTCATTCTATTCTATATTTTAAAATACTAAATTATATTCATCCAAACTATAACACCGAATAACTTAATTTCTAATTCAATCTATCACGGGATATCATATAACATATCACAGATACGAAAAATAATTACAATATTTTGAGGAATCCTGTTGGATCCCTCCAACCTGCTTTTCAGCATCCATAGATGTGAGTACAACAAATAAAATACCAAATTCCACTTCGAAGGGGACATCGTGGTATAAAGGGTCATCCGCTATTATGTAGGGCGCATAGGGTCTCATCCGCTATAAAATGCGGGAATATCAATCACTCCAATATACATATATATACTACTATAAATATCACATTCAGTCAATCAATCAATAATTTAAAATTTAAAATTTAAAATTTAAACTATTTTAAGTTAACTAGCCATCCAGTTGTGAGTGAGATAAACTCACCTCGTGCTTAAAACGCAGAGCGTTTCAATTTTAATTAAATCGACCACCTTCGATTTAATCTAAAATTTTCACTTGCACCAAACGCCTCCAGATTTGTACTGCAGCGTAGATTGTGTCGCTATGATTCCTGCGTCGCCAATTTCTTCGAATTCTGATAATGCATGCATGAGTATGAAATTTCAAACGTTTGGATTTAAATTATATAAATTAAATTTTTTTTTTATACCAAGCAGAAACAAATCGTGCCGCACTATGCTCTTTCTTCCATCACGCGATCAAGCAAGAACGAACCCGTCATCGTTTCTTTTGACCGATCACCACGCGCCTCCTCGAGCCCTAGAACATGATCGGAGGCTGCCACCGTGAAATCCATCACGAGCTCTACCATAGGTCGCAACCAAGCGAAGCTCGGCGCCATCGTTGCCTCGAAAACTCGTATGCAAAAGTGTGATTTCAAGCGCGATCTGCCATCGATCTCCACCACCATACTCGATCATAGCCGTCCACCTCGTAGATCTCGAAGTCCTCTACGATCTTCTGTAGGAAGAATCTGTTGTAACTCAAAGGATTGATCGAAAATTGGAGATGAATGTCAATGAATTTTGGCCATTAAATATTTCGAGTGATGGTCGAGAAAAGGGACTAGGGTTCCGGCCTGTAAGCATAAGTGTGTGTGTGTATGTTTTTTATATTATTTTAATATATTTTCACAAATTACTTAACTTTTTAAATGAATTCCAATTGAAACACGCCAATAGGCGTTTATAAGGTTTTACCCACATTCCGAACATAATGGAATGTGTTTCGGAGGCTAATTTGATTGTATGTGGAAGATAGCTTTCTGAATTGATTTAAAATATTAAATTTTCGATTTTAATTTCAACTCATTTCTCACCCGTACGAACAAATGGTAACTCCAAACGCTACAAATTTGAAATTCGATAATAATACTCAATTACGGAACCAATGGAACTGGTTTCGTCAAATTCCAAGACTGTGCCCCGGAAGGCCATTTAACTCGTCGATTTAATTCGAGCGATTTTCAAAATCGTCGAAATCATTTAAAATTTTACTTTTAAAACTTCACTAAGTTAATTATAAATCATCTAGAATTTATATTCGAAATCATTCTAATTCCTTTTAAATCAAAGTCTGATTATTTCAATTATTACTATATATTAAATTCTATTTTTAAATTAATATAAAATTTTCAGTTTTAAATTATCGGCTTTTGATTCCATCCAAAGGTCCAATATTATAATTCAATTCCAACTAGACTTAAATAAGCTTTAAAAACCATTCCACATCCATTTATTTCTCGGATATATAAATTATTTCGATTCCAAATATTAAATTACTATTTATCCAAATCTAATTAAATTGTCAGATTTGAAATTGTAACTCATTTTATGGATTCAACCTATTCTTCATATTTTAAAATCAGTTAACAATCCATGTTCAATATTTAAAGTGAATTAAGTGCTCAAAAACTAACAACCAAAATTTCGGGTCGTTACATCGGATGTCATTACATAGGGTTTTCACGTTAAATATTATCATAAAACACAAATAAACATTTATAATTCCATCAATAATAAACATATATATCTTAAAACATCAAACATGGCAATATTATAGCAAAAGCATTTCGGATCTGAACATAAAACCGAAAACTAAAAGTATTAGGGATGTAGTTGTTATTCACCTTAGCTTTAGAGATTATAGATGAGATTTTGTGTGTTGATTTAGTTGATTTCTTCTTTCCTCTTGAATCTTAGCTTTACTTCTTCTCTTGAGATTGGAAATGGTGGCCAGCCTTAGAAATTTTCGTTTTTAATGAAATGAGAATAATGAATGTGATTACCCATTTCATAAGGGTTTAGGGTATAAGGTTTTGCTATTTCCTAAAATACCCTTCTCATTTCCTAACACATTACCTAGGTTATTTTATTTTAATTAACCCGCTTAATCATGGCATGGCTACCTCTAACTAATCAAATCTCAACCTATTAATCTTCATATTCTCTAATTTATAACCAATTAAATATCTAAAATAAGGTTAAAAATAATGTGGGTGTTACACAAGAATTTATGGAAGCATAGCTTCGAAACCATTTGAAAGTATCCCTTTCGAAATCATTGGCTTTAACATTAATGAACTACTAGGCTAAAGAGAACAATGGCAAAAGTATCCCTTTCGAAAGCATTTATTTTAAGTAAAATAATTGGGGAAAAGTATAGCTTCAAAACCAACCTTTCGAAACCATTGCCTTCGAAACTATTAATAAAAGCGGCTACAAGGACCATTTTGATAGCATTAGGAAGGAGACTTCAATATTAGTAAAAAAAATACCTTCGTTTCAAACTCAATTTTATAAAGCCATAAGGAAAAGCGGTCTTTAACCAATTCGAAAGGTACGAATGCAGCAGCTAGGTAACGAATAGTTTCAAAATGCGGTAACTCGTTCGAAAGATTCTTTAAAAACAAAGTAAGCGGCAACTTGTTCGAAAGCCTCTTTTCGAACAAAAGTAACGATTTAAAAGCTTTAATCCCTTTGAAAGCATCTTTTAAAAACAAATGCAAGTAATGTATTCGAAAGCCTATAAGAATGGCTTCGACCCTTTCGAAAGCATGCTTTTGACACACTCCCTTCCGCCTTTCTCCAATCCATTGCATATCAATAGCGTGATATCATGTGCATTGGTTTCGAATGGGTTCATTAGCAGAAGTATAATGACGAAAGCTAGCACATGGAAGTGAAGAAGTTGTAAATCAAAACGGGTTTTACTACCTTTCAAAGAAATTCCTTTTTACCTAACTTACCCATTTATCAAAATAAGATTGGTTGTAAGTCTTTAACAAAATCCTTTTCTAATAAAGGCTGCCGAATTCAATAATTAATACTTGAAATCATTTTAATAAATAAGTCATTCCCTTCAACAAAACTGTGACGACACGTAAATTTTCGATAATTAATATTTTTTAATTTGACAAGATTTGGTCATTAAATTTGGAAGAATTTTTTTAAATTTAACAATGAAATGAATACTGAAATGAAATGTAACAAATTATAATTAAAGCTAATTATTAACAACACGAATGTGATTCCAATAAGTGAAATAATGTAATTGTATAACTTGGTTATAAATTTTATATAAGGAAATAAATGTAGATATGAATTGATTAATGAGATGATACCCAATTAATGGTAATTGAATAAATTCAGTATTGTGTAAAGAAATATAATATTTCTTCTATTAATGTTTGCATTAATTTATAATGGGATATAAAAGGTAATTGATAATTTAAAATGTTAGCTCATTGATAAAACAATGTGTAATGAATGGAAATGGAATAAAATTTATGTAATAAGAGTTGTTATAATAATTATTTGTAAAGAATGAACTTACAGATATTATAAAAATGTATAATGGGACAATTTATAGAAACGCTAATTTAGACCTAAAAAGAGAGATTGTTTTCTGTTCTCATAGAAACAATTATTTCAGATCTTGAACAATAAAAAGATAGTTTTAATTTGATCTGGAAAAGAAAATGAGATTGTTTCTTTTTCTCACAGAAACAATTATTTCAAATCCTGAATAGAAAAAGGTAGTTTCTTTTATAATGATTTAGATTTGAAAAGAGAGATTGTTTTTTTTCTCTTTGAAATAATTATTACACATCTTGAACAATAAAGAGATACTTTTTTCCTTTGCAGATCAATGATTGTAGATTTGAAAATTAGAAAGATTGATAGTATATTCTTTTTTTAAATAAAAGATGATTTAGAGCTGAAGAAGGAATATAATGTTTTTATGAAAACAGTGATGGTAACTGAAAAGAGAAACAGATTTCAGATCTACAAGATTGGGAAGAGAGTTTCGCATGACAATTAATAATAACATCTAGCATGAAGATTAGAAACAATAGCGTTTCTAATTTAAATGGAATAATAGTTTAATGCTAAAAAAATGAACTTCAAACTCCAAAAGTGAGTGGTTTAAAGTTTTAAAGTAAAAAAGAGAAATAAGAAAGAGAGAATTTTCCTTTAAAAATGGAATTTCATCTCTCAGTAAAAGCGCTAAAAATGTTTACCCAAAAAATAAAAAAACACCTCCAAGTCATAGTAGTAGAGCTACGAATATTGTTTTCAGTATAGAGTTGTTGTTTGATGAATTTTAGTTGCGGATGATTGAGATAGAAAATCAAGAATGTGCAATAAAGAATAAGTGAAGGACTTAAATGTAAAAAGACGTAGATTTTATAATGGTTCAGCCTGAATGTGCCTACGTCCACAGTTCCTCTTTTATTATCTCTTTCATTTCTGATTATAAGTACAAGCTTTGAATATGAGTAAACATGCTATTGGAACTAAGAATTTTCCCTCTGAAAGTTGTCTGCCATTATTAATGAGAGCTTCACTCTTTTCCAACCTTTTTTTTGTTAATGGCATATGCCTGGTATTTATAGAGTGGGGTTATGATAGGAGTGCCAGTTGAGTATGATATGAGATTTGGTTCAGCCTTCCGTTCTCTGGGATTTGGTTCAACCTTCCTTCCGTTGGAAATGGTTAGATGTTTAGTAGTTTGATTCCCTATTGGACCATTACTCATGCTTCATGAAAATAAGTGCTTGCCAGGACTTGAACCCCAGTGGGTTGGCTAAAAGGTGCAAGTATTTACTATTGTGCTACACATGTTATTATGCCATAACCCCATCAATCCAGGCAGAATTGAATGAGATTTGAACTAGTAACTGTGTATCTCTAAGTAGAGTATTCCAATGCCCTTGAATGTTCCATGTGAGAGAGAAAATTAGTAGTTCTTAAAGTGGGATTCATATAACTTAGACAATGGGATAATGTCAAGATGTTTATATCTTTCAAAATGTTACTCAGGTTGAGATGCAGTTTCGACCTAGGTCCATATCTTGATCTTGAGAATACTTCTAAATTAGTTTAGGTCCATTCCAAGATAATGACAATTTTACCCTTGAATCTTCATATTCACCATGTAGTGGGTGGAAATGCCCACAATAAATATAATTTCCATATCTTAATCTCCCTAACTACAATTTGCAAAATTCAAGATGTTATGGAAAATATATAGAAAATTTTATAAGTTTTATATTTTATGTTTTTACATAATTTGAACTTAAGCCGTTGGAAGACTAAAAATCATTCAGTATATTGTTTAAAAATTATTTTAGAAATTCTTAACATAGCAGTAGTAACCTGATTATAACTTGAACGTCCTTCACTCCGGATTTTGAAATTCTTGAAGTTCTGGAAAGATAACCGATAACACTTGTGATGACCTGGAATTTTAAGCAATATAAATTTAATAATCTGTATTAATAATTAAATTGATTTGATAAATTTTCTTTTATAATTGTAATTTAAATTGGGAAATTTATTCTTTTATAAGTAGATAAATATTTAATTGGTAAATTTCATCTTTTAAAAATTAATAAAATGTTTTCTATTTATAATGCATATATATATTTGTAAATATTGTAAATAAAAAAGCTTTGGTTTGTATTTAACAAATAAAATCTTGTTTCAAATTCTAATATATATTTGGCAATTTGGAAATTATGATTTAAATATAATATAAAATTAAAAAAGGTCTGTTTTATTTTCTTTTTAAATATTGCTTGATAAATATGATACATTAATCCATTTTAGTAATATAAGCAATTTAAAAATAATGTGATAATCTCTTTTTAATTTTTTTCAAATTGACAAATTTATTATTTTTAAACAATAATTATAATGTGTTGTTTTTATATATAGATATAAATATATTTTAAAGAAAATAGAATTGTTATTTTCAAATTAATGTGTTGTTATATATATGTATATATATAACTTGACTTTAGATTGGATTTTTTAAATTTAATTTGAAATTGAAATTGGATTTAAAGTTGAAATTCAAAGATAGATATTTTAAAAATATTTTGGATTTAAAATATATGTGTAAGCTTTTATTTATATAATTAGTTTTATAATATTCTCTTTAAAAGAATTCATATATATATTTAGATAAGTGTTTATAAATTTATAAAAGCAAGTATAAAAGCTTTTTATTTACATTTAAAATAAATAAAATTACTTATGTGACAAATGTAAATATATTAGGCTTAATTCTAAGAAGTGTTAACTAATTAACAATACTATATGACAAATGTTGAGTTTTTTAATAAGTGTCATTTTAAATTTTAAATTTTCTTTATTTTTAATAAACCACATTTTAACTTATAAAAACAATGCTTCTCACCCTCATTTCTTTTTCTATCTTCCTAAATCAAAAACTAAGAAAAACTTAAGCCAATTCTCAAAACCAAATCTGTAATCCACTTCACAAACCAGAAACAAAACATGTAATTCATTTTCAAAAATAAAAATAAAAGCCTGCAAGTTCATTTTCAAAATCAACAACAAAACCTGAACACCATTTCTTCAAAACTGGAATCAAAGTCTGCAAGCATCTCATTCAAACTGAGTTTTATCAAAGCAGGCTCAAAATCAAGTCTTAAAACATCTCTACAACAGTTCTTGTAACAAACATTCTTCAGCATTCAAATTTTTAAATCAAGAGGCATTCTAGTTTAGGATTTCAAAAAGCTATTTCAAAACAAAAGTGCTTTGTTCATCATTTTTTTTTCAGGTGAGTAAATTTTCTTTTAAAAACAGTTTTAAACCTAATCATATAATTATTATCAGAGTTAAATGAAGCAGTAATATAGTTTAAAATGTTATATGAATGTTAGATGTATGCATATATAAAGATGAGTCTGTGGAAATATACGTGCATGTGCATATGTTGATCTTTGTTCTTATATACAGGGTTGTATATCATATGAAAAATTTCATATCTCACTCTACAATCAAAATCAGGCCTTAATCCTTGAATGAAAAATGATTGTTGTTGTGTGGTACTAATTTTAAAAATAGTTTTAAGATTTTATATTTAGTAATTTTCACAAAAAAACAACAAATACAATAAAGATCTAAAAATAGTTAAAAATCAATCATTGTAATTTTAGATTTTGATTTCAGAATCTGATATGTTGAACTAAATGATGAATTTAGGCAAAGGAAATTTGAATTTCAGGTTTATATATTGTTGGGTATGCTGAGATGATCAGAAAACGAACTTTGTTCGAATTTCTGGTGATCGACGATGGATAGAAGCGGTGTTTGGGACTGGAGGAGGCTCGAGTCTCGAGGAATGTGGGAAAAATACTTGGAGTATTTCTAGGTTGTCGTGGTGGATAGGGGACGCCATCGTAGGGTTTAGTCGCCTATTTGGGTGGTCTTTGTTTTCGAGGCAAACACAGTGACGGTGGTGCATCGGAGTCGACCGCTTGAAGGGGACTTGGTTCGTCTGGGTGTGGTGGGTCTTTGGAAGGAGTGCGGTGGGTTCTAGTCAATGTGGTCATCATCGGCGTTGAACTTTGTTGTTTGTTTTGAGTTCCAGTCGAAATTGAATGACTCGATTTCGATCTGCTATTGCTTTCATCAAGCTGGGTGGTCAGAAGTTTCAGCAAGGACGTGGGTGACTCGAAGGTGGTCAGAACAGTGATCGAAGGTGGTCGGAGGGTCAGTGCATGTGCACAGTGCACCTTGGCGTATCTCGGGTTTATTTTCGTGTTGATGCGTGTTTTCTCGAAGTAGAGTAAAGGGGAGGGAAAGCTCGTGTGTTAGACGTGGTAGGCACGGGTTTCTTTTTGTTTGAATCCGGTTTCAAATTTTTATAAAAGAAATCAAGTCAAAGTTCATAAGCAAACCAAAAAAAAGAATTTTTTCAAGTTTAAAGTTATTTAAAAAGTAATAAAGTGTTTAAGAAATTTATTTAATCAAGTTTTTAATGATTGAGTTTTCAAAGGGTTGTTATAAAAACAAGTTTTCAAATTTAAATAAGGTAAGTTATAAATTTTGAAATGAATCTTGTTTTTTTAAATATATTCTTTATAAAAATAAATGTTTTTAAGTAATTAGTTTGAGAAAATTATAAGTGTTTAACTTGAATTTGTTAAGTTTAATTTTTAACTTATTTTAAATCTTAATTTAAAGGATTTAATAAGGAAGATAATTTTTAAAAGTTAAATGATTTTTTTATTTTAAAACTTAATTAATGATTTAATTAAGTAAATTTAATTATTAAGATAAAATGTTTTAATGGTAATTAAGTCATTAATAAGGATAATGTTTTATCTTAAGTTAATTAAGATTTAATGATTTGAAATTTTTTTAAAAGTAATAAGGAAATTAAAGTAATTAAGTACTTTAACTAATTAATGATTATGGATTAATAAATAAGTGATTAACGGTTTAAGTTAATTAATTAAAGGTTAATTAATTTGAAATTAAGGATCATTAATTAGATAAGTATAGATTATTAATTAATGATTTGAAATTTATTAATCAAGTAATTAAAGATTGATTAAGTTACGGTTAAACACTTAATTAATTAAGTAACTAGAGATGAATTAATTGGTAACTAAGAATTAATTACCTTGTAATTAATAATGGTTAATTAAAGTTTAATTACTTAAGGAAAGTAATTAAAGAATTGTTAACAGTTAATGAAAGATCATTAACTAGGATTATGAATGATTAATTAATGTGATTAATTTAAGATAATTAATTAGATTAATTAATTAAGGGTAATCATTTGTGGAATTGGTTAAGCATAATTACTTAATGTAATTTATAAAGTGTAATTACTTAGTGAAGTAATTGATGGGTAATTACTGGATGTAATTAATTAGAGAATGGAAGTAAATTTTGGGTTTAACTAATTTGTGTAATTAATAAGGAGGATAATTACTTAGTGGAAGTAATTAATAATTAATTACGTATTGTAATTAATTTAATAAATTTATTAGAAGTTAATTAAGTAATGCAATTAATTATGAGTAGTTAATTACTAAATATGGTTAATCAACGTTGATTAATGTATGTGATTAATTAAAGATTAGTTATTAAATGTGATTAATTAGAACAAGAAATTATTGTCAAGGACAAAATTTCACAGCTTTTTTGCCTCAAGGACAGACCTTCAATATTTTATCCTGAAGGACAACTTTCTGTAGGTATCAGTTTTTAGTTATTGATAGCAGTTTTTAGGTATCAGTTTGTAGTTATCGGTAGCAATTTAGGTATCAGTTTTAGCTCGGTAGCAGTTTTGTTGTCCTTATGAATAATTTTGGAAAATGTTTGTCCTTATGAATAATTTTAGAAGAATGTTTGTCCTTATGGTAAAAATATTGAGGTCGTGTCCTTGAGGCAAAAAATATACAAATCTTTGTCCTTTAAATTAATTCCCCCTAATTAGAAATATAATTAAAAAAAGTAATTAAAAGATCATTGATTAATATAATTAATGAAGTGGTTAAGGATTGATTAATCAAGGATAATTAATCAATAAAGTGAATATAGAATAATTGATTAATTATAATTAATTAAAGATTAATGTAATTAATTACAGTTAATTAATTAATGAAAGTAATTAAAGGTTAATTACTATAGATGGTTAAGAATAATTAATTTGTGTAATTAATTAAAGGATAATTACTTAATGTAGTTAAAGAATAATTAATCAAGATGATTAATTAAAATAGATAATAAAAGGATGGTTAATTATCTGGTTTGTAATTAATTAATGGTTAAGTAAGCAGGATTTTTTAAATGGAAGTAATTAATTTAATTTATTTTAAATTAATTAGAGATTGAACTAATTAATTTAATTTATTTTAAATTAATTAGAGATAGTGTGATTAATAGATCCTTGCTTTTGGATGGCTGAATGTTATGGAATGCCTTGGATTGTTTGATATCTCTGATATGAGATATGCGTTATCTGTGATATTGGATGCTTTGGCTGAATGGTGGTGATATGAATTACCTATTCCTGATAATGTGAATTATCTATCTGTGTGAATATATATAGTGAATTGAATTGTTTTAACTTTAAAACAACTTGGCTTTAAAAGACGGCATTTTAGATTTCGGTGAGACCGGGGTCGGATTTCTAGATTTGGATATCCGAAAACCACATCGATCCAAATTAAACGTTAGGTCGTGAATCTCAAGTGCAAATGAAGATTCAGAGTGCAAGGGTTATTGTCTTTAACTCTGAGGGTGATTCCAAAATGAGTGTGACGAGATAATGCCTTTGGTTTCGTTCGAACCCGGAACGAACTTGTATGGATTGAATGCTTTCAGAACATCGTCAGCTGGACCATGAGCATTCTAAGATAGATGTGTTCTATGAAGGTAATCGTAGCCTCAAGCCTCATCAACCTGGAATGGCTAAAATAGTGGAGGTGCAGCAAGGCTAAGTGAGTCGCGCTCAAGTAGGACAAGATTTTCCCCGTCTAGAGGTACTTTTTATTCGGCTGTGTGGGCAGTTGGAATTGTGCACCAACTGCGAGGTTGTCTTGTTCGGGACTATCCAGTAAGGGATGGTTCCGGCCTTGTGTTGCAGGGGGTTTAGGGTGGATCCTTGGTACGGTGATCTAGGCCACGTACTGTGACGGGCGGTACCCCAATAGCCCTGTCATTGATGGAAACCCATTTTTCCTACGTTCCCTTTACGGTTTTGATTGTATAACCCACTTTGTGGCTAGTATGCTGGAATTTAATCATGTAGTAATTTCAGCTATTCTTATTTACTTGAAAACCCTAGATCCTATTATGATATCAGTGGATTTCCTAACAAATGTTTTGGTTATCGTAAGGTAAAAACTTTTCCGTGTTTATTTGCGGGAATTCTTACGGGATACCTTTTGTTTTCAAAGGTTTTCAAAGTTAAGCAACTTTAACCCGTTTACTCACACCAGACCATGTCTGACCCAGATTTTATTTTCTGGTTTATTAAACTCTTGGGTACTTGAATTTTACGAGTAGCCAAGGGATTCAGGTTAGCTTGACGAATTCTGGATGAGATTTGGAGCAAGAGGCTTCAGCGTTTGTAGAGATATAGTGTTTTCCGCTGTATTAGTATCTCTCTGTTGTATTGCGTTGTAATGACTGGACAGGTGTTTATAACTGTCTAGTATGTGTTGTTTAATCATTGTAACTCTGATAGATGTTGTATGCTATGTAATTCTTATGAGATTAATATAATTTATTCATACCGCTGTTGAGATTCTGATGTTGTTTCGTTCTCTCTTCTCTATCTTTTCTCTTTTCTATACCTTTCTTTCTTAATAATGTTGCATCTTTCTGTGAGATGAAAGGCGGTCCGTTACAGTGGTATCAAAGCGCTAGGTTGAGTGAATACCTAGGCTTTGGAGTGATTTCTTTCTTGAGAGAGCGTATTTGTAATATATATATATATATATATATATATATATATATATATATATTTCTACCTATTTATTGGGTACCTGTTGGGGTTTTCTAATATAAGTTCTAGAGGTAGGAAGGGTAGTGGTGTGTGTAGCACGACTACCAATGGAAGAAGTCTGATTGTTGAGGTTGGAAGTGTATCTGCCGAGACAATAAACCCAATACCATCTCGAGTAAGCTTTGCAGTGGTGTAAGGATTTCACCAATCTCTAAAGGAAGCCGTTTTGAGGTTCAGAGTCCATCTTTGAAGTGAGAGTTTGGATTTGTCGAATGTGCAGAAGCGTGTGATGGTATCTTGGAAACTTCAGGAAGGAGCAACTGCGTGGTGAGACGCAGTGACTATGGATTTTTCCGAATATGTTTCTTTTGGAGCAAGTTTAAGGAAGTGTGTCTGCATCGATGATGAGGCTAGGTTCAGCAGGGTGTTTGTGTTTGGTTTGAGGCCCGAGTTTCTTGAGGAGATGTCTTCCCATCTCTAGGCTCTATATGGGATTAGATGATATGGCTTTGAAATTAGAAGAGATTTGGATAGTAAGTCTTTG
Organism: Allium cepa; assembly: GCA_030765085.1. Lineage (NCBI taxonomy): Eukaryota > Viridiplantae > Streptophyta > Magnoliopsida > Asparagales > Amaryllidaceae > Allium > Allium cepa. The sequence goes on along the minus strand of CM060938.1, from coordinate 441,155,731 downwards.
GCGTTAGTGGCAACGTTGCAGCTCAGAGGTGTTCTGTGTGCCGTCAAGAAGGTCATATGTCAGCAGTGTTCTTGAGGTGGAGTTCAGGAGCAGCAGAATGGATCCATTTCTTCGATGGACTGGTTAGATAAGCATAAGCTGTTCTGATTGGTAAAGAGGGACAGTTTCTTTGGAAATTAGGCTGGGTTGATCGCAAAAGTGGCTTGCGATAGTTGAGTGTTCTCTTGAGTAATCTTTTGTTGGGGTCGGGGCATCTCTTACAAATGTAGGAGTTATTGGTGTTGTCAGAGATTTTCTGGATGTCTTCAAGGAAGTCAAAGTTTTCCATAGCATCTGGAGATTTAGTTTTTGTATCGACTAGGATTCCAGGAGTGATACCGGTGGTTCAGCTAGTAGAAGGTTGTTTCTAGAGTGAGGGTTTGGTGAAGCAGCTCAGGATTTTGTGGTATTTTCGAGTTTTCTCTTTATGAATCTGATGAACCGTGTTTTCCTGGATATGCTGGACAAGTATGTGCTAGTGTTCATCATCGGCATTCTCATCTGCTCCAGATCAGAGTTGTGCAGCAGAAGCGAGGTAGCAGCAGTTCTAGAATGGAAGCAACCGGAAGTTGCAGTGTTTTGGACTTGAGGGTTTCTACAGGTAGTTTTTCGGGTTCTGATGGCAAGATTGTCAAGTGCACCTGTTTTATCTTTTCCTGATAGGTGAAGTAAGTTAGTTTTCTACTAATGTTTGTGGAGTAGATTTTGTGTTCTTGATTTTGGTTGATCTTGAGAGGATCATTTTGGTTAGGTTGTTTTTAGTCTAATTTGATTCTAGAGGATTCAGCGAAGGATGAGCTAATTTTGAAGGATGGAGGCAGCTCAGGATCGTCAGAAGATTTTTGTGAATAAGATAAGTAGGAATCTGGATTTCAAAGATGGAGATTTGATTTTGAATAAGTTTTCTCCGATCAAAGGAGCTATAAGATTTGGTAAGACTGGAAAGCTAGCTCCAAAGTTTATTGATCTTTCTGTGTTCTTGTGAGGATAAGTGCTTTGGTCTTTAGGATTGAATGGCCAGTTTGGAAGACTGGGATTCATTGTGTTTCACGTATCTCTGAGGGAATACGTGTATGATCCATCACTGGTTTTAGAATCTGCATTTCTGGGGGTTCTAGTAGTTAAGCAGGACTTGGCTGTGGTCTCATATCCTATTCATATTGTAAATCTAGATGAGTAGGAGCTCTATGGCTTTGTAGTGTAGATTTTTTGGGTTCAGGAGAGCGAGTATTCCAGCGTTTATACCTAGGAAACTCTAGATAGTGTTAGGAAGATCTATCCTGATTTGTGTCAGGATCATTAGATCTGTTTGATTGAGTGAATTGGTTGCTATGGTTGTTAGCAGATGGTTGATAATATATGCTTGTGGATTAAAATTAAAATCTTTGATGGGTTATTAAATTACCTTTGCTTTTAAATTTCGAGGACGAAATTCTTTTAAGGGGGGAGGAATGTGATGACCCGAAATTTTGAGCAATATCAATTTAATAATCTGTATTAACAATTAAATTAATTTGATAAATTTTCTTATATAATTTTAATTTAAATTGGAAAATTTTATTCTTTTATAAGCAGATAAATATTTAATTGGTAAATTTTATCTTTTAAAAATTAATAAAATGTTTTCTATTTATAATGTGTGTGTGTGTGTGTGTGTGTGTGTGTGTGTGTATATATATATATTTGTATATATTGTAAATAGAAAAGCTTTGGTTTGTATTAAACAAATAAAATCTTGTTTTCAAATTCTAATATATATTTGGCAATTTGGAAATTATGATTTAAAAATAATATAAAATTAACAAAAAGGATTGTTTTATTTTCTTTTTAAATGTTGCTTGATAAATATGATACATTAATTCATTTTAGTAATATAAGAAATTTATAAATAATGTGATAATATCTTTTTAATTTTTTTTTTAAATTGACAAATTTGTTATTTTCAAATAATAATTATAATGCGTTGTTTATATATATATATATATATATATATATATAAATAGATTTCAAAAGAAAATGGAATTGTTATTTTAAAATTAATGTGTTGTTATATATATGTATATATATAACTTGACTTTAAATTGGATTTTTTTAATTTAATTTGAATTTGAAATTAGATTTAAATTTGAAATTCAAAGATAGATATTTTAAAAATATTTTGGATTTAAAATATATGTGTAAGCTTTTATTTATATAATTAGTTTTATAATATTCTCTTTAAAAGAATTCATATATATATTTAGATAAGTGTTTATAAATTTAAAAAAGTAAGTATAAAAGCTTTTTATTTACCTTTAAAATAAATAAAATTACTTATGTGACAAATTTAAATATATTAAGCTTAATTCTAACAAGCGTTAACTAATTAACAGTACTATATGACAAATATTGCGTTTTTTAACAAGTGTCATTTTAATTTTAATTTTTCTTTATTTTTAGTAAACCACATTTTAACTTATAAAAACAATGCTTCTCACCCTCATTTCTTTTTCTATCTTCCTAAATCAAAAACTAAGAAAAACTTAAGCCAATTCTCAAAAACAAATCTGTAATCCACTTCACAAACCAGAAACAAAACATGTAATTCATTTTCAAAAATCAAAATCAAAGCCTGCAAGTTCATTTTCAAAAACAACAACAAAACCTGAACACCATTTCTTCAAAACTGGAATCAAAGTCTGCAAGCATCTCATTCAAACTGAGTTTTATCAAAGCAGGCTCAAAATCAAGTCTTAAAACATCTCTACAACAGTTCCTGTAACAAACATTCTTCAGCATTCAAATTTTTAAATCAAGAGGCATTCTAGTTTAGGATTTCAAAAAGCTATTTCAAAACAAAAGTGCTTTGTTCATCATTTTTTTTTCAGGTGAGTAAATTTTCTTTTAAAAACAGTTTTAAACCTAATCATATAATTATTATCAGAGTTAAATGAAGCAGTAATATAGTTTAAAATGTTATATGAATGTTGGATGTATGCATATATAAAGATGAGTCCGTGGAAATATCTGTGCATGTGCATATGTTGACCTTTGTTCTTATATACAGGGTTGTATATCATATGAAAAATTTCATATCTCACTCTACAATCAGATTCAGGCCTTAATCCTTGAATGAAAAATGATTATTGCCGTGTGGTACTAAATTTAAAAATAGTTTTAAGATTTTATATTTAGTAATTTTCACAAAAAATAACAAATATGGTAAAGATCTAAAAATAGTTAATAATCAATCATTGTAATTTCAGATTTTGATTTCTGAATCTTATATGTTAAGTTAAATGATGAATTTAGGCAAAGGAAATTTTAATTTCAGGTTTATATATTGTTGGGTGTGCCGAGATGATCAGAAAACAAACTTTATTCGAATTTCTAGTGATCGACGATGGATAGAAGCGGTGCTTGGGACTGGAGGAGGCTCGAGTCTCGAGGGATGTGGGAAAAATACTTGGAGTATTTCTTGGTCGTCGTGGTGGATAGGGGATGCCGTCGTAGGGTTTAGTCTCCTATTTGGGTGGTCTTTTTTTCTAGGAAAACGCAGTGACGGCGGTGCACCGGAGTCGACCGCTTGAGGGGGACTTGGTTCGTCTGCGTGCGGTGAGTCTCTGGAAGGAGTGCGGTGGGTTCTAGTCAACATGGTCATCATCGGCGTTGAACTCTGTTGTTTGTTTTGAGTTCCAGTCGAAATCAAATGACTCGATTTTGATCTGCTATTGCTTTCATCAAGCTGGGTGGTCAAAAGTTTTGACAAGGACATGGGTGACTCATAGGTGGTCGGAACAGTGATTGAAGATGGTCGGAGGGTCAGTGCATGTGCACGATACCCCTTGGCATATCTGGGGTTGGGGAAGATGTTGTGATCTCGGGTTTGTTTTCATGTTGATGCGTGTTTTCTCTAAGTAGAGTAGAGGGGAGGGAAAGATCGTGTGTTCTCTCGTGTGTTAGATGTGGTAGGCACTGGTTTCTTTTTATTTGAATCTGGTTTCAAATTTTTATAAAAGAAATCAAGTCAATGTTTATAAGAAAATCAAAAACAAGTATTTTTTTTCAAGTTTAAAGTTATTTAAAAAGTAGTAAAGTGTTTAAGAAATTTATTTAATCAAGTTTTTAATGATTGAGCTTTCAAAGTTTGTTATAAACAAAAGTTTTCAAATTAAAATAAAGTAAGTTTTAAATTTGGAAATGAATCTTGTTTTTTTAAATCCATTCTTTATAAAAATAAATGTTTTTAAGTAATTAATTTGAGAAAATTATGTGAGTGTTTAACTTGAATTTGTTAATTTTAATTTTTAACTTATTTTAAATCTAAATTTAAAAGATTTAATTAGGAAGATTTTTTTATTTTAAAACTTAATTAGTGATTTAATTAAGTAAAGTTAATTATTAAGATAAAATGTTTTAATGATAATTAAGTTATTAATAAGGTTAATGTTTTATCTTAAGTTAATTAAGATTTAATGATTTGAATTTTTTTTTTAAAGTAATAAGGAAACTAAAGAGTAATTAAGTACTTTAATTAGTTAATGATTATGGATTAGTAAATAAGTAATTTACGGTTTAAGTTAATTAATTAAGGGTTAATTAATTTGAAATTAAGGATCATTAATTAGATAAGTATAGATTATTAATTAATGATTTGAAATTTATTAATCAAGTAATTAAAGATTAATTAAGTTATAGTTAAACACTTAATTATAAGTAATTAGAGATGAATTAATTGGTAACTAAGAATTAATTACCTCGTAATTAATAATGGTTAATTAAAGTTTAATTACTTAAGGAAAGTAATTAAAGAATTGTTAATAGTTAATGAAAGATCATTAACTAGGATTATGAATGATTAATTAATGTGATTAATTTAAGATAATTAATTAGAATAATTAATTAAGGATAATCATTTGTGGAATTGGTTAAGCATAATTACTTAATGTAATTTATGAAGAGTAATTACTTAGTGAAGTAATTGATGGGTAATTACTGGATGTAATTAATTGAATAATGGAGGTAAATGTTGGGTTTAATTACTTTGTGTAATTAATAAGGAGGATAATTACTTAGTGGAAGTAATTAATAATTAATTACTTAGGGTAATTAATTTAATAAATTTATTAGAAGTTAATTAAGTAATGTAATTAATTAAGAGTAGTTAATTACTAAATATGGTTAATCATGGTTGATTAATGTATGTGATTAATTAAAGATTAATTATTAAATGTGATTAACTAGAAACATAATTAAAAACAAAGTAATTAAAAGATCATTAATTAATATAATTAATGAAGTAGTTAAGGATTGATTAATCAAGGATAATCAATCAATGAAGTGATTATAGAATAATTGATTAATTATAATTAATTAAAGATTCATGTAATTAATTATAGTTAATCAATTAATGAAAGTAATTAAAGGTTAATTACTGTAGATGGTTAAGAATAATTAATTTGTGTAATTAATTAAATGGTAATTAGTTAATGTAATTAAAGGATAATTACTAAATGTAATTAAAGAATAATTAATCAAGATGATTAATTAAAATAGATAATTAAAGGATGGTTAATTATCTGGTTTGTAATTAATTAATGGTTAAGTAAGCAGGATTTTTAAAATGGAAGTAATTAATTTAATCTATTTTAAATTAATTAGAGATTGAAGTAATTAATTTAAGTGGAAGTTAGGGAGACATCCCTATCATACTTTCATATTGTAAAGCGGGTCCCTATCAAAGTTTCATTGTAAATCGGGTCCCTGTTTTCTGAAAACGAAGAAAATTATTGCTGAAATGTCAGCAACTTTTATAAATAAGTGCTGATATTTCAGCAACTTTCCCTGTCAAAGTTTCAGTGTAAATCGGATCCCTGTTTTCTTAAAACGAAGAAAATTATTGTTGAAATGTCGGCAACTTTTATAAGTAAGTGCCGATATTTCAGCAACTTTCATAAACTGTGTTCACAGTGTACATAAATGTTGCTGAAATGTCAGCAACTTTTATAAATAAGTGCTGATATTTCAGCAACTTTCATACACTATGTTCACAGTGTACAGAAAAGTTGCGGAAATGTCAGCAACTTTTATGAATAGTTGCATCATGCTCTGCAATAATCGTGAATAAAAAAACAGAGACCTAATTTACACTAAAATTTAGTGAAGAACTTCTCATGAATTTTGAAACTTAATAAGGACCTGTGCCAAAAGTACCCTTAATTTAATTTATTTTAAATTAATTAGAGATAGTGTGATTAATAGATCCTTGCTTATGGATGGTTGAATGTTATGGAATGCCTTGGATTGTTTGATATCTCTGATATGAGATATGTGTTATCTGTGATATTGGATGCTATGGTTGAATGGTGGTGATATGAATTACCTATTTATGATAATGTGAATTATCTATCTGTGTGAATATAAATAATGAATTGAATAGTTTTTAACTTTAAAACAACTTAGCTTTAAAAGACGGCGTTTTGGATTTCGGTGAGACTGGGATCGGATTTCCAGATTTGGATATCCGAAAACCACATCGATCCAAATTAAACGTTAGGTCGTGAATCTCAAGTGAAGATGAAGATTCAGAGTGCAAGGGTTATTGTCGTTAACTCTGAGGGTGATTCCAAAATGAGTGTAACGAAATAATGCCTTTGGTTTCGTTCGAACCCAGAACGAACTTGTATGGATTGAATGCTTTCAGAACATCGTCGGGTGGACGATGAGCATTCTAAGATAGATGTGTTCTATAAAGGTAATCGTAGCCTCAAGACTCATCAAGGGGAATGGCTAAAACAGGGGAGGTGCAGCAAGGCTAAGTGAGTCGCGCTTAAGTAGGACAAGATTTTCCCCTGTCTAGAGGTCCCTTTTTATTCGGTTGTGTGGGCAGTTGGAATTGCGCATCAATTGTGGGGTTGTCTTGTTCGGGACTATCCAATAAGGGATGGTTCCGGCCTTGTGTTGCAGGGGGTTTAAGGTGGCTCCTCGGTAGGGTGATCTAGGCCACGTACTGTGACGGGCGGTACCCCAGTAGCCCTGTCATTGATGGAAACTCATTCTTCCTAGATGTCATTTACGGTTTTGATTGTATAAACCACTTTATGGCTAGTATGCAGGAATTTAATCATGTAACAATTTCAGTTATTTCTTATTTACTTGAAACCCCTAGACCCTATTATAATATCACTGGATTTCCTAATAAATGTTTTGGTTATCGTAAGGTAAAAACTTTTCCGTGTTCATGTGCGGGAAGTCTTACGAGATACCTTTTGGTTTCAAAGGTTTTCAAAGTTAAGCAACTTTTACCCGTTCACTCACACCAGACCCATGTTTGACCTGAAGTTTGTTTTCTATTTTATTAAACTCTTGGGTACTCAAATTTTTACGAGTAGCCAAGGGATTTAGGTTAGCTTAACGAATTCTGGAGGAGATTTGGAGTAGCAGGCTTCAGCGTTTGTAGAGATATAGTGTTTTTCGCTGTATTGGTGTCGTTGTGTTGTAATGACTAGACAAGTGTTTATAACTGTCTAGTATGTGTTGTTGAAGCTGTGTAACTCTGATAGATGTTGTATACTATGTAATACTTATGAGATTAATATAATTTATTCGTTCCGCTGTTGAGATTCTGATGTTGTTTTGTTCTTTCTTCTCTATCTTTTCTCTTTTCTATCCCTTTATTTCTTAATAATGATGCGTCTTTCTGTGAGATGAAAGGCGGGTCGTTATAATAACTACAACTTTTTTATTTTGAGTTTTTGCTTCTATAAAATCTTGAAAAACAATAATAATGTCAATACGTTACTTGAAAAGTAGTTATGATTTATGCAAACAATTTGTAGTATTTCAGACATAACTTTGAATGGTTTATCGTTTTGACTTGAAACCAATTTTTTTGGTTAGCAATACTAAATATCTAAATCTATAAGTTTAGTGCTAAATCAAATTAAGAACTTAAAGTTTTCTAATAGTGGTTTCAAATGGATTGAATTTACGAAACAATAATGGTCAATTATCCATATACGATGAAAATTTTCAATACTTAGAATGACGACTAACAAATCGTTGTTGGAGAATTTTTAGTTGTGTGTGCGCCTATGTTTGATATAAATGACCTTACCTTTGTGTGACGTAAATGGATTTGGTGACAAAAGTTAAATTTTTTGAACCAATTCGAGTGATATTGTGAAGTACACGGTCTAATTGCTTAATAATATACCATTGTATGTCACCATGGGTAACCAAAATATAAGTGGAATCAGATGCCACTTCATTCGAGATTATATTGCATTTGATTGGTATTTTAACTGATTTTAAAATTAGCAGACATTGTTTTACAAAACCCTTCTAGAAAATAGATTTTCACAATTTTGTTTGGGTTTACGACTTTTACAAATACTTTAGATTTGACTTTGATTTTCTTTTAAAAAATACCCTTGTTTACTTTAGTAAGGACTTTACTCTGGAAAAGATGGTTGTTTATTCCATGATCATTTCTATTGCTATCGTCTTTCTTACAATCCATACACCAAAATTTAGAAGTTGGTATTTTGAAAAACGAGGAATTATCTTTTTGGTGTAATTTATAATTTTATCCCAAAGTATTCATTCTCATTTTAAAGTCCTTATAGTTACGCTTCGGTGAATAACTTTAATCTCTATATACGTGCTTCCATTCTCATTAAAAGCCTTTATAGTTATGCATGGATGGAATAGTTATACAAGCAAGGGATAAACATTCAAGTAAATTATAACCGCATTTAGAAGTCCTACCGGTTATACATGATTAGAAAATGCTTGACATATTTTTTTAACTAACTACTAACCTCATTTAAAAGTCCTAACGGTTATGCATGGTTAGAAAATGCTTGACATATATTTTTAACTAATTACTAAACTCATTTAATAGTCCTAACGATTATGCATGCTTAGAAAGTGCTTAACACTTTGTATAGTTTTTAGAAAGAATATTCTTGAAAAAAATTCCTTTATTCAAAATGCTGCACTTTTTATAAAATTCTTCCTAAACCATCATTCAATTGTCTCTAAAGTGGGATATGTCTAATTAATAAAATATTATGATTTTTGTTTAATTGTTGAAAATTTTAATATATTTTATTTCTATATGATTTTTAGTTTCAATCAAAATTTATTGCTATATCGATTATTATTTTAATTTTTGATGATAATAAAAGAGGGAGAGAGTTTCAGATTTTGGTGGTTGAGCAATACATTTGCTAATATTCAAGAGTTTGTTTCAATTTTCAAGTGTAATTTTTTTCTTTGCAATTATTTTGTCATTAATTTTTCTTTGGCATTTAGGATTTTTGTTTTTTATTGCATGCATCTGTATAGAGCGAGTCTAGATATAGGGAAAGTATTTAAATAAAGGAAGCTTGAATATAACACATCATACATTTCTTCGATACAAAATCTTAATATATGTTTGTTATCATCAAAAGAGGGAGATTGTAGAATATAGTAGTTTGCAATTTTTGTTTGATGATAATAAACATATATATATATATTTATTTATTTATTTAAATGTGTTTCTTATAGTACTAATATAATATCACAGACTGAAATAAACAGATTTAAATTTTTATTTCAAAAAATATTTTATTTTAATAAGATTTCAATAGTATACACAGTTACAACAAAAGCTTCCGCAATATTTTAAATAAATGTTTTATATACAATCTTCATATACAATAATATTTTATACTCTCATACACAACACACTTTCAAATATAATAACTTGTAATCACTCCTAACCTCACTTACTCAAATTCAATTTTTATCTTCTTGCTACAATTTTCTTTTCAGTCGTCTGCTTTTCCAATCAAATAACAACGCATTAAAATGCAAAAGAAACAAATTAAAACTGCAAAAATGTAATATACTTAAACCAGACATTGCCTCGGTTTATTGGTTTTTTCCTTTTCTTATTTTAAATTGGCATCAGAAAATTATGAACATTGACCAGTACAACATGTATATACAAGGACCAATAGAACAAGTTCGTGTGGAACAAAATTTAAAATAAAGTCAATAATGTGCACAAGCAACCTACGACGTGCATCATGTATACATGCCATAAGCCCAAGCACGTTAAAGGCTGTGCATATACACTTGTGCACGTTTCAAACTTGCACACATACAAGAAATCCAAGCAGTTCAACACAGTGCACAACCAGGTCAAGCTAAAAGTAAGCAGTGCATAGGCCAAAACAGCAACACAAAGCAGTAAATACATAGTTCAGATATGCACATGTGCACATCAAAAGTATACAACACCAATGCCAAAACGAGTTCGAAAATGCACAGAAGGTCAAGCCTGAAGTTATGCTTCAGGCTCAACACAGGCATGCATAGGTCTGAAAGATGAAATGCACAAAACAGGGTGAATATGGTGCACGACAGCATGACAAAAGGCAAAATCAAACACAAGGCAGATTTTAGGTGCAAATAGGCAAATAACACAAAGGTGCACTGATCAGCAAACAAATAAACAACAAGTGCAGCATAACTAACACAAGGCCATGTGCAACACAGCTAAGGAAGCAACAAGGCCACACGGAACATATTTTGAGACTCAAGGCAAAGTCATGCAAACTGACGAAAGTAGAAGAGTACACAAGGGGAAACAAAAACAGGTGCAACAACATGCACAAACCAAACACAACAAAGGTAGCACAACACAAGCCAGAAACATAATAGCAAAAACCAAGGAAATAGGCAAGCACATTTCAAGTAATGCATAAGGCAGACCAAAAGTACATAACGAGTTTAGATCGGGTTAAGCGACATGCACAAGCAACGTGCATAAAACCAGAAAATCAAGACAGGCTAACAAGTACTAAGTGCACAAACAAAATTGACCAGAAAATATACATCGACCAAAACATTTTTGTTCAAATACACATACACACATATATGTATGTATGCATATGAAACATTTTCAAAGTCAGGCACGATTGGGGGCGCACACACAAAACGACTAGCTACAGGAAATAAAAAATAATTTGCAGGTTGAAAATTTCAGCCGAAATTAACATATATATATTAGAGATTAACAAGTTAATGGTCTTAAAACCATAGACCAAAGGATCGATCAAAAATCAATAGCTATGATTAAAAGCAATAATCGAAGTTGAAACTTAAAAGTAGAAAATCATGAAATATATGGAATCAGGGAGGTTTATTTTTCGAATCCTACCCTATAAATACCAATATCATCATCGACAGTTTGTATGAGTCCAGTTCGATACCAAAATTCAAAAATAAAAATCATGCTAAATTATCAGTTGGAGAAGCACTCGACCACAATCGAAGTAGTGAATCGCCAGGCAACTGAAGCGATCGATGAATAAGGAGATAAAGGCGTGAATTCGTCAATCTATATAAAATTGATGGCTTCCAATGGAAGGAAAACCTAGAAAACAAAAATGAAGGATCGGTTTGGGAAACGGAGAGGAACAGGAAGACTATGTGGTCCACACTTTTATTTTTGGGCCTCTCTCTCTCTTTTATTTTAAAACAGTTAATTAGAGTTTCCATTTTATTTAAATATTGTAATAATTTTTCTTTTTAACTATAGAACCGTTACGACCCGGAAATCCATACCACAACAATAAACCACACATGTCTGACCCAAAAAGCATAGACTGACGGAAAATCAAGAGAAAGAAAAGAAGAGAGAAGAAGAGAAGAGAAGAAAGAGAGAAGAGAGAACTAACAGAACAATATAGAATCTCACATCGCAACGGAAAACATATAATATCATATCGATGATCTTTATAAAACAAAAACTGTATATACATACATCAATCAGAGTTAAGCATTCAATCACTAATCATCCTCCTGAATAGTTACGTGTATATGAAAATGAAGATCTCTAGCTCTCCGGCTGAAGCTCCAAAAGCACCAATTTGAACCTGTAAATATACCCGGACTGACCCAAGCATTGAAAGGGAAGAATGGTCAGATCGGTCTGGTAAACCAGTGTGAGAATCACACTCAATTGAATTTATTAAATTACCAAACTTTTCCTTTAAAAAAGTATCTCGCAAGACACGCCCACACATAAACATGGACGTGTTTTTACCTTACGATAACCAAAACATTCCATATCAAATTATCTTATATTATACTAGTGTCCAGTATACAAATAATAATCAAAATAGCCGAAATTGTTACCATTATTAAATTCCAACATACTATGCTCTACAAATAAAATGGTAGGTACGTAGTGGAGTCTGGATTTCCATACAAATGACCAGGTGAAGGGACTACCTTCCAATGGGTACATCTCTAGATGGATGTCCCGAGGCACAGAACATCTGCCCTCTACCAACACAAGACTGACCTACCTCTGTAACTAGGTAGTACCGAATATGTCATCCTCCCGTCGGTACCGACCTTTTCCAAGGGCCCTCATAGCATACAAACCACAATAATCAGATACACGACGTCATAGCGTGTAAAGATATATCTAGAAGAGGATAATCATATCCTGATGGAAACGACCCACTTAGCCTTGTCACATCTAACCATGTTTTGGTCATTTCCAGTTGATGAGGCTTGAGGTATTGATTACCTTTCACAAATCATAATCACATCACTTTGAATGTCACACTGCTATTTCCGTTGACTACTAATTATCTTCCACAAAAATACAACCCTTAAGTTCATACGTCTCAAGGAGGGTGTTAAGCTAAGAGAAGTTGCCTTCTCCGCCACCACTAATGTACGTTTGTAAAAACCAATGTATGTAATCTTTATAAATGCAATATCATAAAAACATCCATACAAGTTGTCCAGAAACAGGATAAACCGAAGGTACTTTTCTACCATATCCTATCGGAAAATCCCAAGAATTAGTAGCGAATAGTCCTTACATTGGATATTTCATAATGAAGAGACTACTACTACTAGATGTATATTGGGATTTTAACCCCAAATGATCAACAAGCAGTCCTCCACTTTTGAAAATCTTGAATATCAATATCATCACAACCGCACAGTCGTCACATAAATATTGGTCTGAAGTGGTTTTTGGATAAACTAATTTCGGTCTCTTTGCACCATAACGCAAAAGCGTTTCTCAACCTCACATAGAAACTAAGTCTCATAGACTTATCACGTTTTCGATTTTCAACTTGCTATCCTTCGGCCGACAAAGGAAGGTCGATAGATTGGAGTAATACTTCGCACTACACGAATCAACATCCTCAACACAAATGATAATCAAGCCTACACAAAATACGTACTAAGTGTACGACTAAATAGTTCCCACATCAAATCGAGAAACTAGAAATGGCCAAATTTGATAGTCGGTTGTTTAACTATCAAACCAACAAACAAATATTTAGCACCATATGCAATCACTAAGCCTTTTTAATTAATCTTTCATTAATTAAATCATTTGCCAAATATTCACTTCAAATTATCTTTTAAAATGATATAATTCCCAAAACCATTCAATATTGGAAAACATTTTCATATACTTATCAAATAATAAGTAATTCACAAATCAATTTATTTTCAATACTTAGAAAATATTACATATACTTAAATCACGATTTAGTATGTATTTTATCCTTTAAGGAAAACATTCTCTTAAACATACTTATTTAGATCAAAACGAATGCTGCGTAAAACATCATTACGACAACCCAAAATCATTAGTATAGGAATTCCAAAATTAGATAGATATATAAATTCCATATACTATACAAAACATTTCCTTTCGAAAATCATTTACTATAACAACAGTGTTATAGTCCATCATTTCCTTACTTCTCGAAAACGTCTATTTCAACAATAAATGCTGAGATCTATAGTTTGATACTTAACACATTTTAAAAACATCTTCAAACCATTTTACTCCATTTAAAATATCACTTTTCAAAATCTGTACTTACATTTAAAAGATCACTTTCCAAAACATATCCATTTTATTTAATATATTACTCACTATCCAAAATCGTGAATACGGTTCATTTACCAAATCCAATATTTCTACATATTTATTAAAGGATAATTCACTGTCCAAAATCATGGATTTAATTTCTAACCAAATTCATCACTATTGCACTTTTAATTAAAGGATTATTCACTGTCCAAAATTGTGGATGAAATTCCTTTAATAAACTTCTATATCTAGTTTATCAATTTAAATTGATTTCACATTCATAAAACAATGTTTATAAATCATATTTATATTTTATAAAAGTTCAATTTATAAAATCCCTTTATTTACCAATTCTATATATAACTCATTTACAAGCTAAAATCCAAATTATAAGTTAATTACTTATAAATCTCTTTATTTACAAATTCATTCTTTTATAACTTCATAAATTCACAAATCTTATTTACTTATAAAATTCCATTTATAACTTCTTTTAAAACTTATAAAACTCCTTTATAATTCCAGTATTTTTATTTATAAAATATCAATTTTTATCTGTACATATAGACCGTTTATAATAATTCAAAATCTCAATTTAACCGTTTTACAAAATCTTTAACTCCCTATTTCAAAAATCACATTCTAATTATATTTCACAAAAATCATAATTTTTATAACTAAAAAGTCATAACATTTATTTATTCAAAATAAATTCATTTCTTAAGAATTCAAAATTTAACAAAACATCTATTTTCAAAATCACTTGAAAATCCTTTTTAATCTGGAAACCATCACTTTAACCTTTTAAAATTCCAAAAATAGGCACAATGATGCAACAGCACCAAATACATCAACCACGACATCTAAAACATCATATATCATATGATAACAACATATGTTACAATATCTGTAAATAAAACCAATACTAGTGAGGAATCCAGTTGGATCCCTCCAACCTGCCACCTGCAACAAATATACATATTAGAATAGGTGTACAATGTCCGCTTCGAGGCAGACGCGCGTACAAAGGGTCATCCTCTCATACACGGGAACGTATATGGTCTCATCTACTCCAATAGGCAGGAGTATATCCAAATACCAATCAACGTATATATAATATATCATATATCATCTACACAATCATCAAACATTATAAATAAAATTTATTCTCACTTGTATAAAAATATCAGTGAGGCAGAAAGAGTGAGTTGTACTCACCTTGGTTCCAATAGCAGTTGTAGTGTTTAATTCCGAATAAAATTAAACAAGCGTTTAATTTTATCCAAAATTTTCATTAGCTCCAATCAACTCCAAACCTCTAAAATGTAGTGCTCGTCAATACGAACCCAACACAACTTGTTTCGTCAAAAACGGACCTCGTATGAAGAAGTTATGATGTTTTAAAGTTTATACAAATAAATATATAAATCAATTTCAATTTTTATTTTATTTTCAAACATTTTTTAAATATCGGCTGTTGATTTTGATTCCAGAAAATCTGAGTCCCATTTTCCTTCTTCTCCGCCTTCGTTTATCACGTACGCAACAAACTAATAGAGCCGCCATTTTCAATTGAATTATGCTTCTTCATCTCGACGTTCGAAGATGATCGGTAACCATCACGCGATAGCTCACACTCGCCTCCACCCATGGCCCACGCACGCAGCCCCCTAGTGTTGCTCTACCTCAAAATTCGTGCTCGAACGTCGGACTTTCGACATCAATTTGCTGCCGATCCATAGCTCTAGAACCTATCATCATCGTTGGATGTGTTCGTCCCATCGCCTTCTACAACTTCTTAGTTGAAGCTTTTTTGTATAGGTCGATGGATTGAAAGAGATTAAGGGAAGAAATTTGTGCATTTCTTGCCATTGAAATAGAAGGTGGCGGCTTGCCCTAGAGAATTAGGGTTTCGTGAATAATGAAAATATGACGTCCTTTTATAAAAAAAATCGCAACACTATTCACCCAAAAAATTTCTGAACTCCAAACGAAGCGTGCCGCCTGACATTTATAATAATTTACCCCTATTCCGAACACAATGGAATATATATCGAAAGCCAATTCGATCGTATTTGGAAAATAGGTTTTCAGATCGACTTATTTAAATTTAAATTTTATTTAAAGAAATTTCTACGCGTTTCAGCTTGCCACGACTAAACCGTAAATCTGATTGACGCGAAATTTGAATCTTATAATAATATAATATTACGGATCCAATGAAACTAGTTTCATCGAAATCCAAGACTGTTTGAAAAATGACTATTTTTACACGTTAATTAAATAGTAAAATATTCAATTTCTACAAATTAACTTTAATTCAATTTTAAAAGTTCTCTAACATCATTCTGATTTAAATAGAATTTGAAACAACTTTATAAATCATTTATATTCACATTAAATTCAAATTCCAATTATTTACACAATTTCAAATTAATAATTTAATTATCCAACTAAATCACTATATTTAAAATATAAGTTATTTAGCTTATAAAATTAACTGGTGAATATTTAAAATCAATTAAATATCTGAATTTCAAATGACTGAAATTCTGAGTCGTAACAAGAACTCTAGTTTTATAATTAGGATTGAACTACGGTGTGTAGTTCAAGAAATTCTCGACTTTGAGATAGAGTTGAGGTGGAGTTTCGAGCTTAGGTTTAGAATAATCAAGTTAGGAGAGTCGTAAGTTTACAAGATCTGTAAGCAGTCGATTGTTTAATCTTAGTGGAAATCTTGAGGGCTGTTAAAATTCTTCTAGGCCTCCGCCTAGGCCCAACATAGACGCTTGGTGAGACCGCCTAGCGATTTGTCTGGGTCTGCATAGACAAGGTTTAACACCTCATGTAATAACCTAAACATGTATCTAGGTATTGATTATGTATTATTTGAGGCGCAGTGTCATATATAAAAGCGTTAATGTGCTACACATAAACATTATTATGCTAGTTTTAAGTGGTCTTACCTTCTTAACTACTTCTAAGCATATAGAAATCCAATATTTTCAATTTATATCAATTAATGCTAAACAAAACACTAAAACTTTATCCAAAATACATGAGTTATCAAAAACTTCTAATTTCGATTGGTGCTCGATTAATCCCTGCCCAAATGGTTAATCACTAGTTCATACTTATCGTGGAGCGTCCGCCTAGTGATTTTTATAACCTTGATTGTGGACGGTTATGAATTATGGACATATGCCCTAAGAGCATATGTTAAGATTAGTAAAACTACCCAAATATCACCGTGAATTTCACCTATTTCTTTGAAAATAGGGATGCATTTTATAAAGGAAATTACGAGGGACTTAAAAATTATTATTTTAAATTACATGGATGTATGCCAAAATTTACTTTAATTTTTTTTTTTTGTTCTTTCTACCTTAACACTCCGTTTGGACGTTTTGTAATATCGGTTATGAGATGTTTTGAAAGTACCGGTTTTGACCAACGATGGTCGTAATGGTTAATTAATATATATGAAGGGTTGACATAGTCGATCAATACATGTTTGAGAGTTTAATATACACCGGCTTTAAGAATTTTCTAAAGTAACATCATACATATATCTTTATATTTATTACCTAGTTTTGTGAAGATTGATTTTTCGATATGATATTAGAAATATATAATTGGAAAAAAAATTATAATCTTTCAAAACATCTCAATTTAATGGGTTGAGAATTACCATCAAAATTGCACTATCTTAGTTTTATAACTAACAATAACCGATATTAAAAAAACTTACAAATATGAGTTATGACAACATCTGAAACATAAAGCCGTTCAAAATTAGTTAAAATCGGTTTAAAAAGAAAAAATAAAAAGAAAGACTTTCAAGAGGATGCTAAAGAAAATCACCCGCACGATAAGATACAATGCGGAGTCCCTACACAGGCAAGAGAACTTTAATAGGCGTTGAGCATTCAAAAATTCAAATATAAATAAAAGAGGGGAATTCTGTAAAGTTCTCTCTTTTTCAAACTTTTGCAACCTCGTCTATATAACGCGGTCGGTTTTCCAAAGAGTGGGAACAATTTTCAATTTACTCCTCCCAAACCCTAGCCGCCTCTGTCCTAATTATCGATTTATCTTGGTTTGATCCAGCAATCGAAGGATTTAAGGTAAAGTTGTCGTTTGATTCTAAGTGATTTGATTTCTGGTTTATTTCGGTAACGATTTGAGGTTTAGGTCTTTTGCTTGGCTATTGAGTTGGCATAATATATAATTCAAGTTGATTGCCAGAAGGATTATCATTTTAGCTAAAGAAATGATTTAAAAAAGCTTCTTTTTGAAGAACACAAATTTTATTTTATTAAAGGAGAGATAAAATATTATTTAGCTTTTAGTATAATCTAATAAAATATCGTTTGAAAACTTTTTTTATTGGAAATCAAAGTACTGTTTCTTTTGCAATATGCGAGCTATCTTCTCCAATTTTCCATATGTTAATTTTGAAATTTCGAATTATTCGGTAAAATTATGATTTGAAGTACAAAGTATGAAAATTTTGAGTTCTAATTTTAATGTTTCTGAACTGTTAGGTATTCTAGTTTTGAAATTGCATAATTGAGGAAAGTTTGAATTTTTCAATTTTTTGAAGTATAAATATTTTGCTGTTGAAAAGTTCAAGCTTTAAAATTCCTATTTTTTTTCAAAAAAATAAAAATAAAATCTGACACCTACCGAATTTTTGAAATTTAAATTTTAACAAAAATGTAGTGAAAATTGTGTTTAGTCAATTTTGAATTTGAAAAATATTGGAATTTACCAAATTCTGAATTTTGAAAATTTGAAGATTTTGAAATAAGAAAGGACAAATGCTATTAGGGAGAGAATGCAAAGTCGCCTTTGTTACTGAAAAATATAAAGTACTCAAATATATATATTTTCCCATTATCCAAAAAGAAAAAAGAAAAAAAATTCAAATTTCTCCTTAACCAATCAGCCTCTTGTTCAATCTTTTTCCCCTTTAACACTCCTATGTAGAGCTTAAAATGACCCGTCTACACCGTAACATGAAGATAGCTTGCAGGATTGGCATTTGATTTGTATTTCATAAGCCCCAAATATGTAGTACATATACATGTAATGTCATAAGCTTTGCTGTTAAAGATCCCTCTTATGTTTCTCTAGCTATTGGAAGAAACCTCATGTCAAACCTGCATGCAGTAGTAAATTCGAAGAGTCTTTTCAAAGAACATTTATGTGTTTATATTCTTTCTTTTGTAATGTTATAGAGATTAATTTCTACCAAAACATGCTTAGAAGTTGAAATTTATGAAAACCCTCAAGCCAAAGCAAACATAGACCCAGTTGCTGAAAGATAGAAGCAGTTTTAGCTTGCCAGAATAAATTATCGTAAAAGTGGAAAATGGGAGTGGAAAGTGGCAAAGAGGTTATTTCAACAGTTGCTCACTCCTTTCAATATGCTAGAACTACTATACCTAGGAACATAGATCCAATTTACAGCAAGATAGAACCAACTTTTAGCTTGCCAGGATAAGTTGACATAAATGTGAAATTGGACAGGGGGAGTGACAAAGAGGTTGATTCCAGTTTTGCTCACTTCTTCCAATATACTAAAACTACTATACCATATATAGGGCTTTTGCAACTTTATAGTCATCATTATACAACTTTGCTTAGTACGGAAGAACTGTGAGTGTAAATTTCTACTATCCGCCATCAAGAATGTTTAGTAACATTTATTGCATTTAAGATTACTACCTTTTGTGTTAAGTTGCAAGTTCATTTGAAATTCAACATGTACTGGAATTTGATATTGCATTTGATAATAATTGACATGATCTTATACATTGTTGTCAAAAATCTTAAAATCTTACAATTTAAGTCCCGATTCAGATCGGATCCCTCCTTTAACGATTCGATTTACATTTACGATTCAAACTTAGCTAAAACCACAATCAAAAACAAATTCAACCCATAGTAACATATTTAATATACTTATTTAGATTCACAATTCCCATTATAATATTTTTAAAACAAAATAAAAATGGAATTTGAGGAAAAACAATTAAGTTTTAAGTTTAATTGTAGAAGTTCAAACATCAAAACCAGCCTCAACGTGCATACAAACTTTAAAATGTGGATATTTTGAATCTGCGATTTACGATTAAATCCCGCTTCGATTTAAGATTTAAACTGTGCGATTCACGATTTAAATCCTATTTTGAAAACCTTGATCTTATAAGCTTTTCAATGCTAAAGGATTGAATATTTAATTTTTATAGTAACCAACCATGTTATGTTTTGTTCCCTTGTTATCCATACTTTTCAGTTGTTAAAGAACTCATCCAATCAACGGTATGTATTTTTCAATATTTAAGGTGCAAGATTTTCCTAGCGGTTGAATCAATTCTTGTATTGCATAGGCACAATTATTTCTATCAACTTTGCTTCTAATGATCAAGAATTAGTTTGTCTGCACCATGCATCCTCTAAGTGAGAATGCTATATAACTCCCTCGACAAAGGAAAAGGTTTAGGTTTATTTATTATAGTGCTACTTTTGCTGGAAGTAAAAGTAGATATTGGTATGACACACGCTGTCTACTGCCTTTGTGACTGTTCTAAACACATTGTGTTGCATCTAGCGATCAACGGTGGTATTTTCCCTAGCACAATTGTTGTATTTATCGTCCTTCGCAAATTTTATTTTGAATTCAGTTGGAAAAAAATAGTTGTCGTTGTATGTTGTATTCTAGTACTAATTCATTCCTATACGATTAATTGTCAACCCATGACAATACACATATGTTATGCTTACAGCCTAAAAGGAAAAGTATCACTTCTCATATTTGACGCCTTTTTGTTTTCAGAAAAAGAAATGGATCTCAATGGAGAAAATAATCTGAAAACACCGCTTGTACAGCCTTTAAAAACTGAAACTGGAATTCAGCCTTACAATACTGCAACTGGTGGAAAATATAGTAATGAAGTTAAATTCAAAATAGGCGGAATGAAATGTGCTTCTTGTGTGGTCTCAATTGAATCTACTATTGGAAATATGGAGGGGATTGAAAGCATTGCCGTGTCAGCACTTCAGGGTCAGGCCGTTGTAAAGTACAGACCTGAAGTTATTAGTGTAAGCTAGTTAATACTGTTATTCTTTACATGTAGTTTTACTAGTTATTTCCTGACAACGTTGTCCATTTATTGAAGCTTAGTTTTAACTGGGGAGGAAGTGATGAACTACAAAAGGCTTTTAACTTTTGACTTTCTCTGTTATACAGGTTAAAAAAATCTTTGAAACTATTGAGGATTTAGGCTACCAGGTAGATAAATCATTAGATCAAGATATATCTGTTTGCCGGTTAAGATTAAAGGGAATGGTTTGCACAAGCTGTTCAGAAGCTGTGGAGCGCGCTCTTGGTATGGTTAATGGAATAAAAAAAGCTGTAGTTGGCCTTGCTCTTGAAGAAGCCAAAATTCACTATGACCCAAGCATCATTAGTCCAGATCAAATTATTAAGGCGATTGAAGATTCTGGTTTTGGAGCAGAACTCATTAGTTCTGGAGATGGTGGAAACAAAGTCCATTTGAAAATCGAAGGTATTACATCTGAAAAAGATGCCAATTCAGTCCAGTCATATCTTGAATTGGTTGAAGGTGTGAATCATGTTGAAATGGATGTTGCTGCTCCAAAAATAACTGTTTCATATGATCCTGATGTAACTGGTCCAAGGTCTCTAATTCAGTGCATTCAAGAAGCCGGTCCATATAATGCAAGCTTGTATAATCCTCCTAGACGTAGAGAAATAGAGAGAGAAGAAGAGACTCGGGTCTATAGGAACCAATTTCTTTGGAGTTGCTTATTCTCAGTCCCCTTGATTATGTTTTCGATGGTACTTCCTATGATATCTCCATATGGAGATTGGCTGGATAACAAAATATATAACAATTTATCTGTTGGGATTTTACTTAGATGGATTCTCTGTACACCTGTGCAATTTATAATTGGTTGGAGGTATGATTTTGGCCATCTTATTACCATAAATTTACCATATTATATGCTATTTAGTGTCAGTATCAAATTGCTATAGGAGGATAAAGGTTTATCAAATATTTAGTTGTTTTATTTTTTTTATTTCCTTAACAAAGGCATAAAATGCATAAGGTGTCCCGCTATGTGACTGTATGGGATGCAACTTCTGTAAAGACCTTCCTTGACATAAATGTTGGAAACTGCCCTTGCCAGTTACCACAATTCATTCCATGGCTGGTAGGAGTGCTTTCATTTGCTCTGTTAGGATAGCTAGCATGCCTCTAATTTGTTATTCACATTAATACGTCCGTGATGATTATTTTTGTAAGAAAAAAAAACCATTTTGGGGCTGAATTTTGCATAAATTTGAATCACACGATGGATAATCATGTTCTACTATGATGTTTTGCTTCGGGATAAACCACACATACCTTGTATAATTGTATTGCTGCCATATGCGCTATGGCTAGTCAATATTCGATGTGGGCCAATTTGTGTGGATCAAGAGTAATGCAGTACCAATAGTTTACTTAAATATGTAATATGTCGATGAACAAGATCTCCTATATGCTGCCTCAATCCAACGGCTACAAACCTTTTCCAGCACATATAGTTTTAATAACTTCACATACACATCTACGACGTAACCATCAGTTTTTTGCTTGACATATTTAGTTGTAGAGTTTGATTTCTAAGCATAGCTATAACTCATCAATTTGTTTACGGAATTTGATTCAGGTTCTACACAGGCTCTTATCATGCATTAAAACGAGGCTCCTCTAATATGGATGTTCTTGTTGCAATGGGAACGAATGCTGCTTATTTTTACTCTCTGTATATTGTAGTCAAAGCTCTTTTTTCTGATTCATTTGAAGGTCAAGATTTTTTTGAGACTAGTGGCATGTTAATATCATTTATTATATTGGGCAAATACTTGGAAGTGGTTGCAAAAGGAAAGACCTCAGATGCATTGGCTAAACTAACAGACCTTGCCCCTGCAACCGCTTTCCTGATTGATTTTGACGAGGAAGGGAACACAGTTTCAGAAAAAGAAATCAGCACTCAGTTGTTACAAAGAAATGATGTAATTAAGGTTATGCCGGGATCGAAGGTTCCGGTTGATGGAGTTGTTATAAGAGGTCAGAGTTATGTGAATGAGAGCATGATTACGGGAGAATCAAGGCCTGTATCTAAAAAACAAGGAGACAAGGTTTATATGATATATTATTTTTATTGAAATTAGGCAGTTTCTTATATAAAATAAGTTGTTATAATTTCTCTATTGATATTAATAGGTTATTGGTGGCACAATGAATGAAAATGGATTTATTCTAATTAAGGCCACTCACGTTGGCTCAGAGACTGCTCTATCACAAATAGTTCAGCTAGTGGAAGCTGCTCAATTAGCAAGGGCACCTGTTCAAAAATTAGCAGACAAGATCTCCAGATACTTTGTACCCACGGTAAGACACACCATTTACAATTCAAACATTGTAGTGTCATCACCAGTAAATTCAAAGGGCATGAAATATGGTTGCTATGTTTATTTCTTGTTATTTAAATGTATGTCTATTTATCGGTGGTGCTAGAATTATCTGATCATACATCATATAAATACTCCAACTAATTCTGCAAGGCTTGTGCTCCATATATATTAGAAAATAGAAATCATAAATAAGCTACACTCCTTTCCAACATTCATTTTATTTTCGTCCAAATTTGGTATTATCTGATGCTTGTCTATGAACATTTTTCCAGATTATTTTAGTAGCTTTTCTTACCTGGCTTGGATGGTTTATCTTTGGAAAAGCTCACCTCTATCCGAGTAGTTGGATCCCAAAATCTATGAATGGATTTGAGTTGGCTCTTCAGTTTGGTATTTCGGTATTGGTGGTAGCATGTCCCTGTGCTTTAGGATTAGCAACTCCAACTGCTGTTATGGTTGCCACTGGAAAAGGTGCATCTCAAGGTGTCCTTATAAAGGGTGGGAATGCTCTCGAGAAGGCACATAAGGTATGCACAACATCAATATTTAAGGTTATGTTTTTGGTTTGACACCCTATTTTATGAAAAAGGGAGTTAGTAGGAATCTCATCGAACATGTCTTTAGTTAATAAACTGAATTTCGTTTGGTACCTTTATATGCTTTTAATGTCTGGCTGCTTATAAAATTCACTTTAATTATTCTATATTTGCAGTATGATTGTAAATACCAATTGCACATTCTACTAGCTTTTCATTGAATATTGATATTCCATTGCAGGTGAAAACTGTCGTATTTGACAAAACTGGAACCCTAACAATCGGAAAGCCTTCTGTAGTCCACACCATGCTTTTCTCGAATATGGGGTTGCAGGAGTTCTCCAATTTAGCTGCTGCTGCAGAGGTGAGTGTGTCTACAACTTAATGCTTTAAATTTGATGGAGAGGCGCCGGTTCAACTGAACTATCAGGGACACTCACTCATTCTAATTGAATTCATGTCAAACCATTAATAGAAATACACTCGTTCTAATTGAATTCATGTTATTAGAAATGCACGCACACTCTAGGGGTACAAATATTTGCATGCATGGTGCTCATTATATAGCGCACTTAATTATTTGCATATATGCTTAAGTCAACTGTTAAGTTAGTTTACTAAACCATATGTGTTTGCCAGTGGTTGTGAGTTCAGATATCATGGCCGTACCATGTAGCTTGTGAATGGATTGCAAGTTATAATGAAAAAGACATCATTTACAATTTCATGATTTGTAGAATGTTTCTGGAGAAAAATATGATCCTAGTTTGTATATCATGTAACCTACAACGGTTAAGTACGTTACCATCATAAAGTGACTTTATACTCTCAAGTTATTTGATGTCAGATATAAACCATGACCAACATTTTTATGGCAATACCCCACTTATGCTTAAGTCGGTAAACCATGTAATTTATAGGTTAACAGTGAGCATCCTCTTGCCAAAGCCATTGTTGACTACACAAAAAGCCTTCACTCACAGTATGGATCTGAAACAAGTCATTTAGAAGAAGTAAAAGACTTCGAGGTTCACCCAGGAGCGGGTGTCACTGCCAGTATTGGAGGGAGAAAAATACTTGTTGGGAACAAAAAACACATGTTTTCTTCTGAAATACCATTGACAGTTGAAGTTGAGAAATATATGAAAGAATCCGAGCAGTTAGCTAGAACTTGTGTGCTTGTTGCTATCGATGGTGTGATCTGTGGAGCTTTTGCTATTTCTGACCCACTGAAGCCTGAATCGAGTCAGGTTATTTCGTTCTTGGAGTCTATGGGAATTTCAAGTATAATGGTGACAGGGGACAATTGGGCTACTGCTATTGCAATAGGAAAAGAGATTGGAATTTCTACCGTGTTTGCTGAGACTGATCCAGCTGGGAAAGCCAAGAAAATTAAAGAGTTGCAGGTAACTTGTTTTATATTAGCAGAAATAGATATCCGTTTTGAAATATGAAAAGCCGTGGAGAGTTTTGAGAATAAATGATAAATAATGGGATATATAGTGTGTTGTCAAATACACCAATTTTTCTCCTTCTAACACCATAAAAAAAATGCAATAAAATTTACGTGCTTTTTAATACCAAAGTCATTTCACACAACAATCAACTACTGCGTAAAGTCGTCTTGCACGACGAACAACCGCCGACCAACACCATTTTGCATGGCTATCAACGACCAAACTACTGTTGTTTGAGGTTGATCGCCGTGAAAATGGGTGTTGGTCGGTTGTTGTTCGCCATGCAAAAAAGAGTTGAAAATGATGTTTTTGGTCACCCCTTAAAAAGTTTGATAATATGAAGAGTATAATGTAAAATTCTATGGTATTTTTTAGTAATGGTACTAGGAAGAGGAAAAACCTTAGCAACACCCTGTAAATGTAGTACTGTTAAAACATTTAAACAAAAAGCAGGAAGGCTGTTCAAAACTTAAAACAGCGTAGTTAGAAATTCCGTTACTCGATAAAATTCAATTTACAGGCAAAAGGTGTCACAGTAGCAATGGTAGGTGATGGCATCAACGACTCCCCTGCCTTGGCAGCGGCAGATGTGGGCATGGCAATTGGTGCAGGCACAGATGTGGCCATAGAAGCAGCAGACATTGTTCTTATGAAAAGCAACCTAGAAGATGTGATCACTGCAATCGACCTATCAAGGAAAACCCTATCTAGAATTCGCCTAAACTACGTTTGGGCCCTTGGATACAACGTGCTTGGTGTGCCCGTTGCTGCTGGGATTCTGTACCCGATTTTTGGAATACGACTGCCACCTTGGCTGGCTGGAGCATGCATGGCAGCTTCATCAATCAGTGTCGTTTGTTCTTCTCTTATGTTGCAATCGTATAAAAAACCTTTCCACTTGGAGGTGACTAATAAGAATGCCCAGGAGGAGATAGTAGAAGAAGTATGAGTTTATGCAATTCCGATTTGTGAGTTATACATGTGAGTAATATTGTTTGTACTGGTGTATAATGTATATGTACATTTGTATATGTTTAGGCGGAATACGCAGAATGTCCCTCTTCTTGTCTTCTCGTGCAAACTTGAAACGCTTTTCAAGTTTAGTGTAATATCCCAAATTAGTGTGTTTCTTATCCAGTTTTAACCATCAAAACTCCTGTAAGTATGATATTGTACTTGCTCTCTTTCTAGAGACCCCTTTTCTAGATTTAACTTATATGGCAATTCAATTAGAACTTTGTCTTGAATGTTGTTGAAATTGACCGTTTTTGCCTTATTGTGAAGTCGGGTTTTTCAGTTTTTCTGTGACATATATTACAGTAATTTCATGAAGCCAAAGTCGTGTGCACAAGCAAGTATAAGATAAACATGGTTTAAACTTGCAAAATATAATAGCTAACAGACAATAATTAATATATAAACGATATGCATTTCACGGTTGAATGCCAAATAAATAACATAGCCAATGCATGCTTTGCATGTTAAATTATTGATACAAATAACTCAGTGTTTGGAGTTTGAGCCAAAAATACATCATCGCGAAATTTGAAATTTCAAATACCAACTGTTGAAACAATTAAATCAATTCAACACATAATAGAGATTTATTATGATGGTTCATGACATAACAAAATATCGTCAAAATGATCATTTTCTCCATTTGTGCACTATCAAAACCTATTAGGTGTAGATCACATTGTATAGATTAAATTGTGCTTGTTCTATTTTTAAAGGGAATAAGTATATAAGTAGTATCACGTAACAACTAAAAGTTTCTTTTGTTACATGCATTGTCATTATGATCCATATGCTTGGGACAATGTTGGGATATTCAATTGTGTGCTTGACAGCCCAATTCAGTAGCCCTACTCCACTATACTCGATGAATTGCAGGAATAAATGAATTTAAGGGGGTGTCGAAAATCAATATGGTATTAAAACCATTCGAGGGATCTATATGATGCAACATTGAACTAAATATGCTTCAAGAATGCGATTTGAGCACGTGATGCTCATTGAAGTGTAGATATATGTTTGAAAGCAACTTGCTTCAATTGTGGAAAAGAGCACTATGTGTAAACAACTTGACCAAACTGCTGAAATATGGTAACAACCTAGCCAAATAGTATAGACCTAAACAAACTTATAACAGGTGGCAGCAACCTAGCTCAACTAGTGATAGGTAGAAGCAAACTATTGTGAGGGAGCTGTACATCTTCAAAGCGACTTGAGTGGTACTAGCCAAGGTAAAGATCTATAAGCTATGGCTTCTACTGCACTAATGTGGTTACATATATTGAATATTAACTAGTCTCACATTGTAAGATATTGTAAGGAGATGGGCATTTTTATGAGATTGGCAATATGAAATTTCTTTTGCTGTAAAAATGTTGTCATGACCATGTATATGCTCTGGGACGATGTTGGGATAGTTAGTTGTAACCTCGACACTTAAGAGTTTCACGCAATGGCCTTGATTCACTAAATGACATTTAGCGGAGCCATCCATAAACGAATGCTGGAGGATGTTGAAACTTCAATAAGACCAACATCGGCGAAAAAAGAAAAATGGTAGATGACGCAATTAACAACAATTTTTAAAGGATGTTTTGACAAACTAACAATGTTAAAGTAATTATTAAACTTGATGACTAATATTCATTTTATTAGATCTAATGTCATGATTTTATCGCTGTGATGATTTTATCGCTATGATTTATAAATTATGAAAGAAAAAACTATGAAAGTTGTATGTTGCTTGTATACATTTTACGATTTTAGTTTTTCAAATATAAAAACAAAAAACCCAAATAATTGAGGCAATATCATATTTAATTATATTTTTATTTTCGCAATTTTGGTTTTGTTTCTATTTTCGTTTTACTGCGTTGTTTATTTGACAGACAAAGTAGAAGACTGGACAAAAGCTGGAGCAAAAGGATATCAAATCAAATTCGAGTGTGAGCGGGTGAGTGAAATGTATATGAGAGTTTGTTATATATGAGAGTGAAAAAGTGTGTTATATTTGAACGTGTAAATATAGTGGAAGCTCAATGTGTACTATTTGAAATTGTAATGAAAAAAATATTTCTTTGAATAAAATTTAAAATTCTGGTTTGTTTATTTCATTCTATGATATTGCAATAGTATTATAACAAACACATTTAATGAATATACATATACATATGCATACATACATATATGTTTATTACCACCAAACAAAAATCATTAACCATTATACTCTACAATTTAACAGCTTGCTTGAATGAGATAGGATCATCTCCATTACTTATATCATATCCTTACTCGGTAAGGTATAAGAAATAATCATCATGTATGTCAGATCTTCTCTCTCTTTGTGATCTTTATAAGGGTTCTTTTGGCAGCATAGGAGCTTCATCAACATTAGAAACATCATTAATATGAGTTTCTCATTAGCCTCTTGAGAGGTATAGAATTAGTAACCTCTCGAAATACCGGAATTGGAACATAAGTTCGATTTTTTTCGAGGTCTACTATTCTATTTACGTTACTGCCACTTATGTTGCCATCTTCAAAAAATACAGCATGTCTAATCTCTACTATTCTAACCGTATGTGATGGGAATAAAATTTGAAAATTTTGGACCTCTCTGGATAACCAATAAAATACAATTAATGGTTCTGAAATCAAGCTTCTTAGTTGTGGATTATACACTTTTGCTTGAGCAAGACAACCCCATACACGCAAGTACCCTAATTGCGATTTTCTGCTAGTCCACGGTTCATAAGGTGTTTTCGGAACAAATTTATTAGGAACCCGATTTAGATTATATGTGGCTGTTTTTACAGCTTTCGTCCAAGAAAAATTCGACAACGTGGTATTGCATATCACACTTGTAACTATATTCATTAATGTATGATTATGTCTCTCAACAACTTGAGGATCTCAAGCATAGAGTATTGATAAAAAAAAATACCTTTTTATTGAAGAAATAAAGCGAACGGGCCTGTACTTTGACCAAGGTCGGTGTGTCTACCATAATATTTATCGCCTCCATCTGATCGCACTATTTTAATTTTAAGATCATGTTGAATCTCAATTTCAGCCTTAAAGATTTTGAATTTATCTAGTGCTTCATATTTTTCATCAATCAAGTACACATAACCATAGCGAGAATAATCGTTAACGAAAACGATTTATGTCCATTAATATCCGGAGCAGGCAAATGACCACATATATCAGTACGAATAATTTCTAATAGTCCTCCACTTCGAGTGGCTCCTTCCTTATTTTTGCCTTGATAAATTTTCCTTTAACACATTATGTGCAGTTGTCAAAATCAAGAAAATCTAATGCTGGGAGAATTTTGCTTCTAATGAGACGTTGCATTCCATCTCTTGAAATATGACCCAACCTATGATACCATAATTTGAAAGAATTCCCAACATCATGGTTTTTCTTGACTTCACGTTTATGATTAACACTAATAATATTCGTAGATAATAAAGATTCACAAAAGGAAGAATTTAAACATAATTTATATAGATTGTCACATAATAATCCAGAACCAACAAACTTAGAGTTTTGATATAGTTTCAACTCATTATTTCCAAACCGAAACGTAAAACCATATTCATCAAATCTAGAAACAGAAAATAAATTTCTAATAATATAAACTACATCATGTAAAATCAAGAACAAAGCCACTATACAAAACCAAACGAAGAGTTTCAACAACTTCGACTTCAGCCTCTAATCCATTAGCAACTTTAAGTTTCTTTTCTCGCCTTTGAAGCATCCTCATGGAACAGAATCCCCAATGAGTTTGTAATATGCACAGAGGCAACATGCCAACGCACCACGTATTTAAGGGAACATCAACTCAATAGGTTTCACAAATCATGAAATTTAAATCATTACTCTTTTTAGCGAGCCAATCTTTAAACTTCACACAGTTCTCCCTCATGTGTCCACGCTTCTTACAGTAATAACATTTAGGACCATGCACGGGCTTTGTACCAAATATACTAATCTTGCTAATACCAGTAGCCATATTCACTTTATTTTAACCTTTACCATTGTCCCTATTTTCGATTTTGGACACTGAACAACAATGTGGCTTAGTCAAGTTTCTCAGCCTTAATCATTTCTTCTTCTTCTTCTTCTTCAACATAAATTCGTACATTTTTCACTTTTCTTTCTATGTATTATAATTGAACTTGAAAGGATCGAATTGTGCAGGAAGAGAAGTCATAATGAAATATACTAAAAAACCTTTAGAAATTGCCATATCACGCTATTTAATTTGGCTACTGTATCACTCATCATTATGATGGGTTCATAATGAAATTACTTGCATTAGCCTTGAAAGTACATTCAAACCACTCTTCAATAGAAGCAAAATACTATTTTGTAGTAAAAATATTGTTTGCATCATCCTTCTCAAGAATACCTCCTTTTATAGCAGCTGTAACAGTAATTTTTATAATCATAAGTGACATGCGATTTGACCGCTTCCATTTTGCAAAATCAGCATTTTCATCATTAGTACATGTCGCTATAATAGTAGGTTTATTCATTTGTAATGCCTGATCAATATCCAGAACAACAAGACAGTCTCAATTTTTTCTTTCCAAGTGAAAAAATTAGTTTTGTTTAATGTTACTATTCCAGCCATTTAAGCATGAACATTATTCAATGCAGCATTGATTTAGAAAAAATAAAATGCTTACTATTATAAACTATAAATCCACAAATAACATAAAAATATTAAATCAACTGTATATAGAGGGATTAACGGTAATCATACTGAACTAAATAACAAAACGCTAAATTATATTCAGTCATGTCATTGCACGTGTTTGCATAAAATTCAATTCATATCACTGTTGGGTAGAAAAACTACGTACATTACCGATCTCCCCAGATCCCGCTATCGTGTGGGAACCTCATGCACTGGTTTTCACCTTTACCAGTCATAATCTATTAAATATAAAAATGTAATTTCACGAAAATCAATTTGCATCACCATTGGACAGAAACAAACTGAATCATTAAAACATATAAATTCACTTAATAAATCACGATGACAATTAAAGTTGGTAAAATTACCGTTCATAATTTATTAAATGCAAAACATAATTGTGACTTTAAATCACAAAATTCATTTTAATAAAGTGGCAGGTACAATTCAAAGTCGAAAGAAATTGATAACAACCAATTATTAAAAGAGGTAATTAGTTTAAAGGAAAAACTTTAAACCAATTTTTAAACCAAAGAAGCAACATTTAGAATTTAGGCAGAAGGACGGTAGCGCTTATTTTCAATTTTCCGACTTCAACTGTTTCCTCCGCTTTCGTCCAAGTTTACCCCAGCCGCCGTCTACCTTCGGCTACTGCTTGCCCTAGCCGCCACCGTCCAAGCAATCGTCATCTGAAGTCGTCGTCGTCCAAGCCGCCATCGTCCAAGCCTCTCTCTTGCCGATGTTCGAATCGAATTGGATCTTCCGTTGTTGACGTCGATTTCTCCAAAATCGAGAAAACTTAACTTGTCGTCTCAACCCAAACCTATATCCTTTGAATTCAAGAGCTGTAAATTCAAGACCTAAGAAGCGAATGGAAAAGCAGAATCTAGAAGAAGAAAACAGTCTAAAAAGCACCATGAATTTCGAATGATATTTAGGCATTTCTATATTTGAGACACAGTAGATTGGGTTTTATATGCTAAATGGTAGACTAATATAGCATTTGTACTTTTAAATATAGTATCATTATCTGACTATGCAAAATGATAGTTGGATATAGCATAAGCATATTTCAACTGAACAATGATGAAAAAAGTACAAAATGATACTTGAATATAGCATAAGTATATTTAAAGTGAACTAGCATGAATAGAATATACAAAATGAAATAAGTATTTCTAAAGAGAACTACCATGAATAGAATATACAAAATGATAACTACATATCACATCTGTGTTTTTTAATGCAACATTTTAATCACAAAGTTCACTACCATGTTTATGATATACAAAATGATAGTTTAATGTAGCATTTGAGTTATGCAGTCTACTATCATGTTCAAAATAGACAAAATGATACTTTAATGTAGCATTTTAATTATGAAGTCCAATATTATAATTGCAATATGCAATTTGGGATTTAGTGTAACATTTTAATCACAAAATCCACTACCATGTTTATAATATGCAAAATGATAGTTTAATGTAGCATTTAAGTTATAAAGTCAACTATCTCATTTAAAATAT
The DNA here is from genome assembly GCA_030765085.1 of Allium cepa. NCBI lineage: Eukaryota > Viridiplantae > Streptophyta > Magnoliopsida > Asparagales > Amaryllidaceae > Allium > Allium cepa. The sequence goes on along the minus strand of CM060938.1, from coordinate 441,123,061 downwards.
GCAAAGTGATAGTTTGATATAGCATTTTACTTACGAAGTCCAATATCAAAGTTACAGTATGCAAAATAATATCCAATGTAGCATTTTAATCACAAAGTCCACTAGCATAATTCAGGCATACAAAATGATAGTCTAACATAGCATTTGAGTTATGAAGTCCAATATCATGTTTACAATATGCAAAATAATAGTTTAATATAACATTATAGTTATTAACAACAGCTTGAAGCTTACCAGAAATACATTCAACATTAAATACACCATCTGAAACTAACAAGAGCAACATTCCACATCAAATACAAAATAATAAAACAATAAAAGACTAAATTGCATAATATACACAGAAATGCTAGTTTCATATAGCATAATAATATGAAAGATACAGTAATCACACGCAGAAACAAAAAATTGATCAAAAAATTTACCAATCATCAATAATTCCAATACATATCAAACATCCAATTAAAATCAAAATCGTGTTAGAACTCCATAGCGTTCACAAGCAGGTGACGATACACTCAAACTCAAAGCGCTCACAGCATCGTCTCCTATTCTCGATATCACAAAGCACAACGAGAATGGAGAACTCGACTCAAGCAATTTAGAATGGAGGAGCGACGATCTCGATCTTCATCTGAGAGAAATGGTGAAGTGAGATGCATCTTCGAGTCGGCATCTTCAGGTGAATAGCAACAGTGAGTTTGGAAAGACGGAGCGGGGAATTTTATTCGAGGAGAAGTAAAGATCAATTTAATTTTTAGTAGTCGGCATGATTTGAGGTCGAGATTGAAGAGGAACGAGATTGAAGAAGACGCACGATTTAATTTTTGTTCGAGTTTTTCCTTCAGCCGAAATTATAAAACCCGCGTGCTTAAAAAAGAAAAAGAATCTGTGCGTCTCTCAAGCAAAAAAACATGATGTGTTTTTCCTTCAGTCCATTTTCCTGTTATTAAAATTAATGTTGTACGGTTTAAATTATTTATAGAAAAAATATACAATAAATCATAGAGATTAATAGCAGATTTAAAATGCAACATATATAGACATATTAAAACTCTTGGTCATGATCTAGTTTGGACCAAAATTTCATATAAACTTAGTTGTATTAAATCCAAATATCAAAAGGAGAGTGTCCATGTAATTCATGATATGATGTCTTTTGGTTAAAGGTCTTCAAAATTATATCTTCATGGAAAATACATTAATTAACAACTATACGCATACATAATAGAGAATAAAAATTCACCTTTTAAATCATTCGTCCAGATTATAAAAAAATATTTATACATAAATTACTTGAATCTTTGTAGCTTTTATACGAACCATTGAAAATCATTTTTGTAAAAAAAAATGCATTTTATATGAATTTACGATTGCTCTGATACCAAATGAAAGAGATTTATCATAATATGTTTTGCAGTTAGAATACAATCAATTCAGAATTCGTAAATTCAAAATAAAATAGCATAGGAATTTTAATCTTACCGTTCTGAAGTGAAGACATTATTAGACGGAAGCATTAACAGAGACTCTATTGCATTTTCTTTTTCCACTTTCTATTTTGTAAAATTATTGGACTTAAAAAAAGTTTCAGAAATGATCATTTAAATACAAAATGGGCAGAAGAATGTTTTAATTTTGCAGTATCATCAATTCAAATGGAGAAGGGGTTTATATATATCATAATGCAACCTTTGAAACCAGTATAATTATCAATAACAATTTGAAGTTTTTCACCAAAAATTCAAATGCATTTTCCATTATTTTTCTAAATGAAATAGGTACACAATAATAATATAACCCACATAATAAATAAAACTAATAGATCGGTTAGAAGTGATAGTAAATTAAATCAGCGGACTTGGAAGGAAACGATGATGCTATTTGTTTGGGGGTGTATCAGAACTGAAAGTTGGAGGATGAAAGTATTTTGGGGATAATGTTAATATAATTCAAAATAATGTTATATCTACTTAGGTTGTGTTTGGTTTGTTATTTGTAGTTTTGAGTGTTTGTCCATATAAAAACAAACGTGGTGTATGTATATTGTCGAAAACAACCAATTTAAAAAATGAAGTTAATATACAAAATAGAAAATAATTTTTTTTCCCATTTAGGAAAATAACACAAGCAAGAGAAATAATATATTCTTCCATTGTGCTTCTTTCACTTTCGTCCTCCCCTTGTATTTCTTTTATCTCCTCCGCCATCCCTTCACTATTTTCATGTTTAACATACGTATTGAAAATCGAAAACGCATAATTCGTTTTTAAACCAAACACAACATTAGTTTTCCTAATAAGTTTTCATTGTTTTAATGAGTTCTTCTCATATCCAATTATTTTCCCTTGACTATTTAAATTTTCCCTTCAACAATTCTTCAAAAAAAATTGTTTTAGGCAATTGAATTTATTTTGAAGTTTAACCCAGTGTAAAAAATTATATACATACACACACACACACACACACACACACACACACACACATATATATATATATATATATATATAATGCCTCCACGAGTAAAACTGTTTACGAAAGTAATTTTTTTTTTTTGCTCTTTCATATTCCGAGTTTTTGCTGAAGAAAACAGTTGTTACCTTTTGAATCCGTCCGTGCAGTGTTAAGGGTTTTCTTCTACTGCAATTTAAATTGGCGAGCTCGTGAATTTGAATGTATTTGCTCTTCAAGTTTGAAATTGTACATGGTTGAAGATAATTGTCTGTATATAAATAGAGAAGCATATATGTAATTTACACCGTATTGGTCACATATTGTTGGAATTCCTTAAGAAATAGAATGAATTGAAATATACAAAGTCCCACATCGCCAAATTGTTGAGAGCTATATTGGTTTATATATGGCTTTCTCATGAGGAGGTTGGGGACCTGAGGCTTCCAAATGTATGCTTCGTTGTGAGGAGGGAGATCGTGCATCACCACCACACACGCGCGCGCCGCCGTCCAACCGAACCTGGCCGGGTCGGGTTTGGGTCTAATATGATACTCGTATTTTTTCTGCAAACTGGATCGGACTTTCTGACAGTTGCATGCCATACGAACAGATGCGGATCTGTTCGGACGCGGGTTGAATAGGCGCGAACAGTGGCGGGTGCGATCCGTTAGAGGCAAACATGTACGACCGAACACAGGCAGGTGAGACCCTACTGAAGCATACGCGGGCGAATGGATGCAGCATGAACGGGTGCGACCCGACTGAAATGGCGCGGGCAAACAGAAGCGAATAGCAGGCGGGTGCGACCAGTTAAAGGGCAGCGATGGCAGAAAAACGGATGTGACTGTACGAAGAGGTACAGACGCGACTGTTTGAGCGAACGGGTGCAGACACGACCGTTCGGAAGAGATACGGACCAGCTATAAATAAGCAGGAAAACTGATCACTTTCCTCACTCGTTTTTAGAAATCAGAATCTTCTTCTTCTCTTCTGCTGCTATACTCTAAATCACAGAGTGATATACTCACTACAATCTCGAGCAGGATACGTCTGTTGTATTTTGGGGAAATTTTGAAATAAAATTCTTAAGGAAATTGTTACGACAAGCCTCAGACGATATCCGGTTAGATTCTAGTTTATTCTATAATCTTTCGTTTATACGTTGTGCTGTTTCTATAAATAGTATAACGTTGTTGTTGTAACTTACTTACAACATTCATTTTGTTATAATAATTAATATAGAATACCAGTATAGTGGAAATCTGAGTTATAAACTTGTGCGACGAGTTTATAATTGATTATTCTCTGTTTTGGTATACTAGAGCATAACACATGTCACATACAATGCCAGTAGTACAAAGAATAGTTTACGACAAATACAGTGTCATGCAGTTTCTGTACTCAAAGTGTACTAAGGAGATGGCAAATCAAATAATAAAAATCATAGGAATAGGTTCATTTTGACTACCGTGCCCTTTTCAATATTCATTATTAACTCATGAAGAGCCGATGAGATAGATTTAAAATTTGCTCGGTGACCATGAAGAAACGATGGAGGGTACAAGGAAGGGATGGTGAAGTTAATGTCGTGCTTTTGCTATCTTCCAAAAACAATGAAAACAAAATAAATATGATTTCTATTTTATATGTTACTTCATTTTCAAAATTTGAAGTTGTCTGAAAACACACGTGCCATGAGAATTTTTGGTTGGACTGAAATTCAAAACTGAAGACGTCTGTTTGGTTTCATTTTAAGTTTTATGTTTTGAAAATTTATTACAAAATGTAGAAAGAACAGACGATGATAAAGGGATAACAGAGGGTAGGATGGGACGTTGAAAGAGATGGAGTGATGGTAGAAGGATAAATCATTTTTCGTACTTTTGTTATTTCTTGAAACATGAAAAACACAATAAATTTGTTTTTCATTTTATATGTTAAATTCATTTTTTTTCAAATTGGTAGTTTTTCATGAGAATACATGCATCATTCAATTTATGTTTGGATGAAAATTCAAAACTAAAAAAATTAACCAAAGTGAAACTTACGGCCCGTTTAGTTTCGTTTTGAGTTTTGTGTTTTAACTTGCATTACAAAGTACAAGAAAACGTGAGAATTTTTGTTATAATACTTAGTCATTGCGACAATGAACGAACAATGGAGGAGATAGAATCGTTTTTCCTCCTTTTGTTGTATCTCAACGTGAAAAATCAAATAAACTTATTTTGTTAATTTCATTTTTCAAAATTATTTATTTTTCTACCATGCATAAAAAGTGATACATAAGAAGTGTGCATTTTGTTTAAACGAAAACACAAAATTAGAAACCGGAACAAGGTCGACCTGGACGGTGGGCTTTTCCTGCATTTCCTTCGCTTTTGCCTTGTTTTGCTTGCTCTTCTTGCTTTGTTTTGGGATGTTTTGATTGTTTTCAAAGGTCATGATGTCTATCAATAGACTAGTAAACTTTAAAGAATTTGAAATTCAAATTTTGAATTGTTTTAAATTAAATTCGAATATCGTCTGAAGTGATTTTCTACGTTCTCGAGTAAAGCTTTTTTTTAAACCTGTTTGAAATGATTTTAAAAAATTAATGGGGGGTCACAGATTGGTATTATGCCAAACAGAGCTAAGTTTTGAATGTGATTGAAGTTGATTGTTCGGATGTTTCTGCCAAATTATATAATATTGGGATTTCGTACATGTTATAGTACATAGAAATATATTGTGCACCAAACAAACAAAGGTAAAAAGTAGATGCATCCATGTATAAAACTAAAGTTCAATCAATGGAACTCGATAGTGCCCTTAGCGAAAACGTTCTCCGCACTAACCGAATGCATGGTAGGAACTCCATGGAGGACGCTTTACCCCTTCTGCCACACATGGTTAAACCTGGCTCCTCCAAGCCCACCTCCTCCTCCCAACACCCCCAACGTCCCAAACAAAACCATGTCCCCTTCATGATACTCCGCGGACACCCCATACACGGGTATCTTCAGTTCCTCCGTCTTCACTTTCGGCATGTACCTCCCCAACTTAGTTGGATAAGCCATCATGGACCCGTTCGGGTCTCTGAAGGCAACCAACACTTGGGTGCCAAACCTGGAATCGGATTCTGGGTCGAGTCCCCATGCTATCCACCCATCCGGATTCTGTGGAGCTCGGAACGCGACGCAGATGGCGGACGAGTGGGAACGAGTCCAGTGTAGGGATCCGTTCAGACATGGGAGGTCTACGCATGACGCAAAGGATTCAGCGGACGGGAATGACTGTTTAGAGCATGGTTTCGAGGCCAATGTTAAGAGGATAAACGAGGATATGACAAAAACGATAAAGGTGGGTTTTGGAAAGAACATTATCTGATATGCTTAAAGAAAACTAGCTGAAGTTAAGCATTTATGCTGCTGAGTTATGGTGGTGGTGGGTGAATGAGGTGGGAATTTTCAGCCTTTTCTTTTCTGTTTCTCTTTGCTCAAAAAATAATAACTGGAAGCATCGGTTAGGTGATCTGGGGTGGAAAACATGCTGAAAATATCAAATAGGTTATATGATAATGGTGTACAGTATGTCACCCCAACAAACCTTCACATTTTGCCAGCAATATCTAGCAAATTTATTTCCAGATCCAATTTACAACTCTCAATTCAAATACACATTGCATGCACAAAACTTTGATCAAGTTGCAATTAAAGAGATAAACACTCTCCACTTAGATAAGAAAGTACATAAAGCAACAAGGTATGGAGCAATCTAATATTTTGACTGCCGCATGTCAACGATAAATTTCAGATATAAGAAAAAGGCTTTATATCTATATATATATATATGAACATATTCACTCTCCTTCGCTGAGAATTGGAACAATTAGCGGTTTCATCTGTGCAAGATATACAATTGCCCACCTGAATAGAATAACAACATTAAAAATAAGTCAGCATTTAATTATAGTTGAAATGTTCGGATTATTCAATTATTATTGTTTCTAAATTCAACCAATTTATCGGTCATGTAAATATACAACTACACACTGAAACATCAAATTTTCTGCCTACCAGCAAATAAGGAAGGAAAAAGGTCGTTAGCAGGCTTACAATTATGAGGCAAATATATATTTAACCGTTTGAACCATTAAGTAAAGCTTGCAGTATTACATGTGAAACAAGCAGCTTCAATACTTGTTGTGTGTGATGTTTTCAATCACTAAAGTGCTGCTAGTGTGTGGTTTTTCTCTAATTCTCAGAAGCTGAAAAATGTTTCTTTGAACTAAGAAATTTTGGTGAACAAGTTAAAAAGAGAGTCTAGACAGTTTTCCCTCTGGAAATTTCGGCACATTGATCATATATGATTATTACTGTAACTTAATACACAAAACATCATCCAAAACAAAGATATAAATTACATCCTATTTTCAAATACTGCAATTTTCTTCCTTAAAATACCCCCATGCTCCATGCTGAGCTGAATGTTGATTCTTCATATGTGGATGTTATTCTCACATCCATAATGATTATCAATCTTAAAATGCAATAATTTTTTGTAGAAACGACCGATTAACAAACTGTTTTCACCATTAAATCACTAATTTTATTATCTTTCTAATGGGTGGCATTGTGCATATGTAAAAATAACGAGAGGACAAGTTATTCGCGGATTCAATTATATGGTATAGTTGCACTTTTCTGTATTGATGTTTTTCAAATTTTCTGCAATTATATGGTATGATCGCAGACAATTCAGCAATTATATGCAATAATTTGTAGAAAAGTCTGCAATCATATAGTATGATTGCAGATAATTCAGCAATTATATGCAATAATTGCAGAAAAATCTGCAATTGCATGGTATAGTTGCACTTTTATGTGATTACTTTGAATAATTGCATAAAAGTATGCACTTATATAGAATAATTGCAGAAATATAAATGCATAAAAGTCTGTAATTATATAGAATAATTGCTGATATTTGAAGAAAAGTTGATAATCATTTCTTATAATTGCCGAAAATGACATGTATACTGAATAATTGCAGAAAAGTCGGCAATTATATGGAATAATAGCGGACAAGTCTGCAATTATTACATATAATTGCATAAAAGTCTGCAATTATTCCATGTAATTGTGCAATTATATGGAATAATCGCAGACATTTGAAAAAAAATCGATGATGTTCAAAAATTGCATAATTCTCTACAAATATATGGAATAATTACAGCCTTACTGCAAATATGATTTTTTTTTTTTTTGGCATCAACAATGGATAGATCATAAAATTTATGATTTTTTGATAAAAACGGTATGCTGCTCTGATATTTCTACAGAAAGTTATAATTGCATAAAAGTCTGCAATTATTCCATATAATTGTGCAATTATATGGAATAATCGCAGACATTTGAAAAAAAATCGATGATGTTCAAAAATTGCATAATTCTCTACAAATATATGGAATAATTACAGCCTTACTGCAAATATGATTTTTTTTTTTTGGCATCAACAATGGATAGATCATAAAATTTATGATTTTTTGATAAAAACGGTATGCTGCTCTGATATTTCTACAGAAAGTTATATGCGTTTGAATTACTAAAAACGTAAAGGGTATTTGGGTCTTTTGACGCAGGCAGATTTGAAAACAGGGACTAGAAACGTAAATTTAGTCTGGGAATGATGTTTTCTCTATTCTGAAACTTAACAGGAATATGAGCCAAACTATCCCATTATTATTTCTAAACAAAGACGCATTATGCCAAAAGTTGTATTTTCTGAATTCTTTAGCTAGACCAAAAATTAAATGAGAAATAATATTGTACTGCAACAAGAGAAACATTTGCAATTTACTTAGAACATGCATAAACTAACTATATTAAATTAAATACGGACATAATTAGAAGAAGAAAAATAATGAAAACTTAAAACTTACATCATCCAACAACAAACTGTTGCAGTCATCACCAAAGTCAGGTGTAATCTGCAATTTTATACACATTCAAATATACTTCAGTAAAATCAATGAGGATATATAATTTGGATAATTGTAGTTTAACAAAGTATAACACAATATGCATGTTAGCAATTTTTTTTATATTCTCTTTATCTATTTTAGTAGACAACGCATTCCAGTGAATACTATGTTACTATTAGGTAAAATGTAGAGGTTTGAATATAAAGTTCATAACACCAATAGAAGCTGAAACCTTTAGACTGATGTTTCCTAGCAAGAAATGGAACATGTTTATTAGCAGTCAAAGAAAACATGATTCCAAGTAGACATGAACTTGACAACTACTACTACTAAGAATAAGAATAATAACGTGACAACACTGACAAGCGATAAAGCCAATGACTAAATTTGACATAACTCAAGGAAAAGCCACAAGAAATCTTCACAGACGTACGTGTGTAAGCTAGATTAAATAGCCCCCTCAAACTTAACCTCTTTAACAGTAACAGCTTGATATAATCCACTGGAAAAACCACAAGAAATTTTCACAGACATACATAAGCTATATTAAATAGACCCCTTAAATTTAACCGCATTAACAGCATAATATAATCCATTGGACTAATATAATCATCGGACATAAATAATAATGAAATCACGATAATAATTAATTACTGATTCAATGTGCTCATTGTCAAAATGTCAACACTATAATAAGTATGTGCTATACAAATGTAAGTGTGCATGCAAGTATTAACGGTGCCAATTGATTTTGCACTGACAGGTTCAACAACATGAATAGGGTATGCAGAGATGATAGTTAGCAGAGGCGATCGGTTCGTCAGCAGCAAAGCCGTGGTGGTAGTCGTTTTTTGATGAGGCAGGATAAGTTTAAGTTGATAAGAGGTTTCCAAAGCTTCGTTCATATGAATTGATGGAAGAGACAAAGATGAGGGCATTTTTGGAAATAAAAAGAACACCATGAAAGTGGTGTGTAACAACTTTCTTACCAGTCCAATGGAGCATATAAGATGATAGTGTGGTGCTGGATTTAAGGATACTAGTAAACACATATTTCATACACATATATGTATATAAAATCAAGCTAGGGTCGGTCAGACATCAAAACCATACATCTCGATCTTATGTGTAATACTCAAGCAATTGTAATTAACCATTAATGTTAACTACATTAGTAATTACTATCATACGAACATCATTATTGATCAAATCAATCAAATAGACGATATTAAGATGTAACTTAGATGCTACATTTCAGTATGTCACAGAATTCAGCTTTATGCACGCGCACAGAGACACACAAAAAATACACACACACGTTAATATGTATAGCCAAATGTAATTTATGAGCCGGGTGGGAGTTCACGCTCCCAAGAAAACACACAAAAAGACTTTGTACAAGCAAAACAAATTCTGTTAGCATGCTCACTGCCACCCCCCAATCCTCCCCCCCCCCCCCCCCCTCCCCAAACCCCCACAAAAAAAAACCCACAACAACAAAACAAGCTCACTGGTCATCATTTCATTGACCGTATTAAACCCTAGTTGGTGATTATTGCAGATCTTTCATCCACTGATTTATCTCCATTTCTAACAGTTATGGCTGTTCATTGGTTCAATTAAAAAATAATATCGATCGCTTTTCTTTGGAAAAGCTACAGCTTATGAGGAGCTTGAATTCCACTTGAAATTAGCTCTTGATAAAATTGTTTTTATCTCATTTTTATCATTAGAGCGAGGAAATTATAATGTAACAAAAATGTTCTCATTCTATTTTATTTCTCTACAAAGTATGTATTCTCCTTGTAATTAAGACCGATGTATCTCTTTAATCATAGATGTAAATTTACTTATATTAGATTTTGTAAATACTCTTTTGTTGTGTGAATTACATGCCTTGTTCACCTTAACTTGCTAAATTATTCATATACTAATTGATATTATGAGCACTAGGATAACATAAGAAAAGACAGATGATGTATAGATACATTAATTATGGCACATGGTTGGGTCATTTGGTAAGAAAGAAATCTCTAAAAGCTTTTAGAATCAAAGCAATTGTTTTATCGGTAGATTCAGTACTTGAAACAAAATAATACATTTTCATAATATTTAAATACATATCAATTGAATTTACATTCACGATTAAAATCAAATCCGATTTAAAATTTAAACCTTACAACATACAAATTGGATTTCATTTTTAAAACTTGGTATATCAATGTAAATAAGTAAAAATTCTATCATTTTCATAAGGTATTTGAACGAAGGTGTGAGGTTTTGACCGAAATATCCAATATTCCAGTCGTTCCATTTCGGTTTCAGTAAATGCCAAAACGAAACCAAGCCAAAAGTCCGATTTAATATTAAAAAAATACTATTAAACTTAAATTTTATATAAGAAACTTAAAAAGGATTAATTTTAGTTTCAAATATACGAATACTCAAAATTTTGAAATTTTAACTTAGGAAACAAATAAAATCACAAAATATAAATGTGGTGCAACTAAAAAAAGTTAAGAACAAAGTAATGAGTAAACATCTTTTTTAATGCTATAAACATTCATGATTAATCGATAATTTCATTTATACCTGCTTTTCAATTACAGTGAAATTATATATTTTGTTTCAATAAATTAAACAAATATATGAGTCGTATTAAAAAATCAAACCGAAATTAAAACCGAAATTCCTAAAATTACAAAATACTGTAGCCAAGATCTCGAACCTTGATTTGAACATCTGTATAATACCATCCACTACAAAAGATTCCCAGTTTCGTCATTGTATGCAAGCACGGATTCAACGTATGACAAAACGTTTATAAGTTTATTTTAACAAGTAACGAAGATAGTTACTTTTTGACTTCTAAGAAAACAAATAAGACCATTAAATTATATAAGTCGTGTTGCATAAGACATAAAGATCTTGATCTCATATAGCTAACTCAACCAGCTTATCATTCCTTTCAAAATAACATCATACAAGTCATATGTGAGAAAATATTCTCTTTTCTGACAGAAATATATTAATAATTGCAAGCATTATATCATTCTACAATAACCATGTATCGTTGTTATTTCCGTCTCCTATCACACGGTTGGATGCTCAGTTTGATTTTTGTAAGGCTCCACCTAAGTTTTTATTTTCAGCTTGACATGCAGACTTTTAAATTTTAACGGTCAATAGTACGTTTGTTGTTGCAGAAGGTTTTCTAATTTTTAGAAACTTCAATACTAAGTGTCTGCTTCACCTGTGACAAATAGTCTCCTACGAGCTTCGCTTATGCACTGATTTTTTTTGTGTGTGTTTAAACTCAAATTCTATACTTTATGGCAACTCTTTATTCATCATACCGCCAATTCAATCAATTTATAATATGTTATTGTATTGTTTTCAAAAATAAATATTAAAATCTTATCCGTTGAATCAATTCCAATCAACTCAACGCAACTTCAATTTGATTTTTAAATTTCAAATCAAAACTCCAACGAATATCATTAGGTTTAGACTTCAGAGATGTAGAAAGATTGCACCAAAATCATTTTCAAATATAAATTGTTATAAAAAAGATAGACGTTTTTATGTGCTCAAATATCATCGAGAACTTACATAAAGCAAAATTTCTAGCGCGCGGTAATATACGTGCACATTAAAATCTAAATCCTTGAATCTATGATCTGCACTTTAGATTCAATTTTGATTAAAAATTTTGAACTTTACAATCCAAATCTTATTTTGAAAACCTTGATCGTAAAGAGAGCATTCACACAACAAACAATAAAATATTTGATCTTCCACATATATATTCCATAGATGTTTTCTCTTCCGCCATAGATGTTTTCTCTTCCGTATCATTTTACAGTTATAATACTAAATTATACAAATATCTACTTTTTTCCACTCATGGAATCAATAAACAGCCATGATGATGTTTCAATGTATAGATTGATATATTTATTAAATATATTTTCCTATTTGTGTATCCGAGAGAAAGACATTTAGGACAACATGTATTTATTTCTTGAATAAATACGTTAGAATTACAATGCAATTTTGTAGTTAGAAGTAATGCAATTTTCTGACGCACTGGGCAAAATAGAACATAGTTAAACTAGCATTTTGCTCATGTAATGCATGTTTGTATGTTACAATATAAAATACGATGTATAGGTTAAGTCCTAAATGTTGCTATCATAGAATATGAAAACCACACTTTCATGGTATATAATACAAATAAATTAAATAAAGTAATAAGTTTATCACTTAGTATCTTAAGGCTAATGAATTTTATCGCCTTTCTGTAATGAAGATGTGCCATAGTACCGAACATTGTTTCAACTTTCGACCATCTTGGTCAAAATCTCGACCGAGATGGTGAGATCTCGATATGGAACCCCAATGAAGCGACACACAAAATTTTAATGGAACTCACATTTTTCATATTTCAATCAAGATATTAATATCTCGTCAGGTATCAAATTTCAATAACTCGACCTATATGTAGATTTCCTGGGGCGGCCTAAATTTTGACAAAAATCAAAATTTTGTGGTAAATAGCAAAACAAAAATTTATATACGTTTGCAACTAGTCGAAATAGGGTTTTAGGCTCTAATAGAAGCAATGGCACAAGCACATTTGCTCCTATGCACACAACTTGAGATATAGTTTATTGCACAAAAACTGAGGTAAATAATTTTAGAATTGCGTTCAAACTTGCCTCAGATGTAAAGAGGTTTTATAGAAAAAAAAATTAAAAGAAAAGTTATATGTCGTTTTGACTTTTGATGAGAATCAAAAATTCAAATTTAACTAGCTCAAGTGGAAAGATCTCTATATTGTGGTTTCAGAGGTCTTGGATTTGATCTCCTTAAATATCAAAATGAGTGTTCTGCTTAAATTAAGTATCACTCTTGTTATCAGAAATATTTAAAGCAAAATCTTGCAAGCATATAAATTTCCTTCCTCCATTTCTCTTTCATTTGTCAAATGAAAAGATAATTATAAACAAGAAAAAATTATATTGAGAAAAAAATGAATTCGAGTTTAATATTGGTTACGAGAAATCATTGAGTAAACCTCTCAATCAATCTCTCATCTGGGAATATATGCTATTACTCTATTACACTTTCATATAATGAATTTTGTTAGTGTTCGACTGATTTTGAAGTTTGTGATGATTTGATTTGGCTCGGAGATGACTAGAACTAATTAAGAGGAAATTTGAATTTGATTTCATGTTAATTTGATTTGACAGAGAATTAGCCAAATTTGATTGCATGTATTTTGATTGAGTTTTGCAAAGTAATTCAATTTATGAAATTGCACGATTTTATATGTATTTGTTTCAATTTTAGATCATGAGATAATTAAATAATTTATGAGCAATTAAAACTGGAATTGAACGATTTGAAGTTTGAAAGAACAAATCGAGTTTAGATTACTTTGAAGGTAATGTATATGTTACTCTTAGAGTGCATGCAAATCAATTTTAGACCTAACATATACTTCAAGATAGTCCCGAGATGAACTTTAGAATCCAAATGTAAATACAAGATGGACGATCAAGGTATACTCATCTCGTTTGAGATCTTCATTGGTATGAGATTGGATCCAAAATCTCCTGGATGAAACCGGACTGAAATCCAAGACTTAAAACCTTGGTATTAAAGTAATGTAAAATTGATTGAATAAGGTTATGGTTTACGTATAACATTGTAGATAAAGATGAATATGAATCAATTATTACCTAGTAAACAAAAGGTACGAACACAACTTTGCTTGATTGAGTAATTTCAAACCTTAATTCACGACATATAAAGTACAACTCTTGTTATAAAAAAAACTTAATTCGTGACGTTTAAAAAAATTACTCCATTGCCTATACCAAGACTTTCATAAACATTCGAGACTAAAATACAATATACTCCCTTATTCAATGCTGAATAATAGATCATGAAATCTCTCAGTTGCTTCAACTTTCTTGATATAATTTTCATCTAATATTTATTTGATATTCTTGACCTACTTAAACTATATATTGTTTATCGTATGATGCCAATTTTTAAACTTCATATCAAAATATAACCTAGATAAACTATAATTTGGATACTAAAACTAGAATTTAAACTTGATGTCTAACCTAGTATCTAGAGACTATAAGCTTTGTGATTGGTTAAATGTATAAAAATACCCATGTTTGACTGCTTGTTCCCAATTGGTGGGCTTAACATACCACATAAAAAATAAACACTTCTATTGCTCCTTGTCTAGATGACAAAGTAACTATCATTACACCTATTACCGAAGTTTTCTAATATCGAACTACATCAAGCAAATTCTAGGAACTGCCTATAAGTATGGCTCATTAATTCACCTTACACAATTAAACCTGGTTGATTCTACCCCAGAACAATCAATAGCTCACATAAAAAATACATCCTTTATGAAAAGAAAAATGAAAAAAAGGTCCAATACAGATTTATAGCATTCATTAAACTATAAATTTAGATCTAATTTAAATATACATCCAAAGAATTCGGTACCAAGTTATTACTGTTACTAACAACTATTCAATCAAAAATATAAAACTGTAAATAAATAGCCCCGTCAGATCTAGAAACTACTACCAAAAAGGAAAAAAACAAAAGAAATAAGTTTACAGAATAGTGGAGGCGCCGCGAGTGAAGCAGACTGCGAAGAGGCAAGCGATGACGCCGGCTAGTATGAATATCAGCGACGTCACCAAAAAGCCCATTTTTTTTCAATCAAATTGTGTGATTAAGTAAATTTTAATTATTTGGGAATGGGGTTCGGATAAGAAAGGGATTCAGGTTTAATTTGTTTTGAAGGTGAAAACCAAGACTGCGCATAATAGGATTAAATGGACCGGACCACCTCTGCATGAAAATACCATTCGAAGCCAAAATTTGCATAGCTAGCTTAGCCGACAAGTCGGACGTACCAAAAAATAAAACATTGTGCTCGTTGAAGTGAAAAGATGCATTTGCTTAGACACGTCATGTTTTTTTGACTCCAACGGCCGACTAATTTCAGCTCTCTCCACTTCTTTATAACAATCAGCTTCCCTCATTTCTCATACCAACAGCAAAAAACAGTCCCCGCCTTTCCTTTCTCAATTTCTACAGAACTGTTCTTGCATATTTTAATGTATTTCTCTCCGTTATTATGTTTATTTATTTTTTATCTATAACATATTTTTTTGAGATTTTTTTTTTCTTATTTTTTACAATTTTCAGTTTTTAAGTATGATGCATTCTTCTGGTTCTGCTATTGTTTCTGCTTCTACTTCGTCTCAGTCATTGCTTTATGAACATCCGAAAGGGAAAAGCTATTCATAGATGTGTGCGTTGATTTTCTGACGGACAAAAGGAGTTCGGTTAGCGGGTTTTATGCGTGCACCGCGACCGCATTTAATGACGCGTTGAACTTTGACTGGTTCCACGCAAAGATGAAGAACGGATGAGACAACTTGAAAGACACTTGGACTAATTGTGACAAACTTCCACAGATAGAAAGAGGGAAGTAGGATAAAGAGAACAATCAGTTAGACGGTTCCAATAAGTGGTGGAACATCACTGCAGCAAGAAGATATAGGAAATTCAGAAAAAAATTTCTCATCAAACTTAGAGAGTTGATGAGCTATTAGAAGACTGCATAGAAAATGACACACTACAACAAAAATACCCTATTACAACGCACATTTTACAACGGGCATTGATTGTCAGTTGTAATAGAAGGCTATTACAACGGTCCATTCAAGCCCGTTGTAAAAGATGTCATATACAACAACCTTTTTACAATGGGCATTGGTTGCCTGTTGTAAAAGAAGCCTATTACAACGGTCCCTTCAGGTCCGCTGTAATAAATGCCAACCTTACAACGGTCATAAAATGCCCGTTGTAAAAGGTGCCGGCTGTAATATATAAAACTAATAGCCCAATTTATAATATAAAGGAGCCGGCCCTAGCTAAATATTATTTTCTGTTAATTTTTATATTATCTTCGGCCTGATCAGAAAAATGGCAGCTGCTCTTCGCTCGTTCCTCTTCAATAAATTAGGGTTTTGTGGCGCCGCTTCAATTTGTCGATGATGCTTTGAAAATTTTCTTCTATCAGTGATTGCCTGCGATTGCCTTAATTGGGTCGAGTTCGATTGTCAAAAACGGTATGCGATTTTTTGTTGAATTCGTTCGTTCGTTTGAATTTAGTTCGTTCGATTTTTTGTTCGATTGTCAATTGGGTCGAGTTCGTTCGTTTGAATATAGTTGAATTCGTCGATTATTTTGAATTTAGTTCAATTCGTCAATTGTTCGATTGTCAATCTGTTCTACCTTTTGTATGGAGAATAATGTAATCGACAACCACCACTAGAATCGGCAGTCCTAAATAAACCGAACGCTCTTATAAATCTCTAGTGAAATCTCGCGATCCAGTTTATCACTATGGATGTTCCAAAAGTTTGACCCTTTTTTTGTTACAGCATCGGGCCTCAGAGGTGATGGAAATCCAAAATTTTCAACCTGCTACTGTAGACGAAATTGCTGTTGTTATGAGAAGGGGTACATTTCTGGGCTACAGAGGGTAAAAATTCTCCCACCACTTGAATGATTCATTTGGTTCACATCCAACAAAAAAAAAGTTT
Organism: Allium cepa; assembly: GCA_030765085.1. Lineage (NCBI taxonomy): Eukaryota > Viridiplantae > Streptophyta > Magnoliopsida > Asparagales > Amaryllidaceae > Allium > Allium cepa. Next base: position 441,105,979 of record CM060938.1, on the reverse strand, counting down.
GTCACATTATATTTTTTGCGTCATAATTCTTTTTTGTGGCACATAATTTGTTTGTATTATAGTTCAAAATTCAAATCCTTATGCACTGAGATATATCGAATATAGAGTATAAAAACATAAGTTTATGAATAAACTAACATAAATTTCTGCATATAGAATATTTCTATAATTCCTTGCCTTCTGACAATCAGATTAAAATGTTAATAAAACCCTGAATTCAATTTTCAATAGACCACTTGTTGTGTACATATCCACTTTATCATTCATCTCTATTGCCCTGCTTGGAATATATGAATTAATTAAGCGTTAATAAATCATGTTAGTTATGCTTAGTTTATTTTTTATTTTTGCAAGTTATGTCAAGGGCTTCTGATGAAGGCCTTATTTTCATTGAGGGGTCTGGTCCAACGTATGCTACAGAAACTGTATGCTATTCTACTTTAAACCTTCTAACTTAAAATAGTAAACTTCTTAAATGCATGTATAGACTAGCTCGCGCTAGCAAGTTGTAGCATAGTTAGTTTTTCTTCCTTTGAGTTAAAAGGCTCGAATAATAGAACCTAAAATGTTATATGATTCAGTATAACAGAACCTAAAATGTTATATGATTCAATAATACATTGGATCCAAAGCACGTAATAAGAATGCAAGTTTTGACCTGTACAAAAAGTCACATATCTATAAATCAATAGATACTTAAAAAACAAAGACTTGTATTGGATTCGTCGATTTTTGTCTTGAGACGCCACATCAGTATATTCGTAATTTTTCTAAGGAAAATTTGAAAGTTACCATAGTGCTTAACGCACAAAATTAAATTTGAAAATATATTCATACTTAATGATGAATAAGTCATGAACCAGACACCAAACGTGTGCAAGTACCCTTCTGTTTTAGTCTCTTTTTTGTTTTGAAATGTTTGTTAGATTGGGTCCAATGTGAAACCCCATTCAGTTAATCAATAAGCTCTGTACATTTCAGTTAATAATATTGTGTATCTATAATGTGAAACCCCATTCATAATTATTGTACCTTCAAATAGAATAAAGAACCATAACATTATTATTTGTACAACTTTTGGAGTACTACAAAATAGAGTCCAATTTTGTACTCATTCCCCACCACAACATTTTTGAATACAATAAATAACCATTACTTTACAAACTATATATTATAAAACTGGTCTTTGAATAATCTAATTGCCTTGCCTTCTTGATTAATAATCAATCATTATTTGATAACAAAGGAAAAAAATTACTTGTAGTTACAGTGGGGTACGGTAGTGAAGATTTGGATTATGACTAATACTATTCCATTCCATTCCATTAAGAAACTCCTTTAAAATGTCATGCTCACATAATATCACATGACATTTCAGATGACATGTTCACAAAATCTATATGACTGGGTAGAAAAGTCACTATCACTATTTGCAGGCTTGTATCATTTTAGGAGTTGAAGTCGCTGTCTTGGATTAGCACTTACAATCACTTATCAAACAATTTTATCAGGCCTTGTATTGATTTGATGCAGGAAGATTTGTACTATCCCCATCCTTTAATACAAGATATTCTTTGGGCAACTCTACATAAAGGTGTGGAACCTATTTTAATGCACTGGCCTGGTAGCAAGTTGAGGGAGAAAGCTCTAAAAACTGTTATGGAGCATGTTCATTATGAAGATGAAAATACTCGATATATTTGCATTGGCCCCGTCAATAAGGTAAATTGAAAAAAAAAAAATCTAAACTAATTTTGGCAAACAAATATAGAGAGCTGGTGTTCAATGTATAAGTTCAATCTTGAATTTGTGAAGCTTTGAGAACTTTGAGCTGCTGGCACAAAAAGACAATTAATGAACTAAGAAGCAATTTCTGTTGATACTAGTCAACTTAGCTCTAAAATAAATACTCTGAATTATACAGATATGCTGATATATTTGTCAAAATATCATTCTAATTTCAGTTAGGCCTCTTTGATCCACATAATCCATCATTTCTGTAGACATATGCGTGGCTCATTTTATCTCTACAAATGAAAACCAACAATTGAGACATGCTTTTTTCATGTAGCCTAACTGCTTACATTGTTCTACCAATTTTGATAGTATGGACAGGTTCTAAATATGCTTTGTTGTTGGGTGGAAGATCAAAATTCAGAGGCTTTCAAATTGCACCTACCTAGGATCAATGATTATCTTTGGATTGCCGAAGATGGCATGAAAATGCAGGCACACTGATAAATTTTTCTACTCTAAATATGTTGTTCCTCATCCCCAGTTGATTATTTGACCACTTTTTTTTCGTTTCGCTAAAGGGTTACAATGGAAGCCAGTTGTGGGACACTGCTTTTGCTACTCAAGCAATCCTTGCAACCCGGTTTTCCAAAGAATTTGGGACCACACTCAAGAAGGCACATAAATATGTCGAGGACTCCCAGGTATGTTTTTGCTTAGACGTAGGATTTCTATTTTTACGATCTTCTGTATTCCCGAAACCAGGTGTCTCAACCAAATTCTCCTTTTTAATAGGTTCTAGAAGACTGCCCTGGTGATCTTACTTACTGGCACTGCCATATATCTAAGGGTGCATGGCCTTTCTCCACGGCTGATCATGGATGGCCCATCTCTGACTGTACAGCAGAAGGATTGAAGGTGATATCGATATATATTATCATTGCTTGTTAGTTTTTACTATATCTTCTGTTTATATGACGTGCATGCTAGGTTTTGGTACATCTTACTGGCATGAATAGGTCTGTCCGCGTGTCTGTGTAAAAGTTGAAAAACATTAAAGCGACAATTAAACAGTAAAGGTTAGATTCTATTGCGAATGACGTTTGAAATAATTTTGCATCGTGAATGTTTATGTTCGTTCGTCTATTCACTCATATTTTATTTCTGAGGTGTGTTGAACCGTCGTTGGAGCTTGGAGTTGACTTGAGGATTGCATCATCGGAGTTTGAATGCGATCAGTAACAAACCTAAAGCAGTTAGGTATCTGCCTTTGGTCTTGTAGGTATTGATATTCCTCTGTTAAGTGTGGATGATTAAGTGGTTGATGTTGAAGAGGTGGTAGAGTTTGTTGACCTGAAACAATGGCGGCGGCGTTTTGTGTTTGATTTGGAGATGACAATGGTGATGAAGGTTGATTTTTTTTTTATTATTTTTATTATTTTATTTTTTGATGTTATCCCATTTTCTAGTATTTCAAACAGTGTATTTTGTGCAGTTTTGCACCTTTCTATTTACAACTTGTGCTTGACCAAAATCAACATAAGTATTTTCTTAACAATAATGTGTTTTAATATCAATATAGATGCATCATAGACAAGTAATTGTTGTTGTGACTTGGGTGCGTGCATTTAAGAGGTAATAAAATGAGTTAGTTAACATAAGCTGTCAATTCTATAGTTTGATCCATTTTCCAATTTTAATGTAGCTTGTTTATATGCACACATGTTTGATCCTTGTCTAGTACTAAATATATCAACCTTTGGTATGCTATTAGATTCATCTTCCGGATTAATTTGTTTTAACAGTAAGTAACACATGTATATAATTGTAACAAATTATGACCTATCAATACCCGTCAATAGAGTTTGTTAAAAGAAAGATTAGTGGTTAGGGATTTGTTAGCTTGTTTACTTGTGCACTTTCATTTTACAACCCTTAATTTGTATATTTAAAGATTACAAAGTTCTGTAGGAGGTTACAAGGGTCCTTAAGTATATAAAAGGCATCAAATGAAAGTAGTTTGCTCATGTTGTCATTTTCTATTAATTTGCTATGTTATTTAACTACCAAATTCTACTTTTTTCCACAAAGTCCAAATTTATCTTGTAAAATTCTACTAATCGAGTGTATATTTTATTAACAGGAACACCCAAATATATTACAAGAAGAAAGCTACAAAATATGCAGCATTTACAAAGGTAATACCTAAGAGACATTTACATTATCCTTTGCATAATTTTACCGGGTCATACGTCATTATTTTCCCTTGATATGAATTAGCCGATGATGGCAATGGGATTGCAGTTGGTCAGGGCATTTTGGTTTTACAAAATATTCAGAATGGTAAGTTATAAACTGACCAAGAGGACTTCATCAAAAAGCCAGTAATTGTTAGCTTTGTAGATGCTTATTGTTGTATTAAATTGTTGTAATGCTTGGTCGGCATAACTTGTATGTATTGTGAAACACAAGCAGTAATCATTATCACTACAACACAGTCTTTAGCTTAAAATCCTCTGTTTAAATTTATTTTATGCTTTAATGTTATTATCAAACCATAGCGAATACTCTTAATCATTCGCTATACTATTATGGTATAGTTGAACTTTGAATCCACAATATTCAATGTATCAGCTTTGTAATCGATTTTGCAGTTTATAGATGTTTGTACTGTTGTGGTTTGTATGAAATGTGAAGTACTAGTATAGATGTATTGCATGGATGCTGCTGTAATTTTTTTTAAAATTTGCATTTATTTTGCAACGGGCAATGTGCGTTGTTATATGAGCTTCTTACAACGGTCACAGCACGTTGTTAAATATTCTTTTTACAACGGCTAATGCATGTTGTGAAACAGGCAATGCAACTAGTATGGTTAGTTTATTGCAACGGGTTATGGCCGTTGTATTAGAGTCTATTACAACGGTCATAACCCGTTGTAAAAAGGTATACTGCAACGGTTTTTACAACGTGCTTTGCCCGTTGTAAAATGTGGTGGATCTACTACAACGAGGCCTATTACAACGGGAACATGCCCGTTGCGAAAACCATATTACAACGGGCATTGCCCGTTGTAAAAAGACTGTTTTGTTGTAGTGGCATGTGCAAATATCTTATACCTCCTACTCCACCAGCTCAGCCTTTCACTGCTGTCGATAGAGATTTGTACTCTAATTGGGTGACTGGTGACACTACACTTGTTCCGCCCAGACGCAGTAGATAGACCGAGCATGACAACTTGAGCAGGCCTGTTGTCGGACGGGCGTTCATTCAGACGAAACGTTTCACCAACGCCGTCCAACGTTGTCACTTTATACTGTCTGCTGTTTTACCTGTTCAGCGATGGAAAATTATTCAGATCTTTCGCAAAGATTCCACAACTTTGAATTTGGTGTAAACATTGCTTGATGATGAGGTACAAAGACTATGGTGTGTCATTTGACTATATTCTGCAGTCACCGTCTGTAGTTTATTTTGTATATATTTGAATATAAAATGTATTAGTTTGTTTTAATGAAAAATCAAGTAATTTAATTTTTATTATTTGCCATTATTGTAACATCCTGATATTTTCAACCATTCGCATCCACACATGCCAGATTTGAATTGCTCAAAATACCAGATTGTTAATTTATATTTGTCAAAACTCAGTATATACAGTAAATAAATAATCACAGATACAGAGTAATGTAACAATATGCAGCAGAAATGGAAAAATAGTAGTTCAAGAAGCTACTATATATATATATATATATCAGAGTTAAATAAGTTACAATAGAAGTTTCAAATACAATAGTTAAATACAAGATCAGAATACATCACTGGAATCAACTGAATAACTCCAAACTGAAAAGTTGTAGATGGATTTCCAAACGAAGCTCCAACTCCAAAGGTGAGTCTCAAAAGTTGTATCACTCAGTCTGATCCGAGCGTAAAGCAAAACACAAAACACTCGAGTCAGGATTAACATTCTTATATCAATAAATCCAACTCAAGTGAAATAACAACTAAAATAGAAGTAACTCAAAGGATGTTTGAGATAACCATCCTCTAAGGATCCGTTATACTATCTACTGTGTAGTAACATACGCTATTATAATAATGTCTAAAGTAAAGTATAATATATTTAAAAATAGCGTTAAGGCGTTATCCATATCCCCCTTAACACATTTTATAGTGCTAATAGTCTATACAGTACCATCATACCTCCAGATCGGGAGGCTACCATAATATTCCATAGGTACAACACAAATCAAACTCGTAGTAAAGCATGCTAGGGTAGGTGACACGACACAACAAGGCAATGCCAGGGTAGATATACCAATTACACTTCGAGGCGGGTGGTAATGCATAGCAGCCACTACCGCCCACCTCGAGCCATACTCCCAAATCAAAAAATCAAAAGTGGCCACCAAATCAATCACAAAGTCAGAATATAGTATCGAAGGAGTGTGTCCGATCAGAGGAGCTACCTCATTGGCCCGTCAATTGCTCCTGTTTTATCCACTTTATGCCAACTCACGGGAGTCGGGTCCACGTATAGCTCATATAGGATCGTCGCCACCATCCTACTTCGTTCTGGAATCTCCACCGCGTATACGGTTGTTAAAGTGGTTTTCGGTATTGGCAAAGAGTATGACAATATCCGATTTCGGTCTCTTTAATAACCAATTGTTATTATAACACTATGGTCATTTCAAAATAGTTTATACTTCAAAACCAAATATCATTGTCATTTTAAAAACCATATCAATACGATATCCATTGCATTTCAAACCAAATACGATATCATTTCCATTTCAAATATATCTATCTCCAAAATCATCGTACTTTCAAAGTTATAATACTTTCGAAACCAAACACTTGAAATTATAACACTTCGAATATAAAAACATAATTTAGAAACCATAATATTTCCCACTTAACCGTTTTAGATATTAAAATAGTATATATAATAAAATAGTTTATATAAAATAGATGTAAGTTAAAATGATTTATATTAAAATAGTTAGTATATTAAAGTAGTTTATATTAAAAATAGTTTATATTAAAAATAGTTTATATTAAAAATAGTTTATGTTAAAAATAGTTTATATTTAAAAATGATTTATATGAAAATAGTTTATAAAGTAAAATATAATAGTTTAAATAAAATTTAAAAATATGTTATATAATAAAATAGTTTCCACAAATTTCACAAATCGATTCCAAATCAACTTAAATTCCAAAAAAATCAAATCTAATCCAATCTCAAACCATCAATTTCAATTCAATTCGGTTTCTCAATAAACCATCTCAAATTATCGTTTTTAAATACAGATTTGAACTACAAAATAAACCATTTCAATTTCTATATATTCTAAAGCTTAAAATATCCTACATTTCAAAACTAAATTTGATGACTTCATATATATCTTAATTTAACTTCATTATTATTTAGTTTTGAAACCCTCACTTAAAAATCCAATATCATTTAAATAAAACCCCAATTTCAGATAACCCTAATATTTCCCTCAATTTATTTTAAACTTGAAATATTTATTTAAATCGCCTTAACCAAATTCAAGTTATAAAATCCTAACCCTTTAAAAATATCAAATTCAATAAGTTCCAAATCGATTGTAATTAAATAAAATTCTTAATTGAATACCATTTTCAAATTAATTTCAAATCCATCTTCTCAACCTTAATTTATCAAAACCATCAGAACTCTATATTGAAATATAATTTAAATAAATATTTAACCATATTATATTTTAATAAAATCTAACTTTATTATTAAACTTATCTTATATTAAAACAAATTTACACATAGCTTATAATCAAGAATTTAACTATATATAAAATAACATTTATAAATCAATATTTTTATAAAACCATATATTTCTTTTCAAAATCATAGAAATCATTTTCAAAATATTTATATATAGACCAACGGTGTCTGTATATAATTTTCTATCCTATGGTCAAGTGATACAGATATTTATCATTCAATCCGTAATTTAAATTATATATGGGTATATATCTTTTCAACCCGCAATCCCAAATTCAATTCAAATGAAAATCGTCTGGGTCTATCATTTCAACCCATAACGATTTTCTCATATTCTATAGATCGTTCGGGTATGTATCATTTCAATGCATAGTGAATTCTATACTAACAGGGAATTTGCAGAGTGATAACAGATATGATAATAATATAACAGGCATATATCATCAATGTAAATAACAAATAATGGTGTCAGATGTCACAAGTGAACAGATACAGATAACAACATATAAATGGCAATGTAAATAACTAACAGAAGCATATTTCAATTGTCGTTTCAATCAAAATCAAATTAAATAAATTAAAGAACGTTAATCATGAGTGATTGCTCACCTTTCGAGGATAAAGGAATTTGACAAAGAATGAGCTACGAAATCCAAAGCAACACTAGATGGACACGATTCGATGAAGAAAACAGGCACGACGGACAAAGCTGATAAATGGGAAAACGATGAGAACTGATCAGAATCAATTTTAATACATACAGAAAATATGTTATTGTATTACTTTCTTTTGAAATAATGTTTAAATCAAAACACGTATTTTAAAATAATAAATATATGTTTGAAAAAAAATCAATATAACTTTAAAACTAATACATTGAAAAATCAAATCTATATCAATTAAAATCAAAATCCATATATATTATAGGAAAACCTACATGCATTGTAGAATTAAAGCATTAATATATATAATATATAATAATGCCTATATTGACAGACATATTTCTATTATAGTATACATACCATAACTTTATATACAACTATATTATTGGTACTTTATATATAAGCTTATATCTTAACAAACTTGCTTATAATACATGCGTATATAAAATATATATAACTAAACTTGCATATTTAAAATTTTAAACACATAAAATAGTTTATATATATATTTTACTTACAGTCTGTACATATATCCAGTAAATATAGGTATCTCTACATATCCAAGCAAATTTGCAGACCATATACTTTAAAATAAATATTACTATAAATTATATACACTATGTACAAAATATTTCAGAAGCATATTTCAAATCACGTATAAAATACATCACTATATATATATATATATATATATATGATTTGAAACCCAGACTCAAGTGCACTAAAAAAATATAATATGATATATTCTGAAATCTAACACATATATACCTACATACTTCAAAGCAATTACCTTATAAACATAGCTTGATATCGAAATATATAAAACTTTAAATACATTTACACATATATCTACATATATATAAGGCACGACAGCCTTATGCACTTTAGAAACCTATGTATATTATATACCCAAACAAAACATACTTTTAAAGCACAGTAATCATATATATATATATATATATATATATATATATATATAAGCAAAACATGGTATATTTATACTATTATAAACTAATATGTATGTAGAACTTATATATAACAGCATATTATAATATCTTAAACAATTTCACAATACCGTTATAAATAGAGAAGAGGAACCGTGATAGCTTGGCCGAGCTTGGCAAGAAAACGATAGGTCGGAGGTGGACCCGAGGCTGCGGTCGGTGAGTGATTGTTGGCTGATGCAGAGGCTGGAAGAGGAAGGAGATATGGTGGCCGAGGTCGCTACAACTGCTAGGTGGATGAATCGGCTGTGGAGTTAAGGCCGAAGCCTTTGGAACAAGCATGGCAGAGAGGGAAAAAGTGATCGGCAATAGGAAAGTTCAATGGTGGAAGGGTGGACAAGAACGCAAGTGGGTGATGGAAGAGAACAAGTGGAACGAAGTAGGCCGAAGGGAAGATGGGTAGCAGGCTCACTCCTTTACCTTTTTTTAAGTTAATATTAGTAGAAAGAGAGAGAAATAGGTAAACAAAAGAAGGATATGTACGTAGATCATATATTGAATGAAAATAGGGGATAGTAAAAGTCACAATGGCTCAAATTTAGAAATTATTAATTGCTAGTGGCTATAAGAATTATCACGTGAAATATGAATGGATACAAGAAAACCAAGAGGTTCGGAATAAATACCGATACATAAAATTGTTTCGTAGATTTCGCCATCTCTCAAACGTCGAAACAGACAAACGAATATACCACGAAGATCAGCACGATGAGACGATCAATATGGTATACAGATATCAGTGGTACGATCATCCAGTTAAAAGTCGATATCCGGTACCGAAATGCTACAAATTTGCCAAAAATAAGATAAACGGAGCAATAGAAGTCCAAATTTGAAGAAACGAATTATGACGTCTCACTCAGAAGATGATTTACGAATTTATTGTATAAAAATATTCAGGTTTGAAAAACATTGTATTATCACCAAATTTTAACTGAATTTTAAATTGAAATAGAATCACACAAGAAAAATAAATTTCAATATTATCTGATGAAAATTTACCAAATGCTATATTAAAATTGACGTATTCCAAATATCAAATTTTATTATTTAAAAATTCCACAAAATTTTAGTTAAATTATGCTATTAAAACAGTTAAATTCACTACAAGAAAACATGATATACATAGCATTGTGTCATAGCATTGTAATTAAAGTGCTATATAAAAACGATTGAAGTAGAAAAGATGGCAACAAATTGAGCTATAAAATTGTTTGGCGAAAATAATCCGCTGTATTTTAACCTCACTTTTAAAAACGCGGGAGCGTGAAAAGAAAGGCGGCATTTTTGACTAAGGAAAAAAGTAGGCCGCTTAAAGTAAAAACTCCTCTCCTTCACTTTAGCTTTCGATTAAATTCCAAACCTAAAATTCAACCCAAATTCACTTTCAGTTCGCTCCAGCAACAGAGACCTCAACCACAACCTGATGCCAACTCCAATTCACGTTAGATCCCTTCAGGAGCTGTTCGGTAATTTATTTACTCATCGATTTTGTTTTTATGTTATTTTAATACCGAAATCCAAAAACGACAATTGTTTAGTTGAACTATTTCTCATTCGAATGAGATTTGAAATAAAATTTTCTCTACGTTTAGTTAAGCTTCAAATGATTGATTCCAAGTATCAAGTAGGTTCTATGTTTATACCTCTATTGAGTGTATCTGTTTAACGCTTAAGCATTTAATGATTATTGGATGGATTTAAAATTGAATTTTTGCATGGGTTGTTATGTTATTAAACTGCCACAGTCAGTCCCACTTAGTTAAAATATTCCAAGTTTCTTCATCTTCTCACTGAGAAGATAATGAAATATTATTTTACAGTGGACTAACACTGGCAGTTTATGTTTCGCTAGTTTAAGTTTTATATCTATTCTAAAATATCTGTTCGGCTATTATATTTGTTTGAGTTCGATGTGGATAATTTTTTTACCTAGGTGTTTTGATATGAACTAAACCGGTAGTATATCAGTTTAGATTTTAAGACAACAACCATTTATTCTACTCATAGTTTCTGGATAGAGAAAAAAAAGAATTTATGTGCTTGTTTAATTATTTGAAAGGTAATTTCTTTTCTTGTAGAAATATTCTTAAAAAAATGTCAGGATTGTTGTTTCCATGTAAGTAGATCTAAGTATGCAAAGTCATACCATTATTCATAATGAACATGGTTGATTCTTCCAACTCCTATACCATCTAAATATTATACAAATTATAGTGATATTATTTCATTCACCTTTGTTTAATTTGTTTTAGGATTTATTTGTAGTTTTAGGTCTTGTTCAAGGCTCTTAAAAATGTTGATGGTGACATTGTTACTGTTGATGTTTTAGTGGGGAGGAAATTTTCTCATATTGGATATTAATTGGATTTGCATGTTATTCTTTTTTCTCTTATGGTGGAAATAAGCTCACTAAAATTTTATGCATTGAGCTTATTTCTTTTAGGCCCTTGACTTGATACATAGCAATAAAGCTATTATTCTAACTCTCTTAACCAACCTTTTGTTGGTTACGGTCATGATTTATAATGCTAATCTAAAAGTATTTCCATCTTTTGTAACAACATCGCTGAGTAAATTAAGATCAGTTAATACTATCTCATCTAAGAATTTTCAATCCGTTTAGTGTGCCAGACATTGTACCTAAGCATGCATAAACACAAGCACATGTGCATGAGTGCACATGCATGTGTGTGTAAATGATTTCAAATCATATATAAGAATTCGAGCAATGAACTAAAATTTATGAGTAGTCATGTGTTAGTTAATAAAAAAAGAATCCGAGCAATTAGGTTTTTAATTTGTAGAATTTGAGCAACCAATGGCTAGGTTATTGGAAGTTTAAGTGAACTGCTAATTGAAACTGCATTTATCTATGATATCTGGCTTACACTATTATTTGTATATTTGTGTCTAAAGTCATGAACCAACCAGTTCAACCAGCTGGACAACCCAACGCAGTCAGCTTAGGCTGTCTAGAGGAGGCGGATTAGAACATTGGTCTATGAGTTGAAACTGTTAGGAAACAGTAATTAGTAATGGTATATGAAAGATAGTGCAGTCATTGTTCCAATTAATCGAATAAATTAGCAAACAATAATTAAGTCTAGTATATGAAAAGAAAATGACATCAGAATGTTGACATCGGTGATGAGAACAGCTAATATGATTTCTAACCTGAAAAGTGCTGTGAAAACTATCTAAAAGAGTCTTAAATTCAAAAAGCAAAGAAGATAGAGCTTGACTATATTTTTACAATGTAAGACATCATTCTGTATTCATTAAACCTCATTGCAATTTAAAGGCTAGTATGAATAAAATGCTTTAAAGAAAATATATTGCTTTTGTATTATTGTATTCTGATCATTAGAACCTACAACTTTGTGTATTGAGTGGATGCCAAATTTATGTGCTAATTGTCATAGCTTTGGTCATGCGGATACACATTGTCAATTCACTAAGGCTTGGAGACCTAAAGTGAATTTTTTTGATAAGGTGAACAATCCTAATGATATGAATGTTGATACCAATCAGATTGGTACAAATACGATAGATCTTCGGAATGATACTAATATACATCTTGATTCAGATAATATAGAGCAGAGAAAAACAGTTTGTAATCCTTCCAATGTCATCTCAAACTGTGATATGGAAACCAATTCAAAGGATACATTAAACAGAGTCCAATTGGTGAACTTACCCAATATTTCAAACCCACTTCAAAACGCTTCTTCTCATATCATAGACATGAGCATTCATATATCTGCTAAGTATAATACTGAAGACACAAATCCCTCTGACGTTCTGCCTGATGCAATGTCTCCTCCTTATGCTGTATCTACTGACCAAAGCTCGGATGTTCTGCGGGCTTCCAGAACAAAACCCATCAGGAAAGTTAGACCAGAAGAGTCAACTTTTGAATTTAAAGCTACTGCTACAACTGATGTCATAGATAATCCTGAATGGATAAATTTGCTTGGTCAACTGAAAGGTAAGAACAAAAGGTCGGAAAAAAAAATCACTGGGGATTCACTGTGCTTCGAGGGACATGCCTTCATCGCCATTAAAGACTTGAGTGTGTTAAGTGACGAGTTCTTCTCCTGCCATCGCACTGTGAAGATTTTTATTTTCTCTACGTCTCCTGTTTTGTGCATTCCAATAGGTACATGTGTATTTGCACTTTGTTTGCTTCTGCCTTTTTCTTTGTTTTGTTGCTTTAAGTTGTTCGTATGTGTGGTTTTGAGTGTATTGCTATTTTGTCTACTCCTCCACCTATTTGACAACTTAAGTAATGGTATGCAGTATCCATTGTATTGTTTCATATATGGACATGATATGTACTCTTTTTCCTGGTAAGACACCAATTTAGTTTATGGGGATTACTAGGTTTTAATGAGGCATATCATGGAAGTATATGACATTTTTTTGTTAATTAAGTATCTTATTTCCAAAAAAAAAAACTGTGTATTGAAAATAAATCTTGTAAATGCAATATCAATACTTGGTTGTTGTTAATCAAGTATACAGTATCATTATCACACCTAATTTATCAGAAGAAAAGTACTAAAAGTTATACACAAACAATACAACATCAGCAAGTTCTTACAATGTGATTTAAATTCTAAAAAATCTGTGTAAACAAGAATCGGTGCTAGACGACAATTAAATTTGGTATTTTAACCATTAGGTTCTTGAGAAAAGGCAATGTAATTTTTCCAAGAAACACAGATATACCCAGCAATAGTAGCCTACCACTACCTAAAAATAGAAACAATGACACTTCGGAATGTAAAGAGTTAGCCTTCAGTAATCCATTATCACTGGTCACATGGAACAGTTCCAAATTAGTCTGCTACTTCTGGATAGTTATATGGTGTGACTCCTAGAATAGAATGACCGATGTAGTCATCGCCAATGATAGTTATATGGGCCCAATTGCACCTGCCGTTAGGCAGCTCTCTTCTCTACAGAATTTCATAATCATATTCTCCAACTCCACTTCTTCAGTCTCTACCACCATCCCTAAATCCATAATAGAACTCTCCAACCTCACTTTTCTCAGGCTGTACAACCATTACAGGTTGACTGACCCTGTACCTGATGTATTGTGCAAGTCGGAGAAGCTGAAAAAAGCAAGGTACATGCAGAACTCTTTTTCATACAATGGATTTTTGAAGTTTTAATTGTTTATAATGTTTGTATTCATTTAATTTGGTCCAAATTAGGTTGCTAAGTGAGAAAGAGAAGCTAGCATTTCTATTAAAAGTACAATATCGAGATCATATTAGAGTTATATAATTGTTTTTCTTTAACTATGTAAAGCTAAAACCAAGTGAAGCATTTGAGTATATATGCATTAGTTATTGCTTGACTTAATCAATTCTAACCGAACACCATTTTTCTAGTGCATTAATCAATTCTAACAACATAATTAAGAAATTAATGAAATAGTTGACTTAATAAAAGGGAAACATATGTAAACAGAAACAGTAATATAAGTCATATTGGTGCTAATATAATAACGGTATCATAAGTTCCATTTCCATAAAGTGTTCATTGCTTCCTATGGAATGTGCACCGATATTAGTAATAATATAACTCAACTAATCTAATTTAGTCCACAGTCTTCAAGCTTAATGTACTCCTAGCAGCCGTACATTAAAATAGCTTATCTAGTAGTTAAATGAAGATTGCATTGTGATGCATGCATATCGTATTGCAATTATACAGTTAGATTTGCTATGTAAATTATGCTTTGTAATCACTCAACATAGCAATAAAATTACAACCTATCCTTCGTATACACAGTCATATTATATTATGAATAAAGAAAGAGAGGGGGGTCCATGGAAAACATGTCAAAGTTCTAATACTTAAACTTGTAAATGCATTAGTTATCACTTGATCAGATTTAGTTCCAATTTACTGACCTGTGAGTATATATCTCAAATTTATTGAGTTTGAAAGTGTTTAACCTTGTGACTGTAAGTCTAACATGATTTCTATGTCCATATAGCAAACTTCTATGATTTGGCCATTAAGGATTATGATTTATGATCAGCCTTCTCTTGTCAAATGACTTGAAATACATCATAAACTATCGATGAAACAATAATTTGACCTGCTTTTGATGTAGCAAAGCTTATATACTAGGCCTACTATAAAAGGTAGCAATCCTCAAGTACAGAAATAGTGGTATTGGGTGATGCTTACTAACTCTATGCTAGCTGAAATACTGGAATTTAAATACAGAAATTTATACATGCTGATAGACCATTTAAATTATTTACTGTTATTTAAACTAGGATTTACAATTCGCTGGAAGTTGTTATTTTTGTTTTTCATCAACCTTAGACTAACTAAGGTTTACACTTCAGGCTTTAATATTGCAGATCAACATCACTCTTTATTGTACTTGGAGTTCTAACAAAATCAAATGAAAGGACGAGCAAGCTTCTTTCTGGAACGATATCAATGCTATTCGAAAGATCATTATTTCTCCTGGCCATTTAAGTTTCAAGGAAGGGTCATTCACACACATGAATAGTGTTCTTCGGTTGATATTGGGGTTGTGTCGGTCAAAGGCAAGTAATTGTTTATGTAATGTTTTCATAATTGGGTTGAGTGCAGAATTATATGCTAAAATTAGTTCTACCAAATTTTGAACTTTATTGATTAAGAGAACCTGCAATTGTATACTTAAGTTCAGGGCCAAAACTTGGGATATGTAGATAAAGTCACTGCATTGAGCCCAAGTGTTTTAAATATTTTTATACCCTGATTTTTGGACTGCATTGAAAATATCCAAATCCCAAATAAATGATATGCTAATTGTTATAATTGGCTGACGCCTTTGTGTTATGTTAAACAGGCTATGGCTTCAACTTCCATGACCATGTCGGCCCTTTGGCTGCTTCCAGAAGCATTGCTGCTGACAAGAACATCAATCTTTCTTTCCAAAACTATCGCGGTTTCTTCTTAGTTGGTGCTTCAAATTACCAGTGATTACTCTTTGCAGGTTTGATGTGCATGAGCTGACAAGCGGAAGACTAAGGGATCTTGTTTTTTCATGTAATGTTTTGTTTTGAAATTATGTACACTAAACCTATGTACCTATTATCAACTATGTAAGACCATATATATTTTGTCATTTGCAATCAAATATGCTTTGGTAGTATATTATGCTTTTGCTATTACATTTTTTGCTTTCGATTTTTTCTTTTAGAAATGTAGTTTTGTATTTTGATTACTATGGAAATGAGCAATTCAGATAAGATGAAAGATAGCGTTTGTAGGATACTATGGAAATAGTACATCATAATATTAAAATTAATAGCGCAAAAAAGGTGCTATGGAAACAGAAAGTAAAACGCTATAGAAACTAATTATATCAAAGGCGCTATAGGAAATAATATAATAGCGCAGGAAAAGAGCTATAATAATGGTAACGCCATGGAAAAGATTTTTTATAGCGTTGATTCCAAGCTATGACAAATTTATTAACGCTATAAATTAAAAATTGAGATTTTTAGTAGTTAAATAAATTGCATGAATAAAACGCTATGAAAGTCAATATAGATAAAACGTTATCAAAAGGATTCAATAGTGCTGAATAAGTGCTATAAAATGTTCTATTCAATAGCGTATAATATAGTGCTATCAGATGTGTTAGAGCTATTATAACATGTCGTTATATAGCGTCGTCACTAACGCTATGAAAATCTATTATAGCGTTTTTTGTGCGCTATTAAAAGGTAAATCTGTTGTAGTGATTTTATGGGTCGTTACACTCTCCTCCGCTCAAAACTTTTCATCCCCGAAAAGGAAGTAGGTAGAAGATTAGAAATAACCAGAAAAAATTGATTGAAAACAAAACAAAACAATTAATTTAATCCATGTAAATTCAATTTTAACTTAATTAGTATTCAATAACTGATTTAACCCGTTTGATTTCACTTAAGTTAAATGAATCTTAACTATTTCTAAATTCATTACCTTATTATCCAATTATCTTTAATTAACAATTTCTAAAATCATAAATTTGAATAATCGTTTATTATAAACATATTTTATTCAACAAATTTATTTTTCTTTATTCTAAATTATTATTAGCTTTATTCCACTTAATATATCTTATCACATATATTAAGTATATTTACACTTATTATAACCACTCAAATTTATTTATAAATTCCTTTAACATCATTTTATACTGTATATTATTCAATTGCATAGTTAACTTCTGAACGATTAAGGTAAGTTATATTGGAATGCAATTGAGTATTATACAAGTAAAAAATTTTAATTCAATTATTCCAAATTTAAATATTGATTCAAAATTTTGGCTTTATTTATCATTGAAATCATCCCTTATTATAAAATTTAAGAATTAAATTTCCGATTAACTCCAAACAATTTAGGGATATATATATATATATACACATTTAATATATCACCTCAAATCTATAATCATATACTAATATATAATATATATTTTTAAATCAATTCATACTTAAAAAATTCAAATCAATTTCATTTTCCAAAACAAATGTGTAGCAAAGCTATAGAATGGTCTCTCCACTCCAAAACTCGAAAATGAATGTCGATGATGCGACCGTCATCACCGAAATTATTTTCCAGCGACAAAATAGAAGAGCACCGATTTTAAACATTTAAAATTTCTTTGAAAACGCTTTCTATTCGAAAATACTTTGAATAATATGCATTTTAAAACTTTAAAACCAAAGTTCGGAATTACCGAAAATTAAATTCTCAAATTATTAAATTAAGTTCATTTCAAATTCTAAATTAATTTATAAACCAAGTTTATAGTTCACTATTTTATGTGGCAGTAATCATTGGTTTACAAAACAATAAATGAAAATCAAATATTATAATTCAGTAACCAATTCATTTAGCAATTATCTTTCAGAGAATTTACTTATATATATATATAATATAATCATACAAAATTATTTTATTTACCAAATTTGAAAACAACATTATGTTAGTTTGCTCTGTTCAAATAAAATCCTATCGATAGCATTGATCAGACGAATCGATAGAAAATCCAAATCAACATCAACAACTCAAGCAACACGATATATAAAATATTATTTATATTAATACAAATACACTCACTCACTCAATTATAAAAAATAGATTATAGAACAGAGATAGAGATTCAAATTCAAGTGGATCTTAATCAAAGCAGATTCTAGCTAAGAAGATAGGCTTGAGCGGGAGATAAAATAATCAAATTTCAAAATAAGAAGATGGATATATATTGATATTAATTGCGGGCGGCCTTAACCGGGTCAATCGTGACTCAAAGAATATGATCGATGTAGAATTCTGAGTGAACCGGCATCAGATCGCAAGAGATATAAATTCGGGAATAACAAGAGATAACATCGTAAACCGAGGATACAGAAATCTTCGATAAATCAATACACGTTGTAAAGAAGTTTCACCCTATTACAAACTATTCAATGGAGTTATGGGATACTCCAAGATCAAGAAAATATGAATATGAAAGACAATGGTGGATTTCAGAATGAATGGGAGAGACAAGAGTGTATTTTGGAACCGAGGGGAACATTCGAAAATTCAAAGGAAACCGAGTCAAAGAGGAAGGGGTTCAAGCTCGAATGAAAGTGATTCTGTAATTAAATTTACTCTATATATTGAGTTTTCCCTAAAACCAAAGCTCTGATGCCACATGTAACATCCTGATATTTTCAACCATTCGCATTCACACATGCCGGATTTGAATTGCTTAAAATACTAGATTGTTAATTTATATTTGGCAAAACTCAGCATATACAGTAAATAAATAATCACAGAATCACAGGCGCAGAACAATGTAACAATATGCAGAGGAAACTGAGAATAGTAGTTCATGAAGCTACTATATATATATATATATATATATCAAAGTTTAATAAGTTACAATAGAAGTTTCAAATACAATAGTCAAATACAAGATCAGAATACATCATTAGAATCAACCGAATAACTCCAAGCTGAAAAGAAGTAGATGTATCTCCAAACTAAGCTCCAACTCCAAAGGTAAGTCTCAAAAGCCGTATCACTCAGTCTGACCCGAGCGTAAAGAAAAACATAAAACACTCGAGTCAGGATTAACATTCTTATATCAATAAATCCAACTCAAGTGAAATAACAACTGAAATACAAGTAACTCAAAGGATGTTTGGGATAACCATCCTCCAAGGATCCGTTAAACTATCTACTATGTAGTAATATACGCTAATATAATAATGTCTAAAGTAAAGTATAATATATTTAAAAATAGCGTTAAGGCGTTACCCATATCCCATGTCTAAAGTAAAGTATAATATATTTAAAAATAGCGTTAAGGCGTTACCCATATCCCCCTTAACACATTTTATAGTGTCAATAGTCTATACCATCGTACCTCCAGATAGGGAGGCTACCATAGATACTCCATAGGTACGACACAAATTAAACTCGTAGTAAAGCACGTTAGGGTAGGTGACACGACACAACTAGGCAATGCCAGGGTAGATATACCAATTACCCTTTCGGGCTGGTGGTAACGCATAGCAGCCACTACCACCCACCTCGAACCACGCTCCCAAATCAAAAAAAATCAAAAGTGGCCACCAAATCAATCACAAAGTCAGAATATAGTATCGAAGGAGTGTGTCTGATCAGAGAAACTACCTCATTGGCCCGTCAATTGCTCTTGTTTTAGCCACCTTATGCCAACTCACAGGAGTCGGGTCCACGAATATACCTCATATAGGATCGTCGCCACTACTTACTTCATTCTAGAATCTCCACCGCGTACGTGGTTGTTAAAGTGGTTTTCGGTATTAGCAGAGAGTATGAAAATATCTGATCCCGGCCTCTTTAACAACCAATCGTTATTATAACACCGCGTCATTTCAAAATAGTTTATACATCAAAACCAAATATCATTACCATTTCAAAAACCATATCAATACGACATCCATTCCATTTCAAACCAGATATGATATCATTTCCATTTCAAATATATATATTTCCAAAATCATCATACTTTCAAAGTTATAATACTTTCGAAACCAAACACTTGAAATTATAAAACTTCGAATTTCAAAACATAATTTAAAAATCATAATACTTCCCACTTAACCGGTTTAGATATTAAAATAGTATATATAATAAAATAGTTTATATAGTAAAATAGTTTATATAAAATAGATATAAGTTAAAATGGTTTATATTAAAATAGTTAGTATATTAAAGTAGTTTATATTAAAAATAGTTTATATTAAAAATATTTTATATTTAAAAATAATTTATATGAAAATAATTTATAAAGTAAAATATAAAATAGTTTAAATAAAATTTAAAAATACTTTATATAATAAAATAGTTTCCACAAATTTCAAAAATTGATTCCAAACCAACTCAAATTCCATAAAAATCAAATCAAGTCAAATCTCAAACCATCAATTTTAATTCGATTCGGTTTCTCAATAAACCGTCTCAAACTGTCGTTTTTAAATACAGATTTAAACTACAAAATAAACCATTTCAATTTCTATATATTCCAAAGCTTAAAATATCCTACATTTCAAAACTAAATTTGATGACTTCTTATATATCATAATTTAACTTCATTATTATTTAGTTTTGAAACAAAACTCATTTAAAAATCCAATATCATTAAATAAAACCCTAAATTTCAGATAAATCAAAGATTTCCCTCAATTTATTTCAAACTTGAAATATTTATTTAAATCGCCTTAACCAAAATCAAGTTATAAAATCATATCCCTTTAAAAATCTCAAATTCAATAAGTTCTAAATCGATTTTAATTAAATATAATTCTTAATTAAATACCATTTTCAAATCAATTTCAAATCCATCTTCTAAACCTTAATTTATTAAAATCATCATAGCTTTATATTAAAATATAATTTAAATAAATACTTAACCATATTAAATTTTAATAATATCAAACTTTATTATTAAACTTATTTTATATTAATTTTTTTTACATATAACTTATAATCAAGAATTTAACTATATATAAAATAACATTTTTATAATATCTAAATCCATATTTATATAAAACCATATATTTCTTTCCAAAACCATAGAAATCATTTTCAAAATATTTATATATAGACCAACGTTGTCTGTATATAATTTTCTATCCTATGGTCAAGTGATACGGATATTTATCATTTTAAACCATAATTTAAATTATATACGGGTATATATCATTTCAACCCGCAATTCCAAATTCAATTCAAATGAAAATCGCTTGGGTCTATCATTTCAACTCATAATGATTTTATCATATTCTACATATCATTTGGGTATGTATCATTCCAACCCATAGTGAATTCTATACTAACAGGGAATTTGTAGAGTGATAACAGATATGATAATAATATAACAGGCATATATCATCAATGTAAATAACAAATAATGGTGTCGAATATCACAGGTGAACAGATACAAATTACAACATATAAATGGCAGTGTAAATAACTAACAACAGCATATTTCAATTGTCGTTTCAATCGAAATCAAATTAAATAAATAAAAGAACGTTAATCGTGAGTGATTGCTCACCTTTCTAGGATAAATGAATTTGACAAAGAATGAGCTATGAAATCCAAAGCAATGTTAGATGGACATGATTCGATGAAAAAAAGGCAAGAAAAACAAAGCTGATAAATGGAAAACGGTGAGAACTAATCAGAATCAGTTTTGATACATACAGAAAATATGTTATTGTATTACTTTCTTTTGAAACAATGTTTAAATCAAAACACGTATTTTAAAATAATAAATATATATTTGAAAAAAAACAATATAACTTTAAAACGTATACATTGAAAAATCAAATCTATATCAATTAAAATCAAAATACATATATATTATAGGAAAACCTATATGCATTGTAGAATCATAGCATCAATATATATAATATATAATAATACCCATATTGGCAGACATATTTCTATTATAGTATACATACCACGACTTCATATATAACTATATTATTAGTACTTTATATATAAGCTTATATCCAAACAAACTTCTTATAATACATGCGTATATAAAATATATATAACCAAACTTACATAATTAAAATTTTAAACACATATAAAAGTTTATATATATATATATTTTACTTACAATATGTACATATACAAGGTAAATATAGGTATCACTACATATTTAGGCAAGTATGCAGACCATATACATTAAAATAAATATTACTAACTTATATACACTATATAAAAAATATCTCAGAAGCGTATTTCAAATCACGTATAAAATACATCACTGTAAATATCTTAGAAGCATATTTGAAAACCAGATTCAAGTACACTAAATATATATATAATATATTCCGAAATCTAACATATATACACTTACATACTTCATAACAATTACTTTATAAACATAGCTTGATATCGAAACATATAAAACTTTAAATACATTTACACATATATCCACACACACACACACACACACACACACACATATAAGGCACGACAGCCTTATGCACTTTAGAAACCTATGTATATTATATACCCAAACAAAATATACTTTAAAGCACAGTAACCATATATATATATATATATATATATATATATAAGCAAAACAGGGTATATTTATACTATTATAAACTAACATGTATGTAGATCTTGTATATAACAGCATATTATAATATCTTAAACAATTTCACAATACCAATATAAATAGAGAAGAGGAACCGTGATAGCTTGGTCGAGCTT
This sequence comes from Allium cepa, assembly GCA_030765085.1. Classification (NCBI taxonomy): domain Eukaryota; kingdom Viridiplantae; phylum Streptophyta; class Magnoliopsida; order Asparagales; family Amaryllidaceae; genus Allium; species Allium cepa. Next base: position 441,083,015 of record CM060938.1, on the reverse strand, counting down.
GGCAAGAAAAAGACAGGTCGGAGGTGGACTCGAGGCTGCTGCCGGTGAGTGGTTGCTGGCCGATGCTGAGGTTGAAAGAGGAAGGAGATATGGTGACCGAGGTCGTTGCAACTGCTAGGTGGATGATTCGGCTGTGGAGTGAAGGCCGAAGGCTTTGGAACAAGCACGATAGAGAGGGAAAAAGTGATCGGCAGTGGGCAATGTGACGCCCCACCTCTATGCTCAGAATAATAATGGTTATTATAAGGAATAACGTCTGCTATCGCGAAGCATAAGGCTTGTTAGAAGCGACCATCCGTTAGTTATGCCTTAGACGAGTATTGATTACATCGATATAAGTTGTGTAAATTACTCCCAAAGATATAAATTCAATCCAAATCTAAAACGAAACTATGGCGGCTAAACAAAGATTCAGAATAACTCATAACAATAACAACACAGATAAGTATAATCACATCAGAACAGAAATATCATGTATATAGCGGAAGACAAGTCTGGATACATGCTACAACAATCGATAGTTCACATGAACCGAATATACATATAAAAAGACACCAACACACATGAGACGATAGCCAATATACCAAAAGTACTCCTCGAAGTCTAGACAAAAGATGATGTGAAATCCCAAAAGATGAAGCGGCAACAGAATCAAAGATAGCGATTATCCTGAAATAACTCGGTCTGACCCGAGTATTATTTAAAAGAAAATAACAAACGGATCAGTCTAATTTAAACTTAGAAGTAAATGCATCATAAACAACATCAAAGCAAATTAGTTATAATCTCGAAGGAGACTATTCAGCATAAATAATCAACATAGTTTAAATGAAGAAATCTCATTAAACTCCATCAAAATCAACTTTCAAATTCAAAATTGAATTCAAAACAGCAATTCACAAAATCTAGAAATAAAAAATAGATAACTAGAAAAATCAGCATAAAAGTGGATCGATCCCAGCATATGGCGAGTCTAATCTACGCCGCACGTGCATCAACATATGGCCGAAGCCAACCAAGTACCGTCATCATAATTTTTTGATGCCCAACAAATGACCCGAAGGTCCAACATATGACTCGAAGGTCTAATACTGGTAATTGACCTGAAGGTCCATCATAGTGGCTCGAAAGCCCAACAAAATCATCAAAATCATCAAACAATAGCAAATATTTCAATTAACGAGTCCGTAATTCACCGAATTAGTAAAAACGTGGTTCCATACTCCGCACTTTTGCTCAATCGTTTAAGTCTCTTCATCGTTTCCTTGAAAATTCAAAATTGTGTATTTTATATAAATAAAGTTTACGTTCTCAAATGGACAAGTCCGGAATTACGCGAATCAGTAAAAATAAATTAATATACCGGGGCATTCTTATCATTTGGTTCATAGTCCTTAATTTTGCTGAAGCGTTTAAATCGCTTCCTCATTCTTCTGAAAGCGCAAATTGTAAAACTTTTGAAAACAATTTTTAATTTAAAATGATTTTTAAAACTCGTGATTAAAACTGCAACACCTATAGCAATTTCGACAAAGAAATTGCGGTTCACAAAACACCGTAAAAATGTACATCAAATCAGCATTGCGGGATAACCGATTAAAAATTCACTTTAAATTGACGGTTACTGAAGTCAAAACAGCAGTAATTTTTATTCGTCAGAAATCTTATCAAAACAACATGCTTCAAAATTATAGCACCGGAGTAAAAATTTCTGTTATAAAAATAACAGCGCAAAATACGTTTTAAAACCAAACGCCGGTTCAAAGCAAATTAACACCGGTCTACACTGGGATATGTGCATTAAAATATGGCACTGCCTGGCACTGTACTTCATCTTGCATGCAAATGAAGTAAATAAAAATAAATTTGTGCTGCACATATTGTCATGTAAAAAATGAAGTAGATGGGTAACACCAACATATACACGCACGACCCCTGTAATGGGAAATAGAAAATGACCTGGACTTGACTTAGTTTCATGCTTTACATGTAAAAAGTGATGGCCTTGAGCTACACGTGTATAATACGCGTAGATGAATTTTTTCCAAAATGTGGTAACCTAGAAACACTACTCATGTAAATGAATCATGAAATATAGCAACCTGGGCATAGTTTCTTTGTGCATGCGTTCTAGTACGCGAGTATTTGAGCTAATAAAATTAAATGAAATTAAATGAAATTGATAAAATGTGTCTTAGGTCATATTTGCACGTAAAAAAATAATGTGCCTGACCACAATTCATGCACGCATGCACCGGGGTACACAAATTATAACTAACCTGGACAATTTTTCATTATTCTGCACTTTCACGCATGTACTCAATATAGAGACTGATCTTGTTTTTGTGCACAGTAAACCAATTTCCTGTGCAAACTACTATACGCATCCAAGTAAATATAATGGTTTGGACAATTTTACATATTTTTTTAAACGACCTGGCAAGCTACTCTAACATACTAGTACACACACGAAAATTGATATAAGACAGTGCCTGGACTTTGTCTTTGCAATATAATTTTACACGCACACAAAAATGATGCTCTGGCATATTTTCAAATGCTACAACCTTTTGCACGAAAATGAATTGACAATACTTACTTTTGTATAATACACTTGCATATGAATTAAAACAGTGGTCTGGAACTTGCTATATAAATGCACGCAACTTAAAGTAAGAAAAAAACGCCATTATGGAATAACCTGGGCAACCTATTTATGCGCACATAATATAACTATTGGTCTGAACTTCATGCACAACCGAGATTTAAGGTTTCAAAACAAATTTCTGTAAAAGTATATAACCCTGCGCACACACATAAACGAGTTACAAAATATAAATTAGAAATGTGAGTTTGATGCACTCACCATAAATTTGTTTCCAAATCAGATAGCTACTAGGAACAATTGGAACAAAAACTCTGAACCGCCATTAATATATGCAGAGCTACCGAAAGTTTTTCAATGAAATAACCGAAAGTGTGAAAGAGAATTTACTTTTCCTCACACTAATATTGTGTACAGATCAAAATGGATGTGCTGGCCACGGAATGGGTACAATGGCATTTATTGTAAACGTGCATTAGTGGGAGGGAAGTACACAGCCTGTACCAAAAATGATGATAGATGTAAAACAATTTGTGTTCAAATATTTGTGACAGCAAAGCAAATTGTGTTCACACTTGCTTTAAAAAAAGAACGTGACAGCACAACAAACAAATAGGTTCCACTTTGATTTACATTAGCCTATATTCTAACGCCCGTGAAGGCAAATGAAATACAGCACAACTTTGATATTTACTTCAAATGTGCTACCACATAAAAGGTATGCAACTGACTTTGAAATGGTTCGCACAATTTTTCTTTTCAAATTTCAATTTAAATTTTTTATTACGACGGTAATAAAACAGGGTTGTTACAAACTCCCCCTTATGAAAATTGCGTCCCCGTAATTTTCATACTAGAAGTTGTTTATAACACAAATTAATTCACCACAACAAAGATTGAAAATAGAAAAGATGAATAAATAATGCTCACCCCCACCCGAAGAGGAGAGAAAACCGGGATAAGAACGCTCGATGAATTCTTTGGTTTCCCAAGTGCAATCTTCGAGGTTTGCGGACCATTGAATTTTCACCAGCATAACTTTTTTATTCCGACGGCATTTAACCTCCGAAGATAGGACACGAATAGGATTTTGCACCATAGACAAGTCGGGTGAGATCTCAAGATCTTGCAACATATAAGGATCAATAGCAGAATCCAAATCTCAAAGGCATCGACGAAGCTGGGATACAAGAAATACGTCATGAATTCCTGAAAACTGAATAGGTAGCGATACACGATAAGCAACAGGGCCAATGCATTCCGTAATAGGAAATGGTCCAATATATCGAGGAGCCAATTTCCCGGAGCTGCTAAAATGGACCACACCCTTCATCGGAGAAACACGAATGGATACGCGATCGCCAACAGAAAATTCCAAAGGCTTACTACGATGATCGGCATAAGATTTCTGCCTATTCTGAGCCTCTTTCATTCTCTGTCTAATAATACTAATCTTCTCAGAAGATTCACGAATATAATCGGGGTTGAGAACTAACTTTTCCCTCGATTCCAACCAACAAAATAGTGATCGACACGGCCTTCCGTAAAGAGCTTCTAAAGGAGCCATACCGATACTGGATTGGAAATTGTTGTTATAAGAAAATTCAACAAGAGATAAGTGGTCTTCTCAACTACCACAAAAATCAAGAATGCAAGCTCGAAGGAGATCTTCTAAGACTTGATTCACCCTTTCAGTCTGACCATCAGACTGTGGATGATAAGCTGTACTGAGATTGAGCTTAGTGCCCAAAGCTTTCTAAAGGCTTTGCCAGAAACCACTAGTAAAAAGCGAATCTCTGTCACTAACAATAGACCTAGTCACACCATGAAGTCGAAGGACTTCTTTAATAAAAAGCTTAGCCAACAAAGGAGCAGTTCGATTGGACTTGATAGGAATAAAATGGGCTGATTTGGTCAATCTGTCAACAATCACCCAAACACTAGTATGGCCCGACCTCGAACGTGGTAGACCATCAATGAAGTCCATTGAAATCTGATCCCATTTTCATAATGGAATCTCAAGAGGCTGCAAAAGACCACTAGGACACTGGTGTTCTTTTTTAATAAGTTGACAAGTCAGGCAACGACTTACATAACTTGCAACATCACGCTTCATACCTTCCCAAAAGTATAAGCGTTTCATATCAACATACATCTTACTACTGCCCGGATGAATGGTATAATTAGAATGATGACAGTCCTCAAGAATGTCATTTCTAAGATTAGAAACATTAGGCGTGATCAACCTACCCTTCTTCCGAATACAACCATGAACATCAATATCGAAATCCTTTAGATCGTCACTTCGGGATTCCGATTTACAACTCTGAATAAGATAAGCAAGATCTGGATCTTATTTCTGGGCATCGGCAACACGATCCAATAAACTAGGACGAGCTTCTGTGCTAAATAAAAGCACGGGAGAATCAGAAGCTAAAGGATGGTCTCTAATATCACAATGAGATAAAGCTTCCAAAATATTCCACTCTGCTGGCATCATGGAAACAACAACTTGCTGCTTGTGACTAAGCGCATCAGCAACTCGATTACCCTTACCAGGGGTATACTTAATATCGAAATCATACGAAGCAAGAAATTAGAGCCAACACTGTTGCCCCATATTAAGTTCTTCCTGAATGAATAAATATTTCAGAGATTTGTGATCAGTAAAGAGAATAAAACACTCGCCCAACAAATAATGTCGCCAAATCTTTAGATCAAAGACTATGGTGGCTAACTCCAAATCATGGGTAGCATAACGAATCTCGTTAGGCTTTAGTTGTCTAAAAGCATAGGCAACTACTCTATCCTTTTGCATGAGAACGACACCGAGTCCATAACCACTGGCATTGGTATAAACAACAAGATCATGATTCCCTTCGGGAACCACTAAGATAGGAGTATGAGCGAGGAGATCTTTTAACTTCATGAAAGAAGTCTCACACTTATCAGACCAAATAAAAGGAACAGCTTTTCTCGTAAGAGTGGTAAGCGGTAAGGAAATACGAGAAAAGTCCTTAATGAACCGACGATAATAACCCACCAATCCAAGGAAACTATGGATCTCAGTAACGGTCTCGGGCCTCTTCCAATTCTGAATAGATTCGATCTTGGAAGGATCGACAGAAATACCATCGGAAGAAACAATATGACCGAAAAACTTCACCTTATTCTCCCAGAAGTGACACTTGGAGAATTTGGCATAAAGCTGATGCTGATGAAGAGTGCTCAAAACAATCTCCAAATGCTGAATATGATCGGCTTAAGATTTGGAATAAATAAGAATATCATCAATGAAAACCAAGACGAACTTATCGAGATATTCCCGGATTATCCGATTCATAAGATCAACAAAATACGCTTAAGAGTTCGTCAAACCGAATGGCATAACAAGCCATTCGTAAGAACCATAATGAGTGCGAAATGCTGTAAGAGGAATGCTATCTTCTGCAACTCGTAACTGATGAAAACCGGTAGCAAGATCTAGTTGGGAGAAGAGCTTAGCACCGCTTAATTAATCGAACATGTCGTCGATTCTAGGTAATGGATACCTATTTTTGATAGTAAGCTCGTTAAGCTTGCGATAATCAATGCAAAGCCTATGAGTACCATATGGCTTCTTAACGAAGACAACGGCGGTGCCCCAAGGAGATGAGCTAGAACGAATAAAATGCTTGGCTTCCAGTTCAGATTATTGTTGCTTGTCATTTTCCTTAGCAGACATCCTCGTGGGAGGACGACTGACAGGATGAGCACCAGAGATAAGATCAATACGTAACTCAATTGCCCTCTTCGGCGGCAAACATGAAATAGGCTAGAAGACATCAGAAAAATCACAAACAACAGGAATATTAGCAATGACATCCTCCGATTCGAAGGAAGAAATGAGAGCATTCGAAGTATGATCCATGACTCGAAATACAATAGATAACTGCTCGATAGCGTCGGAATGCTTGAGATATAAAGTTCTTTTGAGACATAGGATTTGAACTTCATAATGGACGAGCCAATCCATGCCCAATATCATATCGAAACCAAGATGATCCATAACATGCAGATTCGCATGAAAGGAAAAACCACATAGAATAATCTCAACATCAACACATAACAAACCAAGAGTACCAATAGGATTCACAATCCTCAAAGGGTCGCAAAGACTAACAACATCAAAAGGAATAACATCAACAAGCTCCTTTGGCACGAATGAATTCGATGCACCCGTAACGAAAAGAACTCTAATAGAACGGCCATGAAATAAAATAAAACCTTCCAAAACAGAAGGAGTAATACCTTTGGGCTTAGAATAATCACCATTTTTAGCAAAATTAAGCTTTCCATATTTGAAACCCTTAGGAGCAGTAGGACAATCAGAAACCCAATGACCCTCTTTCTTGCAATAGCGACAAATGCGAGGCTTAGGACAACTACAAAGAAAATGATCCAAAGAACCACGATTATAGCACGCCCTTTGAATAGAAGGTGCACTGCTAGGTTGAGAACTAGAGGTAGCTTGCTTCTTCTTCTTGTTGTTGTAAGAAGAATTAGGCCTATGAAATGAAACCTCTTCTTGTTGGGGTTCATAGAAACCTCAACCTCATCACAACTATCACGTTCCTTTTCAACAGCTTCAAGGCAAAGTGCCGAATTAACAAGTTCCTCAAAAGAGAGATTAAGCTGAAGCAAAAGAACTTTCTTTAAATACTTCTTCAAACCATCAACAAAACGAGGATTCTTCTTACGCGGATTGTTAATGAACTCAACTCCGTAATTGGACAAGGCCTCGAAAGATGCAACATAATCAGAAACAGAGGACTTTCCTTACTTCAACTCAAGCGAACTACGAGCAAGATTAGCCGTTTCTGATTCAGGAGCAAACTTAAGTTCAAAACGTTCCTTGAACTGAATCCACGAGAGAGACGACTCATCAACTTCCGCAATAAAAAGCTCATACCAATCAAGTGCACGCTCTTGTAACATGCTAGATGCCACGAGAACGCGATGATGATCAGAAAGATCCATCCGAGAAAATATGCGCTCACAAGCGCGCAACCAAGTTTGAACCTCCAATACACTTTCTGATCCCTTGAAAGGCCTGCCTCCAAGGTGGGAATAGTCACTACATATGCGGGCGAAGGCAAAATTATGAGTAGGAGCCGCAGGAGTAGCAACAGAAGGCCGAGTACCTCGAAATAGCTCCATAAACTGATCAGCTGACATATAGACTCCGTCCGGATGAGAACCACTAGATGAGCCTGCAGAAGAACGCTTCCCTCTACCTCTTCCGGCCATGGGCTGAGAGAACAAGAGAAGATAAGGATTAGTTAAACAGCACACAATTGATAAGAAATTTAACAAATGGAATACTACGGAATAAGTAGTTAAACAGCACACAATTGATAAGAAATTTAACAAATGGAATACTAGGAATATGAGATTTATTCCTAGATACACTCCACATGTTTAAGTGGAAGGAATAGATTAGAAAGTTTCGAATAAAACCCTCAAATAGTTGTAACGCCTATTCCATTCGGCTTATGTTCTGTGTTTATTATAATTTGTTCTAAATTTCAGCCCTGATACCAAGCTGTGATGCCCCACCTCTATGCTTACAATAACAATGGTTATTATAAGGAATAACGTCTGCTACAGCGAAGAATAAGGCTTATTAGAAGCGACCATCCGTAAGTTATGCCTTAGACGAGTATTGATTACATCGATAGGAGTTGTGTAAATTACTCCTAAAGATATAAATTCAATCCAAATCTAAAATGAAACTACGACGGCTAAAGAAAGATTTAGAACAACTCATAATAACAACAACGCAGATAAATATAATCACATCAGAACAGAAATATCAGATATATAGCGGAAGACAAGTCTGGATACATGCTACAACAATCGATAGTTCACATGAACCGTACATACATATAAGAAGACACCAACATACATGAGACGATAGCCAATATGCCAAAAGTACCCCTCGAAGTCTAGACAAAAGATGATGTGAAATCCCAAAAGCTGAAGCGGCGACCGAATCAGAGATAGCGATTATCCTAAAATAACTCGGTCTGACCCGAGTATTATTTAAAAGAAATATTAAACGGATCAGTCTAATTTAAACTTAGAAGTGAATGCATCACAAACAACATCGAAGAAAATTAATTATAATTTCGAAGGAGACTATTCAGCATAAATATTCAACATATTTAAATGAATAAATCTCATTAAACTCCATCAAAATCAACTTTCAAATTCAAAATTGAATTCAAAACAGCAATTCACAAAATCTAGAAATCAAAAATAGACAACTAGAAAAATCAGCATAAAAGTGGATCGATCCCAGCATATGGCGAGTCTAAGCTACGCCGCACGTGCATCAACATATGGCCGAAGCCTACCAAGTACTGTAATCATAATTTTTTGGCGCCGAACAAATGGCCCGAAGGTCCAACATATGACCCGAAGGTCTAGTGCTGGTAATTGACCCGAAGGTTCATCATAGTGGATCGAAAGCCCAACAAAATCATCAAAATCATCAAACAACAGAAAATATTTCAATTAACGAGTCCGGAATTAACCGAATTGGTAAAAGCATGGTTTTATACTCCGCACTTTTGCTAAATCGTTTAAATCTCTTCATCGTTTCCTTGAAAGTGTAAAATTGTGTATATTATATAAATAAAGTTTACGTTCTCAAATGGACAAGTCCGAAATTAAGAGAATCAGTAAAAGTAAATTAATATACTGGGGCATTCTTATCATTTGGTTCATAGTCCTTAATTTTGCTGAAGCACTTAAATCGCTTCCTCATTCTTCTTAAAGCGCAAACTGTAAAATTTTTGGAAACAATTTTTATTTTAAAATGATTTTTAAAACTCGTGATTAAAATAGTAACACCTATAGCAATTTTGATAAAGAAAATTGCGCTTCACAAAACACCATAAAAACGTACATCAAATCAGCGTTGCGGGATAACCGCTTAAAGTTCACTTTAAATTGACGGTTACTGAAATCAAAACAACAGTAATTTTTATTCGTCAGAAATCTTATCAAAACAACACGCTTCAAAATTATAGCACCAGAGTAGAAATTTCCGTTATAAAAATAACGATGTAAAATACGTTTTAAAACCAAACACCGGTTCAAAGCAAATTAACACTGATCTACACTGCGATATGTGCATTAAAATATGGCACTGCCTGGCACTATACTTCATCTTGCATGCAAATGAAGTAAATAAAAATAAATTTGTGCTACACATATTGTCATGTAAAAAATGAAGTAGATAGGTAACACCAACATATACACGCACGACCACTGTAATGGGTAATAGAAAATGACCTGGACTTGACTTAGTTTCATGCTTTACATGTAAAAAGTGATGGCCTTGAGCTACACGTGTATAATACGTGTAGATGATTTTTTTCCAAAATGTGGTAACCTGGCAACACTACTCGTGTAAATGAATCATGAAATATAGCAACCTAGGCATAATTTCTTTATGCATGCATTCTAGTACGTGAGTATTTGAGCTAATAAAATTAAATGAAATTGATAAAATGTGTCTCAGGTCATATTTGCACAAAAAAAATAACATGCCTGACCATAATTCACGCACGCATGCACTGGGGTACACAAATTATAACTAAACTGGACAATTTTTCATTATTCTGCACTTTCACGCATGTACTCAATATAGAGACTGATCTTGATTTCGTGCACAGTAAACCAATTTCCTGTGCAAACTACTATATGCATGCAAGTAAAGATAATGGTTTGGACAATTTTACGTATATATTTTTAAAACGACCTGGCAAGCTACTCTAACATACTAGTGCACACATGGAAGTTGATATAAGACAGTGCCTGGACTTTGTCTTTGCAATATAATTTTACAAAGTACTTGCAACTAACTTTGAAATGGTTTGCATAATTTTTCTTTTCAAATTTCAATTTTAAATTTTTATTACGACGGTAATAAAACAGGGTTGTTACAAACTCCCTCCTTATAAAAATTGCGTCCCCACAATTTTCATACTAGAAGTTGTTTATAACACAAATTAATTCACCACAATAAAGATTTAAAATAGAAAGATGAATAAAGAATGCTCACCCGCACCGGAAGAGGAGAGAAAACCGGGATAAGAACGCTCGATGAATTCTTTGGTTCCCCAAATGCAATCTTTAGGGTTTGCGGACCATTGAATTTTCACAAGCGAGACTTCTTTATTCCAAAGGCGTTTAACCTCTGAAGCTAGCACACGAATAGGATTTTGCACCATAGATAAGTCGGGTGAGATCTCAAGATCTTGCAATATATGAGGATCAATAATAGAATCCGAATCTCGAAGGCATCGACGAAGCTGGGATACATGAAATACGTCATGAATTTCCGAAAACTGAATAGGTAACGATACACGATAAGCAACAGGGCCAATGCGTTCCATAATTGAAAATGGTCCAATATATTGAGGAGCCAATTTTCCGGAGCTACTAAAATGCACCACACACTTCATCGGAGAAACACGAATGAATACGCGATAGCCAATAGAAAATTCAAAAGGCTTCCTATGATGATCGGCATAAGATTTCTGCATATTCTTAGCCTCTTTCATTCTCTGTCTAATAATACTAATCTTCTCAGAAGATTCACGAATATACTCGGGGCCTAGAACTAACCTTTTCCCCTGATTCCAACCAACAAGATGGTGATCGACACGGCCTTCCGTAAAGAGCTTCGAAAGGAGCCATATTGATACTGGATTGGAAACTGTTGTTATAAGAAAATTCAACAAGAGATAAGTGGTCTTTCCAACTACCACTAAAATCAAGAATGCAAGCTCGAAGAAGATCTTCTAAGACTTGATTTACCCTTTCAGTCTGACCATCAGACTGTGGATGATAAGCTGTACTGAGATTGAGCTTAGTGCCCAAAGCTTTCTGAATGCTCTGCCAGAAACCACTAGAAAAAAGCGGATCTCTGTCACTAACGATAGAACTAGGCACACCATGAAGTCGAATGACTTCTTTAATAAAAAGCTTAGCCAACAAAGGAGCAGTCCGATTGGACTTGATAGGAATAAAATGGGCTGATTTGGTCAATCTGTCAACAATCACCCAAACACTAGTATGGCCCGACCTCGAACGAGGTAGACCATCAATGAAGTCCATAGAAATTTGATCTCATTTCCATAATGGAATCTCAAAAGGCTACAAAAGACCACTAGGACGCTGGTGTTCTGCTTTAATAAGTTGACAATTCATGCAACGACTTACATAATTTGTAACATCACGCTTCATACCTTTCCAAAAGTATAAGCGTTTCATATCAGCATACATCTTACTACTACCTGGATGAATAGTATATTTAGAATGATGACAGTCCTCAAGAATGTCATTTCTAAGATTAGAAACATTAGGAACGATCAACCTACCCTTCTTCCGAATACAAACATTAATATCGAAATCCTTTAGATCGTCACTTCAGGATTCCGGTTTACAACTCTGAATAAGATAAGCAAGATCTGGATCTTATTTCTGGGCATCGGCAACACGATCCAACAAACTAGGATGAGTTCCATGCTAAATAAAAGCATGGGAGAATCAAAAACTGAAGGACGGTCTCTAATATCACAATGAGATAAAGCTTCCAAAATATTCCACTCTGCCAGCATCATGGAAACAACAACTTGCTGCTTACGACTGAGTTCATCAGTAACTCGATTCCCCTTACCAGGAGTATACTATATATCGAAATCATATGAAGCAAGAAATTTGAGCCAACACTGTTGCCTCATATTAAGTTATTTCTGAGTGAATAAATATTTCAGAGATTTGTGAATAGTGAAGAGAATAAAACGCTCGCCCAACAAATAATGTCGCCAAATCTTTAGAGCAAAGACTATGGAGGCTAACTCCAAATCATGGGTAGCATAACGAATCTCATTAGGTTTTAGTTGTCTAGAATCATAGGCAACTATTCTATCATGAGAACAACACCGAGTCCATAACCACTGGCATCGGTATAAACAATAAGATCATGATTCCCTTCGGGAACCACTAAGATAGAAGCATGAGTGGGGAGATCTTTTAATTTCATGAAAGAAGTCTCACACTTATCAGACCAAATAAAAGGAACAACTTTTCTCGTAAGAGTGGTAAGCGGTATGGCAATACGAGAAAAGTCCTTAATAAACCGACGATAATAACCCACCAATCCAAGGAAACTACGGATCTCAGTAACGGTCTCGGGGCTCTTCCAATTTTGAATAGATTCGATCTTGGAAGGATCGACAGAAATACCATCGGAAGAAACAATATGACCGAGAAACTTCACCTTATTCTCCCAGAAGTGACACTTGAAGAATTTAGCATAAAGCTGATGCTGACGAAGAGTGCTCAAAACAATCTCCAAATGATGAATATGATCGGCTTCAGATTTGGAATAAATAAGAATATCATCAATGAAAACCAAGACGAACTTATCGAGATATTCCCGTAATATTCGATTCATAAGATCAACAAAATACACTGGAGCGTTCGTCAAACCGAATGGCATAACAAGCCATTCGTAAGAACCATAACGAGTGCGGAATGATATAAGAGGAATGCTATCTTTCGCAACTCGTAACTGATGAAAACCGGTAGCATGATCGAGTTGGGAGAAGAGCTTAGCGCCATTTAATTGATCGAACATGTCTTAGATCCTAGGTAATGGATACCTATTTTTGATAGTAAGCTCGTTAAGCTTGCAATAATCAATGCAAAGCCTAAGAGTACCATCTGGCTTCTTAACGAAGACAACGGCGACACCCCAAGAAGATGAGGTAGAATGAATAAAATGCTTGGCTTCCAATTCGGATAATTGTTACTTGAGTTCCTCATTTTCCTTAGCAGACATCCTCGTGGGAGGACGACTGACAGGATGAGCACCAAAGATAAGATCAATACGGAACTCAATTGCCCGCTTTGGCGGCAAACATGAAATAGGCTCGAAGACATCAGAAAAATCACAAACAACGGGAATATTAGCAATGACATCCTCCAATTCGAAGGAAGAAATGAGAGCATTCGTAGTATGATCCATGTCTCGAAATACAATAGATAACTGCTTGATAGCGTCGGGATGCTTGAGATATAAAGTTCTTTCGGGACATAGGATTTGAACTTCATAACGGACGAGCCAATCCACACCCAATATCATATCAAAACCAAGATGATCCATAACATGTAGTTTCGCATGAAAGGAAAAACCACATAGAATAATCTCAACATCAAAACATAACAAACCAAGAGTAGTGGATCCACCAATAGGATTCACAATCCTCAAAGGGTCGCAAAGACTAACAACATCCAAAGGAATAACATCAACAAGCTCCTTTGGCATGAATGAATTCGATGCACCCGTAATGAAAAGAACTCTAATAGAACGACCATGAAATAAAATAAAACCTTCCAAAATAGAAAGAGCAATACCTTTGGGCTTAGAATAATCACCAGCTTTAGCAAAATTAAGCTTTCCAGATTTGAAACCTTTAGGAGCAGTAGGACAATCAGAAACCTAATGACCCTCTTTCTTACAATAGCGACAAATGCGAGGCTTAGGACAACTACGAAGAAAATGATCCAAAGAACCACAATTATAGCACTCCCTCTGAATAGAAGGTGCACTACTAGGCTGAGAACTAGAGGTAGCTTGCTTCTTCTTCTTCTTGTTGGAAGAAAAAATTGGGCTATGAAATGGAAACCTCTTCTTGTTGGGGTTCTTAGAAACCTCAACCTCATCACAACTATTATGTTCCTTTTGAACAGCTTCAAGGCAAAGTGCCGAATCAACATGTTCCTTAAAAAGAGAGTTTAAGCTGAAGCAAAAGAACTTTCTTCAAATACTTCTTCAAACCATCAACAAAACGAAGATTCTTCTTACGCATAGTGTTAATGAACTCAACTCCGTACTTGGACAAGGCCTCGAAAGATGAAACATAATCAGAAACAGGGGACTTTCCCTACTTCAACTCAAGGAAACTACGAGCAAGATTAGCCTTTTCTGATTCAGGAACGAACTTAAGTCCAAAACGTTCCTTGAACTGAATCCACAAGAGAGAGGACTTTCGCAATAAAAAGCTCATACCAATCAAGCACACGCTCTTGCAAGATGCTAGATGCCACGAGAACGTGATGATGATCAGAAAGATCCATCCTAGAAAATATGCGCTCACAAGCACGCAACCAAGTCTGAACTTCCAATACACTTTCCGATCCCTTAAAAGGCTTGCCTCCAAGGTGGGAATAGTCGCTACACATGCGGGCGAAGGCAGACTTATGAGTAGGAGATGCGGGAGTAGCAACAAATGGCTGAGTACCCCGAAATAGCTCCATAAACTGATCAGCTGACATATAGACTCCATCCGGATGGGAACCACTAGACCGACCCGCAGAAGAACGCTTCCCTCTACCTCTTCCAGCCATGGGCTGAGAGAACAGGAGAAGATAAGGATTAGTTAAATAGCATACAATTGATAAGAAATTTAACAAATTGAATACTACGGAATATGAGATTTATTCCTAGACATACTCCACATGTTAAAGTGGAAGGAATAGATTAGAAAGGCACGAATAAAACCCTCGAATAGTTGTAACGAACGTTCTATTCTGCTTCTGTTCTGTGTTTATTATAATTTGTTCTGAATTTCAGCTCTGATACCAAGCTGTGAAGCTCCACCTCTACGTTCACAATAACAAAGGTTATTATAAGGAATAACGTCTGCTATCTCGAAGAATAAGGCTTGTTAGAAGCGACCATCCATAAATTATGCCTTAGACGAGTATTGATTACATCGATAGGAGTTGTGTAAATTACTCCCAAAGATATAAATTCAATCCAAATCTAAAACGTAACTACGGTGGCTAAAGAAAGATTCAGAACTGAAAGAAATGCAGATTACGGATCTTAAGGCTAGGATTAACAATAGAGGGGGGGGGGTGGTGAGTAGTATTTATAAAGAATTACTAAATCTTTTTGAGTTAATATTAATTTAGACACAGATGTATGCAATCTACAGATACAGGGATAATCACAAAAACAAACAGAGATGCAGAAATAAAATAAAAGCAGTAAAGGAAAGAACACACCGGATTTTATACTAGTTCGGAGTTACCTTACATCTAGTCCCGCAACACAAGTACAGATTTCCTTTCAAAAGCTATTGTACAATTACACCCTCGATTTCAAGGCTACGAGGTACACCCTCCAGAATTTCAATCCTCTGGGTAGAGATACTTGATTTCCAGGCCACAAGTTTACCCAATTGATTTTCCAAGGCTACAATCACACCTTTTCTCGCTTGATTGACTTTCAAGGCCACAATTACACCTTTTCTCGCTTAATAGATTACAAAGAAGTATATAACTTTGAATAGCACTGAGAACCTTATTGAGATAGTGATAGAGAATCAAACTAGAAGTAACCGAGTATGATTCAATATTGATTTCGGAAGAGTAATGGTAAGAGTATGTATTAAGAAATATGGAAGAAGAAGAGGAGTGAAAAAACCAGAAAATCTGATATAAAATTCGTTGAAACTAACCCCTGTTTATAGAAGAACAACAGCCATGTCCATTCATGAAGAGTTATGGCGAATAGACACTTCTTTTGAAATTTAAATTTTGAACTCAACTGACACCATGTCGACATGGTCACCATAGGCATGTCGACATCCCAAAGCAATTTTTAATGATTTGATTTTCTTTGAAAACAACCTTTATCTTATATTAAAACTATTTTAAACTTTTCTAATATACTTGACTATAGTTAAAATTCATAAGTAAATATAGAGAACGATATATATATAATTTAACTATAATTTTATATTTAAATCTTAAGTATAAATATTTAAAAGTTAAATATATTATTTTAAAAGATAGTTTAAAATCAGGAGTAATTTTGATTTTGAAATTAAAGATAATTTTGGGGATAAAATTATTTAAAATCAGGATAGAGGTTTTTGATGCTTTTAAAAGGAAGGTTTTGAAAATATTTTGAAAATAGGATATAATTTTGAAAAATCATTTTGAATAAAAAGTTAGCGGATATAAAACAATGTTCCACTAGATTTTTCGTAGGTTTCATCCTACTTAGGGTTCCATCCCTTTAACAGGCTCGAAGTGGATTTCATTCCACGAATAAATTGGATTACAAGATGTCAGTGCTTTTCTACGAGTTTTAACAAAATTTCAAATTAAATAATAAATTACTTCAATTCTTGAACTCTTAATATTCTTGATACTCATGAGTCTTCAATCTTGATATCTTGAATCTCTATACTGTACAGTCTTCATTCTTGGTACCTGCATGGTTAAAACCTGCATATACATATATATCTAAACTTATAATGTTAGTATTTATATTTTATAATTTATTCAAGATTTTTTTTCATCAAAATCATCATCTCACGGACTAACAATCTCTTCCTTTTTGATGATGACAACCTTTGTTTATAAAATATTACTTCTATCCTAATAACTCCCCCTTAATCTTTAACTCCCTCTTAATTTATGTTAACTAACCTATTTTATATTTCTCCCCCTTTGTCATCAACAAAAACTAACGACTAGAGTACCTGTATTAATAAACTATACAATGGAATATATAATAGATAGATTAAGAAATAATTATCCTTATGAACATGATAATTAATCAAGGATTATATACATTTCAATGTATATATATACATGTTTTATGTAGCAACCATCAAACTAATTGAAGAAATCAATTTACACCGAGTATCAATCCAAACCAAATCAAATTAATTCAAACAAACAATTCAAACAAAGTAAATAAAATAAAAATCAAACGTTTCGTGGAACTTCCACCCATCCATCTTCTCCAAAGATTGGATCTGCCTTAATAGCATCCAAATTATCATTGTCGTTGGTGAGAGAGATCGGAGGATGTGTTTCGTTATCATCCTTGTGTAGGGAGGAAATCATCCATCGTACCACATCGAAATGCCTTTTTGCTCCTTGATCATCTGCATTTGACTCAATTCTAAGTGTCACTGGTTACGAAGAATGAACGAGAGAATACTCTTGAACGAATTTAGAGTTTCTTCAAGATTTTCGGATAAATTATGAATTGGATTAGCCATAGTTGAATTTGGGAAAGAAATGAAGAATTAGAAGGTAGAAAATAATTTTCAGTGAAGAATTCTAGAAGAAATAGGTATATATAGGTGTAGAAATTCGTTTGAAATGAATAGACATATGGTTGTTATTCAAATTTCAAATTCAAAATCAATTGTCATTTCTGACCAGTATATGTCGACATGGTCATAGAGGGGATGTCGACATGGGTTAGTGAAAAATTATGATTATTTTGTGAATAATTGTGTGTGTATATATATTTATATACTATACTAACATGTATTCTGGAGATAAGATAAGGTAGATAACAGAAAAGAAATTTCATTTCATTGCATACTAAGATGTAACAATGATTAAACACACACCAAACTACATAAACTTTCAAATTAAACAAACTAAAACACATACAATAAGATACGAAAAGATAAAACTAGTTAGAGGATGATGATGATGAAGAAAGTCCAAGTTTCTTACTGACTTTGGAAATGAACTTGTTCATCTTGGATGAAATTTTGTCCAACTTCTTACTAACGGATCATTTAAGAATCCGTTGATTCTCAACAATCATCTTTTGATTTTTGAGAAGGGTTTTGGTGGATGGATTAGGAGGATAGTCAATGCTTTCCAAAGAGGTTTCACCTTCTTCTTCTTCAATTTCCATTTCATCCCCTTCTTCTTCCTCTTCCTCTTCCTCTTCTTCCATTTCCTCATGAGCCAAACGCTCTTCCTTTTCGGCAAGGGTCTCATAAGGTTGAAAAACAAATGGAATTTTCATAAGTGAAATGTTGGAATGATTGAAATTTTTTCTAGAAACAAATTCTTCGCCTTTGAAATCCACTCCAAAATAGTTAAAAAATCTGAGTGAGATAAATTCCATGATATAAAGTATTCTCACCCATTTCAAGATTTTTAGGACGAAGTTCATCCAAAATAACTTGTGCCCAATTTATATCATAATTTCCAAAAATAGAAAAAAGAGCTTTGCAAACTTTTGAAGTAGGATTGTTAAAATTCCCCGATCTTGGGGTCAAAGTATGTTGCAAAATAAGATTGACAATCCTTGCCTTTGGTCGAAAATTTTGATTTTTGAATTCAAAATTATCATTCCCTTCGAAAATGTGATGAAATGTCTCACGATCATTTTCATCGATTTTAAAATTAGAAAGATCCATCCCGTACACTTGCAATTGGCAATGGTACCCAAAAGATCACAATTCAAAACAATTCTAGTGCCTTTGACACTACTCCAAATTTCATCCTCATTTCCAAGATAAAAATTCTTGGTTTAAATTAGCATAGAAAATTTTGATAAGATTTGAATAGCAAACAAAATCATTTTGAGAAGCATCAATAAGACTAAAACTCCATTGTTTGCAAAAAGAGAATCAAGTTCATAAGAAGAGAAATCTTGAAAAATAGCAAACTTTTCGAGATGGACTTTTGCATAATTAGCATAATTGATGTATGCTTTTATTGCCTCCGGATCATTGAATAATTGCTCTTTTATTTTTCTATAAATTCTCATGGTGGAGGGGTTGCTTGAAGAAGGCATTAAAGTAGAGAGTAGAGATCTTGAAGTTTTGAAGAGAGAGTTTGAATTTGAAAATGAGAGTGAAAAGATATGATAAAAGATAGTGAATAAATAGATTCTTAAAGGACATATTCTCTGGTCAAAAAGTAGCTTTTCAGAGAATTGAATGAAGTGAAAGGGTGGAGAGAAATTCAAACATTTGAATTCAAATTTTGAAATTCAAATTCTGGTACCCATGTCGACATCATGGTAGGGACCATGTTGACATGTGCCAATGAATTTTGATAATTTATTTTTCCTAAGTTCTCTAAAATATATATATACACTTATTATTTTTAATGTCTATATATATATATATCTGAAATATTTATAGTATATTTCAAAAAATTATACTATTAAAAAATAATAAAATAATAATAAAATAATAAGATAATAATAATAAAAAATTTAAAATTCAAACAACACACCAATTCAAAATCAAGCAATCAAGCAACTAATTCTAAGCAAGCAATTTCAACCAATTGTATTATAAACGTGTACCTTTTTCTGAGTCCGTTTCTTTGAATTCGTCGGAGTTGTGAATAGCTATGAAACACAAATTCGAATTATCTGTCTTCCGATCATCATCACTTAAGGACGAGTCTGAGTCGTCTAGAGTAGCAGTAAATGCACGCTTTCGTTTCTTTGCTGGATTATTGTTCATATGAGGATTTTGCCTATCTGGAGACAATCACTTTTGAAATGGCCTGTTCATCACAGTTGTAACATTTGACATTATTTGGCACTACATTCTGATTTCCAGAGTTCTTATAGTTGTTTCTCATGAGATTATTAATCTTTCTGTATTTCAGGAATTTCCTAAAATTTCTGGTCATAAAGGCTATCTCTTCATCATTATCGATGTTTGAGTCTGATCCATCGGTCAATGCATTGAATGACATTGATTTCTTTTCAGATGCTTTGTTTTCTCTTCTCCGATAATTTGAACTTCATACGACATTAGATTTCCAATTAATTCTTCCATCTTTAAAGTTCTGATGTCATTTGCCTCTTCGATAGCAAGTGTCTTTTGATCCTATTCTGGAGTAAGAGAATTTAAAATCTTTCTGACTTGATCTTCTTCAAAAAATTGCTTTCCCAAAGATATTAGAGAATGCACAATATCCTGAAATCTACTATACATACCTGAAATAGACTCATTAGGATTCATTTTAAATAATTGAAACTGATTTGTGAGCATAGAAATTTTGGTCTGTTTCACTTTGCTTGTTCCTTCGTGAGTAACTTGTAAAGTTTTCCAGATTTCATATGCAGACTTACAAACTGACGCTCTATTGAATTCATTTCTATCTAGCGAACAAAAAAATATATTCATTGTCTTAGAATTATTTTGTGCAACAGTCTTTTGCTCAGCAGTCCACTGTGCAAATTCAGTTGTGGGTTCAGAATATTCAGTTTGTGTAATATTCCAAGTGTCTAATCCTACAGATTGTAAGTATATTTTCATCCTACATGCCCAATATGCATAGTTACTGCCATTAAAAAGTGGTGGTCTGATAGTAGACTGACCTTCTATAAATGAACTAGTGACAGGAATACTAGTGTTAGTAACAGTACCAGTGTTGGTAGCCATTTTGAAAACTTTTTAAAAATCAGATTATGAAACTTTGAAAACCTTGCTCTGATACCAATTGAAAGAAATGCAGATTACGGATCTTAAGGCTAAGATTAACACTAGAGGAGGATGAATAGTGTTTATAAAGAATTACTAAATCTTTTTGAGTTTATGTTAATTTAGACATAGATGTATGCAATCTACAGATACAGGGATAATCACATAAACAAACACAGATGCAGAAATAAAATAAAAGCAGTAAAGGAAAGAACACACCGGATTTTATACTGGTTCGAGTTACCCTACATCCAGTCCCGCAACACAAGTACGGATTTCCTTTCAAAAGCAATTGTACAATTACACCCTCGATTTCAAGGCTACGAGGTACACCCTCCAGAATTTCAATCCTCTAGGTAGAGATACTTGATTTTCAGGCCACAAGTTTACCCAATTGATTTACCAAGGCTACAATCACACCTTTTCTCGCTTGATTGATTTTCAAGGCCACAATCACACCTTTTCTCGCTTAATAGATTACAAAGAAGTCTATAACTCCGAATGGCACTGAGATCCTTGTTGAGATAGTGATAGAGAATCAAATTAGAAGGAATTGAGTATGATTCAATATTGATTTCGGCAGAGTAATGGTAAGAGTATGTATTAAGAAATGTGGAAGAAGAAGAGGAGTGAAAAAACCAGAAAATATGATATAAAATTCGTTAAAACTAACCCTTATTTATAGAAGAACAACAACCATGTCCATTCATGAAGAGTTATGGCGAATAGACACTTCTTTTGAAATTTAAATTTTGAACTCAATTGACACCATGTCGACATGGTCACCATAGGCATGTCGACATCCCAAAGCAATTTTTAATGATTTGATTTTCTTTGAAAATAACCTTTATCTTATATTAAAACTATTTTAAACTTTTCTAATATACTTGACTATAGTTAAAATTCATAAGTAAATATAGAGAATAATATATATAAAATTTTACTATAATTTTACATTTAAATCTTAAGTATAAATATTTAAAAGTTAAATATATTATTTTAAAAGATAGTTTAAAATCAGGAGTAATTTTGACTTTGAAATTAAAGATAATTTTGAGGCTAAAATTATTTAAAATCAGGATAGAGGTTTTTGATGCTTTTAAAAGGAAGGTTTTGAAAATATTTTGAAAACAGGATATAATTTTGAAAAATCATTTTGAATAGAAAGTTAGCGGATACAAAACAATGTTCCACTAGATTTTTCGTGGGTTCCATCCTACTTAAGGTTCCATCCCTTTAACAGGCTCGAAGTGGATTCCATTCCAGGAATAATTAGATTTTAAGATGCCAGTGATTTTCTATGAGTTTTAACAAAATTTCTAATTAAAGAATAAATTACGTCAATTCTTGAACTCTTGATATTCTTGATACTCATGAGTCTTCAATCTTGATATCTTGAATCTCTGTACTGTACAGTCTTCATTCTTGGTATATGCATGGTTAAAACCTGCATATACATATATATTTAAACTTATAATGTTAGTATTTATATTTTATAATCTATTCTAAGGTTGTTGTCATCAAAACCATCATCTCATGGACTAACAAGAACAACTCATAATAACAACAACACAGATAAGTATAATCACATCAGAATAGAAATATCAGATATATAGCGGAAGACAAGTCTGGATACATGCTACAACAATCGATTGTTCACATGGACCGAATATACATATACAAAGACACCAACATACATGAGACGATAGCCAATATACCAAAAGTACTCCTTGAAGTCTAGAAAAAAGACGATGTGAAATCCCAAAAGCTGAAGCGGCAACAGAATCAGAGATAACGATTATCCTGAAATAACACGGTCTGACCCGAGTATTATTTAAAAGAAAATAATAAACGGATCAGTCTAATTTAAACTTAGAAGTGAATGCATCATAAACAACATCAAAGCAAATTAATTATAATCTAGAAGGAGACTATTCAACATAAATAATCAACATAGTTCAAATGAAGAAATCTCATTGACCTCCATTAAAATCAATTTTCAAATTCAAAATTGAATTCAAAACAACAATTCAAAAAAATCTAGAAATCAAAAATAGATAACTAGAAACATCAGCATAAAAGTGGATCGATCCCAGCATATGGCGAGTTTAAGCTACGCTGCACGTGCATCAACATATAGCCGAAGCCTACCATGTACATCATCATAATTTTTTGGCGCCCAACAAATGACCCAAAGGTTCAACATATGACCCGAAGGTCTAGTACTGGTAATTGACCTGAAGATCCATCATAGTGGCTCGAAAGCCCAACAAAATCATCAAAATCATCAAACAATAGCAAATATTTCAATTAACGAGTCTGGAATTAACCGAATTGGTAAAAGTGTGGTTCCATACTCCGCATTTTTGCTAAATTGTTTAAATCTCTTCATCATTTTCTTGAAAGTGCACAATTGTGTATTTTATATAAATAAAGTTTACGTTCTCAAATGGACAAGTCCGGAATTAAGCGAATTAGTAAAAGTAAGGGCTCGTAATCCTTAATTTTGCTGAAATGTTTAAATCGCTTCCTCATTCTTCTAAAAGCGTAAACTGTAAAAATTTTGGAAACAATTTTTATTTTAAAATGATTTTTAAAACACGTGATTAAAACAGCAACACCTATAGCAATTTTGACAAAGAAATTCCGCTTCACAAAACACTGTAAAAACGTACATCAAATCAGCGTTGCGGGATAACCGCTTAAAAATTCACTTTAAATTGACGGTTACTGAAGTCAAAACAACAGTAGTTTTTATTCTTCGAAAATCTTATCAAAACAACACGCTTCAAAATTATAGCACCGGAGTAAAAATTTCCGTTATAAAAATAACGGCGCAAAATACATTTTAAAACCAAACACCAGTTCAAAGCAAATTAACACTGGTCTACACTGCGATATGTGCATTAAAATATGGCACTGCCTAGCACTATACTTCATCTTGCATGCAAATGAAGTAAATAAAAATAATTTTTTGCTACACATATTGTCATGTAAAAAATGAAGTAGATGGGTAACACCAACATATACATGCACGGCCACTGTAATGGGAAATAGAAAATGACCTGGACTTGACTTAGTTTCATGCTTTACATGTAAAAAGTGATGGCCTTGAGCTACACGTGTATAATACAAGTAGATGATTTTTTTCCAAAATGTGGTAACCTGGCAACACTACTCGTGTAAATGAATCATGAAATATAGCAACCTAGGCATAATTTCTTTATGCGTGCATTCTAGTACGTGAGTATTTGAGCTAATAAAATTAAATGAAATCAATAAAATGTGTCTCAGGTCATATTTGCACCAAAAAAATAATAATGTGCCTGACCATAATTCATGCACTGGGGTATACCAATTATAACTAATCTGGACAATTTTTCATTATTCTGCACTTTCACGCATGTACTCAATATAGAGACTGATCTTGATTTCGTGCAAACCAATTTCCTGTGTAAGCTACTATATGCATGCAAGTAAAAATAATGGTTTGGACAATTTTACATATTTTTTTTTAAAACAACTTGGAAAGCTACTCTAACATACCATTGCACACACGAAAATTGATATAAGATGGTGCCTGGACTTTGTCTTTGCAATATAATTTTACACGCATACAAAAATGATGCTCTGGCATATTTTCAAATGCTACAACCTTTTGCACGAAAATGAATTGACAATTTAATCTGAACATAATTTTGTATAATACACTTGCATATGAATTAAAACAATGGTCTGGAACTTGCTATATAAATGCATGCGACTTAAAGTAAGAAGAAAAAAACCATTCTGGAATAACCTGGGCAACCTACTTATGCGCACACAATATAACTATTGGTCTGAACTTCATGCACAACCGAGATTTAAGGTTTCAAAACAAATTTCTGTAAAAATATATAACCCTGCGCATACACATAAATGAGTTACAAAATATAAATTAGAAATGTGAGTTTTCTGCACTCACCATAAATTTGTTTCCAAATCAGATAGCTACTAGGAACAATTGGAACAAAAACTTTGAACCGCCATTAATATATGCAAAGCTACTGGAAGTTTTTCAATGAAATAACCAAAAGTATGAAGGAGCGTTTACTTTTCCTCACACACTAATATTGTGTACAGATTAAAATGGATATGCTGGCCATGGAATGGGTATAATGGCATTTAATGTAAACGTGCATTAGTGGGAAGGAAGTACACAGCCTGTACCAAAAATGATGATAGAAGTAAAACAATTTGTGTTCAAATATTTGTGATAGCAAAGCAAATTGTGTTCACACTTGCTTTAAAAAAAAGAACGTGACAGCACAACAAACAAATAGGTTCCGCTTTGATTTACATTAGCCTATATTCTAACGCTCGTGAAGGCAAATGAAATATAACACAACTTTGATATTCACTTCAAATGTGCTACCACATAAATGGTATGCAACTGACTTTGAAATGGTTTGCACAATTTTTCTTTTAAATTTCAATTTAAAATTTTTATTACGACGGTAATAAAACAGGGTTGTTACAGGCAAGTTCAATGGTGGAAGGGTGGACAAGCACGCAAGTGGGTGATGGAAGAAAATAAGTGGAAGGAAGTAGGCCGAAGGGAAGATGGGTAGTAGGCTCATTCCTTTACTTTTTTTAAAGTTAATATCAGTAGAAAGAGAGAGAAATAGGTAAAAAAAAGAAGGATATTTACATAGATCATAGATTAAATGAAAATAGGGTATAGTAAAAGTCACAACGTCTTAAATTCAGAAATTATTAATTGCTAGTGGCTATAAGAATTATCGTGTGAAATCTGAATGGATACAAGAAAACCAAGAGGTTCGAAATAAATACCGATACGAAAATTGTTTCGTAGATTTCGCCGTCTTCCAGACATTGAAACGAATATACCATGAAGATCAACATGACGAGATGATCAAAACGGTATACATATATCAGTGGTACGATCATCCAGTTAAAAGTCGACATCTGGTACCGAAAATGCTGCAAATTTACCAGAAATAAGCTAAATGGAGCAATAGAAGTCCAAATTTAAAGAAACGAAATATGACGTCTCACTCAGAAGATGATTTACAAATTTATTGTATAAAAATATTCAGGTTTGAAAAACATTATATTATCATCAAATTTTAACTGAATCTTAAATTGAAATCGAGTCACACAAGAAAAATAAATTTCAATATTATCTGATGAAATTTACTAGATGCTATATTGAAGTAGACGTATTCCAAATATCAAATTTTATTTCAAAATTTAATATCTAAAATTCCATAAAATTTCAGTTAAATTATGTTATTAAAACAGTTAAAATTTACGGGTCGTTACAATTATTAAACTCATATTACACAATAAAAATAATAATTAATAAATTATAAATCGATTACACTAAAAATTACAACTTAAATACCCTACTCAAATACCACGTTCGAAGCCCCAAACACATGCTCCATTCACTTAACTTCCCTGCTCAACCTTGTTTTCGTTCGTTGCAAACCTGAAATATTTCGGTATATTAATCTTAGAGCATCTCCTGAGTCAGGATATACGACTAATTTTGTTATAATCTAAAACCAAGGTGCATGTTCCGTCTTTAGACATCTTGTTTAAATAGGGCATCTCTATCAAACATATGATTTAAAGATGTCTGACTGGTTGAACGTCCGTTAAACAAGTAGGTGTAAAAAATAACCGTGAAAACAGACCGTTAAGTTATATAATTTTAAGAAAAAACATATTTAACATAGTTTTTCATTAATTTCAATTAAACATCAAATGATGATATGTTAAAAAAAATTGAAGAGATTTAATGAGACATTTGTGAGGAGAACATAGTAAATAACATCGAAGAAATGTAAAAAGGCATATTCATTAACTTTTTGCCTTCACATGATTTTATGTTTAAAACATAGAGTAGATGAACGTCCATAACGGTTGGTTTGATACTTTTATATACCACTCTCATTCATTTCTTGATTCGTGAACAACAAAAAATTTCTATGGAAGATGTGTAATACAAACGAAATAGCTGTAAACACAGAATGCATCTGTAACATACTAGCATTTTCCTTGACCAAAAAGTTCGGTTTGAACAAAAACATAATAAAAAAATGTGCGATTTACAAGTATATAACATATTTTTGCTAAAGTACAATTTCCCATATGCGTAAATCCAACCTAATATGAATAGTTACAGGATATAGTCAGAGATACTAAAATAACTAGCATATTTTATGCTTCTGAGCTCCTGGTTTTCTCCATTGATGCATCATGTACTTGCTAATGAACTAATCCAAACTTGGTCTTATTTTACTGGCTCATCATCCTCATTTCTATGCCAACTCCAAAATGCATGCATTGCATTGAAAGTTTTAGTTCACCATGGCCAAAACTTGCTTCTCTAAATACCAACCATTGTGGCTTTGGCTGGTGATGCTTGTAAAATTGTTATATGAAACAAAAAAGGGGATAACTTGCGTGCACGATATTTCAAAGTTATGAGCCACATAAAAGAAATATGTCAATTACCTTTGAGCTAACCCTTCTCTATTACCTCCACCACCAATGGTTATGTGCAGAACACCGTAGTGATTCAATGCATTGTTACAAACAGGTACCTACAAAAGAAGAAGAAGAAAAACATGAGGTGAGGTGTTTATAATAGCACAATGGACATGGAAAGCCAGAATACAAATTTTTGAATACTATCGAACTCTCATAAGCATGAACACGACCTGAAAATAAGATATCAACCCCAACAGCATAAAGAACTGGCTCCATCATAGTTTTCATCCCATCACCTTATCCTTGATATGTTTAATTAATATTGTACCATGGCACTTGCAATGGTGTGATCGGCCATGGTGTTCTTTCTCTATCCACCTTAGATAGATCTTCCTACAAAATGATTTGGATTATGAAATCAAGTTCTCCTTTTGGTGGAAATTACACACACATAACAATATAAGATTTGACACAATTAATTTTGTTGATTAGATCTGTCCCTAATTTTTCCAACCCCATGTTAAGACAAAAAATCCAAAGATCAAGATTTACTTATGTCCAATCATGTGTTTTAACACACACACTAAATATGAACTATTAGTAAAAATTGCTGGGAAACTATCGTACTAATATTAAAGATCGTAAATTTGAGAAAATGGTACAAAACTTTGTTGTTTGAATGTAAAAGCCTTAAAGGAACCAAACTAGAAGTGGATTCAGTGTAAATAAACAATAAACCATTATTAGGAACCATTTTAGTTTAATAATTTTAATTCATCTACAAGAACACTAACTTATTATGTTGTTCTTGCTTTTATTATCTATTTTTTTGTGATTTATCTAATAAAAAGGTTAATAAACTAGAATAATAATGAATGATAACAAAATCACTAACATTTATATCTATGAAAAAGCAATGCTAGCAAAACTTTCCCTGCTCTCTACATGACTGATGGGTAGGGTATACATGTTGAATTTATGTGATTCAAATATTTTCCAAAGAAGACAAGAAAATAATTAATTGATTCAATCAATTAATTAATTTGGTTTGCACATGGAAAGTTATGAGAGAATATTTTGGAAGAAAACTAATTAGTTAGTCAATTAATTAATTAGTCAATGCATTTGTTATATGAAGAAATAAATGATTAGGCACGAAGAATCAATCAATCAAAGGAAAGATATGGAACCAAGATTACGCCATCTATTTGTACTAAAATCAAATCACGCAATTTGGAAAGATATTTGGGTAATCAGGAAATTGTTTTTCTTAATCTCCAAGCAACCCTTCATTATCAAGTCTATTTAAATGAAGGAAGTTCATCTTCATATGTGTGTGTGAGCGTGTGAGCCACCATTATCCTCTTGTTTGGTAAACCGTAATTTCTGCAGTCAATCAATTAGGGGTTTTGAGTGTAAGCAAGTCTTTGGATAAATTGATTATTCAAATTGTAATTATAGGTTAGTATCTCCACTACTACCTATAAATTTGTAATCTCTCTCTTTTGTACTCTCTTTCTTCAGTGAAATAAAGAATAGTTGTTGGGTCCATGGATGTAGGCAATCGAGCCGAACCACGTTAAACCTATGTGTTCTCTACTCTTTTGTATTTCTTTGTTTGGTGATTATTTTTCATTGAATTTGTGGTTGGTAATTAATCGACAAGCTAGATCCTTCTTTTGATTATTTTTACGCACTAGCATTCCGCTGCGTTTTTGGAATTAGTGCAAATCAATTGAAATTTCCGCACAATAGTTTGGTATTAGAGCCAGCTGTCTTGTTCTAGATTAGTTATCAATGGCAAATTCTTTTAGTAGTAGTATGAAAATTATGGAATCACCAAATTTGTTAGAAAAGGTGTTTTTTAGGACATGGAAGGTGAAGACTAATGACGAGGTTCTTCAGCAACAACTTCATTCGTTTAGAGGAAGAGATAAAAGCCATAAGCACCTTGGAGGTAGAAAAGATATGCGTTGGTCTCATTTCATGGGTCCTAGAAGGGGTGCTTGCTATTATTGTAAGAAGAACGAACATTTCATATGGGATTGTCCAACTCTTAGAAAGAAGAGAGAGAAGAAGGTGAAAGATTAAGTTTTGCCAGTAGTTAGATCAGATGCGAATATAAATGATAGTAATACATCAGTACTTTCAGCCAATATTTCGCCTTTAGAGCATACAAGTTGGGTGATTGATTTTGAAGCCTCTTGTTATATGACGCCAGATAGAAGCTGTTTTGTTAGTTACAAGAAGATTGATGGCGGAGCAGTTCATATGGGGAATGACATATCTTGTCATGTTGTGGGCATTAGAAGTGTGAGGTTTAGGATGCATGATAGCTTTGTGGACTATCACAGATGTTAGACATGTTCTGATGCTGCGTGGAAGTTTGTTATCAGTTGGAGCTTTGGGTAGACTTGGTATGAGGATAATAATAGATAGAGAGAATTTGAGAGTGGCGAAGGGTTCCTTGGTAGTGATGAAACGGGTGCGAGTTAATGATATATATGTGCTTCATGGAGAGATAGTCTTAGAAGAGTCGGTGGTTTCTACTGATTCTAGTATTTCAGATTCTACTCAGTTATGACATCTTCGTTTAGGTCATGTTGATGAGGAGAGTCTTGAAATATTAAAGAAGCATGGGTTGATTGATGGTGTTTGTCAGTCGAAGACTAGCTCTTGTGGAGATTGTTCTTTTAGACAGAAGAAGCTTGTCACATTTGATGTTGGAAGACCTAGAGCTACAGAGTTTCTAGAGTATGTTTATTCTTATGTGCGGGGACCCACCCCAGTTGCATCTTTTGGTGGAGCCAGTTACTTCATCTTATTTCTGGATGATTTCTCATGTAAGGTCTGGGTCTATTTATTAAAGGCCAAAGACGAAATATTTGCCCAATTTTATAAGTGGAAGACCATGGTAGTGAAGCAGTCGAGGAAGCGTTTGAAGGTTCTCAGAGTTGAAAATAGTAGTGAATTTATGTCACAAGAATTCACTAACTATTGTGAGTCCGAGCATATAATTAGAGATTTTTCTATTTCTGTTGAGTCACATTGTTATGGAGTGGCAGAGAGCATGTGTCGGATATTGTGGGAGAGAGCTATGAGCTTGAGAGCGACTACTAGTCTAGAAGAGAGATTTTGGGCAGAAGCGATATCTATGGCAGTATTTCTCATCAACCGCACACCTTCTTTTGCCATAGATATGAAGATCCCAGAAGAGATATGGAAAAGTGAGCATGTTGATTATTCATTCCTTAAAGTGTTTGGTTGTTCAACTTTTTTAGAAGATGAGAGACATGATAAGTTGAAGCATAGGGAAAGCAAGCACATTTTTTAGGCTATGGAGAAGGAGTAAAGAGGTATAGGTTGTGGTGTAAAACAACTAGGAGAATTTTGAGTAGCATGAATGTGATATTTGATGAGAGATTTTTGTTAAAGGTGGAGCCTCAATTAAGTGATAACATTGTGAGGATAGAAAACTGCCAAACACATTTGGAGTCATCAGATTATTTCCATATTCGGAGAGATATTGGTATTTCTGATGATACCATGGTTGATGAGAAGATTACAGAGGTTCAGACTCTAGGTGGAGCTCACTTTCTGGAAAGGCCTTTTGGCTCAGTTGGCCCTATTTGTAAGCATATTTGTAGCGATAATTCTTCATCTTATTCTTTCAATATTACGGAGCTTGTTGATGAGTCTGCTGATGTTGAATTAGGAAAGTCTAGCAAAATTCTTACGGAGGAGATTGGGGTAGATAATATTGAGTACGTCCTTACTCAATTTGAAATGGAGAAGTGAAGCGCGCTGTTAAATCTCCATTGGTCTCTTGAAATTAGTATCTACATGTTCATCTCCAACATCTGATTTGTTGAAGAATTTTTGCGCTTTCTCGTATGCATTATGTTTGCTGATGTGCATACTATCTTTCTTGTGCTTGGAAAAGATTTGGAAGCTCTGTTTGGGCAATATTGCCCAAACAAGTTCACACTGAGCTTGTTGATGCAGACCCAAAAAATTATCGAGATGTGGTGATGCAAAGAGATAGTTATGTTTGAATCATGGTGGAGTGTTGAATTTATGTGATTCAAATATTTTCCAAAGAAGACAAGAAAATAATTAATCGATTCATTCAATCAATTAATTTGGTTTGCATATGGAAAGATATGAGAGGATATTTTGGAAGGAAACTAATTAATTAGTCAATTAATTAATTAGTCAATTAATTAATTAGTCAATGCATTTTTTATATGAAGAAATAAATGATTAGGCACGGTGAATCAATCAATCAAAGGAAAGATATGGAAACCAAGATTACGTCATCTATTTGTACTAAAATCAAATCATGCAATTTAGAAAGATATTTGGGTAATCAGAAAATTATTTTTCTTAATCTCCAAGCAACCCTTCATAATCAAGTCTATTTAAATGAAGGAAATTCATCTTCATATGCGTGTGTGAGCGTGTGAGAGAGCATCCACCATTACCCTCTTGTTTAGTAAACTCTAATTTCTACAATCAATCAATTAGGGGTTTTGAGCGTAAGCAAGTCTTTGGATAAATTGATTATTCAATTTGTAATTATATGTTAATCTCTCCACTACTACCTATAATTTTGTAATCTCTCTCTTTCTTCAGTGAAATTAAGAATAGTTATTGGGTCCATTGACGTAGGCAATCTAGCCGAACCACGTTAAATCTCTGTGTTCTCTACTCTTCTGTATTTCTTTGTTTGGTGATTATTTTTCATTGAATTTGCGTTTGGTAATTAATCGACAAGCTAGATCCTTCTTTTGATTATTTCTGCGCATTAGCATTCCGCTGCATTTTTGGAATTAGTGCAAATCAATTGAAATTTCCGCATAACAATACAAGCGATAATGAATGCTTGTACCTCTCCATAAATAAGTGCAGAGTAGAGTCACACTCTTGCTAAAGGACGGTGTTGTTGTCTTCTCTCTATATTGAAATACCAACCATTAGCCAAGCATATTGCTCAGAATCCTCGTTATATTCTGCATATGAACCAAGCATAATGACATGAACACCAACAACTTCAAAAGAGCAATACAAATTTGAACTTGTCCCACTTTCATCATAAGGAATTTTCCATCTTGAGTTATACGCTTGAAAAGGCAATTTAAAAAAATAGTATTTTATCTTTCTCATGATTTCCTTGAGTCGCCATAAAAGGTCTAGCATCAGCAAGAGGTTGCACTAGTACCCCAAAAGAATCCCAAGGATACCGCTGGTAATCAACATATGATAAATCACCAGCTATTAGATTTAAATTGTAGTTACATAGATCGATGTGATCAAGAGTAAATTTGGTCCACTCTGTTTGAACTAAATCTCAAGCTTTTGCAGAAGGTATAGGAAATTTCAAAGGAGAGGTTTTTAATTGAAACACTAGATATTATCCCCCACACCTATAATAGTATGCAGTGTCATGATCGAGAGATTCTATAGTTGTATGTTGTATATTGCTTGAATTATAAAGGAAGTATGTGTAAGATGTAATTTCTCCTTTAGATGATGATGGGTAATCCCCAGGAGACGATCCATACTCTATAAGTAGAGAAGATGCATCATCAGTTATGTATGTGATTCTCATACGTTTTTCCCCAGCCAAAGAGATATGAACCTGCATCGAACATATGTTACAACAAATAAATAAATAAAGGTAAAAAAGACAACTTATGTGTAACTATTCCAACTTCCAAAAGCAGCCTTGCATGCTGTTATCCCGCATTTTGGCAAGACCGTTTTATCATGGAATTGGCTAAATGGATTTACGATCATCAATGCAGAAAGCCTGAAGAGGTGATTATCAGGTTTAGAGATCAGTTATAAGCAAGGTTATGGATGATAATCAAGAGGATTCAAGCAAGTAGCATTCAGGAAATGACTAAGTATGGATTTGAACTTCATCTAGGCAGAGGATCGGATCAGATCAATGTGGTTAGGAACAGATCGGATCACTATGGATATGGATACAGATATTTAACTCATCAGATCAACTCAATGAAACTCGGTTAATTTCTCAACAAACACTCATAGAACTACGCAAACAACTCAAGAAACCAAAAGGTGTGGAGGGGGGGGTCCACCATAGGGATCGTCAAGCCTCGTGATCTTCTTGACCAATCAATGCCGATCCCCTAATAGGGATCGATGTTGATTGCTCATAAAGGCCTAGATAAGCCCCATTTTTTCTAGGAGGGTTCTGTCTCAGTCTTGGAGTCCTGCATGTGGATTTTCAACTGAATATTTCATCATCTTCCCCTATAAATGCCGAATTATTGGCTTAGTAATAGGGATCTTCTTTCTGGCTCTTCATCTTCTTTTCTAGGCTATATTCTACCATTTTTATTATTGAATTTCACGGATTGTAATTGTGATCGGTAGTATAAATAAAAGGAAAACTTTTGAAGTGAACGTAGACCGAAATCAGCCGAATCACTATAAATACTCTAGTGCTCATTTACTTTTTTATGGTTTTAACTTTCATTCTTCATATTTTATTCTCTACATCATTTTGTTTGGATTTGGTTATTGAATCTGGTGTTATCATATTAACTGAGTGTTTGTGATCAATTTTGGTGAAATATAAACTACTCCAAGTTTGGTTACTTAAAGCTTCAACCTTGTTGTAGATATGTAGATAGTAATTAAACGCATATGCAGTTAGATCAATAAGGAGAATAAGATGATGAAATTATTAGATTCATATTTAAATATTTTTACCTTTGTTTTATATTACTTGGCTAGAACAAATATATACTTAATCATTCAATTCATTCATAAGTAATAGAAGTTTTGCTCACTAATAACAAATCATCCTGCCAAACTTTCCTTATTCAATAGTATAAATAAATCTAGTTTAATACAAATTTGGTTATCCTCCAAGTTATAATTCTCAAAAACAGTGAATGAGATATATCCCATATCGCCAAAAATATGTTCATTTTCTTGTTTATATAGTGCTCTCAATCCTTATATTGTCCCTTAGGGTCAGGTAATTTCGTGCGAGGGGGAGGACCTATATAGCCGTGGACTAACACATGCACGCGCGTCGCCCACCCGTCTGACCGGCCAAACCGGGCCGGGTGCGGGTCCAATAAGGTTGGGCCGTGTCATATATTTTTGCTACCTAAAAATTGGACTGATTTTAAAACAGAAGTGTATTTAAAAAGATGCGGATTTTCCAACGGTTGTGACCATTGCAAGTGAAGAGATGCGACTATTGCAAACCGTAATAGTTTTTTGCCGTTGCAAATGAAGAGACGCAACTGTTGCAATCCGCGATAGTTTTTTGACGTTGCAAATAAAAAGGAGCGACTATTGCGAACAGTAACACTTTTTGGCGTTGCAAATGAAGGGATGCTACTTTTATCAACGGGTGTAGCCATTGGGAATTCGACAATAAATAAGGAGGAAACCTGATCACTTTCTTCACTCAATTTCAAAATTGAATTATCTCTTCTTTATCTTCATTTTCTTAAAATCATAATCAGTCCTATCACACAGAGGATCATACACATCACGATCTCGAGCGGCTTACATCTGTTGTATCTTGGGAGACATTGAATAAAATCTTAAGGAAATTGTTACGACAAGCCTCATACGAAAATTATTTCTTCAACAGGTTAGATTTCTGGTTGATTTATATATATATATATATATATATATAATTTTCGTTTCTACGTTGTATTATTTCCTTAAATAGTATAACGTTTGATTTATCACTATAGTTACTATTACTATAGTTGTTAGTTTGTTATTATAACACACTTATTGTTAAAAATTGCTAATACAGAATTTCAAAGTAGTGGAAATCTGATTTGTAGACTTGTGAGAAAATTTTATTATCAATTAGTCTCTGTTTTGTATACTAGACGTATAACATCTTAAGACTTTCCTGTTTTCACTAAAACAGAGATGGCAACAGTTGAACTATCAACAAAAGCTTCTACTCGCAAAGGTCTGATCCATTCAAAGGAGATGTTGATGACTTCATAACATGGCGAAATCAAATGCTATTTTATCTCACCATGCTAGGGCTGTAGAAATGCATCGATGAGGGTGAACCAAAGCCTAAATATGGACAAACTAGAGAAAACGATGCAGCTGTTTTTCTCAGAATTGACTCATGGAAGCATGCATACTTCCTGTGTGGAAACTACATTCTAAATTATCTGGATAAAGTACTATATAAAGTATATCAGCCACACCAGACTGCAAAATCCTTATGGAATACACTTGCACATAAATCAAAACGCAGAATGTCAGTTTGAAGAAGTTCATCGTAGATAAGTTTATGGAATACAAAATGGTTGACACCAAATCCGTAACTAGTCAAGTGCAAGAATTCCAACTCATAATTCATGAACTTGAAGCAGAAGGACATAAAGTTGGAGAATCCTTCCTTGTTGAAGCGATAACCGAGAAATTACCACCATCCCGGAAAGACTACCACAATTATCTAAAACATAAGAAAAATGAGATTTCCTTAGAAGATTTTATTGTCAGACTAAAAATTGTGGCTGATAACCACGGAGTGACAAAACAAAGCGAAGAGGCATTTGTGTAAGAAGTGTCAAAGAAAAAAGGGAATGTTAAGAAAAACAAGAAGAAATTCCCGTAGAAGAGAAAAGCACCTGAAAACAAACCCAAAGACAACAAACGAACCAAGAAGTTTAATGGCGAGTGTTGAATTTGTGGAAAAGCAGGACACGTCGCTAGAGATTGCAGACACAAGAAGGAACGCAACTCAGAGGCAAATATGGTGGATAACATGGAAGTAGACGAGTCTAATTTTTCAGCAGTTATATCTAAATACAATTTGGTTTAGAACCCTAACCAATGGTTGGCAGACACATGCGCTACTCGTCATGTTTGCTCTGATAAATCCTTGTTTTCTACAACCAGAAATTCGATCACGAAGAAAAACTCTATATGGGTAATTCTGCAGTTTCCATGATCGAAGGCAATGGAATAGTAATCCTCAAGTTTACTTCTGAAAAAACTGTCAAGTTGAATGATGTGCTCCACGTTCTAGACATATGCAAGAATCTCGTCTCTGGTCTAGTGCTATCAAAAAAGGATTCAAAATGGTCTTCGAGTCAGATAAGATGGTTCTGTCCAAAACTGGAATGTATATAGGAAGGGGATATTTATGTGATAACCTATTTAAGACAAATGTAGCCGTTGTCGGCAATAAAACCATGTATTCCGACTGTGCTATTAATAAAATTGAAGTTTCTTATTTGCTTGAGCACGAAATTTTACTATGACATGATAAATTAGGACACATAAATTTCTGAAAAATGAAAAAACTACCAAAACTTGGGATTAATTCTGAAATTCCAAGTAGATAAAAACTACAAACATGCGTAGAAGCAAAAATGGTCAAAAAACCATTTCATAGAGTTAACAGAAGCACCGAACCACTTGGTTTGGTTCATACTGATTTGTGTGATTTCAAATCATTACTTACAAGAGGTGGGAAAAGGTACTTTATTACCTCTATTGACGATTATACACGATATTGCTATGTATATCTTTTAGATAGGAAGGATGAAACAATTACATCGTTTATGAAGTACAAAGCTGAGATAGAAAATCAGTTAAATAAAAGATCAAGATATTGAGATCTGATCGAGGTGGAGAATATGAATTGCCATTTGAACAATTCTGTGTCGAAAATGGTATAATTCATCAAACAGCATGTGACGACCCGCCTTTCTAACCTCAGAAAGATGTATCATCATTAATAAAGAAAGGGATAGAAACAGAGAAGAATAGGAAGAAAGAATAACAACATCAGAATCTCACAGCGGAATGAAACAAAATATGATACATCAATAGCTATTACATAATTATACATACATCAGAGTTATTCAATAACATACAACAGGACTGTTATATACATATATGTCCATACATACATCCAAAATACATCATACACTAACTACACAGCAGAACTATAGATAGATACATACGTCTGGTCTTCTTCTCCAAAGCTCCTCCAGTAAATCAATACTCCAAATACCTATCACTTGGCTATTCATAAAAATTTGAGTACCCAAGAGTTTATGAAAAACAAAATATAAACTCCGTGTCAGACATGAGTCTGGTGTGCGTAAATGGGTAAAAAATTTTTAACTTTGAAAACCATTTGAAAATAAAGGTATCACGTAAGACTTCCCACACATAAATACAGGTAAGTTTTTACCTTACGGTAACCAAAACATTTTATAAGAAATCCAGTGATATTATAATATTGTCTAGGGTTTTCAAGTAAATAGAAAATAACCGAAGTTGTTACATGATTAAATTCCAGCTACTAGCCACAAAAGTAGGTAATACAAATCAAAACCATAGCGTCTCGTAGGGAAAATGGGTTTCCAACAATGGCAGGGTTACTGGGGTACCGCCCGTTACAGTACGGGGCCTAGATCACCGTATCGAGGATCACTCCCAACCCCCTACAACACAAGGCCGGAACCATTCCTTATTGAACAGTCCCGAACAAGATAACCCCGCAGTTGTGGCCAACAACTGCTCACACAGCCGAAATAAAGGGACATCTAGACAGGGGTATACCTCGTCCTGCTTGGGCATGACCCACCTAACCTTGCTGCATCTCCCCTGTTTTAGCCATTCCCGGTTGATGAGGCTTGAGGATGCGATTACCTTTATTGAACATCATTCTTAGAATGCGCATCGTCCGCCTGACAATGTGCTGAAAGCATTCAACCCATACAAGTTCGTTCCGGGTTCGAACGAAACCGAAGGCATTATCTCGCTACACTCATTTTGGAATCACCCTCAGAGTAAACGACGATAACCCTTGCATTCTGAAACACCATCTCGATCACCACTTGATATGTCATGACCTATCTTTTAATTTGGATCGATGTGGTTTTCGGAATATCAAGTTGATACCCGATCCCGGTCTCATCGAAATCCAAACGCCATTTTAAGGCCAAGTTGTCTATTTAACTTAACAGTTTAATTCAATACTTAGAATTTACATAACAGATACCATAGATAAATCATATACAGTCATCACAGATATATCCAGAATATATCTCAACATATCACAGAATATCATCAAACAGATATTATAGCCAATCAAACAGAATTATCAATTTATATCAAACTAGTTTGATTAACTTAACTTAATTCATTACTAAGAATAAACTACTTTATTCTGCTTAATTAATTACTGATTAATTAACTTATTAAATTTATTGATTTTTACTTAATTACTCAGTTAAATAATTGATTCTTAATTGTTAATTAATAACTTGATATTTAATTAATAAAAGTTAATTAATTGATTCTTAATTATTATTACTAAACTTAATTATTAATTATATAAAAGTCAATTACTTATTTAATTATTACTAATTACTTAATTAATCATTTATTATCAATTTTAAATCTTTATTAATCATTTAAGTTAACTAATCTTTTTAATTTAAGATTTTAAATCTTTAAATCTTTATAATTACCTTATATTAATTAATCTCCTTTACAAACTTTTCTTTTAATAAACTTCAGATCAATTATTAACTTAGCATTAACTAACATTTACTTATTTAATTAATATTAGCTTTGTAAATCAGGATACTTATCAAGGTAAAAACAACAGACCCGAGGCAGGCACCGTGTTTACCCGAGGAAATCACGCATTCTCCCCTACCCTTCCCCACGCCTCACTCTTCCTTCCCATCTTCTTCTTTTACCTGTTTCTTTTTCTTCTTTTTTTATTTTATCTTAGCTTAAGTTAACTACAAAATCCCCAACACTCACGCGCACACAAGGTAGAGCCCATGCAAAACTCCAAAATACTCGTGCGTCGCCTCGCATCAGCCCCCGTCACCAAACCAGACACCGATCGCCACCGTGCACGTGCACGGTGGTTCACCGCACCTCCAGTGGCTCGCGCTACCTCCAGCAAACCACGATTTAACCTCCCACACATAATCGAATCCCAGATTTTCGAATAAAAGTCGAAATTGAAATATCACCTGACGCTTGAACTAACGCTCGAACACCCCACCGAAAAATCGCCACATCCCACCAACATCGACCACTAGCATCACCGCACCTCCGTCTACACGCTCGTCTATGACGCAGGCACCTCCCCTCCAAGCCCGGCCACACTCGACGCTACGTCGAAGTCGCGGCGATCAAAAATTCGAGCTCCAGTAAAATTAGGTTTAAAAAAATGAAATCATCACCACCGTCACTTCCGACGTCGTGGTCACCCCTGCATATTTTTCCCACTACCCCAGTAGGCTCCTCCACCACCTCGCACAACCCGGTCACCCCTAGTTCCACCGACCGCCTGAATTTGCCAAGAACCCACTTCCAGTCCATCTACAAATTCCTCTTCGCAAACTCAATGAAAAATTACCATTTTTGATTTAAAAATCCTATCTTCTGATAACAATTCAAGCTATATAATTAATTTAAATTTCATGGCACTCGAATATATCAAAAAATTAAGTTTTTCTCGTAAAAATAATTTTACAGTTGCTACCAAACACTATTCTATTAGAAACTATTTCCAGATCTTAAATCACGTATAATCTAGCTTGTTTTGTTTAAACTGCAAAGTCTAATAATGATTAAATAGGTGGATATTGAATTTCTTGATGAATTTTACTCTGAATCCAAATACAAAGAGATAAAGAAATGCCCAGATAAATTTGTATATGTATATAGGGTTGAATCTGATGGAAATACTCAAACAATCATTATTTAAATCCTATCACACACATATTTAGTTCAACTTAAATTCTGAAATAGGTTGTTTACTCACCTAATAATCTTTGAACAGAAAGCAAGATGTTGAAGAAGAAACTGCAGATGAAATTTCCTGAAAACTTTCCTTGTTTTTGCTGTTTGAATATATTTGAGTTTGCAAAGCAAAAATGTTTATTTTTCCTTTCTCTTTTTTTTTTCTCAGTTTTGCTGTTAAGTTTTGTTCAGTTTTGTAAACGAACACAAGAATATGATGTATATATATAGAAAGGCTTTGAACAGCTATAGGTTGTATCAAGACAACCTTACATATTTGACCAGGTTGATTTTGTATTAAATTTTCTGCAATATGAAATGATATTGCAATTTCGGCTGTAAGATTTGCTTGGACATAAAGTTGTGCTAATTGATTCATATGCTTTCATTTATGTTGACAAATAATTAATGGTTTCCTGATACTTGTAATTTGTACAAAGATATTTGTTTTTTTTATAAATAAGATGTGAATTCTTGTCTTCTTGCATTGAACATGTTTACACAGCAACTTGATATAGTTTTTGTTAAAAAATTTGCATTGTACAAATGTATATACAGGTTTTGAAATAGTTTATCTCCTTTTCTAAGCTTATCTTATATATTCATGTATAGTTATTTAGTTATAATTGCTAAATTTTATTCTATTGGTAATTTAAATTTTCAAACATTTATTTATAACATACTTGTATTTTTATATTTCAATTTATAACTTATATTTTATATTTCCAGTTACGGTTTATATTCATAATTATATCTTATACTTATGTTATGTATGTTTATGTTTAATATTGATATGTTTGTTTATTTTTAAACATTATTATTTAAAAACTACAATTATATATTCATATGTATATTATCAAATATGAGAATATTGAACCTTTGATTTTTATTGAACAAGAGAGATTTTGTTATAAACAATTTTAAAGATTTTCTTTTGAATTTTCAAATCAAAATTTTCTTTATAGTCACATGTATAACTGGTAAATGATTAAGATCTCATCAGTTTATAATTTGAAAAGCTTGTATTTCATTTAAATTAGATTAAATATTTATTAAAATATACTGTCAAAATCCCGGGTCGTTACATTCCTCCCCCTTAAAAGAATTTCGTCTCCGAAATTTAAAATAACAGTTAATTCCAAAGCTTTTATATTAACAATCCAAACACACATATCATCCATACAATAGCAAACAATCAAATAGTATACCTGAACAAACATCACTAGTTATCCGGATATAAATCTGGATAAGCTTTCCTAAAACTATCGAGAGTTTCCCAGGTACAATCTCTGGGAACCTCACTCCACTGCACCTTGACGAGTTTCACCACTTTGCTTCTAAGCTGCTTCTTGTCTTGATCCACAATCCGAACTGGATTTCTGACCACAGTCAAATTAGGTTCTACTTCCAAATCTTCTTGAACTACTGGTTCTACAACTAGTGATGAATCATGAACAAATTTCCGCAGATGCGATATATGAAATACATTATGAATCCCAGACACCCGCTCCGGCAATTCAATCCTGTATGCTATAGCTCGAATTCTTTCCAGCACTCGGAATGGTCCAATATATCTCGGAGCAAGTTTTCCCGTCTTTCCGAATCTTATAGCACCTTTGATTGGGGAAACTTTGACAAAAACCAAGTCTCCGATCTCAAATTCCAATGGTCTTTGTCTTCTATCAGCATATTTCTCCTGACGATCCTGAGCAGCTTTCACCCTTTTCTTGACAAGCTCAACCTTCGCAGAAGCTTCTCGAATAATATCGGGCCCGAGCAAAAGACGATCCTTCGATTCTGTCCAACAAGATGGGGATCTACACGGTCTTCCATATAAAGCTTCATAAGAAGCCATCTTAATACTTTCCTGATAACTGTTATTATAAGAGAATTCCACTAAATGAAGATGGTCTTCCCACGATCCTTCAAAATCTAAAACACAAGCCCGCAGCATATCCTCGAGTATTCGATTAAGCCTCTCCGTCTGTCCGTCTGTTTGAGGATGATAGGCTGTACTCAATCTCAAATCTGTTTCCATGGCTGATTGCAGAGCCTTCCAGAATTTGCTGGTGAAAATAGGATCACGGTCACTTACTATACTGACTGGAACACCATGCAATCTGACTATCTCCTTCAAGAAAATTTCTGCCAGAGAAACTGCAGTATGAGTTGCCTTTACGGGTATAAAATGAGCACTCTTAGTTAAACGATCCACAATAACCCATATTCCATTATTTCCTTTCCTGGTTCTAGGCAATCCGTCGATAAAATCCATCGAAATCATTTCCCATTTCCAATCTGGAATTTCCAAAGGCTGTAATAATCCGGCTAACTTCTGTTGATCACCTTTAACTTGTTGGTAGATGGCACAACTATTTACGTACCTAGCAATATCTTTCTTCATGCCCGGCCACCAGAATACTCTCCTCATGTCCTTATACATCTTCGAGATTCTCGGATGAATATTCAATTTGGAACGATGACCCTCAGATAAGACTTCCTGCTTCAAATCCTTGAAATTCGGAACACAAATTCTTCCGTTGATCCTTAATGTTCCTTGGCCATCAATTTCAAAACTGGAACACTGACCCTTCCTAACTCTTTTGATGATTCCTCTTCATCTATTATCTGCTTCTTGCTTGCTTGAAATCCTTTCAATAAGAGATGGAACCACTTCCAGAAGACATAGGACCGTGTTCCTACTAAGAGCATCAGCTACAACATTCGCCTTTTCCGGAGTGTACAGAATATCCAAATCATAGGATGCCACAAATTCGACCCACCACTGCTGTCTCAGATTAAGATCTTTTTGAGAGAAAAGATATTTCAACAATTTATGATCCGTGAATAATTCGAATTTCTCTCCCAAAAGATAACGTCTCCAGATCTTCAAAGAAAAAACAATGGCTAGCAGTTCAAGATCGTGCGTAGCATAGTTCTTCTCATGTGGCTTCAACTATCGACTTGCATACGCAATTATCCTTCCATTCTGCATCAGAACTGCTCCCAAACCAACCATACAAGCATCAATATAAACTTCGAATTTGCTCTTTCCATTCGGAATAGCAAGTACTGGTGCACTAGTTAGCCTTGTCTTCAATTTTTGAAAAGCTTCTTCACACTGGGGTGTCCACTTGAATTTAGCTCCCTTCCTAGTCAGCTTAGTCAAATGTGAAGAAATCTTGGAATAATCCTTAATAAATTTTCTGTAGTAGCCAGCCAATCCCAGAAAACTACGAACTTCCGTCGGTGTCTCCGGCTGTTTCCATTCCAGAATAGTTTCAACCTTTGCTGGGTCTACAGAAATACCTTCACCAGAAATAATGTGCCCTAAAAATTTAACTTTCGATTTCCAGAAATGGCACTTCAAAAACTTCGCCTTCAATACATGCTTCCTCAAAGTCTCCAATACAATTCTCAAATGCTGCCTGTGCTCTTCTTCAGATTTGGAGTAGACCAAGATATCATTAATGAATACCAACACGAACTTATTCAACACATCCCTAAAGACTCGGTTCATTAGGTCAACAAAGTAGGCAGGAGCGTTGGTTAACCCGAAAGGCATGACCAACCACTCATAAAAACAATTCGGTCCCCTAAATGCAGTTAAGGGAATACTGTCTTCAGCTACCCTCAACTGATGGAAACCTGAAGCTAGATATAGTTGAGAAAAGATAGAAGCACCATGCAATTGGTCAAAAAGATCATCGATTGGAGGAAGAGGATATTTATTACGGATAGTCACTTTGTTCAATTCTCTATAATCAACACAAAATCTTAGCGATCCATCCGATTTGGTGACAAACACTGCTGCAGTACACCAAGAAGAAAAACCGGGCCTTATCAACCCCTTCTCCAAAAGATCCTGAGTCTGCTTAATCAACTCCTCTCTCTCTCCCTAGGAGCCATTCTCCGACTGGGCTGAATCACCGGCATTGCTCCTGGAATCAAATCAATACGAAATTCTATCTCTCGATGTGGTGGCAGACACTTAACTTCTTCAAAAACATCAGGAAAGTCTTGTACCACATTGCTATCTTCAATCTTCTCTTCAGAAGTCTCAATTCCAT
This sequence comes from Allium cepa, assembly GCA_030765085.1. Classification (NCBI taxonomy): domain Eukaryota; kingdom Viridiplantae; phylum Streptophyta; class Magnoliopsida; order Asparagales; family Amaryllidaceae; genus Allium; species Allium cepa. The sequence continues at coordinate 441,038,682 of CM060938.1, read as the reverse complement.
GCAAAAGACTACTCATGTGAATTCCAGAATTATCACACGCACTCTGGCAATTCTACCCAGATCAGTTTCCAGCGAAACTGTTCTTTCATCACAATTCAAAACTGCTCTATACTTATCAAGCCAATCCATTCCCAAAATAAGATCAAATCCCTTAAAATTCAACACATACGGGTTATAAGAAAAACTGTGGGATAGATAAGAGATCTTCAAGTTCTTATAGATTGTATCTAATTTGGTCACCCCTCCTATAGGATTAGATACCAAGATAGGACTGTCTACAGAACTAGGGGTAAGAAAGAACTTCTCTATAGAGTCCAGAGAAATAAAACTCAAGGAAGCACCCGAATCAAACAAACTTTAATATATTTGCCATCTAAAAGTAAAGTACCTTCTAATACTCCTTTGCCTTTCGAAGAAGAAGATGGACCGGCTTCCAGAGCAAAGACCTTATTCTGAGGCGCCCTATGTAGAAGTGGACAATTCTTGATCATGTGACCAGGCTGGTGACAATTAAAACACAACGATCTCTGAACGATAGCTGATCCTAGACCACTATAATGCGGTTGTTGTTGCTGCTGCTGGAATCCTTTTCTAGGACACTTATTTGCCAAATGTCCTTCCTATTGGCAAATGTAGCATTTGCGAGGTCCGTTGTTATTTCCAGGCTTCTTCTTGCTCGGCTTTCTCCTTTTAGGATCGAATTTTCGCTTATTCGGATTAGTGAAATTCCCACCTGAAGCTGCAACTGGTGCCACAGACTTCTTACTCATCAAATTTTCATACCTCAAAGCCATATCAATCAAATCGACGAAAGATCCTTTCAAAAGCACCGTCATCTTTTCATGTAATTCAGGCCTCAATCTTTGCACAAAATTTTCATTCTTTTTGAGGGGAGTATCGATGAGTCCTAGTCTATAACAAGAGAGTTCGTTGAATCTGGTTTCATACCCAGTAATAGACATGCTACCCTGCTTCAAATACAGAAAATCCAGATACAATTGGGTTTTCCCTGCCGTCGGCATAAACTTCTATTCAAATAGCTCCTTAAATCCGTCCCATAAATGTCATCCTCAGGAATATTTGCAATTGTTGCATCCCACCAGGCTGCTACACCACCTTGCAATTGCCAGGATGCCATTTCTCTTTTCCGTTCATCCGACAATTTCATGCTCTTAAAAATGCACTCACAAGAGCGTAGCCAGGCTTGAACTTCAATTATCGATTCTGAACCTTTGAATGGTTGGCCTCCAAGGTTGTTGAAATCTTTGCATAAAGCTGCAAAACTAACTTGAGACGGTACTGGATTTACAGCCTCACTAGCATTCTATTTCGCCCATTATCTGTTGAAGTACTGGCCCTAACTCTGCCTCTTCTTCCGGAACTCATGTTGGCCACCTGGACAGGTAACTCAACAAATTTAGATAGATATATATAATTATATGAAAATACAAATACGCACTCTCAAGGTAAATATTACTCAAGAGCCTAGGTACTCGGTCAACCTAGCGCTCTGATACCAACTGTGATGACCCGCTTTTCTAACCCTAGAAAGACGTATCATCATTAAGAAAGAAAGGGATAGAAATAGAAAAGAATAGGAAGAAATAATAACAACATCAGAATCTCACAGCGGAATGGAATAAAATATAATACATCACATATCTATTACATAATTATACATACATCAGAGTTTTCAATAACATACAACAGGACTGTCATATACATATATGTCCATACATACATCCAAAATACATCATACACTAACTACACGGCGGAACTATAGATAAATACATACATCTGGTCTTCTTCTCCAAAGCTCCTCCAGTAAATCAATACTCCAAATACCTATCACTTGGCTACTCATAAAAATTTGAGTACCCAAGAGTTTATGAAAAGTAAAATATAAACTCCGGGTCAGACATGGGTCTGGTGTGAGTAAACGGGTAAAAATTGTTTAACTTTGAAACCATTTGAAAATAAAGGTATCACGTAAGACTTCCCACACATAAATACGAGTAAGTTTTTACCTTACGCTAACCAAAACATTTTGAGGAAATCCATTGATATTATAACAGTGTCTAGGGTTTTCAAGTAAATAGAAAATAGCCAAAATTGTTATATGATTAAATTCCAGCTACTAGCCACAAAAGTGGGTAATACAAATCAAAACCGTAGGGTCTCGCAGGGAAAATGGGTTTCCAACAATGGCAGGGCTACTGGGGTATCGCCCGTCACAGTACAGGGCCTAGATCATCGTACCGAGGATCACTCTTGACCCCCTACAACATAAGGCTAGAACCATTCCTTATTGAACAGTCCTGAACAAGATAACCCCGCAATTGTGGCCAACAACTGCTCATACAGCCGAAAGGGACATCTGGACAGGGGTATACCTCGTCCTGCTTCGGCATGACCCACTACCTTGATGCATCTCCCCTGTTTTAGCCATTCCCGGTTGATGAGGCTTGAGGCCGCGATTACCTTTATTGAACATTATTCTTAGAATGCTCCTCGTCCGCCTGACGATGTGCTGAAAGCATTCAATCCATACAAGTTCGTTCCGGGTTCGAACGAAACCGAAGGCATTATCTCGTTACACTCATTTTGGAATCGGCCTCAGAGTTAACAACGATAACCCTTACATTCTGAAACACCATCTCGATCACCACTTGATATGTCACGACCTATCGTTTAATTTGGATCGATGCGGTTTTTGGAATATCAAGTTGATACCCGATCCCGGTCTCATCGAAACCCAAACGCCATTTTAAGGCCAAGTTGTCTATTTAACTTAACAGTTTAATTCAATACTTAGAATTTACATAACAGATATCACAGATAAATCATATATAGTCATCACAGATATATCCAGAATATATCACAACATATCACAGAATATCATCAAACAGATATTATAGCCAATCAAACAGAATTATCAATTTATATCAAACTGGTTTGATTAACTTAACTTAAATCATTACTAAGAATAAATTACTTTCTTCTGCTTAATTAATTACTGATTAATTAACTTATTAAATTTATTGATTTTTACGTAATTACTTAGTTAAGTAATTGATTCTTAATTATTTATTACTAACCTTAATAATTATATAAAATTCAATTACTTATTTAATTATCACTAATTACTTAATTAATCATTTATTATCAATTTTAAATCTTCATTAATCATTTAAGTTAACTACCATTTATTAATTAACTTTAAGTAATTAACAGACGTTCTTAAGTTTTAAATTGATTTAACACAAAGTCGATTTCTAATTACAAATTTAATTTAAAGTTATTAATTTAATTTCAAGTATAAAATTAATTTACATTCTTTTTAATTACCTTATATTAATTAATCTCCTTTACAAACTTTCCTTTTAATAAACTTTAGATCAATTATTAACTTAGCATTAACTAACATTTACTTATTTAATTAATATTAACTTTGTAAACCAGGATACTTATCAAGGTAAAAACAACAGACCCAAGGCAGGCACCGTATTTATCCGAGGAAATCACGCATTCTCCCCTACCCTTCCCCGCTCCTCACTCTTCCTTCCCATCTTCTTCTTTTACCTGTTTCTTTTTCTTTTTCTTGTTTTTTAAATCTTAGCTTAAGTTATAAATTAAAACAACTATAGAATCCCCAACACTCACGCGCACACAAGGTCGAGCCCGAAGCAAAACTCCAAAATACTCGTGCGTCGCCTCGCATCAGCCCCCGTCACCAAACCAGACACCGATTGCCACCGTACACGTGCATGGTGGTTCGCCGCACCTCCAGTGGCTCGCGCTACCTCCAGCAAACCACGATTTAACCTCCCACACATAACCTAATCCCAGATTTTCGAATAAAAGCCGAAATTGAAATATCACCTGACGCTTGAACTAACGCTCGAACACCCCACCGAAAAATCGCCACATCCCACCAACACCGACCACTAGCATCACCGCACCTCCGTCTACACGCTCGTCTACGACCCAGGCACCTCCCCTCCAAGCCCGGCCACACTCGACGCTACGTCGAAGTCGTGGCGGTCAAATATTCGAGCTCTAGTAAAATTAGGTTTAAAAAAAGAAATCATCACCACCGTCACCTCCGACGTCGTGATCACCCCCGCATATTTTTCCCACTGCCCCAGTAGGCTCCTCCACCACCTCGCACAACCCGGTCACCCCTAGTTCCACCGACCGCCTGAATTTGCCAAGAACCCACTTCCAGTCCATCTACAAATTCCTCTTTGCAAACTCAATGAAAAATTATCATTTTTGATTTAAAAATCCTATCTTCTGATAACAATTCAAGCTATATAATTAAATTTAAGTTTCATGACACTCGAATATATCAAAAAATTAAGTTTTTCCTATAAAAATAATTTTGCAGTTGCTACCAAACACTATTCTATTAGAAAATATTTCCAGATCTTAAATCACTTATAATCAAGCTTGTTTTGTTTAAACTACAAAGTCTAATAATGATTAAATAGGTGGATATTGAATTTTTGGATGAATTTTACTCTGAATCCAAATACAGAGAGATAAAAAATGCCCAAATAAATTTGTATATGTATACAAGGTTGACTCTGATGGAAATACTCAAACAATCATTATTTAAATCCTGTCACATACATATTTAGTTCAACTTAAATTCTGGAATAGGTTGTTTACTCACCTAATAATCTTTGAACAGAAATGCAAGATGTTGAAGAAGAAACTGCAGATGAAATTTCCTGAAAACTTTCCTTGTTTTTGCTGTTTGAATATATTTGAGTTTGCAAAGTAAAAATGTTTATTTTTCCTTTCTCTTTTTTTTCCCTCAAGTTTGCTGTTAAGTTTTGTTCAATTTTGTAAACGAACACAAGAATAAGATGTGTATATATATATATAGAAAGGCTTTGAACAGCTGTAGGTTGTATCTAGACATCCTTACATATTTGACCAGGTTGATTTTGCACTAAATTTTCTACAATACGAAATGATACTGCAATTTCGGCTGTAAGATTTGCTTGGACACAAAGTTGTGCTAATTAATGCATATGCTTTCATTTATGTTAACAAATATTAATGGTTTCCTGATACTTGTAATTTGTACAAAGATATTTGTTTTTTTTAAATAAGATGCGAATTCTTGTCTTCTTGTATTGAACATGTTTACACAGCAACTTGATATAGTTTTTGTTAAAAAATTGCATTGTACAAATGTATATACAGGTTATGAAATAGTTTATCTCCTTTTCTAAGCTTATCTTATATGTTCATGTATAGTTATTAAGTTATAATTACTAAATTTTATTCTATTGGTAATTTAAATTTTCAAACATTTATTTATAACATACTTGTATTTTTATATTTCAGTTTATAACTTATATTTTATATTTCTAGTTAGAGTTTATATTCATAATTATATCTTATACTTATGTTATGTATGTTTATGTTTAATATTGATATGTTTGTTTATTTTTAAACATTATTATTTAAAAACTACGATTATATATTCATATGTATATTATCAAATATGAGAATATTGAACCTTTGATTTTGATTGAATAAGAGAGATTTCAAACAATTTTAAAGATTTTCTTTTGAATTTTCAAATCAAAATTTTCTTTACAGTCACGTGTATAACTGGTAAATTATTAAGATCTCATCAGTTTATAATTTGAAAAGCTTATACTTTATTTAAATTAGATTAAATATTTATTAAAATATACTGTCAAAATCTCGGGTCGTTACACAGCAGCACCATATTCACCACAACAAAATGTTATAGCCGAGAGAAAGAATAAAACATTAAAGATATGATTAATGCGATGCTCTTAACTTCTGCCCTACCGACGAACTTGTGGGGGGAAGCCTTAAATATGTCTAATCTAATATTAAACAAGGTTCCTCACAATAAAACCGGAACGATTACAAATGAGTTATGGAAAGGACATAAGCCAAGTTTCAAATACCTCAAAGTGTGGGGGTGCTTGGAAAAAGTTGCAGTACCGCCTCTCAAGAAAGTCAAACTTGGACCAAAAACAGTAGATTGTTACTATTTAGGTCCAGCCCAAAGTAATAGTGCCTATAGATTTTTGGTATTCAAGTATGATATAACTGATATTCATGTAAATACAATCACGAAATCAAGGGACGCCTCATTCTTTGATGATGTGTTTCCGCACAAAAGAAATGAATGAAATAATGTCCCCAAAAGGACAAGAGAAGAATTGAGTAAATCACATGAAGATGAAACTCATCGTGAAATTGAGAAAGTTGAACTAAAAAGAAGCATAAGGGCAAGAACTTCCAAGACATTTGGTTCAATTTTTTTAACATATATGTTAGAACACGAACCTCAAACGTACAAGGAATCAATGCCATCTTCTAAATCCTCATGTGGGAAAAAAGCAATCCAAAGTGAATTTGACTCAATTCTGAGTAACAAAACTTGGGAAATAGTTGATTTTCCACCTGGAATAAAACCAATTGGTTGTAGGTGGATCTTCAAAAAGAAGATGAAACTATATGGCTCCATCGACAAATACAAAGCAAGATTGGTGGCCAAATGATATCATCAAAAAGAATGTCTAAACTTCTTCAATACATATTCACCAGTAACACGAATAACCTATATAAGAATGTTAATAGCCATTGCGTCCATCTATAATCTACGGATTCATCAAATGGATGTAAAGAAGGAATTATTAAATGGAAATCTCGATGAGGAGATTTACATGGAGAAATCTGAGGGTTTTATATCCAAAGGGAATGAAAACAAAGTATGTAGATTAGTCAAATCATTATACGGAATAAAACAAGCTCCAAAACAATGGCAAATAAAATTTGATAGTGTCATGATGAAAAATGGTTTTCATATAAATGAATGTGATAAATGTGTTTATTACAAACAAATTCGACAATCATATGCGATGAATTATCAATACGTAGACGATATGCTAATCTTCGGTCCAAATACTAAAGTAACAGAGACCACTAAGTAGATGTTAATCAATAATTTCGATATGAAAGACTTAGAAGTTGCAGATGTTATTTTGGGAATCAAAATAATAAGAACACCTAATGGGACTGAATTATCTCAGTCACATTACGTAGAAAAAGTGATTGAAAAATTTCAAAATTTTGGAATAAAAGGAGTACACGCTGTATAATCCATCGGAAGTACTGCATAAAAAAACTATTGAGAGTGTAATGCAACTGGAATACTCTCGTGTAATCGGATGTCTCATGTATCACATGAATTGCGTAAGACCAGATATAACTTATGCAATAAGTCGATTAAGCAGGTATACAAGCAACGCAAGGAAGGAACACTGGAAAGCACTAATGAGAGTGCTTGGATGCTTAAAAAATAACACAAACTATTCCTTACATTATGGAAAATATCCTACCCTCTTAGAAGGATATAATGATGCAAACTGATTTTATGATTCAGAGGAATCAAAATCAATGAGTGGTTATGTATTTACCTTAGCAGGGGCAGTAGTGTCATGGAAATCTACTAAACAAACATGCATAGCTCGATCCACTATGGAATCAGAGTTCATCGCTTTAGTTAAAGCGAGCGAAGAAGCAGAATGGCTTAGTCACTTTTTAGAAGATATTTCGTTTTCACCTAAACATGTACCGGCCATATGCATACAATGTGATAACCAAGCAGCATTAAGCAGAGCGTAAAACTTTGTGTGTAATGGAAAGTCACGATACATTCGTCAATGCCATAACACAGTTAGGCAGTTTCTCTCAGATGGAACTGTTTCCATAGACTATTTGCGAACAAATGACAACCTAGTGGTCCCATTTACTAAAGGTTTATCAAGAGAGAAAATTAACTCCTCATCGAGGGAATGGGTTTAAAAGCCTAAACCAACAAGAGTTATCTTATACGAAATCTATGCTAGCGATTGGAGAGCCCACAGGCTAAGATCAACAGGCAAACCAATTCTAGATAACTCAAGACGTAATGCATTTGTTTGGACTTAGTCCTACTCCATTCCTATGGTGCATGATATAAATGCATGCCTACAGAAGTATTAAAAGGATAAAACCATGTTTTTTAACTGAAAATAACAAGTGGGCTATATGTGGAATACTTTTAATGGTTGTGATCACCTATGTTAGTGTGAGCTGGGTCGCCTCTATGAGAATATTAAAGGCTTTTATTCTCTAAAAACACTCGCAGAATCAAAAATCGTCCAGGACCAAAATGAACACAACTAAGAGATTGGATGTGAAGGGAAGTAATACTCTGTAAAGCTTATTGTCTGGTTATACAATAACTGCTAACGGTTCAAGATGAAATAATTCATCGGTTAGCCAAGTATATCCGATAAATTTTAGCCAGGAAAAGTTCAAAGTGAAATATCTACTTATCCTCGAAATAGCATTATTTTCATATGAACTGTGTGATATTACACTTTGTATGGGGGAGACATATATCGTCATTCATGTGGGGATTGTTATAATTCTCTAAAATATTGAATGAGATATATCTCATGTCGTCAAAAATATGTCCGTTTTCTTGTTTATATAGTGTACTCTCAATCCCTATATTGGCCCTTAGGGTCAGGTAGTTTGTGCGAGGGGGGTACCTATGTGGCCATGGACTAGCACATGCGTACACCGCTGCCCACCCATCCGACCGACCGAACCGGGCCGGGTGCGGGTCCAATGAGATTGGGCCGTGCCATATATTTTTGCTACCTAAAAAATGGACTGATTTTAAAACAGAAGTGTGTTTAAAAAGATATGGATTTTCCAAGGGTTGTGACCGTTGCAAATGAAGAGACGCGGCTATTGCAAACCGCAATAGTTTTTGGCCGTTGCAAACGAAGAGACGCGACTGGTGCAAACCGCAACAGTTTTTTGCCATTATAAATGAAAAGGCACGACTGTTGCGAAGAGTAACACTTTCTAGCGTTGCAAATGAAGTGATGCTACTTTTCTCAACCAGTGTAGCCATTGGGAATTCAGCTATAAATAAGGAGGAAACCCGATCACTTTCTTCGCTCAATTTTAAAACCGAATTATTACTTCTTTAACTTCATTTTCTTAAAATCATAATCAGTCCTATCACACAGAGTATCATACACATCACGATCTGGAGCAGCTTACATCTATTGTATCTTGGGAGACTTTGAATAAAGTCTCAAGGACATTATTACGACAAGCTTTAGACAAAATTTCCTTCTTCAACCGGTTAGATTTCTGGTTGATATTTATACATACATACATACATACATACATATATATATATATATTATTTTCGTTTCTACGTTGTACTATTTCCTTAAATAGTATAACGTTTGATTTATCACTATATTTACTATTACTATAGTTGTTAGTTTGTTATTGTAACATACTTATTGTTAAAATAGCTAATACAGAATTCCAAAGTAGTGGAAAACTGATTTGTAAATTTGTGAGATGAGTTTATTATTGATTGGTCTCTGTTTTGATGTACTAGACGTATAACATCTTAAGACTTTTCTTTTTTCACTAAAACAGAGATGGCAACAGTTGAACTATCAACAAAGGTTACTACTCACAACCGGCCTGATCCGTTCAAAGGAGATGGTGATGACTTCAAAACATGGTGAAATCAAATACTGTTTTATCTCACCACGTTAGGGCTGTAGAAGTGCATTGAGGAGGATGAAGCATAGCCTAAAGACAGATAAACTAGAGAAAAAGATGCAGCTATTTTTGTCGAAATTGACTCATGGAAGCATCAGACTTCCTATACTGAAACTGCATTCTGAATTGTCTGGATAAAGTACTATATAAAGTATATCAACCACACCAAACAGCAAAATCCTTATGGGCTGCACTTGCGCATAAATACAAAATGAAGAATGTCGGTTTGAAAAAGTTCGTCGTAGATAAGTTTATAGAATAAAAAATGGTTGACACCAAATCCATAACTGGTCAAGCGCAAGAACTCCAATTCATAGTTCATGAACTTGAAGCATAAGGTCATAAAGTTGGAGAATCCTTCCTTGTAGAAGTGATAACTGCGAAATTACCACCATCCTGGAAAGACTACCGCAATTATCTAAAACATAAGAAAAAGGAGATTTCCTTAGAAGATCTTATTGACAGATTAAAAATTGAGGCTGATAACCGTGGAGTGACAAAACAAAGAGAAGAGACATTTGTGGCAGAAGAGTCAAAGAACAAAGGACATTTCAAGAAAAACAAGAAGAAATTCCCGTATAAGAGAAAAATTTCTAATAACAAACCCAAAGACAACAAACGAACCAAGAAGTTTAATGGAAAGTGTTGGGTTTATGGAAAAGTAAGACACATTGCTAGAGATTGCAGATACAAGAAGGAACACGACTGAGAGGCAAATATGGTGGATAAGATGGAAGTAGACGAGTCTAATTTTTCAGCAGTTGTATCTGAATGCAATTTGGTTAAGAACCCTAACCAATGGTGGGTGGACACAGATGCTACTCGTCATGTTTGCTCTGATAAATCCATGTTTTCTACTTACCAGAAATTCGATCAAGAAGAAAAACTCTATATGGGTAATTCTGCAGTTTTCATGATCGAAGGCTGTGGCACGGTAATCCTCAAGTTTACTTCTGGAAGAACTATCAAGTTGAATGACGTGCTCCACGTTCCAGAAATACGCAAGAATCTCATCTCTGGTCCAGTGTTATCAAAGAAAGGATTCAAAATGGTCTTCGAGTTAGACAAGATGGTTCTGTCCAAAGCTGGAATGTATATAGGAAGGGGATATTTATGTGATGGACTATTTAAAGAAAATATAGCCGTTGTCGGAAATAAAACTATGTATTTTGATTATACTATTAATAAAATTAAAGTTTCTTATTTGCTTGAGCACGAAATTTTACTATGGCATGATAGATTAGGGCACATAAATTTTCGAAAAATGAAAAAACTATCAAATTTGGGATTAATTCCGAAATTCCAAGTAGATAAAAACTACGAATGTGAGACATGCGTAGAAGCAAAAATGGTCAAAAAACCATTTCATACAGTTGACAGAAGCACTAGGTTTGGTTCATACTGATTATGTGATTTCAAATCATTACCTACAAGAGGTGGGAAAAGGTACTTTACTACCTTTATTGATGATTATACACGATATTTCTATGTATATCTTTTAAATAGAAAGGATGAAGAAATTACATCGTTTATGAAGTACAAAGCTGAGGTAGAAAATCAGTTAAATAAAAAGATCATGATATTGAGATCTGATCGAGGTGGAGAATATGAATCACCATTTGAGCAATTCTATGCCAAAAATGGTATAATTAATCAAACAGCAGCACCATGTTCACCATAACAAAATGGTATAGCCGAGAGAAAGAATAGAACATTAAAAGATATAATTAATGCGATGCTATTAACTTATGGCCTATCGACGAACTTGTGGAGGGAAGCCTTAAATATGTATAATCACGTATTAAACAAGGTTCCTTACAATAAAAAAGGAGTAATTCCATATGAGTTATGGAAAGGACACAAACCAAGTTTTAAATACCTCAAAGTGTGGGGGCGCTTTGCAAAAGTTCCAGTTCCGTCTTCCAAGAAAGTCAAACTTGGACCAAAAACAGTAGATTGTTACTATTTAGGGCCAGCCAAAATAGTAGTGCCTATAGATTTTTGGTATTCAAGTCTGATATAACCGATATTCATGTAAATACAATCATGGAATCAAGAGATGCCTCATTCTTTGAAGATGTATTTCCGCACAAAAGAAATGAAGGAAATAATGTCCCTAAAAAAGAATTGAGTAAATCACATGAGGATGAAATTATCGTGAAACTAAGAAAGTTGAACCAAGAAGAAGCGTAAGGGCAAGAACTTCCAAGACATTTGGTTCAGAATTTTTAACATACATGTTAGAACACGAACCTCAAATGTACAAGGAAGCAATGCCATCTTCTGAATCCTCATGTTGGAAAGAAGCAATGCAAAGTGAAACTGATTCAATTCTGAGTGATAAAACTTAGGAAATAGTTGATCTTCCACCTGAAATAAAACCAATTGTTGTAGATGGATCTTCAAAAAGAAGACGAAACCAAATGGCTCCATCGACAAATACAAAGCAAGATTGGTAGCCAAAGGATATGTCAAAAAGAAGGTGTAGATTTCTTCGATACCTATTTACCAGCAACACGAATAACCTCTATAAGAATATTAATAGCAATTGCATCCAACTATAATCTACAGATTCATCAAATGGATGTAAATACGACATTCTTAAATGGAAATCTCAACGAGGATATTAACATGGAGCAACCTGAGGGTTTTATATCCAAAGGGAATGAAAACAAAGTATGTAGATTAGTCAAATCATTATACGGACTAAAAAAAGCTCCAAAGCAATGACACGCAAAATTTGATGTGTCATGATGAAAAATGGTTTTCATATAAATGAATGTGATAAATGTGTTTATTACAAACAAATTGGACAATCGTACGTGATGAATTGTCTATACGTATAGGATATGCTAATCTTCGGTCCAAATACTAAAGTAACTGAGACTACTAAGCAGATGTTAATCAACAGTTTTGATATGAAAGGCTTAGGAGTTGCAGATGTTATTTTGGGAATCAAAATAATAAAAACACCTAATGGAATTGAATTATCTCAGCCATATTATGTAGAAAAAGTGATTTCAAAATTTCAAAATTTTGGAATAAAAGGAGTACAAATGTCGTAAATCCATTGAAAGTACTGCATAAACACACTAATGAGAGTGTAATACAACTGGAATACTCTCATGTATCTCATGAATTGCACAAGACTAGATATAGCTTATGCAGTAAGTCGATTAAGCAGGTATACAAGCAACCCAGGGAAGGAACACTGGAAGCACTAATGAGAGTGCTTGGATACTTAAAAAATACCATAAACTATTCCTTACATTATGGAAAATATCCTACTGTCTTAGAAGGATATAATGATGCAAACTAATTTGCTGATTCATAGGAATCAAAATCAAGAGTGGTTATGTATTTACCTTAGCAGGGGCAGTAGTGTCATGGAAATCTATTAAACAAACATGCATAGCTCGATCCAATATGGAATCGGAGTTCATCGCTTTAGATAAAGCGGACGAAGAAGCAGAATGGATTCGTCACTTTTTAGAAGATATTCCGTTTTCACCTAAACATGTACCGGCCATATGCATACACTCTGAAAACCAAGCAGCATTAAGCAGAGCGCAAAACTTTGTGTATAATGGAAAGTCACGATACATTCGTCAACGCCATAACACAGTTAGACAGTTACTTTCATATGGAACTATTTCCATAGATTATGTGCGAACAAATGATAACCTAGCGGATCCATTTACTAAAGGTTTATCAAGAGAGAAAATTAATTGCGCATCGAGGGAAATGAGTTTAAAAACCTAAACCAATAAGAGTTATCTTATACGGAAACCTATATTACCGACTGGAGAACCCATGGACTAGGATCAATGGACAAACAAGTTCTAGATAACTCAAGACGTAATGCATTTGTTTGGACTTAGTCCTACTCCATTCCTATGGTGCACAATATAAATGCATGCCTGTAGAAGTATTAAAAAGATAAAACCATGTTTTTTAATAATGACCATATCTTGAAGATAACAAGTAGGGTATATGTAGGATACTCTTAATGGTTGTGATCACCTATGTTAGTGTGAGCTGCGTCGGCTTTATAAGAATATTAAAGGCTTTTACTCTCTAAAAACACTCGTAGAATCAAAAATCGTTCAGGACCAAAATGAACACAACCAAGAGATTGGATGTGAAGGGAAATAATACTTTGTAAAGCTTATTGTATGGTTATACAATAACGGATGATGGTTCAAGATGAAATAATTCACCGATTAGCCAAGTATATCCTATAAGTTTTAACTAGGGAAAGTTCAAAGTGAAATATCTACTTATCCTCGATGTAGCATTATTTTCATATGAACTGTGTGATATTACGATTTGTATGGGGGAGACATATATCGTCATTCATGTGGGGATTGTTATAATTCTCAAAAATAGTGAATGAGATATATCCCGCACTGCCAAAAATATGTCCATTTTTTGTTTATATAGTGTACTCTCAATCCCTATATTGGCCCTTAGGGTCTGGTAATTTTGTGCGAGGGGAGGACCTATATGGCCATGACTAACACGCACGCGCAACGCCGCCCACCAGTCCGACCGAACTAGGTCGGGTGCGGGTGTGGGTCCAATAAGATTGGGCCGTGTCATATATTTTTTCCACCTAAAAAATGGACTGATTTTAAAACAGAAGTGTGTTTAAAAAAATACGGATTTTCCAACGGTTATGACCGTTGCAAACGAAGAGACACGACTGTTGCAAACTGTAACAGTTTTTGGCCGTTGCAGACGAAGAGACGCGACTGTTGCAAACCGCAATATTTTTTTGCCATTGCAAATGAAAAGGCATGACTGTTGCGAACAATAACACCTTTTGACGTTGCAAATGAAGGGATGCTACTTTTCTCAACGGGTGTAGCCATTGGGAATTAGGCTATAAATAAGAAGGAAACTTGATCACTTTCTTCACTCAATTTTAAAACCGAATTATCTCTTCTTTATCTTCATTTTCTTAAAATCGTAATCAGTCCTATCACACAGAGGATCATACACATCATGGTCTCGAGCAGCTTACATCTGTTGTATCTTTGGAGACTTTGAATAAAGTCTTAAGGAAATTGTTACGACAAGCTTCAAAAGAATTTTTCTTCTTCAACCGGTTAGATTTCTGCTTGATTTATATATTTACATATACATACATACATACATACATATATATATATATATATTGTTTTCGTTTCTCTGTTGTACTATTTCCTTTAATAGTATAACGTTTGATTTATCACTATAGTTACTATTACTATAATTGTTAGTTTGTTATTGTAACGTACTTATTGTTAAAAGTAGCTAATATAGAATTCCAAAGTAGTGGAAATCTGATTTGTAAACTTGTGAGACGAGTTTATTATTAATTAGTCTCTATTTTGGTATACTAGACGTATAACATCTTATGACTTTCCTATTTTCACTAAAACAGAGAATGCAATAGTTGAACTATCAACAAAGGCTACTACTCACCACAGGCCTGATCCCTTCAAAGGAGATGGTGATGACTTCATAATATGGCGAAATCAAATGCTATTTTATCTCACTACGCTAGGGCTGTAGAAGTGCATCGTGGAGGATGAACCAAAGCCTAAAGATGGACAAAATAGAGAAAAAGATGCAGCTGTTTTTCTTGGAATTGACTCAAGGAAGCATTCAGACTTCCTGTGCCAAAACTACATTCTAAATTGTCTGGATAAAGTACTATATAAAGTATATCAGCCACACCAGACAACAAAATCCTTATGGACTGCACTTGCACATAAATACAAAACGCAGAATGTTAGTTTGAAGAAGTTCATCGTAGATAAGTTTATGGAATACAAAATGGTTGACTCCAAATCCATAACTAGTCAAGTGCAAGAACTCCAACTCATAATTCATGAACTTGAAACAGAAGGACATAAAGTTGGAGAATCCTTCCTTGTTGAAGCGATAACCGGAAATTATCACCATCATGGAAAGACTACCGCAATTATCTAAAACATAAGAAAAAAGAGATTTCCTTAGAAGATTTTATTGTCAAAATAAAAATTGAGGCTGATAACCGCGGAGTGACAAAACAAAGCGAAGAGGCATTTGTGGCAGAAGAGTCAAAGAACAAAGGGAATTTCAAGAAAAACAAGAAGAAATTCCCGTAGAAGAGAAAAGCGCCTGAAAACAAACCCAAAGACAACAAACGAAGGAAGAAGTCTAATGGCGAGTGTTGGTTTTGTGGAAAAGCAGGACACGCCACTAGAGATTGCAGACACAAGATGGAACGCAACTCAGAGGCAAATATGATGGATAACATGGAAGTAGACGAGTCTAAACTTTCAGCAGTTATATCTGAATGCAATTTGGCTCAGAACCCTAACCAATGGTGGGTGGACACAGATGTTACTCGTCATGTTTGCTCTGAAAAATCCATGTTTTATACATACCTTAATTCGATTAGGAAGAAAAACTCTATATGGGTAATTCTGCAGTTTCCGTGATCGAATGCAGTAGCATAACAATCCTCTAGTTTACTTCTGGAAAAACTGTCAAGTTGAATGACGTACTCCACGTTCCAGACATATGCAAGAATCTCATCTCTGGTCCAGTACTATTAAAGAAAGGATTCAAAATGGTCTTCTAGTCAGACAAGATGGTTCTGTCCAAAGCTAGAATGTATATAGGAAGGGGATATTGATGCGATTGCCTATTTAAGGTAAATGTAGCCGTTGTCGACAATAAAATTATGTATTCTGATTATGCTATTAATAAAACTGAGGTTTCTTATTTGCTTGAGCATGAAATTTTACTATGGCATGATAGATTAGAACACATAAATTTCCAAAAAATGAAAAAACTATCCAACTTGGGATTAATTCTGAAATTCCAAGTAGATAAAAACTACAAATGTGTGACATGCATAAAAGCAAAAATGGTCAAAAAACCATTTCATACAGTTGATAGAAGCACCGAACCACTAGGTTTAGTTCATACTGATTTATGTGATTTCAAATCATTACCTACAAGAGGTGGGAAAAAGTACTTTATTACCTTTATTGACGATTATACACAGTATTGCTATGTATATCTTTTAAAAAGCAAGGATGAAGAAATTACATCATTTGTGAAGTACAAAGATGAGGTAGAAAATCAATTAAATAAAAAGATCAAGATATTAAAATCTGATCGAGGTGGAGAATATGAATCACCACTTGTTCTGTGCCGAAAAAGGTATAATTCATCAAACCGCGGCGCCATATTCACAACAACAAAATGGTACAGCCGAGATAAAGAATAGAATATTAAAAGATATGATTAATGCGATGCTCTTAACTTCTGACCTATCGACGAACTTGTGGGAGGAAGCCTTGAATATGTCTAATCACATATTAAACAAGCTTCCTCACAATAAAACATGAAACATTCCATATGAATTATGGAAAGGACACAAACCAAGTTTTAAATACCTCAAAGTGTGGGGGTGCTTGACAAAAGTTCCAGCTCCGCCTCCCAAGAAAGTCAAACTTGGACCAAAAACAGTAGATTGTTACTATTTAGTGTCAGCCCAAAATAATAGTGCCTATGGATTTTTGGTATTAAAATCTGATATAACTGATATTCATGTAAATACAATCATGGAATCAAGAGACGCCTCATCCTTTGAATACGTATTTCCGCATAAAATAAATGAAGGAAATAATATCCCCAAAAGACAAGAGAAGAATTGAGTAAATTACCTGAAGATGAAACTCATCGTGAAACTGAGAAAGTTGAACCAAGAAGAAGTGCAATGGCAAGAACTTCCAAGACATTTGGTTCGGAATATTTAACATATATGTTAGAACACAAACCTCAAATGTACAAGGAAGCAATGCCATCTTTTGAATCCTCATGTTGGAAAGAACCAATCCAAAGTGAAATTGGTTCAATTCTAAGTAATAAAACTTGGAAAATAGTTGATCTTCCACCTGCAATAAAACCAATTGGTTGTAAATGGAACTTCAAAAAGAAGATGAAACCAGATGGCTCCATCGATAAATACAAAGCAAGATTGGTAGCCAAAGGATATTGTCAAAAAGAAGGTGTAGACTTCTTCAATACCTATTCACCAGTAACACGAATAACCTCTATAAGAATGTTAATAGCAATTCCATCCATCTATAATCTACAGATTCATCGAACGAACGTAAAGAGGGCATTCTTAAATGGAAATCTCGATGAGGAGATTTACATAGAGCAAGCTGATGAATTTATATCCAAAGGGAATGAAAACAAAGTATGTAGATTAGTCAAATCATTATGCGGACTAAAACAAGCTCCAAAATAATGCCGCGTAAAATTTGATAGTGTCATGATGAAAAATGGTTTTCGTATAAATGAATGTGATAAATGTGTTTATTATAAACAAATTGGACAATCATACGTGATGAATTGTCTATACGTAGACGATATGCTAATCTTCGGTCCAAATATTAAAGCAATAAAGACCATTAAGCAGATGTTAATCAACAATTTCGATATGAAAGACTTAGGAGTTACAGATGTTATTTTGGGAATCAAAATAATAAGAACACATAATAGAATTGAATTATCTCAGTCGCATTATGTAGAAAAAGTGATTTCAAAATTTCAAAATTGTGGAATAAAAGGAGTACGAACGCCGTATAATCCATCAAAAGTACTGCATAAAAACACTAATGAGAGTGTAATGCAACTTGAATACTCTCGTGTAATAGGATGTCTCATGTATCTCATTAATTGCATAAGACCAGATATAGCTTATGCAGTAAGTCGATTAAGCAGGTATACAAGCAACCCAAGGAAGGAATACTGGAAAGCACTGATGAGAGTGCTTCGATATTTAAAAAATACCACAAACTATTCCTTACATTATGGAAAATATCTTGCCATCTTAAAAGGATATAACGATGCAAACTGGATTGCTGATTCAGAGAAATCAAAATCAACGAGTGGTTATGTATTTACCTTAGCAGAGGCAGTAGTGTCATGGAAATCTACTAAAGAAACACGCATAACTCAATCCACTATGGAATCGGAGTTCATCGCTTTAGATAAAGAAGGTGAAAAAGCAGAATGACTTCGTCACTTTTTAGAAGATATTCTGTTTTGGCCTCAACATGTACCTACCATATGCATACACTGCGATAATCAAGCAGCATTAAGCAGAGCACAAAACTTTGTGTATAATGAAAAGTCACGAAACATTCATCGACGCAATGACACAATTAGGCAGTTACTCTCAAATGGAACTATTTCCATAGATTATGTGCGAACAAATGATAACCTAGCGGATCTATTTACTAAAGTTTTATCAAGAGAGAAAATTAACTGCACATCAAAGGGAATGCGTTTGAAAGCCTAAACCTACAAGAGTTATCTTATACGGAGACCTATCCTAGCGACTGGAGATCCCACGGACTAGGATCAATAAGCAAACCAGTTATGGATAACTCAAGACGTAATGCATTTGTTTGGACTTAGTCCTACTCCATTTCTATGGTGCACAATATTAATGCATGCCTACAGAAGTATTAAAAGGATAAAACCCTGTTTTTTAATGATGACCATATCTTGAAAATAACAAGTGGGGTATATGTAAGATACTCTTAATGGTTATGATCATCTATGTTAGTGTGAGCTAGGTCGGTTCTATGAGAATATTAAAGACTTTTATTCCCTAAAAACACTCGCAGGATCAAAAATCGTTCAAGATCAAAACAAACACAACCAAGAGACTGGATGTGAAGAGAAATAATACTTTGTAAAGCTTATTGTTTGGTTATACAATAGCGGCTGACGGTTCAAGATGAAATAATTCACCGATTAGCCAAGTATATCCGATAAGTTTTAACTAAGAAAAGTTCAAAGTGAAATATCTACTTATCATCGATATAGCATTATTTTTATATGAACTGTGTGATATTACACTTTGTGTCGGGGAGACATATATCGTCACTCATGTGGGATTGTTATAATTCTCAAAAATAGTGAATGAGATATATCCCACATCGTCAAAAATATGTCCATTTTCTTGTTTATATAGTGTACTTTCAATCCCTATATTGGTCCTTAGGGTCAGGTAATTTTGTGCGAGGGGGGGACCTATATGGTTATGGACTAACGCGCGCGCGCCGCTGCCCACCTGTCCGACCGACTAAACCGGGCCGGGTGCGGGTCCAATAAGATTGAGATGTGTCATATATTTTTGCTACCTAAAAAATGGACTGATTTTAAAACAGAAACGTGCTTAAAAAGATACGGATTTTCCAACTGTTGTGATCATTGCAAATGAAGAGACGCGACTGTTGCAAACTGCAACAGTTTTTGTCCGTTACAAACGAAAAGACGCTACTGTTGCAACCGCAACAGTTTTTTGCCGTTGCAAATGAAAAAGCGCGACTGTTGCGAACAGTAACACTTTTTGGCGTTGCAAATGAAGGGATAATACTTTTCTCAACGGGTGTAGCCATTGGAAATTCGGCTATAAATAAGGAGGAAACCTGATCACTTTTTTTACTCAATTTTAAAACCAAATTGTCCCTTCTTTATCTTCATTTTCTTAAATCATAATCAGTCCTATCACACAGAGGATCATACACATCATGATCTCGAGCAGCTTATGTCTATTGTATTTTTGAAGACTTTGAATAAAGTCTTAAGAAAATTGTTGCGACAAGCTTCAGGCGAAATTTTCTTTTTTAACTGGTTAGATTTCAGGTTGATATATATATATATATATATATATATATATATATATATATATATATATAGTTTTCGTTTCTACGTGGTACAATTTCCTTAAATTGTATAACATTTGATTTATCACTTTAGTTACTATTACCATAGTTGTTAATTTGTTATCGTAATATACTTATTGTTAAAAATAACTAATACAGATTCTAAAGTAGTGGAAATCTGATTTGTAAACTTTTGAGACGAGTTTATTATTGATTAGTCTCGGTTTTGATATACTAGACGTATGACACTCTATTGGTTTAATGTCTAATGCTTAAAAGATATAATACTGAGCATCAACCAGTGGATATATAAGCTGTAGATGAGAGATTTTATGCATGGAAAGCGATAGGTGGAACATGTTATTGAGGAATCTGATTGTAAGGTCGTCATTCGTGTTACGAACAAAGTTTGTGTGATATAGTGGATCTGTTTTAGATGTGGATATTTCCCTGATATTCAAGGATCAACAGGTATACTACGACTTCCTTATTCGATCAGCACATAAAAAGTCTATGGTGACTGAAGATAAAAGCAACGGTTATGCCATCACGTTTGACACTATATTTTAATATGAGGTTATTAATGGTTACTCTTCTTCAAACAAATTCCTAAAATAAGTCCATTACAAAATGTAAGAACGTATACAGTTAGTGCCTAATCAAACAAATGATGCATGACATGAAACTTGTAATCTACGTTGGCATCTATACCATAAGTAAGTTCTTGCTAGCAATATCTGGAAAATCATAGCTCACATCAAGTTTACTATGCATGGACGTACCAGCGATTGCAGTATTCTCATGCATGTAATCAATTGATTCTACAATTTCCAACCATTGCTGTAGGTTTCTACCCCAAATTTTGGTCCATTTTTCGAAATGTATAGTAAATGATGTTTACTTGAAAATGCTTTATATTCGGAAATTGTTTAAATAAGGAAATCTTGGATTTAATTTGAATAAGTGGATTTCAGAAAATTATTTAAATTCAGTTGAAATAATAAGTGGCTAGGGTAAACTTTTAAATTAGATTTAAAAGTGATTTTATTGGTTTTAATAATATTTCGTTTTAATTTGACGAGTGAAAATATCATTTCAGGGCACTGTATCGGGTTTTGACGAAACTAATTTCATCTGATTCATAATAATAAATTATTATATGTTATCGAATTTCATGACGATCAGACATATCGTGTTGTCTTGCAAGCTCAAAACGCGTAGAAATTAATTTCAGGATTTAAATTAATTTAATTCGATTTTGAAAGCTAATTTTTGTATATGATGGAATTGGGTTGCTATGCTAGTTCCATTATGTTTAGAATAAGAGTATTACGTAAAGAATGCCAAGTGGCACGCCTCAATGCGGGTTCGCAATTTTCGATCGCGTTGAGCTGAATATTTTATAATAAAATAATCTATAGTTTCTTTATTCACCATAACGTGCACCATACCCTACCCCTACCTTCTGCCCATAGTCCACGTGCTCCAGCCATACCTCCATAACCATACTTCTTCCATATATAATCACAGCTGCAACCAGATAAATAAAAGCCTCCTTTTCTTCAAATTGAACTCACCATATCCTGTGGCTCGTATTCATCGGAGCCACTACGAGCAATTTCGTTCCTCGACCCCAAATAGGAAAGTGTAGAGGACGGTAAGACAAACTTAGTGATGGAAGGCACTGATGGGTCTGGAGTGTTTGCCATGGAGATTTGATGTGTTTTCAGTGAAAAAGAAGGTGTTTGACAAGTTTGCAACAGTGTTTGAGGAATTGCTTGAAGAAGAAAATTCAAAAGACTGTGCACAGTAATGTCAATGCACACAAGGAATTGTTACTCAAACTTTCTTGTAGTTCAAGCAAGTGAAATGGTTCAAGAATTGGTTCAAGTATAAGAAGTTGATAGCAGAAATTTCGCATGAATTCAAGAATGAGGATCAAGCAACAGAAATGTTGCAAGAAAATAAAAGAATGATGCAAGAACGTGTATATTGCTTGTCATATGAAAAGTGGAAGACAGTAAAATGATGCAAATGCAATTTCAAGAATACAAGTATAGCTATCTTATTAAACTAAAGCTGAATCAAGATGAGAAATAAGCATTGACAACTGCATTAAAAATGAACACTACGGATTACAAGTATTTGACAATTCAAAAGATGTATACTAACATCTGATACAGAAATAAGGAATGAAAGTTAAGTGCAGAATTATGAACAAGGATTGTAAATTGAAAAGATACAAGGGCTGAAGCAATTACCAGAACAAGAACTGAAAAGTAAGTATGTCAAAAAACTTAAATGAACATAATCTGAAATGAAGAGCAGTAATTCAACTACAAACAAAAAATAACAAAAGGATTATACTAAGTACCCAAGTGCAAGAAACAAGGAGAATAACTGGAAGAAGATGATGATCAACACAGTAACAACAGAAAGGAGAATTTTTATTACTTTCAATTTCTTCACACCTTACAAATGTTACAACCTTTACTTTATATAGGCGCAAATCACAACATAAAGGATCAAATACACACAGCCTAATAACGGCCCATTCAAACTCCCTAACTAATGCATAGTAGCATGCACAAACATACACAAGCCCATATCCCTTACATCAAAGCATACAACTATTTATACATTACTGCCTATAATGTGCAGTTTATATCCATAAAGCTTGCTCCGTTGTTCTTCAATCTGCTAGCTGTTCTCCCTTCCTCCCTGCAATGGTGCTGTAGTCCCCATCCCTGATCAACCTGAGAAGTGTATGGTTGTTACATCTCCCTTCCCCTTCAAGAATGGACCTTGTCCCAAGGTCCAATGTGGGAAATTTGCGAATAGTTGGCCAATAATCCTCCCACGTGACATCTTCTATAGGTTTGTCCTTCCATTTCACCAATATCTGTACCACTGCATTATTGTCACGAGGAACTATTCTCCTGTCAAATATAGATTCCGGTTGTTCCACAATTTCTTCAATGAAGTTAGGTGCACTGTCTTGCAATACTACATCATCTCCCAGCCTTTTCTTTAGTTGAGACACATGGAATACTGGATGTATCTTTGCCTCAGTTGGCAACTGCAACTTGTACGCAACTTGTCCAATTCTTTCAAGTATCATATATGGTCCATAGTACTTGGGGGATAATTTGTGAGTTTTCTGAATTCTCGCAGTGATTTGCTTATATGGTTGGAGCTTTAGGAACATCCAGTCCCCTTGCTTGAATTCCCTATCTGTTCTTCTATTGTCAGCATACCTCTTCATTCTACTTTGTGCAAAGTTTAATACTATCCTTCAAAAACTCTATAATGATGTCCCTCGAGTACAATACTTCCTCCACTTGCTCTACTTTGGCAGTGTTAGGCACATAAGATAACAAATTCGGAGGATCTACACCATACACTGCCTTGTAAGGGGTTGTATTGGTGGGAGTCTTCCAAGTAGTATTGTACCAATACTCTGCTAATGTCAACCACTTAACCCACTCCTGTGGCTTGTGACAAATGAAACATCTCAAGTAACATTCCAAAATTTTGTTCACCACTTCAGTTTGACCATCACTTTGCGGGTGGTATGTCGTACTCAACTTCAATGTGCACCCCTGCAGCTTAAATAATTCCTGCCAAAACTTACTTGTGAAAACAACATCTCTATCACTCACTATAGATTTGGGTAGACCATGCAATTTGAAGACACCATCAAAGAAGACAATAGCTACTTCCTTGGCTGTGAAGGGGTGACTCAGGGGGAAAAATGTGCATATTTGCTCAACCTATCAACTACTACGAATATGACCGTGTGCTTGTGACTCCTTGGTAGGCAAGTGATAAAATCCATGGATATGTCAATCCAAATTCTGTCTGGAATAGGTAAGGGTTGTAGAAAGCCAGGAATGAGTATGTTTTCCTCCTTATTTCTCTGACATTCATCACAGGTTTTGACAAAAGTTTCAACATCTCTTTTCATTTTCTTCTAATAGAAAACTTGCTTAATTTTTTTGAGTGTTGCCTTGATGCCAGAGTGTCCGCCCAGAGGAGTGGAATGATGTTCTTTTATTAGTGGAAGCAACAGTTCCTTTTCATTGTGATCTATTAACAGTTTTCCTTTATGGTATATAACTTCATCTACTATTTGATACTTATTATGTGGGGAGGTTTGATTTTGTAACTGTAGCAACAGTTGCTTGTACCATTTTGAAGCATGCAGTGTCCTTTTAATTTCTCTGAACCAAGGTGCCTGTACTATGGATATAGCTTGTAAGTGTGAATCAATATTATTGCTATGCCCCTCTCCTACTTCATCTCTCCTAGATAAAGCATCGGCTACTACATTTTCTTTTCCGCTACGGTACTCTACTATGTAATCAAAACCATGTAACTTGGCTAACCATTTGTGTTGCAACCCGGTGTGTAACTTCTGTGTCAAAAGGTATTTAAGACTGTGGTGGTCTGTCTTGATTACAAATTGCCTTCCTAGTAATACCGATTCCATTTTTTTGTGGCTATAATAATAGCTAGCAACTCGTTTTCATAAGTGGATAAAGGCAAGTTCCTTCCATTCAAAGCTTTCATCAAATATGCAATAGGTCTGTTCTCTTGAGACAACACAGCACCCACCCCATACCCACTAGCATCACATTCCAATATAAATGGTAGGTTAAAATTAGGCATAGCTAGGATATGGGGATTAATAAGACACTGCTTCAACTGTTCAAAGGATTGTTTTGAGGCTTCATTCCACTTAAAAGAATCTTTCTTCAACATCTCTGTCATAGGCTTGGCTATTACCCCATAGTTCTTTATAAATTTTCTATAATATCCACTGAGTCCTAAAAATCCTCTCAATGCTTTTAATGTTTGTGGTAGGGGCCATTCAAGTACTGCCTGAATCTTTGTAGCGTCAACAGCTAAAACTTTAGATGAAATCACATGCCCCAAGTAATCTAAAGTCTCCTTAGCAAAACTACATTTGGATAGCTTCACCACTAATTTGTTCTCCTGCAAGACTTTGAAGGTTTGTTCAAGATGTTGTAGATGATCAACCCAAGTTTTTCTATATACTAATATATCATCAAAGAACACCAATATAAACTTTCTCAAATATGATTTAAAAATGTCATTCATCAAGGATTGAAATGTAGAAGGAGCGTTAACTAAACCAAATGGCATCACCAGAAACTCATAATGGCCATGATGGGTTCTGAAGGCTGTCTTGTGAATATCTGAATCATTCATGCGTATCTGATGATAGCCTGATCTCAAGTCAAGCTTTGAAAACCAGTTAGAGCCCTGTAGTTCGTCAAAAAGGTCATCAATCAAGGGAATAGGAAATTTATCTTTGAGAGTATGTGAATTCAAACTTCTGTAATCAATACATAGCCTCCAAGTGCCATCTTTCTTTTTAACCATCACAACTGGGGATGAATAGGAACTATTGCTCGGCCTAATAAGTCCAGTATTCAACATTTCTTCAATAATTCTTTCCAGCTCATTTTTCAAGTGATATGAATGTCTGTAGGGTTTCATACAAATAGGTTTGGTGTTAGGTTGAAGTGGAATTTTGTGGTCATGTGTTCTTTGAGGTGGGAAAGGAGGTTCATCAGTGATGATCATAGGAAATTTTTGGAGGAGCTCAACAATGGCAGGGGAAAGATTGGAATCATGTTTATGGGAAGGTGACATGTGAAGGCATAATAACATGGTGGTTTGGGCATGAGAACTTTCTTTATCCATTGATTTTTTATCAATCATTCTTACTTCATCTGGCTTGATGCCTTGCCATATGTACAACTTGTTATTATAATGAAACTTCACCTGCAAGTGTTCCAAATTCAAAGTAACTTCACCTAGACCTCTCATCCACTGAGCACCAAGGACTACTTGACAGCCCTCTAAAGGTAGCAGAAGCAATTCAACCGGCATCTTGCATCCCTGGCATTTTAGCAAAACATCTTTACAAATTCCTGACCCATTTAATTTTTCCCCATTAGCCACTGTTACTTCATACACTTTGGATTCATCAATTTTCAGTTTGAGTTTTCTGGCCAGTTCTTAATTAATGAAGCTGTGAGTTGACCCCGAGTCAATTAAGATTTGCACTGGTTTTTTATTAATGACTCCTTGAATTTTGATAGTAGATAATGCTAGAATGCCACACATGGCTTGGAGTGTTATGGAGAGTGTCTCTTCTACTGCAGATTCTTCTTCTGTCTCACCCAACTCTTGTATCACCTGGTCATTTGTTTCTTCATCTCTAAGGGTCATTACACCTTCTAGCACATACACTCTGGGAGTAGGGCATTTATGGTCTCTATGCCACTTCTGTTTACAACCATAGCATAAACCTTGTTTCCTCATTTCAACAATTTCAACAGGGGTAAGGCCTTTGGTACGAGTTGAGTTTTCCACAATGGTAGTGGTTTCTTTAGGGTTTGAGGTAGGTTAGTGACTTAGAAAAGGTTTAGTGGATGAAGTGGGAGCAACTTGGGTAGTTTTTGATATTGGTGGGTTGCTGTTTTTGGTTCCTTTCTTTACTTGCATATACTTACATTCAAACATCTTGGCCAAAGCAACAGCTTCTCTGAAATCATGAGGTCTAGAGGTCAATACATCATATCGAATTTCTTCTTTTAAGCCTCCAATGAACCGGTCTAGCAAGAATTTAGAGGGTAGGGTATCAATTACAGCCTGCAACTGCTCAAATCTACTCAGGTATGCTCTAACAGTAGTGTACTGTTTCAGCTTGGATAAAGTTTCATAGGGTCGCTCCATTTCCTCCGTATTAAATCTCACCAGAATCTCTTCTCTGAACACTGGCCATAACTCATGATTCTCAATAGTATTGGTATACCAGTGAAACCATTGTAAAGCTTCTTTTCTCAATGAAAACGAAGCAATTTCAACCATTGGTTTTCATCAGTATGATGAAAACGGAAGTACTGCTCTATCTGCCTTAACCAATCTGTAACACTTTCATCACCCGTGAAGATAGGAAAGTCCAATTTCATGGTAGGAATGGACTGACGATAGGCTGGGGAATAGTAAGGGTTGGATTGTACATGAATATGATAGTTGGGGTAGTAGTTTCTTGGTTGAAATGGTGGTTCTTGCGGCCTTAGAGGGGCGTTCATTTGCATAGGATTGTTTCTTGGTGGATAAGTGGGGTAGTTTCTTGGCAGTGGTATATTCGGTCTATTAGGAGGAACCATATTTCTAGGGTTTGAATTTTGCATCGGCGTATTAGGAGGAGGAACATTTTGACAATATGGGAATGAGGCTGTGGTTTGAGGAGGAGGAGGAGGAGGTGGTATTGAAGTGGATGCTTGGTCTCGAGATTGCTGCCGCGCCAACACATTCAGGACATTTCCTAAACCCTCAATTCTTTGCATGAGACTGTTCATAAGAGCATCATTTTTATTGTTGTACTCATGTTGCCGTTGCCACTGATGATCAGAATCTTGATCTTGAATGATTTCTTGTACTGGGTTTTCTGAATTTCCAGGATCGAATTGTGGATTTGTGTTGAAACTCAACTCGGTGACCGGTTCTGATACCAAATTGGAAGGCACTGATGGGTTTGGAGTGTTTGCCATGGAGATTTGATGTGTTTTCAGTGAAAAAGAAGGTGTTTGACAAGTTTGCAACAGTGTTTGAGGAATTGCTTGAAGAAGAAAATTCAAAAGACTGTGCACAGTAATGTTAATGCACACAAGGAATTGTTACTCAAACTTTCTTGTAGTTCAAGCAAGTGAAATGGTTCAAGAATTGGTTCAAGTATAAGAAGTTGATAGCAGAAATTTCGCATGAATTCAAGAATGAGGATCAAGCAACAGAAATGTTGCAAGAAAATAAAAGAATGATGCAAGAACGTGTATATTGCTTGTCATATGAAAAGTGGAAGACAGTAAAATGATGCAAATGCAATTTCAAGAATACAAGTATAGCTATCTTATTAAACTAAAGCTGAATCAAGATGAGAAATAAGCATTGGCAACTGCATTAAAAATGAACACTACGGATTACAAGTATTTGACAATTCAAAAGATGTATACTAACATCTGATACAGAAATAAGGAATGAAAGTTAAGTGCAGAATTATGAACAAGGATTGTAAATTGAAAAGATACAAGGGCTGAAGCAATTACCAGAACAAGAACTGAAAAGTAAGTATGTCAAAAAACTTAAATGAACATAATCTGAAATGAAGAGCAGTAATTCAACTACAAACAAAAAATAACAAACGGATTATACTAAGTACCCAAGTGCAAGAAACAAGGAGAATAACTGGAAGAAGATGATGATCAACACAGTAACAACAGAAAGGAGAATTTTTATTACTTTCAATTTCTTCACACCTTACAAATGTTACAACCTTTAGTTATATAGGCGCAAATCACAACATAAAGGATCAAATACACACAGCCTAATAACGGCCCATTCAAACTCCCTAACTAATGCACAGTAGCATGCACAAACATGCACAAGCCCATATCCCTTACATCAAAGCATACAACTATTTATACATTACTACCTATAATGTGCAGTTTATATCCATAAAGCTTGCTCCGCTGTTCTTCAATCTGGTAGCTGTTCTCCCTTCCTCCCTGCAATGGTGCTGCAGTCCCCATCCCTGATCAACCTGAGAAGTGTATGGTTGTTACAAGTGACCAGTCGTCTGAATTGTTCGTATGGTGACCGGAATCCTTGTAGACGACGTTCAAACTTTATGAGCATCGGGTGATGCTGTAGGCGGTGATAGGGGCCACGACCGAGTGTCATTGGGACAGCAGTGACGAGAGAGTGCTGCTGTGAGGTTGTGGCATTGAATGGTGGGGGTAGGCGGAGGCAGTTCGAGGTTTATTGTCGTTTGGTTCTTGATGAAATTCAGACGAATGGAGGCGATTTAGGGGTGCAGATTGATGACGTGGGGTTACATGAGGTTGGGGCTGCCACTAGCATTAACACGGTGGTCGGAGGCGTGGATGAGGCGATGGCGAACGATGTCGGATTGGGATCGAGCGCGCCTGGAAATAACGAACGAGAAGGAGTTTTTTTTTGGGGGGGCGGGGGTGGTTTTATTTTAGTATGGGTAATAAAGTTTATAAGTGTAATTTGTTAATTAATTTTATTATTTAATTATAGGAAATTGTAAATTGAACAACTTGCTTATTTTAGGTCTAAATCAAATGCGATCAGTCGCGTTTGATTCGTATCGATGAAAACTTCGTCATGAAGTTGGATTGGTGGCGATTGGATCTAGTTGAATTACTCGCTAAATCGATCATTGTTTAACTTAGATGAAAACCGGAACACCTCGGCGACAACTGCAATTTCAATGAGTTAAACTCACCTTTTTCTTAACCAGAATATTTTATAGTCTATAAGAATTGTTGATAGGATATTTGGATGATATACTATTTTTATCAGTTGTTTTGGTTTTATTCCCGCCCCTGCAGCAGATGACCTTACACACGCGCGCGCGCACCCACTTAGTAGCGGATGACCCATATCATATTACTATATATGAGATATGATGCAGGGGGACATATTAGAGAGTTCCAACAGGATTTCTCGTCATTGTTGAATTATTTTCTATAATATTCCTGTTATATGAATTATTGGATATTAAACCTGATTGTTGGCTCTATTGATTATGCCATTGTTATATGTTCAACTTAAACCCTGTAGAGTAGAAAATCAATAATCGATATTGGTTAAGCGTTTGGTAACTATTGGTCTCAAATTAGTATTTTTAAAATACTAAATTGACATTTGAGTTGAAGTTGGTTTTGAGATAGGAAAAGCATTTTGAATCTGAAATTTGGTTTCGAAAATATTTTATTTTAAAGGATTTAACTTCTATTTTGCTCCAACCTTTTTATCTGTCGTTTTCTAAGTCATTTATTTATATTTGATAATGTTTTAAGATTATTTATATTTAGTATTTTTGTAAAGATTATTTATTTATGTTTAATGTTGTTTTAAAGTTATTTATCAATAATTTAATATATTTTGAAAATCAATTATTTAAATAATTAATATGGCTTGAAATTAATAATAAGAATTTATTTATAATGTTTCGAAATAAATTATTATTATTATTTATAATGATGGAAAAGACTAGTTATTATTGTTTATGTAATAATGTTTTGAAATTATTAAATATTATTTTTAAGAAGTTTTGAAGTTAACAATTATATATCATTTATAATGTTTATTGTTAATAATTATTATTATGTATAGTGTTTTGAAGTAAATGATTTTTATTTATTTATATTGTTTTTGAGGTTTATAAATATATTTATAAACGGGCTTGGGTTTTATAAAGGAAATCTTATAAAATGATTTAAAGGCTTAAAGAAAGATTATTTACAAGGTAAAGTAGTTCTATAAATGGTTAGATATTTATAAATGAATTATAGAAATAGGTTTATAGATATATAAGAGGAGTACTGTAATTAGTTTTTTGGATTTGTAAAGAGCTATAAATGATTTGAGAAATGGTTTGGAGATGTTTATAAATGGTTTCTAGAAATTTATAAAAATATAAATGGGTTTAGAAATTTATTAAATGATTTATAAATGATTTTAGACTTGTATTAAAAGGGAATCTTTCTCTGTTTTGTGATTATATTTATACCGCTGAGATAAGTGTATGGATATTTTCCAAGTATTGAAATATAAGAGTTTATGAATGAATCTTTGTAAAAGTATCTTGATACAATTATTACAACTGGTTTTAACTAATAAAAGATTAATAAACAGGAGGCTAGTGTTTCCTTATGTGCTTAACCAATGTTGGTTTTCCCATTTGAAATAAATCCATGATTTGGATGTGTGTTTGTTAATAGTTAAATAGCCGACTATTAAATTTAGACCCAAAAATGTAACTTTGGAAATATCTAGGAATAACACGTGAGTTATATGGCACAATCATCTATGATGATGTTGAATTATGCGTATAAATCTTGTTTCGTTCTTCTAGGACAAACGATAAGGAAATCCATCCACTAATGGTTAGAAGGTGATTTTCGCTCTTATCTTTGACTGTTTATTTCCTATAGAACCGGGGTTGAGTTTACCAAAAACTATCGAATGTTGCTTCGAAGGGACTAGGATTGGATATATTATCCAAAAACCACTTCGATCCAACTTAAGCGTTGGGAAGTAAAGACATCCTAAAGATAATGAAATTGAAGACAGAGCTCTTTGAAGTGCAAGGGCTCCTTACTACTAATCCCGAGGGTGATTCCCAAAAATGGATGTAGCAGAAGTGGTGCCTTAGGTTTTGCTCAGTCCTAGAATGAACTTGTATGGATGAATGCTGGCATTTCATTTTTCTTGGAGGGCGGTGTAGCATTCCAAGTGGAAAGTGCTATATAAAGGTAAAACGTAGAGCCTCATCAACAGGGAAATTACAAAAATAAGGCATGCAACAGGGCCAAGTGGGTGGATCCCATCAAGGTATGGTCATTCCAAATCTAGATCGATTACTATCTACTCATGTATGCTTCGGGGCCCATTAACAAAAGAGGTTATCATATTCGGTATTACTAGTCAAATGTTAGGTCAGTCCTGTGTGGCAGGGGTACAAGATGTTCTTGTCAGACCCCGGTGCATTTTATCTAGGGATGTACCTTCAGAACATAGTTTCTTACGTTGTCATAGTATAGAATCTAATCTCCAATACGCGCCTTTATGGTTTTGATTATAGAACCTAGTATGTTCGAATTTAATTAATGTAACAATTTCGGCTATGATTAATAAGTATTTGAACTCTAACATTATTATAATATCACCGGATCTTCTATGGAGAAAATTTTGGTTATCGTAAAGTAAAACCCGTCCGTGTTTATATGCAGGTGGTCTACAAGATACTTTTGATTTCAAAGGGTTTTTATAACTTTAAAATCCAGTTGGGTGTGTTTTCCTTACGCTGGTTTATCGGATTAACTTGGGTGTTATTTATTATAATGCTCGGGTCAGACCGAGTATATTTACAGATTGCTTTGGATGCATTGGAGCTTAGGAGACGAGCTGGAGATCTTGAAGTTATATTTACTATATGTTTATTTTCCACTGCATTGTTGTGGAAATTATCGGTATTTCTGGGGACATGTTGTTATAACTGTGTAGGCTGATGATTATGATTTGTTGTTACTCTGATTGGATGTTTGTATATAATAGTTTCTCTTTTTTAAAGATCATTGATATATCTTATATATTGTTCCGCTGCGATTGTGAGATTCTATGTTGCTTTTAGATTCTTTTCTCTTCTTCTTTCTTCTTTCTTTTGCATAACTATCTGTCTTTGCATTCAATTTGGATTGAACATGTATGGTTTATTGTCTGCTTAAACTATTCAGAAAAAGTGGTCATTACGCTAAACCTGCTGCTACAACCACCCTTTGCTGTACACTTACCTCCTCACCAAACTTCCCCGGACTATCTCCACGAAGCGCTTCCTCCCCTCTACCAATTCGATAAATCGGCATTCAGCCCGCCACTTCAGCAACCAAATACATCAACCACAAATCCGCAATCACCTCAGAAAACTCCACCTCCTCTTCACCGAACAAAAACCGCTCCTCCAATCCCTCACCAAAAATTGCGGCCAATCCCTACCTACCTCCGCAAATCACTGCTTACCATCCAAAACAAACTCACATGCAACAAAAATCCAGCTCGTCACCATTTCTAATCATCATCTTCAATGCCTGAATAACCCAAATACATAATTTGCCACTCCCATCATGACCTTCCACAGGCCATTGCAATCGCCTTTTGCTACACAAGCCGCAACCCATGAATCACCGTAATCACTTCAATCGGCACCTCCAAACTATCACCTTAATAACCCATCATCAATATCCTCTGCAAAAACCACAACCAGACCCTACCCGCTACCAAATCGAACATAATTAAACCCCTCAACAAATCCCTAATCGCAATGATCGAGCAACCCCTATCTTCAAAACCATGACCGGCTAAAATCCTCTCATCATCCAGCTATCAATCCTATCTATGAACTAAAAAAAAATTCGCGACTCCAGCAAATAACCATTCGAACTCGAAGAAAAAAAATTGTTTTAAAAATAGATTTAGGATAAAAGAAATACGATTGTTTCTATTTTTGATTTCCATAAGTTTAGGCCCCGTTTGGTTTCGTTTTGAGTTTTGTTTTTTCAACATACATTACAAAATACAAGAAATTGTGGATTTTTTTTACAATTCTTAGCCATCGCGACGATGGACGGGAAATAGAGGAGACAAATTATTTTACATCCTTTTGTTATGTCTCGAAACACGACAAATTTTGTTTTCTATTTTCTATGTTAGTTTCATTTTTCAAAATTGTGTGTTTTTCAATCATACATAATAAATGCGAATTTTATTTAGATGAAAACACAATACTAAAAATAGCAAACCGAACGGGGCCTTAATTTTTGGGTTGAGAATAGTTTGAGGAGGTTGCATTAATTGATTTTGGATCGCTGATTCTTTTTGTGAAAGAAACGCACTTGGGCTTGCTTTGTTTTGTGGGCTGCGTTTAATTTTGTGGGCCGAGTCAAGTTTTTCTTCTTCTTCTTTCTTTTCCTTTATTTTTTTATGTAAAGCTAAAAGAAAAATTCATTGAATGGTTCGAGTTTAGTATATATATTTTTTAAATTGTTTGAACTTTCATTCTTCCTTTCTTAAAAAAAAAAGTTTTCCTGTTGTAATCACTTGAATAAAAAAAATCATTCGCAAAAAAAATACAAAAAAATATCTTGTTCAACACCTTTTCAGGTTACAAAAGCAGAAAACCAGAAGGACAAGAATTGCTTGCTAATAATTGCTCTGCTTTGCTTTCAAAAAGATTGCGCTAAAAAAGTCGCTACTTTTAAATTCATAATTCTACACTCTCTAGTATCGTGTTCTTGACTCTTGTTTTTATTTTCATGTATTGTTGATTACTTGCATTTTATATAAAATAAAAATTCATTTGTAGTTGCATTGTTAATTCACGTTTAGTTTCTGTTTTGCATCATTTCATATTTATTTTTATTTTTCTAAGGCAACACCGAACTTCACATAACGTGTTCATCATCCCTTCCTTGAGCCACGAATTGCATATCATTTTAAAATTTGACTAATTATAATGGTTAAACATTAGACTTAAGGGAGTCACGAGCTCATCTAGGGCAAAATTGTATCTTGACAAGTTGATTTCTTTTAACAATTTATTTCTTAGTGTTTAGGCTTTGGTAGAGCAATAATCATTTATAAATATTACGGTGATTCATAAATTTTATAGTGATTGTTTCTCTGAAGGTACTTAAATCTTCGGCTATGTTACTACGGTGATTCATGGTGCACCAATAACTTCTGTCCATTGTCTGGTTAAGAATGATTTTATTGAATTAAGTCAATTTTTAATTATATAGTTTTGGGTTAGGAGCTACAACGGAGAGAAAATTTGTAGTTAAGTCCTTGCATCCATTTAGTTACATTAGTTCATGCATATATAAAAAAACAAAAACAAAAACAATAAAAAATCCGAAAGTAAAAAAAAGTCACGTTTTACTTAACTTAGTTTTTAAACAAAATATAAAAAAATCTTTTCAAAAAAAACTAAGAAAAAAACAAGAACATTTAAAAAAATTAAATCAAAAAAAGCAAAACAAAAATAAAATTTCTTTTTGGTAAATATTTTTCCTTTAAAAAAACAAAAGAATTTTTTTTTTCACTTCATTCTCTTAACCTTGATCTTCACGTCTTTCTCCACTTGATCTTTTCACTTGTGCATGAGTGCCTGAACTCGTGACACAACGACCAATCGTTTAATCCGAATGAACGAACCTCCAACGATGGCTAATGAAAACCCTCCCCAAACTCTCATCTATGGAATCTTTTCTGACCGAGTTTCTATTCCTTCTTATATCATCTTATCTACCCCAATGGGTAATCACTTCGAAATTCATTCAATCATATTGCCACGCTCCTGAAATTTGGCAACTTTGAACATGATGACCCGTTCATATTCTTAGCAAAATTCGAACAAATCTATGCAACCATTAAACTTCAACAATTATGCGACGACGGAAACAAATTTAGGTTAATTCCATTCGCCCATACCGATTATGCTGAAAAATGGTTGTACAGCTTACCTTCAAACTCGATCAAAACTTTGGACGAATTCGTTAAAATTTTCTTAAAAAAGTTCTACCCCATGGAAAAATGACCAATATACGAAACAAAATTGTAATCTTCCATCAATTCAGAGGTGGACCTTTCAGAAAATACTTTGAATGATTTAAAGAGCTTTTGGTAAAATGTCTATATCATAATTTTGAAAATGGACTCTTTGCCAAATATTATACGATTGACTTGAAAATAGTTCATGAACCATGCTTAAATCGATTTGCTAAGACAATTTTGTCGCCCAATTTCACAATGATGCTTGGCAATTCATTGAGAACTTGGCTGAAAAATCATCCCAACGGGAATGTTCTAACAAGAAATTTATCAATTCACGATAGAACGCACGGTTGATAGGATCATCGTTGGCTTTGGAAGTGAAAATCGATGCGATGATCAATAAATTTGACAATGATTTCTCATCCAATCAAATGAACCAAGCTTCCCAACCATTGTGTTATAAATGTAACGATCTGAATCACATCGCCGATCAATGCCCTCAATCGTTAGAACAGCAACGCTTTTAACAAAGTTAAGAATGACCCGTTTTCTCCAACGTACAATCCCGGTTGGAGAAATTATCCTAACTTTGCATGGAACAAAAATAATTCTAACACGAATTTGGTTCGACCCAATTTCCAACCATTTTCGAACAATGCTTTGAATCCTCCTTTTCAGCCTAACCACTTTTAACAAAATCTTGTGCCTCCGTCTTAAAATCAACCGTAATAATCTTTCGCTCCCAAAGACGACAAACAAATGACTTCACATGAGAAAAGTTTTAAAACTTTGGCTAAAGCGACCACTCAAAACCTCCAATCAAATAGCAATTTGCAAAAGTTTTTAACATGTACATGAAATATACAAGTCAATCAGTTGCTACACTCGAAATGTAAATGAGTCAATTAGCAACTTCTGTGAGTGAATGTGACGAGGCATATTCCTAAGTTAGCCGGTTCTGAGCACTAGAAATCAAACGCAAACTCGAATCAAGCACATGTCATTCAAGATAGCAATATGAACCAATGAATGCTATCACAACTTTGTGTTCTCATAAATCGATAACCAAGTTGTCAATCTAAACGATTTGTCGAAAGCACCTCTTGACATTTAAAAAATGACAAGTGATTCTGAATAAAATACCGAGTCAAAACATCGAATCAAATTCTAATCCAAATTCTTCTTCTACTCAAGTAGACCAACCTATTGAGTATCGAATTCCATTTCCACATCGACTTCGACCTAAGAAACATTCTGATCAAATGGAGAAGATGTTGGAAATTTTCAAACAATTCGAAGTGAACATCCCTCTGTATGCTAAGTTTCTAAAGGACTTTTGTATTAAAAAACGACACACTCATGTACCCAAGAAAGTTTTCTTAGCTGCCGGTCTTAGCGAACTCTAGTCTCAATTAATTTTCATAAAATAAAACAATCCAGGATATCCGACAATCTCTTGCACGATAGGAGATAAAACAGTTAATAAATGCTTATTAGACTTAGGTGCGAGTGTCAATTTGATTCCTTATTCAGTTTACCAGCAACTTGGCTTGGATGAACTAAAATTAAGGAAAGTAACTCTTTGCCGATCACTCGATAAAGAAACGGGCGGGAGATATTGAGCACGAACTCATAGAAATTGGTCAATTCATAGTCCCTGCCAATTTCATCGTCCTTGAGACACAACCTATGAATAATCAAATGAGTCAAATTCCACTTATTCTAGGGTGACATTTCTTAGCCACTTCGAATTCCCTAACCAATTGTCGAAATGGTTCGATGAACATTTCTTTTGGTAACATGACTTTGGATTTTAACATCTTCAATCACAAAAATCAATCGAACGAAACACTTGACTAAAGTTGGAAGTTAGCTCCATTTAAGAAAATTTTGATAACAAAATAGTTGACGTTAACAACGAATGCGAGACTGAATAGAAACAACTATTTCAAGTCGAACCTAACTAGATCGAAAACGTGCTTTTGTTTAAACCCCTTAAGATTAAGTAAGAACTTCAACCAAATTCTTTGATTGAGCAACCTCCTTGGTTGGAACTCAAACCTCTTACTGATCACCTTAAGTATGCATACGTAGGTGACAATGAAATGTTTTCTGTCATAATCTCTTCAAAATCTTTCTCATGATCAAGAAACCGCCCTTCTTTCAAATCTATCAAAAAACAAAGAGGCAACTGGATGGTCAATTACTGATATTAAGGGTATTAGTTCCGCTCTTGTTCAACATCTCATCCACTTAGTTGATAAAGCCAAGCTTGTTCGTGATGCACAACGAACACCTAACCCAAAAATGAAGGATGTCATTCGAGACAAAATTCTTAAGCTCCTCAATAATGGAATCATATATCCCATCTCTGATAGTTCGTGGGTTAGCCCAATTCATGTCATGTCTAAAAAGTCTGGACTTACTATTATCACAAACGACGCTAACGAACTCATTCTAACTCGTACTCAAATGAGATGTCATGTTTGCATTGATTATTGAAAATTAAATGCTGCAATATGTAAATATCACTTTCCTCTTCCTTTCATTGACTAAATGCTCGTATGTTTAGCCGTCACAAATTGTATTGCTTTCTTGATGGTTATTTTCCGAGCGCTCCAGAAGGTCAAGAGAAAACGATTTTCACATGTCCCTTTAGCATCTTTGTGCATTGACGTATGTCATTTGGCCTTTGCAATGCTCCTGTTACTTTCCAAAGATGCGTGGTCAGAATTTTTCTGACATGATCGAATGCTTTCTGGAAGTGTTTATGGATGATTTTTCAATCTTTGGAAACTCCTTTTCCGATTGCTTACACCATCTCAAGATGGTTCTAGATCGATGTGAAGAAAAACACTTAATGTTAAATTAGGAAAAATGTCATTTCATGGTCAAACATGTCTTTGTCCTCAGACATGTCATTTCGAACAAAGGCATTGAGGCAGATAAAGAAAAAGTTGACATACTTGCGAATCTAACCATTCCCAAATCTGTCGAGGACACTCGTTTATTTCTTCGGTATACTGGCTTCTATCGACGTTTTATAAATAATCTTAGTAAAATTGCTCGACCTCTAACCGCTCTTTTTAGAAAAGTCGTTCCATTTGACTTTAATTATGACCGTGTTTCATGCTTTCAAACGTCTTAAAAATGAACTCATTTCCGCTCCCATCATTTGCTCATCTAACTGGGATCTTCCTTTTGAAATAACATGTAACGCCTCTAAATTAGCAATTGGTGCTGTCTTTGGACAACGCATCAAAAAATTCTTCATGTCATCAACTGCGCTAGTATGACATTTAAACAATGCTCAACTCAATTACACATCCATTGAAAAAGAGCTTCCAGCGGTAGTCTTTGCACTTGAAAAGTTCCGAGCTTATTTGATTGGCGAACACATTATGGTTTACACTGACCACTCCCTCTTAGGTGCCTTTTCGCTAAAAAGATGCTAAGTCTTATTTGATTCGTTGGATCCTTTTACTTCAAGAATTTGACATTACGATCAAAGACAAAAAAGGATCCGACAACGTCGTTGCTGATCATATGTCACATCATCCAAATGTACCATCTTCTTTACCTATTAAAGAGAACTTTCCTAATGAACTACTCCTTTCAGTTTCCATCGATCCATGGTATGCCGATATAGTGAACTATTTAGTCACTAAGAAAACTCCTTCATTGGACGAAATAAGATAAATACAAATTTCTTTCCCAAGTGAAATATTTCTATTAGGACAATCCATATTTGTTTAAGTACTGATTCGATCAAATCATTTGAAGTTGCATCCCAAATTGCAAAATTAAGAGTATTCTTATGTTTTGTCGTGACCAAGCTTGTGGTGGTCATTTCGATCCTAAGAAAACAGTGGAAAATGTGCTTCAATGTGGTTTACCGACCTACATTTTTCAAAGATGCATTCGAATTCTGTAAAACTTGTTGTTGTTGCCAAAGACTTTATAGGACCGTTTCCCAACTCTTTCGAAAATTTGTACATTCTTCTTCTGTTGATTACGTCTCTAAATGGGTTGAAGCGATTCCATGTAAAACAAACGACAACAAAGTTGTTGTGAATTTCATAAAAGAAAACATCTTTTCGAGATTTGAAATACCTCGCACAATAATAAGTGATAACGGAACCCATTTTTGTAATCGATCATTTGAAACCCTAATTAATAAATATTCGATAACCTATAAGTTATCCACTCTTTATCATTCTCTTGTAGTCAAGTTGAAGTCTCAAATCGCCAAATCAAGCAAATTTTGGAGAAACTGTAAATAAAAATCGAAAAGATTGGTCATAAAAATTGACAGATGCACTTTGGGCTTACACAACTGCATATAAAACTAATCTAGGGATATCTCTTTTTAAGTTAGTATATGGTAAACGTGCCATTTACCTGTCGAACTTGAATATAATGCTTTATGGGCGATAAAGAAAATAAACTTTGATCTTGAAAATGCCGACAAAACAAGAAATTACAAATCATCGAAATAGAGGAAATTTGGAACGACGCGTATGAAAATGATAAAATTTACAAAGAAAAAACAAAAGTTTTCATGAAAAGTCAATCTTAAGAAAAAAATTCACTAAATCGGAG
This sequence comes from Allium cepa, assembly GCA_030765085.1. Taxonomy (NCBI): domain Eukaryota; kingdom Viridiplantae; phylum Streptophyta; class Magnoliopsida; order Asparagales; family Amaryllidaceae; genus Allium; species Allium cepa. The sequence goes on along the minus strand of CM060938.1, from coordinate 440,998,525 downwards.
GGTTTTTTATGACTCTTGACTATATTTGTTCCCTAGGAAATTGAAATCAAGGTGGACATGACCATACATAGTACGTACTGCTTTTCCACATAGTGCCATAGAAATAGAATACACTAGGGATGGATTGATTTTTAAAGTCAATGGTCATCGTTTAAACCTTACTTGGAGTTGCCGAGTGATCGAGAGGAGGTGCTTATGATTCATCATGAGCCTCACTATGTTTAATAAGAAATTGTAACCTCTTTTGAAAATATGTATTTATTTTTCTCTGTTAAACTCAATATATCATGCACTGACTATGGGAACACAGTCAAAATCAAGTGCAGGGGGAGTCTCATGTTTATTTTTCTTTTTCATGTTCTTTGGCATTTTCTTTCAAAAACAAAAAACCCAACGCAAATTTTTTTTAGCATATTGATTTACTTTTAAAGAAACACGATAGAATATGTTTTTGGGTGTTAAATTGAAATTTTTGAAAATTACCCGCCTCAACAAAAATGAAAATAAAAGTTTGATTATAAGTAACTATGGTGTAACTAGTATACTGGAAGGTTCATAGGTGATAATTACGAAGTATATCTTAGTTGTAATCTTTGTTTAAAAGAGTGTTTGATTTAAAGTAAAGGCGATAACATTTTTGATCTTCTAAGTGGTGCTAAGATGATTTCTCATAACTCACTATTTTCAAAAAAAAAGAAAAAAAATCAAAATAATAAGAAACACCTATGTACGCTCGCCATGCTTTGTACCCTTCTCACACTCGCCATGCTTTGTACCCTTCTCACTAGAGTCCGATTGTGATGGTAACATAATCATTGTTGGAGTTTCGATGAGTAAAAAGATTAAATTTTTTGATAGTAACCAAAACTTATATCTAACTTACTTGTGTCAATTTATAAGTAAATTCTTCATTTTTAAATTTTTTCAAAAACTTGCATCATGTAGTCGTATTATATTTTACATATCGCATTTGGATTTTGTGGGTAGTATCCGTTGAAAACCCCCACGAGACAATACTCGTCCTACTATGGACACCCAGAGGTTTAACGCCTTGTTGCATACATTTAATGCAAACGTGTTTCATACTAAAACATATTTATCCTAATTTTAGTTTATTCAAGATGAATAAAAATATAAGTGTGAGGTATTGATATATATATATATATATATATATATATATGTAAAAGTGTATATTTATACTCTCATATTTAAATATTATTTCGTTAAAATAAAAGGCAAGTTAGGATGATTTTACATGTCAAAACCAAAAATACAAAGGAATTTCAAATCATCATTCATACATCAACATGTAGGCAAAATGGGAACTTTTATGTAAATTAATTTGAAGAAAATTTACTTGCACATTTTTAATTTATTTTATATGAATATTGGACTCAAAATGGGAGAGGCCTATGCATGCATATACATAAGAAATCAAAAGAATGAGAAGTGGATGGAAATAACGCAACATGGAGGAGTTCACATGCCCACTTACTTATGGACCACAATTAAAAGCAAATGCACAAGTTAGTGGAGATTAAAAGCAAAAGCACATGTTGGTGGAATTCATTATTTCCTTAATGATTACTTAAAGGCTACACAAACTAAGGGTATTTTGGGTAGCTCTCTAAAAATGAAATTAGGGTTTTAAAAATGTATAAATACCATTTATGTTTCATATAATTTTTTTTAATTCTCTTTTATGCAAGTTGTAGTCACAAAATCAATGATAAATAAAATTGCTTCTTAAGCCTTTTCTTATTTCCTTTCGTTGCCTACATGGTTTTCTTCCTTTCATGTTATATTTTATTTCATGCTCTTTTATTAATTTTATACTTTTTTATTTCATGTTAGTAGTCAGTTTTTTATTCATGCAATTAGTTTAAATTTATTTTATGCAAGTAGTTAGTTCTTTTTTCTTTTAATTGGCTCTTATTTTCCTGGCTTTTTATGCTTAAATCATTTTGTGTTGACATGAATTCAATTATGAGAAGTTAAACCACTTCAATTTAAGGGTAATGAAGCTTTCATGAATCATACTAAATCAACATACAATGGTTTCATTTGTAGTCTCTTGTATGGTGTTTAATATACATTAATAATGATGGTAGCTTATGTTTTTTAGTGAATTTGATAGCCTATGTTGACATCTCAAATAGGCTATGCTTAATCCAATATAAACATAAACTATTTGATCATTTGCCTAAGTGATTTTGATCATGAAATTAAAAGTAGAATCATTTGATGTTATATATTCCTAATCTCAAAATAGTAAATAGATAATGCTTAGATTATATTTTATTTTTAATTACATGTTCATTTTCATGAGATTTTAGAAGTCGGTTTGATTGATGTGCTGGAGTTTGATGGTTTAAGTTGTGCTACTTAATAGCATAAATAGGCCATGCTTATAATAAGGACATCAATCATTTCTACTTGAATTTAAATGAGTGACTATAGATTCATTGCTTGATTTATATAAAACATTGAAAAGTAGATTTACCTCTAAATTATTCCTTAATCTCATAGTTTTATTCTCATTTTTATTCTATTTTTTACTTTAATTTTTCTACATTTTTAATTAGAACTCATTTCAGTTTTGGGCTAATTTGATTGAGTAATCTTAGAATTGACTCTTTCCTTATGGATCGACCTATACTCGCATTTGTATTGCAATAGTACTCCGCGTGCTTGTGGTTATTATCACATTTTTTGACAGTATCCTAATCGATATAATTTTCCATCACGAACAATTGACACTCTTTCCTCCTTAGGGATCGACCAGAATCAAACTACACAACACACTGTACTAATGAACGATCAATAACTCAACGTCTACATGTCCAATTGACATGAAACTTTGAGGCTAAGCATAATAAAACATATAGAAGCTCCCATAGAGATAGCACCCCCAAAATCACCAATAATAGGGATCGGCCCTGATCCTCATTTCTTGGGATTTAGGCCATGCAATTTTTCTTGTAGGCCCCTATGGCCTTGAAGGTCATTCTGTTGAGTTTTCAGGAAGATATTTCACTATTTTCTTCTATAAACACAGACTTAATTATTCATTTTCGAGATCTTTACACTGCTTGTTGCTTTGTACTTTTTTTGACTAAGGATTCTAATCCAATTCCTGTTGTACTTAGTTTAAAAAGTAGTTAATAAAGCTATCTCTTCAAATTGGACATGGGCAAACAATGCCGAACCACTATAAATTATCGTGTCTCTACTGTTTGCTTGCTTTTTATTGCTTTACTGTTATATTATCTTTGTTTACATGTATTATTCTTCATTTATTCCTTTACTACAAATATCTTGGGTGTTTATGCCAATTTTTAATGCAAACATTTTGGTGCTTTTACCGAGAACTAAGATTCTTAGCTTCATCTAGTTCCCTTTGTTGCTTTTGGATTACACAAATCTAAGGAAGAGAACTAAAATTATGCTAAAATAGTTTGTCTGTTCTATTCAGATTTGCAAAAGTCTAAAGAAGCTCCAGAAATACTAGATCTACCTCTCAAAATATAGAAGGAAACGAGAACGCTACCATCCAACAAGGAGGTCAAAGCAATCTACTGGTAGATGTTAATGCTACCAATCTAGTTGATGTCCAGAATCTAGATGATTCCGTCACAAGAGCTGATTTTCAAAATTTGATGAGAGAGCTCATGGATAGCCATCGATAGTCGAACCAGCAGATTCAAGCCAATATCAATCTAATGAATCAACTCAAGGATCAACAAAGAGGAAAAACTAAGGAGCCAACTCCGTTTTCTGCATCGGAGAGCTTAACTTCATTATATGACTATCACAGGTGCAGACGTCGCAAAACTGATGGATATCACGTAGAAGCGTCAAGACATCAACACAGAACCATTCTTGGGCTACCAGGACTGACCGGACTCGATCCCTCTATATGGATCGAGGCCGATCGCTCCTCTAGAGGAGGAGCCTTACCTTTTTCTGGTGGAATTCGAACTTGAGCTACAGCAGTTGATCTGGATGCTGGAGTTCAAGTAAATGCAGACTAGTTACCTATCTAGAATGATGATGATGTGAACGCACTTCAAGAGGATGTTGAGCTAAGAAGGCATGGAATGGCCCTTAGACATCGATCGGACCATTCCTGTGCGGTGAAATACGACTACCCCTTGGCTCCATCTATCCAAATGTTGGACTTGACGGCTATGATCAAGCAGTTAGTAGGAGAGAGCCAAGGCTTGACTAATGACGATTGGAGGATCTTAAGGAGCCATACCCCATTCGTGGACAATATCCTACACGTGGAGTATCCAAGGAGGTTCAGCATGCCATCGATGCCTACCTATGAGGGAGAAACAGACCTCGGGTAATACATCTTGAGATATGAATGGCTAATGGATTCCGCATGAGCTGATGATGCTATAAAATGCAGATGTTTTCCTCTTACACTCTCTAGCATAGCAACAATGTGTTTATGAGATCAATCTCTAGATTTGACGATTTGGCAATGAAATTTGTGGAGCAGTTCTGTATGCACGCAACTCGCCCAAAGACGTAATGTCCCTATCAAGCGTGATCTAGGCTCTAGGAGAATCATTGAAACGCTATCTGGAGAGATTTCATACAGCCATCATAGAAGTCAGTAATCTGAATGACTATTCAATATCGATGGCTGTAACAAAAGCGAGTGACCCGAAATTCGAATTTGGCAATTGGTTAGCTAGCAAATCACCAATGACGTTGGGGCGTTTCTACACAAAAGCAGCTTAATATTTGAGAAAAAGAGCAAGCTAGATGATCTAGAAAGAAGGATGTTTGCGGGATGGAGTAAAGAGGGAGTGCAGAGTAACATCACGGTGAAACTTTCCGAGGAGAGTTCTGGAAAAGTTCAAGTAAGTGTCCAAAATAAACCGGATCGGCAAAAGAAATGCAGTGATAGGAGCTATGAACGAAAGAGGGATTCTGGAAATGGAAAGTATAGGATTCCAATATATGATACCTACACACCACTAAATACATCTCTAGCGAACGACTACTTGTTTACATGCAATACCATATAGTAAAGGAAGCCACCTCCAAAGGAATCAATGGAGAAACAAAAGAAAACTGGAAAATATTGTCGGTTCCATGAATGTTATGGTCACAACACAAATTATGTAGGCATCTGGATGTCATCAAGGAAACTGATTTGGAATAGAAAAGTTCCATAGTTTGTTAACACTCCGCAGGATAGCGGGCAGAGGACATCCTACCTCAACCGAGGACAAGCGCCACAAGAGGCTGAGGAGCTTGTGTGGACTAGTGGAAGATTAGCGATCAATACAATAGCTGGAGGACCACATCTGGCTGATAAGAGCTGGCACGAGATGGAGTGCTATGATAGTGTGATCATGCATATGAATTTTGAGTGTTGTTCAAATACAGAAGATGGGGACTCCGGCTAAATAGGAGTGTACAATGGAAGATGACAATATATTCAAAAACAGAAATGCAGATAAGGTGGAGGCACCAATGTGATGACCTGTTATTTCGTACCATTCAAATCGACAATAATCCACACATGTCAGACTTGAATGATGCAAAACAACAGATTGTAAATAAATTTGGAGCAAATGAAATCAAATACACAGAATCACAAACACAGAAAAATCAGAATAACTCGCAGCGGAATATAAAACACCATAGCAGTTCATGAAGCTACTATAACAAAGTCTCACAACAAATACATCATATCAGTCTGAAAACAACATAATAGAAATCCTAAATACAAATAAGTTCACTAATACATGAGATAAACTAGAATAGATGAAACTGAAATAGATATAAATATAGATAGGCAGAATCTCCAGCAAAGACCAGGTCCAGAAAGAGAATCCAAAGCTGTGAATACTAAGGCTGACCCGAGCGTAAAGCAAAACACAAAACGCTCGAGTCAGGACATATTTACTTATATAATGTAAACCAACTCAAGTGAACTGTAATAAAGATACAAGTAACTTAAAGGATGCCTGGGATCGTCCATCCTCTAAGAATCCGTTAAACTATTTACTATGTAGTAATATTGCGCTATTATAATAATGTCTACAGTAAAATAAACTTACTTTAAAATAGCATTAAGGAGTGACCCAATATTCCCCTTAACACATAATATTCTCAGTAGTCCATCCAGTATCAGCGTATCTCCAGAACGGGAGACTATCCTAAATACTCCATGGGCTACGGGAGAAAAACAAACTCGTAGTAAAGGCTCGGTATGGTTGGTGACACGACACATAAGGCAATGCCAGGGTAGATATACCAATTACGCACATGGGCTGGCGGTAACGTAGCAGCCACTACGTCCACCCTAAACAACACTCCAAAAATTAAGGGGTGCACCCAATCAATCACAACAGTAATAGAATGGTATCGAAGAAGTGTGTCCGACCAAGGGATCTACCCCTTTTGGCCCGAGATCGCTCCTGTTTAACAGCCAACTCACGGTAGTCGGGTCCACGTAATGTACCTCAAGAGCGTCGTCACCATCCTACTTCATTCTAGAATCTCCACGGCGTACACAATTGTTAAAGTGGCTTTTGGTATCGACAGAGAGTATGTCCATATCCGATCCCGGTCTCTTTAACAACCAATCGTTATTATAACCCGTGGTTATAATGTAAAAATGGTATTCATATTTCAGAAAAAATCAAATATCAATTCAACAATTCAATATCATTTCAAATCCATTTCAAAATAATCAAAATATCATATCTTTTCAGAACCACATTCATTTTATTCAAATTTAAAATACCATTTCAATTCATATTTCAAAATAGTTTATATATCAAAACAAATACTCCATTTAAATCATTAAAATGAAGTTATTATATTTAATAATTAAATTATTAAATTTCCAAATTTTAATCTTGTTAAATCCATTTATTCATTCAAGTTTATCAAAATAGTGAAAATTCCACTTTCACAGCACTTAGAAAATGCTACGGAAAGTTATGTTTCAAAATAGTGCAATTAACAAATGACAGCATTAAAAATGCTGTAATAGGGTTGCTTAGTTCAAATAAAACCTTAGTTAAATTCAATAATTACGGTACTTACAAAGTGCTATAATAGCCCTTAATTCAATTTAGTCATTTAGTTCATTTATATCAACTACAGCATTTACAAATGCTGTAATATCCTTTACATTGGAAATAATAACATTTCCAAATGCTGTTAATTAAATTCCAAATATTAAATATAATTTCACAAGAAATTAAATTTTCTATTTAAACCATTTTAAATTTATAAAATCATATATTTTCACTTTTAAAACAATCATACAATTACCCTTATATTCATGATTTTATAAAGTGAAATTTTCGTACAAAAATCAATATTTAACAATAATTTACTTATTAAATTCAAACATTCAATTTCAATTCATTATAATTAAAATTTTAACTTAACATTTAAGTTTAAATTTCCAAATATAACCGATTTTCATTTTATTTACTTAAAATTCATTTTTAAACAAAATTCACAAATTTCCAATTTAAGTTATATTTAAAAATTCAACTTAATATTCATTAATTTGACCTTTTAACTTATTCAAAAGCCATTAACACTTTATAAAAATCATTTTAAATTCATTTTAAATCAAATTATCATATTTTTCTACTTAATTTAAATTCCATTTATAACCAAATCATAATTTCCAAAATAACTTATATTTCAATTTTCTAACTTTACCATTAATTTATTTCACTTATGAATTTTAGAAAATCAATAATACTTTACAAAATAATTTTTATTTAAGTTTAAATCAAAATATTATAATATTTACATTTCTAAAATACTTTAAAAATTTTAGAAAAATAAATATTAACCACGGGTCTGCATAAAATTTTCTACCCTAGGTAAAGTGATACGGATAATATATCATTTCAATCCGTATTTTACAAAGAAAACACGGGTTTTATCATTTCAAACCCGCAGTCCCAAGTAAAATGAAATAATTAAAAATCGTTCAGGCCTATCATTTCAGCCCATAACGATTTTTCCCTATTCTAAAGTCCGTTCGGCTATGTATCATTTCAACCCATAGTGATTCTAATCTACGGGGAACTTGCAGTGTAACAAACTGATATAAGTAACAAAATAGCATTATATAACAGTAACAGATGATATAACATGTGTATAAGCATGGGTGAACATCATATGATCATAGCCGCAGATATAGCATGGTGATGCGGTTTACAGATTCAATTGTGATCAGTTTACTAGTCATATAAGTATAAATTTGTCTGGTGAGAATTACTCACTTGTATAAGCTGGAGATGACAACCAAATACACAAAACAAAGATCTTCAAAGGCACGAAAGCACGACTACAATTTGAGTGTGGGAGTGCCAAAGCTAATTGCCTTGTCACATAGCAAACAAAACAAAGTATAATATAAATTTTCAAACCAAACTATTATTAAACAATGCTAGAAATATATGCACAACACATAGCCAAACTTTTTGCATTTGCATTCAACAACTCTAATACTCGGCCATGGATTGGAAAAGCACTGCTAAGGTAAGGATTTAGACCAGGTTAAGGGTACAAAGAGTCAGCCATACATAAATATAAAGGATTAGAAGTGATGTGTGCATGTACACATAAATTCAAGGCAACTAATGGATTTCTATGTAATCAATGGCTTCGGCCAATGCATAATCATGCACGGCCAGGTCTGGTAGTGGACTGGAGGTGATGTGGTAGGTGTCTTTGGTTCAGGTTTGGCTGGTGGTGATGATGCAAGGGTCGGCCAAGGTGGTGGGTGAGGCGGTGGAACAAAGGGTGAGCTCGGTTATGATGTAAAGGTGGAGTTTGCTTAAATTTTTGGTGGATCTTCAACATAGAGGGCCACAGCCATGGAAGTACAGTGCGCTGGAGGAGATGGTGGCTGGTTATGGTAGTGGTGGAGGCGGCTATGGTGAAGGAGGAGGAAGGGCGAACACATGAAGGTGAAGCAAATGCAAGAATTCATAACAAAACAAGTAAAAGAGTGAAAAAAGAATGAAATTTTTTACCAAACTGTAACATCCCGGAATTTTTAACAATATCAATTTAATAATCTGTAGTTAAAATTAAATTGATATTGATATTCTGTTAATAATTATTCAGATAAATTTAATAATCTTCTTCAATAATTATTTAAATTGGTTATTTTATCTTTTAAATAATAAATTGATTTCTATTTACAATATAAATATATGATTTTAAATGTAATAAGAAAATATTAAAGTCTTTAAATTAAATTGGCTTAAGTTTTAAATTTAGAATAAATTCAACAAATGATTTCATGACTTAATAAATGGATTATTTATTTGATAAAAATATAATTTCTTGTAAAATGATTTTAATTTAATAAAAAGAGATTTATAAAAAAACAATATTGTATCGACTTTTTAAATAAGTATGTATAGAATTTGTAGTTTTTTTTTTATTTCAAATTGAATTTATGTTTATAACTTGATTTGAAAAATATTTGATTTTGAATTTAGTTTGAATTTAAGTTCAAAAGTAAAATCTTCATTGTTTTAATTTTTATTTGTATAAGTTTATAAATATAATTTGTTTTGTTTTCATTTATAAATTCATACACATATTCAAAATTCAAATTAACAACTTAAACTAAGCTAATACATGCATTAACTTGTAAATATAAATACTAATTATCTTTAATGGAAATACAAGTGTTAAATTCTTATGCATTCAATTTGACAAATATTGTTAAGTTGACAAGTGTTAAAAATTTTATTTTTATTTTTCTTTGCTTTCTTTAAAATCTTAAATGCATTTAGTTAAGTTTACATATTCATTTCATATTACATTCTCTTTCCTTAATCAAATGAAGACCAAAATTCATTTTCATATTAACAATCCACAATCAAAATTCTGCATATACAAACTCCTCATCAAATTAAAATAAACCTGCACAATCAAAATCTGCATGTCCACAAACCTGCATTTACAATCAAAGATCAAATCTGCATTCACAAATGCATATAAAATTCAACAACAAATCTGCATATTCCAAAACAATGTTCTAATCTACATATTCAAATCCCAAACTTGCATATCCCATTTCCTCAAATCAAGTGAAGCCTGCACATTGTTTTTCTTCTTCTTTCTGCACTCTGTTTCAAAACTGGGTTGAACAAACATCTGCATGCATGAGGGTTAGCAATTGCATTTACATCTACATGCAAGTAAATTGAGGATCATGAGTAACTCAGATTTCAACAAAGGAAGCACACCTGCATTTTTTATAAAGTCAAGCCTGCATTTCTGTTGTTTTCTGCAAATTTCAAAATGAACAATAGGGGGTCTGCATTCATCAAAGGTGAGTAACAATTTATTTTAAAAACTAATTTAAATTGATATAGTTGTTCAAATTGTTTACTGATGAGCATGATGATAATGTCTGTATATAAGTATGAGTTTGAACGCCTGCTTGCTATTTATGGTTTCTTTCATGATCTAGATTTCCAGACTTAAAAATATAATTCAAAATTCATGATCTCAAGATCTAATCTATGTTTAGATGTAAATTTCAAATAAAACATGTAGTATATCCTAATTAAAGTATTAGATTTTATTTAGGATAATAAACTTGTTTCTGGACTCTGAGAATCTGTAAGAACGTCATGCATGTTCAATTTTATTCAAACCCAATCTAAATAATATGATAATTCAGTAATACAAATCAAACATATAAACTGAAACTTGAGTTTTAGATTAAGTATCAGGATTTTTAAGTGCATGTGTCGGTTGTAGTTTTTTCTTGAACAAACTTATGAATCTGTGCAAATTCTATTGATCTTTGAATTGGAAAATTTTGAAGTTCTTATGAGTTATTAAGCATGGATCATAGATCCTTGTAAAAATCAGAGAAGTGGATATAAATTTCTAGATTGATTGCAGTTTGTATTTTTCTGAATTGAACCCTAGTTTTCACTGCATCCTTGAATCAATCAATTTCGGGACATAGGGTGGATCGAGTGTTCTAGTTTTTGGTGTAGGGATAGTTGGTGTGTAGAGTGACTGGAGGCCGGAGGGGTTGAACGCCAAGCGGTCGGAGCAATTGGGAATGGACGTTGACAGGTTTCGAGTTGAAACCTGTAAAAGATTTTCCAGGTTTTAAATTAGGGGCAAATTTTGAATTATTGATTATTGGTTCAATTTGATGGTTGCTGTGGGCATGCTTGTGTTTATGGAGGTTGCTGAATCATCAATGATGATCGCCAGAGGTGGTGTTCGCCGTGCATATACACGGCGACAAGTTTTCTGATATTTTATTTTGGGTTGGGAGTGTTGCAGGGATGGCTCGAAGAAAATAGGAAGAGAACCCGAAGTAGTAGCATGTGGAACTCGAAGTAAATGGGGGAAAAACCCGAAGCAAAATTTTGTTTTTCGGGTCAACCTGTAGTTTACAGGTTACTCATTAAGACTGTGTTTGATTTTTAAAATCTGGGTTTTCAAATTTTAAAATCTATAGTTATAGGTTTTAAATAAGGTTTAGGTTTAAATTTAATTCAAGTTTGAATTACTAATTTGAATTTAAATTCCAAGTTTTGAGTTGAAACCTGTTTTTCTGTTTTCTTTAAATCTGGGTTTTAAAATTTTAAATCTGTAATTTATGTTTAAAACAAAGTTTAAGTTCAAATGCAATTCAAGTTTGCATTACTCAAATTCCAGGTTATAAAATAAAAATAAAAGTTTAAATTTTAACTTAATTAACTATTTTATTTTGGAAACATTTAATAATAAGATTTTAAAATGTGAGTAAGATTTACAGATTTATTTTAAATCTGGAAATTTTAAGTTTAAAAATAGAGTTCAGTTTTAAATTTAATAAGAAGATTTAAATTTGAAAGTTTTAAACTTAAAATGAATTGAAACTTCTAAAATTTTGAAATAAATTTAACCTCAAATTCTTATGATTGCATTTTTAAGTCAAACTTTTGTTTTGACTTGTAATTTTAAATAATTTTTAAATTATTTAAAACTTTGATAAGTTTTAAAATTTTTCTATTTTAAACTTGAATTTAAATTGAAATTTAAAGGGAAATTTCTAAAGTACTTTGTTTTGAATAATATTGTTTAAAACATAATTAAGTTATGTTTATTTTGAAAATTTGATTAAGATTTATGTTTTAAAAATTAATTAATAGGTAATTAAGATTAATTAATTAATTTAATTAATTATTTAAATTTGGAATTATAATTGATTAATGATTAATCAATTTAGAATTAAGATCACTAATTTAGGTATTAATTAATGATAAATGAATATTAATTATGTAATTAAGTTTTAAATTAAGGTTAATTAATTTAATAATTAACTTTAATTAATGAATGATAAAGATAATTTAAATGGTAATTAATTTAAGTCAATTACCTTATAAAATAATTTGAGGATGGTTAATGAAGGTCATTAACCATGATTATTTAACAATTAATTAACGTAGTTAATTTTTATAATTAATTAGATTAATTAATTTAATAATAATGATTTATTAATGGTTAGAGAGTAATTACTTGATAAAGTAATTAAGAAATTAATTACTTAATGTAATTAATTTAATTTAATAAGATTGTTTATTTTAATTAATTAAGTTTAATTAATTATAAACACTTGAGTTTTATAAATAATTACTTTATGTAATTAATGATTTGGAAATCACTTAGTTAAGTAATTATTTAATCACTGATTGTAATTAAGGAGATGTTTAAGAATGAGTAATTTGGATTAATAATTTAGTAATTAATCAAGGTATTAATTGAGAAATTAATTTAAGGATAATTAATTTGGTTTAATATAGTAATTAAGTTAGTTAATTACTTAGAGTAATTAATTTAAGGAATAATTAAGGATCATTAATTATTTAATTAACGATGTAATTAAAGCTGATTTATTATGATTAATTAATCAATAATAGGTAATTAATTAATGTAATTAATTAAGGATTAATGTAATTAATTATGATTATTAATTAATTGAGTAATTAAAGGTTAATTGCTGTTTGGTTGTGAATAATTAATTTTGTGAAATTAATTAAGGATAATTACATGAATGTAATTAAGGATAATTAATCAAGAGTGATTAATTAAGGTGATTAATATTGAATGATTAATTTATTGTAATCAATTAAATGTTTGAGTAAGCAAGAGATATAGTGATGAAGTAATTAATTTAATTTATTTTTAATTAATTATAGATGATGTAATTAATTTAATTCATTTTAAATTAATTAGAATTGGAGATAGTTAATTTAATTCATTTTAAATTAATTATATTATGGTATGAGTAAATCTTTGCTTATGAATGAATGGTTGAACTTGATTGTCGTGGATGCTTTGTGATCTCAGTAATGAGATAAATAATATTGTGTGGTATGGATGTTTGATTGTGTGGTGATGATAACATGGGTTATCTATTGTGATGGTGATATATGGTATATCTATTTGATATTGATAATGTGGATACCTGTTATTTGGTAAATTTGATTATCAGTTATCTATCTTTGTGTAATAGATACTGTATTGAATTGTTAAAACAACTTGGACCTTAAAAGACACGTTTTGGTTTTCGATGAGACCGGGATCGGGTTTCCATATTTGGATATCTGAAAACCACATCGATTCCAAATAACGTTAGGTCGTGTATCAAATGGAGCTTTGTGAAGACTCGAGGTGTAAGGACTATGAGTCAGTATAACTCTGTGGGTGATTCCGTAATGAGTTTGACGGAATTAGTTCTTATAGATTCGAGATGGTGGTTTAGAGTGCAAGGGTTATTGTCGTTAACTCTGAGTGTGATTCCAAAATGAGTGTAACGAGATAATGCCTTCGGTTTCGTTCGAACCCGGAACGAACTTGTATGGATTGAATGCTTTCAGAACATCGTCAGGTGGACGATGAGTATTCTAAGTTATATGTCCTATAAAGGTAATCGTAGACTCCAGCCTCATCAACCGGGAATGGCTAAAACAAGGGAGGTGCAGCAAGGCTTCGTGGGTCGCACCCACTAGAGAGCAAGATTGATCCCTGTCTAGAAGTCCCTTTATATTCGGCTGTGTGGGTGGTTGCTAGCTACAACCACGGGGTTGTCTTGTTTGGAACTATTCAGTAAGGAATGGGTCCGGCTTTGTGTTGCAGGGGGTCGGGAGTGATCCTCGGTACGTTGATCTAGGCCACGTACTGTGACAGGCGATACCCCAGTAGCCCTGCCATTATATGGAATCCAAAATCCAATAAGTGCCAACGGTTTTGATTGTATTACCCACTTTTGTGGCTAGTAGCTGGAATTTAATAGATGTAACAATTTCGGCTATTTCTTATTTATTTGAAAACGCTAGACACTATTATAATATCATTGGATTTCCTATCAAATGTTTTGGTTAGCGTAAGGTAAAAACTTTTCCATGTTTATGTGTGGGAAGTCTTACGTGATACCTTTCTTTTCAAAAGGTTTTTAAAAGTTAAGCAACTTTAACCTGTTACTCACACCAGACCCATGTGTGACCCGGAGTTTATTTTTGTTTTTCATAAACTCTTGGGTACTCAAATTTTTATGAGTAGCCAAGGGAATTCAGGTTAGGATTCGGGTTTGCTTTGACAAATTATGGAGGAGCAATGGAGCAGGAGGCTTCCGCGTGTAGATATATATATATAGTTTTCCGCTATGTGTTCTCTGAGTTGTTGTATTGAGTTGTATAACTAGACAGGTATTTATAACTGTCTAGTATGTGATGTATGTCTGTGTACTCTGATAATGGTTGTAAACTATGTAATGTTTTATGATATTAATATAATTTATTCGTTCCGCCGTGTAAGATTCTGATGTTGTTTTCTTTCTTCTCTTCTTTCTATTCTCTTTTCTATCCCTTTCTTTCTTAATGATGATGCGATTTTCCGAGAGTGGGGAGTCGGGTCGTCACAGTTGGTACCAGAGCATTAGGCTGAGTGAATACCTAGGCTCTGAAGTGTATCTTTCTTAGGGAGCATTAGGCTGAGTGAATACCTAGGCTCTGCAGTGGTGTCTTTCTTGAGAGAGCGTATTTGTAATTTTAATATATATATACATACATATATATATATATATATATATATATATTTCTACCTATCTGATGGGTTACCTGTTTAGGTTTTCCTAATATAAGTTATAAAGGTAGATGGGGTAGTGGTGTGTGCAACACGACTACCATTGGTTGGAGTCTGTATGTTTGCGGTTGGAAGTATTTGTCGAGACTGAAGACCTAATACCGTCTCGAGTGAGTTCTGTTGTGATGAAGTACTTCATTGATCTCTGAAGGTAACCTGTAAGGGTTCGGAGTTTATCTTTGAAGTTGATGAGTAGTGTTTGGATCTGTTGGTTGGCAGAAGCAAGTGATGGTATTTTGTTATCTCAGGAAGTAGTTGCTGCGTGATGAGATGCAGTGACTATGGATGTTCCCGAAGATGTTTTCTTTGGAACAAGTTAAGGAAGTGAGTCTGCTTCAGTGTTGTGGCTGTGGTCAGCTGGAGTTTCTGTTTGATTTGAAGTCCGAGTTTCTCGAAGAGTTTTGTTTTGGAATTCTTTGGCATCTGTGGCAGCAGTGCAGTTTGGAGTGTTCTCGGTGTTGGCAAGAGATCTTCTGGTTTAGCAGTTTTCTGGAGTTCAGATGCAGTTGAGTGGACCCGTTTCTTCGACGGGTTGGCTAGTGAAGTTTAAGCTGTTCTATTTGGTTAAGGGAGAACAGTTTTTCCTTGGATTTGGTTTGGGTTGATCGCAAAAGTGACTTGCGATTATTTGAGTTTCTCTTGGGTTATCTGAGTTTTTCTGCATATCTTCAGGAAGTCAGAGTTTGGTTCGCATCTGAAGTTTGAGCTTTCTTATCGACGGGAACTCCAGGAGTGGTACCGGTGGTTCAGCTTTATAGAAGAATGATTCTAGGGGATTGAGTTGGTGTAGCAGCTCGGAGTTTTGGAGGAACTTCTGAAGTTTTTTATGGATTTGTTGAATCATATCTCTGGGGTGTGTTGTCCTGTTGTGCTCGTGTTCTTCTTCAGCGTTTTCTTCTACTTTGGATCAGAGTTGAGCAGCGGAAGCAGTTTGGAAGTGTATATGCTTTTCTTTTCTGGATAGGAGAAGTTGTTGTCTTCTGATGTTGAGAAGTTGAGTTTGAGTTCTTGGTTTTGGTTGATCTTGAGGAGATCATTTTGTTGAGTTGATTGGTCTAGTTTGTATCTAGAAGCATCAGCGAAGGTTGAGCTGAACAGTAAGGTTGTGGGCAGCCCAGGATCGTCTGAAGAGATTTTGTGGATAAGAGTCGGAGTGATTTGGACTCTGAAGTCGGAGATTTAATTTTGGATAAGTTTTCTTCGATCATAAGTGAGCTATAGATTTGGTAAGTCTGAGAAGTTAGCTCTGGAGTGTTTTGGATCTTTTCTGTATCTAAGAGAATAAGTGATTGATCTTCATGATTGGATTGCCAGTTTGGATAACTGGGATTCGATAAGTTTCACGTATCTCTGAGGGAGTACGTGTATAATCTATCTCTGGTTGTGGAACCAGTAGTTTTGGAGTTTTGGTTGTTGAGTCAGACTCGTTTATAGTCTGATATCTTGTCTAGTGTTATAGATATAATTGTTTTGTAGCTTCATAGTATTGTTTGTTTGGATTCTCTACAGCGAGTATCCCGGTATACACACACACACACACACACACACACACACACACACACACACCTGGGGAAACTCGATAAAATTCTATCCGAAATTTGTCTAGATAATTAGATTTGTTTGATTGGTTGTTAGCATATGTTTGTTATATGCTTGTGTTTATAATTAAAATTTAATGAGATTATTAAATTACCTTTGTTTTAAATTTCGAGGACGAAATTCTTTTAAGGGGGAAGGATTGTAACATCCCAGAATTTTTAACAATATCAATTTAATAATCTGTAGTTAAAATTAAATTGATATTGATATTCTGTTAATAATTATTCAGATAAATTTAATAATCTTCTTCAATAATTATTTAAATTGGTTATTTTATCTTTTAAATAATAAATTGATTTCTATTTACAATATAAATATATGATTTTAAATGTGATAAGAAAATATTAAAGTGTTTAAATTAAATTGGCTTAAGTTTTAAATTTAGAATAAATTCAACAAATGATTTCATGACTTAATAAATGGATTATTTATTTGATAAAAATATAATTTCTTGTAAAATGATTTTAATTTAATAAAAAGAGATTTATAAAAAAAATATTGTATTGACTTTTTAAATAAGTTTGTATAGAATTTGTAGTTTTTTTATTTCAAATTGAATTTATATTTATAACTTGATTTGAAAAATATTTGATTTTGAATTTAGTTTGAATTTAAGTTCAAAAGTAAAATCTTCATTGTTTTAATTTTTATTTGTATAAGTTTATAAACATAATTTATTTTGTTTTCATTTATAAATTCATACACATATTCAAAATTCAAATTAACAACTTAAACTAAGCTAATACATGCATTAACTTGTAAATATAAATACTAATTATCTTTAAAGGAAATACAAGTTTTAAATTCTTATGCATTCAATTTGACAAATGTTGTTAAGTTGACAAGTGTTAAAATTTTTATTTTTATTTTTCTTTGCTTTCTTTAAAATCTGAAATGCATTTAGCTAAGTTTACATATTCATTTCATATTACATTTTCTTTCCTTAATCAAATGAAGACCAAAATTCATTTTCATATTAACAATCCACAATCAAAATTCTGCATATACAAACTCCTCATCAAATTCAAATAAACCTGCACAATCAAAATCTGCATATCCACAAACCTGCATTTACAATCAAAGATCAAATCTACATTCACAAATGCATATAAAATTCAACAACAAATCTGCATATTCCAAAACAATGTTCTAATCTACATATTCAAATCCCAAACTTGCATATCCCATTTCCTCAAATCAAGTGAAGCCTGCACATTGTTTTTCTTCTTCTTTCTGCACTCTGTTTCAAAACTGGGTTAAACAAACATCTGCATGCATGAGGGTTAGCAATTGCATTTACATCTACATGCAAGTAAATTGAGGATCATGAGCAACTCAGATTTCAACAAAGGAAGCACACCTGCATTTTTTATAAAGTCAAGCCTGCATTTCTATTGTTTTCTGCAAATTTCAAAATGAACAACAGGGGTATGCATTCATCAAATGTGAGTAACAATTTATTTTAAAAACTAATTTAAATTGATATAGTTGTTCAAATTGTTTACTGATGAGCATGATGATAATGTCTGTATATAAGTATGAGTTTGAATGCCTGCTTGCTATTGATGGTTTCTTTCATGATCTAGATTTCCAGACTTAAAAATATAATTCAAAATTCATGATCTCAAGATCTAATCTATGTTTAGATGTAAATTTCAAATAAAACATGTAGTATATCCTAATTAAAGTATTAGATTTTATTTAGGATAATAAACTTGTTTCTGGACTCTGAGAATCTGTAAGAACATCATGCATGTTCAATTTTATTCAAACCCAATCTAAATAATATGATAATTCAGTAATACAAATCAAACATATAAACTGAAACTTGAGTTTTAGATTAAGTATCAGGATTTTTAAGTGCATGTGTCGGTTGCAGTTTGTTCTTGAACAAACTTATGAATCTGTGCAAATTCTATTGATCTTTGAATTGGAAAATTTTGAAATTCTTATGAGTTATTAAGTATGGATCATAGATCCTTGTAAAAATCAAAGAAGTGGATATAAATTTCTAGATTGATTGCAGTTTGGATTTTTCTGAATTGAGCCCTAGTTTTCACTGCATCCTTGAATCAATCAATTTCGGGACATAGGGTGGATCGAGTGTTCTAGTTTTTGGTGTAGGGATAGTTGGTGTGTAGAGTGACTGGAGGCCGGACGGGTTGAATGCCAAGTGGTCGGAGCAATTGGGAATGGACGTTGACAGGTTTCGAGTTGAAACCTGTAAAAGATTTTCCAGGTTTTAAATTAGGGGCAAATTTTGAATTATTGATTATTGGTTCGATTTGATGGTTGCTGTGGGCATGCTTGTGTTTATGGAGGTTGCTGGATCATCACCGATGATCGCCAGAGGTGGTGTTCGCCGTGCATATGCACGGCGACAAGTTTTCTGATGTTTTGTTTTGGGTTGGTAGTGTTGCAGGGATGGCTCGAAGCAAATAGGAAGAGAACCCGAAGCAGTAGCATGTGGAACTCGGAGTAAATGGGGGAAAAACCCGAAGCAAATTTTTGTTTTTCGGGTCAACCTGTAGTTTACAGGTTACTCAGTAAGACTGTGTTTGATTTTTAAAATCTGGTTTTTCAAATTTTAAAATCTATAGTTATAGGTTTTAAATAAGGTTTAGGTTTAAATTTAATTCAAGTTTGAATTACTAATATGAATTTAAATTCCAGGTTTTGAGTTGAAACCTGTTTTTCTGTTTTCTTTAAATCTGGGTTTTAAAATTTTAAATCTGTAATTTATGTTTAAAGCAAAGTTTAAGTTCAAATGCAATTCAAGTTTGCATTACTGATTTGAATTCAAATTCCAGGTTATAAAATAAAAATAAAAGTTTAAATTTTAACTTAATTAACTATATTTTGGAAACTTTTAATAATAAGGTTTTAAAATGTGAGTAAGATTTACAGATTTATTTTAAATCTGGAAATTTTAAGTTTAAAAATAGAGTTCAGTTTTAAATTTAATAAGAAGATTTAAATTTGAAAGTTTTAAACTTAAAATGAATAGAAACTTCTAAAATTTTGAAATAAATTTAACCTCAAATTCTTATGATTGCATTTTTAAGTCAAACTTTTGTTTTAACTTGTAATTTTAAATAAGTTTTAAATTATTTAAAACTTTGATAAGTTTTAAATTTTTTCTATTTTAAACTTGAATTTAAATTGAAATTTAAAGGGAAATTTCTAAAGTACTTTGTTTTGAATAATATTATTTAAAACATAATTAAGTTATGTTTATTTTGAAAATTTGATTAAGATTTATGTTTTAAAAATTAATTAATAGGTAATTAAGATTAATTAATTAATTTAATTAATTATTTAAATTTGGAATTATAATTGATTAATGATTAATCAATTTAGAATTAAGATCATTAATTTAGTTATTAATTAATGATAAATGAAAATTAATTATGTAATTAAGTTTTAAATTAAGGTTAATTAATTTAATAGTTAACTTTAACTAATGAATGATAAAGATAATTTAAATGGTAATTAATTTAAGTTAATTACCTTATAAAATAATTTGAGGATGGTTAATGAAGGTCATTAACCATGATTATTTAACAATTAATTAATGTAGTTAATTTTTATAATTAATTAGATTAATTAATTTAATAATAATGATTTATTAATGGTTAGAGAGTAATTACTTAATAAAGTAATTAAGAAATTAATTACTTAATGTAATTAATTTAATTTAATAAGGTTGTTTATTTTAATTAATTAAGTTTAATTAATTATAAACACTTGAGTTTTATAAATAATTACTTTATGTAATTAATGATTTGGAAATCACTTAGTTAAGTAATTATTTAATCACTGATTGTAATTAAGGATATGTTTAAGAATGAGTAATTTGGATTAATAATTTAGTAATTAATCAAGGTATTAATTGAGAAATTAATTTAAGGATAATTAATTTGGTTTAATATAGTAATTAAGTTAGTTAATTACTTAGAGTAATTAATTTAAGGAATAATTAAGGATCATTAATTATTTAATTAACGATGTAATTAAAGCTGATTAATTATGATTAATTAATCAATAATAGGTAATTAATTAATGTAATTAATTAAGGATTAATGTAATTAATTATGATTAATTAATTAATTGAGTAATTAAAGGTTAATTGCTGTTTGGTTGTGAATAATTAATTTTGTGAAATTAATTAAGGATAATTACATGAATGTAATTAAGGATAATTAATCAAGAGTGATTAATTAAGGTGATTAATATTGAATGATTAATTTATTGTAATCAATTAAATGTTTGAGTAAGCAAGAGATATAGTGATGAAGTAATTAATTTAATTTATTTTTAATTAATTATAGATGATGTAATTAATTTAATTCATTTTAAATTAATTAGAATTGGAGATAGTTAATTTAATTCATTTTAAATTAATTATAATATGGTATGAGTAAATTTTTGCTTATGAATGAATGGTTGAACTTGATTGTCTTGGATGCTTTGTGATCTCAGTAATGAGATAAATAATATTGTGTGGTATGGATGTTTGATTGTGTGGTGATGATAACATGGGTTATCTATTGTGATGGTGATATATGGTATATCTATTTGATATTGATAATGTGGATACCTGTTATTTGGTAAAGTTGATTATCAGTTATCTATCTTTGTGTAATAGATACTGTATTGAATTGTTAAAACAACTTGGACCTTAAAAGACACGTTTTGGTTTTCGATGAGACCGGGATCGGGTTTCCATATTTGGATATCCGAAAACCACATCGATTCCAAATAACGTTAGGTCGTGTATCAAATGGAGCTTTGTGAAGACTCGAGGTGTAAGGACTATGAGTCAGTATAACTCTGTGGGTGATTCCGTAATGAGTTTGACGGAATTAGTTCTTATAGATTCGAGATGGTGGTTTAGAGTGCAAGGGTTATTGTCGTTAACTCTGAGGGTGATTCCAAAATGAGTGTAATGAGATAATGCCTTCGGTTTCGTTCGAACCCGGAACGAACTTGTATGGATTGAATGCTTTCAGAACATCGTCAGGTGGACGATGAGCATTCTAAGTTATATGTCCTATGAAGGTAATCGTAGACTCAGGCCTCATCAACCGGGAATGGCTAAAACAGGGGAGGTGCAGCAAGGCTTCGTGGGTCGCACCCACTGGAGAGCAAGATTGATCCATGTCTAGAAGTCCCTTTATATTCGGCTGTGTGGGTGGTTGCTAGCTACAACCACGGGGTTGTCTTGTTTGGAACTATTCAGTAAGGAATGGGTCCGGCTTTGTGTTGCACGGGGTCAGGAGTGATCCTCGGTACGTTGATCTAGGCCACGTACTGTGACGGGCGGCACCCCAGTAGCCCTGCCATTGTATGGAATCCAAAATCCAAAAAGTGCCAACAGTTTTGATTGTATTACCCACTTTTGTGGCTAGTAGCTGGAATTTAATAGATGTAACAATTTCAGCTATTTCTTATTTATTTGAAAACCCTAGACACTATTATAATATCATATGTCTGACCTGGAGTTTATTTTTGTTTTTCATAAACTCTTGGGTACTCAAATTTTTACGAGTAGCCAAGGTAATTCAGGTTAGGATTTGGGTTTGCTTTGACAAATTGTGGAGGAGCAATGGAGCAGGAGGCTTCCGCGTGTAGATATATATATATAGTTTTCCGCTGTGTGTTCTCTGAGTTGTTGTATTGAGTTGTATAACTAGACAGGTATTTATAACTGTCTAGTATGTGATGTATGTCTGTGTACTCTGATAATGGTTGTAAACTATGTAATGTTTTATGATATTAATATAATTTATTCGTTCCGCTGTGTAAGATTCTGATGTTGTTTTCTTTCTTCTCTTCTTTCTATTCTCTTTTTTATCCCTTTCTTTCTTAATGATGATGCGATTTTTCGGGAGTGGAAAGTCGGGTCGTCACACAAACTTTTTCTTCAGGTGTAGCCGAATATTTTTAGGGTTTGAGAGATTATTTTGTGTGTGAGAAACAATGAAGGAAGTTGGCTGAACAATGGGTATATGGCAGCAAATGAAATGATGTGTTGATTGGTGTGAAAAGGTGAAGTGGAATATGTAAAAGCATGCATATAAAAGGTCAAAAACCTTTCAAATTTCTTAATTCATTTTGCAATTTTAAATACATATAAAAATGCATATAAATAAATTAAAGACACAAAAAAATAATGAATGAAAATAAATAAATAAATAAATTTTATATAAATATATTTAAATTAAGAAAATAGCCAAAAATTGGAAACTAGGCTTTAAAAATTGAAAATAAATTCAATAAACTTTGGACATTTTTTATCATCACTTTAAAAATATTTAAAAATGAAATCTTGCAGTAAAGATAAATTTAAAATAATTTCAAAATAAAATAAAGTCAAATTTAAAATTATATTCAAAAATCTAGGGTTGTTATAACCAACGATCGACCCAATGGTCATTTTGGCCATTGTCGTCCCCGCCTTAGTGAGGAAGATCTTGATTGACTGTGGTAGTTCCATGAACTTAATTTTCTAAAAGGGTTACGACCAGATGATGATGAAAGCCAAGGATTTGAAATCTTCTAAATCCCGCATCCATGGCTTTAACGGTATTGCGACCGAAGCTGGCAGTTGTGTTGGATCGCCCCTGGAGTTGGTAGACAGCGACCGCACGAGAGTGCGATGTTGCTATTTGTTTTGATGGATGTGGACTCTCCATATAATGTTTATCTAGGTCGACCGACCCTTGTTGAATTCCAAACAGCCATTGCCCCTTGGTGTCTTATCTTAAAATTCCCAACTAATAATGGTGGGAGAGTTGTGCATGGAGATCAGGCGACCAAACGTGCCTACCATGTGGATGAGTTGAGGGATGCTCAATGAAAGTAGAAAGTTAAGGGTGTGGACAAGTCTCTCTATATCCAAGCCACCAAAGATTGAAAACCAATGTGTGGGCTTGGCTCGGGCACTACAATCGGTTCTATAAAGACATGGATCCGAGGGATGATAAGCAGGAGCCCAAAGAAACCAAGGCTGCATCGGTTGAGCTGACGATTGACATTACGATCAACCACAAGGACCCATCACGGGTCCTAAAGATTGGATCACACCTTCGCCCCCCAATGATGAAAGTACTTGTCGGTTTTCTCTGAGTGAATCTTGATATGTTCTCTTGGACTCACTCTGATATGTGTGGGATCTCGCTTGTCATTGCTAGCCACACATTAAATATTGACCCATGCCATGTCCCGGTGAAACAGAAAAGTCATGGTATGGATCCAGAGAGATCTACCACCCTTAAAGAGGAGTTGGAAAGGCCAATAGGAAATGAGTTTATTCACAATGCCCTCTACCTGGAATATGTATCTAATCCTGTACTCGTGAGAAAGGCGAATAGAAAATGGTGGACATGCGTTGACTATTCCGACCTAAATAAGGCATGCCCTAAGCGCAGCTTCCCTCTTTCGAGGATCAATCAACCAGTAGACTCAACCACTGGACATGAGTTGCTTTTCATGGATGCATACTATGGATATAATCAAATCTCGATGCACATACCCAACTAAGAACACGTCAGCTTTATTACAGACGTAGGAATGTACTGCTATGTGGTAATGTAATGATCTGCCTTTTCGACCCTTAGAAATGGACACTAATACATCCATGGTTTTCACATATCGAATATGCAAGTGCCAAAAAGACAGATTGTGGGGTAAAAGAAAGAAAATAAAGAACATAATCTCACATCACAACGAGATAATATATAGTATACATAAGATCTTTTGAAAAAGAAATCATCATATTTATACATAAACAATACAAATCAGAGCACACAAACCTATTTCAACATGGATAGTTATAACAACCTGCCCTTTCAATTGCTGATAATCGATCGCTCTCCAAGTTAAACCCCAAGCTTGGGGGAAAATCGATCAATTAAGGGAAATACGATTTAACTATTTTTCGAAATAAATCTAAGTCCCCAAAGTGTGGACCGGAGTATAAACACAAATTGGATACGATTCGACTACCCACAAACCAACTCTTATCCCCAGAGTGTAGTATGAGTATAAACAAGCAAGTGAGTGCGCTTCGACAACTCACTATTCCATAAACTTCGATCTAAAATCAATAGGAGAAGTATAAATTCGCTAAGGATGGAATTCTACCATCCACTATCTAACTCCGTTAACCTGAGACTGGGGTGGGAGTATAATCACTTAAGCCACTGAATTCGATAGCGTAGCGTTAGGGGTCAACCCCAATGTCCGGTATAACTTAAGGCCACGACCATATGGAGGCCTTGAGTTAAAATTACCCAATGATTATCTAAACCAACGAGCAACAAATTACAAGTACATTGGATGAGAATTAATAGCTCAATTACTCAAAAAAATTCACATAAGAGTTCAACAAAAAACATAGAATTTTTGTTTACATATTCAACTTTGAAATCATAATACAAGTTTATCCAAAAGCGGGGGCCTTACTTGCACAATCACGGCTAACAAAAAGAAAAATCGCTACATAAGCCATATATAAACTAAGTCAATGTGACGGCTACTTCTTCTGCTTATTCTCCCTTTTGAGTTTCTTGGGAGAGGACACACTCGAGCCTCCGCCCCTTCCTCTCTTTGATCCTTTACCACTGCCTTTACCGCCATTGGTAAGAGAGCTTTCAAATGTTGGAGAGAGTCCATTAGGAACCGACCTCCCAGGTGGGATGACTTGCAGTGGGATAAGGTTTGGATCATCGATGTCCACATCAACATGCTTGATTTTAGCCTTCTTTTTAACAACTCCTCCGTCTCAACGCGCTCCTTCAAACTGAGCTTGTTAGTGTGTCAAAGGCATCCGTGATCACAACATCATTAGATTTACCTTGTAGTGGTCAATCGTCAGCTATTTCATCAGCAAGAGCTCCTATAACTTGAGCATCGGGCCCTAGAAAGTCAGTAAGTGTCGGTTGTTTCTACACAGCGGCACCACTTCTCGAAGTTTTATTAGGAATAGAAAGACCCACATATTCGCGGGAACAATCAAATAAGTCCAGAACTATTGGACATGAAGAACGAAATCTCTCGAATAATGGAGAATAGAGTGGGATACCTACATTTGGCTGACTTTCGATTGTTGTTGGAGTGCTCTCTTCTTGAAGAGGAGTAACGCCTTTGATTTTTTACGAGGTCTATTCGGATCATAGCTTAGGTCTCGTCTCGAGCCAAGAGAAACTGATGCACCGACTGGTTGAAGTAAAGAGGAATCTTTGGGATCAGACCCTGAAGCTTCAATGATATCTTTTCCTTTGCCAGAAGGTGCCAAAATATCAAAGTATCAGAGCCTTGCAGTGGCAAGTTCTAAAGGTTCATTCCTAAGAGGGATCTCTCGCACCAGTTTCTCCTCATCCAAATCAGCTTCTCTAAGGGCTTTCTTCCTCATTGCAACGATATATTCCCAAGCATTGGTAAGCGATTCAAGGTAGCCCTCTCCAAGAAAACTTAATCATGGTGGACAAGGACCTTGGCATTGTATTCAACAATCAAACGATCAAACATGTCTTTCATCTTATTCTGGATAGCCTCTTTAGCATCCTCCAACTGGCCCCAATATGTCCTCTAACTTCATTACAGCCAGCTTCCCCAGCCTCTTCCTTAAGGGATTCAATTTGAATGAGCTACTTTTCAAGTTTAATTTTCAGCTCCCAAGTCTCAAAGACCTCTTTAAAATGCTTTCGAGACTCCTCTTGAGCCTTAAGTTTTCCTTCCTTCTCCTTCATAAGAAGCCCTTGGAGTTCCTCAATGCAGTGGGCTAGAGTGTCTTTCTTCTTTTGCATTGTGTCTTTCTTCAGAGAAAGCACACCTAATGGCAGCATCTAGCTCCTTTTTGTGAGCCATTTCCAGACGATTAACAGCTTTGGATGTTCCTTTAGCACTCTTCTCTGTCATGGCTAACTTCGTTGTTAACTTCGTGATCTTATCATCTTGATGTTTGATTATGTCTTTATCATGGATCGCCCCCAGCTTAAAGTGATCGATTTCATGTTGCCTTTCAGTTGACACCCGGAGATTTTCTCAGCTAAGTGCTAGAATGCTTCATGCTGCACAAAAACAATGTTGATACGTGCAAGTGATCTCGCTTTAGCACTCCTTGGAATTGTATGGGTAGAAGGAAGAAACATTAGTCCATTAAAGAAGATTTTGAAAATTTGACATTAAGTTCGGCCAAGTGTTCTACCGTAGAGTCCCCAGGAGCTGTAGTAGTTAATGTAGGATCAGAAGTAATAATAGGACATTTTTCTCAACGAGCGATTACGAGGCTGTCGAGAATTAGATGAACACGAATGATGATCATGTGGCACAACAGTTTGGGAAACATGAGAAGAGATATGATCGCCACTACTGAAGGATTAGGATGAACTTCTTGGTGATCAGATGATTTGATTTTGGCTTATGCTTAGAGGATAAAGATTCCCTTGAATGACGGCTCCCATCCCGGCTATCACCCCTTCCTCGGTGCCTGCCCGAGTCTGGACCACAACAGGATCCATAATGTGTTGAGGAACACTCAAGCGATCAAAGGCATGAGAATGAGACATAACACCTACAAACCAAAAAAAATCTTATAAGTCATAATCAAGTACAAGATAGAGAAAAATCATGCAGTGCAGAGCACGTGATTGTGAGTATCCTAATGTGTAACATCCCGCCTTTTTGTACGCTTTAAATCGACGATAAACCACACACACCAGACTTAAACCATACAGAAGGGCGGATGTTATTGGGTTGAATAAGAAAATCAGAGAAAGAAATAAAACAAAACAGAATCTCACAGCAGAGTGACAAAAAATAATAATAAAATAACAATTCATGAAGTTGTTTTACAAAACATTTGATTATACATATACAACACATATAAGAGTTACACATATCAGTGAATACTAAATAATGCAGCGGAACAGTATGAATGCAGTGGAATAATATAATAAATAATAGTAATACAATCTCCGTCTTCGTCCTCTAGAGATAAAGTTTTCGAATCCTGAAATGCTCAGACTGACCCGAGCGAATTGAAAGGACAAAACACTCGAGTTAGAACTAAAAGATCTTATGTAAGTTAAATCAACTGTAAATAATATGAGTGGAACGGCGTCAGAGATGTTTACGGGATTTGACATCTCTTATCCAGTGTCTAACGTGAGTGCAGTAACTTAAGAGATGCTTGGGATTCACATCTCCTAAGGATCAGTTAAACTATTTATTATGTAGTAATATTTCGCTATTATAATGATCTCTATAGTAAAATAAACTTACTTTTAAATAGCGTTAAAGCTTTACATTTTCCACATTGACACGTAATAGTGCCAATAGTCTATACAGTACCATAATACCTCCTGATCGGGAGGCTACCAGAGGATACTCCATAGGTACGACGCAAATCAAATTCATACAAGGCGCGCTAGGGTATGTGACACGGCACACAAGTCAATGCCAATGTAGATATACCAATTACGCATCTGGGCTGGTGATAACGCGTAGTAGCTACTACCGCCCACCTCGAGCCACACCTCCAAAATCAAAAATCAAAAGTGGCCACCAAATCAATCCAAAAGTCAGAGTATAATATCGAAGGGGTGTGTCCGGTAAGAGGGGTTACCTCCTTGGATCGAGAATCGCTCATGTTTTAGCCACCTTATGCCAACTCACGGGAGTCGGGTCCATACATATACCTTAATAGAACGTCGCCACCATCCTACTTCATTCTGGAATCTCCACCGTGTACACAGTTGTTAATGTGGTTTTTCGAGTTGGCAGAGAGTATGAAAACTTTCGATCCCGGTCTCTTTAACAACCAAACGTTATTATAACACCGCGGTCTCTTCAAAATAGTTTATAATTTTAAAACCAGAATATAATATCCATTTCAAATCCATATAAATATGATATCATTTCCCTTTTAAAGCCCAAGTCAATATGATCTCAATTTTATAAAACCCAAATCAATATAATATCAATTTTATTTCAAATATATCCTCTTTCCCAAAATCATAGCACTTTCAATGTTATAAACTTCGAAACCAAACACTTGAAATTATAACATTTTCAAATCATAATACTTTCAAATTCGTACCATTGAAACATAACTTCCATCACTTAAATGGTTCGAATATTAGAATACTTTATATAATAAATAGCTTCTTCAATTTCACAAATCAGTTCCAAAACAACTCGAATTCCAAAATTTTATATCTAAACCACATCCCAAATCATAAATTTCAAGCCTTTCAAATTCAGTATATTTCAAGCCTTAAGTATTCAACAATTTCAAAACTAAGTTTGATATTATAATTCAGCAAGTAAATTTCCTATTATTTAGTTTTGAAATATTTTACTTAATAAATCCATTTTAATTTAAATATAACCCAAATTTCAAATAACGGAATATTTCCTGAAATTTAGTTATACTTGAAATACTCATTTATATCGCTCTAA
This sequence comes from Allium cepa, assembly GCA_030765085.1. Classification (NCBI taxonomy): domain Eukaryota; kingdom Viridiplantae; phylum Streptophyta; class Magnoliopsida; order Asparagales; family Amaryllidaceae; genus Allium; species Allium cepa. The sequence continues at coordinate 440,969,278 of CM060938.1, read as the reverse complement.
ACCAAAATCAAGTTATAAGAATCATACCCTTTAAAGCCTCAATTTTATTTAAATTTCAAATCAAATTTATTCGAGTATAATTCTTAGATAATGTAATTCAATCCAATTTCATATTTATCTTCCAACCTTAATTTTATTTAAGTCATTATAAACTCTGTATACAATATAACTTAAACAAATACTTAACCACATTATATAAAAACAATCAAACTTTATTATTTGGCTTATTTTATATTTCCAAACAATTTACACATACCTAAAAAAATAACATTTATTTAACGTCTGAAATCAATATTTATATAACCCATATATTTCTTTATAAAACCATAGTAATCATTTCAAAATATTTTTATATATAGACCGCGGTGTCTGTATATAATTTTCTATCCTATGATCAAGTGATACAGATGTTTATCATTTCAGTCCGTAATTTAAAACATAAATACAGTGATATATCATTTCAAACCGCAATCCTGAATGAAATAAAAATCCACAATAACTTGTAGTTCATAGCAATATAAAATACAACATCCATTCATCCAATATCAATCATCAACCATTTATCACAACCATCATCCAATTCAAACAATAACATCAATATAGAACAGATAATAAATAACAGGCATTTACTGGCAGTTTATGTTCAATAATAAATTAAATAACAATTTAACTGGTAGTTTATATGCAATAATAAATTAAATAACAATTTAATTCAATAAATTCAATTTAACTGAGATGATGATTAAAAATTAGGCTAAACAGTCATAAATAAATTTCTAATCATAACATAAATCAATTTAACAAACATAAGAAATTTTAGAAGTTGTGAGTGGGTTAAAACACCCACCTTTAAAATTTAAATTGAATTTAAATCCAATTTAAACTCAAAATTTGAACAGTCTCAGAATCAGTCCAAGCTAGCACTAAAATGTCCAGAATTTCAATACAATCGTAGCAGAGAAAACCGTGCGTGAAACAGACGTCGTATGTAAATGTTATGCCTGTTAGAACATTATCGTTTTAAATTTACAATAAAATAAAATAAAATAAAAGAATCACCTCCCTCTCCTGCTAGGCCACGTCATCGCCTCAGAGAACATGCAGAACCCTAAATCACGTATTTGTTCAAACCTGCCCATCGCGCCGCCGCGTTCAAGATCGCGCGCGCCTCCTCCATGCCTGCCTGCACGAGACCGCTCCGCCTAAACGAGGTCACCTCCACCTCCTTGACGTCATGAACGCTCCACCATCGGCCACCAATAACGCATCCTCCACCGGTAATTCGAACCCTAATTCGAATTTAGCCGACAATCTGGCCGTTGAAACGCCTTGCGAAAACCATCGATGAACTCCGCTTGACGACTCTACAAAACCCCTAAGTCAATTTGTCAATCAAACAATGTTCATCGACGTGTGATGAACGGTCGAGGCTTCATCATCGATTTTTGGCCACACCAAAACCCAGGTTTAAAATTGAATCATATTTTTGACTTGAGCTCGTCGAGAGCTTCAAATCCATATATAATTCGATACATATTGAGGAATTTGAATTTTGAAGTAGAAACTTTTGATTTGCAATTGACTGTGAAATTTAGAGTTTGTCTGTCATTAAGAAAGTTGAGCAATTGGAATTGTACATATAGAAAAATGAACATAAGAAATAGGCTAGAGTTTATAACGAGGTATATATATGCAAAACTGAAATTAGAATGGACCGGATTGATTTAGATCGAAATTTGAACGATAAATGGCCCGAAAAGCCCGTTCTGGCTCCGGAACGAAATTGGATCAACCCACATATAAAAATAGATGTTTTTGAATATTTTAAACGTTATAGAACAGGTTTCAAGTCCAAATTCCATAGTATGAAGAAGTAATGCTATAATCAGGTTATTTCAAATTGATTTCAATTGATTTCAATTTCATTGATTTCTAGGCGTTTCAAGCCCGTACGATCAAAAGACAAGACCGATCGATACGAAACTTGAAATCCTACAATAATTCACCGCTACGGATCCGATGAAACTGGTTTCGTCGAAATCCGAGTGAGTGGCCAAAATGGCTATTTCCCAGTTAATTAAATAATTTAATATTAAATTAGTTAAATCACATTTCCAATTTAAATTTAATTATTTACAAATTTTATCAATTTGGATTATTTGGTAAATTTAGAATCCTTTACACAAATTTCTATATCAGTTTATCATTGTCTATTTTACCATTTATAGTATTAAATTTGAATTTCAATTAATCCAGTAATTATAAATTTACCAATAAATCCATTTACTTGATTAAAATCTTGCTATTCAATAAATTGACATCTTATGGGTGTAATTAACATTTATTTATATTACATTATATTAATGTATTCTCAATTCATATTAATTCCCATTAACGTAATATTTTATTTCATTTAATTTCAATAATCCATTTATTACAGCTTACAATCCAATAAATAAATCAAACATGAATTTCAATTGTTTTCATTCAATCAATTGCCATAGTGTGGATAGAGTTTACCTTGGTTACTTCTTGTCGAATTAACATTCTTCAATAACTAATTAAATCTACACTAATTAAGTCAATTGACTGCAATTGATTTCAACTTAATTTGAATTCCATTAACTTATTAATAATTCACTTAAGTTAACTTTGTTACATTTCATTTTAGCATTCATTCATTATTAAATTACAAATTTTTTTATTTTCTTTCCAAATTAAATTACTAAAACTTATTAAATTAACAAAATTTAATTATCGAAAATTGCGGGTCGTTACATAGTGTCCCCTCGATGGACCAATTACTATGGCCTTGCTCATAGGAGTGATTTCCCCTTTGCTAGTAGGAGTAATGTCATCACTAGTCTCGGTGGGAGAATTAAGCCCCCCGACACTAATGTTGGGAAGTCAAAGTCCCGATGTCATTTGGAATTGGTAGACTTGAGAATCCTTCCATTGAACTTTCTAAAGGCTGAGAGGAAGATTCTTCTCCGACGGAGGTGATAGTGAACTTGGGATTTTAATAATTTTTCTCCTATAGAGTTTATACGTGAGCTTTTTCCCTTTTCTTGCCAGCACATGAGATTGCATGCCTTGTGGTGATTCAACCACAGGGGCATTTCCCGAACCTACATCATCATTTCCAGGCTCATTGGCTTCATCACCTCTAATTTCGCATTCTTCGGCATTATCATGAGCCTCCTCAATTGGGGGCACGATAGAGTTATCAGTACCGCCTTCTTGTTCCTCAACATTCCTTATGGTGCAATGCTTCTTGGAAGTCCGATGTTGTGACCCTCTTACAGCAACCCGAAAAGAGATAACCACTCATCATTTGCGAGTGATTGGATTTCCCTGTCTTCGAATGGGGTAGCACGGATCGCAGAGACTACCCTTTAATAGTTATCACCTTCGGTTTATGGATGGACACTTGTAAAACTTTAAAGTATTTGTTAGTTCAGGATACAACTTGGACTTAAGAGTTTGAAAGAAAGTGAAGGCAACACTTACATCCTTCCAACCATCGCTTCGCGAAGTCGAATGGACAACGAACTTTGGACCATTCATGCTTAAAGACACTAAGCTTTTTCCAAGCACCATTAAGAACTTGATAGTTGGGTCAGGGCTCAAAGAAAGTATAAGAAAGACTTCCCATCCGTTGCTTAAAACTATAGATGAACCGGATGTCTTTAGGAGATGGCGAACGGGCCAAAACATCCATAAATAGCAAGAGAGTGCCATGAAGAAAATCATAGCTGTCCGGATGTACCTTAGTAGGAGCTATGCCTAGATAATTTAGCATCTCTCAGATAAATGAATTAAAAGGCGACACACATCCAGCCAAGCACATAAATTTATTACATGCCGTATACGCCTCCGGGGGCAAGTAGGCCTTGTCATTCCCTGAAGGGACTAAAACATCTCCAAACGGGATCCCATGTTTAGAGCATAGTTTATGGAGAGCGGCCTCACTTATTCCGAAGGCCTGGGAATCCACCCGATTCTCTAGAAATATAATGCCCTCTAAAGTATCAAAGGCAAGTTTTATCCAACATTTGAGAAAAGGTCAACCAACGGATCGAGGCTCTCTGGTTGCTCGGTTTGTTATTCATAAGAAATTCTATTGGATATAGTTGTAGAAATTGACTCAGCACCTGGATTGTTGTGATATGAAGGTTATCTAGAAGACATTGCGGCTAAATGCCCTGAACGTCTAGAGCCCATATTAACTAAACTCAATAGATAATCAAGATTAGAAAATTTTATATGCCACCTCGTGCTAGGTATAAACTAGTATGGTGCAGTGTCGTGTGGTGCGGAGATAATCAATTCAGAATTAAAAAAATAAGGACGAGACTTTAGATATTGACTAGGATGAGCGTCATTACTGACCATGTCAACTGGCATTTAAATTGATCAGTTATGTAAGCTTTAGGATGGACCATCGACATATCGAAGTGTGAAGTTCATTATTGAAGTCCATATGTTAAGTTTTGATTCATATTCACGTCCTAGAAACTTAGTCGTTCGATTTCAACTTCAAAGCTGGATATGTTCTTCCTTTTATCTCTTATAGTCATATGTTCAAATTCGTTAAGATGAGATTAGTTCTGATTGTTCATACAAGTTTATACAGATTAGGTTGCTCAAGTTTTCAAGCTCGATTCAAAGGCCTAAATTAGCTATGTCCTTATAGCTGATCCTTTTATCTCATCCCTCTCACAAAGCCAACAGAACCGATCCTTCCTTACTCCAAAACATCAAGAACTGACCCCCTAGCCAAACACTCCATCCAATTTATTAACCGATCCCTATACATCGGTATATAACCGATCCCTTCCTACACCTTGTGACGACCGATCCCTCTCAATGGCTGCTGCACTGATCCCTCTTTCCCACTTCATTATCGATCCCTGCACTTGAGTGTTTTCTTCCCTTCACTAAATCCTTCCTTCATATCCCTCACTTAAGTATAACCAAACCTTTACTCAATTCATCTGCTTAGCAACCACCGTTTGCATCCCAAATTGATCCCTCCTACATCGCTATCATACTTCTTGTTTCCTCCAATCAAGCAAGGTTGGAATCCATTAACATGAACAAATCCATCATCTTGTCATAAAATAGAATAATATGAAAATCAAACATAGTCAACATTAAAAACCAACTTATGTATATAAATCGATGGTGAGATGTGGAGAAGTCAACAACAATGGCGAATGGCTTTAAGATGATCGAAATTAAAGGGGAAGAGGGATTAGATTGATAAAAGTAAGAAGGGTCATTATGGATTTTGGTTCGAAGTTAAAGAAGGAAAAGAGGGGAATAGGTATCGGTTGTGGGCAAGCAAGTGAATGCAAGCAACTGAAGTAAAGTGAAAGAACGGAACAAAAGGAAATAGTTTATATATGAAGGCTCATATTGATCGACTCACTTTAGTTTCTCTACAAAGTTAAAAACATTAAGTTCCCAATGCTGAAAGGGTCAGGTGCAATCCCTATCCAAAGGGGATCCATCCGATCCCTATAAACATAAAAAAAGAGAAAAGAGAGAGAAAGGAATCAGTTAGAAAATTCTGATCCCTACTATAGAAATGAAAGGAAAGAAGAGAGAAAGAAGGGGATCAGGTATGATCTCTAAGTGAAGAAAGGAAATTTTCAATCCCTATTTAAAAAATAATAAAATATAAATGTGTTGAAATTGCATCTAATTCAATGAAAATTGACGATGACTCGTGAGCGTGTAAACGCATCAAAGAGCCAACGACAAGAACGTGTACCTGAATGCGCACATGTGTATTCTAAAATTCAATTTTTGAAATCTCACCTGAGGTGTTTAAAGAGGAAACTAGATCAGATAGCCAAAGCTTACTAGCCCTGTAGAAGTGGACACGGATAGCAACTGATGGAGTAAAATCCTGAATTTATACTATTGAAAATCGACCAATCATCATGGCGATCAAAGAGAGATACGACACTTTGGGAAAGTAATTCAATGGAAGGATAGTGACTATTCAGAAAATTGATTGAATTTCTTTCCGACGACTATAACTTGCTTCGATTCAAAGCATGTCTTGTTTGGTACAAGACATACTTTGAGGGACAAGTGTTATCCAGCATTTTATCTCGGCTATATCCAAACTGACTAGATATGTTAGACTTGACTGTCATCAAGGCCAGCAATTCTAGAGTGATGAATGTGGGGTCGGTAAATCAAGTACAGATGTTAATATGAAGCCATGATCAAACAAAATCAGGAGATATGTTATATAAAATATTCTAAGTATGGAATATGGTCTAGTCTAGAAAAAGGATCGGGTATGATCCCTCTCAAACAAAGGGATCGGATTTCTTCAGCTAAATAAATGCATCTCAATGGAAAATGATATATCTTGAAATCCAAAAGTCCAATAAATATGAAACTTTAGGAACAAGAAGAGGAGACCCTAGGGAATCCACCCTAGGGATCACTTCCTTAAAGGAACAAGTAAGTAGGATCAGCCCTTTTCCCTTACGATTGACATGAATCAGACTACACAACACATTGCAGCAATGATCGATCAATAACTCGACATCTACGAGTTCAATTAACATGAAACTTAGAGGCTAAGCATAATAAACATGGAGAAGCTCCCATAGGGATCGTACCCCCAAATTCACCAATCATAGGGATCAACCTCGATCCCTATTTCTTGGGATTTGGACCATGCTATCCCTCCTATGGGTCCCTATGGCTCTGGAGATCCTTCTACTGAGTTTTCAGGGAGATATTTCACTGTCTTCCTCTATAAATACAAGCTTCATTATTCATTTTTGGGATCTTTTAAACTGCTTGTTACTTTAGAAGAAACCATCTATATATCATAGCCTGAGGGTTTTATGGTCAGTGGGAGTGAAGGAAGGCTAGCAAGTTGTTAAAGTCCATTTATGGACTTAAGCAAATTTTAAGAACTTGGAACAAATCTTTTGATAAGGTAATCAAATAGTTTAGTTTTTATCAAAACATAGAGAAAGCATGTGCATATAGAAAGGAATGAGGAAATGCTATCATATTCTTAGTGCTATTTTTCGACGATCTTCTATTGATAGGCAATGACATTTTGTTAATGCAATCAGTGAAAGCTTGGATTTCTAAGAACTTATCCATGAAGGATTTAGAAGAAACAACCTATATTAGGTATAAAGATCTATAGAGATGGATCTAAGAACTTGTTGGGATTTTCCCAGTCCATATACATGTATACCGAATTGAAGAGGTTTAGTATAAATAATTCCAACTAGGAAATGTTTCCAATGCAGTCTGGAATTACACTTTTAAAGAAGGACGCTCCTCATACTGATGGGGAGAAAAAGTGTATGAATAGGATCCCCTATGCTACAGCCATAGGATCCATAATGTATGCTATGTTATGTACTAAATCGGGTGTGGCATACGCATTAGTATATGTAAGTTGATACTTGTCTAATCAAGAGTAAAATATTGTACATCCATGAAATGTATACCGAAGTGTTTAAGAAATACTCAAGACTTATTCCTCATTTATAGGAATGGAGACCACCGTTTGAAGGGGTATACAGATTCGAGCTTTTAGAGTGATACTAATAATAATAAGTCAATATCTGGTTATGTCTTTACACTAAACGGTAGAGCTGTTAGTTGGAAAAGTTCCAAATAAGAAATAATAGCTGATTTGAGGCTGAATACATTGCCCTCAATGAAGCAGCTAAAGAGGCAGTCCGGATGCGTAAGTTTTAAGTAAGTTCAGAATGATTCCCGATACCTATAATCCAATGGCATTGTTCCCTGACAACAATGTGAAGATACAGATCGCAAATGAGCCTAAAGCACATAAGAAGTTATGACATATTGTTTGAAAGTTCCATCTTATTAGAGAATTCATTGAGAAGGAAGAGATTGCGATACAAAGGGTAGATACCAAGAATAGTGTAGCAAATCCATTAAATAAGGATTTAACGTGGTTAGCTCTTGAGAAGTTGATTGAAAGGATACGATTGATATTCCATAATTGGCCCCACGTGCAAGTGGGAGATTGATAAAGTTAGGGATATGTCTTAGGTACAATTCTTTAATTTATTATAAATTAATTAACCTTGTAGTCAATTATCGTTCGTAATAAAGGTGTTTTCCTTTCTGTTATATATTTGTTATAATGTGTTATAAATAATTAAATGTTTAATTAAAATATATTTAATAGAAAATCCATAAATGATGTGTTTGTGATTGTAACTACAAATAGTTGTAACCATGAGTATTTTATCACAGTATAATAAACACATTATTTTAAATACTCCTAGTCATGATGTATAGAGACTGGATATCGGTGCATCCACTAAGACTAGAGTATGTAACGCTCTGCAAACATTGGAAAGTATATTACTCATAATTGTTGAAGGTACCAAGTGGTTACGTACTAATATTTATTGGATAACTATGGAATGACTTACTCGATAGTTTTCTGTTGTTTAATATAACTAATGTCAAATAGAAAATATCAATATGACTAATATACACATTTTTCTCGACTTGAGAATATTGTTGATCTTTAATATAAAAGCTCCACTTCGACTATAGTCAAATCATGGCACAACCTCCATCGAGTGACTAAAGTTGTGTCGAGTGGAAGTACTGGAAGTGAAACACCATTCAGGAGAGGATTCATCTCCTCGGTTATATGGGGTTAGTAGCACTAACAACTGAAGTCAACATAAAGTCAAAATCTCTAGCCAAAGTAATTTAGATAATAATAATTGTTATTATTAAACCAAGGATTTTGTGTGGACTGTAGAGTTGAATATGGATGATATTGGAATTTTTGACCATTTCCAAATTCTATAAGTCAAAGTGATATTGTTTTGACGAAAAGAATTGGTGTAAATAATCATCACTACAAGGTAATGCTTAATAATAATACTGGATTTTACCAAAACCAAGTAAGCAATAAATTTGATCAAAATGTCAAACCATCTATTGAGTGATGAATGAACATGAATATTCGAATAGTTCGATATTTATCGCTGACCTAATTTACACCTAAAAGTCATACAACCAAAACTTTGTATACTCCTTTGACAACATGATTTAATTAATTTGTAATTTTTATAAACTAATTAATATTTATGAAATACTAGTTATATATCATACAAAATATGTTTTAGAATTTGTATAAATAATTTTATACCCGTAAGGGTTTTAGCATTAATTTTTTAATATATATATGTTATTTAAATATTATTTAAATCAAATAAACTTCATAAATATTTGATATCAACATATATATATATATATATATATATATATATATATATATATCATACAAAATATGTTTTAAATTTTATAAAATTAATTTGATACCTAATAAGCTTTTGGCTGTAAATTAAATACACACACACATTTATGGAAATTAATGATTAAATATAAACTGATTTTAAATTATAATATATGTATGGAAATTTTTAAATGTTAAAAATATTGTTAAGAATTTTATAAAACGTCTGTATACAAAAATTTAGGTTTGGAAATATTTTTTATTTTGTTTTTATTTGTTTTCATATGAAATTTAATTTAATTAAATATTAAAAAACATTTGATTGTAGTGAGCATTATTGGATATGTATATATATTATATACATACACCTATTTTTACGTATTTCATTTATGTATTAACATATACATATAAATATATATACACACAAATTATTTATAGCTATATATACACATGCATACTAAAAAATAGATTTTTTTTTTTGGATTTTATAATAAAATAAACAAACAAATTTTTTATTTAAAATTATTTTGCCTTTATTTACTTTCATATATATATATATATATATATCCTACAAATTCCTTATACATAAAATTATTCAAAAATTAAATATAGACGCATAAGTATATTTGTAACACTTTAAATGTGTGTGTGTGTGTATATGTGTAATTTAAAGCACACAAGCATACATTTAGACGATGTATTTGTAATATTAGATGGATTAACATGTCCGTTGTAGTGTATATCCCAATGCTTATACACGTGCACGTCAAACGATACACGAATTGCTATGTTACACATGCGTGCGCACACGTATATATGTGTATATATGATAAAGTTATATTTGTAATACAATAAAAATTACATAATATGAAACTATATTTTAAATGAAAATAAAATAATTATTTTATTTAAAAGAAAATTTGAAATGTTCTAAATAAATTAGACTTCATAGCCCCAACAAAGATCCAAAATGGTTAAAAAAATTGAAATACACCCATTTCGTCCATAGCGAGTTGGCCTAGTTTCATCAAGAACAACATTCAATGCATATGCCTTCACGGTCTGCCTCTGCTTAGCAAGTTTGGGATGGCATGTCTGCAATGGTTATAGGCTCTTGTGTCGTAAAGCCTTCTCGATCAACTTCCTAAAGCACTCGTCAATTTGACCAATCAATCACTTCCCAAAGTGATCATTCAACCCAATGATGAACCATTTATTATTTATGAGCAGAGTATCGATGAAGGATAACCCATACTTTGATAGCACATCAAATTCAACCACATACTCCAACACAAACATATCTCCCTACATTAATTCGACAAACCTCCTAAATAGAACCAACTTCTGAGCAACCAGGATAAATTTCTCTTCGAAGCAAGCTATGAACTGATCCTCGAGAGTCGCAATTCTTAGTGTATTCCGCCAATTCATCGTTTAACCCTTTAGTTGTCTAGAAGCTAACCACTGCCTTATCACGTCATATATCTCTAGGTCATCGAAGATTCTTTTGCGAGTATCCATCCGGTCTTGCACCTCAATAGCCGACTCTATTTCAAGGAACAGTCCACCTCGTAGACTCACATAGTCTTTATACAACTTAACAAAGTCGACTCATCGGTTGCATTTGAGCACCATTAACATTAGGAGCAACTTGGGCATTCCAAACCATGTTTCACACCATCTTAGCGAACATGTTATGTAAATTAGGATTAAAAACACTTGATCCTAACCCCTCTTCAACTCCAAAGATGGAGTTCTTAGGAGCATTTTTCATATGCTACTCATGTGCAATATGTCTTATACACTATATATACTACTATATAGTTTTGAAAGTAAAAATATGGGTAGTAAGGAGAAAATTCCACATGATACATGTGAAGTCAAGAATGTTCTAAGTTAGGAGCATGTGGTGATGGGCTGAATTAGCTTAGTCGGATATGAACTGTTATGAGGTTTGGGTTGGGCCTGGTTAGATCATAGGTATTCTGTTTTCTGCTTTATTTATTTTTATTCTTGGTGGATGTAATTTGTGTTAAGAGCTTTGATTTATTGTGACAACCCGGAATTTTCTAGCAATATCAATTTAATAATCTGCATTAAAAATTAAATTGATTTGATATATTTTTGTTAATAAGATCTGAATTGATACTTTTCTTTTAATAAATATTTAATTGGTAAATGATATTTGTTAAAATTAATTGTTTGTTTCTATTTATATATGTATATATTTGTATACATTGTAAACAGTTGAGCTTTGTTTTAAAAGTTTAACTAATAAATTATGTTTCAGATTCTAATATACATTTTAGTGAATTGGAAATTATGTTTTATTTAATATAAACCTTTAAAAGCTAATTAAATAAATAAATATGTGATTTTAAATACATAGGATAAATGCTTAAATAGTTTGAAACGTACTTTAACTTAAGTCTAGATTTAAATTTATTAAGAAAAAAGATTTGTTTTATTTTCTTTTTAGTATAGCTTGATAAAAATATGGATTTAAAATTTTATATGAGTTTTAATGTAATTTTGTAAAATGGTATATATTAATAAAATAAGCAGTTTATAACAAAAAGATAATTTCTTTTATAAATCATTTCAAATTGATAGATGTGTAGCTTTTAAATAATGTTAATAAAAAAATTACAAGACAATAAGATAAATTGGGAAAATGTAAAGTAAGTACATTGGCTAAATTTAATAACATAACGACTATAAAATTCATTTAGATTTCAAACAACAAAATAAAATAAATAACATTCACATACATTCAAAATTATAAAACAAGACAACATTACCATATGGATGTAAAATCTGGCTGGTAAGAAGAAACAAACAAAATATATATATAGCCATAGATTATAAGTTAAAATACTATATGTAATAAGTTAAAATAAGAAGTAAACATATAGGATAAATTTATAGAACTTCACAAAATATAATAATAAGACAACAATTAAACTAGAAACAAATAATTTTCAAGTTTATAAATTAACATAAGAAAACTGCAGCATATACAAGTTTAGTACAAACAAGGTTGAATATGTGTGCAGGCCGAAATAAATAAAACAAAATAAAGATAGAAAAAAAAATACAAATCATGCGAAGGCTTGCTAGGGAAGACAGTGTAATGTATTCTTAAACAAACAAACAAAAGTAATAAATGTAAATCTTTCTAACACAGTAGACTTCATATCAGCCTCCAACCTAATAAAATATCTCTGTTTTAAAATCTGTACAAACAAGATTTTTATGTTGTATGGTACAAATATTGTCACAGTTGTATGAAGCATAATAATAATATACCCTGTATGTATAAACCTGTCTGCATATGCCCGGTAAAGCTTGTTTATAAATCAGCTTCACCTTATTCAGTTCGAGCTGAGCAAAAATATAAAATAAACTTCATTTAAGAAAACCTATTTCAAACTAAAACAAGCTTTACTTGAACATAAATCAAGATGCAATCTCACAGTGGATCAAGATGAAGGAGTTAGCCTGAGAATTTTCAATCCTGTGTCTATTTAAAAGCTCTATTCTTTTTATCTGGCGAGTAACATTTTTTCATATTTATTATTATTCAATTATAACTTAAGTTAAAATGGTTGTATGTGTTTTCTGTGATGATATGTAAGGTAAACATACAAGTATATGCTGCTGTGAATCATCTGAATGTAGATATATGCATTGTGCACTGCTGTAAAATTTGAGAAATCCTGTTTTAGTTTTCAAGCCCGAACTTGGTTTCAAAATTTATCCGATCTAGTTCCAATCCATGTTAAGCCTTAAGCCTTGAATAGAACATATTTGTGACACTATAAACTTTTGTTTAAAAATTTGTTTTAAGTAAATAAATTTATGTTGTCACTGGAATGGCTTAAACTAAAGAACCATCTTCAAACATGTAAAAATTCGAGTTTATTAAATTACAAATTCATGAATATAAATTGAATTCATATACTAAAATATGATTTTTAAGGTAGGTTTGGGAATTTTTAATGGTGTGATATGAGTGCGGCTAGCGTTTTTCTGCTTGGGGCATTTCGAGTCGCCGTGGGCGATCACATCGATCTGGAGGGTCGAGCTTCTGTCTGGGGGTGGAAGAGGCTACTGTGGATCAAGGAAAAATGGTAGGTGGCGGCGCAGTGGGTCGTGAAAGCGGCGGCGTGGGTTTAAAATTTATAAACCTAAATTTTACTGTGCATGGAGTTTTGATCACTGCGGCCTGTACAAGTGTTCGAGTGACACGTCGTTTTGAGGGAAGGTAGAGGGAAGATGATCGATGTTGTAGCTGGAGTTTGGTGGCCTCCGATGGTCAGTGTATCGTACACGAGATGTTGACAGATTTGGGGGGGAGGTGAAGTTGTGTTTCCAGGTTTTTTTTTTTTTCAAATTCATTTTCGTGCATGGGGGAACTCGAAGCAAGTGGATGTTTTTCTCGGGGAACTTCGTATGTTTACTTGAAGTAAACAAGAGGGGGGCTCGGGTTGTTGTTATTCAGGTTTTAAAACCTGTAACTGTTTTTAACAGTTTTGAAATCTTGGTTTTAAAATTTAATCAAAGTCAAGCCTAGTTCTAACTCAAGTTTAAATAGTGAATTTAAGTTTGTTTTGAAATAGAGTTGGAAATAATAAAGTTCCATAATTTAAATTATTTTAATAACTTAAAAGTGCTTAATGCTTAAGTGTATTCAAAAGAGTTGAATTTCAAAAATGGAATATAAATTGTTAGGAAAAGATTTAGACAAGTTAACTCCAAAATTGAAAACCAGAACTTAGATTTGAAATTCTAGATTTGGAACTAAAATAAAGTTTTATAATTTAAATTGATTCAAATAAGTTTTAATGCTATTAAATATGTGAGTTTAAAGGGGTTTTGGAAAAAAATTAGTTTTAAACTTTATTAAGGATAAAATTGGAATTTATTTACGAAGTAATTTGAAATAGATGTTTTTAGAACATTTTGAAAGTGAAAATTTAATCCATAATAAGAATAGTTACTTTAAGTAATGAAGACTTAGAATTTATATTCATTAACCTTTAAGTTAATTAAGTATGAATAATTAATGATTGATATTATTTAAATTAGTAATTATAAATTTAAATGTATTAATCAAAGTTGAATAATGAATGAAGTAACTAATATGTGATTAAGAACCATAGATTAGATTTTTATTTAAATTAATAAATTTTAATGGTTAATCAAACTTATAATTAATAATGATTAATATAAGTTAATTATTTTAGAAGAAAATAATTAAATAAGTGTTAATGAAGATCATTATCTAGATTATTTTATAATTAATTAATGTGATTGATTTTGTAATAAATTAATTGGATCAATTAATTCAATAGTTTAAATGTAATTATTTATTTGGAAAGTAATTAAGAAATTAATTACTTATTAATTGAGTAAATTGATTTAATTTGAGTTAATTAATTTAGTTTAATTAACTGATATTTTGGAAGTAAATTACTTAGTGAAGTAATTGATGAAATTTTTGGATGATGTTGTTAATGGAAGTAATTGGAGTGTAATTACTAGTTTGAAATTAATCAAGGGATTAAGCTTGTTATTGAAAAGTAATTAATTTAGGACAGTTAATTACTATATGTTATTAATCAAGAGGGTTAATATATGTGATTTGAAGATTTGCATTCTTAAATATAATTAATAAAATAACAAGTGAAAATGTAATTAGGAAATTGATTAATTTGGGAATAATAAATTAACAAGATAATTAAACGGTAATAAATCTATATAAATGAAATTAATTAATGGATTTATTCAAGATTAGTCTTTGTAAATAAATTAAGGAAACTACTGGAATGTAGCAAAAGTTATTTAAATCAAGACGATTAATTGGGATATATAAGTAACTGATGTTAAGATTTAAATTAAGTTAGTTAATTTTAATTAAATTGAGAAATCACTTGATGATTTAGTATGCGTAATTACTTAGTGTAATTAATGGAGTATAATTACTTAGAAAAGTAATTAGATGATAATTACTTGATGAAATTAATATAAGATGATTTGTAAATGAAGTAACTGGAGAAATTTCTTTTGTAATTAATCAAAGGATTAATTTATGAAATTAATCATGGGATGATTAATAAGTAATTAAGGGTGGTTGATTACTGTTTGTTATTAATCAAGGGCGATTAATAATTGTGTTTAATAAAAGACTAACCACATAATATAATTAATTTAAATAAAGTAATTTTATATAAATTAGAGGTCATAAATTAATATAATTAATGATGTAATTAAGAATTGTTTAATTAAGGAATAATTAATAGGGAAGTAATTAAATGTTAACAGCTATAAATGATTTAGAATAATTCATTTGAGAAATTAATTAAAGACTAAATTACTTCTTGTAATTAGAGAATGATTAATTAATTTGATTTAAAATTAATTAATGGTTGTGAGAGCAGGATTTATGGAATGAATAATTAATTTAATTTATTTTAAATTAATTAAGGATAAAAGTAGTTAATTTAATTCATTTTAAATTAATTATATATCGTGGTTCATAAATCATTGCTTATGGATGATATTGATATTTCATTGATTGATTGTGATCTCAGATATGAGATGGGTAATATCTATGTGATATGGATGTATGGTTTAAGTATGATAATATTTAATTATCTGTTTGGATGATGATATTAACTATCTGTTTATGATGATAATGTGATTATCTATAATGAGATGTGAATTATCTATCTGTGTGTATATTGATAATATTGAATTCACTGTTAAGACTAAATAGACAACTTGGCCTTAAAAGACACGTTTTGGATTTCGATGAGACCGGGATTGGGGTTCCACATTTGGAACATCCGAAAACCACATCGATTCCAAATTATCGATAGGTCGTGAATCTAAAGTAAGGATGAAGATTCAGAATGCAAGGATTATCGTTGTTAACTCTGAGAGTGATTCCAAAATGAGTGTAACGAGATAATGCCTTCGGTTTCGTTCGAATCCGGAACGAACTTGTATGGATTGAATGCTTTCAACACATCGTCAGGAGGACGATGAGCATTCTAAGAGATATGTTCTATGAAGGTAATCGTAACCTTAAGCCTCATCAACCGGGAATGGCCAAAACAGGGGAGGTGCAGCAAGGTTAGGTGGGTCATGCCCAAGCAGGACAAGGATATTCCCCTGTCTAGATGTCCATTTTATTCGGCTGTGTGGGCAGTTGGTCTGTAGCCAACTGCGGGGTTATCTTGTTCGGGACTGTTCAGCAAGGAATGGTTCCAGCCTTGTGTTGCGGGGTCGGGAGTGATCCTCGGAACGTTGATCTCGGTCACGTACTGTGACGGGCGGTACCCCAGTAGCCCTGCCATTGTATGGAATCCAAAATCCAATAAGTGCCAACGGTTTTGATTGTATTACCCACTTTTGTGGCTAGTAGCTGGAATTTAATGAATGTAACAATTTCGGCTATTTTCTATTTACTTGAAAACCCTAGACCTATTATAATATCACTGGATTTCCTATCAAATGTTTTTGTTAGCATAAGGTAAAAACTTTTCCATGTTTATGTGTGGGAAGTCCTACGTGATACCTTTTGTTTTCAAAGGATTTTTGAAAGTTAAGCAACTTTAACTTGTTACTCACACCAGACCCATGTCTGACCCAGAGTTTATTTTCTGTTTTCCTAAACTCTCAGGTACCCAAATTTTTATGGGTAGCCAAGGGATTCAGGTTAGCTTTGACAAATTCTGGAGGAGCACTGGAGCAGGAGGCTTCAACGTTGTAGAGATATATATAGTTCCGCTGTGTTGGTATCTTTGAGTCACTTGTTTGAGTTGTGTTGTATTAACTAGACAGGTGTTTATAACTGTCTAGTATGTGATGTATTATCTGTATAACTCTGATTGATGTTGTATATTATGTAAATACTTACGTGATTAATATAATTTATTCGTTCCGCTGTGAGATTCTGATGTTGTTGTTCTTTCTTCTCTATCTTTTATATTTTCTCACCCTTTTCTTTCTTAAAAACGATACGTCTTCCTGGGCGTAGGAATTCTGGGTCATTACAGTGGTATCAGAGCGCTAGGTTGAGTGAATACCTAGGCTCTTGAGTGATTCCTTTCCTGAGAGAGCGTATTTGTAATTTTGATATATATATATATATATATTTATTTATTTCATCTATTTGTTGGATTACCTGTTTGGGTTTTCCAATATAAATATAATGGTAGATTGGGTAGTGGTGTGTGTAGCACGACTACCTGTGGTTAGAAGTATATCTGACGAGACTGTAGACCTAATACCGTGTCGAGTAGATTCGTGGTGTAAGGATTTCACCAAATCTCTGGAGGAAACCTGTTAAGATTTGGAGTCCATTTTTGTTGTACAAGTTTGGATGAGTAGAATTTGGATTTTGTCAGTTGAGCAGAAGCTAGAAATATTATCTTGGTAACTTAAGAAGTAGTAGTTGTGTGTTGAGATGCAGTAGCGATGGATTGTTTCCGAAGAAGTTCTCAAGGATTTTTGGATAAGGAAGTGTGTCTGCGTTAGTTTTGAGGTTGAGTTCAGCTGAATGTTGTGTTTGGCTTTGAGGCCTGAGTTTTTCGAGGAATTTTGGATTAAGGAGTTTTGGCATCAGCAGCAGTGTTGCAGCTTAGATTGTTCTACCGGCACGCGAGGAAGTCATCTGTCGGCAGTTCTTTAGAGGTGAAGTTCAGAGGCAGTTTTATGGATCCATTTCTTCAATGGATTGGCTAGATAAGCTTAAGCTGTTCATATTGGTAAGGAGAGAACAATTTTCTTTGGATATTAGCCTGGGTGGATCGCAAAAGTGACTTGCGATAGTTAAGTATTCTCTGGGGTGGCAGAAATCTTTTTCTGGATATCTTTGAAGAGGTCAGTGGTTTGCCTTAGCATCTGAGGATTGAGTTTTCATATCGACTGGATTTCAGAAGTAGTGCCGATGGTTCAACCTAGTTGTAGAATGGTTTCTAGAGAAAGGAATTGGTAAAGCGGCTCAGGTTTTGGAGGAACTTTTGAGTTTTAGAGTGGATCTGTGAACCATATTTTTTTTGTAATGCGTTGTCCAGTTGTCCAGTTTATGCTTATGTGCATCATCAGCATTTTCATCTACTCCAGATCAGAGTTGTGCAGCGGAAACAGTTGGAAGTGCATCTGTTTTTCTTTTCGGGAATGGAGAGGTTGTTTTCTATTGATGATTAATGTTGAGTTCTTTGTTTTGGTTGATTCTGAGAAGGTCATTCTACTGGATTGTTTTTGGATTCAGATTGTTTTAGGAGCTATCAGCAAAGGTTGAGCTGATCAGTAGGGATGAAGGCAGCTCTAGATCATCAGAAGAATTTGGTGAATAAGAGACGGAGGAATTTGAATTTCGGAGTCGGTGATTTGATTTGTATGAATTTTCTCTGATTCAAAGGTTCTCTGTAGATTAGTAGTATAGACTGTTTGGATTCAATAGATCGAGTATTCCGGTATTATACTGGGAAACTCTAGGGAGCTCTATCCAGAATTTTGTCTGGATAGCTAGCTTTGTTGATTGAGTAGATTGGTTGTGATGATTGTTAGCATATGATTGATATATGAGTGTGATTCAAAATTAAAATCTCAAATATATTATTAAATTACCTTTGCTTTTAAATTTCGGGGATGAAATTCTTTTAAGGGGGGAGAAGGTGACAACTTGGAATTTTCTAGCAATATCAATTTAATAATCCGCATTAAAAATTAAATTGATTTGATATATTTTTGTTAATAAGATCTGAATTGATACTTTTCTTTTAATAAATATTTAATTGGTAAATGATATCTGTTAAAATTAATTGTTTGTTTCTATTTATATATGTATATATTTGTATACATTATAAACGGTTGAGCTTTGTTTTAAAAGTTTGACTAATAAATTATGTTTCAGATTCTAATATACATTTTAGTGAATTGGAAATTATGTTTTATTTAATATAAACCTTTCAAAGCTAATTAAATAAATAAATATGTGATTTTAAATACATAGGATTAATGCTTAAATAGTTTGAAACTTATTTTAACTTAAGTCTAGATTTAAATTTATTAAGAAAAAAGATTTTTTTTATTTTCTTTTTAGTATAGCTTGATAAAAATATGGATTTAAAATTTTATATGAGTTTTAATGCAATTTTGTAAAATGGTATATATTAATAAAATAAGATGTTTATAACAAAAAGATAATTTCTTTTATAAATCATTTCAAATTGATAGATGTGTAGCTTTTAAATAATGTTAATAAAAAAAATACAAAACAATAAGATAAACTGGGAAAATGTAAAGTAAGTACATTGGCTAAATTTAATAACATAACGACTATAAAATTCATTTAGATTTCAAACAACAAAATAAAAGAAATAACATTCACATACATTCAAAATTATAAAACAAGACAACATTACCATATGGATGTAAAATCTGGCTGGTAAGAAGAAACAAAATATATATATAGCTATAGATTATAAGTTAAAATACTGTATGTAATAAGTTAAAATAAGAAGTAAACATATAGGATAAATTTATAGAACTTCACAAAATATAATAATAAGACAACAATTAAACTAGAAACAAATAATTTTCAAGTTTGTAAACTAACATAAGAAAACTGCAGCATACACAAGTTTAGTACAAACAAGGTTGAATATGTGTGCATGCCGAAATAAATAAAACAAAATAAAGATAGAAAAAAAATACAAATCATGTGAAGGCTTGCTAGGGAAGACAGTGTAATGTATTCTTAAACAAACAAACAAAAGTAATAAATGTAAATCTTTCTAACACAGTAGACTTCATATCAGCCTCTAACCTAATAAAATATCTCTGTTTTTAAAATCTGTACAAACAAGATTTTTATGTTGTATGGTACAAATATTGTCACAGTTGTATGAAGCATAATAGTAATATACCCTGTATGTATAAACCTGTCTGCATATGCCCGGTAAAGCTTGTTTATAAATCAGCTTCACCTTATTCAGTTCGAGCTGAGCAAAAATATAAAATAAACTTCATTAAAAAAAACCTATTTCAAACTAAAACAAGCTTTACTTGAACATAAATCAAGATACAATCTCACAGTGGATCAAGATGAAGGAGTTAGCCTGAGAATTTTCAATCCTGTGTCTATTTGAAAGCTCTGTTCTTTTTATCTGCTGAGTAACATTTTTTCTTATTTATTATTATTCAGTTATAACTTAAGTTAAAATCATTGTATGTGTTTTCTGTGATGATATGTAAGGTAAACATACAAGTATATGCTGTTGTGAATCATCTGAATGTAGATATATGCATTGTGCACTGGTGTAAAATTTGAGAAATCCTGTTTTAGTTTTCAAGCCCGAACTTGGTTTCAAAATTTATCCGATCTTGTTCCAATCCACGTTAAGCTTTAAGCCTTGAATAAAACATATTTGTGACACTATAAACTTTTGTTTAAAAATTTGTTTAAGTAAATAAATTTGTGTTGTCACTGGAATGGCTTAAACTACAGAACCATCTTCAACCATGTAAAAATTCGAGTTTATTAAATTACAAATTCATGAATGTAAATTGAATTTATATACTAAAATATGATTTTTAAGGTAGGTTTGGGAATTTTTAATGGTGTGATATGAGTGGGCTAGCGTTTTTTCTTTTTGGGGCATTTCGAGTCGCCGTGGCCGATCACGTTGATCTGGAGGGTCGAGCTTCTGTCTGGGGGTGGAGGAGGCTGCTGTGGATCAAGGAAAAATGGTAGGTGGTGGCGCATTGGGTCGTGAAAGCGGCGGCGTGGGTTTAAAATTTATAAACCTAAATTTTACTGTGCATGGAGTTTTGATCACCGCAGCCTATACAAGTGTTCGAGTGACACGTCGTTTTGAGGGGAGGTAGAGGGAAGATGATCGATGTTGTAGCTGAAGTTTGGTGGCCTCCGATGGTCAGTGTATCGTACACGAGATGTTGACAGGTTTGGGGGGGGAAGTGAAGTTGTGTTTCCAGGTTTTGTTTTTTTTTTCAAATTCATTTTCGCGCATGGGGGAACTCGAAGCAAGTGGATGTTTTTCTCGGGGAACTTCGTATGTTTACTCGAAGTAAACAAGAGGGGGGCTCGAGTTGTTGTTATTCAGGTTTTAAACCTGTAACTATTTTTAACAGTTTTGAAATCTTGGTTTTAAAATTTAATCAAAGTCAAGCCTAGTTCTAACTCAAGTTTAAATAGTGAATTTAAGTTACTTTTGAAATAGAGTTGGAAATAATAAAGTTCCATGATTTAAATTATTTTAATAACTTAAAAGTGCTTAATGCTTAAGTGTATTCAAAATAGTTGAATTTCAAAAATGGAATATAAATTGTTAAGAAAAGATTTAGACAAGTTAACTCCAAAATTGAAAACCAGAACTTAGATTTGAAATTCTAGATTTGGAACTAAAATAAAGTTTTATAATTTAAATTGATTCAAATAAGTTTTAATACTATTAAATATGTGAGTTTAAAGGGGTTTTGGAAAAAAATTAGTTTTAAATTTTATTAAGGATAAAATTGGAATTTATTTACGAAGTAATTTGAAATAAATGTTTTTAGAACATTTTGAAAGTGAAAATTTAATCCATAATAAAAATAGTTACTTTGAGTAATAAAGACTTAGAATTTATATTCATTAACCTTTAAGTTAATTAAGTATGAATAATTAATGATTGATATTATTTAAATTAGTAATTATAAATTTAAATGTATTAATCAAAGTTGAATAATGAATTAAATAACTAATATGTGATTAAGAACCATAGATTAGATTTTTATTTAAATTAATAAATTTTAATGGTTAATCAAACTTATAATTAATAATGATTAATATAAGTTAATTATTTTAGCAGAAAATAATTACATAAGTGTTAATGAAGATCATTATCTAGATTATTTTATAATTAATTAATGTGATTGATTTTGTAATAAATTAATTGGATCAATTAATTCAATAGTTTAAATGTAATTATTTATTTGGAAAGTAATTAAGAAATTAATTACTTATTAATTGAGTAAATTGATTTAATTTGAGTTAATTAATTTAGTTTAATTAACTGATATTTTGGAAGTAAATTACTTAGTGAAGTAATTGATGAAATTTTTGGATGATGTTGTTAATGGAAGTAATTGGAGTGTAATTACTAGTTTGAAATTAATCAAGGGATTAAGCTTGTTATTGAAAAGTAATTAATTTAGGACAGTTAATTACTATATGTTATTAATCAAGAGGGTTAATATATGTGATTTGAAGATTTGCATTCTTAAATATAATTAATAAAATAACAAGTGAAAATGTAATTAGGAAATTGATTAATTTGGGAATAATAAATTAACAAGATAATTAAACGGTAATAAATCTATATAAATGAAATTAATTAATGGATTTATTCAAGATTAGTCTTTGTAAATAAATTAAGGAAACTACTGGAATGTAGCAAAAGTTATTTAAATCAAGACGATTAATTGGGATATATAAGTAACTGATGTTAAGATTTAAATTAAGTTAGTTAATTTTAATTAAATTGAGAAATCACTTGATGATTTAGTATGCGTAATTACTTAGTGTAATTAATGGAGTATAATTACTTAGAAAAGTAATTAGATGATAATTACTTGATGAAATTAATATAAGATGATTTGTAAATGAAGTAACTGGAGAAATTTCTTTTGTAATTAATCAAAGGATTAATTTATGAAATTAATCATGGGATGATTAATAAGTAATTAAGGGTGGTTGATTACTGTTTGTTATTAATCAAGGGCAATTAATAATTGTGTTTAATAAAAGACTAACCACATAATATAATTAATTTAAATAAAGTAATTTTATATAAATTAGAGGTCATAAATTAATATAATTAATGATGTAATTAAGAATTGTTTAATTAAGGAATAATTAATAGGGAAGTAATTAAATGTTAACAGCTATAAATGATTTAGAATAATTCATTTGAGAAATTAATTAAAGACTAAATTACTTCTTGTAATTAGAGAATGATTAATTAATTTGATTTAAAATTAATTAATGGTTGTGAGAGCAGGATTTATGGAATGAATAATTAATTTAATTTATTTTAAATTAATTAAGGATAAAAGTAGTTAATTTAATTCATTTTAAATTAATTATATATCGTGGTTCATAAATCATTGCTTATGGATGATATTGATATTTCATTGATTGATTGTGATCTCAGATATGAGATGGGTAATATCTATGTGATATGGATGTATGGTTTAAGTATGATAATATTTAATTATCTGTTTGGATGATGATATTAACTATCTGTTTATGATGATAATGTGATTATCTATAATGAGATGTGAATTATCTATCTGTGTGTATATTGATAATATTGAATTCACTGTTAAGACTAAATAGACAACTTGGCCTTAAAAGACACGTTTTGGATTTCGATGAGACCGGGATTGGGGTTCCACATTTGGAACATCCGAAAACCACATCGATTCCAAATTATCGATAGGTCGTGAATCTAAAGTAAGGATGAAGATTCAGAATGCAAGGATTATCGTTGTTAACTCTGAGAGTGATTCCAAAATGAGTGTAACGAGATAATGCCTTCGGTTTCGTTCGAATCCGGAACGAACTTGTATGGATTGAATGCTTTCAACACATCGTCAGGAGGACGATGAGCATTCTAAGAGATATGTTCTATGAAGGTAATCGTAACCTTAAGCCTCATCAACCGGGAATGGCCAAAACAGGGGAGGTGCAGCAAGGTTAGGTGGGTCATGCCCAAGCAGGACAAGGATATTCCCCTGTCTAGATGTCCATTTTATTCGGCTGTGTGGGCAGTTGGTCTGTAGCCAACTGCGGGGTTATCTTGTTCGGGACTGTTCAGCAAGGAATGGTTCCAGCCTTGTGTTGCGGGGTCGGGAGTGATCCTCGGAACGTTGATCTCGGTCACGTACTGTGACGGGCGGTACCCCAGTAGCCCTGCCATTGTATGGAATCCAAAATCCAATAAGTGCCAACGGTTTTGATTGTATTACCCACTTTTGTGGCTAGTAGCTGGAATTTAATGAATGTAACAATTTCGGCTATTTTCTATTTACTTGAAAACCCTAGACCTATTATAATATCACTGGATTTCCTATCAAATGTTTTTGTTAGCATAAGGTAAAAACTTTTCCATGTTTATGTGTGGGAAGTCCTACGTGATACCTTTTGTTTTCAAAGGATTTTTGAAAGTTAAGCAACTTTAACTTGTTACTCACACCAGACCCATGTCTGACCCAGAGTTTATTTTCTGTTTTCCTAAACTCTCAGGTACCCAAATTTTTATGGGTAGCCAAGGGATTCAGGTTAGCTTTGACAAATTCTGGAGGAGCACTGGAGCAGGAGGCTTCAACGTTGTAGAGATATATATAGTTCCGCTGTGTTGGTATCTTTGAGTCACTTGTTTGAGTTGTGTTGTATTAACTAGACAGGTGTTTATAACTGTCTAGTATGTGATGTATTATCTGTATAACTCTGATTGATGTTGTATATTATGTAAATACTTACGTGATTAATATAATTTATTCGTTCCGCTGTGAGATTCTGATGTTGTTGTTCTTTCTTCTCTATCTTTTATATTTTCTCACCCTTTTCTTTCTTAAAAACGATACGTCTTCCTGGGCGTAGGAATTCTGGGTCATTACAGTGGTATCAGAGCGCTAGGTTGAGTGAATACCTAGGCTCTTGAGTGATTCCTTTCCTGAGAGAGCGTATTTGTAATTTTGATATATATATATATATATTTATTTATTTATTTCATCTATTTGTTGGATTACCTGTTTGGGTTTTCCAATATAAATATAATGGTAGATTGGGTAGTGGTGTGTGTAGCACGACTACCTGTGGTTAGAAGTATATCTGACGAGACTGTAGACCTAATACCGTGTCGAGTAGATTCGTGGTGTAAGGATTTCACCAAATCTCTGGAGGAAACCTGTTAAGATTTGGAGTCCATTTTTGTTGTACAAGTTTGGATGAGTAGAATTTGGATTTTGTCAGTTGAGCAGAAGCTAGAAATATTATCTTGGTAACTTAAGAAGTAGTAGTTGTGTGTTGAGATGCAGTAGCGATGGATTGTTTCCGAAGAAGTTCTCAAGGATTTTTGGATAAGGAAGTGTGTCTGCGTTAGTTTTGAGGTTGAGTTCAGCTGAATGTTGTGTTTGGCTTTGAGGCCTGAGTTTTTCGAGGAATTTTGGATTAAGGAGTTTTGGCATCAGTAGCAGTGTTGCAGCTCAGATTGTTCTACCGGCACGCGAGGAAGTCATATGTCAGCAATTCTTTAGAGGTGAAGTTCAGAGGCAGTTTTGTGGATCCATTTCTTCAATGGATTGGCTAGATAAGCTTAAGCTGTTCAGATTGGTAAGGAGAGAACAATTTTCTTTGGATATTAGCCTGGGTGGATCGCAAAAGTGACTTGCGATAGTTAAGTATTCTCTGGGGTGGCAGAAATCTTTTTCTGGATATCTTTGAAGAGGTCAGTGGTTTGCCTTAGCATATGAGGATTGAGTTTTCATATCGACTGGATTTCAGAAGTAGTGCCGATGGTTCAGCCTAGTTGTAGAATGGTTTCTAGAGAAAGGAATTGGTAAAGCGGCTCAGGTTTTGGAGGAACTTTTGAGTTTTAGAGTGGATCTGTGAACCATATTTTTTTTGTAATGTGTTGTCTAGTTTATGCTTATGTGCATCATCAGCATTTTCATCTACTCCAGATCAGAGTTGTGCAGCGGAAACAGTTGGAAGTGCATCTGTTTTTCTTTTCGGGAATGGAGAGGTTGTTTTCTATTGATGATTAATGTTGAGTTCTTTGTTTTGGTTGATTCTGAGAAGGTCATTCTACTGGATTGTTTTTGGATTCAGATTGTTTTAGGAGTTATCAGCAAAGGTTAAGCTGATCAGTAGGGATGAAGGCAGCTCTGGATCATCAGAAGAATTTGGTGAATAAGAGACGGAGGAATTTGGATTTCGAAGTCGTAGATTTGATTTGTATGAATTTTCTCTGATTCAAAGGTGCTCTGTAGATTAGTAGTATAGACTGTTTGGATTCTATAGATCGAGTATTCCGGAATTATACTGGGAAACTCTAGGGAGCTCTATCCAGAATTTTGTCTGGATAGCTAGCTTTATTGATTGAGTAGATTGGTTGTGATGATTGTTAGCATATGATTGATATATGAGTGTGATTCAAAATTAAAATCTTAAATATATTATTAAATTACCTTTGCTTCTAAATTTCGGGGATGAAATTCTTTTAAGGGCGGAAGAAGGTGACAACCTGGAATTTTCTAGCAATATCAATTTAATAATCTGCATTAAAAATTAAATTGATTTGATATATTTTTGTTAATAAGATCTGAATTGATACTTTTCTTTTAATAAATATTTAATTGGTAAATGATATCAGTTAAAATTAATTGTTTGTTTCTATTTATATATGTATATATTTGTATACATTATAAACGGTTGAGCTTTGTTTTAAAAGTTTAACTAATAAATTATGTTTCAGATTCTAATATACATTTTAGTGAATTGGAAATTATGTTTTATTTAATATAAACCTTTCAAAGCTAATTAAATAAATAAATATGTGATTTTAAATACATAGGATTAATGCTTAAATAGTTTGAAACTTATTTTAACTTAAGTCTAGATTTAAATTTATTAAGAAAAAAGATTTGTTTTATTTTCTTTTTAGTATAGCTTGATAAAAATATGGATTTAGAATTTTATATGAGTTTTAATGCAATTTTGTAAAATGGTATATATTAATTAAATAAGTAGTTTATAACAAAAAGATAATTTCTTTTATAAATCATTTCAAATTGATAGATGTGTAGCTTTTAAATAATGTTAATCAAAAAAATACAAGACAATAAGATAAATTGGGAAAATGTAAAGTAAGTACATTGGCTAAATTTAATAACATAACGACTATAAAATTCATTTAGATTTCAAACAAAAAAATAAAAGAAATAACATTCACATACATTCAAAATTATAAAACAAGACAACATTACCATATGGATGTAAAATCTGGCTGGTAAGAAGAAACAAACAATATATATATATATATATATATATAGCTATATATTATAAGTTAAAATACTGTATGTAATAAGTTAAAATAAGAAGTAAACATATAGGATAAATTTATAGAACTTCACAAAATATAATAATAAGACAACAATTAAACTAGAAACAAATAATTTTCAAGTTTGTAAACTAACATAAGAAAACTGCAGCATACACAAGTTTAGTACAAACAAGGTTGAATATGTGTGCATGCCGAAATAAATAAAATAAAATAAAGATAGAAAAAAAATACAAATCATGTGAAGGCTTGCTAGGGAAGACAGTGTAATGTATTCTTAAACAAACAAACAAAAGTAATAAATGTAAATCTTTCTAACACAGTAGACTTGATGATTTGGTATGCGTAATTACTTAGTGTAATTAATGGAGTATAATTACTTAGAAAAGTAATTAGATGATAATTACTTGATGAAATTAATATAAGATGATTTGTAAATGAAGTAATTGGAGAAATTTCTTTTGTAATTAATCAAAGGATTAATTTATGAAATTAATCATGGGATGATTTATAAGTAATTAAGGGTGGTTGATTACTGTTTGTTATTAATCAAGGGTGATTAATAAATGTGTTTAATTAAAGACTAACCACATAATATAATTAATTTAAATAAAGTAATTTTATATAAATTAGAGGTCATAAATTAATATAATTAATGATGTAATTAAGAATTGTTTAATTAAGGAATAATTAATAGGGAAGTAATTAAATGTTAACAGCTATAAATGATTTAGAATAATTCATTTTAGAAATTAATTAAAGACTAAATTACTTCTTGTAATTAGAGAATGATTAATTAATTTGATTTAAAATTAATTAATGGTTGTGAGAGCATGATTTATGGAATGAATAATTAATTTAATTTATTTTAAATTAATTAAGGATAGAAGTAGTTAATTTAAGTCATTTTAAATTAATTATATATTGTGGTTCATAAATCATTGCTTATGGATGATATTGATATTTCATTGATTGATTGTGATCTCAGATATGAGATGGGTAATATCTATGTGATATGGATGTATGATTTAAGTATGATAATATTTAATTATCTGTTTGGATGATGATATTAACTATCTGTTTATGATGATATTGTGATTATCTATTATGAGATGTGAATTATCTATCTGTGTGTATATTGATAATATTGAATTCACTGTTAAGACTAAATAGACAACTTAGCCTTAAAAGACACGTTTTGGATTTCGATGAGACCAGGATCGGGTTTCCACATTTGGAACACTCGAAAACCACATCGATTCCAGATTATCGATAGGTCGTGAATCTGAAGTAAGGATGAAGATTCAGAATGCAAGGATTATCGTCGTTAACTCTGAGGGTGATTCCAAAATGAGTGTAACGAGATAATGCCTTCGGTTTCGAACCCGGAACGGACTTGTATGGATTGAATGCTTTCAACACATCGTCAGGCGGACGATGAGCATTCTAAGAGATATGTTCTATAAAGGTAATCGTAACCTCAAGCCTCATCAACCGGGAATGGCTAAAACAGGGGAGGTGCAGCAAGGTTAGGTGGGTCATGCCCAAGCAGGACAAGGATATTCCCCTGTCTAGATGTCCCTTTTATTCGGTTGTGTGGGCAGTTGGTCTGCAGCCAACTGCGGGGTTATCTTGCTCGGGACTGTTCAATAAGGAATGGTTCCGGCCTTGTGTTGCAGGGGGTCGGGAGTGATCCTCGGTACGTTGATCTAGGCCACGTACTGTGACAGGCGGTACCCCAGTAGCCCTGCCGTTGTATGGAATCCAAAATCCAATAAGTGCCAACGGTTTTGATTGTATTACCCACTTTTGTGGCTAGTAGCTGGAATCTAATGAATGTAACAATTTCAGCTATTTTCTATTTACTTGAAAACCCTAGACCTATTATAATATAACTGGATTTCCTATCAAATGTTTTGGTTAGCGTAAGGTAAAATCTTTTCCATGTTTATGTGTGGGAAGTCTTACGTGATACCTTTTGTTTTCAAAGGATTTTTGAAAATTAAGCAACTTTAACCTGTTACTCACACCAGACCCATGTCTGACCTGGAGTTTATTTTCTATTTTCCTAAACTCTCGGGTACCCAAATTTTTACGGGTAGCCAAGGGATTCAGGTTAGCTTTGACAAATTCTAGAGGAGCACTAGAGCAGGAGGCTTCAACGTTGTAGATATATATATATAGTTCCGTTGTGTTGGTATCTTTGAGTCACTTGTTTGAGTTGTGTTGTATTAACTAGACATGTGTTTATAACTGTCTAGTATGTGATGTATTATATGTATAACTATGATTGATGTTGTATATTATGTAAATACTTATGTGATTAATATAATTTATTCGTTCCGCTGTGAGATTCTGATGTTGTTGTTTTTTCTTCCCTATCTTTTCTATTTTCTCACCCTTTTCTTTCTTAAAAACGATACGTCTTCCTGGGCGTAGGAATTCTGGGTCGTTACATTTATGCTTTGTATAGCTACGTTTTACACACGGTAAAGAAAGTTGGATCTCATTTAAAAAAAGTTTATAAATCCTCATTTTTGAATTCTCCTCTGTGGTCACTACTTATATTTTTTAACATTTAAATATTTTAAGTTTTGAATCCTTTTATAGGGTTTTTAAACATTTCAAAAGTATTACTTTTATGTTTTAGAAATAGAATCCAAGTACAACTTGAGAATTCATCAATTACTACAAAAATGTTGTTATTATGATTTATTGACCTAACTTGAGTTGGACCAAGTATATTTAAGTGAAGATATTCTACAGGCTCGGTTAGTTATTATTACATATATAGATTTAAAAGATCATTTTATTAATATTCTTTTTTAATAAGCATCACACAGATTACTTACTTTGAAATTCATTTTAGGAAGACCTCTTACAATTTCTTGTTTTGCTAATTTATCTAATAATTTGAAGTTAATACAACCGAACATTTATGCCAATGCCAGGGATCATTAGAGTTCACTACAAGGCTCATGTCAATATCAGTGTTAATTCTCATATTTCATACATAAATATTTATTTTCTTATACTTCAAAAATCATTCTTTCGTTTTAATCGAAAATATTACTACTATCTTTTTCTAAATCAATTTAAAAATTTGTCCCATAACTAACTAATGCTTAAGAGATTATGTTTTAAATTTTTTAACTATATAAACGTTAGTAATTAAGGGAGAATTTGGATTACCATCATCACCGATGTCCCTTATTTCGATGATACATCTTTGGAATATCATTGAAAGAAACAGTACCTCCATCTATCTATATGATATCCATTACATATTGGAGTTTCCTATCATAGGTTAGAGCATCCACTATCCAGAATCCATCTTCTTCTTTTGCTAATGTCAGTTGATATAGGCCAAAAATAAGAAAATTCATTGGTACCCATTCCCGATGTTAGGGTTATGGGGTTATGTTTTTTATTACCATACCTACAAGGATTTGGTAGAACCTTTGAAAGAATAATTAACGTTATTATGAACATCGAATATAAGTTAATCTATATGTTTCTTTCTAATTAGGATATTATTTTTTTAGAACCCATATTTAATTATCTTATTTTCAGAAGAAAAAGTTTTCCTTTTTAAAGATGTTACTAGATTTTTCAATTTTTTATATAAAGAACTATATTTCTTTGAAGCATTCTTGTTCTTATTTTTCTTAAAACCAAAACCATTTTTGTCATGTGACGGTCTTGAATTCTTTATCAAATACGATAAATTTTCCTGACTTTTATTAAATTTGGAAACATTTACGGAAAGCTTTTCTAATTTTTCTTTAAAATCTAAAATTTTTAGATTTTATAATTTCCATTTTAGAAATTATTTCATTGTTTACTTTTGATAACTTGACATTTTCATTTATGTAAGAGTTAAACTCATTTTCAAATACAAGAATTTTATTTGCAAATTTTTAATGAATTATCCAAATTTTATAATTCTTTAATTCTTTTGAGTAAACCAATGTATTTATTTTTAAAATACCAATTTCATTTGCTAAGTAATCAATTTTAGAATTTTAATTGTCATTAGAAAATTTTAAATATTTATTCAAATCTTTTAGACAATCACATTCTATAGATAAACATAATTTTTCTTGAAGCAAAATTTATTTTCCATTTTCAAAATTAGATTTTCAGAAGGCTTTTTTCGATTTTCAATAACCTCTTCCAAAACAATTTTTCATCTTTCAATATTGTTATTTCTAATTTAGTTCTATTTAAATTAACTATAATTTCCTTATGAGTTTTCCATAAATTTCTAAAGAAATTCTATAACTCAATGCAAAATTCAAAATGCTATATTTAAGTCAGATTATACCTCATCTTCTGTAGCCACGAAGCAAACATTTGCTTGCTCATTATCACTATAGCTTTCCAAAGAAAAAGACGAGGAATCAAAGTCATCCCAAGTAGCTTGAAATGCTGGCTTCTTCATTTTTTTGTATTTTCAAATTTGTTTTTACTCTTGAATTCCTTCTTCCTATTATTCAGAAGTGGACATTCCTTTATTATGTGACCGAATTTATTGAATCCAAAGCATTTTAATCCAAAATTATTATTTCCATTATTGTTTCCTCTCTTCATTTGCTTTATAAATTTTCCGTAGTTCCTCGCAGTGAAAGTCATTTCCTCTTCGGTATCCTCTTCGACCTGAAATGTAATAGTCTTTTTCTCCTATTTCGCATTTTTCTGGCCTATAAGTTTACTTCGTTGGGTTTTAAATTAGGTTGTCCCAGTTGACTTAGATTGTGAATTTCTATGTTTTAGTTTATTGAGAGTGGGTTATAATTTAATTATATCTGTTTCCATGAAATCTCCACAAATTCCAAAAATATATAAAGAGTGCATCGTTTGAAATAATAAGGAGTGTACCAAAAAGAAAAGAGATGCGTAAAGTGTGGATATTCTTCTCTTTAGCTTACAATGTCTATTTCAACAAAAGAAAAGAGATAATTCCTTGTAGTTTCAAACGAAGCAAAAGTCTCGCTTTTGGATAATTTATGAAAGGTTATAACGGCAATCATTTTTGGAATAGATAACTCTAATAAATTAGAATATAGGAATTCATGTCCTAAAATTCCTAAGTATAGGAATTAATGTGATAAGAATAGGAATATATATGTGTGTGTGTGTGCCTAACCGTGCTTCCCAATTAAAAATAAAATATATTTACATAACGTAAGATACGTTAATATTCACATCAGTTATAATTAGGACATCTAGTATTAATAACATAAGAATTATATGCCTAGGAGGTTGAAAAGGGAAGGAATAATAAATTCCAAATTTTATGGATAATAACTACAAATTTGATGGACAACAAATTTGTAGTTAATGGAGAGTTAGAGGAATTGCATGAGGACTGATTAGAGAATTCAATATGGCATTTATGGGAAAATTAAATATGTATAATCGGTGAATTTTGAAACGAGTGAATATATGTCATTAAAGATTGTCCAATTAGAAAAATAATCACTATTTGTTATGGATAATTGACATTCATGGAATATAGTAGATACGCATATAAATTAGGAATTAAATGCTAGAAGGCAATATATATTTTCACAGTAGAAATTTATATAGCCTTAATAATAAGTTTAGTAGTGAATTGGCGGGCCTAGCCCAACACTTAGGCCTATGATAATTGGTTTGGTTTAGTATGGGTTGGGATGCGGGATCAGTAGAATTACACAATAGAAGTCCGCCCTTCACCTTGATGCTACCAGTAGTTGTGTATACCTACCACTGATGTGAGACATCTCCAATTGCAGGACCCATGGGGAAGAGATATGCATTTGCAAATAGGTTGGGGAAAATATACCAAGAGTTCGCCTAGGATTTAAAGTACTAAATGACCTAGTACTTTTAAGGAAATAGAGTCTACTTCATTTCTAATAAGGGTTATTAAGTAACTAAAAGGGGCATTTTCCTCGGCTTACATTGGATTAGTTTAAACGAGATGTCGGCTAAGGAAAGTCGATAGGCTATGTCAGTTTTTTTGGACCATTATTTTGTAGTAGGACTAGCATATAGGCTATGACCACCAACGGTCCCGAGTGGTCGGTAGCATGGCTTATATTATGCCTTGATGGATTTCGCTTCTTACTAGTGTAGAATCCATATGAGATATGCACAGACCTCAAAGTTAGTCGGTTAGTTGTTTTTTATCGTAGATGGGCTTGTTAACCCTTTGATGAATCTTTGAGATGACTTAGTGGTACAAAAATCAAACTATAAACTATGAATCTATATATGGGGTCCATCGATCTCTATAGCTAGTACTGATTGACTAACGTTTACCTTGCGGAGGGCCCACTTTGGGGATTCAAGTATCAAATGGCCATTGGTCTACCTCCTTCCTGTTTGAAAAAGATTAAGTAGCTGGGGTTTTTTAGGTAATACATCGTTTAGATATATATGTGTGTGTGTGTGTATATACATACACACATACACAAATATATATATATATATATATATATATATATAGTAATACCTCGAAGGAGGTTAGGAAAATCATATGCGTACATAGGATTGAACAAATTAGCTGTAAATAATAGATATAACATTTAGATGAGAATCAATAAGTACAAATTAGTGTTATATGCAAAGTATGTATTTTTTCTAGTCACCAGAACATTGTTCTGACCTCATCCTCATTACAACTCACATGATAAATTTAAAAGGACATGCTACTGGTGCAAGATGGGAATAGTAGATGGTGAAGTCTTCTTATTCTTGCTCGACGCTGAAAAGGTAATTAAATATCCAAGGAGTACTATTGATTCTAATGTAGTACCCTCGGTCGGTATTTATGTTCTATTATATTTTTTATCCCATTGTGATTTTACACCGATCGCTCTCTGGTATGCTTGT
Organism: Allium cepa; assembly: GCA_030765085.1. Classification (NCBI taxonomy): domain Eukaryota; kingdom Viridiplantae; phylum Streptophyta; class Magnoliopsida; order Asparagales; family Amaryllidaceae; genus Allium; species Allium cepa. The sequence goes on along the minus strand of CM060938.1, from coordinate 440,934,967 downwards.
TGTAACGACCTAGAATTTTAGTCCTTTGAAATTGAAATATTTAATTGATTTCAAATATTGAAAAGTTAATTTTATAGATTAAATAACCCGAATTTCAAATATAATGTTTTATTTGATAAGATGTTTTGTTGAATTTAATAATTGAAATTGTTTAAATATATGGATCTTGCGCTTTAAGCTAGATGAAAATAATTTCAAAGCTTATTTAAATTCTATTTAATAAAAATGAAGATAATAAAAAAATGGATTTAAAACTGTTTTAAATGATTTTGAAAATACCTCGTTTTAATTAACAAGTAAAATAGCCTTCTGGGGTATTATCTTGGATTTCGATGAAACTAGTTTTATTGGATCCGTAATAATGAATTATAATACGCCGTCAAATTTCATGGCGGTAAATGTATCGTTTGGCCGTGCGAGAACGAAACGCATAAGATTTAATATTAAAAATTTGATATAATAATTGTGTTCAAAAAGCACTCCAAAAAAATTCCATTGCATTCGAAATAGGGGCATAACTTATAGAACGCCAGACGACACGTCTCGATTGGGGTTCGAATTATATAGCTTGATATTTTAAATTTAAATTATATATATATATATATAATCAGATTAGACCATACACGGCCATGACTTTGACCATACACCCATACCTCATCACCATCAGGCATGCCCCATCACCTCAGCCTATACTCCATCATCATCATCTACACCTTGTATGTATACGAACATCAGTAGCCTGCTTCTTCATTTTGCATCACTTGTAAACACTCAAAACTTAGAAAACTAAACTTCCCCTTCCTTCAAAAATCTACAACTTCAAATCTGATCGAAATTAGCTCGAGTGATCAATATAAAACATGTGGACAATCCTCTGTAGTATTTTAAAAATTGATGGATCGAGATTTTGTGAGCATCAAGCGAGTTATTGCAATAAAACAGCAAAGAAGAAAAATGCATACAAAACTTAAAAAAAATCTCAATCCGGGAAGAATTACTCTACGCCGTAAGCGTCGTTGAGATCGCATCAGAGGGTAGGATTTTTGGTGAAGTTTCTGTGTGGTTCCACATGACAATGGACGTTCATGGAAACTAGGGTTGCAGATAATTGGTGATTTGGTCATCGATTCGCAAAAGGAGGGTGTCGTGATGTCGAGCTTGGAGAGTGCTTCGTTCTGACAATTTTTGGTGATGCTTGGCATATATAATGGTTACCCATAGTGCATACCTGACCACAACTGGGAAAGGAAGGAAGTTGCTCTGGGGCTTCGATCATGAGGTGGTGATGTCGGCAAGGTCGATCGAGGGAAGACAAGCCTGCTGGTGGCTTTGGTTGGTTGATAGACGGAGTGGAATGCATGTGCACATGCATGATGTCTATTCTTCCTTTTACTGGAATGGAGGAGAGGGGAATTTGGGGAAGAAGCACTATTGCAACCGGATTTGGGCTTTTGGCTGGGATTGGGGTAAAGGGCATGTGTCAATTTGTTATTTAATTTAATTTATTTAATGTTTAAACTTTGAAATTTAATAACTCTCATATGAGGTCCAATCGAGGTATGGATTTTTGCATTGCTCTCATAATGATGAAAGCTTTGCAATGGAACTAAATTGGATGAATTTGAAGGCTGTTGAAATTTGGGCTAAAATCGATCGTCGTTTGGTTTTAGTTCCAAACTGGAATGCCACAGCGACAACAGAAGATTTCGGTGACTTGCTCTCACATTTTTGGTTAACTAGTATGATATTTAGTTGATAAAAAAATTATTGAATGGTTGTTTGGGCGAACTATTATATTTATTAGTTGGATTGAAAATTCCCGCCAGTTGGAGTGGATGAGACCCTATTACGTTCCCGTGTAAGAGTGGATGACCCTTTGTATACTAATCCCGCCTCGAAGCGGTTGACTTATATTTATGGTTATATAATGTTTGTGATGCAGGGAAACAGGTCGAAGGGATTCAACGGGATTCCTCACAACCATTAATTAATTATATATATATGTGTGTGTGTGTGTGTGTGTGTGTGCATGTGTATGTGTGCGTGCGCTTGCGCGCTAATATGTATGAGTTGTGAGGCAGGGAGACAAGTTGGGGGATCCAACGGGATTCCTCATTATTGTTGGATTGTTTCCATAATATTTTGTTATATAGATTATGGAAAATGAACATGATTGTGGACAGTGTGGTTATAACATCGTTATATGTTTGAAAATAAAATCCAGTAGTGATAAAAAATCAATATCGATATTAGATAAGTGTTAGGTGGCTATTGGCCTCAAATTAGTATTCTTAAAATACTATAAATCTCCATTTGAGTTGGAATTGGTTTTGAGATGGGAAATAATTTACGAATCCGAAGTTAGGTTTCGGAAATATTTTGTTTTAAAGATTTTCTATTTATATCAATATACTATTTTAAAATATTATATTCTTATTTTAGTATTGGTTTAGAGTATTTATTTATGTTAATATCGTTTAAAGTATTCAATTATATTAATATTGTTTAAAAGTACTTAATTACATTAATATTATTTTAAAAGTTATTTGCATATAGTTAGTATTGTTCTAAAATATTTACCAAATTGTTAATACCTTGAAAAGTAATTACTTAAGAATAATTATGATTTGAAACTAATAATAAGGATTATTAATAAGGTTTTGAAAATGAATAATTATTATTTGTAAAAATGGTAAAGATTAATTATTATTATTTCTTAAAAAAAATTGAAATTATTAATTTATTGCTTTTAATATGTTTTAAAATTAATTAATTTCATTTATTTATAATGTTTATTGTTAAAAATTATTATTGTATAATGGTGTTTTAAGTAAGATATTTCTAATTACTTATAAATATCCTTTTGTTTAATTTCGTCCTAGAATGAAAATGTAAAAAAAGTGTCAACAAATTAGTAAAATAAGAAAAAGTGTATAATGCACAAATTAGTAAAATAAGAAAAAGTGCATTATACACTTTTTCTTATTTTACTAATTTGTTGCGGCTTGCTTCTGTAAATTATATCACTACTTTACTCCTACAATTATGTATTCGTTGGAACAATACCTAGAGAGACACTGATTTGAGGATGACGAATTAATGGATTTGCTCACATTATTCCTTCTCGTCCTTCGGTTAGTATTCCAAGACCCATGAATAAAGTTGAAAGACTTGGATTTTATTGAGAAATTTATAAATGGTTTGAAGATTTACAAAGGATTTATAAATGAGTTTTAGAAATGTACCAAAAATAACCGACTATCGAAACTAGACTCAAACGTAACTTGGGAATATCTAGGAGAAACATATGAGTTATATAGCATAGTTATCTCCAATGATGATGTACTGTGTGTATAACTCTCGTTTGTTCTCCTAGGATGATAAGGAAATCCATCCACTAATGGTTTGGAAGTGATCTCCGATCTTATATTTGACTATTTATTTCCTAAAGAACCGCGGCTGAGTTTACCGAAAACTATCGGAAGTTGTTTCGAAGAGACCAGAATTGAATATGTTATCCGAAAAACCACTTCAATCCAACGTTTGCTTTTTCGAAATGAAGAGATTGTGAAGTGCATGGAATCGAAGATAGAAATGTGAAGTGCAAGGACTAATCGCTACTCATCCTGAGGGTGATTCCAAAATGGATGTAGTGGGAATAATGCCTTCGGTTTCGTTCAGACCTAGAACGAACTTGTACGGATGAATGCTACCAGCACATTGTCAGTGGAGGGCAATGAGCATTCTAAGTGTAAATGGTCTTGAAAGGTAATCGTAGTCTCAAACTTTATCAATCGGGAACGACTAAAACATGGGAGATACAACAAGTCTAGGTGGGTCGCTCCGAAGTAGGGTATGATCATCTATATCTAGATTCTCTATTATCTCTCAATTGTATGCTCGACCCCATTAATGGATGGGTAATCATATTCGGTACTATCCAGCAAGGGGTAGGACGGTCCTATGTCAGCCTGGGATCCAGGGGAGGTCCTCGGTGTTATTTTATCTAAAGATGCACCATGATGGGCGACACCCCTGTTGCCTAGTCATTGTATGGAATCCATTATACAATAAGCGATGTACGAACTTAGTTGTGCCTAACTAAGCTGAAAAGTGAGATGCAAGCATTTCAACTATATTCATATTTTATTTGACCCCTTGACATTATTATAATATAAATTGATTTTCTATAGAAAATGTTTTGGTTATCGTAAGGTAAAAACCCGTCCGTGTTTGGGTGTTTTCTCACGTTGGTTTTCCAAACTAACTCAGGTGTTATTTTATTATAATGCTTCGGTTAGACCGAGCATATTGCAGATTGGGTTGGATGCTTTGGAGCTTCAGAAGACGAGATGGAGGTCCACAGAGGTATTCACGTACATGATTACTTTGCGTTGTGTTCATTGTTGTGTTTCTTAGCAATTGTGAGGACAAACTGTGATGACTGTCCAGGCTAAAATAGTTTGGTATACTCTGATTGATGTTTGTATATACATATACTACAGTTTGTCTTTGTGTAAAGATTTGTGGTACATTATAGATTATTCGTTCCACTGTAAGATTCCATGCTATTTAGTTTTCTTCTTGTCTTCTTCCTTCTTTCTTTTTTCCTAATAATCGGGTTTTCCGGCATTCGATTGCTCGACATGTGGTACAGTGGATGTATTAGTGTCGATTTTCGAGGGTCGAAAATCCCAGTTTATTACACTTATGTTTATTATAGGTTACCAAAACTAACGATCCGTACCCTGATGGGTTTGGGTTTTGATTTAGTCGAAATTCGGTCCCATTAAGGTGCGGGTTGTTACATTTGATATCGGAGCTTAGGTTAATCGATCATAAGAGTTAGGATATGCTAAGAGAACATATTATTATCTTAACTTATAATTATATATACATACATGCATTTATATATATATATATATAATGTCAAACTCTATAAATTCCACTGTAGAAGTAGTTGCAACCATATTCTAAGAGGATGGACAACGCAACTATAAGTTGGGCCAATAAATGGAATCAAATTTATACACCTACGCTGCCTACCCCATGGAGCATGGCTATACCATGAGGCATTGACTAAGAAGAGCATGAGCACGACGTATAAAAAGACCCTAGGAGCTGGATGGTAATTTACTCCTTTGTTTGGCCTAGGCTGCCTTATGACTATGGATTTTGGTGGATTGCCGATTGAAGACATATATTTCATCCAGACAAATGGAAAGTAAGAACCTATATGTTGCATGCATTTAGAAGCAAGATGTGAGAAGGAGTGGAGAAAGTTCCTGTAAAAAGGTATTCATTAATCACCGTAAGAAGATGGCCAGATATTTTATGAAGAGGAGTTGAGAAGGAGTAGTGAAGAGAAAAGTCCAAAAGAAATGACGATTAGAGTCAATTTCTAAGTCTAAACCTATATGGAAGAATTTGACAAACGGATTTTTTTTAATGGGTTTTTCAAAGAATTTATTGAGAAGTTGTGGTTTTAAAAAGTAAGTAAATTTTGAAATTCTTAGTTTAAAATTGGTTGAATCAAAAGTTTTGGTTTAAAGGATTTTGATAAATTGATTTTTCATTTTTGAAATGAATAGTAAAGAGGTTGGGCTTGATGATTTTTCCTATTTTGTAAATTTGGAAGTTCTTTTTTTAGTTCTTTCTATAGTGAGGATAAATGGAAATGGTACTTTATCCAAGTGGGGTAAGGAGAACATAAATGTAAGAATGGCCGATAATAAAGATAGGTGGAATATTCCCGTAAGGAAAATACAAAGAATAGCAGCTGAAGTAGGAGCTATTTAGATAGAAATAGCATTAGGAATTTATAAAAATAAACAGGATTAGTAATCTAGTTAGAAATAATATAGCAGGGAAGCAATATGAATATGATAGGAAGAATGAATAAGATATATAGTAACAGCACATATATTTTAGATAGACGCTTAAATAGATTTTGCAATTGCACTTATCTTTTCAGAGTCCCCTCATATGTTATTAAAATATCCACAAACGTGGAAGCAGAAATAACATGAGTAACAGAAAAATAATAAGATGGATCGTCTACTGTAGTTTTCATTGTTTAAAGTTATAGAAGATGTTTTTGAAAAAAAAGGTTTAATATGACATTTTAGTTTAAAAGTGAGAAATGTTTTGATTTTAAAAGTATACTTTTGCAAGATGTAAATTTCTACCATTGAAAGTCTTTAAAAGAGGAAATATTTAATGGAACCAAGCAATTTTTGGTACAACTTTCTAATATTTTTATTTCCAAAGGTAAAACTTTTAAATTAAGCACTTTATAAATGTGAATTTTTATTTTTATAAAGAGTAGTGAATACCAAACCAATTTTCGATACCCAGTAGATAGGGATCACTGCCTAGGTAAGACTGGGTAAAAGTTTAGGCAACGAATAAAATAACAATGGATGCTCGTAGGTTAGCAACAGCGAATCCCCGTTGAATATAATGAATATTGGTATGAATATAGGAATATTTCATTAGAAATATATGGAAGCCGTAAGAAGAACCCTCAAAATAATGGGAAAGAATATCAAAGTTTAATTTTATGAGTCTTAGGGTATACTCACATGAACGATCAAGGATAAGGAAAGCAAATACCACTATGTAAGAACACCATGGAGAGATTTTGATTGAGAGAATGTAGCAGTATGATTGGAGAAGAGAGTAATGAGATGGAAAACACACATAAAAGATATTGGCTGATTCAAGGTTAAATGAGGCAAGATAGTTGGTAGAAGTTATTCCACCAAGCTAATTTTTCAATGAGTTGTTCTAAATGTGCATAATTTGTATTTCTTACCTACCACCTATGCGTGAATGCATAATTTATACCACAATCGGGTATGATGATTGGACTATTGGATAGACCTTATTTGTTGGAATTCGAGGAAGTGAGCTAAGACATGTGGATTATAGTTGAATGGCATACTATAAATGTCCATCTTAATTTAGTAAGTAGTGCTAGGGCCATAATATCATTAACCCTAATTAATGGTGAATAGCAACTTCTAGCAATTATTCTTTTAGTTTTTGGGTTGTAATCGCTAGTTGTCTCCCTTAAGTTATTGGAAAGTTGCATGATATGGGACACATTTCTGTTTTTTTCTATGTTGATGGTTTGGATGAGGTTTGATTGCTATATATATATATATATATGTATATATATATATATGTATATATATATGAAAACATTGTAAATAAGGAGTCTCATAAGGACACTTAACTAGAGACAAATGTTAATCAAGCTAGGATTTAATTAGGAAATTAGGTTAGCAACTATCAAAATAGAATGCTTAGATCCCAAAAGCTTTAGAAGTTTGGGAAAAATAGATTTTAGAAAATGAAAGATAGGAAAAGGGTTTTGCGAAATCATGGGTCACTATCTCTATGCCTCAAAAGCTAAAATTTATAAATAGGCTTGTGTATCGTTATTCAGGAGTAAAAAGAAAGGTTCCTAAAATATAGGATTAAACGCACAATTTTATGGTCAATCAAATGCATTAATGCATTGACCGCGTCTGAATTTGTTAGAATGTGGTATGATTTGTTTTAAGGATGGAGCGACAAATGTTTTAAAAAATTGTATTTCAATGCTTTTGACATTTTTTGTTTAAATGCTTTTGTGAAGTTGGGTTCAAATGTTTTCAGAAAATTTTGTTCAAGTGCGTTTGAAAAAGAAAATGTTGTTTGAATGTTTTTGAAATTCGAATTTTCAATCTATTTTGGAAGTTTTATTGAAAGGGTAAAAAGTTTTTTAGAGAAAATAAGAGAACTTCTGATTTTCAAGAGCCACATGCTTAGCATGGGAAGGGTTAGTGTGTTAGTAAATATGCTTTTTTGTAACAATTCATGCCTTAATGGGCCCGAATTTTCATTAAATTGAATACCTAAGTCCATGAAAGTACGGATCATTGATGTGATATCCTGCAAATAAAGAAAATAATGCATATCATAGGATTATCGATATAACTCACAGTGGAATTGTAAAGTATAATAAAACATATAGTTACTGACCAAAATTGATACTTCCAATATCTATGTCCTTGTTAGTGTCGAGCATGCATTGGGAAACCCATCCTTCCACTATTCCTGTCTTTCACTAGTACATGTCCCTTAAAAGATAGCTTGTGAGTTGTAATGTGAAGGTTGGTCAGAACAACGTTCTTATGGCTGGCGAATTATACATTTTACACATAACACTAGTTTATGCCAATTGTCTTCCATTACATGTTACGTCTTTTCATGTTACGTAGTTGCCTCTACTCCACATACGCGTACGATACGCCTTATCTACCCGAAGTAAACCATGTATATATATATGTATGTATGTATGTATGTATAAAAGTACCACAGTCCCCTTTGGACCAAGATACTATCCCCACTAGTATCTATAACTCGGCACCCCATCAAGATCCATCGCCAACGCAGTATCACGTCCTTGTCATCGTACATAGGAAGGAACTCCTATAGTACCTAATAGTAATGTCACTATAATTTAGTCGTATTCTAGCTTGCTTTGCTCAACTCCACGAAAAATAAAGGACTCGGCTCGTTGAACTACCCTCGTCCATTTTTTAAAGAACTCTTTCATTGGTTAACCAGCCATGCCTTAAGAAACAAACTAGCCCACTATGGTAGTGCATGACCTAACGTGACTTACCCTAATAGGAGATTTTTGTGCAACCTTTTGGCCTGGCTATGTTCGAATTGATTAGATAAGTTAGACTCAACTGTTATCTGGACCGACAAGTCAGATTAACAATCACGAAGCCCAAAGATTAGGCACGGATGATTATATGTAGCAACGGTGAAGCGAAAGCAGAAGGTGGATTCGATAGAACGCCCAAAATATGAAAATATACCATTTACTGAAAATGGATCGGGTACGATCCATATTCACCAAATACGATCTTACCGTATTGATATTATAGTTCAAATCAATAGAAAACGATTGATATCTCAAAATCTGTAGGTCGAATACACATGAAATTTTGGGAACATCAATATATTGAAGGGTGGAGCTCACCATGTCGATCGCATGCCAAAATGAGATCATGAAATGATCGATGCCGATCGTTATTATTGATGATGCGGGACCCATTATCGATAATGTGACTTCTTCTAGATTAGGATACGCCGCTGCCAAAATTTCAGGAAGATATTTCGTCGTCTTCTCCCATAAATATAGATTTGATTGTTCAATTTTGGGATCTTTACACTGTTTGTTACTTTGCACTTTGTTATAACTAAGGTTTCTACTTTGATCAATCCCTCTATACTCAACAATTCAAGTGATTAATAAAATTATTTCTCCAAAGTGGACATAGGCTTTCAACGTCGAACCACTATAAATCGCTATGTTCTTGTTATTGCTTCTTTTCTGTTATATAATTTCTTGTTTCCTCTGTTTTCATTTATTATTCTTCATTTATTCCTCTACAAAATCTCTATCAGGCGTTTGTGCCAATTTTAGGTGTAAATAGAGATGTGGCCTATTAGGTGTAACCCTATCTTTTCAGTCTACCATGCAGGACCGATGCACTCGACCTATGTACAACTCCCACTCCTGATTTGGTACCAGCACATTCTATTTGGATTGACTAACGCAATCAAGGCTATATCCCTATAATTTATTGAAGCATGATCTACTTAGGGCATTCCTTCACCTTTATGCAAGCGTATATAACTCCATAGGTCCTACAGTTGGATATGTCTCACATCAGTATAATATATACAAAATTGCTAGTGGACCCTTGCGATGGAAAGACTCCTATTGTATAACACTATTGGCCTGGCATTCCAACCCATTCTAAAGACCATGTCATTCTTATCCATTTAAGTTATTTAGATACTTATATAATTCACACCGGTCATGAATGCATACTAGAGGCTACGTATACATGTATATATGTTTATATATTTTTTCGTTCATTCTTGTTTAATTATTGTGCCTTTATTGTTCATTGTTAACAATATTTCTTTACTCCTATATGTGTTTTCAACTTATTTATTTTAAGGTCATTTACCACTTTCTTTTTAAATGATTTAAGTACCTTTTCTCACTTACTTTCCGTTTTACCCCAACTATTTTACTTTTCTATTTCTATTCCTTTTTAACATTTTATTCTTTACCCTGTTTTAGAGGACTATCTATATTTTTTTTTTAAATTATGATTTATTTTCTTTTTCACTTATTTTATTTCACATTTCCATCTTATTTAAGTTATCTATATTCTTAAACCGTTTTTATTATCACATTTATACTCTTTTAATTTATCCCTGGGGATTTCTATGTTTTAATGCATTGAAATTACATTTCTTCCAAATGGAATGGTTAACAGGGTAAATTTTTATATCATATCCAAATAGGAATTTCTGTTACGTTTGGAATTACAAGGAATTATCCTTTTCATAGTTATTGAAACAGACGATACAAAATACATTAAATATCCCTATTTTACACAATTCTATCGTTTTAGGCATATTACTTGTTATTTCAACTGCCACATTTTTATTTTTAAATATAAAACTTGATAATGTATAGAAATTCACATTGCAACACACTATATAATTTAATAAATTAAAATATAACTTAAATCCCTATAATTTATTTTGATAACTCGATGTATGTTTTTTTATTTGCACAAGTCACATTAGATTCAGAAATCTGGAATTACCAAATATTCTATAAATTTCAGGGACTAAATTCAGGGATTATTAATACCTAACATTTTCCATATTTACACATGCCATCTACAGTTCAAGTTATCACTAACAAAACATGTAGACAGGGTTTATAATTTTATTTCCATATAAAATTTAGCATACAATTCCAATTAACATTTCAAGCATAAAGGAATAGATTTACAATGATATAAATATAATAGTATATAAAATATATAATTTCCTACTCACCTTTTTAGCTATCTAAATATCTAAATCTAATCCATATTATTATAGTTTGACTTCCTTTTCTCCCTATTTGGATATATACATCGCAAGCGCACACAGGTTTACCAGAGATCTAGATTAGAAAATAGATTTGGAATTTGATTTATATTCTAGATCCGAATTCGATTTGATTTGACCATATTCTCTTCCTCAATCATCTTCTATGATTCTACAATTGTATATACGTATAAACTATAACTATTTTCTAAGAATTTAGGATTTAGAGGAGAACAGAAAACGATAGAGCTCCAACATCGCTTCGAAAATATGAGTTTCTAAGTAAGGGTTTAGATCTATATTTATAGGGGTTCAAATCAATGTCATTCATAGGATTGAAGTATATTGAGTCCGAGCTGTTTGGCTACGTGTTACCGTCGAAATTGCACAAGCAACGGTCGACCGCTTATTGCCTTGGATCGACTGTTACCCGTCAACCTTGGTCGACTTTAGTTGTATTTTTGGTTGTGATTAAGAGATTCATTTAGTTTGTTTGATTTAATTTCTTTTTAAAACCGATTACGTCATTTCTTTCCTAATACATATATTTTATTTTATTTCATTTAACATTAATATTTCTTAATGTCTAAGTTTCCATCAACATTTGTAGTCAGCGTTAATTAATTTCTATCACCATAATTACATATATAATTATTTTCGATTCAAAAACTACAACCGTTAGCAACTTTTCACCTGAATTTCGATCGAAAAATATATGAAAATTGATCAAAAAACTATCATGATCTTGATCGTGTAAGTCTCGTAGCCAAATTCTAATGTTTATATAAAAAAATTCTGACGTTGCTATTTATTAATTAGTTTCTTTTTAATTAATTATCATAAAAATTACAGGGTGCTACATTCTCTTCCTTAAAAGAATTTCGTAGCTGAAATTCCTCAAGGATCGAATAATGTAACATAACGTATAACCATTTGAGACTAACCAACCATTTAACATGTAAGAAATTTTACGACCAATCGTATATAAGTGCATGGTATATCACAACGTATATTACATGCATACTAAGAAATTCTAAATCAATGCCTTCTATATGAATGCATCTTTTTAAAACAATTTTGAAAATATGATGCAAACAACCTAAATATACATGCAGTTTTATATGTGTGCAACTTTTGAAAATCCAAAACTACTTTATGCATCCAAATTTTCCCACACTTCCATGAATAGAAGTATGGTTTAACCAATTTTTCATCCAATCCCTACCATCCAAAATTGTAGCATCCCCAATATTGAGGCCCGAAGCTAAGCGCTATAGATGCTATAGTCACCTATAGTATTAACTTCCGATGACAAAGTACGGTATTATTAATGGTATCCCTAATATCATAAGCACATGAATATGAAATAAAATCAACATAGATTTAAAACAATTTTTTTGATTACATTTCAAATCAATATTTCATATTCAGATACATAATCCCAAACGATTCATAGGTTTTAGTTAAATATAATTATTACAAATTATGCTAAAAGCGACATATGAAGATGCCCCTTGGATTACTAGAGTATTAAGTAGACATATCAGTCTTAATACATCACAGCGGAAATAAAACTAAAAAGCTTCTATATGGCAAGCTTTGCCTCCTGCATGTCTTCGAAAGCTTATTCGTTCAATCTACTAAACTTGAAAAACCTTAAATCTCAATCTACTCAAATTAATTTTGAGCACTCGAGTGTTTAAAAGGATAACATAAGCTTCGAGTCAGACATAAAGCCTGGTGTGCATAATACTATACATTTCAGTTATCTGATATTATGTGAGACCACGTTGCCAAGCAGAACGGGTTTCCCCTCACTAATATCCCTCTTAAAACAAACCTTTTGCAAGTCAAATCCTACAATCAAATTGATTAAAGCAAGAATAGAAATATCATATAAGCATATTAATCAGGGAATCAATGGACTATCTGTCCTCAAAATATAGTTTTTTGGCTAACTATTAACCATTGGCTAACACGGGCCTACTAAACACAATCAATTAAGTAACTTCTATTAGACACAATTCTAGGCTGGCTGGCTTTAACTATCTTCTTCTAGTGTCACCTGAACCTAATGGCCTTGCGAGCACTCACCAATAACCTATCTTCTCTCTGTATATTCCTTTCAATGTGTAACCTTATTTCAGTCTTACCTGTGACAAAGCCTTACACACAGGAATTTCGGACTTAGATTAGCTAGGGGCTTATTAGCTAAAATATAGGGCACGACCCTATAACACTTCCATCTAGTATTCTAATATCCGAGTCATTTACTTAGGGTTAACTACCCCATCAAATTTTCTTTGAAAATATTTCTTTCAATTTGATTTAATTCTTTAAATCAAACTTAAACAAGGAAACCATGCTCTTTGCTTTATGCAAATATCTTTGCCATGTTATATACACTTTACACAAAACAATGTTGATGAGATATAATCGGATTATCTATCCCTCCAAAGTAAGTTAAATACCCTTTTTAACTTAAATGATCTTAGGCCATAAAGCTAAGGTAAACCATTCGAAACCTTGGCTTAAAAACTTTAAACAATACCTTTCGAACCCATTGAAAGTATCCATTTCAAAATAAGTTACTTCTATTCCTTGCAAAACAAGGCCGAAAGGCCAAAACATACCTTTCAAGATCATTGAATGTGTCCCTTCGCAAGCTTTATAAAACCTTAGTAATCCTCTTTACAAAACCCTTTAAAACTTGCCTTTCGAAAGCATTGGAAACCTTCCATTTAAAGACTCTAGAAAACCTTTCGAAAACATCGGGATACCTCCGCTTCGAAACCTATATTACATATCTTTCGAAAGTATTAAAATTCCTTGCTTAAAACCAACCTTTTAAAAGCATTGGACCCAAGTAAAAGTTTGTGGAACATAGCTTCAAAACCATTTAAAACCATTCCTTTTGAAATCATTAGGTTTAACTTTCAATAGAACAAAGGATCTTAAAAGAACTGAGGCGAAAGAAACTCTTTTGCAAGCACTACTCCTAAGTAAAAGAAAGTGGATAGTCTTGGACACAACCCCTTCGAAAGCATGGAGAAGCGACTTAAAGGTTTAAGGCAAAAGAACCCTTTCGAAGATATTGAATCGAAAGGTTGAATGCGACAATAGGGGTTTCGACCCCATCGAATGCTTACTTTAACAAAAAAAGGCGACAACCTCTTTTGAAAGCCCTTTTTCAAAAACAAAGGCGTATTGGACTAAGTCGAAAGCAATTTGCTTCGAAAGCCTCATTTTGTAACCAAAATAATTCTGATTTTATAAAGACTATTTCTACCCCTTTGAAAGCATGATTCGACTCTATACCTTCCACCAATCTCCAATTCACTATGTACCAAGGCATTGATACAATTTGTATTGGTTTCAACTAGGTTGAAGGCGGCAATATCGGGTCCAAAGGTGGCTGCCGAAAGTGGCGAAGCAACAATCCTTTACAAAACTGATTTTAACTTTTTAAAGTAATATCTTTCCAACTAACTTGCCTTATTTGTCAACATATAATTGGTTGCCATGTCTTTTTCAAAATATTTTCTAAATTGATGTCGAATTCGATAAACAATAATTTAAAACATTTAGAAATTGCTCCATCCCATTTTATAAACATATAAAACATTTAAGTCTCATACCTTAAATAATTATATATTTTTAATAAAATATTTAGGAAAGTTCTTCAAAATTCCCATAAATCATTTTTGATATGTTTTCTAACATATTTAAATTGCTGACCCAAAGCTAACATATAATAGCCGAAATTAATTTAAACCCAACTACTGATTTTCTTTACTAGAAAATTCATAATAAATCCACGACAGCTTACAAAATTATGAAACTTGAAACCCAATTGTAAAATAATGTTTCTGACCTTATATCAAAGTCACAAGCCCTTTGGATGTCATTTAATAAGTTTTTCAAATCAAATCTTATCATAAAATATATATGAGATAACACAAATCACCAACAAGCATATATATCCATTTAAACAATCAAAATATGGCAATATTTTGCAAATTAAATTGGGATCTTATCAAGAAACCAAAAACAGTGATATAAGATGTATCTATTATTCACTTTAGCTTGATTGTTAAGAAGGTTGAGATTTGCCCTTGAATTATTTTGATTAAGCTTCCTTCTTGAATTCTTGCTTAACTTCCTCTTGATTTCTTCTAATGGTGGCCAGCCAATCTTAGGTTTAGTTTTTTTGTGAATGTGGTAAATGAAAATAGAAAGAGGGTTTATGGTATAAGAATATAACATATTCCTATTTTTCCCTTATCCTATTACCTTCACACTTCATTTTAATTCTCTTTGGCTTTAGATTAATTAGGTACGGCTACCCTATAATCATACAAATCTCAATCCGTTAACCATTTACATTATTTCATTTAATTTATCTGATTGAATGTCCTAAATAATATTAGTCAAAATTATGGTCATTAGCACTCCCCTGCTTAAATAATTTCATCCTCAAAATTTTGATAAGTTACTCATAAAAATCAATCATAAAAGTAAAACATTATATGAAACAAGCCAGGATAAGTATCTCTAATCCTGCGCTTAGTTTTCCAAGTATAGTCTTACTCGTCGTTACTCTACTGGACAGTTACTAATCTGACTGTCATGTTCCATAATCTCTTCTCATCTCTTGCAACTATGCGAATTGGCTTTTTAATTATAGTCATATCCAGTTCCACTACTATATCATCTAACATAGTCGATGCAATAGTAGTTTCTTCTTCTTGAATACACTTCCTTAGATGAGATATATGAAAAACATCATTAAGTCCTGCCAAACTATTCAGTAACTCTATTCTATATGCGAGTTTCCCAATCCTTTCTATAATAGAAAATGTCCAACAAATCTCGGCACCAACTTTATCGATTTTCCGAATCTGATTACACCTTTCGTCGGTGATACCTTGACGAAAACATGATTTTTAACTGAGAACTCTAAGTCTTTCCATCTCTTATCAACATAACTCTTCTACCTAGACCGAGCTTCCTTCATTGTAGCTCGAATTAATTCGATCTTTTCTACAGCTTTTCTAACCAAATCTGGACCAAAAACTAACCTATCCACTGTCTCTAACCAATAAATGGGAGATTTGCATGGCCTTCCATACAAAGCTTCAAACGGTGTCATCCCTATACCAGCTTGATAACTATTGTTATACAAAAACTCAACTAAGTGTAGATGGTATTCCTAAGATCCCCTAAAATCTAGCATACAAGCTCTTAACAACTCTTCTAAGACTTTGTTAACTCTTTCCGTTTGTCCATCTGTCTATGGATGATAAGTGGTACTTATCTTAAGCTTGGTACCTAAAGTCTCTTATAGACTTTTCCAGAACTCACTAGTGAATACGGAATCTCTATCACTTACTATACTACTAGGAATGTCATGCAGCCTAACTATACTCTTCATGAATAACTTTGCCAAAATAGGTGTCGTCCTAGTTGATTTAATTGGAATGAAATAGGCACTCTTGGTCAGTCTGTCTACTATAACCCGTATACTTTCATTTCCTTGATTCGACCTTGGCAAACCATCTATAAAATCCATTAGGATAGAATAACATATCCAAACCGAAACGTCTAAAGGGTAAAGCAACATACTTGGTTTCTGATGTTCAGCTTTTACCCATTGACAGTTCAAACACTGCTTTACCCACAAGCCTACATCCCTCTTCATGTATTTCCATAAGAAACTCCTCTACATGTCCTGATACATCTTAGTCCTTCCGGATGAATAGTGAACTTTGAACAATGGAATTATCCAAGAACTTCCTTTCTAATGTTTCCCACATTCGGAACGCGTTGTCTTTCTTTCTTCCCCAACCGTCCATTTTTGTCAAGAATGAAATCTTTCAAGTCATCGTTCTTTGTCCCATCCCTTAACTTTTTGATCCTTTTAGTTAATATTGGGTCCTCCCCTTGCTTAGAAGCATTCCTTTCGGTTACCACTGGTCAAACTTTTAAACATGACAACATAGCGATTTCCTTACTAGATCTAGCTTCAGATATCCATCGTATTCTGCATGTAGTCAAAGCTGCTATTGCTAGTACTACATTCTGATGTTTTCTGCTAAGTGCGTTTGCAAACTTGTTGCCCTTTCCTGGTGTGCACTCAATACCAAAGTCATAAGTGGTTAAAACCTCCAAGCACCTCTGTTGTCTCATATTCAACTCCTTTTGAAAGAATAGATATCTCAATGACTTATAATCCGTATACAACTCGAACCTCTCTCCCGACATGTAATGTCTCCACACCTTTAATGCAAAAATTACCACAACTAATTCCAAATCATGAGTTGGATATCTAACCTCATGTGGTCTGAGCTTTCGAGAAGCATAAGCAATAACTTTAACTATTTGCATTAACATGGCTCCTAATCCTATTCCACATGCATCCGTGTACACCACTAAATCCTAATTTCCCCCTGGAACAACTAACACAGGTGCATTTGTCAATAAGTGTTTCAACTTCTGGATTGCTTCCTCGCACTTATTAGTCCAAATTTTTTTTGCATCTTTTTCATGTTAGCTTAGTCATTAGTGCTGCTATCCGTGAAAAATCCTTAATAAACCTCCTATAGTACCCAGCTAATCCAAGAAAACTCTTTATCTCGGTCATTGTCTCGAGTCTCTTCCAATTATTCAGTGCTTCGAACTTAGCCGGATCTATAGACAACTCCTTCTCTAAGACTACATGACCATGAAACTTCATTTCTTTCTTCTTGAAATGACATTTCGAGAATTTTGCCTTCAGTTGATGCTATCTCGGTGTCTCAAGCACCACTCTAAGATGAACCTCATGTTCTCTTTCATCTTTAGAGTATACCAAAATGTCATCTATGGACACCAATATGAACCTATCCAAGTGCTCTCAGACAACTCAGTTCATCAAATCTACAAAGAATGCTGGTGCATTAGTTAGTCCGAACGGAATCACTAACCATTCATACGATCCATAATGTGTTTTAAATGCCATCAAAGAAATACTCTCCTCAGCCACTCTAAGCTAATAGAACCTTGTTTCCAAATCCAACAGGGACAATACTTTAGCCCCATCCAACTCGAACAAATCGTCAATTCTAGGTAATGGATATCAATTTTTCATTGTCTTCTCATTCAACTTATAATAATTGATACATTACCTTAATGATCCCTCTGGTTTCCTTGCAACACTATGGCTGCTCTCCAAGGCGAACTGCTTAGTCTAATAACTTTCCAAATCCACCAATTGCACTTTTAGCTCCCACATCTTGGTAGGTGCCATTCTATTTGGCAATCTACTCCTAGTACTAAATATATGTGAAACTCAATAGCTCGTTTCAGCGACAGTCCGACTATGGGCTCAAAGACATCAGCGAATTCTCTAACAATGAAAACTCAATTTAACTCATCTTCTTCCTCCACAATACCCAACAAAGCATTAACCTCAAAATTAGAGTTTTCTACAGTATATTATCCAATCAATACAATTAGGGTGTTTAAGTGATATTTCCCTATCATGGCAAAATATCCTAGCATCGTATTCACTTGACCAATCTATACCCAAAATAATTTTGAATTCTACAAAATTAAACCGCAAGCATATTCCTGACCTAATAGTTCAAACTCCAGGTGGTCACATCTCATTCCAAGAGTTGCATATCCTCCTATCGTATTCGCAACCCTTAAGGAAGTAACTAGGTATGATAGCTAGATATGAGAGTTGTAAGTTAAGCTTATCTACTAAACAATGAGATATAAAAGAATGAGATGCATAAGTATTAAATAGAACTCTAACTGATACACCATGAATCAAAAGCGTACCTCCTAACATAGCTTTTCCCTTTTCTTCTGCTGTTGGTCTCGAGGTAGCTGGCTCTAATGCAAATATTTCTCCTTTTCCATCCTTGGCTATTCCCTTACATTGGTTCTTCGACTGCCATAGTGTCCCATCTTACCATACTTATAACAGATAACTACTGCCTTCCCCTTCTTGGCAGCTTCACTCTTCTGAGCTCCCTTCTTATGGAAAAATTTCTTTTTCTAGTTCTGCCCTCCTTGACCTCCCCTTGCCTTGTTACCCTCGAGATAACCAAGCATCTCTTCCTGCCTTAAAGTCATCTCAATAACTACATTGCACGGATCTCTAATATGCGATAATGTGGCCTTAGCAAGCTCAAGCTTCAACCCGCGAATGAACCTCCCATTCCTTTTAGTGACAGTGTCAACCGTAGCTTATCTTTACCTTAATAGCTCCTTAAATATGGTTGCATACTCAAGCACTGTTACATCTCCTTGCTCTAACTCCATAAACTTTCTGAGCAGAGTTGACTTAGCAATCTCTGACATAAATCTTTCATCGAACCTCCTTCTAAATTCAGTTCAAGTCATGGTATCCTCGTTGACTCCTACAGTAATGCTATCCACCAAAACAGTGCTGCTCCTTGTAACTGTCTAGAAGAAAGCCTTCGCTTTTTCTCATCACTAAGCTCTTCAGCAAAGATCCTCTCACAATGAAGTAACCGTTCTCCACTTTAATTGCTTATTCAGTCCCAATAAACAGTTTTCCTTCCAGCCTGGCATAATCTCTACTCAATATAGCATAGCTATTGACCACTGGAGCTTTCTGATCTCCTCCTTCAGCATTTTCTCCAACTAAACCCGCAACAACTCCTGCCTGCATCATGTTGATAAAGAACTGGTACATAGCTTCCATATCAACTTATGGCACTCCAACGACCACATTAGTAGCTTGTGTCTGACCCGGATTGCTTTTGGTGTTTAGTATGGCATTCCCATTGGTTGTGGTGCTTCCTCCACCAATGTTAACTCTTCCACTCCTAGCATATATATCTTACATCCTTAACATGTGTATTTGAGTCTTTGTAAGATACAAAAGAATAGCCTAAGAAAGATGAGACAATAGAGATAAAACTATACTTATATATAGCAAATACAAGTACATTACTATAGTGTTATCCCATACCCCAATCTTCTCTCTAATTCCTTAGGATTATGTCCTCAAAATAATTTAAGTTTGAAATTTATTTTAAGTTTTTATAAACCTAGGCTCTAATACCAAGTTGTAATGCCCCCTATTTTGAGGTCTAAAGCTAAGCTCTACAGATGTTGCAGTCACATATAGTATTAACTTTAGGTGACAAAATAGGTAATGTTAATGGTATCCATAATTTCAAAAGCATATGAATATCGAATAAAATCAACACGGATTTAAAACAACTTTTCTAATTACATTTCAAATTAATATGTCATATTCGAATACACAATCCCAAAAGATTCCCGAGTTTTGGTCAAATATAATTATTACAAATTATACCAAGAGTGACATATGAAGATCCCCTTTGTGTGATCAGAGTACTAAATAGGCATATAATTCTTAATACATCACAACAGAAATAAAACTAAAAAGCTTCTATATAGCTAGCTTTGCCTTCGGCATGTCTTCGGAAGCTTATTCGTCCAACCTACTAAACTGAAAAACCTTAACTCTCAATCTACTCAAATTAATTTTGAGCTCCCAACAGTTTAAGAAGAAAACATAAACTTCAAGTCAGACATAAAGTCTGGTGTGAATAATACAATAAATCTCAATTATTTGACATTAAGTGAGACCACGCCGCCTAGCGAAACGGGTTTCCTCTCACTAATATCCATTTTAAAACATACCTTTTGAAAATCAAATCCTGCAATCAAACTGATTAAATCAAGAGTAGCAATATCATATAAGCATATAAATCAAGTAATCAATGGACTATCTGTCCTCAAAATATAGTTTTGTTTGGCTAACTATTAATCATTAGCTGACTCGAGCCTACCAGACACAATCAATTATCTAATTTCTGTTAGACACACTTCTAAGCTGACTGCCCTTAGCTATCTTCTACTAGGTTCAACTTAACCTAATGGTTTTGCGGGCTCACCAATAACCTATTTATTTTCTATATATCCCTTTCTATGTGTAACCTCGTTTTAGTCTTACCCGTAACAAAGCCCTACACATTGGAATTTTGGACTTATATTATCTAGGGGCTTATTAGCTAAAGTATAGGGCGTGACCCTATACCAGTCCCATCTGGAATTCTAATATTTGATTCATTTACTTAGGGTTAACTACCCCATCAAACTTTTCTTGAAAACATTTCTTTTGAATTGATTTAACCCTTTAAATCGTACTCAAACATGGAAAATATACACTTTGCTTTACTTAAATATCTTTGCTATGTTATATAAACTTTGCACAGAATAATATTGATGAGATATAATGCGATTATTTATCACTCAAAAGTAAGTTAAAAACCCTATTTAACTAAAAAGATCTTATGCCATGAAGCCAAGGTAAACTGTTAGGAAATCCAATATACGGTTTCAATGACGACAACTATACAATGGAAATCAAATATACATATATATTTTTATATATAGGTACTTGCTACAATAACATCATTAGAAAGGCAAGAATGAAGCTCAAAGGACACTACAAGAGACTACAAGTCGATATTTACAAAGAAGCAATAGAAAAGATGCACAAAATAGACATGCACAAGTATTAGACGTGTGGGTGCACAAGCCAGGCGTTTGGAAAGTCCTCTGGAACAACAAACAGACTAAACCAGATGTCTGGTTATAACACTCAAATGTCTGAAAATCTACTATTTACAAAAAATTTATAGTATTAGACGTATGAAAAAAATATCAGACGTATGAATTCAAACTCGGGCTTCAGAGAAGAATTGCAACTGCCACATACGAATGGACATCTTCGCTTCTCTTCACCGTAACTCTTCACCATCAACAGAAGCAACTTTAGAATGTTTGTTAATGGATGCAACTACTCAAGATACCTATCTACAACTACATATAGAATCAAGAATCAAGAGAACTGAACTTAACTTACTCACCTTACTTACTTGTGCTCTCTGATTCTATACTCTATTCTTGACCTCTGCACTCTAGCAATTCTTACTTGTATTCACTCTTCCATATACACAGTTTCTCATAGATAATATTCCTCAGAGATATATTGGAAGCAATTGTATTAATCGGTCAACATTTGTGTTACGTTACACATACATTTGGCAAGAACGAATTATTATAACCAAGCCTATTCCTCCGGACGAAGCAAGGGTGTTTGATAGTTGAATTCCGAAGGGAGCTTCGGGACTAGACGTAGGATTGGAGGTCCGAACTAGCATAAAATCCTGGTGTGCTTATTATATATTTACTTAGATTAATATTGTTTTAGTTGCATCATATATTTTTTGTCATGTATATTTGCATATACATTACACTATTCACCCTGTAGACTTTCAATTGGTATCAAAGCAAGGTTTGATCAAAGTACAGTAACACGTATTTGAATCACTTTAATATGGCAAGTATTTTTCAAGAAGGTCAACCCACAGCATGTCCCCCACTTTTTAATGGTTCTAATTATGCATATTGATCAACATGTATGAGAATTTTAATGGAACCGAATGGATTAGAAATTTGATCAGCCACTCAAAATAAATATGAAGCACCTGACACTGCTGAGAAAAAATGTAATGATGCACAAAAACTGCAACTTCTAATAATGCCAAAGCTATGAATGTTTTATTTTGTTCATTAGATAAAAATGAATTTTCACGTGTCATGTTATGTAACATCGCATATGATATTTGGCGTACCTTACAAGTTACACACGAAGGCATGAACAAAGTTAAGTAAACTAAAATTTCAATTTTAAAAAGTCAATTTTCATCATTTAAAATGAAACATAATGAATCTATAGTAGACATGTGCTTTAAATTCCAAACTATTCAACAAAATTTAATGACACTAGGAGTTCAATTCACAAATTTTGATTTAGAATCTAGAATACTCAATTCTTTAACTCCAAAGTGGAAAGGAAAAGTATTAGCTATTGAAGAAGCTAATGACCTCTCAACACTCTTAGTTGAAGAATTGATAGGAAATTTATTGTCCTATGAAGCTAATCTGCAGGAAAAAAAGAACAAAATTCGAAGAAGAAAAACATAGCATTTCCAGCAACAAATGAAGACTCTGATTTAGACGAAGAAGAAATCATATTTATTGCAAAAAACTATAAAAAAATTCAAGAAGTTTAGAAAAATGACCAGATTTCAGAAAGGAGGAAAGTCAAGCTCAACAAATCAAACGTCAATCAAATGCTATGAATGTGATCAATTTGGGCATATGAAGAAAGATTATCCCAAGCTCAATAATGATAAGAAGAAAAACAAATTTGAAAATTCAAAAATAAGAAATCTTTCATAGTAACATGGGATGATTCGGACTCTTCATCATCTTCAAACAATGATAGAGATAGTAACGTAGAACAACTAATGTATATTTTATGGCACAAAACTGATAAGGTATGTCCCGACTTAGCTATGATTAATTATTAGAGCTTAGCATGGAATTAGATGATAAATTTAGACAAATTAAAAAAATTGAATAAAGATCATATAGCAAAAATAAATATATTAGAGCTTGAAATAGGAATGTTAAAAGATGGAAAAATTATTTTAGAGGAACTAGAATTATCTCAAAAAGAAAATAAAAATAGTTTAGTTAAAAATGAGACTATATCTATTGACTTTGGAAAAGTTAAACTAGAAAAGGATGATCTGTTAAAAGAAAATATTAACTTGAAAAGTAATATAGAAACATTAAGAATTGAAAATATGAATTAAAAGTAAAATTAGACAAAATTAAAAATAATGTATCAAAATTTAATAAAGGAAAACAAGATTTGGAAATCTTATCAAAACTTCAAAACCGTCAGGTAATAGAATGGAATAGGATTTAAAAATATTCCTAAACAAAAGGGAATAATATTAAGAAATATAGTTTTATTTATCAAAAGACTAAAAGATCACCTAAGTCTAATACGAATACCAAAAATATAAAATTTTGGATTCCTAAGACAGATAATAATTTGATTAGATAAAAACACATTAACAATTTTTTAGATAATGTAGTCTTTAATAAAAATTATGTTCATAAAGGTACGAAACCTTCTTGGGTTTGGCTACCCGCACATCTTAACATCTAGGACCCTTACAAAGTATATGGGTATCAATTAAATCATTTTTTATTTTATAGGTACCCAAAAAAAGGAGAAATGGATACTTGATAGTGGATGCTCCAAGCATATGACCGAAAAATCAAAAATGTTATCAAATATAACATACATCGATGATGGAATAGTAACTTTAGGAGATAACTCAAAAGGATACGTCGTTGGAATCGGAGAAGTCATCAACTCTGGTATTTCTAACTCTCCTATTATTGCAAATGTTTTGTTAGTAGAAAATTTAAAACATAACCTACTTAGCATTAGTCAATTATGCGATAAAGGTTTTAAAATTAATTTTGAAAAAGACAGATGTAATATTTTCGACAATAACAAACAACTTATCTTTGAGGGCTTTAGAAACAAAAATATTTATGTCTTACATATGAATATAAATCGAAATTCAAACTTATGCTTAACCGCCGAATATGACGATCCATGGTTATGGCATAAACAATTCTGTCATAGTAATTTTAAAAATATTAATAAATTAGCAAAATATGAGCTAGTTAGAGATTTACCTAAAATAAATTATAAAGTAGAAAATTTATGTGACGATTGTCAAATCGGAAAACTAGAAAAAATCTATTTTAAATCTAAGAATAATATTTCTACAAAACAACCATTAGAATCATTATATTTAGATTTATTTGGCCCAACTCAAGTACGATATATAAATCACAACAAATATGATTTCATAATAGTTGATGACCTTTCAAGATATACATGGACTTTTTTTTTAAAAACATAAAAGTGACACCTTTGGTATGTTTGAAATTTTTGCTAAAAGAATTAAAACTCAAATGGATTTGAAAATTAAGACTATTCGAAGTGATCACGGTGGAGAATTCGAAAATGATCCTTTTATTAATTTTTGTAATAAAAGGGAATAAGTCATAACTTTTCTTTTCCCCGCATACCTCAAGAAATTGGTATAGTAGAAAAAATTGTATGTTACAAGAATTTGCACGAACACTATTAAATAGCAGTGGTTTACCAAAACATTTGTTGGCTAAAGCTATTGCTACGACTTGTTATGTTTTGATCGAGTAACCATACGACCTATGACTAAACATACTTGTTTTGAAATATTTTTTGGAAGAAAACCTAAAGTATCATACTTTAAAACTTTCGAATCAAAATGTTGTATACTAAATACAAAAGATAATTTGGGAAAATTCGACCCGAAGGCTGATGAAGGAATCTTTGTTGGATATCGGATCATAGCAAGGCGTATAGAATTTTTAATACACGTACTAACATAATTGAATAAAGTTCACATGTTTCATTTGATGAAAATTTTCTTAACCATCATATTAATAACGATGAAGAAATTATTCCAATAACAAATACATCAAACTCATCTAATAATGAGATGAATAATACTTTAGTGTCATCTTCTAGAATTCTAAAACACCATCCAAAACATAATATCATTGGGGATTTTAATTCTAGAGTAACTAGAAATCAACTTAATCAAATAAGTCATATTGCATTTGTTTCAAATTTTGAACCAAAAAATTATAAGAAGCTTCAAACGATAATTTTTGGATAATAGCAATGCAAGAAGAATTAAATTAATTTGAACGTAATAATGTTTGGGAATTAGTACCAAGACCAGAAAATAAATCGGTTATTGGAACAAAATGGGTATTTAAAGACAAAGCAGACGAAAACGGAAATATAATTAGGAATAAAGCATGTTTATTAGCTTAGGGTTATAATCAAGAAGAAGGTATCGACTACGACGAAACTTTTACTCTAGTAGCAAGACTCGAGGCCATACGTACATTACTTGCTTTTGCAAGTCATCACAATTTTAAATTATTTCAAATGGATGTCAAAAGTGCTGTTTAAATGGTTTTATTAAAGAAAATATATATGTTAAACAACCTCCATTATTTGTTCACGAAAAATATCCCGATCATATTTTTAAATTACACAAAGCCTTATATGGTTTAAAGTAATCCCCCCGTGCCTGGTACGAATGCCTTAAAATCACTTAATTACATCTGGTTTTCAAATAGATAAAATAGATACGACTTTATTTATTAAATGTGAAAAAAACGACATCTTGGTTGTACAAATTTACGTAGACGATATTATTTTTGGTTCAACTAACGAAAATCTTTGTATTCAATTTTCAAATATCATGAAAAACGAATTTGAAATGTCTCATATAGGTGAATTGAATTTCTTTTTAGGTTTACAAATAAAACAACTTGAAAATAGTATTTTTCTTCATCAAGAAAAATATTGTAACAATTTATCAGAAAAATATTGTAACGATTTATTACGTCGTTTTGGAATGGATAAAACTTCAAGCAAATCGACACCAATGAGTGCTAGTGTTCAATTGGAAAAAGATGACAACTGAAAAGATTTTGATGAAAAATTATATCGCAGTATGATTGTGACGCCCCACCTCTATACCCACACTAGCCAAGAACACTACGGTGTAGAGTTGTCAACTAGCACGGAGAATAAGGCTGTTGAGGAGCGACCATCCTCGTGATTTCTTATCACGCGGTGGCTATAATAATCTTCGGAAACAAACATAGAAATATACATAACACAAATCAGTCACAGACATCCATATCACAAAGGCGGAAGAAGATATGAATATATAACTAACACATGAAAGTGTACATCAGAGTAGTGGTCAAAAAGATCCACAATAATACAAAAGAATAGAAACACGTGCTATGCAAAAGAATACATCTATGAGTCTATATCTCAAGTGTAAACGACAAAAACTGCTAATCTAAAAGGTCAGCCAAAAGTCAGAGTAGCAAATCCCTGGGGGAGAAGTCAAGCAGAAGCACCTGTAACATCTCGGTCTGACCCGAGTATTATTTGTAAGAAAATAATAAACAGATCAGTCTAGCTATAAATATCAGATAACATGATATAAACAATAGATATGGCGAGAACATATAGTAACCATAAAGACATACTATGATAAGCATGTAAATGAAGATCATCAAGAGATCAAACAATATCAAAAGAATCTTCTAAAAGATCCAAATTCACCTAAACATAAAAGTTGGAAAATCATAACAATGAAAGTCATGAAAATAGGTGAAGCACAAATTCCAGAAGACTACACAAGAAATCCAGAAATTACAATATAGGAGCATGAAAACTCACAAAATGGGAGCATGAAAACTCACCTACACGTGTAACACAGAGCGAGAAGCTATCTCATGGTTGCAAGCCATTAATTTTCACACACGAATGGCCCGAAGACCGTGGGGCGCTACCCCACATATGTGATGGCGAAACATCACACAAATGAGATGGCGAAACATCACAAGAGCGGGGTCTAGTCTCCGTCGCAGACAAAGAGACATCGCACAGTTGCTAGTCTAAAACACAAAAATGATCGTCATGATCATCAATAAGTGTCAATTACACTAAGTTAGTAAATATAAAAGTTTAACTTCATGTCCCATAACCACTTGCTTAACTCAAATATTTACTAACAAACTGTAGATCTCCACTAGGAAATTGTCACAAGAGATTCAATCGAACAAGTCCAAGAATTAACCGACGAAGTAAACGCAAGCGTTTCATACCAATTGTTTTACTAAGTCATTTAATTAGATTTCTCATACGAGTGAGGTAAAGGTTTGTATATACTAATAGATTGGAAAACGGTTTAAGGAAAAAGCTTTGTTATTAAAAATAGAGTTGAAATCGTTTTGCTGAAAGAGTTTTGATATTTACTACTAGTATTGAAACCTTTATTTTATTAAAGTGACAAATCACAAAAACTTCGCGTTCAAAGACGTGAATGAAATCCAAGGAAATCAACTCAAAATGCATCTTTCATCAAAGAGCCCCTACGGAGGGGGGGTCCAGGGGGGTGGCAACCCCCCAAGGTGGGGGTGCGGGGGCAACGCCACCGCTTACGGGGAATTGGGTCGAGCGACCTAATGGTTGCGACCTAAGGGTCTTCGCGACCTAACGACCTAAACAAGGTCGAGCGAGTTAAGGTGATGCGCAATCTATTGTGTCACACGACTTAACGAAGGCAAGGCCGAACGAGTTAGGGGGATGCACGACTAACGGAGGCGAGCGACTTAAGGGACTCGCGACCTAACAGAGGTGAGCGATTTAAGGGACTCGCGACCTAACAGAGGTGAGCGACTTAAGGGTTATAAGGTGGAACGACCTAACTGATACGCGGCTTAAAACCCACGCGACCTAACGACCTAACAGGTCATACGATCTAGTGGTCGAGCGACCTATCGATTTTAACTCGCGAGCGACCTATCAGTTCTACGACTCAAGGGGTCAACGACCTACGGGATATAGATCACGCGACCTAACGTTTTAACACGCGAGCGACCTAACGTTATAAAGGCCAAACGACCTAAATCTTAACTCGCGAACGACCTACGGCTTAAGACTCAACTCGCGAGCGACCTAACACTGCAGAGGGGGTTTAAGGCCAGAAACGACCTAAGTGTTAGCGACCTAACGACCTATGGGCCAAACGACCTACGACTTAAAGCCCAACGACCTAATTCCGAGATGACAATACGTGCAGTGCGACCTAGCGTGTTAACACGCGAGCGACCTAAGGGTTATGTCGCGAACGACCTAACTCCGAACACACGAAAATGGCCAGAACGACCTAAATGCAGAAAATTCACCAAAACGCTAAAAATTGGAGTTTTTCGCCAATCCAATCCAAACCAAATGCAAATGTGCATGCAAAAGTGATAGGGAATCATTCCCAACGGTCCAATATAGTTATAGGCTAGAATTGTGAGATAAAAATCTCACCTTTGCACTAAAATTTATGAAGATGAAGCTTGAAAGCAAGGAGAAGCAATCCAAAGCTTGAATCCAATATCTTCTACTTGAATTTGGAGTTGAATGTTGGATTTTCAATTGAATTTGTGCTTGGAGTTTTAATTTCCCATTCTCTTCACCATTAATGCCAAAGCTTGAGTTAGTTAGGAAATTTATGAAGAGTGAGGAGAAGGGGGTTGGAGTTAGTTAGGAAATTTATGAAGAGTGAGGAGAAGGGGGTTGGAACTTGGGCTTAATAGGCTAAACTAACCCAAAGTCCAAGGCGGGAAAAGTTAGTGAAATTTCACTAACTCCAAACCTATCAATGTTTATACTTAAAAAAGTTGTAAACGACATTTCGAACTCAATGGAAGTGGTCTCGAGTCCTAGTTTGACCGTTTGCAAAAAGTAGCTTTTCGGACCAATATCCGATTAACGACAAAATATTTAAATATAAAATCGATAAATATGCGGGTTGTTACAATGATTAGCTCCTTACTTTATTTGACGGCTAGTCGACCCGACATTATGATGAGCGTATGTCTTTATATCTGATTTCAAGCGAAACCAAAAGAATCTCATCAAAGAGGTGTAAAACATATTTTAAGATATCTATCTAGGACTAGAGATTACAGTTTGTTTTACCCTAGGGGGTCATCATTTGAACTTGTTACATATAGAGACGCGGATTTCGATGATGTAAAACAGATCGTAAGAGTATTAGCGGATGTGTCACTTTATCAGACAATCATTAGTTTCATGGTTTAGCAAAAAAAATTATGTCTCCCTATCCACTTGCGAAGACGAATATATTTCAACGGCTTTAGCATGTGCACAAGTGATATACATGCAACAAACGCTTAAGGATTTCGGCAAAGTTATCGATAAATCACCAATATTTTGCGATAATACGGGTGTAATAAATCTGTAAAAAACCCTGTAAATCACTCATGTACTAAACCCATAGATATACGACATCATTTTTTATGCGACAATGTAGAAAAAGGAATTATCACATTAGAATACGTAAATAAAGAGAATCAAATAGCAGATATTTTCACAAAACCACTAAATGAACAAACGTTTGTTACATTGCGACGTGATTTAGGAATATGTTCTCTTAATGATCTTCTCAACTAAATACCACATTTCATTCATTCTATTTTTGGTTAAAATTTTTATCCAAAAATAAAAAAAAATAACACTAACCATCAACTTTTAGAAGTCTGTTTTCTAAAATTACCTATGTATAACCTGTTCAATCATGTATAAATAGCCTTTCTTTTTACAAAACAAAACATAAAAATATATATAGATTTCGTATTTTTACAAAAGAAAACAAGAGCATGTCTTCCGACAACTCTCATCTCTCCTTCTCAATGCCAACATTGGATAGTTCAGCGGATACACCTCATCGCTTTCCTACTCTTACACCAGATCAGGAACCGACCTTTAAATGGTCCTCCTACCACACAGTATTCACTCCCGGTAAAAAAGGACCAAACGATCTTTGTTTGTCTCTCCTAACATCAAGGAGAAAATAGATGAGATACATCATTACCAAAAGCAACAAATAGATTTACAACGAGAATAATACTTTGAACAACAAGTCACTGCACAATGACTAAGTTTTCTAGAGCAAGTAGCGATCAAATTTTGTAATTCATGAAAGAAGGATGTACATGAACCGCTTCCGATTCCTTGCAATTTTTGGATCCCTTTGCCTCATATCGTACACCTTGGATCCTTCACCTAGGTGATTCTCTGGTTTTCCAAGAACCAACGAACATGGAAATATTTGGTCTCCACTCAATCCATGGATAGATAGCATCTCTGAAGATCGCAATGCTCCATCGTCTTCTAAATAAATATGCTTAATCTTATTGAATTTTTATCTAAGTATATTTGTATTCTTTTTCTCAAATAATAATATTATGTGTTACTAAAATCAATCTATAGAAAAATAAGCAACTCCCTTCAAAATAAGGCTATTTTAAGACAAACTTGATATTTCAGACGTTTGAACAATGTCATCAGACGTCCGACATCCTTGTATCACGCAATTTTTTTTTTAATATTGTGCATATATCAAACGTCTGATATAACCAGCCAAACGCCTGAAAATACTTTTGGCCTTATAAAAAAATACAACGGCCTATTTTAGACGTCTAAAATTGGTTCCCATATGTCTGGATAAAGTTTCTGCCTTCTCAGCATAAAAAAAAGGTCAATTTCAGACGTCTGATTTTGCTTTGGACGTCTGACAAAACTCTCTGGCTTATAAAATTTACAAATTGACCTATTTCAGACGTCTGCCACCAACAACCAGACGTCTGAACAAATCTACTGTCTTCAAACTAGGTTAAATAAGACGTCTTATTCACTTTTCAGACGTATGAAATTCAATCGATACTCTTAAGTACCCTGATAACGTCTATTTTTTCACTTTATTCACTTACATTTCGTTTCTATTGCAAAGTTGATTCCCTAATTCTCAAAGTTGCTTTTTCCTTCAAACACGCTCGAATCTCATGGCTCCTAAAACGAAAAACCCTAAAATCTCTAAGCACAAGCAAGACCAAGCTACTTCATCCAACCCGCAAGTTTGTTCTGACGATCAAATTGAGAGATAGATGAATTGCATATCACATTCAATCAAAAGATATGAAGACATTCAAAAGAAGAAGCTTAATACAGGTCTTTTCTACAATTCGTGCAAATTTCCTATGTACGACTTAGATGAAATATGCAGAAATGCGAGGTTACATCAGTTGATCTCCATCAACTCGAACAATATCCAAATCGACCAACTTGCGATATTACTATTCTATGCTAATTTAGATAGCACAACCGTTTGAAATACCAAAAACGATGATAATTGGCTATGGTCAAGTGTTTACGGTAACACTATTAGACTAACTCCGGGGATCATTGGCCGAACTCTCGGATGTTCCGACACCGGAGAAGATTTATATAATATTCCGGATATGCGTCTCAAACCGATAGATAATATCATACATCAAATATGGAAAGATGAAATGCCTAGGTTTGCATCCAAATACTTAAGAACTAAGGTGAGACTTTTCACTAGAATGATTATCAACACTATCATTCATCGCCTTGTTATCCATGAGCAAATCATAGAGTTAAAGCACAAGGCTATATATGCTATATTCAGTGGAACAAGGGTTAATTGGGCGAAATTTATATTTGATGAGCTCAAACATTATTGGACTTGATCACGCCCATCCATCATCTATCCTACATACATCATGCGTCTTCTAAGAGATCACAACATTCCTTCTTACTTATCAATTTTGAAGAGATATCTTCCAAATATGCTTCCATAAAATTCTTCTCTCTAATGCACCTACCAGAAAATCCTCCAGATTTTACCTCATTTGAAGAATGGACGCAACGTCGTCAAGATAGCCAAGCTAGGCCTCCACCCATCAACAACCTAAACCGTCACAAGAAGTAGAGAAACATCATGAGAATACTCCTCCTCCTCCTACCCCTTTTGATTATTCATGCCAAGACGACATCATGGAGACTCACGAGTACGTGGTCCTACACCACCTTCAGGAAGATTGGCCAACTCCAGTGCCTTCCCCTACTCCTTCCAAACACTAACTTTTTGACTAAGAAAAAGAACCTCTCGAAGAGACTCCAACATCTCCTAAGATACAATAGAGTTCTTCAAAGAATGATGATAAAGGAGATGATCAAGCTCAAACCTCCTCAAAAGATTCTTAGATATTTTTATAAGTTTCACCTTTGTATCAAGAATCTATGCATGTAATGAATCAATTTGCTTAATGAAATGTGCTTTTTGATTTGTTATTTCTGTGTATATTCATATAACCTTCCTATGATTAGTAAATATTAAATGGTATGAACAAAATGTCTAAGTTAAAAATTATTAATTCTTTTTGATAATGCCAAATGGGAATAAAAAATGGAAAGCACATATTGAGGTGGAGATTTATAAAATTATATCTATGTGCATTATATAGTTGACATCATCAAAAAGGGGGACAATGTTAGGAAATTCAATATACGGTTTCGATGACAACAACTACACAATGGAAATCAAATATATATATATATACACACACAAGTACGTGCTACAACAACATCACTAGAAAGACAAGAACGAAGCTCAAAGGACACTACAAGAGACTACAAGTTGATAGGTACAAAGAAGCAACAGAAAAGATGCACAAAACAGACATGCACAACTATTAGACCTCTGGGTGCACAAGCCAGATGTCTGGAAAAGTCCTCTGGAACAACAAACAGCTGGTTATAACACTCAGACGTCTGACAATCTACTATGTACAAAAAATATATAGTATCAGACGTTTGAAACATATACCAAATGTCTGAATTCAAATTCGGGCTTCAGACAAGAATTGCAACTGCCACATACGAATGGACATCTTCGTTTCTCTTCGCCGCAACTCTTCACCATTAACAGAAGCAACTTTAGAATGTTCGTTAATGGATGCAACTACTTAAGATACTTAACTACAACCATATATAGCATCAAGAATCAAGAGAACGGAACTTAACTTACTCACCTTACTTATTATGCTCTCTTATTCTATACTCTATTCTTGATCTCTGCACTCTAGCAATTCTTACTTGTATTTACTCTTCCATATACACAGTGTCTCATAGATAATATTCCTCGAAGATATATTGGAAGCAATTTTACTGATTGGTCAACTTTTGTGTTATATTAGAACACACATTTGACAAGAACAACTTATTGTAACCAAGCATATTCCTCCGGGTGAAGCGAGGGTGTTTGATAGTAGAATTCCAAGTGGAGCTTTGGGACTGGACGTAGGACGGGAGATCCGAACCAGTACAAAATCCTGGTGTGCTTATTCTATATTTCATTCGATTAATATTGTTTTAGTTGCGTTATATATTTTGTCATATATATTTGCATATACATTACACGATCCACCCCGTAGACTTTCATAAACCATTCGAACCTTGGCTTAGGAACCTTAAACAACACCTTTCGAATACATTGATAGTACCTCTTTCAAAATCAGTTAACTACCATACTTTGAAGCATTAGGCCGAAAGGCCAAAACATACCTTTTGAAATCATAGAATGTGTCCCTTTGCAAGTTTTATAAAACCTTAGACATCCTCATTGCAAAACCCTTTAAAACTTTCCTTTCAAAAGCATTGGAAACATTCCATTTAAAGACTCAAGTAATCCTTTCGAAAACATTGGGTACCTTCCCTTCGAAACCTTCATTATATACCTTTCAAAAGTATTATAATTCCTTGCTTAAAACAAACCTTTTGAAAACATTAGATCCAAGTAAAAGTATGTGGAACATAGCTTCAAAACCATTCCGTCCAAAACCTTTGAGTTTAATTTTCAATAGAATAAAGGATCTTAACAGAACTGGGGCGAAAGCAACTCTTTCAAAAGCACTATTCCTAAGTAAAAAAAGCGGATGGTCTTGTAACCAAACCTTTCGAAAGCACGGAGAAGAGACTTCAAGGTTTGAGCCGAAGAACCCTTTCGAATGCATTGATTCGAGAGGTTGAATATGGCAGCAAGGGTTTCGACCCCTTCGAATGCTTACTTTAAAAACAAAAGGTGGCAACCTCTTTCAAAAGCCCTTTTTCTAAACCAAAGGCCTATTTGACTAAGTCGAAAGCTATTTCCTTCGAAAGCATCATATGGTAACGAAAATACTTCTGAGTTCATAAAGACTACTTCTACCCTTCGGAAGCATGTTTCGACTATATACTTTCCGCATATCTCCAATCCAATATGCACCAAGCCATTGATACAATGTGTACATGTTACGATTAGGTTGAAGGCGGCAGTATAGGGTCGAAAGGTGGCTACAGAAAGTGGCGAAGCAACAATCCTTTACAAAACTAATTTTTAACCTTTTAATGTAATATCTTTCCACCTAACTTGCCTTATTTGTCAACATATAATTGGTTGCCAATTCATTTTCAAAATATTTTCTAAAAGTGATGCCGAATTCGGTAAATAATAATTTAAAACATTTAGCAAATTTCCCCTTCTCCTTTTATAAACATATAAAATATGTAAGTCCCGTACCTTAAATAATTATATATTTTTAATAAAATACTTAGGAAAGTTCTCTGAAATTCCCATAAATCAATTTTAATATGTTTTCTAACATATTTAAATCTCTAATCCAAAGCTAACATATAATAGCCGAAATTAATTTAAACCCAATTTACCCATTTTATTTACTAGAAAATCAATAATAAATCCACAACTTAGAAAATTATGAAACTTGAAACCCAACTCAAAAATAATGTTTCTGACTTTATATCAAAGTCACAAGCCATTTGGATGTTATTTAATAATTTTTTCAAATCAAATCTTATCATAAAATCTGTATGAGATAGCATAAATCATCAACAAGCATATATATATATATATATATAGAGGTTTTTAGGCTCAAGGAAAAAGTTTGAGAAAAGTTTAGTTTCAGGGACAAGAAGTTTGCTTTTTAGGCTGAAGGACACTTTTTAGTGTAAATCACAGAATGATAGTTGTAACTATCATTTTCAGTTTACACTAAAAAGTGTCCTTCAGATTAAAAAATAAACTTGTTGTCCTTGAGACTAATTTTTTTTGTAACTTCTTCCTTGTGTCTATTTACCTATATATAAACAATCAAAACATGGAAATATTCATGCAAAATAAGTATGGATCTTATCTAGAAACTGAAAACAATAAATATGAGATGTAATCTATTATTCACTTAGCTTGATTGTTAAAAATGTTGAGATTTGCCCTTGAATTATTTTGATTAAGCTTCCTTCTTGAATTCTTGATCAACTTCCTCTTTTTTTTTTTCTAATGGTGGCCAGCCAAACTTAGGTTTAATTTTGTTTGTGAACATGGTAAACGAAAATAGAATGAGGGTTTAGGGTGTCAGAATATAACCTATTCCTATCTTGCCCTTATCTTATTACCTTCACTTACTTCATTTTAATTCTCTTTGGCTTTAGATTAATTAGGCATGGCTGTCCTATGATCATACAAATCCCAATCCCTTAACAATTTACATTATTTTATTTTATTTATCTAATTAAATGTCCTAAATAATGTTAGTCAAAACTAGGATCATTAAAAAATCATAGCACGGTGTTTCTGACGTCCAAGTTTTAGAAAAATCCAGTTTTCTAAACTTATATTCTCATGCCTGAAAAGAGTCCAGATGGAAAAGTCGAAATATTTCCATCATTCTCTTATATATCATTTTTCCATTATACCTTAGAACCTTTCCTTTTTTTCCCCCAATTTCTCTTCCAACTTTCTAAGTACAGTTTGCATAATTAAATTTTATTTTAACATTTTAAAACATAATTATTTTAAAATTAGTTTAGTTCGCTGACTGATAAGGTATGAAGGAAGTGACTCCATAGCTAAAATAGTTTTTTTCTCCTTGTCTCTAACCATATTTTATTTTATCATCACTTCTTCTACACAATAAAATCCATACTAACCCGTCAACTATTTCCCACATGCTAAGTATGTGGCATTTCACAAATCGGACATTTTCCTCTTCGGCCGCTTAAAAATCTTTTTATACAGAACTTTTGAAATAATTGGGAAAAATTTTAAAAATTAAAATTTCATCACAAAAATTTCAAAACATTTTATAGGAGTATTTTATTTTCCAAAACCATGAATTTTGACTAAAATTTTTCAAAACTATGTGTATGTGTGTGTATTTCAAAACAAATTATGCCACACCCTATGCAGTCAGTATTTAGTCAATAGTTTAATGTCCATAGTGGACTCTATCCTACCACATGGTGAATTTTCAATTTTTAGGAACTTTTTGTTTATCTTAAAATAACAACCAACAAATAATTTCATTTATAAACTTTACATTTTAAGGAATAGAGACACTGACCCCAGGCCTTGCAATAAACTTTCCATGTCCTTCGCTTGTCAAAATTTATCTTCCCAAAATTTAAGGCCTTTGAAAGTTAATTTCGCATTTCTTTTAGTAGATAAATTAATAAATTCCCTTATCAATTTCATAAAATTCCAGCCTTTTACTTATTTTGCATTAGTTAAATGTCGACATGAGATTTCCTTATTTACACAGTTTTCTAATAATATCGCGGTCCATCCAGAAAATCAATTTTCAAAAGGAACGGTTCTTATATATCGTACGTATTTTACAGAAACTACTAATGCTTATAAAACAAACCTCAAAGAGACTATTGCTAGAAGCTGCCCTTCTCATAAGCTGACAATCGATATTGTAGCCATATCACTTCTTACTACTAAACAAATGAACCTTCCCAACATGCCATCATTCTCCAACTGACACATCTTATTCCTTTATGGCTTTTTGGAATAAGGTCTATCCATTAATTCCATTACCACACCTAATCATGGAATAGTTGTGCATCCCATAATGTGTGTGTAATAAATACAAACTATGCACATTTAGAATAACTCATTGGTAAATTAGCTTGGCGGAATAACTTTTCCATCTCTATTTAGGCTTCCTTAACTTTGAGTCTACCAATGTCATTTATGTGTGTTTGCCACCTCTTTATCCTCTATTACTATCTTCTTTTAATCCAAATCTTAATATTTACTTATCTTTTATATGAGCTATCCTAGTGCCGGTAGAAGTGACTTTAATACCATTTATCATTTCTTTGTAGGTTCTTATTATGGCTTCCACATATGTTGAACATAACACTCCTTGGTTCCCACCTGTACTCTTTACACTCTACGAGGATTCCTTATTACTACTCTATGAGTAGTCATTGCTATCTTCTTTATAGTCTCATTTTTACCCCGTCTTATCTAGATAGTCATTTCTATCTACTCCACATTAAAAAAAAGATTTGGACTTGCCATTTTTTTTTCAAAAATAAAAACTTATAAATTTTGAAGTACTTAACCCCAAAACTTTTATCTTTAAAAGTAAACTCAGAAACCTTTTAGCAAATTCAAAAATTACTTAGTATCTTAACTTTTAAAACAACAATTAAATTTTTAAAAGTTATTTTCCTTTTAAAGACCTTTTTCCACTTTTACTTCTTAAAAATTAGGATTTTTAACTCAAACCATTTATTACCTTTTAAAAAAAACTCAATCATTATACTAACCCTTTTTTTTAAAATGCACTTTATAGTATTTTTAACATCCTTTATAATTTTTAAACAATAAAAACCGGAGTAGATAAGATTAATTGTCATTCTATCATTTTGTTATCATTCCTACTATTTCGACTTCTAATTCCTGACAGAGTCTCTAATATCATGTGAGGGGGACTTTTAAAAGATACTTCCAATAAATGCACACAAAAATGGAAATTTTCCATTTTTCTTTGTTTGCCTCTAATTTCCTATGTTGCTTCTAATTGGATTACTAGCATTATTTCTAATTACTAACATTATTTTATATAAATTCCTAATATTGTTTCTTAATGTTACTACTATTTAACTTTCTTTTATTTAAACTGCTCTTATTTATATGGCTTATATTTATATTGTTTCACTCTCAATTGACTATCTCCTTAATTAAACCATGGAAGTGCATTCGCCTATGGTTTTATTTTCGAGTTCTAATCTTCTTTCTCATTCTTTTTACTATACTTCAAACATGTACCACTTCCTCCTATCTACGCCTAAAAAGAATTTTTCAACTTAAAAATTTTCAACTTCGAAAAATCAACGGGCAACATATGCTATACTATTTTTTTCAACAGAATTAACCTTTTTATTAAAAACCATTTACCATTATTTTCGGTCCAACAATTTCTAAATTTCTAATGAAACTTCTTATTTAATATAACATAGTTATTTATTTTATTTTTTTGGAAACTCAATGTTTACTTACTTTTCAAAAATAGGGTTTTTCTACCTTCAAATAATTCCTCTAAAAATCATTTCAAATATTATATATATATATTCTCAAACTTTTATATTAAAATCATTTCAACTTTTATATTAATTTCTTTCATATAGGGTTAGACTCAGAGTTGATCTGTCCTTTTTTGGATTTTTCTTCCTTTCTGACTTGGCTCTTTTTTCCAAATAATAAAATTTGGCTATCATCTCGGAGTTATTACTTCATACCTTCCTTCGTTGACTCAATTACTTTCCGATATCCACAACATATGGTCTCTCAACTTTCCCCTATATTGACCTCTATACATTAGCAATCGACAGTCATTTGGGGATCTACAATCATTAGGATATTGGGGAACAACTAGAGAGTCACATACTATTGAGCTTTAGCGGTCTTCCATATGCTGCACTCATGCTCTTTTTAAGTCAACGCCTTTCCATATAGCCCCTTTCCCATGGGGTAATCGGGTAAGTATACCTCTTCAACTTCTTCCATTATAAGACTCATAATCGACTTATCCATCTTTCGATGGATGGTTTTAACTACTCTATTGTTGGAATTTATAGGATCTGGCATATAATATATTTAAGCAAAATGCAAATAGGTTCACTCAAAGTTTCCTAATTTTTCAAGATCGTCTAACCTAATCTTTGATACCCCTGTAATAACCGGCACCCGAGTGGGTCGGAATTTTCATTAAATCAAAAACCCAAGTCCATCAAAGTATGGATCGTTGATTTAATATCTTGCAAATCAAAAATAAATGCATATCAGAGTACCACTGACATTGCTCACGGCGAAATTGTAAAGAGTAATAAAATATATAGTCACCGACAATGATTGACACTTCCAATATCTAGTGTTCATGTCAGTGCCAAGCATGCACTAGGAAACATGTCCTTTAACTGTTCCCGCCTTGCACCAGTATCCGTCCCTCAAAAGATATCCTATGGACTATAACATGGAAGAATTCAGAACAACATTCTAGTGATTGGTGAATTATACATTTTACACATAACATTAGTTTAAGTCAATTTGTCTTTCATTCTACTAAGTCACCTCGACTCGATATGATATGCCCCTTCTATTTGAAGCAGACCATAACTACATATGTACACACATACACGCATACAAATATATAAATATCACAATCCCCTTTTAGACCAAGATACTACCCCGCCAGTATCTATAACCTGGCACCCCGTTAGATTCCATCGCCAACGCAGTGCATAATAATAACATCACTATAATTTAGTTGTATTCTATCGTGCTTTGCTTTAAGGATTTCACTACACCAAAAAGTACTTTTGGTAGCGCACAAAAAAGGCAACCATAACTTATGGTGGCTTTTTAGAGAACGCCGCCATACAACATGCAACTAAAACGCCAATATTTTTGGTTGCGTTTTTGTAAACGCCGTTATAATATGCCTTATTGCGACGGTAAAAAAAGCCACCGTAAATCTTTTTTTGTAGCATGTTGAAACGCCACCAGATGTTTGGGTCACAACTTAAACTCAAACCTTATAGCTGCGTTTATTATATGCCACAATATATATTGCGCCGTAACAATATTTTTTTTCGTTGCGTTTTTTTCTGCCATCATATTTTTGGCAGCGATTTTTTTCGACATATTTTTTCCTTAGCGTTTTCTAAACGCCACTAAATAGACGCTGTTATAGATTGATCATTTTAAAGGCTGTATATTTCACCGTAGCAATATTTTTTGTGGCGTTTTTTACTGCCGTTATATTTTTCCCGTAGCGTTTGATAAACGCCACTAAATATTTTTGCTTTTCTATGTTTACTTCTCACATTCTGCTAGCTCGTTCACTCTCCAATTCACTTTATTCATAATTTGTGTTAAACAGTAATAATAAATAGTTCAATAATAAACAAAAATACATGAACTACCATAAACAAAGGTAGTACATTACCATACATTGATACAGAAATAGTGCATAACCGTACATAGTCGCACAACTAGTACATAAATACAGTAGTTTCAAGACAAAAGTTAACATAAAATCCATACGTATAGATGTTTATGCAACTGAAATACCAGAACCAAATGAAATAAACAACCGAACTATCGTTAAATCCATACGTAGATGACTAGCTAAGCAAATACCATAAACAACTAGCTAAGCAAATACCATAAGCAACTGATAATTTCTTCGGAGAAGTTCATCCACCTGTAGACAAGTAATAATCAACAATGAGGATCTAAAACTTGAATACTGGAATAAAAAGGTATAACCATAATTTCTAGTGTACTTAGCTACCCTATTAGAAATGTACAACCACTGCAAAAAAGACCAGAATTAACTATGTGCAAGTCCAAAGATTCATCTGCAAAATTCAATAAACTATATTTAAAGCAGGCAAGAAACATGCTGCTTAATGTATACACTCAGAATATCAGGAATATTTTTGTAAAGGGACTTGTGTACATGGTAAGGCAAGACCATAACACACTTATTCAAATACAATGCAAAAGTATCAGGAATATTTTAAACTGCATTGGCACTAGAGAGAGAGAGAGAGTGCAATACAACAACAAAGAAAACAATGCTTATAACTTTCAGCCAAATTTGTAGATAACAGAAAATTCGTAACTAATTAAGGCCCACAAACCCACCCACCCTACTGCCACCAAAAGTACACTCAGTTGCAGTATTTAGCTGGCCAAAGAATTGGCTGATATATTGCTTGATATTTCACTAATTTTGTCAGGTATCCTACTCCAGCAGATAATCAAATTGAAAATCAAATAATTGAATTAAATGGTCAAATGTAACATTATTAAATTTGAAACTTCTTATACATATGCCATCAACTCCAACGTTATCGCTCATGGAAATTATGATTCTAACTTTTTTGACGAACTGGTTTATTTTCTTTATAATATATAAACAATGCAGATGTTGTTTGTGTCCGAAGATTATATATAATTAGTGGAAACAACTTATCCTTCCTTGTGACTATACCCTTACTCCAACTTCAATTCAACCCCCGCGTACACCCTCAACTTCACAGTCGAGACCATCCCCTTACTATTTCCTGTCAGCAACACATACATCTACATACAAACCCATCATCTCCACTTCCCCCCAATCACTGACAAATACACATCACATTTCAACCAATACTCTCTCTTTCACCCTGCTCCTCATTCTCCCTTTCATCCATCACAAACTACAACGCAGCAGTTTCCACTTCTGTTAGCAGCAACAAACAACCTAACACAATCACTACTCCACCTCTGTCACCTAAACATCTCCATAATCAACAGTCACAACCACACCCACTGCAGTTCACCAAACACCATCTACAACAATCAGTAACAGTACTCTTCATACTTGCTTGAGACC
Organism: Allium cepa; assembly: GCA_030765085.1. Lineage (NCBI taxonomy): Eukaryota > Viridiplantae > Streptophyta > Magnoliopsida > Asparagales > Amaryllidaceae > Allium > Allium cepa. The sequence goes on along the minus strand of CM060938.1, from coordinate 440,892,814 downwards.
ATCACTGCAACCACTCTCCTACCAGTCACTAGCTCTATCCGAACATTCACCCTTCATCTCCACTTTTCATCCGCTTGCTGCCAAACAATACCCCAAACTCGACAAATACCAGTCTTCTCTGTGCAACCAATACTCAACCAGTACCAACTATCAATTTCCAGTCATAGTCCACCACAACTTCATTTCAGTGGCATATCATAAACTAAACTTTTGCCTAAAACAAACCAATCAGTGACCCAGTCCTCCTCTGCAACACTGACACCATACATTTCAATATTCTATAGCGGCCTTTTCTACCAGTTCTGCTTCACCACATCACAAATTTGCAACTTCCATTTCATCCAAACTGCACCTGTGCACCTGACCTTCATCTAAACTCCTCCGCAAACAACCTCTGTCCAAACAAGTTGCCTCCTCATCATCAAAAGCCTGCCTACAAACCATACGACATAGTGTTTACCTGCGCAGTGCTTACCATACAATCTTTATACAAAACATACAAACAACAATCTTGCCTGAATCTCAGCATCAGCATCCTCAACTCGACTTCTACTTCAACCAAAAGCAACCCAGCCTCTCTTCTAACCTTTGCAATCAATCAACAGCCTCTGCAATTCCAACACAAACCCACAGCGTCCAAACAACAACCGTAAGCAAAAAAGAAAACCCAATCAATATCAAACTCAATCAAAAGAGTCCTCATTCGCTCCAAAACTCTCTGCAATCACCTTGTGACTTCACCCATTCGCCCAAATTCCAAATTTTAGATTGGTCTTTTCAAATGTCTATTTTCTTCATAAATAATTTACTAAATTACTGTTTCATCTTGGTATTTAAAATATCATATATCTTTAGGTTATTATTACGTAGTAAAGACTATAACTATAATTCTGATATTTCACCAATATAATTCAAATTTTCCTTGTATAGCAGATATCTTATATCGGTACTTGCTCGATAAGTATCCAATAATGATATTAACCACATCATTGCACATTATCTTCAATATTTCTACTTTTTATTCCTAGTAAAGAAAATAATTTTTTGTTCAATTTATTATCATTATGTGTGTAATTAAAATTACTAAAAAATTATAATAAATATGTTTTTTTCTTTGCTATGGTTGAACTTTGAAACAACCAGATGATAGAGCAACACACAGTCGATTTTAGGCAGATATTATCAATCAAATATACGATATTCAGTAAAGTTCCTGGATGAAACATACGAAAACTTATTCCTGGATTTGTACTCTTTTATATGTACGACACTACTAAGCAATCAACTCACTCACCAATATTTTTCCAACATAAATATATTAAAAATCACACCTTTTATAGATCAACAACTTTGCAAAAAAAAAGTAGGACGCTAACTATTAAAATAATAACTTTTCATATATAATAGAAATCACGCCTTTTATTTTGTTTCCCCAATGACTTTTGAGATAGGCCAAGCTATGGTGGTATCAAAAGCATCTTCCATGCATGTCAACTCCGATGTAAGTCTCCATAGCACTACATTTGGAACTCTTACGAAGTCTACCCAAACTTTTACAGCATCACATCCCAATGGACGACAATGGACCATCGATGTTGGATCAGTTGAAGCGACAGTTCCTTCAGCCACCACTTCATTTGTTTCACCCACATCAATTATCTAGCATTTATTATTTGTTATCAACTTTGCAATTGGCTGGCAAAAAATGAGGTTATTATGTAGAATACATACATACATAAAAATACTTCAAAATATATACTTACATATTGGTGTGGTTTCTTCGAGATTATGGGTCCGAGTCCAGAAGAAAAAGTTGCAACATTTCCTTTTTCAGCTTCAACTTTTGATTTTGGCCATGCTACTTTCCTACCAACTACATCTCTAATACGCAACATATTAGTTGTGGGTCGCCTATAATTAAGCATCTCCTTTTTTTACATTGTCAACCAAAACCACAACGGCAGATGGACCAAGCGGAATACCATTCACAATATGTCCTGAATCACCACGGCAGATTCTTTCTTTGGCAACTATCACATCACCCTTATTCCAAGATAAATCTTGCATCTATTGTCTTGGACGCTGCTGTTACACTAAAAAGGAAAAATATAAACATATAGTATGCACAGAAAAATTAATTATTTCATGTCTTATTGAAAAATGTTGACTGAAATGAATAAAAAAAGTCAAGCTACAATTGTCGGTTGATAGTATGCATAGTAAATTTACCATACTAACTTCATTCAGGTGTCTTTGCAGCGTCATCTTAATGCAAGTAGCTGGCCATGCTACAACCTTATTCTCAGCATTTCCTAATACTAACATATGAGGTGTAGGTCTCCATAAATAAGCATCTGGTTTATCCACGCAATCTATAACAATGCTCACAGCATTTGGTTCAATACGAATGCCACCGACAACCTCATTCGGGTCAGTAGACACCACTCTCCCTTCGACAACAGCTTCAGATGTTCCATCCCAATTCAATAGCTCACATACATTGGCATTGCCCTATAATTATTCCACCAAAAAATATATTAATTAATAGATCAAAAACTAAAATCCAAGTGTTGTTTCTTTAGTAATATATTTATTTTTTACCAATTCATGCGTGCTTCCTTCTTTTGAAGTTTGTTTATCTTGTGCCAAAGCATTTAGAAGGCCTTAATATATAAAAACACATACATCTTTTTATATTTTACAAGCTAATACTAATGCATACTGTGCTGGATAGTATGCTTGTTACATCTTTCAATAAAAGTTTACCTTCTTATCCATCATCATTTTTAACATACTCTGCAATTCTGTTATTCGTTGTTGACACTGAGATACTTGTTTATCTCTGGACTGCGACAAAGTTAGCTTGGCTAAGGTGCAACCCATTCCCAATGCCCTTAACCATCCTGGTTTATCTTGTCCCAGTATTTGTGCAATAGCATCTTCTTTGACATTATATGACGAACTGGACTGTGATAGGTTATCTAATTTTTTTAAACTCCTCCTACATGAATTAAATACATACAAATAATGTACGATGGTAAAATTATCATATTTTGAGACAAATTTTAATATACCGATAAAATAAAAAAAATCTTACAATAGTATTTGCAGCATCCATGCTCACTGGTTCACCATTCTTTCTAATGTGAGATTTAATCCAAACATCAACTCTAGTTATGGACAATGGATCTAAACTCCGCTCTTTCTAAATGTAGAAGAACATTAAATAAATAAAAAGATAGGTATTAAATACCTAGGCAAATATTGCTATAGTTAATTAACTAACCAGGTCCTCGGTCAATCTAGCCATTCCTCTACGACCAGATGTATGTGGTTGTTGTTTATTCCTAAGGGCCGTATATTTCTCATTTCGTTTCTGGAAATATTGGAAGGTGTTAGAACTTAGTAACTAGTATAAAAAAAACATTGAAAATAACATATAATAGAAAGAATGTAATTATACTTGTTTTCCTTTATGTTACCTTAAACTCCACACTTGTTTTTGCCTTTACAAACTTTCTCCATTCTATCATGCTTTTGATGTTGGCCGGTTTCAGATTAAGTCTTTCCTCTTCTGTCTCTGCTTTATTAATTTTTCACACCAATTTGCTTTTCGAGGATCTCCAAAGTATCCCCATTTGCTGAAATACAGCTCTTTTTTGCCAATCCTCTTCTAATTTAAATCTATCCTGCAACAATACATGAAAATATTTGAATTTATCCAAAGTATTCACATTTCGAGGTTGTTGTGGTATGTTGCATCTTGTAAATGAATATACAGTTTGAAGTTTAATGCTAAAGACCATAATTAACCTCATAGTCGGAGTATTCACACATAAATGTATAGGACAGACTGAAACTATACAGGACATTTATGAATTATATATGGATTATAAAGTTTGTGTACACATATAAGAGCGGTTGTTAAAATTATCACTCATTGAAAAGCTTTTATGTATATACACCTACAATTTTAGAGTTTAAGATGTATTCACTTGAAAGCGGGCATCTTTGAATCTTGTGTACTTGAAAATAAAATACTTTGAAATCATGTGCACACTTTGTTATTATAAAATTTTGTGTAAATTTACACGTTCAAGAGGTAACATGTTTAAAGCCGTATATGACATTTCATGCATCATATATATATATATATATATATATATATATATATATGCATTCAAAACCAAATTTTCACAAAAATAAGTATATACAAGATCACCCGCACATCCAGAATTGATACTTGTCTATATGAAATCATTTGTATATAAAAATTCTCGCATCCAAAAGCTCATACTTATAAAATTTAATGTGACTGGACTGTCCCTGTATCCAAAGTTAAGTATTCATCCACAGTTCGTGTTATTATACTTTTAAAATTTGACATTGCCCATAGTCATAAATACTTCAAAATTGATTGATACTTAAGAGTTGTCATTTATTTAAAACCAAAACTTATACAATTAAGACTCATACATAGGCAAAATTACCATCATTTCCAAAACTCGTGATAGGGTATTTATTCATATCCCTAAGATTACCTAAAATGAACCTGATATGTATCTAAAAAATATACATATTAACATTACTTTAAAATTTTCACATTTAAAACCTATCCACACACGAAGTTTATATTACTTTGAAATACTATGATATATACATTCAAACTTTTACAGAACCAAAATTCATTCAAAAAAATCTTCACAAACCTGATTTTCATAAACACTTGGTGCCTATACTCAAAGATTTCGCAAATGTCCGAAAATAAAGTGCATTTGATATGCTTGAAACATGAAGAAATTTACATAAATTTCTTTAAAACTTTTGCACTTCCTTTATACATAAATTTCTTTAAACCTTTGCACTTTCTATATACATAAATTCATATGTGTACTCATAACTATTTATACATTCAAGACCGTAAATCTTGAAACTCCAAAGAGGTTAAACTTTATAAGAAACTTTATTTATGTATATATGGAACCAAACACACTTGAAGTCCTAAAACCCGGCATATCAGATTAATTGAAATTCAAATCAAATGAAGATACAACCTTTGAACTTTGGATTAATTGAAATCCCTTTATATCCCAAACCATTTGCACTAAACACTTCGTATTTGCAGTTGAAGCACTATGTGCTCAAAGCCTTTATTCTTTGAAATCTTATAAAACCAAACATACAACACTCACATTTACAATTTTTGGTATATACACACACACACATTTGACTAGTGCAATTATTTAACTAGTGCCTAGATGAAACTGCAAAACAACTTTTAACTAGTGCAATTTTTTACTTTACCATACCTGAATCGATTCCCATAAAACAGTTTTCAACTCATCACTTAGAAGCCCCCAATCATAAAGCGTGTATGGAACGTGCTACCGCACAAGCGGCCCAAGAAAAGAAGATAAATATACCGACCCTGGTCCTATGGGTATGGCTATATCATTGAACTCGACTTCAATTCTACTTTGATAGGTTAAAGGGAGTCTTTTTTGATTTTGTTGGACCTCTACCAACTCTTTTCCGAGATGTATTTGCAGTTTCAGCTTCACTTGGTCTTTCAAATTCCATCTTAGCATCAGCATTTAGGTCAAAAGGCCTTTCATTTTCTGAGCAGAGTCATTCTTGGTCTACATTGAAATCATCGATTGCTTGGTCTTCGTCTACATTGAAATCATCGATTGCTTGTTCTTCGCCTTCATTGCAAGCACCAACTGGCTTGTTAACATTGACTACTTGTTCCTGGCCTTCATTGCAGTCATTTCTCCACTTCTTAGCATTGGCTGTTTGTTCTTGTCATTCATTGCAAACACTGGTTGGCTTCTTAAATTTTACGTTTGAATTATACATTCGGGATTCCTCTTCGGTCTTTCTCTGGTTGCGTGTACGTACAGAGCTTGGAAACATCTCTTTTCTACAAATGAAACATAATACAATATTGTTTAGATGTACATCACGTAAAAGAAATAAACTGCATGTAGATGCTAGAATATTATAGTGCATCCTACACAACTAATGCACAAATTTTGAAAAATTAAATGATGGTTATATAATACAGTGTTGTGTATCTCAGAGGACCACAAATACAGTCATGAAAAAAGGGAGTTAAATTATCGTAAAAATAAAAATAAATATTAAATGATGATTGATGGAGTTAAGCGCTCCACTCAACAGCAGGTTACCAGGGTTTTAAAGGACCAGTACAGGTCTGTTTGGAACTTATGACTAATGTATTATATGATAAGCTTCATACACTTTCAATTGAATATCCAAGAGACTGTTTTACCATTTAGGGAATTTCGTATTAGTATAGTATATCACACACATTCAATGGATGAAACACCTTTATATTAAGAGATAAATATGAACAATCTAGATGATAGAAGGAAACCCTTCTTGTTTCAAAGTGGACAAGAATGGATTCAATTTCTCTATCCACATTTCAAAGATGGACTCAACAAGAATGATAAACAAGAAGAAAATACCATAAGATGAAGATATTAATTTTTTGAATTTTTTGATTATTACATTTTCTTTCACTATCCCTTAGGTCCTCGTAGATTTCTACGGTAAGCTTATGACACTTTTCCCCATCATTATATGCATTTTTAATTATTTTTTTATTATACCGTTCATACATGATAAATTAAAGATGACTGGATAAGTAATTTAATCTTTTTATTGGCTCTAAAGCTACTAATTTGATCAAAATCTTTTTTTCTTCTCACTTTCAATTGGACTTTTTTATAGTGAAAGTCGGTATCAGCTTTCAATTAGACCTTTTAGTGAACATGCTAAGCAAAGATCAGTTAAGCTACTGATTTAATTAAAGTTTTATTCTCTTAATGGATTCAGGTTATGCCTATTAATTGAATGTCAACTTGTTAAGCTTATTTGCCAAATATACAACTGAATCACATCATCTAGTATAATGCATGCATTTTAAATCAAGATATAACACACATGAGAAAGTATATTAAACATACTCTTGCATTGAAAATTTGTATAAACGTGTATTTGGCAGAATAAATTTATAACCCTTACTCTTCATAATGGGTTTCTTTTTTGTTATACACAAGTGATTCTTTGATAGTTACATCATACCACAACCCTACTGCTAATTTGTTTATTGAGAGGGATATATGCATTTTGTAAGTTATGAGTCAAATACAGTGTTCTGGTTCATATTTCATAGACGCACTACTTTTGCCATTATGAGTCAAATAGAGCTATGTTTATCTGAATACAAGCTTTGAACATTTTCATCATTCAAACAATGATATGATTAAACTTGATAAAACAATACTGATAATTTTATACAAATAATGATCGGCTCATATGGTATATTGTATTTGCTATCATTTTTTAAAGATCGGCTCATAAACTTCACAGCTAATTTGTACATTTCAAACAAAGACTAATATAAGTTAAAAACAAAAAGAACCAATCAATATTCCTCTAAGCTCATATGCTTCATTTTTAACTTACAGAAGACACATCCTACCAGGTCAAACAACCATTGGAATTCCCGAATTTTCAATATTACAAACTCTATTCATTCCACATAGGATTAGAAATAAAATAATGGTGCACATCCATTTATCCCAAATTCACATGGCATCATTTTGAAAAATCAAAAGAAGTAAACTGTATGATTGTAATTAAATGAGCAAGTTTCACATATTCCAAAATAACAACCTCAAGTATCATATTTAGGTCTTAAAAAAAACAAAAACATAACATAAAAAACACCTAAACCAAACTTCTTCCTTGCAAAAACTAATTTAACGTATAATCTACTCAAGTATGCCTTCACAATCCTCCCTAACATAGCTAATATCTTTATCATCCATTTCAGTTATTTCGCAATCTTCCTCGATTTGTATGTCTTCTTCGATGTAATCATTTGTCTCTAGATAATAAAAACTTCTTGATGGTGCTTTCATTACAATATGCCAATTTGAAATATCATTTTCTCGTGAACAAAATACTCGTCTTGCTTGAGATGCAAGTATGTATGGATCTCTTGAAAACGATGCTAGATTTTGATGTAAATTAACAAGAGTGAACCCATCTTCATCAACTTTTACTCCATTTGCTTTGTGTGCCCAACGACACTTAAAAATTGGAATATAAAACACATGATAATCTAATAAAATTATATCAGTCAATATACCATAATAAGTGACCACATCAACCACTAGGGATGTATCTTTTGCATTTGCTCTACACATAGCAGTCGCATCAAAAGTCAACCCACTATTTTGAGTTTCTCTCGCTGCATCTTTTATATGAAAACGTTGCCCATTGATGATATATCCTTTGTAAAACAATGCATCATTCTTCGGACCAAAAACAATCCATTTTAACATTTCATTGTGATCCTTGGAGTTAATAGGTTTCTACAACAAATTCCATTTAACATGAATATATTAGAGTAATATTATTAGTCAAATGAGAATATATTTAAAATCCAACTAACCTTCCTTTTAATCCAATCGTAAAATTATTTTGTATGTGTTTCCCAAAGTAAGGTCGCATTTTTTCTCATGCGCTCGTCTGAATTTTCTAATTCCTCCAAATGCAAACTAGTATAGAACAAGTGATTATAAGTTATATTTAGCATTACAATTTCATTAAAATAATGTAATATAAACTTACTCTATAAATGGTTCCACCACAGCCATATTCATTAACATGGCTAAATGAGCAATTTCTTTCTCATTGACTGACAATGTAACTATCTTGGACATTGAAATCGGACGTCTCTCGAGTATTACATTGCATTCATAATCTCCATTCCAAGCTTCTTTCTCCTCAATTTGTCCTGATTTTTTCAAAAATTCTTCGAAAAACCTCATGCATTCTTCTGCAAGATAGGATTCTACAATGCATCCTTCTGGTCGTGCATAGTTTTTTACATAATCTTTAAGTGTCTTTATATATATCTTTCGAATGGGCACATCCAACGAAAATGAACTGGTCCACACATTAGTGCTTCTTTTCCAAGATGAATCGACAAACGTACCATTATATCAAAAAAAGATGATGGGAAAAAAATTTCAAGCTCACATAAAACTTTAATAATCTCAATATTGATTTGTTCCAACTTCTCTCTATTAAGAACACGTTGACATAATTTGTTGAAAAAAGAACATAAGCAAATTATTGCTTTTCTCGCCTTCTTTGCTATTAATCCTCTTGATGAAATTGGCAATAAGTGTTGCATTAATACATGGTAATCATGTGACTTCAATCCATTAATTTTTCAATCCTGCAACGAAATCCAATTCTTCAAATTTGAACATAGCCATCAGGCCCTTTGAAATCGTACAATCTTTTACAAAATAACCTTTTCTCAAAATTTGATAATAGATATGGAGCCGGTGGGAGATATGTTTTATTCCCACGAGGTTGTGCATGAAGCTCATTTCGAATTCCCCAATCCTCTAAATCCTTTCTAGAGTTGATTCCATCTTTTGATTTATTACCATGCAACATCGTGTCCAATATGCTTTCACTAATATTTTTCTCCACGTGCATCACATCTAAATTGTGAAGTAAGGGAAGTTCGTACGAAAATCAAAACTATAACGCATAAATATATTTTTATTCTATTAAAATAATGAAAAGTAAATAAATTTACCACTAACCTCCCAATATGGCAAATAAAAGAAAATCTATCTTTTTTTCCATCTTGATAACTCCATTTTTGTAGGATCGTTTGCCATATCATATTCATCTTATGTATCACGAGCGTACTTCCTCTTCTTACTTTTCTTTTCCCTCTCTTTCTTTTCCTTTCCTTTTCCAAAATCATTTGGAAAATCCTTCAATGATGAATAAATGTTTCTCCCAGTTAGAATTCTAGGAGCACTATCTTTCTCTACGGTGTTATCAAACCAAGCCTTTTGTTTCCTCCGTGAATTTGTAATAGGTAGAAATCTTCTATGGCTCATGTAGATGTTCTTTCGACTTTGATTCAACCAACGACTATGGATATTGATACCACATAATGGGCAAGCTTTTTTCCCTTTCATATGACATCCAGCAAGATTTCCATAAGCCGGAAAATCATAATCGTCCAAAGCAAAATTACATTCAGTTTAAACAATGTTTTACTAAGTGCATCATAAGCATCAACTCCATTAGACTACAAATGATGCAAGCCTTCCACCAAAGGCGCCAAATATACATCAATATCATTCCCGGGTTGCTTTGGGCCCGGAATAAGTAAAGTTAACATAATATTTTCCTTCTTCATACACAACATAGATGAGAAATTATACGTCACAAGCATTACTGGCTAGTAACTATATTTTGAACTCAACATGGAAAATGGATTAAATCCATATGTAACAAGACCAAGTCTAAGATCGCGTGGATCGGATGAAAAAGATTTCCACCTTTCATCTACCATTTTCCATGCCATGGAATCCACGGGATGAAGCATTTTTCCATCATTCCTTCTATTATTAAAATACCATCTTAAATCTTCTGCCATCTTTTGAGATCTATACATTCTTTTAAATATTGGTATTATTGGAAAATATCTCAACACTTTAACTGGAATACCATGTATAATCTCTTTGGTGTCTTGATTTTCCTTCCATCTCGAATAACCACATTTTGGACAAGTATCTAAATCTTTGTATTCTTTTCTAAAAAGGCAATAGTCATTCTCACAAGCATGTATCTTTTCAGAACCCATATCAAATGCTTTAAGAAATCTTTACATCATATAAAGTTTTGGGAAGCATATTATCCTTCGAAAAAAATAAATGTTGCATAGTTAAAAGCTTATCAAACCCACTATCGGACAAGCCAGTCTCACATTTAAGATTATACAAGATGGTGATTGCAGATAATTTTGTGTGATCTGTGCAACCAGGATACAATGGAGTTTTTGCGTCTTTTAAATTCTTTAGTAACTCATCCTCCCTTCTCTGAAGATCATCATTACCTTTATCATCATCAAAAAATTCATGATTCGAAAAATCTTCATCTTCATAGTGAATCATCTTAAATAGGTCATATACGTCAAACGACTTTGCTTTCTTCTCTTCATTTATCTCTTCGCCATGGTTATACCATATACTGCTCTTGTATCTAGGATCCATTCCTTTAATAATTAATGTTCAACGATGATGTGGTCATCATGACGGCTAAGATTCTGACAATTTATGCAAGGACATAAAAAATGTCTACATTTCTTATCTTCCTCTTTGCAGCATGCACGAAATTCAATGCTCCTTGTTGGTACTCTATACTAGTTCTATAACAAAAAATAAAAACAAATTAATATTAGAATACATAATTTGAGTCTCAAAATACATATTAAGTTAAGAATTTTATTGTCACCTGTTTAAAAAAATCGAATCTTTTTCCATCATCGATATAAGAAGGCAAATAAGTTTCCAAACTTTGATGTGGAAATTGATTAGCTATTATAATCAAACAAAGAACTATTGAAAACCCAAATAGTTACACCCAATCTAATATTATGATTTACAGAAGCTAAGATGAAGTATTCATCTTTACTTGTATGATTCGATGTGGAGTTTGATTTGCATGCATGCTTTATACTTCAAGTTTCTAAGTCTCTAACTACTTGTTTCAGAACAATGCAGATCGTGGGAATGTGGGATCACCTCATATTATTAAAATGATATCTACCTACTGATTTTAAACTCATTGCAACTGCACCGAGTGACCTAATAGTGTATTTATTTTGAAAATGAACAGCAATAGGAAACTCTCAAATTTAATGATGTTATGCATTTATAACCATTGTATATTTTAAGCAGATTCATGTCATTATAACAACCAATTTAAGATTATCATTAAAAACACAGATCATCATCAAGCAACAAAAACAACGCATGTAGTTCATTGAGCATTTACCCTGTAAATATTATTTAGAATATATAAAAAAACCAAAAGAGCAATCATATATAAGAACACTAGTCACTAAATGCACCAAACAAAAAGTAGAAGAATCACAGGTGCAGGATATAATAATGGGAAGTGTTTATATTTCAAACCTGACCGACATCAGAAATTCATACCAAGGACGTAGGAGAAAAAACAAGAAAGAGTGCAAGGTGTAACGTCCCGCCTTTTCGCACGCTTTAAATCGACACACGTGCCAATTCAAAGCATACGCAAGGGCGGATTGTTATGGGGTAAATAAGAAAAACAAGAAGAAAAACAAAACAGAATCTCACAGCGGAAGGATAAAATTTAATAATCAAATATACAGTTCATGAAGCTATTTTAAAAAACATTTGATTATATTTACATAATACATATCATAGTTACACATCCCAATAACAATGCAGCGGAACAGTATGAGTGTAGTGCAATAGAATAAATAATAATAATACGAATCTTCGTCTTCGTCCTCTAAAGCTAAATCTTCAAATCCTGAAACGCTCGGACTGACCCGAGCGAATTGAAAAGACAAAACACTCGAGTTAGAACTAAAAGATCTTATGTAAGTTAAATCAACAGGAATAAATATGAGTGCAATAACTTAAGAGATGCTCGGGATTTTCATCTCCTAAGGATCCGTTAGACTATTTACTATGTAGTATATTTCGCTATTATAATAGTGTCTAATTGTAGAATAAACTTACTTTTTAATAGCGTTTAGGAGCGTCCAATATTCCCCTTAACACATAATATATTCCCATAGTCTATACAGTACCATAATCTACCCCGTAATAGGCGTCGTCAGAGGGCACTCCATAGGTATGGTACAAAACCAAAATCGTATAAGGCGTGCTAGGGTAGGTGACACGGCACAACTAGGCAATGCCATTGTAGATATACCAATTGCTATCCGGGCTGGTGGTAACGCATAGCCGCAGCTACCGCCCACCTCGAACAAACTCCCCCTAAAATCAAAAGTAAAAGTGGCCACCGAATTAATCCAAAGTCAGAGTATAGTATCGAAGAGGAGTATCCGATAAAGGGCGCTAACCCCCTTGGCCTGAGAATCGCTTCTGTTTTAGCCACCTTATGCCAACTCACGGGAGTCGGGTCCACGTATTTACCTCAAAGGAAACGCCGTCACCATCCTACTTCATTTTGGAAACTCCACCGCGTACACGGTTGTTAAAGTGATTTTCGGAGTTGGCAGAGAGTATGACAACTTCCGATCCCGGTCTCTTCAACAACCAAACGTCATTATAACACCGCGGTCATTTAAAAAAATAATTATACTTTCAAAACCAGAATATAATTATCCATTTCAAAACCCATAAATACGATATCTTTTCCCTTTCAAGCCAAACTCATTTGATATTATTTTTATAAAAACCCAAATTAATATAATATCATTTTATTTCAAATATATATTTCTTTTCCAAAATCATATTGTTTTCAAACTTATAATAATCGGAAACCAAACATTGAATTATAACTTTCAAACTATAATACTTCGAAAATTCATAGCTTTAAACCATAATTTCTAAAACTTAAATGGTTTGGATATTCTAACAGTATATAGCATCAATAGTTTGGATTCAAAATTTCTTTATAAAATAAAATAATTTCCGCGACTTACAATTTATTTCATTTAAGATTAAGTCAAAATCCATAAATTTAAAATCGCTTTAACTTTAAATAAACAACTTCAGTTTCAATATATTTCAAACTTTGAATATTAAACAATTGGAATTAAGGTTGGAAATTTCTGTTTCACCAATTTAAAGTCCTATTATTTAGTTTGAAATAATAATTTCATAATAAACCCGTAATCTTTTAAGAAAAAATCAAATTACTTACAAAAGAAAATTTCCTACAATTTTTATACTAGAAATATTCATTTAATTCACCCTGAATAGAATTCAGTTATAAATATCATACCTTTTTTAAAATTTCAAGTTAATAAACTTTACATCAACTTATGAAGTTAACATCTTAATTAAGCTCAATTCCAAATAAATTTTCCAATTTAACTCCCAATCTTAATTAATTTAAATCCTTTAAAATTATATGTAATTTCAATATCTTAACATGTACTTAACCATATAATATAAAATAATCAAACTCCATCATTCAACTTATTTATTTTATTTAACCAATCCATATATAGCTTATCTTCAATACTTTAACAATAGATGTATATATAAAATAAGATTTTATATAATATCAAAATCTATATTTATTAACCGTATCATATCCAAACCATAGAAAAATCATTTCGAAAAAATAATTTTTATATAAATACCGCGGTGCCTGTATATAATTTTCTATCCTATGGTCAAGTGATACGGATATTAATCATTTCAATCCGCAATTTAAAAATAAAAAAATGCGGTCGTGTATCATTTCAAACTGCAATCCCGAATGAATGAAATACATGATAACTTGCAGATTTTAAAATATAGTACACATCATCCATTCACCAAACATCAATCATCAATCATTAATTATAATCATCATCCAATTTAAACAAACATCAATATATAACAGGTGATAAATAACTGGTATCAATTTCAGTTTAAATTTAATAACTGTAAATTGGCAGTTTATATGCAAAATAAATATAGTTTAACTAGCAGTTAATATGCAATAATGAATTTAAATAACGCATAAATTAAATGAATGCAATTTAACTGAGAAATTGATGAAATATATACCAAAAAGCTATAAATAAAATTTTAAATACATAGAAAATCAATTTAACAAACATAAGAAATTTTAGAAGTTGTGAGTGGGTTAAAACACTCACCTTTATATGAATCTGAAAATAATACACTTCTAATCAATAGCTTCGCTCTATGCTTCCTTAGTCTTCTTATTGATTGCTAGCTTTGTTCCGTAATTTCTTTTATTTTGATTTATTAAATTTCCTTCCTTATTATATTAATATATATATGTATTTATGTATGTATTTTTAAAAGGTTTGGAAAAGATTTGAAAAAGAAGAATTTGAAAATGAAAAGGATTGAAATAAGAAGAACTGAAAATTGTAGAGAAGATCAAGTTTTGAAAAGAAAGAAGAAAGTTTGAAATAGAATAAAACTTGAGAAGAAGAATATTTGAAGAGGATGGAAAAATTAAAAGGAGATATAATAAGGAGATTTAAAGAGAGAAAAAAGAAGAAGGAGATTTGAATGGAGGCTAGGGTTTCATTTGCATCATATCGTATTTAAAAGGTTAGAGTTAGGTTTAGGGACAAAGAGATTTGAAAGGAGAGGCTGCTATTAATTAGAAAGAAAGTAAATATGAACAACTTGGTATTGAAATATAGTAAATATGAACAGCCCCTTTTTTTAAAAGTAGCAGGTATTAAAAAGAGGTAATTATTAATTAGAAAGGGAATGAATATGGAGGGACAAAAATAAATGACACGTTTCATTAGTTTGATTCTAAATTAATTAAGTGCTAGATACAGAAAAGTTTGAATACATCATATATATTCATACTTTAACTATGTGTCAAAATTGCTAATCATATATCAAGTACGATTAATTGGTGACAATATATAGGAATAAAAAAGAATAAATGTAGATGCAATCACATAAGGATCTAATAGGGAAGGAGATAAAAAGCAACGACGTTGATTAATTCCACTTTCCCACTTTAGCCAATTTATTAATACGACATTTAATTATCATGCAAGTTGTATTATGACTAGAAAACATAAACAACAAACAATAAATTAATATGTATATAATATTACCTCACTTTTAATTGTTTGACAAAAATAATAAAAATTAAATCATGCTTTAGCAATTTGAAATTAAAATATTAAATTTTTATATGTATACACATGCACACAAACACACATACATGTGTGTAAAAGATTAAACCAAAGATTATTAATCAATTCAAAGCATACTTTCGTACCACATTAAATTCTCTAATGCATTTGTAAACTTATGTATACTTGAAGTCAAAAATACATATATACATATAAATTAAACCTTTTTACCTTAATGAAATTTATTTAAATTTTTAACAAAACAAACTGGAACACGACAAATTAAGCGATATAGTAATAAACCTTTAAGATCCTTAAATAAGGACATTTGAGATAATAAATTAGGTAACAAATTTAAATATTGTTGTAATCAAAATCAAAGCTTAGATTTATTATCGAAAAATTGTTAAGCATATGTAAACTTCTATTATAATTTATTAGATTAAGAACAAATAATTTATTCAACAAAGTATTCAAATTTCATGATATATTCAATTCAAGATAAAGTGACAATATGTATATACAATATTTCTGTTTCAACACAAATGCAAATTATATGTATATAAACTTTCAGATCTACAAAAAAAATGCAATTTGGTTTAAGAGTTTAAAAAATGGATCTATAATTAAACATTCTTTTAATATATAAAAAAAATTGTTTTGATTTATCAAATTAAAAGTCAAATTAATTCATTCAACAACAAAAAAATTCAAATAAATAAATAAATGTTGATTCCCATTCTTAAATTCACTATTGATCATATTACCATCCTGGGTACCATTTATTTTAAACCTAAAATTTGCACTTCATCATCTTGTATTACTGTCATCCAATTTCTACTTATTATTATTTCTTAACTTACATTCTATAACTTACTTTGTATACTTTTTCTTATTAATTTCTTAATTATCAAAACTTAAACTTTATTCCCCCAAACCACAAATTATTACTTAACATAAATCTACTCTTTTATTACTTTACGTTCACACTTCCGTTACTATCAAATTAATCACCAGTTACGTTATCAACAAACCAACATAAATTAATATTTTAAATGCTTACATTTATTTCTCTTATATGGTTATTATTTATCCACTTGTGCTAACTTTTATTGCCTAAATTTTCCATTATTATAAGCCTTTAGTATTTCCGTTTAAATTAAATATAAATTACAATTCAATCCATCTTTATTACATCAACTGTTACTTTAGTTTACATTATCCAACGTACCATTAAGATGTATTTGTAATCGATCACCAAATTTTATTTTAACTTATTAAATAAACAAGCAAACTAAAAATTGCAACTTATGTGCTTTTAATTGCATTGACATTTAAACTTATTAGCTTATATCAACACTATTATCATTAATTGCAAACGGATTACCAATTTTAATCATTACCCTAAATAACTAACATATATTTATCTACACTATTCCCAAGTTACAAATTTTGAATTAATTACTATTTATTATTATCGTTTCACTGATTAATTTAACATTTGCATTGGTTTTTCTTATAATAAATTTATTTCCCAATACTCCTATATTCATCTTAGATTTGTTCAAATGGCTATATTTCAATTTATAACCAAAATTTTCTATTGATTTCCCATTTTAATTTATTAGACTCCACTAACGTAATAGTTAAATATTTTTTTTGGCAAGGCCAGCCGGTTTTATAGTGGACCGTCCACTTTTTATTACGAACGTAATAAAAATTGAAGTACAGGAGCAAGGTAAAAGCACCTATGCTACTCAAAGCAGAAAATACAGCACAGGTACGTGACAGCTATGTCACAGTAACTAAAAGATACATAAAAAAAACTAACACACCCCCGAGGAGGTAGAATCACCAACAACCGTTGACACCAAAGAAGAGCTCAAAGGGGCAGACCCAGAAAGACCAGCAAACGGGCGGAAACGGAGAGCAAGATAAGGATCGTAAGCCACATCATCAGGGCAGTAAATAAAAGATCGATCCCAGGTTGGATCAGCTAGCATGACAGAATTCGAAGTCGCATCGAAACCGTCCATATCAAGGACTATAGAATCACCAGATTGTTTGTAGCGAAGGCATCGAAGGTCTAGTTGATCATCTGATACAAACCGGAAGAAGGATTCGTTACCTGGGTTATATCTCATATCAGAAATGGGATCAATCCAACACCCTTCCGCTTCATCCCAAGCTACAGGAGGCAACAACGACGAAGGGTCAGAAGAGACAGGAGTAGCACCAGGAATTCCTGAAACAGGCGGTGAAAAGGGCATAACTAGGGGAGAAGGAACACCCAGATCAGGCATGGCAGGCTCAGGAGCAGGTAAAGAGGAAGAGGGAGGGGCAGTAACTTTGGGGACCCAGATCCTACGGCGGGGGGCGCGGTAAAGGACACTTCGGAGCAGCGACGGAGGCTTCAGAATGCTGGCAAACACTAGAAAGGTGACCAAAGGAGAGACAGTTTGTACAAATATCCGGAACCCAGCCATAGCGAACTCTGACCTCCACAATGTGACCGACAGCAATCTGAACAGGAATAGTAGAAGGCAGAGGCTTAGCGGGGGAAATCTCAATAAGCGCCTTCGCAAACATCAACTTATCACGCGCTACCGTATTAGAGTCAAAACATTTCAGCTTACCAACGTTACATGCTAGCCAATTCAGACCAATAAGAGGCTGAAGAACAGAGGGAATATGAGAAAAATATACCCAAACAGGAATGGAACAAACTTGTTCACGAGCACTTGCCACTGTAGGAGACCAGGGAGTAACTATAAACGGCCTTCCATCAACGATCGAAGGCTCAGCATCCAAAACAAGCCGACGATCCTCCGATGAGGAAAACTGTAAGTAATACATCGTATCAATCAGTTTCACATGCAAATTTCCACGAAGCTTCCAAACCCTCCGAAGAACCGAAACCACATTAGTAAGATGATGAAGTGGGTCCAGAAAAAAACCAACCAAATAGTCAGACCAAAAATCTTCACCGGCTTGCAACACACTAGGGGGAGGAATCATCACTCCATTTTCCTCAACCATATCAAATTCAATCGGGATGTAGGTTCCCGCATTACGGGGCAAGGACGTGAAAAGAGAAGACCACGTTTTAGCGGGTTGCTGCATATCGGCAGAGACACTACTATCAACAAATCTGGGGGCACTAGAGGCAGTGGGTTTAGCAGCTACAGAGCTAGAAACAATGAAAATTGGTTCAGCATTCTTAGGGGAATAATTACAAACATGTGTTGTGCCAAGTCCACAACAGGGAATATCAGCTGTATCACACCCATGGACATGGTCAGACTCACCAACTACCATTCCAGTACCAAGATCAACAGACAAGGACGCAGTTCCATCAATACAATTCAATTTACCCAGACCTTGCACACACGCAGTAGCTTGAGGCACAGTAACACGCATGTCTTCATTCGCAGCTAAAGAACAGGGCCGAACTGGGGAAGATAGCAAAGGGGGAAAATCAGAGGGCGAGAGGAGGGAAGTGGGACGCACAGACATTGGCAACGAAGGCTTGAAAACTCGACCAGATCGAGTCGCAGAGGGAGGAAGGTGGACGGAATCAGGAGGGGACAGGGAAGAATCGGACATAAGAGAGGAAGGAGCGACAGAAAGGGGAAACGCGTAACCAAAGAACAGCGAAAAAGAAGACGGCTGAAGACATTAATCGCGATCGCCAGTTGACATTGAATAGAAATTTATTTATGAAAAATGGATTGAAAATATGAAAAATGGATCGTAATAGTTAAATATTAATTTCACTTATTTGTAATAAATCCACAAATTGAATTTCAAATTTCAAATATATTCATAAATCTTAGTTTTTCACTTCTTAAATCACCCAATCGTCATATTATAAATAAAATTAACATTGATTGCATCTTCTAGAATTAACAAACTTCAATGCCAATCAAAATTGCCTTAACTACACAAATTGGGTCAAAAGTTTTCAATTGTTTTCGCATTAAAGTTTATTAACTACCCAAAAAGGTATCTTATCAATTGTAATTATTTAACTTTAATTACCTTTAAGCTTATTTCAATTATTCTCATTTATTCCCTACCAATATTCGTTATCATTTATAAATGTCATGTCAGTTTCTTCTTTTATTGCAATGTATTCATTCATTCATTCATTATTGCATAACTTCATTTATATTTTATTTATTCATTTATAGTATTTGTGCTTAATCCAATTTCTTGGCACCTCAATTGTTTACTAAAGTTTATACCCAGTTATTTATACTTTCCTTTATTACTTACAAATCTTATTTCATTCATAAATGCCATCATTTAACAATTTATTGCATAAACTTCATTCATTAATATTCGTGCTATTCATGTTTAATTCAATACTTTGCACATTAATTCATTTACTAAAGTTTACGATCATTTATTTATATTACTTACCTTCTTATTATATTAAATTAGTAGCATTTCAATTTTTTACTTAAGTTTATATTTCCAACCAATTACTAAAATATCTTACATAATATTGAATTCATTCAACTACCTCTGATTATAACATTTCATTAGTTAATTCAATATTCTTGTTTGTTTCCTAAATTAAACTTATAACCAAGTATGAAAAATTTCATAAATTTAATTAATTTCTATTTCATTTTTTTATTTGAATTTGTAAATCTTAATTTCAATCGCTATATTAAATTTCTAACATTTGCTTCGTTATAACTACTAGAATTTTTATTTCTTCCTAAATTAAATTGCAAAATTTAAATCAAACTAACAAATCTATTAATCAAAATTTACGGATCGTTACACTCTCTTCCCCACCCAAAACTTTTCGTCCCCGAAAAGGAAAAGAAGGGAAAGAGAAACTTATAAATTAATATCTATTATGTAAATCATTATATAATCATAACTTTAATTGGATTATATAAAATGAAATATTGAAAATGGTTTCAAGCACAAAAATCCAATTCAATACAAACAACCATCAATAAACAAAATCAATACAACATCAAAGACTTGCAACAAGGCATACGACCTTAAAAACAATCATTCATTCATATCAAACACAACAAATAGTTGTTCAGGTTTAGACACTTTAAATTGTACAGAATGAAAATAAACTACTTAACTCATCATTTACTCAACAGTCTTAGATGAAACTAAATCGATTATTTATTTATCCAAACAATTTTAAATTTCCTTACCCAAGCTACCATAAACCAAAACAACAACAACGATTAGTTTATTCTTATAAATTGTATTCATTTTCATTTATTGCCTACAATTATTCATTCATTATTTCAAATTTCTACTTGTATAATATTCTATTACAATCTCTTATTAAACATTTCAACTTTTAATATTTGGTAAGTTATATATATGTTATTTAAGGGTGTAATTTGAAAGTTATACAAGTTTGTTCCATTTCCTTTAATTAATTCATTGTTCAATAAAGTTTTACCTTTTTCTTATAAGTTACAATTTCAACTTCCTTTTTATTTCCTTTATAATTAGCCTTAAATCTCTTACCTAAATTAGAGGTTTCAATTATTAATTACTTACCTTTCATTTCACTACAATAATTGAAACAATTAATTAATGGAAATTTAAGAATTTAATACCGGGTTAAAATTTCAATTTATTTTAAAATAATAGATAAATATATTCTTACAACTTACATATCACTAATTATATTTATAACAATTCAAAATATATATATATTTCAACAATGAATCTGCAGTAGAACTACTACAGTGGCATTCCCCTTTCGAAACTCGAAAATGAAAATCGATGATGCGGCCGCCATCACCGAAATTATTTTCCAGCGACAGAGAGGAAAGTACAAAACTTATTTTCTCCAAAATCTTCTTTAAAACAATTCTTTTGAATTATATTCAAATATTTATATCAGAAAATACTTATAAACAATATTATTATATTCCAAAATTTATTCGAAAGAAATTCCAAAACCATGGAACTTAAGTTCCAAATTTCCCAAATTTCATTTATTTTATTTTCCAATCTTATTTCTACTATTATTTATACACTTTATTACCTAACAACCAATCTATTGCAGCCAAATACAGATATCATTTGAAAATTTTATTTTATATATAGAAAATATAATAGGCAAAATTATTTCATTCACCTATATTAGAAACAAATATTATGTCGGTCTGTCCTATTAAGTGCTTAGAAATCCCTATTGATGTCACAGCGTCCCATGCATCAACCAGAACTTATAAATACAAAATGGAACAGATTAACACAATATTAAAATCTTTTTATAACACTACAAATACGCTTTCTCATATATATACACTTAGCGACTCCCATAGGGTATTACTACCCTATTAATAAAGAGTCAAACCCCACAAAGCTAAGATTTATCGCTAAACCAAAGCTCTGATACCAGATGTAACGTCCCGTGTAACGATCCCAAGTTTTAATTTATTTTAATTTGACAATTAATTTAATTTCTGAATATAAATCGTGAATTGATTGAAAATTTATATATAATTTTAGTTAAATTAAGGATTAATTGAAATTAATCTGGATATTTGAACACTTGTATATAAAATAGATTGGAAATTTAATTTGGGATTTAAAAGCAAATATCTTAGAAAATAATTTTGTATTTGGATTTTGATATAAGGTTAAAACAAAACATTTCAAATAAATTATAATTATATAAAATATGAAGTGAACATATTAAATAATTCTAGAGTTTTGTAAACTATGAAAAACTAAAAATAAAATATATGCTCAAGGCAGTGCAACATATCTATGAGGCTTGCGAAACAGGTCAGTGCACATGCATTTATATCTATAAACAAGAGTTATATCAGCCGGCATAAGTTTGTAAGCAAATCAAGTTTGATATCAAAATGTATAAGAAAAAGGACAAAGTAATTAATACATCACCCTGTTGTACAAACAAAACATAATATCAACTTGTTAACTCTTTTTATATATACATTCAAAAAAAAAATTAGGCAAGTATGAAGACAAGGAAGAAATATATATATAAGTATGAACAAGCCAAAGTTAATAAATATTAGCACACAAACCATATCTCATCAACCACTGAAATAAGATATCTCAACAGCCTCTCACTAACCAAACAAAGCATTGACAAAGTAAAATATTTATGTACAAGAAGCAAATATATACATATTAAATAATTCTAGAAAAATAATAATATGTATACATACAAACAAAAATAATAAAAGTAAATATATATATGTAGAAACCAGGCAAGAACAAGTGAAAGAAAAATAAGATAAGAATGAGGCTTGCAAAAGAAGGAACAAATAAATATGTTATACAAATAGCTTTAGACATAGTACAACAGCATTTTGATTGTGTAAACATAATTAGAAACCAAAGCATTTAATTTCCATCAACTCAGCCTACTATTAAGTAAATCTGGTCAAAGTAAAACCAAGAAAATAATTGTCCAGTTAATACCTTCCCATACTACAACTGTTATCTTCTATATATATATATATATATATATATATATGTATGTATGTATGCGTGTTCATCTTTTAGTTAGTTTGTTCAGTAAGCATAGTAAACCAGAAGCTAAGAATAAAATTTGAAGCCATCAAACAAAAGAAAGAAAGAAAAAATTGAAAAGCTTATAAAGGAAAAAAAATAAAACCAGAACCTGGTCTATGTCTTCAACAAAACAAAGTGAGTAAACTTGACCTCTTCTATCTCTTGAATGTTTAAGTTGTATTTGAAATATATGCCTGTGTAATCGTATGAATATACCTACATGTATGTGTGTGAAGTGATACGAGTGTGTCTGTGTTTATCTATAAGCAACTCTCTGCGTTCTACAAACTTAAACCCAATGCCACAAAATTTAACTGCTATTCATACGATCGATATTAAAATAAGATTATTGAAGATAAAATGATGATATTAATGTGAACTTATTCTTAAAAATAATTTCAAGCAAAAACATAAAATAAATTTTTGTGAGAAAGTGGAATTCACAGTAAGATCATAGTACATCAGGAAAATCAAACACCTTAACTTTAAAATATGATTATATAATCAAGTGTGTATCATGAATTTATGATTTTAGATCAGTTATCATGATTTTAAGCGATTCGATGTTGAGAAATTTTAGAATGAACAAAAATTGTATTTTGGGTAAGTTCTAGCGATCAGCGTTCAATTGGAGCTCGTGCTTTGGATTGAAGGGACCTTGGGGGTTGGCGAGGCTAGGAATAATGATCAGTATTTTTTTCTGATCGTCGAGGTGTTGGCGGTGAGGCGATCTAGGTTGTAAACCTAATTTTGGGTTTAGCTTGTTAAATGGGTTGCTGCTTCTCCTTTGAAGCATCGAGCTTGACGAAACTGTGGAGATAGCTTCGTGGATGAGCGGAAATGAAGTGGCCAAAGTCGCGAATTTTCTGGTGAGCAGAGACGTGATGACGAGGCGAGTTTCTCTGGTACGAACAAGTTTGCAGTTCGACGAAATGGTGAAAATTCGATTCCAGGTTTCTTCAGTCGAATTGAGGATGGATTTCGTAGTTGTGTGGATTTTACGACTTGCCGATGATCGTGGCGATCATCGGAATTGAGGCACCACGTCGTGCACGTGCACGACGTGTTTTGAGCATCGGTTTAAAACAAAAAAAAAGGGGGAAGGAGAAGAAACTGGGAAGAGGGAGAAAAGGAAAAGGCTCGAGCAAAAGCATGTTTGCCTCTGAATGAAACTCGCGTACGCGAGTATTCTGTTTTTTATTGTTTTTGTATAGATAGATATTTAACTTAACTGAAAAGAGTAGAAGAAGAACGCGAGAGGGAGAGAAGAAGGCTCGGGGAAAATGGAGGTAAACCCGAAGTTTAACTCGAGTGAACAGGGGAAAGACTCGGGTTGCTTTAAAAATGGGTTGAACCCAAATAAAATTTTAGTTTTACTGTTAACAGATTTTAGACTTATCAAGAAATTAATATTGACTATATTGAATTAAAAGCTTATTACAAATTTTAATTAACTAAGTGGATACCTTGAATAAATTTTTAAAGCAAGGTTAAACTGAATTTTTAAATCACGTTTAAATATAACTTCGAGTATAAAATTTTAACTTGTTTAAATAACTTTAAAGTGATTAAAAGATTAAAAGAATTTGAATTTAAATTGGAAGTTGGAATGGTAAAGTAAGTAAGTTAAACAAAGTCTAATTGTAACCTGAACTTAACATAAATTTCAGATTTTGAAATAAAACTTTAGTTTATTAAATGTTAAATTATCCTTAAATATGTGAATTTAAGGAAAAGTCAATTTTTACTCATTAAATATCTTTTAACAAAAGTACTACTTTAACATGAGAATTTAAAGGTTTACAAGGTTGGGTTTAAACTTTATTTAAAATCGATTGGTATTCATTTTAAATCTTGATATTTAAGAAAAAAAGTGAGTTGAATATTTGTGAATAATACTTAAATTATAAATATGATTGAACTTTACTTTAAGTAATGAAGTTAATAACTATTTCATTAACGAATGAATTTTCTATAGTAAATCGATTTATAATTAATAATGGTTAATGTGAGAAATTTTCTTTAAAAAAGGAATTAAAGAAACTAAATAGTTAATGAAATCATTAACTAAGATTATCTGAACAATTAATTAATGTGATTAAATTTTTAACAATAAATTAGATTAATTAATTTAATGATAATAAAATTTTGGAACTACTAAGTATAATTATTTAATGATAGAAATTATGGAATTGATTTATTTAGCATAATTAATTGAGTTAACTTTATTTATCCAAAATTCTAAATTTCTTAAGTAAATTAATTCAGAATAATCACTTGATAATTTTGAAAATATAATTACTCAGAGAAGTAATTAATAGATAATTAATGAATGTAATCAATTAAATGATGATTTAAAATTTGTGTAAATTATTTGTTAATAAATTTAAAGGATAAATTAATAATGGTGATTAATTAAGATCAATTTAATAATTAAAGATTAATTGATTCATTAATTAAGAATGATAGTTAATAATTAAGGGTTAACTAATAAATTGTGGAAGGGAATTTATTTCAAATAATTTGTAATTAAATTATGATAATTAACCCGGATTAACAATTGATACATCCGATTTAAATTAATTATCTGATTAATAAATTCATCTGTGAATGTTTGGACTTGGCCGAATAATTGTTTTGTTTCACACCCTAATATGTGATGCTTTGTGATGTACCCTGATTTGTGTTGTGACCTGTGATGAAATTGATTCTCTGTGATGTACATTGTTATTTGTGATACATTGGTATATTATCTGTGAATTTGTGAATGGACGATAAGCGTTATAGTTTATACCGCTTATCAACTATATTTTGATCTGTGATGATTGAATAATGTTGCACTATTGTGTTAAACCCCTGGACCACACTTATACACACACAAATATGGATTTCACGAGGAAATCGATTAAGTCACAGATTTTGAAATAGTTTTAAATTTGAATATTTAAATTCAAAATGTTTTGGAAATGTTTTGGAATTAAAGTGAAAAGTTTTTGAAATGGAATTTCAAAGATGAAATTTATTTTGAATAACTTGATTAAATTTTGGAATTTAAATATTTTGATTTAAATTTAAATTCAATATTCGAAATTGAATTCTATGATTTGGAAACTAGGGACTAAAGATATTATACCAGTTTATATGGGTTAAACTAGTTTAAAGGTATTGATTTGGAAATTTGGACTTAAATTAAAAGGATTTAACTCATGTAAATAAAATGGGATCTTTCTGACATGAAAACTATTTGTTTTCAAATGATAAAAGCTTTCACTTAAGTAATGAACATCCAAATTGTGTTAAAAAGGGATTTCAAGTTAAAAATGAAAATGATTTTCCAAGTTATGGAAACGGTTTGAAAGCTATAAGTTAAATCTTTAATTTAAAGATATTAAATGAGTTAATCCAATTGAAATGGAATTGATTTGAAATCCATAAATGGATCTTTAGGAATGGGGTGAACTTTGTGAATTAAATCTTTTGTTTAAAAGATTAAAGTGTGGAAATTATTTAAACCATTGAAGGTTTTTGAAATAAATCTTTTGTTTAAAAGATTTGGAAATGGCAATTGGTTTAAACCATTTGAAAGAAAGTTTTGAGTAATTAAGTTGTGACTTAATTGAAATCCCATGTCCATATGTTTTAAATGTTGCGCTCACTATTCGGTTTAGCCGGGAGAGGACCTTTGTGTCGTATAACCCATTCTGAATATGTGATTCGACGTTATGGATAGCATTTGAAGACCGGTGGTGAAGACCGGGTATTTGTGAGAACGATAGGATAACCTATCGATTGTCTCTGCACCGAGTAGCTACGGTATAGAGATCCCTTAAGTGATGGGAAGTCCGATCGGGATTGTGAATACCCGGATTGCAAGGGCTTCTTCGGAAGTGCCTTCGGTTCTGTTCGAACCCGGAACAGACTTGTATGGTTACATGTCTGACACTACACTTTGAGATATAAAGCAGATTTCTTTCAAATACATTTATGTTGGTGGCGGAGAATTTATTCTCTTAGCTTAACTCCCTTCTCTAAGACGTATGAGCTCAGAAGTTATGTAGTTGAAGGTTGTCAGCGATATACTCCCAATTTGGTAGTGTGGCATGCTGAGTGCTGCTGTGTGTTGATGATCATTTGTTGATCATTTGTGATCAAAGCATGGCTTTTGTATAAAGCGTAGCTTTGTGGACGAGACTGCATCAGGACCTCACACCCTGGAAATGGTCGAAACAGGAAAGATGCGGCAAGGTTATGAGGGTCGCGCCCTTTAGGGTGTGTCATTCCCTTCTGGTAAAGGGTGGTATCATGGTATGGAGCCCAGATATTTACCTATGTGGTAGCTCCAATCTCATTTACTGTGTGGTTGTTGCTTAGAGGCGCCTCGGATAAAGGTCCCAAAGGACCGAGGACTGGCTTGCTCGAGTAGTAGTTACCTAGTTACAGAGGTAACCCGGCCTTGTGTTGGCAGAGATCCGGTTAGGTTCTCGGGACGTCCCACCAGAGGCGATCCCATGTGGCAGTAGGAAGTTCCTTAGCCTGACCATTTGTTGGAAAATCCAAAGAAACAATACGCGCCCTGTACGGTTTTAGTTGTATTACATGCCATGGAATGTGGTGGTAACCTGCTATTGAACATGGTAGCTATAGTAGGCATAGCGCGGAATGCCTATGTTGGCTAAGATTTATATTCTATTTTCGAAATGTTTTCTGCACTGTGCACTTATAATAATAATATCAAAGAACTTTCTACGTATTAAGCATGTTTGAATATCATAAGAAGAAATCTCCTCCAATTCTGCGTTTGCATTGTGTGTGTGGCGGGAGGTCTTATGGTAGTTTCATTTTCTAAAAGCATTGCGAATTTACTTTAAAATTCTCTTTTTGTTTGTTTTCAAAGATAAACTGTTTTGTTACTCACACCAGTCCCATGACTGACTCGGAGTTTATTGTTCCTTTCCTAAACTCTGGGTGCTCACTATTTTCCACACGAGCAGTCTAGAGTTGGGTTTTTTAGATAGTTAGGTTCGGTGGATTATCTGGAGTTAGTTCAGTCTTTGGACATGACTGACCTTGCTTAGCTTGGTGCATCGTTATTGGGAGTTCGAGCTATTTCTGGATTGGTTCTTGGAGATGGAGTTGCAGTTTTGGAGTTCTTCCATGAAGACTGTCTTGAGTTATATTTGTTCCGCTATTAGTGTTATCTATTTTTCCTTTCCGCTGCTATTTTATTGTATCATATCTCTGATGTATATCGATATCTATTGTATCATCTGTTGTATCTGGATGTTGTATCAGATGTTGTATATTGATATTCATTATTTCTTCCGCTGTTTGTTTACTTAATGGTGTTATAAGCTCCGGCGACTCGGATTTGAACGGTCGGATCTACGGCATTCGAGTACGATGTAAAGTATGGATGTCGATTTTCGAACGGAAAAAAATCCGCTTCGTCTCATTTGGTATCAGAGCTAAGGTTGAATTTTAGCTCAGGAGTATAACACATTAAGTAGCTTATTAGAGATAGGGTGAAGTATACCCTAGAATGAGTAATCCCTAAGATATTCGTTTGAATGCCTCAGTAAATTCTCTTTCTATCCACTGATAGTGAGTATGAGTGCAAGAAGAGAACGAGATAGGGGACAGGGAAGTACCACTATAATTGGTCAATGCTCTGCAATAGTGGAAACGATCTTTCTCTATCAATTTCCTTTGACTCGTTTTTTCAAATTCTTTTGATTGCTTCGTGATAGCTCCAGAAGAAGTTTCAGTGTGATGGTGGCCCTACGAATCATTGTAGGAAATTCTTACTTCGCATCTTCATCGGTTTCTTATCAGATTTGATTTAACCTTAATGAATATGAATTGGAAATTGGAAACTAAATTTAAATAAATTGGGAATTTTAAATTGAGTTAACTTGATTAATAGAATATGAAGCTAAATTGAATTGAATCGATAAAACAATATCGTTTAAAACCGAATTTGAAATTCTATTGTAGTTTCTTGGGTTGATCGAAGTCCAAAGAGGGACAAATTATATATATGGTTTGAGATGTTCCGACTTGAATCCATTCCTAGTATTTGAAAAATGGTAGAAGATTGAATCTATCTCTTTTGTTCAGCATCTCTTTTCAATTCTTTGATGATTCCTGGTAAATACAGGAAGAAGATTTGATATGTTTGTACGGGACATAAACTCCAATAGGCCAAAAAATTGTTTGTTTGGATGTATTGGTTGTTTTGTTTGCTTTGGTTGCTATGGTTAATAGGTATACTTCAGTTCTAAACTAAATTTTTTGGAATTATACCCAAAAGGAGACAGATATGTGAATACAATTTGAGTCCGGATATATTCTACGAATGGTTAGTTATCCCTTCTAACTAACTGATGTCTCTCCACATTTCGTAGATCTGGATGACCCGAATATCTTGTGGAAAATTAAATAGATTCGTTCTTATATCTATTATAGATATTCTGATTTGGTAAGCCAAATGCAGAATAGAAGTTCGGTTTGATTTGATGAAATGTTGTTCATCTATCTTTGTGTCTCCTTGGCGAATTTCGAGGACGAAATTTCTTTAAGTGGGGAAGTCTGTAACGATCCCGAGTTTTAATTTATTTTAATTTGACAATTAATTTAATTTCTGAATATAAATCGTGAATTGATTGAAAATTTATATATAATGTTAGTTAAATTAAGGATTAATTGAAATTAATCTGGATATTTGAACACTTGTATATAAAATAGATTGGAAATGTAATTTGGGATTTAAAAGCAAATATCTTAGAAAATAATTTTGTATTTGGATTTTGATATAAGGTTAAAACAAAACATTTCAAATAAATTATAATTATATAAAACATGAAGTGAACATATTAAATAATTCTAGAGTTTTGTAAACTATGAAAAACTAAAAATAAAATATATGCTCAAGGCAGTGCAACATATCTATGAGGCTTGCGAAACAGGTCAGTGCACATGCATTTATATCTATAAACAAGAGTTATATCAGCCGGCATAAGTTTGTAAGCAAATCAAGTTTGATATCAAAATGTATAAGAAAAAGGACAAAGTAATTAATACATCACCCTGTTGTACAAACAAAACATAATATCAACCTGTTAACTCTTTTTATATATACATTCAAAAAAAAAATAGGCAAGTATGAAGACAAGGAAGAAATATATATATAAGTATGAACAAGCCAAAGTTAATAAATATTAGCACACAAACCATATCTCATCAACCACTGAAATAAGATATCTCAGCAGCCTCTCACTAACCAAACAGAGCATTGACAAAGTAAAATATTTATGTACAAGAAGCAAATATATACATATTAAATAATTCTAGAAAAATAATAATATGTATACATACAAACAAAAATAATAAAAGTAAATATATATATATGTAGAAACCAGGCAAGAACAAGTGAAAGAAAAATAAGATAAGAATGAGGCTTGCAAAAGAAGGAACAAATAAATATGTTGTACAAATATCTTTAGACATAGTACAACAGCATTTTGATTGTGTAAACATAATTAGAAACCAAAGCATTTAATTTCCATCAACTCAGCCTACTATTAAGTAAATCTGGTCAAAGTAAAACCAAGAAAATAATTGTCCAGTTAATACCTTCCCATACTACAACTGTTATCTTCTATATATATATATATATATATATATATATATATATATATATATATGTATGTATGTATGCGTGTTCATCCTTTAGTTAGTTTGTTCAGTAAGCATAGTAAACCAGAAGCTAAGAATAAAATCTGAAGCCATCAAACAAAAGAAAGAAGAAAAAAAAGTGAAAAGCTTATAAAGGAAAAAAAAACCAGAACCTGGTCTCTGTCTTCAACAAAACAAAGTGAGTAAACTTGACCTCTTCTATCTCTTGAATGTATAAATTGTATTTGAAATATATGCCTGTGTAATCGTATGAATATACCTACATGTATGTGTGTGAAGTGATACGAGTGTGTCTGTGTTTATCTATAAGAAACTCTCTGCGTTCTACAAACTTAAACCCAATGCCACAAAATTTAACCGCTCTTCATATGATCGATATTAAAATAAGATTATTGAAGATAAAATGATGATATTAATGTGAACTTATTCTCAAAAATAATTTCAAGAAAAAATATAAAATAAATTTTTGTGAGAAAGTGGAATTCACAGTAAGATCATAGTACATCAGGAAAATCAAACACCTTAACTTTAAAATATGATTATATAATCAAGTGTGTATCATGAATTTATGATTTTAGATACAGTTATCATGATTTTTAAGCGAATCGATGTTGAGAAATTTTAGAATGAACAAAAATTGTATTTTGGGTAAGTTCTAGTGATCAGCGTTGAATTGGAGCTCGTGCTTTGGATTGAAGGGACCTTGGGGGTTGGCGAGGCTAGGAAAAATGATCAGTATTTTTTTCTGATCGTCGAGGTGTTGGCGGTGAGGCAATCTAGGTTGTAAACCTAATTTTGGGTTTAGCTTGTTAAATGGGTCGCTGCTTCTCCTTTGAAGCATCGAGCTTGACGAAACTGTGGAGATAGCATCGTGGATGAGCGGAAATGAAGTGGCCAAAGTCACAAATTTTCTGGTGAGCGGAGATGTGTTGACGAGGCGAGTTTCTCTGGTACGAACAAGTTTGCAGTTCGACGAAATGGTGAAAATTCGATTCCAGGTTTCTTGAGTCGAATTGAGGATGGATTTCGTAGTTGTGTGGATTTTACGACTTGCCGATGATCGTGGCGATCATCGGAATTGAGGCGCCACGTCGTGCACGTGCACGACGTGTTTTGAGCATCGGTTTAAAACAAAAAAAAAGGGGGGAAGGAGAAGAAACTGGGAAGAGGGAGAAAAGGAAAAGGCTCGAGCAAAAGCACGTTTTCCCCTGAATGAAACTCGCGTACGTGAGTATTCTGTTTTGTTTTTGTTTTTGTATAGATAGATATTTAACTTAACTGAAAAGAGTAGAAGAAGAACGCGAGAGGGAGAGAAGAAGGCTCGGGGAAAATGGAGGTAAACCCGAAGTGTAACTCGAGTGAACAGGGGAAAGACTCGGGTTGCTTTAAAAATGGGTTGAACCCAAATAAAATTTTAGTTTTACTGTTAGCAGATTTTAGACTTATCAAGAAATTAATATTGACTATATTGAATTAAAAGCTTATTACAAATTTTAATTAACTAAGTGGATACCTTGAATAAATTTTTAAAGCAAGGTTAAACTGAATTTTTAAATCACGTTTAAATATAACTTCGAGTATAAAATTTTAACTTGTTTAAATAACTTTAAAGTGATTAAAAGATTAAAAGAATTTGAATTTAAATTGGAAGTTGGAATGGTAAAGTAAGTAAGTTAAACAAAGTCTAATTGTAACCTGAACTTAACTTAAATTTCAGATTTTGAAATAAAACTTTAGTTTATTAAATGTTAAATTATCCTTAAATATGTGAATTTGAGGAAAAGTCAATTTTTACTCATTAAATATCTTTTAACAAAAGTAATACTTTAACATGAGAATTTAAAGGTTTACAAGGTTGGGTTTAAACTTTATTTAAAATCGATTGGTATTCATTTTAAATCTTGATATTTAAAAAAAAAGTGAGTTGAATATTTGTGAATAATACTTAAATTATAAATATGATTGAACTTTACTTTAAGTAATGAAGTTAATAACTATTTCATTAACGAATGAATTTTCTATAGTAAATCGATCTATAATTAATAATGGTTAATGTGAGAAATTTTCTTTAAAAAAAGGAATTAAAGAAACTAAATAGTTAATGAAATCATTAACTAAGATTATCTGAACAATTAATTAATGTGATTAAATTTTTAACAATAAATTAGATTAATTAATTTAATGATAATAAAATTTTGGAACTACTAAGTATAATTACTTAATGATAGAAATTATGGAATTGATTTATTTAGCATAATTAATTGAGTTAACTTTATTTATCCAAAATTCTAAATTTCTTAAGTAAATTAATTCAGAATAATCACTTGATAATTTTGAAAATATAATTACTCAGAGAAGTAATTAATAGATAATTAGTGAATGTAATCAATTAAATGATGATTTAAAATTTGTGTAAATTATTTGGTAATAAATTTAAAGGATTAATTAATAATGGTGATTAATTAAGATCAATTTAATAATTAAAGATTAATTGATTCATTAATTAAGAATGATAGTTAATAATTAAGGGTTAACTAATAAATTTTGGAAGGGAATTTATTTCAAATAATTTGTAATTAAATTATGATAATTAACCCGGATTAACAATTGATACATCCGATTTAAATTAATTATCTGATTAATAAATTCATCTGTGAATGTTTGGACTTGGCCGAATAATTGTTATGTTTGATACCCTAATATGTGATGCTTTGTGATGTACCCTGATTTGTGTTGTGACCTGTGATGAAATTGATTCTCTGTGATGTACATTGTTATCTGTGATACATTGGTATATTATCTGTGAATTTGTGAATGGACGATAAGCGTTATAGTTTATACCGCTTATCAACTATATTTTGATCTGTGATGATTGAATAATGTTGCACTATTGTGTTAAATCCCTGGACCACACTTATACACACACAAATATGGATTTCACGAGGAAATCGATTAAGTCACAGATTTTGAAATAGTTTTAAATTTGAATATTTAAATTCAAAATGTTTTGGAAATGTTTTGGATTTAAAGTGAAAAGTTTTTGAAATGGAATTTCAAAGATGAAATTTATTTTGAATAACTTGATTAAATTTTGGAATTTAAATATTTTGATTTAAATTTAAATTCAATATTCGAAATTGAATTCTATGATTTGGAAACTAGGGACTAAAGATATTATACCAGTTTATATGGGTTAAACTAGTTTAAAGGTATTGATTTGGAAATTTGGATTTAAATTAAAAGGCTTTAACTCATGTAAATAAAATGGGATCTTTCTGACATGAAAACTATTTGTTTTCAAATGATAAAAGCTTTCACTTAAGTAATGAACATCCAAATTGTGTAAAAAAGGGATTTCAAGTTAAAAATGAAAATGATTTTCCAAGTTATGGAAACGGTTTGAAAGCTATAAGTTAAATCTTTAATTTAAAGATATTAAATGAGTTAATCCAATTGAAATGGAGATTGATTTGAAATCCATAAATGGATCTTTAGGAATGGGGTGAACTTTGTGAATTAAATCTTTTGTTTAAAAGATTAAAGTGTGGAAATTATTTAAACCATTGAAGGTTTTTGAAATAAATCTTTTGTTTAAAAGATTTGGAAATGGAAATTGGTTTAAACCATTTGAAAGAAAGTTTTGAGTAATTAAGTTGTGACTTAATTGAAATCCCATGTCCATATGTTTTAAATGTTGCGCTCACTATTCGGTTTAGCCGGGAGAGGACCTTTGTGTCGTATAACCCATTCTGAATATGTGATTCGACGTTATGGATAGCATTTGAAGACCGGTGGTGAAGACCGGGTATTTGTGAGAACGATAGGATAACCTATCGATTGTCTCTGCACCGAGTAGCCACGGTATAGAGATCCCTTAAGTGATGGGAAGTCCGATCGGGATTGTGAATACCCGGATTGCAAGGGCTTCTTCGGAAGTGCCTTCGGTTCTGTTCGAACCCGGAACAGACTTGTATGGTTACATGTCTGACACTACACTTTGAGATATAAAGCAGATTTCTTTCAAATACATTTCTGTTGGTGGCGGAGAATTTATTCTCTTAGCTTAACACCCTTCTCTAAGACGTATGAGCTCAGAAGTTATGTAGTTGAAGGTTGTCAGCGATATACTCCCAATTTGGTAGTGTGGCATGCTGAGTGCTGCTGTGTGTTGATGATCATTTGTTGATCATTTGTGATCAAAGCATGGCTTTTGTATAAAGCGTAGCTTTGTGGACGAGACTGCATCAGGACCTCACACCCCGGAAATGGTCGAAACAGGAAAGATGCGGCAAGGTTATGAGGGTCGCGCCCTTTAGGGTGTGTCATTCCCTTCTGGTAAAGGGTGGTATCATGGTATGGAGCCCAGATATTTACCTATGTGGTAGCTCCAATCTCATTTACTGTATGGTTGTTGCTTAGAGGCGCCTCGGATAAAGGTCCCAAAGGACCGGGGAATGGCTTGCTCGAGTAGTAGTTACCTAGTTACAGAGGTAACCCGGCCTTGTGTTGGCAGAGATCCGGTTAGGTTCTTGGGACGTCCCACCAGAGGCGATCCCATGTGGCAGTAGGAAGTTCCTTAGCCTGACCATTTGTTGGAAAATCCAAAGAAACAATACGCGCCATGTACGGTTTTAGTTGTATTACCTGCCATGGAATGTGGTGGTAACCTGCTATTGAACATGGTAGCTATAGTAGGCATAGCGTGGAATGCCTATGTTGGCTAAGATTAATATTCTATTTTCGAAATGTTTTCTGCACTGTGCACTTATAATAATAATATCAAAGAACTTTCTACGTATTAAGCATGTTTGACTATCATAAGAAGAAATCTCCTCCAATTCTGCGTTTGCATTGTGTGTGTGGCGGGAGGTCTTATGGTAGTTTCATTTTCTAAAAGCATTGCGAATTTACTTTAAAATTCTCTTTTTGTTTGTTTTCAAAGATAAACTGTTTTGTTACTCACACCAGTCCCATGACTTACTCGGAGTTTATTGTTCCTTTCCTAAACTCTGGGTGCTCACTATTTTCCACACGAGCAGTCTAGAGTTGGGTTTTTCAGATAGTTAGGTTCGGTGGATTATCTGGAGTTAGTTCAGTCTTTGGACATGACTGACCTTGCTTAGCTTGGTGCATCGTTATTGGGAGTTCGAGCTATTTCTGGATTGGTTCTTGGAGATGGAGTTGCAGTTTTGGAGTTCTTCCATGAAGACTGTCTTGAGTTATATTTGTTCCGCTGTTAGTGTTATCTATTTTTCCTTTCCGCTGCTATTTTATTGTATCATATCTCTGATGTATATCGATATCTATTGTATCATCTGTTGTATCTGGATGTTGTATCAGATGTTGTATATTGATATTCATTATTTCTTCCGCTGTTTGTTTACTTAATGGTGTTATAAGCTCCGGCGACTCGGATTTGAACGGTCGGATCTACGGCATTCGAGTACGATGTAAAGTATGGATGTCGATTTTCGAACGGACAAAAATCCGCTTCGTCACATCCCGCCTTTTACGCTTTAAATCGACACACGTGCCAATTCAAAGCATACGCAAGAGCGGATTGTTATGGGGTAAATAAGAAAAACAAGAAGAAAAACAAAATAGAATGTCACAGCGGAAGGATAAAATATAATAATCAAATATACAGTTCATGAAGCTATTTTGCAAAACATTTGATTATATTTACATAATACATATCAGAGTTACACATCCCAATAACAATGCGGTGGAACAGTATGAGTGTAGTGCAATAGAATAAATAATAATAATACGAATCTTCGTCTTCGTCCTCCAAAGCT
Organism: Allium cepa; assembly: GCA_030765085.1. NCBI lineage: Eukaryota > Viridiplantae > Streptophyta > Magnoliopsida > Asparagales > Amaryllidaceae > Allium > Allium cepa. Next base: position 440,856,046 of record CM060938.1, on the reverse strand, counting down.
AAATCTTCAATTCCTGAAACGCTCGGACTGACCCGAGCGAATTAAAAAGACAAAACACTCGAGTTAGAACTAAAAGATCTTATGTAAGTTAAATCAACAGGAATAAATATGAGTGCAGTAACTTAAGAGATGCTCGGGATTTTCATCTCCTAAGGATCCGTTAAACTATTTACTATGTAGTATATTTCGCTATTATAATAGTGTCTAATTTAAAATAAACTTACTTTTTAATAGTGTTAAGGAGTGACCCAATATTCCCCTTAACACATAATATATTCTCATAGTCTATACAGTACCGTAATCTCCCCCGTAATGGGCGTCGTCAAAGGGCACTCCATAGGTATGATACAAAACCAAAATCGTATAAGGCGCGCTAGGGTAGGTGACACGGCACAACTAGGCAATGCCAGGGTAGATATACCAATTGCTATCCGGGCTGGTGGTAACGCATAGCCGCAGCTACCGCCCACCTCGAAGAAACTCCCCTTAAAATCAAAAGTAAAAGTGGCCACCGAATCAATCCAAATTAAGAGTATAGTATCGAAGAGGAGTATCCAATAAAGGGCGCTAACCTCCTTGGCTCGAGAATCGCTCCTGTTTTAGCCACCTTATGCCAACTCACGGGAGTCGGGTCCACGTATTTACCTCAAAGGAAACGCCGCCACCATCCTACTTCATTCTGGAATCTCCACCGCGTACACGGTTGTTAAAGTGGTTTTCGCAGTTGGCAGAGAGTATAACAAATTCCGATCCCGGTCTCTTCAACAACCAAAAGTTATTATAACATCGCGGTCATTTTAAAAAATAATTAAAACCAGAATATAATTATCCATTTCAAAACCCATAAATACGATATCTTTTCCCTTTCAAACCAAACTCATTTGATATTATTTTTATAAAAACCGAAATTAATATAATATCATTTTATTTCAAATATATATTTCTTTTCCAAAATCATATTGTTTTCAAACTTATAATAATCGGAAACCAAACATTGAATTATAACTTTCAAACTATAATACTTCGAAAGTTCATGGCTTTAAACCATAATTTCTAAAACTTAAATGGTTTGGATATTCAAACAATATATAGCATCAATAGTTTGGATTCAAATTTTCTTTATAAAATAAAATAATTTCTGCGACTTACAATTTATTTCATTTAAGATTAAGTCAAAATCCATAAATTTAAAATCGCTTTCAGTTTAAATAAACCACTTCAGTTTCAATATATTTCGAACTTTGAATATTAAACAATTGGAACTAAGGTTGGAAATTTCTGTTTCACCAATTTAAAGTCCTATTATTTAGTTTGAAATAATAATTGCATAATAAACCCGTAATCTTTTGAGTAAAACTCAAATTACTTATAAAAGAAAATTTCCTTCAATTTTATACTAGAAATATTCATTTAATTCACCTTGAATAGAATTCAGTTATAAATATCATACCTTTTTTAAAATTTAAAGTTAATAAACTTTACATCAACTTATGAAGTTAACTTTATAATTAAGGTCAATTTCAAATAAATTTTCCAATTTAACTCCCAATCTTAATTAATTTAAATCCTTTAAAATTATATGTAATTTCAATATCTTAACATGTACTTAACCATATAATATAAAATAATCAAACTCCATCATTCAACTTATTTATTTTATTTAACCAATCCATACATAGCATATCTTCAATACTTTAACTATAGATGTATATATAAAATAAGATTTTATATAATATCAAAATCTATATTTATTAACCGTATCCTATCCAAACCATAGAAAAATAATTTCAAAAATAAATAATTTTTATATATATACCGCGGTGCCTGTATATAATTTTCTATCCTATGGTCAAGTGATACTGATATTAATCATTTCAATCCGCAATTTAAAAATAAAAAAATACGGTTGTATATTATTTCAAACCGCAATCCCGAATGAATGAAATACATGATAACTTGCAGATTTTAAAATATAGTACACATCATCCATTCACCAAACATCAATCATCAATCATTAATTATAATCATCATCCAATTTAAACAAACATCAATATATAATAGGTGATAAATAACTGGTATCAATTTCAGTTTAAATTTAATAACTGTAAATTGGCAGTTTATATGCAAAATAAATATAATTTAACTGGCAGTTAATATGCAATAATGAATTTAAATAATGCATAAATTAATTGAATGTAATTTAACTGAGAAATTGATGAAATATATACCAAACAGCTATAAATAAAATTTTAAACACATCAAAAAGTCAATTTAACAAACATAAGAAATTTTAGAAGTTGTGAGTGGGTTAAAACACTCACCTTTATATGAATCTGAAAATAATACACTTCTAATCAATAGCTTCGCTCTATGCTTCCTTAGTCTTCTTATTGATTGCTAGCTTTGTTCCGTAATTTCTTTTATTTCGATTTACTTAAATTTCCTTCCTTATTATATTAATATATATATATATATATATATGTATGTATTTATGTACGTATTTTTAAAAGGTTTGGAAAAGATTTGAAAAAGAAGAATTTGAAAAAGAAAAGGATTGAAATAAGAACTGAAAATTGTAGAGAAGATCAAGTTTTGAAAAGAAAGAAGAAAGTTTGAAATATAATAAAACTTGAGAAGAAGAATATTTGAAGAGGATGGAAAAATTAAAATGAGATATAATAAGGAGATTTGAAGAAAAAAGGAGAAGAAGGAGATTTGAATGGAGGCTAGGGTTTCATTTGCATCATATCCTATTTATAAGGTTAGAGTTAGGTTTAGGGACAAAGAGATTTGAAAGGAGAGGCTGCTATTAATTAGAAAGAAAGTAAATATGAACAACTTGGTATTGAAATATAGTAAATATGAACATCTTTTTTTAAAAGTAGCAGGTATTAAAAAGAGGTAATTATTAATTAGAAAGGGAATGAATATGGAGGGACAAAAATAAATGACACGTTTCGTTAGTTTGATTCTAAATTAATTAAGTGCTAGATACAGAAAAGTTTGAATACATCATATATATTCATACTTTAACTGTGTGTTAAAATTTCTAAACATATATCAAGTACGATTAATTGGTGACAATATATAGGAATAAAAAAGAATAAATGTAGATGCAATCACATAAGGATCTAATAGGGAAGGAGATAAAAAGCAACGACGTTGATAAATTCCACTTTCCCACTTTAGCCAATTTATTAATACGACATTTAATTATCATGCAAGTTGTATTATGACTAGAAAACATAAACAACAAACAATAAATTAATATGTATATAATATTACCTCACTTTTAATTGTTTGACAAAAATAATAAAATTAAATCATGCTTTAGCAATTTGAAATTAAAATATTAAATGTTTATATGTATACACATGCACACAAACACACATACATGTGTGTAAAAGATTAAACCAAAGATTATTAATCAATTCAAAGCATACTTCCATACCACATTAAATTGTCTAATGCATTTGTAAACTTATGTATACTTGAAGTCAAAAATACATATATACATATAAATTAAACCTTTTTACCTTAATGAAATTTATTTAAATTTTTAACAAAACAAACTGGAACACGACAAATTAAGCAATATAGTAATAAACCTTTAAGATCCTTAAATAAGGACATTTGAGATAATAAATTAGGTAACAAATTTAAATATTGTTGTAATCAAAATCAAAGCTTAGATTTATTATCGAAAAATTGTTAAGCATATGTAAACTTCTATTATAATTTATTAGATTAAGAACAAATAATTTATTCAACAAAGTATTCAAATTTCATGATATATTCAATTCAAGATAAAGCGACAGTATGTATATATAATATTTCTGTTTCAACACAAATGCAAATTATATGTATATAAACTTTCAGATCTACAAAAAAAATGCAATTTGGTTTAAGAGTTTAAAACATGGATCTATAATTAAACATTCTTTTAATATATAAAAAAAAATTGTTTTGATTTATCAAATTAAAAGTCAAATTAATTCATTCAACAACAAAAAAATTCAAATAAATAAATAAATGTTGATTCCGATTCTTAAATTCACTATTGATCATATTACCATCCTGGGTACCATTTATTTTAAACCTAAAATTTGCACTTCATCATCTTGTATTAATGTCATCCAATTTCTACTTATTATTATTTCTTAACTTACATTTTATAACTTACTTTGTATACTTTTTCTTATTAATTTCTTAATTATCAAAACTTAAACTTTATTCCCCAAAACCACAAATTATCACTTAACATAAATCTACTCTTTTATTACTTTACGTTCACACTTCCGTTACTATCAAATTAATCACCAGTTACGTTATCAACAAACCAACATAAATTAATATCTTAAATGCTTACATTTATTTCTCTTATATGGTTATTATTTATCCACTTGTGCTAACTTTTATTACCTAAATTTTCCACTATTATAAGCCTTTAATATTTCCGTTTAAATTAAATATAAATTTCAATTCAATCCATCCTTTTTACATCAACTATTACTTTAATTAACATTTACCAACGTACAATTAAGATTTATTTGTAATCGATCACCAAATTTTATTTTAACTTATTAAATAAACAAGCAACCTAAAAATTGCAACTTATGTGCTTTTAATTGCATTGACATTTAAACTTATTAGCTTATATCAACACTATTATCATTAATTGCAAACGGATTACCAATTTTAGTCATTGCCCTAAATAACTAACGTATATTAATCTACATTATTCCCAAGTTACAAATTTTGAATTAATTACTATTTATTATTATCGCTTCACTGATTAATTTAACATTTGCATTGGTTTTTCTTATAATAAATTTATTGCCCAATACTCCTATATTCTTCTTAGATTTGTTCGAATGGCTATATTTCAATTTATAACCAAAATTTTCTATTGATTTCCCATTTTAATTTATTAGACTCCACTAACGTAATAGTTAAATATTAATTTCACTTATTTGTAATAAATCCACAAATTGAATTTCTAATTCAAATATATTCATAAATCTTGGTTTTTCACTTCTTAAATCACCCTATCGTCATATTATAAATAAAATTAACATTGATTCCATCTTCTAGAATTAACAAACTTCAATGCCAATCAAAACTGCCTTAACTACACAAATTGGGTCAAAAGTTTTCAATTGTTTTGGCATTAAAGTTTATTAATTACCGAAATAGGTATCTTATCAATTGTAATTATTTAACTTTAAATACCTTTAAGCTTATTTCAATTATTCTCATTTATTCCCTACCAATATTCGTTATCATTTATAAATGTCTTGTCAGTTTCTTCTTTTATTGCAATGTATTCATTCATTCATTCATTATTGCATAAATTCATTTATATTTTATTTATTCATTTATAGTATTTGTGCTTAATCCAATTTCTTAGCAACTCAATTGTTTACTAAAGTTTATACCCAGTTATTTATACTTTCCTTTATTACTTACAAATCTTATTTCATTCATAAATGCCATCATTTAACAATTTATTGCATAAACTTCATTCATTAATATTCGTGCTATTCATGTTTAATTCAATACTTTGCACATTAATTCATTTACTAAAGTTTACGATCATTTATTTATATTACTTACCTTCTTATTATATTAAATTAGTAGCATTTCAATTTTTTACTTAAGTTTATATTTCCAACCAATTACTAAAATATCTTACATAATATTGAATTCATTCAACTACCTCTGATTATAACATTTCATTAGTTAATTCAATATTCTTGTTTGTTTCCTAAATTAAACTTATAACCAAGTATGAAAAATTTCATAAATTTAATTAATTTCTATTTCATTTTTTTTTTTTGAATTTGTAAATCTTAATTTCAATCGCTACATTTAATTTCTAACATTTGCTTCGTTATAACTACTAGAATTTTTATTTCTTCCTAAATTAAATTGCAAAATTTAAATCAAACTAACAAATATGTTAATCAAAATTTACGGGTCGTTACACAATGTCAAATTTGTGGGTTCCTTCTATAAAGGAATATAAAGTCAGTGTATGAAAAAGAAAATCAATATAAACTTCACGACCTATTGCAGCTTCAACAGATGCCAGAGATAAGGTTAACAATGTTGTTGCAAAAAAAAACGGTAATAAAGCTTATGACAAGAGAATGAAGTCGTGGTAAAAACAAACAACAACACCAAACAACAATAGGAAATAGGTATATTTTGCATGTTAACACCCAATGAAATACTAAAACAACATGAACTCCTTCTCTAAACATTTATAACTTAATAAATAGAGGAGTAGGTGGAACTTAATAAACAAACGCGCAAGTAGAATCCAGCCTAATGAAATAAACGAACGTTACAAAGGAGAGCAGTGCCCATTTGACATTAGTTCATGCAGAATAGAGTTGACATAATAAGGTATACAATTTATATATCTTCCACTTCTTGGCTAAATATTTTCTTATCTCAACTACGACTAAAAGCCATTGGAAAATTAAACCAAAATTTTGTTGAAATTTCATTTGACAAGATAAATTTTCTCATATAATATTCATTAAAACATGAGTAGAATCTTTATTGGATTTTAAAAAAAAAAATTGATGTCACAATGATTCGGTTGGGAGAAGCTAAGAAAGTATATAAATATAAGATCATTAATCATAGATATTAAGAGGTACATCTACTTATCAATGTAAAAATGAACTTAATGCTAAAAAAAGAAATGAAATTCATAATAATGTTATATAAATGCACATAATGAGACGCACTTAATACAAATCAAATTCATTTTAACATATTACAATCACACCAAAATATTCATATTATATGTGTGAATAACTTTTTTCTTTCAAAAAATAAAATAAATAACTTTTAATAAATTTTAAATATAATATTTTATAAGTGATATATAAAAAACACCATATGTAAGTGAGAACTTGACCAACACTTTATTTATGCTACAAATTCATTTAGTTTTTTTCTATATGGAAATGATTGCCAATAATTATTATAAAGCTATTGTTTTTTTAATATAACAAGTTTTTCAAAGTAATATGTGTGCACAGCACGGGTTCGCACTCGTATATGAGTAAGAATGAAATATCAGACATCACTCTTGACAATTGCTAACACAAAAATCCTTAAAATGCTTGTTATATTTTAATTCTTGCCATTGTTGCATAAATTTAGTAACAACAATTGTATAACATAAAAGCATCACTCAGAAAAGGCAATATATTTAAAAAAATAAAAAAAATTAATTACTCCATGGGTATAGTAATAAAAGCATACCATTAACTTGATACTGTATGAAGTACTATATGAAGTGCCATACGTACTTCCAAAAAATCTATTCTTTTAACTTGATACTATATGAAATATGTGTGAATGAAGTCCATTGATTTAAAGTTGTACCTTTAGTTTAACTGGCTTGCACAAATCTTCTTTAGCTTCTTTCAATTGCACTTTAGACTCAAGTAATCCTCTATCTCTTAGCTCTACAAAAGAAATGTATAGTGAGATGCAAAATTAAAAGCAATGTAGATAAATAATAATCTGATATGTGCTAAATAAAATGCAGTAACCATTTAAGCTGCTATATCAAATATTTATTAGTACAACTTAAATAAAATAAAATTATTAATTTCCCCTATCAAATACCTCAAATATAAGTAGCTAGAATCATAGCACTGAAAAAATTTACATTTGCAACCCAGTGTAACAAAATTTATAGAAATTTTGTATGTCATTATTATTATGCTATATTATCTTTAAGCATTATTATATTTCAGCTATTAAGTGGAATTGCTATTTCGAACAATTTGTAAAAATTGCTTAGGTTCAATGTACCAACAATAGTTCAATTGAAACAATAAGTGTGTTTTATCTTATTTAAAAATTGAATGCGTTAATCCGAATAGATACGTTGTAGAGATGAGAAACTATAATATAAGAACAAATGAATGAAGTTGTTGATGTTAAATATAAACTACCATTAGATGCACTATTTCTGAATCCAAGCTTCGTATAGAACATCAATCGAGTTAAAATGCAGTATGCACTAAAGGAAAACTGATCAATCACAATATATACATAATAAACTTTTAGTTACAATCCAATCAAACAAATCTCAATATTCAATCTCCAAAAAAGCAAGAATTGTTAGTTTCTTTCTTATAAAAAAGGAAGAATGTTATTTCTCTTCTTTTTTAATTTTCATTTTCTAAAAATGCATAAAACTACAACATTTTTGTCCTGCATAACTTATGGCAATGGTAATCATATAAGCACTCTTACTTTTATTAGTTTGAACTTTTAAGTTTGATTTGATAACATATATCTCATCTCATCATATAATACCTGCAGGTAGATATGAAATTTATAAGATTATATTATCTAGCAAACCACTTTAGTTTCTAATTTTGAATCACAGATAATATAACTGTTAATTTCGATATACAGACTTATGCTAACACATCAAAAGTAGTTGTTGCAATAGATCAAGTGTCGTTTAATATACTTTTATATATATTCCTTTGGACACAATTAACCTGATTTAAGCACAATACATAAATACTTAGAAAGAAAAAAATATAAGTGAATAGGTAAAAACAAAAGGAACTATTGCTAGAAATAGAATAAGATCATTTACTAGTTTGTTATTCCCCTAGTAAGTAGGCTATTAACCTGTACATATATTATTTTCTCACCTTTGTACGAATTATAATTTGTCATCTACGGTGGTTTCATTGTTTGTATATCATGGATCATTGCCTAAACTTAGATAAATTTATTACAATGAAAATAAAGTGGAATAAATTTTTGTTTATTAAGGGAACTAAACGGAAAAAAGTTCTAATCAAATGCATCAAGGAGTGTGAAAATGTTGGAAAATAACTCATCATGAATCATGACTATATCAAGTTTCATAATTAACACAAATCTAAATGTTGGATTGTAAAAAAAATCATTCTTATTATTCGACATTTCTCTTTCTTTATAAAATTAATGAAGACGGATACTCTATTTTTGAATATATGAGTATTTTTGGTTATTGGTTAAAGGAATCAATACATAATGCCAATTAGTTTCAGGAAGATAAATTTTATAGGCCATTGTGTTTGAGAGAACAAAAAAGACACCAATTTAAAACAACAATGAAAGTTTATGATAAGCAAATAGCTAGCATCTCTGTGAAAAGCTACTTAATAGAATATTTTATTCCTAATGATGTATCTAAAGACTAATTATTTGATTTAAAATATATTATTATAGTAAATTCATGCTTAGATGAACCGTGGGTAGTCTCAGGCTTGCATAACTGCTTGCAAAATACCAAGTAACTGATTATATGACTCTTTATTTTTTATAACTTTTACGTGAAAGTCTTGTATTCTGTGTTTACTATCTATATGTCTCCAACATTCTCTGTCTCCAACCAATTGTATTAGTAGCTTCAAGTTTCAACTCGCTTTTATGGGCTCGGCACTTGGATGGTTTCTTTACTTGATATTTTGTTTCATGCAAAAAAAACTCATTTTGGAATTGTGGTCCGCTAAACACTTGTTATTGTTAGAAGAACAAGAAGTATAATAGTAAATATTAATTTTATTATGCAAATTTCCTTGATATTTTTTCATTGCACTGGTGGAAAATTAATAATTATAATTATAACCAAATCCTCGTATGCCCATAGTTTCACCAATAAAAAACAAAATATTGAGGGAAATTAAGTATATTTTGATTGCCCAATGCAATCAAGGAAATACTCCCTAACTTATTGAAGTAAAATCTACTGAGGGTATTCCTTCGCCTATACGCAGGCGTATATAAATCCATGGGTCCTACAGTTGGATATATCCCATATCAGTATAATGTATACACAACTGCCGATGGCCCTTGCAGTGGACATAGCTCAATTGTGTAACACTATTGACCTCGCATTCCAAGCCATTCTAATATCATGCCATCCTTACCCATTTAAGTTACTTATATACTTATATAATTAGCACCCAAGATAAATGCATACTTGAAGCTAGGTATAGATGTATATATGTTTATATATATATATATATATATATATATATCTTTATTCATTCTTGTTTAATTATTGTGCCTCTACAGTTCATTGTTAATAATATTTCTTTATTTCTTTATGTGTTTAGAACTTATTTAGTTTAAGGACATTTATCGCTTTTTTTAAAGATTTAAATACATTTTCTCATTTACTTTCCCTTTTTCCCTACTATTTATTTTTTTTCTATTCTGTTTAACCTTTAATTCCCTTCCTTGTTTTAGAGGACTATCTATACTCTTTTTATATTAAATTATGACTTTTCTGCCTTTTCACTTCTTTTATTTCATTTCTGTCTTATTTATATTGCGCGTATTCTTAGATCGTTTTTATTATCACATTTATACTCATTTAAATTTATCCATAGGGATTTCTACATTTTAGTGCATTGAAATAGTATTTCTCCCAAATGAAATGGTTAACACTGTAAATTTCTATATCTTATCCAAAAAGGAAATTCATGTTACATTTGGAATTACAAGGAATTACCTTTTTCATAGTTATTGAAACCGATAGTAAAAAATACAGTAAATATCCCTATTTTATACATCTCTTTCTTTTTAGGTGTATTCCTTGTTATTTCAATCGCAACACTCTTATTTATAAATCTGAAAGTGGATAATGTATAGAAATTCACATTGTAATACACTGTATAATTCAATAAATTAAAATACAACTTAAATCCCTATAATTTCTTTTGATAACTCAATTTAAGTTTTTTTATTTACGCAAGTCATATTAAATTCAGAAATTTGGAATTATCATATATTATATAAATTTCAGGGACTAAATTCAAGGAGTATTAATACCTAATATTTTCAATATTTACATACATGCAATACACAATTCAAGTTATCACTAATAGAATATATAGGAAGGGTGTATAATTTTATTTCACATATACAAATTTAGCATGCAACTCCAATTTACATTTCCGGCATAGAATACATTTACAATGATGTAAATATAATAATATATAAAATATATAATTTTCCACTCACCTTTTTAGCTATTCAAATCTCCAGATCTAATCCATGTTATTCCAGTATGACTCCCTTTCTCCCAATGTGGATATATACACCGCAAGCGTACACAGATTTATCAAAGATCCAGATTAGAAAAGAGATTTGGAAGTCAATTTATATCTTAGATCTGGATTTACAGATTACCTTCGCTTTGGTGATTTGATTTGACCATATTCTCTTCCTTAATCATCTTCTACGATTCTCCAACTGTGTGTGTGTGTGTGTGTATATATAAACCATAGCTATTTCTAAGAATTTAGGATTTGGAGGAGAAGACAAAATGGTAGAGCTCCAATATCGCTTCAAAAATATGAGTTTAGAAGTGAGGGTCAAGGTTTACATTTATAGGGGTTCAAATCAATGTCAGCCGTATGATTGAAGTTTATTGAATCTAGGTCGTTTAGCTACATGTTACTGTCAAAATTACGCAAGCAACGATCGACTGCTTATTTCCTTGGATCGTACACTAGCAGTCGACATGAAGGTATCTTGAATCGAGCTTAGTAGTATTTTTAGCGGTGATTAAGAGCATCATTTGATTTGTTTGATTTAGTCCCTTTTAAAAACCGACAACGTCATTTGTTTCCCACTACATATATTTTCTCTGATTTCATTTAACATTAACATTTCTCAACGTCTACGTTTCCATTAATGTTTAGTTGCAAAATTGGAATCGGAAATAATTTCTTAATATTTATGTTTTCATTAATATTTCTTAACGTCAAAGTTTTCATTAATGCTTATTGCAGCTGTACACATTTTACAGAAAAATTGGTTATACACTGACTGAGTGGATAGTTTAGAATGATTGCACGCTATGTCGCATGATTCAACCCTTGGGGAATTTCGAGGACGAAATTCTTTCAAGAAGGGCTAATGTAACATCCCATAAAATTAAAATTAATTAATGGGGCTAACTATTTGGACACAAAATTAAACACAATTGGTGACATAAGAGATCTATGCCATTGGATTGTTTTTCATTATATGGACGATGGAAATCGGAGGGCAATCCAATGGTGGAGATCCATTGTGTCACCAATTGTGTCTATATTTTGTGTCTAAATAGATTTCCCTTAATTAATATACAAGTAATAAGGTTCCAAAATGAAGTTTGAGTAAATTTTAGTATTTGACCATGAAACTTGTACCATAGTATTCGTGGTGATTTTCTAAGCAACTTTTATATTTGGAGTTTCGCGATATATGCTCAAACAAAGATGTTATCAGCGTTTGAAGTTTTCAAAACAAAAATAATTAAAACGAGATAAAAGAAAATAAATGTTAGTAGATGCAGAACCCCCCTTACTTAGGTCGTTTTACCACTAGCAATTGACTGCTTATAGGGGGCGGTCGACCAGTCCGAGGTAATGGTTGGGGTTTGAAACTTGGCCAAACAACCTGGATTTACTTAATTTAATCTAACGATTACAGTTAGTTTGAGCACCTATTAATATAGACCTAAGCCTTCATTTTTGTTCTCATATTTTCGTATTAAAGCATCAAAGCTTTGCCATTTTCCCTTCTTCGCTACTTTTAGAAATTATAAAATATTATACATATACACACAAATCAGAGAAGGGCGGAAAATAGAAGAGAAGAAGCAAATCAACATTGCGATATAAAAAGGTAGGATTTTGTAATTATAAATCTATATTCTCGTTAACCCCAGATCTCTTCTTAGATATGCAATTCTAATAGTATGTGTATACCTTGTTATATATATTATTTTGGATTAGAATGGAAAAGGAGTCAAGTAAAGGGATAGATTCAGCTTTGAGAGATTTGGAAAGCTTGAAAGATTAGTGGAAAATTATATAATTTAGTTATAACATTGAATTTTATTTAATTATTATATCTATATAAGATTTGGTGAGTTGTAGGCTTAAAATAAACATATAAGATTTTATGCATACATATTTTATAAGATAGGTAATTGGAATAGTATGTACAACATAATCTGAAAATTTGAAATTGGTCCCAAATATTTATTATTGTAAGATATTTGTAAAGTTTATTCTAGATTTATAATTAGTTTGAAAATTGGATGGCCCTAGTTGACTTGGAATGTGGATTTCTATGTTTAATTCATCGAAAGTAGGGTGCAATTTAATCGTATCAATCTCCGTGTAATTTCCATAAATTATCTAATTCCACGAATATATAAAAAGTACGTCATTTGAAATAATAAGGAGTGTACCAAAAAGGAAAGAGATGTGTAAAGTATGTATATTTTCTCCGCAATTTGCACTGTCTATTTCAATAAAAGAAAAAAGATAATTCCTTATAATTAAAATGGAGCAAAAGTCTCATTTTTGTGTAATTTATGAAAAGTTATAACGGTGATCCTTTTTGGAAAGGATAACTCTAATAAATTAAAATGTCCGAATTAATGTTTTAAGATTCCTAAATATCGATAATGTGTTAGGAATAGGGCTAGATGTATATAAATACATATAATAGTGCTTACCAATTAAAAATAAAAAACATATTTATCCAGCATAATATACATCGATATTCGCACTAGTTATAATTAGGACATCTACTAATAATAGTGTAGTTATAAGCCTAGGATGTTGACAAAGGAAGGAATAGTAATTGCAAAATTTATGGACAATAACTACAAACCTAATGAGAAATAAATTTGTAGTTGACAAAGAGTTAAAGAAATTATATAGGGACTAATTAGAGAATTTAATATGGCATTAATAAAGGAATTGAAGAGGCATAAAAGGTGAATTTTGAAATAAGTGAATAGATGTCATTAGAGATTGTCCAACTAGGATAATAATTACTATTTGTTATGGAAAATTGTCATTTAAGGAATATTGTAAATAAGCGTATAAGTTAGGAATTAAATGCTAGAAGGAAACATAATTTTCATAGTATAAAATTATATAGCTTTGATAATAAGTTTAGGATGAGCATGAATTGGTGGGCCTAGCCCAATACTTAGGCCTATGATAATTGGTTTTGCTTAGTATGACTTTAGATGCGAGATCAGTGAGTTACACGACAGAAGTCCACCCTTCACTTAGAAGCTACCAGCAATTGTGTATACTTAATATTGATGTGAGACATTTCTCAGTGTTGGGCACGTAGGGAAGAGATATGCATTGGTAGATAGGTAGGGGAAAATATATCAAGGATTTGCCTCGAATTTGAAGTACTAAATGGTCTGGTACTTTTAAGAGAATAAATTTGCTTTTTTATAATAAGAGGCATTAGGTAACTAAAAGGGGTATTTTCCTTGATTTAAATTATGTTAGTCTAAATAGGATGTCAGCTGAGGAGGGTCGGTGGGCTACATCCGTATTTTCGTCGGATCGATATTTTTCATTACAGATGGCATATAGGTTACGACCATCAGCGATTACGAGAGGTCGATAGCAAAGGTTTGGGTTATGCCCTGATGGATTTCACTTTCTACTGTGTAGAATCCATATGAGATATGCACAAATCTCAAAGTTAGTTGATTAGTTATTTGTCTATTAGAGATGGGTTAGTTAACCCTTAAATGGATCTTTGAGATGAGTTAGTAGTACGACAATCAAATTATCAACTATAAATCTGTATATAGGGATCATCGGTATCTATAGCTAGTACTAATTCACTAGAGTTTACATTACGGAGGGCCCGCTTTGGGGACTGAGATATTAAATGACCATTATGTCTGCTTCCTCCCTATTTAAAAAGTATCAAGCGGGTGAGCTTTTTGGGTAGTACACCATTTAGATATAAAAGAATATAGACATGTGTATAGTAATACCTCCGAGGAGGTTAGGTATATGCACACATTGGATTAAAAGGATAAGCCGAAAATAATAGAAATAATCTTAAATGGGAATCAATGGGCCTAAATTAGTGTTATAGGTAAAGTATGTAATTTTCTAGCCACCAAAACATTGTTCTAACCCCCACCTTATTACAACCCAAAGGATAGATTTAGAGGGACGGACTACCAATGAAAGATAGGACCGGTAGATGGCGAAGCCTTCTTATTCATGCCGGGTGCTAATAAGGAAAATAGATGTATAAGGAATACTAATGATTCCAAGGTAGTAACCTTAATCGTTATTGTTCTATTATATTTTTCTATTCCGCTATGATTTTATATTGATCACTCTCTGATATGCTTTTTTTTATTATAGGTTACCCAAAACCAATGACACATACCCTAATGGACTTAGGTTTCAATTTAGTTCACATTATGTCCCATTAAATTGCGGTTATTACGAGGATAATTACTTGAGAGAGAATCTTGTAGGGCACATTGATGATCCGTTTAAGAAAGTAGTTGAGAAATTGCTCTAGCTTGAGAGTTTATACCCTAAACCCAAGTCGGCTGTTGTTGCAAAGGATAGGCCAAAGTCATAGTGAAGCAGTGGAGGCAAGAAGAAATGGAATGTGAGAAGAACCAATCCTAGAGAAAGGATGCTCAGGAAAGGCAAAATGGAACCTAATTTTCTATAATTATGGAGATAAGGGCCACTTTAGTAGGGATTACAAGGCTGAAGGAAAGAAGTGTTATAACCATGGCATCAGACATATGCATAAGAATTACCCAGAAACAGTGAAGTGGAGGCGAGTGGTGAAAGCATATGTTTTGGATGTTGTTTTGACTTTGTTGAGTTCTTCCTCGACAAAGTAGAAGGAGAAAGATATCATTATTCAAAGTGTGCATTTTATTTATTATGTTTCCGCACGTGTTTTGTTCAATACTAAGGCTTCATATTCCTTTATATCTAGTGGCCTAGTAGATATATTAGGATTGAGACCCAAAATAGTTGACCATCTTAGTAATTAAGAACCCTATTAGAGGCCCCATTAGTCATCGTATGGTTTGTCATTGTTTGGGATTATGGAGTCATGGATGGTATTTTGTTTGTAATTGCTCTGTTTTGGATTTTCTGGGTTCAGTATTATCTTCGAAATAGAATGGTTGAGTAATAGGTGGTAGCGGGGGATTGTGAGAAGCTATTAGTGGCAATTGGGGTTGAGGAAGAGAAGAAGGTGGAGGTTGGTTACCTACCGAAAGATGAGTTATGATTAGCTTTCTATATCTGCTAGAGTTCTCATATGATGAGTTGTCATTTGTGTCTATCCTTGGAGAGTATTTAGACGTATTCGAGGAGGTGGCCGGATTACCACTACACCATTGAGTTCTGCATAGATTTAGTGAAGGAGGCCAGACCATCAGTTATGCCTTTGAGGCATATAGCACCAAGAGAGTAGAAAGAGGTTTGAGGTGTAAGTGAGTGACCTATTGAGGTGAGGGTTCATTTGCAGAAGTATATCTATGTGGGGCGCACCTGTAGTATTCACCTCTAAGATGGATGTCTCTCTGAGATTGTGCGTTAATTACCGTGAGCCAAATAAGGTGACGAGAAACTGTAAGTATCCACTTCTGTGTATTAGTGACTTGTTCGATCAACTACATAGTGACATTTTGTACGATATTTGGTGTCTAGGAGTGGTAGATTATTCCATTTTGGCAACCAATGCTTCGCCTACTTTATTGATCTCACGAATTGCATCTTCAAGGATTGGCTAACTAAGTTTGTGCTTGTGTCCGTGGATGATATTTTGGTTTATTCTGGGATGGGCAAGAAACACAAGGCACGTTTTAGGATTGTTCTTGAAGTGTTGAGGAAGCACAGATTAAAAGCAAAGTTTTCGAAGTCATTTCTTGAGGAGAGAAGTGAGATTCTTGGGTTATGCCGTCTCTGAGTAGGGTACCATAGTAGATTCTTGGGTGCAGTACTGATGTAAGGAGGTAAGGCTATTGCATATGTTAGTCGACAGCTAAAGCCACATGAGAGAAAGTATCTGATCCATGATTTGGAGTTGGCAATGATATTTTTTGCTTTGAAGATATAGAGTCATTACCTACTGGGGTAAAGTTTGAGTTGGTCGTGATCCACAAATCCTTGAAATGCCTTTTCTTCCAAAAGGACTTCAACCTTCGTTGGTAGCGATGGTTAGCATTCTTTGCCTCTTACAACTTTAGAATTTATTATACACCTGTTAAGGGAAATGCAGTTGTCAATGCTTTGAGTAGAAGACATGTCAGTGTGGGAGTAATGTTCCTAGAGTGGAAGCAGTTGTAGTATATTGTTGCTTATAACTTCTGACCTCATGGCAAGTTAGAACCAGAGATGTTGGAAAATTGGTCCATCATATCGACTTTGGTTGAGAGGATTGGTACTAGTCAAAAGCTTGACGTTAGACTTGCAGAGATCATAGTAAAAATCGAAGGATTACGGTCTGATGAGATGAGGCAGTACATACTCGACTAAGATGGTTAGCTCCATAAGGATGGAAATTTATTTGTTCCCCATTTGATGGACTATGAGATGAGGTACTACGAGAATGCCATCATTCTAGATTGAATATACATCCCATTGGTAATAAGATTTACTGCTATATGAAGCAGAACTGTTATCGAGAGAGGATAAAGAACGATGTCGAGAAATTCATCTCGAAGGGTAAGAACTCCTGGTTGGTAAAGGCAGAGAAAAAGAAGCTAAGTGGGTTGATGCAAACACTTGAAGTTTCTGAGTCGAAGTGGGAATAATATTCGATGGATTTTATCGATAGATTACCGAGGACCAGAGGAAGGTTTGATAACATCTAGGTAATTGATAGATTGACAAAGAATTCTCAATTCATTCCGATCAAGTCTAGTAGAACGTCATCCAAATTGGCCAAGCTGTATGTGAAACGGGTGGTGCATGTAGCAACCCGACTTTCCACTCCCGGATAATCGCATCACTAATTAAGAAAGAAAGGGATAGAAGAAGAAAAGAAAGAGAAGAAAGAGAAAACAACACTTCAGAATCTCACAGCGGAACGATTTAAATATAATATAGAACATATACATAGTATTATATACATCAGATTACACAACTAAACATCTCAATTTAGACAAATATAACATTTTGTCTAATACAATACAAGACATCATACAGAATAACACACAGCGGAATCTCTAACCATATATCTACACGCTGAAGCCTCCTGCTCCATAGCTCCTCAAGATTTCGTCAAGAGTTTAATAAAACAGAAAATAAACACTCGGGTCAGACAAGGGTCTGGTGTGAGTAAACGGTTTAAGATTGCTTAACTTTAGAAAATCCTTTGAAAAGAAAAGGTATCACGTAAGACTTCCCACACATAAACATGGAAAAGTTTTTACCTTACGCTAACCAAAACATTTGATAGGAAATCCAGTGATATTATAATAGCGTCTAGGGTTTTCAAATAAATAAGAAATAGCCGAAATTGTTACATTATTAAATTCCAGCTACTAGCCACAAAAGTGGGTAATACAAACAAAACCGTATGGTCTCGTAGGGAAAATGGGTTTCCATCAACGGCAGGGCTACTGGGGTACCGCCCGTCACAGTACGTGGCCTAGATCACCGTACCGAGGAGTACTCCCACTCCCCTGCAACACAAAGCCGGGACCATTCCTTACTGAACAGTTCCGAACAAGACCACCCCGCAGTTGGCTGCAGACCAACTGCCCACACAGCCGAAATATAAAGGGACTTGTAGACAGGGATGTATCTTGCTCTCCAGTGGGAGCGACCCACGAAGCCTTGCTGCACCTCCCCTGTTTTAGCCATTCCCGGTTGATGAGGCTTGAGGCTGCGATTACCTTTATAGGACCAATTATCTTAGAATGTTCATCGTCCGCCTGACGATGTTCTGAAAGCATTCAATCCATACAAGTTCGTTCCGGGTTCGAACGAAACCGAAGGCACTATCTCGTTGCACTCATTTTGGAATCACCCTCAGAGTCAACGACCGTAGCCCTTGCACTCTAAATCTCCATCTCGAATCTATAAGCACTATTCCGTCAAACTCATTACGGAATCACCCACAGAGTTATACTGACGTATAGCCCTTACACCTCGAGTCTTCACTCGCTCCGCTTGGATTAACGACCTACGTTTAATTGGAATCGATGTGGTTTTCGGATATCCAAATATGGAAACCCAATCCCGGTCTCATCGAAACCAAACGCCATTTTAATGTCGAAGTTGTACTTAAGGGATTTAAACAATAGATATTTCAGAAAATATCACTTAACACAAACGAATGTTCCATATTACACACATAGATAAGCATCTATTATCACATGCATCTATACATATCACAAAGTAGCATATATATCACATTCAGATATAGCATATTCACATCATCACTCGTCAATCAATGTCATCCATCAACAACCAATTTCATTAACTCATCCAATGATATATATATCATCCAATCATTAATCATTCATAAACAAATTTGATTCAAACTTGATTAACTTAATTAATCTTTAAATTAAATACTTGGATTATCTTCAATCCATTTTACTATTCATTAATTAATTACAAATTAATTAATTAACTAACATTACTTAATTATCCATTTCAATTAATCCTCCCTGATTAATTATTACTTAATTACTTTAAGTAATTCTTACTTAATTACCATATTAAATAATCATCCTGATTAATTACTCCAAATTATACTAAGTAATTATCACTCAATTACCTTCTAAATTAATCAACCTTGAATAATTATTCTCTAATTATTCTGATAATTATTCCTTAATTATCCTTTGATTAATTACACCTGATTAATCACTTTTAACTAATCACACTTGATTAATTACTCCTAATAATCATACTTAATTAATTACTTTTAATTAATCACCTTTGATTAATTACTTTAATTACATTTAGTAATTAAAACTAAATTATAAGTTAATTATTCTTAAATTATTAATTAACAATTAATTAATTATTTCCATTAATTAATGATTACTTCATTAATTATAATCCTAATTAATTACTTAACAATTAATTAATCATATAATTAATTACACTTAATCCTTTTATTAATTAATCATTAATAAAATAATTTAAACCTTTAATTAGTTATTAATTAATTCTTTAATTAATAACACAAGTGATTAATCCTTAATCACATTTACTTAATTGCTTTTCATAAAGTAATTAACTCTTACTTAATTACCTCTGGTACTTAACCACTTAATTACTTTAATTGCTTCACAAAGAAATTATGCTTAATCAACTCCAAAGTGATTATCTTTAATTAATCACAAGTTAATTATTTAATTAATTATTTAACTTAATCATTTAAAATTAATTAAATGAGTCTTAACTTATTATATTATAAAGATTCTTAATTAAGAAAACATTGTCTTAATTAAATCTTTATATTAATCAATAACACTTATATAAATCATAATTGAGTTATCACAATTATTCTCACAATTATTTATCTTTAGAAAAATAAAATTCTAATTTACATAATATAGAATTTATTATAGTTGATTATCAAATTCCTAATCATTGTACTTTATTTAAAATAAAATATAACCTTTAGAAATCAATTTATAAACAAACACATTTAAATTAAGTTTTTAAATCTTTAAATCCTTTCCAAATTTATTTATTAAAGTTTAACACAAATTTTATTTTAAAATCTATTTATTTTATTTTAAAACTTCCATATTTTAAAATATATAAACTTGTTTTAAACATAACTTTGAAAGCAAATTCAATTTGAAACTTGTTTAACCCTTGTTTTAAAAACATAATTTCTAAAATAAAATTTCCTTTGCATTAACAACTTCAACAACTCGTTCTACTCATGAATACTTAATACCCGAGTAAACCCCTACCCAAACCCGATTAACCTTCTCCAAAAACTCGCGTCAACCCCGATACTAACCCGTGCTTTCCACCTTCCTTCATGCTTCGAGTCAGAATGTCAAAAACACGCTACATTCTTCGAGTCCCCACCTTCTTCTCCCACTCCCCATTTCAGATGCACAAAGCCGTGCACATCAACGTGCACGACCAACCTCGCCAACGACGAACCCCTCTCAGGTCATCCCCAAGTCAACTTCAACTTCGACATCAACATACTAAACCCAGAAAATCCAAACTCGATCGAGAACGAGTTTTCAACCTTCAACCCAAACTGTCTGAAGCAGCGTCACTAGAAAACCCAATATCCATGGCAATCCAAACTTCGAGAAACCTCGCCACCACTGCCGTAACTTCCCCACGTCGCCTCGCACCCATAGCTCCACTCGCGACAGCCTCCGGTTACTTCACATGGCCGCGAACCCAACAGAATCCATCGACCTAAAAACAGGTACTAAAACCCTAATTCTTCTATTCATGATCAACTCGATCCATAATAAATTCAAATTCCATTTTTCCCATAATCACCATTATCCCCTACTCCTTCATGCTCAAAGACAAGATTCAATTCGCCACCGTTCGCCATGAATCGACCAATATGCCCAAAAATGAAAATCCCTGAATTCTCTTAAACTAACAAAGTAAAAATCATGTTTCAAACCCTAAAATTCATGATTTCCTAATGGTAAACCAATTATAATATCAAAACTTGAATTTGAATACAAAAGTTTCTGACCGAAATTAAAGGTTTACTGTAAATTTCAAATTATCAAGCCATTTAAACACTTTAAAAAAAATCTATAAATATTTTTTTGAGATAGATTTCTTGATTACAATCAACTTCTGTTTGCAACTCTAGGTCTAATTCGAATTCAAAGTCAAGTTATTGGATTTTATTTATGAAATTGTAAACTTGTTCTTTACAGATACTAAAGAAGCATTATACAGGTAATCAAATATCATAAATCCAACATGCATTTAACATTAACTGAAGTATTCAGGTAATATCACAATATTCATTCACAAAAACAACTTGAAATCCAGGGTTTTAAACTATTTTTAAATTCATTTACTCACCTTATCAAAGAACAGAGCAGAATACAGAACTGCATGTTCCCAGGCTCAGATATTCACTACATTTTGATTTTATTGCTTGATTATCTTTAATTCCTTGAATAAACTTGCATGTTGAATTTTAATCTTGCAGCTGAGCATTCGAATTGTTGAAGTTTACATCATGCTTGCCTCAGATTTTGAAAATCCAGCATATTTTTTTCAGGTTTCATCTTCCTTGTTATATCCAGATTTCTTTACAGTTTTCATTTTTTTTTATATTTGTATTCATTTTTGAATTGAAAGAGTAAGAGAATTCTCTTGATGAAAATAAACTCATCTTTTTATTTTACAATTAAATTTTAAATTAAATTATTAGAGAGGAAGACATTTGTCCCTTAAATGTTATAAGGATCTTACACTTGTTTTTAACCCACTCTAAATGTTTACAAATGTCCTTACATAAACTAAAATGTTTACAAGTGTTTTATAAGTGTTATTTAAATGTTTTATTAATGTTTTACAAATTTTCTTTTATCTTTAATAATTTATTTAAGCCTTATATATATTTATGTAATGTTAGATAAAAATGTTTTCATCATATAAAAATAAACTTTAGGCCTTCATTATCTTAAAAACAAATTCATGTAGGCATTTTAAATAACTTATATTTTAATCAATTTAATTTTATCATTTGTTTATAAATTGAGAAACTTAGTTTAACTCCTTATATAAATTTTTAAAACAATTTTATATTATTAAAAACAAAAGCTAAAATATATGTTTATAAAATAAGAAATTAACTTTATTATTTAAAATTTAAATTTCAAATATCATTTCAAAGACATAAAATCAAATTAACATTTCAATTTACAAATTATATATTTATTAAGGTTTGCAAAAACCCTTGTTAAATTTAAATTAATAATTTTCGTATTTCAAATATATATACAAATATATACACATTTCAAATAGAAACATTCTAATATTAAATTTATTAATTTCCATATTAAATTTTAAAACATATCTCAAATCACAATATATACATACATATATATTACAATTTGAATATAAAATTTTATTACATTAAAAACTTCTTATTTACCAAAATAAATATTTCCAAATCAAATTATTATAAACTTCCAAAAGAATTAACTTGCCTATTTATAATGTTACGAAAAAGGTTAATCGATATTATCAAATTATTATCATTAATCTTTAAAATAAATTTAACTTGTCAATTTATAATATAAAATGATCAAATCAATTTAATTATTATCAAAGATTATTAAATTGATATTGCTCAAAATTCCGGGTCGTCACATTCCTCCCCCCTTAAAAGAATTTCGTCCCCGAAATTTAAAAGCAAAGATAATTTAATAACCAAGTTAAAGAATTTAAGTTCTTATCAGAAATCAAACAATCAATCATACATTATCAATCATAGCAACCAATTCAACCAATTCAAACAAACAATTTTATCTATCCAGAAAAATTCTGAATAGAACTTCCTAATATTATCAAGAGTTTTCCAAATACCTATACTGGAATACTCGCTCTACAAATCTTAAGTAACTACACTATTAAAACCAAGAACTCCCTCATCTGATCCTACAAATCTGAACAAGATATCAGACCAAACTTAAAACCAGCTCAACTACCAGATCCTTCTGAACTGCTGATTCTATCACCCAAAGAATCATACACATATTCTTCAGAGATATGTGAAATATAATGAATTCCAGTTATCCGAACTGGCAATTCAATCTTGTAGATCAAAATCAAATCTCTATAGAACACAGAAAAACTCAAAATACACCCAGAGCGAACTCTCCAGTTTTACCCAGTCTTATATCTCTTTTGATCGGATATAACTAAAACAATATCCAAACTCTAACTGCACATTCCAAATCTCCTCGATTCTTAACTGCATAACCCTACAGATGCTCTGAGTCACCTTCAATATTCCTGATCAGCCTAACCCTTACTGATTGCTTCAAGAAACAACATCACCAACTCAAACCAAAACTCCAGATCCTACTCAACAAAATGGCTTTCCAAAAATAGTTTGCTGAAATCCAAAAACACAACTCTATACCACAAGCATCAATGGACTTCAAACCTACATCTCTTATCTGGAATAGCCAAATAGTTGTACTTGACAACCTTGCCTCCCAAATCCAGAAAATTCCTTCATACTTGAATTTCCTGTAGAAATTTCTTTACCGCAACTCCCGGTTGCTCTCATTCTAGAATAATTCCCAACTCGCTTCCACTGCACAACTCTGATCTAGAGCAGATAAGAATGCTATCGAAGAATACAAGCACAATCTTTCTCAATACACAGTTCATCCGACTCATAAAAATCTTAGTGACCATCCTACTTGGTCAAAACATCTCAACAGAATCTTATCTCAGAATAAGATGATCAACCCAAAGAATCATGAGCTGCCTCACTAAACTCTTCTCGCTCCAAGAGTCATCCCTCTATATGGTTGAACCATCAAAATTACTCCTGGATTCCAAGTTGATAAGAAAACTCAATCTCCGATTCAGGTAAACTTCTGAATTCCTTAAAAACATCTGGAGAACCTCCGACTACATCCATAGCTTTCACCTATACTTGAGATGCCTCAATCTCAAACCAAAGAATACTCAAAGATTCCCAAACTAATCGCAAGTCACTTTTGCGATCCTACTCAGTTCTGATTTCAAAGGACTGTCTTCACCAACTAGAACAGCCTTCCTAATCAAGATAAATCTTACCAGAATGGCTAATCTACCATAAAATGATAGATCACTTCCAACAGATTTCTCGCTCTGCTGAGCCTCCCAAAAGAAAAGAATAAGCCTTCACCACCTGCCTGGTCTGCTGATAGTAGAATCCCAAAGATTTCTGAATCATCGAAGAAACAGGTCACGCTGCTGCTTCCAAACTTCACTCAAATGATACAGCTAAGCCAAAAGATCTTCCTTAACCCAGAAGCTTCTTGAAACCCAAAACTAACATCCAATTTTGCCAAAAATCCTTGAGACGAGTCGACACCTTCTCAAGAAACTCGGCTCCAAACCAAACACCAACCACTTATCTTCTTAAGAAAACGATTGAGACCATGTCCGAAATGAG
The DNA here is from genome assembly GCA_030765085.1 of Allium cepa. Lineage (NCBI taxonomy): Eukaryota > Viridiplantae > Streptophyta > Magnoliopsida > Asparagales > Amaryllidaceae > Allium > Allium cepa. The sequence goes on along the minus strand of CM060938.1, from coordinate 440,831,038 downwards.
GTAACTCATTGACCTTAGTCTCAGCCTTCAATATAGACAAGACACCCTTACTTGAGATCCAGGGAATCTCAAAACATCCGAATCTTCACTGCAGTAGACATCAATGCTCTTCCAACACCATCTAAATCTTACTCCAAAAGAAACATCTTCAGAATCATCTATGGAAACTGCATCTCATCACACGGCTATTCCTTCCTGAAGCTATCAAGATACCACCACTTGCTTCTCCTCAGCGGAAAGATTCAACTTTTGGAAATCCCGCTCACTTGAGAGAAAATCAACCTCACACTCCAAGAATAAACTCCGATTCTTGCAAATACTTCCTCTGGACTCAAAGAAATCCTTTCAACAATCTACACAACTTATTCGAAACAGTATTAGATCTACAATCTCGATAAACACCTCCAACCACAATATATAAGCCTCAACCAATAGTGGTAGTCGTGTTCCACACACTTCTACCTTATCTACCTTTATAGCCTATGTTGGAAAATCCGAACAGATAACCCAATAGATTAGGTAGTTATATAAATATATATATATATATATAAATTACAAGTACGCTCTCTCAAGATAGACATCACTCCAGAGCCTAGGTATTCACTCAACCTAACGCTCTGATACCAACTGTAGCGACCCGACTTTCCACTCCCGGATAATCGCATCACTAATTAAGAAAGAAAGGGATAGAAGAAGAAAAGAAAGAGAAGAAAGAGAAAACAACACTTCAGAATCTCACAGCGGAACGATTTAAATATAATATAGAACATATACATAGTATTATATACATCAGAGTACACAACTAAACATCTCAATTTAGACAATTATAACATTTTGTCTAATACAATACAAGACATCATACAGAATAACATACAGCGGAATCTCTAACCATATATCTACACGCTGAAGCCTCCTGCTCCATAGCTCCTCAAGATTTCGTCAAGAGATAACCTGAATCACTTGACTACTCATACATAATATGATTACACAAGAGTTTAATAAAACAGAAAATAAACACTCGGGTCAGACAGGGGTCTGGTGTGAGTAAACGGTTTAAGATTGCTTAACTTTAGAAAATCCTCTGAAAAGAAAAGGTATCACGTAAGACTTCCCACACATAAACATGGAAAAGTTTTTACCTTACGCTAACCAAAACATTTGATAGGAAATCCAGTGATATTATAATGGTGTCTAGGGTTTTCAAATAAATAAGAAATAGCCGAAATTGTTACATTATTAAATTCCAGCTACTAGCCACAAAAGTGGGTAATACAAACAAAATCGTAGGGTCTCGTAGGGAAAATGGGTTTCCATCAATGGCAGGGCTACTGGGGTACCGCCCGTCACAGTACGTGGCCTAGATCACCGTACCGAGGATTACTCCCACTCCCCTGCAACACAAAGCCGGGACCATTCCTTACTGAACAGTCCGGAACAAGACTACCCCGCAGTTGGCTGCAGACCAACTTCCCACACAGCCGAAATATAAAGGGACTTCTAGACAGGGATGTATCTTGCTCTCCAGTGGGAGCGACCCACGAAGCCTTGCTGCACCTCCCCTGTTTTAGCCATTCCCGGTTGATGAGGCTTGAGGTTGCAATTACCTTTATAGGACCAATTATCCTAGAATGTTCATCGTCCGCCTGACGATGTTCTGAAAGCATTCAATCCATACAAGTTCGTTCCGGGTTCGAACGAAACCGAAGGCACTATCTCGTTGCACTTATTTTGGAATCACCCTCAGAGTCAACGACCGTAGCCCTTGCACTCTAAATCTCCATCTCGAATCTATAAGCACTATTCCGTCAAACTCATTACGGAATCACCCACAGAGTTATACTGACGTATAGCCCTTACACCTCGAGTCTTCACTCGCTCCGCTTGGATTAACGACCTACGTTTAATTGGAATCGATGTGGTTTTCGGATATCCAAATATGGAAACCCAATCCCGGTCTCATCGAAACCAAACGCCATTTTAATGTCGAAGTTGTACTTAAGGGATTTAAACAATAGATATTTCAGAAAATATCACTTAACACAAATGAATGTTCCATATTACACACATAGATAAGCATCTATTATCACAAGCATCTATACATATCACAAAGTAGCATATATATCACATTCAGATATAGCATATTCACATCATCACTCATCAATCAATGTCATCCATCAACAACCAATATCATTAACTCATCCAATGATATATATATATATATATATGTATATATATATATATATATCATCCAATCATTATTCATTCATAAACAAATTTGATTCAAACTTGATTAACTTAATTAATCTTTAAATTAAATACTTGGATTATCTTCAATCCATTTTACTATTCATTAATTAATTACAAATTAATTAATTAACTAACATTACTTAATTATCCATTTCAATTAATCCTCCCTGATTAATTATTACTTTATTACTTTAAGTAATTCTTACTTGATTACCATATTAATTAATCATCCTGATTAATTACTCCAAATTATACTAAGTAATTATCTCTCAATTACCTTCTAAATTAATCAACCTTGAATAATTATTCTCTAATTATTCTGATAATTATTCCTTAATTATCCTTTGATTAATTACACCTGATTAATCACTTTTAACTAATCACACTTGATTAATTACTCCTAATTAATCATACTTAATTAATTACTTTTAATTAATCACCTTTGATTAATTACTTTAATTACATTTAGTAATTAAAACTAAATTATAAATTAATAATTCTTAAATTATTAATTAACAATTAATTAATTATTTCCATTAATTAATGATTACTTTATTAATTATAATCTTAATTAATTACTTAACAAGTAATTAATCATATAATTAATTACACTTAATCCTTTTATTAATTAATCATTAATCAAATAATTTAAACTTTTAATTAATTATTAATTACTTCTTTAATTAATAACACAAGTGATTAATCCTTAATCACATTTACTTAATTGCTTTTCATAAAGTAATTAACTCTTACTTAATTACCTCTGGTACTTAACCACTTAATTACTTTAATTGCTTCACAAAGAAATTATGCTTAATCAACTCCAAAGTGATTATCTTTAATTAATCACAAGTTAATTATTTAATTAATTATTTAACTTAATCATTTAAAATTAATTAAATGAGTCTTAACTTATTATATTATAAAGATTCTTAATTAAGAAAACATTGTCTTAATTAAATCTTTATATTAATCAATAACACTTATATAAATCATAATTGAGTTATCACAATTATTCTCACAATTATTTATCTTTAGAAAAATAAAATTCTAATTTACATAATATAGAATTTATTATAATTGATTATCAAATTCTTAATCATTATACTTTATTTAAAATAAAATATAACCTTTAGAAATCAGTTTATAAACAAACACATTTAAATTAAGTTCTTAAATCTTTAAATCCTTTCCAAATTTATTTATTAAAGTTAATACAAATTTTATTTTAAAATCTACTTATTTTATTTTAAAACTTCCATATTTTAAAATATATAAACTTGTTTTAAACATAACTTTGAAAGAAAATTCAATTTGAAACTTGTTTAACCCTTGTTTTAAAAACTTAATTTCTAAAATAAAGTTTCCCTTTGCATTAACAACTTAAACAACTCGTTCTACTCATGAATACTTAATACCCGAGTAAACCCCTACCCAAACCCGATTAACCTTCTCCAAAAACTCGCGTCAACCCCGATACTAACCCGTGCTTCCCACCTTCCTTCATGCTTCGAGTCAGAACGTCAAAAACACGCTACATTCTTCGAGTCCCCACCTTCTTCTCCCACTCCCCATTTCCAGATGCACAAAGCCGTGCACATCAACGTGCACGACCAACCTCGCCAACGACGAACCCCTCTCCGGTCATCCCCAAGTCGACTTCAACTTCGACATCAACATACTAAACCCAGAAAATCCAAACTCGATCGAGAACGAGTTTTCAACCTTCAACCCAAACTGTCTGAAGCAGCGTCACCAGAAAACCCAATATCCACGGCAATCCAAACTTCGAGAAACCTCGCCACCACTGCCGTAACTTCCCCACGTCGCCTCGCACCCATAGCTCCACTCGCGACAGCCTCCGGTTAATTCACATGGCCGCGAACCCAACAGAATTCATCGACCTAAAAACAGGTACTAAAACCCTAATTCTTCTATTCATGATCAACTCGATCCATAATAAATTCAAATTCCATTTTCCCATAATCACCATTATCCCCTACTCCTTCATGCTCAAAGACAAGATTCAATTCGCCACCGTTCGCCATGAATCGACCAATATGCCCAAAAATGAAAATCCCTGAATTCTCTTAAACTAACAAAGTAAAAATCATGTTTCAAAACCTAAAATTCATGATTTCCTAATGGTAAACCAATTATAATACCAAAACTTGAATTTGAATACAAAAGTTTCTGACCGAAATTAAAGGTTTACTGTAAATTTCAAATTACCAAGCCATTTATACACTTTAAAAAAAATCTATAAATATTTTTTTGAGAAAGATTACTTGCTTACAATCAACTTCTGTTTGCAACTCTAGGTCTAATTCGAATTCAAAGTCAAGTTATTGGATTTTATTTATGAAATTGCAAACTTGTTCTTTACAGATACTAAAGAAGCATTATACAGGCAATCAAATATCATAAATCCAACATGCATTTAACATTAACTGAAGTATTCAGGTAATATCACAATATTCATTCACAAAAACAACTTGAAATCCAGGGTTTTAAACTATTTTTAAATTCATTTACTCACCTTATCAAAGAACAGAGCAGAATACAGAACTGCATGTTCCCAGGCTCAGATATTCACTGCATGTTGATTTTATTGCTTGATTATCTTTAATTCCTTGAATAAACTTGCATGTTGAATTTTAATCTTGCAGCTGAGCATTTGAATTGTTGAAGTTTACATCATGCTTGCCTCAGATTTTGAAAATCCAGCATATTTCTTTCAGGTTTCATCTTCCTTGTTATATCCAGATTTCTTTGCAGTTTTCATTTTTTTTATATTTGTATTCATTTTTGAATTGAAAGAGTAAAAGAATTCTCCTGCTGAAAATAAACTCATCTTTTTATTTTACAATTAAATTTTAAATTAAATTATTAGAGAGGAAGACATTTGTCCCTTAAATGTTATAAGGATCTTACACTTGTTTTTAACCCACTCTAAATGTTTACAAATGTCCTTACATAAACTAAAATGTTTACAAGTGTTTTATAAGTGTTATTTAAATGTTTTATTAATGTTTTACAAATGTTCTTTTATCTTTAATAATTTATTTAAGCCTTATATATATATTTATGTAATGTTAGATAAAAATGTTTTCATCATATAAAAATAAACTTTAGGCCTTCATTATCTTAAAAACAAATTCATATAGGCATTTTAAATAACTTATATTTTAATCAATTTAATTTTATCATTTGTTTATAAATTGAGAAACTTAGTTTAACTCCTTATATAAATTTTTAAAACAATTTTATAATATTAAAAACAAAAGCTAAAATATATGTTTATAAAATAAGAAATTAACTTTATTATTTAAAATTTAAACTTCAAATATCATTTCAAAGACATTAAATCAAATTAACATTTCAATTTACAAATTATATATTTATTAAGGTTTGCAAAAACCCTTGTTAAATTTAAATTAATAATTTTCCTATTTTAAATATATATACAAATATATACACATTTCAAATAGAAACATTCTAATATTAAATTTATTAATTTCCATATTAAATTTTAAAACAAATCTCAAATCACAATATATACATTAATATATATTACAATTCGAATATAAAATTTTATTATATTAAAAACTTCTTATTTACCAAAATAAATATTTCCAAATCAAATTATTATAAACTTCCAAAAGAATTAACTTGCCTATTTATAATGTTAAGAAAAAGGTTAATAGATATTATCAAATTATTATCATTAATCTTTAAAATAAATTTAACTTGTCAATTTATAATATAAAATGATCAGATCAATTTAATTATTATCAAAGATTATTAAATTGATATTGCTCAAAAAACCCGGGTCGTCACATTCCTCCCCCCTTAAAAGAATTTCGTCCCCGAAATTTAAAAGCAAAGATAATTTAATAACCCAGTTAAAGAATTTAAGTTTTTATTAGAAATCAAACAATCAATCATACATTATCAATCATAGCAACCAATTCAAACAAACAATTTTATCTATTCAGAAAAATTCTGAATAGAACTTCCTAATATTATCAAGAGTTTTCCAGATACCTATACTGGAATTCTTGCTCTACAAATCTTAAGTAACTACACTATTAAAACCAAGAATTCCCTCATCTGATCCTACAAATCTGAACAAGATATCAGACCAAACTTAAAACCAGCTCAACTACCAGATCCTTCTGAACTGCTGATTCTATCACCCAAAGAACCACACACATATTCTTCAGAGATATGTGAAATATAATGAATTCCAGTTATCCGAACTGGCAATTCAATCTTGTAGATCAAAATCAAATCTCTAGAGAACACAGAAAAACTCAAAATACACCCAGAGCGAACTCTCCAGTTTTACCCAGTCTTATATCTCTTTTGATCGGATATAACTAAAACAATATCCAAACTCTAACTGCACATTCCAAATCTCCTCAATTCTTAACTGCATAACCCTTCAGATGCTCTGAGTCACCTTCAATATTCCTGATCAGCCTAACCCTTGCTGATTGCTTCAAGAAACAACATCACCAACTCAAACCAAAACTCCAGATCCTACTCAACAAAATGGCTTTCCAAAAATAGTTTTCTGAAATCCAAAAACACAACTCTATACCACAAGCATCAATGGACTTCAAACCTACATCTCTTATCTGGAATAGCCAAATAGTTGTACTTGACAACCTTGCCTCCCAAATCCAGAAAATTCCTTCATACTTGAATTTCCTGTAGAAATCTCTTTACTGCAACTCCCGGTTGCTCTCATTCTAGAATAATTCCCAACTCGCTTCCGCTGCACAACTCTGATCTAGAGCAGATAAGAATGCTATCGAAGAATACAAGCACAATCTTTCTCCATACACAGTTCATCCGACTCATAAAAATCTTAGTGACCATCCTACTTGGTCAAAACATCTCAACAGAATCTTATCTCAGAATAAGATGATCAACCCAAAGAATCATGAGCTGCCTCACTAAACTCTTCTCGCTCCAAGAGTCATCCCTCTATATGGTTGAATCATCAAAATTACTCCTGGATTCCAAGTTGATAAGAAAACTCAATCTCCGATTCAGGTAAACTTCTGAATTCCTTAAAAACATCTGGAGAACCTCCGACTACATCCATAGCTTTCACCTCTACTTGAGATGCCTCAATCTCAAACCAAAGAATACTCAAAGATTCCCAAACTAATCGCAAGTCACTTTTGCGATCCCACTCAGTTCTGATTTCAAAGAACTGTCTTCACCAACTAGAACAGCTTTCCTAATCAAGATAAATCTTACCATAATGGCTTATCTACCACAAAATGATAGATCACTTCCAACAGATTTCTCGCTCTGCTGAGCCTCCCAAAAGAAAAGAATAAGCCTTCACCACCTGCCTGGTCTGCTGATAGTAGAATCCCAAAGATTTCTGAATCATCGAAGAAATAGGTCACGCTGCTGCTTCCAAACTTCACTCAAATGATACAGCTAAGCCAAAAGATCTTCCTTAACCCAGAAGCTTCTTGAAACCCAAAACTAACATCCAATTTTGCCAAAAATCCTTGAGACGAGTCGACACTTTCTCAAGAAACTCGGCTCCAAACCAAACACCAACCACTTATCTTCTTAAAAAAACGATTGAGACCATGTTCGAAATGAGGTAACTCATCGACCTTAGTCTCAGCCTTCAATATAGACAAGACACCCTTACTTGAGATCCAGGGAATCTCAAAACATCCGAATCTTCACTGCAGTAGACATCAATGCTCTTCCAACACCATCTAAATCTTACTCCAAAAGAAACATCTTCAGAATCATCTATGGAAACTGCAACTCATCACACAGCTATTCCTTCCTAAAGCTATCAAGATACCACCACTTGCTTCTCCTTAACGGACAGATTCAACTTTTAGAAATCCCGCTCACTTGAGAGCGAATCAACCTCACACTCCAAGAATATACTCCAATTCTTGCAAATACTTCCTCTGGACTCAAAAAAATCCTTTCAACAGTCTACACAACTTATACGAAACAGTATTAGATCTACAATTTCGATAAACACCTCCAACCACAATATATAAGCCTCAACCAATAGTGGTAGTCGTGTTCCACACACTTCTACCTTATCTACCTTTATAGCCTATGTTGGAAAATCCGAACAGATAACCCAACAGATTAGGTGGTTATATATATATATATATATATATATATATAAATTACAAGTACGCTCTCTCAAGATAGACATCACTCCAGAGCCTAGGTATTCACTCAACCTAATGCTCTGATACCAACTGTAGCGACCCGACTTTCCACTCCCGGATAATCGCATCACCAATTAAGAAAGAAAGGGATAGAAGAAGAAAAGAAAGAGAAGAAAGAGAAAACAACACTTTAGAATCTCACAGCGGAACGATTTAAATATAATATAGAACATATACATAGTATTATATACATCAGAGTACACAACTAAACATCCCAATTTAGACAATTATAACATTTTATCTAATACAATACAAGACATCATACAGAATAACACACAGCGGAATCTCTAACCATATATCTACACGCTGAAGCCTCCTGCTCCATAGCTCCTCAAGATTTCGTCAAGAGATAACCTGAATCACTTGACTACTCATACATAATATGATTACCCAAGAGATTAATAAAACAGAAAATAAACACTCGGGTCAGACAGGGGTCTGGTGTGAGTAAACGGTTTAAGATTGCTTAACTTTAGAAAATCCTATGAAAAGAAAAGGTATCACGTAAGACTTCCCACATATAAACATGGAAAAGCTTTTACCTTACGCTAACCAAAACATTTGATAGGAAATCCAGTGATATTATAATAGTGTTTAGGGTTTTCAAATAAATAAGAAATAGCCGAAATTGTTACATTATTAAATTCCAGCTACTAGCCACAAAAGTGGGTAATACAAACAAAACCGTAGGGTCTCGTAGGGAAAATGGGTTTCCATCAATGGCAGGGCTACTGGGGTACCGCCCGTCACAGTACGTGGCCTAGATCACCGTACTGAGGATTACTCCCACTCCCCTGCAACACAAAGCCGGGACCATTCCTTACTGAACAGTCCCGAACAAGACCACCCCGCAGTTGGCTGCAGACCAACTGCCCACACAGCCGAAATATAAAGGGACTTCTAGACAGGGATGTATCTTGCTCTCCAGTGGGAGCGACCCACGAAGCCTTGCTGCACCTCCCCTGTTTTAGCCATTCCCGGTTGATGAGGCTTGAGGCTGCGATTACCTTTATAGGACCAATTATCTTAGAATGTTCATCGTCCGCCTGACGATGTTCTGAAAGCATTCAATCCATACAAGTTCGTTCCGGGTTCGAACGAAACCAAAGGCACTATCTCGTTGCACTCATTTTGGAATCACCCTCAGAGTCAACGACCGTAGCCCTTGCACTCTAAATCTCCATCTCGAATCTATAAGCACTATTCCGTCAAACTCATTACGGAATCACCCACAGAGTTATACTGACGTATAGCCCTTACACCTCGAGTCTTCACTCGCTCCGCTTGGATTAACGACCTACGTTTAATTGGAATCGATGTGGTTTTCGGATATCCAAATATGGAAACCCAATCCCGGTCTCATCGAAACCAAACGCCATTTTAATGTCGAAGTTGTACTTAAGGGATTTAAACAATAGATATTTCAGAAAATATCACTTAACACAAATGAATGTTCCATATTACACACATAGATAAGCATCTATTATCACATGCATCTATACATATCACAAAGTAGCATATATATCACATTCAGATATAGCATATTCACATCATCACTCGTCAATCAATGTCATCCATCAACAACCAATTTCATTAACTCATCCAATGATATATATATATATATATATATATATATATATATATATATATATATATATCATCCAATCATTAATCATTCATAAACAAATTTGATTCAAACTTGATTAAATTAATTAATCTTTAAATTTAATACTTGGATTATCTTCAATCCATTTTACTATTCATTAATTAATTACAAATTAATTAATTAACTAACATTACTCAATTATCCATTTTAATTAATCCTCCCTGATTAATTATTACTTAATTACTTTAAGTAATTCTTACTTAATTACCATATTAATTAATCATCCTGATTAATTACTCCAAATTATACTAAGTAATTATCTCTCAGTTACCTTCTAAATTAATCAACCTTGAATAATTATTCTCTAATTATTCTAATAATTATTCCTTAATTATCCTTTGATTAATTACACCTGATTAATCACTTTTAACTAATCACACCTGATCAATTACTCCTAATTAATCATACTTAATTAATTACTTTTAATTAATCACCTTTGATTAATTACTTTAATTAAATTTAGTAATTAAAACTAAATTATAAATTAATTATTCTTAAATTATTAATTAACAATTAATTAATTATTTCCATTAATTAATGATTACTTTATTAATTATAATCTTAATTAATTACTTAACAAGTAATTAATCATATAATTAGTTACACTTAATCCTTTTATTAATTAATCATTAATCAAATAATTTAAACCTTTAATTAATTATTAATTAATTCTTTAATTAATAACAAAAGTGATTAATCCTTAATCACATTTACTTAATTGCTTTTCATAAAGTAATTAACTCTTACTTAATTACCTCTGGTACTTAACCACTTAATTACTTTAATTACTTCACAAAGAAATTATACTTAATCAACTCCAAAGTGATTATCTTTAATTAATCACAAGTTAATTATTTAATTAATTATTTAACTTAATCATTTAAAATTAATTAAATGAGTCTTAACTTATTATATTATAAAGATTCTTAATTAAGAAAACATTGTCTTAATTAAATCTTTATATTAATCAATAACACTTATATAAATCATAATTGAGTTATCACAATTATTCTCACAATTATTTATCTTTAGAAAAATAAAATTCTAATTTACATAATATAGAATTTATTATAGTTGATTATCAAATTCTTAATCATTATACTTTATTTAAAATAAAATATAACCTTTAGAAATCAGTTTATAAACAAACACATTTAAATTAAGTTCTTAAATCTTTAAATCCTTTCCAAATTTATTTATTAAAGTTAATACAAATTTTATTTTAAAATCTACTTATTTTATTTTAAAACTTCCATATTTTAAAATATATAAACTTGTTTTAAACATAACTTTGAAAGAAAATTCAATTTGAAACTTGTTTAACCCTTGTTTTAAAAACTTAATTTCTAAAATAAAGTTTCCCTTTGCATTAACAACTTAAACAACTCGTTCTACTCATGAATACTTAATACCCGAGTAAACCCCTACCCAAACCCGATTAACCTTCTCCAAAAACTCGCGTCAACCCCGATACTAACCCGTGCTTCCCACCTTCCTTCATGCTTCGAGTCAGAACGTCAAAAACACGCTACATTCTTCGAGTCCCCACCTTCTTCTCCCACTCCCCATTTCCAGATGCACAAAGCCGTGCACATCAACGTGCACGACCAACCTCGCCAACGACGAACCCCTCTCCGGTCATCCCCAAGTCGACTTCAACTTCGACATCAACATACTAAACCCAGAAAATCCAAACTCGATCGAGAACGAGTTTTCAACCTTCAACCCAAACTGTCTGAAGCAGCGTCACCAGAAAACCCAATATCCACGGCAATCCAAACTTCGAGAAACCTCGCCACCACTGCCGTAACTTCCCCACGTCGCCTCGCACCCATAGCTCCACTCGCGACAGCCTCCGGTTAATTCACATGGCCGCGAACCCAACAGAATTCATCGACCTAAAAACAGGTACTAAAACCCTAATTCTTCTATTCATGATCAACTCGATCCATAATAAATTCAAATTCCATTTTCCCATAATCACCATTATCCCCTACTCCTTCATGCTCAAAGACAAGATTCAATTCGCCACCGTTCGCCATGAATCGACCAATATGCCCAAAAATGAAAATCCCTGAATTCTCTTAAACTAACAAAGTAAAAATCATGTTTCAAAACCTAAAATTCATGATTTCCTAATGGTAAACCAATTATAATACCAAAACTTGAATTTGAATACAAAAGTTTCTGACCGAAATTAAAGGTTTACTGTAAATTTCAAATTACCAAGCCATTTATACACTTTAAAAAAAATCTATAAATATTTTTTTGAGAAAGATTACTTGCTTACAATCAACTTCTGTTTGCAACTCTAGGTCTAATTCGAATTCAAAGTCAAGTTATTGGATTTTATTTATGAAATTGTAAACTTGTTCTTTACAGATACTAAAGAAGCGTTATACAGGCAATCAAATATCATAAATCCAACATGCATTTAACATTAACTGAAGTATTCAGGTAATATCACAATATTCATTCACAAAAACAACTTGAAATCCAGGGTTTTAAACTGTTTTTAAATTCATTTACTCACCTTATCAAAGAACAGAGCAGAATACAGAACTGCATGTTCCCAGGCTCAGATATTCACTGCATGTTGATTTTATTACTTGATTATCTTTAATTCCTTGAATAAACTTGCATGTTGAATTTTAATCTTGCAGCTGAGCATTCGAATTGTTGAAGTTTACATCATGCTTGCCTCAGATTTTGAAAATCCAGCATTTTTCTTTCAAGTTTCATCTTCCTTGTTATATCCAGATTTCTTTGCAGTTTTCATTTTTTTTTATATTTGTATTCATTTTTGAATTGAAAGAGTAAAAGAATTCTCTTGCTGAAAATAAACTCATCCTTTTATTTTACAATTTAATTTTAAATTAAATTATTAGGGAGGAAGACATTTGTCCCTTAAATGTTATAAGGATCTTACACTTGTTTTTAACCCATTCTAAATGTTTACAAATGTCCTTACATAAACTAAAATGTTTACAAGTGTTTTATAAGTGTTATTTAAATGTTTTATTAATGTTTTACAAATGTTCTTTTATCTTTAATAATTTATTTAAGCCTTATATATATATTTATGTAATGTTAGATAAAAATGTTTTCATCATATAAAAATAAACTTTAGGCCTTCATTATCTTAAAAACAAATTCATATAGGCATTTTAAATAACTTATATTTTAATCAATTTAATTTTATCATTTGTTTATAAATTGAGAAACTTAGTTTAACTCCTTATATAAATTTTTAAAACAATTTTATCTTATTAAAAACAAAAGCTAAAATATATGTTTATAAAATAAGAAATTAACTTTATTATTTAAAATTTAAACTTCAAATATCATTTCAAAGACATTAAATCAAATTAACATTTCAATTTACAAATTATATATTTATTAAGGTTTGCAAAAACCCTTGTTAAATTTAAATTAATAATTTTCCTATTTCAAATATATATACAAATATATACACATTTCAAATAGAAACATTCTAATATTAAATTTATTAATTTCCATATTAAATTTTAAAACAAATCTCAAATCACAATATATACATTAATATATATTACAATTTGAATATAAAATTTTATTACATTAAAAACTTCTTATTTACCAAAATAAATATTTCCAAATCAAATTATTATAAACTTCTAAAAGAATTAACTTGCCTATTTATAATGTTAAGAAAAAGGTTAATAGATATTATCAAATTTTTATCATTAATCTTTAAAATAAATTTAACTTGTCAATTTATAATATAAAACGATCAAATCAATTTAATTATTATCAAATATTATTAAATTGATATTGCTCAAAATTCCGGGTCGTCACAGTGCAATTCCATGGTGTGCCGAAGAGCATTGTGAGTGATCGAGGCCCTTTATTCACTAATGGGTTTTGGAAGAGCTACCTAAGGCATCGAGGATGGAGCTGCATCTTAGTACAGCTTATCACCCTCAACCGGTAAGCAGATTGAGTGAGTGAATCGCATATTGGATGATCTTTTGCGAGTTTGCATTCTGGGTTTTGGAGTCTCGTGGGACAATCACTTGCATTTTGTGAAGTTTTCATACAATAATATTTATCGGTCTAGTATCGATATAGCACCATTGTAAGAATTGTATGAGGCGATGGTGTAACGTATCTTCATGTTGGTTGGAAGTGGTCAAGAAACTAATACTTCAGCTTGATATGATTAGAGAGACCATGGAGAAGATTGAAATCATTCGTCAGAGAATGAATGCGGATAGGTAGAAGAGCTATGTTGATAAGAGACGTAGAAATTTGAGGTTCTATGTCCGTGATATGGTGTTTATGAAGATTTCTCCATTGAAGAATGTTGTTCGAGTTGATAGTAAGGGAAAGTTGGCACCGAGATTCATGGGTCCTTTTCCAATAGTAGAGAGGATTGGGAACCTCGGGTTAACTTACCCCAGAAGATGGTGGGCATCCCAGTGTATTCCACATCTCTCACTTATGAAAGTTTATGCACAACTCGGGTGGGACGATCGCATCAGATCAACTTGATGATATCGAGATTAAATTAGAAGCTTCGAGACTTGATTGACCAATTCATATTGTCGGTCTGAAATGACACAAATTAGAAGGAAGACAATGGAGTTAGTGATGGTTTAACGGGGTGAAGTAAAGGCGATTGCACATGGAAAACCGAGGACAACATGAAGGCCGCATATCCAGAGTTCTTTGCATGGTAAGGCATATTATTTATCATATTTTCTTTCACTTTTGTTGTTATATAGGATAGTTTTGTATCTCCCATGCTAGGATAGGTATATGTATATTATTAATTGGATGGCTACCAGTTTAATACGTTTGATGGTTGCTTATGATTGGTAGGCATGTGGGATAACTATGGTTGACTATTCTTTCATTTGTTTGGCGATTTCAGAAGCAAAATTTCTATGGGGGAAGAGTGTAACAACTTTCATTTTACCTATTAGTGGATTTTAAAATATTATAAATTAACTTATATGAGGTCGTATGACTCTACAATTTTAGGAAATGACTAGTAGAAACATATTCCATGTTTCATATTTTTATCAGATAGTTTGACCTTAAAAAATTTATTGTAACACTCCCATTTTTACTTAATTAATTAAAATAGAAATTAAATACTAAATAATAATCAACGAAAAACATAATTTTTGAAAGTCGTAATTTGGCTACGAAATGTACACCATTGTGTTTGTGGTGATTTTATGATCTATTTCTATATATAAACTTCTTCGATTGGAGTTCAAATGAAAAAGTTATTAGCGTTTGAATTTTTGTAGCCAGAAATAAATATATATGTAGTTAAGGAAATAATTTGAAATTATTTAACGCCATTCAACTTAACTGTCATTAAAGTTTAAGAATTATAAATAGGGGATAAGATAACGTTGATTAACGTCAATTGGATATTAAAGGTAAGAAATCAACGTAATAAGAAAACGCACCAAATTCAGCAAACCAACACTACCCAGATTGACCGTGACCACTCCTAATTCGATCATGGATGGTCGATCTAGGGGACTGAACGGTCGACCTGTGACTTTTTGAATGCGGCAGTGAGGTTTGACCGTGTGGCCCAGATCTAATACAATTTCATTCGACGGTCAGCGCAGATTTGAACCCCTACAAATTAGGACCTAGAGATTCACTTCCAACTCATTATTTTTGTAATGAGCATGGAACCTCTACCATTATCCTTTCCTCCCCAAAATTTATAAACACACAGAATTAGATCTTGATTGCATGGATATACTTAGAGAAGAGTAGAATAGAATAGAGGACAGGAAATAGGTTCAAATCAAGTTGCTACATCAAAGGTAAACTTTATATCTTGTCCCAATTAATAAATCCGAATCTCTTTTCTCCAATCCAAATTACAATAGACATTTATAAATGTTATTTGTGGATCCAAATAGGGAGTCAAAAGTGGAGAATACTGATAACGTAGTTTAGATCCGAATTAGATCTAGATGTGACGACCCACATTTCGAAAGGTTTAAATCGACAATAATCCGCACATGTCCGACTAAAATAATCTTGAACATAGATAATCAATGGGGATAATTAAGAAAAATAAGAAAAGAAGAAGAAAAAAACACAGAATCTCACAGCGGAACGATAAAACGTAGTAATCAAATAAACAGTTCATGAAGTTGTTTACTATACATTCGATTATAATTTATACAACATTTATCATAGTTATACATATACAACAGAACGAATTATAATGCAGCCGACAACATGATGCAGGAATAATAATAGTAATAATATACCAAATCTTCATCTTCGTCCTTCAGAATAAATCTTCGATAAGCTGAAAACTCAGGGCTGACCCGAGCGTAATGAAAAGAGAAAACACTCGAGTCGGCACTAAAATATCCTTATGTAAGTCAAATCAATACCGCATATAACATGAGTGTGATAGCATTATAGATATTTATGGGATTTCACATCTCCTATAAAATGTATAACGTGCGTGCAATAACACAAGAGATGTTATGAGATTTTCCATCTCTTAAGGATCCATCAAAATATTTATATGTAGTAGAATATGCTACATATATATTGTCTAATCAATAAAATAAATATTTTTCTTAGTTTTAAGGCTTTACATTAATCCACCTTAATGCGTTTCTAAATATTGTCGTACAGTTTGCATATAAAACACCAGTAAATCATCGGTGGATAGGGATGCACCGTAATATGACAACACTAAACCAAAATCGTAGTGGTCTCGTGTAGGGATAAAAGTATGACAAGACACGTGAGGCAATTCCCAAGGTAGGATACTACTAGTTTACCCTTCCCGGTTGGTGGTAATGCATCATAGCCATGATCGCCCACCGCGTCCAACACTCCCATAATCCAAAGGTGCGCACCTGTAACGATCCGATATTTTCAACCATTCGCATCCACACATGTCGGACTTGAATTTTTCAAAATACCAAATTGTAATTTAAATTTGGAAAAACACAACATAAATAGTAAATAAATCATCACGGATCATAGACACAGAGTAATAAAATGTAGCGGAAGTAAAGAGATCGTAGTTTATGAAGCTACTATATAAATACATCAAAGTTAACAAGATACAACAGAAGTTCAATACAATAATCAAGTACAAAGCTGAATATATCATTGGAATCAACTAGATAACTG
This sequence comes from Allium cepa, assembly GCA_030765085.1. Taxonomy (NCBI): domain Eukaryota; kingdom Viridiplantae; phylum Streptophyta; class Magnoliopsida; order Asparagales; family Amaryllidaceae; genus Allium; species Allium cepa. The sequence goes on along the minus strand of CM060938.1, from coordinate 440,813,713 downwards.
GAATCAACTGAATACTGATGTGACGCCCCACTCCGAGAGCCTCGTTAACAAAGAGTATTATATAGATAATACTGTCGGCTAACGTGGACAATAGAGTATAATGGAAGCGACCATGTGCAATCTTACCTTAACTATTCACTAAATATGTCGAAAAGTAGAGACACATTAAAATTCGACCTATTCAATAAATATTTAAAGCAAAACTACAATGGCTATAGGATCTATCAAAAGAAAATATAACAACTCAAATGTAATATACATCACAGAACAGTCAATCATAATATACACATACACAACAGAGTATACAAAATAATACATGTCAAGTGGTACAGGAGACCACAATATACAGACGAGACGAAAGAGTATAAATTAGAGTTATAACAGATAAGGACTACAAAAGACGCTATAACAAAATGAAGCTAGCGAATAGTCCATGCGGAAGCAAAATAGGCTAAGTCTCCAAAAGCACCTAACCAGAAACATCTCGGTCTGACCCGAGTATAAAATACCCGGATCAGTCTAGATAACAAATCAGTTAGATAAACTGAACACTAATAAACCTGCAAGGTCATACAGTATAATAAATATCTCTAGGGGAGATAACACAATCATCAACAAGAGATGAATCATATAGAACAAGCCTCATATCATCGGCAACATATAGAAACAAAGGATACAAACATCCCAAAACAAGCCAAAAGGCAATAACAAATACCCATAAGGTATACAAGTTCCATAAGGTAATCGCTATACTCCATGCGGCTCACAAAGACCAACACCGAAGGGCGATACCAAGGGAATATACATATCAATGAAACATCATAAAATTTGCTCGAGCTCAGTACTGTACAAACAAGGATCCATGAGCCCGAAGACTCCAAACCCAAGTATCACCCATGCGGCACATAAGGCCAACATCAGAGCGAAACTATATAGGGCAACAAACCCGAAGGCACACACCCGAAGGCAACATACCCGAAGGCAACAAACCTAGGGAGACAGTCCGAAGACACTATCCCAGAGGCAACAAACCGTAGTGGTGAAGGTCGAAGACCCAGTACTGGACACCACTAACTGGCGGAATGTGTCACAACTCTCGAAAAGGAATCCGAAAAGTGTTAACGTATGTCCCATAACCACTCGTTCGCACTAAACGGTTTACTATCTGTCAGCCCCTTTCACACTCAAAGCAGTACAAAGTTTACCTCATATCATCGATAAACCAAACCCGAAGGTCAAAACAATCAATCGAATAGGTCAAGGATTAATCGGAAGGATAAACGCACAGATTCATGGTCCGTGTTTTGCCCAACCATTTAATCACCCTCCCACTCCGTTCGAAGTGAGAAAGTGTGTGTGTTTTAAATAGAATTTATAAATTAGAGAAACGAACTTTTAAATGCGATTCGAGAAATTATTTCATAAAAACCCGTGGATTAAAATTAAAAGGAACCATCAAAGTCAAAACAATTGATAATCATACATAGGATCATCATGAATCAATTCAAATTGAAAATTCAACCCCAAAAGGCAAAGTGGGCTGAAACAGCAGGTTCAGTCGACTGAACAGAGTTTTTCAGTCGACTGACCCTGTGCCTGGAAATTTTCTAGGTTCAGGAAACTTTCTGTTTCCAGGTTCAGTCGACTGTGCAGAGCTTTTCAGTCGACTGAATCATGCCTGGAAACTCTCGGGTTTCAGGTTCAGTCGACTGAACAGAGTTTTCAGTCGACGAATCATGCCTGGGCTGTTTTCCAGCCTTATTCAAATGAAGAGAAAACTCTTCCAAAATGCAATCGGACGAACATTGGCTCTAAGGGCTTATGCCAATCGACAACCCGGCCCTATATGTTCCTCGATGCATCACCAAAACATGATTAAAACATCAAAGTTAGGATTTCAAAGATTTTAACCCAAAACACTAAAAATTGGATTATTCCTCAATTCAACCCAAACCAGATGCAAGTGCATATGAACAAGGTGTTAGGAATTCATACCTAACATCAATGAAATCAAGAGAAGTAGATGTGAGTTCAAAACTCACCTTTTTACACAAAACAAAGAAGATGAAGAAGCACAATTGCAAGGAATCAACCAACTACACTCCACTTCAACACTACAAGCTTCAATCTAGAATCAAAGAAAGTATTTCCTAAGTTAGGGTTAGGAAAATTACAGAAATTGAAGAGGAGAAGAGATGGAGAAGATGGAGATGAACTTACCAATGGATTCTCTTTGATTCTTGGAGCAAGAATCAAGCTACAAAGGAGAAACTAGGGCTTGCTAATTTCTATTTCTCTTTCCTTTCCCCCATTTCAGTTTTTTTTAGTTTGAAAAAGAAATGAAATGAAGATGAAATGAAGAGAAGGGTTGAGCTAGGGGGGTTAAGTGGGCTGGTGGGCTGAACCCAATCCCAAACCCAATAGGAAAAGTAGCCAAAATTTCACAAACTCCAAACATATCAAAGATTATACTCAAAAAGATCGCAAACGCCATTTTGGAACCAATGGAGGTGGTTTCGAGTACCAATTCGGCCATTTGCAGAAAGTAACATTTCGGACCCCAAAATCCGAATAACGATGCTATATTTAAATCAAACATTTAAATATAAAATCGTTAAATATGCGGGTTGTTACAGATCTCCCCTCCTTACAAAATTGCGTCCCCGCAATTCCTAGAGACGATATTTGTAACAACTACATAAAAAGAAAGAATAAACTTTAGACACAGAAATAGACTTACCATTACGAAGCAAGGATAGAAAACCTGGATAAGATCGCTCGATATACTCTCTGGTTTCCCAAGTACAGTCATTGGGATTAGCGGACCATTGAACTTTAACGAGCGGCACATCCTTGTTCCGAAGGTGTCGCACCTCCGTGTCAAGCACGCGAATAGGTTGCTGTATAAAAGATAAGTCCTGTGAGATCTCAAGCTCTTGCAAATCAGGAGAATCAATTACAGAATCCGATTCTCGAAGACACTTTCGAAGTTGCGAGACGTGAAACACGTCATGAATGCCAGATAAATGAGCTGGAAGTGAAACTCTATAAGCCACAGGGCCAATACGTTCAGTAATAGAAAACGGTCCTATATAACGAGGAGCCAATTTTCCAGTCGCACTGAAACGCATAACCCCCTTTCAAAGGAGAAACACGAATAAAAACAAGATCGCCGATCGAGAACTCGAGAGGCTTCCTACGGTTGTCCGCGTAGGATTTCTGGCGACTCTGTGCCTCTTTCATCCTCAATCGAATAAGATCAATCTTCTCAGAAGAATGACGAACAAAGTCTGGGCCAAGAATAAGCTTCTCCCCAGATTCCAACCAACATGAAGGTGATCGACATGGCCTTCCGTATAAGGCTTCGAAAGGAGCCATACCGATACTAGACTGAAAACTATTGTTGTAGGAGAACTCTACAAGAGGTAGGTGATCCTCCCAACTACCACCGAAATCAAAGATACAAATACGGAGAAGATCTTCCAAAATACGATTCACCCGTTCAGTCTGTCCGTCAAACTGCGGATGATAAGCTGTAGAAAAATTAAGCTTTGTTCCCAAAGCTTGCTGAAGACTCTTCCAAAAATGACTCGTGAATAAAGGATCACGATCACTCACAATAGAACTAGGAACACCGTGAAGTCTCACGATTTCCTTGACATACAACTTAGCCAAATGCGAAGCTGTCCTATTAGACTTAAGAGGGACAAAATGAGCAGACTTGGTGAGGCGATCAACAATAACTCAAATACTAGAATGACCTGATCTCGAACGAGGTAGGCCGTCAATAAAATCCATAGAAATTTGATCCCATTTCCACAATGGAATCTCAAGAGGTTGAAGAAGTCCAGAAGGACGCTGATGTTCGGCCTTCACACGTTGACATGTCATGCAGTTGCTCACATAACTCGCCACATCGCGCTTCATGCCTTCCCAATAATAAAGACGACGCATATCGGCATACATCTTACTACTACCGGGATGAATGGTATACTTAGAACGATGGCAATCATCAAGAATGTCATGCCTAAGTGCAAAATCAGAAGGCACAAAAAGACGGTTCTTCTTACGAAGACACCCATGAGAATCAATGCTAAAATCTTGCAACGCCTCATCACAAGATTCAGACTCACAAAGCTGAATAAAATGCAATAAATCAGGATCACGCCGCTGAGCATCGGCAATACGATCCACTAAAATAGGTCGAGCTCCCAAACTAAATAATAGAATAGGAGAACCAGAAGATGAACCTCGATCACGAATTTCACAAAAAGATAGAGTCTCAAGAATATTCCATTCGGCAAGCATCATAGAAATAACAGCCGAATGTTTGCGACTAAGCGCATCTGCAACACGATTACCCTTACCAGGGGTAAACTGGATATCAAAGTCATAGGAAGCAAGAAACTCGAGCCAACGCTGTTGTCTCATATTGAGTTCCTTCTGAGTAAACAAATACTTCAAAGATTTATGATCGGTATAGAGAATGAAGCGCTCGCCCAATAAATAATGTCGCCAAATCTTCAAGGCAAAGACAATGGCGGCTAACTCAAGATCATGAGTGGCATAGCGAACTTCATTCGGACGCAGTTGCCTAGAAGCATAAGCAACTACCCGATCTCTCTGCATAAGCACAGCACCGAGACCACTACCACACGCATCGGTGTAGACAACAAGATCATGATTCCCTTCGGGAACCACAAGAATAGGAGCATTAGTGAGAATTTCTTTCAATGTCTGAAAGGAAGCTTCACACTTGTCGGACCAAATAAAACGAATGCCTTTCCGAGTAAGGCAAGTGAGAGGAAGCACAACACGGGAAAAGTTCTTAATGAACCGTCGGTAATAACCCGCCAATCCAAGGAAACTACGAATCTCATGAACATTCTCAGGCCTCTTCCAATTCTGGATGGCTTCGATCTTTGAGGGATCGACAGAAATGCCATCGGAAGATACAACATGGCCTAAGAACTTAACCTTATTCTCCCAAAAGCAGCACTTGGAGAATTTGGCTTTAAGCTGATGACGACGAAGAGTACTCAAGACAATTCTCAAGTGATTAGCATGCTCAGCTTCAGACTTAGAATAAATAAGGATATCATCAATGAAGACGAGAACAAACTTATCGAGATATTCCCGGAATACCCGATTCATGAGGTCAACAAAGAAAGCAGGAGCGTTCGTCAAACCGAACGGCATAACGAGCCACTCAAAGGAACCATAACGAGTGCGGAAAGCGGTAAGAGGTATGCTATCCTCCGCGACTCGTAACTGATGAAAACCTGTGGCAAGGTCAAGCTGAGAAAAGACCTTGGCACCACTCAATAGATCGAACATATCATCGATCCTAGGCAATGGATACCTATTTCTAATGGTTAACTCGTTAAGTTTGCGATAGTCAATGCAAAGCCTAAGAGTTCCATCGGACTTCTTCACAAAAACGACCGCGGATCCCCACGGAGAAAAACTGGACTGAATCAACTGCTTGGACTCGAGCTCTAAAAGCTGCTTCTTGAGTTCCTCATTTTCCTTTCTAGACATCCTCGTGGGAGGACGACTAACTGGCTGCGCGCCTGGAATGAGATCAATGCGGAACTCAATTGCCCGTTTGGGTGGCAAACCCGAAACAGGTTCAAAAACATCAGAAAAGTCACAAGCAATAGGAATACGAGATACATCATCACCATCTCGCGAATCAAGAGAATACAAAGCCATCTCGGAATTATCCACATCCCGAAGAACAAGAGATAACTGAGAAGGTGAATCAGGATGACAAAGATATAAGATTCTCTCGGAACAAATAATCCTGGCATCGTACCTCACTAGCCAGTCCATACCAAAAATCATATCAAAACCCAAACGAGAAACAACGTGCAGATTCGCACGGAAAGAAAAGCCACATAAAACAATCTCAATATCATCACAAAGCAAACTAAGGGTCGCGGATCCCCCAATAGGATTCGCAATCCTTAAAGAAGTAACCATACAAGAAACATCCAAAGATAAATCATCCACAAGCTTCTTCGATACGAAAGAATGTGAAGCACCCGTATCGAAAAGAACTCGTATACTATGATCATGAAATAGAATTGAACCCTCCAAAATAGATGGAGTCATACCTTTGGATTGAGAAGGACCTCCAGAAGCATTAGCCACATTGAGCTTGCCAGATTTTGCATTAGCAAGAGCAGCAGGACAAGCAGAAACATGATGACCTTCCTTCTTGCAATTACGGCAGAAGAGAGGTTTTGGACAAGCTCGAATAATATGATCCGGAGAACCACAATTAAAACACTTTCGAACGAAAGGTGTTCCGGAAGATTGAGGCTGAGAGCTAGGACCACCAGTCTTCTTCTTCTTATAAGGAAAAGGCTTCTTCTGAATTGGAAACTGCTTCTTGTTGGGGTTTCTGGAAACCTCAACATCACTATCACACTCCTTCTCGACGGTCTCGAGATGAAGCGCCGAATCAACCAATTCCTCAAAAGAAAGTTTAAGCTGGAGCAACAAGGACTTCTTAAGATATTTCTTAAGGCCAGAAACAAACTTCAAATTCTTCTTATAAGAAGTGCTGATGAATTCAAGACCATACTGAGATAAAGCCTCGAACGATGCGACATACTCAGAAACAGAAGATTTCCCTTGCTTCAACTCAAGGAAGCGACGGGTCAATAAAACTTTTTCAGATTCAGGAACGAACTTGAGTTCAAATCGTCCCCGAAACTGAGTCCAAGAAAGAGTAGACTCATCAATTTCAGCTACAAGAAGCTCATACCAGTTAAGAGCATGCTCTTGTAATAAGCTAGAAGTTACAAGAACTCTATCATGGTCAGAAAGATCCATGCGAGAGAAAATATGCTCGCACGTGCGAAGCCAAGCTTGGACTTCAAGAACAGACTCGGAGCCCTTAAACGGCTTTCCTCCAAGATGAGCAAAATCACTGCACTGACGTGCAAAAGCAGACTTGCGAGGTGGAGACACTCGAGGAGGAACGAGAGGCTGAGTGCTCCTAAACAAATCCAAAAATTGATCGGCAGACATATATACGCCATCCGGATGCGAGCCACTAGATTGCCCAGCATCCGAACGTCGACCCCTGCCTCTTCCAGACATAAGCTGAAAGTAAGATAAGAACAAGATTATTCACAAGGTAGATATTACAATATGGGATACTACGGAATAAATGCATTCCTAGACGTATTTCCAATATCTATCTAACCTTGATGGAATAAAGAGACACGATGATTCAAGGATCTGTATCACTTGTACACTTTGATGTACCATAATATGTGCATCTATTCTGTGTTTATCACATTTTGTTCTGAACTCAGCTCCGATACCACGCTGTGACGCCCCACTCCGAGAGCCTCGTTAACAAAGAGTATTATATAGATAATATTGTCGGCTAACGCGGACAATAGAGTATAATGGAAGCGACCATGTGCAATCTTACCTTAACTATTCACTAAATATGTCGAAAAGTAGAGACACATTAAAATTCGACCTATTCAATAAATATTTAAAGCAAAACTACAATGGCTATAGGATCTATCAGAAGAAAATATAACAACTCAAATGTAATATACATCACAGAACAGTCAATCATAATATACACATACACCGATACACAACAGAGTATACAAAATAATACATGTCAAGTGGTACAGGAGACCACAATATACAGACGAGACGAAAGAGTATAAATCAGAGTTATAACAGATAAGGACTACAAAAGACGCTATAACAAAATGAAGCTAGCGAATAGTCCATGCGGAAGCAAAATAGGCTAAGTCTCCAAAAGCACCTAACCTGAAACATCTCGGTCTGACCCGAGTATAAAATACCCGGATCAATCTAGATAACAAATCAGTTAGATAAACTGAACACTAATAAACCTGCAAGGTCATACAGTATAATAAATATCTCTAGGGGAGATAACACAATCATCAACAAGAGATGAATCATATAGAACAAGCCTCATATCATCGGCAACATATAGAAACAAAGGATACAAACATCCCAAAACAAGCCAAAAGGCAATAACAAATACCCATAAGGTATACAAGTTCCATAAGGTAATCGCTATACTCCATGCGGCTCACAAAGACCAACACCGAAGGGCGATACCAAGGGAATATACATATCAATGAAACATCATAAAATTTGCTCGATCTCAGTACTGTACAAACAAGGATCCATGAGCCCGAAGACTCCAAACCCAAGTATCACCCATGCGGCACATAAGGCCAACATCAGAGCGAAACTATATAGGGCAACAAACCCGAAGGCACACACCCGAAGGCAACATACCCGAAGGCAACAAACCTAGGGAGACAGTCCGAAGACACTATCCCAGAGGCAACAAACCGTAGTGGTGAAGGTCGAAGACCCAGTACTGTACACCACTAACTGGCGGAATGTGTCACAACTCTCGAAAAGGAATCCGAAAAGTGTTAACGTATGTCCCATAACCACTCGTTCGCACTAAACGGTTTACTATCCGTCAGTCCCTTTCACACTCAAAGCAGTACAAAGTTTACCTCATATCATCGGTAAACCAAACCCGAAGGTCAAAACAATCAATCGAATAGGTCAAGGATTAATCGGAAGGATAAACGCACAGATTCATGGTCCGTGTTTTGCCCAACCATTTAATCACCCTCCCACTCCGTTCGAAGTGCGAAAGTGTGTGTGTTTTAAATAGAATTTATAAATTAGAGAAACGAACTTTTAAATGCGATTCGAGAGATTATTTCATAAAAACCCGTGGATTAAAATTAAAAGGAACCATCAAAGTCAAAACAATTGATAATCATACATAGGATCATCATGAATCAATTCAAATTGAAAATTCAATCCCAAAAGGCAAAGTGGGCTGAAACAGCAGGTTCAGTCGACTGAACAGAGTTTTTCAGTCGACTGACCCTGTGCCTGGAAATTTTCTAGGTTCAGGAAACTTTCTGTTTCCAGGTTCAGTCGACTGTGCAGAGCTTTTCAGTCGACTGAATCATGCCTGGAAACTCTCGGGTTTCAGGTTCAGTCGACTGAACAGAGTTTTCAGTCGACTGAATCATGCCTGGGCTGTTTTCCAGCCTTATTCAAATGAAGAGCAAACTCTTCCAAAATGCAATCGGACGAACATTGGCTCTAAGGGCTTATGCCAATCGACAACCCGGCCCTATATGTTCCTCGATGCATCACCAAAACATGATTAAAACATCAAAGTTAGGATTTCAAAGATTTTAACCCAAAACACTAAAAATTGGATTATTCCTCAATTCAACCCAAACCAAATGCAAGTGCATATGAACAAGGTGTTAGGAATTCATACCTAACATCAATGAAATCAAGAGAAGTAGATGTGAGTTCAAAACTCACCTTTTTACACAAAACAAAGAAGATGAAGAAGCACAATTGCAAGGAATCAACCAACTACACTCCACTTCAACACTACAAGCTTCAATCTAGAATCAAAGAAAGTATTTCCTAAGTTAGGGTTAGGAAAATTACAGAAATTGAAGAGGAGAAGAGATGGAGAAGATGGAGATGAACTTACCAATGGATTCTCTTTGATTCTTGGAGCAAGAATCAAGCTACAAAGGAGAAACTAGGGCTTGCTAATTTCTATTTCTCTTTCCTTTCCCCCATTTCAGTTTTTTAGTTTGAGAAAGAAATGAAATGAAGATGAAATGAAGAGAAGGGTTGAGCTAGGGGGGTTAAGTGGGCTGGTGGGCTGAACCCAATCCCAAACCCAATAGGAAAAGTAGCCAAAATTTCACAAACTCCAAACATATCAAAGATTATACTCAAAAAGATCGCAAACGCCATTTTGGAACCAATGGAGGTGGTTTCGAGTTCCAATTCGGCCATTTGCAGAAAGTAACATTTCAGACCCCAAAATTCGAATAACGATGCTATATTTAAATCAAACATTTAAATATAAAATCGTTAAATATGCGGGTTGTTACAACTGAAATTAAAATAGATAGATGGATCTTCAAGTAAAGCTCCAACTCCGAAGGTGAGTCTCTAATGTTGTATCACTTAGTCTGACCCGAGCGTAAAGAAAATACACAAAACACTCGAGTCAGGACATACATACTTATACAATGTAAACCGACTCAAGTGAACTGTAATATAAGGTACAAGTAACTTAAAGGATGCTTGGGACCGCCCATCCTTTAAGGATCCGTTAAACTTTCTATATTATAATAATGTCTATAGTAAAATAAACTTACTTTTAAATAGCATTAAGGCTTTACATTTTCCACCTTAACATGTAATAGTGCCAGTAGTCTATACAGTACCGTAATACCTCCTGATCGGGAGGCTACCAGAGAATACTCCATAGGTACGACACAAATCAAACTCGTACAAGACTCGCTAGGGTAGGTGACACGGCACAACAATGCAACGTTAGGGTAGATATACCAATTACGCACACGGGCTGGTGGTAACGCGTAGTAGCTACTACCGCCCATCTCGAGCCACGCCTCCAAATTAAAAATCAAAAGTGGCCACCAAATCAATCTCAAAGGCTGAATATAATATCGAAGGAGTGTGTCAGATAAGAGGGGCTACCTCCTTGGCCCAAGATCGCTCATGTTTTAGCCACCTTAAGCCAATTCACGGGAGTCGGGTCCACGTTCATACCTCAAAGGACGTCGCCACCATCCTACTTCATTCTGGAATCTCCACCGCGCACACGGTTGTTAAAGTGGTTTTCGTTGTTGGCAGAGAGTATGACAACTTTCGATCCTGGTCTTTTTAACAACCAAACGTTATTATTACCCATGGATATATCTTTCACAATCATTTACACTTAAAAACCAAAGTATCATATCCATTTCAAAACTAAATACTATATTATTTCCTTTCAAAATCAAATCAATGTATCACTTCCCATTTCAAAAACCAAGGTAATAATATATCCTTTATATTCAAAAAAACCAAATCAATGTCCCATTTAAATAAAACCCAAGTTTCCAAAACACTGAATATTTTCTTCAATTTATTAAACTTGAATTATTCATTTAAATCACCTTAAACTAAACCACTTTATAAAGTCATATTCTTAAACCTTCCATTTCCAATAAGTTCCAAATTTATGTATTTAAAGACAATTCTTAATTAAATATAATTTCCAATAATTTCATTTCCAAAGCCATATTACTTCAAGTTATAACAACTCTGAAGCCAAACAATTTGAAACATATTTATTTAGACCATCTAAATTCAATGTCAATAACTACCAAACAAGATTCATTTAACCATTTAAATTCAATGTCAAATAATATTCATTTACAAGTTTATTCATTCGATTATAAACTTTCCAAAACATTGTATAGTTCAGCTACATTAAAATTTCAATTTTTAGCCAATTTAACTTATAAAAATCACATTTCCCACTTCAAAATATTCATTTTGGTATCATTTAACTTATGATTTAATAAAATAAAATTTTATCGATAAATATCCAAATTAAACTATAATTCATTTATTCGGTCAAAAACGCATTCTTTTACTTCTTTTATTTCAACAAATAACTTACCACTTTATTTTAAAATACCCACTTCATAAATAAGACTAAATTCTCATTTATTTACTTAACTTAACAATTTCAATTAAAACCAAATTTCCCGTTTATCAAGTTAAGTCATATTTTGAAAATACACTTTTCCACTTAAATCATAATTATTCAATTTCCAAACATTTTCATTTCATAAATATAGTAATTTATCATAGTAAATATAACGATCAATTTCTTTGCAAATTTATTCATTTAGGCATCAATTAAACTATGATTTCAGGCTAAATGCATTTATTACAAAATGTATAATTAAAACTGTATTTCAAATTTTCAATTCAAAGGACATCATTTATTATACAAACATATTCGTTTCATAAAATAAAAATTGATTGCAATTATCAGGCTAGACTTTAAAATTCCATATTAATTAACTTTAATTATTAAGTTATTTATCACAATTAAATCTCTTTAAATTACCATTTAAAACCAAATAAATATTTTTAAATTACATTCTAAACCAATCATCAACTTATAAAAATTTAACTTGCTGAAAGCCAATATCTCTTTATATTTTAAATCATTAAATCCAATTTCAATGTAAAATTTCATATTTTCTAAATATTCAAAATACTTGATAAATTTTTAGGAAAATATTACCTTAAAAATATTAACCATGGGCATGTATAATATTTTCTAGCCTAGGTCAAGTGATACGGATATATATCATTTCAATCTGTAATTTAAAAGAAAATCCGGTTTCTATCATTTCAAACCCGCAATCCCAAGTAAAATAAATACAATAAAAATCAATAGAATCACTCGAGCCTATCATTTCAGCCCATAATGATTTTTCCTTATCCTACAGTTCGTTCGGGTATGTATCATTTCAACCCATAGTGAAGAGGAACTTGCAATGTGATAACAGAAAATAAAAAAACAGTATAGCAAATAATATCATATCATATGAACAAATATATATAAACAGGATTTAGCATCATGTAATCACATCACAGGTATATATATGAATATAGCATATTAATTTATACAATTCACTTATCATCATTTCACAATAATATAAGTATGTAAGTCTAGAGTGATAACTCACCTTTTTCAAGCTAGAATTAACAAATTCAGAATAAAAATCCAAACTCCGCAAAGCACGAAAAAGCACGACAAAGAACAATGCAAACTTGAGTGGATGAAGAGTCAGATCCAAATCTTGTATGCAAACAAATATTACATACATAAGAATATGATTTAATACAAAAGAATAGTGGTTAAAACAACGGAAAAATAACGAATCAAAGTAGCATAACTTGCCTTAATCATTCAATGCCTTGGCTACACCACATACGGTTTCAACCATCATCTTGTGTTTCTTGGTCATGATGGTTAGAGGTGTGCTAGGAGAAGATGGAGGCCGAGCCTAGCTTGAAGGAAGATAAAGAAAACAAAATGAAAAAAAAGAGGAGAAGGAAGAAGGAAGCCATGACTTTAGATCTAACATATTTTTTCTTCACGCAAATGAATAAGATGAGGAGAAGAGAAACTTTGTATGTAAAAAAAAAAGAGAGAGAGCGGCGGCTAGGTTAAAGGAATGAACAACTAAGGTAAGAAATAAAGAGGCTAGGCAATAAAAGGCAAGAGTTGAATGGTTTGGGAAATAAAAAGGCAACAAATAACTTGATGTATTTATTAATATTTTTTCCTTTTTTTGCACGAAATGAAAAAGGAGTTTGAGGAACAATATGTACGTGAATTATGAGAAGAATTCACGGCTATGAATGTGGGAAGTAAGTGGCTATGCAAATGGAAAGGCAAGTAAAAAGAAAAAGGCAACAAATAAATAAAACAAGTAACCTATATCTCTTGAAATTTCTAAGCTATTATTAAAAATAAAATCAATCAAAAATCAAATAAATATATTCAAAGTTTATACAAATAAAATAGAAAATAAAAATTAGAGAAACAAACATAGGGGGAAAAATATAGAAAGTCATTGCATGTAAACACTATATTTTTTCTAATTTAAAAGTATAAGTTTAAATCCTCATTAAATCCATATATTTGATTTCTCAATTTTGTTATTGAATCAACTATTAACTTATCCTCTTATGGGTAATATTAACATTGGTTTATATATTAATACATTAATAACTTTCCAATTCATCCAAATTTCAATTTACATAGTAATTAATTTCATTTACCAACAATAATCCATTTTATTATAGATTACATTCCAATTAAATAAAAATTGCTTCCAACAATTTGATTTGGTTTAATTGCCATCTTTGTACTAGGTCCATTATTACCCTATATACCTAGTTACATTAGTTTTATATTCCATTATACTAGTATACTCCTTTTTTTGCAGAGCAAGCCGGTTTTATAGTGGACCGTCCACTTTTATTACGAAAATAATAAAGTTGAAGTACAGGAGTTAGGTAAAAGCACCTACACTACTAAGAAAAAATGGAAAAAATACAGCACAGGTATGTGGCAGACATGCCACAGTAACCATGAAGCTCACCAAGATCTATTCCTCCTCCGAGGAGGAAGAAACACCATCATCAACAGAAACCAAAGGGACATTCCCACAAAGTCCAGCATAGGGGCTGAAACGGATAGCAAGACATGGGTCGTAACCCATCATCAGAAGAGTAAATGAAAGAACGATCCCATGATAGATCAGCTAGCAAGTCAGAATTCCTACTCGCATTCACACCATCCAAATCAAGAACTAAAAAATCACCAGATGGTTTGTAATAAAGGCATCGAAGGTCCTTCTGATCATCGGAAACAAATCTGAAATATGAATCATTCACGGGCTAAATCTCACATCAGAAGTGAAATCAACCCAACATCTCTCAGACACAACCCAAACAACCCGGGCAGACTCTGTAGTAGCTAAAGGAATGGCTGAGGCACCACAAGATTCCACAGCAACTTAGGGGCGGTAGGAGAAGGAGGCATACCCAGATCAGGTTCAGGAAGGGGGGATCTAAGAAGCAGAAAAAGGCACCTTAGGAATCCATTTCCGGAGCAGGGGGCGAGGCAGAGGGATCTTTGGAGAAGCTGCGGAGGATTTTGTATGAAGGCAGGAGATATCCAGGTGACCAAAGGAGTGACATGAGAAACAGATATCTGGAACCCATCCATAGCGGACACGGACCTCCGCAACATGCCCAACAGCAAGCAGAACAGGAATAGTAGCAGGGAGAGGCTTGAAGGGGGCAATCTCAATAAGAGCCTTAGCATACATCAATTTATCTCGGGCAACCATATTAGACTCAAAGCATTTCAATTTTCCAACGTTGCAGGCTAACCAATTCAATCCAAGCAAAGGCTGAAGCGCCGAGGGAATCTGCGAAAAGTACGCCCAAACGGGGATGGAAAGCACCTGCTCACGTGCACTCGCCACAGTAGGAGACCAATGAGTGATAATAAAGGGTCTTCCAGCAAAAAAAGAAGGCTCGGCTCAAAGAACTAGCTGTCGATCCTCGGTCGAGGAAAACTTGAGATAATACAAGGAGTCAATCAGCTTAACATGCAAATTACCACGCAGCTTACAAGCCCTACGCAAAAACAAGGACGGATCACGAAGACGGTGATTAGGTTTCAGAAAGAAACTAACCAAATATTCAGACCAAAAATCAACTCCGGCTTGGATAACATTTGGAGGGGGAATCTTCAATCCATTCTCTTCGACAATGTCAAATTCAATTGGTGTGTACTCACCAGCATTTCATGGCAATGAATTGAATAAAGAAGACCACGTCTTTGGGCAGGATGGCGATGCTGCAGGAGGTCCAGGACGATCCGCAACAATGGGCAGATCGGGAGAAGCAACAGATTTGGACGCAACCATACAATCAGCACTGAATAATGTTTGAAAATCTGCATATGCATTTAAACAAACAGAAGGTGTGCAACGACCGGACACAACTGCCTTATCCAAGCCCACGTCACTACCAATCAGTCCTCCAATACCACACTCATTGACCAAGGCAAACGAATCATGGTTGCCCACATCACAGTTAGAATTCTCAAGGATACTCACATTGGCTCCAGGAGGAGATGGAAGACGCTGCAATCCAGACAAAGACGTAGGCGAACTCGCGCCCGATAGCTCACAGCCAGCAACTGGTAATTGACCATTCGTACATGGGCGAGCAACAGGATCAAGGTTTGAATGATTATAAGCTCGAAGTGGAGGAAAATCGCAGTTCAACAGAAGTTTAGGAAGAGAAACTCCTTCAGCAGTCATGGCATTATAACGGCGGCCAGATCTTGTCGAGGAGAGAGAGGGGAGACGCAAAGGAGGGGAATCAGAAGGAGTAGAGGACATGGACCGAAACAAGCGAGAAGAAGGGGGGAATCACGGAGGAGTCGAAGAAATCGCCGCCAGATAATATCACCAGGAAATGGAGGCCATTTAGGTTAATTTTAAAGAAAAATATCTTACTTTTCTTTTTATCTTAAATTTATATTAAATGTTACATTTCCAAAAGTGAAATCTTGTCAATTGTACACATTAATTAAGGTTTAAAACAAATTAATTAATTTAACTTAGTTCCATTTCTTTTACCAATTTATTGCTTTTTAAATAAATTTATGTTTCTATTTAATTCATACATTCACACCTCCCGTTACTGCATTAATTCTCATTAATGATATTAAAGATTTCCTATTCATTTTATAGACTAAATAGGCAACTTATAATAGCTGTTACCATTACCCTTTAATTTACACTTATATTTATTATATTCAACTAATTATTACAATTATCTAACTAATATTGAATTCATTCAATAACTATTAATTATACTAATTCATTTATTTATAAACTACTTACCCTTATTTACTTACATTCGAATTTATCACTCAAATATAATAGTTACAACTAAATTAATAGGCCAATTAAATAGTAACTTACAATCGTTACTATTACTTTATGTCACATTAATGAATTTATTATTGTTTACAAATTAAATGTTACAATTACTTAATTAACACTGATTTACTTCAATTTATATTAATCATATATTATCTCATTAATGACTCAACATTCACACTTGTGATTTCATTGTTCACAACAAATGTTACCATTTTATATACCCAATCTTTATTCAAGAGTCATTTATTTCATATTATTCCTTTTATAAATTTAAATGTTTGCATTAGTTTTCTACATTAATTTATAGCCAAATATACCAATTTTCATTACTTCACTAAATTGTAATTTCATTTCAATTGTTGCTAATTAGTTCAAGTTACCATCGTTTAATTTTTAATTAATAAGGGTTTTTTCTTCTTCTTTTTCACATTAAATTACCAAAACTTATTAACTTAACAAATTAAATTATTGAAAATTTTACGAGTCGTTACAGCACCAATCAATCACAATGTAAATCATGGTAATACGAAGAAGTGTGTCCGCTCGGGGTAGCTAGCCCACTTGACCGGTATGGCTCCTGTTTTAGTCATTTCAAATTGACACGTGTCAAGCCAATCCATCATCGTTCTCTTTCTTCAAACTCAGCAAATGACGCTAAATTCAACCACTTAGTTTTGGACCATCACTCTATGTACACAGTTGTCAAAGTGGTTCTGGTATCGACGGATATTATGCCCATATCCGGCCTCGGTCTTTTAACAACCAAACATCGTTTTACACATGGTTAGTACTCTTACATTTCGAAAACAATTCGTACTTGATATCAATATATCATATTCATTTTAAAATCAAATTCGTTTCGAAATCATCATATTTACTCAAAGTATACCGTTTCATTTCAAAATCATTTTCGCCTTAATATCTCGGTTTTAGTTCCAAAATTGTTTCAAGTTTCCATTTGGGTAATAACTTCATTTAACCCAATTCGTATTAAATCCATGATTTAAAAAAATAGACATTCTATCCTTCACCAGTTTGAATTTTTTTGCAAAGTAGTTTGAATAGTTTTGAAATAGTTAAAAATAGTTTAAGTGGTTAAAGTAGTTAAAAATAGTTTAAATGGTTAAAATATTTCAAAATAGTTTAAATGGTTAAAATAGTTTAAGCATTAAAATGGTTTATATTGCAAAACCATATGGAAAATCCAAAATAATTTGAATATTTGCAAAAGATAGATTTAAATAGTTTATATCAAAATAACTTATTTGAAAATAGTTTCAAAGTCAAACTGATTTAATTTTCAAATTTTTCTAATTCAAATCACTTTTAAATTTCCATTTCGATCTAATCGATTCAATTCCAATTTCATGTCGAATTTTACTTCGATTCCAAATTAATTTCGATGTCAGTTCCAAATTAATTTCGATACCAGTTTCAAACTAACTTCAATTACAATTCCAAAATAATTTCAATTTCAAATTTTAACCATTTCGATTTATATCAATTCCGAGTTCGATTTTCAAAACATCGACCCAAAAATCTTAAATCAAATTTATCATCGATACCCAGTTTGAAATCCAAATCCTTAAATATAATCAATTCCGAGCTCAATTTCGAAATAGTTCAATTTCCATAAATTCAATTTTTATTCCTTAAAATCAAATCATTTAAATAATTTCAAACTAAAATTTCTAAAAACGTTTAATTTAATCAATCTGGTGTCCGTATATAATTTTATATCATATGGCCAAGTGGATCATTTATTTCAATTTAATTTCAGGGATGGATATATATCATTTCAATCCAAAATACATGTCACTGGTATATATATCATTTCACCATATTTCTTAATTTATTTTTAATAATTCAATTTACAGTTTTATATACTGTAAATAATATACATGATATATCAAAATAAATAGAAATTAAAATCATTCAAAATATCAAACAATAGCATCCATCACAATCAATCATCCAAACAGTCAATATAATTTACAACAATTTCATAATTATTAATATCGGTATTTTTACCGGCAACTAAATTCCAATTTCAAATTTAACTGTCAATTTTAATTTCTACAGTTAATTCAGATATCAATTTATCCGTCAATTTAACTACCAAATAACAGTCAACAAAATAAATAACTTCATGATATCAATTTAACGAATATCGTAAAATTTTAGTACGTTGTGAGCGTTATAAAACACTCTTTTTTTTATTTGAAATTATTTTAGCTTCAAATATATTTCACTTCCGCAGACAATGTCGATATGATCCCAACACAAGAAAAGTACCCAAATCCAACCTCATGCACATAAGATACGATTTAATTAACAAAACTTATGATTAAAATAAAATTAACATAATAATCAACAAGTAACCTTCTCCCTTATGCTTATCTCCAACCGCACACGACTACGTTCTTCCCAGGCATTAAGTCGCGTCTGTCTTTTTTTCCTTTATTTCGTTTCTTTTTGTTTTTTAAAAAAATCAATCAAACGCCGTGTCTTCGAGCCGCCGCCCTCTCCTATCGCCAGTGCCTGCTGCACCTCCGGTCACGCACGAACCCCAAAACGGCCGCGAACGAAACAGCGAGCCAAAGCTTAAACTGCACGCTCGACTGTCGCCACACTGGCACTTCATGTCGCTGACCAAGGCGCCACCCAGTTAAAGTCTAGAAATCTTGAGCTTTCTTTCGCTTTTTTCTTTTTTTTTCTTTTTTTTAATAAACGACAAATCACGCCTGCAGCCTCTTCTTTATTCTTAAAACGTGTACCGGCCTTCTCTCCACCTTTAAACATTTATGCTACCCAAACTTCTTCTCTTTTCAAATGTCAGCACACTAGAACCCAAAACCAAGACAAACCCGTACATTCTTCTCCAAAAAAAAATATACATCATTCTCAAAACACAGGCCCAAACAGAGTCTTTCCCCTTCTTCTATTTCCACATGCGCATGTACACTTTCATCTCCTATCCCCATGCATGCTACTTCCTCTTCATTTCATGAAGGCCTGCTCTTCACGTTTCCATGCAAACCCCTTCATCCTATGCATGCAAGCATATCTATCACTCGCATTTCCACTTGAACGCACCATGCAACACACGTTCGTAGCCGCACACACCTTCAAGAAACTCACATTCCTCACGTTCCCCCAATTATGGCCACCACGACCTCCACAAGCCACCATTTCGAAAATGATGAGAACGGAAAATGTAGCCATTCAACCTTCTACAACTTCCGTGTTGACAACTTTTGCTTATTCTTTGTGTAGAGAGTTATATTGGAATAATTGAATGGCAAAGGAAATATGAAGATAAGTTTGCTGTGAAATGAAAACCAAATACGAAAAGTGGAAAGCATCCACCGCTTTTTTTCTAGTTTGCATGCGCGTCCAACAATGTTTATATTTTGCAAGAAAATGAAAAAAAAAAAAATAGGTAAAAAATTGGAAAAATGTGTCTCTCTCTTTTGCATTTGAGAGAAAGGAAAGAAAAAATGCCCCCTCTTTTGCGCGTGTGCTGAGGTGTGTGTGTATAAAGAAACAATCCTTAATAGCTAAGGAAAATCATGGACTTTAATAAATGCTAAGTAACAAAAGTTTTTCCCAAGGACAAGCGAACAAGAAAGAACATGCTGTGCAAATTTATGTGTTTTGAAAAGTTAGTTTACGTGTGCAATACTTCTTTTGTTTTACTTTGGCCATGTGAATGGTTTTGTATAATATTTGTTTTGAAAAGTTAGATTACGGTGTATCTCCATACAATATCACGTTCTAGTACAGACCGCAAACGACACAAATAAAAATATGATCGTGTCCAACAATGTAAGATGATCATAAAACATTAGTAAAATTGACAAGTTAACTTATTCTGTTAAATTTCAAAAGAACGGACTTTTGGCGCAAAACGCTTCAAACGAAAATATTTTTATTTTTAAAATTAAAAACTATTGAAAAATTCTATAAATTAAATTAAAAATAAATCACCAGAAATCAGATCTTAATTTGAAACATAGATTTTATTATAATTTATATTCAAATCCGAATATTTAAATAAATTGAATATTCAAATTCGATGGCCCAAAAAATGGGTCATTACACTAGAGCTTTGGGAGCACTAATAAAAGATGAGTGGGGATATTATATATTTTTATACGATACTAGATTATATCGTCGCAAACCTACTCCTTTATGCCTGCGAATTCAATTTAAGTTATGAATAAATTCGTAATTGTGAAATGTTGAAAACATGAAACTTGCATATGTAAATACGTAATCAATAGGTTTAGTTCTACAATCGCATAATGATCAGTTTTATTTATGTAATTACATAATGACTGGATTTAATTATGTAGTCGCGGAATGATTAGATATAATTGGTATTTTTTACAACAATTGAAATGAATAAAATCATAATGAATGCGTGATGATTAGGAACTTGTTTTTATTTTGCCGGACATAAATTAAGTTGAAACAAACTTCATTCTACTATTTGGGATTTTTGTGATATTATAATACATTGGAACTTAGATTATCATAAGTAAATTTCCACATATTATCAAGGTCAAAATAAACAAAAGTGTGATGTTTGGAATAATAAGGAATGCACATGTGAAAAATAAAAGAAAAGCGACTTATAAACAAGGAAAAATCTCCGTATTCTATATGGTCTATTTCAAGAAAAATAAAAAAGGCAATTCCTTTAGTAATTACAAACCCGTAGAAACATCTCTTCTTATGATATGATTTAGGAATTTACTGCATTAACATATATTTAATAGAATTATAGTTCCAGTATATTAAAATATTATAAAGCCCAAAAGTTAAACATTAAGTCGTATGTAAAGTACGAATCCCAATTAAAATAAAAGAAAGAGGCTTTGAGAAATATAGAAAAGAAGAAGAAGAATAGAGCATGAACTGGGAATAGAAATGTTAGTTGGAGCCAAGAAATAAAAAGGCAATGATATTAAGAAATTGAAAAATGAAGTTGTAAATGAATTTTAAAAGAAAAAGTTAGACGCATAGTAAAGTAAAATATATGGTCAACTATAAGAGTATGGAGGCAACAAAAGGAAGAATGAAAGAATGAGAACACACAAACATAAAACATATGTATATATGTAGTCTCAGATATGCATTTATGATTAGTATAGATAGTTATAATTTAATATATAAATTATAAAAGGAAATGACATCAAGAGTCATTAGAGTAGGTGAAATGGGAAAGCATATTCAATCGTAGGACCCTTGAAGAGTATACACTTGTGTATAGATAAAGGGATACCCCCAAGTTATGTTGTTCTTAGAACGGAACCTCTGTAATTGTACGCACCAGACGAACCTTTTGCGGATGGAGAGATTGTACAAGCACTATAGAGTAGTCTGGTTCAAATTTGTTTAAAGAAGGGTATTAACTAGATTGTACTAAGCAATCTAAATGGACGATGGGTAAGATCAGACTTATGCAACAAGGAGCGTAGGGCTGGCATGCGTACGTACCAAAACAAGGGGTGGAAGTTGCACATTTAGCGAGCTCGTCATCGTTCCGTTGCGGTCAATGAGAAGGACATGTTACACCCGACTGATCTCTTCCACCTACCAGGATTGATTCTATTGGGTTATGCATTGCTACAGTTGTTTGTTTGTTTGTTTGATAAGACAAGGCTAGTTAGCCCATATAGAAATTCCTTTAAACACGGACTCGATGGAGGAGCGTGGGGTCGGAAGTCCACGATACATGAAGCATACAAAGGTGAAAATGCCCGAAAAATACAGGACCTAATGGAGTAAAGGTTGTCCGTGAGCACTATAGTCTAGTAATGATCATGCAGCAAGGCGATGGATCCTTACGAGGTGTTGAGCGATAGATACTAATGGGGATAATATCTAGGTCCATTTGAGGACAATGGAATATATATATATATATATATATATATATATATATAAATGGTTCGTACGAAGAGATGGAGTCATAGTGACTAATGATAAAATATAACCTAATAAGAAATGGTTAACCCACAGGATGTGGAAAGGTAGGTACCGGTATTGTTTGGTGTAGTTGTCCGGTTGAGGTACTTGACATTTGAGATGTTAATTCTAATTCAGTGATTATTGTGATCTATTATATTTACTTATTTCCACTATGAGTTATTAACATTAGTGCTTTCTTATCATTTATCTTTTGCAGGATATTAACCGATAACCCGTATATTTAGCGGACCTAAGTTTTCAGGTAAGCGAAAAATCTAAGCCAACTGGAGTGCGGGTTGTTACATTTGGTAACAGAGCATAGGTTAGTCGATTCCTGAAAGATTAGGAAACGTAGAGTGAACGTATTTTTATTTTGTTTATAAATACAAATGTAGTATATGCTAAAATCCTATGAATTCCTTCTATATTGTAGTTGCATATGGAATATCCCTAAAAATGGATGGTACATAACTCCCTAGTCAGGCCTTGATAGCCCAATGATCATTGATCCCCTTTTTGATTGTTGATTGATGATGTATAATAGGTCTAAAGAAAGGGAAAATAAGAACCCATATGTTGTAGAGAGTGGAAGATGGAGAAGTTTCTGAAGAAATGTGTGAAATAATCACTCCTAATCAATGATTGGATTTTTGGATTTGGAAAGAAGGATGTCTTGAGAGAATAATTAGAAGTCCAGTTTGAGTCCAACCCAATAATAAGAAATTTTCTTTTGAAAAGAATTGATGGAGCAATAAGCTCGTGAATCTTTCTATGTAATTAAAGTTTTTAAGATATCGAATATTTTTGGGTAGTCAATATGAGTGGTATATAAATCGGAATAGGGTAAATGGTATAGAAAAGAAGACTTAAGGTCTAAAAAATTAAGCTAAAAGATGGTAAATTAAGGGAAAAATAGTTGGAAATAGTGCAGTTTGGGCTGAAGAGATGAGTAGTAGGAAGTTAGGAAGTATAAATGAAAGAGAGATTTAATTTATTGTAATTAGGTTGGATTTTGACATAATCTAATTCATTGGATGAAAATAGGTAATGAAATAAGTTTCTATGAATCAATCAAGTTACAAGTAAATATTTTCAATTTTATTTGAAATAATAAGGAATGTAAATGAAAAGGAAGAGACATACAAATATCGAAAATTCTGTATTTTGTACTGTCGATTTCAATAAAGAAATAAAATAAAATTTCTTGTAATTTCACACAAAACGTGAATCCTCTATTAACCGATTCATAGAAAATTATAGCATTAACGATTGGAGGAAAAGTAGTTCCAATGCATTAAAATATAGGATCCTTAAGTATAATAAAGATGTTTAATTAGAAGTAGTGTTAGTAAATTATATTAAAAAAACAATGCTAGTAATCTAAATTGAGAATAGGAAATTAAAAGCAGAACAAAGGAAAATGGACATTTTTCATCATTACGTGCATTTAATTTAAGTATCTTTTAAAAGTCCACATTTTCTGATAGTAAAGACTTTGTCCAATATAGGATGATGGGGAGGGTAGAATATGTATGGAAAATAAATGGATGATAGTTTTCCTTATCAACTTTAGTTTTATAATTTAAAAGTTATGGAAGATGTTTTAGAAACATTGTAAATTCTATTTTTGAAAGGAATGGTCTGATGAAATAAATAAGTTTTTGAAAGAAAAACTAATAAATGGTTGAACTGAAAATCCTAAATTTTTACCAAGAGTCAAAATGGTCTTCAAAAGAAAAGCTGATTTGATTTTAAACTTTAATTGTTAACGTTCCTTTTTAAGTTTAGTGAATATGTTAAATCCAAAAAATTTAAAATTTAAGTTTTGAAAAGAGTTAAACAATAGGTAATTTTTTTTGAATAGTAGAATTTTCTAAGTAGCACTTTTAAAGGCGAAAGTTTTGGTATTAATTATTTAAAAAAAATTAAAGTTTTAATTTCCAAAAAAAATAATGATAAAGACCAAACTAGAATTTTAATATGCAGTAGATAGGAATTAATGTCTACGTAAGACGGGGAATAAGAATAAGGCTATGAAGGATATAGCAATGACCACTTTTGGAATAGTAAGAAGAAGTCCCTGTAGAATGTAAGGACACGATAAATGTAGGATCGTTTTCACCCTAGAGGGGGGTGAATAGGGTGCACTAATATAAATTAATGTGGAAATAAAAATAACATGGGCCCATGTGATGTCCCCAAAATTTCTGCTAGAAATTAAGTAATCAGACGCTTACAAAACACGTAAACTTGCGACACCCGCTAACTTGATTTACCTAATTCTAAGCTCAAAACCATGCTACAACTCAGCCACTGAGTTACGAATTATCAAACTACGCCCTGTAGTTTGTACCTAGTTACACAACTAGAAATTTACACAATTTTAAAAGAAAATTACAAAATAAAACTAAAACTAAAACTAAACAAAACCTTATATTAAAAATTAAGCCCAAATCAATTAAACTAAACCGTCCCAATTTAAACAAAAGAATGTCTCCCCTTTTTATTTTTGCTCTTGTATTCTCTTCGGACGTTCCTTTTGATCTTCAAAAATTAGGGTTTCGGGTCGAATTGAGCTGCTGCTTGAAAATGGAAACTCGAATCGCTTGCATTGATGGTTTTGTTCCTTAAGTTGATTACTGTTGTGCTCTTCAATTTTCTTTACAAACGCTTTAAGATCGAGTACGGATGGAATAAAATCGATATTTATTTTATACTTTATTTCTCTATTGATTTTCTTGAACTGGATACTTTGCCGATGATGATATGGGTTCAATTTATAAGGACCGAAATCCTATTTTATCCTTCGTATATTTTGGTTTGAATTCGTCCATTTCTTTGCTTGGCCATACGATTTTCGATTTAATGATTGTGATGAATTTTGACTTGCTCAGTGCATACACGTTACTCCATAAATTCAAATTCGCTCCGTTCTTTTCTGCTACGACATGTTCATCGTCTCGCTGACTTGTTCATTTGTTGAATTCCTCTGTGACATTATTTGAAAAACTACTGATAATTGTTGAACACTTCAAACAGTGTTTTCTTTGACTATTTCTTTATGAAACGCGACCCATGATTTTGTTCGAACTTCTTTGTTAGTATGTTTTTGATCATGTTCCTCGGTATAACTTACGGCTGCTTCACTGTATTCTCTGTTGTATATGTATATACATGGTGCACTTGAAACTGAATTTATTATTCTTTTTGCTTGGACATTCTGTTGGGTTGATTTGGTTGAACCGAACTCCATGCTTTCCATGATGTCTCCTTTGTTGCTTTAGTCTGGTTCCATTTGTTGTACACGTTGAATGCTTGCATTTTCGTATGTACTGATCTGTACTGGACCCTATACTCTGGTTGCATATGTATATGTTTGGTGCACCACTATTACTCTGTCTATATGAGTATATGCATTGCCATATTCAACTGACCATATGCATATGTTTTGTTCGAATCTTGTTGCATGTGAATTTGCTTTGCATCCATTTAACCTGGTGGTCTGGTTCCATATATACTCTAATTGCATTTGCTAGTTTATTCATTTCTGTGTTGAGTTATTTGCAGTCTCGAGTTTGCACAGTTGCATAGTTATTGTGGTCTTCATGTATATACATATATGCCTACATGTATTCATATATGTGTGTGCCTCATTTTGCCTTTGTACATTTGGATTCTGGTTCCACAAGAAGTCTTCATGTGTGTTTATGCCCTATTAAGTTCACTACTGTTTGATTTTGTGTTCACTTCATTCCTGTGCCTGAATGCATGTTGATGTTGGTTGAGTCTAGTTGCACTTCATTCTGTCTGGTGCATTGCCCTAGTCTGAGCACTTTTGGCTGAGGCTGTCCTTGTGCACTTGTTACTGTATTCTGGGTTCATTGATGAACTGCTTGCTTTGTTGCACATATGCACTTTTATTTTGTTTCTCCTGACCATGTCTTGTTCGACTTGCATTTGCTTCGAGCCCCGTGCACTTCATGTTTTCATGCTCCAATGTTTACTACTGTTGATGCACTGACAGTTGCTTGTGTAGTTCCTACTTTTTGGTTTCATAAGCATGTTTGGTCTGTTTGTTGCACTGGCTTGTTGAGTTGCCTGATCCAAGTCTGTTTGCATGTTGGTTTGTATTTGTTTCACTTGAGTTGAATCTAGCCTAGGCTTGGGTTTGATCTTGTGCTCACCTGTCCTTGCAATTTTAACAAGCAAGTGTATATCGATGTGCACGACCTTGTGGCATGTAGAGTGATACACTGTGCATGTCACAAGTTGTTCGTGTAAGCTGAATTAACAAAAATAATGACGAATAACCCAAATAACTGAGGCAAATAATATTTTCAAACACATACTTCATTTTGCACTGCAATATATTTCTTTTTCAATTTTACTGCAACTGTAATTTTTTATAAATAGTTCAGATGCTAGATATGGACTGGAATAGAGTTGAAGATCAAATACGAGTGTTGAGTGAATTATGTAGTGAGGTGAAATATGTATGAAATAATTGTATATTGAAACTTGTATAATGAGAGCTTAAATTTGTACTGTTTGAATTTGCAACAAAATATTTGTTTGAATAAAATATTTGTTTAAATATGAATTCTGAGTTATTTATTTTGTTTAACAAATATTTATTTAATTATGTGGAAAAATAAAATAGTACAATATAAAACATTTAATTATATATATATATATATATATATATATATGTTCATTATCATCAAACAAAAATCATATGTTATTGTATTCTACAATCTCCCCCTTTGATGATAACAAACATATATTAAGATTTTTACCCTATTAAATGTATTTGGTCATGATGAATTCTATTAGTTCCCCTATTTGAATGCTCCCCCTACAACAAAGTCCCCCTTCACATATGCATGAAAATAAATAAAAAATATGCAAATAAAAAACAATAATAAATTCAATGAACCTATATGGAAATATGCAAATAAAAAGTTTGAACTTATTTGCCAAAATCTTAACTTCTCTCCCCCTTTTATTATCAGCAAAAGAGTAACAGTGCTAGATAAGAGCGATAAAATGATAGACATTAATACAAAATTAATATCTAATCGGGTATAAATATTAAATTTCAAGAAAAATCAAACAAAATTCACAAATACTTTGTTAGGCGCATATTCCACTTATAGTGACAGGGGTGATGTCGGCATAGAAAACCATATAGTCGTGTCCATTTCTGGTATATTTATGACAGGAATTCGAATACTTACTAACCATGCTAGAATAGAGTTGAAGATCAGATACGAATGTTGAGTGAATTATGTAGTGTGGTGAAATATGTATGAAAAAATTGTATATAGAAACTTGTATAGTGAGAGCTTAAATTTGTACTATTTGAATTTGTAATAATATATTTGTTTGAATAAAATATTTTTTTAAATATGAATTCTGAGTTATTTATTTTATTTAATAAATGTTTATTTAATTATGTGGAAAAATAAAATAATACAATAACAAATACGTTTAAACGAATATACATACATACATACATATGTGTGTTTACTATCATCAAACAAAAATCATAGGCTATTTTATTCTACAGAAAGAGCCTAGGAATGTTATTTATATATCTGTGTGTGAACCATAAAGAGAATATTAAAGTACACCTCTTTAAGTTTTGGATATGCTTTTGGGAGGCTTGTGAATAAAGAAAATATCAAGAATTGATAATACTATCAAAAGAATAGGATTAAGAGAAGGCACTAACAGATGGTAATGAGATGGTAAACACATATGGAGGATATTAGTAGACTTACGTTGGGGAAACAAGAGAGGGATTAGAAGGTTATTTCCCCAAGCTTAGTTGCCATTTAATATAAAGATTTCATAGGTTTTATTTCTTATCGACTATAGTGAGAGGATGTATAGTTATTCCATAATTGAGTATGGAATGAAAGAGGCGAATAAACCTTATTCATTGTAAGTAGAAGGATAAGGTATGAAGGTTGTTGTAGAGGGATGACTTGCTAGAAAGGTCTGTTATGGTAGTAGTAATAGTTAGCGGTGTTGTGTTTCCTTCAAGTATTAGTTTTTCTTTTCGTGGGTTGTAAGCACTAGTTGTTGCTATGAACTGCATACGTTTAAGGAAATGCTCATTTATATGTGAACCGCTATAACTTGGAGAAAACAGTAAAAAAAATAAGAAAATTTTAGAAAAGTCACTTAACTAATACAAGAAAAAAGAAAATAATTGAAATTGGAAGTTAAGTAATAAATTAAGAATAATTATTAAACTAACCACCAAATAAACGCAAAATGGAAAATGTAGATTCCGTAAAGAATAGAAATTTTTTTGGAAAATAATTTTTTGTAAACGAAGGATGGGAGTATGGAGAGGCGAGCCACAGGTCAATGTTCATGTTCCTCGAAGGTTGAAAACTAAAATTCAACATGTGTGCTGGTTGACACTAACATGAAAGAAAAGTTTTTAAGAACCTAAAATTTTACCTTGCAATTAAGAGAAGTCCGTTCTGGACGATGGATGTTGGTTTTAAACCCTATTATCATAGATGAGGAAAAATATTTATAAAGTGTAACTATACATATATTTGAAAAAGATAAATTTTATAAAAAGATATTTATGAAAAGTTTTCATTATAAATAATATGACTTTGAAAAAAAATACACATATCTTTAGAAATGTTTTAAAAGCTAATGATTTTGAGTTTTGAAAATTTTGAAATACCGCAAGCTGGTATTTGGAATAGTGGGTAAGCTAATTGCTGTAGATTATAGTGCATGGCAATAGTTGCAGAAAAATAGATATGGTGAGCGACAAGGAAGTTGTTTTGCTGATGGAGCATTTTTTCCTGTATACTTTGTTGATGAGCAAAAAAAATAGAAAGGAAATTTATTGAAATAACAACGTTTTTTAACTTTAAAAATAAAAGTTATTTATACAAATTGTACTTGGGAAAGTAGGAAAAGAATTAGGAGCAAAGAGTAGATCCCAAGGTATAGTGGGAAGAGATTACATAAGAGAATGATGAAAATATGGAATTCCCTATCTAGACCTTTTTCAAGCATAAGAAAATAGATTCAGAAAATTGAATTTTTCTGAATTGGATCTTAGCAATATTGTGTAAGGAATTTGAATCGTAGGAATTAGGTCAAAAATTTGTTAAATTATGCTTCTATGTACAGAAGCATTGGAAAATTTTGATGAAATTAATTTTTCAAAAAGTTGCATTTATGTAGAACTGTCGGTATATTTAGGATGTTAGCATCATGTTTTTTAGACTGATTTAAAAAGGAATCATTCATATAGGAGGCATCAATTAGAAGTTATCTATCATGCAAATCACATGTGTTATAATGAACTTTACAACTATACGCGGGTTGTTGCAAAATTGGTTGTACACTAATTGATTGTTAGTGTAGAGTGGATGGTGATGGTTTACATGATCAAAACCTTGCAGAATTTCAGGGATGAAATTCTATTAAAGGGGGAGAATGTAACACCCCGCATTTTTAGGTTAATTAGTTAAAATAGAAATAAATAAATAATAATCAGTGAAAAATGTAATTTCTGCAAATGTAAGAATTTGGTTACGAAACTTGCACCATTGTGTTAGTGGTGATTTTCTAATCAATTTTCATATATATATACTTTTTCGATCGGAGTTCAAACAAAAAAATTATTAGCGTTTGAATTTTTGTAGCCGAAAATAAATACATATGTAATTAAGAAAATAATTTGAAATTAATTAGTGATTAATTAACACCAATAAAGTTAACTATTACTTAACATTTAAGAATTATAACTGGGGATAAGATAACGTTGATTAACATTAATTGGATATTAAAGGTAAAAAATCAACGTAATAAGGGAACAACCAAATTCTCCAAAACAGCACTGCCCAGGTCAACCGTAACCATGCCTGAGTTGACCATTGACGGTTGACCTAGGGTCTTGAACGGTCGACCTATGACTTTTTGAATGCGGTTGTGAGATATGGTCATATGCCCAAATTTGATACGATTCCATCCAACAGTTAGCGCTGGAATTAGGACCTAGAACTTCACTTCTAACTCATTGCTTTTCTAATGAGCATAGAAGCTCTAGCATTTTCCTTTCTCCTCCAAAATTTCTAGCTGCACAAAATTAGATCTAGATTGCATGGATACACTTTGGAGAAGAATAGAAAAGGATGGAGGATAGGAAATAGGTTCAAATCAAGTTGCTACATCGAAGGTAAACTTTACATCTAATTTTAATTAATAAACCTAAATCTCTTTTCTCTAATCGAAATTCTAACAAATCTGTATGAATGTTATTTGTGGGTCCGAATAAGGAGTCAAAAGTGGAGAATGTAGATAACATGCTTTAGATTTAGATTAGATCTAGAGATTTAGGAACGCTAATAAAAGGCAAGTAGGAATATTATATATTTTTATATGACACAAGATTATATCATTGCAAACATATTCCTACATGCCTGCAAATTCAATTTAAGTTGTGAATAAATTCATAATTGTGAAAAGTTGAAGATATGAAACTTGCTTAGGTAAATATGTAATGATTAGTTCTAATTCTGCAATCGCATAATGATTAGTTTTATTTATGTAATTACGTAATGACTAGATTTAATTTTTGTAAAATGATTAAATTTATTTGGTATTTTTACAACAATTGAAATGAATAAAATCATAATGGATGCCTAATGATTAGGAACTTGTTTTATTTTGTCGGACATAAATTAAGTTGAAATAAACTTCATTCTATTAATTAAGGTTTTTGTGATATTTTAATAAATTGGAACTTGGACTGTTACAAGTAAATTTCCGCATATTATCAAGTTCAAAATAGACAAAAGTGTAGAGTTTGGAATAATAAGGAATGCATATGTGAAAATAAAAGGAAAGAGATGTATATAACAAGGAAAAATCTCTGTGTTTTATATCATCTAGTTCAAAAAATAAAAAGACAGTTTCTTGTAATTACAAACCTTGATCAAACATGTGATAAGATATGGGAATTTACTGCGTTAACATATATTGAATAGAAGTGTAATTCCAATATATTAAAATGCAGTAAATCCTAAAAGTTAAACATTAATTCATAACTACCAATTAAAATAAAAAAAAGAGGATTTGAGAAATAGGCAAGAAGAAGAACAGAGAATGAAACGGTAATAGAAATGTTAGTTAGAGCCAAGAAATTAAAAGGGCAATGAAATTAAGGAATTAAAAAATGAAGCTGTAAATGAATTTGAAAAGGAAAAACTAAATGCATAGTAAAATATGACTTATGGTTAACTATAAGAGGAGGCAATGAAATGAAGAATGAAAGAATAAGAACATATAAATATAAAACATATGTATATATGTAGCCTCGGATATGCTTTTATGATGGGTGTAGATAGTTATAATTTAATATATAAATTATAAAAAGGAAATGACATTGAGAGTCATTAGAGTATGTTGAAATGCGAAAGCATATTCAACCGTAGGACCCGTGGAGAATATTTACTTGCGTGTAAGTAAAGGTATACCCTCAAGTTTTGTTAATGATTGGAATGGAACCTCCGTAATTATAGGCACCGGGTAAAATTTTTACCAATGGCAAGACTTTACAAGCATTATAGAGTAGTCTGCTTCAATTTTTTTAGAGAAGGGTATTGCCTAGATTCCATTAGGCAATCTAAATGGACGATAGGCGGGATATGACTTATGCAACAGGGCGTGTAGGGCTAGCGTGCATAAGTACCAAAAAAAGAGGTAGGAGTTGCATATTTAGCAAGCTCACCATCGGTCCCTTGAAGTCAACTAGAAGGACATGGTTACACCTAACTGATTGCATCCGCCTACTAGGATTAATTCAGTTGGGTTATGTACCGCTAAAGTTGTTTGTTTGTTTGTTTGACAAGGAAAGACTAGGTAACCCATACATAGATTTCTTTAAAACATAGATAGGGTGGAGGTACAATGAGCAAAAATCCACGATATATGAAGTAGACAAAGGTGAAAATCCCCAAAGAGTACATGACTAATGGAGTAGAGGTTGTTAGTGAGCACTATAGGATTTCCTCGAATTATAGGATGATCATGATGCAGCAAGGTAATGGATCCTTACGAGATGCTAAGAAATAGTGTAACGACCCGTAAATCCGTACCTCTTCAGTCAACACTATTCTAAATCAATTAAGTCAAGTGCAACAGAAAATGAACCACTAGGGTTAAAGAAGTAGAGATAGAAGAAGAAGAAGAAGAAGCTAAAAAATATCAGAATCTCACAGTCGCAGCGGAATAAAATATAATAGTAAATAATAGATCTTTATACAAAATGAAACTATATCTGTTTTATACATCATATCATCAGAGTATCTCATACAAACAACATTTACCGGTCAGACAATTCCATACAATTCACAGCAGCGGATATATATACAAGTACGTATAATACGTCTCGGACTCCAGCTCCTCTTCTGCTCCATAGCATCCTGTCCTGAACATATAATACTCGGCCTGACCCTAGCATTATAATGAAATAACATCCGAGTCAGTCTGGAATACCAGCTGATAATAATGCATCCAAATTGATTATTAAAGTTTCAAAAATCCTTTGAAAACAAAAGCATCTCGTAAGACCACGCCACAAATAAACATGTCGGGTTTTTACCTTACGATAGCTAAAACACTTTTTATAGAAATTCTCTGATATTATAATAGGGTCTATATACAAATACTTATAAAATAGCCGAAATTCGTTACATGATTAAATTCCATCTACTAGCCACAGAGTGGGTAATACAAACAAAACTCATAAAAAGCTCGTAGGAAAAATGGATTTCCAACTAATGACTAGACACTGGGGTACCACCTGCCACATTACGTGGTCTAGATCATAGCACCGAGGAGTACGCCCGCTCCCCTACGACAAAAGACCAGAACCATCCCTTGCTGGACAGTTTCGAATAAGATCACCCCGCGGTTAGGATCAACAACCGCACCACTAAGCCGAAATAAAAAGGGACATCTAGACAGGGATGACCTTACTCTCAAGTGGGGGCTACCCACGAAGCCTTGACGCATAACCGCTGATTTTTAATCATTCCCCGTCGATGAGGCTTGAGGCTAAGCGTTACCTTTTAGAACGTTTCACTTAGAATGCCCATCGCCCACCTGACGATGTTCCGATAGCATTCGTCCATACAAGTCCGTCCCGGGTTCGAACGGAACCGAATGAACTATTCCTACAACATCCATTTTGGAAATATCCTCAGGATTACTAGCGACTAGCCCTTGCACTTCAGTGCTCCATCTTCGACTCCGAACATGTTTTTCCACGAAACGTACAAACCGGATCGAAGTGGTGTTCGAGAAATAAATCTTGATCCCGGTCTCTTCGAAACGATCAACGCATTTGTCAAATATCGATAGTCGATGATTTAACTATCAATTAACATTCACAAACATCCATCACACAATAAATAATTGCCCACATTATTTATTTCCTCAAAATATCTTTACAATATATAATTCCTTTTCAAAATCCCTTTGAAACACTTTTCAAATCCAATTTTCTCATGGAATAGATTCTCAAATCTTTATTTCCCCTGAAACATCCAAGTACCTATTTTTAAATTTTAAAATAATTTAAATACTTTATTTTTGAAAATATATTAAAACATTTATATTAACACTACTATATACTTAATTTAATATATATATATATATATATATCTTAAAAAAATATCTCAAATAAAACTGCTTAATAAAATACAAACTATTATCTTTAAAATAAAGTTAAGTCATACTAAATCTAAAATAAAGTTATGAAACCCTATACAATTTCTAAATAATACTTTGATTGGTTATCTTTTAAAATAGAACTATTTTATAATGTATAAATAACAATAATATTCTTTAAAACATAATTCTAATTATTCTTTGAAAATAATTACTTCTATAACTACTTTGATATATATTTACCTTAAAAATTCTTACAACTTAAATAATTTTCTTGAAACCATTCTTTAATATAACTTCAAACTCTAATATTTCAAAAATCTATTTTAAAAACGCACTTGGCTTTCAGGGAAATACACCTCCATCTTAGAGTAACCAAAGATTTCCTTTTATCAATCCAACACGTCTTATCCCAATTCCATTTTACGTTCATCCCGTAAAATCCTTTCCATACTTTAAAAATAGCCCCTATATTTTGAACAAATTGTTATTTCCTGGAAATCATTTCAAATATACGTTTAAAAATATTTAAAATAAGCTCCAGAAATTACTTAATTGAATATAATACTTAAGGAAATATATAGGGGTTTCCAAAGTATTTTAAATAAAATTTAACTTTTAATAAGAAAGTTATTAAATCAAATATTATATTATAATTTCCTTTTAAAAACTTAATACTACTTTATTTTTTTATTTTTTTTAAATAATTAAATACCATAATTACTTAATCAAATATTTGCTTTCACTTAAAACATTTTAAAATAATATTTCTTTCTAAACATATTCTAAACATATTTAACTGCAAATTTATATTTGAAAGCTTTTCTTGAAACTAAATAACATTTCCAGGAGAAAGCACACTTCTCATTCATTAAAATAATTCTCGCTATTATTTTAAACAATTCTCAATTCCCTTTGAAATCAAATTTCAAACACTTGAAATTTTTCAACCCATTCCTTGGATTTAATCTCTTTCAAAATTCTTTACTTAAGAATTTCTTTTATATTCTTTAAACCCAATTCATCTATTTATATTTAAAATTTTCAGG
Source organism: Allium cepa (assembly GCA_030765085.1). NCBI lineage: Eukaryota > Viridiplantae > Streptophyta > Magnoliopsida > Asparagales > Amaryllidaceae > Allium > Allium cepa. The sequence continues at coordinate 440,778,543 of CM060938.1, read as the reverse complement.
TTGTATTCACCCAATCACAACACAACACAATTTAAATTTCAATTTAATTCATCACAGCATATAAATAAAATGCAGCATATTAGGATCTTAACAAATTATCACAGAATAATTAATAAGGTGTATCACAGAATATAAATTAATTTCTATTTGTGAGGGATCCAGTTGGATCCCTCCAACCTGTTTCCCTGCATCCATAGATATTAGCTCAACAACATATATCGATTCAATTTGATAATAATTATCAGATTCAACCAATCAAGCAATCATTCAATTAATGACTATTTAAATTAACTAATATTCCAGATGTGAGTGAGTTAAACTCACCTTGGGTTTCGGCGAGCGTTTGAAATTTTAAATTAAACCGAGTCGTTCGATTTAATCAAAAATTTCTACTTGTTCCAATCGTCTTCGGACCTGCTCTAGCACGTAGACACGTCTCTGCGATTCCGGCGCTTCATGTTTCGTTGAAATCTGACATCGTATGAGTTAGATACGAATTTATAAAGTTTGTATAGAAATATTAAAACAAATTACTCCTTTTTTTTATATTACCATCTCCGTCGTCGGTCTGGAAAGAAGAAATCAAGGCCACTCCCACCTTTCTTCTTCGATCGCAACACAGGTAACACTCGAAACCAACACCGCCATCTAAGGCTTCGAACCGCTCCTCCCATACTCCGCTACACGTCGATCGGAACCCACCATCTTGAAAGGTGTCGCCGACTCTACCCCCACCTAGAACGCACATGAGCCCGGCTTCACCATAAGCACAGAAAATGCACTCGAACTGCTGATGAACACGATCGATTTCCGCCTCCGATCGACGACGAAACCAAAAATCCATCGTTGGATGCCTTAAGCTCGTCATCCCCTTCGATCTTCCAGTAGAAAGTTTCTTGAATAGATGCAAGGATTGAGAGAAAAATAAGGAAGAACAAGAGAAAATTTCTGCCATTGGAGTATAAAAGATGGCGACTCTGAAAATAATTAGAGTTAGGGTTCGTTGTGTGTATTTATATACGTATAACATATTATTTAATTGTTTAATTCACTTTAAAGCAACTTTCTCAAACGATCTCCAAACAACGCGTGCCGACAGGCGTTCCTAAGGTTTTACCCACGTTCCGAACACAATGAAACGTGTTTTGGAAGCTAATTCAATCATATACGCGAGTTACGAAAATAAATGATCAATTTTAAATTAAATCGATCAAAGTATTTTCTAAGTGTTTTAAGCTGCCGGGGTCAAACGACAACTCCGATTGCTACGAAAATTGAAATCTGATAATACCTAGCTATTACGAATCCAATGGAACTGGTTTCGTCGAATTCCGAAACTGTGCCCCGGAAGGCTATATTAACTCGTCGAATAATTCGAGCGATCGTCAAAATCATCTAAAATTTCATTTTTAAATTTTACTAATTCTATTATAACTCGTATGAAATTTATATTCACATTAGAAATCATTCCGATTCAGTTTAAATCAAAATCTGATTATTTGCATTATTATATTATTAAATTCCATTATTAAATTAATATAAAATTCCAAATTTAATCTATCGACCTTTAATTACATCCAATGGTCCAATGTTATAATTCAATCCAATTAGACTCAAAATAAACTTTAGAATCAAAATTTTATATCTATTTGCACTCATAATTACCAATTATCCCAATTCCGATATTAAATTATAATTATTCAAATTTCAATTAAATTACTGTATTTGAAATTTAACCAATTTTATCAATTTAACCAAAATCTTTTATATTTCAAAATCAAATTATAATCCATATTCGACATTTAAAATGAATTAAATGTTCAAATTTAGTGACCCTAAATTCCAGGTCATTACATTCCTCCCCTTATAAAAATTTCGTTCCCGAAATTTGCTAAGATAGAAAGAATGTTCCAAACTCAAAAGCAAAACTTACTTAGTGAAATTTCAATTTCACTTTACTCAAATTCTTTAGTTACAAATCGAAACTACTAGTTTCAATTGCTATCCCAAAATCCTTTTATTTTCAATTGTTATTTGAAATCAACTTTGTCATCAATGAAACTTTTCAAAATTTCAAAAAAAATTCGAACTCCCAAAATTTTCGAAATTTTTTGGCAGATTCTCCTCTGTACGGAGGAGCTTTTAAAATTTCACAATGGATATATATATGTATACATCGACCCACACGGTCAGAAAAACCAAAAACAGTTCATATTTCCTATTTTTATTGCGTTGGCGTACCTTTATTAGCATTTTAACAGCATGCGGCTAATTTATATTGCATATACACACTCCAACTCTATCTACTGCCTCCCGTACCTATACTTACTCAAGCAAACACATCATTTTACAATAATATAAGAATTTATTAACATTCCATTCATTAACCTTAACCAAACATATCAATTTCATAGCCTAACCAAGCAAACTTCATAATTTAACAATGTTAACCATATTTTATCAACAATTCAAAGATTTCAATCACCTTTTAATTTCTTATTCAAGTCCAAACTTCATTTTATTTCACTTGAATGAGAAATTAAAAGGTGATTGAAATCTTTGAATTGTTGATAAAATATGGTTAACATTGTTAAATTATGAAGTTTGCTTGGTTAGGCTATGAAATTGATATGTTTGGTTAAGGTTAATGAATGGAATGTTAATAAATTCTTATATTATTGTAAACTGATGTGTTTGCTTGAGTAAGTACAGGTACGGGAGGAAGTAGATAGAGTTGGAGTGTGTATATGCAATATAAATTAGCCGCATGCTGTTAAAATGCTAATAAAGGTACGCCTACCAATAAAAATAGGAAATATGAACTGTTTTTGGTTTTTCCGACCGTGTGGGTCGATTATACATATTTATATCTATTGTGAAATTTTAAAAGCTCCTCCGTACAGGGGAGAATCTGCCAAAAAATTTCAGAAATTTTGGGAGTTTGAAATTTTTTTGAAATTTTGAAAAGTTTCATTGATGACAAAGTTGATTTCAAATAACAATTGAAAATAAAAGGATTTTTGGATAGGAATTGAAACTATTAGTTTCGATTTGTAACTAAAGAAATTGAGTAAAGTGAAATTGAAATTTCACTAAGTAAGTTTTGCTTTTGAATTTGGAACATTCTTTCTACCTTAGCAAATTTCGGGGACGAAATTTTTACAAGGGGGGAGGAATGTAACGACCCGGAATTTAGGTTCGCTAAATTTGAATATTTAATTCATTTTAAATGTCGAATATGGATTATAATTTGATTTTGAAATATAAAAGATTTTGGTTAAATTGATAATTGGTTAAATTTCAAATACAGTAATTTAATCGAAATTTGAATAATAATAATTTAATATTGGAATTGGGATAATTGGTAATTCTGAGTGCAAATAGATATAAAATTTTGATTCTAAAGTTTATTTTGAGTCTAACTGGATTGAATTATAACATTGGGCCATTGCATGGAATTAAAGGTCGATAGATTAAATTTGGAATTTTATATTAATTTAATAATGGAATTTAATAATATAATAATGCAAACAATCAGATTTTGATTTAAACTGAATTAGAATGATTTATTATATGAATATAAATTTCATACGAGTTATAATATAATTAGTAAAATTTTAAAAGTGAAATTTTAGATGATTTCGACGATTTTGAAAATCGCTCGAATTAATCGACGGGTTAAAATAGCCTTCCGGGGCATAGTCTCGGAATTCGACGAAACCAGTTCCATTGATCCGTAATAGTTAGTTATTATCGGACTTCAATTTTCGTAGCAATCGGAGTTGTCATTTGACCCCGGCAGCTTAAAACGCTTAGAAAATACTTTAATCGATTTAATTTGAAATTGATCATTTATTTCCGTAACTCGTGTATATGATCGAGTTAGCTTTCATAACATGTTCCATTGTGTTCGGAACGTGGGTAAAACCTTAGGAACGCCTGTCGGCACGCGTTGTTTGGAGATCGTTTGAGAAAGTTGCTTTAAAGGGAATTAAACAATTAAATAATATGTCATACGTATATATATACGCACAACGAACCCTAACCCTAATTATTTTCAGAATCGCCGTCTTCTATACTCCAATGGCCGAAATTTTCTCTTGTTCTTCCTCATTTTGCTCTCAATCCTTGCATCTATTCAAGAAACTTTCTACTGGCAGATCGAAGGGGATGACAAGCTTAAGGCATCCAACGATGGATTTTTGGTTTCGTCGTCGATCGGAGGCAGAAATCGATCGCGTTCATCAGCGGTTCGAGTGCATTTTCTGTGCTTATGGTGAATCCGAGCTCATGCGCATTCTAGGTAGGGGTAGAGTCGGCGACGCATTTCAAGATGGTGGGTTCCGATCGACGTGTAGCAGAGTATGAGAGGAGCGATTCGAAGCCCTAGATAGCGGTGTTGGGTTCGAGTGTTACCTATGTTGCGATCGAAGAAGAAAGTTAGGAGAGGCCTTGATTTCTTCTTTCCAGACCGACGACAGAGATGGTAATATAAAAAAAGGTGTAATTTGTTTTAAAATTTCTATACAAACTTTATAAATTCGTATCAAACTCATACGATGTCAGATTTCAATTCACATTTCATTTGAGATTAGGTATGAATTCACCATACCATTCAACTATTTCCCATTTGTGATCACAATTCCATTTTCTATTTATAATTTCACCAAATTATTTACTTCAAAGTTTATATTGCTCATTTTAATTCATTTACATCATCAATTTCAAATTTTATATATATGTGTATCACTGAATTCTTAAGGATACAATTTTTCTTCCAAATTAATTCTTTGCAAATTTTAAATCCACAATTTCAGATTATAAGTATAACGCTTAATAGTTTATGGGTACAATTTATTACACAATGACCCTCAAATACAAAGTCATTTTACATTTCAATTTAACCCAAATCAATTTAATTCTAAGCCCAATTTATTTAACTTATCCAAGTTAAATTCAAATTTTCTATTCACTTCCATATATTTTATTCATTTCCATTTACTCAAGTTAAATTTTAATTCCAAGATTAAAATGTCCATTCCTTCTTATTAATATCGACTTCACTTAATAAGTTCAATAGTTGATTCATTTTAACCTTCACATTATTTAAATAGAACTTTCCAGAATTCAATTGCCCGGTTTTATTTCAAAACCATTTTGAAATATATCAAATATATACCCATTTGGTATATCAATCAAATATCCAGATTTCTAAAACAATTTGTTTTTGCCAAAACAAATTCCCTTTTGAAGCTTCTAAAACCACTTGTTTCTCAAACAAGTCCAACAAATATCATAATCACTCACATGGTAGCAATCCATCACTTTAGAAACTCGAAAATGAATTCTAATGATGTGGCCAGCATCATCAGGATTATTTTCCAGCGACTGAAGTGAGTTCAGTGCTTCCTTACTTTCCCAAATTCATTCCAAAATAATTCTCATTCAAAAATACTTCCCAAAATAATATTCCATTATTACCTTCAAATCTTTGGACAACATTTCCAAGATTTAAATTTCCCAAACCTATGTTTTCAATACATTTAAAAATCCTTTCCAAAACTTCCAGGATTTAAATTCTGGTTTAATTCAAATTTAATTATTTTCCTTTGTATAATTTATACTCATGGAATTTATTTGGTTATAACCATTTCAAATTTTAGATTAAATTTTAGATTCTTATTTAATTATAGTATTAACAACCAATCAACCAGATATATATAACAATTTTAGAAAATTATTCCTTTTATATCAAAATATAATTTTGGGTAAATTATTTCATTTACCCTCTTTAAAAACAATACTATGTTGGTTTATCTTGTTTAAGAGTTTGGAAACACCTATCGATACGGTTGTACTTCCCATACCGACCAGAATTCATAAACACTCACCCGATAAATCAACATAGTATAAAAACAATTTTATATTCACTTACAAGTACGCTCTCATATCTATTAATACACTAAACTCATTATAGAGTACTATTGACTCTGTTTAATGAGTAATTTTCCCCACCAAACCTAGGTTATCGCCAACCTAAGCTCTGATTCCACGTGTAACGACCCGTAAATTCGTACCCCTTGAGTCAACACTATTCTACATCAATTAACTCAAGTGGAACAGAAAACGAACCATTAGGGTTAAAGAAGTAGAGATAGAAGAATAAGAAGCTAAACAATATCAGAATCTCACGGTCGCAGCAGAATAAAATATAATGGTAAATAATAGACCTTTATACAAAATGAAACTATATCTGCTTTATACATCATATCATTAGAGTATCTCATACAAACAACATTTACCAGTCAGACAATTCCATACAATTCACAGCAGCAGATATATATACAAGTACGTATAATACGTCTCGGACTCCAGCTCCTCTTCTGCTCCATAGCATTATGTCCTGAACATATAATACTCGGTCTGACCCGAGCATTATAATGAAATAACACCCGAGTCAGTCTGGAATGCCAGCTGATAATAATGCATCCAAATTGATTATTAAAGTTTCAAAAATCCTTTGAAAACAAAAGCATCTCGTAAGACCACGCCACAAATAAACATGTCGGGTTTTTACCTTACGATAGCTAAAACACTTTTTATACAAATCCTCTGATATTATAATAGGGTCTATATACAAATACTTATAAAATAGCCGAAATTGTTACATGATTAAATTCCAGCTACTAGCCATAGAGTGGGTAATACAAAGAAAACTCGTAAAAGGCTCGTAGGAAAAATGGATTTCCAACTAATGACTAGGCACTGGGGTACCACCTGTCACAGTACGTGGTCTAGATCACAGTTCCGAGGAGTACGCCCGCTCCCCTGCAACACAAGACCAGAATCATCCTTACTGGACAGTTTCAAATAAGATCATCCCACGGTTGGGATCAGCAACTGCACCACTACGCCGAAATAAAAAGGGACATCTAGACAGGGATGACCTTACTCTCAAGTGGGGGCTACCCACGAAGCCTTGCTGCATAACCCTTGATTTTCAGTCATTCCCGGTTGATGAGGCTTGAGGCTAAGCGTTACCTTTTAGAACGTTTCACTTAGAATGCCCATCGCCCACCTGAGGATGTTCCGAAAGCATTCGTCTATATAAGTCCGTCCCGGGTTCGAATGGAACCGAAGGCACTATTCCTACTACATCCATTTTGGAAATATCCTCAGGATTAGTAGCGACTAGCCGTTGCACTTCACTGCTCCATCGTCGACTCCGAACACGTTTTTCCATGAAACGTACAAACCGGATCAAAGTGGTTTTCGAGAAATAAATCTCGATCTCGGTCTCTTCGAAACGATCAACGCATTTGTCCAATATTGATAGTCAGTGATTTAACTATCAATTAATATTCACAAACATCCATCACACAATGAATAATTGCCCACATTATTTATTTCCTCAAAATATCTTTACAATATATAATTCCTTTTCAAAATCCCTTTGAAATACTTTTCAAATCCAATTTTCTCATGGAATAGATTCTCAAATCTTTATTTCTTCTGAAACATCCAAGAACCTATTTTTAAAGTTTAAAATAATTTAAATACTTTATTTTTGAAAATATATTAAAACATTTATATTAACACTACGATATACTTAATTTAATATATATATATATATATATATCTTAAAAAAATATCTGAAATAAAACTGCTTAATAAAATACAAACTAGTATCTTTAAAATAAAGTTAAGTCATACTAGATCTAAAATAAAGTTATGAAACCCTATACAATTTCTAAATAATACTTTGATTGGTTATCTTTTAAAATAGAACTATTTTATAAAGTATAAATAATAATAATATTCTTTAAAACATAATTCTAATTATTCTTTGAAAATAATTACTTCTATAACTACTTTGATATATATTTACTTTAAAAATTCTTACAACTTAAATAATTTTCTTGAAACTATTCTTTAATATAACTTCAAACTCTAATGTTTCAAAAATCTATTTTAAAAACGTACTTGGCTTTCAGGGAAATACACCTCCATCTAGAGTAACCAAAGATTTCCTTTTATTAATCCAACACGTTTTATCCCAATTCCATTTTTCGTTCATCCCATAAAATCCTTTCCATACTTTAAAAATAGCCCCTTTATTTTAGACACATTGCTATTTCCTGGAAATTATTTCAAACATACGTTTAAAAATATATAAATAAGCTCTAGAAATTATTTAATTGAATATAATACTTAAGGAAATATATAGGGGTTTCCAAAGTATTTTAAATAAAATTTAACTTTTAATAAGAAAGTTATTAAATCAAATATTATATTATAATTTCCTTTTGAAAACTTAATACTACTTTATTTTATTTTATTTAAATAATTAAATACCATAATTACTTAATCAAATATTTTCTTTCACTTAAAACATTTTAAAACAATAGTTCTTTCTAAACATACTCTAAACATATTTAAATGCAAAAATATATTTGAAAGCTTTTCTTGAAACTAAATAACATTTCCAAGAGAAAGCACACTTCTCATTCTTTAAAATAAATCTCGCTATTATTTTAAACAATTCTCAATTCCCTTTGAAATCAAATTTCAAACACTTGAAATTTTTCAACCCATTCCGTGGATTTAATCTCTTTTAAAATTCTTTACTTAAGAATTTCTTTTATATTCTTTAAACCCAATTCATCTATTATATTTAAAATTTTCAGATTGTATTCACCCAATCACAACACAACACAATTTAAATTTCAATTTAATCCACCACAGATATAAATAAAACGCAGCATATCAGGATCTGAACAAATTATCACAGAATAATAAATAAGGTGTATCACAGAATATAAATTAATTTCTATTTGTGAGGGATCCAGTTGGATCCCTCCAACCTGTTTTCCTGCATCCACAAATATTGGCACAACAACATATATCGATTCAATTTGATAGTAATTATCAGATTCAACCAATCAAGCAATCATTCAATTAATGACTATCTAAATTAACTAATATTCCAGATGTGAGTGAGTTAAACTCACCTTGGGTTTCGGCGAGCGTTTGAAATTTTAAATTAAACCGTGTCGTTCGATTTAATCTAAAATTTCTACTTGTTCCAATCGTCTTCGGACCTACTCTAGCACGTAGAGCACGTCGCTGCGATTTCGATGCTTCTTGTTTCGTTGAAATCTGACATCGTATGAGTTAGATACGAATTTATAAAGTTTGTATAGAAATTTTAAAACAAATTACTGCTTCTTTTTATATTACCATCTCTGCCGTCGGTCTGGAAAGAAGAAATCAAGGCCACTCCCACCTTTCTTCTTCGATCGTAACACAAGTAACACTCGAACCCAACACCGCCATCTAGGGCTTCGAACCGCTCCTCCCATACTCCGCTACACATCGATCAGAACCCACCATCTTGAAACGCGTCGCCGACTCTACCCCCACCTAGAACGCGCATGAGCTTGGCTTCACCATAAGCACAGAAAATGCACTCGAACCGCTGATGAACACGATTGATTTCTGCCACCGGTCGACAATGAAACCAAAAATCCATCGTTGGATGCCTTAAGCTCGTCATCCCCTTCGATCTTCCAGTAGAAAGTTTCTTGAATAGATGCAAGGATTGAGAGCAAAATGAGGAAGAACAAGAGAAAATTTCGACCATTGGAGTATAGAAGACGGCGGCTTTGAAAATAATTAGGGTTAGGGTTCGTTGTGCGTATATATATACGTATAACATATTATTTAATTGTTTAATTCACTTTAAAGCAACTTTCTCAAACGATCTCCAAACAACGCGTGCCGACAGGCATTCCTAAGGTTTTACCCATGTTCCAAACACAATGGAACGTGTTTGGAAGCTAATTCGATCATATACGCGAGTTACGGAAATAAATGATCAATTTTAAATTAAATCTATCAATTGGCTACCTAAGGGTTCATGCTCTTGCTATTCATTTAAGATTTGGGAGTATTATTGTGTAAATTAGTTGCTGGATGAGTGGTTTTGGAACTTTTCACTATATCAATGCTCATCCATATAGTGAAAATGATGGCTTTAAGTTGATTTTTATGCTAAAACTATTTTCAAACTTAAATCTAATTTTATGATGTGTTTAGGCCAAATCTGAAAGTTAAAAATGGAGTTTACTTCATTTTACATCAATTTTCTATTCATGTTACCATTTTGAAATAAAACTAGATCAAGGCAATATTATGCATGTTAATCATATTTGAGTCAATTGGATATGTGTTTGGATTCTAACGAATGATATCGAATGGTGTTTGTTATTGCATAGGTTCATTTTATGTGTTTGCTAGTGGTTTTGGATACTTAGGAAAGTGCTACGTCGATTAGTGCAAACAGTGTCCATGTTGTCAGAATCAGATGAAATTTGGATATGATGGGCTGGAGGCTTTGGGAAGTATGCCTTGAAAATTTCAAGTGGTTTGAAATTGATTTGATGGCAGAAAATCATGGTAGAAAAATAAACCGGTATCAGGTAGAAGGATTTGGTGGAGAGTGGTTTTGATGGATCTTGACTAGCTGTTTCGAGGCTAGGGGAAGAAACATTAGGAAAAGCGTGAGGTGAAGCAAAGAGTAGGGTTTGGGGACTTAGCTTCAAAACTAAAGAAGGAAAAACCATTTGGTCTAGAGAGGATGTAACGACCCAGAATTTCCGTCATTCGATATTCGTATATTTAATTGATTTTAAATATGCACAAGTAAAGTTTATAAGCTAAATAAATAATATTTTGAATATCTGGATTTAATTGGATAATTTAATTGTTGATTTAATATGTGGAATTGCACAAATAATTGAGATTTGGATTTAGAATAAATAAAAATATTGTATAAAGTTATATTAAATCATATTTGAATTAGAATGATGTTATAGAACTTTTAAAATTGAATTAAAAGTTAAATTGTAAAAAATTGAATATTTTAATATTTAATTGACGAGTAAAAATAGCCATTTTTCACACATTTCGACGAAACTAGTTTCATTGGATCCGTAATGTTAAATTATTGTAAGATTTCAAATTTCATGTCAATCAAATTTAAGGTTTGTCTAGGGCAAGCTAAAACACGTAGAAATCGGTTTAAGTAAATTTTAAATTTAAATAAGTCGATTTGAAAACCTATCTTTCAAATACGATCGAATTGGCTCCCGATATATATTCCATTGCGTTCGGAATAGGGGTAAAACATTATAAATGCCAGGCGGCATGCTTCGATTGGAGTTCGGGAAAATTTCGGGTGAATGGTGTGCGAAAATTGTCTATAAAAGGACCTTAAATTTTCTATTTTGCAGAAACCTAATTCTCTAGGGTTTCCATCCGCCACTCCATACTTCAATGGCCGAAAAACTCTCTTCTTCCTCCTCGTTTTTCTTCAAATCTATTAAACGATTCGAAAAGTTTTCAACTACAAAGTTGTAGATCATTGTGAGCTCTATCAATCCAACGGTCGAGATTGGATTTGGTGATGCGGATTGACGACAAATCCAACTTGACCATCCGATATTCATTCACGTTTTTCAAGGCATAGTGACAGCCGAGCTTCATGGTATTTGGACCAAAGGTGGTTAGCGCATGGGAGCTTCGAACGACAGTAGTTGATCGTCGTCGAAAGGATCGTGATGATTGCGTTAATTCACGAATGAACGGCGGCTATGGGTTATCCTTGCGTTCGAAATGCCTGGGTTGGGAAGAAAAGGCACACGTCCATGATCGTGTCTTGCAAATCTAGCGACCGAGATGAGTTAGGTAAAAAAAATAGCAAATTGGTTTATTTAAATTCGTATAATATCTAAAAGGCTATAACTTTGTCACACGAGGTCGAAAACTGACAAAACGACTTGCATTGGATTCGTATTGACGAGCACTGCATTATGGAGCTGGATTGGGATTTATTTGACCTAGTGAAAATTTTGGTTGAAATTAAACGCTTGTTTAATTTTAATCGGAAAAAATCGCTAAAGCGACGACTACAAGCAAAGTGAGTACAACTCACTCTTTCTGACTCACTGATATTTTTATATAAGTGAAAAATAATTTATTATATGATGATTGATGATTGTTTTGGATGATATATGATATGTTGGTTGATATTTGGATATATATCTGCCTAGTGTAACAGATGACCCTATACGTTCCCGTGTATGAGCGGATGACTCTTTGTACGCACATCTGCCTCGAAGCGGACATTGTACACATATTCTAATATGTATATTTGTTGCAGGTGAGAGGTTGGAGGGATCCAACTGGATTCCTCACCAGTATTGATTTATTTACAGATATTGTTATATATTCTGTTATCATATGATATATGATGTTTGGATGTTATGATTGATGTATTTGGTGCTGTTGCAGCATTGGGCCTATTTTGGAAATTTTAAAAATGTTAAAGTGATGATTTCCAAATTTAAAAGGATTTTAAAGTGATTTTGGAAATAAATGTTTTATTGTATTTTTGAATCGTTAAGAACTGATTTATTTTAAATAAATAAATGTTATAATTTTTATTGTAATAAAAATTATGATTTTTGTGAAATATAACCTAAATGTGATTTTTGAAATAAATAGTTGATTTTTTTGTGAAATGGTTTAAATTGAGATTTTTGGCTAATATGAATGGTTTATAAAGAAGATTTATAAAATTGAATTTTTATAAATCATAATAATTGAATTATAAAGGAGTTTTTATAATTGTTAAAATGATGTTGTAAATGGGTTTTATAAGTAAATAAAATTTACAGATTTATAATTGATGATGTTATAAAAAGAATGATTTTTGTAAATAAATGAATTATAAGTAATTAACTTATAATTTGGGTTTTTGGTATAAAATTGAGTTATAAATGGAATTGGTTAATAAAGGGATTTTACATATAGTAGTTATTATAAAATGAAAATGGAATTTATAAACATTGTTTTATAAATCCGAAATCAAATAAATTTGATAAGTAAGTATAGAAATTATTAAAGGAGATATATCCACGATTTTGGACAGTGGATAATCCTTTAATTAAATATGTAGAAGTGTTGAATTTGATTAGAAATTTATATTCACGATTTTTGACAGTGAATTATCCTTTAAATTAAATGTTGAAATAATATTAAATTTAGTAAACGAATTATATTCACGATTTTGGACAGTGAATAATATATTAAATAAATGTTTTGGGAAGTGATATTTAAATGGAGTTAAATGGTTTAAAGTTGTTTTAAATTGTTTTAAATATCGAATACATAGATTTCAATATTCATTGTTGAAATAGACGTTTTCGAAAAGTATAAGGAAATGATGGACTATAACACTGTTGTTATAGTAAATGATTTTCGAAAGGAGATGTTTTTGTATAGTATTGGGATTTATATATCTATCTAATTTTCGAATCCCTATACTATTGATTTTGGGTCGTCGTAACGATATTTTACGCAATATTCGTTCTGATCCAAAATAAAAGAATCTTTTCCTTAAAGAATAAAATATATACTTAATCGTGATTTTATATGTAGTATTTTCTGAGTGATGAAAATAAATTGATTTGTTAATTACTTATTATTAAAAAAGTATTTGGAAATGTTTTCCAATATAGAAAGTTGAAATGGTTTGAGACTATATCTTTTAAAGATAAATTGAAGTGAATATTTGGCAATGATTTAAATTAATAAAAGATTAATTAAAAGGGCCTAATGATTGTTGTGGTGCTAAATATTTGTTTGTTTACTTTGATAGTTAAATAACCGACTATCAAATTGGCCCAAAAAATTTCGTTCCTCAACTTGATGTGGGAACTATTTATTCGTACACTTAGTACGTAGCCTTCTATGCAGGCTTGATTATCATTTGTGTTGAGGATGTTGATTCGTATAGTGCGGAGTAGTACTCCAATCTATCGAGTTTCCTTCTTGGCTCGAAGGATAGCAAGTTGAAAGTTGGAGACGTGATAAGTCTATGAAATTAGTTTCTGTGTGAGGTTGAGAAATGCTTTTGCATTGTTGGTGCAAAGAGACCGGGATCGGTTTATCCGAAAACCACTTCGGACCAACGTATATGCGACGATTATGTAGGTTGTTTGTGATGATATTGATATTTCGGAGTTTCATAGTGGGGGACTGCTTATTGATCGTTTGGGGTTAAAATCCCAATATACATCCAGTAGCAGTGGTCTCTTCATTATGAAATATCCAATGCGAGCACTATTAGCTACTAATCCTAGGGATTTCTCGACGGGATGTGGTAGGAAAGTACCTTCGGTTTGTCCTGTTCCTGGAAAACTTGTATGGATGTTTGTCTGACATTGCATTTCTATAGATTACGTACATTGGTTTTTACAAACGTACATCAGTGGTGGCGGAGAAGGCAACTTCTCTTAGCTTAACACCCTCCTTGAGACGTATGAGTTTAAGGGTTGTATTTTTGTGGAAGGCAATTAATGGTCAACGAAAATGGCTGTGTGGCATTCTAAGTGATGTGATATGTGATTGTGAAAGGTAATCATTACCTCATCAAGCCTCATCAATCGAAAATGACCAAAATAAGGTTAGATGCAGCTGTGCTATGTGGGTCATTCCCATTAGGATATGATCATCCTCTTCTAGATATATCTTTACACGCTATGACGTCGTGTATCTGATTATTATGGTTTGTATGCTATAAGGGCCATAGGTAAAGGTCGGTAACGACCGGAGGATGCTATATTCGGTACCATCTAGTTATAGAGGTGGGCCAGTCTTGTGTTGGTAGAGGATCCTTAGTGATGGTCCTCAGTACATTTTTGTAGAGATGTACTGCCGGAAGGTAGTCCCTTCACCTGGTCATTTGTATGGAAATCCAAACTCCACTACATGTTGCCATTTTGATTATATTACCCAATTGGGCTATATGATGGAATTTAATCAATGTAACAATTTCGGCTATGATTAATATTATTTGTATATAGTAGACACTACTATAATATAACATGAGATTTGATATGATATGTTTTAGTTATCGTAAGGTAAAAACATGTCCGTTTTTATGTGTGGACTTGTCTTACGAGATACTTTTGTTTTGAAAACTAAGGAAAAGTTTGGTAATTTAATAAATTCAGTTGAGTGTGTTTCTCATGCTGGTTTACCAGACTGATCCGGGCGTTCTTCCCTTTCAATGTTCGGGTCAGACCGAGTATATTTACAGGTTAGATTGGTGCTTTTGGAGCTTCAGCAGGAGACATGGAGATCTTCATTTTCGTATACACGTACTTGTTTTGATTATCCGATGTTGTTTGTTTGTTGTTGTATATTATCGGCAATTGGGAGGACATGTTACTATAACTATTCAGGCTGATAACTATGATTGATTGTTGAACTCTGATTGATGTGTGTGTGTGTGTGTGTATACAGTTTCTGTTTTATAAAGATCATTGATATGATATTATATATTTTCCGCTACGATGTGAGGTTCTGTATTGTTCTGTTTGGTTCTATCTTCTCTCTTTCTTCTCTTCTCTTCTTCTCTCTTCTTTTCTTTCTCTTGACTTTCCGTCAGTTTGTGTTTTTTGGGTCGTACATGTGTGGATTATTATCGATTCAAAGGGTACGGATTTGCGGGTCGTCACAGAGGATCCACTCGATAATGATAGGTTTTTCTTAGGGGAAAAATGGAAGCAAATGACTTGGGGAAGTAAGGGGTACCGGGAAGCTAAAGGAGAAAAGTAGTCAGTGCAGGAAGTACTTAGCCAAATTCTGGAGTTGGAGAAAACCACTCGGTACGGACATGATTGGGAATTGGCAAAATTTAGCCAAATTCCCTGCGTAGGAAGAGGATGTCCTAGGGGTCATGCTAGAGGTGTTTTTTTTTTCTGTTCAACATTCGTTGTGATGTGGTGGCACAATGAAAGACGATGATTGATGCATGAAGCAACGTTGGAATGCTTCGATGCGATGGCTTTGGGACTTTGAGGTACTAATTCTATGACAGATATTGAAATCTAGCAGTGTTCCAAAGGGGATGAATTAATCGATGGATTCACAATGATGATTATCCACTAGGGCGGGTTTGAGGAAGGAAATTTGTGAATAGAACATTGAAGGTTCTATGGTTGAAAGAAAGGAATGTTGAAGGGTTCTGTGACGATGAATGGAAATTAGATGGAGTGACGAAGGTCTCGAATACGCATGCTATGGGATCGTTGATACCTAGAGTGTTTTTCTGACGTACTCGTAAACATGCTATGGTGAGGATGCTTATTTGGTATCTGAAACATCTACCCGGGATCATTGAAGGGATCCATATACCCTAGATCTAGAAAGGGATGTAATGTCAATTATGTGGTGTTGTTCGAGTATGCAGAAAATGAGATTTTTCAACTAATCCCGACAACGGAATGGTCATACGAGTTATTATATATCCGGGGCATATTAAATTAGGCCTGTCAATGAATACCCGAAATATCCAAAATTCTTCCGCATCCGTATCCGAAAACATGAAAAATATCCGATATCCGAAAAGCGAATGCGGATATCCGATATCCGAAACATATTTCGGATACGGATACGGATATGGCTGTATCCGTATCTGATAAATATTCGTCCGGTTTGAAATTAAATATTTATATATTAATATGTTATTTTATATCCATAAATTTAATACAAATACGCTAATTTATTATACGGATTTTGTGTGATTGGATTACCTATTGTTAATTTGATGTAATTTATGTGTTACAAGGTTTTTTCATCTTTTTTTTAGTTAAAAAATGAAATATGCATTATATTGATTGATTTTTGGATATTTTCGGATACATTTTGACGTTCGGATATGGATATTTTCGGATATCCAAAAATATCCATATGCACTACGCCAGATACGGATATTTTCGGATATCCGAAAATATTAGCGGATACGGATACAGATAATATTCAACAGGTATTCACGGATATCGAATACGGATTGGGATACGGATTTTCATTTTCGGATACGGATAAGGATACAGCACTATCCATATCCGACTGCATCCGTTTACAGGCCTATATTAAATGATGGTGAGAATTGTTTGATGGATGCTATGTTTTCCATAGTTGTTATAATTATTGTTTATCACTTTGAGGATGTCACATGACATAGGTATTATGGAGATCGATGCATAAATATCCAATAGTATACCAGGATGTTTATGAACTTTATGATGATGATAGTAGAGTAGCATATTATAGTTGTTATGTGCCAAATCTTTGGATGCAGGGATATGACGGGTATGATAATTTATAACGTTGTTCCTTATTGTATTGACTTGTATGGTATTTTGACATTGTTTATCGCTCACACCAGACTGTTGTCTAACTCAAGGTTTTATATTTTTATTCTTATTATCTTGGGTGCTCTTAAATGAGTAAACTAGATAGCAGGTTTAGATGATATGTGGTGTTGTACAGAGGACAAATAGGAGATAGTGCTTTCCTATATTATTTTTGGGTTTACTATTGCTTATTCTGCTGTAGGACACTATGCAGCCTAAATGATGTTTGCCAATTTATTAGGGATGGTTTATGTTGATTTTATTTTCAGTTGTTTAAACTCTATTTATATTTTTTATAACTCAATGAACCTGTGCACTATGATATATATGTTTCATTTAGTTTTTAATATCTCTCTTGTTTTATACAGTGATGATTATTATATTTTATTTGATGCCTTGTGAGATATACGATGGGTTCTACAATTATTGTCTCTATTTTTCTTCCTTGACAATCAACCTGCATTAGCCAGGAATCGTAGAAACGCGCTATACTGGTAAATTGGATGTCGAAGGTGTAGGGTGGTTGTAATAGATGATAAAGAGATAAATAGTGTCCTGGTGGTTTGGGAATTCACGGTTGTTTTTGAACTAGTAACGGGATTACCTCAAAGAAGAGTGATTGGATTTCAAATAGATTTCATGATGAGGGAACAACTTACTAATAAACCACTTACCAGAACGCTACCCAAGGAGATGAAAGAAATGAAGAAGCAGTTATGGAACATGAGCATAAAAGTTTCATTATGCCGAGTAGTTCACTATGGCGAGTGTCAACGCTCTCCATAAGGAAGTCGAATGAATATTTAAGGATATGCATTGATTACTGAAAGTTGAACGAACTAACAATAAAGAATCAAATAAGCAATGCTACTAGGAAATAATAAAAACATGGATTGGCCATAAACTCTGCCTACTAGAGTGAAAGTCGACCGCACACATGATTACTAATCAAGCGGAAATATCTATAGAGAGACCGATCATCCTTATTATAGATTGAAGGATGAGTCGTCAAACAAAAAATGTTGCTAGGAATTCCTTGTCCAGAGTCGAAGAAGGAGCTTCCATCATTGTTACCAAATAAAATGTTGTGTATTGCCATATTATTACCATTAAGACCTCATTTTACATTTATTCTTTTTATGGTTCAACTTATCCCTACGTAGCTTAATCAAGCTCAGACTCAAACTCATTTTCATTCTTTACATTATTATCTCTCTTATTATTTTGTGTGGTCATCTCATCACTATGACATTCTCATTCATCACTGGGGAAGATGGCTTCCCAAGTGTTATAATAAGTTCATTCATTATTTCGAATTTCTTAGCTTTATCAACCATCTCATATTTACATTACATGGCTATCGCTTATTGACACTGGCTATCGCTTATTGACACTAGCTATCGCACATTGATATTTTCCTAGCTGGCACAAGTTAGTCTTATAAGCCATCGTAATTTGAGTGTTCTTGACCATCGCATATTGAAACCCTTTAGCGCTATCCCCAGTTGGCACACCCTTGAGCTATCGCATGTTGACGCTACCCTAGCTATCACGGATTGATACATATAGAGGCTATCGCTAGTTGATTATGTTGATGATATTTTTGTTAACCTCGGAGTTGAAATAATGCATTATGAAAAATAAACTTGCTAATCACTAAGCTTAATTATGGAAAATGAAGAGAAAAGAGCATTTAAAGGTAAATGACATGAGAGGTGAAGTGGTTTGATATAGCTGCCTACATACGCTGTAAAGTTCTCTTCTATAGTCTCTTATAATTATAAGAGAATAACAAGGAAAGATGACTCGTCTAAGTCTATTGAAGCTACTAATCCTAGGGAGTCGCCGTATCAAGAGATTTGAGAGGCGTATCATGGCTTCCAACCTTTCGGGTTCCCTCCATCGAGGGCCCAATCAACCCGGGTCCCCTCCACCAAGGGCCTAACCAATCCTTGAAAGTAGCCATGCATGCGATTCTTATAGCAGTTGAACGGATGCTTGGACGACTAAGATCATGCTCCAAAACAAAGTAAAGCATGCATGATCATGGATCTGGCTGAATGGACTTGATGAGAGGCAATTGGCGAAAGAAAGGAAAGTGTATTGGAGATGAAGGCTAATAGGTGAATTATACCAAGGGCATGCTCTAGCATGATTTGTATTAAATGCGCTTGTACTTGCAGTATGCTTGGAAAAAAGGGGACATGCTTTGTAACGACCCACAAATCCGTACCCCTTGAGTCAACACTATTCCATATCAATCAACTCAAGATGAACGGAAATACGAACCATTTGGGTTAAAGAAGAAGAGATAGAAGAAGAAAATAGAAAACAACATCAAAATCTAACCATCGCAGTGGAATAAAATATAATAGATAATAACGGATCTTTACACACAAAAAATACTATATCTGTTTATACATACATCATCAGAGTACATCAATTACATAACACACAACTGGACAGTAATCATAACCTGTCCTCACACAACTGAATACACAGTGGAACATAAATCAAGTACGGAAGTACGTCTCGCCATCCAGCTTGTCTCCTAAGCTCCACAGCATCCTTTCCTGTATTCTATAATACTCGGTCTAACCCGAGCATTATAGTTAAATAACACCCGAGTCAGTCTAGAATAGCAGCATGAGAAATCACACACAAATTGATTATTAAAGTTTCAAAATCCTTTTGAAAGCAAAAGCATCTCGTAAGACCATGCCACAAATAAACATGTCGGATTTTTACCTTACGATAGCTAAATCACTTTTTATTAAAATTCTCTAATATTATAATAGGGTCTATCTACAAATACATATTAAAATAGCCGAAATTGTTACATCTATTAAATTCCAGCTATTGGCCACAAAGTGGGTAATATAAACAAAACTCGTGAAAGCCGCGTAGGGAGAATGGGTTTCCAACTAATGACTAGGCACTGGGGTACCACCCGTCACGGTACGTGGCCTAGATCACATTACTGAGGATCACTCCTGACCCCCTGCAACACAAGACTGAGACTACCCCTTACTGGATAATCCCGATTAAGATCACCCCACCGTTGTGATCAGCAACCGCACCACTAAGCCGAAATAAAAGGGACATCTAGACAGGGATGACCTTACTCGAAATGGGTGCTACCAACCAAGCCTTGCTGCATAACCCCTGATTTTCAGTCGTTCCCGTTTGATGAGGTTTGAGGCTAAGCGTTACCTTTTAGATCGTTTCACTTAGAATGCCCATCGCCCACCTGACGATGTTCCGAACGCATTCTTCCATACAAATCCGTCCCGGGTTCGAACGGAACGAAAGGAACTACTCCTACTATATCCCTTTTGGAATCACCTCAGGATTAGTAGCGACTAGCCCTTGCACTTCACTGCTCCATCTTTGACTCCGAACTCGTTTCTCCACGAAAACGTACAAACCGGATCGAACTGGTTTTCGAGAAATTAATCCTGATCCCGGTCTCTTCGAAACGATCAGCGCATTTGGCCAATTTTGATAGTCGGTTATTTAACTATCAATTAACATTCACAAACAACCATCAATCATAAATAATTTCCCAAATTATTTATTAACCTCAAAATATCTTCGCAAGATGTATTTCTATTTTCAATCCTTTGAAAACAGTTTCAAACCATACTTTTCTCATAAAATAAATTTTCAAATATTTAATTTCACTGAAAACACCAAGTACAAAGCTTTAGAATTTTAAAAATAATTTAAAACTCTTTATTATAAAATCCTTTGAATCGTTTAAAATAAAAATTACTTTAATATTTATTCAAAATATATACTTTAATAATATTCAAAATGAAACTACTTCAATACTTTATTAAAAATATATACTATAGGAATATTTTAAAATGTGGTAACTTTATAAAATATAAAACTAGATTTTCTCCTTTAAAAACAAATACCAAGTCACTTTTAAATAATTACTGCTATAATACATTAAAAGAAAATACATACTTTAGAATTTAAACATTTAGAAATAATAAATTTCCTAAAACATGCTTTTCAAAACGACATTAAAACTTTTAAAAATTTACTTTGAAACGTACTTGGCAATTCAAGGAAATATACTTCTCTTCACATCCTTTTAAAAATAAATCACTATATATTTTTAAATGAAATTTCTCATTCCTTAAATAACTTCCATTGTGGATTTTTTCCTCCAAATATCCACTTATTTATTACTTTACTTTTATAAACCCAGTTTATAAATTTCAAAGTCCCATTCTCCTTTAAATTTCCAATTTCAAACACTTAAATAAATTTCCAAATTGTTTTTCAATTTACCCCATTTGAAATAAATTTCTTTAATTACTCAATTTATTTCAAAATCCATTAAATTATAGACTTTATATTTTTTTCTTTTTCGTTTTGATTTTAAATCTTTTAACAGAAACATACCAATTTCAGATTTTCCAAATTTCTTCTTTATTATTTTCAATAAGTTAAATCTTAAATTTAAAATAAATTCTTTATTCTTTTAATTACTAACACTGAAGTTTAAAATTCATTATCTTCCTGTTTATTCAAAATCCCCTTTTCATATACGGAATTTATTTATTAGAATTTTAAAACCACTATTATTCTTATCCAGTTCATTCTTAATTTATTTAAATTCTCTATAATCATTTCACTTACAAATTCTCTTCTTTTATTTTCTTTTCAAAAATCCAATTATATATGTTTTGATAACTCAGTGTACCGAAATATATTCAAGCAAACTATAGCATTAAATATTTCAATTATCAGTAATATTCATCACAGAGTATCGAATGTTCATAACAGAGAATATTAAACCATATAAATAATTTTGAGAAATCCATTTGGATCCCTCCAACCTGTTTCTTTGCATCCACGGATGTTAGCATAATATAAAATACCAATTCCACTTCGAGGTGGAATATCGCAGTATATGGGATTTAAATAAAACATCATCTGCTATTATGCGGCGCATAGGGTCTCATCCGCTATATAATGCGGGAAATCAATCATTCCAAGATATATTATATACTACTATATATAATATTGCACATCAAAACAATTCAATCATTCAATCAATTATTTAAATTTAAATATTTAAATCTAAACAACCCAGATGAGTGAGATTAACTCACCTTTCCCTTAATTGTAGTCCACTTCATCCCCAACTTGATTCTCGCTATTAATGACCTTGTAATCATTATATGACTAATAAACATCTGAAAGAATCTATAAAAGTTTACCATTTAATAAATTTAGTTGACCAACAATTTAATTTAAACTAGTCATCTTTATTTATTTATTTTTTAAATTTGATATTAACAAAATTTTCTTTTAATAAATTATCCTTTGAAACTAAATAATTTATATAGATTTAAAAAATCTGTTTTTATATTAACTTTTTAATATCCAAAATCCTTATATATATATATATATATATTCCTAATCTTATATAGATATAAAATAAATTAAAAACAAACTTGCCTTCGAAATGCTTTACTGTAAAACAAGAAAATATTTTTATATACCCTTAAACATTTTATTTTCGGCTTCCAGTAAATAAATAAATAAATAGCTAAATAAAATCTATAAAATATACCTTACAGCCCTAAAAGAACCCACGCTCGCCACTTGCAGAAGGCGCCGACCAACCTCGGTCCTAGCATCCCAACAAACAGCCAACTACCCACAATTCGCGATCGAAGAAAACCCTCTCGACGATGAAACTTCGCCGCCGCTAACCTCGCAGGCACTCCCAACACCCCCACAACTTCGTGCGCACAAGCACGAGCGCATCGCTCGAACGCGCCACTGCTCCCTTCCTCAAGCAACCACCATCACGTTCGCCTCTCTACGACCATGAATCTGAGTCGTCGATAACCCATCGCGTGCGTACACCCAGGCGCCGCGATTTAACACTTGCTTCGATCGACGACCTTCGACACTGTTGCCGCCCCTGCGAGTATCTCCATCTTCTACAGGTCGTGACCCTCATTTGCACGTGCGAGATCGAACTCGCCTTGATTTCGTTCGAATTGCCTCATTTTTTTTTATTTTTGAGTGAGCTCGATTGGTTTTACAAAATAAAATGAGATGTTTTGGCCATTTTTCTTTGATCTCGAGTCAACTGGATTTGAAGAGGATAAGGGAAGCTCAGCTGTATCCTTTGAAAAATGAAGAAGGACGAAAATAAAAGGAGAAAAGCATGTTCGAGAAGGCAAGGGAAGCGTGTTTGAAAAATCTAACTACAGTAAGTTGATGGTAAAGAAGGCAGTTGTTATGAATATATATGTCAATCAACCATTAATATATTTTTATAAGGTTCAAATTTAAATTCAAATGCAACTTAAAATTTTGAACTCCTATCGAAGCATGCCGCTAGGCGTTTATAATGTTATACCCATATTCAGAATGCGATAGAAAAGGTTACGACTCCTAATTCGATCGTATGGAGAACATAGCTTTTAGACCCAGTTATTATATTGAATTAGATATAAATTTCAGCGCGTTTATATATCGCATGCTCACACAACAACTCCAAACACTACGAAAATTGAAATCCAACAATAATATAATATTACGGATCCAATGGAATTGGTTTCATCAAATTTCGAGACTATATCTCGGAATGCCATTTTCAAATTCAATTTAAACCATATATTTTTAAAACTGAACAAACCACTATAAATTTCCATTTTAACCCATTTATTATCTTCAGTGTTATACATATAAATGTTACAAGCCTTTAAATTATTTTTAATAGGATTAAAACTGAAGATTAAACAATTTTCCCAATTTCCAATTTATTAAATCCAAAAATTTAATTGCCAAATAAACAGCGACATTTGAAATTCATATTAAAACTAACTATCAAATATTTAAAATCAATTAAATATTCTAATTTCAAATATTCAAAATTTTCGGGTCATCACATGCTTCTTTCCATAAATAGGTACAGCTGGTTGTACCTCCTTTTGCTTTGCTCCAGCATGACTAGGTGGAAGGATTGGTCGAGCTGGTTTGCTAAGACAAGATGGAGTGTAGGTCATAGGTGTTAGTATAAAATCTAGATCGATGACGGACCACCACTGAGACATTCTTAAGCTATACTGATTGGGAGATAGCTAAGGGAAAGATGCTTGAGAAAGCGGGCTAGCCTGAAGCTGAGTTTCAAGTGAATCAGAGAAAAAGTCAGTTGGTCAATGAAAGATGGGTCAAGTTAAGCTTATGCCTTGTTTTGACAGCGAGCTGGTCGCTGGGGTTGCTACATGAAGAGGCTTCGCTAGTAGAAGGCTTAACGTGCGATTAAGCTAGATTTAGGTTATCATCATACATGGAAAACCCAATCGATCCTCCCCCAACTGTAGCCGGCTTGCGAGCTGACTTGGACCCAGCCGGCCTACATCTGACCAGGTCAAGACAAGATAGCTTGATTAGTCTACTTTCTTATTATGAAAAAGCCAAGTAAAAAATTTCTCCCCAAAGCTATGTCCGTAAGTGGGCGCAGGCTTATAAAATCATGAAGACTCCATAATTGACGGTTCTGTTATGTAATTAATGTGGCATCCACATGGCATTGCATCGTTGGCTACGTTAGTTATGCTTTTCCAAACGTGGTAGGGATTTGCCTACAAGTAGTAGGTTAGTGTATCTTAGATAGTTAGGAATGTTCCTTACACTAGGTTGATTAATCTATTTTCACTTATAGGCAGGACTGGTTAATGGACATTGAAGTAGGCATTGATTGAGCAATCTGGTCACTCATCTGATGCTGAGGTCGACAAATGACGGTTGAGCTTCACTGAGTTGTGTTGTTGATGGGCGGTCCTATCACAAACCTAAGTGCTGAGTGGCTCGAGCTCCTTCCGAGAAACATGTGATCAAGAGGAGTTCCTGCATTATTACTAGTAAAACTTTCTTGTTCAACGCCACTCTGCTATTGGGTGATCCCGACATGAAGCTAAGCGCTGAGTGGCTTAAAGGTTCTTTAGGGTAACACAGTGCAATTAGGAGATGATGGATGATCCCAGCTCGAACCTAAGTGCTAAAGGGCTTGACAGTTTATAGAGTAACACATTACAATAAGGAGCTATAGGCGGGATCGGTTTAAACCTAAGCGATGAGGGGTTTGAAGGTTCTCCTGTTATAAAAAGCGACGGGCAGTCCTGGCTCATACCTAACTACAAAGAGGCTTGAAGGTTTGCAGGACTCAAAACTAAGGGTTGAAGGGCTTGAAGATTCTCTATGGTGACACGCTACAATAAGAAGCTATAGGCGGGCCTAGCTCGAAACTAAGCATTAACGGGCTTAAGGGTTCTCCAGGTGTCACACTATAATAAGGAATCAACAGGCGATCCCGATTCGAACATAAGCACCGAGGGACTTGAAGGTTTCTTAGGGTGACATGCTATAATAAGGAGTTAATATGCTATCTTAGCTAGAACCTAAGCACCAAGGGCTTGAATGTTCTCCGAGTGACTTGCTGCTATAAGGAGCTAGGCCCAGCTTATTTCTATGTAGGTATATTATAGATGCTGGACCTTGGCGTCATCGTCAGCGCAAAGAACTATGTCCCATTCTGTATATAGGATGGGCGACATCATAGGAGAAGAGTGCAAACCATTGTGGCTGCATATCTGATCGTCAATGCATCGCAGCACAAAGGGAAGAGATGTCTCACCCAAACTCAGGGAGTAGTGGGAAAGCAGTCCTTGATAAGGAAATGAGTTCTTGGTAATCAACACTCGTAGACAGCCAGTTGGATAGGAAGGAAGTGGTGGCTCATGCAATCCTGAGTGGTAAAGGCTGATAGTCCCTTAACAAGCTAATAAGCACATGATAAGTTATCCTTGTTGGATAGCCTTGGTGATGGTGCTCATTGATCCAGGGTTTACGGTTATCGACACATTCTTCACATAAGGCAATGATCTAGAAAGTGAGCTTGAGAAAGGCATTGATGGTGGGGTTTGGGCATCTTGAGACATGTAGGTGGGCATCTAGCTATTTTTGGACACTGTTGAGGGAAAAGACGAATGAGAGGATTATTTGGCGACCCCTACGAGGTTGCTCTAGACATTAACAAGAGTGTTGGGCTTTTGGGATTTTTGTGCAAGGGTGCTCAGCTAGCACCCAAGATTTCTAGGCGTTACCCTACCCCAGGTTTGGCCATGAAGCGGCTAAACAGGATTGCATAAATCTTAAGGAAAATCTCTAAGCGGTTAGGTATGGCCTAACATAGGGTACATGCATGGTTGCCATAATTTCATGGATAGTAGCAGCAATGTAAGGAGATGAACGAGTGTGTACATCAATTGCAAAAGACATAAAGCCAAACTAAGACGGTTGAGCAATCTTCTTAGTGACTGGATGTAACATCCCACTCCGGCACCCATTTTCGAAGTCGAGGATGCTAAATCCGAAAGTATGGTGCCATCGCAATAGTATCACAACTAAACAAGAGTATATCAAAATATAAAATCATTTAGAGTACATGATTTTAAGCGGAAGTAATACTATACATTCATATCTTCGTACAACATGATTACATAAGATCCGAAAGTCTAGCCATCACATATTAATATATGTACATAAAAGAGATAATACACATAATACAAGTAATCACTTCAATGCATCCAATTAACTTCTAGGGTCGAACTACTAACCATCTAAACCTGAAATGTTTAAGTGTAGCATCATCAGCAATACAGATCTAGTGAGAAAGCAACCAAATCTACAGTTTTCAAGTCTTGTCATAATGGATCGTATTATAAGGATTTTCAAGTTTATCATCAAGTAATTTTATCAGGATAATACTATATCAAAAATTCAAGACGATATTTAGGATAAATTCCAATACTATTTATGAATAAATCAAACAGTTTTGCTATAGTAATTTTGGTATGAAATTCTTTTGTTAAAACCAAGATCATTTTCATTTAAATTCATATTGACATTCTATCATGAATCTAAACCGCACACTCGGTTTGGATTAGATCCTAGAATATTTTATCCTATTGCGACCGACATCTGAAACCAAGTAAGGACGTACTTATTGCAATACCGATATGTATCATAGAGTGATTGTACACTACCTAAGATCTGTTGTCTTATATCGCACATCCAAAGATAACCATCATTGATGAATTGATCCATAAAAACTCTTTCATAACTATAAGCAAGGCATTCTCTCTAAATATTTTTATATTTTTGAAATTATTTTCCAATATAGATAAAAAAAATCTTTGGAAAAACTCAAACTTTTAACTTAGGAAATAATTTAAGAGGTATTAAATATGAAAGGTTTATTAAAAAGAATTATCTTTTTTGAATTATTTGGTAGATATCAAAATATTACATGAGTCAAAATTATGGTGTTTGCATTTAAAGACGTCGAATTTGAATTATAAATTAGGACTAAAAACATAGGTCATTTTACAATAGATTTTTAGAGCAGTAAACATTCAAAATTTAAGAAGTGTATAATATAAAAGTTGTAGGTATTTAAAATAAATTTCCAAGAAGATAAATTTTGACAAAATCCAATCAAGGAATCAAAAAATTTAGTTAGTATATTACAAAGTGTTTTTGGATGGTCCTCCTATTCATTTCGACTTGAGAATGTACTCTACTTTGCACCTCGATTTCAGTTATTAAGATGTCTGAATTTGGAAAAGACATAAACATGAAAGTCGTAGTTCTTTGAATTAACTTTCTAGAATATTAATGATATCTAAATTCCAATTGTATTTGCAAAAGTTATGGCTGAATAACTAAGAGGTATTTAAATAATTTCAAGGTAACATTATCAATGCTAAGAAAATTTATCATCACAATATGGAATGACATAAATACATAAATTTAGGTAGCTTTTCTCATTCCAAATGTTGTGTAGTCTTTGATTTAATTCTCTTGATCCTCCTAGTTTCCCTTAGCTTTGGTTGTCTTTACCGATTTTTTTTTGAGACGGAACTTTATTTGAATTTAAGAGGAAAGAACAGATGTAAGGTGGTTTAGGAAGGATGAAAGAGAAAGAAAGAAGCAAAATTGTTATGCTCTCTCTATGTGTGGATGTGTATTTATATGTTAATAAAGCATCAAGAGAACTACCAACACAAAGCTTCCAAGAGAAACTAATAGAAGCTTATCAAGACAAAGCTTCCGCAAGAAGATAAACAGTAGTATTCAAGAGGCCAAGGTTTCTTGATTTATCACAAAAAAATCAATTAACCCTCAATTAATTATCTTTAAATAATTATCTTTTAATCATAGATAAATTTGCCTTTAATTAATCATCACCCTTAACTAATTGATTAGTTAATTACTTCCTAAATCACATTTGAAAATACTTAAAAGTTTCGATATTAACAACCGACCCAATATATGATTATCTAGAAACAAAACGTTTTCAAAATATTTATTCTAACATTTAAAATTTTGAAACTTGTTTTAAAATTTGAAAATTCATTTATTTTCCTTTGGAAACTAGTTTAGTTTAAATATGTTTTAAAATTTTGTTAAGTTAAAAATTTATTTTTTTGTAACTAAAGAACTGTTGCAATTTAAACACTTGAAAAACATCATTTTCTTTTAGGCTTGAAAATCTGATAACAGTTTTAACAATAGCTTCCCGAGAAGATAGCAACTAAAACAAAGCTTCTAAAATAAGATCCACTAATGCGGTACTCTGCTGCATAAATTCACGTTCGTGTATGGACACGAATAAAAATATAAATATAAATTTTAAATGAATTAAATATTCAAATTCGATGACCCAAAATTTATGAGTTATTACATTCCACCCCTTAAAAAGAGATTTCATCCACGAAATCTAAGTTTCAAACAAATCAGGATAGTCTCTATGGATCTATGACTCCACCTCCCAAGATGCTTCATCTTTATTGTGATGGTTCAATTGTACTTTTACTAAGGTAATTTCCTTCGTTCGTAACTTACTAACTTTCCTTTTAGTAATTCAAACTTGTCTTTCAATGTAATTGGTACATTTCTTAACTTCAATGCCATTCAAATCAACCACATGAGATGGATCAGGAATGTACTTCCACAACATTGATATAAGATAAAATTTATGAATATTTGATATTTTCTCAAGTAAATCGAGTCGGTATGCAACCTTATCAACTCTCTCAGTAATATAAAATGGACCGATGAATTTAGGTGATAACTTTGCCTTCTTCTTTCCTAATCACAACACCCTCGCACTAGAGGAATTTTTGGAAGAAATTGATCTCGTACTACGAATTACAAATTCTTTCTTCTATGGTCTGCATAACTCTCCTGTTTAGATTGTGCAGCTTGTAATCATTCCCTTATGATTGAAATTTTCTATGTTGTTTCTTTTACTAAATCTAGGCCGAGAAGTTCGCTATCTCCAACTCTGCCCAACATACTAGTGAACGACAAGGTTTTCCATACGAAGCTTCATATAGGGCCATACCAATACTCACATGATAACTATTGATATGTGCAAATTCTATTAGTTGTATATAAGTTTCCCATGTGGTTTCAAATTCCATTATATGGGATCTTAACATATCTTCTATAACTTGGTTTACCCTTTCAGTCTGTCCATTTATTTGTGAATGAAAGGCTGTGCTCAGGTTTAGTGATGCACCTTATGCTTTTTGAGCATTTTTCCAAAATCTTGAAGTGAATCATGAGTCTTTATCTGAAACAATTGTGACAGGATACCATGTAGTCGAATAATTTCTTTCAAATAGATTTTGCTGGTTTCTCCATTGAATAGGTCATTTTGCAAGGTACGAAATGTGTTGACTTTGTTAGATGATCCACTACTACCCATATTGCATCATGACCTTGCTTTGTCATTGGTAATCCAATGACAAAGTCCATTGTTATATGTTTCCATTTCCATTCAGCGATAGAAAGTGGTTATAGAAGTCATGCGGGTCATTATTGCTTAGCTTTTTTTGTTGGAATGTAAAACATCTTGCCACAAATTCAACAGCATACTTTTTCATTCTATTCCATCGAAATTGACGCTTAAGATCCATAAACATCTTTATTCCTCCATGATGCACTGTAAGCCTTGAGAGATGCACTTCAATTAGAATTTCATTTTTCAATTCAGCGTGATTTGGAATGCTAAGTTGATTCCCAAATCTAAAGCCTCCATCTTTGCCAATGTTCCAATTTGCAGGTTCTCTATCCATCATTTTCATAAATAATTCTGTTAATTCATTGTCTTATTCTTGGGCTTGTAAGCTTCTACTTACTAAAGTTGGTTGAATAGTAAAACTACATAAAAGGACTACTTTATTCATCATTGCTCCCTTAATCGTCCTTATGCAAGCATTCATTTCGGCTAGAGTTTCTAGAGCTCTCCATTTTCTTATCGTTAAACTCGATAATAAGCCATGGGGTTTTGACTTAATGCATCTACCATTACATTTGCCTTTTATGGATGATAATGCAATGTAAAATCATTATCCTTTATAAATTCTAACCATCTCCTTTGTCTCATATTTAAGTCTTTTTGGGAAAACAAATATTTTAAACTCTTATGGTTTGAGTATGTATGAAATTGTTCCCTATAAAAGCAATGCCTCCAAAATTTTAAAGTTAATACAATTGCGACGAATTCTAAGTCATGAGTTGGATAATTGACTTCATGTGGCTTTAGTTGATGAGATCCATAAGCGATAACTTCGTCCTCCTGCATCAGTACACAGCCTAATCCTTGTCCACATGCATCGGAATATACTTTATATAAAACTCCACTCCTTGGCGAGAACAAGATTGGTGCTTCAGTCAACCTTCTCTTTAGTATTTCAAATACCGTCTTCCATTCCATATAAACTTGGTTTCCTTACGAGTTAACTTTCTTAGTGGAGATGCTATCTCTAAAAAATCTTGAATGAATCTTCAGTAATAACTAGCTAGTTCTAGAAAACTTCGAACCTCTAATGCGGTTGTCGAAGATTTCCATTTTAACACGGCCTTAACTTTTAATTGGTCCACTCCTATCCCATATTTTGAGACAACGTGTCTAAGAAATTTCACTTTCTCCACCAAAAATTCACATTTACTTAGTTTTGCATATAGTTGATGCTCTTTTACTATTTGGAGACATGAACGTAAGTGGTACACATGTCCCTCCTTTGTCTTAGAGTAGATTAGGATATCACCAACAAATGAAATGGAAAATTGGTCATGGAATGGGCACAATACACAGTTCATTAAATCTATAAAATACTGCTGAGGCATTGGTAATGCCAAAAGGCATTACCAAGAATTCATAATGTCCATATCATGTTTGGAAAGCTGTATTCGGAACATCTTCCTCTATTATTTTTATGATGATATCCAGACCTTAAATAAATTTTTGAAAATAACGTAGCTCCTTGAAGTTGATTAAATAAAATCATCGATCTAAGGTAATGGGTATTTGTTCTTAATTGTCCTCTTTATTAAGCTCTCGGTAATTAATACATAAGTGGAATCTTCCATCATATTTCTTCACAAATAACACCGGTGCTCCCAAAGGAGATATACTAGGTCTTATAAATCCTTGATCCTCCATCTCCTTAATTGGTTTCTTTAATTTCTGATCTTCCATGGGAGCCATACAATAAGCTGCTTTAGCAATAGGGTGGCACAAGGGACTAAGTCGATGCAAAAATCAAATTTTCTTTTTTGTGGTAATCCTGGTACATCCGGAAATACTTATTTGAATTCCTTTACCATAGGGATTTGGTCTACCAATTGACCCTTATCATTAATATTGATATGAGCTATATGTTTAAATATAAAGGCATCTCTAAATTTACCACATGGGTAAATAAATTTTTCATGGTCGCGAATAGTAAAACTTATGGTTTTGTCATAGAAATTCAAAATGGCCCGATATTTGGAAAGCCAATCCATCCCAAAGATGATATCAAAGTGTACCATTGGAAAGATAATTAAATTGGTCATCATATCCTTACAGCCATGTTAAGGACACTGTTCTTACACATACTCTCGAGTTTAGCGTTTCCTCCTACTAAATTATCTACTACTAAAGGGCTTAGTAGTAGCTTAATAGGTAATCCTAATTTAGTAAAAAAAAATACGGATATAAGAGAGTGTGTAGCACCAATATCAAATAAAACTTTAGCTTGAAAGTCAAAATGAAGTATGGTACCTTCCACCTGAGCTTGTTCAAAAACTACTGCATATACTCTTCCTTGATTTCCTTATTGCATCCTTTTATCCTTTTTTGGCTTCTTGTAGTTTCAACTAATGTGCCTAGTTAACTGCAATTGTAACACACAGTCTCCTTTCTTGGACAATTGGGAGCAATATGTCCCATTTCATTACATTGGTAACTTTTCTTGAGATTGTCAGGTCCCTTTTCTTATCTCACCGATCCTTCGTTTCCTTGATTTTATTTTCTTCTTCTTCTAATATGGTACCTTTTGATTGTTGGACTACCTTTGACTATTTGGTTTCCTCTTATTTAAATTGTTTTTTTCTTACTGAAACTCAATATAATCTTCTTCCAAATTCAGAGCAAACCTTCTTGCTCGCTTCTTAGATGTACCAATCAAATGGTTTCCAAAATGGGATAATGCTTTAAATTTATTCTGATATTGAGCCATCGTCATACCTTCTTGATTAATATATTGGAATTTGTTTCCATTTTCTCTCCTTTATTTTTTGGAAAATATTTATCCAAAAATATGGTACATCCAAAAGTATGGTGCTATTGCAATAGTATCATAACTTAACAAGAGTGTATCGGAATATAAAATCATTCAGAGTACATGATTTTAAGCAGAAGCAATATTATACGTTAATATCTTCATATATGATTACATAAGATCTAAAGTCTAGCTATCACAAATTTATATAAGTACATAAAAGAGATAATACACATATTATAAGTCTTCACTTCAATGCATCCACCTAACTTCTTGGGTCAACCTACTAACCATCTAAACCTGAAATGTTTAAGTGTAGCATCATAAGCAACACAAACCTAGTGAGAAAGCTATCTAATCTATAGTTTTCAAATCATGTCATAATGGGTCGTATTATAAGGATTTTAAGTTTATCATCGTATAATTTCATCGGGATAATACTATATCCAAAATTCAAGATGATATTCAAGATAAATTTTCAAATATTATTTATAAATAAATCAAACAAGTTTACAACAGTAACCTTGGTATGAAATTATTTTATCAAAACCAAGACCATATTCGTTTAAATTCATATTGATACTCAGTCATGAATCTAAACCACACACCCAGTTTGGATTAGATTCTAGGATATTTTACCTTATTGTGGCTGGCATCCAAAAACCAAGTAATTACGTACTCTACTTGTTGTGATACTAATTTGTATCATAAAGTAGTAGTGCACTACCTAAGATCTATTATCTTATACCGAACATCTAAAGGTAACCATCATCGATGAATTGATCCACAAAAACACTTTCATAAATATTAGCACAGTATTCACTCAAAATACTTTTATATTTTGTGAATCATTTTCTAACATAGATAACTCTTTTCTTTTCAAAAACCCAAAATTTCAACTTAGGAAATCATATAGAAGGTTTTAAGTATGAAAGATTTATCCAAAGAATTATCATTTTCGAATTATTTGATGGATCTCAAAATATAACATGAGTCAAAAATTATGGTATTTATATTGAAACGTGTCAAATTTGAATTATTAATTAAGTCCAAAAACATAGGTCATTTTGCAATAGTTTTTGGGGCAGTAAACATTTGAAATTTAAAAAATGTATAAAAATAAAGTTATAGATATTTAAACTAGATTCCCAAAAAGATAAATTTTGACAAATCCATTCATGGAATCAAAAGTTTTAGTCAATATACTACAAGGTGTTTTTGGATGTTCCTCCTATTCATTTCAGCCTGGGAATATACTTGATTTTGCACCTCGATTTCAGTTATTAAGATCTTTTAATTTACGAAAGGCATAAACATGAAAGTTGTAGGCCATTGAGTTAGCTTTCCAAATTATTAAAGAAATATAAATTTGAACTAGATATGCAAATTTATTGTCGAATTACTGAGAGGTGTTTAGACAATTTCGAACTAACATTATCAATGCTAAACAATTTTATTATCACATTATGGAATTACATAAATACATATATTTAAATAGCTTTTCTCACCCAAAATGTTGTGTAATCTTTGATTTAATCCCTTTGGTCCTCCTTATTTCTCTTAGCTTTGCATGCATTTACTATAAAAAATTGAGAAGGAATTTTATTTTAATTTAAGAAGAAAAAGATATGTAAGGTGATTTAGGAAGGAAGAAAAAGAAAGAAAGAAGCACAATTGATGTGCTCTCTTCCTTGTGTGTTGTTGTTATTTATTCGTTAACAAAGCTTCCAAAAGAAGTTACCAAGACAAAGCTTCCAAGAGAATCTAAGAGAAGCTTTTTAAGACAAAGCTTTCCAGCTAAGAAGATATACAACATGAAGTGTATTCAAGAGGCCTAGGTAAATTAGCTTCCCCAATAAGATAGCAACCAAAACAAAAGCTTCCAAAATAAGGTCCGATAATGCAATACACCACTACATAAATTCACATCCGCATATGAACCATGAATAGAAATAAAAATATGAATTTTTAAATGAATTAAATATTCAAATTTGAAGACTGAAATATTATAGGTTGTTACGCTAGAGGAGGCAGTGGAACAATGTCCACCGTTCCCACTATCGATGTTGGATGTGAGGTATCAAGCATGGAAAGAGCTTGCACAAGAGGATTTTAATCATAAGATCGTAGGTTTAAGACCTCCTTTTAGTGCCAGAATGTTGATGTTATTTTTCATCCATCTCGGCGTTATGATAATTCGCTATGAAGAGCAAAGGTTACTTGTTAATTACTAGGCTTAATGACAGATAAATGAGATGAGAAGAACATTTAAAGTAAGTGACACATGAGGTGAAGTGGTTCAATGAAGCTGCCTATGTCAATTGTGAAATCCTCTTACTATATGGCTCTCTTATAAATACAAGGAATTAAAATAGAATACAACCCTCTATCAAGAGATTTGAGTGGCAGATCAAAGGTTTCAGTCTTCCAGGCCCTCTCCGTTGGGGGTCCAACCAACCGACCTCTTGGAAGTGGTCATGCATGGGGTTCTTATAATAGTTGAATTGATGCTTGGATGTCTAAGATCGTGTTGCAAAGCAGACGTGAAGCGCGTCTGACCATTGGTCTGGCTGAATGGATTTGATAAGAGATAGCTGGTAAAAAAAGAAATGCATGATCGGGATGAATGTCAATAAGAGAACCGTACCAAGGGCATGCTCTACCATGCTTTGTACTAAATGCGCTTATACTTGCAAGTGCTTGTAGAAAATGGAACATGCTTTTTGTTAGAAACATATACATCTGGTTGTATGTCTTATTGCTTTGCTCCCGCATGCTTAGGTTGCAGGACATGCCGAGCTGGTCTACTCAGACTATAAAGAGGATGGGGAACTGGAGAGAGCCGAGGGCACATCGATCAAGGTGAGATGAGACAAAGTACAGGTCGTATATGGCGATATCAAAACTAGATCGATGATGGTCCACCCATGAAATGGTAGCAAGTTATGCCGATCGAGAGATAGTTTGAGGGAGAGATGTGTGAGCAAGCAGATTGGCATGTAGTTGGATTGCAAGTTGGTTAGAGAGAGAGTTGGTCGATTAATGAGAGATGGTCGAGCTGGGATTATGCCTTGTCTTGATGGGCAAGCTAGTCCTTGGGGTTGCTACATGTATAAGCTTCGCTAGCAGAAGGCTTGACATGCAATTAAGTAGAAGAGCCGATGCAGGCCTAAGTTGGATTCAGTTATCTACATACATAGGAAACCCAGTCGATCTTTCCCAACCGTGGCTGGGCTGTGAGCTGACTTTGACCTAGTTGACCTGGACTGAACCAGGTCAGGCTAAGATACCTTGATCAATTTTCCTTCTTACTTATGAAAAAATTAAGCAATAGATTCTAATTTAGCCACTACATGTTGACCCCAACTTAGTTGTTGCAATTTGATCCAAACATAGCTATCGCATGTTGACTCCAACTTAGTTGTCCCAAGTTCATCCCAAACATAACTATACCATGTTGAGTGATCCCCAATATAGCTCGCATGTTGACTCCAACTTAGATATCATAAATTGATACCTTACCTCTATTGCATGTTGAGAGTTTTTAAGCTATCATGAGTTGTATGACAATTCTGTAATTAATTTGAAAACTTTTTTATTACCGATCAAAGTAATTACTTTAAACCTAACCCTTATGTGTGTATGTATGTATCAAATTCTAACTAGTTCTCGAAAGCTTTTATAGCTTTCTTTTCAAAATTTATGAATAACCTACTTAATTAATTAACAATTTCCCATTAGTAATCAATTCGCTCCATGGCTACATAATTCATAATAATTCAAAAATGCATGTGAAAAATCCTAAAAAATCATATAAAATCCAAATTATCTTACCTTATATTTATTTTTCAGGCCAAGGTAATTATTTCTGATATTTAAAATAATTAATTTCTAAAATTAGGTACTTTCCCACAAGGAAATTCATATTAGTTCCAATTGATTTTAGAAAATTCCAAATTTAAAGGACTATCTCCATAATATTATTTTACACATCATATAAAAGTTTCAAATGATTTAGAGAAAGTTTGATTCGTGTTTTGCCTTAAACACATCAAGGTCATCATCTTTAAATCCTAAACATGAACACCATTATATATGTTAGTTCATTATAATTCAAAACATCACAAACACATACAATCCTTACCTATATGCGTTTGGAGGGTTTTAGAAAAAGAATTACCCATATTTTAGTTTGATTAAACTTGAATAGTTTGCTCAAGAAATGAATGTGCCATCTCTTTTCCCTTAGAATTTCCTATTTCTTCCCTTGAAAATATAGCTGACATGAGCTCCTTGTTTTTTTCTTTTAGTTTATGGAAAAATGAGAGAATGAATGAGGAGTTGGAGTGCAATGGTTTAGTAATTTGGGCTTTGGGCTAAATCATTAACTCTTCATCCGACATTCATTCTGTAGAATATGCTTGATGATAATAAACATATATATTCGTCTAAATGTATTTGTTATTGTACTATTTTATTTTTCGCATAATTAAATAAATATTTGTTGAATAAAATAAATAACTTAGAATTCATATTCAAACAAATATTTTATTTAAACAAATATTTTGTTACAAATCCGAATAGTACAAATTTGAGCTCTCACTATATATACACAATTTCAATTACATTACAATATTGATTACATCACAAACTTCAATTTACAATGTAAGGACCCGATTCTTCAACTTCCGAAAACTGACATCAATACGTCCACTATATCAACTGCCGAGAAATCGAATGCCGAAAAACCGAACACTTAGGGTTTTAAGAAAAAGAAAGAGACAGAAGGAGAGAGAAAAAGATAGAAAATAGGGAGGAAAGAAAATAGAACGAACAGAAAGAAAACAGCAGAACAACATCAGAATCTCACAATCGCAGCGGAACAATATATAATAATAAATGAATAATCTTTAAACAAAGAACTATATCAGTTATTACATTTCATTACATCATCAGAGTGTACAACAACAAACAACATCAAACAATGCAGCAGAAAAAGAAATACTATATACTAGTAATACGCCATGCCATCCAGCTTGCCTCCAGCAACTCCAGAATATCCTGATAAACCTTAACCTTGACTGCCCGTGTGGAAATTGGTGGGCACCCAGAGTTTAGGAAGGAAAACAATAAACTCCGAGTCAGTCATGTGACTGGTGTGAGAACTCAAAACAGTTTATTTATCTTTAAAATCAAAATAGAGGAATATTTTTAAAGTCAATTCGCAATGCTTTTAAAAATGAGACTACCATAAGGCCTCCCGCACACACACACAATGCAAACGCAGAATCGGAGGAGATTTCTCCTTATGATAGTCAAAGATGCTTGATACGCATTTAAAAGAAACATTTGATATTATCATTAGTGCATAGTGTAGGAAAAATTCTTTCGAAAATAAAGATATAAATCTTAGCCAGCATAGACATTCCGCACTTATGCCTACTATAGCTACCATGTTCAATAGCAGGTTACCGCCACATTCCATGGCAGGTTATACAACTAAAACCGTACAAGATCGTATTATTTCTGTGGATTTCCAACGAATGGTCAGGCCAAGGAACTTCCCATTGCCACATGAGAATGCCTCTGGAAGGACATCCCCGAGAACCAAACCGGATCTCTGCCAACACAAGGCCGGGTTACCCCTAACTGAGTAACAACTGACCGAGTATGCCATCCCCCGGTCCTTTGGGACCTTTCACCGAGCGCTCGTAATCAATTCACACAATCATAAAGTGTTTTCAACATGAGTAAGTATCTGGGCTCCATACCATGATACCACCCTTTTCCAGAAGGAAATGCACATACCCTAAAGGGCGCTACCCCTCATAACCTTACTGCATCTTTCCTGTTTTGAACATTCCGGGGTGTGAGGCTCGACGAAGTCACGTCCACAAAAACATACTTTATACAAAAGCCATGCTTTGGGTCAACAAATGATCATAGAAATGATCACAAAGATAGACGATCAAATAAATGATCCTATCACAAATAATCAACACAATGATCATTTCACAGCAACACTCAGCATGTCACATTACCAAATTGGGAATATATCGCT
Organism: Allium cepa; assembly: GCA_030765085.1. NCBI lineage: Eukaryota > Viridiplantae > Streptophyta > Magnoliopsida > Asparagales > Amaryllidaceae > Allium > Allium cepa. The sequence continues at coordinate 440,739,556 of CM060938.1, read as the reverse complement.
GATAACATTCAACTACATAACCTCTGAGCTCGTACGTCTCAGAGAAGGGTGTTAAGCTAAGAGAATAAATTCTCCGCCACCAACAGAAATATATTTGAAAGAAATCGGCTTTATATCTCAATTTGTAATGTCAGACATACAATCCATACAAGTCTATTCCGGGATCGAACAGAACTGAAGGCACTTACAAAGAAGTCCTTGCAATCCGGATATCCACAATCCTGATCGGATTCCCCATCACATATGGAGAACTCAATACCGTAGCTACTCGGTGCAGAGTCAATCGACGGGTCATCCTATCACTCTCGCAAATACCGGGTCTTCAACACCGATCTTCAATGCTATCCATTACGTCGTATCACTATTCGGAATGGGTAATCCGAATAACGAGCGCAATAATTTAAAAATAAGTGTAGCATTCAAATTCAAGCAAATCACAACAAATACCTTTCAAAGGTAAATATTGATAGTCGGTTATTGAACTATCAATGGATATGCACACATCACCAGATTCCAAATTATTTTCCAAATTATTTATTTTCCAAAATATCTTTACAAGATATATGTTTTCACACTTCAAAAATAAATCAATATTTATTTTTAAACGAATTCCACTTTCTTTTATAAATTCCATAGTGAATTTATATTTCACAATATCTATGAATATACGATTTCAATTATTCATTTCAATTTATCTTCAAAAAGATAAATTCTCAAAACGTTTCATTTTGCATTGGAAAAACATTTCCATACTTATTTATTCATAAGTAATTCACAATTTTATTTATTTTCAACCTTTGGAAAATATTCAATATGCTTAAATCGAAATTAAGTATATATTTCATTCTTTAAGGAAATCATGCTCTTAAACATATTTATTTGGGCCAAAACGAATGTTACGTAAAACATCGTTACGACGTCCCAAAATCACTAGTATAGGGATTCGAAATTAAAATAGATATATAAATCCCAATACTATACAAAACATTTCCTTTCGAAAATCATTTACTATAACAACAGTGTTATAGTCCACCATTTCCTTCTATTTCTCGAAAATGTCTATTTCAACAATGAATGTTGAAATCTATGGTTTCGAACCATAACAAATTTAAAAAACATCGTTAGATCGTTTTAATTCTATTTAAAATATCACACTCTAAACATTTTCTTTAACATATTATTCACTATTCAAAAACGTGAATATACTACGTTAACAGATTTCATCCTTTTATTCATTTTATTTCAAAGGATTATTCACAGTCAAAAACGTGAATATAACTCCATAAATAAGTTATAACAATTTACTTATCAAAATAAGTCGTTTGCGAATTTATAAAACAACGTTTATAAATTTCATTTCTATTTATTTTATAACTACTTCCTTTTATAAACCTCCTTTATTAACCTATTCACTTTATAACTCAATTATAAACCAAAGGTTCATATTATAAGTTAAGTGCTTATAATTTATTTGTTTGTAAAATCGTTCCTTTGAACTTCATAATTATAAATCTTATAACTTATAAGATTCAATTATTTATCCAACCATTCTTTTAACAACTTAATAAATTTTATAAACCTACTGCTTATAAAATTCCATTTATAACTTCACCGTTTATAATTCTATAAATTTCATTCATTTATGAAATTCATTCACAATTCATTCTAACACTTATAAAAACTCGTTTTATAATTCAAATATTATAATTTATAAATATCAATTTATAAAACTCTTATATAAATCAATTTATACTATTATTCTTTTAAAACATCTTTAATCCCCTTTATAATTTCACCATTTTGATTTATAAAATAATCAAATTTTATAAATCCTAATTTTAAGCTTTTTATAATAAATTCTAAAATCCCAATTTAATTATTTTATAAAAACATTAACCCATATTTCTCAAAAATCAATCTTTAACCGTATTTCTCAAAATCATAATTTTTATAACTTTAAAAACTATAACGTTTATTTATTTAAAATGGATCAATTCCAAAAATATTTTATAAACATATACTTTCAAAAATCACTTTAAAATCCCAAAATTTGGTTCAATGATGCAACACCAAATAGTCAATCACGACTACAACGACATCATATATCGATATGATAATCCATCAAATATTAAAATATTTGAAAGCAAATAAATACTGTTGAGGAATCCAGTTGGATCCCTCCAACCTGTTTTTCTGCATCCAAAGACATTAGCACAATACCAATTCCGCTCCAGTACGGAATTATCGCGGTATATGGGATTTAAAATATTATCCGCTTAATAGAAGGCGCAATAGGGTCTCATCCGCTATACAAATGCGGGAAATCAATAACTCCAATATATACATATGCCAATATATATATATTGCTATTATATATAATACCAATTTCACTGTTTATGAAATATTCGCGGTATATGTTTTTAATAAATAACATCCGCTTACTAACGGCGCATAATGTCTATTTTAACAATCAATAGATAACAATAATCATTCAAACATACATTCAAGAATTTTAAATCTAACTATTTAAAATAAAATCGAAACTGATTCGATTGAGTGAGAAGTTCTCACCTTGATTTCAATTTCGTTTTAGCGATTTATTTCGAATAAAATTAAACGGACGTTTAATTTTACCCAAAATTCTCACTAACTCCAAACGACTCCAATCAAATTGCATCGCGTAGTGCTCGTCCATATGATTCCAACGCAACTGGTTTCGCGCGTTTTCGACCTCGTATGAAAAAGTTATGAACTTTACAAGTTTTACACAATTTTAATAACTAATTTACAACAAAATTAAATTTTTATAAACCTAAGCTAGATCAGGGCCGTTGGATCAAGTTGAATGCATCAGGTCCGTGCGTTAGCTTCTCCGTCCAACCTCACGTGTTCCTTCCAGTAAACACATACGCACCATAGAACCCATAAGCTTTGAATTAGGGTTTATTTATGCTTCCACCACGTCGCGTTTGAAGGTGATCAGGGATCATCAACACGTGCGCGCGTCCCGGCACCACCCACAGCCTGAAGAGCTTCGAGCTCGGTCACCCATGAGCCTCGAAAATCGTGTAGGAACGCACGCCAGTCGCACCCCCCTAGCCGCCACCACGTCGCTCCAATCTAGATCTTGACCGTTCACATCGTAGAGCTCGCGAAGCTCTTCCATTTTGTAGTTGATAGTTTTTGTTGATCGTCAATGGATCGGCCAGAAATCGAGGAAGATGATGGTGAGTTTCTGGCCGTGGGTTGAGGGGGTGGCGGCTGCAGTTTTTAACCTAGGTTTATTTTTATTTTATTTTTATTTAGAGAGGGAGGGGGCTATTTATAGAAGAACGAACGACACTATTCATTCCGGAAATTCCGAACTCCGATTTACACGCCTTAACCAGCATTTCTAGGGTTTACCCCACGTTCAGGACATAATGGAACAGGTTTCAGAAGCTAATTCGGACATCTGTGCTAGTTATGGAAATAAACGTTCAATTTGAATTAAACCGATTTAAACGATTTTCTAAGCGTTTTAGCTTGCACCAGACAAACGGTAAATCCGATTGACATGAAGTTTGAAACCATAGAATAATATCACATTACGGATCCGATGAAACTGGTTTCGTCGAAATCCGAGACTTTTGAAAAATGGCTATTTTAACTCGCCAAATTAATATTAAAACAATTTCGATGCGTTTCGAGCTGCCACGATCAAATGATAACTCCGATTGCTACGAAAATTGAAATCCGGTAATAACAAACTATTGTGGATCCAATGGAACTGGTTTCGTCCAATTCTGAGACTGTTCAAAAATTGACTATTTTCACTAATCGATTAAATACAAAAATATTCAATTTTCACAAATAAACTTTTAATTCGATTTTAAAAGTTCTAAAATATCATTCTAACTTCAACATGATATAATAAAATTTTACAAATCATTTACAATCATATTTAACCCAATTTTCAATTATTTCCATAATTTAACATATTAAATTATCGATTTAATTATTCAATTAAATCCAATTATTCAAATAAAAATTTATTTGACTTATAAATTTCACTTATTAATATTTAAAATTAATTAAATATTCAAATTTAAATTAATAAAAAATTTTGGTCGTTACATACAATGTTCTCTTAACTACATATCACTCAACACTCGTATTTTTATCTTCAACTCTGTTCCAATCTGAATCCAGCATTTGAATTATCTGCAAAAAATCGCTGATGCGGTAAATTTGAAAAAGAAATATTTTGTAGTGCAAACTAAAGTGTGTTTGAAAATGTTATTTTCCTCAGTTATTTGGGGTTGTTCGTCATCATTTATTTTGAATTCATCTACACGAACAACTTGTGACATGCACAGTGTATCACTATACATGCTGCAAGGTCGTCCACACTAATATACACTTGATAAAATTGTAGGGACGGGTAAGCACAAGGTCAAACCCGAGCCATAAGCTAGATTCAACTCAGGTGCAATACAAAAACATCACAAAAAATTGTCAAGTATAAGTTCTCATGCAAAAACAATCCAAAACCAACATAAAACAAGCCTCGGCCAAAAATTCAATGTGCACACATGAGAACAGACTCGACGGTGAAGTCATGAAGCAATATGAAATTAAAACCACTCAACCATTAAAACTCAAGGCAAGTGCAACAGACATGAGCATGCACATCACAATTTCGGACTTTAATTTCAACATTTCAAGTGTGTGTGAAGATCACAGGGATGCAACACAACTCAGACCAAATCAGATCAGGGTATGTGGAACAAAACCCAGCGCAAACTCAAGTGAAACAAAGTCAGAAAAGGTCATCAAGCAATGGGTTGGAGCAGCATTATGTTTATGCAACTGGAATAAACTTCAAGATCACATGACAACAATGCATATGACAAAGTGACATCAACTCATATATGAAGTTATCAAGACCCGACTGCATGACTGCAGCAATGAACTTCAAATGGAAATACAAGTGCATAAATCAAAAGGCACAAACATGACTCAAAGAATTGCAAGGAATCAAACTTCGAACCAGACCAGTCAACATGAAGACACAATGCAACAGAGCAAAGCCTCAACACCAAAGAGCAAGAAGGCTCAATCAATGCAACAATATCAGAACCAAGACTATACTCCAATGCACCATAAATATACTCAAATCAATGCCGACCAGGTAGTGAACAAAATAAAGTAGCTATGCACAAGTATACACATCAATGAAAATTCAGACTTCAACATACAATATCTATAACAAGCGCACAAGTGTAGCCTCAACAGTTCAGTACACATGAAGAACTGCTCCAGACTACATGAGCAACTATAAAAAGACCAAATGCAACATCTGTTCAGATATGGGATGTAATAAAGTAGTAGACAAAAAGACAACCCAGCTTAACATATGCAAAGCACTTGAATAAAAAGTGCACTGCAAAAATGTATTAGACCAGAACAAAGAAATGCAACCAAATATATAAAGAGGATGATACCAGTCATAATCACATGAATGCAAGGCATCATATATATATATATATATATATATATATATATATATATATATATATCTGTGTGTGTGTGTGTACAGACAAACATAGTCAGTTTCAACATACATATGAAATTCAGTTTCAAGTGCAGACTCAAAATGTATAAAGACTGGAGCACACATATATCAGTTCAAGTAGAAGACATCAAGTAGTTCGCTCTACATATGAGACAGAGCATAGGCACATCACATCACAAACATACACATACATACATATGTGTATATACTTAGAGGTGACACACATCAAATCAGACTCCAACAAGTGATTACGGCTTAGAAATTCAACAAATTCGAAATATGCAACAGTTTCACCAAGGAAATATATCCAAAATATATATGCAGAACTTTCGAATATATGAATACATTAGAGAGTCGTAGATTTCAAAATAAACAAGTCAAGAAGGGCTTCAAAAAGTCAAGGCAACAAAAAAAGAGAATGCTCATATGAATTGAAAAGGTCACTTTTCATCTCAAAATATTATCATAATCTCAAATGCCGAAGCTATAGGAACTGACTAAAGAAATTCATAAAAATTCGAATTACAATAACCAAGTCAAGGCCGAGATGAACAAATTCAAGAAAAGTCACAAGCGTGATGAACAAGCATCACGGATTCTAAAAACCAAATGCAAGCCACGGTGACCAAGCAAAACATAATAGAAAAATATATGAATTGAACCAGTTAGGATTAATCATCGTTCAATCGAAAATCTGTGGCCAAGCATAGCAACGTGAAGAATTCAAACAAAATAAACACGAACGATAATTTAAGGTTCGATCCCTATAAATTACCCATATCATCATCGGCAGAAAGGCATTCGTGTTCAAGCAAAAAATCAGAGAACAAGCATCAATCCAAAACTTGAATCAATCGAGTACAATTATACATCGAAAAAGGGGACAAATGTGCCAATTCAAAGCACCATTCAATCTGGACAAATTGGAGCAGCCGAAGTCGAACAAAGCAGCAATCGATTGACAAAGCAATCCAAAGCAAATGCATATTTCAATCGAAGCAAAAGAACAAGTAGCGGCTTCAACACGGCCAAGCCCTAATTTCTTGAAGAGAAACGAAGAAAGATTGGCCAAAGATACTGAACAAAAATAAATGGGAGAAGTCTCTAGTATATTTAACTAAGTGGGCCAGTTCTAGTTGATTATAATTTGGGCTTAAGTGTTAAAAAATTGGGTTTTGTTAAGTCTTTTATTTCATTTGTAATTTACGTTTAAAACTTTGGTTAATTTCTATTTTTACAACTAGGTTACGAACTACGGTGGTGTAGTTTGAGAATTCGCAACTCGGTAGTTAAGTTGTAGCAGGGTTTTGAGTGTAGAGTTATGTTAGTTGATAGCGGGTGTCGCAAGTTTACTTATATAAGCGTCTGACTAGTTAATTTCTAGTAGAAACCTTGGGGCATTATGTAGGCAGGGTTTGCTGAAGCTGGGTAAATCTGTGCTGCTCTATTTCTGCTTTTTATTATTCTGCTATTATATATGCTGTAATTATTTTATATATTTCCGTGTTATTTTTTATTATTAGTAGTATCACCCCATTCATCCCCCCCCCCCCCATGGTGAAATCGATCCTACAAGTGGTATCAGAGCAAGGTTAATAGGAAGGATGTCTAATGAGATGCTGGTCCAATAAGAGTTGATGGAAAGAGCAGACACTTTGCGAGGACGGAAACCTAGTTGGCTCAAGTGATGGAGTTAAATGCAGTGATGTGATCTGATGGTCAGCACTCCTACCATATTGTCAATAGGAGACAAGGCATACTGCCCGTGGATATGTATTTAATATTTTCAAAAAAATAGCTCCCCATTCTCGTCATCAGATAGATCTTTGCCACAACATTCCTGACCTGCATTCTATTGAGTTGCCAGGAAAGACGATTCATTTCCTCCTAGAGACCGGCGTTGGCCTATTGTAGGAGTGTTTAGCATACAACTGGCACTGGGATTAGTCGGTGTCTATGTGGAGTGGAAGACCAAGGAAGATGATACATTTGAGAGTGTGGTGATAATGATCTAGAGATGGGAGCTTCCACTCCCTATGCACATAGTGAAGGAACAATGCCAACCCACAATGGAAGAAATAGATAAATTTCAAAGACATTCCTGTTGGATCTTTGTTGGGCCTATGTATAAAAAATTTCTAAATTTTCCTTTTAAAATTTTAACCATATCACTATAATTGTTTAAAAATTAGTTTAGTCTAATTTTTATAATTGTATATTATAATGAGCACATCAAATGCATGCATTGTATAATGTAATGGTAACATATGAAAAGTGTACATGGTCAATGTAAACGTTGTTTAGATTTTGGGATTTACATAGCAGCAGACACACTTACTTCTATATATGTCTTTGCCATCTTAAATATAAATTTAAAAAATTCATATATATATATATATGTATGTATGTATGTATATTAATATGTATATGTATGTGTATACACGTTTACATGTATAAACGTATATATATTTACACAATAAATATGTTGCAAAGCAGTTCAAACTGAAATATACTTTATTTGTATTACGTGCAATAAATCAAAGAATAAAAAATCTTATTAAAGTAGTTTAAAAGTTTGCTATTATATCTTACACAAAACTCCTTTTGAAAACTTTGAGTAAATTCACACAAACACATAAGTGATATTATATAAATATATAAATTCATGCACACATACAAACAAAACAATATACTATTATTTTGTGACATAGAATGTTTTCTTTTTTCAAAGATTTAGTACTATACTGGATACAAATGTAAAACTGGGAATAAATCATTAATTTAATGTTTTCCTTTTTTATTTAAATTAGCAAAGCTTGTTTTAGAATGATTTAAAACATCACACAATTAAGCCTTTTTATTATGCAGATAACAAATATTAATTAATGCAATTATTTCAAAGTATTATACACGACACTTTATGGGTAAACATTCAAGTCTAAGTCTTCCGATATGGAAACTAACTTATTGAAAAGAGTATTCCAAAATTCAACTTAGTCTAGTTTTAATAACAATGATAAAATCAAACGACATAGGAATATACAGATTCATAATACGAAGGTTTAGATCTAGGTTATACATGGATGAATCAACATGTAGAACAGAGAAAAAGAAATTAAAAGTATCTAGATCTAGGTTAAACAAACTGGATAAATAAACATATCGAACAAAGACAAATTATTATCATTGTTCGTAACAAAATAGGAGTTAATAAAGCAAGGTTTTTTTTCAAGGTAAGAATACAATTGATTCAAGCAAGGAGTTTGAGACATCCAAATCAAAATCCAAACTCATACATACGAACAGAAGGGAAAGGTATAAAATTTAAGGGATGTAAAAAATTAATGATATGTTAATATATAGAATTACCATAGGATGAACCCTAGAGAATACACCTTGAATGAAGAAAAATTCCTAGATTCTTCAAATTGATCTCTGGATTTGCAGTAATCTATGGACAACCACATTTTTCTCTTTTGTTTTTTTGAATTTTGTTTCAAAATTTTTAGAGACTTACCACCATTGAAATTTCAAAAAAATTAGAGGAGAAGATGAGAATCAAAGAGGCAAATGATTGGGAGAAAACTTTATTAAAGGAGGAAATAAATGTAACATTCGATATATGCTGATACATATCCTTTTAATAATATATTTTTCTCATTCAAAACAAAAGACCCCTCTTATTCCTTAAAGTAAGTCCAGCTATTATGTGGTCTACTTGGGCTTTAATACATTACAACCAATTAGTATTATTCTCATTTATATCCAATTTAAATTTCCAATCGATGTCGCATATCGATATGTGCACTTATAACTGTTATATACGCACTTTATTAATTACTAATTGGAAATCACACAAATTAAACAAGAATTTTTTTACAAATTAATATATAACAAATAATAATTAATTTAATTGTTTTAAAGACCTTTTTAGTATTTATTCGGTTTAAATCAAATTTAAACATCCTACCGATATCGTATATCGATACGCACGTTTATAACTTTTATATACGCACTTTGCTAAATATTAGTGGTATTCAAATTAATTAAAGTAAATTAAACATATTAATTAATTTGATTAATTTTAAACTATCAAAAATCAATTAAATCGTGTGGTTCATTAAAAATCTGTATCATTATGGTTGTGAGACTCATAGGTGTAAATGCAGTCAGCGATTAATATTGAACAATTCAAATATTAACGTTCACACATCCTTTTAGCTAGTGGTGTGAAGTTTTGGGTAAATTTATCTCTAACGCATCTCTTTGTTGAATCCAGTTTTATTTATCATAAGTGTTGTCGTTATTGACAATTATTTACACCAATTTTCTTCATCAAAACTATCATTTTGGACTTATGGAATTTGGTAACAGTCAAATTCCAATATCATCCATATTCAACTCTTTAGTCCAAATACAAAATCCTTGGTCCAATAATCAATTATTATTAACTGAAAGGCTCTTGGCCAAAGACTTTGACTTTGAATTGACTTCAGTTGACCGTGGCACTAACCTCATATACCAAGGAAACGAATCCTCTTCGAATAGTGTTTCTCTTCCAATGCTTCCACCTGACCCAACTATGTCATTCGATGGACGCTATGCCATTATTTAACTATAATCAAAGTAGAGATTCTACGTTGAAGATCAACATCATTCTCAAGTCAAGAGAACTACATAATTTTGTCACATCAATATTTTTTGTTTGACCTTAGTTATATTAATCAACAGAAATTATTGAGTGAGTTGTTCCATAGTTATTCAGTAACAATCAATACGCAACCCCTTGGTGCACCCAATAGCTTGAGTAATATACTACCCAACGTATGGAGAGCATTACGTATTCTAATCTCAACGGATATATTGATATCCAATTCCGATACATCTTGACTAAGAATATTCAAAATTGTATATTTATTTTCATTATAATAAATTACTCATGGTTACAAAACTTTTTAGCTATTATCACAAGACATACCATTTATTGATTTTCTATCGAATATACTTTTAATTAAATTAACTAATTAATATAAAACATTATATCAAGTATATAATAAAAAGAAAATACATTTTATTTCGATCAAGATTGATTATTGAGTTAGATATACAAAATTTCCTCTAGGGCATAACCCTAACTCTATCAATCCCCTCTTGCACTTCGGTCAGTTATGAAATCTTATTCCAACTTCTCCAATCGGTGTTCTCAAAACCAATCGGGCTGGTCCCTCAGTGAACGGATATGCTATTATGTTTTAATTTTCTAACTCATCAATCAACTCTCTCTAATGCTGATAAGCTACCTTTGTCATGTGAAATAATTCAGAGCATGTCTCTCATAGTGAGCTCTAGTTCTATTATGAACCATATCGTGACATTGTTATCGTATAACAATATAATGAGATTCTCAACATTTGGAATCATTCGCGGCTAAGTTATAAATTTATGCATTTATATTTATATACATTGCTTTTATTATGGAACTATTCAAGGCAATGTACTTAGCCTTTTTCATTGAATGTGCCACAATATTTCATTTAGAACATTTCCAACTTAGAGATTCTTAATTTGAATTTATTCTTGATATATTATACTGAATATTGCTTGATGTGCACGTGAATATTCATATTTTTACTTCCATATTTAATCTAATCGATTAAATAAATGATGGGTACTTTAACATGTTTAAACAAAAATTCAAATTATTTTCAAATCATCACATATTCATCTTCATACAGGGGAAAAATGGTCATTTTTGCGCACATATTAATTTGAGAAAATTTACTTGTAAATTTCTATGTTATTTTTGTAGGAATTTGAATTCAAATTACAAGTGGGTTCATGAAAAATATGCATGCACAAGAGAAAACAAAGGAATGAAGATGGAAATAATTCTTTTCATGAAACATGGAAGACCCCACCTACCCACTTATCATGATATACAAATTAGAAGCTAATGCACATGCTAATGGTCATTAAAGTGTCATACACGCTTAATGGAGGATTATCTCATGCTAATGATAACTTGGTGGCCACACTTCTCAAGGGTAGTTTGGGTAGTTCCCAAAAAATGGATTAGGGTTTTCAAACTTGCACAATTACCCCATATGTTCATGTAATTAGTCTCACTTCCCTTAGTCCTTTAGCCTCCATTTTAGTCAGCTTAGTTTGAGGCTTAAAAATAAACAAAACTCTCTTTTCTTTTCATGGCTACTTAGCCATTTTATTTTATGTAACTTTCTTTTTATGCAATGTTAATTCATACTCTTTCATATTACATGCTCTCTTTCCTCTTATGTTAGTAGCTTAGTTTCATTTATTATGCAGATAGATTAGTGTTTATTTTATTTTAATTAGCTCTCTTGTTAATTTGCTCTTTTTTTAATTTTGTTTCATGTTGCAATTTACATTTGTTGATATGATAACAAATATGAGAGGCTAAACCCCTTCAATTTAGGTGTAATGAAGCTCTCTAATTATGTAGATTCAAAACATTTTGATCATTTTTGCTCTCTTTTTCTGCTTATTGGAAAGTTGCATGTTGATGTAAGTTTATTAATGAATTTGACAGTCTATGATGTTAATCACGTATAGGCTATACTTACTCAAATAAACACAATTTACATCATCATCCAACTAATTGATTTTGGTAATGGAAATGGATTTGGAATCAAAATTTGATAGTCTATATTTCCAATCAATAGTTAATAGGTCATGCTTAAAATAGATTTTTTTTAAAATTTCATTTCAATTTTCATGAAAGTTAAGAAGTGGTTTAATGGGCGCATTATAGTTTGATGGTTTATATTAGGCTAATTAATAGCACAAATATGTCATACTAATGATAAACACATCAATTAAACTCACTAGTGATCAAAAAATAGAGATCATAATTTTATTTTGTTGAACTATGTGATCTTGAGAAGGACATTGCCTCTAAATTACATTCTACTGTCATATTTTTATCCATTCTAGTTTTTGTTAGTTTTCTACATTTTTTGTAGTTAACAACATTTTCAAATATTGGTTTAATTTGATTGAATAGAAATTTTAAAAATCTAAACAATTCTCTATGGATCGACCCGCACTCGCTACGTACTAGCATTGTACGTCGTGCGCTTGCGGTTATTTTTAATTAAAATTTGATCGGCTATTCTCTAATCTGATAGAGAATTGGTAGGTTCGAACTAGTTTTTGGCGCCTTTGTCGAGGAATTGAATTGAGTTGATTTTCTAGTCTTCGAATTATTTTCTTTTGATTTTATTTTGTATTTGTTTGCATCTAAAAAAATTTGCTGTGGATGTTTGTTGTGTAATTTGATTTGTGTGCCTGTTCTTCTTGTTTGTTTTTGCATTTGCATTTTTTAAAAAGAAAATAAACATGCACATATCAAAAGAAATTTATTTTTTTATTACATTTACTATTCGTTGTTTCACAATTTTCATTTTACTGTTTACATTTTACAACACTGTTACACCCATTTCTACTCTCTACCTTCATACTGCCTATATTTCACAGGCCTGTGCATTGCCTGTGCATATCACATGCTTCAAAACTGCCTTGCACTTCCCTTGCCATAACAACTTCTAACCACTTACTTCGCACTTGTACTACACATTTACAGACAACTGCACCACACTAGCCTTCAACTTCACAAGACTTCGCAAACTTTACCAACAACCAAACTACACTACCCATCATATTGCATTCAATATTACTACAACCCTGTAACAACCCAGAATTTCTGTCATTTGAAATTCATATATTTAATTGATTTTAAATATTAACAAGTAAAATTTGTAAGTCGAATAGATTTTATGTCGAATAACTAGATTTAATTGGATAATTAAATCGATAATTTAATATTTGAAATTACAGAAATAATTGGAAATTGGGTTTAATGTGAATGAAAATGATTTATAGAGTTATATTAAATCATATTGGAGTTAGAATGATGTTATAGAACTTTTAAAATTGAATTAAAAGTTAATTTGTGAAAATTGAATATTTTAATATTCAACTGACGAGTAAAAATAGCTATTTTTCAAACAGTCTCGGATTTCGACGAAACAAGTTCCATTGGATCCGTAATTGTTACTTATTATCGAATTAAAATTTTCGTAGCATTTGGAGTTACCATTTGCTTGTACGGGTGAGAAATGCGTTGAAATTAAAATCGATAATTTACTATTTTAAAATTGATTCAAAAAGCTATCATCCACATATGATCAAATTAGCCTCCGAAACACGTTCCAATGTGTTCGAAACGCGGGTAAAACATTATAATTGCCTGTCGGTATGCGTCATTTGGAGATCGTGTGAAAAAGTTGTTTAAAATGGATTTAATATTAAAATAATATTTATAAACGCTTATAAATTCACGTTTTTAGAGAAACCCTAGCCATCTTCTCTCGGCCGTCGCTTACAACAATTCAATGGCCGAAATCATCCTTCGTTCTCTATCATTTCTCTCTCAATCCTCTTGCTTTTACGCTTCGACTTCTAAACAAATATTGTCGAGCTCGGTGAGGGCTTTAGATACATATGGACTTGATGGCGTTTCGAGTGTTGGATGGCCAGAAAATTGTGATGGAAGGAGGGACATTCGCGCATGTGTTTCAAGGTGGTGGAGCTGTCGAGCTTCGCCGAATCTGGGCCGTGGGTAGGTGGCTTAGGGGGCTTCGATGTCGTGGGTTCTGATCAAGTTTTTGAGCGTCGTGGTGGGTGCGGTTCGCAACCCTATATGCGGCCGATGGGTTTGATTTTTACTGGAGACAAACGTTTGCGTTGAGAAGAAGATTAGACGTGCGGCCTTGATTTCAAGCTTGAGATGAACGGCTGATGGTAGAGTAAAATTAAAATAAAGGAAATTGTTTTGTAAATTATATATATAAATCTTTAAAACTGAATATCTCTTGCGTACGTTATCAGAATTCAACAAATCAGGAAGCGCCGGAATCGTAGCGACGCGATCTACATGCTGCAGCAGATCCGGAGACATTTGGAGCAAGCGAAAATTTTGGATTAGATCGAACGGCTCGAATTTAATTTAAAATTGAAACGTTCATTGAACTCAAGTGAGTAATCTCACTCAAATCTAGATACTAGCTAATTTACAAAGCCAATATTTAAATGTTTGATTGGTTGTTTGGCTGAATATGATAATTATTATCAGATTGAATCGATATTTATTGTTGTGCTAACGTCTATGGATATACGGAAATATGTTGGAGGGATCCAACTGGATTCCTCAAATATTTAATTTGTTTCGTATGATTGTGTAATGATTATTTATAATCTGTGTGTGATTATTTGTGATTGAAACCATTGAAGGCTGTAATTTAGCCGAATATATATTTGGTATCGTAGGATACCAGAAATATGAAATTGGGGTTTTTTGGAAATTAAAGTAGAAAAGCCTAGACCGTTACAATTAAAGTATTAAAGTTGATTTTTATAATCCGATCGAATTAATTCCAAAAATATGAGAAAATATTTTAATAAAGGAATTTCAAGTAATATTGTTTAATAGTTGAAGAATTTATTTAAGATACGTACTTTAAATATTTGAAAGAGATAAAGAATTTATTCCAAAAAGTAAATAAATTTAGAAATTAAATTTGGAATTTAATTTGGAGTTGAAATTAATTTTAGAAATCGATTTGGGAATTAAATTGGAGTTAAAATAAATTTTAGGAATCGATTTGGAAATTTAATTTGGTGTTTTGGAAATAAATCGAGAAAATCGATTTGAAATTAATTTGGTGTTGAAAATAAACCTTTGGGAAATTGATCTTAATGATTGAAAATTAATTTGGTAAATCAATTTAAAATTGATTTGATATTTGAAAATTAATTTGGAAGATCAAATTGGAATTTGATTTTGTGTTTGAAACAAATTGGAAATAAATTTGGAATTTGATTTGGTTTGAAGGTGATATTTGGAAATCGATTAAAATTCGTATATTAGTTTGGAAATGTAAATTCACAACGGGAATTTGTAAAGAAAAGGGAAATTGTTTGAGAAATAAATATTAGTTTATTTTTGAAGTGTGAAAAAGAATTTACAGATTTGAAATGTAAATTAAAATAAATCAAGAAGATTTATTAATTTATTTGAATGGACCATTTTGTAATGGAAAAAGAATTCTTCCCTGGAAAGCCGAGTATATTTTTAAAATAGCTTTTGAATAAAAAATTTAAAAGTTCTAGATTTGGTTTTAAAATAATATTGTTGGAGAAATTAGTTTTGGAATTGTTTAAGGTAAAAAAAATTATACATTATATAAGGGATTATTTTAAAGATTTAAACTGATATTTGTTTTAGAAAATGGTTATTTAAATATTTGTACTCTATCTACTAATTTTATTTTAAAATTAGTTTTGGGCCTGAATTTTTATATGAGATATTAGTATAATATTTTCTTAACTAGTATTTAAGCAAATGTTCTAAAATAGTTTATTTTAAATGTTTCCAAGTATATTTTGAATAAGTATTTTATTTATTTTAAAAAATTTGAAATCGGCAGATTTTCAGGGGAAATGAATACATATTTGGAAATGTTTTTCGAGTAGGAAAAAAAATTGATTCGAAATTGTTTTTCAAATGGATGATGTGTGAAATTATGTCTTGCGAAGATATGTTGAAATTAAATAATTTGGAAAATTATTTGAAATCCAGAATTGTTGTTAATGATGATTGATAGTTAAATAACCGACTATCAATATTGGCCTTTTTAAATGGCATTGGAATTTTGATGCGACCGGGAGTCGAATTCCAAATGGATATTCGCAACCCACATTGAACCTTTGTGATTGTGATGGATCTTTTGTTAAAAGATCAAAGTGGAGTTTGTTGTGATTTGTTTGAATCTGAATGTAACACTTATTTTTAAAATAAGCGCTCGTTATTCGGATTAGCCGAGAGAGGACCTTGTGTCATAAAACCCATTCCGAATAGCTATACGACGAAATGGGATTGCATTTGAAGATGATGTTGAAGACCGGGTATTTTCAGAAGCAAAAGGATTACCTGTCAAATGCCTCTGCACCGAGTTGCTCCGGTATAGAGATTTTATCACCCTTTGTGATGGGGATTCCGGACGTGATTAGTGAATTCTGAATTGCAAGGGCTTCTTTGGAAGTTCCTTCGGTTCCGTTCGATCACGGAACGGACTTGTATGGATGTGTGTCTGACGTTACAATTTGAGATGTAAAGCTGGTTTCTATCAAATACATTCCTGTTGGTGGCGGAGAATTTATTCTCTTAGCTTAACACCCTTCTCTGAGATGTACGAGCTCAGAGGTTATGTAGTTGATGGTTACTAGTGATATATTCCCAATTTGGTAATGTGGCATACGAAGTGCTGCTGATCATTCGTTTATGGAAGCATGACTTTTGTGAAAAGCGTAGCTTTGTGGACGAGACTTCGTCGGACCTTACACCTCGGAATGGTCGAAACAGGAAGAATGCAGCAAGGTTATTTAGGGATAGCGCCCCCATATGGTATGTACATTTCCTTTTGGATAGAGGTGGTATTATGGTATGGAGCCCATATACTTAACCTATGTGGTTGCTGCAAATTTATTTCTTTGTGGTTGTTGGTGAATCCCGGGATAAAGGTCGGTTACGACCGGGGGATGGCATACTCGTGTCAGTGGTTACCTAGTTCAGAGGTAACCCGGCCTTGTGTTGGCGGAGATCCGGTTAGGTTCTCGGGGCGTCCTTCCAAAGGCGTACCAATGTGGCAATGGGAAGTTTCTTGGTTTGACCATTTGTTGGAAGTTCAAACTCCAATACGCATCTTGTACGGTTTTAGTTGTAGAACCTGCCATTTACTTATGGTGGTCACCATTGTTTAGATGGTAGCTATAGTAGGCATAGTTCGGAATGTCTATGCTGGGTAAGATTTGTATTATACTTTCGAAATGTTTTCCTACACTTTGCACTTATAGTAATAATATCAAAGAAATTTGCGTATCAAGCACGTTTGACTATCATAAGGAGAAATCTCCTCCAATTCTGCGTTTGCATTGTGTGTGTGGCGGGAGGCCTTATGGTAGTTATATTTTCCAAAAGCATTGCGGATCTATTCTAAAATATTTCTTTGTTTGTTTTAAAGATATAACTGTTTTAAGTTCTCACACCAGTCCCATGGCTGACCTGGAGTTTATTGTTCCCTTCCTAAACTCTGGGTGCCCACCAATTTCCACACAGGCAGCCTAGAGTCAAGTTATCGGGTCATTCTGGAATTCAGGAGATGATGTGGAGATCAGGAGCAAGCTGGATGGCGAAGCATGTCACTTGTATATGATATTATCTTTTCAGCTGTGTATTCAGTTGTGAGGACAGGTTTATATAACGGTCCATTATTATGGTGTTGTATATTGACTCTGATGATGTAATGTATAAAATGTACAGTTCTTTTGATTTAAAGATTATTCATCTATCTATTATATGTTGTTCCGCTGCGACTGTGAGATTTTGATATTGTTTCCGTTGCTTCTTCTTTCTTTCTTCTTCTACCTCTTATTCTTTAACCCTAACAATTCGGTTTTCCGGCCTTCGATTGCTCGGCAGTTGATATAGTGGACGTATTAATGTCGATTTTCGGAAGTCGAAAATCTTCGAAACGTTACTTGTGGTATCAGAGCTTAAATATTATACCAATATTACACATAAAGTTGATTTTTATAATCCGATCGAATTAATTCCATAAATATGGGAAAATATTTTAATAAAGGAATTTCGAGTAATATTGTTTAATAGTTGAAGAATTTATTTAAGATACGTATTTTGAATATTTAAATTTATTTCAAAAAGGAAATAAATTTAGAAATTTAATTTGGAATTTAATTTGGAGTTGAAATTAATTTTAGAAATCGATTTGGGAATTAAATTGGAGTTAAAATAAATTTTAGGAATCGATTTGGAAATTTAATTTGGTGTTTTGGAAATAAATCGGGAAAATCGATTTAAAATTAATTTGGTGTTGAAAATAAACCTTTGGGAAATTGATCTTAGTGATTGAAAATTAATTGGGTAGATTAATTTGAAATTGATTTGATATTTGAAAATTAATTTGGAAGATCAAATTGGAATTTGATTTTGTGTTTGAAATAAATTGGAAATAAATTTTGTATTTGATTTGGTCTGAAGGTGACATTTGGAAATCGATTTAAAATTCGTATATCAGTTGATTTTTGGAAATGTAAATTCACCACGAGAATTTGTAAAAAGGGAAATTGTTTGAAAAATAAATATTGGTTTATTTTTAAAGTGTGAAAAGGAATTTACATATTTGAAATGTAAATTAAAATAAATCAAGAAGATTTATTAATTTATTTGATTGGACCATTTTGTAATGGAAAAAGAATTCTTCCTTGGAAAGCCGAGTATATTTTTGAAGTAGCTTTAGAATAAAAATTCAAAAGTTCTAGATTTGGTTTTAAAATAATATTGGAGAAATTAGTTTTGAAAATTGTTTAAAGTAAAAAAAATTATTTAATTAATTATATAAGGGGTTATTTTAAAGATTTAAACTGATATTTGTTTTAGAAAATGGTTATTTAAATATTTATACTCTATCTACTAAGTTTATTTTAAAATTAGTTTTGGACCTGAATTTTTATATGAGATATTAGTATAATATTTTTCATAACTAATATATAAGATAATATTCTAAAATAGTTTATTTTAAATGTTTCCAAGTATATTTTGAATAAGTTTTTTATATTATTTTAAAAAAATTGAAATCAGCAGAATTTCTGGGGAAATGAATACATATTTGGAAATGTTTTCCGAGTAGGAAAAAAAATTGATTTGAAATTGTTTTTCAAATGGATGAAGTGTGAAATTATGTCTTGCGAAGATATGTTGAAATTAAATAATTTGGAAAATTATTTGAAATCCAGCAATTGTTGTGAATGATGATTGATAGTTAAATAACCGACTATCAATATTGGCCTTTTTAAATGGCATTTGAATTTTGATGCGACCGGGAGTCGAATTCCAAATGGATATTCGCAACCCACATCGAACCTTTGTGATTATGATGGATCTTTTGTTAAAAGATCAAAGTGGAATTTGTTGTGATTTGTTTGAATTTGAATGTAACACTTATTTTTAAAGTAAGCGCTCGTTATTCGGATTAGCCGGAGAGGACCTTGTGTCATAAAACCCATTCTGAATAGTTATATGACGAAATGGGATTGCATTTGAAGATGATGTTGAAGACCGGGTATTTTCGGAAGCGAAAGGATTACCTGTCGAATGTCTCTGCACCGAGTTGCTCCGGTATAGAGATTTTATCACCCTTTGTGATGGGGATTCCGGACGTGATTAGTGAATATCCTGATTGCAAGGGCTTCTTTGGAAGTGCTTTCGGTTCCGTTCGATCCCGGAACGGACTTGTATCGATGTGTGTCTGACGTTACAATTTGAGATGTAAAGCTGGTTTCTATCAAATACATTCCTGTTGGTGGCGAAGAATTTATTCTCTTAGCTTAACACCCTTCTTTGAGACATACGAGCTCAGAAGTTATGTAGTTAATGGTTATTAGTGATATATTCCCAATTTGGTAATGTGGCATACGAAGTGCTGCTGATCATTTGTTTATCGAAGCATGACTTTTGTGAAAAGCGTAGCTTTGTGGACGAGACTTCATCGGACCTCACACCCCGGAATGGTCGAAACAGGAAGAATGCAGCAAGGTTATTTAGGGATAGCGCCCCCATAGGGTATATACATTTCCTTCTGGATAGAGGTGGTATTATGGTATGGATCCCAGATACTTAACCTATGTGGTTGCTACAAATTTATTTCTTTGTGGTTGTTGGTGAATCCCGGGATAAAGGTCGGTTACGACCGGGGGATGGTATACTCGTGTCAGTAGTTACCTGGTTCAGAGGTAACCCGACCTTGTGTTGGCAGAGATTCGGTTAGGTTCTCGGGGCATCCTTCCAGAGGCATACCCATGTGGCAATGGGAAGTTCCTTGGCCTGACCATTTGTTGGAAATCCAAACTCCAATACGCACCTTGTACGGTTTTAGTTCTAGAACCTGTCATTTACTTATGGTGGTCACCACTGTTTAGATGGTAGCTATAGTAGGCATAGTTCGGAATGTCTATGCTGGCTAAGATTTATATTATACTTTCGAAATGTTTTCCTACACTTTGCACTTATAGTAATAATATCAAAGAAATTTGCCTATCAAGTATGTTTGACTATCATAAGGAGAAATTTCCTCCAATTCTGCGTTTGCATTGTGCGTGTGGCGGGAGGCCTTATGGTAGTTACATTTTCTAAAAGCATTGCGGATCTATTTTAAAATATTTCTTTGTTTGTTTATAAAGATAAACTGTTTTAAGTTCTCACACCAGTCCCATGACTGACCTGGAGTTTATTGTTCCCTTCCTAAACTCTGGGTGCCCATCATTTTCTACACGGGCAGCCTAGAGTCAGGTTACCAGGTCATTCTGGAATTCAGGAGATGCTGTGGAGATCAGGGGCAAGCTGGATCGCGAAGCGTATCACTTGTATATGATATTATCTTTTCCGCTGTGTATTCAGTTGTGATGACAGGTTTATATAACTGTCCATTATTGTAGTGTTGTATATTGACTCTGATGGTGTAATGTATAAAATGTACAGTTCTTTTGATTTAAAGATTATTCATTTATCTATTATATGTTGTTCCGCTGCGATTGTAGGATTCTGATATTGTTTCTGTTGCTTCTTCTTTCTTTCTTCTTCTACCTCTTCTTCTTTAACCCTAATAATTCAGTTTTCCGGCCTTCGATTGCTCGCCAGTTGATATAGTGGACATATTAATGTCGATTTTCGGAAGTCGAAAATCTTTGAAATGTTACAAACCCTGTCTTCCCTGAAGTTCTCCTCACCCCTCTCCCACAACTACCACAACTTCATTCACCACTACTCCTAACCATATTAACTTACCTCTGCCATTCATTTCGTACAAACCATCAACGACACAATTGCTTGATTTCTACCTTGCCACTGTTACATCACCGCCACCACTTGCACATATCTGCATATATCTACCCCCTCCACTGTTACATTAACACAAAGCCACAACAGCTCCTCCAAACTACAATTAGCTACTGACCACATCCACTGCTTATCAACACTTCCCTCCCAATCACTGCCATTCACAAGTCATCACCATTACATCGCAACTCACCCTCTGACCATTTGCTGAAACAACCACTCAACATGCCTTACAGTTCAACTTCCATCATATTTCAATATTCATCAAACCACTCCTCCTATTTGCTACATTTCCTCTGTATACCATAATTCTCCACTCCTCTATCACAACACACACTCTTTACCTTCCTCTCTGCCACTCTGTGACAACCCACATCACCTTGTCATACAACTACCATAACTTCATTCACAAAATCACCAGAAATTTATACATCATCACCGCTTTCTACATACACACCTGCCTCTGTAAAACCATCACTGTTTCACAAACACCCATTGACCTGACTACTGCCTTCCACCTGAAAATAACCACACTTCGTACCATTTTTCACCATCATACACAACTGCAATTCTAACTCGAAATCACCTCGACCTCCAACCACCATTCAAACATTGTGCTACAATAGTACTTCATTACATACCACATCTGCATCATTGCCAACTATCGTCAACCACGAACGCTAACAAAAAAAACCCTTCACTGCATACCATATCATCATTCACCTTGATACTGTTAAGAATTTTCCGGGATCGTTATACAATTAGATTTAGAAGAGAAAGTAGTGAAGAAAGCAAACAAAAATAATTCCTCAAAAACAAAAACTTTTATTGATTCAACCAAGGAAATACAAAAGAGACTTAAAATTGAGAAGAAATCTCAATCACAAACACCCAACAAAATACACTTTTTTCCACACCACTCTTATCAACCCTAAACATGTCTATTTATAATAGACTTGACAAATATCTTCTTTAAGAAGCTATTGAATACTTCCGTTAATCTTTCCTATGTAGATAATTTGTTGCCTTCTCTAATGCAATAAAAGAGGCAACTGATAACTCTGCCAAATACACAAAATCTCTAAAAAGTGCAATTAATCACACTCCAAATTCTATCAAATTTGTAAAATAGGCAATGAATTTGAGTCATAATAACACATAGACTCAAATATCTCCAAGATCTAATTAAATATGGAATATTATATCACTAAAATCCAACAAATCTCCACCTTGATATAATATTTCATAAATGACATCCAAGCTCCTCCTTGACTCTCAACTCCAAACAATATATCCAAGGAAACATATGTCTTCACCAAAAGCTAAACCTCCCTCCAAACTATGCATGCCGGCCAATAGAACATGCACATCATCAACATATCAGAATTGCTTGTAATACCACAAAGACCTCCAAGTAGGCTTTATGGTTTTCCGTTGTTGGCTCCACCTGGATTTAGATAGATTTGTCTCTCCAACTTCACTTGTATAAGAATTTGCAATCTTTAAGGTTTTTCCAAGCAATAAACAAATATTATTGTTTTCCCTCTTCGCGCGCAACACCTCCCTATTACCCTTCCAAATCCTAGTTACTCCACCTCGAATCGAGAAGTTACAACCTTTCCCTTCCAGCCGTCCAACAGAGATAAGATTCCTTTTAATTCCTGGGATATGCCTAACTCCTGCAAGCATCACCAACCTTTCAGTATCCATCTTCAACATTACAGAACCTGTGCCTTGAACTTGTAGATCTCCACCATTAGCGGCCTCCACCTTGCATGCTTCCTCCTTATAATCAGTGAATGCTTCCCTTTGATTGCAAATGTGGAAACATGCACCGGAATCTAGCACTCATTCTCCTTTCATACTCATATCAACACAAAGAACATCATTGCTAATGCCAAAGTTTACCTCCTTATCATCGTCTACCTCCAGCTTATTTTTGCTTCCTTTTTGAGTTTTCATCCTCTCTTTATCCTCTCTAATTTATTGCAAAATTTCAGCTGATGGCCTGGTTTTTTTACAGTAATAACAAACGAAATCTTGATCTGTATTTGGCTTGAATGAGTGTCTTTCTCTCTTTGCAAAGTGGACCTCTGCCAATGGATTTGTAGTTTCCTTTTCTTCAGTGGCATTTCCTTCTGATGAATTTATCCTCCCATCTCCTCATTAAGAAGGCTGCTAACCACAGTCACCATGGAAATAACACCACTAGAATTTGAATTGTTCAATGCGACTACAAGAGTTTCCCAACTTTCAGGCAATGAGATCATTAATATTAAAACTTGAGTTTCGTCGTTAACTTTGAATCTTATCTCCGCCAATTGGTTCACAATTGCTTGAAAGCTTTTGAGATGTTCGATAATCGATTCGCCTTTCTTTAGTTTTAGATTGACCAACTTTCTCATCAGGAATGCCTTATTCGTCGTAGAATTTTTTGCATAAATTCCTTCCTATTTCTTCCATATGCCAAAAGCAGAAGTTTCACAAGCGACGATATGAAACACAAAATTCTCCATAAAACACCGAATTGCTGCAGCTGCCTTCCTATCCAAAATTTCCCACTTTGCCTCAGTTATTCCATTTGGCTTTTCCTCTTTGTTTTCCAAGGGTTGGTGAAGATCATTAAGATATAGATAATCTTCCATCTTCGCCTTCCATAACCATATGTTCCTTCCATTAAGCTTTTCAACACTTATCTTCTCCATAGCCAAAGACTCTTCCAAAAATTTGTGTAGTTGGCTCTGATACCAAATATTAAGAATTTTCCGGGATCACTACACATTTAGATTTAGAAGAGAAAGTAGTGAAGAAAGCAAACAAAAATAATTCCTCCCAAAACAAAAACTTTTATTGATTCAACCGAGAAAATACAAAAGAGACATAAAATTGTGAAGAAATCTCAATCCCAAACACCCAACAAAATACACTTTTTTCCACACCTCTCTTATCAACCCTAGACATGTCTATTTATAATAGACTTGACAAATATCTTCTTTAAGAAGCTATTGAATACTTCCGTTAATCTTTCCTATGTAGATAATTTGTTGCCTTCTCTAACGCAATAAAAGAGGCAACTGATAACTCTACCAAATACATAAAATCTCCAAAAAGTGCAATTAATCACACTCCAAATTCTATCAAATCTGTAAAATAGGCAATGAATGTGAGTCATAATAACACATAGACTCAAATATCTCCAAGATCTAATTAAATATGGAATATTATATCACTAAAATCTAACAGCCACCTGACCATACTTCCCCTAACAGCAATACAATCTCCTGAATATAAACAGTGCATCCCCTCAATGAACCATCCCTCCAACAATTGCCAGCCTACAACAACAATTCAGTACTTCAACCATCACCCATTGCAGGCAACTCCCCTCCAACAGCCTCAATATAGCAATACTGCCTTGTCATTTGCATACAACTATCACCCTTCAAAACAACTACGGCATACAACTGCCACAACCTCGGTCAACTGCCTCATGCTGAAACATGATTTCCTTCAACTGCAACTTACCTCCAGTCTCCACCCTCTAGCAACTCTTCCCCACAACAGTCAACAATTCTGCCTTATGCAACCATCCAAATTCCACAATCCACTACAACTCGCATCCTCATCAAATACGAACCACCTCAACCTCAATCACCTGCACTACAAAAACCAAGTCACGACCCAACCCCCCCCCCCCCCTTCGATCATCAAATTGCATTTTTTGAATGTTAGGGAAATTAAGTAGAGTTTGGTTGTTAATTGGTTGTGAATTTGTAATATTATGTTGTTTCTTTGAATTTGCGGTTCAAAATTGGGTGCGAGATGTTGGATTGATAATTGGAAAATCGTGTTTGTTTATTTCCAATCGGGTCGGGTTTTGAATAGTTTTTTTTCCATTTAATTAACTTTTTTCAATGGTCATTTACAAGTTGTTTTGTAATTCCATTTGTTTTAAATTCTTCCATTAAATAAACACAAAAACAAATAGAAAAAAACATTTATTAGTGTTTTGGCTCAACTGTGTTTTGGCTGAATTGTTTTGTTAATTGTAGAGTAGAAGTTATTAGTTTTGTTATGCTATAAAAGTTGAGTTGTTTTTGTTAGTTAAATTTTCATTTTCGATTTAATTCCTTTTGGTCTGAAAAAGAAAAAAAATCTGTATATATCTTGTTTTAATTTTCAGATTGTAGGTGGCAGAAGTGCTTGCTTATAAAAAAAATTGCCGCTAAAAAAAAATAAATTTGCTAATAATTCTGCACGCTCTGGTATCATGCCTCTATCTCTTGTTTTTATTTGCCTTGCATTGTTGGTTGCTTGCATTTTAGAATAAAAAAATTTCAAAAACAAAAGCAAATTTCATTCGTAATTACACTGTTAATACACGTTTAATTTCTACTTTGCATTTCATCTTAGAATTTATTAATAATAATGGTTAGACATCGATAACGCTTAATTATATAGTGACAAGTTGTCCTGTTTTGACAATATAATTTCTTGGTATCTAGGCTACGACAGAGAAATAACCATTTAAAAATGTTACGGCGATTTGTAAATATAGTGGTTGTTTCTCTGAAGGTACTTAAACCTTCGTCTACATTGCTACGGTGATTCATGGTGCATCGATAAATCCTGCCCGTTAACTGGCTGAGAGCTATCTTATTGAATTAAGACAAAGTGAAATTAGATAATTTTGGGTTAGGAGCTATTTAGGATAGAAAATTTATAATTAAATCCTTGCATTCGTTTAGTTGCATTAGTTCATGCACATTTAAAAAAAAATTCAAAGTCCAAAACTAAAAAAAACGTAAATACTTCTTAACTTAGTTTACAATCTTTTTTGAATTTTTTTTTCACTCAAAATCAAAAATCCAAAAAAATTATAAAACCTTTTCAAAAACAAAAAACAAAAAAAATTGAAAATCCAAAATCAAAATTTCCCTCTGGAAAAATAAATTCCTTTTAGTGAATAATTTTCCTTAATAAAAAATCCAAAAAAAAAACATTCTTGAAAATGTCCGAGCTTCCCTACACACATGAATTTTACAATAGTTGTGAAAATTAATATAATCCACATAATTTCAATCATAATTCTTATGGATATTTTGATAACAACTATTGTACAAACAATTCGAATTTCAAAAAACAAAAATTTCAAAATGTGGACCAACCCTCAACTCTTGACAAAAGTATGGAAAAAATTTCGTCTTTACTTAAACCCTCTACACAAAATGATAAAATGATAAATAATTTATGTAATTCATATTTGTGTAATAACTAAATTCAAGAATTTCAAAACAATTAAAATTTGAATTCACTTCAAAATTCAAACGATTTCGAGCATAACCCATGCCAACTCAATTTCGAACTCCAAAATGAAATTCAAAATCAAAATGGAATAGATTGTTTAAATGATTTTGGCAATGGGAGTTTTTTCAACAATGGTGAAATTTTTTATTCTCAACAATTTCAAATTTAAAATTTTCAAGTTAATAATTATAAAGTTGATTTTGTTGCGCAAGTGGACGAAATTCACAGAGATCATACAGATTTGTTGTTGAAATATATATGAAACAACGTGAAAACAAAAATCAAATCCCAACGTGTGACGAGTCAAATGATAATCCACATTTTACCATAATTGACGATTTCAAATAACAACCTTTGAAATTGAAAACGAAATCTTAATGAAGTTGTTGAAAATATGGTAATTGAGTTAGATTTCAATTCTATTGAGGGTGAGAAACTCGATTTAAAATTCGATCTTCCCTTTTTCGATTTCGAAAATTTGAATACAACAACTTTGAATTTTGAATTTAGTCCATGCAATGAAGTTGTTGATAATCCAACAAAGGAAGATGAATTTTGTGAACCCAAATTTTATGGACTTTTCGAAGATGAGTTTTTGAATTCTGAATGGCAAGATTTAAATCACCATTTCGATTTTGAAATCAATAGTTTTAAAGAAGTTTTACATGATAAGGTTGAATTTAAAATTGGTGAAAATAAACTTGAATGTCAACCAATTGTTTATCAATCCAAAAATTATCGAAAATAAGACAACCCATACGATTTTTAATAAAATGACATTCGTTTTTCCAAATCATCATTCTATTTCGAAATCTTTTATGGTCCGAAACAATGAGTCAAACTATAGTCTATTTGTTATGATAACTTGATTTTTGTTGGAAGTTTGACGAGTAAATGACTTAAATTTTCAAGCTAATGACCAAAACTTGTATTTAACTTATTTGTGTCGATTTAAAAGCAAATCCTTCATTTGTAAATATTTTCAAAAACTTGCATTCATATCTTTACAAATAAATCTTGCATTTAGAAACTTTTCACTTTGCATTTGGATTTGTGGGTAGTATCTGCTGAAAACCCTCATGAGACAACACTCTTTCTATTAAGGACACCTAGAAGTTTAACGGCTTGTCGCATATGCTCAATACAATCATGTTTCCTACGAAAACGGATTTATCGTAGTTTTAGTTTGTTCGAGGATGAATAAAAAGATAAGTGTGGGGGTATTTGATGTGCACGTAAATGTGCATATTTTTACTTCCCTATTTAATCTAATTATTAAATAAATGATCATATTGGGTATTTTAACATGTTTAAACCAAAATTCAAATTATTTTCAAACTATCACATATTCATCATCATACAGGGGCAAAATGGTTATTTTGTGCATTTATTAATTTGAGAAAATTTACTTAAAAATTTCTATGTTATTTTGTAGGAATATGAATTCAAATTACAAGTGGTTTCATAGAAATTATGCATGCATAAGAGAATACAAATGAATGAAGATGAAATAATTCATTTCATGAAACATGGAGGACCCCACCTACCCACTTATCATGATGTACAAATTAGGAGCTAATGCACACGCTAACGGCCATTAAAGTTTCATGCACACTTGATGGAAGATTATCTCATGCTAATGATAACTTAGTGGTCACATTTCCTCAAGGGTAGTTTGGGCAGTCCTAAGAAAATGGATTAGGGTTTCCAAACGTGTACAAATACCCCATACTGCCTTAGTCTCTTAGCCTCCATTTTAGCTAGTTTAGTTTGATGCTCAAAAATAAACAAAACTCTTTTTTTTTCATGGCTATTTAGCAATTTTATTTTATGTAATTTTCTCTTTATGCAATGTTAATTCACGCTCTTTCCTATTACATGCTCACTTTCCTCTTATGTTAGTAGCTTCGTTTTATTTCTCATGCAAATAGATTAGTATTTATTTCATTTTAATTAGCTCTATTGTCAATTTTCTCTCTTTTTCTAATATTTGTTTCATGTTGCAATTTACATTTGTTGATATGATAATTGATATGAGAGGCTAAATCCCTTCAATTTAGGGGTAATGAAGGTCTCTAATTATGTTGATTCAACACAGTTTGATCATTTAAGCTCTCTTTTTATGCTTATTGGAAAGTTGCATGTTGATGTAAGTTTATTAATGAATTTGATAGTCTATGATGTTAATCACATATAGACTATGCTTACTCAAATAAACACAATTTACATCATAATCTAACTAATTGATTTTGGTAACGGAAGTGGATTTGGAATCAAAATTTGATGGTCAGTTTTTATAATCAATAGTTAATAGTTCATGCTTAAAATAGATTTTATTTTCAATTTCATTGCAATTTTCATGAGAGTTAAAAAGTGGTTTAATGGATGTGTTATAGTTTGATGGCTTATATTGGGCTAATTAATAGCATAAATATGTCATACTTATGATAAACACATCAATTAAACGCATTGATGACCAAAAAAGAGAAATCATAATTTTATTTTGTTGAACTATGTGATCCTGAGAAGGACATTGCCTTTAAATTGCCTTCCACTCTCATATTGTTATCCAATTTAGCTTTTTACATTTTTTGTAACTAACAGCACTCAAATCTTGTTTAATTTGATTGAATAGAAATTTTAAAAATCTAAACAATTCCCTACGGATCGATCCGTACTCGGTATGTACTAACATTGTAAGCCGTGCATTTGTGGTTTTTTAATTAAAATTCGATCGGTTATTCTCTAATCCGATAGAGAATTGGCCGGTTTGAACATTGAACATGAAATTTGAATTTGAACACTCCTCATAAGGAATTGGTTGTTTCAATAAACAATTCCCTATACTTCATAAGGAGTTTGTTGTTTTCGTAAACAATTCTATAGTATTTCATAAGTACATGAGAAAATTTAACCAACCATTTAGTAATACCAAATTGGATTTGATATTTGCTTCGTGTATTGATTAATCAAACAAATCATGATATCATAGACAATGTAATGTATGATATTTCCAATTGCCAAAGCATAAGGAATCATCTTACATGTTCTGTATTAAACATTTTAATAAGGTGTCCTTACATACCTTTTCAAACATTCCCGATATCTTTGTACTTATTATAAATGACGTCGTTTACAAATCCAACGTCAAGTATTAAAATAATTAAAGCTAATTTTAATAGAAGAGCACCATTAACAATCAACAGTGTGTTGTTTACTTATGGTTTGGAAATATCAATTACCTTTGAATGCACTTTCTTATAAACACACACTTTCTTTGCATTTTGATTGTTAATTAAACTATTTGATATTTCTATCAAAATATTTGTTCAATTTTGATGCTTTTCTGAACGATACTTTCATGTCCGTTCTCAGATCGCATTCGAAAAACCAACAAACTCAATATCACTCCCACTAACTTCAAAACACTTTGGTTGTTGTGTGCAAAAAGTCTAGTATAAATCTATATTTAGAACTTTCTGCTTCAATACATATATACCAAAACATAAAGTCATACTAAGTGATAATTTTGCGAGTAAAATCCAAACTAACTTGAGCATATCAAATGGTGAATCTGTGACGTTAATTTCGATAATTTGACAGTCACAGTGTTATTCTTATCAATATGGCTCACTATATTCCAATTGCAATTGTCTTTCTCTTATAGAAAAATTTGCACCCAAGGGATCATACTCCTTCTGGTACAAATATCAAAATCATATTTTGATAATGCACTTGGAATCTATTTAGGATTTGCACGTCGTACCACATCATAGAGTTAATGCCCTTAACGGTTTGATTAAACAATCCAGGATTATTTATTCTTAACATTTATAAGAAACTCACAGTTTCTCTTTGATGCATAAGAATATTTGGTAGGCATTCTAATGCCTTGCTTTTACTTAGGTGTGGTTAATATCATTTCATCCCTTGTAATCAGCTCATCTTTGGATGGTATTTGAATCCCTTTTATTACCAATAATTTCTCAAATAAATTCCTTTGCTACGAAGTTGATATTTTGGAACGGCGATTATTTCTCAATGTAATAGAATAGGTAGTCATAAACATTTCACGAATTGCCTGAGATATTGTTGTCCCGCCTTTTGGCAAGGTCGTGACACCAAGAACTTGACTAGAAACCAAGGACAGTTCGTCCTGGAGATCGATTTTGCCCGTGTCCGGATCGAGCTACAATTAATATGACACGAACAAGCAAAGCAATGCAAGCAAACATTCTAAATTTCAAGTCAATCGGAGTTCATATGCTCCAGATATTGATCGATCAAGGTTGAGAAAACTAACTCTATTCGTATCCATTCCCCAAGAGAGCATCAATTCGTATCCATCGCCCATTATCTTTCTTCTTATCTATCAAAATGAAGCTACTTCGTATCCATCATCTTAACAACACTTCGTATTCATCAACAAATGTCCATTTCATATCGGTCTCTCTCCATCCATCTTGTATCGATCTCCCACTATCGATACGAAGAGCAACAACCACCGATCAATACGAAGAAAGCAAAATGCAGCATCGATATGAAGGCAGCCTCCAACCATCGATACGAAGTAGCATGCAAGCATTGATACGAACAGAGCCACGCATGACCGATGTGAAATAGTATCGATACGAAGATGAGAATGTCATACAATCCAAACTTGCATCGATCATATCCCAAGATCTACAAGTCCAAATGCCACCAAATTTTCATAGGAGCTTGCACACCACCTTAAGAGTGTCCTTGATCGGTCTCAGGCCAAATGGAGGTGTTTCTGATCGATACGAAATGTGCATATATCGATCAGGGATCAATCCCAATCTGCCACGTATCGATCACGTGGGCCCCCCATGTGTGAAAAGGAGTCCTCCAAGATCTGTGCGAGATATTTCTGGCCTACGCCTAAATAGCAACCCTGAACCTATGGAAAAGGGACTTTCTGCTTCTTTACATCGATACTCTGTACAAATTGCAGTTGCACTTTGATTGTACTATTGTAATCCACTTGTAGCCAGCGAGTTATAGTCAATAAACATCAATCATTTCACAGTGGACATAGGCCACGTGCCGAACCGCTCTAAATTTGTGTGTTTCTGCACTTTTTCTTATCTATTGATTGATGTGTTTGTTAGATCTGCCTCATTTTACATTTACTTTCTCCATTTTATGTCTTCAAACACATTCGAAGAGCGTTGTGCCCAATTTTGGTACAAATACATTGGTGCTTTTACTAAGAAAACCCAACTTTTCTTCTGCTCATTGGATCTACGGCCAATATTGGATTGCAAAAATCTGAGGAGATCCAGACCTGCCGTCCAGTGGTTCCTTCTATTCTATTCAGAGTACTCGAGATCTAAGTGGAAATACATTCATGGTTTTCGTATCCATATTTTCGTATCCACCAAAATATCATGATTTTCATATCCTTATTTTCGTATCCATAAATATCATGATTTTCTTGTCCATATTTTCATATTCGGAAAATATAGTGATTTTCGTATCCATGTTTTCGTATCTAGAAAATATCACGATTTTGTATCCAAGAAAATATCATGATTTTCGTATCCAGAAAATATGATGATTTTCGTATTCATATTTTCATATCCATGAAAATATCATGATTTTCATATCGATCCTCGGATACACTTCATATCGATCCAGCTGCATCCAATTCGTATCGATACTCAAACACACTTCGTATCGATCCAGCTGCATCCAATTCGTATTGATCGTCGAATACACTTCGTATTGATCCAGATGCGTCCAATTCATATCGATGCTCGGATACACTTCGAATTGATCCAGATGTGTCCAATTCGTATCGATATTCCGATACACTCCGTATTGATCCAGCTGCGTCCAATTTGTATCGATCCTCGGATACAGTTCGTATTGATCCAACTACGTCCAATTCATTTCGACACTCGGGTACACTTTGTATCGATCCAACTGCGTCCAATTCGTATCGATCATCAGATACCACTTTGTATCGATCCAGCTGTGTGCCTTTCGTATCGATCCAAGTGTTCAATTTTATCAACATTTGTATCGTTCAAACATTATTAAGAACGATACGAAAGTTCAAAAAAAATCGGGTACGACCCAAATTTCCAAAAAGGGGCTAATTATTTTTTCAAAGCTCGACTTAATGAAGGAACATTCCATCCACGCTCCTGATTGTTCCATGACTGAACGGGACACAGAGGATTACAACATCAAATGCTGAATTGCAATCAAGGAATGGGTAAAGAAATACTCCTCAATCGGTCCCCTTAGAGGCTGGAGAACCTAGCTAATACACCAAGAACTAGAGTTGGTTAATATATCATGTTTCTAAGGTGGACTTCATCTTCTGCCAATTGACTAGCTTTTAAACTCTTAAATTGACAACTATGGTACGATGGCCGACATGACGACTGCCCTACACTGTCTACTCCACCAACTGAAAGCATAGCTGGTCACCACTGAATAATCTTCAAATGCCAGCACCTTAATCATACCATTTCCATATGACTAGAAGCATGGCATACAACCTCAAGAGAACTTCCTTAATACCCTTTATGGGTATCTTTCCTCGATGAAAGTTTGGGACAGTCATCATCTATGAGCCCATCTTAACCAACTCGCCATCGAATCGACGTTACCAACCACTTAAACATTGGATGATCACGCATACATCATTCACCAGTATTACAAGACCCCGTAGCCATAAAATGGACCCAACAACAACGATTGGAGTATCGTTCCCAGTTGAGACCCATTCATTGAAACTATTCAACATACAAAATTTTCAGTGAAAATTCAACATGCTGACCATGTTGGCGTACTATGGGAATACAACCTCCGACACTACCTTATGAAGTGAGAATGGCGCATGGATTCCACCAAGAGTGATGAATGACATCAAATGCAGATGTCTTCCCCTATTCCTCAAAGAAGACTGTCAATCGTGGTTAGACATACCAGTTCTACTTCTCGAATTGCTGAAGGGAATAAAGAGGCTGGAAGCCAACGAATTGATCAAAATCCATAGCCAGTTGCTGCCAAAACTCATAAATGAATTTATCACAAAAGCTTATTTCTAGAATTTGATAAGAGAACTGGCAGATGGGCGCCAACAACTATACCGACATATCGTATCCAATATTGAGTTGATGAACCAGATGAAGGATCAACATGGCGAGATAAGGAGGGAACCTATTCCATACTCCAGATCGAAAAACTCCTATTCTTTAGATGGCTACTATGGATGCCAGTGCCATAAGGATGATCCGGAAAGGATAGCTTCGACGATATGTCCAAGTCCTATAAAACGAAGGGCAGGGAACTCCCAACCCCTATCGATCAAGAACTTTGATCAAATTGAACCGGTTGCATTAGACTTCCTATTGGGAAGGGCTGGACCGAAGTGCAATAGCAAGCATATGTATGCTTCACTTATCAATGAGATTTAATCCGATCTCTTTTAAATTATTTCTATTTCAATTTCATTTATGTTGCGAAATATGATCGACTTGAATTAAACTACTTGCAAATGGTGCAGGTAACCGAGTACTCAAGGTTGGGTGCCAAACTACCTCCGTGGACCATGACCAAGTCATTGAGGTATCACCATGACGAGCATGATTCAACCATTCATCAGCTACTATATACCCCTGACTGGGGGCAAGGCATTAAAGCGAAAGAATCCAATAAGGTCGGGACTCTAGTACAAAGTGGATGGAACCGACTATCCACTCATTCGCCTATGCAATTTAATTGGAGACCTGAGATAGACTTGGAGTGATATATCCCAACAATGCACTCTCTATCTCATACTTAAAACTTGCCAAAATACTTACACTTCTTCTGATGCCCAGTAAGATTGGAATCACATCAAGGGTGAACGTGGACGTGACATGGTCGTCCATGCATCCAATCCTACATTAAACACTTGGGGTTATTTAAGAACACATGTTTAAAATGGATATGATTCGACCATTCACTTTCCAGCTTGCGTATATGATTCGGAAAAACAATCGTGCCTTAAACCGACTTCATCACGCCCCAAGTCTCTATTTAAAATCATCAACGAATGACTGCCTACTCGCTAACCATCATGAGCCATCATTCCAACTCTCTTCCTCAACTCGACCGAAAGAGCGCAAAGCATAAAGTGGATGTGACTCGATCGTCTGCTCTCTAATTCTTGCCCTAACTTATGGGAAAATACATAACTCAAAGTGGATGTAGTTCAACCATCCTCTCCTTTGCTCGAGCTCAAAGCTTGCCAGAACTCTAATCTTACTCCTTTAGCTTGGAAGAAGTGGAACCCAAATGAACATGGATGTGATTCAACCATCCATAAACTAAATCTCATCCTTCGTTGAGGGCAGATAAGTGGAAAGTAATCGAGATCCCACCGATCACTCGCTAAGTGAAACCCCAAGTTTGGGAACAAGCCATCACATGAAGCCAAAAAGGATTGATACACAACAATCCTCTAACTAACTCTAGATTCCCAGAGTGTGAGCTGGAGTATAAACTTACAAATGTGGGCTCAAAGAGGGTGGATCCGTCCACCTAACGACTTTGCTCGTGTTTAATCCAAGACCGAGGAGGATGGATCGGTCCATCTATCGATCTCGCCTTTCATATTTAAAGCTCGAGGAGGGTGGATCCGTCCATTTAACGACTTTGCTAGCCTACTCAGGGTGGATGTGATATAACCGTCCACGTACCTGATCAATTTCTTGTTCCCAGAATGTAAACGAAATCCTAAAGCCTAAACAGATGTGACTGACCATCTGTCAGCCAACTCCAGATTCCTAGAGCGTGAACTAGATTATAAACATTAACTAACTCTGGTCCCGAGAGTGCAAACCGGAGTATAAACACCAATTGGGTGTGACTGACCACCCATCAACTAACTCCAAATTCCTAAAGAGCGAACTGAAATATAAAACACCGACTCACTCTAGTCCCGAGAGCGCGGATTGGGGCACAAATGCCAAATGGATATGACTGACCACCCATCAACTAACTCAAGATTCCCAGTATCAACATCAACTAACTCCAGATTCCTGGAGTGCGAACTTGATTATAAACATCAACTAACTCTAAGTCCCTAGAGTGCGAACTGGAGTATAAACACCAACTAGGTGTGACTGACCACCCATCAACTAATTCTGGTCCCGAGAGCATAGACTGGAGTATAAAGACCAGATGAGTGTGATAGACCACTCATCAACCAACTCCAGTCCTCAAAGCTATGATCGGAATATAAATACCAGAAGGTATGTGATTCGACAGTCCATCTATCAACTCTGATTCCGTGGCAACTTTTGTAATATAAAAATTGGATGTGGTTCAACCATCCGCTTTCCAACTCTACCCTCACTTGGGGGCACACTTATCACATAAAATTAGATGTGATCCGACCATCCAGCACTAAGCGGGCACGACAGGACTATCCATGCATCAACTCTTGTCCTCGGCATGGGACTCATAACATAAATTTATAGGGATGCACTCCAACCCTACAAGACAAAATTTCTTCCTTGATTCACAGGGAGACGAAGATTCACAAAATGGACTTAGCTGGATATCCTATTCTGAATTTATATTATTACCATCCAACCGCAAATGAACGTGATATGACCGTTCATCTGCTAACTCTCATCTGTGATTCGACGGATTGTGTGTGCAATATGGACGAGTGAGACACAACCACCACCAATCAATTCCTTCCTATAATTCAGTAGGAGAAACATCAAATTAAAGTTATCGTAATGACCGACTACACTTCGACTTTGCCATTGACTAGTGCCAGAGGAATTAACCGACGAAAATGCGGTCCGACCATTTTCTACTAAAACCCTTAGTCCTCAAAGTGTGGACAGGGGTACAAACATCAAATATGTGTGATTAATGGCCCTTCAACTGACTCTGATCCCCACAGTGTGGTTACAAGCATAAACAAACGAATGAATGTGACATGACCATTTATTAACCAATTCTGACCTAAACTCGACATGAGGAGTATAAAATCACTACAGGTGTAATTAGACTATCCACAAACTAACTCTGCTAACCCAAGACTGGGGGCAGAAGTACAAATCACTGAAAGAAGACTATGAGGAGGCCTTAATGCCAACAAATCTCCAGCTTAGCGTCATTTACAACTTAAGGCAACGACTACAAGGAGGCCATAATGCCAACCAATCAGAATGACCCCCGAAGTTACGTGCAGCTAATTATATTGTACCGCCAGATTGACGGGTAGTATCAATCTGCACCTTTCATATCATACCAGTGGATCGAGAGGCAATGAGGTCCGGGCATTCTACATCGTGTTGCTGAATCGACAGTTAATATCGATCCTCTTCGACTACAAATCGATGTGACCGAGCATCCATTGAATACCTTTGAACACCAGAGCATGGATAGAAAAATGAACCCCGAATGAGTGTGACTTGACCATTCGTCATCCGTCGCCTTTGTTCGATCCGTCAGAAAGAGCACGAGACCAAATGAGCATGACATGATTGCATTTGAGCTGAATTTATCCCTAGATCTAACGGGAGAACGTAAATCGAAATGGACGTGGTTGATCGCCTAACTCTAAATGAATGCAACGTGACCATTCATTCATCGACACTTACCATGATCCGACTAAAAGAGTAATTCAAAACAAGTGCAACCTAAACGTCTACACACCGATTCTTGCCCTGGATTCGCCAAGGGAAGCATCAATCCTGCATTGGATCTAACTGGAGGATTCACTCTTCAGTTTTTACCCAGAGTATGGAAACATAAGCAGCGAAGTGAATGTCATTGACCATCTAGAACTTAGCTCATGTTTACATGTCGGCGAGGCAACGAAGTATTCTGCCTAGAGGAAAGAACTAGGACGCAATGCAGGATAAGGCACGACTCAGACTTCCATCGGTTAACTCGATCCCATGGTTCAACGAGATAGAATGCGAAATTGAAGCGGACATTATCTACCTTGCCGCTTATCAAGATATTCCCCAGACTTAGGAGCACGTAAGAAATAAGATAAATGTAATTTGATCGTTCATCAAACAACTCTTGCTCTTACAGCTTGGACTACAGTATAAACATAGCAGAAGCTAGGCTCGACTGTTCGTGAAACGACCCTGACTCGACCTTCAAAAATCGGCACCGAATACGACACTCATATTCAAATGCCACAGATCCAAACGTCGAATCTGGTTCGCCGGAGCTTATAACACATCAAGTATAACAACACAGCGGAAGAAAAATAAATGAATATCATATACAATTCCAATGAATACAATATCTAATGATATACAATCAGAGATATAAGATAACAATGCTACCGCGGAAAAACAATATGATATAGCAGCGGAAAACAAATAGCCAAGAGATAACTCCAATCCAATGCTCCAAAGCTAAAACTCCAAACCACTAGCTCGAACCACCATCAATTTGCACCAAGCTCAGCAAGTCCAGTCTGTGAATCCAAAGACTCCAATATCCAGGATCTCTAAAGAATATCAAAGAGAAAACTGAGAGCTACCGAATCGATATCTATATCTACTATCTGAAAACCCAACTCTAGACTGCTCGTGTGGAAAATAGTGGGCACCCAGAGTTTAGGAAGGGAACAATAAACTCCGGGTCAGTCATGAGACTGGTGTGAGCAAACAAAAACAGTTTATCTTTAAAAACAACAAAAGAATTTAAATTTGAAATTCGCAATGCTTTTTGGAAAATGAAACTACCATAAGGCCTTCTAGCACACACACAATGCAATCGCACACTTGGGGGAGATTTCTCCTTATGATAGTCAAACATGCTTAATACGCAAAAACCATTTTGATATTATTATTAGTGCATAGTGGAAAACATTTCGAAAGTATAATATTAATCTTAGCCAGCATATGTACCATTATAGTATGCCTACTATAGCTACCATGTTAGATGGCAGGTTCTACAACTAAAACCGTACAAGGCGCGTATTGGTAATTGGATTTCCAACAAATGGTCAGGCCAAGAAACTTCCCATTGCCACATGGGTACGCCTCTGGAGGGACGCCCGGGAACCTAACCGGATCTCTGCCAACACAAGGCCGGGTTACCTTTGTAACTAGGTAATTACTACACGAGTATGCAATTCCCCGATCGTAACCAACCTTAATCCCGGGATTCACCAACAACCACAAAGTAATAAATTTGCAGCTACTACATAGGTTAAGTATCTAGGCTCCATACCATGATACCACCTCTATCCAGAAGGAAATGAACATACCCTCAGGGGGCGCTACCCCCAAATAACCTTGTCGCATTCTTCCTGTTTCGACCATTCCGGATTGTGAGGTTCGACGAAGTTTCGTCCACAAAGCTACGCTTTTCACAAAGCCATGCTTTGATCAACAAATGATCAGCAGCACTTCGTATGCCACATTACCATCTTTGGGAATGTATCACTAGTAACCATCAACTACATAACCTCTGAGTTCGTACGTCTCAGAGAAGGGTGTTAAGCTAAGAGAATAAATCTCCGCCGCCAAACATAAATGTATTTGATAGAAACCGGTTTTACATTTCAAAGTGTAATGTCAGAAACACATCCATACAAGTCTGTTCCGGGTTCGAACAGAACCGAAGGCACTTCCAAAGAAGTCCTTGTAAATCCGAATAATTCCTAATCACGTTCGGACTTCCCATCACAATGGGTGCTCGAATCTCTATACCGGGGATCAGCCGATGCAAAGACATTCGACAAGAAACCCTTTCGTTTTCGAAAATATCCGGTCTTCAATTGCTATCCATATACGTCATATCACATATTCGGAATGGGTTATATGATACAAAGGTCCTCTCCCGGTTAAACCGAATAGTGAGCGCAATATTTAAAAACCATATGGATATGGGATTTCAGTTACGTCACAACTTTTAAAATCCAAAACTTTTTATTCAAATGGTTAAAACAAATTACCATTTCCAATCTTTTAAACAAAAAGATTCATTTCAAAAACCTTCAATGGTTTAAACAATTTCCACACTTAAATATTTTAAACTAAAGATTTATCTTAAAAATCCCCTTTTAATTTAAAACAAGGATCACCAATCTTTACAAAGATTCATTTATAGCCTTTCAAAAAAAAACAATTCCATTTCAAGTTGAATTAACTCATCTGGTCTTTAAATTAAAGACTCGCTTCATTACTTTTAAACAATTCCCATTTCCATCTTTTTTATATATATAAAAGATACACCATTTAAAAATCCTCTTCAATTTCAAAATAGGGTTCAACTATCTTTCACAAAGATTTAATTATAGCTTTCAAAATCATTTCCAAAACCGTTTGGTTTTAAAATTCAACCTTGAAAACTATTTCAAAATATTAAATTCAAATATCCGTGACTTAACCTGATTTCCTCATGAAATCCATATTTGTGTGTGTATAGTGTGGTCTAGGGGTTTTACACACAATAGTGCACCAACATCAACCATTATAGATTCAAACACAGAAATATCGATAAGCGGCATAATCTATAACGCTTATCTTTATTTACAGATCATGGATGAATAATATAAGTTCATCGTAGATAATAAATTACATCACAGATAAATAAATTATATCACAGATCACAGTGCAAATCAGGATAATTTATAACGCAAAGCATCATATATCAGGAATATCAATCAATTAAATCAACCAATCCAAACATTGATAAGTAATGTCAATTAATTATCTGATTAGTTTAAATCAGATTAGTCACTAATCTTGGTTAATTAATGTTAATTAATTACAAACCATTTAATTAATTATTCTTAATTAATTAATTAACCTTAATCAATAATCATCATAATTACCTTCGTTAAATGGATTAATTACTCCTAATTAATTATCCTTAATTAATCACTGGTTTTATCATATAAAGTAATTAAATCATCTTCCACTAATTACATCCTGTAATTATTAATTACTTTACTAAGTAATCATACTTCATTAATTACATTAAGTAATTATTATCAAATCATCAATTTGATTAAATTAATTAAAATTAATTAACCCAATAAAATCACATTAAACTCAATTAATTACATTTAGTAATTAATTCCTTAATTTCTTCCATTTAGTCATTACACTTAAACAATATCATAATTTATTATTATTAATTAATTAATCTAATTATTAAAATTTATCACATTAATTAATTGTTAATTAATCTTAAGTTAATGACCTTCATTAACTATTAACAATCCTTTAATTACTTTCCTTAAGAAATTATACTTACACTAATCAATATTAATTACAAATTGATAAATCTTTATTATTGAATTTATTAATCCTTAATTATTTATTTAATAAATCTTTAATCATTAATTTAAAATCTAATCTTATTCAATTAATGATTTCTTAATTACAAATTTATTGTTATAAGAATAATTAATCTTAAACTTTAATTAATCAAATTTAAAACCCTTAATTACTTTAATTAATTATTCATTTCATTAATTGATTAATTAAATTAATTATCCATTTTAACTACCTTAATAATTTAATGAATTATAAACCATTAAATTCTAATTTACTTTAAGACAAAACTTTGTTCTTATTAATAATTAAGTTACCATTTACAAAGTATTTAAAAACAATTTACTTTCAAATTTACTTTAAATTTCATTTTATATTTAAAATTTAAAATGAATACAAATTTAATTTGAACAAAGTTTAAAACCATTTTAAAACCTTTTAGATCTTATGTTAAAGAAATACATACCTTTAAAAATTTGTTTATTTTAAATTTTAACTTGTAACCTTGTTTAAAACTCATTTTCAATCTGAGACTTGATTTATTTTCCTTTTGAAAACTTATTTAGTTTAAACATACTTTGAAACTTTGTTTAAATAAAAAAAATTACTTTGCAATTTAAAAGAAACTGTTGTGTTATAAAACTGGAAGCAGTTTTCTTTTCTTCCTTTTAAATTAAAATCAGGCAACAGATTAACAAGCCCGAGTCAAACCCTGTTCTTCCCCGACCCCAACTTCGAGTCCCCTCTCTCTCTCATTTGCTTCGATTCATTACTGCTAATACTCGAGACGTTCCCGAGCCAAATGATTGAATACACGTACTCGAACTCAAGTTCCAACTTCTTCTTTCCCAACTTTAGATTTTCTGATACACACACATGCATGCGTATACGTGCACCACTTATCGCCGCCCTTCTAATCAACGACGAGATCACCTGCAAGTCCCCTTTCATCACCATGCCCCAATTAACCACCCCGAAGCCCAAAAATCTAATCACTTCGAAATCGAGCCATCCTCACCAACCTGGAATCGAAGTTCGATTGACCAAAACACCTCGCACTCACCGCCTCAGTCACCAGAATCACTGAAATTCCGCCCAGAGCATCATAACATCTCCTCGCTTCGATTTGTACCAGTGCGAACGATTCCGATGCCTTGTTGAAACCGCGGCGATCAGTTTTCCAACTATGTCCAAAACATGGGTCGAAACCCTAAATCCTCATCGTATAGCTTCTCCGATGATCAAAAAATGCTTTAACCATTTGTTTTGATGCTCCTTATTACCCTAGCCTTCACCACGATAAAACCCAATCCCTAGTCCAACGTCGATCATCGAAAATTGCAATTTTTGTATTTTCTGTTCAATTCGAGTTAACTCCACAATTCCCAACCTAAAAATCTTGAAAATAGAGTCTAAACTCATAGTTTTCTTTTATGAATCACTTCGTAAGATCCAAACAGGAAATCGTAATTATCGATTTTTTTACTTGAGTTTAATTATTACTGTAATTTCTTCTTTTTGAAGTACTTACTGAATATTTTTTCTTAAAACTGTTTTTAGAAAATGTATTACACTTTTGTGATTA
Organism: Allium cepa; assembly: GCA_030765085.1. Taxonomy (NCBI): domain Eukaryota; kingdom Viridiplantae; phylum Streptophyta; class Magnoliopsida; order Asparagales; family Amaryllidaceae; genus Allium; species Allium cepa. Next base: position 440,696,804 of record CM060938.1, on the reverse strand, counting down.
CTTTCCATTAAAAGATCACAGCTTAATATGTATTCATTTGAGTGATACAAATTTTTGAACAGGTTTAAGAACCTGAAAATAATGAACAGAGAGATGGTTTTAAATAGACATGCACACACTAATTTTACACAAACACATATGCAAGCATGCTGACATAATTATCACTAAAAAATCACTTTCCACAATATACTTCAAGCATCAACTCAGATATCAAAACATATAGATGGGTTCAAGTAAGTTTGCTTACCTCGAACAGTTTGAAACAGAGGCAGCAAAGAAGGCTTTGAGCCTGGAATTTGATTTTAAGATTGGATTTTTATCCTGTTTTGAAAACTGAAGCTTTGAAATTGGAATAATGTTTTAATCTTGAACTGCTTTCAAGTTTGAACTATGTTGAGTTGAATCCGGATCATACTTAGTTGCTTCAGGCTTTGATTTGATTTTCATTTCCAGGTTGCAATTTTTATTTTGAATTCTGAAACTGGACAGTGATTTGAATCTACAATTTGAATTTGCTACTTTGCTTGTTGAACAGGTTTTTTTTTCATTTCAATTTTCGAATTCATGAAAGAAGATGAGAGAGCCTGACCATTTTCTTTTAGTACATGTTATCAAACTTTTAAAACAATTAAATGCCACTTGTTCCTCTTTGCTTACACTTATTAGTTTACCATTTTCTTTAATTTACACTTGTTGATTATTTAAGTTAATATTTTACAAATGTCATTTGTTACTTAAATTGTGTTTAAGTCCTTTAGTTTAAAATTTTAGTTTAAGCCTTATTTTATTTAAATTTATGAAACATATTTATCTATTTTGTTTTCTTTACATTCATATATTCTTATATATATATATACATATATACAAATCTAATTTTACATCTTAAATTCAAATTCAAAATTTAATAAAAAATCAATTTATACTTATAAATGAATAAATAATCAAAACCTTTTTATAAATATATCTTTATATTCCATTTATCATTTATTCCTCTGAAATTCAAAATCAAATTCTATTTATAATCCATTTGATTTCAATCAATTAATTTTATTTACAAATTAGTTCAACCAAATTTAAAAGAAGGCATGTAAACTTCTTAATTTAACCCTTATTGATTTTTAAAAGATATGTATATTAAATAATATGAAATTTAGTTTTAAACAACTCTTACTATATTAATTTAAAAATATAACCCTCCAATATAATAACATTTGAATTTCAAATTCACGTTTTCAAATTATAGTCTATTTATAAAATATTCACTTTTGAATTCCAAATCATTAATCTTTATTTATTTTATAGTTAAAAACATTTTTTCTTATTAATGAATCAAATTATCAATCTGTTGAATTTTTTAAATTGATTCCTTTATTTACAATCTAACTTCTCATGAATAAATAATTTTATTCTTAATTAACCCTTTTAAAAATATTTAAAATCATATTCAAAACTTCATTTTCAAATTATAATGCATAGTTTAAATAAAATTAGAAACAATTTCTTATTAGCTTAAAAATAAAAATATTAAATTCAATTTATCTCTAGAATCCAATTTATTTCTCAAATTATTTATTTTTGAATTTTTCAAACTCCAAATTCAATCTAAAAATGCATATCATCATTTATTCTAGAAATTTTCCAATTGATTCAACTTTTAAATCTAAAATTTTAAAATTAATTACCAAATTTCATAATTTAATTCCAAAGATTAAATTAGCTATCAAATTATTTTTAGCTGACATTCAGGAATGTTACAGTTCGCACAATACGTCCATCAACCCAAGATTGGGGGCAAAAGTGTGATTATCCAAGAGTTGACCATGACAATTCGATCGTATGACCCGTGCCTTATATTCTATAACAACTCAGGGTTACGGTCGAAAGGATGCCTAGGAATAGAATCATCGGATCGATGCTCAGACTTATGGCAGCTGATCATTATTTTGACCCTTACAAGGAGCAATGGACCATGAGTACATTGAATGAAAGCGCATCATTTAGAAACACAAGTTGATTTAATCTCAAAGCTGGAGCAAGCTACGTAGCAACATGCAGTAAAAGGCCAATTTGTACTAATCCTTTGATTCAATGTCCCTACAAACCTGATCATTTACTATTGCAAATAAGCACATGAAGCACCTACAACCCATCACAAGTATTGTAGATCAGATCACAACTCAGCACAATAATGATGAAAGAGTTAACGGCTTTGCTCCAAGTGAATTTGATATGTTCGCTTGGATTCAATTTCATGTATATATGTGGACTATTGCCAGCCATGAAGAACCCTGCATTAAACGTTGACCCAAGGCATGTCTCGGTGAACAAAAATGATGTGACGTGGATCTGGAGAGATCTGTTGCACTTAAAGAGGAGGCAAATCTGCTCGAAACCAGTAGGTTTATCCACGATGCCGTCTAACCAAAATGAGTATCCAATCCTTTACTTATAAGAAAAACAAACAGAGAGTGGCAGACATACGTCAACTACTTAGATTTGCATGGGGGTATGACAAAGCATAGCTTTCCACTTCCAATGATCAACCAACTGATGGAATTGACCATCAGACATGAATTACTCACATTTATGGATGCAAACTTCGGATCCAATTGGATACTGAAGCATGTCCTAGACCAGGAATACAACTGTTTCATAACTGACTTGGGCCTATAGTGCTATGCTGCAATCCCTGGATTCAAACTTAAGAACACTTATGCTACTTACCTAAGGACGATTAATAGATAATTCAAAAATTAGATTGGTCAATCGGTGAAAGTATATGTGGTTAATATGCTCGTGATATCACGACCATCTAATGACCACATCGATGAATTAGCAAAGATATTTGGTGCTCTCCAACAACGACAGAATGAAACTTGATCCTTTGAAATGCTCTTTTAGTATTGTGTAAGAAGAATTCTCGAGTTTTGTCATCAATTCTCGTGGGATTGAGGCTAATGTAAGAAAATTCCAAAGATTAGAGTCATCCACGTACCGAGGAAACCAAGCAGGTACAAAGCTAAGTCGGAAGATTACCATCCTAAGCTGATTCAACTCTAGGGCCATCTACAAGTGTATTCTCTTCTTCAACCTGACCAAGAGAGGGAGGAGAACTTTTAAAGGGACTAACAACTGCATTGATGCAGTTCTAGCTCTAATAGGTCGCTTAGAGAATTTTATCCAAGTTGTTGGATTGTGAAGACTTATACATCAGTTGGGCCATGTCAACACATGCCATAAGCATCACATTGCTATGTGAAGAGAAATGAATCCAAAGACCGGTATATGATGAAAGATAGCAATTGACAAGCTCACCCTATTAATGTCTGTATTGACCAGCCATTACGATATGTCCTATGGCAACCTTAGGTGTCTGGAAGGTTACTCAAGGAGTATCAAGCTAAGCCAATTTGATATCACGTATCTCCCTCGGAGAGCTATCCATGGTTAAACATTAGCATACTTCATATTTGAATTCACTACATCAGAGGATTATATGGAGAACAATGGAGAGCCATCCAACCGATGGAGAACATACCCAAATGGAGCTTTCTAACGTCGAAGTTGCGTTAATGACTCTCAAGGAACGATCGATCTACTACGCCCTGAAACTCAACTTCCCTGCAACAAAATATGAAGCTAAGTATGAAGCCTTGGCCACCATGCTCAAACTTACAAAATTAGGAGTGGAAACTTTACATACCTTATGTGATTACTGGTTAGTAATATGCCAAGTCAGGGAAGATTATATGACTAGGGGGCAACATCTTGCTCCTTGTCTCAGCTGGTCGAAAAGCTACTAGCCGACTTCGAGTATTACACCATTACACACATCCTCGGAGAACAAAATGAAAAGGTCGAGTCACTGGCCAAGCTAGCCGGTTCTGGGTATGCACGACAAACAGACTTTGTCCCAGTCGAAATAATTATTAATCTAAGCACTGACAGGTGAAGATCGACTAGATCTTATAGACGGAGCCAAAAAGGGAGTCATGGATGACTCTTATCAAAGATTTTCTACAACAAGGAATCCTTCTTGAACAGAGGAATGAGAAATGGCGTATCCTTTGTGAAGCTTTCCCATGAGTTAACAATTGTAAATTTTGAATCCATCGATATAAGGCGCAGCTTATGTGAGTCCATCTCGTATCGAGAACCATTGATATGAAGTCTACCTTAATGCATGCCAGATCGATCCAAGAGAGGATCGATACGAAGTAATGAATCAAAACGACCATCAAGCATTGTTACAACTGGAATTTCACATCGATCCAAGAAAGGATCGACACGAAACTTGATACAAAAACTTAACAAAGACTCGTGAACGTGCAAACGTTAACTAGAGTCGGGTTAACATACGTGCATGTATGATGAACTAATATTCAATTTTTAAAATTCATAGGTGTTGGATGCTCACCAAGTGACAATTACAACAGTGAACATCATATTGCTAGCACTCGACACTCAGTTACAACAATGGGCTGCATAATCATTGGCATTTAACAGTTCAGCATTTATTTTACTAGACATAAATCAAAGGTTACATCTTTTGACGAAAAGACAATAACTATTCGACGAATCAGATAGAACTTTCAGATTGAAGATTGCAGTTTTTCAAAGCACGTCATATTCACATCAGACATATTTTGGAGGACAAATGTTATCTCGCCTTTTGGCAAGGCCGTGACACCAAGAACTTGACTAGAAACTAAGGACAGTTCGTCCTGAAGATCGGTTATACATAGGTTCACTATGGATACTGGTAAATTTTTCCTGAGTCTAGATCGAGCTACAATTGATATGACACGACAAGTAAAGCTATGAAAGCTAACATTCCAAATTTCAAGTCAATTGGAGTTCGTATGCTCAAGATATTGATCAATCAAGGCTGAAAAAAACAATTATATTCGTTTCCATCCAATTTCATATCCGTTCCCCAAGAGAGCTTCAGTTCGTATCCATCATTCACTAACTTCCTTCGTATCTATCAAAATGAAGCTACTTCATATCCATCATGTTAACAGCACTTCATATCCATCAACAAATGTCCATTTCGTATCGGTCTCCCTCCATCCATCTCGTATCGATCTCCCACCATCGATACGAAGAGCAACTACCACCGATTGATACAAAGAAAGCAACATGAAGCATCGATAAGAAGGCGGCCTCTAACCATCGATACGAAGTAGCATGCAAGCTTCGATACGATTAGAGCCATGCATGACCGATGCGAAATAGTATCGATACGAAGACGACAATGTCATACCAATCCAAATTTGCATCGATCATATCTCAAGGTCTACAAATCCAAATGGCACCAAATTTTCATAGAATCTTGTGCGCCACCTCAAGAATGTCCTTGATCGATCTTAGGTCAAATGGAAGTGTTTCCGATCGATACAAAATATGCACGTATTGATTAGTGATCGATCCCGATCTACCCCGGATCGATCACATGGGCCCACCTACGTGTGAGAACGAGTCCTCTGAGATCATGGCCAGATATTTCCTACCTACGCCTATAAATAATGACCCTAGACCTATAGAAAAGGGACTTTCGGCATCTTTACATCGATACTCTATCGAATTACCGCTGCACTTTGATTGTACTGTTGTAATCCACTTGTAACCAGCGAGTTATAGTCAACAAACATCAATAATTTCATTGTGGATGCAGGCCATACGCCGAACCACTCTAAATTTGTGCGTTTCTACACTTTTTCTTATCTATTGATTGGTGTGTTTGTTAGATCTGCCTCATTTTACATTTACTTTCTTCAATTTATCTCAACAAACACATCCGAAGAGTGTTGTGCCCAATTTTGGTACAAACATGTATAAAACCTATTTGGTTTTACTTTATAAAACTTATGTTCAAAATATAAATAGGTCATCTGATGACAACCATTCCTAAACTCCTTTTGGGGAGATTCATACAAGATCCCTCAAGAACAAGTATTACATGCAGCCTTTTGACTTGCACAACTTGCCAACTCCTTGGCGTAGGATATGTTAGGGTTTCTAATAAAAGCTTTTTATATGGTTTTGTAAACTATTTTTTGGATGATATTAATTTTAACCTTATGTACTACTCTTAAGTACACATCTTATAGAAAGAATTTAACTCAGGTTCACTCATCATTAATCGTGATTTGTCTAACAAAGTTTGATTACTCCTTATCAATACATCATTACGTATTATAGGGAGGAGTGATCTTTGAGACTTAGAGATTGAATCTTTATTTATATTACGTAAAAACATACCTCTTTCTAATATACTCAACCACTGGATCAAATTTAATCAGTTTCATTACATGTTATATTATTTACTTTTGTTTTATATTCTATGAGCTTATCATAGACTTATCAAGGTCTATCAAATACATACATCCATATCTATAATAACTCATCGATGAATATGATGAAGTACATGGAACCGTATTGGTGTTAATAGAGTTACGATTGCATACATCTATATGTATCAATCTGAAGAGCTCTTCAACTCTTACGATGCTTCCACTAAATGGGTGCATAGCTCTTAATTGCTTGAGATATAATTATCTAGTGTCATATGATTCAAAATCATAGAATAGAAATTATTTCTCAAAAACTACGACATAGTCTATAATTCCAAAACAATTGTAAATAATTTTAGATACTTCAATATTTTCCAATGTATCACTTTTTTTGTGAAAAAATATGACATTATAGTTTTATTTCATAATGAATATTCGTAATATTCAAATTGAAATCTAAGTATGTCTATTTTTTAGTCGACACCGAAAAATAATCATTATTTCATAAATAATGTGTGGTATGTCTTACAAGAACAATTTTCATAACTTGATTCAATCAATAAGTGTTATACGGCAAGCTTCCACTATGTTCTCCATTACTATAATAGCGTATGAAATTTAAAGCTTCATTTCTACCACTTAATATAGGCTATTTATCTCATTTAATGTAATTTGTTCACAGTTGAGAATTTTTAGATCAAGTATCTTAAATTCAAAGAAATAAATCTCATAGAAAACAATATTCTAATTGACAATACATTTTGGAACAGAAATCATATTTCTTATTCCAATGTTAAGTATCAACCATTATTTTACCTTCTTGTTTTCGATATTTCTTCATGAAGCAGAAGTGACCAATCGCTCTCTTCATCCCAACTTTATCTTAAATCATATCAGCCCTTATACAATTGTTTTCCTTTTTAACCTATCAAACCATTTAAAAGAAAGCCCTTACTATAATATAATGACGAACTCTTAACAAAATCACACTCGGTTATCTTTAACATATAAGGACATCGAATATATTGCACTTGACGTAAACTGGTCAAACTGATATTTAAGCAATCGAGGTCTTAGATCTATCTTCTAGGTCTGGTCTAGTATTATATTTTCACAATATAATCTTTATTATAATCTATCAAATTGAATACTCGATCTCACATTATGGTTTACTTGTTTGCTTCAAATGAACTAATTTCATTGAAGTATCGTACATTACAAACTATGACTGTTCACTATGTAATACTTATATTTGATAGTATATAGATCATATATCCATAGTCTTGTATTGCTTTTGAGTTTGGAACTCGTAAAATGCAACAAACGGTCTTGATCATATAGAAATGTAAGTGACCAAATTACAAATGCATTTAGTATTTGTAAAATCTGCTTGCATGGGTATAGAAAACATTGACATGAAAGAAGTATTTAATAGTGTATATTATATTTCTATTTGTCAATTTTCAATTCAATTCGTTTGTACATCTTAATTCATAAACATTTTATCAATCATATTAAAGGCACAAATTTATCAATGTAGTATATATAAAATTATATAGCATATATTCTTACAGTAACAAAAAGGTTAAAAATTATCATCTCATTTTTTTAATAAGGCTCCCACCAGTCTTTTACGTTTCACAAACCCTAAGAAGAACATAGAAGCATTCGAATTTATTAGTGGGTATTAGAACTCGTATGTCTTGGGACTCTGACCTTGAGAAAAGCTCAACAAATCATAAGCCCACATATGATGGATAACTCCTTATTGATTGTATTACATACAACTCCTAACTCGTGATTTCTTATCCTAATCCCGCCTTTACCTTGAGGAAAGTTCAACAAGAAAAGTAAGATTGTTCACTTGGACCTATCATTTTACGATGGCCTAAGTATAATGCACATACCTTGAGAAAAGCTCAACAAATACATGCAGTTATCTTACATCACCTATTCAATATATTAGTAGTACTACACATAAAATTCTAGCTTAAGGGAAGCTCAACAACTGAAGAATTGTAAGTCATCTACTGATATAGAAATGATAGAGGACAACATTATATTAGAGACTTATAATCTTTAATATATTTTATTGAGTGATATCGACTTAATGTATTTCTTATAGAACATCCTCATGATTCAAGTGTCGGACACATTAGAAATCATGGGATTTATACATATATGTAGTATTTATTCTTTAAATTTATTTAGGGTTTCTTTAAGGTTCCACATTTAGTTTATACATTCATATCATATAAGTTTTACTATTATATAATTTTTTATATTTTATATTACTTATATAATAGTCTCAAGTATAAGATTATATTAATTAAATCTTATTTAATTAATTTTAATTAATTACCTCTTTAATTAATTTTATATTAGTATTTCAATACAACTTGGACATGTCTACTATAATCTTTATAGTGTATATTGTAACCTTTATAGTATAACACATATATCTTATATGCGTGTATTTTAATTTAATTAATTAACCATTAGTTAATTTTTCAATTAATTAACATTAAATTTACTTATTTAATTAAACAATTTTAATCAAATTATATCTTAAACACTTTAGAATAACATAACATATATCAATATACATAATACATGTATATAAGTATTGATCAATTAATCTATTTAACTAATACATTTTATTAATCTTATTAATATTTTTAAAATTTGAAATTGGTATTTAAATATTTTCAGACATTTTTAAAACTTATGTTGCATTAAACCTTTATAATAAACATATTTTTATTTTAAATTTAACTTTTAAATTTAAAATCTTTTATTTTGATTATTAAAACAATTTTAAAAATTAAACCAATGACCAATTCAAATTTGGCCTTTTCTATTAGGGGTAACCTTTTGGCTCATTTTACCTTTCAAGACAAACCACCAACTATGTGAGACACGGTACTTGATTACCCAATTTCAATTATACATAGATTACCTTTCTAGACACTGTACTAATTAGCCAAACTTAATTAGTTAATGACTAATTTAGACCGCATAGACTTTTGGGCTCTGATACCATTGAAGCTCTGGGCTAATCCATAGTGAAAGAAATGAGTAAACTTTAAAAAAAATCCCATTGGACCTTTGTTGGGCCTATGTAGTCTAAATTCATTGAACTTTTATGGATTTTCCTTTAAATTTTTCTTCATATTATTACATTTGTTTAAAATTAGTTTAATTTTATTTTATTTAATTGTACATTATGATATGCACATCAAATGCACCTATGTATATATTGCAGGTGCAACATATGAAAAATGTACATAGTTAATGTGAATGTTGTTTAGGTGTTAGGATTTATACCATAATAGACACATTTCTCCTCTATACATGCCTTTGTGGTTTCAAACATGATTTAAACGCACACTCACACAAATACACATACACGTATGTATGTATGTTTTTATATGTATAAATGTATATATACATACATAATAAATATTTTGCATAGCAGTTCAAATTGAAAATCTCTTTATTTATATTACATGCAATAGATCAAAGAACACAAAGTCTAATTTAAGTAGGTTTAAACTTTACTATTATCTCCTATACAAAATTCCTTCTGAAAACTTCTATTTAAATGCAAATACACATACATAGATGATGTTATATAAATATATAGATTCATTTACACACAAAATTTTGAAATAAAAAAAACAATATAGGAGTAGTTTGTGAAATAGAATATTTCCAAGGAACAGCTGCCAAGTCCCTAGAATTGGAAGATGATGGAAGAAAAGTCGCTCCCGAAAAAGTCATGAAAATTTGGTCCCTATTTTTAGTTTTTGATTAATTTATGCTACTTTTGCCCCTGATTTCAATGCTGGGCTGATATTCTAGAAAGGGACAATTTGGTAAAAAAATAACAAAACAAGGACCTAATTTACATGAGTTTATTAGTAGGGACTTTTTGTACATGGGCTTTGAAAATATGGACCTTTGGTCCAAAACCCCGAATATTTCCTTTTAAACAAAGATTTAGTGTTATATTGGATACAACTGTAGAACTAGGAATAAATCATTAATTCAATGTATCCCTTTTTATTTCAATTCGAAAACTTGTTTTAGAATGATTTAAAACATAACATAATTAAGTCCTCTTATTATGTTGATAATAAATATTAATTAGTGCAATTATTTCAAAGTACAATACACATAGTAATTTATGTGCAAACATTTGAGTCTAAATCTTCTAATATGAACACTAAACTACTGACAAGAGTGTTCCAAAATTCAATTTAGTTGTTTTTAAACAATGATAAAATCAGATGGCATATGCATATATAGACCTGTGATAAGAAGGTCTAGATCTACGTTATAAATTGATGAATCAGTATACAGAACAGAGAAAATAAAAATTAAAAGGATCTAAATCTAGATCAAACAAACTGGATAAATAAACACAAAGAACAGAGACAAAAATTATTATCATTACTCATAATAAAATACCAATGAACATATCAATGGTTTTTTTATCATGGTAAGAATATACAATTGATTCAAGCAAGGGGTTTGAGATATCCAAATCAAAATCCAAATTCATATATATGAATAGAAAGGAGAGGTGGGGAATTAAGGAGATGTAAACAAAATTAAATGATATGTAAATATATATAATTACCTTAGGATAAAGACTGGAGAATGCATGTTAAATAAAAAAGAATTCCTATATTCTTCAAATCGATCTCCAAATCTGCAATAATCTAGAGACAGCCATATTTTTCTCTTTTTCTTTGTTTAAATTCTGTTTTGAAATTTTTGGAGATTAACCACCATGGAAATTTCAAATTTTTTGGAGGAGAAGATGATAAATAGAGGGGTAAACAACTAAGAGAAAATTTTATTAAAGAAGGAAATAAATGTAGTGTTTAATGTATTCCGATTCCTCTCATTTTAATACTCATTCAAAATAAAAATCCTCTCTTATTCCTCAAAGTAAGTCCAGCTATTACACGTGCTATTTGGGTTCCAAAACATTTCAAAAACCAACTACTATTATTCCCATTTAAATCTAATTTAAATTTTCTATTGATATCGTAAACCGATACGTGCACTTATAACTGTTATATACGCATATTATTCAATACTAATGGAACTCAACAAATCAGATAAGAATTTTTTTAACAATTAATATTTCATAAATATATATAAATTTAATTTATTTAAAGTTGTTTTTAGTATTTATCTTGTTTAAATCGAATCTAAACATTCTACCGATATCGTATATTGATACATAGTTTATAATATACGCACTTTACTAAATACTAAAGATATTAAAATTTAAAAAATAAAATTTCATATAATTTGTTAATTTAATTAATTTCAACTATTAAAAATTGATTAAATCTGATGGTTCATTTGAAATCTTCATCATTTTGGTTGTGTGACTCATAAGTGTAAATTCAGTCAGTGATTAATATTGAATAACTAAAATATTAACGTTCACACATCACGTTAGCTAGTAATGTGAATTTTGACTAAATTTATCGCTTACATATCTTTCGGTAAAATTTAGATTTATTTATTATAAATGTTCCCCATTAATGACAATTATTTACACCAATTCTCTCTGTCACAACTATATTACTTTGGACTTATAGAATTTGGTAACGGTCAAAATTCCAATATCCTCTATATTTAACTCTATAGTCCAAACACAAAGTTCTTGGTTTAATAATTATTAACTAAAATGCTCTAGCTAGAGACTTTGACTCTTAGATGACTTCAGCTGATCATGACACTAACCTCATATAACTAAGGAGATGGATCCTCTCTTAAACAGTATTTCACTTCCAATGCTTCCAGTCGACCCAAGTATAGTCATTTAATGAACTTCGTGCCATGATTTAACTATAATCAAAGCGGAGTTTTCACATTACAGATCAATAATATTTTGAAGACAAGGGAACTATATAATTTTATCACATCAATATTTTATTTTTAACCATATTTATATTAACCAACAGAAAACTATCGAATACGTCATTCCATAGTTATCTAACAACTATGAGTACATAATCACTTGGTGCCTCCAACAGCCATGAGTAATGAACAGCCAAACATTTTGAGAGCGTTACTTACTCCAGTTTCAACAAATATATCGATATCTAGTCTCGACATATCTTGAAATATGAATATTCAAAAAAGTATATTTATTTTCATCGTGGTAAATTACTTACAATCATAAAACTTTATAGCTATTATTACAAAACATACCATTTATAAATTTTCTATTAGATATACTTTTAATTAAATTAATTAATCAATATGTAACACATTATATCAAGTATATAAAGAAGGAAAACATCTTTTATTTTTGAACAAGTTTGGTTATTGAGTTAGATATATGTAATAAATTACATAATTTCCCTTAAGGCATAACCCTAACTCTATCACATAGGGTGACAGTGAATGACTAGCCCACCCCTCTCTTGATTTAGGGCTAGCCACACCCCTCCAGGATTGGGAGTGTACTAATGGGGTCCTTTGTTCTCTGCTAATGCATGGGCACATGCTAAGGAGCTCGAATCTCGAATCTCGAGCCCCGTCTACCGCTCGAAGGCATTCAAAAGATGATTGCCATTCTTATTGAAGGAGAATGACGATGTTTTGGTTCCCTATGCACACCTAATTTTAGGTAAACTTTGGTAGCGTGACTTGGCCCTTCCATAACATGTTCTCTCCTGTTGCGAATAGGAGCTACCTTAACTTGGGTTTCAAGCACCACTCCATCTTACGTGGTATTAACAAGATTATAAGCAGTGGAATGGGTAAGCTAAATAGGAGTAAGATCAACCACCAAAAGGGGTGGAGGAAGGAAGTTCATTGTTGTTTGGGCATCCAGTTTTATCCTTAGATCATTTACCTTGTGGGCTAGAATTCACACATTTGTTAAGCCTTGAAGCCAATTTCGCCACACGTCATTGATGAGTCCAGGGATGAGACTAGCGGCGTTGGCGATAATATTACCATTAGTCTCATGATCATTAGAGTTGATAACCTCATTCTCACCATCAGGATTTGACATTGTGCAAAATGACAAATGAGCGTACAGAGAAGACAAAGTAAAGAAAGGTAAGAGTTTTAGGAGAGGCCCTCTTTCCAGTGCTAAAATGTTGAATAAACATTTGGCTAACTTCGAAATTAAACTAACGCATTTGCATTAGTAAAGGCTACTTAAAAATATTAGGCTTAAAATGTAAAATGAGGAAAAACACAAGCTAATAGTGTAAATGACATAAGATGTAGAATGGTTTGGCAGAAGCTTGCCTACATCCACTATGAAGACCGCTTACTATATTTATCTTTTATAGTTATAGTAATTTCAAGAGAATAATAAGAAAATTAGCACTTAATATTATAATGTTACTAAACGTAAGAGGTTATGAGGAGTTGCTTGCGGAAAATGAATTTTAAGCTTGGAAATCAACTAATTTCAAATCCTTTGATATTTTATGGCAAGGGGTATGACAGCTGATATGGATATTGGATTATTGAGATTACGCAGTATATAAGCGAAATTCGTTCCTGACCATAAACCTGGTTACTTGGATGGATGGAAGACATCTAGAACTGAGGTTTTAATATGTGGCCGAGAAGCATGCCATCTATAATTCCATGTGGAGCATGCATTTTGTGCTAAAAAAATGGCATAATACAGGAGTATATATACTTTTGTCAGACAGGCTACATCAGTGGATATGCTATGTCATACTAGGTTGTACTTTTTAATGCCAAACACACTTTTCTAGGCAACGGGACTGGAAAGATGCTTCTCATACAAGATTGAATGTGGGCCAGCTTTTGAACTAGGCCAGGCTGAGTGCTATCTAACGTGGATTTGGGCTAGGCCATGATTTGGACTAGGAATATTTAAAATAATACGTTGTCTTAATGTGAAAAATTTCTCATGGTTTTAACACATTGTAATTACCATCACATGACTTATCATTTAAGGATTTTCTATTATATACTTAAAATGATTACTTAATGAATTACTTCACAATATAACAAAGTACATTATAGAAATCAAATACCTTTATTATAAACAAGATTGGTCATTGACTTAGATATATGTAACAAATTACATAATTGCTTCTATGCATACCCCTGACTCTATCTGCTGGTTCATGACCTTTTTATGTAAAAATGTGTGATCTTTATGAAATGAAATATGCGTACGAAAATGGCATTTTGAAGTGGTTTTTGAAAAGAGAATGCTAATGGAAGGGGTTGAGAAAGGTGTAGTTGAAAGTGGTATGATTTTTTTAATAATTATAAGTTATTCCTTATTAATATGTTCCAATTATCTGTAACAAATGCAAAATATCATTAAATAATACAAAAAATTGCAATAATATGCGAGAACAAAAATACAACAATACAACATTACACCACGTTATTGATTGGTACCACTCAAATGATTAAAAATTCTTGGTGTGATTTCATGTTTTAGTTGTCTATATTTCAAAGACCAATAATCTTTTCGCTACTTCATTGCTTTGAACATTTAACAACTTTATTTTACCGAATGTCACAACAAATGTTCAAAGTTTCACCGACGTTAAATTCTCCATTAGGAACTCGAGTAACGTGAGCAACCAATTATGTATAGTTCGAAAAAGCTCCAATAGAATCAACGACCTCTAGTCATATATGATGAACCATTGTGTTATATGCGATGAAGTGGATGATTGTTTGGTGAATCAAAATTTGAAGGAATCTACGAAGACCGACTACTTGTGCGAAAGGAGTGAAAGATGCACCGAAACCCAAAATCTATCAAATTAGGTCTACATAGATGGAGGAGTATTTGTAGGATCGATTTCACCCTAGAGGGGGGGTGAATAGGGTGATAGTGTAAATTATAAAAATTAATCGTGGAAGCTTATGAATTAAATTCAATTCAGATCACAGAATAGCAGCACAGATATTGCAGAATATAAATAACAGAACAACACAGAATTTACCCAGCTTCGGTAAAACCCTGCCTACGTGCTACCCCCAAGGTTTCTACTAGAAATTAGATAGTCCCTCTCTTACACACGTAAACTCGCTATACCCGCTATTGACTAATCTAACTCTACGCTCAAAACCCTGACCACAACTCAACCTCCGAGTTGCGAATTCCCAAACTACACACCGTAGTTTGTCCCCTAGTCACACGACTAGAATTTACAGCGGTTTAAAAGAGAATTTTAAAATTAAAAGAAAAACAAACATAAAAAGCAAATAACCCTAATTTAAAACAACTAAGCCCAAAAATAAACGGCCCACTAATTAAAAAATATGTCTCCCTTTTTCTCCCTTTTATTTTATCGGCCCGGTTCTTTTTCTTTGCTTGAGTATAATGGCGACCGTTCCTTTTGCAAAATTGGGGCTTTCGTTCTTGATGCCGTGCTCTTAAATTAAGGTTTTAAATTGAAGTTGCTGCCTTTGTTGGTTGATTGCAATCACTGTTTCTCTGATTTGCTTCAATTTGTTTGCGGCTTCTCCTCCTTGATCGAGTTCGATTGCTTCGGTATGTATTTTCCTCCTTTTGCTTTGCTGGTTGATTCTTGAACTCAATACCTTATGCCGATGATGATTTTGGGTATTTATAGGATTCGAAATCCTATTTTTGCGTTCGTATTTTCGTGTTTGAATTTGTCTACTGAATCACCTCGGCCACTTGATGATGCTTGAATGTTTGAGATTTATCTGACTTTGTCAATTTCGTATTTTTGATGCTTGGTTGACACGGCTTCGATTTTGACTTGTTCAATCATTGAAATTCTTGCTATCCACGGCACAGCTCCGATCATATTTCTGTTGATTTTATTCTCATGGTTTCACGAAAAATAAATAACCACTACACTTTGAAACTACTCCTTGACTTGTGTTCACTGTGGCACTATGTCACTGTGTTTGTTTATGCGATTCCATGATTTTGGTTTAACTTTGTACCATTGACTTGATATTCTTAACTGCCTGTATTTTGCATTCATGTACTTGCTGCTATGTTGGTGGCAATCTTGTGTAAGTGCTTGTGTCATCACTTGTTTGCGGTGACATTGTGGTTTGCATTGAGCATTTTGTATGCTTGAAATTTTGGTTTTACAGTTGCACTTGGTTTTGTTGAGTTTGCACTGCTTCACTATATATTTAGGTTGCTGCACCATGTTGTTTGTTGTGGATACTGTGTTCATGTTTGTCGTGCTTGTAGTCTGGTCCATTGAGTTTGATCATCCATTGTAGCTTTTGTGCATTTCTGTGTGTTCATGTTGCTGGACTGGACATTTGCCGGAGTCTTCATTTTGTAGTTGTATTCCCTTCATGTGTTTGTACTGGGCTCGACATTGCTGATACTTTGGTTTTACTGGCCACACATGTGCATGCTTGCATCTTTGAACTTGGTTAGATGGTACTGTCCAGTTGATCTTGTTTTGTAGTGATGCACTTGATTGCTTCTGATTCATTTTTGAGGCAGTTTGCATGTATGGGCATTATTTCTTGTGTGCTGGTTGAAGTTCTGATGCCTTTGGTTTGAACCATGCTTTGATTCATTGTCAACCTGTATCATTTACTGATTTAGTTGATTTCATGGTTCACCTTGCTTTGTTCACTGTGTACTTGATGGTTGCTGTGCACTTTTGTGCTTTGAGACAGTTTCATTGTTTTAGTTTCATTGTTGCTGTGCAGTTGCTATGCCTTGCTTGGTCTCTGTTCTTTGTTCATTGGTCAATGCTTGGTCATTGCACTGCTGAACTTGATTCACTTCATGTATGGCTGTTCTGATTTGTCGAAGCTTTACATTCTTCAGGTTGCCTTGTGTTGAATCCAGTTTCAAAACTCGAATTTGACCTTGTGCTAGTGTCATGATTTAATTTATGTCGCACCTGAGTTGAATCCTGTATTTGGGTTTGACCTGTACTCACCTGTCCCTGTAGCATTATTAAGTGTATATATCGGTGTGCACGGCCTTGTGGCATATACAGTGATATACTGTGTATGTCACAAACTGTTCGTGTATGATGAATTCAAATTTAAATGATGACGAACAACCCAAATAACTGAGGCAAATATTATTTTCAAAAATCATATTTTATTTTATTTTGCAAAAATATTTCTTTTTCAATTTTACTGCGTTAGTTTATATTTTTGCAGATTGCTCAGATGCTGGATTCAAACTGGTATGCAATTGAAGATAAATACGAGTGTGAGTGATATGTAGTGAGGTGAATTGTAAATGTGAAATGTGAATTGTAAATGTGAAATGTGATGTAATTGTAATCAAAGTTGTATAGTTATAGTGAGAGCTTGAAATTGTACTATTCAAAGATGTAATAAATATTTGTTTGAATAAAATATTCGTTTGAATTCAAATTTCGTGTTATTTATTTTATTCAGCAAATATTTATTTAATCTGTGAAAAATAAGATAGTATATTATCAAATACATTTAAACGAATGTATATATGTTTATTATCATCAAACAAAAATCATATAAGCGCATATTCAACAATCTCCCCCTTTTGATGATAACAAACATATATTTAAG
Source organism: Allium cepa (assembly GCA_030765085.1). Lineage (NCBI taxonomy): Eukaryota > Viridiplantae > Streptophyta > Magnoliopsida > Asparagales > Amaryllidaceae > Allium > Allium cepa. Next base: position 440,678,946 of record CM060938.1, on the reverse strand, counting down.
ATTTTGAAAATGTTAAATGTATTTGATCATTGATATATTCTAATTGCTCCCCCTATTTAAATGCTTCTTCTCTACATGATGCTCCCCCTACATATATGCATACAAATAAAAATATGCAAATGATCCTAGATGCAAATAGAAAATTATTTGACAAAATCTTAACTTTTCTCTCCCCCTTTTGTTATCAGCAAAAGAATAATAGTGTTAGAGAAAATAGAGAAAAAAAATAATCGATATCAATCCAACATTAAAACTCAATTGAATATAAATATTAAATTTCAATAAAAAAATCGAACAAAAATCATAAATATTTTGTTAGGCGCATATTCCACTTTTAGGATGATGGAAATGATGTCATCATATAAAACCATACAGTTGTGTCTATTTGTGGTATATTATATCAGGAATTTGAATAACTACTAACCATGCATAACCGTTAGGACTTTTAAATGAGATTAGTAGTATTCCAATTTTATTTAAAAAAATGAATTCAAGTATCTTCTAACCACGCATAACCGTGAGGACTTTTAAATGGGATTAGAATTAACTTGTTTATTTTACAAATCAACTTTTGATATGCGTTCCATACATGCATAACCGCGAGGACTTTTAAATGAGCATGGAAGCACATAACAAATTCCAAGTAATTCACCCATGCATAACCGTGAGGACTTTTAAATGAGAGTGAATACTTTGGTATTTATTTTTTTATTTTAAAAAATGTAAAAATGAAAAACGAACGGTTCCTGCTTAAAGTACCACATATTGACAAACTATATAGAATTTTGATGAGTGATGGTTGATAGAAAAACATGATAGACATAGAGATGGTCATGGAATTTTTTACCAACAAATTTTTTTATAACTCTTGTTTAAATTTCTAAAGAAATTTATTAGTTATACCGTCTCGAGTCATAATATTTGATCAATATTAACACTCATCACTTTTTCAATCACTATTTTTCTTTTTGATAAACAATAGGAAGTCAGATTAGTCAAAATAGTCATTTAAAATCAATTCAAAAATAATTATGAAATTAATTTTTCAAAATGACTAATCTGAAAATATGGTCAAAAATGATTTTCTCCGGGGGGTTTTAAAAGAAAATTTTCTGCTATTTGAAAATTATTTTAAATGAAGAATATGCAGATATTTTCTTTGAAAAACGATGCAGTTACTAAGTGTCTCAAAAATCACGTTCAACTAGTAATTTTTCTATCAACTAGATTACCAGTGTAATCTGCATCTGAATTTCTTTTTCACTCAAAATTCTCATCAATTGAATTTTATTGACCAAAACATGAAGTGTGCACCAAAACTTTCAAATTCAATTTTAACAACAATTTAAATGACATTCTTTTGCATTTGAAATGAAGCCGTGTAAATAATCAGAAAACCGTGAATATAGAGTTAGCCGAATTATAACCAATTGTATAATTATCCAACAAAACACTATTTTTAATCCAAACTGACATATATGAAGTAATTCAAAGAATCTAGTGAATTTTATAGTGATTTTGGCATAAGAATATAATCGGCCAACTATTTTGAATAAGTCAAAATCAAAATCATCATCTTTTCATCAATTCAATATTGGCTGATTTTAATTCAGAATATGGTGCAGATTATCTCATTTAATATATCGTTTAAAACAACCCATTACCTGTTTTACCTTTACGATATTTTTCGTCATTGTCCATTGTGATTCTGCCACCTTTATACTAGGCTAAGGAACTTAGCTTTGTCGCCCGTTGTGTTTCTGGAACAGCCAAAATCCAGAGAATACTATTGTTGTTCCTTAGCCTGCCACCACACCTACACGGAAAAGGATTTATGTGACCTATTTGTTTTTATAGGTCCATGGTTGTTAGTGGCAGAAAATTTTAAAAAATAATTTTGTGTAGACCCAAAACTATTTATAATTGTTCCCTTTGGCACCCAAATTTGTTTAACTTTGAGAGATTTTATATTTGTGCCTTTTGGAACCCAAATCGGTATAGTTTTCACATGTTTGGGTCTATACCAACAATTATTGTGACCGTGTCCAAATTTTCTACAAATTGTGCACATAGAATTAACTTGATTAATCTTGTTTTCAACAATTTTCGAATTATTATATCCAAGTCCTTGTCTAACCGTATTAACAGTTTGCTTTCCTAATAGCATATTCAACGATTTTTCACTTTTTGAAAATTTATCTAAAGTCGTTGACAATTGTTGAACTTGTGATTTGAGAGATTCATTTTCGTTTAACAACTGTGTGCACTTTTTAATAGAATTCTCTCTCCTAGTATTTTCATTCTCCTTTAAAATCAGAATTTCATTTTCAAGCGATTTTAATTTAATTTCTGATTTTTTAATTTCTTCATCAAATGTTGGACACTTATCACACTTAGGGATCCTACTTTGATAGGTTTTAACTAATTGATCAAGTTGTTTATTACATTCTATCAAAGTATCTTTTTGAGATTCAAGTTTGGCGTATTTTTCCCTAAGTCGTTCAAAACAACCGTTTACTTCATGAAAATATATAAGCAACTCAGAATGGGTAAGTTTTGATACCTCACTTGGCTCGTCATCGTCACTGTCAGTTGTATCACCTCGAAGACACAATTCTGCCTTTTCGCTTTCACTGCCAGTGCTTTGATCATTCTCGTCTATTTCATCCCAAGTGGCTGCAAAACTTTTCTTTTTCTGTTTCTTTCCATGGCTGGATTTAATTTGTGGACAATCGGGCTTGATATGGCCGGGTTTGTTGCAATTATAACAAATAAACTTTTGTTCTTCTGAGTAGTCTAGTGCTTTGGCTATTCTGCTTTTTGCATTTTGATTTCGAGCTGAATTTCCATGTTTTTGATTCCATTTTTTGAATTTCCTTATTAACAGCTCCAATTCTGCTGCTCCATCATCTTCATCGTTATCATCATCACTTTCGGTTGTTCCTTTGAGAGCTATTGATTTCTTTTGAGTGTCACCTCCTTCACGCTCTTCTTTGAATTTCATTTCTAGCTCATAAGTGGTGAGATTTCCGATGAGTTCCTCAACTTTAAGTTGTTTTAAATCTTTCGATTCTTGTATGGCAGTTACTTTTGCTTCAAAGCTTCGTGGAAGGACTCTGAGGATTTTTCGGACTATTTCTAATTCGGTGTATGTTTTTCCGAGAGCTTTTGATTTGTATACGATATTGGAGAGTCGTCCGTACATCTCTTTGACATTTTCTTCCTTCGCCATTTTGAAGTTCTCGTATTCGCTGCTTAGCATTGCAAGGCGAGATTCTTTGACTTGAGATGTTCCTTCGTGAGTCACTTCTAGTATGTGCCATATTTCCTGCGCAGTTAGACAATGTGAGACACGATTAAATTCAAATTGATCCAATGAACAGATAATAGAATTCATAGCTTTGGCATTAGTATTTTGTAATTTATTTTCTAGTTCTGTCCATTGTTCCTTTGGTTTCTCTATTTCCTGATTATCTACAGTTATAGTTGGTATTCTATAACCTGTCTCAACAATATTCCAAGCGTCAATGGTTTTCAGAAAAATTTGCATTCTATTTTTCCAGTAAGCATATTCACCATTGAACATTGGTGGTCTAACTATGGATTGCCCTTCTGCAAAAGCATTATTAAAAGAAGCCATTTTAAAAATTCAAATTTTTAAAACAAAAAACCGATTTTTGAAACACGAATTTTTAAAACAAAAATTGATTTTTGAAACACGAATTTTTAAATTAAAAATTGGTTTTTGTAAAATCAAAATTTTTAAAACAAAAACGGCTTTTGCTCCTAGCTCTGATACCACTTGTAGGATCGATTTCACCCTAGAGGGGGGGGGTTGAATTGGGTGATAGTGTAAATTATAAAAATTAATCGCGGAAGCTTATGAATTAAATTCAATTCAGATCACAGAATAGCAGCACAGATATTGCAGAATATAAATAACAGAACAACACAGAATTTACCCAGCTTCGGCAAAACCTTGCCTACGTGCTGCCCCCAAGGTTTCTACTAGAAATTAGATAGTCCCTCGCTTACACACGTAAACTCGCTATACCCGCTATTGACTAATCTAACTCTACGCTCAAAACCCTGACCACAACTCAACCTCCGAGTTGCGAATTCCCAAACTACACACCGTAGTTTGTCCCCTAGTCACACGACTAGAATTTACAACGGTTTAAAAGAGAATTTTAAAATTAAAAGAAAAACAAACATAAAAAGCAAATAACCCTAATTTAAAACAACTAAGCCCAAAAATAAACGTCCCACTAATTAAAAAATATGTCTCCCTTTTTCTCCCTTTTATTTTATCGGCCCGGTTCTTTTTCTTTGCTTGAGTATAATGGCGACCGTTCCTTTTGCAAAATTGGGGCTTTCGTTCTTGATGCCGTGCTCTTAACTTAGGGTTTTAAATTGAAGTTGCTGCCTTTGTTGGTTGATTGCAATCACTGTTTCTCTGATTTGCTTCAATTTATTTGCGGCTTCTCCTCCTTGATCGAGTTTGATTGCTTCGGTATGTATTTTCCTCCTTTTGCTTTGCTGGTTGATTCTTGAACTCAATACCTTATGCCGATGATGATTTTGGGTATTTATAGGATTCGAAATCCTATTTTTGCGTTCGTATTTTCGTGTTTGAATTTGTCTACTGAATCACCTCGGCCACTTGATGATGCTTGAATGTTTGAGATTTATCTGACTTTGTCAATTTCGTATTTTTGATGCTTGGTTGACACGGCTTCGATTTTGACTTGTTCAATCATTGAAATTCTTGCTATCCACGGCACAGCTCCGATCATATTTCTGTTGATTTTATTCTCATGGTTTCACGAAAAATAAATAACCACTACACTTTGAAACTACTCCTTGACTTGTGCTCACTGTGGCACTATGTCACTGTGTTTGTTTATGCGATTCCATGATTTTGGTTTAACTTTGTACCATTGACTTGATATTCTTAACTGCCTGTATTTTGCATTCATGTACTTGCTGCTATGTTGGTGGCAATCTTGTGTAAGTGCTTGTGTCATCACTTGTTTGCGGTGACATTGTGGTTTGCATTGAGCATTTTGTATGCTTGAAATTTTGGTTTTACAGTTGCACTTGGTTTTGTTGAGTTTGCACTGCTTCACTATATATTTAGGTTGCTGCACCATGTTGTTTGCTGTGGATACTGTGTTCATGTTTGTCGTGCTTGTAGTCTGGTCCATTGAGTTTGATCATCCATTGTAGCTTTTGTGCATTTCTGTGTGTTCATGTTGCTGGACTGGACATTTGCCGGAGTCTTCATTTTGTAGTTGTATTCCCTTCATGTGTTTGTATTGGGCTCGACATTGCTGATACTTTGGTTTTACTGGCCACACATGTGCATGCTTGCATCTTTGAACTTGGTTAGATGGTACTGTCCAGTTGATCTTGTTTTGTAGTGATGCACTTGATTGCTTCTGATTCATTTTTGAGGCAGTTTGCATGTATGGGCATTATTTCTTGTGTGCTGGTTGAAGTTCTGATGCCTTTGGTTTGAACCATGCTTTGATTCATTGTCAACCTGTATCGTTTACTGATTTAGTTGATTTCATGGTTCACCTTGCTTTGTTCACTGTGTACTTGATGGTTGCTGTGCACTTTTGTGCTTTGAGACAGTTTCATTGTTTTAGTTTCATTGTTGCTGTGCAGTTGCTATGCCTTGCTTGGTCTCTGTTCTTTGTTCATTGGTCAATGCTTGGTCATTGCACTGCTGAACTTGATTCACTTCATGTATGGCCGTTCTGATTTGTCGAAGCTTTGCATTCTTCAGGTTGCCTTGTGTTGAATCCAGTTTCAAAACTCGGATTTGACCTTGTGCTAGTGTCGTGATTTAATTTATGTCGCACCTGAGTTGAATCCTGTATTTGGGTTTGACCTGTACTCACCTGTCCCTGTAGCATTATTAAGTGTATATATCGGTGTGCACGACCTTGTGGCATATACAGTGATATACTGTGTATGTCACAAGCTGTTCGTGTATGATGAATTCAAATTTAAATGATGACGAACAACCCAAATAACTGAGGCAAATATTATTTTCAAAAATCATATTTTATTTTATTTTGCAAAAATATTTCTTTTTCAATTTTACTACGTTAGTTTATATTTTTGCAGATTGCTCAGATGCTGGATTCAAACTGGTATGCAGTTGAAGATAAATACGAGTGTGAGTGATATGTAGTGAGGTGAATTGTAAATGTGAAATGTGAATTGTAAATGTGAAATGTGATGTAATTGTAATCAAAGTTGTATAGTTATAGTGAGAGCTTGAAATTGTACTATTCAAAGATGTAATAAATATTTGTTTGAATAAAATATTCGTTTGAATTCAAATTTCGTGTTATTTATTTTATTCAGCAAATATTTATTTAATCTGTGAAAAATAAGATAGTATATTATCAAATACATTTAAACGAATGTATATATGTTTATTATCATCAAACAAAAATCATATAAGCGCATATTCAACAGTATTTGCACCAGCTCTTCTTCAATATCAGTAGGCACAAACCCATTTTGTTTAGTTGCAGTCATACATTGAAACAATTCTTGCGTCAACTCTATGTATTCAGTCAGTTCTCTATGTACCTTAAAATACTCGGTCCAAATTCCTACGAGTAAAAAAAAGTAGGTAAGACATATGAGCTAAAATCTTAAAAATGACAAATGTTTAAAAATACCTTCACATGAGCAACACCATTCCTTGTTGCCCTCGATAGTTTGTTTCTAGTTAGCCACTTTATTGCACAATCTTTCCCATTTAACATCTTCTTTCCAAATAATGTCCTACTTATAGTGGACTTCGTCATTTCATAGGGAATAGTTTTTATAGCATACTAGAACTTATCCACTATAGCCTTTTGCTCTCAATTTTTGTTGTTTCCCTACGTAGTGTATGTTTTAGTAGAGCAATTCAATAGTAGCATGGTATCTTCGTTTGACTGAACATGCGAACTTTTGCGATATTTTTAGCCGAATGATTTTCATGTAGAGTTAATAATAATGGCAAAAGGTGGAATTGAAGGTGAAGATGGAAGAAACGAAATAGGTATGGGTTGATATAGAGATGATGGAGTATCCATTTGATTTTTTACAATTGAGTCATACCATCGCGATTCCCAATGCTATACCATGTCATGGCATCAATGCATCGGATGCAGAATGAATGGTAACGGAATTGAAATTGTTTATGAACGCTATCTTAGCAAATTGATCGATTTAAGGATAAAAAGGAATAATCAAGAATATTATAGAGGTTTGCCTTAACGTATACTTGTAAAATCAAATAACATAAAGCCAAGATAATTTGTCATTTTTTTTATTTCATGCTATTATTGTATTTATTCTGATTTTTCCAAATAAGTAAGAGAAATTATCATATGTTATTATTCAAACGAATGATTTGCTCAAATAAAAACATAAATTTATATTTGGAGAAATTTTATTGAATATTTTTTTTAATGATTTTAAGAAAAATTAACTTATTTTCAATAGTTAAACTTCTTTTTTTTATACTAAACCATCCATTAAAAGTGTTACAATACCATAAATTTGGATAATATAACGGAGTTGAGTTAAATCGATTAAGTCAATAAACTTTGTTTTTTATACTAAACCAATCATTAAAAGTATTACAATACCATAAATTTAGATAAAATAACAAAATATTTTATAAACTGAGTTCAGCCAATTTAAATCGGATTGAAATGACCAAAATAAACTATTTTAATCGATTAACTAGTTCTCATACATTGTTTACTCCCACAAATTCCACATCATATCTTTAATAATAGTTGTAATACATTTGGCGACACACTTTTTTGGTGCCAGCGTGAACTATCAAAAATACTCTTAATACTAAATCTTAATATTACTTGAAAATAGGATATAACGATTGAATTTCTTTTACAAATTCAAAGCGTCCATCTACGAATATTACCAAATTTTAATACCACGTAAAAATAAGATCTAACAAATAAAGTTCTTTTACAACTTCAAACCTCCATCTACAAATACTATCGAATCTTAATATCACTTAACAATAGGATCTAACAAATTAATTATTGATTACTAATATAAATAAAAATTCAAATCTAAAAAAAAATTAGATTTTGCAACATAAAATAGAATTTAAACTAACAACAAATGATTTCAACACAAAATTATGGTTAAAAATTTATATAAATCATTTTCTTTAAACGAGCTAAATATATATAACTTGCAGATAAACAAATCCCACGCGGAGTGCATGACATAATGCTTGTGTGTGTTTGTATCTTTAATAATTATTGTAATACATTTGGTGTCATACTTCTTTGGTGTCAACGAAAACTGACAAAATTTCTCCTTTACAGATATTGCTAGATCTTAATATAACATAAAAATAGGATTTTAATACTACTTAAAAATATGAACTAACAGTTAAACATTCTTTATAAATTCAAAATGCCCTTCATCTATATTAATTAATAATAGAAATAAAAATTCAAATTAACAAAAAAATAGATACTACAACTTAGAAATAAATATTCAAACTAACTAATATGATTAATTATTTATGCAAATCATTTTCTTTTGAATGTGTCAAACATATACAATTTGTAGAAAAATATCTCATGCGCAAGAGATAGAGAGATTAGTCGGATGGTCGAAACTCAACACAACATTTATATTAACATCATTTTGAACATTAATTACACACACACACACACACACACACATATATATATTGAAACTTGGTTAATAATTTTATTGCTGGAGAAATTGTTCAGGCTCAAAGCCCGTAATTACAAAATCGGCCGTATAAACAAAAGAAAAGGCAGCTACTAACAAATACACAGACAGATAAGCTTAAACTCGGACATTTCCATTTTCAACAACTCTAACTTTGCAAAAGAGACTTTCATGACGGATCCCAAAAGTCTCGTTGATTTCCCGAGCAGTCTTCCTTCCACTTCATCCTCTCCAGCAATTGTCTTTCTAGTCCCGTTAGGCTGGCAAACTTTCTGTTGTTTATCCGACTAACTATTAAGCTCATATCCCTATTAACTTGGAAATTGACTAATTGAACTTCCTTTCTTTGTTGATGAAAGCCCCATGGTTCCTTTCTCTCCAAAGATGTCATATGATAGTTGTGAAGCTAATTTTGAGTATTTCTTGCATCAAGCACGATCCGTTGCTTCAGTTGTTCAGGTAAAAGATCTCATCTTTCAGCGATTTAAACTTCATTCGAGAGAATATATTTCATTTTTTGTAGACCCCATATAGTTTTGCTATAAGAACATTCGAAAAAAAGATGTGCATGACTTTCATTTTCTTCATTGCATACACACACACATATATATAAACATTGAAACTCAACGCAACATTGTTTTGATAGAAGGATATAGGAATCATGTTTTTTTTTTCTTTCAAAATTGGGACCCAACTCAAATCCCTTCAAAATAAGTTGACACTAACATAGTTTAGTTTACAGTAATAATCTTTTTTCCTTTTCCTTTCTTTGCTAAACATTGTTCCACAACACCGTCTACAAATTTTAATATCACCTAAAAATAGTATTTAACAACTATTTTTTTTTACAAATTTAAAACATCCTTTTACGAATATTATCAAATTTTAATATCACTTAAAAATTAGATTTAGAAAATAAAGTTTTTTTTTCTAATTCAAAACGTCAATCTATAAATACTATCAAATCTTAATATCACCAAAAATATGTTATAACAAGTAAATAATTAATTAATAATAAAAATAAAAATTCAAACTTTTAATAAATAGATGTTGCAACTTAGTGGTTAAATATTTATACAAATCTTTTTTCTGAAGGCGCTAAACATATACAAATACAAATTAAATAAAAACAATTCATGCGCAAAGCGTTTGCCATCATCACAAACAAAGCGTGTGTCGTAACGCTCGTCTTTAATAATAGTTGTAGTATCTTTGATATCACATTTTTTTGTGTAAGCGTGAACTACCAAAAACACCTCTCTATATGTATTATCAGATTTTAGTATCACTTAGAAATAAGATCTAACAAATATGCTTCATTTACAAATTTAAAATATCCATTTATAAATATTACTGAATCTAACTATTGCAAATAATATGATCTAATAAATAAACTTCCAAAATAGGATCTAACAACTAAACTTCTTTTACAAATTCGTTCTTTATTAATTAACAACGAGCATTACGGCACGCGCTTCATGCGTGATTTGTTTTTCTATAAAATTATATTTGTTTAACACGTTCAAGTGAAAATAATTTGCACGAATATTTAGTCATATTTTTCTGTTGAAATCATGTTTAGTTGGTGTGAACTTTTTTCTAAGTTGTAACTTCTAATTTTTTATTAGTTAATTTTTTTATATTATTAAACTATTTGTATAATCCGTACGTTGCACACAGTATGTTGTAGAAAAATAATATTATAAATATTTTTGAAGAATAGAATTTATGCAATATATGCTGAATTTGTTGGGATAAATGAGTTAAAAAGCAAACTTACTATATTTCTAAACGTATAATTTTTATCATGAGATTTATGTATTTTTATATTCGAAAATAAATTAAACTATTATTTTTGTCGATAAAAATGAGTTATATATTGATTTATTAAGGATTCAATGTTTGTTATGCAAATAAATGAAAATTAATTTCTTAACTAATTTTGAAACTACTTTTATAAAATTTTATAGGTAAACATTCATCTACATGGATTTTGAAATTGACATTGAGATTTTGATACATTTGACTAAAAGATAAATATTGTATAAACTGAATTTCAAATATTACTCAAGAATTGGCAAAAATGCCTAAAATTGGAAGTGTAAAGCTAATTAATTAATATATTTTTATGCATTCAAAGTTCTTGCAGCACATATTTATCAAAACTAAGTATATGATACTAACAAAGTGATAAATAAAATACTTATATAACTACCAAGAGTGATATCAAGTGAAAATAAGACCTCGAACGTTACAAATTACATTGCCATTTTAATTATGTAAAAAAGAGTTTTAGTTCATTGTTTCATACCTCAATAATTTTAATTTATAATAACATTTTCAAGAAATATTTAACATTCACTTCCAAAGATCACAAAATATAAAAGAAACTAAGTATGACATGATTCATGTCCATGATTAATGTAAATCATGGATATAAATAGTTAAAATGAAACTTTTTTACAAAAACATTCTAATTATTATATTTTCAGCATTATAGAATATAAATATTAACCTCTTATCATTGGTTGTAGTGTCATTCTTCACAAAAATAAATTTTATTAGCGATAAAGAATTCACTTGACGTATAAATTTTTGGAAGTATAAATATTATGTTTGTAATGATTTACCATTTTTAAAAAGAAAAGATTGTGTGTATATTTGTTTGTAACGAAATACCAACTTCAGAAAGAAAAAAAGTATGCATTTATTTCTCTATACTAAAATAGAAATTTCAAACGTAAAGAAATTTTATGGACTTAAATGTAGAACAATATAACAGAGTTAAAGATAATTGTTTATATAATTGCAAAATTTTTAAACCATATGGACTTAAATAAAAAAATTGTTTTACCTTTTTTGTCCATGGAAATGCAATATACGCATTGAATTGTCATTTTTGTGTTAGATCAGTTAACAATTATTTGTTAATTGGATTTATTTACATGTTTGAATTTAATAAAATTTAAGAAAAATTCATAAATAATTGTAAAAACTATTAAGTGTTGGAATTTAAATGTAAAATAATAAAGGAGAAAATTAGTAAAACATAGTAATAACTTTTTACATAACTGTGAAATTTTTAAACCGTATGGACTATAATGAAAAACTAGTTTTACTATTTTTGCCAATATCACGAATGTGGTACATACATTGAATTGAATTGTCATTTTTAACAAAATTATTAGATCAACTAATGAATATTTGTTAAATGTATTTATTTAAAAAGTTTAAATTATTGATGAAATGATAAATAATGGAATATGAAAATTAATTATCTAAAGAAAACTAAGAAGAAAGGAGAAAATCTATAAAATTAATAAGAGAGCAGTAAATTCTTCTGCTTTACTGTTATTTAATAGATAATAAAAGTTGACATTTGTAAAAGATGTTAAATCCTATTCTTGAGTGACATTAAGCTTTGATAATATTTGTATGCGGTGTTTTGAATTTATAGAAAAAGTGTACTTGGTAGATCATACTTTATGTGATATTAAGATTTGATAAAATCTATAGAGGGACATTTTGAATTTGTAAGAAAATAATTGTTATATCCTAATATTTTATGTAACATTAAGATTTTGTAATATTTATAGAGGAGGATTTTTTGTAGTTCATACCAACGAAAAAAAGTGTGACATCAAACATATTACAACTATCATTGAAGATATAATAAAATTCAAATTAGAAAAAAAAATGTTGTAACGTAGTAATTAAAATTCAAACATAGCAAAAATATGACTAAATCTTCTTACAAAGCACTTCTTTTGAGTGAGGTAGCATATACAATTTATAGAAAATTAAATCATGCGTAAAGCGCGTGTCATAACGCTAGTTCAAAAAAGTGAAAAAATAGGGTGGAATAAATATTACGCAAAGAAAGGTCCCATAGGACTAACTTTTGAATACGGGAGGTTTTCCACGGTTCTAGGCACCGAATTTGCTGCTTATTTTTTTTGTTTTTTTAACCGAATTTGCGTGGTTTTTAAGTGGTTTTTTTTATGGTCCACCCGAAATTTTTGTGCATCCATAAACGAAAAACCCTTTGTAGAACCCGCTGAAACCCTAGATATCTACATCGTTCTGAAACAAAATAAATACTGAATACATCTTGTTTAAATGGGGCACTCAACTAATTTTCTAACGGTATCTCCGCATTCGTCACCGAGTCTATTCTTCTTGTCTCAAAGCCCAAATAATGAAAGGAGTAGTAGTAGAAAAAGAAATGGAGCTATGGTTCGGTGCTCGAGTTATTCGCCTTTTACGTCGATGGATTCGGCGAAGATTAAAGTCGTTGGAGTTGGAGGTGGTGGCAACAATGCTGTTAATCGCATGATTGGAAGTGGATTACAGGTCTTTGTCATTTATCCTGCTTTTAGTTTTGGTATTGTAAGTGAAATAACTAATGTATTTTTAGGCTCTATTTGTTTTGAAAGAAAAAGAGCTGAATAAGGCTCGTAAGAGGTCGCCAACTTGTTTTCAAATAAAGGATCCCATCAACCTTTTTTATTCAGTGGAATGAATAAGCAATACTATCCGTTCTATCACTTACTACACAACATTTTTCAATTATATCCATATGTAACACAGAATTCTTAATGCCCTTAATCATAATTTAATTATTTCAATTTTATTTTAATTATATCAAACAATTAGAAAACATCAAACATAACATCAATTTTGTTTTTAGCCCCATCTCCTTATATGATGAGGTGAATTTTTTCCGATTTGTTTTGATTTAAGTTTTATACCATATAGTTTCTACTATATGGAAACGAATATACTAATAACTAATGAAATTGGAAAGAGAATAACATTTGATCATCTACCGTGACGTTTGAACACAATTTGAAGTTAATGAAAATAAAATAAATATTTTTGTTACGCTATGTTTTTGGTTCAATAGTAAATAAAAAATATATAATGTTGATGCGAAAAAATTACGGATAAATAATTTAGACAAGCGGAACAATGCTAATTTATTTTTAAGTTAAAATGAAAACTAAAATAAAATCTACAATATATACGCAAAAAATCAACATATTATATAAATATGAAAAGTTGGACAAAATTGTATGATATTTTTATAATAACCTAGTTCGACATGTTGAAAATATTATAATAATGCCAAAAAATATATTAAATGATAATCTAGATTCATCACAAGCTTCAACCATCGTAACGAAATATTTTCTTCTCGCAAGCTTTTAGAAAATATATTTATGTTATCATTTTTTTTCCATCTTGTTATGTAAATCTAGTAGTACTCAAACATGCGAACCTTTGTTTTTTTTGGTTTGTATATATAATACAAGACATAAGATAAGATGATTAAGTGTGTTTATATAACAACTGCATGATTTTAAAACCGAGGGTAATATTGTTAAATTGGTAATTTATGTTGACAAAACGAATTTCTAATTAGAATGCAAACAAACAATATTTTAAGTGTTCAACAATTAATATTTGGCATTCAGTATATAGCATTTAGCATTTTAAACAAACGATATCTTAATCTTAGTATGATGAATTTAGTCGTGTCTGTTTGCTCTTTAAGTTGTATAAAAAGTTAAAAACACATTTCTTTTGTAGAGAAATCAAAATATGCATTTTATGCTGCTCACAATAAGTTAGTATACTCATAAGTTACTTTGTGTATATCGTCACATATAGGGACTATGGGAAAAAAGGTTAGGTTTAATTTGTCGCTCAAAGTTAATATATTAACTGTTTTCTCATATAGGGTTTCACGTATGTAAGTATGCATTTTGAAATATGTGTGAAAATGTAAAACATAAAACTTGTCTTCAAACTACACGGACCTTTCACTTTTCATGAGTGGTGCCCCAAAGCTTACTTCCTTTTACCCATATTTAAATAAAGAAATGAAAACAATTTGGGTTTTATGCCCAGGTTTACAGGCAATGTATTACCGACTGACAACATAAGTCCCATCGGGAATGAATGGCTGATTGAATAAATAAGGCAACGGCGACTATATAATGTTGAAATGAAACATATCCGGTTGGCGATAAAGTGCTGAACAGCAAAATTTCATCGATTCATTTGGGTAACTTGATTTAATTATAATGGGTAAAATGAAGTAGGTAACCGAATAGACATGGGTAAAGGGAACATTTGGTAAAATGAAAATGAATTTGGGGTGCATTTAGTAGCATCACTCTTTCATCATAATGATAAATCCTCTTTGATTGTTTCAGCTGTAACTGCTAGATACTTTAGTTTCTCATGAGATGACTCTTCTATAATCAATGTATTTGACTGGATTAAAGGTAGGCATTTCAAGGAAACAGTTGTTCTCTCATCAGATTTTTAGTGGTGTCCCTTAATAATTAATAAGAATTTGTAAGTGTTATCCTTATAAATGACAAATATATTTGTTTCTAATAATTTATAAGTACATATGTTAACGGTTTTTAGCTATGCCGTTTTATTATAACTTGTATGAAATAAAATTTTATTTAACTCATAAGTTCTCTATAATTTGTGTATTTTTAAGTTTTTGCGGTGGTTGTTTCATAGAAAAATGGTTTAGTGAAGTAATACATTATATCATTCGATGATAAGAACTTATTTTAAATCTTAAATACTTTAAATATTTTTATAATGTATGAGGTGGAGCTTTGGCGCAACGACTAGATCACCCGCATGGTGACCTAGACGTCCAGGTTCGAGTCCGGAAACAGCTTCTTTGCAATACAAGGGAAATGCTGCATATATTATCGACCTCCGCAGAGTCCGCTATCGTGCGGGAGCCTCGTGCACTGGGTTTCACCTTTATATATAATGTATGTTTCTAGTATATGATTTATCTATATTTATTTTATTTTATTTAAGATTTGTGCTTTTTAGATAGGTTTTTTTATAATATGCATTTGATTCATATTAGTCTTACATTGTATTTGTCTCATGTTTTCTTCACTTAGATTTTGTAAAGTGTTATGTTTTTTTTCTTTTTTTAAAAAAGGATTTTAACTAATTTTTATATTTGAATATTATTGGTCACTCAATTTGTTATTTTTTCAAAGATTATAGTATTTTTTTTTTGATATTTTCAGATTTTATTATAAATTATTAAGGCTAAATATAAACCAATTTGGCTTCATGCCTGGGAGGTCAACGACAGACGATTTTCTTGATAAGACAACTTATGGAGAGGTTTAGGGAGCAAAAGAAGGATCTACACATGGTATTTATCGATTTGGAGAAAGCTTATGACAAAGTACCGCGAAAGGTGATGTGGTGGGCTCTGGAAAAGAAGAGAGTCCTCACAAAGTACATTACACTTATTAAGGATATGTACGATGATGTTGTGACTAGTGTCAGAGCATGTGATGATGAAACTAGCGACTTTTCCATCAACATAGGATTACATCAAGGGTCAGCTTTGAGTCCCTACATTTTTGCTCTAGTAATGGATGAGGTTACGAAGGATATACAAGGCGAGATTCCTTGGTGTATGCTATTTGCTGATGATGTGCTAATTGATGAAAGTAGGATTGGGCTTGATAGACAACTGGAGTTGTTGAGACAGACTTTAGAATCGAAGGGATTTAAACTTAGCAGAACTAAAACAGAGTATATGAAGTGCGAGTTCAGCGGTGTCAGGTCGGAGGATGGAGATGTCACTCTGGCCGGATGGCCGGACAATTAGTTCCCAAGAAGGAATCATTTCGATACCTTGGATCAATGTTGCAGTATAATGGTGAGATTGATGAAGATGTTAGTTTTAGAATTCGAGCGGGATGGGTGAAATGGCGACAAACGTCTGGAATTTTTTGTGACAGGAAGGTCCCACAAAAGCTTAAAGGAAAGTTCCACAAAACGACAATCAGGCCTGCGATGTTGTATGGTGCAGAATGTTGGTCTACTAAAAGCCAACACGTCCAAAAGATAAACGTAGCAGAGATGCGTATGCTGCGATGGAGCTGCGGTCATACAAGAAGAGACTGAATTAAAAATGATGATATACGTGATAAACTTGGAGTAGCACCAATTGAGGAGAAGCTAATTCAACATCGCTTAAGATGGTTTGGACATCTTCAACGAAGGCCTCTCGAGGCACCTGCAAGTGTTGGTATTATAGGCCGCGTTGATTGCTCAAAGAGAGGTAGAGGTCGACCAAGATTAACATGGGAGGAAGTAGTAAAAAGAGATTTGAAAAATTGGGATATATCCGAAGAGCTGGTGAAGGATCGGAGCTAGTAGAAGTTAGCGATTTACGTACCAGAACCATGAGCATTGAGTTTTAGATTATAAGACTAGAGAACATGAGCCTAAGACGTAGGTTTAGTCTTTGATAATATTACTGTTAGTATCATTATTGCAATTAGTATTATTATTATTATCATTCCTCTTATATATACATATACGTTTTTATTTTATCTTATTTTACTTAGTTATTATTATTAATTTACCTATTTGACTTTATTTTATTATTATTATCATTATCATTATTTATTTATTTTTATTTATTTTTATTTTTTTTAAATTTTATTTTAGGGTTCCATCTCTAGCCGACCACAACTTGTTTGGGAAAAATGGCTTTGTTGTTGTTGTTGTTGTTGTATTAAGGCTAAATATGTACTTTCGTGAAAAGTAAACACGAGTGCTACAAAATAAGCTCAACTGCTCAAGGTTGAAGCTTAGCTTTGCACTTATTTTAACAAAATTTATAAGTGCATATAACTTGTAGGTGCAAAAATCAAACGTCCATTAGTAATGGACTCTACAGTTATTATTGCACTTTCAAGTGATGAACACTTATAAGTGGAAAAAACGAACATCCCCCAAAAGTAATTGTGTTTTTGTCACTCTTCCTTAATGCAATGCTTGTTAAGCATGTAAGTTGAAATGTTGTAAAGCTAAACTGCTGATATATGATTTTTTTACCAATCCAAAACCCACTAGGTTCATGTTAATTTGTTTAATTCAGGGCGTTGATTTCTATGCGATAAATACTGATGCCCAAGCTCTGTTGAATTCTGAAGCAAAAAATCCACTACAAATTGGAGAATTTTTGACTCGTGGATTAGGTCAGACACTCATTATTCTTTGAATGAAATTTTATCCACAAATTCAATTTTCATAAATTTATTTTCCTTTTTATATAACAAATAACCCTTTCGCAGGGAGTTTCATAACCTAATATTCTACATTAAATGCCAAAATTCCATCGACTTGTGCTATATATTGCTGCACTCGGTTATCGAATATCGATACTTATGTTACAAACAGTGAAACAACTTAGGGAAACAATTAGTTTATCACAAGACCACAAGCAGTTATTTACTAAAAATGAACTCAATACCACATTACTTTTTTTTTTCAAACTGCAGGTACTGGTGGAAATCCACTTCTTGGCGAGCAAGCTGCTGAGGAATCTAGAGAAGCTATATCAAATGCTCTAAAAGATTCCGATCTTGTATTTATAACCGCTGGCATGGGAGGAGGCACAGGATCTGGTGCAGCACCAGTTGTCGCTCAAATAGCAAAGGATGCTGGTTATTTGACTGTTGGTGTTGTTACTTATCCTTTCAGTTTTGAAGGTCGTAAACGATCTTTACAGGTATCAGGCTCTCTTTTACGCGACCTTGACTAGATAGATTTTTGCACAATTGCAAGTCAGTGATGGATATTTATTAATCCTGATTGACTTACATAGTGCATTTTTTTTAAAAAATAAATAAAAACCCAGCCAAGTTAGGAAAAGTGAGTATGCAAGTAAGAGCATTTATGGTCATACCAGGTGTAATTCCATAGCAAATATTTTTGCTTGGCCACTATCCTCACATAGGATCTCCCTATGTTAGCTGTAGGTTGCTGATGTACAATAAAACACCCAAGAAAAAAAAAAATCTGAATCAGAAATTAGTCAAGAATCAGTTGCTTGTTTTGAAGTTGGCAAATTTGGCTTGATTCAACGTTATAATTACAACCTAGTTTCAGTGTTTAATTTACTGGCTGTCAAACCATCTTAAGCAAGCATATATCTATATGACGCAGAGGATGCAGATCAGTCTATATCCCTCGAGCATCATCTCGGCAATTACTCTTGTAATTTGCTCATACGCTTTCTATGACATATTTTTATACATCGAATAATCTATTTAAATATGTCAAATATATCTTGACAAATTAACTTGTTCAAGTACCCTAGTTTAAATGTCTGGTTTGTCATTTATAATATTAGCACTGTTTTGGCTGTGTAGGAGATCTACCTTGACTTGTAATGTCTTGACTAATGGTTGATGGCAACTCGTTTATTGTTTCTATATGATGAGTGTAATCGTTGGAGTGCCTTCAGGAATCAGTTGCTTGTTTTGAAGTTGGCAAATTTGGCTTGATTCAACGTTATAATGACAACCTAGTTTCAGTTTTTAATTTACTGGCTGTTAAACCATCTTAAGCAAGCATATATCTATATGACGCAGAGGATGCAGATCAGTCTATATCCCTCGAGCATCATTTCGGCAATTACTCTTGTAATTTGCTCATACGCTTTCTATGACATATTTTTATACATCTAATAATCTATTTAAATATGTCAAATATATCTTGACAAATTAACTTGTTGTTCAAGTACCCTGGTTTAAATGTCTGGTTTGTCATTTATAATATTAGCACTGTTTTGGCTGTGTAGGAGATCTACCTTGACTTGTAATGTCTTGACTAATGGTTGATGGCAACTCGTTTATTGTTTCTATATGATGAGTGTAATCATTGGAGTGCCTTCAACCTGCTATTTTAGTCACATTCCATAATATTATTCTCTATAAGTTGTCTTGGCTAGTCCATCTACATCTTCTATGTACCCTCCTTTTCACTGAAATTGTATTACCCCCTCTCATTTTCTTTCTCATAAACTGTAATTGATCCTTCTCTCCTTAATTGTAGGCATTAGAAGCCATGGAAAAGTTACAGAAGAACGTTGACACTCTTATAGTGATTCCCAACGATCGACTCTTAGATATAGTAGATGACCAAACTCCTCTCCAAGATGCGTTTTTATTTGCAGACGATGTTTTACGCCAAGGCGTTCAAGGGATATCTGACATTATAACCGTGAGTTGTTATTGTTGGCGGTTAATCCTCAATACTATATCCCCTTAAATAAATACCACGTTGATTTTTATTTTGTATTTGGTAGATTCCTGGTCTTGTGAATGTTGATTTTGCCGATGTGAAAGCTGTAATGAAGAATTCTGGAACTGCAATGCTGGGTGTTGGCGTTTCATCAAGCAAGAATCGAGCTCAAGAAGCAGCAGAACAAGCAACTCTAGCCCCACTTATCGGATCATCCATTGAATCAGCAACAGGAGTTGTGTATAATATTACTGGTGGAAGGGACATAACATTGCAAGAAGTTAACAGAGTCTCACAGGTAAGAGATTCTTATAGCAATTTCTCAATGCAATTTCTCAATCAGTATATGGAAAAAGGCACATTCTGTGCCATAATATTCAAGTCAGGTGGTGAAGATTTTCATTGTTGAAAATAAGTCGTACCAAATCTAAAAGGAATTTTTACAATTATAGGCTTGTTTTAAAAACAAATAACAAAATTAGTCCAGTTTTAAAAATAATTAAAGAAATAGACCACTTTTTTTTCTGGTCCATGTAGTTGGCGAATTTTCAAAAATCGCCCAAAGGAAAACACTATCCTACGTTGGCGATTTTCTAAAAGTCGCCAAATATGAAATATACATTTTCTTTAGGCGATTTTTCAAAAATCGCCTGTTGGCGACTTTTGAAAAATCGCCAACTAAATAGACCAGAAAAAAAAAGTGGGCTATTTCTGTAATTATTTTTAAAACTGGGCTATTTTTGTTATTTCTTTCTAAAACAAGCCTATAATTGTAAAAATTCCAATCTAAAATAAACAAATCATTTAGTTCATACAATTTTGACATAGTAATGCAAAAATGCTATGAACTTTGGTGCCGTCCTTACTGTAGGCGATGAATGATGATGCTCATGTTTCGAGAATGTCGCTAAACCCCCTTGACACCCGCTTTATTACATCTTGATTAATCTATTTTGGAATTAAAATATAGCCATCGATCATTTGATGATCTCAAAGATGAATTCAAAAAATAGTGCAAAAAACATGTAAAATATTCAGCACTCCCCTTATACAAACACATTTTTCAAACTGGATTTAGTAAAGTTCAAATTTTAAGTTGAAACTGGATTTAAATCATAGATTCAAGGGATTTATATTTTATTATATATACATGCTTGAACTAATTTAGAAAGAGTGTCATCTTTCTTATCTAAATAACTTGATGATTTTATAGGCTACATGCACTAAGCCACTAGCTTAAAAGTATGGATCTTAGGTACCACTAAGCACATCATTAGAAACACATGGTAAACGTCACATTGACTAATTAATTAAAACATTAATAACACCTCTAACACTCTTCCTTAAACAGAATGTGCCAAACATTCAGTTTACGTAGTACCAAATATGTCAATCTGGAATTGATGGCCTCGTATTTGCATTGATGATCTCAGTAACAACTTTGATCTTCTAATTGTTGGACATGCTCACTTGCTTTGTATTGTTGGGTTCATCACATGTGAACCTCTGACGAACTTCTTGTGGTTTACTCAGAGGGACTCACTTGACCTCTGTGTATCATCCGTTGATACTGTTGTATCGATCATCTGCTCAACAAGTTAGAGATGGAGCTCATTTCTATTACTTGTTGGGTGAAACGAAACCAAGTCCGCTCCGCTCACACACCTATCTACTTCACTTGTAGCCATATACCTATTTCTTAATATGCATTTTATTAAGCAACTCTTGAGCACCTGCAAATTACCCAACCTTCTAGCTGATGTTTTCTGCACATTTTCTTCTTCATTATCAACATCAACATCACTATCAAAAACCTCAAATTCACCAACTCATTGACATTCACTACACTTTTCTTCAATAAACTTTCAAATTCACACCCCAAAACTAAGGACAAACTCTACAAAAGGCATGGCTGAATTGAGAATTGACCAGAATCTAATTCAGTACCATGAAACTTGAGGGGTTTTTTACTTTTTCGTAAATTTCCCTTTTGATTTTCCCTCATTGGTCAAAAAGAGCAAACCATAATCATCTAGTCACTCTTCTACATCTCGTTTCACTATATAGATAATGTACACACCAATGCACATATTACATAATGCAAACAAAGACACAAGGTTTCAATGGGATAAGCATATAAGCAACTACACATAACGCAGCCTGCATAACAATTGTCGAGACTTCATCCCTGCTGGCACAGAACCCACCAGTATACGAATGAATGATTTGCAAGCATCATTTAATATGCGGATTTCATACACAGGAATTGCGTAGTTCATCTTTCCTCCCTTTTTTTTATACGTAAACTCTTGCTGCTGTTCTTCATCTCCAATGCCATCTATCTGGCCATCGACTGAGATTCCACCTCCACCGCCAAACGAGGTGCCTCTGACATTATATGACTTGCAATGGTCAAATTCCAACTACCTTTCCAGGTTACTTTGTTCAAATCCATTAAAAAAATTCCATCCAGACTTGCTTAGAGTCGAAAGGATGATTGCACCTCCAACCATTGCCACCAAACGTTCAGAACTCTGACCATCTATCTGATCAACCCCAGGCGTCACACCTAGTCAAGCTTTGAGCCCCAAAGTCTCTTCCAAACCGACCATCTAACTGCGTCTCAAAGTCTTGCAAATACATCCTGAAATCCAACTGTCCCGTTGACTCCTCCTGGCATCTCTAACCATAACCAATGCAACTGAGCCGAAAAATAAACAAGCATTGCTGCATGAAATGAACTCAACAAACCCCACCTGAAACCCTGCTTTTGAAATCAACAAAGCAACATCTCACCACAATCTATCATTACCAAAGCAGCCATGAAAACAATCAAATATCAATCTTTGTACACATTTCATCACAGCAAGCACTCCACTAAAAATCTCACATGTTCTTTTCTGGTCCAGCGGGGTAGGAGATCAGGTGTGTCTCTACCAGTGCCGAACTTCAAATAGCAGGAATCCAGATGACTCTTATATCGGCGTTGTGCTTCTTCTCTTAAAATCTATCAATCATCAATTTTGGCAGTGCAGTCAAACTCTAAAACATAGACACCCATCATTGCAGCATGCACCAAACTAACTGCCGGACTACGAGGAACACAGCCCACCAGAACAATCTGAAATACACCTGCCCGACACCTCTAACACTCCAGTTTTTTATTAGCCAACACTTCAACTATCAGTTCCTCCATACACTTTCAATTCCATGCAACACTTCGCCATCCAGCACATTATCATTTCATGGAGCGAACACCCGTGGTATTTTAATGCTTCAACTCTAACATCCCTTCATTTATCTGACCAAGTCAGACAATCTCCAACCTCAACACCAATTTTCTCTACAACCACGTAAGCGAAGACGACTACTTCGTCAACCAAAACAAGACAAGCTTCTCATGCACCATCGTCAAAGCCTGGAGCTCAAAAACGACTTCTGAGCATCACCGAGCAACTCCAAACAAGCCATAATCACTTCTGGGCATCACCTATCGACTCCAGGTAAACCCATCAACTCCAGGCAAACCCATCAACTCCAATCTAGCACTTGAAAGATCCAGCAGACAGGAGCACCAAGGCTACCGCTGCTGGTAAGCAGAAACACCAAAAATCGAGCGCAAGACTCCGTTACCATCGTTATTATTGAATTATGCTTTTAGTAGCTACAAAACACTAAGCCACTAGCCTAAAAATATGGATCTTAGGTACCAACACATCATTAGGAACACATGATAAACATAACATCGACTAAATAATGAAAACATTAATAACAACTCCCAACACATATTTGTATGCTATTATTTTTGCTCTATATAGATTATTAAATGACATTTGAGTTAAAAAAAAAAATGATTTTTCTTTCAATAGTAGTGATTTATATATTTGAAATTGATTTTGATGCTTGAGTTTCTACGTTTAAACTTTAAACCTAAACTTTTTTCCCCTTGTTTTATCTTATTTTTTCACAGAAGCAATAAAATTTGAATTGTCAATTCAAGTAAATATTTTGATATTTTCTATTTCAACATGGTTTGATTTTTCTCAGTTGCGATTTTAATTTATCTTGAATCGGAATTTCAGAGTCAAATCATATCGGGGGAGATTCGATTTGAAGCCCGTTTCAAATCATAAGATCACTTATTTGGACAAAGAAGAAGAAAAAGAAGAAGAAAATTGAAATTGGCACGACATTATGCAGCGAGTTCCTAACCCACAGCAATTGACAGTACTTTTTCAGTGAATTTGTGTGGTCTGGCTGTATTCACATAAACACAACACATTTTTTTACTAAAAATGTCTATACTTATGTAGGCTAAAGATGTCGGTATATTAGCAATATCAAGCTCAGTTCTTCGAACTAAAGGACAAATCACAGCAAATAAATTGAACTTAAATATAATAACATTATTTTTTATTAAACCTATCTCGACACATGAGTAATCAATCAATTCAAATGTACTAATAGTAAAATATGTACTAGTTAAAGTTGGTGTTTGATATTGTAAACGGTTGTACATAATCTTGGAATGACTCCAAGAGTGGCTGAAGAGTAACAACATCAAGCGAGCATAACGTTGGTTAGGTGGTTTTGCAAAGCAGAGAAAGTAAACAAAAATGGTTCCACCACCCAGTATTCAACCAAGAGCAACTAGTTAATGGTCCAACATGTTAAACGCCAGACCATAAGACTGTTTGATAATTCTAACGAGACAAAAATATAAATTTTATGTGAAGGGGTTTTGATTGAATTTTGCACGTCACTTGCCCTTTCAGGCCCTTGAGAATCCTTCATCGATTGCATGCAACCATGATGGGATTGCAATATTCAAATTGAAGTGGACCATAGCTCATCCAGTGATATCACGGCCTCTCTAATAAGATTAGGTTTGGACTATAATGATATAACACATGGTCTTCCAGCCATTATGTTTTTCTTGATTTTTGACTATTATACTTATTGAAGCATACTTTTAACGTAGCTATAACAACAAATTATTGTGTAATGCTAGTGATGCTTGAATTACGAATATTTCAGCAGTTAATTCCTAATTCTTGAACAACTTTATTGGACATTCAAAAAAAAAAAAAAAATTACAATCTGTTTGCACACTCTAACGTTAGTTTTTGCTTTTCCAGGTGGTGACTAGCCTCGCAGATCCATCGGCAAACATAATATTTGGAGCAGTTGTCGATGACAGATACACTGGTGAAATACATGTCACTATCATCGCTACAGGTTTTTCCCAAACATTTCAAAAAACACTTATCACAGATCCTAAGGTTGCAAGAATTGGTCAAGAAACCCAAGATGTGAAAGCTATTTCGATGCCTTCACTCAAAACCGGCAACAACTCATCTCCAGTTTCATCTCGACCTCGAAGACTATTTTTTTGATACCAAATTATCTTGCAATATTCATGTTTTTAGTGTGGTTTATGTTTATGTTAGTTTTAGTTTCATGTATCATTTTGCAAATATATAGGATTTTTTGGTTTCTTGTAGCTGGTGATCCAGTTCTTTTCTAAATGCAATCAAATTGTAGCAGTTAATTTGTTTGTTTAATAGCATTGCTCAAAATGAGTTGTGCCTTTTCTTTGGTTTTTTCTTCATAGTTATCTTCTAATGTCTTTTATCTATGAACATGGGAAAAGAGTCATTGTGATTATATTTTTCGTTCTTATCCTCGCTTAACTTTGGATTGAATACAACATTTTGGATGGTTTGGATTGAACACAACATTTTGGATGGTTCTGTCACATATCAGGAAGTACAAACAAAGAACCCCTACATTAAATGTTCAAAAAACCGCTGCCTTTCCAGGTGTTAACCCTCTTATATCTTTTTGTTTACTGGAGTTATTTTGTGCTTACGTCACGGTCTTTGCGAACCCCCTTTTTATAAGAGAGTACGTCTTTTTCGTTGAAACGAAGGCTCAAGTTATTAAATTTGATGAACATCTAAATGGCAATCCTCCAATTCAGGTAAATATCTCATCTTATACTTTCTGACTTTCACATATATTTTTCTGTTAGTCTTCTTTTTCTAATTAGTTTTGATATTTGATGAATTGTTTGAATAACTATGAAGGATGCACTTCAATGTTGCTTTTAAAGTTGTAATCTTAAACATTTGTCATAATGTGATTTTATGATGTAGTAAGCATCTATATCATTTACCACACCATTTTATTTTGTGCGCTGCTATTGACACATAAGTTTTTTCTTTCGGATACCTTAACTAAAGACTACCTTACTAATTTATGTTTCATGCTTCTTAACATCAAACATTATTTTTCCCATCAATCAGGCATCCGAACTTTTCAAATTCTTCCTCATGAACTTTAAATCAAACCCAAAATGGATCTATTTTATTTGACGGTCGTCAAGATGAAGCCTTAACATTCGTGTCAAGCAAATGCCAGAGTTTTCTTCTTCTCATCAACCGGCATAGTCAAGTATTTTTATTGTCGTTGATGATATCTACACCGTCGTCTTTACGTTGTTTTTTGATTTTGATTTCTAGTTGTTTTGATTTGGTAATGCCGTCTGAAACCATAATGTCGAAGACATGTAACTCTATATTGAGAGGCATGAAAAAATATCTTGAAAAATAACCCAAAAAACCCTATCTACGATTGATTTGTAAAAGAAAAATAGACTTTAACATATCAAAAGAAAAGTAACCTCGTTGTGATCATCAAAATTGAGATTATACACTAAATCTTCATCTTCCATTGTCTATTAGACAAAAAGGTATTTTTTCAAGGTTTAGGATTTGGAATTTTTGAGAAGTACGTAAGATTTGCTAAGAAGAGATGAAATGTATGGTTGTTTAGGCTAAGGGAAAGAATAGAATAGGGTAGGTAGAAGTATATGAAAAATATTGATATCTAATAAAATTATAATGGTGATTGAAAGAAAAAAACTGGGTTAACACACTTTATTTTTACATTGCTCATAATTCTATATTTGAGATTTATGGATTTGTCTGTGTTTAAGTTAGAGCTGGTATGAGTGGTTACAGTTACATTTTGCCAATACGTAGTATAAAATAAAATTCCGTGCCGTTACCATAAACGATCCGTCGGTACACTGAAGCCTAGTATATGATAAATTGGTAACCATATGCTGCTATACGATAAATGGTAACAATACACTAGTAATAGTATTACTATTTATGTAAAATGTCAAAATTTTGATATTATTTACGCTATAATGATGCTTCACCATACATTTTATCATGTCACATAATATAAATCTTCCACTAGAAAAAGAAGTGCAATCGACATCTTTAAATTGAATTTATAAACTAAATTTGATCATTTGCCCGTTTCTAAATATTTGTAATACAATTAATTCTATGAACATTCATATATTATTATAAACTCGTAAATTGCTATTACCGTCAGTTTTGAAAAAATATTTACGATATTTTACCATTAAAAAATAGTAAATTTTCCATTAGCTTACCAATTATGTTGGTAAACCAACCTAGCTATTAATTGAAAATTTACAGTTACTGAAACAACCTTTATTAACAGTTCAATGTCTACCGATTGTATAAACCAACAAATTGTATTTTTTCTGTCAAAATATACTGAAACGTCCTATTGGAATACTTGATTATAGGAGATACAGATTAGTTTCCAATACAACTCTTCTTGATCACTTGCATGGCAGAGAGCTTTATTCACTAGATTTTTCTCATTTCAAGTGCTATATAAACATTTTTATAATTATACATATCAATACATGCATACTGTGATAATCAATGCTATAAACTTTTTTTGAGGCAGCAATATTTACATTTGTTGATAGAAGATCAAACTAAACTGTTCCGGTATCAGATATCTTATAATCTGGACTTAGCCTTTGATCAACGTTTGAAAGCATCGGCAAAGGTACTTCACAGAGGGAGTTTACTGCTAAGGCCAATTCATCAGGTACTGAAAAACTATGCTCATAGGCTTCACTATTTTTTCAAAAGAATATCACAACTTGACTTTAAAATAAGAGAATAGCTGCCAAGGTTGCTTTAGCTAGTCACGAGTTAAGACTCATGCATGCACACATGCACTGTTGCACACATGACACATCATTAATGTAACTATTAAGTTATGTTGCAGGCTAGCATTCATCTTAGATATCCCAAAACTAGCAATTACAGGTTGAACTTAAGCAAAAATGGGGTAGTTTCTCATCGGAAGCACTAGTTACAGGTAGGCTACTTCATCCATCTTCTCTAATGTCAATGCTCCATTATTTGTTTTAATGGTCAAGTTCTGGAAGTTGTCAGGTTTTATCTTAGAATATAATTCCAACAATATAGTACATACACACAAGTGATTGAGAATTTAGTTGTCTACTTTATTTTTTTTAACTATGGCAACTAATTTGAAAGCAGGTTTATGTTTCACATTGGTTATATTATGGATCGAAAAGTATCCCAAGAAATTTGCAGAAAATTATTTGGCTATTCACATTATAAAACATAATGTTTCTGGCAATGTTGAGATTGACTTAGATCAAATAAACTGTACTACAAAATGATGAAGGGATGGGTAAATGAGCTCGAAACATGTCAAGAATGAAAAAACTAACGATTTGATCAAGTTTTATAAATGCAAAACAGGTTGGTACGGACATGACCAGATTGGCACCGACTTGGTCAGTGTCGGGTTAGCACTGACATGATCAATACGGACATGTTTTGTACCGACATGATTTAAAACCATCAAGAATGATAAAAGGAATGAGTATACCAAACTTGACTAAGTTTTGGATGACAAAAATAGGTTGATAAAAACATGATCAATCATGTCTGATTGGCTGTCTCGGTAAATGTGTGTGGTGATCTGTTATTCATGTTGGAACTTAGAATTTAGAATATTAACTCGTTCAAATCTGAAATGATAAAATTTGGGCCGGATCTTCTCTATAAATAGCAACCTACTCTTCAACCAAGAAAGGACTTTCTTAATCTTTTTCTTCTTCCCTTAATCCTTTGAGGCAAAGGCGAGATTTATCTCATTGCTGTTAGGAAATCAAATATACGGTTTCGATGACAACAACTATACAATGGAAATCGAATATGCATATATATATTTCTATTTATAGGTAATTACTAAAGTAACATCACTAAATAGACAAGAACAAGACTCAAAGAACGTTGCAAGACACTACAAGCTGATAGGATCAATATAGCAATGACACAGAAGCACAAAAACAACACGCACAAGGATCAGACGTCTGGGTGCACTAGCCAGACGTCTGAAGAAATCTTCTGGATTATCAACCTGACAGGATCAAACGTCTCGTTAATACACTCAGACGTCTGAAAGGCTACTGTATACAAAAATATATATAGAGCCAGACGTCTGAAACATATACCAGACGTCTGGAACTGAACTTGGATTTTAAAATTCAAATAACAACTGCCGCACTTGAAAAAACATCTTCGCTTCTCTTCGCTGCAACTCTTCATCATCATCAGAAGCGACCATAGAACACTTGTTAATGGATGCAACTACTCAAGGAATCTCTCTATCGCTATAAATAACATCAAGAATCAAAGAGAAGAACTCACCTTACTCACCTGCGCTCTTTACTCTTATACTCTGATATATTCTTGATTCTAGCAATCATATACTTGTATTTCACTCTTCCATATATTCAAGAACTCCTCAACATTCTCTAGATATATATTGGAAGCACTTATACTTAATAGTCAATATCCGTGTTATAGAACACATACTTGACAAGAACAAACTATTGTAATCAAGCCTATTCCTCCGGACGAAATGAGGGTGTTTGATAGTCGAATTCCGAAGGGGAGCTTCGGGATTGGACGTAGGGCGGGAGGTCCGAACCAGTATAAAATCCTGGTGTGCTTAGTCTATATTTTACTAGATTATTTTTATATTAGTTGCATCATATAGTTAGTTACATATACTTGCATATACACTACACGATCCATCATATAGGCTTTCAATTGGTATCAGAGCAAGGTTTGATCAAAGTACAGTAACACGTTTTTGAATCATTTTAATATGACAAGTATTTTTCAAGAAGGACAATCCACAGCACGACCCTCACTTTTTAATGGCTCTAACTATGCATATTGGTCAACACGTATGAGAATTTTTATAAAAGCTAATGGTCTAGAAATTTGGTCAGCCACTCAAGATAAATATGAAGCACCTACTACTGCTATGAACACATGGACCGATGCACAAAAAACAACAGCTTTTAATAATGTCAAAGCTATGAATGTTTTATTTTGCTCATTAGATAAAAATGAATTCTCACGTGTCATGTTATGTAACACTGCATTTGATAGTTGGTGTACTTTACAAGTCACACACGAAGGCACAAACAAAGTTAAAAAAACCAAGATTTCAATTTTACAAAATCAATTCTCATCATTAAAAATGAGACAAAATGAATGTATAGTAGATATGTACTCTAGATTTCAAACCATTCAACATGATTTAATTACACTTGGAGTCAAATTCATAAATTTTGATTTAGTATCTAGAATACTCAATTCTTTAACTCCAGAGTGGGAAAGAAAAGTATTAGCTATCAAAGAAGCTAATGATCTCTCAGCACTCTTAGTTGAAGAATTGATAGGAAATTTAATGTCATATGAAGTTAATTTGCAGGCACGAAAAGAAATAAATTCAGAAAAGAAGAACACAACATTCCCAGCAACAAATGAAGACTCCGACTTAGACGAAGAAGAAATTGTATTTATTGCCAAAAATTACAACAAATTCAAGAAGTTCAGGAAAATGACTAAATTTCAGAAAGGAGGAAAATTAAGCTCAACGAATCAAACATCAATCAAATGCTATGAATGTGATCAATTTGGACATATGAAGAAAGACTGTCCCAAACTCAATAATGATAAAAAGAAGAACAGAATTGAAAAGTTCAAAAAGAAGAAGGCTTTCAAAGTAACATGGGATGACTCAGATTCTTCATCATCTGAAAGTGATAGCGATATTGACGGAGAACAAGCTAATGTGTGTTTTATGGCTCAAACTGATGAGGTATGTCCTGAACTTAGCTATGATGAATTATTAGAACTTAGCATGGAATTAGATGATAAATTTAGACAAATTAAAAAATTGAATAAAGAACATATAGCCAAAATAAATAGGTTAGAACTTGAAGTAGGAATGTTAAAAGATGAAAAAAATTATCTTAGAAGAAGAACTAGAATTATCTCAAGAAAAAATTAAAAATAATTTGGTAGAAAGTGAGGCTATTGCTATTGATTTTGATAAAACTAAAATAGTAAAAGATAATTTGTTAGAAGAAAATGTCAACTTGAAGAGCAATATTGAAATATTGAAAATTGAAAATTTAGAATTAAGAGAAAAATTAGATAAAATTACAAATAATGTTTCAAAATTTAATAAAGGAAAACAAGATTTGGAAAATCTTATCAAAACTTCAAAACCATCAGGTAATAGAAATGGAATAGGATTTAAAAATACTTCTAAACAAAAAGGAAATAATGCTAAAAATTATAGTTATAAAAAGACTAAAAGTTTACCTAAGTTTAATATGAATACAAAAAATATGAAATTCGAAATCCTAAGACGAATAATAATTTGATTAGACAAAAACATATTAATAATTTCCTAGAGAATGTAGTCTATAATAAAAATTATATTTATAAAGGTACCAAACCATCTTGGGTATGGCTATCTTCTTCTAACATCTAGGACCCTAACAAAGTATACGAGTACCAATTAAAACATCTTTTATTTTGCAGGTACTCAAAATAAAAAATAAGGAGAAATGGATACTAGATAGTGGATGCTCCAAGCATATGATCGGAAATTCAAAAATGTTATCAAATATAACATACATCGATGGTGGAACGGTAACCTTTGGAGATAATTCAAAAGGATATG
Organism: Allium cepa; assembly: GCA_030765085.1. Classification (NCBI taxonomy): domain Eukaryota; kingdom Viridiplantae; phylum Streptophyta; class Magnoliopsida; order Asparagales; family Amaryllidaceae; genus Allium; species Allium cepa. Next base: position 440,647,155 of record CM060938.1, on the reverse strand, counting down.
TAGTAGGCATTGGAGAAGTTATCAACTCTGATACTTCTAATTCTTCTATTATTACAAATGTTTTATTAGTAGAAAATTTAAAACACAATTACTAAGTATTAGTCAATTATGCAATAAAGGTCTTCAAATCACTTTCGATAAAGATAGGTGTAATATTTTTGATAATAACAAACAACTTATATTTGAAGGTTTTAGAAGCAAAAATATTTATGTTCTAAACATGAATATAAATAAAAATTCAAATTTACGTTTGACCGTCAAACATGATGATCCATGGTTATGGCATAAACGATTTTGTCATATCAATTTTAAATATATTAATAAATTAGCAAAAGTATGAGCTAGTTAGAGGTTTACCTAAAATAAATTACAAAGTAGAACATTTATGTGACGATTGTCAAATTGGAAAACTAAAGATAAATTCTTTTACATCTAAAAATAATATTTCTACAAAACAACCATTAGAATTATTGCATTTAGATTTATTAGGTTCAACACAAGTACGATCTATAAATCACAACAAGTATGTTTTCGTAATACTTGATGATTTTTCAAGATATACGTAGACTTTGTTTTAAAACATAAAAGCGATACCTTTGGTATGTTTAAAATATTTGCTAAAAGAATTAAAACACAAATGGACTTGAAAATAAAAAATATTCGAAGTGATCATGGAGGAGAATTCGAAAATGATCTTTTTACTAAATTTTGCAATAAGAAATGAATAAGTCATAATTTTTCTTTTCCTCGCACATCTCAACAGAATGGTGTAGTAGAAAGAAAAAATCGTACGTTACAAGAGTGTGCACGAACACTACTGAATAGTAGTGGTCTACCCAAACACTTTTGGGCTGAAGCTATTGCCACAGCTTGTTATGTGTTAAATCGAGTAACCATACGTCATATGACTAAATAAACTTGTTTTGAAATATTTTCTTGGAAGAAAACCTATAGTATCATACTTTAAAACTTTCGGATCAAAATGTTTTATATTAAATACAAAAGGTAATTTAGGAAAATTTTGATCCGAAGGCCGATGAAGGAATCTTTGTTGGATATTCGGATCGAAGCAAAGCATATAAATTTTTTAATGAACGAAATAATACTACTGAAGAAAGTTTACATGTTTCGTTTGACGAAAATTTTATTAATCATAATACTAATGATGATGAAGAAATAATTCCGATAACAAATACAACAAACTCTATTAATAATGATACAAATGTGCAAAATAATACTTTGATATCAACCCTTAGAATACTTAAGGATAAATCAACTTAATCAAATAAGCCATATAGCATTTGTGTCAAATTTTGAACCAAAAACTTAAAAAGAAGCTTCAAATGATAATTTTTGGATAATAGCCATGCAAGAAGAATTAAATCAATTTGAACGTAATAATGTTTGGGGATTAGTACCAAGACCTGAAGATCAATCGGTTATAGAAACAAAATGAGTATTTAAAAACAAAGCAGATGAAAAAGGAAATATTGTTAGAAATAAAGTACGTTTAGTTGCTCAAGGCTATAATCTAGAAGAAGGTATCGATTACGATGAAACCTTTGCTCCAGTAGCAAGATTGGAGGCCATTCGTACATTACTCACCTTTGCAACTCATCACAATTTTAAACTATTTCAAATGGATGTCAAAAGTGCTTATTTAAATGATTTTATTAAAGATAATGTATATGTAGAACAACCCCCATTATTTGTTCACGAAAAATATCTCGACCATGTTTTTAAGTTACACAAAGCATTATATGGATTAAAACAAGCCCCTCGTGCATGGTACGAACGTCTTAAAAATCACTTGATTACATGTGGTTTTCAAATAGGCAAAATCGATATAACTTTATTTAGTAAATGAGAAAATAACGATATTTTAGTAGTACAAATTTACGTTGACGACATTATATTTGGTTCAACCAACGAAAATCTATGTGATCAATTTTCAAATATTATGAAAAATGAATTTGAAATGTCACATATGGAAGAATTAAATTTCTTCCTAGGTTTACAAATAAAATAACTTGAAAATGGTATTTTTATTCATCAAGAAAAATATTGTAACAATCTATTACGTCGTTTTGAAATGAATAAAACTTCGAGCAAACCAACACCAATGAGTACTACCGTTCACTTAGAAAAGGATGATAACGGAAAAGGTTTTGATGAAAATTATATCGTAGCATGATTGGTTCTTTACTCTATTTGACGGCTAGTCCACCCGATATTATGATGAGTATGTCTTTGTGCTCGATTTCAAGCAAAACCAAAAGAATCTCACCTAAGAGCTGTTAAACGTATTTTACGGTATCTATCTAGTACTAGAGATTATGGTTTGTTTTATCATAAATGATCATCGTTTGAACTAGTTTCATATAGCGATGTGGATTTCAGTGGATGTAGCACAGATCGTAAGAGTACTAGTGAAACATGTCATTTTATCGAACAATCATTAGTTTAATGGTTTAGCAAAAAGCAAAATTGTGTTTCTTTATCTACTTGCGAAGCCGAATATATCTCAGCAGCTCTAACATGTGCACAAGTGATATACATGCAACAAACACTTACGGATTTTGATAAAATTATCAATAAATCTCTAATATATTGTGATAACCCGAGTATAATAAATTTATCAAAAAGCCCTGTCAATCATCCACGAACTAAACATATAGATATACGACATCATTTTTTACGAGACAATGTTGAAAAAAGAACTATTTCATTAGAATACGTAAATACCGAAAATCAAATAGCAGACATCTTTACAAAACCACTAAATGTACAAACTTTTATTAAGCTCCGACGTGATTTAAGGATTTGCTCTCTTCATGATCTGCTCACTTAATAATCACTCATTCATTTAGGCTATGATTAGCCATTAGTTTTTCTATCCACAAATTGTAATTAATAAATTCTGCACCTTTGTTTTTTTAGTTAGTCAGTTTATTTACAAATTTTCTATAAATAATTTTTAAACTTATATATAAACAGTTATACAACAAGAAAAAATATATACACAATTCATATATTTTTTTCAAGAAACAAAATATAGTCATGTCTTCTGAAAATTCTTATATATTCATCTTGACGCCTACAACAGATAGCTCGGCCGATACACCACAACGGCTTCCTACACCCACACCAAATCAGGAACCGACATATAGATGGTCCTCATATCACACGGGATTCACTCCCAATAGTAAGAAGACTAAACGATCTTTATTTGTTTCTCCTAACACAAAGGAGAAAATTGATGAAATTCATCACTATCAAAAACAACAAATAGATCTACAAGGAGAACTATATTTTGAACAAAAAGTTACAGCACGTCGGCTAAGTTTTTGGAACAAGTAGCGATGAAGTTTTGTACGTCACGGAAGAAAGATGTCCATGAACCACTTTCGAAGCCTTGCAGTTCCTTGGATCCCTCTTCCTCGTAACGAACCCTTCGAACCCTTCACCAAGATGATTCTCTGGCTCCTCGTGAACCCACGAACGTGGAAATATATGGTTTCCACTTAAACCATGGAGGGATAACAAGCCAGAAGATCGTAAAACTCCATCGCCGTCTAAATAGATTATACTGTTATTATCTATGTTTATTTGTTATTTTGTTTCACACAAATAATACTACATTTCGTTTTAAAAAAATAGAGATCGAGAAATAAGCAAAACCATTAAATTTTAGGCTATTTTTAGAAAAATTACCTATCTCAAACGTCTGGATATGGACCTCAGACGTCCGACACTCTGATATACCTCGAATTTTTTAGCACTGTGCATATGTCAGACGTCTATTATACCCCCCAGACGTCTGACTCTGCCTCTTAGAAATTGAAATCAGAATATTTCAGTCGTCTAAACTTCGATACAAACGTCTGAGTTATGTCTGTGCACCAAGTTTTAAAAACTTGACCTATTTCAGACGTCTGATATTTTATCCAGACGTCTGGAAAAACTCTCTGACTATCAATTTTTTAAAATTCGATCGAACCAGACGTCTTAAGTTATCTACTGTATTCGAATTAGGGCAAACCAGACGTCTGATTTCGCTTTCAGACGTCTGAAATTCAGTCGACACTTTAAAATCATCCAGATAACGTCATTTTTTTAACTTTCATTTTTATTTTCAACTACAAATTATCTGCAGGCAATTTTTCCTCTTTACTCCAAAAAAAATTTATTTTATCTTACAATCGTTCGATCAAGATGCCTCCTAGAACTAAAAATCCAAAAATATCCAAACGAAAACAATACTAACCGACATCATCCTCAAATCCTCAAGTATGTCCGGATGATCAAATCGAAAGATGGATGAATAGAGCACCACACTCAATCAAGAGATATGATGATATACAAAAGAAAAAGCTTCACATAGGTCCATTTTATAACCTACTTAAATTTTCAATGTATGATTTGGATAAAATGTGTGAGAATGCCGGACTAGAAACATTGATATCGTTCATTCTCAGTGACATCCAAATCGATCAATTGGCAATATTTTTTTTTATGCAAATTTGGATAGCACTTTAGTGTGGAACACTGAAGATGAAGATAATTGGCTATGGTCTAGCGTGTATGGCAACACGATTAGACTCACTCCTGACATATTAGGTAGAACTCTAGGATGTTCTGACACAGACGACGATTTATACAATATTCCCGATATGCGCTTCAAACCAAGGAATAATATAACACATCAAATTTGGAAGGATGAAATGCCAAAATTTGCCATCAAATATCTACGTCCAAAAGCACGACTTCTTACTCGACTGATAATCAATACCATCGTTCCACGAATGGGAAGTCATGAGCAAATAACCGATTTAGAGCACAAAGCCTTGTATGTTCTATTTAGCGGAACAAGGGTGAATTGAGCCAAATTTATCTTTGACGAGCTTAAACATTTTTGGACTCGATCACGATCATCAATTATCTACCCCACATACATCATGCGACTTCTACGTGCACACAACATCCCTTCCTATCTATCAACTTTTGAAGAGATCTTTCCAAAATATGCTTCCACCAAGTTTTTTCCACTAATGCACTTGCCGGAGATTCCCTCGGAATTTATGTCTTTTGAAGATTGGACGCACAATCGTTAAACCAGACAAGTTGAACTTCCATCTCAACCACAAATTGAACCATCACAAGAGGAGGAACAACATCTGAGACAACTCCTCCGCCTCCTGCACCATTTGACTATCCAAGCAAGGGTGAGATTGTGGAGACCGATCAGAAACAAATCCAAATGAAAGTATTCGAGATCTCACACTAAAAAATCAACATATATTGTCTCAAAACCAAAAAGTTTTAGCTAAGTGAATTGATAGCTTTGAATCTTCTTTTGCCACACGCCTAGAAACAGTTGAAGAATCACTTTCAACTGTCCTATCGGTTCTCAAAAAAGTACTTCAACGGGTTCGCGGTCCGACACCTCCTTCTGAAGATAGGACAACCCCAGTACCTTCTCCTTCCGCAAAACATTCCAAACTTTCTGAGGATGAACCTCTAAAACAAGCTTCGGCATCTCCTACAAAGCCCAGCTCTTCCCAAAAAGAAGAAACATGAGATGATCAAGAAAAAGCTTCTCCGAAGGAATCATAGATTTTAGGATTTTCGAATTTCAACTCTTGTATAATTGATAAAATCTATGAATGTAATCAATTTCGAATTATTAATGAAATTTTCTTTTGTGTGTTATCTTTGACGATTGACTAAAATTTTATAATTCTTTTTGATAATGCCAAAGGGGGAGAAATATAAGTATAATTATAAAACATTAGAAATAAGCACATATTCAGGGGAAGATTTATAAATTATATATAAGAACATTGTATAGTTGTCATCATAAAAAAAGGGAAGATTGTTAGGAAATCAAATCTACGGTTTCGATGACAACAACCATACAATGGAAATCGAATATGCATATATATTTCTATTTACATGTAATTGCTAAAGTAACATCACTAAAGAGACAAGCACAAGGCTCAAAGAACGTTACACGAGACTACAAGTCGATAAGATCAATAGAGCAATGACACAGAAGCACAGAAACTGAAAGTGCGGTGTGTATACAATTATATGTGCTAATATAGTATACACGGATCGTGTAATATGGATTACAATACAAATGCGGAAATAGATGATAATAGCATTGTAAATAGAAAATAGAAAAATCACACCAGAGATTTTTATACTGGTTCGGAGCACCGTCCTACGTCCAGTCCCAGACTTCTATCTGGATTTTCACTATTAACTACCTCGCTTCACCCGGAGGAACAGGTTTACAACACCCGAACAACCGAACGGGATTTCACGCCTCTAATATACTGAGGACTTCAACACTTGCCTCTTACAACACAGAGGACTTCAACAAAAGAACAAATACAATTGTTGTTGACAACTTGTGTTCTTGAAAACACGGATTTGTCACTAGCAGTACACCCTTCCTATAATCTTATCCTCAAAGTATGCGATATGATGTTTTGAAAAGATTAAGGAAAGTATATTATTGAATCAAAGGATATGAAATAGTTTCAAAGATTCAATAAATAATTTAGAGCTTTTATAATACAGAATTGAGATCAGAGATTAGATTAAAAGAATATATGAAATCGTTGTGCTTAATCAACGAATTGGATTAGTTTATATAGACAAGAATGGTTGTAACTCTTTGCCATTAAGAGATATGATCTTTGGTGAAAGATTAAGAGATGCAACCTTTGGAGAAGAGAAGTGTCTTTTGAAAAAATTGCTTTCTGTTCAAAAACGGTCGACAGGCTAAAAAGTGACCAGTAGACAGGAATTCAAAATATATATATACGTTATGTGCATGTGTGCACGTTCACTATGCAATTTACGCAGGAACGGTCGACCGCACCTATATTGACCGGTCGACCGGTGCCTGTTAAATTGCACATTGAATTGTGCAACTGCATGCAACTTATAAATTATTCGTATATATATTGATTCCCTTGATATGCATGATTATTTGAGGATAGATTTTAACAAATTTATTACTATTACAACAACAAATAATCAACCTATAATCTAGAGTACCATATATAGCTCTAATGACCTTGTTTTTGTCGATCGCCTTGTTTGTCAGAAATCAATCGCCTTATTTGTCAGAAATCAAAACTTTCATAAAGCTTGTGACTCAACATTCTCCCCCTTTTTGATTGATGACAATATATATATCTGCAAATCTGAATCTCCCCCTGAGTATGTGATTTCTTTCTTGCAAGCAATTGTTAGCCCTTTCTCCCCCGCAATTGCTCACATCGCCTTTGCCGATGATATAACCTTTTGAATTGTCTCCAAAAGTGACTGAGCCACCATCTGAGTATTTAGTATTTGTTAATAAGCTCTTGTCTCCCGTCATATGCTTTGAGCAACCACTGTCCAATATCCACTTCCCTCTTTTCTTTAGTGGGACCTGCAAAAAATAGAATTAAGTTCATGGTACCCACTTTTTATAGGGTCCTAAGAGTTAGGTCTTAGGAGTCCAAACCCATTTGGGTCCGGTATCCCCTTTATATATATAATTGTTATTAAAATGTACATTATTCATGAATTGCTGAATGTATTTGTTCCTAATCAAATTATTATTTGTTTTAGGAACCCATATTTTGATAGTCTTGACATTTCTCTTTTGAAATTTCACAACTGGTTTTGGTTTGAAATATAATAAACTAAGATTTTTCTTAGCTTCAGTTTTTTGTACTTTCTTCTTCCTTTTATTTCTAAGATGTTTCTTAGTTTCATGTTTGTTATATCCCAAACCTTATTTATCTGAAATAGATTGTGAACTTTCAATGATTTTAGTCAAATTTTCTCGACCTTTGTTAAAGTTAGAAACATTTTGAGTAATGTCATCAAACTTTGTTTGTAAACTAGCTTTTTCTAGGTCTAGAATTTTGACTTTTGCTTTAAGTTCATGATTTTCAGTAGTGAGAGCATTATTTTTCTTTTTTTGAGCTTCTATTTCTTGACTCAAAAGAGATATTTGAGAGTCAACATTAGATGATGATTCTTGAATATTTTCAAGTTCTTCTTCTAATATTTTCTTCTCATCTTTTAACATATCTCGTTCAAACTCTGCTCTACTTAAATCTGCTTTGACTACTTTTAATTGACGTTTTATGTCTTTATATTTGACTATCAATTCAGCATTAATATCAAGTAATTCATCAAATGTAGGAATTTGTACCTCATCTTCTGTTGCCATAAAACAAACATTAGCTTGTTCATTCTCCGAATCACTTTCACTTTCTGATGAAGATGACTCTGAATCATCCCATGTTACTGAGAAGGCTCGTTTCTTTGATTTGTCCTTCTTATATTTGAATTTGTCATTTTCTGACTTTTTCTTTTGTTCTGGACAATCCTTCTGCATGTGTCCCTTTTTATGGCAGTTGAAACATTCTATAGCAGATGAAGATGGTTTATTTGATCCAGGTTTCCTTTTATTGTAGCGACTGGCTTTTCGATATTTTAGGAATTTTTTGAAACCTTTAGCAATGAACGCCAAATCTTCATCTTCAGAATCTGATTCATTTTCATCTTTCTCAACATGAAATGCTACATTTTTCTTTTCTTCTTTCTGTTCTTTTCTAGCCTGCAAATTTGCTTCATAGGACATTAAATTTCCTATCAATTCATCTGGCTTCATGACGGAAAGGTCATTAGCTTCTTCAATTGCTAATACTTTTCCTTCCCATTCATTAGTCAGAGAATGTAGGACTGTTGAAACAACATCAAAATCAGAATACTTTTGTCCTAACCCAATAAGTGCATGGTGAATAGTTTGAAACCGTGAATACATGTCATTGATTGTTTCATTTGGTTTCATTTTGAAATTTTGAAATTGACTTTTCAGCATGGCTATTTTGGCTTGTTTAACCTTGTTAGTACCTTCATGAGTGATTTTTAGCGTTTGCCAAATTTGATATGCAGTAGTGCAGATACTAACACGGTTATATTCATTTTGGTCTAATGCACAGAACAACATATTTATTGCTCTTGCATTTACGGCTGCTGCCGTTTTCTCAGCCACAGTCCATTATGAATAATCAGTTGTTGGATTCACTATTTCTCTTTGAGTAGCATTCCAAGCATCATAGCTACTTGATTGCATAAAGAATGACATACGTGTTGCCCAATAACTATAGTTAAGACCATTGAAAAATGGAGGTCTTTGTGTCGATTGACCTTCTGTGTAAGTGGTGTTTTGAGTGCTAGTACTTGCGTTATTTGCCATATTACAAGAATATATCAAATAACTGTGTTACGGTTATATGATGACCGTGCTCTGATACCAAATGAAAGTGCGGTGTGTATACAATTATATGTGCTAATATAGTATACACGGATCGTGTAATATGGATTACAATACAAATGCGGAAATAGATGATAATAGCATTGTAAATAGAAAATAGAAAAATCACACCAGAGATTTTTATACTGGTTCGGAGCACCATCCTACGTCCAGTCCCAGACTTCTATCTGGATTTTCACTATTAACTACCTCGCTTCACCCGGAGGAACAGGTTTACAACACCCGAACAACCGAACGGGATTTCACGCCTCTAATATACTGAGGACTTCAACACTTGCCTCTTACAACACAGAGGACTTCAACAAAAGAACAAATACAATTGTTGTTGACAACTTGTGTTCTTGAAAACACGGATTTGTCACTAGCAGTACACCCTTCCTATAATCTTATCCTCAAAGTATGTGATATGATGTTTTGAAAAGATTAAGGAAAGTATATTATTGAATCAAAGGATATGAAATAGTTTCAAAGATTCAATAAATAATTTAGAGCTTTTATAATACAGAATTGAGATCAGAGATTAGATTAAAAGAATATATGAAATCGTTGTGCTTAATCAACGAATTGGATTAGTTTATATAGACAAGAATGGTTGTAACTCTTTGCCATTAAGAGATATGATCTTTGGTGAAAGATTAAGAGATGCAACCTTTGGAGAAGAGAAGTGTCTTTTGAAAAAATTTCTTTCTGTTCAAAAACGGTCGACAGGCTAAAAAGTGACCAGTAGACAGGAATTCAAAATATATATACGTTATGTGCATGTGTGCACGTTCACTGTGCAATTTACACAGGAACGGTCGACCGCACCTATATTGACCGGTCGACCGGTGCCTGTTAAATTGCACATTGAATTGTGCAACCGCATGCAACTTATAAATTATTCGTATATATATTGATTCCCTTGATATGCATGATTATTTGAGGATAGATTTTAACAAATTTATTACTATTACAACAACAAATAATCAACCTATAATCTAGAGTACCATATATAGCTCTAATGACCTTGTTTTTGTCGATCGCCTTGTTTGTCAGAAATCAATCGCCTTATTTGTCAGAAATCAAAACTTTCATAAAGCTTGTGACTCAACAGAAACAACATGCACAAGGATCAGACGTCTGGATGCACTAGCCAGACGTCTGAAGAAATCCTTTGGATTATAAACCAGACAAGATCAGACATCTGATTAATATACCCAGACGTCTGAAATACTGCTGTATACAAAAAATATATAGAGCCAGACGTCTGAAACATATACCAGAGAACTCGGATTTTGAAATTCAAATAACAACGGCTGCACTTGAAAAGACATATTTGCTTCTCTTCGTTGCAACTCTTCATCACCATTAGAAGCGACCATAGAACACTTGTTAATGGATGCAACTACTCAAGGAATCTCTCTACCACTATAAATAACATCAAGAATCAAAGAGAAGAACTCACCTTACCCACCTGCGCTCTTTACTCTTGTACTCTGATATATTCTTGATCTCTAGCAATCATATACTTGTATTTCACTCTTTCATATATTCAAGAACTTCTCAATCAACATTCTCTAGATAAATATATTGAAAGCATTTGTACTTAATAGTCAATATCCGTGTTATAGAACACATACTTGACAAGAACAAACTATTGTAACCAAATCTATTCCTCTGGCGAAGTGAGGGTGTTTGATAGTCGAATTCCGAAGGGGAGCTTGGGGACTGGACGTAGGACGGAAGGTCCGAACCAGTATAAAATCCTGGTATGCTTAGTCTATATTTTACTAGATTAATTTTATATTAGTTGCATCATATAATTAGTTACATATACTAGCATATACACTACACAATCCATCATATAGACTTTCAATTGCAACAAGAAAATGATTATAAATCCAGAGAATAACTAATGGATATAGACTGGAGATTTTAACGAACCACTATAAAAAATGATTTTTCCTTCTTTTTCGTTTGATTTTCATGTTTTCATATTTATTGCTTCAAATTTCATTGATATTGGAATGTTGTATTGTTTTTTAGCCCAAAATTTTGTGCTGCTTTCACGGAGAATGACTTAAGATATGATTTGAAGAAGATGAAAAAGCCTACTACAAGAAAAGCCATTGCTGAAGGAAGTCAACAAAGACATAGAGGAAGCCATGAGTTGTGTTCAAGTTCAAATCCACTTTCTATATATGTTACCAGAGAGAGATGGAAGGGATGATGAGAATGATGCAAGAGAGATTGATAGCAAGAAGAAATGATGAATGGATTCTTCCAAAGGATGGAACAACAAAGAGCAGATAAAATTGTTGAAAATCAGAATCGGATGCCAGAAAATGGAGCAGGTGCACTTAAAAATAGAGCGGAATAAGCTGGAACCAAACCTCCAACATCTCAACAAGTCGGTGCTAAGATAGTCTAATTTTGGTAATGGGGGATGGTAGGCATGAATGTTGAGCAAGCAAGGATGCCTGGGACGAGGCAATACTGGAGCCAAGATGAAGATCAGAATGCGAGCTTGCGACCGCAAGGATTAGAGCCAGAAGTTCCCCATAGGAATGAGGGCATAAAGAAGATTTGAATCAAAGACGTGCGAAGTCACGAAGATTTCTATTAAATTGAGATGATCACTTAGTAGAGATGATAAGGCAGGAGCTACGGGGTGGAGCCCAGACCGGTGTTTGGAGGATGTAAATGGAAACTCTTTCACCCCAAACATTCGATACGCTCGACCTGATTTCAAATTACATAAGCCGTATGATGGAAGAACAGATCCAATAGTTCATTTGATAAGATATATTCAACACATGAGAGTGTTGGATGCTTTGGAGGAAGTAATGTGATGGTGTTTCCCACTGTACTTAATGATTTAGCAGCAATGTGGTTTTAACAATTGGATAATAGGTCCATCAACACGTGAAACAAATTAGTGGAGAGATTCATAAACCAATTCCGAGTTCATATAGTACAACCAAGGAATGTGATAACACTCTCGAGTGTGAAGCAAACAGAAGGTGAAACTTTGCGGAGTTACTTGACTAGATTTTAACATAGCAGCCGCTGCGGTGTAGAAACCACACCCTTTGATAGTCCTAATAATGATGGTTTCTGGAGTTGCTAATAAGACTGAATTTAAGAAGACTTTAAAAAGGGATCCGTTGGCGAATCTAGCAAATTTAAACTATCAAGCTGAAAGATATTTGCGCCATGAGGATGCAGAAGAAGAAAATAGTGAAGAAAATGCTTTGGAGGATGGATGATCATCCAAGGCAAGATCTAGATAAGAAAGACAGAAAAGTTGATGATGGCTTCGGAGGGACGAAGCGACATAGGAGGAAATTGAAGTTTTCCACTTGTATTTGTTTGCCAGAGACCTTTGGAGAATCCATCTCAATACTATGGGGCAGATTCCTTATAGGAAACCCTCTAAGAGAGTGTAGCGATCCACAGTTTCGTATCTTTTGAGTTGATAATCATTCACTCCTGTTCAACCCAAATTGTACGGAAGAGCGAATAACTAAGGTGAAGAAGAAAGAGATAGAAGAAAATAGGACAACATAGAATCTCACAATCGCAGCAGAACAAAATATAGTATATAATAACAGATTTTAAATATAAGAACTGTACTGTTAATATACATACCATTATCAGAGTACAAAAGCCAATACATCAATCCAGACAATTATAATCACATGTCCTGATATACGTAACTCACACACAACGGAAATAACCAAGTACGTGATATACGTCTGAACTCCTTCAGCTCGTCTCCTGAGCTCCATAGCATTTAAACCTGAATCTGTAATACTCGATCTGACCCGAGTATTATAATAAAATAACATCCGAGTCAGTTTGGAAAACTAGTATGAGAAAACACGCTCAATTTGAATTATTAGAGTTATCAAAATCCTTTGAAAAACAAAGGTATCTCGTAAGACCACGTCACACGTAAACACTACGGGTTTTTACCTTACGATAACCAATACAATTTTTATCAAAATCGTCTGATATTGTAATAACGTCTAAGTACAAATACTTATTTAAATAGTCAAAATTGTTACATTAATTAAATTTCAGCATACCAGGCTCTACAAACAAAACCATAGAGACTTATTGTAGAATGGATTCCGTACAATGACTGGGCTACTGGGGGCACCGTCCACCACAATACACCTATAGAACAATGTACCGAGGATCTCGTCGGGATCTCCTGCTACACAAGACTGGCACACCCCTAACCTGGATAAACCGAATATGTTATCATCTCGGATGTTCCCATCCTTAAAATCGAGCGCTCATTCTTTCATGTACAACCATATCCATAATATATAGGTTTTCGAGGATATCTAGAAAAATGATAATATACCCTAATTGGGTGTGATCCACTTAGCCATACCGCATCTTCCATGTTTTAGTCATTTTCGGTTGATGAGGTTCGAGGCTAAACGTTACCTTTCAATAAACAATTCCACTTAGAATGCGCATCGTCCCCAAATGACGATGTTCTGATAGCGTTCGTCCATACAAGTTGTCATAGATCTGAACAAACCGAATTACCGTCTTCATCATCCTCACGGTTTTCATTCGTAACGTTTAAACCAGATCGAAGTGGTTTTTGGATAATTAAATCCGATCCTGGTCCTTTCGAAATGATTAACGAAATTGGGCAACATTGATAGTTGGTTATTTAACTATGAATAAAACATCCATAAGCAGTCACTAGACCTTATAATAAATTTTTCTAAAATATTTATTCTCAAGATATCTTTATAAGATATATATATATATATATCAATCCCTTCCAACATTTGAAAACAATTTCAAATACTTAAATCCGTAACATGATACTTCCAAAACTATCTCAACACTTAGAGAAATATTTTCAAATTTCCATTTTTATACTTTGAAAAATATTATAAGTCTTATTTTTCAAAATCTTTTCAAATATCAACACTTAAGAGAATATTTCGTAACTTATCTCGTAAGTCTTCAGAATCACTAGTAAATTCTCTTTTCAATTTCCAAAACCCAATATACTTATTTATAATCTCATTCAACAATTTATAACTTCTTTTATAAATTCAGATTTTATTTTCAAAATTTCCATATTCAACATTTTGAAACTTCATTTCCTCCAAATCCCTTATAAAATTCCTCCCCTCAAAATCATATCCATTTATAAGCCTCATTTACGAATCTTGAGAGAATTTACAAATAAAATTTTCAATCACTTCAAAATTCTATATATATATATATAATAAGTATTTTAAAGAATAATAATTTATTTTTAAACATGTTCAAGTAATTATTTATAATATCAAAAATATTTCTAAGAACATCAGTAACCCATTTTTAGATAAACAAATAAATTTTCAAAGCTGATTTTCAAAGTTAAAATTTACTAATATAAATACTTAATATTTGAAAATCTACTTACCGAAGTATTTCAATCCGAACTAGTTTAAAATTCCGTAATTTTGAATTTATTTTTCCTTTTTAAAAACAACTTAACTTCTTAAAATTTAAAAAAATATTTTTAAAACCTCAATAACCAATTCAATTTTATAAATTCCTCTTGATTCACATTACATCACTTCCATTCTGATCTCCTTAATCATTTTCGCTTTTCAAAAATAGTATCCACTATTTTCCTCATCCTATTTCCATATTTTAATATAAATTCACTATATGCATTTTATATTCCCAAATTTTCATATGTTATCGATTTCTTTTATTTATAACCTCGTTTATAAATATATAACTTATCTGAATTTCACTTTTTTTATTAAAATAATCTAATTTGTAAATTCCATTTTATGAATTCAATTCCTTACAAATTCTATTTATTCTGCCAATCAATCTTTAATATCGATTTCAACTTCTTTTCATATTTCTAGAAATATTGTTTTAAAAATCCATCGTTTAAGAATGCTTTATATAAATTATTTTAAAAAATCTCTATTTTTAAAATATTTTTTTCCAAATAGTTAAATACAACACAAAAATCAATTTATTGTTTTACCCAAATCAATTTCTTTAAAAATAATCCAAACTTCGATATAAATATTTTGATATTCAGACCTCCTTTTAAATTCCTTCAAATTCCAAAAATAATAATATTATGGTATTTAAAATACCAAAATTCAGGCCGTTGCTATTTTAGCATCCAATAATTCCAATTACTATAATAATCTGTAATAGATTATTTTAACACATCATATATCACTATATATGAAATTAAATTCGACATTTTGAGAAATCCAGTTGGATCTCTTCAATCTGTTTCCCTGCATCTATAGATGTTAACAAAAAGGTGGAACCCAGTGCACAAGGCTTCTGCGCGACATCGGACTCTAGGGAGGTCGATAATGTACGCAACATTTCCCTCGCATTCATAGATGTTAATACAACATAAAAATACCAATTTCCACTTTGAGGGGGATATCGCGGTATATATGGTCATCCGCTATAATGCAGGGTGCATAGGATCTCATCCGCTAAA
Organism: Allium cepa; assembly: GCA_030765085.1. Classification (NCBI taxonomy): domain Eukaryota; kingdom Viridiplantae; phylum Streptophyta; class Magnoliopsida; order Asparagales; family Amaryllidaceae; genus Allium; species Allium cepa. Next base: position 440,631,313 of record CM060938.1, on the reverse strand, counting down.
ATGTGTTGGAATATCACTTTAACTACTAATATATATACTGTTATATATATAACATCCAAACTGATAATAATTTATAAATTATCCAATCAACCAATAATTTAAATTTTCAACGTTTTCAACTAAAACGGCAAATCCAAAAAATGAGTGAGATTTACCCACCTTGATTTAATTTCGCCGAATATCCAAAATGTATATTTTATAGAATCCAGCCGACTTCGAAATATTCCATTCCAATTCATATGCGTAGAATTTGACGCCACTCGATTCATACCTCGTACGAAAATTTTATTAGCCATCTAATCTATTTTTTTATAAATGATTAACATAAACTAAAAATGCTTTTTCATTAAATTACCTCGTTTACGAAAAACCCAACCTTCGCTTCCCTAGTCGAACGACCATCAAATCGCGCTCTTAGAACTTGATGTGCAATCATCAATCCCCTCCTCCATTTCAGAACCACAACTTCCAATCGATTTCGCCACCAGGTCGCTGCTCCTTGCCGACCAAAAATCCCCTCCGACAATAACGCGATAATGCGGCTCCCCCAGAAACGCCTGGCCCACTGACCACTTTGCCTTACGCACGCTAGGGCTTTCAATAGACACCTGAAAATCCGAAATTCGTCCGCATCCGTATCCAAAAAGCGGATAACATCCGATATCCAGAAAAACGAATGCAGATGGAGATACGAAGACATCTACATCCGAAAATTATCCGTCCGGTCTTTGTCAAGATTATAGTATAAATTATGTGTACTTTAGTATAATGAAAGATATTTATTTATTATTTTATTAAGTTAGTAGTTTATATTATATGCACTTAATGCTTATTAATTGCTGAAAACTATTGATTATCGCTATATTTGTTTATATTTAACACTTTTATAATCAATTGGATTGAAAAAAAAATGTTAAACTTAAAATTTATATTTCTTAATTTATCAATTGTTAGCGGATAGGATAATTATTCGATATCCGTCCGTATCCGCGGATGCGGATATCCGATATTCAAAAATCATTTCGGATGCGGATGTGGCACTATCCGCATCCGAAAGTATCCGTTAACAGACCTAACGCATGCTCGCCCTCCCTCGCGATGAGTCGCGGCCCCTTGCCGATCGAACATGACTTCGCACTCCATCACGCCTCGCGAACGCCGCGACTCTCAGCGCCACCGCGACCTCCTTTCCTCAATTCTTCAAACCCTCTCGCGTTTGCACCTACAACCCACGCTCACTTTTCGCTCTTCCGTCCCACAGTACATCACGACCATCCTCTTAAGATTCGTCGCGCGCTTGCCCCGATCGCTTGACCCCCTCCCACCTGCTTGCGGCCCCAAAACAATCGCGATTCCATCGCGAAATCTATTTTTTCCTTTACGATGAACGAATTGATTTCTTTTTTTTGAACTGATTCATTGCAATGGAGGAAGGAAGATATTCGCGATTTAATTCTATCTTCATATTTTTTTTTTCACTTTAACGAGTTGATTTTGTTCCTTTCAGAGGAAAATGAAAGGGAGTTACGTGATTTAAATGATTTCGATATGAAGCCACGAGAGGAAAAAGAGACATAATATAAATTGAGGAAGTGACTTCTTGAGTACGAGTGTCCCTTTATAAAAATATATTTGACTAGTTGACTTTCAAATTTTATTATATTATAAAAATTTCCAAAATGTCTTGTTATACATATCTTGAAATTTTGAACCTTTATGGAGGGGTGTCGCTACCTAATGTTATACCCTTATTCCGAACCCAATGGAACAAGTTTCGAGGCTTAACTTGATTGTATGGAGAAAATAGCATTTTGGAGCAATTATTATATTAAATTTAGATATAATTTCAACGCGTTTCTATCCTACACGATCAAACGATGACTTCAAACGTTACGAAATTTGAAATCCGATAAAAATACACTATCATCGAATTTCGAGACTGCCCCGGATCGCTATTTAACTCGTCGATTAAATCGACGATTTCAAAAATTGCTGAAATCACTTGAAATTTTCAGTTTTAAAACTTAATAACTCAATTCTGATTCAAATAGAATTTATATCAACATTGAAAATCGTTTCGGTTTCATATTCAACTCCAATTCAATTATTTAAACGATTTTTAATTATTAACTCAACAATTAAATTTATTAATCAATTCGCTATATTTGGAGCTTAAATTTTAATACACTATTTTTGACTGATAAACTTTATATTAAAATCTCATTCACATTTCAAAACTCGACATTTAAAATAAATTAAATGTTTAAAATCAACGACCAAAAATCCGGGTCGTTACAGGGAGCCCATACAATGAGAGAGGAAATCTAGAAAGTACTACATATTTCATGAACTGGATGAGTACAAGACCAATGAATGCAGAAATCTGCGAGATTTAATTGAAAAATAGGTTTAGAGTAACGTGTTGCAACAATACGTGAGAAATTAGATAACAATGACACAAATTACAGTGGTGCAGCAAGAGTGACCGCCTACTGTGGTGGATGCACTCGAACACAGTTGAGAAAATGGGGTTGGGTATGGTTATCCATGAACGGGATGGTCAACCTATTTTGATTGGACATGATATTTGATTTTGGTATTGTTGTTGGATGCCATTGGAACATAGTTATCTCTGATATTTGATAGATAAATTGATCGATTGTAATGCCTCCAACCGGAGAGACAAGGCGACAAATGATGATGTATAGGTCCCATCGTCGAGAGTGAACGGATGAGCCTATATAAGATAACGAGTCCCCTCACTGAAAAGTGAATATAAATGCGCTTTGAACATTGGATCCCCTTGTCGGAGAGCGACCAGATGGGCTCAATACAAAATTATGGTCCAAAGAAATCAAAATTTAACTTCAAGGTTCGAACGTCTTTTGATTGAAAAGGATTTGATAATGATTACTGGATGATTGAGGGATATCATTGCCTCAATCCGATTGGACTTACTTATGATGAGATTCTAGACGACAGTAGATAATTCATAAGTAATGCTTCAATCAAAGTCAATGCACGACCACGATTTATAATGCATGATAGTATGATATATGATTTACCTGCGATAATTTAATCTCGAGAAAACGCGGGATGATATAAATTCATAATATGTTAAACCTCGAGAGAACGGAGATGACTATGGTTTATGATTAACATTTAGCCCTGATGGATCTAAAACGACATTTGATTTGTAAGTAAACCTGAAGAAATCAGATGATTCACCATTATTGGATCGGTAGATAGCTAGAGAGCGCAAGTAATGATAATTTGCCAGTCTCCATACGTGTCCTACAGAAAAGTAGGCTTTGTTTCCACAAAAGCATGTTTTAGGGGAAGTATTTTTGCTAAATTTAGCAGTCTTGGGATTGACTTAGATCAAAAAATCTGAACTATAAAATGATGATGGAATGAGTCAACGAGCTTGGAAGATGTTTGTCCAAGTTTCAAGAAACAAAATAGGTTGACGCCGACATGTTTTGTACCAACATGCTTTGTGAATCATCAAGAATGATATAATAAAAGGGTATACCAAATTTGATTAAGTTTTGAATAACAAAAACAGATCGGTACCGACATGATTGTTTGTCTTGGGAAACGTGCGCGACGACTGTTTAGATTTTGGAATATTAACTCGTTCATACCTGAAATGATGAAATTCGGGTTGGAACTCCTCTACAAATAGCAGCATTACTTCAACTATGAAATGACTTTTTTTAGTCTTCTTCTTTTCCCTTAACCTTTGAAGCAAAAACGAGATCTATCTCATTGTAACAAGAAATTGATTGTACAGCCAAAGAGAATCAATTAATAAAGATAATTAAGTGGACGTTGGTCGGAGAATTTATCGAATCACTATAAAAAGATGGTATTTTTTCTTTTTTTTGTTTGATTTCTTCATATTTATGTTTCTTTGATTCGAATTTCAATGATACTGGGGTGTTAGTGTCAATTTTTGGTCCGGCAGAAGTTTTATAAGTAATGTATTCCTTGGAACTTGGATACTGAAAGTATTATCACATAAATACACAGCTCATGGGAGAATTATATTCTTGTTAATTGTCATTATTGAGTTTTGATGATTGATTGAGGAAAGTATCACTTAACAAACCTACACAAGTTATATAAGACACGGTTACGTTAATGATCCATACAACTACAAAAAGTCAATATCTAGTTGAACTGTGGAAAGGAGACCTTGACATATTTGTCTGCAGAATCTGTTCGCACTGAATTTAGGTATGCCATCGAGTCTTTTCCAGACCTTACATGTAGAATGTACGTCATTATTAGATGGCTAACGTTGCTATATTCTGTATGTATGTCATCAATATGCTATGCAAGAGACACCATCTTAACCAACCACTTACATGTAGAATGTTACAAAGGAGTACAGATTTGGGGTCATTATCAGTTACTTTCCGGCAGACGAGTAATTAAATGTGGGTTTCCGTTATGCTAGTGTACGTTCTTGGATAACATGCAAAGGGAGGCATTATACATTCTTCAATTTTTGGGCATTAAATGTTATCCATAGAGAAGGAACATGTGGGTTCCACATGTGGACTCCTTTTTTTTCTTTTTCTTTTATTATTGTTGTTATTATTTGCAACACATTAAGAGACATTTGGTTTTTTTAATTTATAAGTAAAGGGTATTGCTATTCTGACCGAACTGAAATCGGTCAGAAAAAACAAATTACTGTAAAAGGTGGGTATTATCAGGAGGACAAACAAAGTAATTTCAGACTTGGTCCTCCTAATTTCTGTCTCTGGCTGCAGTATTTAACAACACTTGAACCGGATGCAATGGCATTTTTGTAAATTAAATGTAAGAATATTATAAATAAATTAAAAAAAATCACATTTCCACGGTGATTGAGAAAGGAATCTAAATGCTGCCATCAAATTTGGCTCAGATCACATGTTCGACACTTGTTTGCATTACTGATCCATGCTAAAAAAAAAGGAATCTAAATGTTTGATTGATGTTACTTTAGTGGGGAAAACTTGGATAAATAGTCCAAAACCATGCACAATGGTTCTAATTATACAAGGGTCTCTCCAACCTTATATCTTGAAATAACAACTCCGATAAGCCTTCTGAACCATGGGCGAATGGGAACCTATTTGTTCATATTTCGTGGTCCAAAACCAGCCCCATAGCATAAAAAATACGATTGTGAAGAGTAATATGAAAGAGCTAACTGAGTTTAGCTATTTTGACTCTGCTTGTACTACACTAAATGTCAAATGTACTCCTATCCAGATCGAGTTTAGAAAAGATTAGGCAGTTATAGTTTTGGTATTTTCTGTTGTTTAACATAATCAATTGTATTACACAAATAAATCAGACCAACATGAAATACTTGCAGTATGAGGAAGATATACGGCAAATTTATTGGTAAAACTGCTATTAATTTGTCTGCACATTTTTTATCAGGTAATCTTGGCATCTTTTGGCATCTTATATTCGTTCCTTCACTTTCTGAAAATACAATAACAATCATATCATATTGTCATATATAGCAATCTAGTTGAATTCTTGACATATTTTCTTCTAGCAACCTTTAGGCCCGAACCCTATCACTTTCTTTGATACATCATAAAGAATATTAAACCTTCTTTGTTGTGTATTTCCTATAATCATTACATCAGTGTCGTCGCTATTGGGTGCAAATGCTAAGCATGCCTGAGTTGTGCTTACCACGTAGAGAATGCCTGTAACATCCAAGTCCATGTAGGCACCTTGGTACTGTAATGCTACAGTTGGTATCGATACAGTATCATATTTACTTAGGTCATAGCATGTGTCTAATATAGAGGCTGCAGGGGAAGTTGGGTATTTTGACATCAGTTTTCTGAACGCTGTGCGTAATGCTGCATAAGCTGTTGGAGGAACACGAGTGATCACGGTCCCAGAGTCAATGATCACACCTATTGAATAGCAACATAAATGATAAAAGTTCTTAGAATATATTCATACAATTAATTCTTAGAATAATCTGAATTTGCTGTCTAACAAAGATTTATTTGTTTCGTACTATCGAAAATGACCAATTTTTTTTAATCTAAACTGAACAATACAGAACCTTGTGGGTATGGATGATTGGTCACTTTTCCGGTATACTATATAAATCTCTTGTGCTATATAGCACTTAAGCAGTATTCTATGAATTTTATTTGTACATATTGTTGGAATAGATGTTTCCAGGAGTTACCTGCATTGGAGAATATTGAAGGGGATATCGCAAGCTTTTGTCCTCCTACACTTATTCCCATCAACCGAAGAAAGTAAAAAGTTGGCATACTAGAATCACTAAGCAGTGGTGTGTATTGCACATTTGATGCAGGGCTGCTACCGAATGTCAAGTATCCACTTGAACTTGACGACGAAGGTAGGCAATAAGAAAAAACTCCACCATACTTACTTGAAGCTTGCATCACTAAAGAAACTTGCTGTCTTCCCAAACCTAATAACCCAGCAGCCTCTCCGAACAATCCATTATTTTTCTCGCCACATCCGAATCTGAAATTTGTTATCACATCTGAAGAGCTCAGTGTTAAAGTATCTTGAGCAAAAAATCCAACCGTATATGAATTATCCCCATATTGCACCGCATATAAACAAGTTGATCCAGAGCAGCTAGAAGTATCAAGAGCTGAACAATATGGAGAGCTACATGTAATATTGACATATGTAGATGACATTGTTGGGTCAAATAGTTGGTCTTTTTGCTGATAGCAAGCTGCTACACATGGCTGGCACTGAATCCATGTTACATCACTTCCAGTATCAAATACAACTTGTTGTGTAACTTTTGGAGTTCCAAACCCAATTGATACTATGTAGTTGCCTGTGCCTAGGGAAGCTCCACGCTGTGCTGGAATTGTGGATGCTGCTAAAGGATTTTTCTGCGCTTTATTGTTTTTTGATGAAGTTGTGACTTTCGATGAGGCTTTTTGATGGATCCAGTTGACTCGAAGTTGATCGTTTTTAAGAATTTGTTTGTGTGTTAGTTTCTTCTTGTGGGAAGAGCATGGACCATGTTTGTGGACTATTTTTAGCTTCGATGGATCAAGTTCTGCAGAGGTAAGTTTACCAATTTGATCTCTATGTTATAGCTTAAAGTATATAATTGGAGAATTTGATTTTATACGACTTCGAATATTATGCTTGCCTAATATGTACCCTAACTTTTTCATATTTAACTTACAATATATCAGTAATATTTTATCATTCCGTCAATTGTAATGGGTAAAAATAAAAATTATTTGATGCAGCTTCGTAATTATTTTTGAATTTATCCCAATATAAAAGGAAGATGGTATTTTGAGTGCAAATGTGATATCCTATTTTAGCAGGTAGTTGATGTATCAAAGATTCAAACAAAAGAGTAACTCCTATTTTTGAGTACATCAGCATGCCTGAGCCGGCCTTTTGTTTTTATTTTTTGTAGCACATGGCTTCACCAACTTCTTGCTAATATCCACAAGCGTATGTGGGGTTGAGTCTGAACTTTCAATCATCCTCAATCTGTAGGTGAACTGGGGCTCACTGCCAACTCAGGCTTGATTTCTAAAATAAAACTTTTATCGGTAGTGTGTAGTTTTTTCTTTATTTCTTATTTGTAGCATTTGATAGTTATGTACAGCTGTTTTCTTTTTGTATGCAATAGTAGATATATTTTATTATTCAAGTTGGATAATTACAAAACATGAAATTTATGAAAGCTAATCACCAGAAATATCTAACAAAATTAACTTACAGAGTTGGCAAGTACACCAGACAAAGGCTTGTGATTAGTCAAACGAATTTGTTAACTGGCCACAAACACATATCAAAATTTACTCTAGTTCTGCCTGTCAAAGTGTCAGGGTTTCCAAATTGGGATTCAATTTGTATATTGTAAAGTTCAATTTTAAATTATACATGGATTTAAATTGTAAATGGTATATTCATATTTGGATGTGTATATGAATTTTGGGCAGGAAATTTCATTTTATGTAGGTATTATAGGGCATTTGATTATGTGAAAGCTAATTGATTCTTCTTATATATCATACTAACGATGTATACTTTTGAAATTAATTATGATGTTTGAGCTTTTACATCTTGACCTACGGCTAATTTTCTGTTTGTTCCATCTTTATTTTGTTCTAAAAACAATAAATTTTGAGTTATTAATTCAAATGAGTGTCTTGGCTTTTTTAATCTTAGCCTAGATTGGATTGAATGATTTTCTTATTTATGATTGTGATATAAGTTTGAATTGGAATTTGAGAATTAATTCTGGAGGGATTCAGTTTGGAAGATTCAATTCATAAGATTTAAAAAACTTTGTAATCATTGACGCCTGTAGTCTGATCATTATGATGATGTACAAATAGTAATAAGTTATAACCTTTCTTCTTTACTTTAATAAACTCGAAGGTATATTTTTTTCAAATGAAAAATGATTACAATAATAAACAGGTTTATTATTATTATTATTATTGTTATTATTATTATTATTAGCTGAAGTTATCCCACAGAATTATTTTTTGACATGCATTAGTAAGTTTTCAAAACTGAGAAGAATCATTATGAAATATATATGAACCCCTATATTATTAACTTGAAATAATGTGCATATAGGTTAATCAATAAAACAGGTGATACTATTCAATTAATATATTTTTGTGGCTAGGTTGCAATCGGTCTATGCTAGATTTGTACAGCTGATAATCAACATAACCTAGTTTGATATTAGTAATCATGATCTAATTAAAAAAACTAATCAGGTTCTGGTGTATTGGAAAATGATTGAGCAAGAGTAACTTTCTTTATATATCCACATAATCAAATCCTATACAAAGGTAATGAAATGATTTAAATAATGATAGCAACAATAGGCTAATGATGACTGTCTTTTCTAATATACGTCTTCCTTTACACCTTCAATCTAAGTTCATACTAAAAGTGAAAAAGATAATATACCTGCAGCTAAAAGATTATCAAATAACTAACCTTGTGATGTATCACACACTTCTTTTGGGAAAAGAGATTGAGCTTTTAAATTTACATGAGTTGCTTCAGTCCTTTGCACTTCATAATTTGCTTGTGTAATTGGACATATTATCAGATTAATCAGTAGAAGTAGCAAGGCATGAAAGGGTAAGCGGGAGGGAATGGATGCCATGAGCGTGGAGATTGATGAATATATTGCTGCCCAAACACCCTTTAAATAGATTCGTTTACTGGTACTGTACCATTATTAATTAGCGATTCATTTGTTAGTACCATTTATTGTCAGTATCAGTCAAAATGTCATTTTTTTTGCTAGCATCATATAGAATCTTCATAAAGTAGTCACTCCTTGTCCACACAATAGTTCTATTAATCCTTATTTTTCTTTCCTTTTTCTTTCTTTTTTCTTTCTTTTTTGTTTTTGGTCATGATGTTACTGCGACCATATGTGTGAAATGCCATTCATTGTTAGATAATTTGCACTGTTTATTGATCACAAATCCATTAAGATTATAGTGAGCTCTGCATCGCTGTGTAAATGCATAAATTCAAGAGTTTTATACATCTACGATATTTGCCTAACTGGATATCATTTCATTTAATCTGTATGCTAACAAATTAATCTTCCTTTTTTTTAAAGTCCTTTGTTTAAGTGGTATCAAACATACAACAACAAGCAATAAACAAATGATGGTAGGCCAGTTAAAGAAATAGGACGACAAAATATTAATAAATTTATTTTGTTGCTTGCCTTGTTTGTGTGACATTCAACCATTGTTTATTAAATTATCACTTAATTTGATGTGGTCAGTAATAGAAATAGGATGTGGTCAGTGTGCTTAATTACCAACTTATAAGTGGGTGGCTAATTTCTAGATCTATTATTAGTTATTCTTCGCATAGGAATGAATTTTTCATAACAAACAGCTTTTCTGTTTTTCGTCAATTCTGAATGAAAAATAAAAATATAAAATATAAAACCTTTTATAATGGAGCATAATTGACAACTAAAGTTTGCCCAGTTTAGCTTGAATTTGTATATTATGACCAGTTCCACTAATATTCTTCGCTGCATTCATAATTGTAAATGTTAATATTTTTGGATTTGTACTAAAGGCGATATGTTGCAGTTGCAGTTTAATTTTTTGATCGAGCAGTCTGTGTACAAGTTGAATAATCGCAGGTGCAGGTGAACAAGAATTATAATCAAATTGACTTAATTAACCTTTTTTTATTTATCATACTCTTTTCTTAATCATCATTAGCGTTTATCCAAAACTATTAATCAAATAATGGAAAATTCAAAATCACCTTCAAATGGAGTTGGAAATAAAAAAGAGAATATTGATCCTTACTTAAGAATCCATTGAACACGGTAATTTTAAAACCTAATTTTTACCACTGTCAAAAAAGCACAATAAATTGGGTTAAGAAATTACTTTTCCATCATTCTTTGAAAGTTTGGATCTGATTACGAAGATCGAGATGATTTTATTGTTCTCTCCCTTAAAAAAATAATGGTAAAAGAGAAAGTAAATGAAAGTGTTTAAGATTTTGATGTTTTAACTAAGGGTAAAAGTTGTATAATTATATATTTTATTAAATAATTATACGGATGTGTACCTTCCATACTAATTTAATTTTGTATGCAGTAGTATGATCCCCTCGTATCTAAAGCTAGAATGTCAATAACAATACCTTTTTTTTCGTAGCCGCTGGTGACGTTGGACCCCCAACATTTCATTTTTCCAACAAGCCCGTTGATGTTGCTGGAGGAAAGAGTAACATTGGCGTCAGATGCGTTAAGCCGTTTTTACCTCCAACGGCTCCTTCCTCTCTTTCCTCCTTCCCTTTTATATATTTCACATTCACCATTACCAACTTCACACTTCCAAACCACCGTACAACAATCTGTATCCGTCAATCCGAAAGACTATTCAGGTATATTTTTAGATTTTTATCTATATTTTTACCATGTCTATATTCTATATTTTTCAATATTTTTTGAAATCAGAATGTCAAAGCGAAATGCTCCACATACTCGATCGTTCAACACTACCCAAATAATGTTGAAATGTGCTGTAGAATCATATGTTGGCTGTGATAGTAATAAAAAAGGAGTGCACAAAGCTATAGCGGAAAAGTTCAATCAAGCTGTAGAAAACATTCCGTATATTGAACCGATAGACGAAATCAAAATTCGACATAAATATGATAGTCTTAGAAGAGAATGAGTTAAATGAGAAAGTTTGTCCAACAAAACTGGTACTGGTTGGGATAGTTGTAGACAAACTGTTACATGCAGCGATGAATGGTGTAGTGATTGTGTAAATGTATTTATATGTGCTTTTTTGTTGTAATTCATCATTATTATTTTTTTATTTAACTTGTAGTAATTTGGAATGATTGTTATTAAATATAAATAAGAAACGATTGAGAATTTCAAGCGGATGCAATAATCGTTTCATGGGACGAATGCAACTGAACAAATATCGTATACGCCTGCTACCAAGCAAGAACTACCGTAATAAACTACTCCTTACATAGACCTAGTTTGATAGAACATGAGCTTTTGAAGAGTTTTTAGTCAACTAGAAGACACGCATGGTGGATAAATTTCAAATTTAAATTCACCAACCAATCCTCCACTACAACAAACTCCAGTCATTGATTCATCTTCTGATGCACATACTAGTTTGGGAAGACGTTGTGGAGAAATTGATGAGAAGCTATGCGACATCATTGATTGAATGCATGATAAACATGTGAAAAAATCTTGTATGAATTCAGATAGTCTGAGAACAAACATTGTGGATTTCACAGGAAATTCTATAAATTACGCAAATACGGTTGCTCGTGTTCAATGTTTTGGAGGAGGAGGAAAATTTTATTTTGGTTAAGCGGTAATAATTGTTATGCAGCTCAATAATAGAGATTTATTGAATATTCTGAATGCCGACTTAACCAAAAATTTGGTGTTATCAACGATTGCGGTAGCACGACATACAAAAGAGTACCAATTGTATCTGATAAACTAAGGTGATGCCAACGAATATGATTTATTAAATTTTATAGTTTTGTTGTATTTTTTTATAAACTGTATCGTTGTATTATTTAATGTTTTTAATTATTCTGAATGTATTACGATTTTTGCACCGTTACTTTATGTTAATTAAATGTATATTACAAAAAAAAAAATAGTTAACTATAAATCATTTAGACTAAAAATCGAAATTTTAATGCCCCATTCAAATACTTCACTTAGATTCTTTGCTTCAGAGCACACAAATGCATTTTCCATTCACTCAACCTTCCTGTTTATATGTCCGGCTTAAATATTCCGTTATTGTTCGTCGAGAATGTAGGTGAAACTTAGCTTCTTTTTTCGAGCATCCGATAGTAGTTGGTTATTTTTTTACATCATGATGGATATATGATCTGTGTGTAAAATGATTAACGGAATATTGATAAGGACATTTTGATATATACCAAAAATACATTATTTTGTCTCATCTTATTAGCATTGGGTGTTTACATTTTGGAATTGGAAGTATATGTTGATGGTGGTCTCTATTTCACACTGCTGTCCTGCAAAACAAAGTTTAAAATAACGATATGATAAAGACTTTGATTTCTCCTCCTCCTTTCGCTGAAATACAGTACTCATCTATACCAAATTTCATATCCAAACATTCATCGAAAACGTGTGACTGTTGTGCATTGTAACAAAGAAGTGGGGAAATAATATTTTACAAATGTGGTGGTTGGACAGAGACATATCAATCAAAATTATATCAGGAGCGTTCACATGGACTTATTACTAGTTAGAATAACGTGGAAGCAAGCATGATGCACTTGCTCTTAATGATTTATTCCTAGCTGATGATTCCACTTATATCACAGTTCTTTTTATTGGACATTTGCGTATTATTTAACTTGCAATGGTCCATGCATTATGTAGTGCAGTTTTGTTTGGCGTCCTCTTTTGATTTCACATTCTTTTGTAGTATTTGGTTCATGATGTAAACACACTCCATATTCTCCACTACTTGGTTGTCTGGCATGAGCCATTTACAAATAAAAAAATAAAAAATAAAAAATAAAAAAATAAGAAAATAATGAATATACGAAATTGTAATTCCAAGTAACTTGATTCTGTGACAAAATATATTACTAAATTGTTGAAACTATTTTTTGAATAAAAATTTCAATAATAAATTATAAATTTTAAGCTTAAATTATTGTTTAAAAGACAGTGGCTCTTTTTGTGTTTTCCATAAATTTAACCATCTAAAAGCAGCATAGTTTCACACATTTTAAATACGTGTATCCTTAGTATTGCAATATTTGAAGCTATTTTGCTCTTCTTACTCTTAATAAGTACTACGATTAGGGTCCTAGTTATGATTAGTGACTGTTTTTTTTTTCCTTTTCTTCCTAGGTTCATTGAAATATCATACCTCAATAATTGAATTGCTCAACAGTCAAATACTGCATTATAGAGGAAATCCCGTAATCGTTGAGCACAAATCTCTTGGTCCCTTTTTTTTTTTCCTGTTTTATTGTGCCAACTTATTCTATAGCGTTTGTTAGAAACGACTTTGATTAGAAAAATAATAAAAAACAAACGATGACCTGTTGGAATTCAAATGACAAATGAAGATATGGTAATTATGGGATTTTCTGCTTATCCAAGTTAATTAAAGATTTTCTAGTGCCCATGTAACTTATCTGCAGCTAACGATGAGAACAAATGCGTGTTTCCACAGGTTGAGTTTCGAAGTGCACATGTTGGATTATTTAACGTATGCGTGAAGGGTTTAAGGTGAGAGATGTTGCTGATGACCCTGCTATTCGTAACGATGTCATTGATAGCTAAGCATCTGCATATTTATTAATGCATGAATATACTCTTGAAGCGTGATTCGCGTATATTGTCCTAGTTGATATACATGCGAGGATAGACCTCATATTCCTAGTTGGTTTCCAGTCAATATCACTTGATTTCTTTCAAACACTTTTTGTGGTCACGTTTATATTTTTAGTTATTGTAACTGATTTATTGCGTGATGGCAATACTGACATGTTGTTTTATCCGTCGTGACTGGTAAGCTAAGCGTGGAGAACTTTTAGATCATCTTCAACGTAAACATGATTAGAATTTGTAATTTTATGTCCCGCGATCATTATTTGTTCACAATAGCAAATAGAAGACCTAAATCTGTTAAACGATGCCTGATTGATGGATGCTTGCTTTTTTTCTAAAATAAAATAAAATTTATGTTTGTATTTAATTTTAGTTTCATTATTACTTGTAATACTTAATGAATAAATATACGGTACATTTTGGCAGAAAAATTATGTAAATTAGGACTCTAGAATTAAGTTACTGAATAATTGCATACATTTATGCAATTATTCAGTGAACGATTACAGACATTATGCAACTATATTCAAAAATTCAGATATTTCCGCAATTATTCATTGAAAAATTATGAATTTTTTTCCAATTATTCATAAAAAATTTGCAGAATTTTCTGCAATTATTGACCAGAAAAATTACGGAAATTTTCATAATTGTTCGCTAAATAATTGTGGACATTTATGCAATTTTTGGATATAATTGCATAAATGTCTGCAATTATTCAACGGATAATTCAGTGGGGAAATTTTTTTAAAGGACAAATTAAAGAAAATATTTAGTCAATAGGACACGCGCATAAATTTTTTACCGTAAGGACAAAGCCCAAATACAGTTTCAAACAAAATATTCTGTTCGTCTTCCTCCTCCTTCCTCAACTCAAAATTTGATGAAATTTTGCTCGAAAGAAAAAATGGCACCGCAAACCAGAAACAAATCTACATCTCCAACACAACCTCACAAGTCGACGGTAGATGAGAAACGAGCACAACAATCGACAGCCGATGAAAACCTACCTCTAGCGCAAACGATAGCGACAACAGTAAAGGCAAAAAGCAATAAGTTAAAACTTAGGAAACCTACATCAACGGTAGAGGAAAAGCAAAATAGAGAAAAAAAACAAAGAAAAGACATGAAAAAATTACAGCAAGTGGAAGCAGACCAGACATAAGCGAAAGCATACCAAAGAAGGTAACTGATAATGTAAAATCAAACATAACAAAGTTAGTATAATATTGTTACAGTAACATTGAATTTTTTTGCATAGAACGAAGAAGAGAACATGCAGCAACAAATACCTTCAGAGAAAAAAGTTGAAGACAATACGCAAAAAAGAGAACAAAGAACAAAAAGAAGGAATGAAAAAATGATTCAGAACAAAATACAAAAAGAAACAGAGGTAACTGAAATTGCAAAATTATAAAAGTAATACTAATAATTTCATACTGTTAATATTTTCTAATGTTATGAAAAAATTTAAACAGGAAAAATCTCAGAAAAAAGAAGGGAAAACAGCTGCAAACGAAGATTCATAAGAAAAACAACTCAATTCAGTAAAATAAAAAAAACATCATAACTTTATACCATGATAAATATGTCAAAAATATTACCTGTAAATCATTTGGTAAAAGAAAAGGCTGATAAGTACAATAAACTGATACCTAATTCAGTATCATTAAGCGTAAATTGTTTGATAAAATAATAATCAGTATCATTTAGTTGAAATGTGATACAAACAAAAAACTGATACCTATTTACAAAAGAACTGACACTTATTCAAAAAGCAACTGATACCTACTTGAAAAAATGATACCTGGTTACAGAAAACTGATACCTACTTAGTACCAACTGATACCTAGTTACTGCAAACTGATACCTAGTTACTACAAACTTTAAATTGTTACAAACTTTAAATTGTTACATATTTAAACATAATTTGTTTCACAAATAACTTATAGCATTTATTTTGAAATAATAGGATGATGATGATTTTGTTGATCCACATCCCAAAAGCATAAAAGAAAGATCACAAAAAAATAGCAAACTGAAGAAAAAAAGCATGAAACTGCTTACAGATGTGGATTGCAGGCGGTATTCAAAAACTGATAAAACAGAAAAATGCTCTATCCAAGAAGCAGGTGGACATAATGAAGAGCACTCCTTTCTACAACTTCTTTAAAGTTTTCCATGAAGAGAAAATTTTGATGAAAGAATGCAAAAAGCATCAACACAATTTGGATGCTTTATACAAATGCGACTCAGTTGTGGAAGATGCATTCTTATTATTTCCAAAGAAAGGATGAAAGTTACAGCAACAGATATAAGTTTTATTTTTGGCCTACCACTAAAAGGAATTAACATTGAGCCAACTCAGAAAATGACAAACAGAACAATTCCAATGCAGTGTAGGGAATTTGCAAAGAGAAACTTTGGCAATTGCACTTATATAACAAGAAATGTTGTTGAAAAAAGAATAAAGCAAGAAGTTGCGAAGAAGAAAAAAGAGCATGAAGAAGACTTGCCAATGTTAATAGTAATTGAAATACTATTAACATTCTTCTTTCCAAACAACCAGCAAAAGTTAAGATGGGGACTTCTACCATACTTAATTAATGTAGAGACAATGCAGTTGGTTTCTTGGCTACTAACAATAGAAAAGAATTTCAATAAATTTGTTAAGAAGTTCATCCATAATCCAAGAAATATGTCGGGATGCTCCATGCTTCCATTGGTAAGATAACTTAATCAAAGATTTATTGCTTAATTTTTTTTTAACAAACATATCTAATCAATTCTTTTTATGTTAACAGTATTGCATTTGTGAGAAACTGAGTCTCATTCAACAAAGACAATATTATACTTCAGATTTACCAAGATTTGCAAAATGGGATTTAAGGAAACTCAAAGACAAAGCGCTCAAAGCAGCTTTTGACAACGTGAAAGAGGGCGATGTAAGTAAAAATTCCATTTAATTTTTGTTAATCAATATGCTTTAACTCTTATGTAGAATAAAGTTTAATTGTCTATCCTCTCTTCTATAACATAAAAATGATACTACAGTGCTCAAAAACTGATACCATATCATTACATAGTAAATAGCATCAAAAACAAAAAATAGAATCCAAAAAAATGATACCATATGTTTACTTGCTTGAAACGAATACTAATAATATCATAACTGATACAAAAATTGAAAAAACTGATACCAAATGATTACATGCTACAATTAATTGTGGAAATGTTCAAAACCGATACTAGAATCCAAAAACTGATACCTTATAACTTCATAATTTACGTTGATACTACAATCCAGTAACTGATACCATAGTTGTACATCCTTGAAACTAATACTAATATTATAAGAAACTGATACTAATATTATTAGAAACCGATACTAGAATTCGAAAAATGATACCAAAGTTTTACATGATTAAACCCGATAATAATAGTATCAAAAATTAAAAAAATAGCTATTAGTTTTATTGCTACTATTTCCTTTTTTCATAATAGTAAAAATTCAATTATCATTGTTGTTTGAAATCATATCTTAAAACTGAAACAAATTTTCCAACACCAATTTTCTAGGTGAAAGATATCACAAATCTCAGCCCATATGAAGAATGTCTAGTTCAAACAGAGACCGTTGAACACAATTTCCCCAAAATTCAAAAAGAAAAGCATGGAAAGAAAAGAAAGTTTGAAGAAACCAAAGAAAGTGCACATTCATTTGAGGAAGACATAAGCATTAGGATCTTCAAAATGCATATAAAAGATTTGGAAGAAGAAACAAAGAAAACAAAAAAAAATTGGAAGTAGAAAAAAAGAAAAGAATTAAAGCAGAGCAAGAAGTTTTGAGGTTGAAAGAAGAGTTGAAAGAAATTAAGTTGAAGCTGAAATATAATAAGAGAAAAGATCACAGGCTGAAGACAACAACAGTAAATGTGAAGATGATTTGAATGACACTGAAAAAAACGGCGAAAATAAAAAAAAAACAAAGTTTCAATGGAGAAAGCGACATTCTACAAACTGAACTAAATGCATATACTTTTGAAGAAATGGAAATTGGAAGAAATGAAGAAAATAAAGAAACAAAACTTGAAGAGAGTGTACAACAAAGAGCAGACAAAACATAAGAAATGGAGAAACATATGCCCAACGAAATAGAAAGTGAATTGGGTAAAAAAACAAACAATGAAGAAATACAATGTCAACAGGAAGAAAGGAAACAAACTCCAACTGAAGTGCATCAAAAAGAAGAGTTGGAAAAATAAAGTCAAGTGCAGAGAGACAAAACAGAAGATACTCAACATCTTCAAGAGGATATAGATGTAAAAATCAAAATGCACCATCCGTCATTTTAGTGCTTGGCTTTACCCCTCCATCTTTCAAACTTTACGACACACAAGATTTTGAAAGTGAAAAAATTGAAGGAAAAAAATGCAGAACAACCTGTGCAACCAGCTGTTAGGAAAGAGAAAGAAACAGTCACAAAATTAAGGGACAAAAAAATCAAAGCAACACAAAAAAGGACAGCTTCTTATATTCAAAGATTGAAGGCAAGAACAAGAGTAAAAAAACAATGTGATAGCTTTGAATATGGGATGAAACAAAAAAAAGTTGCAAATAAATCAAAACCTGAAAAAAAAAGATGTTGAAAACAAAAGTGAACAAGAGAACAGTCCAAAGCCACTTGTAATAATAGAGCCGACACTTTCAGAGATAGGCCTTGGACATTGCAAATGTTTGATCTATCTAAACATCGAACGACAAGATGTGATCAAAACTTTCTTTTCATTAACGATATCCGTAGAAAAGTAAGTGTACAAATATGTATATTAATTTTAAATATGAAATTAAGTTTATCTAACATATACAAATTGTTTTTATCAAAATGGTGTAGTGGCATGGGAAGACAATGACACAATAAGAAGGGGTTGTGTCATAACAAAGAATGCACTAAAATATCTACTAGAAGGAAACGACACAGACGGACATGTACATAATATTTTTTTCTTAACATCAGCACTAATACCAAAATAAAAGCAAAAATGATACCCAAATCCACAACATACTTAAATTCACTTGATGCTTTATTATTTTTATACCAATCAACATACATAGCCACTATTAACATTACTGATACTATTAACAATTTAATATTGCTTCACTAATAAAAAAACTTATACTTTTCTGATTTTAATACAGATTATAGATTGGTATATTTCAAAATGTGGACTGGAAGAACACAACTATGCTTTCACAACTACAATGATGGTAAATAAAACTTTAATACTCAAATACATAATAATTGCTTCATTTATTAAATCATAACTTATTTTCATATTAAACAGAAAGCAGTTGTGTGCAATATAAAGAGTGTGATAAAAGGTCTTGTCCTCCCTATGCTAGAATCTATTTTACAAGATAAATTTGCTGAAAGTATATATTTTCCTTTGCATTGTGAGAACCACGAGACATTAGTCACTTTAACATACCCAACAATGCAATTGTGCCATGTTGATTTGAACCGCCGTAGAAGATCAAACGTAAGAAACAATTCCAGCTTACAAGAAGCTACAAAATTAGTATGAGATTACTCTTTCTTATAAAAAAATACTTATCATGGTGAATATGACCTAAATTTTTAATATAGTACCTGTTTTAGAGACATCAAGTAGAGTACGTGCTCGAAGAAATCTGGAAAAGAAATAACATAACAGACATGGTGATGAAACAAGATGATATCCATCAAATAAAGTGTGCCCAGCAAGCGGAAGACACGTAAGTTTTTTTTTTCATAAAAATGTTATCTACTGAGAACACAATAAACAATACAATTGAAAATACTAGTCATAATCAATTGACAGTTCCTCATTATTCAAACTATCTATGTTTTTGCATTATAATTTTCCATAGATACTTCTATACATCATTATATACCTTTTATACTTAATTGAATTTGATTCTTAAAAAAAATATGGAAAATTATTATATCTCAATTCAATAAACTTTTAATTCAGAAATAAACAGTTACTACAGGAAGAAAACTGATACCTACATGAAAGAAACTGATAACTACAGAAACAAAAATGACACCTACAAAAAACAAACTGATACCTTCAAAAATTATTACATAGTGTGCTAGTACATCTGCTAAATATTTTAATTCACAGCATACTATATGCTTGTACCATTATCTCTGAAATTCAAATTTTTGTATTAATTATAAACCTGTTAATACAACAAATGCAAATTGATATTAATATTACATTTTGGTTTCAACAAGCTTGACTGTGGGATATTTGTAATGATATTCATCATTTCACTAAACAGAAGCAGGATACCAATAAAAATTGAAAACAAAGAAGTATTATCAACAAGAGCAAGGATTGCACATGCAATATTAACAGATGATGAACACTGCTGGAGTTTATCGAAATACATGTCAAGCCTAGAAGAACAAAGAAAAGAAAAGAACTGAATTCCCATTGCGTTATTTCACTATTAAATTTGGCGCCTGAAAAGTAATGTTGTTCTGTTGCAATGTGTACTTCTGAAGTAATGTTGTTCTGTTGAAATGTGTACTTGTGAAGTAATGATGTTCTGTTGCAATTTCATTCCTATGAAGTAACGTTGTTCTGTTGTTAAAACAATGCTGCTTTTACTTGTAAAAACAATACTGATCTCCTGAAATGATATGCTATGGTTGATGTTCTTTTCTTTACCTATAGTTTATATTATAACAAGATTAACTAGTGTATGTTCTATCATCCAACTATGGATCCCACATAATATTATAAGTTTTATGATGCAACTATCAGTTGTATAATGATATTATGAAATTTCATATAATATTTCAAAACAAAACAGTAATTGGGCATCAGTTCTTATGACTTATAGTATCAGTTTTGTTAAAACTTACAGTCAACATACTTTAAGAAACAACAATAAGTGCATGTTTCAGGTTTTGCAAACACCAGATATCATTCTAATTATTTAGTATTACTGATGTCACTTTTAGCATGTATTATAATACACGAAACTGGTATTAACAACAAACTAAAACTGATAATAAAGCCGTTTATATCCAATCAACCAATCATTATCTCCAACAAAGATAACTAATACCAAAAATGTAAAGAATGATACCAGAACTTAAAAAAACTAATACGTGTAAAAGGTTATAAAAAATGCTACTGTGAAAAATGATACTATAAAAATGATAATGGTACCAAAACTTGTAAAAACAAACAACAGAACTGATACTGCAATTACAAATAACTGATACTATCATCTATACTAACATAGCTAAAATTAAAATCAATTTCATAATATGCTATACTAAATACAAATTAATAACAAAAGGTTCAATTACTATAGACCACCGAAACAACTCTCACATACACTTGTTACTCTGAACAAATTTAAAATTTAAAATCAAATCATATTCTCTTTGAAGCTTGACAATTACGTTTATTATGACCAAATTGCTTGCACTCGCCACATCTATTTTGCTTGTTATGAAAATATGAAAATCCTCCTTTGCGCTTTACTGATGGTTTACCAACGCCACGTTTCTCCTTTGGTGGCTTAATAACATCTTGAATGCTACCATCAACAATAGGCCTATCATAATTTGGAATAGGATTTATAGCATTGGCATAAGAACAACGATAAGCATCAATAGTGAAATAATTCTCAACAAAATCGTATACACACAACTTAGACTTGTTCATACACTTTATAGCATGAGCACAAGGAAATCCCGTAATTTTCCATTGGTTGCAACTACAAACCCGCTCCTTCAAATCAACACAATGAGAGTTTGGAGATTTCACTTCAAAAGCAAAATCATAAGATTTATATACATCCCATCCAAATTCTTCTTCAATCAATTCGTCTAAACGTAACTCTATAGAAGGACAAAGACTTGTTCTCCACAAACGACATTCTTCTCTTCTTCTAGCCATTTGTTCCATAATCTTAACACGAATACCATCTAAACACAAAGCAATAGGCAATGCTCATTCATTTAAAATCCAACTGTTAAAACTTTCTGCAACATTGGAACTATATTCACAATAACGTTTCCCTAGAAAAAATAAATCAACCCACTTATCAAATGGCTTATCCTTTAAAAAATTCACACCAGCAACACCACCAATTGACAAAACTTAGAATATGCTCCTTCAAATTCATATAGATTAGAAGCTCTAGAACACATTTTGAATAGATTAACGATAGCCACATTTGCATTTTTGGCTTTCACTGCTGAAAGAAGATTTTGCTCCATATGCAAATAGCAATAATTGTGATAATCTGAAGGAAAAACATCACGAACACCTGAAAGCAAACCTTGGTGCCGATCTGACATAAAAACTAAAGTACGCTCTTCTTGAAGCATTTGTTTTAAATGGTTCAAAAACCATGTCCAGTTATCCACATTTTCTACAGAAACTACACTCATAGCTAAAGGGAAGAAACCTGCAAATGCCAAAATAATTAGCAAAAAAAACTAAAAGTAATTACAACCATAAATATAAAACAATTCATAAAAAATCATACCGACAGTAATAAAACTGATACCTAAAACCTGAAATGACCATTATAAAAATATTGATAACCACAACATTATGCACATTAATCTTCATTTTAAAACAACAAAGAAACAAAAACTGACATATATTATGATACAAAGGAAATATCAATACTACATAACTATAAATGATACCATATATGAA
The DNA here is from genome assembly GCA_030765085.1 of Allium cepa. Lineage (NCBI taxonomy): Eukaryota > Viridiplantae > Streptophyta > Magnoliopsida > Asparagales > Amaryllidaceae > Allium > Allium cepa. Next base: position 440,608,639 of record CM060938.1, on the reverse strand, counting down.
CATAATTACTTGAAACTGATACTAACATTATACACAAATTGATACTAAACTCCTGTGTAGCAGTATAAAATTATTATACCAAATACAAACTTACAATTCAATACAATGAACATTCTGATACTAGAAACTTGCTACTTATAAACTACAATTCTTAAAACTGATACCAACATAAAACAAATTATGGTAAAAAATGTATATTAATGATTATGCCAAGTATTATGATCTCAATACAAATAACTCAAATCTGAAAACAAAGACATAGCTTGATCACCATTTTTGGCAGTAGCACCCATCAACACACCAGGACGTCCCTTCAAGTGAGTAGCATCTAAGAATATCATAGGACGACAAAACTTGAAACCAAGTAAACAAGCGCCAAAAGTAATAACCACCCTTTCAAATTCATTACTACAAGAATCAACATCCATATCAACATAACTATCTGGATTATATTTCTTCACTGCTTCCAAATACCAACTTAAATCATTATAAGACAAAGCATCATTACCATGCAACTCCATCAATGCAAGTTGTTTCCCATGATAAGCATAACCATAGGACAACTGAAAATTGTATTCTCTTTTAAAATCAAGTATAATATTCTTAGGCTTTTTACTTGGACAATCACAGATCTCGTCAATAATCATCGATTTAACAAACGAACTAGATATATGTGGATTATTCACATGTCTAAGACCAGCCCCACAAGAATGATCAGGAACCAAATTTCTCATAAAGAACCTTTTCAATTCTCCAGAATCACAGGAACCATGAACTTTGAACACAACCATCTTTATATGAAGAGCAAATCACAGTAACTCTTGTAGCATAATTCTTTAAAAAAAACTAATTCATACCCCTTTTGAAGTTGATATGCCATCAAAAACTCTCTAAAATGTTCAGCTCCTCCAAAACAAAAACCAAAAAAATCGAAAATGCTTAATGTTGACCCTCTCCTCAACATATCTTTTAAATAACTTTTACCATTAACAACAACATTTGAACAGACAGATACAGTAGAAGACAAAGAAGCATGAACATAGGATGAAGTTGAAATAGAAGCACCATCAACAATTTCTAATTTAGAATCCTTAACCTTAACAGTAAAACCAAAGAAAGAACTTTTCTTGTGTAACTGAAAACAAACTATGCTCTGAATATCAGAATCAGTGTCAACCATAATAACTTTGTCTTCAAGTACATAAGAAATCCGAATAGAAGAAGGAGTTAACTGAGACCAATATCGACATATCTCATTCTTCAAATCATACAACGAGCAATCAATAAACAACGAGTGCTAAAAGTGTTATTATTCAACACAAACAAACAAAGAAGGCTGTTATATCCACTGCCAAAAAAAAAAAGCATTAGTAAAAATATTTTCAATGTAGAACAGTAATTATTCAATCTAACAAAACTGACACCTACCATAGACAAAACTGATACCTACGTGCTGATAATTAAAAAATGATACTAAGAAAAAATAAAAATGAACCCAAGAAACTGAACCTAAAATACGATAGTTTTCCACTCTGTCCCAACTTTAAACACTACCCAAGCAATGATACTTTTCCAATCATCTCAACATCAATGCAAGAAAATGTAATAAAAATTAAATGAAAAGCTAATTAGATGACAACACTGCATAAAGAAACGAATATAACAATAAAAAACCTGCTGCTACTTGCATAATTTTCCATTGACGAACAAATAATGAGAACAACAACACTGCATGTCATTCATAAAAATGAACACAATTAGAAATCACGGACAAATATTTTTAACTCGAATAGGAAAAAACATAATAATATAAGTATACCTAACAAAAACGAGATCACTGTACAAATATGAAAAGAACGAGATCAACAAACCCATGAAAGAAAAAATGATCGATGAAGCACAATTTTCATAAGGAGGAAATTGAAATAAACGAACAAAGTTGATCGATATTTTAATTGCGAGAAAGATATTTGATTGCGACTGAGAAAGTTGATCGAAAGAACGAAGAAGAATAAGCGCGCGAAATTGGGCTGGAAGGGAAAAACGATAATATGTCCTTTGGAGAAAAATATTAGTGGGCCGTCCTACATCCAAAAAAAGACCTAAAATGTGTCCTTGAGGAAAATTTCCTGTAATTCAGTAACTTAATTCTACAGACCTAATTTACTATCTTTTTTGGGAAGGAGTTTTCGTGTATTAAGTTTGATTTTAAGGACCTAGGCCTAATATTCACTAAATATAAATTTAGTTTTATTCTGATTTGGTTTTAATTTTATTCTTGATCAATTTGAGAATAATAAATATAATTAATTTACATTTTCATTTAATTTAAAATAAAAACTAAAAAAGTGAAAAACTACAACTTCATTAGTAAAAGTGAAAAACTACAACTTCATTAGTAAACATTGATAGGAAAATACAACATTTGTTAAAACTACATGAAAAACAAAAGCCTAAAACGGATAAAACAAGCTGAATTTTCACTACTGTACCCTTCTTCCCCACTACTATCTAAGTCCGTATTGTTTAGAGCTTTCCTTTTTTTCTATTACTTCTTTCCTTCTAAACTTTAAATAAATTGACTAAATCTACAATCACGCTTTTGATATCTATGCACAAGATTTGATCCGTCTCTTCTTTCTTTGATTTGAGTAATCTCTTCATCATCTCTTCCTTTTCAGTTGTATTGACCGGTCATTATACAAAAATCCGATCATATCTCTCTTGTGACTCGGATACTAATGAATCAGCTCTGGAAGCTTTGCTTGTCTTTACCAGCTTTCACTGCTGGAGGTCCGACAAAATCTTCGTCAGTTTCAAGACTAGAGTCATTCAAAGACATATCATCACTTGCTTTAGATTCGCTGGGATTTAAATGTAGGCAATTTTCTTTTTTCCAAAGGTGTTTTGTAACACTCCAAGAAATACACTTGACGACTTTCACTTCTGGTGTTAAATTAGTAGGCCATATCATGCATGTACTTGTAAAATATGGAATTTTCAAGTTGTTTTCTAATGCCCAAACTTGTTTAAAAGATATTTCTGGCCTTTCTCCAAAAAAGAAAAAAAATAAATAATAAATATATAAGCAAGCTGAGTATTAAAATAAACTTAAATTATATAGTTAAAAAACAAAATAATTTTCTTCCATGCTACTTGAATTGGCTTTGATTAATCTTGTAATCTGGACTCGAAGCATTAAGGGTTTTATATTTTCCAATTTTTTTTAATAAAAGTAGTACTTTATTCAAACATAACACTCATTTTGATGTCTCGAGAGATCGATCTCAATATCTCTAGTACCATAATTCGAAGTGTGTCATCATTTGCGACTTGAGCAAATGATCCTTAACGACTTGAAGCATTGAGTTTGACAGTCAATTTTTCTCCTACGATTCTTTAACAATGAGAGAGATCTGTTTCTTTTAGGATATTTTTTACTTTAATTATACATGATTTTTTCCTTAGAACGTTTCAACACTTTAACCTTTTCCATGGGTTGAACCGATGGAAAAGTGAAGCTAAATGAAACATAAATTATAATCTTCTTCTTCCACCCAACTGCCACTTGAGTAAAATTCAACATCTTGTGATCCCCGTTTAGTAACATTTTCAACAAATTTAAGAGGAGTTTTTAATGAAGCTGTGTTTGAATTGTCTTATCTTGATATCCATAAAGATAAATGGAAATTAGGTAATCTTAAAAAAAGAACTTATTTTTGGTTGGAAAAATCTATTGTATGTTTCTTTTTGATCATAAATGATGGAACCATCCATTGAGATATTCAAAAATGATAGGTTTGAAAGTGTTATACGAAATGAAATGACACAATTACACACACACACATGCATATTTCGAAATAAAGGAAAAATATTTTGTATATTCATATAAACAAAAAAAGTAATAAAAAATGGGTATTAAAGAAAATACAAGAATAAATAATCTTTAATACAAAGTATAAATAAGATGAAATTTGACAACTTCCATATATTTAATCCCTTCACCTACAAAGAAAATAATAACATCGATTTCATTTATCATTCCATCAATTATATGTCTATCAAAAAAACTAAACTAGTTGATTCTCTTGCATTTCCAATAAAAATCTTAGTATAAAAAAATGTATAACTTTGATTATATGATCAGTTATATGTCACATTTTTTATTAGGTTAAATAAAATTATAATGCAGCTCTTCTTCACAAATGAGTTAACTAGGCTCAAATTTTGGAGATGAATGAATATAATATAAAATGGATGCTATAAAGAATCCAAAAAAGATTATATTTACTGAAAAAATTTGAAATTTCTAAAAAATAATAAAAGTCCGAAGGCTCATTTTGATGGAAAGTATTTATGGATGTAGTTAACCACTTTGACAACAGATCATGGTCATGTCCACCAAATCAATTCTGATTGATCTAATCAATAAAGTAAATAATACCAATGTAAGCATGGGCAATAACATAATATTATCTGACTTGCGAGGATAGGTGTAATTAATTTATTTCTAAAGTAATCACCAAACAATCGTATTCAATTTTGAAAAAAAATTCTTTTAGTTTGATATGTGTTTTTGAAAAAAGAAGAAGTTAGTATTCAATGTGGAAAACGATAATTTTTTTATTCAAGCACTAATTTTCCTTATAAAGATATTGAATTAAAAGAACCATTTCTAGCACTACTATAATTTTGAAAATAAATAAGCAAATGTTCATCAAAATTAAGTAAAAACATTTGAAATGCATAAAATAAAACAAAATCTTGATGTAAATTGGTTATTGCGAAAATTGGTGAACACAACCAACTATCATCAAAAATTTCGTCTTTCGACCAAAAACAAGCAAGGGTTGGAATACCACAAGGAGAAATTATACCTAACAAAAAAACTAATTCTTGTAATCAGAATATATTTTGTTAACCCTTCCACAACAATCATATATGGATTTTTATTTGGTGAAAATTCAACAATGAATTCCATTAAATGAATAGTGGAGCATGTTCCTAAAAATAACAAAGCTTTCGAATAAATACCAATGATAAAATAAATGCAACACTCCTACAAGGACCTATACCCAGAGCTAAAAAAATAATAAAGCTTTCAAATAGGCATGAGTAGCCGTGTAACAATTAACCGTGTAACAATCCTTCTTACTTCGTCTCGATCCAGTCTAAAAATGGAACTGACATTGCAGACCCCGATGGTGGATCATTTTAAATAAATTGAAAAATATAACGTAAAGCTATCTACAATATACTATGCTTTCTGAAACTCTCAGGGAAAGAAATAAAATAAAATCATAATTAGTAGTACAATCTCAGACAAATATAACAATACACAATCAATTAAATTTAAACTACAAGATCTCTCTCTTGCTATACTGTAAATGGGATTAAGATAATGTCTAGGAATAAATAAAATAAAAATAGTAGATTGGACCCAAAAAAATGCACGTCTCCATGCACACCATCGCGCCTCCAAGTCATCGCCAGTCCTTTCTATAAATCTATCAAAGTATAAATAAAAAGAAGGAAATAATAGAGAGGGCCAAACATACGTCTGATCAGTGAAACACATCATATAAGTATAGTATTGATAAGCTAGTAAAACAATACTTATGCTCGAAAAACATACCTTAACCTGAGTCATTTGGACCCCATAAGTCAGCTAAACAAAATATAATACATAGTGACAACAAATGATAAGATCTCACTAAATCTAACCCATATCTAACCATATGGACACAATCGAGCCTAGATCCCCAACTCACATGCAACTCACCATCAAAGATCTACATGTCTCATCCCACTATTGTCAAATCATTACGTGTCTGAGTCCGCTATCGCAAAATTTGTGTACATTATTGAGCTCAAAGTCCCAACTCGTGTACCGCTACCTACGACATTATTGGGATCAAAATCCCAACTCGTCGCCGCTAGATGTCACTGGCCCCATCAAAGTGCACCTGACGCCTATCATATACCACAATATTGAGCTCGATGTCTCAACTATTGTGGCTTACATATGATGTGTCATGAAAATTGCACGTAACTATTGAGGCCAAGTCCAAGCAAGAAATTCGCCTAACGGTCAACATCACTATTGGGATCAAGCCCAAAATTCACGGTCGCCCTACCATTTACGTAGCAAGTGGTTCAAACCCCAATCGGTAAATATTAAGGTCATATCCAAGCTAAGCATTCACCTAACGGTCAACGATACTATTGGGACCAAGCCCAAAACTCGTAATCGCCCCCCGGTCACGAAGCTACTGGATCAATCCTAGATGTGTATAATGCACTTGTCCAAATAAGATAATTTTCAAAAGTATCTCAAAACACAACAAACAATATACCAAAACGTTCATCGTCTCGCTACGATCCCTATGAAACGAATCGCGTGTCAAATAGAGGAATCATGTGAGAGTTATAAGCGTCTGAAGTTAAGGGCATTTTCGTGGTTATTTAAATAATTTATTTATATTTTTCGGCCACTACAGTGGAGGCCTACATCATGAACGAACTATGAACGCAGCGCCGACCTGCTTCTCTCGCCCATTACCGTCGCTATAGTCCCCTAGAAGATGATTGGCCACCACCACTATACTTCCCAAGCCTCCAACGACATGACGCCTAGCTCCGCCCCCTTCTTCGCACCTGAGTTCACCTCCATGGATCATTGACCATGATTTCTAGCCCGTTTTCCTCCAATTCGAGCAATCCTTGACCGCAATCGCCCAATCAGACACCAGTTTCGGCATCTACTCCGCCTTTCCTTCATATCTCAGTCCCTGATCTTAATATAGTCAATATTTTACCGTTGGTTCGACACAAACAGTCTACGTTTTTTGAAGTTCGACATGTTTTCTAATCAATCCATACACCCAATCGACAAATTAATAGCACCAATGGATTTTCGTCATCGAGAACTACAGTTTTGATATATAATATGTCTTCTTTGGAACATTAGTAGATTTCGTACTTTTATTAGAAGTAGATTAACGTTCGCTAATTACAACTGATAAAAAATTAGACCTTTAACCATCTAGCCATGGCATACTTCATTCCATTCAGGTACATGCAAAAAATTAGTTTTTAATTATTAATTACGTTATTTATTATCTAGTTTAAGATCATAAGAGGTGAATTACAAAGTTCTACAAATATATACACAAATATGATAAATCTCACTCACTGATTAGATGTGCATCTTCTCCGATTTTGATGTAGATCCTTCCTCTTCTTTGCTGTTTAGAATTTCCATGCGTTCAAACCATAAATCTCTCGATAGCTTCTAATTATTTGCATAGCTCTTTTCGTATTGGTCGATTTCATATATTAATACATTTAATTTGGATTTGATTTGGTAGATTAGGAATTGATTTGGAGAATTTATAATTAATTTAGGGATTAAGATTTTAGAAGTGGAGGTAATATTTTTCCCGCTAAAGAAATAGGGGTAAGGATTTTTTATAGGCCGAAAATAATAATACCTATGCTATATTTTCGAACCAATATATTATGAAAATACCATTGGGTTTGACTTCTTATGATTTCTAGCCTGTTTAACCAAATTCGGCAAATTATATATATTTTCTAACTATAAATGACATTTTGTATGCAATGGAATATGTCTCGTAGTCTAATTCTAGCTACTCTAGAAATCTACCATTTTATCCTTTATGTTAGAATTACAATTTTACCATTTTAATTTAATTATGTAATTTCGTAAAATTATGGGTTGTTACAGCCCGAATGGAATAAAGCAGCCCTATACGAAGTTATACTTAGAGCTAACATAATGTAACCCATTTGTGACATCCCGAAAATTTGGGGCAATATCAATTTAATAATCTACATTAAAAATTAAATTGATTTAATAATATTTGTTAATAATAATTTGAATTGATTTAATAATCTTCTTTTAAATAAATAATTAACTGATAATTTATCTTTTAAAAGCTAATTTAAATTGTTTCTATTTATAATGTATATATGTATATATTGGTATATATTATAAATAGATAAGCTCTGTTTTAAATTTAATAGATAAAGCTATGTTTTCTAATTTTATTATTTTTGATAATTTGGAAATATTGTATTGAATAAATAATAATATGATTTTAAAAATACTCAAGATAAATTTAATTTGTTTAAAAATAAATTCTAGCTTAGGTTTAAATTTAAATAAAAAGATTGTTTTGTTCTTTTTAATTTAGCTTTATAAAATAAGTAAATTATATTTTGAAGAAATTGTTTCTTTTATAAATTATTTTGATTTAATAATGAGCTATATTAATAATGTAAATCTTTACAATGGATTTAAATAAATAAGAATTATTATTTTAAACTTATATACACATATTTTGGAAAGCTATGATTTAAAATAAAATCTTTCAATAATGTTTAAAAAATTAAACAAAACTTTATACATATGAAACATAAGTGTAAAACCAAGTATACGTTATAAAATAAGTCTGAATACATAAACTTATGAAATTGTGATATTAACATAAGGTTAAGAAACAATAAGTAACTAAAGTAATAAACCAAACAAATGACTAATTTTTTTATATAATATGAATGTAAACTGGTAAAATGCAAAATAAAATATCTGAACATAAAGTACATAAACAAAAGTAAAATTAAGCATAGGGTACTTATGCATTTAATGCCTCTATCTCTAAGTAACAAACAAGTCAGTTCAATTGTTTTTAATAATCATCTCAGCCTCCAAATCTCTGATCAAAGGAAAATGAAAAAAAATATATGATGCAGGCAAGAAAAGAATGCAAAACAAAGCAAAAAAATAAAATAAAATAAGGCAGGTAAGAAATAAACAAAGTAAGAAAAAGCAAATATCTAAATATAAAATAGGTCTGTAGCTTGTAGGTTAAGATTCAAACAAGAATAAACATCAAGTATAAAACAAAATATAGTATGCAGGTTAGAGAAGGGAAGTGGAAAACTAAGTAAAATATCTATATATAAGAAATGATTAAATTAGCTAAGTAGGAAACATAGAGTACATTAACAATTAATGCTTACATTTGCTCAGCACAAACTTATGTCTATTCGAAATTGTTCAAAAATCCTTTCAGCCACCATTTTGGAAAAAAAAAATCTGTCTGATAAAACAAAATTAAGCAGTGTACCAGGCATATATGCAAACCCAGATAACACCTACCCTATACCAAACTTATCTTTATATATATACATCTCTACTTATTCTGTTTGTTCCAAAAATATATAAACTATCAACCTAAACAAAATCAAACAGCCTGTGATCATCTAGGAAAAACATCTTTTCTCTTCTCAATAATCCAGGGTGTTCTGTTCATTCTCAAAAGCTAAAAGGTGAGTAACTTAAATTTTTAAATACTTAAGTATATATGTTGCTTAATTATGATCTGATATGTGCATATATCTTAATGAATTCCTGTGTATATGTGTTACTGCATGTATGTGTGGTGACATCCTGTAATCACCTCTGTTTTAATGGGTAGTAACATCAAAATTGAATGGTTTAAATATATATTTGTTCTGTTGCAAAATTTTCTCTGAAATTCAGTTGTATTGCTCTGTGTTAAGTATGAGTACTGTAATGAGTATCTCTGGGTTCTATCTGCCTTTAGTTCCAGGTTTAAAATCCTTAACAAAATTTCATTTTTTGTTCTTAATTCAAGCTTTAACAAGACATAAGTTTGACATAATATGCTGGTATTAATAGAGACTTGAATTTAAATATTGTTTAAGGGTAAAACAATGGTATTAGTTCTGGGAAATATAATACTACAGTAGAAACTAAAATAAGTTAAACCTCAATGATTTTAGTTCATGAATTCAGGGTTATGAATCAAATACACATACCATAATATGATTTTTAAAATTTATATTATGATTTCCAGTCAAGTGATTTAGGTGCAGTTTGTCTTTGTTCAAATGTTGGTTTTTGGGTGATTATTGGTGTTCTATGCGACTGTAGGTGGTCGGATTGTGTGAGGAGGTGGAGGAGCTTACCAGGGTGTGGGGAAAAATGCATGGTGATTGGTCAGAGCACGGTGGCGATGGTGGAAGTGGTTTGTAGTTTGCAACCCTAATTTGTATGGTGATCGAACTTTTGATCACGGTGACTTCTACCGTGCATCGAGTTGCACGAGGTCTCGAGAGGTGGTAGATTGGTCGAAGGCGAGTCCATGGACGGAGTTGTTGACCATCAGGTGGTCGGGGTTGGCAGAATGAGGTGATGACAGGTTTGGGTAGGGGGATGTTATGTTTTTTCCAGGTTCTGTTTTGTTGCTCACTTTTGATCTGAGTCGTGGCAATGGATTTTAGGGGTCGTGGTAGTGTCGGGTGGTAGTCAGCGTCGGGGTGAAGCTCGTGTGGGTGGCCGGAGGTGACTGGGGCCACGGTGCACGTGCACCGTGCCCAGTGAAGTGCTGAAGCATTTGGGGGCGGTGCAGGGTTTTTGGCCTTGGGACGTACTCGAGTTATTCGAGCATGAGACTCGAAGCAGGGCAATATTTGACCCAAGCATTCTTGCTCTGGTCTCGGGTTGGATAGTCTTGCTACAGGTAGCATAAAACTGCCTGTAGTTTTAAATTTAAACTAAATTGAAAAGCAAATTAAATTGTAAGCTAGTTATAACCAAAGTTAAAACTAGTGTGATGTTAGATTCAAATGAAAGTCAGATCCAGATTGGAGTTTGAATTCAAATCTTGTATTTCTGAATTCATTTTTGAAATGAACTAAGTGTTAAAAGGTTTGAAGTTGGGTTTCAGGTTTAAAACCTGACAGAATTTAAAACCTGAAATATATGATTTAAACAATGATTTAAATCCTACGGTTAAATTCAGTTTTGAATATCTATTGAATCTTAAGGTTTTAAAATAGATTTGGATTTGAAAAATCAAGTTTTTAATTCAAGTTGTTGAAGGGAAGTTTAAATCCAAGTTTTTTTAAATCAAAGGTAAAATTGATGGATTCAAGTTTACTTCGAATTCAAATCTGTGGGTTTAAATCAGTTTATAAAATATGAATATCTTTGGAAATTTAAATTTAAATAAAGATTCAAACAGTTGAATTTAAAGGCCTTTCTTATATAAGTTTCATATGTACGTAATTAATGTTATTTATAAGATTATAAGTTGAATTTAAATTTGATTAATGTTTAATAAATAATACTTTTGAATCTTAAATTCCAAATGGAATTCGAATTTAAAATTTTGGAAGGTAAAGTTCTAACACACTTAAATATTAATGAAGTCATTAGTAAAGAAATAAATTATCTTAGGAATAACTAAGATATTAAAATGATTTAATGAATAAGTTAATTAATGAATGACTTATGTATTTAATTTATAAATTAATAATTTAGATTAATTTATAATTAGGAATAAATTAAGAAATAAATTTAGAAATGTAATTATGATAATTAACTAAAGAATTATTAATTAATTAATATATGTGATTAATTTTGATAATTAATCGGATTAATTAGATAATCTATTTTAAATTGTTAAATGTAATTACTTGATAAAAGTAATTAGGAGATTAATTACTTATTGTAATTAATTTGATAAAATGATTAATTTAAGTTAATTAATTTAGGTTAATTAATTTAAGGAAATCATTCGGGGAATTGATAAGAGTAATTACTTAGTGTATTCAATGGAGCATAATTACTTAAGAAAGTAATTAATGTTAATTACTGGATGTAATCAGTGAAAAATGATGTGTTAATAAAGTAATTTGGATAATTACTTTTGTAATAAATCAAGGGATTAATTAATGGAGATATTATGGGATAATTAATTTATTAGTATGAGTAATTAAGGGTAGTTAATTACTTATTGATATTAATTAAGGTGATTAATAATTGTGTTTAATTAAAGATTAATCGCTTAATGTAATTAAGTTAAATAAAGTAATTAAATTTAAATCTGAATTAGAGATCATTAATTAATATAATTAATGATGTAATTGAGAATTGGTTAATTAAGAAATAATGAATAATGTAGCGATTAATTTATATAGTTAATTAAGGATAAATGTAATTAATCATATGTAATTAATAAATGAAGTAATTAAATGTTTATTACTATAAATGATTTAGGATAATTAATTTGTGCAATTAATTAAAGACTAATTACCTATTGTAATTAGAGATGATTAATCAAAGGTATTTTAGTCAAGATAAATATCTAGAGGATAATTAATTAATTTGATTTATAATTGATTAATGGTTATATAAGCATGATTTATAGATGTAGTAATTAATTTAATTTAATTTAAATTAATTAGAGATAGAAGTAGTTAATTTAATTCATTTTAAATTAATTACAAATGGTTTGATTATAAATCATTGCTTATGGATGAATGATATTGATATTTCATTTAATGATTGTGATCTCAGATATGAGATAAATAATATCTATGTGATATGGATGTTGGTTTAAGTATGATAATACTTATTATCTGTTTGGATGATAATATTGACTATCTGTTTATGATGATGATGTGATTATCTACCGTGATATTGTGAATTATCTACCTGTGTGTATATTGATTATATTGAATTAAACCGTTAAGACTAAATAGACAACTTGACCTTAAAAGATACGTTTTGGATTTCGATGAGACCGGTATCGGTTTTCCTTATTTGTAACATCCGAAAACCACATCGATTCCAAATTAACAATAGGTCGTGAATCTGAAGTGAAGATTCAGAATGCAAAGGTTATCGTCGTTAACTCTGAGGGTGATTCCAAAATGAGTGTAACGAGATAATGCCTTCGGTTTCGTTCGAACCCGGAACGAACTTGTATGGATTGAATGCTTTCAACACATCGTCAGGTGGGCGATGAGCATTCTAAGAAATGTATTTTCTAAAGGTAATCGTAGCCTCAAGCCTCATCAACCGGGAATGGCTAAAACAGGGGAGGTGCAGCAAGGTTAGGTGGGTCATGCCCAAGCAGGACAAGGATATTCCCCTGTCTAGATATCCCTTTATTTCGGCTTAGTGGGCAGTAGCGACGACTATCTACGGGGTTATCTTGTTCGGGACTGTTCAGTAAGGAATGGTTTCGGTCTTGTGTTGCAGGGGGTCGGGAGTGATCCTCTGTACGTTGATCTAGGCTACGTACTGTGACGGGCGGTACCCCAGTAACCCTGCCGTTGTATGGAATCCACAATCCAATAAGTGCCAACGGTTTTGATTGTATTACCCACTTTTGTGGCTAGTAGCTGGAATTTAATCATGTAACAATTTCGGGTATTTTCTATTTACTTGAAAACCCTAGGCCTATTATAATATCACAGAATTTCCTATCAAATGTTTTGGTTAGCGTAAGGTAAAAACTTACCCATGTTTATGTGTGAGGAGTCTTACGTGATACCTTTTATTTCAAAAGGATTTTTAAAATTAAGCAACTTTACCCTGTTACTCACACCAGACCCATGTCTGACCCGGAGTTTATTTTTGTTTTCATAAACTCTAGGGTACCCAAATTTTTACGGGTAGTCAAGGGATTCAGGTTGGCTTTGACGAATTCTGGAGGAGCAATGGTGCAGGAGGCTTCAGCGTAGTAGATATACATATAGTTCTGCTGTGTTGATATCTCTGTGTTGTTTTGTGTATTGAGTTGTATAACTAGACAGGTGTTTATAACTGTCTAGTATGTGATGTATTGACTGTATAACTCTGATTGATGTTGTATATTATGTAAACACTTATGTGATTATTATAATTTTATTCGTTCCGCTGTGAGATTCTGATGTTGTTGTTCTTTCTTCTCTATCTTTTCTATTTTCTCACCCCTTTCTTTCTTCGAGACCAAGCATCTTCCTAGGCGTAGGAAGCCGGGACGTCACACCATTGATACGGTAGAATAAGCTAAACATCTTTTAATATCTCTTTGAGCAAGTGTCAAATTTTCTTCTAATAATACTATTGGTACACCTATTAAGGAAATAAGATTCAGTATGTAAGATATGGCTATGAAAAGGGAAAAAAGACAAGCTACAGGAAAAATTCCTACCGCTACCATAATAACAGAATGTATAAGAACCGAAATGGTAGTGACTCTAAGTAACCATATGTGAAAGGGAAATTATGTTGACTTAACAGCTACGCCAAGGAATAAAAAAGAAGCACAAAGAGCAATGAATAAAGAATCTACTTCGAATTAATATAGCAACTATTTCAAATAAATCTTGAAAGTTTAAAATTATTATTATCCAATAAAATCCTAAATTTCCTAATAATAAACAAATTCCCATACGATTGGTTACAAAAACTTTACGACATTCACTTGCCGGTAATTGGTCATGTGAACCAAAAACCTATTTAAAAATAGCAATACATTCGTACAAGTTCTAAACAAAGAATTTAATATGCTATGACCAACTAATCTCAACATAGAAATATTAAATAAAACATCATGTAATCAAAAATATATCAAATATCCTCGATCTTGAACTATAAATAAGAACCATGATTCCAACAATAGTAATTACTGTAGGATCGATTTCAACCTAGAGGGAGGATGAATAGGGTGATACTATTAATTATAAAAATTTAATGCGGAAGTTTATACGAATTATTTCAACATAGATATATCAAAATAATAGCAGCACAGATAATAGCAGAATAATAAATGCAAAAATAGAACGACACAGAATTTACCTAGCTTCGGCAAAACCCTGCCTACTTGCTGCCCCAAGGTTTCTACTAGAGATCAAGCAGTCAGACGTTTACACACGTAAACTCACGACACCCGCTATCGACTAGCCTTAACTCTATGCTCAAAACCCTATCACGACTCAACCACTAAGTTGCGAATTCTCGAACTACACCACCGTAGTTCGTCCCCTAGTCACACGACTAGAAATTGCAATTGTTTAAACGGAAAATACAAGTTAAAAACAATTAGAAACTCAAAACCCTAATTTTTAAATGTTAAGCCCAATAAAAATGTAAAGAAGCTGGCCCATAAATGTGAATCCCCTTTATACTATCTTGTGTAATTCTTTGGCCCGTCCTTCTCCTTTGTGAAAAATGTTAGCTCCTCGTTCGTTCCAAAAAAATTAGGGCTTTTTGAAAAATTGAAGCTGCCGTCTTCAGTTGCTCGATCAAATGAAGATTTCACGTTGCTTGCTCTGTTGATCGACCATCTCTTGATATGCTTTCAGCTTCTTCAAAATTGTCGAGCTTGATTGTTTAAAAAATGGTTTTGAGTTTTGCTGTTCCGATATGCTTATGCTCGACTTTGATTCGAGTTGAATAATTATTGTTCTCTGTTGCTTGAACTCGAATGAATATTGCCGATGATGTTTTAGGGTTTTATATAGGAATCGAATTCCTTATTTTTCGTTCGTATATTCTCATTGAAATCATCTGATAATTTTTGGTTTGCCGCTCGATATTGTTTAGACGCTGATGATTATTTTTGACTTTGTCACTTTGTATATTTTTATGTTACGTGGTTCTCTTGGCTTTGAATGATTTCTTGATTGCCACAGTTTCGACTTCATACTGTAAATAAACCTTGGCCACTTTGATTTGAACTTAGTTGACTTTGTGCATTTCTTGTTGCCTTGGTCATCAAGGCACTGACATTACTTTGATTTTGCTAGTGACGATGTTGACTTATTTCAACCGGTGATTTGAATTTGTTTCTTATGACTTGGTTCTAATTTTTGTGCACTGACTTCGGCTTCTCTGTCTTTGTTTGTTTTGAAATTCCTGATGTGTTTTGACTTTATTAAAAAAAACTGTTGTCTGCATTGAACTTGCACCATGTCATCATTTGTACACATATATGTATGTGATGTCTCGGTTGCTCATGGTAGTATGCTTTACTTGGTTTTGTACCGTCTGCACTTGATTCTTCTGATCTTCAACGATGATGTTTTGAGTCATATGCATTTGAGTATGTTGCAGTCTTCATGTTTTTATTGTGTCAACTCTGTATATATGTATGGTCTGCAATTTGATTCATTCTAGCAAGTTCACATTTTACTGGTTCATTGTTTTCATACTTCATGTGGTCTGGTCTTAAGAGCTGGTTCATTTATCTAGCTTGAGTTGCTTTGAGTTTGGTCTCTGGACACTGATTTTTCATTTGAACTCATGTGCACCGATGTTGAGTTGTTTCTCTGTTGCATACCTGTGCACATTGTGGTCTGGTATCACTAGCTTCGAGTTGCTTTGAGCATTTGTGTTATGTTGTAACTTGTTGTATTGAGTTGCGCCCTCTGTTGTATTGTGTTGTTTCTTCGAATCAGTGTCTTTACTGCAATCATATTGTCACTGTATGTTGTGTATGTTCTTTGTTTCACTGGTGCATGTGCTTATGCAGTCTGGTTTCATTTTGGTTTGATAATTGCCTTGCTGTTGCCTCTGATTTTACTAAACTTTGAAAGTCTTGACTCATGTGCATTCATGTGTACATTGGTTCGGTTGGATATTGAATTTGATCAATTCATGTTATACATTGCAGACATAGTGCCTGTGGTCTTCATTGCACTGTCCATTGATATATTATTTTCTGTTGTGGCTTTGGATATTGGACTTGCACTTGGTTTTGTATATTTGTGACCGCATTGGTTAAGACTTGGTCTTGCATTGACCACTGAGTTCATACTAGTCGAGTTGGACCAGTTCATTGTATTCATGTGAACTTCATTGTTTTGTTTTGATCTGGTTCATGTATATGCGATATGCTCCATTTGTATATCCACTTGAGTCTGGTTCACTTTGAATTTCATGTTGATTTTTGACATCGCACCTGAGTTGAATCCAGCTTATAGCTTGGGTTTGACCATGTGTTGATATCGTGACTTAATATTTGTATTTCACTTGAGTTGAACTCGGCTTTTAATTTGGGTTGGACCTTGTTCTCACCTATCCCTGTAATTTTATCAAGTGTATATCGGTGTGCACGGCCTTATGGCATATACAGTAATACACTGTGCATGTCACAAGCTATTCGTGTACGATGAATTCAAATTTAAGTAATGACGAACAACCCAAATAACGGAGGCAAATATTATTTTCAAAAACCACATTTTATTTTATGTTGCAAAAATATTTCCTTTTCAATTTTACTGCATCAGTATTTATTTTTGCAGATTGATCAGATGATGGATTCACTCTGGAACAAAGTTGAAGATAAATACGAGTGAATGAGCGATATGTAGTGAGGTGTATATGTAAGTTAGAAATTATGATGCAATCGGAATTGCATTGTCATTGAATTTTTTTATATATAGTGAGAGTTTAAATTTGTACTATTCAAAATTGTAATAAATATTTGTTTGAATAAATATCTGTTTGAATTTAAATACTGTGTTATTTATTTTATTCAGCAAGTATTTGTTTAATTATGTGAAAAATAAAATAGTACATTAACAAATACATTTAAATGAATATATATATATATATATATATATATTTATTATCAACAAACAAAAATCATATACTCACATTTTCAATAATCTCCTCCTTTTGATGATAACAAACATGTATTTAAGATTTTGAATTTTTTTAAATTTATTCGATCATTCAATTTGCTCCCCCTATTTGAATGCTCCCTCTCTACACAAAGCTCCCACTTCATATGTGCATATAAATAAAAATATATGCAAATAAGGCTAGATGCAAATGGAAAATATTTGACCTTTATTTATCAAAATCCTAACTTTTCTCTCCCCCTTTTGTTATTAGCAAAAGAGTAATAATGTTAGAAAAATAGAGATAAAGTGATAGATATTAATACAACATTAAAACTCAATCGAATATAAATATTAAATTTCAATAAAAAATCAAACAAAAATCATAAATACTCTGTTTGAAGCATATTCCACTTTAGAATGATAGGGATAATGTCATCATATAAAATCATATAGTTGTGTCTATTTGTGGTATATTTATATCGGGAATTTGAATATCTACTAACCATGCATAACCGTAAGGACTTTTAAATGAGATTAGTAGTATTTCAATTTTTTTTATAAAGAATTGAATTCAAGTATCTTCTAACCACACATAACTGTGAGGACTTTAAATGGAATTAGAATCAACTTGTCTATTTAATAAATCAATTTTAATATGCGTTCCATACATGCATAACCGTGAGGACATTTAAATGAGCATGGAAGCACATAATCAAAAATTCCAAGTAATTCATCCATGCATAACCGTGAGGACTTTTAAATGAGAGTGAATACTTTGGATTTATTTAAAAAAAATATAGAATGAAAAATGAATGATTCCTATTTAAAGCACCATATATTGACATACTATAATGGATTATGATGAGTGATAGTCGATAGAACTATGATAGAAATAGAAATGATCATGAAATTTTTACAAATAAAAAGTGTTTATTACTTTTGTTTAAATTTCTAAAGAAATTTACTAAATATACCATCTCGAGTTATAATATATGATTAATACAACACTCATCATTGTTTCAATCACCATTTATCTTTTCGATAACCAATAGGGAGTTAGATTAGCTAATGTAATCATTTAAACTCAAATTCAAAAATAATTATCAAATTCTCTAAAAGTGACTAATCTTAAATAAGGTCAAAAAATGATTTTCTAGAAGGAGTTTTATAAGAAAAATTCCGCTATTTGAAAATATTTGAAATGAAAAATATGCAGATATTTTCTTTGAAAAAACGATGCAATTACCAAATGTCTCAACATAAATCACATTCCACTAGTAATTTTTCTATCAACTAGATTACCAGTGTAATCTGCATCTGAATTTTTCTTTCGCTCAAAATTATCATTTGGTTAATGTTATAGACTAAACCATGAAGTTGCAACAAATTCTTGAAGACCTTTTTGAATGAAATTCTTTTTAATTTTAATTGAAGTCGTGCCAATAAACAAAATCGTGAATATAGAGTCAGCCGTAAAATAATCAAATGTATTATCATCATCCAATAAAACACTATCATTTATCAAAACTAATATATATGAAGTAGTTCAAAGACTCTATAATTTTTTACAGTGTTCTTGGCATATGAATATAATTGGCCAACAATTTTGAAAAAATCAGAATCATTATCAACATTCATTTCTTTATCACATTGCTGCAGATTATCACTTTTATTATATCGTTCAAAATAAATATATCATTACCTATTTTACCTTTGTCGATAATATTTCATTATTTCCCATTGTGATTCTGTCACCTTTATACTGGCTAAGGAACTTTGATTTGTCGCCCACTGTGTTTCTGGAACAGCTAGAATCTAGATAACACTGTTGTTGTTTCTTAGCATGCCACCACACCTACACGATAAAAGATTTTTGTGACCTATTTGTTTTTATAGGTTCATGGTTGTTAGTGGCAAATGATTTTAAAAAATAAGTTTGTGGAGAACCAAAACTATTTATATATGTTCCTTTTGGCACCAAGATTTGTTTAACTTTAAGGGATTTTATGTTTGTGCCTTTTGGAAGCCAAATTAGTATAGTTTTCACATGTTTGGGTCTATACCAACATTTGTTTTGATTGTGTCCAATTTTTCTACAAATTGTGCACTCAGATTTGACTTTATTAAATTTTCTTTTAACACGTTCAGATTGATTATATCCAAGTCCTTGTCTAACTGTATTAACAGTTTGTTTCCCCAATAGCATATTCAACGATCTTTCACTTTTGGAAAATTTTCCTAAAGTCGTTGACAGTTGTTAGACTTGTGTTTTGAGAGATTCATTTTCGTTTAATAATTGTGTGCACTTTTTAATAGAATTTTATCTTCTAGTATTTTCGCTTTCTTTCAAAATCAGAACTTCATTTTCAAGCGATTTAATTTTAATTTCTGATTTTTTAATTTCTTCTTCAAATGTTGGATACTTATTACACTTAGGGATCCTACTTTGATAGTTTTTAACTAATTGGTTAAGTTATTTATTTGATTCTATCAAAGTATCTCTTTGTGATTCATTTTTAGCTTATTTCTCCCTAAGTCTTTCAAAACAGTCATTTACTTCATGGAAATATATAAGTAATTCTGAGTGAGTAAGTTTTAATACCTCACTTGGCTCGTCATCTTCGCTATCAATTATATCATCTCGAAGGCACAGTTCTACTCCTTCACTCTCACTGCAAGTACTTTTACCATCATCACTTTTACTCCACATGGCTGTAAAACTTTTCCTTTTTGAATTCTTTTCTTGACCATGTTGAATTCGAGGATAATTGGACTTGACATGACCGAGTTTGTTGCATTTATGACAAATGATCCCGTGTTCTTCTGAGTTGTCCAGTGCTTTGATTATTTTGCTTTTCAATTGTTGATTTAGAGCTGGATTTCCGTATTTGTGGTTCCACTTTTTGAATCTCTTTATTAGTAGCCCCATCTCAACTGCTTCATCCTCATCGTCCTCATCACTACTGCTTTGTACCAATCCTATTCAACTCGTTTCTTTAACTGAGTTGATTGAGGATGATTTCTTATTGTTGTTGACTTTTGCACCATATATTGCATCAAAAGCATTCCAGATTTCCTGCGCATTTTCACAATGAGAGATAAAATTAAAATTATCTTGATTAATATGAGAATATAATATATACATAACAAGGGCATTAATTAAGATAATTTTCTCGTCTTTTATATCACACCCATTTTCAATATCATTCCAACATTTAACATTAACAGATTTTAAATAAAATTCCATTTTTAATTTCCAGTTCAAAAAATCCGTTCAATCAAAAACAGAAGGAATAATATTGGACCGACCCATAGTAAAAACATTATTAACAGAAGCCATTTTAAAAAATTCAAATATGTAAGAAAAATTGGTCTTTGAAAAATCAAACTTTTTAAAACAAAAATGGCTTTTGAACCTGGCTTTGATACCACTTATAGGATCGATTTCACCCTAGAGGGGGGGGGAGGGTTGAATAGGGTGATACTATTAATTATAAAAATTTAATGCGGAAGTTTATACAAAATTATTTCAACACAGATATATCAAAATAATAGCAACACAGATAATAGCAGAATAATAAATGCAGAAATAGAACGACACAGAATTTACCCAGCTTTGGCAAAACGTTGCCTACGTGCTGCCTCCAAGGTTTCACTAGAAATTAAGAAATCAGACGCTTGCACATGTAAACTCGCGACACCTGCTATCGACTTGCCTTGACTCTATGCTTAAAACCCTGTCACAACTCAGCCACTGAGTTGCGAATTCTCAAACTACACCACCGTAGTTCGTCTCCTAGTCACACGACTAGAAATTACAATTGTTTAAAAGGAAAATACAAGTTAAAAACAATTAAAAACTCAAAACCCTAATTTTTAAACGTTAAGCCCAATAAAAATGTAAAGAAGTCGGCCCATAAATGTGAATCCCCTTTATACTATCTTGTTTAATTCTTCGTCCCGTCCTTCTCCTTTGTGAAAAATGTTAGCCGCTCGTTCATTCCAAAAAAATTAGGGATTTTTGAAAAATTAAAGCTGTCGTCTTCAATTGCTCGATCAAATGAAGATTCCACATTGCTTGCTTTGTCGATCGACCGTCTCTTGATATGCTTTCGGCTTCTTTAAACTGTCGAGCTTGATTGTTTAAAAAATGGTATGTGATTTTTGCTTTTCTGATATGCTTATGCTCGACTTTGATTGAGTTGAATGATTATTGTTCTCTATTGCTTGAACTCGAATGAATATTGCCGATGATGTTTTAGGGTTTTATATAGGAATCAAATTCCTTATTTTTCGTTCGTATAATCTCATTGAAATCGTCTGATAATTTTTGGATTGCCGTTCGATATTGTTTGGATGCTGGTGATTATTTTTGACTTTGTCACTTCGTATATTTTTATGTTACGTGATTCTCACGGCTTTGAATGATTTCTCGATTGCCACGGTTTCGACTTGATATTGTAAATAAACTTCGACCACTTCGATTTGAACAGCAGTTGACTTTGTGCATTTCTTGTTGCCTTGGTCATCACAACACTGACATTACTTTGATTTTGCTGGTGACGATATTGATTTATTTCGACCGGTGATTTGAATTTGTTTCTTATGACTTGGTTCCAATTTTTGTGCGCTGACTTCGACTTCTCTGTCTTTGTTCTTTTTGAAATTCCTGATGTCTTTTGACTTTGTTAAAAAAAACCATTGTCTGTATTGAACTTGCACCGTGTCTTCATTTGTACACATATATGTATGATGTCTCGGTTGCTCATGGTAGTCTGCTTTACTTGGTTTTGTACTGTTTGCACTTGATTCTTCTCATCTTCAACGATGATGTTTTGAGTCATGTGAATTTGAGTATGTTGCAGTCTTTATGTTTTTATTGTGTCAACTCTGTATATATGTATGGTTTGCACTTTGATTCATTCCAGCTAGTTCACATTTTACTGGTTTATTGTTTTCATACTTCATGTGGTCTGGACTTAAGAGATGGTTCATTTAGCTAGCTCGAGTTGCTTTGAGTCTGGTCTCTGGACATCTGATTTTTCATTCGAACTCATGTGCATGGATTGTGAGTTGTTTCTCTATTGCATACCTGTGCATATTTGTGATCTGGTATCACTGACTTCGAGTGAATGAGCGATATGTAGTGTGGTGTGTTTGTAAGTTAGAAATTGTGATGTAATCGAAATTGTAGTGTCATTGAATTTGTATATATGTATAGTGATAGTTCAAATTTATACTATTCAAAATTGTAGTAAATATTTGTTTGAATAAAATATCTGTTTGAATTTAAATACTATGTTATTTATTTTATTCGGCAAATATTTATTTAATTATGTGAAAACTAAAATAGCACATTAATAAATACATTTAAATGAATATATATATGTTTATTATCATCAAACAATAATCATATACTCACGTATTCAAAAATTAATATCAGTATAACATAAGCAAGAAGATTAATAAATGTCTGAACTCTAAAGAAAAATAAATATTGATAGTCCAAAACCATAGGTGTTGATAGATAAATTTTCCGTTTATTTATCGAATAGAAAAATTAACAGAAAATATCATAGCTATTGCTAGCATCAACACACTCGAAAAAGCCCACATATGTCAAAATTTTTTGTAAGAATAAGTAGAAGTATAAATCCAATTAAATAGTAGTAGGAAATGGAAGACAATGTATCACTTATGCATATTTATATGTATGTTCCATAAAAAACACAATTTTTCATTTTTTATAGTCTTTTCCAAATCACTTATTTTTATTGCTTTGGAAGAAAATAGAAAACAAATGAAAAAAGAACCAACATGAAACCTTAAATACTTTTATTTTACAATTTTTCGTACTTTTTTAAATATAATTTTTTTTTGAGAAAGTTATAAATTGTAGCTTAAATGGTTCATCCAAATAGCTTGATACAGGGTCATTTTTTAGATATTAAATTTTTAACTAGAATATTCATTTTTAAAATAGAAAAATATTATTTTATAAAAAAGAGAAGGAGAATATGATACTATTTTTTACCATTAGACTAGAATTGTATTATAGTAATATATAACCAAATAATATAATATAATAAGCAAAGAAAAAGTAAGCGAAAATAATAGTAGAATATGGATATACATATATATATTTTGCATTAATAAATCAACCAATTCTTCTAGTATTATTATTCATTATCTAATCTCTATTTTTTATGAAATCGATCGATTGGATTTCAATCCAATGAGATAATAAAATATTAGAAATCTTATATAAATACTTACTTCTTATATTCTAGAACTGAATAGAAAAGATGTAAAATGAAAATTCCATTTTTTAGCTATAAAAATGTCTTGTTTGACATATTAACTACTAGAATTTTTTTTTTTAAATTTCTTTCTTTTATTCTATTTCCCTACTTTATTATATTTGTAACACACATATACGTATATAAAAAATATACTTGTATTGTTTATAAAAGAAAAGATTATCGATGAAATTTAATATAATATAAAAAATGACTAAAACTAAAAAAATATCCATATTTATCAGTACACGTCTTTCACATACAACAATAAAAAGGAATGTAACACCCCATATTTTTCAGTGCCACAATATGGAAAATTAATCGAATAATTGGTTTTTTTTTAAAATGGTACTTTATATACAACATGTCACCAGACAACATATCACATGTCAATAAACGTTCGAATCACGCAACACAAATTTTGAACTTGTGACCTCTTGCACCAAAGCCGAATTACTTAACCATTGGGTCAATGGTGCTTGTCGAATATTTGATTATTTAAAATGCATTATGCGATAGTACCTAGGAATGAGAAGTGAATTTAATATGAAGGGTTGAGTGAATTAGTAAGAAAAGCTAGAAAGAGATTTTAATCCAAGCCTAAATTACTAACTCCTAACACTTCCAACCTTTCACTCATTCTCTCTCTCACTCGAAAACAAACAAAAAGAAAGAAAACCCGAGGAAGACGACCGCAGTTTAAAAAGGAAGAAGAAGAAAATCAAGTTAAAAGAAAGAGCTTCCATTACTAAGAAGAAAATAACACTTTTTAATCAAGTTTTACTAAGCTTAGGTGAATAACATTTCTCTTAATTTTCCAGATTCGTTTGAGTTAGGATTGCACGTAGTTATGGTATTTTGAATGATAAGGTACATGTTTAAGAAAGATAGAAAACATTTGTTCATGCTTGGGGATTTTGTGTTAATAAATTTTGACATGTTTAGGGTAAAATGAATTAAACATTCTTCATATCACTTGAAAATGATGTTTAGAATACTGATTTAAAGACGAAATTTTAGTTTATAATTTTCTAAAATTAATTTGATTTATTATGAATTTTCTAAATTGAGAAAATGCTTAATTTTGGGATTTAATTACTTAAAATATGAAAAACAATTATTTTGACCTGAAATTTTTATATGAGGTAAAATATATTTAATCAAATGTTTAGGATTTTTCACATGCCTTTTTGAATTGATACGAGTTATTTAGCAAAGGGAAGAATTAATTACTAATGGAAATTCAAATAATTAAGTTGTAAAGTAATTAACAATTCCTCAAAAGAAAACTGGAAATGCTTAGGTTGACAAATGATAATTTTACATATAACATGATCTGGTGTAAAATAATTATTTTGAATGATAATAAAATAGTTTACTATTCAATTACAAGATAACTATGTTAATATGCAATAGCTCTAAATATGTTAACATGCGATAACTTGTATAAGCATCAACACTTAATAGCCTAAAAAATGTTAACATATGATAGCTTATATAAGCCATGACACTCGATATCTTTTAAAATGTTAACGTGCAATAGCTTACATAAGCCTTGGCATTCGACATCTCTGAATATGTTAACGTGCGATAGCTTTGAATGGTAAACATGCGATAACTTAAGTGTTAACATGCGATAGCTTAAATTATCGACATGCGACAGCTTAAATTTTCAACATGTGATAACCTAAATGTTAACATGTGATAGCTTAAATTGTCAATATGCAATAACTAAAATTATCAACATATAGTAACTTAAATTGTCAACATGTGATAGCCTTAGTGTCAACATGCGAGTTTAAACTGTCAACATGCGATAGCTTTACAAAGTCAATATGCAATAGCCTTAATATGTTCTCGATAGCTTTTGGCACACGATGAAAGGTAAGAATGTGTATTTAAGTTAATTATTTGCAACTTGAATGAAACTCCAATCAATGGGAATAATGTAAATGTTACAAATTGGTTATAAAGTGAATATAGGAAAACAAATGTAAATATTGAATCAATTAATGAAATGATATATAATTAATGGTAATTGAGCAAAATCATTGTTATGTAAGTAACTGTAACATTTGGTTGTAAATAATAAACCTACTAATGTGACTAAATGTTAATGGTGACAAATTATTAGATGTTGCCCATTTATTTAACCCGTCAAATTAAATCGAAAATCAATAGTGATTAATTCCCTCAATTAGTGCAGTTAATGTAGGTTAAATCAATAACTGTAGAGTGTTAATTCAATAAAGTATAACCAATGTAAATTCTATTTCATATTATGATAATTGATTATTGAAAATAAAAATTTATAAATTTTTGGAATTTAAATTATAATAATTGGATTTATTGCAATTAAATGTAATTACGTATTAAATTAATGGGAATTTAGATGAAATTGTAAAATATTAATGTACTAAGGTATAAACTAATGATAATTATACCCATAAAATGATAATTGATGGAATGACAGGATGGAAGTCAAATAAATGGATTTATGGGGAATTTAATTTATAGTTATTGAATTTACTGATATTGAAATTAAACACTGTGATGGGTAAATTAATTAACTTTAAATTGATATCTAATTTTTTTAAAATTATTTTAATTGTTTAAGAAATCCAAAACGATAAGATTTGTAAATTATAGAATTGAAATTGAAAATTTAAATTAATTAATTTAATATTAATTTATTTATAATTAATGTGAAAATAGCCATTTTGGCTACTGGCTCCGATTTCGTCGAAACCAGTTTCATTGGATCCATAATATTGAATTATTACAGGATTTCAAGTTTCATATCGATCGAATCTGTCGTTTGATCGTATGCGCTTAAAACGCCTAGAAATTAATTTAATTGTAATCAATTTGAAATAAGCTAATTTTAGCATAACTTCTTCATACGATAGAATTAGGACTTGAAACCTGTTCCATTTAGTTTAAGACTATCGAAAACATTTATTTTGATATATGGGATGACCATTTTCGTTCTAGAGACAGGACAAGCTTTTCGTGTCGTTTATCGTTCAACGTGTAAATCAATATTGTCCATTCATTCTATTTTTTAGCTTTGCCTATAAATAGCCCGTTATAAGCCATAGCAACTTATTATTTTATTTGTCTATATTTATATGTATTTCTCATCTTCTCTTTCCAATGGCAGACAAACAAAACCCTATCTCCCAAATTTCAAATTCAATTTCAAAACTTAAACCCCTCAAACACTGTCGCATTACATATCGATACGAAGCTCTCGATGAGCGAAACTAAATCTGTAGTTGGTTTTTTGACTTGAGTCTCTATATGTGCTGAATTTGATGGTTTATTTACAGCTGTCCTTTGGTAGGAGCTTGACCGTACGGTGGATCTACGTCCTTTGGACGATCAGAGGGTACTGCTGCGTAGAGGGGGTCGTACGTCTTCGATCCAAGCAGGTATGTCACCCCGGAGGCGTCAAGATTTGCCATAAATTAGCAAGTAAAGGCGGCGGCGGCGGTTAGTTTTTGGTAAGGTAGAGCGGTCGCGAGGCCTAGTGAGGGTCAGCCCGAGGAGCAAGGGGTGGTGGCGTGGTCGGATGAAGTCAGTGACGGTCGTTGGCACGACAAAAATTGAGAAAAGGATGGTGGTGGCTCTAGGGTTCGATTGAGTTTTGGTGTTCGTGCGTGTGAAGGGAATCGTGCTGACATATTGGTGGGGTGGCGTATTCTTATTTGCATTTATTTATTTTATTAATTTCAATTTTAATTTGTTCTAACATACATAACTTTGGCATACGAGGTCCAATTTCGTGCATGGTTTGTTCCGTTAGGATCGTATCGAAATTCTGGACTTTTTGACACTTGTTTGGTCGAATTCTGAGACCTTTTGAATTTTGTACTTAAATTAGATTTTAATTCGAT
Organism: Allium cepa; assembly: GCA_030765085.1. Classification (NCBI taxonomy): domain Eukaryota; kingdom Viridiplantae; phylum Streptophyta; class Magnoliopsida; order Asparagales; family Amaryllidaceae; genus Allium; species Allium cepa. Next base: position 440,580,984 of record CM060938.1, on the reverse strand, counting down.
TTAAATTCAAAGGTGGGTGATTTGACTCACTCACAACTTCTAAAATTTCTTATGTTAGTTAAATTAAATTTATGATGTGATTATGAATATATTTATGGCTATTTGATATTTTTAAATTGCTATTCCTGTTAATATGAATTATTTTGAAGTAAGTTTTCAATATTATTGAATTTAAACTTGTCAGTTAAATACCTGTCATTGAGAATAATTTAATTGTTGATATTCATTGTTTGAATTGGATGATAATTATGATGGATGTTTGATTTTATTATTGGATGATAAGTTTGATTTATATATTATGATCACTCTGCAAGTCTCCTTAGTTATTGTTTAGAAAAATCACTATGGGTTGAAATGATATATACCCACACGATCTATAGATTAAGGAAAAGTCGTTATGGGTTGAAATGATAAATTCGAGCGATTTTATGGATTTTAATATTAAATTCGGGATTGCGGTTTGTAATGATATATAACCGTAAAATTTTAAATTGCGGATTGAAATGATAAACATCTGTATCACTTGACCCTAGGTAGAGAATTATGTACGCACACTAGATTGGTTAATTAAATGATTTTAAATCCATAATTTTTGGAATTCTGTTAAATGATATTTTGAAATAAGATTTGATTTATATAAATTTAATTATTATCAAAATTTCAAGTTTTATGGTGAAATTGGAATTGGTTTAAAGAAATTGTTAAAAGAACTTAATTGAAAATTTCAAAGTTGAATTTGGAATATAAGTGAAATTTATTAGAATTGAGTATTTAAATTGTTTGAAATATAAATTGATATTTCAAACACGGATTGAAATCAATATAAAATTTTATAATTTTATTGAGAGTTTTGAATTGAAAGATTGAAACTGGGTTTTATGATTTGGAAATGTGAAATGGTTCAGATATGTTGAAATGAAATAAATAGTTAGATTTATATAAAATCCAAATGCATATTTAATATAAACTATTTAAAAAATATATTATTTTAAAATTTCTAATTATTAAGATGTAACGACCCGTAAATTTCGATAATTAAATTTGTTAAATTAATAAGATTTCTGTAATTAAATTTTGAAAGAAATTAAAATTTTATAATTTATATTGAAGTAAATGTTAAGAATGAATTGTAGCATTGGTATTAAAAACCAATTTTTGACAATTGAAGTGAAATCACAATAAAAGTGAAATAGTGTAAATTGTTGCACTTGGGTATAAAATTGAAAATAAGGGTAAGGGTGGTTTAAATAAAGGAATTTGAATATAATTTATAGTAATTGAATGAATTCGTTATTATGTAGGTAATTATAATAATTGGTTGAAGCAGGATAAACTTAAGTGTAACCTTGGCTTGTAAACAATTATTATAAGTTACCTGTTTAATTAGTTCATGGAATTGGAAATAAATTTTAATAAAAAAAATAACTGTTACATTAATGGGAAATGTAGTACATGTTAGGAGTTGTCAAATTAGAGTATAGTAAAGTAATGAAAGGTTAAACAAAGGTTAACTATGTTATAAAGTAGTAATGAACTTAATAAAAGGATTGGAATTGAAACAAACCAATTTATTGAAATTTACTTTATAATAGATGGAATTATTGTAGCAAATGAAATTCAATGCTAGATGATTAGAACTGAGAAGAAATTGTGAAACATTAAGGTAATAGATATGAAACAAAATAGTCATACCATAAGAAGAATGTATTGAAAATAAATGGAAAGCTAATTTCATTAAATTATTGGAAATTTAATTTATAATCTATAAACAATATAAATAGAAATTTAAAGCTTTGAAAGTGTGGACTATGCAACATTTAATCCAGAGGAAAATTTGTTATGAAGGATTGTGAATTTTTGTAAGCAATCCGAATTGATAGAAATTGAAATAATAATAATTGAAGAGAAAAGTGATTTAATTTAATATTAATTTATTTAATTAATAGAAAAATGGCAATTTTGTCCACTGACTCGGATTTCGACAAAACCAGTTTCATCGGATCCGTAACGGTGAATTATTGTAAGATTTCAAGTTTAATAGCGACCAGGCTTGTCATTTGATCGTACGGACTCGAAACGTCTAAAAATCAATTAATTGAAATCAATTGAAATCAATTTGAAATAACTTGATTTTAGCATGACTTCTTCATACGATGGAATTTGGACTTGAAACCTGTTCCATTGCATTTAAAATATTTAAAAACATCTATTTTGATATATGGGTTGACCCAATTTCGTTCTGGAGTCGAAAAGGGCTTGTCGGGCCATATATCGTTCAATTTATTTGATTCGTTCTTTCTGTTCAGCTCTGTCTGCATATATGTCGTTATAAACCCTAGCCTACTTCTTATTCCTCATTTCTATACATTCTATTTGCTTCTCCTCTTTCAATGGCAGACAGAACCCTAAATCCCAAAATGCAATTTCAAATAAAATTCAAAGCCAAAATTTCACTCTCCACAAACTACATCAAATTATATAAGGATTTGAAGCACTCGACGAGCGCAAGTCAAATCCTCTATTCGTTTTTCAATTTGAGTTTCTAAATGCTCGGAATTTTGAGGGATTGTTCACGGCCGTTCATCACGCGTTGATGAATTTCGTCCGATCGAAGAATTGAAGGCACAGTCATGTAGAGAGAACCGAGGGGAGATCATCGGCGTGGTTTGTTTGGGAATTGACGGTCAGATTGTCGCAAAAATTTGATTAGGGTTATAGATATTTGCGGCGGCTGTGATTTTTGGGGGGTTGGGGGTTTCGATCGGTCTGTCGTCGCCGATCTTCGTTGCTCTGGAGGTCGCGGAGGGGAATAGGCTCCTCTGGTGGGGTTGTCATCGTCGCGATGTACGCGCGTTGAAGGGGTAGCGGCCGTTCGTCGCACGCGATGCAGTTTTGAATCGTGCTAGGGTTTTAGGCTAGGAGTTTCTGCAGCTCGCGTACGCTTTCTAGAGGCGATGACGTGGCATTGAAGGTAAGTTTATTTATTCTGTTTAATTTAATTTTGATTTCAACTCATTTTAACTCGAATAACTTTTACATACGAGGTCTAATTCATGCAAGGTTTTCTCCGCTAGGTTCGTGTTGGAATTCCGGACATTTTGACGCTTGTTCGGACGAATTTTGAGACTGTTTAAATTTTGGGTTCAAATTGGATTCAAATTCAAAAGGTGAGTGTTTTAACCCACTCACAACTTCTAAAATTTCTTATGTTTGTTAAATTGATTTATGATGTGATTAGAAATTTATTTATGACTATTTGGTATATTTTAACGATCACCTCAGTTAAATTTAATTTATTGAATTAAATTATTATTTAATTTATTATTGCATATAAACTGCCAGTTAAATTGTTATTTAATTTATTATTGAATATAAACTTCCAGTAAATACCTGTTATTTATTATCTGTTCTATATTGATGTTATTGTTTGAATTGGATAATGATTGTGATAAATGCTTGATGGTTTGATGAATGGATGTTGTATTTTATATTGTTATAAACTGCAAGTTGTTATGCATTTTTATTTCATTCGGGATTGCGGTTTGAAATGATATATAACCATATTTTATTTTAAATTATGGATTGAAATGATAAATATTCGTATCACTTGACCATAGGGCAGAAAATTATATACAGACACCATGATCTATATATATATATATATATATATATATATATATATATATATAAATATTTTGAAATGAATTTCTATGGGTTCGTAAAGATATATATGGTTATATATCAATATTGATTTAGATACTATATAAATGTTAATTTATTATTGATTTTTACCTATGTGTAAATTTATTTTGAAATATAAAATAAGTTGAATAATAGAGTTTGATTGTTTTATATGATATGGTTAAGTATCCGTTTAAACTATATTGTATATAGAGTTTATAACGAATTAAATAAAATTAAGGTTGGTAGATAAATATGAAATTGATTTGAATTAAAATTATCTAAGAATTATACCCGAATAAATGGATTTGAAATTTAAATAAACTTGAGATTTCAAAAGGTATGATTTTTATAACTTGATTTTGGTTTAGAGTGATTTAAATGAATATCAAGTTGATTTAAATGAATATACCAAGTTAAATAAATTAAAGAAAATATTTAGTTATTTGAAATTTGAGTTTTTATTTAAATGATAATGGATTTATTATGTAAAATATTGCAAAACTAAATAATAGAAAATTTAATTGTTGAATCGAAATTATCAAATTTAGTTTTGAAATTTTAGAATATTTAAAGCCTTGAAACATATCGAAATTGAAATGTTTTATCGAAATTGAAGTGTTTCGAGGTTATGAATTTCGAAGTATTATGTTTTAAAAGTGTTATAATTTCAAACATTAGTTTCGAAGTGTATAAATTTGAAAGTGTTATGATTTTGGAAAAGGGATATATTTGAAATAAAATGATATTATATTGATTTGGGTTTTAATAAAAATGATATCATGTTGATTTGGTTTTTGAAGTGGAAATTATATCGTATTTATATGGTTTTCAATGAATATTATATTCTGATTTTGAAGTATAATTATTTTGAAATTATCGCGGTGTTATAATAACGTTGGATTGTTAAAGAAGCCAGGATCGGAAGTTGTCATACTCTCTGCCAACTCCGAAAACCACTTTAACAACCGTGTATGCGGTGGAGATCCCATAATGAAGTAGGATGGTGGCTGCGATTCCTTGAAGGTATATACGTGGACCCGACTCCCATGAGTTGGCATAAGGTGGCTAAAACAGGAGCGATTGACGGGCTAATGAGGTAGCACCTTTGATCGGACACACTTCTTCGTATGTCATTCTATTACCTTGTGATTGTTTGGTGCGCACCTTTAATTTTGGGAGTGTTGTTCGAGGTGGGCGGTAGTTACTGCTACGCGTTACCACCGTTCCGAACGCGTAATTGGTATATCTACCCTGGCATGACCTAGTTGTCCCGTGTCACCTACCCTAGCAAGCCTTGTATGAGTTTGGTTTTCTCCCGTAGCCCGTGGAGTATTTAGGGTAGTCTCCCGATCTGGAGATGCGTTGATACTGGATGGACTACTGGGACTATTACGTGTTAAGGGGAATATAGGGTCACTCCTTAACGCTGTTTAAAAGTAAGGTTATTTTACTATAGACATTATTATAGTAGCGAAATATTACTACATAGTAAATAGTTTAACGGATCCTTTGGAGATGTGAATCCCGAGCATCTCTTAAGTTACCACACTCACGTTTGACACTAGATAGGAGATGTCAAATCCCGTAAACATCTCTGATGCCGTTCCACTCATATTATTTACCATTGATTTAACTTACATAAGATTTTTTAGTTCTGACTCGAGTGTTTTGTCATTTCAATTCGCTCGGGTCAGTCTGAGCATTTTAGGGCTTGAAGATCTTATTTCTGGAGGACGAAGACGAAGATTTTATTATAGTTATTATATACTATATTGTTCCACTACATTACACTGTTCCGCTGCATTATTTATTATTCTCTGGTATGTGTAACTCTGATATGTATTGTATAAGTATAATCGAATATTTTGTAAAACAGCTTCATGAACTGTTTATTTGATTATTATATTTTATCGTTCCGCTGCAAGATTCTATTTTGTTTTTTCTTCTTTCTCTTCTTTTCTTATTTACCCCATAACAATCCGCCCTTTTGTATGGTTTGTGTCTGACGTGTGTGGTTTATCGTCAATTTAAAGCGTACAAAAGGAGGGATGTTACATCTGGTATCAGAGCTTTGGTTTAGCGATAAACCTTAGCTTTGTGGGGTTTGACTCTTTATTAATAGGGTAGTAATACCCTATGATGAGTCGCTGAGTGTATATATATGAGAGAGAGAGTATTTGTTAGTGTTATAAATTTTTTTGATATTGTGTTGATTTGTTCCATTTTGTATTTATAAATTCTGGTTGGTGCATGGGACGCTATGACATCAATAGGTATTTCTAAACACTTAATAGGACAGACCAACACAATATTTGTTTTGAATATAGGTGAATGAAATAATTTTGCCTATTATATTTCCTATATATAAAATAAAATTTTATAAATGATATATATTTTGGTTGTAATTTAATGGTTGTTAGGTAGTGAAATTTTTAGATATTAGTTGAAATTAGGATTTGAAATAAAAACAAATGAAAGATTGGAAACTTAGTAGTTGAGTTCCGGAATTTCTGAAATATCTTTCGAATGATTTTGGAATATAAAAATATTGTTTATAAGTATTTTTTTTGATATAAATAATTCAATATAATTGAAAGAATTGTTTTAAAGAAAATTTGGAAAGAAATAAGTCCTGTACTCCCCTCTCTGTCGCTGGAAAATAATTTCGGTGATGGGTGCATGCATCATCGACATTCATTTTCGAGTTTCGAAGTGGGAAGGCCATTGTAGTAGTTTTGCCACATATTTATTTTGATAAACAAATATAAATTTCAAATTGTTTTAAATATAATTAGATATATATATATATATATATATATATATATATATATATATATATATATATAAGTTGCAAGTACGTACGTTTATCTACTATTTTAAAAATGATTTGAAATTTAACCCGGTATTTAATTCTCAAGTTTCTGTTAATTAATAGTTTCAATTAGTGTAGTGAAATGGAATTTAACTAATAGTTAAAACCTCTAAATGAAATAAGAGATTTAATGCTAAGTTATAAAGGAAATTAAAAGAAAGTTGACATTTGTAACTTATGAAACAAAGAGCATTATTATTATACATTAAGTTAATTAAAAGAAATAAAATAATCTTGTGTAGCTTTCTATTACATCCTTAAAAGCATATAGATAACTTACCAAAAGATTTAAAAAGTTGAAATGTTAATAAGAAAATGTAATAGAATATTAAAGAAGTAATACTTAAATAATGGAAGGGTACAATAAAATTTGCTTTATATATAAGGAATTTGACATGAAAATAGTTATAAACTTGAGTCAAAATTTTCATACTACTAATTAAATGAAATAGAAAATGAGTAATATATGTAAAGATTTTTGAACTTAAGCTATTGTTGAAACTATTTATTTTTAAAGTAAATAAATGAAATTGGGATTTGAATAAATGTAATGCAATAAAAAGAAAATTTATATGATATGTCTAACGATCCTGACTCGACATTCAAAAATCGGCACCCGTACTTCACTTGTACTCGAATGCCGCAAATTCAAACGTCCAATCTAGCTCGCCGGAGTTTATAACACATTAAGTACAACAACATAGCAGAAGAAAATGAATAATATATCATCGATACAACAATGAATACAATATCTGAAACAATATGATACAACAATATTAGAGACAAATATACACAACGGAATATGATAACAACAAAAAAGATAACTCGAATATGATCTTTGATAAAGAGTGAATCCAAAATCTGCAACTCCAAACCAAATGCTCATCCCAAAGGCTACGAGGACTCCAATCCAATAAGCTCGAACACCATCAACACTGAAGTGAAGCAACTCGATCCAAATGCGATTGCCAAAACCAAAGGCTGAATGCTATCGAATTCTACACCTATTATTTGATTATCTTAAAAACCTAACTCTAAACTGCCCGTGTGGAAAATTGTAGGCATCCAAAGTTTAGGAAGGGAACAATAAACTCTGGGTCAGTCATGGGACTAGTATGAGCAAATAAAAACAGTTTATTTTTAAAACAACAACAATGGATTTTAAAATTTGAAATCGGCATTGCTTTTTAGAAAATGAAACTACCATAAGGCCTACCCGCACACACACACCTTGCAAACGTAGAATTGGAGGAGATTTCTTCTTATGATAGTCAAAAATGCCTGATACGCGAAAACTATTTTGATATTATTATTAATGCATAGTGCAGAAAACCTTTTAAATATAATATTAATCTTAGCCCACATATAACCATTATTGTATGCCTACTATAGCTACCATCTAAACAGTGGAGCGCCACCACAAGTAAATGGTAGGTTATACAACTAAAACCGTACAGGGCACGTATTGGATGATTGGATTTCCAACAAATGGTCAGGCTAAGGAACTTCCTATTGCCACATGGGAACGCCAGTGGAGGGATGCCCCGAGAACTTACCTAACTCTCTGCCAACACAAGGCCGGTTTACTCCCTTCCCAGGAGTAAAACCTTAGATATGGCACCCCCGGTCGTTTGCGACCTTTATCCGAGGATCCTCAACCACAAAGCAACATCACACAGTAATAAATATACAGTGTCCGCATGAGTTAAGTATTTGGGCTCCATACCATGATAGCACCCTTTTCCAGAAGGAATGGACATGCCCTAGGGGCGCGACCCCTGCAACCTTGCCGCATCTTTCCTGTTTTCGAGAAGTGAGGTCCGATGAGGTCTCATTCACAAAGCTACGCTTTTCACAAAAGCCATGCTTCGATTAACAAATGATCAGCAGCACTTCGTATACCACATCACCAAATTGGGAATGTATCACTAGTAACCATCAACTACATAACCTCTGAGCTCGTACTTCTCAGAGAAGAGTGTTAAGCTAAGAGAATAAATCTCCGCCACCAAACAGAAATGTATTTGATAGAAACCAGCTTTACATCTCATAGTGTAACGTCAGACATACATCCATACAAGTCTGTTCCGGGTTCGAGCAGAACCAAAGGCGCTTCCAAAGAAGCCCTTGCAATCCGGGTATTCACAATCTCGATCGGACTCCCCATCACATATGGAGATCTCTATACCGGCGTGACTCAGTGCAGAGACAATCGACGGGTTTTCTTTTCGTTCTCGAAAATACCCAATCTTTACCACTGGTCTTCAAATGCTATCCATAATGTCGTATCATTATTCAGAATGGGTTATATGACACAAGGTCCTCTCCCGGCTAGACCGAATAATGAGCGCATTATTTAAAAACATATGGATAGTGGAATTTCAGTTAAGTCACAACTTATTACCCAAACAAATGGTTTAAACAAATTACCATTTTAAATCTTTTTAAACAAAAAGATTTACTTCAAAAAGTTCACTCATCTTTCACAAAGATTATTTCATAGCTTTCCAAAGCAATTTTCCTTTCAAATTGGATTAACTTAATTCATAGCTTTCAAACCATTTCCAATTCAAATCTTTATATAAGACATACACCATTTAAAATCCTCTTCGATTTCAAAACAAGGTTTAATAATATTTCACAAAGGTTCATTCATAGCTTTCAAAAACAATTCACAATTTCATTTCAAACTTGAAATCTTTCGATACAAGTTGAAAATCCTTTCTTTATATGGAAGCTATTATTATTTGAAAACAAATAGTTTTCGTTTCGGAAAAATCCAATTATATTTGCTCAAGTTAAAGCCTTTCAAATATAAAACTTAGGTTAAATTCCAAATTCCCAAAACCAATACTTTTAAAATGGTTTAAAACACATTTACAACTTGTATACCCTTTTTAAACCATAATTCCCAAATATAGAATTCAATTTCAAATCTTGAATTTAATTTCAAATCAAACTATTTAAATTTCAAACTTTATCAAGTTATTCAAAATAACTTTTATCTTTAAACCTCCTTTTCAAAAACTTTTTATATTAAGCCCAATTCCATTTCTAAAACCATTTGGATTAAAAATTCATCTTTTAAAACCATTTTAAAAATCCGTGACTTAACCAATTTCCTCGTGCAATTCATATTTGTGTGTGTATAGTGTGGTCCAGGGGGTTTTACTCAATAGTGCAACAACATCAATCATCACAGATTCAATCATATCAATATGATAAGCAGTATAATCTATAACGCTTATCTTCTATTCACAGACCCACAGATAAATAATATACATTCATCACAGCTTGAATCAAAACAATTCATATCACAAAGCATCATACATCAGGGATATCAAACAATTCAACATTCAATAGAATCCAAACATCCACAAGTAAGATTAATTAATTATCTGATTAATCTAAATCAGATATATTACCTATGAATAAACACGAATCCTGGTTAATTAATTATTAATTGCAAATCATTTCTATTAATTAAACTTAAATTAATAATTAATCCTTTGATTAATTATCCTCAATTAATTACAAAAATTAATTAGGTAATCCTTAATTAATAATCATCCCTTAATCACTTTCATTAATTAATTAACCTTTAGTTAATTAATTATTCTCAAATTAATTACCTTAATTAATTAATCACATAGTTAATTATTCTTAAATTAATTTACATTTAAACACTTGATTTATCAATCTTTAATAATAAATTATCCATCCTTAATTTACTTTCATTAAGTAATTATTCTTAAGTAATTAATTATCCTTAAATTAATTATTCATTAATTACTTGATTAATCAAACTTAAATTATTAACAAATTTACCTTAATTACTTTTATTAAGTAATTCACTTCAAGTAATTAATTTCCTTTAACAAATAAATTAACTTTAAACTTTAAAAGCTAATTAACCATTAAAACATTCTTTATATTAATTAACTAACCTTTAATATTATTTATTTAAAATAAATTTTTCAAAATAAAAGTTACGTATATTTTAAACCATTTTAAAACTTGGTTAATTTAAAACAATTTTATAAAAAAACCTTTCTTACTAATTTTAAAACTTAGACAACATTTAATATGAAAAGAAAATTGGTTTTAACAAAAATTTGTTTTCAACAAATTTGGTTTTCTTTAAAATTTTAAAAACTGTTTTTATACCAAATCAAATAACCCAAGCAAAACCCCTAACTTCCCCGATCAAACACGGGGCTACCCACGATCATCCTGCTTTGAGAAAAACACAGACCTTCTCGAATGAAAACCCGAGCACGATCATCCTTCCATCACTCACAGACACGTCGTGCACGTGTGCGCCTCCACCAACGATCAACGCCACTCTGGCCATTGACACCAACTTCTACACTTCACCAATGATCCTCGCGACCAATCATGATCACCCATTTCACTCGATTTGATCGAGAAATGAATTCGACCCAAAATCCAAAATCTGGAAACCCATCATCCCCGGAAATCCTCTTCCCTCCGACGATCCCTACCTCGAGAAGCTCCACCACCTTCACCGTAGCTTCGCCTCGACCTCCAGCATCTTCTACACGCCTCACAATCGGTCCCTATCGCGTCTCGTCGCTGCAATCCTCTTTTGAAACTCGACGACCCAACCTGATGTTAAACCCTACATCGCCTTCGCATAGCCACGCCGATCATCTAAAATCCAAGCTCCATTTTTCTAATGATCCACGCCTTCCCCTCTACCTCTGTCCTAAATTTCGACGAGTAAAACTTCGCCGATCGACGACAATTGCCAAAAATCCCAATTATGATCAACTAAAAATATCTCACTCGATCCTAAATTAAAAATCTGGGCCTTACCTTTAAAATTCATGGTTCCATATGGTGATTTCGATCATATAAGTTAATCAAAGAATTGTGATGCTTAAATTTTCATGTTTTATAAGTTCTTACTGCCTTTTCCTATTTTCCAGAAATATACTAACTTACCAATCTTAAAAATATTTTTAAAACTTAGTTTATATTTAAACAAACACAATTTGTTTGAATACTAAGACCTATAAGAGATTGGATGAAGAGATTTGGAATTTTGATCTTAAAATTTTAAACTTTGTGACTAAAAACAGAATGAACACAGACATATTGACATATATACTGATATCACTTCATATTTAACATGCAGGTCTAATTTTACATCATGCAAACAATCACCACAACATTATTTCATATAATCATCACATGCAATCAAGAGGATAACCAGATTTAAGTTTTGGATGTAGTTTGCTCACCTGATGGATTGCACAGAGAAGGAGTTTTCGAAGAGCCTGGAAATTTGATTTGATCTGACACTGTTGAAACTGAAACTTGATTTTCTTTGTGTTGAATTGCTTCTTTGCTTGTTATTTGATTTAAATCCATTTGAGCTGATCTTTAACTTGATGACTTCGAATTAATTCTGAAGTCTTGATCTTTGAATTGTATTTGCTTGATCAAGTTGATTTTAAATCTTTTTTGGTTGAAGATTTTACCTTACATGCTGATTGACTGCTCCAGGTTGAGGATTTTGTTTCCGAATTTCATTTCCCAGGTTAATCTGGTTTGTTGCTCTTGAGTTTGGTTTGAAAATTGTTGTTTTTTTAAATCTCAATTTTCAGATTTTGATTATGAAGAAGAATTTTGATAAAAACATGCACCGGCCTGGTTCTTTCGTTTAATCATTTTTATATAAATTAAATCTAAAGAAAAAAAATGATGAAATGCCACTTGTAGAATTAGTTTAACACTTGTTAAAACTATTTGTTAAAATTTGAACTCTTGTAAATGCATAAATTACCTTCCGTTTGTCCTAAATATTCATTTTTATGTCTAAATCCCTTGGTTTAAAATTTATGTTTATATCCTTATACAATTCATATTTATCTATTATTATTCCAATTTAATGAAATACACACACACACACACTTATATAGAGTTTAACTTTCAAATAATTGTATTATGATTAGAAAACAAATTTTGTAAATTCTAAACATAATATTTCCAAATCCAATTTATTTTTAAAATATTCATTCTTGAATTTCAAATTCCAAATTCAATTTAAAAATCCATTTATATACATATATAAACATACATCTTATTTAATTTGGAAAGTTCAAATAATTACACAACTTTATAAAATGATTATTTTTGAATCCCAATCGAAAATTCTATTTACAATATATTTTTACTTCCAAATATTCTATACATATTTTTTCTTTATTCTAGAATTTTCATCACAATTAAATCCAAAATTTTATATAAATTACCAATTATTTCAAAGTTTAATTCCGAAGATTAAATAAATTATCTAATTATCTTTAATTAAAATCCAGGAATGTTACAATATGAATAAATAAAAATTAAATTTATGTAAGTATAAGTGCAAATAAGTGAAATAAACACTTAACCAATGGATGGAAATGAAAATTTGGAAGAAATAAATTTAGATTAAAAAAATAAATCATTATACGAAAAAAAAGGGAAACCAAACAACAAATGTTATGAAATGAAATTAATAAGAATGACATTGATTTGTTATTTGAAATTGTTGTTTGTTTAGTTATGGTTGTTTGGGCAAGGATACTTTAAAATTGTTTGGATGAATGAATAATCAATTTAGTTTCATCTAAGACTGTTGAGTAAATGGTGCACTAAGTAGTTTATTTTCCTATTCTGTGCAATTTAAATTTTTAACCCGAACAACTATTTGTTTTGTTTGATATGAATGAATAATTGATTTGTATTGATTCTATGTGATGGTTGTATGCCTTGTTTCAAGTGATTGTTGTTTGTATTGATTTGTTTGTTTATGGTTGAAACAACTTTAAACATTTCATTCTATATAATTATTAACTCTTTTTGGATTATATAAGTGAAATATAGGTTCTGCTTTTGGTACGTAATTAAGCGTTAATTGCCCGACAAATAGGTACGTTCTCGGATTATAGTTTTATAGAGCTATTACATTTTCCCGTGTTGGGATATACATTATTTTGGAAAATATATGTTGTATATTATTATATTTGATATTATATTTTCTTCCGAGCCTCCCCGTACAAAGGAGACTCTGCCGAAATTTTCCGTAAATTTTGGACTTAGAATTTTTTTGAAAAATGCTTTCCAAACTTTATAAATTTGAGTATAAAATGATTTAATGGTTATAAATTGGTATACTTTATTTAAAATTAATTTATTTTGTAAATTTATTTGTTTATAAATTTAAAATTTTAGTAAGATATATTGATTCTTAATTCTTCTTTTCCCTTCTTTTTCCTTTTCGGGAACGAAAAATTTTGAGTGGGGGAGAGTGTAATTAATAAGATTTTTGTAATTAAATTTTGAAAGAAATAAATTTTTTATAATTTATATTGAAGTAAATGTTAAGAATCAATTGTAGCAATGGTTATTAAAAACCAATTTTTGACAATTGAAGTGAAATCACAATAAAGGTGAAATAGTGTAAATTGTTGCATTTGGGTATAAAATTAAAAATAAGTGTAAGGGTGGTATGAATAAAGGAATTTGTATATAATTTATAGTAATTGAATGAATTCGGTATTATGTAGGTAATTATAATAATTGGTTGAACCAGGATAAACTTAAGTGTAACCTTGGCTTGTAAATAATTATTATAAGTTACATGTTCAATTAGTTGATGGAATTGGAAATAAATTTTAATAAAATAAATAAATGTTACATTAATGGAAAATGTAATACAATGTTAGAAGTTATCAAATTAGAGTATTGTAAAGTAATGAAAGGTTAAACAAAGGTTAATTAGATTATAGAGTAGTAATGAACTTAATAAAAGGATTGGAATTGAAAATAACCAATTTATTGAAATTTAATTTATAATAAATGGAACTATTGTAGCAAATGAAATAAAATACTACGACGATTAGAACTAAGAAGAAATTGTGAAACATTAAGGTAATAGATATGAAACAAAATAATTATACCCATAAGAAGAATGTATTAAAAATAAATGGAAAGCTAATTTCATTAAATTATCGTAAATTTAATTTATAATCTATAAATAATTGAAATAGAAATTTAAAGCTTTGAAAGTGTGGAATATGCAACATTTAATCCATATGAAAATTGGTTATGAAGGATTGTGAATTATTTTAAGCAATCCGAATTGATAGAAATTGAAATAATAATAATTGAAGAGAAAAGTGATTTAATTTAATTTAATATTAATTTATTTAATTAATAGGAAAATAGCCATTTTGGCCACTGATTCAGATTTCGATGAAACCAGTTTCATCGGATCCGTCACGGTGAATTATTGTAGGATTTCAAGTTTCATAGCGATCGGGCTTGTCGTTTGATCGCACGGGATCGAAACGTCTAGAAATCAATTAATTGAAATCAATTTGAAATAACTTTATTTTAGCATAACTTCATCATATGATGGAATTTGGACTTGAAACCTATTTCATTACGTTTAAAATATTTAAAAACATCTATTTTGATATATGGGTTGACCCAATTTCGTTTCGGAGTCGAAACGGGCTTTTCGGCCCATATATCGTTCAATTTATCTGATCCGTTGTCTATATATATGTCGTTATAAACCCTAGCCTACTTCTTATTCCTCATTTCTGCATGTACAATTCTATTTGCTTTTCCTCTTTCAATGGTAGACAGAACCCTAAATCCCAAAATGCAATTTCAAATAAAATTCAAAGCCAAAATTTCACTCTCCACAAACTACATCAAATTATATATGGATTTGAAGCCCTCGACGAGCGCAAGTCAAATCCGTGATTCAATTTTCAATTTTAGTTTCTCAGTGCTTGGAATTTCATGGGATTGTTCACGGCCGTTCATCGCGCGTAGATGAACTTCGTCCGATCGAAGAATTGAAGTCATAGTCGGGTAGTGAGAAACAAGGGGAGCTCATCAACGTGGTTTGTTTGGCGAATTGATGGTCGGATTGTCGGCAAAAATTAAATTAGGGTTATAGATATTTGTGGTGGCTGTGATTTTTGGGGGTGTTTCGATCGGCCTGTCGTCGATCGTCGTTGCTCTGGAGGTCACAGAGGGGAAGGGGGCTCCTCCGGTGGGGTTGTCATCGTCGCGATGTATGCGCGTTGAAGGGGCAGTGGCCATTCGTCGCACGCGATGCAATTTTGAATCGTGCCAGGGTTTCGGGCTAGGAGCTGCTGTAGCTCGCGTGCGCTTTTTAGAGGCGATGATGTGGCGTTGAAAGTAAGTTTATTTTTTCTGTTTAATTTAATTTTGATTTCAACTTGTTTTAACTCGAATAACTTTTACATACATGGTCCTATTTACACGTGGTTTTCTCCGCTAGGTTCGTATTGGAATTTCGGACATTATGGCAGTGGTTTGGACGAATTCTGAGACTGTTCAAATTTTGGGTTTAAATTGGATTTAAATTTAATTTAAATTCAAAAGGTGAGTGTTTTAACCCACTCACAACTTCTAAAATTTCTTATGTTTGTTAAATTGATTTATGATGTGATTAGAAATTCATTTATGACTGTTTGGTATATTTTAACCATCATCTCGGTTAAATTTAATTTATTGAATTAAATTATTATTGCATATAAACGCCAGTAAAATTGTTATTTAATTTATCATTGAATATAAACTGCCACTAAATACCTGTTATTTATTATATGTTCTATATTGATGTTATTGTTTGAATTGGATGATGATTGTGATAAATGGTTGATGGTTGAAATTGGATGGTGGATGTTGTATTTAATATTGTTATAAACCGCAAGTTGTTATGCATTTTTATTTCCTTCGGGATTGCGATTTGAAATGATATATAACCATATTTTATTTTAAATTACGAATTGAAATGATAAATATCCATATCACTTGACCATATGATAGAAAATTATATACAGACACCATGGTCTATACATATAAAAATATTTCGAAATGAATTTCTATGGGTTCATAAAGAAATGTATGGTTTTATATCGATATTGATTTAGATACTATATAAATGTTATTTTATTATTGACTTTTAGCTATGTATAAATTTATTTTGAAATATAAAATAAGTTGAATAATAGAGTTTGATTGTTTTATATAATATGGTTAAGTATCCGTTTAAATTATATTGTATATAGAGTTTATAACGACTTAAATAAAATTAAGGTTGGAAGATAAATATGAAATTGATTTGAATTAAAATTATTTAAGAATTATACTCGAGTAAATGGATTTGAAATTTAAATAAAATTGAGATTCAAAGGGTATGATTTTTATAACTTGATTTTGGTTTAGAGTGATTTAAATGAATATCAAGTTAAATAAATTGAAGGAAATATTTAGTTATTTAAAATTTGAGTTTTTATTTAAATGTAATGGATTTATTATGTAAAATATTTCAAAACTAAATAATAGAAAATTTAATTGTTGAATCGATAGTTTTGAAATTTTGGAATATTAAAGCCTTGAATCGAAATTGAAATGTTTTATCGAAATCGAAGTGTTTCGAGGTTATGAATTTCAAAGTATTATGTTTTAAAAGTGTTATAATTTCAATTGTTGGTTCCGAAGTGTATAAATTTGGAAGTGTTATGATTTTGGAAAATGGATATATTTGAAATAAAATGATATTATATTGATTTGGGTTTTAATAAAAATGATATCATATTGATTTGGTTTTTGAAGTGGAAATTATATCGTATTTATATGGTTTTTAATGGATATTATATTCTGGTTTTGAAGTATAACTATTTTGAAATGACCACAGTGTTATAATAATGTTAGATTGTTAAGAGACCGGGATCGGAAGTTGTCATACTCTCTGCCAACTTCGAAAACCACTTTAACAACCGTGTATGCGGTGGGTATTCCAGAATGAAGTAGGATGGTGGCGGTGTTTACTTT
Source organism: Allium cepa (assembly GCA_030765085.1). Classification (NCBI taxonomy): domain Eukaryota; kingdom Viridiplantae; phylum Streptophyta; class Magnoliopsida; order Asparagales; family Amaryllidaceae; genus Allium; species Allium cepa. The sequence continues at coordinate 440,563,535 of CM060938.1, read as the reverse complement.
GAGGTATATACATGGACCCGACTCCCATGAGTTGGCATATGGTGACTAAAACAGGAGCGATTGACGGGCGAATGAGGTAGCACCTTTGATCGGACACACTTCTTCGTATGTCGTTCTATTAGTTTGTGATTGTTTGGTGCGCACCTTTGATTTTGGGAGTGTTGTTCGGGGTGGGCGGTAGTTGCTACTAAGCATTACCATCGGTTTGAAAGCGTAATTGGTATTTCTACCCTGGCATTGCCTAGTTGTACCGTATCACCTACCCTAGCGAGCCTTATACGAGTTTGGTTTTCTTCCGTAACCCGTGGAGTATTTAGAGTAGTCTCCCGATCTGGAGATGCGCTGATACTAGATGGACTACTGGGACTACTACGTGTTAAGGGGAATATTGGGTCACTCCTTAACGCTATTTAAAAGTAAGTTTCTTTTACTATGGACATTATTATAATAGCGAAATATTACTACATAGCAAATAGTTTAACGGATCCTTAGGAGATGCGAATCCCGAGCATCTCTTAAGTTACTGCACTCACGTTTGACACTAGATTGGAGATGTCAAATCCCGTAAATATCTCTGACGCCGTTCCACTCATATTATTTACCATTGATCTAACTTACATAAGATCTTTTAGTTCTGACTCGAGTGTTTTGTCTTTTCAATTCGCTTGGGTCAGTCTGAGCATTTCAAGGTTTGAAGATCTTATTTCTGGAGGATGAAGATGAAGCTTTTATTATTATTATTATTATTATTATTATATACTATAATGTTCCACTACATCACACCGTTCCGCTGCATTATTTATTATTCTCTGGTATGTGTAACTTTGATATGTATTATATAAGTATAATCGAATAATTTGTAAAACAGCTTCATGAATTGTTTATTTGATTATTATATTTTATCGTTCCGCGGCAAGATTCTATTTTGTTTTTTTCTTCTTTCTTTGCTTTTCTTATTTACCCCATAATAATCCGCCCATTTGTATGGTTTGTGTCCGACGTGTGTGGTTTATTCTCGATGTAAAGCATATAAAAAGGAGGGATGTTACATAAGATTCAAAATTTTCAAACAATTTTAACCTATATTTACTATATAGATTATTTTAAGCCAACTTAGTTTATTTTAAACTAAATTAACCATTTAATTAAATTTAAATCTAATTAATCTAATTTAAAGCTATTTAATCTATTTTAATTGTTTTTAAACTATTTTCAATCTATTCAACTATCTTCATCAAGTTAAAACTTTTTTAATCTATTTTAAATTATTTTAGATGTTTTAATTATTTATAACTATTTATAACTATCTAAACTATCTTTCTAAATTTCGAACTAAATAAAGTAGATGTGTGTATATTTTAATTCCTCAATTTTAAAGCGAATATGGTTACATGATATTATAACCTAAGCTGGTATTTAAATTACATATTTAATTTGAATATGAAGTTTTGAACCGAGGGCATTAAACTATTTAAAAATATGATTTTGAAAGTGAATATGATTTCGAAAGCGATATGGTTTGAATTGAATATGATATTTTGACATCCATATGAAATAATTTTTAAATGTAAAAGAACCATATGGTGTGAAGTAAGCGTTTGGTTGTTAAAGAGACCCAGATTAGATGCTGTCATACTCTCTACCAATATTGAAAACCACTTTAACAACTATGTATGTGGTGAAGATTCCAGAAATGAAGTAGGATGGTTTGGAGAACGATTTTGTATGAGGTATTTACATGACCCTGACTCCCGTGAGTCAGCTTGATGTGGCTAAAACAGGAGCTATACCGGGCCAAGTGAGGTCATTCCCCCCATCGGGCACATTTTTCGATACCATTCTATTGCTTTGTGACTGATTTGGTGGCCACCCTTGATTTTTGATTTGGGAGTGTGTTCGGAGGTGGGCGGTAGTAGCTGCTTGTTATGCATTACCACTAGTCCGAGAGTGCAATTGGTATTACTACCCTGGCATTTCCCCGAGTTCCGTGTTCACATGCCGTAGCGCGCCTTCTGCGAGTTTGTTTTGTGCCATACCTATGGGTGCGTTCTGTGTAAACCTCCAGTTCATAAAGGAGCATACAGTACTGTATAGACTATGGGCATATATAAAATATGTTAAGGGGGGTATGTGTAACGCCTTAACGCTACTCTAATTCTTTTACTTTGCTGTAGACATATTATAATAGCCTATTGTACTACATAGTAGATAGTTTAACAGATCCTTAGGAGATGTGAATCCCAAACATCTCTTAAGTTACCGAATTCACATTAGACAGTGGATAGGAGATGTCAAACCTCTTAAACATCTCTAACACCGTCACTCGCATATTTACCGTTGTTTAACTTACATAAGATCTTTTAGTTCTGACTCGAATGTTTTGTTTTTTCAATTTGCTCAGGTCAGCCTGAGCATTTCAGGGTCGAAGAACTTATTTCTGGAGAATGAAGACGAAGATTTGTACTATTATTATTATGCTATGTATTCCATGACATCATGTTGTTCCGCTGCATTTATTTATTTATTCTTATTGTCTGTAACTCTGATTCTGTATTGTATTAGTATAATCAAATTTATTTGTAAACAGCGTCATGAACTGTTATTTGATTATTATATTTTGTCATTTCGCTGTAGATTCTGTATTTATTTTATTTATTTCTCTTTTTCTTATTTAACCCATAACAATCTGCCATTTTCAATGGTTTGAGTTCGGCATGTGTGTCTGCTTAAAATGTCCAAAAAGGCAGGTCGTTACACAAATGATATATGACAATGAAAGGTTTATGACAACCTAATTATCCGTTCATGATAAACGAGAAACTAATAATAAGATCTATGAGGAAATTTATAATGACCCGACTATAGAAACTTGTTGGAATATGTGATGAAAGTAGAACTCACAGTTACGCAGAAATTGATGGTGACCATGATGTGACATTTATTACATAGTATGGTGCAATTGATGTTGATTGGAATAGTGAAGGGAAAACCTATTCCATGCTTTAAAGGCATGGTCTCACTATAAGATTATTGTAAGGGAAAGTATTACTCATACCAAGCTTTACATCATACCTATGTTTTTATAGTTTCACATAAAACTCACAGGTATTATTCAAGTAGGCCGAGTTTATGTTATAAACATGTTTCTATTGAAAAAATACGAATAAAGACTCCCAAGATGTAGCGAGAGGTTTATTTTGCAAATAAAAGTTACATTAAAATTTCCACTATGTAAAACCAGAGTTTGTAACAAATTAAGTGTTTGTTTCTGCTTCTTTATATGCCGAGCATGATACCATATTTATTCTTTATTATATTTACCCTTGTGCTGAACAAGTTAGGTTAATGAATATGTAATGATATTTACGTAAAGACAATTCAATGTAATGAAATATTTTAGCCGCTCTGTTTACTTAATGTTGTTAGAAAATACCTATCTCATCTTATTGCTAAAAAATAATTCTGGGGATGCATGCAGCATCATTGGCGTTCATTTTTGGGTCTCGAAATGGGGGGATGTTACAACTTGCTACTGGAGCTTATGTTAGGGACACTTAAGTAAATAAAGCTAAGTATAATTTAGATAATTATAAAATGAATACCTTAGGCATAGTATATGTTATATACATACATACATATATGCACGTATATGCAACGCACTTTTTTTGATATGGATACGTATGTGGATATATCCATCCTTCTACTATTATCCTCACTCTCTTTTACTTCCGTTTCTTTCGGATGCTTTCTTATGCAGAAAGGCATAATGGATTTGTGAAATGGATATTTGACTTTAGGAAGGGGAAGAAAAAACGCTAGCAGAGGCATAAGTAATCTTAAATTTTTTTCCAAGAAGGGGCGGTAGCCCTAAAGGTTCATGTTGAAATTGGTAATAGAATGCCTACCTTTGCTGTGTGAAACATAGATATGGATGCGCTCTTTCAATAGTTCTTGGAAAACTTGGTGCAACAACAAGTGCCACCGTAAGCCCCGAATGCACTGAGAGGCCTAGTGTGGCCAGTCGGGGAGGACTTTGCTAAAACAAATAATGATTTCCATAATATATGAGGATAAATGTTTCACGGGATGAAGAAAGCCTTAGAGGCGAGTGATTAGATTAAAATGTGCAAAAGGATTCATGAAGGCTTAGACAAATAGAAGCCTAGAAAATAAAATTGGTATCCAGGTAGTTTAAATGAGCAGCAAGTATTTGGTGGAAGACAGGAAGGGTGAATGTGATAACCCGGATTTTTGGACATCTATTAACTGGTAATTAACAGAATTAAATTTATAAAGATACCAATTTTATTTAGCTGAACAAATAAAATTTTGATAAATATCTGGATATATATTGATTGGAAACTATAATAAATGTTAAATTATAAATCTCTAGATAAATGAACAATATATTTCACTATTTATTTCATGATTATATATATATATATATATATATGCAAACTTTATGATATTGAAAATTTTAAAGTGTACACATATACAAGCATATAAATGTGAATATATATAATATCAAAAGAAAATAAAAATATGTTCTAATTATAATTCATATATATATATATATATATTGTGATTTGGAAGCATTGATTTGAATTCAATATAATAATTTTTAAAAGCCATTTAAAGTTAAATTCTATATTTTAAAACTCTAAATTATAAATCTTTATTAATTAAAGTATAATAGTTTAAGTTTTAAATAAGATTTAATAAAGTGTTAATATACTTTCTTTTAAATTTTTACATGAATATAGTTTGTAGGTATAAATATAAGAACGTAAAAACAAATTTTATAAAACATAGTTAATATATAAATATAAATAAAAAAAATATAAAATATTGCATATAGACATTTGTAAGTTTGGGTATGCCATGTAAATATAAGTAGCAATATTATTTTCTTTTAAAAAAAATATAAAAATATATAAACATAATTCTTAAATTAGTAAAAACATATAAAGAAAAAACGTCAATGCATGCCATTTAACAAGTGTGAGCTAAATGCAACATGCAAGATACAAGTGTTAAAATAAATTATTTTATAACTTTTGTATATATATGAAAAAAGTCTTTCTTTTCTTCATTTTGAAAGTACAAAGCAAAGATAGAAACCGGAAACCAAAATAAAATCATAAAAATTTACAACTTCAAATTAAACTGAAAACAAAAGCAAAGATCCAAGTTTTAACAAAACTAAATTCAAGTAGATCTATAGCAAATTAAGAAAAATCAAGTTTTCAGGTCTGTTTCAAAAAAAATCAACCAGTAGTTCAAGCTCTGCTCTCTATTCCTCAGTAAAAAGGTGAGTAAACATCTCTCTCTAAAAAGGTTTTAATCTGTGTTATACCTTGAGGCATGTAATAAATATTTGAAGTGAGGTGGTGAAATGTTTGCATGTATAAATTAATATGCTGCATGTATATAAATATGAAGTAATGTGTGTGCATGTCTGTATATAGAGGAACTTGCCTCTGTTTTTGGTTTCAACAGGCAAAAACAAGTTCAAAAATCCTGTTCTTTTTCCCAAAATCTCTTTAGGTTAGGATCTTTATATGAAAAATGTTAGTAATAACCAGATTCAATTTTTTTGAAAACATTTTTAAGCATAATTAACAAGTAGATTACTGGAATCAAGTAAAAACAGTGAAAACCAATTAAAGTCAGAATAATCGATTGTTTAATTTCCTTGTTTGGATTATATAATCTTACTTGTCATGAAAAACTATGATTTTTTATAATAATTTAATGACTTTTAAGATTGGGATCAGGTAGAATTTTCTAGTTGAACGAGATTGGGAAAGGGGTCGATTCCGGGGTCGAAGCTTTGTCGCAGAGGAGCATGGTATGATGGCAAGCTTTCTAAAAATGGTGCGGTGGTTTATTGGGCGGTGGGTTGGCATGTTGAACTCAATTTAGGGTTTAAGCTCGCTGTTGGTAAAGGTTGGTTTCTCTGGCGATTTTGGCGTTGCGATGAAGTTTTAAGGTTGTGGACCAAGGGGGTTTGAAGGAGGAGGTCATGGCGATGGTCTGGGTGTTTTTTGGCAGGGAATGGTGGCTGGTGGTGACGAGACAAGGGTTATTCGAGGGGGGGGGGTTATGTTGTTCCAGTTTTTCAATGTAGTGTTCGATTTTCGAACAATTAGCTGGGTCGATTTTCCAGGCATGTAGCCGAGAGTAGACGGTCGGACGTGACTTGCTCGAGTGGTCGGTAGCATAATTTGAGCATAAGTAACTTCGTGAACGTGGACATGAATGTGCACAGGTTCTCTGTGTTTAATTGTAGGTAGGAAGAGGAAATTTTTAAAGAAGTAGAGGAGTAGTGAAAGAAGGGTGGCCAGAATCGTTTGGCCGGGAGGAAATAAAGTTTAGATAAAAAAGAAGTGGATGTTTAGTAATTTTTTACCCTTTTAAAACCCTAAGATTTCCTGATTTTATAAATATAGCGGGTTAAGTAAAGGAAAGTAAATTTAGAATCAAAAGAGTAGGGAGGCGGAGATGAGAGGAGTAGCTCGGATTTTTCTTGAGAGTTTTGAGATTGGACTCGGGTTGTTTTTTAATTAATTTATTTAGTTAACAGATTTTAAAATTTTGGAAGTAAATTTTGTACGAGGTTTAAAAGCACAAGAAAATCCAAGTTTTAAAGCATTAGGAATATATAAAGCTCCAAAGTAAAAGTAAATTTTGTAACAGGTCTTCAAAGCATTATTAAACAAGATTAAGTTTTAAAGTTAAATGTTGTTAAGATAAATTGGTTTGGAATTGAATAATTAAATATTAGGTTAGTTATTTAATTAAATGTCTAATTGTTTCCAAAATAAAATGATGTAATTAAGTAGTGATTAGAATAAGTGTATTAAAACATTAATTAATAAAAAGGTCTCAGGAGATTTTGTATAAATTAATTTTCAAACATTTAATTTAAATAAGATTTAAATGATAATTAAGTAATTAAAGTAATTAATTTAATTTATTTGGAGATTAAATTAAATTAATTAGAAATTGTGTGACTGTTAATCTTGCTTATAAATGATAAAGCTGAATTGAATGCCTTGGTTTGTTGATATCTCTGATATCTATGTGATGTGCTATGGTATTAAATGGTTGGATTGATCTGTTAATAAACATGAATCATTTATTTAATTAGATATCTGTGATAGATTTCTGTGTGCGTATGTTATTCTGAATTTAATTAGACTGTTTACTTAAACAACTTAACTTAAAGAATGACATTGGATTCGAAGAGACCGGGGTCGGATATCAGTAATATTCGAAACCACTTCGATTAGTAATATACAAAATTCTTTATATATTTTTGATTTTAAATTAATAGGCTGGAATGGAATAAAATAAGTGAGCTTGGCCACTTAAATTGAGTAACAAGTTCTAGATTTATTTCGTGGAATAAATGTTTAGCTATAGTAAGATAAAAACTCATATTGAGAAACGAGTTGCCCAGGTTTTCAAAGAAGTTTTATAACTTAGTATTTCAAGTTATGGGTTTACTCATGCTGGTTTCCAGCATGACTCGGGTGTTACTTTAATGTGATGCTCGGGTCAGACCGAGTATTAAAGCTTTTCAGGTTCGACGTTCTAGAGCTCAGGTGGCGAGCTGGATGAGAGGAACGTATGGAGTATATTCCGATGTGTATTGGAGTTGTTTATCTGGGACAAGTTAATTATAACTGTCCAGTTTATGTGTGAATGGTTGTACTTTGATGTATTGAATGTAAATTGACAATTACATATTTTGTTGTGTAAATGCTGCTATTTGTATATTATATTTTGATCCGCTGCGAGTGTGAGATTTTGTCCTATTGTTTCCTGTTTTCTTCTTCTACCTCTTTTCTTCTTTACCCTAACAATTTGGGATTTCCGGTGTTCGATTGCTCGACACTTCTACAGTTAACGTATTAGTGTCGAATTTTTAAGGTCGAAAGTTTTAGGTCGTTACATTTTGGTATCAGAGCTAAAGGTTTAGTGATATAGCTTTGGTGGGGGTTACTAGTTAAGGATAGGGTCAGTAGTACCCTAGAATGAGTTGAGTGTAATATATATATGAGAGTGTACTTGAGATTTTCTTATATAAAGATTTTAAAATGATTTTTAAAATGAATGATTTTTATATAAGCTTATATTTTGATATATAAAGCAATAATTTTTCAAATTATTATATATATATATATATATTAGGGTAATTGGTTGTTGATTTTTGAAATTAAATATAACAATAAGAATTAAGTGGTAATAAATATACAACCAAATAGGAATTTGGGAAAGATTTAACTAAGCAATAAATTGAGCTAGCAATGGATTCAAACCAGAAATTAAAATCTTGAAATTTGTGAAAATGTTTTCAGAATGTTGATTTTACTTTCCAATAAGTTAATATATAATGAATTAGTTTCTAGATATGATAATCTTGATCAGTATCATAAAAGGTGGTTGTTTCTAAATAAATAACGCAGAATGAAATGTTTTAAGGAAGTAACAATTTAGACAAGTATGACTTATAAATTGAAAAGGATTTACATTGTGATGTTTTAAAATCTAAATCCAGAAAATTTGAAAGTGTCTCAAAGTGTTAAAAGAAATAATAAATAATATTGTTCAGAATATTTTTGAATGTAGGAATCTAATTTTAAAACATGAGTTGTTTTAAAATTTTAAGGGAATTGTTTGAATTAAAAACCAAGAATGGTTTAAAATTTAAAGAATGACTTGAAGTGCAAATGAAATAAATATGTATATATGTGTGATATACATAAGATCAAAGAATATGAACACTAAGTGTTGAGTTTTGAATTTTCCCTGAAATGTGATGTAATAACCCAAAGTGGAATAAGTTTTTGAACTTATAAGTAGAAAGGGTTATTGATAGGAAGTTTAAATTTTGAAATGGAGAAATCAAATTGAGTAAGGTTGATTGGATTAAACGAATTGAATTTAACTTAAGGGAAGTTAAATAAGGTTTGAACAAGCAGCCTGAATTGGAAATTTCAAGATGAAATTGAGACTTAACTTAGGGAAGTTAAATGGTTGGTTTGAATGGTAGTTATGTGTGATCTCAAAACAAGTTTGAGTTCTGTATATTGGTAATGGATGCTATTGTTGGATGCTTTAGATAAATTGGATATTTATTTACCTTGACTTATCCTGATATCATCTTGTTGTTATTAATAATCTATGAAACGATGAATTGAATTATTTTGAATGAATTAAGAGGTGGATTGAGATTATTTATATATATATATATATATATATATATATATATATATATCCATTACTGAAATTAAATGGAATTCAACTTAAATTTGAAATTATTTACATGATTTTGATTTAAGAATTGAAATTATAATTATGGAATGGAATCACTTTGAACTTAAGATTTAAATGTTAAGAATTGGTTTTAAAGTTAGAAGTTAAAATTTGGTAATAAATTGGATTCTAAAGATTAAATTGTTTAAAAAGTTTTGAACTCTTACTCAAACCTTGAAATAAGTTAAGTAAAGGAAATTTAAAATGAATATTAGAAATTTGGAGTCAAAATTAAATTTTTTTAAAAATTAGGTTGTAAAATTAAAAAAAAAATAGGGTTAATTTGATTTAAGTGATTAAATCAACATTTTGAAAACTTAACTCAAATTTATATAATTCTAGATGGTTTAAAGATTGAGATTGGAATTGAAATTAGTTCGAACTAAAATTTAGTTTGAATTAATTGAAATTGAATCAATTTAATGGATTGGAAATTAAAGATTGATTGAAGTGGAGATTGGAAATTTGAATCAGTTTGACTCTGAAACTATTTTCGAATAAATTGTTTTAATATAAACTGTTTTAAATATGTTTTTCTAGCTATTTACTCAACAAACTTTCTTTTTAAAACCCAAACTATCTTATACTTATTTTAGAACTATTTTGAAAACTAATTGCTATTTTACATCTGTTTTACAAACTAATTACTATTTTACAACTATTTTGAAAACTAATTACTATTTTACATCTGTTTTACAAACTATTACTATTTTACAACTATTTTGCAACTATCTAACCACTCTACAACTATTTAAATATTTTATAACTATTTATAGCTATTTTTGAACAAATAACTATTTCACAACTACTTAACTATTTTAAACTTTTCAAGCTATTTTCTAAATTCAAGTTGGTCAGAGTGCAAACTGTTTATAATTGAAGTGATAAACTAGGTGGAATGAAGAAATTGTGAATAATTACATAGAATCAAAATGAAGATGAATAGGTAGGATGTACGTATATTGTTCTATTCGCATAACGATTTGATCTAGATTCGAGCACAGAATTTCGAGATAGTTATATCGATCCGAGTTAAATTTTTCGCTCGATTTTCGACGGCGAACCTGGATATGGATTTTTGATTGGTTTTGGAAACTCTCTATCATAGTTATGGCTATGCAAGGAGAATGAAGGTTTCTGATCAAGAAACCAGATCTGAGTCCGCACTAGGAAGTCGGATGAACGATACTAGCTCGAAAGTGAAATTGTGTGATCAGTGAGCGATCAGATTTGATATTGCGTACGGATGGTATATGTACATCATACTTGCTTGAATGAAATAAATATTGGAAATTTTGAAAAGAAATGTAGAATGATTTTTGAAATGAAAAAGTATATTTTGAGAAATATTGATGAATAAAAGTGGAAGTTGGATAAATCTATGATTAAAATTCACTTTATGAAAGTAAGTAATATGGTAAATAACTTTATAAGGGAAATCAAACTTGAATATTTGATTTGGCATAAATAAAGTTATATATATTTGTTTTATATGATAACTACCCTTGTTAAATCTATGACCAGAGGAAGGATCTTTGAAAAATATGTGAAGTATAAAAGGGAATTTATACAAGTATGAAGTGATCCAAAGATTTTTTTTCAAGTTGGAAAAGATAAGTTATATATATCTATATATATACAAATGATTTACGAGAATGATTTTGGAAAAAAAGGGGTTTGGAAACCACTGATTTTGAAAGGCTTTTGATTTTTGAAATTAAAATCAATTTTGGAAATTTGGAAAGCCAAGTTTGAAACTATCGATTTGAGATATCGATTTTGTGTAAAGGAGATTTATGTGGATCATAAAGAGTACGATTTAAAAGATACTATTTGTGTATAGTATAAAATGTTTTGAGATTGGCTCTGGGAAAAAAGGCGCTCCCATGAAATTAACTTCTTAGGAGAATCACGGGGTGGTTCTGCCTTGAGCCCTAAGGAGGAAGGTAACTAAATTTGATTCTGGGAGGAAGTCCGACAAACTGAAGTTTCTGAGGATTGTGGTTGGGGTAGAGAAAGTCAAGGATGCTGATGCCTACAGAGACATTTGGATTATGCTGTGATGACAGTGTAACTCGATGTCACTGTGATCTACTGCACACCATAGCGAAAGTCGAGGGGCAGCGATTGCCTACGGTCTACGTTTGATTTTGCCATGAGGGCGACGTAACATCGGTGACTGCGATCTATGAAGATATAGCAAAAGTCATGTGGTAGCGAGTGCCTACAGCCTGCATTGGGACTCGACTGATGTACTCTGCGATCTCTGTGGGAGTGGTGAAGTTTCATTTGGCAGCAAAATTCGAGGGCGCTGATGCCTATAGTTACATGGGTTTTTGCCGTGATGGCAACGTAAAACCCATTTGTAGCTCCGATCGATGGTGGGTTCCATGGTGTAATCAAGGGGCGCGGAGGCCTACAGTTTTCTATGGATTTTGCCGGGATGGCAACGTGACCATCGGGTTAACTGCGACCATGGAAGGAGTGATGATTTCCAGAGCATTCTCATCAAAAATGTTTTCTATATTTTCATAAAAATATTTTCTAAGTATTTTCGCTGGATGTTGAAAACGAGTCTGCTAAGTACTTATAGATTTTTAGTCCTACGCCTGATCAACGTATGACCGGATTTCTGTGGGAACAAGGGTAGACTTATTGAGACATCAAGTTATAAAAAGCATTTTATAAAACTATTTTGGTAATATTATTTAGATTTTAAAGTGATTTAAAAATTTTAAACAAAAAGAGTTTTTAGTTAAAAATGTTCAAAAAGTAATTAAACTGATAATAAGCTTTTTAAGAAAATTCTAGCTTCGTTCCTTTTCAGGGATGAAAAGCTCTAAAGGGGGAAGGAATGTGATAACCTGGATTTTTGGACATTTGTTAATTATTAATTAACAGGATTAAATTTATTAAGATACTAATTTTATTTAGTTGAACAAATAAAATTCTGATAAATATATGGATATATATAGATTGAAAACTATAATAAATGTTGAATTATAAATCTCTGGATAAATGAATAATATATTTCACTATTTAATTCAAGATTATATATATATATATATATGCAAACTTTATTATGTTGAAAATTTTAAAGTGTACACATATACAAGCATATAATGTGAATATATATAATATCAAAAGCAAATAAAAATATGTTCTAATTATAATTCATATATATATATATATATATATATAGTGATTTGGAAGCATTAATTTGAATTCAATATAATAATTTTTAAAAGCCATTTAAAGTTAAATTCTATATTTTAAACTCTAAAAGATAAATCTTTATTAATTAAAGTATACTAGTTTAAATTTTAAATAAGATTTAATAAAGGGTTAATATGCTTTCTTTTAAATTTTACATGAATATAGTTTGTGGGTATAAATCTAAAAACATAAAAACAAATTGTAGAAAACATAGTTAATATATAAATATAAATAAAAAGAAAATATAAAATATTGCATATAGACACTTGTAAGTTTGGGTATGCCATGTAAATACACGTGGCAATATTCTTTTCTTTTAAAACAAATATAAAAATATATAGACATAATTCTTAAATTAAAAAAAATATAAAGAAAAAACATCAATGCATGCCACTTAACAAGTGTGAGCTGAATGCAACATGCAAGATACAAGTGTTTAGATGAATTGTTTTTATAACTTTTGTATACATATATGACAAAAGTCTTTCTTTTCTTCATTTTGAAAATACAAAGCAAAGATAAAAACTGGAAACCAAAATAAAATCAGAAAAAATTTACAACTTCAAATTCAACTGAAAACATAAGCAAAGATCTAAGTTTTAACACAACTAAATTTAAGTAGATCTGTAGCAAATCATGCAAAATCAAGTTTTCAGATCTGTTGCAAAAAAATCTACTAGTAGTTCAAGCTCTGCTCTCTGTTCCTCAGTAAAAAGGTGCGTAAACATCACTCTCTAAATTTTTTAATCTGTATTATATCTTGAGGCACGTGATAAATATTTGAAGTGAGGTGGTGAAATGTTTGCATGTATAAATTAATATGCTACATGTATATATATATGAAGTAATGTGTGTGTGCATGTTTCTATATAGAGGAACTTGCCTCTGTTTTTGGTTTCAACAGGCGAAAAAAGTTCAAAAATCCTGTTCTTTTTCCCAAAATCTCTTTAGGTTAGGATCTTTATATGAAAAACGTTAGTGATAACCAGATTCAATTTTTGAAAACGTTTTTAAGCATAATTAACAAGTAGATTACTGGAATCAAGTAAGAACAATAAAAATCAATTAAAGTCAGAAAAATCGATTGTTTAATTTCCTTGTTTTGATTATATATCTTATTCTTCATTAAAAACTATGATTTTTGATAACAATTTCATGACTTTTAAGATAGGGTTTGGGTAGAATTTTCTAGTTGAACGGGATTGGGAAATGGGTCGATTGTCGGTGATGGGTTCAATGACGGGGTCGGAGCTTTGTCGTGGAGGAGCATGGGATGATGGAAAGCTTTCTAAAAATGGTGCGGTGGTTTGTAGGGCGTTGGGTTGGCATGTCGAACTCAATTTAGGGTTTAAGCTCGCTGTTGGTAGAGGTTGGTTTCTCTGGCGATTTCGGCGTCGCGATGAAGTTTTAAGGTTGCGGACCAAGGGGGTTTGAAGGAGGAGGTCATGGCGATGATCTGGGTGTTTTCTGGTAGGGAATGGTGGTTGGTGGTGATGAGACAAGAGTTACTCGGGGGGGGGGGGGGGTTGCGTTGTTCCAGTTTTTGAGTGTAGTGTTCAATTTTCGAACAAGGAGCTGGGTCGATTTTCCAGGCCTGTAGCCGAGAGGAGATGGTCGGATGCGACTTGCTCGAGTGGTCGGCTACGTAATTCAAGGGTAAATGACGTCATGCACATGCATATGAATGTGCATGGGTTCTCTGTGTTTAAGTGTAAGTAGGAAGGGGAAATTTGAAAGAAGAAGTAGAGGAGTAGTGAAAGAAGGATGGGCCAGAATCGTTTGGGCCGAGAGGAAATAAAGTGTAAATAAAAAATAAGTGGATGTTTAGTTATTTTTTTACCCTTTTGAAACCCTAAGATTTCCTGATTTTATAAATATAGTGGGTCAAGTAAAGGAAAGTAAAATTTAGAATCAAAGGAATAGAGAGGCGGAGATGAGAGGAGTGTCCCGGGTTTTGCTCGGGAGTTTTAAGCTTGGACTCGGGTTGTTTTTTTAATTTATTTATTTAGTTAACAGATTTTAAAAATTTGGAAGTAAATTTTGTATGAGGTTTAAAAGCGAAAGAAAATCCAAGTTTTAAAGCATCAGGAATGTACAAAGTTCCAAAATAAAAGTAAATTTTGTAACAAATTTTCAAAGCATTACTAAACAAGATTAAATTTTAAAGTTAAATGATGTTAAGATAAATTGGTTTGGAATTGAATAACTAAATATTAGTTTAGTTATTTAATTTAATCTCTAATTTTTTCCAAAATAAAATGATGTAATTAAGAAGTGATTAGAATAAATCTATTAAAACTATAATTAATAAAAAGGTCTCAGGAGATTTTGTATAAATTAATTTTCAAACATTTAATTTAAATAATATTTAAATGATAATTAAGTAATTAAAGTAATTAATTAATTTATTTGGAGACTAAATTAAATTAATTAGAAATTATGTGACTATTAATCTTGCTTATAAATGATAAAGCTGAATTGAATGCCTTGGTTTATTGATATCTCTGATATGTAATTTGTGACGTGCTGTGATATTTAATGGTTGGATTGATCTGTTAATAAATATGAATCATTTATTTAATTAGATATCTGTGATAGATTTCTGTATGCGTATGTTATTCTGAATTTAATTAGACTGTTTACTTAAACAACTTAGCTTAAAGAATGACATTGGATTCGAAGAGACCGGGGTTGGATATCAGTAATAGCTGAAACCACTTCGATTAGTAATCTACAAAATTCTTTATATAGTTTTGATTTTAAATTAATAGCTTGGAATGGAATAAAATAAGTGAACTTGGCCACTTAAATTGAGTAACAAGTTCTAGATTTATTTCGTGGAACAAATGTTTGCTATAGCAAGGTACAAACTCGTATTTAGAAACGAGTTACCCTGGTTTTCAAAGAAGTTTTATAACTTATCAAGCTATGGGTTTACTCATGCTGGTTTCTATCCTGACTCGGGTGTTACTTTAATGTAATGCTTGGGTCAGACCGAGTATTACAGCTTTTCAGGTTCGACGTTGTGGAGCTCAGGTGGCGAGCTGGATGGCAGGAACGTATGGAGCATATTCCGCTGTGTATTGGAGTTGTTTATCTGGGACAAGTTAATTATAACTATCCAGTTTATATGTGAATGGTTGTACTCTGATGTATTGAATGTAAATTGACAATTACTACTTTTCTTGTGTAAATGCTACTATTTGTATATTATATTTTGATCTGCTGCGAATATGAGATTTGTGCTATTGTTTTCTTTTTTCTTCTTCTACCTCTTTTTTTCTTTACCCTAACAATATGAGATTTTCGGCGTTCGATTGCTTGGCACTTCTACAGTTAATGTATTAGTGTCGAATTTTCGAGGTCGAAAATTTTGGGGCGTTACAGTGCAGATTCCTGAGCAAGAAATTACTTGGGGAAGGTTTATAGAGATGTTTGGGGAAGTGTACATTCCTGAATCGGAGTTATCGGCAATGTTTTCAGAGTTTTTTTGTTTGAATAAGGGAGTTTGACGACGTCGGAGCATATGTAGAAGTTCAATGTCTTGTCCAAGTATGGGGCTAATTTGATTAGGATCCTAGGGAAAAAGGTAGAGAAGTTCATTCTACGATTGAGGATGAGATTGAGTGACCGGATAATGGCCCGTCTAGCACTTCCATTCAAGGAAGTGGTAGACACGGTGAGGAGGTATTAACTGATGTACATCAAAATATAGAGTGTGGAGCATAATGCCTAGGCTAAAAAGAAAAAAAGAAGCTTACTCTTATCAGAAAGGAAAGAAGGGCCAAAAATAGAATGGAAAGGCTCGAGGTGGAGGAGAGCGAAAGGATGTTGCTAATGTGACCTGCTATAGTTGTAGGCAAATGGGACACTATGCCCCTAAGTGCCTAAAGCCGGTTGGATTAGTAAAGGTCAAATGTTTTATCTATGACAAACCCGGGCATAAGAAGAAATACTGTCCCTAGTTAAGTTAGCCAAAGGCCTTCTCTTTGGAAGGGCCATTAGCCAGACTAACTGTTGAAGAAAAGGGGAAGAAATTTATGCTAGGGAGTATAATCCCAATCTCTAGTACTTCAGTTAGAGTTCTTTTTGATACGAGTGCTACCCATTCTTTCATTTCGAAAGATATAGTGGATAAGTTGGAGCTAGACACTACCTATTTAACTATGTCTGTACTGGTTAATTTAATTGGTAGGTATGCTATTCTTGAATTAAGGTGTCCTAACCTTGTATTTGATTTGTGCAGACACTTATTTACTTGCAACCCATATGTGTTTCACTTTGTAGGTATGAGGTAATTTTGGTTATGGATTGGATAGTGCATATGACGCTAGGATTTTTTGTTTGAACAGTATTATCATTTTGTGAAATCCAAGTTGTAACATCCCGGTATTTCATGCCATTCGCATCCAAACATGTCGGACTTAAATTGCTCAAAATATCAGATTGTTTATTTATTATTTGGGTAAACTTAGCATATACAATAAATAAATCAATCAAAAAATCACAGACATAGGGTAATATAACAGTAAGCAGTGGAAACAGATGAATAATAGTTCATGAAGCTACTATGTATATATAACAGAGTATGAAACAAAATACAGCGGAAATTAAGATACATAGAAGTCTCAAATACATAGTCAAATAACAAATCTGAATATATCACTAGAGTCAACTGGATAACTGAATATATAGTTGGATCTCCAAGCGAAGCTCCAAACTCCAAAGGTAAGTCTCAAATGCCGTGACACTCAATCTGGCCCGAGCATAAAGCAAAACACAAAACACTCGAGTCAAGATTAACATTCTTATATCAATAAATCTAACTCAAGTGAAATATCAACTGAAATACAAGTAACTTAAAGGATGTTTGGGATCCCATCCTCCAAGGATCCTTGGAACTATCTACTATGCAGTACAATATGCTATTATAATATGTCTATAGTAACGTAAAAGTACTAAAATAGCGTTAAGGCATTACCCATATCACCCTTAGCACATTTTATATAATGCCGTAGTTTATATAGTACCGCAATACCTCCGTAAACTAGAGGTTACCAGAGGGCACTCCATAGGTATGACATAAAACAAACTCGTAGTGGGCTCGATATGGTAAGTGACACGGCACAACTAGGCAATGCCAGGGTAGATATACCAATTACACTTCCGAGCTGTTGGTAACGCATAGCCGTAGCTACCGCCCAACTCATCCACACTCTCAAAAATCCAAGTGTGCACCCAATCAATCACAAAGTAATAGAATGGTATCGAAGAAGTATGCCCGATCGAAGGAGCTACCTCACTTGGTCCATCAATTGCTCCGGTTTTAGCCACCTTAAGCAAACTCATGGGAGTTAGGTCCATGAATTTACCTCATATAGAATCGTCGCCAACCATCCTACTTCACTCTGGAATCTCCACTACGTACACGGTTGTTAAAGTGGTTTTCGGTATTGGCAGAGAGTATGAAAATAACCAATCCTGGTCTCTTTAATAACTAAACGTTATTATAATACCATGGGTCATTTTATTTCAAATAGTTTATACTCCATATCAAAATATCATATTGTTTCAAAATCACATCAATACGATATCATTGTTCACTTAAATATATCCATTTCCAAAATCATAGCACTTTCAAGTTATAACATTTTCGAAATTATAAAAATTAGAAATTATAAAACTTTGGAAATCATAACACTTTGAAATCATAATACTTTGGAAATCACAATAGTTTATATATTAATAATAGTATATATAATAAAATAGTTTATATAATAAAATAATTAGTATATTATAATAGTTAAAAATTAAAAATAGTTTATAGTAAAATAATTTATAAAGTAAAATAATAAAATGGTTTTAAATGTAATTTAAAAAATACTTTATATAATAAAAATAGTTTCCTCAAATTTCACAAATCGATTTAAATCAACTCGAATTCCAAAAATTCAATCCTAATTCATCAAATTTCAATTTGGTTCAACATCTCAATAAACCATTTTCAAATTATATCGATTTCAAATACAAATGTGAATCAAAAATTAAAACATTTATACTTCAATAGTTAATATTCAACCTTTACAATAACTAAATTTGACAATTTCATATTTATTTCAAATTCACATTACTATTATATAATTTTGAAATATTCATTTAAATTGATCCAATAACATTTAAATAAAATATAAAATTACAATTTAATTAAAACTAAATATCCTATTTAGATTTATTTAACTAGAAATATTCATTTAATCACTTTAAATCAAAATCAAGTTATAAAATCATATCTTTAAAATCTCAAATTCAATAAGTTTCAAATCGATTTAATTAAATATAATTCTTAAAAGAATACGATTTCAAATTAATTAAATTTTATCTTCCCAACCTTAATTTTATTAAAATTATTGTAAAATCTATTTTTAAAATATAAACTTTGAAATAAATACTTAAACATAATGTATACTAATTAAATTAAATTTTATTAAATTAAATTTTATTATTAAATATAATTTTTTATTAATTTTTTTATTTATATTTAAAATAGTAAAGTTATAAGAAAATCTTAAAAATTATATTTTCAAAACTAACTTTTATATTTGAAAATTTCAAACATATAAATTTAAAAATCTAAAATTTAAACCTTTATAAAATAAGATTATATATATAATATCTTAAAATCAGTATTTTATAAAACCAAATATTTCTTTCAAAACCTTGGAAATCATTTTTAAAATATATATATAGACCAACGGTGTCAGTATAAAATTTTTCTATCCCATGGTCAAGTGATACAGATATTTATCATTTCAATCCGCAATTTAAATGTCTACGGGTATATATCATTTCAACCCACAATCCCAATTCAGAGTAAATGAAGATTGCATGGGTTTATCATTTCAACCCATAACGATTTTCTCCTATTCTACAAGATCGTTCGGGTACGTATCGTTTCAACCCATAGGGAATTCTAAACTAATAGGAAACTTGCAGAGTGAGAACAGTTATTATAATAATATAACATATCATCAACATACAGATATCATTAGTGATAAATAAAATATAAACAACAAGACATGGTGTCATATCTCATAGATGAATAGTTATAGATAATGGCATATCATATATAACAATTAAATAATTAGCAACAACATATTTCAATTGTCGTTTCAAATGAAATCAAATTAAATAAATATAAGAATGTTAATCATGAGTGATTGCTTATTTTTCAAGGCTAGAGGGATTCGACAATGAAATGAGTTACGAATCCAAGTACGAACTTCCAAAGCAACGCAAGATGGACATGAATTTGACGAACAAAGCTGATAAATAAGGAATCGATGGAAACAAATCAAAATTAGCTTAACATAAACTGGAACAAAATAACTATTATATCTATATATATATTCTCTAATAATTAATATAAGATTTTAAACTCATATTAAAAATAATACATATATTTTAAATAAATACTAAATTTAAACACCTGTACAATAAAATCTCTATATATGCTTATCCAAAACCCAGACTCATATATACTTATATAAATAAACTAATATAAAATCATATACTAAGTTACAATACTGAATAAGGAACAATAAAGTGAATATACATACATACATACATACATACATACATACATACATATATATATATATGTATATATATATATAAACCATATATATTTTAAGATCGAAATAATAGAAATATATAACTTATATAAAATCATGTATATATAATGAAACATTTATATAAATCAGATATAAGCCGGCATAACCTTTATAAAAAATTATATTATAGCATCAAAACATATTATAAAGTACTCTATATAAAAAGCACATATTATATTTAAGTCAGTATTGATTATAAAACAACATATACCACTTATATAAATGTATATTTTAAACCTGAGATATACGCACTTGCATATATACATACTAGCAAATAGGTTATATATATAATCTACATAAAATTCTATATAGAGACAAATCTTATTACTATATATATGCAAACAGACTCGTACCTTATAAACCACATATTAGAACTAGAATATATATATATATATATATATATAAATTTATATAACTAACAGATTTATATAAATTAATATATATATAAACTTATATAATATAACACTTCAACATATTAAAATTATACTTCAACTCTGTTAAAATAAAACATATATATACATAACTTTTTGAAATCAATACATAACAAACAATATAACTTCCAGTCATTAAGGCGGTTTGTATATGTACATGGCAATAGGAAATCCTTCCTGCTGAAAATGTTTATATTCGTGACAGCACAGACCAAAACTAAGATGCTAGATTATCAAAGCAATACACACACACACATTTAACCTTTACATATATAAAAAATATAAGATAGGAGAGGGGACTCACGACAAGGTTAGGTGATGATCTGGATGGCTTCGGCTACTGTGGCACTTGAAGGCATAGGTGAAGGCTGGGGAAAAATAGGCGGAGGCGATCAAGACTGTGGCGATGGGTCGGTTGATGCTTACGGGTGTTTGGGTAGGCCGGCGACCAGGCTGTCAATGGTGAAGGAGCCGCCGTCAGGGAGGGAAAGTGCCAAGTGGTCAGTCGCGATGGCTGGAGTGCTATGCGGATGGGTTCAAGGAAGGCTGCATAGTCGGAACAATGGAAGATGGATGGCCAATGCCATGGGTTTGGGTCTAGAGCTGCTGGTTGCCGAAGAGGTGGAAGTGTGAAGCGGAGTGACTGGAAGGGGAAGGAAGTGTAACGACCCAGAATTTCTGTCATTTGAAATTCGTATATTTAATTGATTTTAAATATTAACAAGTAAAATTTTTAAGTCGAATAAATTATATTTCGAATATCTACATTTAATTGGATAATTAAATCGATAATTTAATATTTGAATTTACAGAAATAATTGGAAATTGGGTTTAATGTGATTAAAATTGATTTGTAAAGTTGTATTAAATCATATTGGAGTTAGAATGATGTTACAGAACTTTTAAAATTGAATTAAAAGTTAATTTTTGGAAATTGAATATTTTAATATTTAATTGATGAGTAAAAATAGCCATTTTCAAACAGTCTCGGATTTCGACGAAACTAGATTCATTGGATCCGTAATGTTAAATTATTGTAAGATTTCAAATTTCATGTCAATCGGATTTACGGTTTGTCCAAGGCAACCTAAAACGCGTAGAAATCGGTTTAAGTGAATTTTAAATTTAAATAGTCGATTTGAAAACCTATCTTTCAAATATGATCGAATTGGCACCCGATACATATTCCATTGCGTTCGGGATGGGGGTAAAACATTATAAACGCCAGGCGGCACGCTTCGTTCGGAGTTCGGAAAAATTTCGGGTTAATAGCGCGCGAATATTTTCTATAAAAGGACGTTGTTTTTTCCCATTTGCAAACAAATCTGGCTAGGGTTTACAGCCGACCCTAATTATAATCAATGGCCGAGAATTTCAATTCTTTCTCTTCTATTTTCTTCCAATCCGTTAATTGATTCGTAAAACTTGCAACTACAAAAATATAGAGCGAGTCGAGATCTATATTCTCAACGGTCGTGATCGAATATAGGCGAGTAGATCGTGGGAAAATGGGCTGTGTTTGTTTGTCGTTTCCATGCATTTTCTGGCACGATGGCATAACCGAGCCTCGCCGCGTTCATAGTGAAGGGAGGGTCGGCGATGAGCTTTCGAGTGGTATTGGTCGATCGTCGTATAGTGGGTTGTAGTCGTCACGAAAATTCAAGGTTCATCGACGGCCAAATAGGTTCGATTGAACGCAATTTCCTGGAGGAAGAAGAAGCAATTTCGGCGGCCCAGATTTTGGTTAGGAAATCGAATGGCTCTGGTGAAGCAGGTTAAAAATATGAAATAAAAATTGTAAATAAATTTATATTTAAATTCTTTTAAAACTTTTAAAAGCTATAACTTTTAATATGAGGTCCATTTCGCACGAAACGAATTGCGTTGGGTTCGTATTCGCGAGCACTACGCGATGGAGCTGGATTGGAGTTGATTGGAGCTAGTGTGAATTTTGGGTAAAATTAAACGTGCATTTAATTTTATTCGAAATAAAACACTACAACTGTATTGGAAGCAAGGTGAGAACTTCTCACTCAATCGAATTGTGTTTCGATTTAAAATTTAAAATAGTTAAATTTAAAATTGCTTGATTGTATGATTGGATGATAAATTGCTATTTGTTGTATTGAAATAGACCCTATACGCCGCATATTAAGCGGATGTTATTTTATTAAACACATACACCACGATATTCCACCTTAAAGTGGAATTGGTATTATATATGTATTTGGAGTTGATTTTTCCGCATTATATAGCGGATGAGACCCTATTGCGCCGCATAATAGCGGATGATATTTTATATAAACTCATGTACCGCGATATCCCATCTTGAAACGAGATTGATATTGTGCTAACATCTGTGGATGCAGGGAAACAGGTTGGAGGGTTCCAACTGGATTTCTCAAATAATTGAATTTGTTTCAATGTTGTGTATTGATTATTTATAATCTCTGTGTGATTATCTTTGTGATTGAAATCGTTGAAGGCTGAAATTTAGCCGAATATAATTTTGGTATCGTTTGATACCGAAAATAAATAAAAGAATTTGTTTTTTAAAAAATTTCAGGTTGAAAGTTTATATTAAAATTTATTTTTGAGAATTGGATAAATTTAAAAGAAGGAAATCTAAAATAATAAAGTTTTATTTTTAATCTTATTGAATAAAATTTCAAAATATGGGAAAAGCTTGAATAAATGGATTTCGGGTAATATTATTCAAAGGTTGAAGAATTTATTCAAAATACGGATTTTAAAGAGTTTGAAAAATAAAAGAATTGGTTTTCTTTAAAAGGAATTAATTTTAAAAGGAAATAAAATTTGAAACCCATTTGGGAATTGATTTTTGGTGATTGAATTTAAATCTTTTGAAAATCCATTTGGAAATTTATTAGGCGTTTTGAAAAAAATTTGGAATCAATTTGAAAATTGATTTGGTTGTTTTTGAAATCAGTTGAAAAATTAAATTGTTGTTGAAAGTGAATATTTGAAATCGATTTGAAAATTGTATATCAGTAGATATTTGGAAATTTAAATTCGCCATGGAATTTATAAAGGAAAGAGAAATTTGTTTAAAAAATAAACATTGATTTATTTTTGAAGTGTGGAAATAAATTTATGGATCTGGAACGTAAATTTAAAGTAAACCGGTAAGGATTTATTTAATTGGTTTAAATGAACCATTTTGAAATGAAAGTGTATTCTCCTTGGAAAGCCGAATAAAATTTCTGAATAGCTTTGAAAAATATGTACATATGAAATTTTAGAATTGGTTTTGAAAAGGATACTTTGAAGAAATTAACTTCTTAAGTTGTTTTAAATCCTTTAAGTAAAGATTTATTATGTTGATATAGAAATGATTATTTCTAAGATTTAAATCAATAATTGTTTTAGAAAATAGTTATTTAAATATTTATACTCTATCTACTAATTTTATTTTGAAAATTAGTTTGGACCTAAGTTATATGTAATATTGGTACAATATTTTTATAACTAATATTAGTAAAGTGTTTAAGGAAAAATAGTTTAATTTCAAAGTGTTTTCCCGATATATTTTGGAAAAGTGTTATAAATTATTTTAAAGTATTTGAACTCGGCAGATTTTCAGTGAAAATGAATAAATATTTGGAAGTGTTTCCGCGTAAGGAAAATGATTTGAAATTTGTTTTCAAAAGTTGTAAAGGTGAAAGGTGATTTGAAATTTGTTTTCAAATGGTTGAAGTGCGGAAAAATATATCTTGTAAAGATATTCTTGGAAAATAAATAATTTGGGAAATTATTTGGAATCTGGTGATGTTGTGCATACCTATTGATAGTTAAATAACTGACTATCAATATTTACCTTAAAATGAGTATTTGTTGTGATTTGATTGAATTTGAATGCTACACTTATTTTAAAATATGCGCTCGTTATTCGATTTAGCCGGGAGAGGACATTTGGGTCATAAATCCCATTCCGAATAGTGATACGTCGTAATGGATAACATTTGAAGACCGGTGTTGAAGACCGGATATTTTCGAAAACGAAGGATTACCGTCGAATGTCTCTGCATCGGCTGATCCCCAATATAGAGATTTTATCACTCTTTGTGCTGGGAATTCCGCACGTGATTAGTGAATATCCGGATTGCAAGGGCTTTTTTGGAATTGCCTTCGGTTTCGTTCGATCCCGGAACGGACTTGTATGAATGTGTGTCTGACATTACAATTTGAGATGTAAAGCTGGTTTCTATCAAATACATTTCTGTTGGTGGCGGAGAATTTATTCTCTTAGCTTAACACCCTTCTCTGAGACGTACGAGCTTAGAGGTTATGTAGTTGATGGTTACTAGTGATACATTCCCAATTTGGTAATGTGGCATACGAAGGGCTGCTGATCATTTGTTGATCGAAGCACGGCTTTTGTGAAAAGCGTAGCTTTGTGGATGAGACTTCGTCGAACCTCACACTCCGGTAATGGTCAAAACAGGAAGAATGCAGCAAGGTTATTTGGGGATAGCGCCCCCATTAGGGTATGTACATTTCCTTCTGGATATAGGTGGTATTATGGTATGGAGCCCAGATACTTAACCTATGTGGTTGCTGCAAATTTATTTCTTTGTGGTTTTTGGTAAGTCCCGAGATAAAGGTCGGTTACGACCGGGAGATGACATACTCGTGTCAGTAGTTACCTAGTTTAGAGGTAACCTGGCCTTGTGTTGGCAGAGATCCGGTTAGGTTCTCGGGGCATCTCTCCAGAGGCGTACCCATGTGGCAATGGGAAGTTCCTTGGCTGGACCATTTGTTGGAAATCCAAACTCCAATACGCATCTTGTACGGTTTTAGTTGTATTACTTGCCATTTACTTATGGTGGTCACCACTGTTTAGATGGTAGCTATAGTAGGCATAGTTCGGAATGTCTATGCTGGCTATGATTTATATTATAATTTCGAAATGTTTTCCTACACTTTGCACTTATAGTAATAATATCAAAGAAATTTGCGTATCAAGCATGCTTGGCTATCATAAGGAGAAATCTCCTCCAATTCTGCGTTTGCATTGTGTGTGTGGCGGGAGGCCTTATGGTAGTTTCATTTTCCAAAAGCATTGCGGATCTATTTTAAAATATTTCTTTGTTTGTTTTAAAGATATAACTGTTTTAAGTTCTCACACTAGTCTCATGACTGACCTGGAGTTTATTGTTCCCTTTCTAAACTCTGGGTGCCCACCAATTTTCACACGGGCAGTCTAAAGTCAGGTTATCAGGTCATTCTGGAATTCAGGAGATGCTGTGGAGATCAGGAGCAAGCTGGATGGCGAAGCATGTCACTTGTATATGATATTATCTTTTCTGCTGTGTATTCAGTTTTGAGGACAAGTTTATATAACTGTCCATTATTTGTGGTGTTGTATATTGACTCTGATGATGTAATGTAAAAAACGTACAATTCTTTTGATTTAAAGATTATTCATTTGTCTATTATATGTTGTTCCGCTGCGATTGTGAGATTCTGATATTGTTTCTGTTGCTTTTTTCTTTCTTTCTTCTTCTACCTCTTCTTCTTTAACCTTAACAATTCAGTTTTTCGACCTTCGATTGCTTGGCAGTTGATACAGTGGATGTATTAATGTCAACTTTCGGAAGTCGAAAAATCGGGACTTGACAATTTGGTATTAGAGCATTTGGTTAAGCGACAACCTTGGCTCTGTTGGGAATTATTCATTAGAGATAGAGTCAGTAGTACTCTAGAATGAGTGTGAGTGTAATAATAGATATGAGCATGTATTTTTTAGTGACTATAAAAATGTTTTATATTGTGTTTGCTTATACGTTGAACTGTTTGTGAATTCTGGTCGGTATGTAGGACACCATATTATCGATAGGGATTTCTAAACACTTAAACGAGGCAAGTCGACATAGTATCATTTTAAATTGGGTAAATGAAATAATTTTACCTCGATTATATTCTATATATAAAGGAAATAATTTTTCAAAAATTATTAAAGTGTATATAAATTGATTGTTTGGTTGTTGAAAATGTAAGAATATATTTAAGTTAATTAAATGATGTTTGAATAGTCTAAATAAAAACAACAATCGTAAAAGGATAATTGTATAAGCAAATGAATTATTAAGCATGGAATTATAATTAATGTGATTTACAATTGTGAAATAATCTTATATATAAGAAGTGAAACTATATGAATATATTTATAAATATGAGTTGTAAATAAAAATGAATTTGAACTATGAATTGAATATGTTGAATCCTGTTTATTTTGGAAATTATTTTCCAAAATTAAAAGTTAAATAGTGAAATTATATAAGAAAAAGATTTTTAAATGTGATTTATGAATAAAAGGAAATTTTTTAAAGAATATTAAGCACTGAATTCGCTACTGTTACTGGAAAATAATAAGGGTGATGACTGCAGCATCATCAGTATCATTTTCAAGTTTCTGTGTGATGGATTTGCTACCATAGTAAACTGAAAATTGAAGTTAGGTTGTGATAAACAAATTTGAAATTAAAATCCAAATTGTAATTGTTGAATATAAGTGAAACGAGTTTTGAACTTATAATATGAGATAATAAATTTAGCTTTGGTAAAGTTAAAGGATTTGAGTTAGCATAGTAAATATATGATTTGAAATTTAACTAAACGAAGGTTAAATAAATTGATTTGGATTAGATAAGCTATCGAAATGGAAATTAAACTGAAGTGATTATATAAAATAACTTTGAAGTTTAAATAAGTTGTATAACTTGTAAAGTGAGAAAATGTAAGCGAAACCAAATGATAAAATGGTTAAACAATTTTGTTAAGCAAACGAGATATGAATTTGAATAAGTGACGAAATTTGACTTTGGTTAAAGTTAAATAGAATTTACTTTAGAATTGGAATCTGAATTGGATTTATAAGTGGAAATTTAAGTTAAGTTAAAAAAAATGATGTTTGAAATGGTTAAGTAATGTTGAATGAAGTTGATTTTCGTATCGAAGTAAATTAATAAAGTGAAGTGATGAATATGAACTTGAGTTATGTAGTGAACTTCAACTTTTGTGGTTAAATGGATTAGCAATTGAATTGAACTAATGAATTGAATATTAATTAATCGAATGTAAAAGAATTGATATAGAATAATGAATGTAAGCGTTAGTTCATTAGAAGCTAATGAAGTTGAAAAATTGAATAATTGAAAGAAAAGTCAATTAGATATTAAACCAATTGGAAATTAAAAGTGTTAAACCAAATTGAATGTAAATTTAATAATTTGGTTATGTTGGTTATGATTTGGTTGTTATATGATTGTAGTTGATTGTATGTAATTCATTAAGTGTTAATGAAATTGAATTGATAAATGGAAAGCTATGTAATTGAATTTGAATTGAAAGTGAACTAATGTGAATTGGTTGTAAGCAATTAAAATTTGTATCGAAACCTTATAAATTGCTTATGGGAATTATTTTGATTGCGTTGCTTATAAAAACTATGTGTTTTCTATTGAAAATTAGTGAAATGTAAATGAATTTTCGATATATGTCACTGACATGTTTAAATTGAGTAAGTACAGGTACCGAGGCTGTAGTTGGCTGGATTTGATCAAGCTAAAATGCTAATAAATAACTGTTTTGCTTAAAAATGCTAAAAAGGTATGCTTACGCAGTAAAAATAGGAAATACGAACTGTTTTTCTGTTTTCCGACCGTGTGGGTTAATGTATATATATTTATATCTATTGTGATATTACAAAAGCTCCCCCGTACAAGGGAGACTCTGCCAAAATTTTCCGTCAATTTTGGGAGTAAGAAAAAAAAATTGAAAAAATTTCAAAATTTTTTGTTAACGAAAGGTCAATTTCTAAGTTGAAATGAAAATGTAGGAATTGAACTAGAAAAGTATAACCATCGGATTTTGGAAAAGTTAAGGAATTAAAATGAATCTGAAATCGAGTTGGAACGGTTTGTTTTTGAAAAAAAAAAGTTAATGGATTTCAAGACTTTTTCTTACTTGGCAATTTCGAGGACGAAATTCTTTTAAGATGGAAGTTTGTAACGACCCAGAATTTCTGTCATTTGAAATTCGTATATTTAATTGATTTTAAATATTAACAAGTAAAATTTGTAAGTCGAATAAATTATATTTCGAATATCTAGATTTAATTGGATAATTAAATCGATAATTTAGTATTTGAAATTACAGAAATAATTGGAAATTGGGTTTAATGTGATTAAAATTGATTTGTAAAGTTGCATTAAATCATATTAGAGTTAGAATGATATTTTAGAACTTTTAAAATTGAATTAAAATTTAATTTGTGGAATTTGAATATTTTAATATTTAATTGGCGAGTAAAAATAGCCATTTTTCAAACTGTCTCGGATTTCGACGAAACGAGTTTCATTGGATCCGTAATGTTCAATTATTGTAAGATTTCAATTCATGTCAATCGGATTTACGGTTTGTCCGGGGCTAGCTAAAACGCGTAGAAATCGGTTTAAGTGAATTTTAAATTTAAATTGTCGATTTGAAAACCTATTTTTCAAATACGATCGAATTGGCTCCCGATACATATTCCATTGCATTCAGGATGGGTGTAAAACATTATAAACGCCATGCGGCACGCTTCATTTGGAGTTCGGAAAAATTTCGGGTGAATAGTGCGCGAATATTTTCTATAAAAGGACGTTGTCTTTTCCCATTTGCAAACAAATCTGGCTTTTATAGCCGGCCCTAATTATAATCAATGGCCGAGAATTTCAATTCTTTCTCTTATATTTTCTTCCAATCCGTTAATCGATTCGTAAAACTTCCAATTACAAAAATATAGAGCGAGTCGAGATCTATATTCTCAATGGTCGTGATGGAATATAGGCGAGTAGCTCGTGGGAAAATGGGCCGTGTTTGTTCGTCGTTTGCATGCGTTTTCTGGCACGATGGCATGACCGAGCCTCGCCGCTTTCATGGTGATGGGAGGGTCGGCGATGAGCTTTCGAGTGGTATTGGTCGATCGTCGTATAGTGGGTTGTAGTCGTCACGAAAATTCAAGGTTCATCGGCGGCCGAATGGGTTTGATTGAACGTAATCATCTGGAGGAAGAAGAAGCAATTTCGACGGCCCAGATTTTGGTTAGGAAATCGAACGGCCCTTGTGAAGCATGTTAAAAATATGAAATAGAAATTGTATATAAATTTATATCTAAATTCGTTTAAAACTTTCAAAAGCTATAACTTTTTGATACGAGGTCCGTTTCGCACGAAACGAATTGTGTTGGGTTCGTATTCGCGAGCACTACGCGATGGAGCTAAATTGGAGTTGATTGGAGCTAGTGTAAATTTTGAGTAAAATTAAATGCGCGTTTAATTTTATTCGAAATAAAACACTACAACTGTATTGGAAGCAAGGTGAGAACTTCTCACTCAATCGAATTGTGTTTCGGTTTAAAATTTTAAATAGTTAAATTTAAAATTTCTTGATTGTGTGATTGGATGATAAATTGCTATTTTTTGTATGGAAATAGACCTATACACCGCATATTAAGCGGAGGTTATTTTATTAAACACATATACCGCGATATTCCACCTTGAAGTGGAATTGGTATTATATATGTATTTGGAGTTGATTTTCCCGCATTATATAGCGGATGAGACCCTATTGCGCCGCATAATAGCGGATATTTTATATAAACCCATGCACCGCGATATCCCGTCTTGAAATGGGATTGGTATTGTGCTAACATCTGTGGATGCAGGGAAACAGGTTGGAGGGATCCAACTGGATTCCTCAAATAATTGAATTTGTTTCAATGTTGTGTTGATTATTTATAATCTCTGTGTGATTATCTTTGTGATTAGAATCGTTGAAGGCTAAAATTTAGCCGAATATAATTTTGGTATCGTTATATACCGGAAATAAATAAAAGAATTTGTTTTTAAAAAAATCAGGTTGAAAGTTTATATTAAAATTTAGTTTTGAGAATTGGATAAATTTAAAAGAAGGAATTCTAAAATAATAAAGTCTTATTTTTAATCTTATTGAATAAAATTTCAAAATATGGGAAAAGCTTTAATAAATGGATTTCGTGTAATATTATTCAAAGGTTGAAGAATTTATTCAAAATACGGATTTTAAAGAGTTTGAAAAATAAAAGAACTGGTTTCTTTAAAAGGAAATAAAATTTGAAACCCATTCGGGAATTGATTTTTGGTGATTAAATTTAATCTTTTGAAAATCCATTTGGAAATTTATTAGGTGTTTTGAAAAGAATTTGGAATCAATTTGAAAATTGATTTGGTTGTTTTTGAAATCATTTGAAAAATTGAATTGTTGTTGAAAGTGAATATTTGAAATCGATTTGAAAATTGTATATCAGTGGATATTTGGAAATTTAAATTCACCATGGAATTTATAAAGGAAAGGGTTGTTTAAAAAATAAACATTGATTTATTTTTGAAGCGTGGAAATTTTTTTATGGATTTGGAACGTAAATTTAAAGTCAATCGGTAAGGATTTTTAATTGGTTTAAATGAACCATTTTGAAATAAAAGTGTATTCTCCCTTGAAAGCCGAATAAAATTTCTGAATAGCTTTGAAAAATATATACATATGTATATATAAAATTCTAGAATTGGTTTCGAAAAGGATACTTTGGAGAAATTAACTTCTTAAGTTGTTTTAAATCCTTTAAGTAAAGATTTATTAAGTTGATATAGAAATGATTATTTCTAAGATTTAAATCAATAATTGTTTTAGAAAATAATTATTTAAATAGTTATACTCTATCTACTAATTTTATTTTGAAAATTAGTTGGACCTAAGTTATATGTAATATTGGTATAATATTTTTATAACTAATATTTTAAGTAAAGTGTTTAAAGAAAAATAGTTTTATTTCAAAGTGTTTTCCCGATATATTTTGGATAAGTGTTATAAATTATTTTAAAGTATTTGAACTCGGCAGATTTCCAGTGAAAATGAATAAATATTTGGAAGTGTTTTCGCGTAAGGAAAATGATTTGAATTTTTTTTTTCAAAAGTTGTAAAGGTGAAAGGTGATTTTAAATTTGTTTTCAAATGGTTGAAGTGTGGAAAAATATATCTTGTAAAAATATTTTTGGAAAATAAATAATTTGGGAAATTATTTGGAATCTGGTGATGTTGTGCATATCTATTGATAGTTAAATAACTGACTATCAATATTTACCTTTAAATGGGTATTTGTTGTGATTTGCTTGAATTTGAATGCTACATTTATTTTAAAATAAGCGCTCGTTATTCGGTTTAGCCGGGAGAGGACCTTTGGGTCATAAATCCCATTCCGAATAGTGATATGTCGTAATGGATAGCATTTGAAGACCGGTGTTGAAGACCGGATATTTTCGAAAATGGAAGGATTATCGTCGAATGTCTCTGCATCGGCTGATCCCCGATATAGAGATTTTATCATCCTTTGTGATGGGAATGCTGGACGTGATTAG
Source organism: Allium cepa (assembly GCA_030765085.1). Lineage (NCBI taxonomy): Eukaryota > Viridiplantae > Streptophyta > Magnoliopsida > Asparagales > Amaryllidaceae > Allium > Allium cepa. The sequence continues at coordinate 440,531,438 of CM060938.1, read as the reverse complement.
TGAATATCCGGATTGCAAGGTCTTCTTTGGAAGTGCCTTCGGTTCCGTTCGCTCCCAGAACGGACTTGTATGGATGTGTGTCTGACGTTACAATTTGAGATGTAAAGCTGGTTTCTATCAAATACATTTCTGTTGGTAGCGGATAAGTTATTCTCTTAGCTTAACACCCTTCTCTGAGACGTACGAGCTTAGAGGTTATGTAGTTGATGGTTACTAGTGATACATTCCCAATTTGGTAATGTGGCATATGAAGGGCTGCTGATCGTTTGTTGATCGAAGCACGACTTTTGTGAAAAGCATAGCTTTGTGGACGAGACTTCATCGGACCTCACACCCCGGTAATGGTCAAAACAGGAAGAATGCAGCAAGGTTATTTGGGGATAGCGCCCCCATAGGGTATGTACATTTCATTCTGGATAGAGGTGGTGTTATGGTATGGAGCCCATATACTTAACCTATGTGGTTGCTGCAAATTTATTTCTTTGTGGTTGTTGGTGTATCCCGGGATAATAGTCGGTTACGACCGGGGGATGGCATACTCATGTCGGTAGTTACCTAGTTCAGAGGTAACCCGGCCTTGTGTTGGCAGAGATCCATTTAGGTTCTCGGGGAGTCTCTCCAGAGGCGTACCCATGTGGCAATGGGAAGTACCTTGGCCTGACCATTTGTTGAAAATCCAAACTCCAATACCGACCTTGTACGGTTTTAGTTGTATACCTGCCATTTACTTATGGTGGTCACCACTGTTTAGATGGTAGCTATAGTTGGCATAGTTCGGAATGTCTATGCTGGCTAAGATTTATATTATACTTTCGAAATGTTTTTCTACACTTTGCACTTATAGTAATAATATCAAAGAAATTTGCGTATCAAGCATGTTTGACTATCATAAGGAGAAATCTCCTCCAATTCTGCGTTTGCATTGTGTGTGTGGCGGGAGGCCTTATGGTAGTTTCATTTTCCAAAAGCATTACAGATCTATTTTAAAATATTTCTTTGTTTGTTTTAAAGATATAACTGTTTTAATTTCTCACACCAGTCCCACGACTAACCTGGAGTTTATTGTTCCCTTTCTAAACTCTGGGTGCCCACCAATTTCCACACGGGCAGTATATAGTCAGGTTATCAGGTCATTTTGGAATTCAGGGGATGCTGTGGAGATCAGGAGCAAGCTGGATGGCGAAGCGTATCACTTGTTTATGATATTATCTTTTCCGTTGTGTATTCAGTTGTGAGGACAGGTTTATATAACTGTCCATTATTGTGTGGTGTTGTATATTGACTCTGATGATGTAATGTACAAAATGTACAGTTCTTTTGATTTAAAGATTATTCATTTATCTATTATATGTTGTTCCGCTGTGATTGTGAGATTCTGATATTGTTTCTATTGCTTTTTCTTTCTTTCTTCTTTTACCTCTTCTTCTTTAACCTTAACAATTCGGTTTTCCGGCCTTCGATTGCTCAGCAGTTGATATAGTGGACGTATTACTGTCGACTTTCGAAAGTCGAAGAATCGGGACTTGATAGGAAGAGTTTGGCAAAGAAGTAGTCGAATACAGGGAGGAAGGAGATGCTCATGCAAAATATATATGAATGCATGTATTTGTTTTTAATTGCAAATGACAGAACAAAGAGCAGAGAGAGGGGAGAAAAATGAATGGCAACGAACCAGAAAATGATATATTGGAATGGTGGAATAGAAAAGGTCCAATATTAAATTCTGGGAATATTAAAAGGCTACTGTCTATTGGTTGTCTTGGGAAACAAATGAAAGGACACAGATCCAAAAAGGACTAAATGCGAAATCGATACGGCTAATTGTTTTACAGATTTCGCCGCGTACCAGACGCCGAAATTCACAAATGAATATACTATGGAGATTAGTACGATGAGCTGATCAAGACGATACACAGATATCAGGGGTACGAGCACTTTATCAAAAGTCGATAATCGGTACCAAAAATGTTGCTAAAACGCCGGAATTAAGATAAACGTGGTAATAACAGTCCAAATTTAACGAAACAAAATATGGCGTCTCACTCAGAAGAGGATTCTCAAATTTATTATATACAAATATTCAGGTTTAGAAAATATTTTATATCATAAAAAATTAACTGATTTGAATTAAAATAAAATAAACCTTCATATTATCAGATGAAAATTTACCATTTGCTATGCTTAAATAGGCATGTTCCGAATATTAAAATTTTATTTCCAAATTCAATTATTTAAAATTTCACAAAATTTTAGTTAATTACGTTATTAAAAACAGTTAAAATTTACGGGTAGTTACACTCTCTCCCACTCAAAACTTTTCGTCCCCGAAAAGGAAGGAGGTAGGAGAATAGAAACAACCAGAAAGAAAAATAGATTTGAAATATAAAATAAAAAAATTAATTTAAAACCATATAAATTTCATTTATTTTTAAATTAGTTTATTCAATTAGTTGATTTATATTCATTTGATTTCACTTAAGTTAATTTCATTTATAATTCAATCTTAACTATTCCTAAATTCATATTTATTTATTCATTATCTTATTATTCAATTTATCTTAATTAACATTTTCATAATCAAAATTTAAGTGTATAAACATTTATTATAATCACCTAAATTTATTTATAAATTCCTTTAATATAATTTTATAATGTATACTATTCAATTACATGGTTAACTTCTGAATAATTTTAGTAAGTTATATATGTTGGAATGTAATTGAGTATTATACAAGTTAAAGTTTCCCAATTCAATTATTTCAAGTTTTAAATATTTATTTAATTATTTAGCTTCATTTTATAATTGAAATCATTCCAAAAATTTTAAGAGTTAAATTTCTGATTTCTCTTCAAACCATTTTGAGATAAATGCATATAGATATATATATGTTATATGTCAAATCAAATCTATAAACATATACCCATATATGTTATAAATCAAGTCATACTTAAGAAATTCAAATCAGATTTATTTTCTAAAACAAAAGTGTAGCAAAGCTACTAAGTGGTCTCTCCACTCCGAAACTCGAAAATGAATGTCGATGATGCTGCAGTCATCACCATAATCGTTTTCCAGCGACAAAAGAGGAGAATACCGATTTAAAACTTTTAAAATTCTTTGAAAACGATTTCTATTCGAAAATAATTTAAATAATATACCCTACGAATTTAAAACCAAATTTTCTAAAGTATCAGAAATTGAATTCTCAAATTCTTAATTTAAATTCATTTAAATTTCATAACAAATTATAACCATGTTTTATAATTTCATTTATTTATATTGTGTCAGTTTGCTCTGTTCAAGTGTTTTGGAATTTCTATCGATAGCATTGATCAGACGAATCAATCGAAACCCAAATCAACATTAACAACTCAAACAACACAATATAAGATACAAATACACTCCCTCACTCAATTATTCCAGAATGGTTTTCAAACAAGGATAGAGATTGAAATTTAGAGGAACTCTAGTCAAATAGAATTCTAACTAGAAGATATGCTCGAAACAGATAAGATAATTCAATAACAAACGAGAAGAGATGGATAGACTTATATAAATCTCAGGCGACCTTAATCGGGTCAACCGTGTCTTCAAGAATAAGATCGATGCAAAATCCAGAGGTAAATCGACATCCGATCGTAAGAGAATAGAACTCGGGCATAACAAGAGATAGCAACATCTAAACAAGCGATATAGAAATCTTTGGTGAATCGATGTCTGTTGTAAAGGAGTTTCACCCCTTTGCAAATCATTCTAAGGTGGGACAGCCGATTCATTATAGAGATCAACCGAAATGGAGTTATGGTATACTCCAGAATCAAGAAGAATACGAACAGGAAGAAACAAGAATGAATTTCAAAACAAAGGGAAAAGTTCCTAAATTCAAAGGACATTCGAATCAAAGAAGAAGAAACTCAAGCTCGAATGAAGGCGATTCTTTAATTAAATTTACTCTATATGCTAAGTTTTGCCTAAAACCAGAGCTTTGATACCACATGTAGCATACCGGTATTTTGTGCCATTCGCATCCGCACATGTCGGACTTGAATTGCTTAAAATATCCGACTGTTAATTTATTATTTGAAAAAACTTAGCATATACATTAAATAAATCAATCATAAAATCACATACATAGAGTAATATAACAATAAGCAGCGAAAACAGATGAATAGTAGTTTATGAAACTACTATATATAACAGAGTATGAAACAAAATACAACAGAAATCAAGATATATAGAAGTCTCAAATACATAGTCAAATAACAAATCTGAATATACCACTGGAGATAACCGAAAGCAGAATAAATAGTTGGATCTCCAAGAGAAGCTCCAAACTTCAAAGGCGAGTCTCAAATGTTGTGGCACTCGGTCTGATCCGAGCATAAAGTAAAACACAAAACACTCGAGTCAGGATTAACATTCTTATATCAATGAATCCAACTCAAGTGAAATATCAACTGAAATACATGTAACTTTAAGGATGTTTGAGATACCCATCCTCTAAGGATCCGTGGAGCTATCTACTACATAGTACAATACGCTATTATAATATGTCTATAGTAAAGTAAAAATATTAAAATAGCGTTAAGGCGTTACCCATATCCCCCTTAGCACATTTTATATAATGTCGCAGTCTATATAGTACCGTAATACCTCCGTAAATTGGAGGTTACCGGAGGGCACTCCATAAGTATGACATGAAACAAACTCGTAGTGGGCTCGATATGGTAGGTGACACGGCACAACTAGGCAATGCTAGGGTAAATATACCAATTACACTTCCGGGCTGTTGGTAACGCATAGCCGCAACTGCCGCCTAACTCGTCCACGCTTCCAAAAATCCGAGAGTGCACCCAATCAATCACAAAGTAATAGAATGGTATCGAAGAAGTGTGTCCGATTGGAGGACTACCTCACTTGGCCCGTCAATTACTCCTATTTTAGCCACCTTAAGCTAACTCATGGGAGTCAGGTCCACGTATATACCTTATATAGAATCGTTTCCAACCATCCCACTTCGTTCTAGAATTTCCACCACGTACACAGTTGTTAATGTGGTTTCCGGTATTGGTAGAGAGTATGACAATAACAGATCCCGGTCTCTTTAACAAACAAATGTTATTGTAACACCACGGCCATTTTATTTCAAATATTTATACTCCATATCAAAATATCATATCATTTCAAAATCATATCAACACGATATCATTATTCGCTTAAATATATCCATTTCCGAAATTATAGCACTTTCAAAGTTATAACACTTTTGAAATTATAAAACTTAGAAATTATAACACTTTGGAAATCATAACACTTTGAAATCAAAATACTTTGGAAATCATAACACTTTGAAATCATAATACTTTAGAAATCATAATAGTTTAGATATTAAAAATAGTTCATATAATAAAATAGTTTATATTAAAATAGTTAAAAATTAAAAATAGTTTATATTAAAATAATTTATAAAGTAAAATAATAAAATAGTTTTAAATATAACTTAAAAAATACTTTATATAATAAAAATAGTTTCCTTAAATTTCACAAATCGATTCAAATCAACTCGAATTCCAAAATTCATTTTAATTCAATCTCAATTCATCAAATTTTAATTTATTTCAACATCTCAATAAACCATTTTCAAGTTATATCGATTTCAAATACAAATTTGAATTAAAAATTAAACCATTTCAAATTCAATAGATTCCAAAGTTTAATATTCAACCTTTAATATACTAAATTTGATAATTTCATATTTATTTCAAATGCACTTTAATATTATTTAGTTTTTAAATATTCACTTAAATTAATCCAGTAACATTTAAATAAAATCTAAAACTATGATTTAGTTAAAACTAAATATCCCATTTCGATTTATTTATACTTGAAATATTCATTTAATCACTTTAAATCAAAATCAAGCTATAAAATCATATCTTTAAAATCTCAAATTCAATAAGTTTCAAATCGATTTAATTAGTATAATTCTTAAAAGAATACGATTTCAAATTAGTTAAATTTTATCTCCCCAACCTTAATTTTGTTAAAATTATTATAAATAAACTTTAAAATAAATACTTAAACATAATGTATACTAATTAAACTAAATTTTATTAAATTAAATCTTATTATTAAATTTATTTTTTATTAAGACTTATTTGTCTATATTTAAAAATAGTAAAATTATAAGAAAATCTTAAAAATTATATTTTCAAAACTAACTTATAAATTTAAAATTCTAAAATTTAAACCTTTATAAAATTACATTTATATATAATATCTTAAAATCAATATTTAATAAAACCATAATTTTTTTCAAAAACTTGGAAATTATTTTTAATATATATATATATATATATAGGCCAACGGTGTCTATATATAATTTTCTATCATATGGTCAGGTGATACGGATATTTGTCATTTCAATCCGCATTTTAAATATCTACAGGTATATATCATTTTAACCCGCAATCCCAATTCATAGTAAATGAAAATAGCTTGGTTTATCATTTCAACTCATAACGATTTTCTCCTATTCTACAAGATCGTTCGGGTATGTATCGTTTTAACCCATAGGGAATTCTAAGCTAATAGGGAACTTGCAGAGTGAGAACAGTTATGATAATAATATAACATATCATCAACATGCATATATCATCAATTAAATAAAATATAAACAACAAGATATGGTGTCATATCTCACAGGTGAATAGTTACAGATAGTGGCATATCATATATAACAATTAAATAACTAGCAAAAACATATTTCAATTTTCGTTTGAAGTGAAATCAGGTTTAATAAATATAAGAGTGTTTATCGTAAGTGTTGCTCACCTTTCGAGTCTAGAGAGATTCGACAATGAAATGAGTTATGAATCAAAGTACGAATTTTCAAAGCAAAGCAAGATGGACACGAATTTGACGAACAAAACTAATAAATAAGGAATCGATGGAAACAAATCAAAATTAGCTTAACATAAACTGGAACAAAATAAATATTGTATCCATATACATATTCTCTAACAATTAATATAAGATTTTAAACTCATATTTAAAATAATATAAGTGTGTGTGTATATATATATATATATTTAAATAAATACTAAATTTAAACACCTGTATAATAAAATCTCTATATATGCTTATCCAAAACCCATACTCATATATACTTATATAAATAAACTAATATAAAATCATGTACTAGGTTACAATATTGACTAAGGAATAATAAAGTGTGTGTGTATATATAGAAACACATATATTTAAGATCAAAATAATAATATATATTACTTATATAAATTCATGTATATATAATCAAACATTTATATAAATCGGTTATAAACTGATATAACCTTTACAACAAATTATATTAAGCATCAAAACATATTATAAAGTACTATATATAACAAGTATTTATTATATTTAAGTCAGTATTGATTATAAAACAACACATACAACTTATATACATGTATACTTTAAACTTGTGATATACGCACTTGCATATATTCATACTAGAAAGCAGGTTATATAACCTATATAAAATTCTACATAGAGAAAATCTTATTACTATATATATACAAATAGAATCGTACCTTATAAACCACATATGTAGAACTAGCATATATATATATATATAAATTTATATAACTAACAGATTTATATAAATTAATATATATATATATATATAAACTTATATAATATAACACTTCAACATATTAAAATTATACTTCAACTCTGTTAAAATAAAACATATATATACACAACTTTTAGAAATCAATACTCAACAAACAATATAACTTCCGGTCATCAAGGCGGTTCGTATATATACATAGCAATATGAAAACCTTTCTGCCGAAAATGTATATATTTGTGACGGCATAAACCAAAACTAAGACGCTAGATTGTCAAAACAATATATATATATATATATATATACACACACACACACACACACTCACTCACACATACACACACTTAACCTTTACATATATAACAAATATAAGACAGGAGAGGGAACTCACGGCAAGGTTCGGTGATAATCTGGATGGCTTCGGCTACTGTGGCTCTCAGAGGCATAGGTGAAGGCTGGGGAAAAACAGGCGGAGGCGATCAAGACTGTGGTGATGGGTCGGTCGAAACTTGCTGGTGTTTGGGTCGGTCGGCAACCAGGCTGTCAATTGTGAAGGAGATGCTGTCAGGAATAAAAGGTGCAGGGTGGTTGATCGCGGTGGCTGGAGTGCGAGGCGAATGAGTTCAAGGAAGGCTGCATGGTCGGAACAATGGAAGATGGATAGCCGATGCTATGGGCTTGGGTCTGGAGCTGTTGGATGTCAAAGAGGTGGAAGTGTGGAGTGGAGTGATTGGAAGGGGAAGTAAGAGTTCGACAAAGAAGTAGTCGAATACATGAAGGAGGGAGATATTCAGGAAAAATATATATGAAAGCATGTATATATATATGTATATGTTGTATATTTTTCAATTGCAAATGACATAATAAAGAGCAGAGGGAGAGGAAAAAAATTAATGGCAACGAACAGAAAAAGGTATATTTGAATGGTGGAACAGAAAAAGTCTAATATTTAGTTCTGGGAATACTAAAAGGCTATAGGCTATTGGTTGTCTTGAGAAACAAATGAAAGGACATAGATCCCAAAAGGCCCAAATGCGGAACCAATATGCTAATCGTTTTACTGATTTCGCCGCTTATCGGACGCCGAAATTCACAAATGAATATACTACGGAGTTCAGCATGATGAGACTATCAAAACGATATACAAATATTAGTGGCATGACCATTCTATCAACAGTCGATAATCGGTACCAAAAATGCTGCTAAAATGCCGGAATTAAGATAAACAACGCAATAGCAGTCCAAATTTGACGAAACGAAATTTGACGTCTCACTCAGAAGAGAATTTACAAATTTATTATATAAAAATATTTAGGTTTAGAAAACAATTTTATTATCATCAAACATTAATTGATTTAAATTGAAATAAAATTACATAATAAAATAAACTTCCATATTATCAGATGAAAATTTACCGTTTGCTATGTTTAAATAGACGTATTCCAAATATTAAATTTTTATTTCAAAATTCAATTATTTAAAATTTCACAAACTTTCAGTTGATTACGTTATTAAAATCGTTAAAATTTATGGGTCGTTACACAAGTGATGGAAAAAAGATCGTGGTGGCATTGGATGCAATAAATGAGAAGTTAGGGTTAACATTGTGTGTAATGATGGATCGGAAGGATGAGATAAGTAGAGTACTGGTAGTTCAATAATTTACTTATGTTTTCAAACAACAATAGGATTACCATCAAGTTGAGCGATTGAATTGAGAGTAAATCGGGTATTAAGGGCACAACTTGTTAGTAGACCATTTAGCAGAACATCGCCTAAAGAAATAGAAGAACTAAAGAAGCAGGTGGTGGAACTTAAGCATAAAAGTTTCATCGGGTCGAGTAGTTGGGGGCATCCATGGTATTGTAAAAAAGCCGGATGGACCATTACAGATGTATATTGATTACTAAAGAATCTTCATTTATTGCCTAGGATAAATGACTTATTTGACTAATTCAGTGGAGCTATAATATCCTCGCAAAGAGATTTGGCGATAGATTCCATCAACTGAGTATAGCAAAGGATAATATTCCATTGATCACATTTAGAATATGGTTCCATCGTCCTATATATATCATACAAACCAAATCTTTTGGAACCAGTTGGATAGATTTGTATTTGTATTCGTTGATGAAATTTTAGTGTATCTAAGAATGAGAAAGACCACTAAGTCCATCTTAGATTGGTATTGGAGACATTAAGATAACACGATTTAAAACAAAGTTTTCCAAATCACTTTTGGAAACAAGTAGCAAAGGTTCTAGGTCATGTGGTATTGAAGAATGGATTAGTGGTGAATCCATCAGTGATATAAACCATTGACCGTTGGAAGAAACAGAGAATGCCATAGAGATGAGAATTTTTTTGGATTAGCTGGCTATTATCACAGATTCATTAAGTATTTTTCACATATAGCGCCACCCTCAACTAAGTCTATAAGAAAAAATGAGGATTTTGTATGGATTGATAAATATAAAGGGTCATTTCAGTAGTTAAAGGAGTTACTGAAAAATTCTCATGCCTATATCATACCTAAAGGGAATTAGGAGTTGGTAGTGTATACTAATGCTTGGGTAATCAAACTGGAAGTGGCGCTGATGCAAAAGGACGAGTTATAGCTTATGCATTGAGGTATTTGATACTACATGAAATTAGGTATCCAACTTATGAGTTAGAGTTGGATGCAGTAATCTTTGGGTCGAAGATTTAGAGACATTATCTTCTGGAAGAGCGATTCAAGTAGTATACAGCCCACAAGTTTCTCAAGTACATATTCTCTCATAAAGAAATGGATACGAGGTAACAGAGATTCACGAACTTCTTGGCGGCATATGACTTCAGTATATTATATACGCCAGGAAAGGGGAACAAGCTATAGATGCTTTGAAAGTATTGGAATTAAGTGTTATCCATGATCAAGGAATGGAAGATGTTAGAGAAATCGGTGTCTTGTGGAGTGCATTATGGAACGAATGCAAGATCAATTCAAGATTCAAGTGTTGTAGCAGGTTTGGAAGTACATCCAACCATTGTGTATAGAATAGCTACAGGCAAAGCGAAGACTATTGTTAGCTAAGAGAATTAGGAGATAGGGGTTGGTTGTAGATCTTGAAAACCTGAAAGGATTCGAGATGGACTCAAAGGAAAGGCTTAGGTGGAAATAGAGACTCTGGGTTCTGAATGTAGAAAATCTTTGGAAGGAGGTCTAGAAGAAAGCGATCAATTTAAGTTTATGATTCTCCTAAGGGCATTAAGATATATGGTGACATGAACATAGTATTCTTTTAGAAAGGGATGAAGAGGGATTTCGGTGAATATGAAGAGATGCTTCACCTGTCAACAGGTAAAATCTGAGCATCCAAAGCCGAGTAGTTTACTTCAACCTTTGAAAGTTATGACATGGAAGTGGGGATTTAGTATCCATGAATTTTACTGATTGGTGTTAGAACCGAGCCAAATGGAAGCAAGAGAAATGGGTAGATATCAAAAAATGTACTATTTTGATCTATTGGGCCTACGAAGTCTAAAGAGATTTTAGATCTAATCTAAAAAGTGTTTTATATAAAATCCTTTATTTATTTAATTAGTTTGAAAGAGTTTGAATGTGATATAAATTTAAATGTATGCATGTATCATATACACTCATGTGTGTAGTGGTTGCTCATTAAAATTATTCAGAGAAGGAAACCTTTTATTTCCTTCTCTAAAACCTATGCAATCAATTAAGGGGAGAAATATCTTAATTGGAGGGAGAAATTTTCATTTCTTCCTCCACCTGATTAGATTAATGATTCAATAAATGTCATTGACGATAAATTTAAACATGGCAAAAAATGTGAGTACATATAATAAAAGTGTAAATTGTGTAAGCGCAACATAAAAGAAGTGTGCATAGTTAATGGATATGTAAAGCAGGTGCTGGAATTTACAGTCTAACGGACCCATTTCCCTTTACATATGCCTTTATCGTACCTGATTTTGGTGTTATATATATATATATATATATGTGTGTGTGTGTGTGTGTGTGTTGTGTGTATATGTTAAAGTCACATTAGAAAATTTTATGTAATTAAAATTTAAAATTAACATTAATGAATTTAGTTTCAATTAAAGAAATATTTGACATAAAAGGCTACATAATTATATAATATCTTATTTAAATTTGAAATAGTACAACATATGTATAATTCCATGTATTTACGAAAAATTACAATTTAATATATTAGGTTAAAACAACATGCATTTGTGAGTACTGTGTTTATACTATATGTTAGTCCTTGAGATGATGGTTTTGTTGACAACAACCTTAGGGCTTGTTATAAAATATAAACACTAACATTATAGTTTAGATATATATGTATATGTAGGATATAAACATGCAAGTACCAAGAATGAAGATTGTACAGTATACAGTTTCAAGACTGAAGATATCAAAATTGAAGACTCATGAGTATCAAAAGTTCAAGATTTCAATTGTGCAAGATAAGTATTGAGTCTAGAATTATGTTAAAACTTCTTGAAAGCACTTCCATATTTATTCGAAATTTATTCGTGGAATAGAGTCCACTTCGAGCCAGTCAAAGGGATGGAACCCTAGTGGGATGGAACCTACGGCAATATCTAGTGGAACATATAGTGGTCCTATTTTGATATCCACTAATTTTATAAAAATGCTTTTCAAAAATATATTTCTTGTTTTTTCTAAAATGTTTTCAAAACTTTCTTTTCAAGACATCTCTCTTAATTTTAAATGTTTTAGCTCAAAACTATTTTCTTATCATTTTTAACATTTTGATTTCAAAATTATCCTTATTTTTAAACCATCCCTTGTTTTAAATATTTAGCTTTAGAAATATTTATATACTCAGTTTTTTCACTTTATAGATTAAGATTATATATATTAAACTTTTTTACATGTTTAAACTATATTCAAATATATTTACAAAGTTTAGAAATTGTTTTGAAAAAATTATAGAAACCAATTTTAATAAGAAAATCAAAACATCAAATTTTCCTTGAGCATGTCGACATGGTGTCCATTAAATTCAAAATTCAAGCTTTCAAAAGAAGTGTCTATTTGTCGTAACCTTTCACGAAGAGATATGACAGTTGCTCTACTATATATACCTATTGTTTTGAATGAATTTTAATCATAATTTTACTTGTTTTCTCTCCTCTTCATCTTCCATATTTATTCTAAAGAATCCTAAACTATATTCTACCAAAATACCAAGTGAATCAAACTTGATTATCTCTTGTTTGATTCTCTTCCACTCTCTCCATAAGATGTCAGTGCTATTCAGAGTTACAGGATCTTTTGTCAATCAAACTGTTGAGTAAAAGGCGTGGTTGAGCCTTGAAATCAATTGGGTGTGATTGTAGCCTCTGAAATCAATTAGGTGATCTTGTAGCCTGATTAAATCAAGAGAGTTCCTCTGAACTGGAATACAGAAGGGTGTACCTCGTAGCCTTGAAACGGAGGGTGTAATCTGGGAGATTATTTTGATAAGAATCCGTACGATTGTACGGGACTGGAGGTAGGGTAATTTCGAACTAGTATAAAATCATGGTGTGTTCTTTACTTTACTGCTTTTATTTAGTATTTGCATCTGTGTCTGATTCTATGATTATATTCGTTTGCATTTGTTGTTGATTAAATTACGTAAGTTTCAAAAAGATTTAGAAAATCCATAAAACACTATTCACCCTCTAGTGTTATTCCAGCCATAAGATCTGTAATCCGCATTTCTCACATTTGGTATCAGAGCATTGGTTTTCAAAGTTTTCATAGTCTGAATTTTGAAAAGTTTTTAAAATGGCTACCAACACTGGTTCCATTAATACTATCACTAGTTCATTATAGAGGGTCAATCTACTGCCAGGCCACCACTTTTAATAGAAGTAACTAGGCATATTGGGCATGTAGAATGAAAATATATTTACAGTCAATAGGATTAGACACTTGGAATATCACACAAACCGAATATTCTAAACCCACAACTAGTTTTGCATAGTGGACTATTAAGCAAAAGACTATTGCACAAAATAATTCCAAAGCCATGAATATTTTATTTTGTTCACTTGATAGGAACGAATTCAATAGAGTATCTATTTGAAGTCTCCAAATGATATCTAGAAAACTTTGCAAGTTACTCATGAAGGAACAAGCAAAGTCAAGCAGACCAAAATATCCATACTCACAAATCAGTTTCAATGATTCAAATGAATCCTAATGAGTCCATTTCCGATATGTATAGTAGATTTCAGGATATTATGCATTCTCTAATATCATTGGGAAATAATTTTTCCAAAGAAGATCAAGTCAGGAAAATTCTAAATTCTCTTACTCCAAAATGGGATCAGAAAACTCTTGCAATCGAAGAAGCAAATGATATCAGTACTTTAAAGACTAAAGAATTGACTGGAAATTTAATATCATTCGAAGTACAAATGCAAGGGAGAAGAGATAACAAGGCATTCGAAAAGAAGTCAATTGCATTCAATGCATTAACATATTGATCAGACTCGGGAAGTGATGATGATGAAGAAATAACTTTCATGACAAAGAATTTTCGAAAGTTTCTGAAATACAAAAGGATGAACAACTTCAAAAAGAATAATCATAGGAATTCTAGAAATCATAATGAAGTAACAAACCACGTCAAATGTTTCAACTGTGACGTACCAGGCCATCTCAAAAGAGACTGTCCGCATCCTGATAAGCAAAAGTTTCCTGCAAGCAATGATTAGACAGAGAAAAGGAAAGGAGTGTATACTGCTACACTAGATGACTCAGAATCGAACTCATCCTCAAGCAATGATGATCGGAGGTTAGAAAATTCAAATATGTGCTTTACGGCTATTCATGATTCCGACGATATCGGAGATACGAATCTAGAAAAGGTACACATTAACATTATATTGGTTGAAATTGTTTGCTTAAAATTATTTGATTGTTTTTGAAATTATATGTTGTTTGAATTTTAATTTTTTTATTATTATGTTTATTTTAATTTTAATATTATAATATTTTCTATTAAAAGAGTATTATCATATTTAATATTACTCCAGAAAATATATAGGCATTAAAAATAATATATATATATATTAAAGTATATAGGAAAAGATAAGTCACATGAATTCTCTGACCCAAGTCGACGCCCTACCCATGATGTCGATATCCCTGTCAGAAATTTGAAATTTGAATTCAAATCTTTGAACTTCCCTCCACCTTTTCCCCAAATCTAATGTTTCAGAAAGGTACCTCTTGACCAGAAACATGTCTATTGAATATCTATTTATTTCCATTATATTATCATATCTTTTCACTTTCATTTTAAAATTCAAACTCTCTTTCACTCTTTCAAACTTTCTACTCTCTTCAAAAATGGCTTCTTCAAGCACTCCATCCATAATGAGGCTGTCTAAAACCATTAACGAGTATCTCTATAATGGTCCGGAAGCAATCAAGGCTTATATAAGCTATGCTAACTACGAAAAAGTTCATACGGGAAAGTTTGCTATCTTTAGCGATTTCTCTACATATGAAATCATTACTCTTCTTGAAGAGAATCATATTCTTAGTCTTTTTGACAATTCTGAAAATGATTTTGATTGTTACCCAAATCTTGTTAAGAAGTTTTATGCGAATTTGAATCGCGGTTTAAATGAAAGAAATAAAGACGAAATTTAGAGTAGTGTCAAAGGCACTAAAATTGTTTTAAATTGTGAAATTTTAGGCAACATTCTTATTTGCAAGAATTCAGGAAGGGATCTTTCTACTTTTAAGATTGATGAACATGATCGTGAGACATATCATCATATTTTCGAAGGAGATGACAACTTTGAATTAAAAGTCGTAACTTTCATCCGAAAGCACACATACTATCAATCCTAGATTGGGAAATTTCAATAATCTGACTTTAAGAGTTTGTAAAGCTGTTTTTGCTATTTTTGGTCATTATGACATTAATTGGGCGCAAGTGATTATGGATGAATTTCGTCCTAAGAATTTGGAAATGGGTGAAAATACGTTGTATCATGTAATCTATCTCACTCAGGTTTTTAATTATTTTGGTGTTGATTACAAAAGGGAAGAATTTGTTTCAAGAAAAGTGTTTAATCATGCCAACATTTCTCTCATGAAAATTCCTTTCATATTTCAATAATATGAATCTCTTGCCGAAAAGGATGAAAGATTGGCACATCAAGATATGGAGGAAGAAAATGAAGAAGAAGAGAAGGGGAGGAAATGGAATTGAAGAAGATAATGAAGAAACATCCTTGAAAAGTATTGAATATCCTACCAATGCTAACAATCCTTCCTACAAAACTCTCCTCAAAAATCAAAAGATTATAGTGGAAAATCAACGGTTCTCAAAAGATCTATTAGTAAGAAAATGGATAAAATGTCCACTGATATGAACAAATGCTTTGCTAAAGTTGGTCAAAAACTTGGTTTATCATCATCTTCCTCATCCTCTAGCACATTCTAAGAACTAGGTTGTGATGTATTAGTTTGCTTTGGTATGAGCTTGTATTGTTTTTTTTCAATATTATGTAGTATCTTATGTACCATCTCGTCTATTTATAAGAATCATCTATCTTATGTTTTTCTACCTTATCATGTCTCTGGAATAAATGTTAGTGTAGTATATAGTTTATATATATACATACTTCTTCACAAAATAAATAAGACTTATAAATTAACAGACCCATTTCGATATGCCTCTACCCCATATGTCGACATATAACTGCCTGATTTGGTTATTTTTAAAATTTTGAAATTAAAATACCTAACTTATGTCTATTCATTTTAAATGAATTTCTGCCTATATAAACACCTATTTCTTCTAGAAATTTGTAGTCTTTTCATTTCTACTTATCTCTATTTGCATCTCTTCACTACTTATCAAAAATGGCTTCCTCTTCTCGAACTATAAGTGATAATCTTGAAGAAACTCTCAATTCATCCAAGAATATACTTACTTTTATTCTTCGCAATCAAAGGCACTTAGAACTAAGTCAAATGCAGATGATAAAAGAACAAGAGAAGCATTTCGATGCCCTCCGTTGGATGATTTCTGCCCTAAACAAAGATGATCTCGATGCAAATCCTATAGTAACTTTGATTCAAGATAATGAAGATTGGGAAGATATTAAAGAGGATCCTATCTTTGGAGAAGAAGTATAGGTTGAAATTCCTAGAAATATTTTCTCTCCTTATGGTTTGAATTTCTTGTTTTTGAATTGTGTGATTTGATTTGCTTTGATTTGATTAGAATTGATTTGGTTTGAATGGATTGTATAACATTATATGAAAATAGTATATATTTATTGGGTTCAAACTTTCATATTTGTCATGTCTTTATTATTAACTCATGTTATTTTCTATATGTACACTCCATCATATTTTGTGATAGGTACTCCATTATAAGACTAAGGGGGGTTGTATTAGTTTAGGATAAGTTTTTTATTGATGACAAAAGGGGAGGAATATAAAATAGAGTAGTTCGAGTAGTTAAGCTTAGATTAAGGGGGGGTTATTAGTTTTAAGAGGAGTTATAGTGAAGGAGAAGTATATTTTATAAGCAGGTTGTCATCATCAAAAAGGGAAGATTGTTAGTCCTTGAGATAAAATATAAATACTAACATTATAGTTTAGGTATGTATGTAAATGCAGGATATAAACATACAGGTACTAAGAATGAAGACTGTACAGTAGAGATTCAAGACTAAAGACATCAAGATTGAAGACTCATGAGTATCAAGATATCAAGAGTTAAGATTTAATAGTACAAGAAAAGTATTGAGTCTAGAATTATGTTAAAACTTCTTGAAAGCACTTACATCTTTATTTGAAACTTATTCGCGGAGTGTAATCCACTTCGAGCCTGTTAAAGGGATGGAACCGTAGTGGGATGGATTCCACGATAATATCTAGTGGAACATATAGTGGTCCTATTTTGATATCCAATAATTTTATAAAAATGCTTTTCAAAAACATATCTCTTGCTTTAAAAAAATGCTTTCAAAACTTTATTTTCAAAAAGATAACTCTCTTGGTTTTAAATGTTTTAGCCTTAAAACTATTTTTATCATTTTTAATATTTTGATTTTAAAAATTGTCCTTGTTTTTAAACCATCTCTTATTTTAAATATTTAGCTTTAAAAATATTTATATACTCAGTTTTTTCACTTAATAGATTAAGATTATATATATTAAAATTTTTTATATGTTTAAACTATATTCAAATATATTTACAAAGTTTAGAAATTATTTTGATAAAATTATAGAAACCAATTTTAATAGGAAAATTAAAACATCAAATTTGCCTTGAGCATGTCGACATCCTTCAACCCCTTATGTCGACATGATGTCCGTTAAATTCAAAATTCAAGTTTTCAAAAGAAGTGTCTATTCGTCATAACCTTTCGCGAAGAGATATGACAGTTACTCTGTTATATATACCTGCTATTTTGAACGAATTTTAATCATAATTTTACTTGTTTTCACTCCTCTTCATCTTCGACATTTATTCTAAAGAATCCTAAACTATATTCTGCCGAAATACCAAGTGTATCAAACTTGATTATCCCTTATTTGATTCTCTTCCACACTCTCCATAAGATCTCAGTGCTATTCAGAGTTATAGGATCTTTTGTAAATCAAATTGTTGAGTAAAAGGTGCAGTTGAGCCTTGAAATCACTTGGGTGTGATTGTAGCCTCGGAAATCAATTAGGTGATCTTGTAGCCTGGTTAAATCAAGAGAGTTCCCTTGAACTCGAATACAGAAGGGTGTACCTCGTAGCCTTGAAACCGCGGATGTAATCTGGGAGATTATTTTAATATAAAATCTGTACGAATGTACGGGACTAGATGTAGGGTAACTCCGAACCGGTGTAAAATCCTAGTGTGTTCTTTCCTTTGATGCTTGTATTTAGTATTTGCATCTGTGTCTGATTCTGTGATTATGTCTGTGTCTATAATTTCATTTGTCGGTAATTAAATTACATAAGTTTCAAAAGATTTAGAAAATCCATAAAACACTATCCACCCCCCCCTCTAGTGTTATTTCTGCCTTAAGATCCATAATCCGCATTTCTCACACTATACACACACACACAAATATACATACATACATAGAATACAATACATACGTAGAACACAATACATACATACATATACATACATACATATATATATTCGTATATACATATATACACACACATATATATATACACATATACATATACATATATATATATACACACACATAAACATATATGCAAATAAGTTAGATTTAAAATTAAACTGTTTAGGATAAGTTTTTACTTTAAAAATGAAGCTAGAGTTTAGGAACTTTTAAACAATAAATTTAGATGAGCAGTAAAATAACTTGCCATCAAATGGCATATGATTTCTATAAATCTTTTCATGCAACTATCTTTTATTAAAAACCATTTTAAAAATATACCTATACCGTATATCTATGCGTGAAAATATAACTTTTATATATGCATGCAAATATAAATCTTTTATATGTATTCAAATAATTATAGACAACTTCCACACATCAAATAAATCAAATAATAATTAATATTTCATGTGGTTTTTCGGACGATTCATCTTTATAGTTATGTGATTCAAAGGTGGAATTTTAGTCAACAATTAATATAGAACAATTCGAATATTAACGTTCAAACGTCATCTTAGCTAGCGATGTGACATTTATCTTGAATTTATCGCTTACACATCTTTTCAGTAAAATCCAATTTTACTGAAATAAGCGGTACATGGGGGTCATAATTATTAACACTAAGTCTCTTCGTCAAAACTATATCACATTAGGAATATGAAATTTGGTATTGGTCAAAAAATCCATCATCGTCCACATTCAACTTTGTAATTTCAAACACAAATTTTTTGGTTCAATAATAATAATTATCATTAATCTTATTGCTCTGGCTAGAGATATTGATTTTGAGTTGACTACAGTTGAACGTGATACTATCCCCATATAGCTAAGAAGATGAATTCTCTATTAAACAGTGTTCCACTTCCAATGCTTCAACCACTACAATAAACATGACCTTTAACAGCGTTTTAAAAATGCTATAAAAGCTACGAACAGCGTTTTTACATACGCTGTATATCGATATGCAGTTATATGTCAGAGATATACAATGACAAGGAATAAATACTGTTAAATGTCCTTTTTAACAGTGTCTCCCTGGTGTCGTAAAATCATTTAACAGCGTTTGGTTGGGTGCAGTTAGAGATCTTTCTTAGCATTTGTTTCGTGCTAAGATAAGATTTTATAGCCTTTTTTCAACGTTGTGATATTTATTTATAGCGTTTCCTTGTTGCAATAAATCGTGCTTTATGTTTTTAGATACAATTTAACGGCATTTTTAAAACGTTGTTAAAACTTTCAACAGTGTTTTAAAAATGCCATGGAATGTTTCAATGGCGTTTTAAAAACGCTGTGGAATTTTTTAATTCCATTTCAGCAAATGTCTTCCATAATGTGTATATATACCACATTTCAAAATTAGCATATTATATCAATATCACAATATTGTATTAATACCACATTTTGGACACATATTTGACAACCAACGTACGAAATTTCATAATCAAAATACACAATATTCTTACACCAAACATAAATAGTTAGTCGTTAACAGTTCAAAAACAAAATATAGAACAAGTAGCAATAGCAAGACAAAAGCAAGTAGTACATACGTTAAAACCTAAAAGTAGTTCTAGCAGCAAAAATAACTTCGATCCCTGACTCGTTGCAACCTTTTTTTGCATCACAGTCATCTATCTACCTGTAAAGAAAAAGTAACGCTTGAGAATCAATTCATCAAAAAAGTGTAAAGCAAGAGTCAAGACAATAACTAATATAGAAAATTGGTTGTAGTGGCAAGCTAGTTATATATTGCAGAAGGTTGAATTGTTTAATCATATTTAACTACTGTGTAAACTTTATGCATTTAATATATGGAAAGTAAGAGAAAATGTGCCAAAGCAATTGACATAAGATTATGTAAGTGAAAACTAAATATGAACAACAAGTCCTTATTAGAGAGGAAAGTAGTTAAAGAGACTTTAAAAGCATACTAGCATTCAAAACCGAGATATTTAAATTCAATTGTTTTGTGTTAATATATAGGGAAGTGTAAGGTAGTTCAGTTTATAATATTAGCCCCTTAATTTGCAAGGTTCAACCTATCATTCAAAACTAGCATAAAGCAATTGCGTATATACTTATATCGTATGTGTGTGTGTGTGTGTGTGTGTGTGTGTGTATTCGATATTGGCTAAATTCTTTGTGTAATTTATAGTACGTCACATCATATTGTCTCTTTACTCGTATGATTATACAGACATATACCATTTTGTATATTGTTAGTTTTAAACTTTATGATGTCCGCGCAATATATATTTCCTACAAACATATGATGTTTAAATATCTAAGTTAACACAAAATAATTGAGCTAAACAAAACAATTCGATATTTCCTATGAACATACGAACATATGATGTTTAAATATCTTCATCACTCAGACCAGAGTGCAAATAAGAACAAGGAGGTGGACAATGCCAAACCTAAACCGAGCAACCAAAAACAAGTAATGCATGGATCTGGTCAGCAGTAGACTGCATTAATCATAAATATTCAAGCCCCATTCACATCAGAGGCAGAGATTGAACAAGACGAGCATGCATGCCTAAACTCATCATCGAGCAAAAAAAACCAAACTCAAATCTATCCATATTACTCGATAATAATATACAGAGCATAAACAGTAATTGCAACAATAATGAGGTTAAGGATAATTCTGTTGAATTACAGGAATCAATGGCTGATTCAACTTATGCTAAAGCTAAAACTACGAAGGAAGGAGCCAACCTAGTTCAAAAATTCAGTTTCATGTAAATACCCCTCTTCCAATTCCTAAAGTACCCCATGTCATCTAATTAGTAGATCAAAATTTTAAAATTTTAAAATTGAATCAATGTCAGAAACAATTACTTATTCCTGACCTATTCCAAAATTTTAAAATTGAATTTTGGCACAATCTACTTATCCGAACATTTCTATGTTTAACTACGCAAGAGGTCTTCCAATCACAATCAACATACACATGCAGTTGCCTACACTTTCTACAAGATATGTTGAATCCAAATTTTACATTTCTACATAAATCTAAGAGTGGGCCTTGCTACTAATACCCTATATGTTATATAAATACATAAACAATCATAAAATATTACCTCGCCTCTTGCTATGTATGGTCTAAAACAAAGTTAGCATCCATATTCCACCTCTAGAGCTTGCCAATTACATATCAATGTTGGGATGCAAATAAAAATAAAAAATATTAGCAAATAGTGGCATCAGAGCAAGAAAATCAAAGCACATACTCAATTAAAACAACTTGATGGATTGGAAAATTTGCAAATAGTAGGCTACCTAAGTTATAGTGATTTCACATGAACATAAACCATCGCCTTTCTCACCTGAACTTGTTGTTCGGTATGTCTTCTCACCTGTTTAGATTACAATTTTTTATTACATCTCACTTACAAGTGAAGTTCTCAGTCCCATCAATTGATGATACCACCTCTAAAATCATGGATCTATGATTTTGGAGAATGGGCATTCCCGAGACTGAAGTCAATTGCCAAGAAGCGAATGAAAGCTAGTTTCCCTATCGAATTCACAAGTCTGCCAAGAAGTTTATTCATGTTTCACAGTCGTAGTTGAAATAAAAATGCAAAAATAATAAGAAAATAATAGTTTCAATAAATTATTTTTTAGAAAGTAAATGAAATAGTAGTGTTTATATGTGACATGCAAGGAGCTATCTAAACACTGATATACCTGCTAACATGGCATAAAGCATATGATCTACCTAGAAAAAAAGTTAGTCTTAGAAATAAAATCATGACATATACCAACCGTGTTTTACCAACTTGCTAATCAACAGGCAACAATAGATAACATGGTGAAGATATAATCATGCAAATGCTTAAAAAAATATTTTTTGACTAACTGATTATATACATATATATGTGTGTGTGTGTGCGTGTGTGTGTGTATATATATTGGGATGACACTGTCAGATATATGTTTATTTATTTAATCGGTAAACACAAAGTTTATTCTCGTTTAGTACACGTCTTAGTTTTGTAATAAATTTTAATAGTCTTATTACTTATTTTATAATAAATTAATCTTAGCACCTTATGAAATCATCCTTAGTACTGTATAAAAAATCATGTGTATAGCACCTTATGTAGAATGATTTCTCATCTTAGGTAATTAAAACAAATCATGAGAAGTTATAACTTAGCAGTAGTTGTACTATATATAAAGCATGTATAACCTGGTTATATTTATATAAGTTATAGAAGAATACTGGAACAAGAATGCATATAAGCTGGAGCAGTCTTTGATTGCAAGCAGAGGTGGCGCTCCTTTGTATAAAAGGCTTGGAAACGAAATGAGCAGTAGAGTTCGATATATTTCTCTCTAATCTTCGTTATGCTTCATATTTCTTCTGATATCTGCTTGTGTTTGCCCTTAGTTCTTTGATATGTGCTCTTGGTTATAGTTTCTTACTCCAACACAAAGAAACCTACATTAGATAATAACTCAGCTGTCATTATTCCTTTTTTCCTTTTACTGCATTTATTTTTACATTTTAATTTTCCATTCTTCAATTCTCATCTCCTCTAACACTATTATTACTGCACATTGTTGAACCATAACAACCACGGTCAGGCCATCAAAGAAGAACATGAGTGGAACCTCACATAAGAATAAGATTAAAAAAGTCAGTAACTTGCTAAACTGTTCATGTTCTAACAAACATTATATATTACTGTATAATATTAAAACTCAAACTATACAAACAAATATACATATGCATGCTTTCGATGATATTAGCCCAGTTGTGTCTAGATCCAACCCTGAGTACTACATACAAGCATGAGAATTTTACTAATAGTAAAGCTGATACCGTTGCGATAGTATTTACAAGATGAACATATCAAAGTTTGAGCCTGTTCCTTTATGTTGATTTCAGTTTGTCCAATTGAAGCTTTCTCTGTCATTGCCAAAGAAATTTTTTAGGGAAGATGTTTCGTAACATGTACCAAAATCTTAAAAGGACTCTTAGCTTATATATATATATATATATATATATATCACTTCTTAGTGCATCATAATCTTGATCTTGACCCGGAAGCAAGCTAATGAAGATTTCTCTTTCTAGAATGAGCTTTATTGCTACCTATTCTAAATAAATTTGCATTCAAAATATGCTTCCAAATAGAATACATAAACATAATCTTACAAGGGGAGAACCTTATAAGCTGCACTGGAGATCAAACCATGCCATGGTTGTAGTACATTCTTGTAAGCTTCTCCTGCAACTTGTTCTAGTGTCATTTTAGGATCCTTCTCTAATCTACGTAATACCTCAAGGCCAAAGAATAATGATCTAATAAAATAAAATAAACACTCACCCGAATTTTTTCCACATATTTGATATATCAGCTGAAACTTTCTTGAATTTCGGGTTAAAATTTTGATACTTGGTAAGACAAACCACAGCTTTAGAGAAACTTCCAATCTTCATCGATGTTACCTCCTTCTCCCCTTGCTTTAATATTTCTTTTATGCTAAGATATTTGGGTGAGTTCGAGATGCAACGCTCTTTCAAATTCTGTACGATAAAAAATGTAGTATATTCAATTAAAATGAAGGTCTGTGATTGTTCATATTGTGCATGTCACAAAATATATGAAATTTGAAGGAACTATAAACTCTGTAGCAAACATGGGCTTAAAAAATAAAATAATTTGTTTGTGGTAGGATAAAAATGTCAGAAGAAGTGCGATACTATCCTTTCTATACGAGTTGCATACACTGACCAATTTCTATAGTGCTAATAATTGATGTGTTCCTAAATTATGTGCATGAAAATTCCTAATCTCTATTTGGGACTCCACTATGTTCATAGCACTAACATGTCATGATAAAAATAATCAGAACACAGGTGCCAACATCGCTCATGTAGAACATTTAGTAAGAAGGGTAAGCTATCTGGTTTCAGAAGCAAAATTTTGGAAAGAAGTATAACTTAAGTAAAGTATATACTTGGGGTTTCAAGTGAAATTTATAGGCTTATATGCCTGGAGATCGTCACCATGCTTCTTCTTTATTTGCTTCCTTAAAGCTTTTCAGTTCTCTACATCTCTATACTTTGTATTAAAGAATTTATCCATTTGAGTTTTTCTTCATTTCTTAGGACAGTACAAGAAATAAGACATGAAAAATGCTAATTTATACTACTCTTAGTGAAGCAAAAAGCTTTTTGCAACATGAATCAATTGTAAAATAAAATTACTTCCCCAATAAATTGATATATCAAGGATCAAAATCTAAGATAAAAGTAACTAACAGAGTATGATTAGGTCTTGTAATCTTTTCCTACTTATTCGTATTTTAGAAGATACAACTACATGCATTTTAGAATCTCCGAAAGAACGCAAAAGGAAAATATAATTGAAGCATGAATTGGTGGATTGATTAAACCTAAAAAGGACGAATTAGGGTGATTTATTGACAAGGGAGTACCTGAGGTATTAAAGGGGCAGTGACGGTCGACCAAATCGAAGAACAAGCAAAATCCAATGGAAATTAAAATAGGTGGAACTAAAATGAAGAAGAGAAGAGGGAGTGGCTATTAAAAGAGGGAGAATGAAAATTTTGGGAAGTATAATGAATGAGGCAGCAATTATTTTATCATTGGAAATTAAAACCCTAGTACCATTCTCAGCGTTCCGATGCAAACATTTTTCATTTTAAAGTGACTTTCATCGCATTAATGTTCGAAATGCTGAGAACTAATGCAGTCATAATTCAGATTTCTTGTAGTGAACTCAAACCTAACTATAATCGTTTGATGGACATCATGCCATGATTTAACTATAATCACAGTGGAATGTCCATACCAATGTTCCAAAGTATTCTCAAATCAAGGGAATTGTGTAACATCGTCACATAGAGATTATCTATTTGACATTAGTTATATTAACCAACAGAAAACTCTTGAGTGAGTCATTCCACATTTGTCCAATAACTATCAGTATGTGATTTTTGTCCTTCAAGCAAGTGATTGTTATTATATAACTTGAATGGATGTTGTTTCCAAGCAAATGATTTTTGTCATGTTGTAAATGTTTTGGGGCGATAGATATAAGTTGTCTACACTTGAGTAATGGATGGGACATAAGTTTGATGGCATGTTCATTATGCTAGGACATCATTCCCTTTTTATGATGTTCCAAGATATGTTAAGGCGTAGGATGTTATTATGATTATTGAGTGTTATTTTATATGAGATGCCACCCTTGTTAAGTTGTATCATCCATGGTATGAAAGAATAGTTAGTAGATGAAATAATATATGAGGAAAGATACCAGTTATCTTGTTAATATTGGAAATGATTTAAGCTTAGACTTTTGGTTGTGAAGGTTAGTGAGTTTGGATATTTGGATTGTAAAGGATTTTCCAGATTTGATTTGGTATTAAAATTTTATAATGGGATAAGTGTGTAGTATGATGGATAAGTATATTGAAATATTCGAATATGGATAGGTATTAAGAATATGTGAGTTTATATTTTCGATGGATGAAATGAAGTCTTTAGAATTGTATAGCTAGATTGGTTTGGATAATAAATAACCATGAGGAGTTATAACTTCTATTTATAAAAGATATTCCAAATTGGATTAGAGGCAAGGATTATATTAGAAGTATTTTTTATGGGTGTAGATAAAGAATTTAAATAAAGAATTCATTAACGAATTTTGAGCTTAAGGTATTAACTTCGTAGGGAATTGAAGGAAACATACACTATATTTAAATGGATATCACGCTAAAATAAGAATGTACCATAATTGACATGAATTCAGGTTTTCCATGATGATTGAAGAAAACTAATTGGAAAGATCGATGAAAGAGTATCATGGTTGATACTCAGAAGGGATGCGGAGGCGATTTTATGAGAAATGGACCTTTGAAGGGTTTGGATATGATTTATAGTAAGGAATAGATGGATTCTTTTCAATAATCTCTCGAATTGAAAATAGACTATCTATTTAATGGAACTCTTTTGAAATATTGATTTAAAGGTGCATAGTTTACATCGCATATGAGGTGCATGTGCAAAATATATTATATAACGGATACTTTCAACTCTATTACTATCTTAGATTAGCATTTTTCTTAGGCTTAAGCTCCACTTATATTTAGGATTTTGATTCATATGGTTGCATTAGTTTAAGAGAATTTGATTTTCTCTTGTTTGGATGCTGGTAGGTTGTAGAATTTAGGATGGAATACAAGGATAATTGAGGAGATGATACTTTGAGTATTAAACTTGTTAAATATTTGAGATGTAACAACCCATGTTATTAACTATTTTAAATCACTAAATTTAATATAATTATTGAATTGAAATAGTTAGAAATAAAATTAATGTTTTATTCATGTAAGTTATTGAATATGAACATGAACAAAATTTTGAAATAACCAATTTCAAAGATTTTGGCAATAACAGGTATTGAAATGAATTCTAGAGTATTGAATGTGTTTGTTATCAATAAGTAGAATTGAATAATGATATTGAATTATTTAGATAGAAATGAAATATTTTGTTGATAACTAAAATTCATTTGAAATTAATGGTTATTAATGTAAATTGTTGAATAATTAAATTGTTTAAATTTAATACCGCAATTATTTAAATAATTGAATTCTGGATTAATTGTGAATGAAAATGATGTTGGAAGTAGATTTAAATTTTATTTAAACAAGAATGAAGATCGTTTACTTTTAAAATTGAGTTTAATAGTGAATAAATTAAATTTTGAAATCATTTGTTTTAATTAACGAGTAAAAATAGCCATTTGGGCCACTATCTCAGATTTCGATGAAACCAGTTTCATCGGATCCATAATAGTGAAATATTATAGGATTTCAAGTTCCGTAGCGATCGGACTTGTCATTTGGCTGTGCGAGCTTGAAACACATAGAAATTAATTAAAATAATTTAATTAAAATAATTTTATTTTGAAAGCTATCTTCTGAATACGATCGAATTAAGCATCAAAACTAGTTCTACTATGTTCGGAATGGAGGTAAAACACTATGGACGCTAGGCGGCACGCTTCATTTGTAGTTCAAAAAATTTATGTGTGTATCGGGTGATATATATATATATATATATGTATGTATTAACCCATGTTTATTTTCATTCGTCAAACCCTAACATATAAACCATGATTGTTCTCTTTTAAATCGTTAATAACCGAAAATCCGCCTTCCTTCTCTCCTCGGTATCTCTAGATCCATTCAACGGAATCAAAAACTTCCAAAAGAGTAAATGTAGATCTCGATGAGATATACACATCCAATAGCTGGTTCATGCCGGGGCATCTCAAAATCGCCAGATTTTTCCCGTAAACTCATGCACGTTTTGAGGCGGTGGTAGAGGGGGTAAGTGCACACGTTGTGGGGGTCATCGATCAGCCTTTGGTTGCCGAGGGTTGTGCGTATTGAGGATCGATCCATGTTTGGCTTTTTCCATGAGGGAGCTGATGCCTGGTACAAGATGTACGAGATAGGTCTTGTTTTATTATATGTTAATTCAATTTTTTTGCTATAATTATAATCGAATGTTAAAGAAAATCATATCTTTTGCATACGAGGTCCATTTCGGACGAAACGAGTGGCGCTGAAACCTTATTGACGTCGTCTACGACATGGGATTGAAGTGGGATTTATTTGGAATAGAAAATATTTTCAGTTTCGAATAAAGGTGAGTGTTTTAGACGCTCATGAAGTACTAAAATAATATTATTATTTAGTTAAATTTACATCATGAAGTGATTTAAATTTATTAACTATTGTTTGGTAAATTTAACTGACATTTAAATTGATATGAATTAAAATGATAGGAAGTTGAATTGATTTTTCAAATTTGAAATGGAAATTAAATTGCTAGTTAGGTTACCGATTATTGATAATAGTAAATTGTTATGATATTTTGACTGCTTTGGGCGTTGATTGTGATGCATGCTATTGATTGATATTTTAGATGATTTGGATGTTTATTTATTTTGATATATCCTTTTACCATCCTATATATTATTTATAGTATATAAACTGTAAATCAAATTATTTCAAATAAATTAAGAAATATATTGAAATTATATATACCTATGGCATTTATTTTGGATTGAAATAATATATATCCATACCTGAATTAAATTGAAATTACCGATTTACTTGGTCACAGGATAGAAAATTTTATATAGACACCAAATTTTATTAGATTAAGTGATTTAAAAAAAAATTAATTTGAAATTATTTAAATGATTTTGATTTAAAGAAATAAAAATCGAAATATGTGGATTGAATAATTTCGAATTCGAGCTTGAAATGTGGAATTAAAATTTGTTAAATGAAATTGTTTAAAAATGAAACATGAGAGTTTGAAGCTATAATTGAAATATGATTTGAGTTTTGGAAATTGATTTGAAGTTAAAAGATTTGGATTTTTACTTGAACTTTGAAATATTGCCAAGTAAACTTAATTTAAAACGATATTTCAAAATTGAGTTCGAAATTGATTTATTTTGAAGATTTGAATCTTAAATTGAATATTGAAGTTAAATTTGATTTAAATGATTTAAATCGATACTTCAAAAAAATGATATAAATTGAAGTGGTTTAAAATAGAGAATTGAGTTGAAATTAACCATTGAGTCAAATAGTTGAAGTTGAAATCGAAATCGATTCGGAATTGAAATTGAAATTAATTTGGAATTGAAATTGTTGAAATTGTAATCAAAGTTAGTACGAATTGAAATCATAATGGAATTGGTTAAATTGAAATGGAAATTGAATTTTTGAATTGAAAATTAGGAATTGGATCAGTTTGACTTTGAAACTATTTTCAAAATAAATTATTTTATTATATAAACGGTTTAAATCCTATCTTTTCAGAGCTTTAAATTGCTTTGATTTTCCAAACTATTTTACTATATAAACCATTTTCAATACTCAAACTATTTTATATTAAAGTATTTTAACTTTTAAACTATATAAAAAATTTCAAACTATTTTCTAAAAATTCAAACTGGTCAGAGTGGGAATGCTTATATTTAAATCATGGATTTAAATGTGATTTGGGTAAAAATGAAGTTGTAACCCAAATTGTAATTCAAATCTAATTTTGAAGTGAAATGACTTTCAAGTGGAAATTGACATATTTGAAGTAAAAATGTTATTTCGAAATGAAATTGATTTTGAAGCAAATATGATATTTTGGTATCATGTATGAATCGTTTCGAAATGTAAAAGTACCAACCGGTGTGTAAAAGAAGTTTGGTTGTTAAAGAGACCGGGGCCTCTTATTGGCATACTCTCTGTCAATATTGGAACCATTTTAACAATTATGTATGCGAAGGAGACTCCAAAAATAAGTGGTTGGATTTGACATCGTTTGTTGGATTTGAAGAAAGAGAACGATGATGGATAGACCACCCTCACTTGTGCCAATTTGAAATGTCTAAAACATGACGGCATGATAGGGCCAAGCGGGATAGCTAACCCTAGCGGCGGACATCTGTTCTTTGATTTTAGTGGACTTGGTCCATATTATTCATCTTGTTGTTGATTTCAATTGGTGCACCTTGATTTTGGGATAGCCTCCCTTTGACTCGATATAGGATGGTTGTATGCGGTGGGCGGTCGTGGCTACGATGTGTTATCGCCGGTCCTATGAACCAAATTGGTAGAATCCTACCTTGGGCATTGACTCAAGTGCCTTGTCATAATTTATCCCTATATGAGACCACTACAATTTTGGTTTAGTGTTGTCGTATGACGGCGCATCCCCATCCTCCGACGTGCTATTGGGGGCGTTATATGCAAACTGTACGACAATGCTTAAAAACGCGTTAAGGGTGATTAATGTAAAGTCTTAATGCTAAGAAAAATATTTATTTTATGGATTAGACATTATATATATAGCATATTCTACTATGTACAAATAATTTGATGGATCCATAAGAGATGGAAAATCTTGGAACATTTCTTGAGTTATTGCACGCACGTTATACACTGGATGAAGATGTAAAATCTCATAAAAATCACTGATGCTTTTACACTCATGTTTGATAGGATAACAATTTGACTCACATAAGGATATTTTAGTCCAGACTTGAGGGTTTTGTCTTTTCATTATGCTCGGGTCAGTCCTGAGTATTTCAGCGCATTGAAGTTCATTTTCTGGAGGACGAAGACAAAGATTTGGTATATTATTACTATTATTATTTCTGCATTATGTTGTCTGCTACATTATTTTATTCACCCCTATTGTATATATAACTATGATAAATGTCATATAAATTATAATCAAATGTATAATATAAACAGCTTCATGAACTGTTTATTTGATTATTATATTTTGTCATTCCGTTGCGAGATTCTATGTTTGTTTTCTTCTTCTTTTCTTATTTTTCTTAATTAACCCCATTGATTATCCATGTTTTGGTTTGTTCAAGTTAGACATGTATGGATTATTTTTTATTTAAACCTTCCAAAATGTGGGTCATTACAATTGGTATCAAAGCTTTGGTTTAGCGATAACCTTAGATTTGTGGGGTTTGACTCATTAGAGGTAAGGTAGTAATATCTTAGAACGAGTTTGTTTGAGCGTATATATGAGAGCGCGTATTTTTTAGTGTTATAAAAATTTTTGTATTGTGTTTACTTATCCGTTGACTTGTTTATAAATTCTGATCGATGCATGGGATGCCATGTTATTGATATGAGTTTCTAAACACTTAAACAAGGCAAGTCGACATAATATTGTTTGAAAATCGGGTAAATGAAATAATTTTACCTATATTATATATAGATATATATAATGATTATCAATGAAGTTAATATTAGAAGATGATAATATTTAGTTATCATCGATTATTGGTTGAATTAAAATAAAACGAATACATTTTGATTTTTAATTTGCGAAGCGTTTGATAATTAAATTGAATTGAAATCTAATTACAATATGAATTGAAATAAAAAAGATGTAAATTAATGAAATATTTTCATAATAAAGAAATGGAATTGTATAAGTTGTGTTATAAATAGAAGAGTTTAAAAATTGAGAATTTTAGAATTTATATCCCTTGCTTTCAAAATTTGTTTCAATGCCTTCAAAATTAATAATAATATTATTCGAAAGTGTTTTGACTAAAAATATATTTTGAAAGAATTTTTGAATGAAATAAAAGCATTGAACTTGCTTTATCGCTGGAACATAATCCCAGAGATGACTACGACATCGCCAGTATTCATTTTCGAGTTCTGAGTGAGAATTGCTACAAAAAAGAATTTATTTTTGGTTAGAACAAGTTTGATTGTGAAAAAATATTCCAAGTATGATTTGATAAATATATGAAAATAGTTTTGAACTTATAAATTGAAAATAGTATAGATAAGAAATAAGTTTATAACTTATAGACTTGAGCAGGAAAGTAAAATTAAATTTTAAAACTGATGAATATTTTTGGTTAAGCAAATAAAAGGAAAATTAAATTTGAGAAATGAAATAAAATAATTAAGTTAAGAAATGTTAAATAAATCGAGTTAGTAAAATAAAGTAAATAAAATGAAGTTTAATTGAAGAAAGTTTAAATGAAAGAGAATTGTATTTGAAATGAATTTGATAAAATAATAAATTTTTGAATGAATTAGTTTGTATAACTTACAGATTTGAGAAATATTAAGCTAAAGACAAATTTTAAATTTGATGAATGTGAACGATAAGAAAAAGAAAAATTTAACTTAAATAAAGTTAAACAAAAGGAGTAATGGATTAAGTGAAATAGAATTTCACTTAATAAAGATTAAATGAATTTGAATTAGATTTGAGTTGAACTAGATAAATTAGTAAAGTGAATTAATTCCACTTCAGGTATAAAATGAATTAATAAAATGAATACGAATTTGAATTATAAAATCAAATGAAATTTGGGTGTGAAAGAAATTGAACAAAAATAAATGAGTGTATGTGAAAATTAATATGAGTAATTGAATTTAATTTAAATTTGATGTAAATAAATTGAATACAAATGGAGTGAGTTTTAAACAAATTGAATGATAACTAATTGAATATGAAAAATGTTAGTGAAATGAATTTTAAGACGAAAATTAACTTAAGAGAATTGAATGAAATTGATGGTGAATTTTTTTAATATGATTTGGAGTTGTAAAATAAAATTTACTTAAGTAAAATTATTAAGATGAATTTGATTCAATGAATAAACTAATGAAGTGAATCATTTTATAAAATAAAATTTACTTACGTAAAATTATTAATATGAATTTAAATTTATGGAATGAACTGATAAAGTGTATCAATGAATTAACATGAACTTAAGATATGTAGTGATAATAATAAACATATATTGTGTTATGTAAATTTTTTATAATAAACTTAAATGGTTTATAAATAGTATTGGTATTAAAATACAAAGTGGCGATGAAGTAAAAAATTCAATTTAGATAGGGTTAAATGGGATATTTTATAAAATGTTTCATAAATGAATTTATATGAAATATGTTAAACAAAAAGTGAATTAATTGAAATTTAACAAATTAAATTGAATAAATTGAATGTAAATGAAATAGATTTAAATAAATTAGAAGCAAACCGATTAAATGTTAATAAAAATAAAGTGTATAAATTAAATATTGACATTGGACAATGTAAATTCATATAGCTATGAATTAATTGGATGCATATTAATAATTGAATGGTTTTTTTTGTTGTAAATCATCAATATAACTATTTTGATTGCATATGATTTTTGTATGTTGTGTATCGATGATTGTGCTTATGATTTGGATTCAAATGCATGTTTTATAGTTTATTAAACTCATACATGTTCTATATCTTATTATAAATGACTAATATTCTGAATTGAGTTAAAATAGGTACATACAAAGACCGTTAGGACGTATACGTAGATTTTATTGTGCTTTTGCTTGCTAATAGTAATAAGGTACATATCTCAGAGTACATACCGCACTTTTATATTTTCCCTTACGGGATGCCTCATCATTGAGATGAGATGTATATTTGGGTTATATATTGTATTGTAAATTTTTTCCGATCGAGCCGCGCAAAGAAGACTCATTCGAAATTTTCCATAAATTCGGGTGTTTGAAAATTTTTGGGGTTTTAAATTTTTATAACTTGTTTTCTCAATTAAGTTGTTAATTTCCATAAACCGATATTGGAGTGGCATGGTAGAGCATAGTAAAAGTTTTGTAAGTAATATTTTAATGTTTGTAACTTGATAATTTGGAACTAAATATATCAAATGTTAAATTCTCTACTTAACACCTTTTCGAGAATGAAATGTTATGAGTGGCGGAGAATGTAACGACCCATATTTTTAAGTATTTTAAACCCTTAAATTTAATTTAATTATTGAATTAAAATGGATAGAAATAAAATTTAATGTTTTATTTATGTAACTTATTGAATATGAACTTGAATAAAATTTTGAAATAATCAATTTCAAAGATTTTGGCAATAACAGGTATTGAAATGAATTCTATGTATTGAATGTGTTTGTCACCAATAACTAGAATTGAATAATGAATATTGAATTATTTAGATAAAAATAAAATATTTTTTGATAACTAAAATTCAGTTGAAGTTAATGGTTATTAATGTAATTTGTTGAATAATTAAATTATTTAAATTTAATATCGCAATTATTTAAATAATTGAATTCTACATTGAATGTGAATGAAAATGATGTCAGAAGTTGATTCACTTGTTTTAATTAATGAGTAAAAATAGACATTTTGGCCACTGTCTCGAATTTCGACAAAACCAGTTTTATCGGATCCGTAATAGCAAAATATTATATTATTTCAAGTTTCATAGCGATCGAACTTGTCGTTTGGCTATGCGAGCTTGAAACGCACAGAAATTAATTAAAGGGATTTAATTAAAATAATTTCATTTTGAAATCTATCTTCTGAATACGACCGAATTAGGCCTCGAAACTAGTTCCACTGTGTTCGAAATGTGGTTAAAACATTATGAACGCTAGGCGACACGCTTCATTTGTAGTTTGGAAAATTTATGTGTGTATGAGGTCGGATATATATATATATATATATATATATATATATATATATATATATATATATATATATATATATATTAAGCCACATTTATTTTAATTCGTCAAACCCTAGCTTATAAACCATGACCGTTCTCTTTTAAATCGTTAATGGCCAAAAATCTTCCTTTCTGCTCTCCTCGGTATCTCCAAATCCATTCAACGAAATCAAAAGCATCCAAAAGGGAAAATGTAGATCTCGATGAGATCTACGCATCTAATGGCTGGTTCGTGCCGGAATCGCCAGATTGTGCCGGTAAACTCACTCTCGTTTTGGGTTTTCTGTGCAATCAGAGGCGACGGAAGGCACCGCGCTTGGGCGGTGGTAGAGGGGGCAGGTGCGCGTGCTGTGGTGGTCATCGATCGGCCTCTGGCCGCCGAGGGTTATGCATGCATGCTGATGATCGGTCCGCGTTTGGGTTCTTGCGTGAGGGAGCTGATGCCTAGAACGAGTCGTACTAGATAGGTTTTGTTTCTTTATTTGTTAATTCAATTTTTTTGTTATAATTATAATCAAATGTTAATGAAAAACATATCTTTTGCATATGACGTCCGTTTCGAACGAAACGAGTGGCATTGGAACCGTATCGACGTCGTCTACGGCATGGGATTGAAGTGGGATTTTTTTGGAATAGAAAATATTTTCAGTTTCAAATAAAGGTGAGTGTTTTAGATGTCACAAAGTACTAAAATAATTTTCTTATGTTAGTTAAATTTACATCGTGAAATGATTTAAATTTATTGACTGTTGTTTGGTAAATTTAACCGACATTTATATTGATATGGATTAAAATGATAGGAAGTTGAATTGATAGTTCAAATTTGAAATGGAAATTAAATTGCTCGTTAGATTCCCGATTATTGATAATTAGTAAATTGTTATGATATTTTGACTGCTTTGGATGTTAATTGTGATGGATGCTATTGATTGATATTTTAGATGATTTGGATGTTTATTTATTTTGATATATCCTGTTATCATCATGTATATTATTTACAGTATATAAAACAATAAATCGAATTATTTCGAATAAATTAAGAAATAGATTGAAATGATATATACCTATAACATTTATTTTCGATTAAAATGATATATATCCATCCTGAATTAAATTGAAATCATCGATTCACTAGGTCATAGGATATAAAATTTGATATGGACACTAGATTTGGTTAGATTAAATGATTTAAAAAAAAATTGAAATTATTTAAATGATTTGAATTTAAAGAAATAAAAATCGAAATATGTGGATTGAATTATTTTCGAATTCGAGCTTGAAATGTGGAATTAAAACTTGTTAAACGAAATTGTTTAAAAATGAAACTTGAGATTTTGAAGTTATAACTAAAATTTGATTTGAGTTTTGGAAATTGATTTGAAGTGAAAAGATTTGGATTTTTACTTGAACTTTGAAATATTACCAATTAACATAATTTAAAACGATATTTCAAAATTAAGCTTGGAATTGAATTCTTTTGAAGATTTGAATCTTAAATTGAATATTGAAGTTAAATTTGATTTAAATGATTTAAATCGATACTTTGAAAAATTGATATAAATTGAAGTGGTTTAAAATTGAGGATTGAGTTGAAATTTAACCATTGAGTCAAATAGTTGAAGTTGAAATCGATTTGGAATTGAAATTGAAATTAATTTGGAACTGAGATTGTTGAAGTTGAAATTGAAATTGGATTCGAAGTTAATTCAAGTTGAAATTAGAATGGAATCGGTTGAATTGAAATGGAAATTGAATTATTTCGAATTAAAATTTGGAATTGGATCAGTTTGACTTTGAAACTATTTTCAAAATAAATTATTTTATTATATAAATTGTTTAAAAACCTATCTTTTCAGATGTTTAAATTACTTTGATTTTCCAAACTAATTTACTATATAAACCATTTTCAATACTCAAACTATTTCATATTAAACTATTTTAACTTTTAAACTATATAAAAAAAATTCAAACTATTTTCTAAAAGTTCAAACTGGTCAGAGTGGGAGTTTTAAATTTAAATCATGGATTTAAATGCGAATTGGGTCAAAATGAAGTTATAACCAAAATTGTAATTCAAATCTAATTTTGAAGTGAAATGACTTTTAAGTGGAAATTGACATGTTTGAAGTAAAAATGTTATTTCGAAATGAAATTGATTTTGGAGAGAATATGATATTTTGATATCAAGTATGAATCATTTCGAAATGTAAAAGTATCAACCGGTGTGTTAAATGAAGTTTGGTTGTTAAAGAGACTGGGGGCTCTTATTGGCATACTCTCTGTCAATACTGGAACAATTTTAACAACTATGTACGCGGAGGAGACTCCAGAACGAAGTGGTTGGATTTGACATCATTTGTTAGATTTGAAGAATGAGAACGATGATGGATGGACTTCGACACTTATGCCAATTTGAAATGGCTAAAAATAGACGAGTTGACAGGGCCAAGCGGGCTAGCTACCCATAGCAAACATCCGTTCTTCGATTTTCTTGGATTTGGTCCATATTACTCCTCTGGTTGTTGGTTTCAATTGGTGCACCTTGATTTTGAGATAGCCTCTCTTTGACTCGATATGGGATGGATGTATGCGGTGGACGGTCGTGGCTACAATGCATTACCACTAGCCTTGTAACCCAAATGGTAGTATCCTACCTTAGGCATTGCCTCACGTCCCTTGTCATACTTTTATCCCTATACGAGACCACTATAATTTTGATTTAGTGTTGTCGTATCACAGCGCATCCCTATCTGTCGACGTGCTGCTGGGGCGTTATATGAAAACTGTACGAAAATGCATAAAAACGTGTTAAGGGTGATTAATGTAAAGCCTTAAGGCTAAGAAAAATATTTATTTACCAATTGGACATTATATATGTAGCGTATTCTACTATAAATAATTTGATGGATCCTTAAGAGACAGGAAATCCTGTAACTTCTCTTGAGTTATTGCATGCACGTTATACACCGAATAGGATATGTGAAATCCCATAAACATCTCTGACGTTATTACACTCATGTTTTATGGGGTATTGATTTGACTCACACAAGGATATTTTAGTCCTAACTCGAGTATTTTGTCTATTCATTACGTTCGGGTCAGTCCTGAGTATTTCAGCACATTGAAGATCATTTTCTAGAGGACGAAGACGAATATTTGGTATATTATTACTATTATTATTCTTGCATCTTGTTGACCGTTGCATTATTTTATTTATTTTTGTTGTACATATAACTATGATAAATGTCGTATAAATTATAATCAAATGTATATATAATATAAACAGCTTCATAAATTGTTTATTTGATTATTATATTCCGCTATGAGATTCTGTGTTTGTTTTCTTCTTCTTTTCTTATTTTTCTTAATTAACCCCATGATTATCTATATTTTGGATTTTTTAAGTTGGACATGTGTGAATTATTGTTGATTTAAACCTTCCGAAATGT
The DNA here is from genome assembly GCA_030765085.1 of Allium cepa. Lineage (NCBI taxonomy): Eukaryota > Viridiplantae > Streptophyta > Magnoliopsida > Asparagales > Amaryllidaceae > Allium > Allium cepa. The sequence goes on along the minus strand of CM060938.1, from coordinate 440,493,054 downwards.
GGGTCATCACATGGGAAAAGTGGTACCATAAGCAAAATGATATCACTTAAGTTAGATTAGAAATTTGGATGGGAGGTATGTTAAGTTCACTAGATTAACACATCGATTACTTAGGATATTCTTAGGTGAAAGAAGGAATAATATGGTGATTCAAGTTTTTTAGATTTGTTTGGGTAAGATACCATCCACTTTATGTTATCCTACCATAGCAATTTGAAAGTCGAATTGATGAAAGTGCTATTGGATGACTTAGGTGGTAAGTATGTGCTATTGGATGATTTAGATGGTAAGTATATGCATTTAGGGATGGAATATAAGATTGTAATTTCACGTGGGAATGTTTGTGCTAAGGCTACCCGTTGTTGTGCACTGTGGTGTCATTTATTTGAGATGGTAGCATGGATTGTGGAAGTTGTGGATATGTACATACATTTGTGATTAATTTTACACAATTAGTTTATGCCAGTAGTAGAGTTTGTTAGATCTAGTTGGTGATAACGATTTGATTAGAGGTATTTGAAAAGTGGAGATGTTAACTTGATTTTTTCAAATTAAATTCTTTTCAAAATATTTTCGCATTTGCTTGATTGTTAGTTTAGTAAATATCTAGGTTTGGTTGATTGATTGCTTGGATTTACTATTATTTTCGCTTATGTTACTTGATATCAATTACTTTGGATGATTTTTATTTCATGTGATAGACTGTATTATATCCTTGATATGTTCTAGGTGTTTGATTTGTATGATTCATAATGTACATGTTTACCATATGCCATGTTGATGTAATTGATTGTGCATACATATAGAATTTATATATTCACTCAAGGATGCTTGCATACATGCTCTATATGTCATATCATCTTATTCATAGAGGAAGGCCTATATATTCGATATTTGCATATATAATATCGTATGTCATCTGCATACATATCATGATGCTACATTATTGGTTAAATTTCATAGAAGTACACACACCACATATGTATTTATATATCCTAATAGAACGCATATGCCTATTTGATGAATTTGATTTCAAATTTCGTATGCTTTGTATGGATGTTTAGTTTTATTTGTGTTTGATAGCTGTTTGGTTGAATGGTTGGATGGTTTATTTTGTATGCTTATGTAGTTGTGTGTTATGCATATGATGTATGATACGTGAAGCACGATGCATTCTGTCCTTTGGGGATTTTGGGCATGAAATTCTTTTAAGGGGGAGGGGGAATGTAATATCTTGGAAATTTGGTAAATATTATAATTAAATATTAATAGTACAATAATGTGAAAATAATTGAATTTAATGTGTTAATAAATTAAATTAAAAATAAGGAGAGGCAAAATGTTCATTTTCCAAACTTTGAAATATGACAATGAAATTGATGACGTTGCGACTATGTCAAATTTTTTGATCTACACGATATTTTTATTTTCCTCATTTGGAGTTCATATGAAGAAATTATCGATGAAATGGTATCGGGTTGAATGGACGCCAAAAACCTAAAGTTTGAGATTTGAGCGGATAAATACTTTCCTCCTACCACTGAAACAACTCATGTACACTTCAGTTTTCAGAAAAACTAGCTACTTCTTATTTTTCCTTCTTCCTCTTTACGTACCAAAGATCAAACTTCAGTAGCTTTCTCAAACTCAACTAAAATTCATGAAATCAGTGGCGTTGCAAAGCTATCAAAAAGGACTACTATCCCGAAACAAATTGGAGGTGAAACTCTAAAGCATGGAGACATGGGAGGCCAAACCGTGTAGATCCAGGTAGTGAAGAGAATCTTGATTGAGTGATCCATGCTTTTCTCCTCATATAATTCAATCATGATTCTCTAATTATGATATGCTGGCTATAATACAGTAGATAAATACTATAAACATTTAGATTTAGATTTAATGAGGATTAGGATGGGATTCGGCTATGAATAGTAATTTTGAATTAGGTTTATACAGGATTATGTAATTTGATGAATGTATATCCATTTTGATGAAATAAACTTTGAAACCAGACTCAGGAACGTAATACTAGGCACTAGGGATGTTCCTAGGCGACCAAGGGCGGAGTAGAGGTGGCTAGAGGCGAAAAACGATGAGAAAATAACCAATTTTAGAGAGTTAGCAATTGCTTGCAATTACATGCACCGGTGCACCGATAGCGGTGCTGGTGGCCTATTCTACGCTCAGGTTATACCTAGACCCAGAAGGGCCTATATAAACAATATACATGAATATATATGTGAAGATTTGTTGCTATTGGAGATGAATATATACGCTATTGCGATATGGAGACATGATACGATAGTGAATGTGAAACATGAATGAGTTTATGGCGCATGGAGATGTCACAGGATATGGATATGAATGTGGAAACATATATGTATACATATATGGATATGGATATGGATAAGGATATAGATAGAGGTACGGATGCAGATGCCGATGCAAGTGCGGACCTGTGACATAAGTAGGTGATCCACGCATTACATTAATCCCATGTAGTGCTTTGAAGGGCCGGGTGGTGAGGATGGATGTTAAATGACCATGAAGGTTGCGGGAGGACCAGGGCGTGAGTCAAATTAGCACAAGGACAACATGCTTTCCTGAAGACTTCGGCGGTCCCGGGAGGCAAATCCTAAACATGATTTACATGATGATGAGCAATAGGTGACCCTATCGGGCATGACACGGGTCCAGAGAAGTGAGTCCATATAGTGATGATGTATACGACTAGGTGTGTAATATAGTTAGGCATGACTTAATGTCAAGATGTGAGGCGGCCATGCGATAGACTCATATCTTTTTACAGTATTATTTTAATAATCTATGTAGAGTAAAAGTATGGCTCACTCACTAGATTTATGTCTGACCCCTTCCTATTTTTCCCTCCATTATATATATATGTTAATGAAGTTTGTAGACTACATGGTATCAGTGACAGAGACTTATCTGTGTATATTATGTATGGCATAAACAGTTTGTAACCTGGATTTGACTATTGAAACAGATTGGGTTATGGTTATATTGTTCAGACATATGTATTTGACATTGTAGATATGCTATGGTGATGTGACTATGGTTATTCTTCATGTATTATATTTTATTTCCTTCTGCTGTGAGATTCAAAAAGTAGATAGTTATTAGACAGCCTTAGATAAAACTATATCTCATATTTGACAGTGGTTGTTTATAGTTTATCTTACCCCAATGAATCATCCATTCGGCTCTCGGGTTATGGATATAAGGTCGGGGATTAGATCTAGGGCCGAAAGGGCAGGTTGTTACATAAAGAGACTTTAGCAATGGAGTCTATGCTCACTGTCGTGTTTGGGGCTCGCACCTACCTATCTATCCTCTCTGCCTCCGGTGTCTCAAGTGTGATCGTATAGTTGGAGGACCATGAGGCATTACGTTCGACAACCATGGATACTATCCAAAAGCCTTCTTACATGGTGGCGATCCCCTACATTCCCTCTTCGTGCATTCACAAAAGCGAGGGTCGTATACTTGCCACTCATCCTCGTCTTCATATTGGTTGCGGCCAACTCCTAGCTTTGGATTTCCCTTTGTGGCCTCCACCTCTCCTTCCAACATAGTTCCCTCTTGATCACCATCCCCGCCATCATCCATGCTGGCTTGCTGCTTTGGGATGAGGGTCTCCTCCCTTTCCTTTAACCTAGGACCACTAACCCGACCAGGCACATGTTTTCATATATGAGGAGAATGGCTTGATTTCGTTTTTTCACGTCCATGTTGAATATCTATTCCATGCAGTCGATGAAATTGGCCTGACTTTCCTACGTCTTGTCCAAAGATACCACATCAAAATGAGAAGTTAGGAGGCAAATAAAGAAAATTATGACTTAGAATGAAAACGGATAGGAGATGAGTTACCTAGATCCCTAAACCTCAGATCTTGGAGGATGGGTTGACTGTCATCGACAAATAAAAATACTTGTCGTCAAAGCCAATATTTTACTCGGCAGGCCAAAGAAAGGAGCCATGAACTATGGGTGTGCGAATAGTAGAACAATCCTTAGGGCGCGTTAACCTACCTGGAAAGCCTGAACATAACCCAAATGAATACAGTAGTGGGGTCTAAGAGGCCTAGATCATGAAAGATGATGAAGAACCCTACCAAAAGGCTATAGCCATTGGGTGAAAGCTATGTAGGTGCCAGGTGAGGCGTATTCAAAAATCTGATGAAGTATGGATGGATTGGGAATGTGAGCCTGCACTTCATGTATGACATTAACCATGTGAAATAACCGATCGGGGGTTGGTTCAGTTGTTCATGACCAATGGATAGAGTTGCTCAATTCCTAGCTCTCTATTCCAAACTAGTGCTTTAAACAAGTTTTCCCTATCCTCTTTGACTTTGGATGAGCTAATGTCGAATGGACGACCACTTGATGAGGTGTTGTCAGCATTTTTCTTACCTTTGGCCATATGTAACACAAGAGCAACCTATTTAGTGAATTACCCTAGTAAAAGCTAAGATGTACACTAGACTTAGGGGAATGCTTCCCATTGATACAGGCTTCGACGGCCTGAACTCCAATGAGCCTTGAAGAGGTGACCTATAACATATGGTTGACCGCAACATCAAAACCCTCGCATGTGCGGCTTATCATCCTAATGGGGTTATGCGGCCTATATAACACTACTTTTTGATAATGTATGTCGGCCATGGTCTATTACACAATTAAGGCATCTCCTTCCAAATCAGGAGGATGTTTAGTAATTTGACTTGTTCATTTTTTGATTTCTTAGGTAGCCAAAGTAGGTCAACATTGATCAATCGACGTCAACTATTCAAAATCGACTGATCAACTTCCCTCTCAACGCACTCATTCAAAATTGGCAACTTTCAACATAAAAAAAGAAAAAGGGTAGAGGAAGGTAAAATCAAAATATCTTTCAATGGATAAAGCATACGACTATGATAAAAAGCACCATCAAAAGTGAAGAAACAAAGAAAGAAAGAGGAGACTTATTGATCACACTAAGAAGTAGCTAGAAACCAATGAAGATTTTTTAAAAGCTTGGAATCTCATTTAATAACGGATATGTAAATGCTTAGTAAAGAGGAGGAGGAAAGGCTGAAGTTTATATAGATCTGATTTCTAATCTGAGCAATATGATGATACAGGTTGGAAACGATATCCGCCTTCAAGTTTTAATCAATTACCTCGTCATATCTTTGAACCTCTTGAATATTGAATCATCCTAGCCACTAAGCAAGCGATATATGTTAGACAAGTCTGCCTTTACTCATAGAAGCAAACTTGGGAAATATGTTTCTTAATTTTCTTGCAAAAGATATCGGATTGGCGCACTAAGCATCTAGCCTCTTGCCTCGTATAACATTCTCTTGATGGCTTTTGGCCTAGCCCATCACTTGTATAAATGTCTCATGCATCATCCCACTTAATGGTACCCATCATTATATAAGTCCAGTCTATAGCCTGATTAGATGTCATCATCAAAGGAAGGTCTCGAGCATTACGCATAAATCCTCTAACTCGCCTCATCATATGACAACATGTTTGCAACATAAAGGTGTTGCGCTTGCTCGCCTTTTCATGCCTCTCGATCCTCTCTGCTTGCACCTCCCTTGAAGACTAGTCTACTCTACTAATCTTGTTTTGTCTTGCCTCGGCAGGGCTCTGACAAAAGTGCATGGTCGCTCATGCATAAAGAAGCAATGACTTTGCGCTGTTCTCTTGACAAGATCAACATAAAATGATACTATCTAACTGACAAAGGCGTGATCATGTAGCAACCACCCCTCATCCTTCTCTATCCATCTAAGTAACAACGTCACCATTCAACAATAGTGCTTTGTCTCCATGTCGCCTTTATGACAACAATACATTTTTATATGACCCACAAGCAAGCCATCATCTAAGTCATACTCTCCATCTAACATCCTAGTTGGCCCACATTTGAGTCCTACAACTTTATTCATAGCCACAAGGATTACTCGGGCTTGGCGCTTCAATTTATGCCATCCAAATTAGAATTCAACTGCTATGAATAAGTTTTGCATGCACTTGAACAAGAGCGAATTTTCAATTTTTGCATGTAATATTGTCTCATGTAATCAAGCTTTTGTAATTGAATCAAAGCAATAAAATCAACTACCAGATGCACGTATATCATCTTGATTGAACTGCTCTAAATCTTAGGTCTCTTTACATTACTTGCATTATTACTCATTATTTATTCATTTTCCATTTTAACATAGTATTAGCAAGTTACCTTTGTTAATATCCATTACACCCTATAATTCCAAACTTAGCCAAAAATTTAGTCAACGCTATGTTATATTAACTTCGAGAGAAAAATAAAACATCCACTTTCTTCCTATAATTCATTCTTAAGTTATGCAACTTTAGGTGCTAAAAAACTTCAAATGTATTTTCTTACACTAAAAACACTATCTTGAAATTTTCAACCCTTTTGAGACTAAAAGTCGATATTAGTCCTTGATAAATTATTTCAATCATTAGTTTAAAATATTAGTATAATCATATTATGACGATTATTCAAGTAATCTATAATTTTCAAGACGAAAATCTCAAACATTATGAGAATGCCATTTTTAATAGAGATTTTGTGAAATTTGAAGTTACATGATTCTAGGAGAAATAGAATCCACAATTGCTAAGGAGTTATGCAACGACCCGTAATTTCGCTACTTCGAAAACGAGAGATTTCGTTTGTTTTAATATTTAAAAGGTTTAAAACTTAAATAAATAAGTTATATAAAATAGATAATAATGGAGAAATTATTTTTTCTTATAGTTGACAATTTAAAAAGTATAAATTTGGATTTTAGAACAAATCAACAAAAGTTTAATTTTGCTAAAAATAAATAAATGCTTAAATAAATAGGTTTAAATGTTTATTTAAAAAGATAAATCTTATTGAAATTTTTTAATATATATAATAAAAGTCTATTAAAATATTTTAAAGTACGTTAATAATCGATTTACAAAAATAATCAAATTTTGTCGCATTCTGTCAGTTTTACATACATTATAAAATTAGATATTTTGATATTATTTAAAAATGATTTTAAAATATAAAGAGACATGCTTTAATTTATTTAAAGAAGTAAAAATTCATTTTTAAATTTGATTTACATAAATAAATAGTTTAACTAAATTTGTCAAAATATGACCGTAAAACATTTTGTCGTAAATCAATGTTTTATCGATTAAAATTTGTTGCGACGTCGTCTCACCTTTATTTTCTTACAAAAAACATATATTCAAACAGTATAAGTATTAATTAATTCACTAATCAAGTTTACATTTACTAAACATACTTATAAAATTCTAGAATATAATTAAGAAAAAGTAAGCACAAAAAGACAAACATGTCATTTTAAAGCAAAAGGTAAACATCAAATCAAACAAACATAATTATTATATTTTTACTTAATACTTAAGTGAAAATGACATAAGGTAATGATTTTAAATACGATGTTAAGTGTTGAAAAAATAATGTTGCTTAAAAGGTAAACAAAGGGTATTCTGATCTTTTTACAAAATATTATTTTAATCCAAAACTTTTTCTATAAATAAGCATCTACTTTCTCATATTTTCTTCACTTCTTCTTCTTCCGTTTTCAAGTTTTTCTCCACTTATTTAATGGCTTCTTCTTCTTTTCCATTTTGTTACTAACTTTTTCAAAACCATATCAAACAAAGTCAAAACTCCACCAAACTTTGCCAAAGACCTTAGAATATCATCAAAACATAGTTTAGCATCTAAGAAGTGAAGAAACGATGGAGGAAAGATTGGAACCATGGAGGCTGAACCTTTGTAAGAGAAGGAAGCAAGTTGGAAAGCTCCGGAGCTAGAAAAAGAGGAATGTCGTCGATTTCATTCCAAGAAGCAAGGAGCAAATTCAAGGTGCTGCGGAAGCTCTACCGAATTTTTCGAAGCTGGTTGAAGTTGAATATGATGGTGAAGTATGGGAATAAATATATGTTGGTAGGAAGTGAACAATTTGGTTAAAGGTGAGTACTCAAATCTTAGTTTTATTTTAATAAAACTTAAATTGATAATACATATGTTAAATTGAAAATAAATACGTTGAATATTGGTTTATATTGGATGATAACTTGGTTGATATTATGGTTGGGTGTATGTTTGTGATATGGATGATAACTTGTTTGATAAATGATAAGAGAAATGAGTAATTAACCATAGTTAATTGAATGAGAATTAAATCCATACAATGTGCATATGGAAATTATTTAGCCTCTTAATGATTTCAAAATATCTAAAAAGATTGAATATGATATTATAATAATATAATATTACAATGTGAAATAAAATGAAAAATGAGTTTGAAATGATAAAAGTATTGTTTTAAATAAGTTAAAATATTTTAAATGTGGTTTAAAATAAATTTGAAGTGTTTCGAACAAGTTCCGAAGCAATTCACAAAATTGGTCAAAATTGAGCTCGTCGCATACCGGCAGTTCGTAAATTTCGACCCGTAACTTCAAACTAATATAGAGGATGATTTATAAGTGGAATTTCTTTAAAATAAAAATTCTTTGGTTCGATATGATAGTACCTTTCAAAGTAAGAAAGAAAATCATGATTTCATTGAGTAGAGTTTGAAATATGTCTAAAATAATTTTCTAAAAACATCGTGGTTTTGCAGTTCGGAATCTAAAAAGGGATTTCTTTATAAATGATATTTTTAAATGATTAAAAATATGAAATAAATTTTATAATCTATTAAAATAGTTTAAAAGAGATTTGGAATGTAAAATATGAATTTTCCAAAATTTTAAGAAGTTGTTTAAATCAAATAAGCTTATATAGCACTTTCCGCACACTTTTATGCTGCGAATTCTATAACCTTTTGAATATGAGTTTTAAACTTAACAATTCTTCCCTAAATTTTTTGTGAATGATTTTTAAAGAATAATTAAGTAATTTAAAGATGGTTTGCAAGTTTTAATAAGAATTTTAATAAATGGTTAAGAGGAATAGTTTATACCATTTAAACAAAAAGTAAAGAATATTGAATGTATTAACAATCTGAGTATGCAGAAACGACTAGTACATTTGTCTCGCCTATGAGATCTGGAAAGATAAAACTAGGTGTTTAAATAAGGTTAGATATGGAGCAGTCAGTGCCCTGAACTTACCAAGTCTATGTTTTCTCTTTTTTAGGCGAGGGGTGGAATAGATCGAAAGGAAAGCCCGGATACTCTAAAAGATCATATTTAAGTTTTTCCAAAATAAAAGAAAAGAAACAAATTCTTTGAATGTAAAATAACCTCTTAACAACTTTTATTCAATGATTGGTACGAAGGAACCGGGATCAGATTTGGGTGATTACTATCAGAAGGAACCATGATTGGATTTTGGTGATTCTTATCCGAAAATCAGTTCAAACTAATTTTGGAAACCCCATATGAACTTAACATCGATTTATCGATGATTAGTGCGAGGGAACCGGGATTGGATTTGGATGATTCCTATCTGGAAAAACCAGGATCAGATATGGGTGATTCCATTCGAAAATCCCTTCAAACTAATTTTTAAAATAAAATATACTGAAGACATAGGTCATTGAAGATAAAGATCTTCATGATGTAGGATTACTTGCCAATAGTCCCTAGAGGTGAAATTTACCATATTTGAAGTGGCAGTAGTGCTTTATTATGAAAATCTTCGATTTGCAAGAATATGATTTGAAGTTAAGAAAGAAATCTTTGATTAAGATTTAATGAATGGTTTGGAAATATTTTTACTAAGTTAATAGTTATAACTTGAATATAACAAATCTTTGATTAAGATTAAAATAATGATTTTGAATGGTTTTCCTAAATAAAAGAGAAAATGATTGGAATTATTCCATGATCTAGAAAGGTTTAAATAAATCAAATTATTTGATAAATGAGGCTTAATGATTCCACATACATTTGAAAAGAAAATAGAATAACTTGAAAAGAGTATATCTAAGAAAGATATTTGAATTAAATAAAAGATGAAGTAATTGATTGATGATTGATATCCACATATGAACTTAAATTTTTTTAAAAGTGATGATTGGCTTCGAAGGAACCGGAGTCGGATTTGGGTAATGCCCATCCGAAAAACCACTTTAAACTAATGTATACGTTCGAAAGTGAAGACATGTTAAAGATGATGATTATTGAAGACCGAGGATCTTCATAGTGTGAGGACTGCTTGTTGATATGCTTTGGGTTGCTCCCATTATAGAGTTATTTATAGCAAGTCCCCTCGTTGTGGAGATTTTTCGGATTGCAAGGGCTTCTCGCCTAGCAATGGCTGAGTAAAGTGCCTTTGGTTTCATTCAGTCCCAGAATGTACTTGTATGGACGATTATCTGACATTGCATTTCTAAGACACAACGTTTGAATTTTACAAATGTACATCTACTTGATGGCGGAGAAGGCAACTTCTCTTAGCTTGACTCCCTTCTCCGAGACATACGAACTCAGAGGTTGTATGCTTATGGGAGTCAAATAGTGATCAAAGGAAATGGCAGTGTTGCATTCAAAGTGGAACCTGTTATGATCAAAGCATGATTTCGTATGAAAAGCATGGCTTTGTAGAAATTGATCGTAGCCTCGCGAGCCTCACACCTCGGTTATGATGGGATTCTATGTGTTCAGATCTCACATTTCGGATAGCAGTGATTTGGGTTATCAAATATTCTGAAACCTAGGTACTAGATACGTCTGGGCCTCATGGCAGGGATGCGTGAAGTCCGAGTCCTTGGATATTATTCGCATATTGTATCCATTTTTAGCTATTTGTGTTGTTATATAATGACGTTTGAGTCTTAGACGTAAGCCATGGATATAGATTGATCTTTCTACTAGTTTTCTATCATGTTGGAAATCCAATCCCAATACAAGATTTACGGTTTTTGACTGTATTCCCAAAATAGCTGTAATGACTTGCAAACATTTCAGCTACCCCTTTTTGATATCATATATTCTCTTAGGTATATTCCTTTGACCCAATCCGGATATACTCCCTTAGACTTAGTCCAGGTATTGATATCTTATTTGAATAAGTTTATTTGAAAGGTTTTTTCAAAGGATGTCATTAAAAATAATATCAAGTGAATTTTGGTATAAAAGTATTTTGGTTATCATAAGATAAAAACCTGTCCGTGTTTATGTATAGGCGTGGTCTTATGAGATACCCTTGTTCTCAAAGGTTTTGATAACATAGTCATTTTGTATTTCGAGTATCAAACACTGGTTTATCAAGCCTGATCCGGGTATTTTTAATACTCGTGTCAAATTCGAGCAGTATTAGGCTTAGTTGAAGACGGTTGGAGTTTCCAAATGAAAGCTGGAGATCTTCATCATCTTATGGACGTATTCTGTTATCTGCTATATCTATTGCATTCGTTTTGTAGTTTTCGGCATTTGTAAGGGTAAGGGTTATAACTATCTAGGATGAATCTAGGTTAGACTCTAATATTGTATCCTAAAATTGTCCGTTGTGAATATTATTATTGAAAAATATATATGTTATTCCATTCGTGTGAGATTTTGTTCTGTCTTTGTTTTCTTTTTGCCCTTAATGATCCGCTTATTCATCCAATTTGAGTTGGATATGTGTGGTTTATTGTCTTCGAAGGTTATGGAAAAACGGTTCATCACATTTGTTATCAGAGCTGAAGGTTAAGCAAGAACCTTGGCTTTGGTGGGGGTAAAGACTCATTGAAGATAGGGTTAGTAATACCCTCGGATGAGTGACTCAATAGAAATAGAGTTAGTAACATCCTAGAATGATTTTGAGTGTAATATATATGAGTGTGCGTTTGTTAATGACTAATAAATTGTTTTGTGTTGATTTATTTGTTGAGTGATTTATGGATTCTGATTGATGCGTCTGATCACCGTTGGTGATAAGGGTTCCTAAACATTTAAACAAGACGAACCGACACATGGATTTTGAAAAAATTGGAAAACGAAATAAATTTACCGAGAGTAATATTTTGAATATAAAATATATATTTTGAAATGTTGTATAGTTAGGAATCAGGATTAGTGAAATTTAAATATGAACATCTTGTGATTAGAATTTAACAGTTTGACTATAAGATGTTTCATGAAGATAATTGACAAGTAATAAATCTGATAAGGTAATTAAGATCTTTAATACTTATTCCAAAATAATAAATTAATAGATAATAATGTTAAGTTACTATCATAAATTGATATATTGTTTAATTTAAAAGTTTAAATACAAATACCGTGTGAATTAAGTTTCACAATTTGACTAAAAGATGTTTGACAATACGTTTTGTTTAAGGAATGAACATAAGATAAAAAGTATTTAAATAATAAAAAATGTTTATGTAAAAGGAAAAATAATATAAAAGGAATGAGAATTTAAATTCGAGCAAAAGAATTATGCTATTTTAAATGAAGTTAATTAATATATAATAAATTTATAAAATGAATTATAAAATATGTTTTATAAAGTAGACTCTATAGGATTTTAAAAATGGTATTACTTCAAATAAAAAGAGGTATTTTATGATAACTAATCCGATTGGATCGAAAATAAACTAAAAATAGGCAAGAGATGTGTTCGTATGGTAAGCACTTCTCTTAAGTATTACTCTTCTTATTAAGAGGATATATAATATTATTGGTAGTACCCAGTTCCTTGGATTGTTTTGGAGTTACTCGATCTATATAATTTTCTTAAGTTAACTAAGTAATGTGAATCATTGATTAGTAATCTTTATAAAAGTGTTTAAAATAAAGATAAATTGGGATCGCTAATTGCTAAAATAAAGCGGAATTTTCGACGATTTCGGACAGTCGAAAATTTTCGAATCATACATAACTCAAAGCTAAGAAATTGATAAAAGATTGTGAAATACTTTAAGTAAATGAAATAAGATAAGGATAATTTATAAATTTGATTTATAAAGGAAAAAAGATTTAAGAGTTAAGAGTATGAGGATTTAAATATGGGTGGTTTTAAAATTTGTTTTTTTTCAAAGCTAGAAAATTAATAATATTATTAAATAAGAAATATGTTTTATAAGTTATGAATTTGAGATAATAGTAAATTACAACAAAGTTTAAATTTGTTAGATGGATGGATTTAAGTAAAACCAATTTGAAATTTAGAATTTATATACTCTTAGGATGTAAAGGTATATCATACAAATATACATTTAAGTAATGAATTATTAAGTAAAATAATGACTCTTTAAAAAGGTAATTATAACCTGGAAGAAGTTTTTGAATTCCAGTAATAATTTAAGGATTTAGACTTAAGTCTTTAAAATATGATTAATATACATAAATTATAAGATAAAATAAACTTAATTAAAAGTTTTACGAAAATGATTCATAAATAATATTTGTGTTAAAGGAAATATACCGAGTTAAAAGGTTGTGGGAAAACTTTTTTATAAAGATAAATTATCTTTTGAGTGAAAAATGGTTTATTTAGAATATCCTTTAATAAAAATATTTGAAAATAAATAATTAAAGGGATTATATAAAGAAGCACATTTATAAAGTGTTTAAACTTAAGATAAACGTTTATGAATTTTTTTTGAAAGTTAATAAATACATATATTATATGTAGATCATCTCATTATGCAAATTTTGATCTAAGATCTGAGTATGGAACTTTGAGGTGTTTACACTGGTCTGAAAAATGATTTATCACTCGATTCTTGACGACGAACATTGATGAGGGTTTTTGGTTAGGTACTTGCATTTTCTATCATAGTTGAGAGCTATGCAAGGAAAGCAAAGGTTTCTGAGCAAAGAGCCTGATCAGAGTTCGCACTAGAGGATCGAGGGATCGATACTAGTTCAGAAATTAGGTTGTCTATTCGAATAGGAGATCGAATAAGATATTTCATACGGATGATCTGTGTATATTATATGGAATTAAATTTGAAGATAAAGGTTTTGGGAAAACTTTTGCTTGGGGTAATTTCGAGGACAAAATGCTTTTAAGTAGGGGAGAATGTAACGACCCATAATTTCGATACTTTAAAAATGAGCGATTTCGTTTGTTTTAAATTTAAAAAGGTTTAAAACTTAAATAAATAAGTTACATATAATAGATAATAATAGAGAAATTATTTTTTCTTATAGTTGATAATTTAAAAAGTATAAATTTGGATTTTAGAACAAATCAACAAAAGTTATGTTTTGTTAAAAATAAAAAAATGCTTAAATAAATAGGTTTAATTATTTATTTAAAAAGATAAATCTTTTTGGAAACATTGAATAAAGATAACAAAAGTATATTAAAATATATAAAAGTATGTTAATAATCGTTTTACAACAATAACCAAAATTTATCCCATTTTGTCAGTTTTACATATACTGTAAATTAGAGATTTTGATATTATTTAAATATGATTTTAAAAATATAAAGGGACGTGTTTTAATTTATTTAAATAAGTAAAAATTTTATTTTTAAATTTGGTTTACATAAATAAATAGCTCAACTAAAACGTCAAAATGTGACCATAAAACATTTTACCGTAAATCAACGTTTTGTCGATTAAAAGGGTTCGCAACGTCGTCGCACTTTTATTTTCTTATATAAAAACATATATTCAAATCATATAGGCATTAATTAATTCACTAAAAAAGTTACTTTTACTAAGCATACTTAGAAAATTCTAGAATGTAATTAAGAAAAAGTAAGCATAAAAAGACGAACATGTCATTTCAAAGCAAAAAATAAACATCAAACCAAACAAACATACTTATTATATTCTTTACTTAATACTTAAATGAAAATGACATAAAGTAATGATTTGAAATGTGATGTTAAGTGTTGAAAAAATAAGGTTGCTTGAAAGGTAAGTAAAGGGTATTTTGGTATTTTTATAAAATATTATTTTAATCCAAAACTTTTTCTATAAATAAGCATCCACGTTCTCACTGTTTTTCACTTCTTCTTCTTCTTCCTTTTTCAATCTTTACTCCACTTCTTTAATGGCTTCTTCTTCTCTTCCATTTTCTTACTAACTTTTTCAAAACCATATCAAAAAAAGTCAAAACTCCACCAAACCTTTTCAAAGACCTTAGAATATCATCAAACATAGTTTAGCATCTAAGAAGTAAAGAAATGATGGAGGAGAGGTTGGAACCATGGAGGCCAAACCTATGTAAGAGAAGGAAGCAAGTTGGAAAGCTCTAGAGCTAGAAAAGAGAAGAAAGTGCAACCGATTTCATTCCAAGGAGCTAGAAGCAAATTCAATGTGCTACGGAAGCTCTGTCGAATTTTCTAAAGTTGGTTGAAGTTGAATATGATAGTGAAGTGTTGGATTAAATGAATGTTGATAGGAAGTGAACAATTTGGCTAAAGGCGAGTAATAAAATCTTAGTTTTATTTTAATAAAACTTAAGTGGATAATACACATGTTAAATTGGAAATTAATATGTTGAATATTGGTTGATATTGGATGATAACTTAGTTGATATTATGGTTGAATATATGTTTGTGATATGGATGATAACTTGGTTTGATAAATAATAAGAGAAATGATTAGTAATTAACCATAGTTAATTAAATGAGAATTAAATCAATATAATGTATGTATGGAAATTATTTAGCCTCTTAATGATTTCAAAATATCAAAAAAGACTGAAAATGATATTATAATAATATAATATTACAATATGAAACAATATGAAAAATGAGTTTGAAATGATGAAAATATTGTTTTAAACAAGTTAAAATAGTTTAAATGTGGTTTGAAACAAATTTGAAGTGTTTCTGATAAGTTTCGAAGCAATTCACAAAATTGGTCAAAATCGAGCTCGTTGCGCAGCGGCAGTTCGTAAATTTCATCCTATAATTTCAAACTAATATAGAGGATGATTTATAAGTCGGAATTCTTCAAAATAAAAATTATTTAGTTCACAATGATAGTATTTCCAAAGGAAGAAAGAAAATCAAGATTTTATTGAGTAGAGTTTGAAATATATCCAAAATAATTTTCTAAAAACATCGCGGTTTTGCAGGTCGGAATCTAAAAATGAATTTCTTTATAAATGATTTTTTCAAATGACTAAAAATATGAAATAAATTTGATAAATCTATTAAAATTGTTTAAAAGAGATTTGGAATGGAAAATATGAATTTTCAAATATTAAAAAAATGTTTAAATCAAATAAGCTTGTATAGCACTTTCCGCAGCAGTTTTATGCTGCGAATTCTATAACCTTTTAAATATGAGTTTTAAACTTAACAATTCTTTCCTAAATATTTTGTGAATGATTTTCAAAGAATAATTAAGTAATTTAAAGATGTTTTGAAAGTTTTATTAAGAATTTGAATTAATGGTTAAAAGGAATTATTTATACCACTTAAACAAAAAGTAAAGAATATTGAATGTATTAACAAACTGAGTATGCGAAAACAACTAGTACAATTGTCTCTCCTGTGAGATCTAGAAAGATAAAACAAGGTGTTTAACTATGGTTAGGGATGGAGCAACCAGTGCCCTGAACTTACCTGACCTATGTTTTCTTCTTATCAGGCGAGGGGTGGAATAGATCGAAAGGAAAGCCATGTTGCTCTAAAAAATCATATTTAAGTTTTTCCAAAGTAAAAGAAAAGAAACAAATTCTTTGAATGTCAATTAACCTCTTAACACATTTTATTCAATGATTGGTACGAAGGAACCGGGATCAGATTTGGGTGATTCCTATCCGAAGGAATAGGGATCGGATTTGGGTGATTCCTATCCGAAAATCACTTCAAACTAATTTTCGAAACCCCATATGAACTTAACATCTTTCTATCGATGATTAGCACAAAGGAACCGGGATCAGATTTGGTTGATTCCTAGCTGAAAAAACCAGGATCGGATTTAGGTGATTCCTATTCGAAAATCCCTTCAAACTAATTTTCAAAATAAAATATATTGAAGACATAGGTCATTGAAGATAAAGATCTTTATGATGTAGGATTATTTGCCATTAGTACTTGGAGGTGAAATTTACTATATTTAAAGTGGCAGCAATGCTCTGTTATGAAAATTTTATATTTGCAAGAATATGATTTGAAGTTAAGAAAGAAATCTTTGATTAAGATTTAATGAATGATTTGAAAATATTTTCCCTAAGTTAAAAGTTATAAATTGAATATAACAAATCTTTGATTAAGATTAAAATAATGATTTTGAAAGGTTTTCCTAAGTAAAAGAGAAAATGATTGGAATTCTTCCAAGATCTAGAAAGATTTAAATAAATCAAATAATTTGATAAATGAGGCTTAATGATTCCATATACATTTGAGAAGAAAATGGAATAACTTGAAAAGAATATATCTATGAAAGATATTTGATTTAAACAAAAGATGAAGTAATTGATTGATGATTGATATCTACATATGAACTTAACATCTTTTAAAAGTGATGATTTGCTTCGAAGGAACCGGGGTTGGATTTGGGTAATGCCTATCCGAAAACCACTTCAAACTATTGTATACATTCGAAAGTGAAGATATGTTGAAGATGATGATTATTGAAGACCGAGGATCTTCATAGCGTGAGTACTGCTTATTAACATGCTCTGGGTCGCTTGCATTATAGAGTTATTTATAGCAGTAGTCTGCTCGTTGTGGAGATTTTTCGGATTGCAAGGGCTTCTCGCCTAGTAATAGCCAAGGAAAGTGCCTTCGGTTTCGTTCAGTCCCAGAACAGCTTGTATGGACGAATGTCTGACATTGCATTTCTATGACAAAACATTTGAATTTTACATATGTACATCTACTTGGTGGCGGAGAAGACAACTTCTCTTAGTTTAAAACCCTTCTCTGAGACATAAGAGCTCAAAGGTTGTATGATTATAGGTGTTAAATATTGATCAAAGGAATATCAGTGCAGCATTCAAAGTGGAACTTGTTATGATTACAGCGTGATTTCGTATGAAAAGCATGGCTTTGAAGAAATTGATCGTAGCCTCGCGAGCCTCACACTTCTATGTGGTTATATGTATGCTTGCATTTCAGATAGTAGTGATTTGGGTTATCAAATGTTCTAAGCTCTTGGTACTAGATACATCTGGCCTTATGGTAGGGATGCGCGAAGTCCGAGTCCTTGGATGTTATTCACAGATTGCATCTACTTTTAGCCATTTGTGTTGTTGTATAACATCATCTGAGTCTTAGACGTAGGCGTGTGGATATAGATTGATCTTTCCACTAGTTTACAATCATGTTGGAAATCCAATCCCAATATGAGATTTACGGTTTTGATTGAATTTTCAAAATAGCTGTAATGACTTGCAAACATTTCAGCTACCCTTTTTGGTATCATATATTCTGTTAGGTATATTTTGTTGAGCCAGTCCGGATATATTCCCTTAGACTTAGTCCGGGTATTGATATCTTATTTGAATAAGTTTATTTGAATTTTCAAAGGAATATCATTAAAAATAATATTAAGTAAATTTTGGTATAAAAGTATTTTGGTTATCCTAAGTTAAAAACCTGTCCGTGTTTATGTATCGGCGTGGTCTTATGAGATACCCTTGTTTTCAAAGGTTTTGATAACATAGTCATTTTAAATTTTGAGTATCTCACGCTGGTTTATCAAGCATAATCCGAGTATTTTTAATACTCGGGTCAGATCCGACTAGTTTCAGGTTTAGTTGAAGACTGTTGGAGTTTTCAGATGAGAGCTGGAGATCTTCATCATTGTATGGACGTATTCCATTATCTGCTACACCTATTGCATTTGTTTTGTTATTTTCAGCATTTGTAAGGACAGGGGATTATAACTATCCAGGCTGAATCTAGGTTAAACTCTGATATTGTATTTTAAAATTGTCCGCTATAAAGATTATTATAGAAATATTATAGGTTATTCTATTCGTGTAAGATTCTGTTCTGTCTTTATTTCTATCTACCCTTAATGATCCGCTTATTCGTGTAATTTGAGTTGAACATGTGTGGTTTATTGTCGATTCAAAGGGTATGGAAAAATAGTTTGTTACAAATTAAAGCACTCGCGGCCATGCCTCTAGCTTAATAGCCCATAAAGAAAGGTCTTGTAATTATGGCTGTCAATAAATATCCAAAAAATCCAAATCCATTCATATCTAAAAGTATGAAAATTTTTGATACCCAAAAATAAATGTAGGTATCCGACATCTAGAAAACTTTTAGGATATGGATATGGATACGACCGTATCCAACTATATCCGTGTAAGCAAAATATCCATCCGCTATGGAACTAAATATCTTATTTTTATTACCATATTATACTAAAATTGAATTTAGTTTAATTTAATTATAATATATTTTGTTTGTAATTTATTTTCGTGCTTTTGTTTTGATTACCTTTGGTGTTAGTTGTTTTGGGTGGAAATAGTGTGGTATGTATGAGAGTATGAGATTGCTTTAAGCAATGAGATTGTGTGAGTAATTGTAATATGTTATATGCATCTTGTAGTGAGTTTCTCACATAGGTGTACTTGCCGATGTTGTCGAGGTATTCAACCTCACACCAGCATTGACTTTCTATTTATAAAAGTGGATGGGCCACGATAAAAACCGGCTTTCTATGAGGACTTGTTTCTTTAACCCATGGAAATCGACACTAATACATCTTTGGTATTCATGTACGGCTAATCCAAGTGCCAAAGATGTAGATTCTCAAGGGCATGAAAGAAAATAGAGATAGAAGTATAGAATAGAATCTAACACGAATGGAATAACATATATTATTTCAATATATGTATCTTTATAGCGGAAATTTTAAACACATTTATCAGAGTTAAACCTGGACAGTTTTAAATATTTACAAATACGAAATACAATAGTACATAAGTGTGGTGGAAATGGATAACAATCTTCAGAAGAACTTTCTAACTTGATGCTCCGAGCTCTTCCAAATTTCTTCTAACCAAACCTGATTACTAGGATGTCCGTAGAAATTAGAGCACCCATAGTTTAAGAAAAAAGAAAAATAAACCCCAGGCCAGTCATGGAACTGTTGCGAAAAACTCAAAATACGCATTTTGGAAACAAAGATATCTCATAAGATCATGCCATATGTAAACACGGAACGGGTTTTTACCTTATGATAACTAACATTTTCTATGCAAAAATCGAGGATACTATTTTTAGTGACACTGTTTTGAAAATAATTTTCAAATAAACTTATGAATCTTAGCCGAAATTGTTACATTGGTTAAATTTGACGGCATAATAGGTTTACAACTAAGTCTGAAGGCACTTATTGGAGAATGGATTTCCATAAAATGGCAGGTAACGGACTACCTTTCTTACAGTACGTCTCTAGAGGAACGTACAGAGGATACACAAACAATCCTCCGCATCTGGCAAGACCCGTCCACCCCTATTCGGTGCTCAGACATGGCATGGATAGAAACAAAATACGACATCACCTCGATCATTACCGATCTATCCTAGAGCTTTCTTAGCATACATAGCATACTTGAAATATAGAGGATTATCTAGAAAGGTGATGATCATACCCTAATGGTTGTGAACCAAATAGCCATGCAGCGTACCTTGTTTAAGCCATTATCGGGTGATGAGGCCTAAGGTAACGATTACCTTTCATATAGCACATTCCACTATGAATGCCACATTGCCAATTCATAATCACACAACTAATTTCTACAACATATAACTCCTAAGCTCATACGTCTCAGGAATAAGCTAAGAGAAGTTGCCTTCTCTGTCACCAAACAGATGACACATCCATAAAGATCAATTTATGTAATTAGAAATGTAATGTCAGACATTCGTTCAAAAAAATTATCGAGGAATAAGACAATCCGAAGGCACTCTCCTACCACATCCTATCGGGAATTACCCCTAGGATTAGTAGCAAGAAGTCCTTGTATCGGAGACCTCAAATGAAGAACTACTGCCACATGATATGATATAAGAAGTTTCCATCGAGCGTCAATGACAAGAAGCCCTACATTCCACCTTCCAAATCATTTCCATGTCTTCACTTTGAATACGTAAATTGGTTCGAAGTGGTTTCTGGATACGAATTACTCAAATCCAACCCCGGCTCCTTCGAACCAATCATCGATAAAAAGATGTTAGGTGAATAGGGAATTATTCTTTGATCGATTAATTTCTTTTTTTATCAAAATATTTTCTAGCGATATATATCTTTAAAACATTTCTTATCGGTATATTTGGAATCATTAAACCTCTCTTTGGAAAATTATTTATTTATATTTTAACAAAGATTTCTTAATTCAAAATCAAAATTTTGATTGAGTTGAAACTATGTTATCTAGGATGTTAATCCAAAACCACTAAATATTAAGTGAGAAGAATCTATAGCAATCATCTAATTTTACTAAATATAAATTCGCATATTGAACAAGTACCATGGGCGGAATTACGGTGAAATCACCTTTTCAATTCCATTGATAGTACGAGTTCCCTTTTCAAAATTTAACACCAAGTATAAGAAGATTACCTCCATACTGTGTAGTTAATGCCCCGCTATTACCCCACTATAACCCCGCAATATCTCATAGCGGATTTCTACCGCTACGATTTTTCCTTATAGCCCTAAAATATAGCCTTTCCGCTTTAATCCCCGCTATTTCCACTATATCCCGTTATTCCCGCTATATTTTGCTATTTTCGCTATATCTTCTTTAATAAAATGAATTAAAAAATTGCATTTATACATTATAAAAATTATGAAACTAATTTATTTGATTTAATTTTTAATATATTTTCAAAAATGAAAATACTCTAATATTCTACTAAATTCAATTATTTTATATAACAGTTTTACGTTTATTTAAAGTATATTCGCACATGTTTTTTGTTTAAAATCGTTTATGTATTAATTATAATTCAATTGAATGATAATTTTTCATTTAATCACCATTTGTATATTTGTAAAAAAATTAAGTACTAGTTTTATATGCTACTTTAGAGCTATCCGCTATATCCTCGCTGTATCCCCGCTATGACATTTTGCACCTCCGCCGCTTTGAATCTGCCGAGCGCTTTAACTGCACAGCCTCCATATAATCCAAGTTAGTTATATTTGGAAAATTATATCTTTTATACTTTGAACTTTTGATCCAAGTAAATCAAATTTACTATCCCCTATATCAGGCCAGTCTGGCTAGCTAGGGAGGGAAAGCAATTGGTTTTCCAAACTCCAGCCTAGAGACTACCCATCTGTCACTCATGAGCTGGTCATGTTATTTGATCGACTCTAAATCATTTAACATGCTTAATTAACTTTTAATCATTTATTTAAACACTTTAGAAATCCATCAAATCAGCTTAAAATGTTTAACTATTCTTTTAAAAACATTTACAAAGTATTTGGAAAAGAACTGTTGCGTTTAGAATTATTTTTCCAAAGCTTGCGGAAAGTGATGCGATTAGTGCTTTTTAAGCTGTATTGATCAAAATGACTTTTCTATCATTTGAAAATTCATTTTTATAACTCAAATCACTTTTAAAACTTTTTAAATAATTTTAGAATTTAATTCATATTTTAAACAACTTTAAAATATTATTTTTAAAGAAATCCTTTTATGGATTCCGAACTGCAAAACAGCGATTATTTCGAAAACTTGTTTTATTCATATTCCAAAATCTACTATCGAAATCTCAAAAAATTTCTTTATTTGAAAGCTATGGATATAATTGTTTGAAAAGTTCTTAACTTGAAGAATTTCGAGCTATATTCCATTATATATATTTGTTTGACATTTATGGCGCAAAATTGCGAAATCGCAAACTACCGTTACGTGACGCACCTATTTTTGACTCAATATTCATTTAAACTTTTCCAAAACACTTTTAAATATTATAAAACATTTATAAACCATATTAAACCATTTTTTAGCGGTTTAAACATTTCATATGCATAATTTCATTAAATAAAAGAAAGTGATTTCCTTTGTGCTTATCGACGTGTATTAACGTGACTTGTAAAAATATTCAACAATAATATTAAACATCCAAAATTTCATATTCAAACATGATAAATAACCATCATTAACGATTATATCCAAAAATATATATCACCCAATAATAAATATAATTACAGTTTAGGAGTTTTCTCGCCTTCATCGGATATTAACCTTAGGAAAATTCCCCATAGCTTTGCTATGATTGCCTAAAACTCTACGGAATTGAACTCCTTGACATTGAATGAGCTCGGCTCACCCTAGGGTGCTCATAGCCTAAGTGATGGAAGGAAGAAGGCTCGATCAAGGGTGGATAAGAGTGTAGCCATGGGTTTTAGAGAGGTAGGGGAGAAGTTTGATGATAGTTTTGAGGTGGTTTTACTAACACACACACTATATAATTTTATTTCTCCTTTTTTTAATATTTTTCCATTATTTTGCTAAGTATTAAAGCCATTAGAATAGCTTGAAGAAGGAGGAAGGAGTGGTAGAAAATGGCTTAGGAAGTTATGAAAATGGGTAGTGTACTTGTAGGTAAATTTTGGAACAAAATATCCTAACACCAAATTACATTTTTACCCTCAACCCACACCCCTGCTTTCATCTCCAATACACGGCCTCCCACCACCATCACTTTGACCCATGTGGGTGTGCATGTCCTTGGACATTGACTTATACATGCTTAAGTGAGAAGGAAAAGAGAAATAACATGATATTTCTTATTTTTACCATATGTGAATTCAAATGCAAATGGTGACTTTCTTATGTGTATATGACATGCATATGTGCGTACATGTATATGCTATATATGTATGCATGACATATAAATGAGGTTGCAACAATCTTTGAATGACTTTTGTTCGTTAAACCGTTGAAAACCGGGAAACCGATTATCGGTCACATTTCACTAATAAATAAATATACATATATTTGTAAATAAAATTTGAAAATAAATTTCTAATCATTATCAATTAATTAAAATAATCACATTTGAATTATTAATTTCTAATCATTATCAATTAATTAGCATTTTATAGCTATTTAAAACGAATTATCATCATTTTAAAAAATTATTTAAAAAATTATAATAATTATTAAATCATTACTTCTCAAGTAAATTTAATAAATCAATAATTAAATATAAGGGTATTACTGACGATGGCATAAACACATTTTATTTTCCCAAAAATAAAATAATTAATTTTATTTCATATTCTTGTTTAATTATGAAAATAAGTATATGTATTGAGCTCCGTGCATGACGTTTTATGATTATAGAGCTGTTTATTAATAAAATTCATTCGTCGATATATTTGCAAAGGAAATAATTTGTGAACAATTTTCCAAAATAAGTTCATTATTATTACTTATCGATTAAAACTTGATTATTTATGAAAAATAATCTATATTTAAATATTTAAAATAATTTAAATATCTTTAATTAAAGTGATCAAAATTCGGATCCTTACATACTTCCTCCTTGAAAGAATTCGTCCCTGAAATTACCCAAAACAAAACCCAAAGGTTTTTCCCAAAACATTTATTATTAAACTTACACCCATACGATGTACATTGATCATCCATACACAATATCTGATTCGATCTTCTATTCGAATTCACAACTTTACTTCCGAACTAGTATTGATCCCGCGATCCTTTAGGGTGGACTTTGACCAGACTTTTCGATCAGAACTTTAATTTTTCCTTACATAGCTCTCAACTATGATAGAAAACTCCAATATCTAACCACAAACCCTCATCAATGTTCGACGTCAAGAATCGAGCGATAAATTCTTTTTTGGACCGGTGTAAAACACTCCAAAGCTCTTACCTTAGATCAGAATCGTGCGCTGAAATAATCCATGTATTTCATACGTGCTTATTAATCTTTCCCAAACTTTTGTATAAAATATTTCATAAAACTTTTATCTTTGGTTTATATATAATTTCATAAATTATTTATTTCTTCAAAATATTAATCCACAAAAATATTCTTGGATCTTCTTTTGAAAGAAATTATTTTCTTTTAAAAGGTTATTTAACTTTTAGTTCCCTTATTATAATATACTTTCTTTAGTACTTTCATATAAATTTAATAATCTTTCAAAAAAATTAATGAAAACATTTTATAAAATTAGGATTCTATATTCAAAAATTTTATAAAGATGCTTCTTTATATTTAACTATTTTCTAACATTTCTAACAAATTATTCAAGTTATTATAATATACCTATTATATTATAATTTTCTCCTTTTAACAAATATTAAATGCAAACACCGTTGCATTTATTAAAACTTCATTTGCTAATCAAGACTTATTTTATTTATTAATACTCCTTTTATTAATTATCCACTTATTACAGTTTTAATACTTAAAAGTATTCATATACTTATTCAAATGTTTTAAGTATATTCACAGTTTACTTAACAAGTGTTACTTACTTTAAAATATAATCTAGGGGATTGAAATAATTATTGCCAAAACATTGTTATAGTAAACTCGTTTTCTTTTATAAATTTAAACATATAACATTTTCTATCTTTTTTATACAAGATTCCAATACTTGTTATTATTTTTGAAATCCCATTATTAAAGATCTAAATATACCTATAGTATTTCTTCCAAATTGTTATTCAAGAGTTTAAAAACAAATGTTGTTAAAACATTGTTCACTGTAACTCAAAACCATTCATTAATAATTTTAACCATTTCTTTTAAAGATCAAAGCATACCCATGCTTATCAGTTAAGATAATACACTTTGATAAAAATCGACAACCATCAATTATTTCATCAATTAATGATTTGCTTTATCATTTTTAACTTTAAAAAATATATAGATCGAGTAACTACAAAATGATGTCAAGGAACTGGCACTACAACAAACTGGACATTTAACAACGTACATAAAACCATATAAATTGTTTAACAATGTTTTTAACTACGCTGTGTAATGACATGCCATTATAGCTCAGAAACTTACCATTGCAATACAAAAACGCTGTAAAATGGATTTTAATAGTATTTTGTTGATATTGTTAATACATTTTATAGTGTTTATGCTGAAGATTTAAAACCCTCTTAGCGTTCAGTTTATGATATCAAATTTATTTTACAGCGGTCACCTCATGCTAAGATAAGTTTTATATAGAATTTAACTGTTCGTTGTATTAAACTCACACAACGCAAATCTTTTGCTATGAGTTTTTTTACAGTGTTTTGGTTGTTGCTATGATATTTATTTATAGTGTTTATGTGCCACTATAAATGTTGTTTTTACTACGCTTTTTTCATTGTTAATTGTCCATATATGACGTTTCTGAAATGCTGTTGAATGTTACCATAGCAGTTTTAAAACGCTGTTGATATATTACACAGCACTTTAAAAACGCTATAGTTTGGGTTTACGTATTCCCTCATACGGGTTCCATTTCTTTACACAGCAGCCTCAACTTATACCAACATAGTTAAAATCAACGTGCACATTTCAAAATCATCATATTATATTAAAAACACATTATATATTGATCTCATAATCAACATGTTACATTGCATAATCAAAATAAAATAAAATTCTTACATCAAAACATATATAAATAAGTCCATAATATTTCGTAAACAATGTAGAACGAGTAGAAGCTAGTAACCAAAAGTAGTAATACATACAAGCATACAAAACCAAAATGTGGTTCTAGCAGTAAAAATAACTTCGAATTCATAACTTATTGCGACACTTTTTTGCATCAAAAATATCTACCTGTAAAGGTAAAAAAAAAAAGCAAAATAAATCAAAAATACAATAAATATAGTGTGGAACCTAGTTGATGCAATCAATTGTTTGATCTGAAAGTTACCAAAATGCCAAACATAGCAAAATGTATAAACCGGGTTACCAAAATGCCAAACTTAGCAAATGATATGCAGAACTGTAATTTAATACGCACAGAAGGTTATAGAAATGTATAAACCAGTTTTAATTTGTAGTGACTCAAAAGACTACAGTTGTAAAAAAACTGGTTTGCATATTAGTTTAAAGTTCTATAAGAAGACATTTGTGAAGGAAAACTCAACGAATTGCCACACAAGGCCACATACAGATGCCTACATGCTACTCTCTCCCTACTACAGTAATTGAGAGTAGCTTGTCTATAACAAATAAAATGGCTAGATTATCTATAAACACACGCACTGATAGTTGCTTTTAAGGGAAAGTTTTCCAAAAGCTATCTCATTGGACTATTATTTAGTTAGATATACATATGTCTGGAATGCTTCATTGCAAGATCTGTGTAGTAAGAAATTGACACAATTGACAAAAAACTGGTATGCATATTAGTTTAAACTTCTCAAAAGAAGACTTCACCATTAAGTCGACAGTACTAAGTTCAAAATCGGCATTTGAAGGTTGTGGCATCTCAAATAATCCTCCACTATGCTAAAGTAAAAACAGTGAACAATCATTTTTCACATTAACGTACATGTACCAAGCCTGAAAGCACACAATTTTACCGATTAAAACATCAACAACAGGACCTCAACATGTTTACGCCTGTGTACGGTTGTTGCCAGATAGCTTGGTAACCCCACATCCAATTGTTTGTTCTGAAGGTTCATTTAGGAAGTCAGCTGAAAAATAAAGGAGCTAGCACAATGCCACGAAGATAACTGAAACTTGAGAAATGAAGTCTAAGGTTTACTTACCAAATTTTGAGGCAAAAAGTGTTTAGATTTCAACTGTAGAATATGGTTTGGATTTAAAAGTGTTCATCAAATTGGAAAGAATCAACAGGAGAAAAATGTACAGGAACAAATGAGGTTTTATGGTACAAGAATAATTTTGATTATTAAAAGAAGTTAAATTATAATATGACGATTATGATGATGATGAAACTTGTTCTTAAGTTATGCAAATGATTGATTATCATTAAGGTTAAAAGAAAAATAATAAATAAAATCCTTGACTCAAAATTTTCACCTCTCCAAAAGTACGTGCATAGTCGCATGAAAAAAACTAAATTACAAAAAGGAAAATGAAGTGAAACACATCACATTACCCAACTTGCATAGTATATCAACAAGTCTATACCATTGCCTTATAAACATCAGGTACTGTCTGCACACGGGCATCAAATACGGTAACAACATTTACACAGACATAAAGAAACAAAAGTTCAACTGAAATTGGCAACCAAAGTGCAGGCATGGGCAATATTTGGGTTGATGTTACATACAAGCGTGGTTCATGTAGGTGCAATGCTTGTATGAAAGCAGGATAGAATTGTGATGTGAATGGCGGGTGCATATT
Source organism: Allium cepa (assembly GCA_030765085.1). NCBI lineage: Eukaryota > Viridiplantae > Streptophyta > Magnoliopsida > Asparagales > Amaryllidaceae > Allium > Allium cepa. The sequence goes on along the minus strand of CM060938.1, from coordinate 440,464,782 downwards.
CGTTTTCTTATTGAAATAGTGCAAACCATAGAGGAAGCGGTGATGTAAAGATGATAATATTAAGTTAAATTGCACTTACTAGAACTTGTATCTGTTATAACTTTCTCGATGGGCCAAGTAATTGGAGTGCCGACGGCATCTTCAATGTTTTGCAAGTTAAATGTCTGTCTCTATAGACATGAATTTGGAGCATTGGCAACATCAACTCAAACTTTACCTGCATTTATTCCTAGAAGAACAAAATGAACCAGTATGATTGGATCAATTGAAGACACAGTCCTTCAGCTATAATTTCTCCCTTTAAATCCTAATCAACCAGCTTACACTTATTATTTCTCATTGAATTTGCACTCTATCAATTAAGAAAAAGACTATTTTATTATATATATATATGTTTTGACAATTGGTAAGATGAATTAATGAATTAATTAAAAGTAAACCTTTCTAACAACATTAGCATTGACTATACGAGTAGAAGATGCTACAATGTTAACCTACTCCACAATAACTCTCAATTCAGGCCATGCACTTTCATACCAACAGCTTCTCCAACTCGTGTCGAGCCGATGGTCGACCACCATAAATAAGCATCTTGATTTTTTGGATTATTTATCCAAACTGCCATTGTAGGTGGTCCAAGAGGAAGATCGTTCACATGTTATGTTGGATTACTCAAGTGCAGCCGTCCCTTAAAATATAAGCTCTACTTCAAAATATAAGCTCCAAAGAATGGTACTTAGCTTAAGAAGAGAACTTATAAATGTTTGTTATTAAATAAGTTAAGAAACTACCAATAAGCCTGGTAGCTTGCGAGACACGTACAAAAAATCTTGATTGTCAACAAGTGTCCACTGTTAAATTGTGTACAGGATAACCAAACCAAAGATCAACCTAAAATACAAATTTTGGCCAACTAGTTATCTATAATGATTGTTATCACAAGGAAAAAATAATGAGGTGAAAAAGAAAATGGAGTAGAATTGGATAATGACAGGAGTAGCGGGTGCAGATGGTCAAATACAAAGAAGAAATGTAGAAGTTTGCATAGCAACTTGTGATGCCTAGTCCTGAAAATGAAGCAGCTTACGTTGCAAGAATTTGTAGACATCGTCAATAATGTATAATAAAAACGTCTGAATCTTCATTATCCAAAGGTAGACTTGCACTGAAAGCTTTAGTTGAGAAATTGCATAATACTACATTGTTGTGATATTGAAAGTGGTATCAATTGAACCGAGATCATGACTAACTGATGACTTCAGCTTGAAATGCGGAACAATACAAAGACAAAGGAATGGATTGACAATGGAAAGCAATTTCATGAGGTAAATGGAAATTTGATATAGCAACAGCATGTTAGTGATATTTGTTTGCAGCAGTATGTCATTTACTTTTCTGTTGGTACCGTTTTATATGTTGTTAATAATGTAAGCATGTGCACTAGTATATAAGCACTAACTTCCAGCTTTCTTCAGTTGATGGATTCATTTATCTGTTTCTTATAAATTGTTTGAGCTCTTTCAATGAATTCATTTCTCTGTTCCTTATAAATTGTTTGAGCTCTTTCATGGTATCAAAGCCCTAAATCAAACGATTATCACAAATTCAGATCTGAATTCATCCTAATCCCTTTTCTTCAATTCTCTCAAATCGATTAATCATCTACTCATTGAATCACATCCTTCCAGTTGAATCATGACGAATAGTGGTGATGTGCAATCTAGATTTGACTCTAATCATATTACCAATACAGCTGTTACTCAGACTTCGAAATCACTTGAGGAAGCATTGAGATCAATCACGAATCCACAGACGCAGCTAATCACAGTAACCCTAGATGAGAACAATTTTTTGCTATGAAAGTTTCAGATTGGTACAGCAATTAGAGGGTACGGTTTGTAGAAATTTATAGATGAGACAACTATAATACCGCAACAATTCATTACTGGGCAGGATGGTTTGTCAACTGCTAATATTGAATATACTGTGTATCAAAGACAGGATAGCTTATTGTGCTCATGGTTGCTTTCTTCAATAAGTCTCAATCTATTAACTCAAGTCATTGGATGCAAAACGTCTCTAGACGTTTGGAATGCAATACATCAGAGTTTCAATTCCCAAGCAGCAGCAAGGATCATGAGCTATAAAAGACAGCTGCAGAACATCAAGAAGGAATGCTCAAATGTCAGAGAATATCTGAGCAAAATCAAGAATCTATGTGATCTGCTGGAATCGTCAGGACATAAAGTGAGTGAAACTGAACATGTCCTCAGTATTTTGAATGGTTTGAGTGATGAATTTGAACCTGTGGTAGCAGTTATAACTTCAAAGGAAACAACTCCATCAGTGCAGTATGTTAGTTCTGTTTTACTTGGCCATGAAGGAAGACTTGAGCAGAGAAACAGTGCAGTGCAAGAGTTCTCTATCAACTATGCTGGTAATGTGAAGAATCAACAATATAACCGTAGATCTGATTCTCCAAGCAATAGTCAGATGCCTCAAACTGGTAGAGGAAGCCAGATGTATGGAAGAAGAGGTACGTATGGTAGAGGAAAAGGAAGAGGCAGGTTCACTAATAATCGGCCGAAATGTCAGATTTGCGAGAAACTTGGTCATACAACTATACGGTGCTACTTCAGATTTGATTCCAGCCATACAAGCAATCAGCAGATCTCTCCAAATCAAGATACTGTAAAGCCATATCCATACAATATTAATCTGAGTCAGGTACAAGGAAACACTGGATACAATCCAAGAAATCAAAACTCTCAAGTCAAGCATCAAGACATACTGGCCAAGAACTCAGATATTGAAGACGAAGCGTGGTTTCCTGATTCGGGTGCAACACATCATGTGACTAGTGACTTGCAGAACCTGAACCTTGGAGGAACCGCATACATAGGTAAAAATTTAATTCATATGGGTAATGGTGCACCAGTTAATATTACTCATGTTGGCCATGCTCAGTTCACCACTGAAAATAGAAATCGAACTTTATTGCTATGAAATTTGCTGCGAGTACCTCAAATTAAAAAGAACTTGATTAGTGTGTCAAAGTTTGCGAATGATAATGATGTCTTCTTTGAATTTCATTCCAACATATGTTTGATCAAAGATAATGTGAGCAAGGAAACTGTGTTACAGGGGAAGCTGCATAATGGATTGTACAAGTTCAATCTCAAAACCGATAGTACCGTTGAAGAAAAAGTTGTATGTTACAATGTAGTTAATAGTGATGTAAATGATGAATACGATATATGGCACAAAAAGCTTGGTCATCCAAATGAAAGTGTAATGAAGGTAATATTGAATAAAGAAAGTCTATTACATTTGAAGTGTATAACGCCTAATATATGCAGTCAATGTCAATTGGGTAAGAGTCATCGATTACCCTTCAAACACTCTGAAACTGTATATTATAACCCACTGGAATTAGTTGAATGCGACCTTTGGGGTCCTGCACCTTTGAGCTCAGATTACGGATATAAATATTATGTTGCCTTTGTAGATGCATATACAAGGTTCACATGGATTTATTTTCTAAAGTTGAAATCAGAGAGAGGTGAAGCAGTGCGACAATTTGTTACACAGGTGGAAAGGCAGTTTGACAGGAAAGTGAAAATCTTCCAAACTGATGGTGGCTCTGAGTTCAAGCCATTAAGAGAATTCTTCAACAATAAAGGGATAATACACAGGTGTACTGGTCCTCATACGTCACAGCAGAATGGCATGGTGGAAAGGAAGCACAGGCATGTAGTGGAGATGGGTTTAACTCTGTTAGCACAAGGTTCATTGCCTCTGAAGCTCTGGCCCGAGGCATTTTCAACAGCAGTGTATTTGATCAACTGTTTACCAATCAAAGTGCTAAAGAATACCAGTCCATATGAAGCTATGTATGGCATTAAGCCTGAATACAAAAGATTAAAAGTATTTGGATGCTTATGTTTTCCTTTTTTGAGACCGTATACTTATCATAAATTGGATTTCAGATTAGCTTCATGCACGTTTCTTGGATACGGAACAAGGCAAAAAGGATACAAGTGCTTAACAAGTGAAGGTAAGATTGTTATGTCAAGACATGTCACTTTTAACGAAAGAGTTTTTCCATTTGCTAATATTGCAATGAAGAATACCAGGAAAGTTATCAACGCGTAGAAATCATTGTCACCCATACCTATGTGTAGCAGGATTGAAGAACATCATGACATTGATGTTACCAATGAAGATGCTGTAGAAAGTCATGAATTACTGGGAACTCAAACTGAAGAAATGAATAATAGTACAAATTATGATTTCGTGCAGCATCAGAATGAAACAAGTAATGAAGATTCAAATAATACAAACAGTGCAGCTTCATCCAGTAGTCGAACTCAAGTGGAAGATCAGCCTCAAGGACACCCTATGATGACAAGAGAAAAACACGGCATTTTCAAACATAAAGTATATACGATTCAGTGTGTATCTGAAGAACCAGTAAACTTCAAACAAGCCATAAAATGCAGCAAGTGGAGGAAAGCTATGGAAGAGGAGTATAGAGCATTGATGAATAATGGTACATGGACTTTAGTGTCTCTGCCCAAAAACAAGATAGTGATAGGGTGTCGGTGGACGTATAGACAAGCACAATGCAGATGGAACTATAGATAAGTACAAAGCTCGACTCGTAGCGAAAGGTTTTACCCAACAACCAGGATTTGATTTCAAGGAGACATTCTCACCGGTAGTAAAGCCTACTACAATTAGAGTAATGCTTACCATTACGTTACATAATGGTTGGTTGGTGAAACAATTGGATGTTCATAATGCGTTCTTGAATGGAGAATTGGAGGAAGAGGTGTATATGGAACAACCAAAGGGGTTTGAAGACAATCAAAATTATCACATGGTATGCAAGTTGAATAAAGCTTTGTACGGGTTGAAACAGGCACCTCGAGTATGGTTTGAGAAATTAAAAGCAACATTGGTGAAACTTGGATTTAGTCATACAAAATCCGATAATTCATTGTTCATAAGAAGAAGCAGCAATCATGTTACTTATATTCTCGTATACGTTGATGATTTTGTCATAACTGGAAGTAGCATGACAGAAATAGATAGATTAACTAAGTATTTAAACGAGCAATTTAGATTGAAGGATCTTGGGTTACTTAATTTTTTCTTGGGCATTGAAGTTAATAGAACTGAAGATGGAGGTCTTCTTCTAAGTCAAGCAAATTATATTCGAAGTATACTGAAGAAAGCTGGGATGGATAAAGCGAAAGCTTCAAATACACCCATGGTGACAAACCTTCAGCTATCAAAGAATTCAGGTGATCCTATCGACAATCCACATCTTTATAAGAGCATTGTGGGCGCTTTGCAGTACCTCACCATCACCAGACCCGAGATATCTTTCAGCGTAAATAAAGTTTGTCAATTTATGCAAAACCCAACAAGTGAACATTGGAAGGCGGTAAAGAGAATTCTAAGATACTTGGGTGGAACAGTGCAGTATGGACTAAAGTTATATTCTAGTGAATCATTGAAAATCAGCGCATTTGCTGATGCTGATTGGGCTGCTGACAGAGATAGCAGGAAGTCAGTTAGTGGTGTGTATTTGGGCAGAAATATGGTGTCTTGGTGTTCAAAGAAACAATCTACTGTGTCGAGATCGAGTGCAAAGGCAGAATATAGAAGTGTGGCGAGCACTATTTCTGAAATCATGTGGCTGCAGTGCCTGTTATCAGAAGCGTTGAACAATGAACTAAAGCATGCTACAGTTTGGTGCGACAATGCAAGTGCTGTGATGTTAGCTGCCAATCCCGTATTACATTCAAGGACGAAGCACATTGAACTGGATCTCTATTTTGTGAGAGAACAAGTAGCAAAAGGGAAGATTTGTATTAATCATATACCAGCATTGTACCAAAAGGCTGATATATTAACTAAATCACTGTCATGTGCTAGGTTTATAAATCTGAGGAAGGAATTAAATGTAGATGCTGTTGCAGGTATGAAGAAAGGTGAAAGTAGGAGCTAAACTGTCAAAGAAGAAGATGAAGAGAGATTGAATTGTGGGAGAGTGTTAGTGATATTTGTTTGCAGCAGTATGTCATTTACTTTCTGTTGGTACCGTTTTATATGTTGTTAATAATGTAAGCACGTGCATTAGTATATAAGCACTAACTTCCAACTTTCTTCAATTGATGAATTCATTTCTTTGTTTCTTATAAATTGTTTGAGCTCTTTCAAGAGATGAACATGTTGTGGCAGGAACATGAAATGACTGATAGAACAACAATCAAAATGCAGAGCAAATCGATGAAAAGCCATGAAGTGCAGAAGCTAAGCAAATTGCAGTAGAACTGAGATTTGATTAACGGTTGAAGGGTTCAGAGAATTTAATTAATAAAAAAGAACTTGTTTGATAAAATAGTTATAAAAGGTATTATCTCAGTGATGAATAATTATTGAAGTAATAAATTATCAATAATATAGATTTTGGGTATTTCTGAGTTAATATTGTTAATTTTGAGCTCAAAATGATTTTTTAAATAAAATAAATTCAATAATTTTTATAAAGTTAAATAATGAAAGTAAAGCTATTTAGGAATTTATTCTAGCGAGGAATGAGTTTTTATTTAAATTAACTTATCAAGTAAATATTGATTTTTTAGTATATAGACTAATTTGAGTAAATAATAGAATGTTTATTTCAATTATGGTAAATAGGAAAAATGCGATTTATTTAAATATAAAGTGTTGTGTAAATAAAAGTACCAGTGAAATATAATTTTTGAAAAGAGTTCTATGCTCTTACATGGCCATTGTGAATGTTTTGACTAGATACTAAGCTAACTTGGTATTCTACAACATAGCTAGTCAATGACTATACACAACATCAAATTTTCAAGGGTTAACATTTAATTGTTATATAAGTAACACAAAGAAATAAACAACATATTTTCTAATGAAATAATAGAAAAGCTAACCCAGTGACTACAAAGACAAATTCGTTCATTTTTTATATTTTTATTTTAGTATAAAGTTAAAATTATTACCGTTATAGCGAAATAATCCGGTTAATAGTTCGCACAAATCAAATTTCAGCATTGTTACAATTATAGATTGGATATGATAACTGAAATTATATTACCTGATTTTTCATTAATAGGCGAATCATCGCCTGTAATTCTAAAAAAATTCTTTGCGTTTGGACTGTTTGTTTATCTCTAACATGTGACCAAATTGTCTTGGTGAGGGTCACACCCCATTCCATTCCTCCTAATTGTCCTGATTTATCTGGTCCTAACACATGCAATGGTACATTTTTTTTGTAATTGATTATTAATCCCAAATGTGATCCATCGTCGATGTTTTTTTAATCTTTTCTTATAGAGGTTAACATTGTTATAAAGTAATGTCAAACTATCACATTATCAAACAATTTCCAGTGCAATAAAAATTTAAAAGTGCCTTCAATAGTATTTGCACTAGCCTTGTTTACTGGTTTTCCATCCTTTCTAGATTGATATTTGACACAAACTTCAACTCTGAAGATGGGAGAGGAATGGTTACTCCTCTCTTCTACATTCAAAAGATCATTAATACAACAAATCATATTAGCAACTAATTAATAAACGTTATGGTAAATTGCGACGACCCGTAATTTTTGAGCATTTGAAATTGAAATATTTAATTAATTTTAAATATTTAAAAGAAAACTTTTAGCTTGAATTTCAGAATATCACAAATTATTTGATAATTAAAATTATTAAATTAAATAAGTTGAAGTTGGGTAAAATGTGGAATCTGGAGTTTTAAGCCCGTTAAAAATAATTTGAAGGCTTATAAAATTTATATTAATAATACTGAGGATAATAGAAGTTGTAAAACTGAATTTAACGGTGATTTGTTCAGATTTGAAATTTTATCGTTTAAATCGAATTTAAAAATCATCTTCCGAGGCACAATCTCGGAATTCGACGAAACTACTTACATTGGGTCCGTAATATTTAATTATTGTCGGATTTCAAATTTCGTATTGATCGGAGTTAGTGTGTGAGTGTAAGATATTTATAAACGCGCTGAAGTTTAATTGAAAATAAGAAAATACTGTACTTGTTAGTCAAACTTAATTTACATCAGAATCTTTCCAGTTCTTTCCAGCGCACGCTTCCTTTGGCTTCCCAAACACGATTCTTCATCCTCTTTTCTTTTTGATACGAAACCTTTTCCATTTCCAGTGAAATTAAGATGCTCAAGAAAAAAGAATGGCAGATAAATGATCACGAGCTTTTTTTCCGTTTTCCCTTCAATTCAAAACCCTTTCGAACTCATAGCTGGAAAACGAAGAAAAGGGGGGTCGCGATTCCAATTTTCCAGTTCCTCAAAATAAACCCAATCGCCTCCTGCTTTTGCTCGTTCTAACGGAACCTTCGTCTTCCTCTTCACGAATCTATCATGGCCGCCTTTCGAAATTCGAATCGAGGATTTTATTTTGGGAAAGCGAAGTCAAACTCGGTTCTATCGAAATCGATCGACTTGGAAGATGATCCATTGGTGAGCCAAGGCTTCTTCGATTAATTCAGGGATTCGATTTGGGATAGTGCTGCCTCAGGCCGAAGACTCGCGATTCGATGAAGGACCTATAGTGGTGAGGCGAAGTCAGATAGTATAAATGATGATGTGGTAGCATCCGGCAGTGGAAGTGGGGGGGTCGCGGGCGCATCAGTGGTAGGAAGTGGCGTGCTGGTTCTCGTGCAGTTGGGGTCTCGAGAAGGAGGAAGGTCGATCGAAGAGGGAGGCTGTTAGGTATTTTCTACTTTTGGTTTTAGCTGTAAGATTTGTGAAAAAGAAGATAATAAATTAATTTATTTATAGTAAGATTTATTTAAAAAAAATATAAGTATAACTCTATATATACACACATTTAAAACCTTACTGCTTCGTTTAAATAAGATTTTATTTTCTGGGAATGTAGTAGTCAGTATGCATATATTTAAGTACTCAGAAAATTTTATATTTATATATGTATAAATAAACAGAAAATAATACATATAGATGAGATTTTTGGAGATGGAATTATATTTAAACTTGGATTTTTGAGTGCTTTTACCTTTAGATATATATACAGTAATATGTTGAAGTTATATAGGAATTTTAAAAAAATATTTGAAGGTTTATGTAAATTAGATTTTTTGAAATCTATGTAGTTTATTTTGGTTTTAAATATATCTGTAGCTCCCAAGTGAAAAGGAAATAAAGATAAATATTTCCAATCACTAGTCTATTTTCTAGTAATGGATTATGGAGATTAACCTATTTCATGATTTTAACTTCTAAAATTATATATTATAAGAAAATCAGTTTGAACTAAATCATTAGTTAAGCAATTTATAAAATGAGACTAATTTTTCAATTTGTTCGAATATTAATAAATTATATAATGTTTATACAAGGTCTAAAGACGTGAGGGGAAACAAGTCGGAATGGAAATGGACCGCAAATAAAATAAAAGGTGAGTTAGTCTCACCTAGTTAAATTTAAATTTAAAATTTAAATTCAAATGATTAAATTTAAATAATTGTTTGAATGCTTGAATTGATTTATGTGCTATAGTATGGTATATTTTAGAATTGGTATTTTATATTGTGCTAACGTCTATGGATGCAGGGAGAACAGGTTGGAGGGATCCAACTGGACCCCTTAACTTTATTTAATTATTTAATATTCTCTATTCTGAATATTTGATATCCTGTAATGAATTATGTGAAAATATTGAATGCTATGGCTTGATTGTTATAATTGGGCAATAATGAATTACCAAATATATATAATTTGAGTTTGGGAATGAAAATAAAAGAAGTGAAATTGTAAGTAAAATAATTATGGAAACTTGAATAAATTTAAGAATGAATTGGAAAAGAAATAAAGTGCCTTTAAAATTCTAATAAATAAATCTTAAGTTTAGCAAGGGAAATTTGAATAATCAGAAGATTAATGAATTTTAAATTTCAGTGTTATTATTTAAAAAAAAGAATAAAGCATTTATTTAAAAGTTAAGATTCAATTTATTAAAAAGAACACAGAAGAATTGGGAAGAAGCTAAAATTGGTATATTTCAGTTAAATGATATAAAATCAAACGGAATATAATAATAATAAAAATAAAGTCCATAATTAATGAACTTTGAGATAAACTGATAAGTAAAGAAATTTATTTCAAATGGAATAAATTGGGAATTAATTTGGAAAATTGATTTAAGTGATTGAGGTTGGAAATTCTTCCTGGATAACCAAGTACGTTTTCAAAGTAAATTTTTAAATATAATTAAAAGTTTTTAAGTTGTTTTAAAAAGCAAGTTTTAGAAAATTTATTATTCTAAATATTTAAAATTCTAAATTAAGTATTTTCTTTTAATCTTTTCTTTTAATCTATTATAGCAATAATTATTTAAAAGAGTGACTTAGTATTTTGTTTTAGAAAGTGTAAATCTAGTTTTATATTTTATTAAGTAACTTTATTTTCAAATATCCATATAGTATGTATTTTTACAAATTATTGAAGTAATTTTAACTTGAATGTTTTAAAGTATATTTCAAAGTAAAATGTTTTAAATTATTTTAATAATCTAGTTTTGTGCTTGGTGATTTCAGTAGAAATAGAAAATATTTGGGAAAGCTAATTTTGGGAAAAAGAAAGAAGGGTTAGGAACAGTTTTTCAAAAGGTTTTTGAAAATGGAAAATATATCTTGTGAAGACATATTGAAGTTAATAAATAATTTGGGAAATTATTTATTGGTTGATGGTTGTTTGTGAATATTAATTGATAGTTAAATAACCGACTATCAATATTGGCCAAATGCGTTGATCGTTTCGAAGAGACCGGGATCGAGATTTATTTCTCGAAAACCACTTCGATCCGGTTTGTACGTTTCGTGTGAACGATTTTGGATTCGAAGATGGAGCAGTGAAGTGCAAGGCCTAGTCGCTACTAATCCTGAGGATATTTCCAAAACAGATGTAGTAGGAATAGTGCCTTCGGTTCCGTTCGAACCCGGGACGGACTTGTATGGATGAATGCTTGCGAAACATCATCAGGTGGACGATGGGCATTCTAAGGGATATATTCTAAAAAGGTAACGCTTAGCCTCAAGCCTCATCAAATAGGAATGGCTGAAAATCAGGGGTTATGCAACAAGGCTTCGTGGGTAGCCCCCATTGGAGGGTGAGGTCATCCCTGTCTAGATGTCCCTTTTATTTCGGCTTAGTGGGCGGTTGCTGATCCCAACCGCGGGGTGATCTTGCTCGGGACTATCCAGTAAGGGATGGTTCCGGTCTTGTGTTGCAGAGGAGTTAGGGTGGCTCCTCGGTACGCTGATCTAGACCGGGTACTGTGACAGGTGGTACCCCATTGCCTAGCCATTAGTTGGAATCCATTTTCCCTACGTGCCCGTACGGTTTTGATTGTGCCCAACTATTGCTGAAACGTGAGATGCAAGCATTTCAACTAGATTCTATTTTACTTTCTATAGACACTATTATAATATCAGAGGACTTTAATAAAAATGTTTTAGCTATCGTAAGTAAAAACCCGACATGTTTATTTGTGGCGTGGTCTTACGAGATGCTTTTGTTTTCAATGGATTTTTGAAACTTTAATAGTCAATTGGGTGTGATTTTCTCACGCTGGTATTCCAGACTGACTCGGGTATTATTTAACTGTAATGCTCGGGTCAGACCGCGTATTATAGAATACATGATATGATGTTGTGGAGCTCAAGAGTCGAGCTGGATGACGATACATACTTCCGTACTTGTTTATTTATATATATATATATATATATATATATATATATCCCGCTGTGTTGAGTTGCTGTGTATCCATTTGTATGATATTGATGTTGAGCTGTGATTGATGTACTCTGATGATGTAATATATAAACAGAGATATTTGATTTTTGAGTAAAGATCGTTTATTATCTATTATATTTTATTCCGCTGCAATGGTTAGATTCTGTTAATGTTTTCTATTTTTTTCTTCTACCTCTTCTTCTTTAACCCAAATGGTTCATTTTTCTGTACAACTTGGTTGATTGTTGTAGAATAGTGTTGACTCAAGGGGTATGGATTTGCGGGCTATTACAGTTGGTATCAGAGCTTAGGTTGGTGATAACCTTGGCTCTGGTGGGAATTACTCATTTAAAATAGAGTCCATAGTACTCTATAATCAGTTTGAGCGTATTAAATATGAGCGTGTATTTGTTAGTGAATATAAATTGTTTTAATATTGTGTTGATTGGTTTATTGAGTGGCATATGAACCTTCATCGACACAGTTTGGACAACTGTATCGAAGGGGTTTCTAAACACTTGAAAAGAACAATTGACACGGTATTGTTTTAATGTGGGTAAATGAAATAATTTCACCTAAAATATATTTTTATATAAAGAAAGGTTTTTGTAAACTATTTTAGCTAATATAAGGTTACTTGGATGTTAGAAATGATAATATTAAATTATTATCATCGTTGTGTAAAAATTTAACTAGAAATTGAAAATATAACCAAAGTTTAAAGAAGTAAATTCATTATAAAATGAAATTTATAAATATGAATTATAAATGTAATTTATCAATTGAAATATAATTAAATGATAATTTGTATGAGCATAAGCTATGCAAATGAATTATAGTTAAAATTGATTTAAGCAGGATTTGGAAATTTAAAATTCCGGAGATTTTGAAAGTGTTTATCGAAGTGCTTTGGAGATAAATGATAGCATTATTGTTTTGAAGGTATTTCTGAAAGGAAATTATTTTTAAATGGATTTTGAAAGTGATGTAGCATTGAACCACTTGGATTATTGGGAAATAATTCTGATGATGACGGCCGCATCATCAGTATTCATTTTCGAATTTCTAAGTGAAGAATTGCTACCAAATTGATTTGTTTAGAAAAGCAAGTTGTTTTTGAAAATTTCAAAGGAAATTTGTTGGGGATAAACCAGGAATGGTATGACTTTTGAGAAATGTGACTTGAGATGTTGGATATTTCAAAATGATTTGAACCCAAAAGTCGGGTGTTTAAAAATCCTGATGAGTTAGTTGTCAGCTTATAAATTGAGATGATTTTTTTAAATCAGGAAGGAAATATAAGCTTTGAATGTTGAAATTTAAATTTAAAGTGAAAACTTAAAAAATGAAATAAGCTTGGAGTGAGGAAATAAAAATTTAACTGGATTGAATTTAGTTGGATAGGCTGAGAAATAATATCCAGTTGTATTCGAATTAAGTTGAAATCGAATTGAGTTAAATAAATCTAAGCTTAAATAAAATTGAATTGAAGTAAAAGTTCAGCGAGTTATTGAATGAAATTGGATTCTTATTTTTATGGGTAAGAAATAAGTTAGATAAGAAATAAATTGGTTAAGGATTGGATTGAAATAAATAAATTAGAATGACTTGCAAAAGAATTAAAAATCCATAGAATAAAATATGCTTGGGTTATAAATAAGCATAAGGCTTGAGTTAAAAATAAAATATGAACATATTTAAGCCTAGAATGAATGCGATTGTATAAAATATTAAGTTGTGATTTATTAAATTGAAAATGGAATACAAATACCAAAATCCATATTTTGATGAATTGAAAAATGAAAAGAGAATCCAAACTTGAATTATAAAATGAATTTGAACTTAAGAAATTAAATGAAGAGATTTTGAGATTAAAAATCAAGTGTTGAATTTTGTCCACGGGAAGGATTAATTAGATAATAAATTAGTTAATGAAATTGAATGGTGAGTTTATGATGAAGTTTGGGAATAAACTCAAGTTATAAATTAAAATTCGACTTAAATTGTTGATGAAGTAAAAGTAATTGAGAATGAAGTTGAATTGTGAGTTCATAAAATTGGGTGGTAAATTGAAAATGGATGGTGGATTCAGAACTTGAGTTATAAATTAAAATTTAACGTGAAGTGTTAAAAAATTAAATATAATTGAAATGTATCGAATAAAAATGAAATTGGATTGAAATAGTAATAGTTTGAATTGCAAATAAAATCCAAACAAGTGAAAATAAATTTGAATCGAAATAGAATTTGGTGGGTTATAAATAATATTTAAGGAAATGTAAATTCAAAATGGATTGAGTGGATAAACTAATTATATTGAATAAATAAATGGATGGAATAAATAAGAATCAAATGGAAGTGAACTTAAGTTTGAAGTGAAATAAATTGAGTAAATTAACTTAAATTGAGAATAATTAGAAGCTCGACTATGAGTAAAATTGGAAGACCATTAAATTAAAGCTTAGTTTGAATTAATTCGGGAATGGTTAGAAATAAGCAAGCTTGGAATGGGTCGAGCTAAATAAATGGTCGTGAATGAATTAAAATAAAAAGGAAATTTAATTGGTAATGAAGATGAACCACCCTTGTTAATGGTTTTGAATGAACTAGTTTGGTTAATAAAATAAAATGTAAGTGAATGGATTCAACTTTAAATGCAATGAAAATGAGAATATACGGATTGTGAATAAACCCGAAATGGAATAGAATTAAGTGTAAGTTGAGTCGGAGTCAATTTAAATTGATTATAAAACTCAAGTGCTTATTTATTCACATAGATCTCGTCAAATTGCAAAGAATAAATTGTTAATGAATGTAAACGGAAGTTATTGAAATGCCTTGGATGGATAGGAGTAAAATAAATTGATTTTGAGAATAATTGGATTAAATATGAGTTCGGTTTGCTTAAAAATAAATTAAATGTAAGCGATTGAGTTTTAAACTATTCAAATTGAATGAAAATGGTTTGTAAATTAATTGAAACAGTTGAATTGGTATGAAAATTGTATAAATTGCTTACTGAAAATGTTTGATGTGCATTTCTTTTAGAATTCTTATGTTTTAACCATTGCAACTAAGTGAAATATAGTTAAACTGCATATATTTGGCACTTACAAGTACAGGTACCTGGAAGCCGTGTGGCAGGATTTGGTTGTGCTATTTGCTAAAAATAATAAGCCGCTTGCTTAAAATGCTAAATAAGGTACGCCTACGCAATAAAAATAGAAAATATGAACTGTTTTTGGTTTTTTCGACCGGGTGGGTCGACGTATATATATTTAGCTCTTTTGTCAAATTGCAAAAGCTCCTCCTTACAAAGGGGACTCTGCCAAAAAAAATTCAGAAATTTTGGGAGTTCGAAAATTTTGGAAAATTTTGTTAACGACAAACAAATTCAAATTGGAAACTAAAATAAGTTAGTAAATGAAACCAATTTAAAATAATTAGTTATCAATGACAAATAAAATTTAAATTCAGATTTAAAGATAAATTGTATTCATACGGAAATGAAAGAATCGATTTGAATAGAAATGGATATAAACTAAAGTGGTAAAGTGAAAATAAGTATAAGAAACATATAAAATGCTTATGTTAACTTAAGTAAGGAATGGTCAATTCTTAATTGGAAATTGATACTACAAATATATTCTAAGATAATATTAGAATGAATAGATATTGACATTATGTGAGGAAGTCAATAAAATGTTTTGGGAATATTGTAATTGGATATTAGTGCTAAGCAGGATATGCAGGTATTATAAAAGGAAAAGGGAATTGGATTTGATTTCAGAAAAATAAATTTGAAATGCTCGACAAAAAGGTATGTGTTTAAATTTCTGTGAAATTTGATTGGGTTTTTGGATTGAGCCACTTGGCTTTTTGTTTTTTTTGGTTTTGGGAGGCCGTAGAGCCATTTTGTAGTTGTATCGAGCTAGCCGCGCAAAGGAGACGCTGGCGAAATTTTTCAAAAATTTAGGGAGTTAGAAAAGTTTTGATAATTCAAAATTTAGTTTTGAGTTATTATTTGAATAGTTGAACAAGTAAGTTATTTGAAAACTATAGAAGATTTTGGAAAAATTTGGAAAGTTGATAAGAATAATAATGAGTCTTTTATAAGAAAATAGTTGGTAAGACGTTGAATTGTTAGAAACCGTTTGGTTTCGGGGAAAAAGTAATGGGCATTCGGCCATTCTTCCTAACTAGTAATTTCGGGGACGAAATTCTTTTAAGCGGGGAGGGATGTGACGACCCATAATTTTTGAGCATTTGAAATTGAAATATTTAATTAATTTTAAATATTTAAAAGTAAACTTTTAGCTTGAATTTCAGAATATCACAAATTATTTGATAATTAAATTATTAAATTAAATAAGTTGAAGTTGGGTAAAATGTCGAATCTGGAGTTTTAAGCCCATTAAAAATAATTTGAAGGCTTATAAAATTTATATTAATAATACTGATGATAATAGAAGTTGTAAAACTGAATTTAACGGTGATTTTTATAGATTTGAAATTTTATCGTTTAAATCGAATTTAAAAATACTCTTCCGAGGCACAGTCTCGGAATTCGACGAAACTAGTTCCATTGGGTCCGTAATATTTAATTATTGTCGGATTTCAAATTTCGTATTGATCGAAGTTAGTGTGTGAGTGTACGATATATATAAATGCGATGAAGTTTAATTGAAAATAAGAAAATAATGTACTTGTTAGTCAAACTTAATTTACATCAGAATCTTTCCAGTTCTTTCCAGTGCATGCTTCCTTTGGCTTGCCAAACACGATTCTTCATCCTCTTTTCTTTTTGGTACGAAACCTTTTCCATTTCCAATGAAATTCAGATGCTCAAGGAAAAAAATGGCGGATAAATGATCACGAGCTTTTTTTTTCGTTTTCCCTTCAATTCAAAACCCTTTCGAACTCATAGCTGGAAAACGAAAAAAAAGGGTGTCGCGATTCCAATTTTCCAGCTCCTCAAAATAAACCCAAGCGCCTCCTGCTTTTGCTCGTTCTAACAGAAGCTTCGTCTTCCTCGTCACGAATCTATCATGGCCGCCTTTCGAAATTCGAATCGAGGATTTTATTTTGGGAAAGCGAAGTCAAACTCGGTTCTATCGAAATCGATCGACTTGGAAGACGATCCATTGGTGAGCCAAGGCTCTTCGATTAATTCAGGGATTCGATTTGGGATAGCGCTGCCTCGGGCCGAAGACTCGCGATTCGATGAAGGACCTATAGTGGTGAGGCGAAGTCAGATAGTATGAACGGTGATGTGGTAGCATCCGGCAGTGGAAGTGGGGGGGTCGCGGGCGCGTCAGTGGCTGGAAGTGGCGTGCTGGTTCTTGTGCAGTTGGGGTCTCGAGAAGGAGGAAGGTCGATCGAAGAGGGAGGCTGTTAGGTATTTTCTGCTTTTGGTTTTAGCTGTAAGATTTGTGAAAAAGAAGATAATAAATTAATTTATTTACAGTAAGATTTATTTTAAAAAAAAAATAAGTATAACTCTATATATACACACATTTAAAACCTTACTGCTTCGTTTAAATAAGATTTTATTTTCTGGGAATGTAGTAGTCAGTATGCATATATTTAAGTACTCAGAAAATTTTATATTTATATATGTATAAATAAACAGAAAATAATACATATAGATGAGATTTTTGGAGATGGAGTTATATTTAAACTTGGATTTTTGAGTGCTTTTACCTTTAGATATATATACAGTAATATGTTGAAGTTACATAGGAATTTTTAAAAAATATTTGAAGGTTTATGTAAATTAGATTTTTTGAAATCTATGTAGTTTATTTTGTTTTTAAATATATCTGTAGCTCCCAAGTGAAAAGGAAATAAAGATAAATATTTCCAATCACTAGTCTATTTTCTAATAATGGATTATGGAGATTAACCTATTTCATGATTTTAACTTCTAAAATTATATATTATAAGAAAATCAGTTTGAACTAAATCATTAGTTAAGCAATTTATAAAATGAGACTAAATTTTCAATTTGTTCGAATATTAATAAATTATATAATGTTTATACAAGGTCTAAAGACATGAGGGGAAACAAGTCGGAATGGAAATGGACCGCAAATAAAATAAAAGGTGAGTTAGTCTCACTTAGTTAAATTTAAATTTAAAATTTAAATTCAAATGATTAAATTTAAATAATTGTTTGAATGCTTGAATTGATTTGAGTTTAAATCCAACTGGACCCCTCAACTTTATTAAATTATTTAATATTCTTTGTTCTTAATATTTGATATCCTGTAATGAATTATGTGGAAATATTGAATGCTTTGGCTTGATTGTTATAATCGGGAGATAATGAATTACCAAATATATATAATTTGAGTTTGGGAATGAAAATAAAAGAAGTGAAATTGTAAGTAAAATAGTTATGGAAACTTGAATAAATTTAAGAATGAATTGGAAAAGAAATAAAGTGCCTTTAAAATTCTAATAAATAAATCTTAAGTTTAGCAAGGGAAATTTGAATAATCAGAAGATTAATGAATTTTAAATTTTAGTGTTATTATTTTTAAAAAAAAGAATAAAACATTTATTTAAAATTTAAGATTCAATTTATTGAAAAGAACACGGAAGAATTGGGAAGAAGCTGAAATTGGTATATTTCAGTTAAATGATATAAAATCAAACGGAAAATAATAACAATAAAAAATGGAAAATAATAATAATAAAAATAAAGTCCATAATTAATGAACTTTGAGATAAACTGATAAGTAAGGAAATTTATTTCAAATGGAATAAATTGGGAATTAATTTGGAAAATTGATTTAAGTGATTGAGGTTGGAAATTCTTCCTGGATAACCAAGTACGTTTTCAAAGTAAATTTTTAAATATAATTAAAAGTTTTTAAGTTGTTTTAAAAAGCAAGTTTTAGAAAATTTATTATTCTAAATATTTAAAATTCTAAAGTAAGTATTTTCTTTTAATCTTTTCTTTTAATCTATTATAGCAATAATTATTTAAAAGAGTGACTTAGTATTTTGTTTTAGAAAGTGTAAATCTAGTTTTATATTTTATTAAGTAACTTTATTTTCAAATATCCATATAGTATGTATTTTTACAAATTATTGAAGTAATTTTAACTTGAATGTTTTAAAGTATATTTCAAAGTAAAATGTTTTAAATTATTTTAATAATCTAGTTTTGTGCTTGGTGATTTCAGTGGAGATAGAAAATATTTGGGAAAGTTAATTTTGGGAAAAAGAAAGAAGGGTTAGGAACAGTTTTTCAAAAGGTTTTTGAAAATGGAAAATATATCTTGTGAAGACATTTTGAAGTTAATAAATAATGTGAGAAATTATTTATTGGTTGATGGCTGTTTGTGAATATTAATTGATAGTTAAATAACCGACTATCAATATTGGCCAAATGCGTTGATCATTTCGAAGAGACCGAGATCGAGATTTATTTCTCGAAAACCACTTCGATCCGGTTTGTACGTTTCGTGTGAACGATTTTGGATTCGAAGATGGAGCAGTGAAGTGCAAGGGCTAGTCGCTACTAATCCTGAGGATATTTCCAACATGGATGTTGTAGGAATAGTGCCTTCGGTTCCATTCGAACCCGAGATGGACTTGTATGGATGAATGCTTGCGAAACATCGTCACGTGGACGATGGGCATTCTAAGGGATATATTCTAAAAAGGTAACGCTTAGCCTCAAGCCTCATCAAATGGGAATGACTGAAAATCAGGGGTTATGCAGCAAGGCTTCGTGGGTAGCCCCCACTGGAGGGTGAGGTCATCCCTGTCTAGATGTCCCTTTTATTTCGTCTTAGTGGGCGGTTGCTAATCCCAACCGTGGGGTGATCTTGCTCGGGACTGTCCAGTAAGGGATGGTTCCGGTCTTGTGTTGCAGGGGAGTTAGGGTGGCTCCTCGGTACGCTGATCTAGACCAGGAACTGTGACTGGTGGTACCCCAGTGCCTAGCCGTTAGTTGGAATCCATTTTCCCTACGCGCCCGTACGGTTTTGATTGTGCCCAACTATTGCTGAAACATGAGATGCAAGCGTTTCATCTAGATTCTATTTTACTTTCTATAGACACTATTATAATATCAGAGGACTTTAATAAAAATGTTTTAGCTATCGTAAGGTAAAAACCCGACATGTTTATTTGTGGCATGGTCTTACGAGATGCTTTTGTTTTCAAAGGAGTTTTGTAACTTTAATAATCAATTGGGTGTGATTTTCTCACGTTGGTATTCCAGACTGACTCGGGTGTTATTTAACTGTAATGCTCGGGTTAGACCGAGTATTACAGAATACAGGATATGATGTTGTGGAGCTCAGGAGTCGAGCTGGATGACGATACGTACTTCCGTACTTGTTTATATATATATATATATATATATATATATATATATATATATATATATATATATATATATATATCTTCTGCTGTGTTGAGTTGCTGTGTATCCTTTTGTATGATATTGATGTTGAGCTGTGATTGATGTACTCTGATGATGTAATATATAAACAGAGATATTTGATTTTTGAGTAAAGATGATTTATTATCTATTATATTTTATTCCGCTGCGATGGTTAGATTCTGTTAATGTTTTCTATTTTCTTCTTCTACCTCTTCTTCTTTAACCCAAATGGTTCGTTTTTCTGTACAACTTGAGTTGATTGGTGTAGAATAGTGTTGACTCAAGGGGTATGGATTTGTGGGCTGTTACATAAACAAACTAACTTTTCTTGCCATATCTTCAGCAATCGAGCCATTCCTCTACGACTGCATGTGTGTGACATCTGATTACATCTAATAGCTTTGAAGTTATCACTTACCATCTAAAGTAATCAAAAACACACAAGAGATAGTTTAGAAAATGTTGAGTTTTGGCGACACTATATGGAGAAATTGAATTGGTCGGAAGTAGCTTGGTGATGGAGAAAACGGTTTGCAAATCGGAGCTCGGAGGAGGAAGATATGGCGGGAAAGGGAAGTGATGTGGCCAGCTGTAGGCGACAGACGTTTGTCATATAGTGATAGACGTTTGTGACTACAGGGTTTGGAACCTAAGAGTTTGGACAGTTATCTGTTACTTTATGACAGACGTCTGTGACATCAAGAAATTTCTGCCGAGACACATGAAAGACGTCTGTCACTTGTGATTGACGTCTATGATGACTTCCTGTCCATCTTTTGACCGGGGTTTGGCGTGAAGATTTACGGTATTCGCAGGGGCAATTATAGAACTTTGCTTAGGTTTTTCCACTCTCCTATATAAGCTATTTTTAGGATTCAGAGGCGTGACGACTACAAGCAAATTTAGAGTTTAATCGAGGATTTTAGCCTCCATTAGTTAGGGTTTTATCTAAACCTAATTTTCTTCAATTCTCTTATCCACAAATCGATTCTATTAGAATTTTAATCATTGTGATCAATCTCTTATACACTTCTCATTGGTATTAATAAAATCTCTCTCTCAAAGTGGATGTACACTAACACAACGTTAGTGGAACTACTATAAATCAGTGCGTGTGATTTATTTGTTGTTATTGCTTTGATTTTATATATTGCTTGTTGGATAATTTTGATTGGTATTGGATTGAATTGAAATATTGATTGGTTGTTTTTACAGTTCTTACCATGATCTCGTTTTTCGTTGTGCTTCGGGGTTTTGATTTCAGTAGTCTCGAGTTAAAATTTTCTACACATTTGGTATCAGAGCATTGGTATTGGTAGGTGGTTGTAGAAATTTCGGAACCAAAAAATATCGTAGGTAGTTCCTCAATGGTTAATCCAAGTGGTGTAGTGCCTTATGTACATGGATCGTATGCGACTTCAGGTTCACAATTGGTTATAGACAAGTGGAATGGCAATATTGATTTTGAAAACCGGCAATGGAAGATGAAAGCAGTTTTAAGGAGGAATCGGCTGCATCGGGTAGTGTTTGATACACATTTGTTGCCAACGGACATTTCAGATGTTGGGAGAGAGGAAATGGAAGAGCGAGCATTCACTACACTTCAACTTACTATAGGGGGGAATGTTATCTTCAAAATTAGTGGTGAGACTACCGCTAAGGGTATTTCTGATAAGTTGGAGGAGTTGTATGTGAAGAAGTCACAAACTAATCGTTTGATCTTGTTGCGAATGTTCTTCACCTATAAGATAAAGGAAGGTACTTCGCTAAAGGTGCACTTGAATACTTTAGATGATTTGCCAATGAAGATGAAGGTAGTAGATTTGAAGATTAAGGAAGAGCGAAAGGCGATGATATTGTTGTATTCATTACCAGGCCATTACACTAGTTTCTCAAATAGTTTGATCTATAACTGAGATAATTTGACTCTAGATTATGTCAAAATAGGTCTTCATAGAGAGAAGTTGCGGGATCAAATAAAGGAGTTAGGTGAAGGAAGTAGTGGTGCTAATAGTGGTCATGGTTTATTTGTGGAGAGAGATATGTGAAGAAGGAGAACCGTGGGCATTCTAAATCAAGGAACCCCGGTTGGAGAGGAAAGTCAAAGGAAAGAAAGGTTAAGTGCTATATTTGTAAGAAGCCCGATCATTATAAGAATGAGTGTCCTGACAAGGAGAATTCAAAGAATGAAGTAGCACCTTCATTCGTAGCAGTGGAGAGTGGAGTTGATGAGGGAGACGTAGATGTGTTGTTGGCGGTAGCATCAGATGTTTCAAGTAGCAAATTGGTTCTCGATTCGGGGGCGTTTTACCATATGACGCCAAATAGGAAATGTTTCCCTTATTATATCACCAAAGAAGGAAATTCAATTGTTATGGGTAATGGTGCTATTTGTAAGTCGAAAGGAATTGGTTCCGTGTAAATTCAGATGTTTGACGGAGTGGTTCATACTCTCGCTAATGTACGCTATGTTTCGGGACTTTAAAGTGTGACGACCCAGAATTTTTGATAACTTAAATTTGAATATTTAATTTATTTTTAATATTAATAAGTGGAATTTTTAAGTCGAATAATTTATTTTTCGAATATTGGATTTAATGGGATAATTAAATCGATGATTTAATAGTGAAATTCCAAAAATAATTAAATATTGGGTTAAATATGATTGAAAATGGTTTGGAAAATTTTGTTATATCATATTAAAGTTATAGAAATGTTTTAGAACTTGTAAAACTGAATTTGGAGTTAATTTGTAAAAATTGAATATTTTAATATTTAATTATCGACTGAAAAATAGCCAATTTTTGAACAGTCTCGGAATTGAACGAAACCAGTTCCATTGGATCCGTAATAGTTAGTTATTACCGGATTTCAAATTTCGTGGTGATTGGAGTTGTTGAGTGAGCGTACGACGTATAAACGCATTTAAAATTTTATTGAGATAATTTGAATTTAAATAATATACCATTCAAATCATAGCCGAAATAATTTCACATCAGAATTTTTAAAGTTTTTTTGTGGTCACAGTGGCAAAGCGTCTCAAGCACGCAACTTTCTCTTCTCTCTTTATATCTCAGCCGAATCCCTTAGCTTCAGAAGAGGAATCAAATGGCCGAAGCCCTTTATCAAATTCAAAATAAAATAAAATAAAAATTTATTAATTAATGGCCGCCTGTTTCCTCCTTCCAAAATCAAACCGAAGCTTCGAATGAAATCAACGGCCAAGTCTTTCATTCTATCTTCAAAACTTCAAAAGAGGGAAAAATAAATCGACTTCGTTCTTTTATGGCTGCGGCATCGCTCGAGCAGGAAGCGGCGAACTTCGCGAGGGGGGAAAACGATGGCACGGCGCTCACGCACACAGGAGACTTTGGGTTCGAGATGGGTTTAGGGTTGAAGTGGCGAATTGCGACGACAAGGTGCTGGGTTTCGCGTTGAGATTTGGGGCACTGGCACGTACGTGGGTTGTTATCGCGGTGGAAAACTCGAGCGCGACAATGGTAGCAGCGGCAACCTGGGGATTGGCGACGTGCTGAGGCTAGGGTTTTTGATTTAGCGTGGCGGCGACGAGATTGTTCAAGCTGAGGTATTCGGCTTCCTTCCTTTTCAATTAATATTAATCTAGATATATGCAGAAACTAAAAAAAAAAAAAATTATATAAGATTTTGAAATATATATGTATACGAATTTTAAAATATTGAACAGTATGAAAAATTGGTTTTTGAAGATATTTAAATTTTTGTATAACTGTATGAGCTTCCAAGAATATATATATATATATATTTATGCAGAAATACATATACAGATTGAATTTTAAATAAAAGGAAATGATAATAATATAGATGTATATATCTGGATAGTTTTAAATGAAATATAGAAATTTTAAATTGTTGGAATTTCTATACAAAATTTGTTTTTGAAATCTTAAAATAAATAAATTTTATTTGGTTAATTTATTAAAAAGGAAGCTTAGTTTTAATTCAATTTTTTGTTAAACAAATTTGTTTAAAAGAAATTAGTTTGAAATGGAATCATTTGTTCAAATTAAATTGTTAGTAAATTAAATTTGTCAAATGGTTAGACAATTAGATTTATTTAAGGAAATCAATTTATAACAATCCATTAGTTAATTAAAATTTTAGGAATAGGAATTTTTCGATTGATTGGAGTATTAATAAATTGTGTAAATATTTTTACAAGGTTTAAAAATCGAGAATACAAGCCGGAAATAGATATGAGTTGGAAATGGACTGCAAATAAAAAGCTAAGGTGAGAACTCCTCACTCAATCGAATAGTTTGGTTTAAAATATAAATAGTTAATGTTGATTGATGATTGCTGTTTGATTGTGCTAGTAGATATAGTAGGATATATACTATATATAGCGATATATATATATTGGCATATGTATATATCGGATTTGATTCCCCGCCTCGTATAGCGGATGAGACCCTATTGCGCCGCCTATTAAGCGGATATTTTATAAAATCCCATATACCGCGATATTCCACCTCGAAGTGGAATTGGTATTGTGCTAACGTCTGTGGATGCAGGGTAACAGGTTGGAGGGATCCAACTGGATTCCTCACATATTTATTTGTTTATAAATATTATGTTGATTGTTGATAATCATATTGATATATGACACTTATTCCCGTGATTGACCATCTGATGTTGTTGCATCATCGGATTCAAATTTTTAAACTTAAAAATAACGGTTTTGAATTTAAAAGGGGTTTTAAATCGATTTTTTCAAAGAATATGGTTTATTAAAAATTTTGAATTGATTAAATTTTAAAGTAAATAGATGGATAAAATTTTATGTTTTAAAAAATTATATTTTTATAAAATATAACTTAAAAGAGATTTTTAACAATAATAGGTTTTATAAAATAGTTAAATTTGGTTTTTGGGAAGTTATTATTATTAATGGTTTATATAAAGGATTTTATAAATGGATGTTTTTAAATAAAAATTATTGAAGTTATAGAATAAATTTATAAAGTGTTAAGTTGATGTATAACATGAATTTCATTATAAATCTATAGATATATATTTGTGAAATTTATAAAAAGAATGGTTATTGGGAAGTGAAGTTTTATAAGTTATTAACTTATAGAAATGGATTTGGGCATTAAAAAGGGGAATTTTATAGAAATTGTTAATAAATGAAGATTTCATTTGTTGAAATTATTATAAGCCATAAAGAAATCTTGTAAGTGATAAGATTTTAAATTGGTGAAGTTCAAAGGAACGATTTGGTAAATAAATAATATTATAAGTATTTAACTTACAATATGGCTTTTGGGTATGAAATTGGGTTATGTAAATTGCATCGGATTAATAAAGGAATTTATAAAATTGGGGTTTATAATAGAAATGGAATTTATAAACTATGTTTATAAATTTGAAATCCATCGAATTTGATAAATTGAAATATGGGAATTTGTTAAGTGGGCTATATTCACTATTTTGAATATTGAATAGATTATTAAATAAAATGGGTTTGTTTTTGGGAAAGGAATGTTTTAAATGGAATTTAAAACGAATTAAAGGTGTTTTAAAATGTATTGAGTATTGAAAACATAGATTTCAACATTGATTGTTGAAATAGACGTTTTCGAGAAACAGAAGGGGATAATTTGTATAGTATTGGATTTATATATCTATTTTTAATTTCAAATCCATATACTAGTGTTTTTGGGTTGTCGTAACGATGTTTTACGCAACATTCGTTTTTAACCCAAATAAATGTGAATAAAAGAATGTTTTCTTAAAGAGAATGGAATAAAATACTTAACGGTAACTTAAGTATATTGAATATTTCCAAATTGTTGAAAATAAATAAATTTGTGAATTACTTATTTTTAAAATAAGCATGGGAATGGTTTTCTAATATGAAATGGAACGGTTTTTGTGAATTCACCTTTAAAGTAATTGAAAGCAAATAACTTGAAATCGATTTGGGAATCGTATGCTAGTAGATGCTTGGAATTTAAATCCACTTTGGAATTTATATATATGAAGGGAAATTTGTTTAAAAATAAATGTTGATTTATTCTTAAATGTGAAAATATAATTTACGAATTTGGAACGTAAGTTAAAATAAATCGGTAAAGATTTATTTGGTGGTTTGAAATTTGTTTCAAAAGGTATATATGGTTAAGGTGATTTGAAATTAGTTTTCAAATGGTTAAGGTGATTTGAAATTAGTTTTCAAATGGTTAAGGTGATTTGAAATTAGTTTTCAAATGGTTAAGGTGATTTGAAATTGGTTTGCAAATGGTTAATGTAATTTGAAAATTGGTTTTCAAATGGTAAAGGTAAATTGAAAATTGGTTTTTCAATTGGTTAAGTGTGGAAAATTTTATCGTGAAGTGGTTTTGGTAAAACAAATAACTGGGGCAATTATTTGGAAATGGTGTATATATATATATATATCTTGTGAAGATATTTTTGGGATTAAATAATTTTGGAAATTTATTTGGAATCTGATGATGTGGCGCATCTTTATTGATAGTTAAATAACCGACTATCAATATTTACCCTTGGATGGTATTGATTGTGTTTGTTTGGAATTGAATGCACACTTATTTTTAAAATAAGCGCTCGCTATTCGGTTTAGCCGGGAGAGGACCTTTGTGTCATATATCCCATTCCGAATATGCGATACGTCGTTTGGATTGCATTTGAAGACCGGTGTTGAAGACCGGGTATTTGTGAAAACGATAGGATGACCTATCGATTGTCTCCGCATCGTTAGCTACGATATGGAGATTTCCTTTGTGATGGGAAATTTTATCGGGATTGTGAATACCCGGATTGCAAGGGCTTCCTTGGAAGTGCCTTCGGTTCTGTTCGAACCCGGAACAGACTTGTATGGTTACGTGTCTGACATTACATTTTGAGAGATAGAGCAGATTTCTTTCAAATACATTTCTGTTGGTGGCGGAGAATTTATTCTCTTAGCTTAACACCCTTCTCTGAGACGTACGAGCTCAGAGGTTATGTAGTTGAAGGTTATCAGCGATATTTCCCAATCTGGTAATGTGGCATGCTGAGTGCTGCTGTGTGATGATCATTGGTTGGTCATTTGTGATATGATCATTTGTTTGATCATTTATCTTTGTGATTATTGCTTTGGTCATCTGTGGACCCGAAGCATGGCTTTGTTACACAAAGCGTAGCTTTGTGGACGAGACTTCGTCAGGACCTCACTCCCCGGAAATGGTCGAAACAGGAATATGCGGCAAGGTTATGAGGGTCGCGCCCTTTAGGGTATGTCATTTCCTTCTGGTAAAGGGTGGTATCATGGTATGGAGCCCAGATATTTACTCATGTGGAAACACTATATCTATTTCTGTGTGGTGTTGTTGGTATCGAGCGCTCGGATAAAGGTCCCAAAGGACCGGGGGATGACATATTCGTGTAGTAGTTACCTAGTTACAGAGGTAACCCGGCCTTGTGTTGGCAGAGATCTAACCGTAACGTTAGTTCTCGGGACGTCCCGCCAGAGGCGATCCCATGTGGCAGTAGGAAGTTCCTTAGCCTGACCATTTGTTGGAAATCCATTCATCCAATACGTGCCCTGTACGGTTTTAGTTGTAGAACCTGCCATTTAACATGGCAGCTATAGTAGGCATAGTATCATGGTACCTATGCTGGCTAGGATTTATATTATACTTTCGAAATATTTTCCACTATGCACTAGTAATAATATCAAAGAATTTTTCTCGTAGTAAGCATGTTTGACTATCATAAGGAGAAATCTCCCCCATGTGTGCGTTTGCATTGTGTGTGTGCCGGGAGGCCTTATGGTAGTTTCATTTTCCAAAAAGCATTGCGGATTTCGAAATTTAAATTTTCTTGTTGCTTGTTTAAAGATTAACTGTTTTGAGTTCTCACACCAGTCCCATGACTGACCTGGAGTTTATTGTTCCTTTCCTAAACTCTGGGTGCCCACTATTTTCCACACGGGCAGTCTAGAGTTAGGTTATCAGGTTATTCTGGATTCGGGAGTTGCTGTGCAGATCTGGAGGCGAGCCAGATAGCGTAGTCTATTATTTATTGTATATAGTATTTCTTTTCCGCTGTTGTTGTTGTACACTCTGATTGATGTAATGTGATGTAATGTATAAAATGTATAGTTCTTTTGTTTTAATGAATATTCATTTATCTATTATATATTGTTCCGCTGCGACTGTGAGATTCTGTTATTGTTTCTCGTTCTGTTACTTGTTTTTTCTGTTTTCTCTTCTCTTTCTTTTCTTTCTTCTTCTACCTCTTTCTTCTTCTAAAACCCTAACGGTTCGATTTTTCGGCAACGAAAAATCGCGATCGTTACATTTGGTATCAGAGCTTATGGTTAAGTGACAACCTGCTCTGTTGGGTGTTACTCATTAGAGATAGAGTCAGCAGTACTCTAGAATGAGTGTGAGTGTAATAATAGATATGAGTGCGTATTTGTTAGTGAGTATAAAATTGTTTTATATTGTGATGATTGGTTTGTTGAGTGGTATATGAACCTTCGTCGGCGCAGCCTCGAAAACTGAATCGAAGGGGTTCCTAAACACTTGAATAGAACAATTCGACACAATATTGTTTTAAATTGGGTAAATGAAATAATTTTACCTCGATTATATTTTATATATATAAAAAAAAAAAAAATGATTTTTCAAGAATTATTGAAGTGTGTATATAATTGATTGCTTGGTTGTTGTAAATGATATATATATATATAAAAAAATAATTAAAAGTTGTTTGAATAAGCTAATAAAAGCAACTATTGTAAAAGAATAATGGTATAAACCAATGAATCATAAGATGAAATTATAATTAATAATGAGTTACAATTGTAAGATAATCATGTATGTATATAAGAAGTAAAATTATATAAGTAAAAGGTTTATAAAAGTGATTTATGAATAGAAAAAAACTTTTTGAAAGAATAATTAGCATTGATTTCACTATTGTCACTGGGAAATAATAAGGGTGATGACTGCAGCATCATCAGTATCATTTTCGAGTTTCTATGTGATGGATTTGCTACAATAATGAATTTAAAATTGAAGTTTTGTGGTAATAAATCAATTTGAAATTAAAATTCAACTTGAAGTTGATAAGTATAAGCGAAATAAGTTTTGAACTTATAATATAAGTTAGAAGTTGAATAATAAGTTTTATAACTTATAGAATGGGAAAATGTAAGTAAAACCAATTATTGAAATGGTTAAACAATTAAGTTAAATAAAATGGAATATGAATTTGAATATTGATATGAATTTGACTTAAGTAAAAGTTAAATAGGATTTACTTTGGAATTTAAAATCCGAATTGAATTGATAAGTAAAACTTAAGTTTAATTAACAAATGATGTTTAAATGGAATAACTTAAGTGAAGTTGAATAAAAAATCGATCTTTGCATCAAAGTTAAATAATCAAGTGAATTAAATGAGGTAAATAAAGTTTAAATGGAATGCAAGTTAAGTAATGTTGAAAGAATTGATGTTAATATCAAAGTAAGTGAATAAAGTGAGTAAATGAAATTGTTAAAGATGTGAATTTAAGTTATATAAATGAAATTCAATTTTATTTGTAAAAAGAACTAGCAATTGAGTTAAAGTATGAATTGAATGTTAATCAATAGAATATGAATAAGTTGATATGAAATGATGCATGCAAGTGTAAATTCATTTGAAAATAGTTTAATAATTGGATGAAAATCAAGTGAATGTTAAACCAATTGGAATTAAAACAGTTGAACCAAATTGAATTTAAGTAAAACGAATAAAATTTGGTTGTATTGGATGTACATTGGTCGTTATTGCTTGTTGGTTGATTTTATGTAAATTCATTAAATGTTAATGAAATTGAATCTGCTAATTTGAAAGCTATGTAATTGAATTCAAACGAAAATTGGAATGCAAAGTTGAATAAAAATGAATATGCAACTTTAATAGTAAACTAAAAGTGGTATAAGAAGCATGTATTGGAAATTTTATAATTGAATTGGCAAATTGGTTTGAATATTAGAATTGGATACTACTACTAGCAGGATATACAGGTATATAAAGGAATTGGAATTTTGATTTTGAAGTTAAAAAATTGAATGGCTCGACAGAAAGGTACGTATTTCACTTTTAGTATGAGAATTGATGATTTCCTTCTCCAGCCACTTGGCTTTCTCTTTTCTTTTTGATTCTGAGGGGCCGTAGTGCCGTTTTGTAGTCGTACCGATCTAGCCGCGCAAAGGAGACTCTGGCGAAATTTTTCGAAAATTTAGGGAGTTAGAAAAATTTTGAGAAATTTTGAAAGTTTGAAATTTGAATTTAAATTTAAATTTGAATTGTTGAGTAAACAATGTTGTTTGAAACCTATAATTGAAGTTGGAAAGCTAATTGAAATGATAGTAAATCTTTAATAAAAAGATTGGTGTTAGAAGGTTGATAAAACTATTAGTTTTGGAAAAATAATAAACGGTTTAGGATTATTCTCCTTAACTTGCAATTTCGAGGACGAAATTCTTTTAAGGGGGGAAGATTGTGACGACCCAGAATTTTTGATAACTTAAATTTGAATATTTAATTTATTTTTAATATTAATAAGTGGAATTTTTAAGTCGAATAATTTATTTTTCGAATATTGGATTTAATGGGATAATTAAATCGATGATTTAATAGTGAAATTCCAAAAATAATTAAATATTGGGTTAAATATGATTGAAAATGGTTTGGAAAATTTTGTTATATCATATTAAAGTTATAGAAATGTTTTAGAACTTGTAAAACTGAATTTGGAGTTAATTTGTAAAAATTGAATATTTTAATATTTAATTATCGACTGAAAAATAGCCAATTTTTGAACAGTCTCGGAATTGAACGAAACCAGTTCCATTGGATCCGTAATAGTTAGTTATTACCGGATTTCAAATTTCGTGGTGATTGGAGTTGTTGAGTGAGCGTACGACGTATAAACGCATTTAAAATTTTATTGAGATAATTTGAATTTAAATAATATACCATTCAAATCATAGCCGAAATAATTTCACATCAGAATTTTTAAAGTTTTTTTGTGGTCACAGTGGCAAAGCGTCTCAAGCACGCAACTTTCTCTTCTCTCTTTATATCTCAGCCGAATCCCTTAGCTTCAGAAGAGGAATCAAATGGCCGAAGCCCTTTATCAAATTCAAAATAAAATAAAATAAAAATTTATTAATTAATGGCCGCCTGTTTCCTCCTTCCAAAATCAAACCGAAGCTTCGAATGAAATCAACGGCCAAGTCTTTCATTCTATCTTCAAAACTTCAAAAGAGGGAAAAATAAATCGACTTCGTTCTTTTATGGCTGCGGCATCGCTCGAGCAGGAAGCGGCGAACTTCGCGAGGGGGGAAAACGATGGCACGGCGCTCACGCACACAGGAGACTTTGGGTTCGAGATGGGTTTAGGGTTGAAGTGGCGAATTGCGACGACAAGGTGCTGGGTTTCGCGTTGAGATTTGGGGCACTGGCACGTACGTGGGTTGTTATCGCGGTGGAAAACTCGAGCGCGACAATGGTAGCAGCGGCAACCTGGGGATTGGCGACGTGCTGAGGCTAGGGTTTTTGATTTAGCGTGGCGGCGACGAGATTGTTCAAGCTGAGGTATTCGGCTTCCTTCCTTTTCAATTAATATTAATCTAGATATATGCAGAAACTAAAAAAAAAAAAAATTATATAAGATTTTGAAATATATATGTATACGAATTTTAAAATATTGAACAGTATGAAAAATTGGTTTTTGAAGATATTTAAATTTTTGTATAACTGTATGAGCTTCCAAGAATATATATATATATATATTTATGCAGAAATACATATACAGATTGAATTTTAAATAAAAGGAAATGATAATAATATAGATGTATATATCTGGATAGTTTTAAATGAAATATAGAAATTTTAAATTGTTGGAATTTCTATACAAAATTTGTTTTTGAAATCTTAAAATAAATAAATTTTATTTGGTTAATTTATTAAAAAGGAAGCTTAGTTTTAATTCAATTTTTTGTTAAACAAATTTGTTTAAAAGAAATTAGTTTGAAATGGAATCATTTGTTCAAATTAAATTGTTAGTAAATTAAATTTGTCAAATGGTTAGACAATTAGATTTATTTAAGGAAATCAATTTATAACAATCCATTAGTTAATTAAAATTTTAGGAATAGGAATTTTTCGATTGATTGGAGTATTAATAAATTGTGTAAATATTTTTACAAGGTTTAAAAATCGAGAATACAAGCCGGAAATAGATATGAGTTGGAAATGGACTGCAAATAAAAAGCTAAGGTGAGAACTCCTCACTCAATCGAATAGTTTGGTTTAAAATATAAATAGTTAATGTTGATTGATGATTGCTGTTTGATTGTGCTAGTAGATATAGTAGGATATATACTATATATAGCGATATATATATATTGGCATATGTATATATCGGATTTGATTCCCCGCCTCGTATAGCGGATGAGACCCTATTGCGCCGCCTATTAAGCGGATATTTTATAAAATCCCATATACCGCGATATTCCACCTCGAAGTGGAATTGGTATTGTGCTAACGTCTGTGGATGCAGGGTAACAGGTTGGAGGGATCCAACTGGATTCCTCACATATTTATTTGTTTATAAATATTATGTTGATTGTTGATAATCATATTGATATATGACACTTATTCCCGTGATTGACCATCTGATGTTGTTGCATCATCGGATTCAAATTTTTAAACTTAAAAATAACGGTTTTGAATTTAAAAGGGGTTTTAAATCGATTTTTTCAAAGAATATGGTTTATTAAAAATTTTGAATTGATTAAATTTTAAAGTAAATAGATGGATAAAATTTTATGTTTTAAAAAATTATATTTTTATAAAATATAACTTAAAAGAGATTTTTAACAATAATAGGTTTTATAAAATAGTTAAATTTGGTTTTTGGGAAGTTATTATTATTAATGGTTTATATAAAGGATTTTATAAATGGATGTTTTTAAATAAAAATTATTGAAGTTATAGAATAAATTTATAAAGTGTTAAGTTGATGTATAACATGAATTTCATTATAAATCTATAGATATATATTTGTGAAATTTATAAAAAGAATGGTTATTGGGAAGTGAAGTTTTATAAGTTATTAACTTATAGAAATGGATTTGGGCATTAAAAAGGGGAATTTTATAGAAATTGTTAATAAATGAAGATTTCATTTGTTGAAATTATTATAAGCCATAAAGAAATCTTGTAAGTGATAAGATTTTAAATTGGTGAAGTTCAAAGGAACGATTTGGTAAATAAATAATATTATAAGTATTTAACTTACAATATGGCTTTTGGGTATGAAATTGGGTTATGTAAATTGCATCGGATTAATAAAGGAATTTATAAAATTGGGGTTTATAATAGAAATGGAATTTATAAACTATGTTTATAAATTTGAAATCCATCGAATTTGATAAATTGAAATATGGGAATTTGTTAAGTGGGCTATATTCACTATTTTGAATATTGAATAGATTATTAAATAAAATGGGTTTGTTTTTGGGAAAGGAATGTTTTAAATGGAATTTAAAACGAATTAAAGGCGTTTTAAAATGTATTGAGTATTGAAAACATAGATTTCAACATTGATTGTTGAAATAGACGTTTTCGAGAAACAGAAGGGGATAATTTGTATAGTATTGGATTTATATATCTATTTTTAATTTCAAATCCATATACTAGTGTTTTTGGGTTGTCGTAACGATGTTTTACGCAACATTCGTTTTTAACCCAAATAAATGTGAATAAAAGAATGTTTTCTTAAAGAGAATGGAATAAAATACTTAACGGTAACTTAAGTATATTGAATATTTCCAAATTGTTGAAAATAAATAAATTTGTGAATTACTTATTTTTAAAATAAGCATGGGAATGGTTTTCTAATATGAAATGGAACGGTTTTTGTGAATTCACCTTTAAAGTAATTGAAAGCAAATAACTTGAAATCGATTTGGGAATCGTATGCTAGTAGATGCTTGGAATTTAAATCCACTTTGGAATTTATATATATGAAGGGAAATTTGTTTAAAAATAAATGTTGATTTATTCTTAAATGTGAAAATATAATTTACGAATTTGGAACGTAAGTTAAAATAAATCGGTAAAGATTTATTTGGTGGTTTGAAATTTGTTTCAAAAGGTATATATGGTTAAGGTGATTTGAAATTAGTTTTCAAATGGTTAAGGTGATTTGAAATTAGTTTTCAAATGGTTAAGGTGATTTGAAATTAGTTTTCAAATGGTTAAGGTGATTTGAAATTGGTTTGCAAATGGTTAATGTAATTTGAAAATTGGTTTTCAAATGGTAAAGGTAAATTGAAAATTGGTTTTTCAATTGGTTAAGTGTGGAAAATTTTATCGTGAAGTGGTTTTGGTAAAACAAATAACTGGGGCAATTATTTGGAAATGGTGTATATATATATATATATCTTGTGAAGATATTTTTGGGATTAAATAATTTTGGAAATTTATTTGGAATCTGATGATGTGGCGCATCTTTATTGATAGTTAAATAACCGACTATCAATATTTACCCTTGGATGGTATTGATTGTGTTTGTTTGGAATTGAATGCACACTTATTTTTAAAATAAGCGCTCGCTATTCGGTTTAGCCGGGAGAGGACCTTTGTGTCATATATCCCATTCCGAATATGCGATACGTCGTTTGGATTGCATTTGAAGACCGGTGTTGAAGACCGGGTATTTGTGAAAACGATAGGATGACCTATCGATTGTCTCCGCATCGTTAGCTACGATATGGAGATTTCCTTTGTGATGGGAAATTTTATCGGGATTGTGAATACCCGGATTGCAAGGGCTTCCTTGGAAGTGCCTTCGGTTCTGTTCGAACCCGGAACAGACTTGTATGGTTACGTGTCTGACATTACATTTTGAGAGATAGAGCAGATTTCTTTCAAATACATTTCTGTTGGTGGCGGAGAATTTATTCTCTTAGCTTAACACCCTTCTCTGAGACGTACGAGCTCAGAGGTTATGTAGTTGAAGGTTATCAGCGATATTTCCCAATCTGGTAATGTGGCATGCTGAGTGCTGCTGTGTGATGATCATTGGTTGGTCATTTGTGATATGATCATTTGTTTGATCATTTATCTTTGTGATTATTGCTTTGGTCATCTGTGGACCCGAAGCATGGCTTTGTTACACAAAGCGTAGCTTTGTGGACGAGACTTCGTCAGGACCTCACTCCCCGGAAATGGTCGAAACAGGAATATGCGGCAAGGTTATGAGGGTCGCGCCCTTTAGGGTATGTCATTTCCTTCTGGTAAAGGGTGGTATCATGGTATGGAGCCCAGATATTTACTCATGTGGAAACACTATATCTATTTCTGTGTGGTGTTGTTGGTATCGAGCGCTCGGATAAAGGTCCCAAAGGACCGGGGGATGACATATTCGTGTAGTAGTTACCTAGTTACAGAGGTAACCCGGCCTTGTGTTGGCAGAGATCTAACCGTAACGTTAGTTCTCGGGACGTCCCGCCAGAGGCGATCCCATGTGGCAGTAGGAAGTTCCTTAGCCTGACCATTTGTTGGAAATCCATTCATCCAATACGTGCCCTGTACGGTTTTAGTTGTAGAACCTGCCATTTAACATGGCAGCTATAGTAGGCATAGTATCATGGTACCTATGCTGGCTAGGATTTATATTATACTTTCGAAATATTTTCCACTATGCACTAGTAATAATATCAAAGAATTTTTCTCGTAGTAAGCATGTTTGACTATCATAAGGAGAAATCTCCCCCATGTGTGCGTTTGCATTGTGTGTGTGCCGGGAGGCCTTATGGTAGTTTCATTTTCCAAAAAGCATTGCGGATTTCGAAATTTAAATTTTCTTGTTGCTTGTTTAAAGATTAACTGTTTTGAGTTCTCACACCAGTCCCATGACTGACCTGGAGTTTATTGTTCCTTTCCTAAACTCTGGGTGCCCACTATTTTCCACACGGGCAGTCTAGAGTTAGGTTATCAGGTTATTCTGGATTCGGGAGTTGCTGTGCAGATCTGGAGGCGAGCCAGATAGCGTAGTCTATTATTTATTGTATATAGTATTTCTTTTCCGCTGTTGTTGTTGTACACTCTGATTGATGTAATGTGATGTAATGTATAAAATGTATAGTTCTTTTGTTTTAATGAATATTCATTTATCTATTATATATTGTTCCGCTGCGACTGTGAGATTCTGTTATTGTTTCTCGTTCTGTTACTTGTTTTTCTGTTTTCTCTTCTCTTTCTTTTCTTTCTTCTTCTACCTCTTTCTTCTTCTAAAACCCTAACGGTTCGATTTTTCGGCAACGAAAAATCGCGATCGTTACATAAAGTCTCTTAACTCTTTGGGGTAGCTGGATTCTTTAGGTTGTAAGATCACTATTGAGAGTGATAACTTGTGGGTTTCAAAGGGTGCGCTTATGGTGATGAAGGGTGCTAGGACTCATGGTGTTTATTTGCTTCAAGATGTGACTATAGAAGGTGAAAATTGTGTTGGAATTGATATTTCTCGTGGCTTGAATGCGACTAGGTTGTAGCGTTTGAGGTTAGGTCATGTCTCAGAGAGGAGTTTGGATATTCTTTGAAAGAGGGAGATGATCGATGGGGAGAGTTTCAACAAACTAGAGTTTTACGAGGAATGTGTCTTAGGGAAGCAAACAAAAGTTTCATTCGGTGAAGGAAAACATGATTCGAGAAGGTTTCTTGAGTATATTCACACAGTTGTTTGGGACTGGCACCGGTAGCTTCTTTGGGAGGAGCTCGCTATTATATTTCTTTTATTGATGACTTTTCTTGAAAGGTATGGGTGTATGCAGTGAAGGCCAAGTTGAAGGCATTTGCAAAGTTCAAAGCATGGAAAGCTCTTGTTGAGAATGAGAGTGGCAAGTCATTGAAGGTTTTAAGGTCCAACAGTGGCGGAGAGTATGTTTTCAGAGAGTTCTTAGAGTTTTGCAGGCGTCATGGTATATAGAGGCATTTTACTACACCGGGAGATCCTGGTCGAATGGTGTTGCGGAGAGGAAGAACCGTATCTACTTTGAGAAAGCTCGATGCTTGAGATTGACATCGGGTTTGTCTAAGGGATTTTGGGCCGAAGCTTTGTCAACCGCGGTGCATATTATTAATCGAAGTTCGTGCTCGGCTATTGGTAACAAAATTCCAGAGGAAATGTGTAAGGGAAAGAGCACTGACTAGAGTTATCATCATGTGTTTGGTAGTCCGGTTTTGTGCATGATCCATGAAATGATAAGCTTGAGCCTAGAGCTTTCGAAGGGATTTTTCTTGGTTATATGAATAGAGTAAAAGTCTATCATATTTTAAATCCGAAAATGAAGAAGGTTGTGAATTCTCGTCATGTTACATTTGATGAGTTGGCTTTGTTCAAGGAGAACGAGAGCTCATCGGATGCTCCGGATTTGGTTCATGGTGAATCAAAGGAGAAGGAAGTTATTCTCACATTTTTTTTCCAAGGAGTATAAAGGGTAGAGTAGTTAGAGATTCTTGTGAGGAAGAAGCGGTTGATGTAACATACATAGTCCACAGGGTTCGTCCAGTAGTGTTGGTGAGGTACATGATTCTAGAGAGGATTCGGTTTATAGTGGAGCCGAAAGGAGCTTGGGTGATGGTATTGCTAGTCGGATGGGTCGTCGTGCTATAAGGCCACCTGATAGATATGTGATTGGAACTATCTTATCTTTTGTGTTAATTTGGACTATGCTTTTCATGTAGTCCAAGATGAGCTGATGGACCTTGATGACGTCATGGAGTCGAGTGATAGCTTGAAGTGCATTTGTGCCATGGAGGAAGAGATGCCATCGTTGTTGGAGAATCAAACTTGGGATTTGGTTCCACTTTAAAGGAAACCATGCTATTGGGTGCAAATGGATATACAAGGTGAAGGACGATGTGAGATACAAAGCTGGGCAAGTGGCTAAGGGGTTTGCACAAAGGAAAGGAAATGAGTATGATGAGATACTCACACCGGTTGTGCGCCATACTTCAATCTGGATATTACTTGCTATAGTTGCTATTCATGACTTGAAGTTGGAGCAACTTGATGTAAAAACCGCCTTCTTTCGTTATGACATGGATGAAGACATCTACATGGAGAAACTGGAAGGTTTGTTTCGGATGGTAAGTCAAATTTGTTCTGCAAGTTAAAGAAATCACTATATGGTTTAAAGCAGTCACCTAGACAATGGTACAAGAGATTTGATCATTTTATGCTTGAAAATGGCTTTGATAGAAGCATCATGGATGCTTGTTATAATTCAAGAAGTTTAAAAATGATTGTTGGGTATATTTACTCTTGTATGTGGACGACATGCTCATTGCTTCTAAGGATAAGAATGAAATCAACAAGTCAAAACTGAGTACGAAATCAAAGTTCGAAATAAAGGATCTTGGAGAAGTATGGAGGATATTGGGCATGGAAATTTAAAGGGATCGAAAACGTTTTTCGTTGAAATTAACCAAAAGGGGTATATTGAGAAAGTGCTTTGCCATTTTAGCATGGGGAATGCAAAGGCGCAAATATACCTTACCTTTTCATATGAAGCTTTCGAGTAAAGGATCACCTATCTTGGAGAAGACAAGGCTTATATAGCAAAGCTGCCATATGCTAGCGCGGTTGAAAGTCTAATATATGCTATGGTGTGTACAAGGCCCGATATTGCAAATGCTGTCGGGATAGTTAGTCGGTATATGGCTAATCCGGGAAAATCGCATTAGGAAGCTCTGAAGCTTGTATTGAGATACCTTAGAGGTACATCATTTCATGGTCTTGTTTTTGGCAGTAGTGATAGGAAGAATTTCAAGTTGGTTGGTTATTGTAATTCAGACTATGCCGGTGATAGGGATCGAAGAAAATCAACTTTCGGATATGTATTCACACTTGGTGATACGGCCATAAGTTGGAGATCGAGATTGCAGACCGTAGTTGCTTTATCCACTACGGAGGTAGAGTTGATCGCCGTGGCGGAGGCGGCAAAGAAGGCACTTTATTTGAGGCAATTGTTGTGTGACTTCAGATACGAGCATGATAGTGTCGATGTTTGATGTGATAGCTAGAGTGCTATTTACTTGGCAGAGAATTTGGCATTTAGCACATGGACTAAGCATATCGAAGTGAGAAAGTCATTTCTAATAGCCATGGATGAAGATAAGCAAGTATATCTTCAGAAAGTACACATGGAGGATAACACGACAGATATGTTCACTAGGGCATTGAAAGTTGGGAAGTTCGAGCGTTGCTTGACTTGATTCGCTTGTTGAAGTGCTAGGTGCTGCGAGGTGGCACGGTTGAGGGAGGAGCTTGGTTATGATGTGGAAGAGTATCAGTGAGAGATTGTGGTTCTATCGTCCTGATAAGTACTAGTTTACGCTCCATAGTGCTTTAGTATTTGGTGAGACGGTTTAGATTTTTGATGTTTTCAATACTTCGTTGGTGGGCGAGGGCTTTGCCTGAGCTCGTTGATAGAGTGCAATGGGCGGTGGCTTTGCCAGATCTCATTGGGAAAGCATTCATGTTTGGTTGATGGTAGAAGTGGTGATAGTTGGTGCTATCAGTTGTTGATGATGGTATGGTACCATTGGATTTGAAGATGGATAGAGTGTCAAGGTGGAGTGTTAAATTTTGGCGACACTATATGGAGAAATTGAAGTGGTCGAAAGTAGCTTAGTGACAGAGAAAACGGTTCGCAAATCAGAGCTTGGAGAAGGAAGATATAGTGAGAAAGTGTTGTGGCCAGCATTAGGCGACATACGCCTATCGTATAATGAAAGACGTCTGTGACTATAGGGTTTGAAACTCGAGAGTTTGGACAGACGTATGTCACTTTACGACACACGTTTATGGCTTTAAGAAATTTTTCCCCAGACCGATGACAGACATCTGTCATTTGTGACAGACGTCTATGATGACTTCCTTCCCATATTTTGGTCGGGTTTTGGCGCGAAGATTTGCGTTATTCACAAGGGAAATTGTGGAATTTTGCCTAGGTTTTCTACTCTCCTATATAAGCTATTTTCAGGATTCAAAGGCATGACGACTGCAAGCAGATTAAGGGTTTAATCAAGGATTTTAGCCTCTACTAATTAGGGTTTTACCTAAACCTAATTTTTTTCAATTCTCTTCTCCACAAATCAATTCTATTAGAATTTTGATCATTGTAATTTATCTCTTGTACTCTTCTCATTGGAATTAATAAAACCTCTCTCTCAAAATGGATGTACACTAATACAACGATAGTGGAACCACTATAAGTCGATGTGTGATTTATTTATCGTTATTGCTTTGATTATATATGTTTCTTGTTGGGTCATTATGATTGTTATTGGACTAAAATGAGATATTGATTGGTTGTTTTTACACTTCTTACCATGATCACATTTTCCGCCCTTCTTTGGGGCTTTGATTTGAGTGGTATCGAGTTAGAATTTCCCATGGTAGAAAAATAACATCACAATTCAGAGTAGATAAGCACAAACCATTATTGTGTAAATGTGAACATTTGCTTTCTATTGGTAGCTAAAACTTAACTGGGAGTGGATCACACATGCTCTTTAGCATATTAAAAGTGTAATCCAATAAGTTAATAAAATAAAAGAGAGATAAGTATCGTGTTGATATTTGAATGTGTTTATAAAAATATAGAGAGATAACTATATTATGACCGATTTACCTTAAACTCCAGATTTGTTTTCAACTTAACAAACTTCTTCCACTCTGTCATGGATTTGATGTTCTTGGGTTTCAACCGAAGTCTCTTCTCTTCATTCTTTGCATTTACTATTTTGTGAACTAGTATACTTCTTGAAGACTTAAAAATGCAACACATTTGTTGAAATATGGGAAGGGGACATTTTTTATTCCTCTTCCAATTTAAATCTAGCATGTAATCTTTATTAAAATAACTAAGAAATTATTTATAAAATGTGCAGAAATATAGTGTTGAGTTGTTCACAGTTTTAAGATGTCTTGATCATCTT
Source organism: Allium cepa (assembly GCA_030765085.1). NCBI lineage: Eukaryota > Viridiplantae > Streptophyta > Magnoliopsida > Asparagales > Amaryllidaceae > Allium > Allium cepa. Next base: position 440,423,483 of record CM060938.1, on the reverse strand, counting down.
AAGTAGTATGCAGGTATTTAAGTTGCACATATACAATTTATAGAAAAGCATCATGGCTCACTAGGCTCACCCACTGCGTTTGAAGCCATTGGTCACATACTCTGCATTTAAGTTCCAAGAAATAAAAATAATTACTTCCATGAAACTTAACTTCGTTAAATCAATATTGATGGTTTTTATCATTCTCGATGAAAGAACCAATCGTTTACAATAATTTTTGCACAAACACGAAAAGTATCTTAATTTTTGATGAATAAACCCCCATTTTTAGATCTATAGGCAATGTAAAATGATTTTCATACTTTTAATTCATTAATATTTGTTGAGATTGGTCCCACATCGGGGAATTTGCAATATGAATTCTGCATAAATACTAAGAGACTTTCCGTCGCATTAGCCAATTGGTTTTATGATATTTGGTTCTCTAAACATGGTATCAGAGTGAGTTTAATTGTGTCACACGTCACCCTCAGTAAATGTCCACGTGTTTGGATGATCATACCCAACACGTGCGGGGGCATGTTGAGATTAGTCCCACATCGGGGAATTTACAATATGAATTCTGCATAAATACTAAGAGACCTTCTATCACATTAACCAATTGGTTTTGTGATAATATATGGTTCTCTAAACAGTTTTCGATGATAATAGATGAAACTGAGATTACACAACAAATAAATAGTAATAAATCAATGGAATAAAGTGGTTTAACATAATTTTCAGCCTATTCACACTACTACATTACCGATTATTTCTCTTATAGTCTGAGTTACAGGATAAAAGCTATTTACATAGGTTCGAAAAAGAGAAAAATGGAATTACGCTTATTTAATAAATCAATGGCATGTAAAGAAACAATCAAATATATTATTTAATCCAATCAGGCCTATCGGGCTTAATTGCTAAGTATAACTTATTGCTAATTTTCAAAAGGTTGAATAATTAAGCAAATAATTAAGACCATCAGACCTAATTGCTAAGTATAACTGATTGCTAATTTTCGAAATCAGATTTTAATTCAATATGAAAGTGAATAAAAAAATACATTTAGTTGATTGTTTTTTATCCTGAATGGATTCCCAGAGAACAACCATCAATTTTTTGCTTAAATGCTTCCAATTATCCAAAGTAACCGGAACATACTCTCATACAAGCAGATCTAAATAAGAAGGTAACTTTACGACCCCTCTCCTATTAGTTCAACTTACCCATTAAGCTCAACTTCAAATATTTGAAGGAAGCCTTTTCACAATTGGGTTTGCATCAACATTGCCATTTCTCTCGCATTCTTCACCAACTTCAACATTTCCTTCTTGTTGCATTGTAGTTTCATTGACTGCTTGTGGGTTGTCTTGAATTTGAGCATCATTATTTTCAGAATTGTCTTCATTCTAAATATTATTGTTTACCATAGTCCTCTTTCTTTTCGCACTTGCACCCATTTTCTATAAATTAATCATAACATTAGTTTGGCCTACGAAACCATTATTACTTTGAAATTAGCTACCATAAATATAAGCGATTACAAAGAAGTCCATGATATTCCCTATAACTAAAAGCCAATATAGAAATTCGGCATATGAAATCCTACTCTGCTTCTGAACCATTATTATTTTTATGTATGTTTTTCTAGCATTAAAATTATTATTTTTATGTATGCTTGTTGAATACTTATTACAATCAGAATCTTTTGCTTATTAAGTGTTTTATATTATGATGACAAACAATAAGAACTGCAAAATGGTTTAAGGCTTGGAATGAAAGCAAGACATGGATAGGAACGTAACTTATAAGTAATTATAATAAAGTACTTTCTACTAATTTACTTTTTAGCTATTAAAATTATTATTTGACAGGTATTGTCAAAATATCATAAGATTTAAATTAATAATTAATTGGTCAAGTAAACATAAATGACCCTTTCTTCCCTCAATGCATATATGGATTATGCAAAAACATTCACTAAGATGCTTCACAAAATAAAATATTTGATCAATGATAATTAAGGCAACATATTCCAATTTCATTGTATTCTTGATCATAATTGTTAACCCGCCTTTTGGCAAGGCAACGTACAGGCGAATTTAACCCAATCAACTACACGTTTGTCGCGGTTGGAATACTGTGGGTTTGAATCAATTGGATGGATAGACAATCAATCATGGATGATAAACATAGTTATGAAGCCGGGATTTGGCATAGTCAATGGACAAAAGGCGCGGGATGCTTGAAATATGAGTTTCGACAAAAATCGTGTCATTTCGAGACGTTTGGAGTTTGCTTCGAGTCGCTTATGGGTCTACTTCAGGTTTTGAAGTATTTACTTCGGGTCACTTGGATCGGTGCATTTCAGAGGGATCGGTGCTTACTTCGGGTCGGCGAGCTTTGGACTTTGGGTCGGCAAGCTTTCGACTTCGGGTCGACGAGTGAATTTTCTCGGGTTGGCAAGAATGAAGGGATCAACATTAATCAGGTCGGCATGTTTTTACTTGGAGATAGGAGGCAATTTGCTTTGGGTCAGATGTAAGGTTTCTTCGGGTCATCACTTAGGGAAACTTGGGTCAGCACATTTATGCTTGCTTCTGGTCGGCAACTTGTTTACTTGGGGTCGGCTAAAGTATTTCTCGGGTCGACATTAGGAGATCAGGTTGGCAACATTCTTGGGGTTGGCATGTTTTTACTTGGAGTCAGGAGGCAGTTTGCTTCAGGTCAAATGTAAGGTTACTTCATGTCATCACCTAGGGAAACTCGGGTCCAAACATTTATGCTTGCTTCGAGTCGGCAACTTGTTTTCTTCGGGTCAGCTAAAGTATTTCTCAGATCAGCATTAGGAGGTCGGGTCGGCAACATTCTTAGGGTCGACTGTTTTTACTTGGAGTCAGGAGGCAGTTTACTTTGGGTCAGCTGTAAGGTTGCTTCAGGTCATCACCCAGGGAAACTTGGGTCGGCACATTTATGTTTGCTTCGGGTCGACAACTTGTTTTCTTCGGGTCCGCTAAAGTGTTCTTGGGTCCGCAACATTCTTGGGGTCAACATGTTATTTCTTGGAGTCAGGAGGCAGTTTTCTTCGAGTCATTGGTCGACCTGCTTTGGGTCATCGCTCGAGTCACTTAGGGTCGGCATGTTTGGATTCTCAAGTCGGCATGTTTTCTACTTGGAGTCACATTGCAATCTGCTTCGGGTCAAAATGGAGCCTGCTTCGGGTCACTACCCGGGTCTCTTGGGGTCAGTATATTTTATACTTTAGGAAATCAATGATCGACGGTATGGACTCAACTATGGTTTTAGTGGGCCTGTATCACCCAGGAAGCTCAGTAACCTAAATTTTGCCTATAAATACAGTAGGCGGGGTTTCAGAAAAGGGGGATTCTTATTCTGTTCTTCCATAACTTCTTCTACAAAAGGCTGTTCAAGTTACTCAGCCTTTTTTGTTTTAAAAACTTGGGATTGTAACTGCTATCAATTCTCTAATCAATGAAAAGGGAATTTCTGGAGTGGACATAGGTCAGAGTTAGCCGAACAACTATAAATCATGTGTTATTACTACTTTCTTTTTAATTTTTGATTGTTCTTCATATTTATACGCTCTACATACATTCTATCTGTGATCTGTAACTATGAATTGGTGCTTTCAACCCCGTTTGGGTGTTAATGATCAGTTTTGACGCTAATATTTTGGTGTTTTCATTGAGAAAGCTAGCACTCAGGGATTCCGAAGCTTGGATTTTGGATTTAAAGGCTTGGGAACTCAGATTCTGGAAGTTATGGTTAGGCATTCAACGAGGAGACAAAGGGCAAGGAAAAGACAGAAACAATAATGGATGCTATGTAGGAAAGGATTCTAAAAAGGTATAAGGACATAATGCAAAACTTACTCCAACGGGTTGGATAAGCTGGAGCGCAGGACAAAGGTAAGGAAACCAGATGGATGTTGAATGGGTACAAGAAGCCTCCAAAGGATATGGATCTAACTAATTGGAATATAATGGTGTATGAATATGCGCTTATATGTTTTTGTTTGATGATAATAAACATATATATTCATTTAAATGTATTTGGTAATGTACTATTTTATTTTTCATAGATTAAATAAATATTTGTTGAATAAAATAAATTAACTGAATTTGAATGGAATTTGAATTCAAACAGAAATTTTATTCAAACAAATATTTATTACAATCTTGAATAGTACAAATTCAGGCTCTCACTATACATATACAATTTTGATTACATCACAATTGTTTTTACATTAATAACCTCACTACATATCACTCGCACTCGTATTTTGTCTTCAACTGCATTCCAGTTTGAATCCAGCATCTGAGCAATCTGCAAAAATATTCACTAACGCAGTAAAATTGAAAAAGAAATATTTTTGCAATAATATGATTTTTGAAAATATGATTTGCCTCAGTTATTTGGGTTGTTCGTCATCATTCACATCTGAATTCATCACATACGAACTGTGTGACATGCACAGTGTATCACTGTACATGCCACAAGGCCGTGCACATCGATATACACTTGATAATGCTACAGGGACATGTGAGCACAGGTCAAACCCAAATGAAAAGCCGGGTTCAACTCACGTGCAATATATTTAAAATCACGACACGAGCACAGGGTCAAACCCGAGTTTTTGAAACTGGATTCAACTCAAGTGAAATTTCAAAAATCAACATGAATGGATGCAAAGTGCACCAGTGATGCAAGCTGCAACGTACCAGAAGTGCATTTATCAAGTACATAATGAAGCAATACCACAATATCCAGATCAAATGCAATACCAAACTTCACAAGCAATGACCAGAGCACAAAGAAGTACAAAATGAAAACTACAAAGAACATCAACAATGCAACAATGTGCACAGGTCAGAGACAATACAACATGTACAAGGATCAATGAGTTGGATGAACAATTGAACAACATGAAAAATGCCATCAGATCAGATGAAAGCCAAGACTACAAGTACAAGAAACAGTGCACCAAAAATATGACATCACAGCGAACATGAAGCAGTGCAAACTAAAATATACACAAGTACAGACTAAATGCAAGACACGGTGCAAACCGAGGAGTAAGTGCAACTTGACTATCAAGACCACAAGTATACAACAACAAGCAGCAGTGTGCAACTCGAGCTTCAAAAAGATCAGTGCAACCCGAAGCTACCAAATGAAACAATGATCATGAAACCACAAGTCACAAAAGTTCAAGTGAAGCAAGTACAGGTTAAATCAACACAGTGAAGATACCAGTGAACCAAATGCACATGTCAACAGCAATGAAAGCAACATGACCAAGAGATCACGCTATACAGTGAATACAAGAACAAGTCAAGATGAACAAATGAAAATAAGTCAATAAATAGTTCAGTGCATCAAGACATGTCAACAGTACATTAAGACTACTTGAAGTGTGTCGACTAGACATCACAATGAACCAGCAACATGTACACAAGGGCAGTGGACATGTACACAACAAAAGAAGCAGAGACAGCACTACAAATATATCAACTCAACAACAGCCAGTGCCAACATGAACAAAAGACAATTGAAACAACAATCTCGGCAAACAACAACTTACATGTATGAAACCAAAGTACTCAATGCACAGTGCAGACAAATGGACAACAACATGAATGTAGTAACAACCAGAATGAATTAAAAGACTCAGAAATGCTCAATATCAAAGCAATGGTGACGGCCGAGGTTTGTACAGAGTCATGGTGTTGCATACACAATATCCAGTGTTGAAGTAAATTTGCAAATTCAAGTCAAAGCAGAGCAAATGTCAACAGTGAAGTAAAATACAAATTCGTGTTTAAAAATTCAGATGCGTATCTTTGAAATAGTCAAAGAAAATTAAAAAGGGAAAGTTACTACCGTATGATTCAAGAATAAATCAAACGCATCAAAATCAAAGTCGTGAGCATCAAGTCAAAATTGTATCAGGAAAGCCGTGCACATCAGACGCAAAAATTAGGAAAGTGTGAATTGATAACGAACAAATTCAAGTGTATTCGAATTCATATAAATACCAAACCCAATCATCATCGGCATAAACATAAGAGTTCGAATACAAAAATCAAAAAGCATCAGAGCAAAAATTCTTACCGAAGCAATAATCGAACTCATCGAAGCAACCGAAGAAAGCAACACGAAATCGATCGAGCCAGGCTAAATCGCGCACAACCAACAACGATCGAATTAGTATCGGAGCTTCGCAAAAGTCCTAATTTGGAACAAAGAGCGCAAGGAGCAAACGCCCTAAATTCGCAGAGCAAAAGGAAGACCAGAGCCGCCATTTTTCACAAGTCAAAAGAGGAACAGGTTAAAGCAAAAGAATGGGCCGGCCTTTATTTTAAAGGGGCTTTAGCTTTATTTTATTTAGGGTTTTATTGTCAAAAGGGGGTTTTTGTTTAATTTCTGTTTTTAAGTTTGTTTTTTCTTTTCTAATCAAAGAATTGGTAAATCACCACCTAGGTTGTAGGCAGTGTCAGATTGTCTAGTTAGAATTAGTTCAGTGAGCAGGATGTGCGAGTTTGCAAAACTCTATAGGCGGGAGCAGAGCTTGCGAGTTTGCAAAACTCTATAGGCGGAGCAGGGGGTGCGAGTCTAGTAGAGTGTTTGTGAGCGGGAGCAAGGGTTTGCGAGTCTGTTAGAGTGTTTGTAAGCGGGATACTGTTTAATTCTAATAGAAATCTGGGAATGCAGCAGTAGGCAGGGAATGCCGAAGCTGGGTAAATTTTGTGTGTGATTTATTTTTCAGCATATTTATTTCTGCAGTTTATTTCTGTGTTTAAATCGTGAAAATTTGCTATAACCCTATTCACCCCCCTCTAGGGTTAATCTAGATCCTACAAGTGGTATCAAAGCACGGTATTTTTTTTTAACTCTAGAGTCATGAATTCCTCAAATAATTCTTTTTCTGAGGGGCAATCTATTGTTAGGCCACCCATGTTTAATGGGAGTGATTATGCTTATTGGAAGGTTAGGATGGGCATTTATCTTAGTTCTGTTGATTATGATGTTTGGAATATTATTGAAACTGGCTATAAATCTCCCACTATAACTGTTGGTGATACCGAGATTCCTAAACCTAGGGATAGGTGGGATGCTAACGATAAGAAATTAAAAACCACAAATGCTAAAGCCATGAATGCTTTGATCTGTGCTCTTGATAATAATGAATTTAATAGAATTTCTCATTGTAAAACAACACAGGAAATTTGGCATACCTTGGAGGTGACATATGAAGGAACTTCTCAAGTCAAGGAGTCTCGTCTAGCCCTATTCAGCAATGAATACGAGAACTTTATGATGGACAAAGGCGAGAGCATAAAGGACATGTTTGGACGCTTTTCAACTTTGGTGTACAACGCTAGAGAGCTTGGGAAGGTATTCATCGAGGTAGAGCTTGTGAGGAAGGTGCTACGAGTATTACCGATAAACTTTGAGGCAAAAGTCACGGCAATCCAAGAATCGAAAGATTTGAGTAAACTAAGCATGGAGGAGTTGATTGGTAACTTTATGACATATGAGCTTGAGCTAAAAGCAAAGGAGGAACGCAACAACTCCGAACCAAAGAAGAAGATGATTGCCTTAAAGAGCAAAGAAGAGAGCGATGAAGAAGAAGAAGATCTGATTGAAGAGCTTGCAATGGCTGTCAATAATCTTAGAAAATGGTCAAGATTCAAGCCACGCAAGAAGAAAACATCTGGTAATAGGTCAAGAGAGTCTAACAATTCCGATAATGAATTGACATGCTATAACTGCAACAAGCCTGGCCACTTTAAACAAGAATGCCCACTTCTCAAATACAACCAAGGAAAGAAAAAGAAGAAAAAGGCCTTTACAGCAACTTGGGATGATGAAGAAGGAGAGGAAGTTTCGAATAGTAGCTCAGAGGAGGCTAACTTGTGTTTTATGGCAAAATCGGATTCAGAAGCAAGCTCAGAAGAATCTAATGAGGGAGGTGACTATTCTTATAAAGAACTTGTTTTTATGTGTCTTGATCTTACTAAAGAAGTTGATGCTCTTGAATCTAAAATTAAAAAACTGAAATCTGATAGGAGAGAACTTGCTCGTGAAAATTTTAGGTTAGAAATTGAACTTGAAAATATTCAAAACCTAGAATGTAAAAAATGTAAAATTTTAGATTCATAATTATCAAGACTTAATAATAGCTTTGTGGATCTTAAAAAAGAAAACTTGAGTCTTAAGGAAACCATACACTAGGAAAAAGGATTTTATAAATAGATGCACCTCACTTGTCACTGAAAACACAACACTAAAAACCAAAGTCCAAAATCTTGAGAAATCTCTAAATAACTTTTCAAGAGGAGAAAAATCATTCAATATGTTATTGGGAAATCAAATTTTTGCTAACAACAGAAAAGGATTAGGTTTTGGGAAAACACAAGTTGAGGATAATGCAAAAGGTAAGAGTGTCTTTGGTAGATGTGAAATAATTGGACATCGTGTTGAAAATTGTAGTCATAGGAACAAGAACACAAAATTTATACAAGTTTGGGTTCCTAAGAATTCTACAAACAAATTTCATGTCTATTGGAACAAGAATGAAAGGACTAAACAAGTTTGGGTTCCAAAAGGTTTGTTTATTCACAATGTTTCAGCCACTAACAATCATGGACCTATAAATAGGTCACAAAAATCTTTCATCGTGTAGGTATGGTGGCAGGCTAAGGAACAACAACAGTGTTCTCTGGATTTTGGCTGTTCCAGAAACACAATGGGAAACAAAGCAAAGTTCCTTAGCCTAGTACAAAGGTGATAGAATCACAATGGGCAATCACGAAAAATTATCATAAAGGTAAAACAGGTGAAGGGTTATTTATCGATATATTAAATGTGATAATCTGCACCATATTTTGAATGAAATCAGCCAATATTAAGATGATGATTTTTTTGATTCTGACTTGTTCACTGTTAAAAATTGAGTTTGAGTTTCTTATGCACATTTTCATGGTCTTTTTTATCAAATTAGTGATGTTTTGAAGTGAAAGTGAAATTCAGATGCAGATCATACTAGTAATTTAGTTGACAGAAAACTTGCTAGTTGAACGTGATTTTTGGTGAGACATTTAGTAACTGCATCATTTTTCAAAGAAAATATCTGCATATTTTTTCATTACAAATAATTTTCAAATAGCAGAATTTTTTCCTCATATAACCCCTTCGAGAAAATCATTGTTGACCATATTTTCAGATTAGTCATTTTTATTTGTTTTTAAATGACAAATTTTGACTAATCCGACTCCCTACTAGTTATCGAAAAGATAAATAGTGATTGGAAAAAGTGATGAGTGTTGATGTTTAACATACATTACTCAAGAGAGTATATTTGGAAAATTTCTTTGGGAATTCAAACCAGAGTTATAAAACTTTTTGTTGGGTAAAGATTCCATGACCATTTCTATATCTATCATATTTCTATCGACCATTGTTTATCAAAACTTAAATATAGTTGGTCGATATGTGGTACTATAATCAGGGATCATTTGTTTTTTCATTTCATATTTTTTTTGTAAAAATAAATAAATATCCAAAGTATTCACTCTCATTTAAAAGTCCTCACGGTTATGCATGAGTGAATTACTTGGATTTTTGATTATGTGCTTCCATGCTCATTTAAAAGTCCTTATGGTTATGCATGTATGGAATGCATATCAAAATTAATTGATTAAATAGACAAGTTGATTCTAATCCCATTTAAAAGTCCTCACGGTCATGCGTGGTTAGAAGATACTTGATTTCATTTTCTAAAAGTTAAATTGGAATACTACTAATCTCATTTAATCATTTAAAAGTCCTAACGGTTATGCATGATTAATAGATATTCAAATTCCTGATATAAATATACCACAAGTAGATACAACTGAATGATTTTATATGAGAACATCATTACCATTCATTCTAAAAGTGGAATATGCGCCTAGCAAGGGTAGTTATGATTTTTGTTTGATTTTTATTGAATTTTAAATATTTATATTCAATTTGAGTTTAGTGTTGGATTAATATTGATCACTTTATCTCTATTTTCTCTAACACTATTATTCTTTTGCTGATAACAAAAGGGGGAGAGAAAAGTTAAGATTTTGTCAAATAGAATCAAGCAAAGGTCAAATAATTTTCCATTTGCATCTAGGCTCATTTATATATTTCTATTTGTATGCATATATGTAGGGGGAGCATCATGTAGAGAGGAAGCATTTAAATAGGGGGAGCAATTAGAGTATATCATTGATCAAATACATTTAACACGGTCAAAATCTTAAATATATGTTTGTTATCATCAAAAGGGGAGATTGTATGAATATGCGCTTATATGTTTTTGTTTGATGATAATAAACATATATATTCATTTAAATGTATTTGGTAATGTACTATTTTATTTTTCATAGATTAAATAAATATTTGTTGAATAAAATAAAGTACACAGAATTTGAATGGAATTTGAATTCAAACAGAAATTTTATTCAAACAAATATTTATTACAATCTTGAATAGTACAAATTCAAGCTCTCACTATACATATACAATTTTGATTACATCACAATTGTTTTTACATTAATAACCTCACTACATATCACTCACACTCGTATTTTGTCTTCAACTGCATTCCAGTTTGAATCCAGCATCTGAGCAATCTGCAAAAATATTCACTAACGCAGTAAAATTGAAAAAGAAATATTTTTGCAATATAAAATGAAATATGATTTTTGGAAATATGATTTGCCTCAGTTATTTGGGTTGTTCGTCATCATTCACATCTGAATTCATCACACACGAACAGTGTGATATGCACAGTGTATCACTGTACATGCCACAAGGCCGTGCACATCGATATACAATTGATAATGCTACAGGGACAGGTGAGCACAGGTCAAACCCAAATGAAAAGCCGGGTTCAACTCACGTGCAATATATTTAAAATCACGACACGAGCACAAGGTCAAACCCGAGTTTTTGAAACTGGATTCAACTCAAGTGAAATTTCAAAAATCAACATGAATGGATGCAAAGTGCACCAGTGATGCAAGCTGCAACGTACCAGAAGTGCATTTATCAAGTACATAATGAAGCAATACCACAATATCCAGATCAAATGCAATACCAAACTTCACAAGCAATGACCAGAGCACAAAGAAGTACAAAATGAAAACTACAAAGAACATCAACAATGCAACAATGTGCACAGGTCAGAGACAATACAACATGTACAAGGATCAATGAGTTGGATGAACAATTGAACAACATGAAAAATGCCATCAGATCAGATGCAAGCCAGGACTACAAGTACAAGACACAGTGCACCAAAAATATGACATCACAGCGAACATGAAGCAGTGAAAACTAAAATATACACAAGTACAGACTAAATGCAAGACACGGTGCAAACTGAGGAGTAAGTGCAACTTGACTATTAAGACCACAAGTATACAACAACAAGCAGCAGTGTGCAACTCGAGCTTCAGAAAGATCAATGCAACCCGAAGCTACCAAATAAAACAATGATCATGAAACCACAAGTCACAAAAGTTCAAGTGAAGCAAGTACAGGTTAAATCAACACAGTGAAGATACCAGTGAACCAAATGCACATGTCAACAACAATGAAAGCAACATGACCAAGAGATCACGCTATACAGTGAATACAAGAACAAGTCAAGATGAACAATTGAAAACAAGTCAGTAAATAGTTCACTGCATCAAGACATGTCAACAGTACATGAAGACTACTCGAAGTGTGTTGACTAGACATCACAATGAACCAGCAACATGTACACAAGGGCAGTGGACATGTATACAACAAAAGAAGCAGAGACAGCACCACAAATATATCAACTCAACAACAGCCAGTGCCAACATGAACAGAAGACAATTGAAACAACAATCTCGGCAAACAACAACTCACATGTATGAAACGAAAGCACTCAATGCACAGTGCAGACAAATGGACAACAACATGAGTGCAGTAACAACCAGAATGAATTAAAAGACTCAGCAATGCTCAATATCAAAGCAATGGTGATGGCCGAGGTTAGTACAGAGTCATGGTGTTGCATACACAATATCCAGTGTCGAAGTAAATTTGCAAATTCAAGTCAAAGCAGAGCAAATGTCAACAGTGAAGTAAAATACAAATTCGTGTTTAAAAATTCAGATGCGTATCTTTGAAATAGTCAAAGAAAATTAAAAAGGGAAAGTTTCTGCCGTATGATTCAAGAATAAATCAAACGCATCAAAATCAAAGTCGTGAGCATCAAGTCAAAATTGTATCAGGAAAGCCGTGCGCATCAGAACGCAAAAATTAGGAAAGTGTGAATTGATAACGAACAAATTCAAGTGTATTTGAATTCATATAAATACCAAACCCAATCATCATCGGCATAAACATAAGAGTTCGAATACAAAAATCAAAAAGCATCAGAGCAAAAATTCTTACCGAAGCAATAATCGAACTCATCGAAGCAACCGAAGAAAGCAACACGAAATCGATCGAGCCAGGCAAAATCATGCATAACCAACAACGATCGAATTAGTATCGGAGCTTCGCAAAAGCCCTAATTTGGAACAAAGAGCGCAAGGAGCGAAAGCCCCAAATTCGCAGAGCAAAAGGAAGAACAGAGCCGCCATTTTTCACAAGTCAAAAGAGGAAAGGGTTAAAGAAAAAGAATGGGCCGGCCTTTATTTTAAAGGGGCTTTAGCTTTATTTTATTTAGGGTTTTATTGTCAAAAGGGGGTTTTTGTTTAATTTCTGTTTTTAAGTTTGTTTTTCTTTTCTAATCAAAGAATTGGTAAATCACCACCTAGGTTGTAGGTAGTGTCAGATTGTCTAGTTAGAATTAGTTCAGTGAGCAGGGTGTGCGAGTTTGCAAAACTCTATAGGCCGGAGCAGAGTTTGCGAGTTTGCAAAACTCTATAGGCGGAGCAGAGGGTGCGAGTCTAGTAGAGTGTTTGTGAGCGGGAGCAAGGGTTTGCGAGTCTGTTAGAGTGTTTGTAAGCGGGATACTGTTTAATTCTAATAGAAATTTGGGAATGCAGCAGTAGGCAGGGGTTGCCGAAGCTGGGTAAATTTTGTGTGTGATTTAGTTTTCAGCATATTTATTTCTGCAGTTTATTTCTGTGTTTAAATCGAGAAAATTTGCTATAACCCTATTCACCCCTCCTCTAGGGTTAATCTAGATCCTACAAATGGCTCTTCCGGAAAAGGGTAGTCTAGAGTCCCATCGTGGACTCGGGGGCAGGATGGAAATGATGATCAGAGATTGCTAATGGATACTGGAATAGTTGGAAGTTGGAACCCAGGACTTGGGATGGGAATTAGCTGGCTTGGACATGGATTGAAATGACTAGGGGTAAACCCCCAATGTAGGAAGATAGATTAAAAAAAATCATTCTTATGGAAGGGCACTACTCTCCTTATGGAACTGAGGGCATGAATCTTCTTGGCTTTTCTAGGAATTGGATACTGATGGTGGAACAGGAGCAGCCGTCACCCATCACAAACTAGAGCGAACCCGGCTTAAGGGAACTGTTGGTCATCCTTTGATTAGGATGGAGTAAACTAATAACTAACAGTAAATCCTACACCAATGCGGCTAAGTCACTTACACATATACAGGATCGCGAACGGCCCTTAGGCATACTCAGAGATGGCTATGAACCTCCATGACAAATGATTCAAAAACTCACTTAAACGTGAAATATGACATTGATAATGCTAAACCTCGACCTCGAACGGTCACAATCCGCCTCGAATGGAACCCGACCACGAATAGTCACAATTCTCCTCGAACGTCACCCGACCTCGAACATTCACATCTCGCCTCGAACGACACCCAACCATGAATGGTCACAATTCGCCTCAAATGGCACCCGACCTCGAACGTTCACAATTCACCTCGAAATGCATTCAATCTCGAACGATCGCTCTTCGCAATCAGGTATGATCATTAATCTATTCACAAGTCATCATCAAATTACAAACATCAGGCTTATCATGCTACAAAACACACCTTCCTATCGCAAGGCATGTTTTGGGAGGCAAAGTGTTAACCCACCTTTTGGCAAGGCAACGTACAGGCGGATTTAACCCAATCGACTGCATGGTGTCGAGGTTGGAATACTATGGGTTTGACTCTACTAGATGGATAGACAATCAATCATGGATGATAAAAATGGTTATGAAGCTGGGATTTCGCATAGTCGATGGACAAAAGGCGCGTGATACTTGGAATTTGAGTTTCGAGAAAAATCGAGTCATTTCGAGATGTTTGGAGTTTTCTTTGAGTCGCTTGTCGGTCTGCTTCGGGTTTTGAAGGAGTTTACTTTGGGTCACATGAAAGGCTACTTCTAGTCACTTGGGATCGATGCTTACTTCGGATCGGCGAGCTTTGGACTTCGAGTCGGCAAGTGAATTTTCTCGGGTCGGGAAGAATGAAGGGATCAGCAACATTAATCAGGTCGACATGTTTTTACATGGATTCAAGAGGCAGTTTGCTGCGGGTCATATGTAAGGTTGCTTTGTGTCTTCACCTAGGGAAACTCGGGTCAGCACATTTATGCTTGCTTTGGGTCGACAACTTGTTTTCTTAGGGTCGGTTGAAGTATTTCTTGAGTCGGCATTAGGAGGTTGGGTCGGCAACATTCTTGGGTCGGCATGTTTTTACTTGGAGTTAGGAGGCAGTTTGTTTCGAGTAAGATGTAAGGTTGCTTTGGGTCATCACTTAGGGAAACTTAGGTCGACAACTGTTTTCTTAGGATCGGCTAAAGTATTTCTCGAGTCGGCATTAGGAGATTGGGTCGGCAACATTCTTGGGGTCGGCATGTTTTTACTTAGAGTTAGGAGGTAGTTTGCTTTTGGTCAGAAGGTTGCTTCGGGTCATCACCTAATGAAACTCGGGTCAGCACATTTATGCTTGCTTCGTGTCGGCAACTTGTTTTCTTTAGGTCGGCTTAAGTATTTCTCGGGTCGGCATTAGGGGGTCGGGTTGACAACATTCTTGGGGTCGACTTGTTTTTACTTGGAGTTAGGAGGCGGCTTGTTTCGGGTCAGATGTAAGGTTGCTTCGGGTCATCACCTAGGGAATCTCGGGTCGGCAGTTTATGCTTGCTTTGGGTCGACAAATTGTTTTCTTGGGGTCGGGTAAAGTTTTTCTCGAGTCGGCATTATGGGGTCAGGTCAGAAACATTCTTGGTTCGGTATGTTTTTACTTACAGTTAGGAGGCAACTTGTTTCAGGTCAGATGTAAGGTTGCTTCGGGTCATCACCTAGGAAATTCGGGCCGGCAAATTTATGCTTGCTTCGGATCGGCAACTTGTTTTCTTCAGGTCGGCCAAAGTATTTCTCGGGTCGGCATTAGAAGATCAGGTCGGCAACATTCTTGGGGTCGGCATGTTTTTAGTTGAGTCAGGAGGCAGTTTGCACCGAGTCACTGGTCAACCTGCTTCGTGTCATGACTTGGGTCACTTAGGGTCGGCATGTTTGGATTCTCAGGTCGGCATTTTTTCTAGTTGGAGTCACATTACAATCTGCTTTGGGTCAAAATATAGTCTGCTTTGGGTCAATACCCAGGCCTCTTGGGGTCGGTATGTTTTATACTTCAGAAAATCAGTGGTCGACAGTATGGACTCAACTATGGTTTTGGTGGGCCCGTATCACCCAAGAAGCTCAGTAACCTGGATTTTTCCTATAAATACAGTAGGTGGGGCTTTAGAAAAGAGGTATTCTCATTATGTTCTTCCATAACTTCTTCTACAAAAGGTTGTTCAAGTTACTCGTCATTTTTTGTTTTAAAAACTTGGGATTGTAACTGCAATCAATTCTCTAATCAATAAAAAAGGAATTTCTGGAGTGGACGTTGACCGGAGTTAGCCGAACCACTATAAATCCTGTGTTATTACTACTTTCTTTTTAATTTTTTATTGTTCTTCATGTTTATACTCTCTACACATTCTATTTATGATCTATAACTGTGAATTGGTGCTTTCAACGATGTTTGGGTGTTAGTGACCAATTTTGGCATTAACAATAATGAATGCATCGTATACCAATTTCTGCGTTTGTATATAAGCTTGATACTGAATTTTTTTAATATCAAAATGTAGATTGCAATTAATATCCATTATTAATATACCAATTATTATTTTTTGAGTGACATTTATTGTGAATTAACCTTCAAGATGCTTCCAACACCACTGTAGATGATAGTTGCATATTTCTTTATATGATCCTGTAAATAACCAAGGACAAGTAAAGACCTGAACATATCATCTGAGAAAAATGTGAAAGAACCGTGAAGGATAATTCAATATAAATATCATTTTATGAAGTATTGCCTTTTGTTGGATTCAAGTTTCACAACCCATAAACAATTCATCAAAAATGATGACGTTCAACCTATTGGAACCACTTATATATACATGCATGCATTGGAAGTTGATCCCTTTGACCTAGGAAGAAACATGTTTCCTCCTCTACCTCCTCTTAATGCATATGCAAAGCATGAATGCCATAGGCCCACAAACACTAAATATGATAGTAATAAAAAGCTACTTGATCAACTCTCTATAATAGACTTGTGGTTAACATGAGCTTAATAAAGGATCTTATGAAAGATGCATTTTATTTCAACTAAAAATCATCAAGAACATATAACCACATCGTTTTATTACAAATAAATGTTTTACAATATTAGTTTTATATGAGGAACAACAACCAACTTCTTTAGTATCACAATTCACATGATTCTAGTCATCAAATAACATAACTACTCTTCCGCTTACAAGAAATGATTCGCTTCCTTCACTCCTTGTGATTGAAAAACTATTCCAAAGTTTCTCTACTTCATATATGATATATTTCATTTACACTAGTTTGAAAAGCAACAACAACGTTAGTGGAATCCGGTGAGGAAGTTTCCAAGAAAAAGAGATTCGTGCTTAGGCTAAGGTGTTACATTCAGCCGTTCATGCACGTCTCTTAGATGGATTCGATTGCCTACTAGCATAGTTACCACATTCATGTTATAATGATCATGCAGTTCATTAAGCCATTGCCCAATGTTATCAAATTATTGCATCTATTCATGTCATAAGTCATAAGAGCTCCAACTGCTGCTCTATATTACACTATTGACATAGGTCTACATCGTTCTTATCAAGCAAAATCATTGTCTGAGCATTAATTACTATGCCATTTATACACGTTTTCTAAGTTTGGAATTCTACATCAATCACATATTTAATATGGTCTCGGATAGAATTAATCAGGAGCAAATCTTACTAGTAAATTTCATTTATCAACAACATAATCACAAGCAAAATTAATTTAAAGAGAGAATATTTGTTGGTAAACTTCTCCAACCGTTGGCATCTTTAATCTTTTAATTAGTTATCTCCTTAATCATATTAGTCTCTATAAAATATAGCTAGAAACTTGAATATGCATTAAGAGCTGAATTGAACTGTAAAGATATTTCATAGCATTGAATTTGGATTTAACATTAAGATTGGGGTTTGAGGAACAATAACATGTTACTAGAAGGAGTAGGTAGAGGTTCATTATTAGAGGTGAAGGTGGATATGGAAAGTTCAAGGTATTAGTTGTGCTTAGTGATTAAAAGATCGGGATTGTCGAGACCAATTATGGTATGTTCGTAGGACAATTTGACTTGATATGATAAGGCCTTCAAAGAAGAAGAGGACATACACAAGAAGCATGAAAAAGAAAGGAATTTATTAGTTAATCCTCAGTGGATTAACTTAAAATAAACTTTGCGGATTTTCTTATTAAAACTTAACTGTGGACTAACTAATTAATCTTGTGGATCTAAACAAAATTTACCTTTAAAGAACAAAAAATATAGGTACTGTGTATTATGTGATAAAAAGATTCAATTTTTGTTTTAAGAACATTTTGATAATTAGGAAGCTTATCTTTTTTTTAATAAAAGGAAAAGAAATGTTAGTCTATTCATTGAGAAATTTTCTAATTATTGGAACATGTTTTATAGCTAGTCCAAATTTAGCTTTCGTTGCATTTATTATTATATAGGAAACCTGATGTACCATATATGGACCCTGCTACTGTAAGAGTGACACTCCTTCAATAATTCAAGTAGTTTATCTTTGTAATTATTTGATTTTAACCCAAGAAAGAGATCCTTTTATAACTTTATTTTCTATTGGTTTTGTAGTTACTATATAGCAAACTATATCAAAGACATCAGTTTTGAATATCAAAAAGATCTATAAGAATTTATTAATAAATTGCATGTGCTTCTTAACAGAATTCTTCGATCTTACTTTTGTGTAGTGAATACGTAGTAATCTTTTGACCTAAATCTAAATTATATAATCAGGGTCATTTTTCTAATTTTTGAAATAACAGTTGCACGTGAGACCTGAATTAAATACGTTACTATTCCTATTACTTAGTAAATTCTTAAACATATATTTACCCTACTGACAAAAAGGTGGAATTAATTTGGTCCAATATCTTTGGACTTTGCTAAATTGTTTTCATTTTTACATCTCAAAAAGGATTAGTGTTTCCAATTCTTAAGTGTTTGGTGATCAAAAGCATAAATGCTTTTCTTTTATTACAAAAGTCATTTGTTCCTAAAATCTATAAGCTAAGCAAATGAATTTCATATAATATTTGTTAGTCTATATATTTCCTTTTACATATACCCAAAAAAACATAAAAACTTTTTACCTTTTCATATCAAAGCATTTGTTTTTTCAAAATAGCAATAAAATCATATTTTGAGAGATTCAAATGGACTTTACAAAATTAAGGAAAACCAGTTACTTGAAAGTTGAAAATTAGGGCAAACCAATTACTTGAAGTTAAGACTTCATCATCACTTACTTTGAAAATAGAAAATAAAAGCAAAAGTCAATTGACTGCATCTTACTCTGAAGCTTTGAGGATAAAAGGTTGCTGGCGATGAAGACTGCAATGGGAACTAGGGCTAACGTTCGCTTCCACCGACGAGCCTACAATGGGGACGGGGATGAGGAAAAATGGAGATGAGCCCGCAATGGGGATGACTTCAATGGGGGCAGGGATGACTGCAAATGGGAACGAACCTACAATGGGAACGACTGCAATGGGACCAATGACTGCGGCGACAACTATGGCTACTGACAATGTATTTTTTTGAGGAGGAATATTTTTTGATTGAATTTGGATTGGGGAATTGAAACATTTAGGGAATTTTTTTTAATGGGATTTCATAGAAATGGAGGGAAGAAAATAAATTTGGCGCCCTTGATTTCTAACAACGTGCACAACATCAGTGTTAGAGTAATTTACGGTCAAATTATAATTTCTATGGAAACTCACTCAAAAACATTGCACCCATATTCTAAAGAAATAATCTTTTCCTATAGTGTGGGTACTACCAACAGTAGTGCATATTTCCTTAACAAGAAGGGGGAACTTAAGGGAAGGGTTTACCATCCAAATACATCTCCTGCTCATTTTTAGTTACTTTCGAGCCAGTCGAAGCAATTATTCATAAGATTATTTTTCATTTTCAAAATCCCGTTTTAGAAATAGTACTATCATTATTCTTTTCCAAAAATCATTTGAAATTCCTTCCAAAAATACCAAAATTTAAATTCTCAAAAATTCCTTTATAAAGAGCGTTTTATATAAATATATAAAATCACTTATATACTAGAAATGCATAAGATTTTTTTATCTTAAATAAATTCCTTTAATCTTAAGCCAACATTATTATTTAGCAAATACCCCATAGTCAAATTGTGAAACTAAATTCATGAGGTGTTCGTACTTAAAATTTTAAATTAAACAACTAATCAATCAATGTTAATCACTAAGTGTTATCATTTCCTTAATCAGATAAATATTATTTAAAAAATATTTTTATTTTAAAAATATAATCCTAGGTAAAACTATTTCATTTACAAATTTTCTAAGTCAAAATAATTTCTATATATCATTAACTAATACAAGCTCGTATACAATACTCTCAAACTCATTCTAGTGTGTTACTAACCCTATCTCTAATGAGTTACTCATTCTAGGGTATTACTAATCATATCTCTGATGAGACTTTACCCCATCAAAGCCAAGGTTCTCACTTAACCTTGCGCTTTGATACCAAATGTAAGGACCCATTCCTTCGACCATCGTAAATTGACACTAATACATCCTCGGTATTCACGTGTCGTAAATCCAAGTGCCGAAGAGGCGGTTTCTCAAGGATAAGAAAGAAAATAAAGACCGAACATAATCTCACACAAATGGAATAACATATATTATTTCAATATATATATATATATATCTTTACAGTGGAAATTTGAAATACATTTATCAGAGTTAAACATGGACAGATATAAATATTTGTCCTTACAAATACGAAACAATATAGTACATAAGTGTGGTGAAAATGGATAACAATCTTCGTAAGAATCTTCTAACTCCATGCTCCAAGCTCTTCTAAATTTCTTCTAACCAAACTTGACTATTAGGTTGCCCAGAAAAATTAGGGCATCCAGAGTTTAAGGGAAAAGGAAAATAAACTCTGAGTCGGTCATGGGATTGGTGCGAGAAACTCAAAATATGAATTTTGAAAACAAAGGTATCTCATAAGATCATGACGGACATAAACATGTAACGAGTTTTTACCTTATGATAACCAAAACATTTGCTAAGTAAAAATTAGGGATACGATTTCTAGTGACATTCTTTTGAAAATACTTGTCAAATAAACATTTGAATCTTAGCCGAAATTGTTACATTGGTTAAATTTGACAACATAATTGGTTTACAATTAGGTCCGAAGAAACTTATTGGTGAATGGATTTCCATTTAATGGAAAATAAGGGGCTAACTTTCATATAGTACATCTCTAGAGGAATATACCGTGGATACACAAACAATCCTCCGTATCTGGCAAGACCGGTTTGTCCCTATTTGGCACTCAGACATGGCTTGGATAGAAACCGAATATGACATCACACCATTCATTACCGACCTATCCAAGAGCTCTCCTAGCATACAAAACATACCAAAAATACAAAGGGTTATCTAGAAAGGTGATGATCATGCCCTAATGGTTGTGAACCACATAGCCTTACGGCGTACCCGGTTTAAGCCATTACCAGGTGATGAGGTCTGAGGTAACGATTACCTTTTACATAACACATTACACTTTGAATGCCACATTGCCAATTCATAATCACACAACCGATTTTTACAAACATATGAGTCCTGAGCTCACGTCTCAAGAAAGGGAGTTAAGCTAAGAGAAGTTGCCTTCTCTGCTACCAAACATATGATAGTTCATAGAGATTAATTTATGTAATTAGAAATGCAACGTCAAACATTTGTCCATACAAGTTGTCCAGGAATAGGACAATCCAAAGGGCACTCTCCTACCACATATTAACGAGAATTACTCCTAGGATTAGTAGCGAGAAGTCCTTGCATCGATTATCTCAAATGAAGAACTACTGCCACATAATATGATATGGGGAACTTCCCTCGAGGGTCAGTGATAAGCAGCCCTACATTCCATCTTCCAAATCATTTCCATGTCTTCGCTTCAAAAACATAAATTGGTTCATAGTGGTTTCTGGATAAGAATTACTCAAATCTGATCTCGGTTCCTTCAAGCCAATCATCGATAAAAAGATGTTAGGTAAATAGGGAATTATTGTTTGATTGATTAATTTTTTATCAAATTATCTTCTAAAGGTATATATATTTAAAACATTTCTTTTCGGTATATACAGAATCAATAAACCTCTCTATGGAAAATTATTATTTAAATGTTAACAAATATTTCTTAATTCAAAAGCTAAAATTTTGGTTGAGTTGAAACCATGTTATTTAGGATGTTAATCCAAAACTAGTAAACATTAAGTGAGCGGAGTCTATAGAAATCATCTAATTCGACTCATTATCAATTCCTGTATTCAATGTACTATAGGTGGAATAATGATGAAATCACCTTTTAAATTCCATGAATAGTATGAGTTCCCTTTTCGGAATTTAACACCATGTATAAGAAGATTATCTCCATACCATCCGAGTTATTTATGTGTAGAAAATTATATCTTTTATACTTTATGAAATTTTGATCCAAGTAAATCAAATTTACCATCCCCTCCGTTGGGCCACTCCGGGTAGCTAGGGAGGGTAGGCAACTGGTTTTCCAAACCTAAGCATAGAGACTACCTCTCTGTCACCAATAAGGTGGTCAAGTTGTTTGATCGACTCTAAATCTTTTAACACGTTTAATTAACTTTGATTATTTATTTAATAACTTTTTAAATCCTTTAAATCACCTTAAAATACTTTATTATTCATTTAAAAACATTTACAAAAGATTTGGAAGTGAATTTTTGAGTTTAGAATTATTTTTTTAGAAGTTATAGAAAAGTGCCGCGAAAAGTACTACGAATGGTGCTTTTTAAGCTGTAATGATCAAAACAAGATTTTTATCATTTGAAAATTCATTTTTATAACTCCAATCACTTTTAAAACATTTTGAAAGATTTTTAGAATTTATTTCATATTTTTAAACAATTTCAAAATATCATTTTTTTAAAGAAATCCTTTTATGGATTTCGAACTGCAAAACCACGAATATTTCAAAAACATTTTTTATTCATATTTCAAAATCTACTTATCAAAATCTCAATTTTTTATTTTTTGGAAAGCTATGGATATAATAGTACAAAAAATTCTTATCTCGAAGAGTTCCGAGCTATATTCCATTATATATGTTCGTTTGACTTTTCCGGCGTGAAATCGCGAATTACCATTAGGCGACACGCCTATTTTTGACCCAATTTTAAATGTTCATTTAAACTTTTCCAAGTACTTTTAAATATTTATAAATATTTTTAAACCATATTAAACCATTTTTAAGGGGTTTAAACATTCCATATACACCATTTCAATCAATATAGGAAAGTGATTTCCTTTATGTTTATCGACATGTATTAATGTGACACTTATATATATATATATATATATATATATATATATGTATATATATATATATATATATTCAACAGCTATATTAAACATCCAAATTATCATATTAAAACATGATAAACAAGTATCATTAAAAATTGTATTCAAACATATATATCATCCAATAATATATATACATATAGTTTAGGAGTTTTATCACCTTCATTGGATACTAACCTTAGGAAAATTCACTATAGCTTCACTACGATTGCCTAAAATTCTACGGAATCGAACACCTTGACCTCGAATGGGCTTGGCCTACCCTAGGGTGCTTATGACTTAGATGATGGAAGGAAGAACGCTCAACCAAGGATGGAGAAGAGTGTGGTCGTGGGTTTGAGAGAGGTAGGGGAGGTGTTTGATGGTAGTTGTGAGGCGGATTTACTAACATATATATTATATAGTTTTAATTCTATTTTGCCAAATATTTTGCCATTATTTTGCTAAGTATTGAAGCCATTAGAATAGCTTGAAGAAGGCGGAAGGAGAGGTAGAAATTGGCTTAGGAATTTATGAAAGAGGATAGTGTATTTATAGGAAAATTTTAGATCAAAATTTCCTATCACCAAATTACATTTTTATCCTCAACCCACACCCCTCCTTTTACATCCAATACATGTCCTCCCACCACCATCACTTCGGCCCATATGGGTGTGTATGTGCATTTCCTTGCACATTGACTTATGCATTCTTAAGTGAGAAGGAAAAGAGAAATATCATGACATTTCTTATTTTTGCCATATATAAATTCAAATGCAGATGGTAACCTTTCTTATGTGTATATGACATGTATATATGCATATATATATATATATATATATATATATGTTATATATGTATACATGACATATAAATAAGGTTGCAACAATATTTGGATGACTTTTGTTCGTTAAATCGTTGAAAATCGGGAAACCGATTATCGATCACATTTTCATTTATATATATATATATATATATATATATATATATATATATATATATATATTTGCAAATAAAATTTGAAAATAAATTTCTAATCAATTAATTAGAATGATCGTGTTTGACTTATAAAATCATATAAATCAACATTAACAATTATTTACAATAATTGCTATTATACCGATAAAGTGATATCGATTTTCCCTTGTATTTGCAAATCAAATATATTTCTTTATAAAACTATTACAAATGATTTCTTAAGAGTTTATAACTATTTAAAATGAATTATCATCAATTTAAAATAATTATTTGAATAATTATAATCATTATTAAATCATTAAATCTCAGTTAAATCTAATAAATCAACTGTTAAATATAAGGGCATCACTGACGATGTAATAAACATATTTTATTTTCCCAAAAATAAAATAATTAATTTTATTTAATATTCTTTTTCAATTATAAAAATAAGTTTATGTATCCAGCTCTATCACGATGTTTTATGATTATAGAGCTGTTTATAGATAAAATGGTTTTCGGCCATTTTATCGATACATTTCCAAAGGAAATATTTTTGTGAACATTTTTCCAAATAAGTTCATTATTATTACTTATCACATAAAACTAGATTATTTATGAAAAATAATTTATAATTAAATATTTAAAATAATTTACATAACTTTAATTAAAGTGTTCGAAATTCAGGTCATTACGCTTTCCCTACTAAAAAAACTTAAATTGAATTAAAGCTAATATTCATAGTACCCAATCATTATCCCAATAATATTTTTTTTGTTTCCAACATCCCATGGCTTATATTACTAACTATGTACTAAGCCCTGATAATTATTAAGTAACTATATTTAAACACCAAAAATTACTAAAGGGTGATACTATTTATACCCCTCAAACACCTTCTCTCAACAATTTATCCTCTCATTCCATCAAATGCCCCATTCAAAATGGTCCAAGCTTACCTAACTAGTTGGCTACCAGGGAAAATTAGGGCACCCAAAGTTTAAGGGATAAGAAAAAAACTCCGAGTCAGTCATGAGACTGGTATGAGAAATTCAAAATACGCGTTTTGAAAATAAAAGGGTATCTCATAAGACCACGCCGTACATAAATACGGAACAGGTTTTTACCTTATGATAACCAAAACATTTTCTATGTAAAATTCATTTGATATTATTTTTAATGACAATCCTTTGAAAGAAATTACAAGTAAACTTATGGATCTTAGTTGAAATTGTTACATTATTAAATTCTAACATACTAGCTACAAAGTAGTTTCTACAATCAAGTCTGAAGGCACTTATTAGAGAATGGATTCCATACAATGGCAGGTAAGGGAGTACCTTCCATATAGTACACCTTTAGAGGGACGTATCGAGGGTCAACGTCTTCGAAACCTCTACACCTGCCAAGACCGACTTACCCACAGACCTGTCTGGTGGTGGATAGAATCGAATATGACATCACCCTAGTCATAACCAACCTATTTGGGATCCCGAAACAACATAACCATCATACTCGACATATGTCGAGTAATCTAGAAGGGACCACTGCTACTTTAGTTATTTAGGAGAAACCAGAATTATCAACAAGCAGTCCTTCCACCCCAAAGACCTCCAGTCTTTATCCTTCATTATCTTTATCAGGACTTTATTTTTCAAACGCATACATTGGTACGAAGTGATTTTCGGATAAGTATCACTCAAATCCAACCCCGATTCTTTAGAACCAATCATCGATAAAAAAATGTTTAGTAAATAGGGAAATATTCTTTGATTGATTAATTCTTCTCATCAAATATCTTCTGGAGATATATATTTTTAAAACATTCTTTCCAGTATATATGGAATCATTAAACCTCATTTATCAAATCCTTTGATTACTTCAGACCTTATTAAATTCCCAATCATTTCATTTAAATCTTAACAAAAATTTCTTAATTCAAAATCAAAATTTTGATTGAGTAAAACCATGTTATCAAGGATATTAATCCAAGACCAATAAAATCAAGTAAGCAGACTATATAGAAATCATCTAATTCTACTCAATCAATTTCCGTATTAAAAGTTCTATGGGTGGGCTAACGGCGAAATCACCTTTTAAATCCCACGAATAGTACGAGTTCCCTTTTCGGGCTTTAATACCAAGTATAGGAAGATTACCCCCATAAAATCCAAGTTATTTACTTTTAGGAAATTATATCCTTTATACTTTAGAAGCCCCAAGTAAATCAAATTTATTGTCCCATCCATCGGGCCAGTCCAAGTAGCTAAGGAGAGCAAGAAACTGGTTTTCCAAACCCAAGCCTAAACACTACCATATTGACAACCATAAGGCGGTCAAGTTATTTGGTCGACTCAAAAATCATTTAATATTTAACCATTCCATAAATCCTTTAAATCATATTTAAATTAATTTATTAATCATTTGAAAATATTTACAAAATATTTGGAAAAGAACGGTTGCGTTTAAAACTATATTTCAAAAGTTATAGAAAAGTGCTGCGGAAAAGTGCCGCGGAAAGTGCTTTTTAAGCTATATTGTTCAATACGGGTTTTTATCATTTGGAAATTCATTTTTACTACTCAAATCACTTTGAAAACATTTTAAAATATTTTTATAATTTATTTCATATTTGTAAACAATTTTAAAATATTATTTTAAAAAAATCCATTTATGGATTCCGAACTGCAAAACCGCGATTATTTTCAAAACGTGTTTTACTCATAATTTAAAATCTACTAAACCAAATATCAATCCTTTTCTTTTAGTTGAAAAATATGATCATAAGAGTTTGAAAAATTATTATTTCAAAGAAAGTCGACTCTGAATCCATCATATAAGTGGATTTAAACTATTATGGCGTGAAATCGGGAACTACCGTTACATGATGAGTCTATTTTTACCAATTTTCCATTTTCATTTCAACTTCGTCGAAACTCTTTTAAATTTTTATAAAACATTTCTAAGTCATTTTAAACCATTTTTTAAAGATGTCTAACTGTTCCATAATACCATTTTATTGGTAAAAGGAAAGTGATTTACTTTGTGATTCTCGACGTGTAATAAACGTGACTTGTTAATACAATTAAACAAAATACTAAACAATCAAACTTGATGATCGAAGCATATTAAACATCTATTTCAAACATCATATCATCATCAAAAATATAATATAAGTAAGAGTTTCTCACCTTGGGTTAAACGATTAACCTAAAAATAGCTATAGCTTCGCTAACTCGAAATCTAAGCTCACGATCGCTTGGGCTCTTGCCTTTGGAGGACTTGGCCTTGACTAGGGGGCTCATGGCCTTGGTTGTAGGGGAGGGAAGGCTCGGCTATGGTGGTGTGTGGTGGTGGTCGTGGGTAAAAGAATAAAGTGGAGTTTTGGTTGAGCTTTGAGGTGTTTTACACTATATATATGTACTATATAATTTTAGTTTTTTTAAAATGAATTTAGCCATTACTTCTTTTAGGATAGAAGCCATTAAAGTCTGAAAATAAAATTTCTTCTTTTGACCATATCTCACTAAAAAAGGATTCAAATTGAGTGCTTCTTTCTTGATATTGTTGTGAAAAGAATTCCCAAGAACTTTCCCTTTGGAAACTTTTTCAAATTCCGAGAGTAACTTGTCTAAAAATTAGTTGGAAGATAACCCATTTTCAGGTTATCTTGGATAGTTTAAGATGAGAAAAGTTTTACTTTTCTTACTAAAATTTTAGCTCTAGATGTTAAAAATAACCATTTTTTATTTGTTCAAATAAGATGCTTACTTTGTGGATGATATATCGTAGCTTCATTTGTTGGAATTTATGGTTGAGTTGTATGTATAAATGTATTGTTTTTGTATATTGTATGAAATGATGATTTGTAAGCTTGGAAATGAAACTAAAGGTTAGTAGAATGAAAGTTAGGATCTTGTTAGTGTATGTTGTGATGACACATTTATGTGATGTGTTCGTGCTTGAATTCCTATATGTTAAAGAACTTAAAGTTTAAATTATTTGAATGGCGATATCGAAATCCTCTGTATAAGTGGTTTCTTTTCTTACTTTAAATTGCTAGAAAGTTTTATAAAAATTTTGAACCCCACTCTTAGTTTTCAAACGTTATTCATAAGTTATAAAGGCAAGTATAAAAATTAAAGATAGAGTTTTGAAAGCTATTTAGAGTGTAAACAAGATTTAAAATTTCAAGTCGTATAGAGATAGTCGCTATAAATGTAGTTCGTGAAAAACAAATTTTTTTTGAATTAAAATGTTTTAACTTAAGTATCTTTTTGGATAGTGTTTTCAAACATATTTTAAGTATTTAAAAATAAATATTATTTATTTATTCATTTTCATAATGATTATTAATTAAGTAATTAAATAAGGTAATTAGTACTTAATCAATAATTAAGTTAGGATAATTAGTACTTAATTATTTTTAAGTAAATTATAACGTATTGATTAATAAAAGGCAAATTATTAATTAATTAATTAATAATTAACAATTATTTAATTAAGATCAATTAAATTATTTATTTAAGAAAGGATTTAATTATTAATTTATTTCTAATCAAGTTAATTTTAAGTTAAGATTTAATTAAAAACTTAATTGTGACTTAATTATTTTAAATTAAGGTTTAATTTACTTATTTAATTTTTAGTTAAGGACTATTTAATTAATTAATTGAGATTAATTGATATTTAATTATTATTTAAAAGTTATATTATTATTTAATAATTAATTAAAGATGAATCAGGAGTTTAATTATTTATTTAAAGTTAATTATTGTTTAAAAGGTTCAATTATTTTTAAATAAAAGTTTTAAATGTTATTTAATTATTAAATAAAGTTTGAAAATCACTTTTTTTAAAAGATGGGATTTGTTTTTAAAAGAAATTTTCCTTTAAAGAATATTCATATCCAAGGGATCTTTTTGTCGATCATACTTAAGTAACCCCAATTGAGTGTGAAGCCCAATGATATTTGTTTGGTAGAACAAATCATAGTTATGTCATAATTTACCAAGTAGGTCATGTGTCGATATATTTTGGGCAGAATATAAACCCATTCTGCTATTATATTAATTTGGACATGTGTTTAGTAGAGCAAATCCCCGTCTTCTATTATAGTAACTTGGAACTTTGCCTATTTTTGATTGGTTGTTATGTGTTGTTTCTTTTTGCATATCTGATTGTTATTTAAATACCAATATTATAACTTGGATAAGTTAACTCAATTAAACGAACCATTGTGGTCACTAAGCCTCCTTCTGATTTATTTGAAGTCAAATATTTCATTTTTCATTTTTGATAATGGTTTAAAGTTTATTACGTTTTAAAATATTTAAAGGATAATTAATCAATTATTTTATTAAATATGTTTGGGTTATTTGATACTATTTGAATGATTATTTAAAATCACTATTTTCTAGTGTAGTTTAAAGATGAATTAATGAAGAATGTTTAGATAATAACTTGTTTATTTCAAGGTGTTTTGAATAATTGATTTTATTAAAGGAACCAAATTGATTAAGTGTATTAAAAAGTATTGTTTTAATTAAGAATAATTTATAAAAGAGTTTTTATAAATGATTTGGATATTTATAAAAGAGTTTTTATAAATGGTTATGGATATTTATAAAAGAAATTCTATAAAACAATTTTGGAGATCTATAAAAAGTTATATAAATGGTTTTGATATTTATAAAAGAGTTTTGTAAATTAATTTAAAAGTTTTGTAAGTGGGTTTGGAATTTAAATAAAGGAGATTTCATAAAAAAAGAGGTTTGTTAAAAGAATTTATTGAAGGAAATTTATAAAAGAATTTGAGATTTGATTTCCTTTAACCGACCTTCTTAATTCTGGTGGTATGGACATTCGTTCCACACTTAACACCGAAGGAATATTGTTTAAGGTTATTTTTATCTCCAATTTAAATAAAATTTTATTTTGATCCTTTGATATGATTTGTAGATGAGAAACCTTTCATAAATGGTTTGTGACTATACTTATGTCTGTGAGATAAGTACATGGATGTTTTTGATAAACACTTTTGAAAGGATATTTTAATAAATGAAAGAATTTTTTTAAGGCTTAGTGGTTGCTATGGGTAATTAAATCTTTGAATTATTGTTCTTTTATTTATTTGATAGTTAAATGATCAACTATCAAATCTTGACCTATTTTGACTTAGAAAGTATAATTCTATATTTGATTTCTCCAACGAGGACTCGAATACTTGTTACATACTTCCAAAGAACTAAAATTTAGTTAGCCTGAAATTATCGCTTAATTTGGAGACACTGGTTTTTGGATCTATCTGAATCACTCCAAACTAATAACGCTCGTGATGAAGTATGATATGGAGCTATACCATTCTTGAGGGTGATTTCAAAATGAAGATGGTAAATTCTGAATGTTTGTTTGATCCCGGAGCAACTTGTATGGATGAATGCTAGCATTGCATCTCTACTTGGAGGGCAGTGTTAACATTCCAAGATGGTACGTTAGTAGACTCGATAAAAGTATAGCCTCAAGCCTCACGACTTGGAAGAATGGCTAAAACAGGGTATGCAGCAGAGCCGTGTGGTTAGCAACCATTAGGAGTCATCATCCCATTCTATATTGTCCCTTAGAGTTGTTTTGTACGCAGGCATCGAGGGGCAAAGTAAAGCAGCCTCAGTGTAAAAGGGGTGAGGTAATCGTGCTTATCATTTTAAAGGGCCAGGCCAGCTTTGTGTAGCAGAGGGGCAGATGTGTCTGCAGCCCTCAAGTACATTTTCTAGAGGTGTATCATTGGAAGGTAGTCCCTTACCTTGCCATTGTTGGTACCCATTCTCCAATACAAACCTTTACGGATTTAGATGTGCTCAAATATGTTGAAATGTGAAATGCAAGCATTTCAGCTATATTTGTATTTATTTTAAACCTAGACATTATGATAATATCATTGGATTTTATTACAATAAAATGTTTTAGTTATTATAAGGTAGAAACATGTCCGTGTTTATGTGCGGCGTGGACTTATGAGATATTTTTATTTTGAAAGATTTTTCAAAAATAGTAATCCATATGATCTGTTTTGAGCTTTTCTCGCGTTGGTTTTACTAGACTAACCAAGGCGTTGTTTTCCTATAACGCTCGGGTTAGCCCGAGCATATTTTCCAGATTAAGCTGGGATCCTTTGGAGCTTTCAGAAGACAAGCTGGATTCTTTAAGACATATTCACCTATCTTATATTCTTCCGCTATTTAGTTATTCTTAATGACTGTTTGTTGTATTTATCAAAAATTGTTAGGACATGCTGCTATAACTATCCAGGCTGTCATGGGTTAATGTACTCTGACGTTGTGTGTAATAAAGATGGTTTCTTTTTGTAAATACTTGTTCATATTATATATTACTCTTCACCTTTTGTGATATTCTGTTCTGCTTTTTTCTTTCTTTCACCCCAAATGACCTATCTTTCGAACACTTTAATGATCGGTACATAAATACCAAGGATGTATTAAATGTCGTCTTTTGGTGTAAGAAAGATATATCTTTACACTTTCTCTCTTTAAATAGCAGAACCAAAATTTCTCCATTTAGTTTTTTCACAGTCGGTCTTTTTTCATCATCTAATGTTTCATCAATGTATTTGAATCCCATTAATTTGGTTGTGTGGAACCTATTATTGACTTTAATTGTAAGAATATTTCTTTTCTTTTTTTAGTTGTGTAACTTAACTAAGATAATCATGGTAAGGAATAATTTGCAGCTATAATTTGGTGCTATGGTAGAACATAGTAAAAAATCTTTATCGCATTCAATCAAAAATAACCAATCACTATTACATTTTTTTGGTTTCTATAAGAAAGAAAAAAAGAACAAAAAAACCAATTATAATGGAAAATACATGATATAATCAAATATTATTAATAATAATTATCCTTTCTCAAGAAAATTAACAAGATTACAAAAATAATGATCACATGCATATTCTTAATATAACAAAAATCATCAATTTCTAATTTGAATTGATAGAATATATTTACTTACATTATTCATATCATTTTCTTCCGTTGTTAATATCTTATAAGATCGAAAGTAATTCTGTTCGTATATTGGATTTCAATTTAATTGTACGTTGCTAGGTTACACATAATCAGTTGCATTTATTTTTTAATCCTCTTATAGGTTTAACTTGGATTTTCAAAGTTGATTTCAGGATTTACTTTTATTAAATGTTTAAGTAGTGTTAGTAATTGCTTTGGTGGGTGTAAATAGTACCACCATTACTTATCTACACATTTTTTTTCAAAGTTAATAATTGTGCTTCTTTTACATTATATCAGTAATGACTATCATTTTGAATCCATTAAATTAGAATACAATATGTAAAAAAAAATGAAGACAATTATAACAATTTTAATTATGAAATAACTGTAAGCTTGAAATAGAATATAATAAAAAGAGGTAATATTTTGTTCCCATTTTTTTGCTTTTTGAAAAAAAAAATTCTGACAGTTAAATCAAATTAATGATTCTTGAGCTCTTAAGGTAAGGATTGATATGAAATAAAAGATATAAAAATTTACTCAAAAATATGAAGTTAGATTTGTTATGATGGATTCTGATTAGGAATCGTTTGAAAATAATAATGATAAAGAACACGTAAGCATAAGTAATTTTATTGAAAGATAAGGGCGTTATATTATTTTTGTTAAGTAAAGCAAAAGTTGTTTGAAATTGATTTGTTAAAGTATTTTTCATATTTGAATACAATTTGTCAAGGCAAATTATATTCATACATTAAAAGTCATTATCAAATAAACACCATGGTTTCTCTAAGTAAATGTATACTAATTACATTTCTTTCTATTTGCATTTATAGTCGTTCTCTTATTACTTACCCAATTAAAATATTAATCTTAATGATATTTGATTGAACCTATATATTTGGTGTAAAAGTTAATTAATTTCTTTATCATGAAACTTAAAATATTGATTAAGACAACTTTCATAACTAATTGCACTAACTTAAAAGCATTCAACCTTTTCTTCTAAACTTAGATATGATTTTGTTGATATTAATAATATTTTACTAAAATTAAAAAAATTACAATATTAGTGCCAAAAGTTAAAGTTCATATTATTAGATTTTAATCTAATTTAGTGTAGAAATTTCTAGTTTGTGTAAATGAGTTTATGTTTTAAAGAAATGAGATAATAAAAATGAAAATAAGGTTTGCAAAAGGAATGATGTGTATACTAGGTAATTTTTGGTGTGTACTAGTTTATTTTATGTGGAAATTTAGTTTGCCCCTTGTTTTTAGATTTGATATGTGAAAATCCCTTCACCAAGACATGTGTTTAGTTACATCCCTATTTTAAATTTGGCAAAAAGTATCACTTTAGTAGGATTAAATCAGAACTTTAAACGTATGTTTCTATGTTCAAGCAAATCGTTTGACTTTTTTCTAAAAAAATGGAAATATTTGCAGAGACCTTTACAAATATTTGCAGAGTTCTCTACGAACATTTGCAGTCTTTGAATTTTAAAAATTTATAGATTTCCCTATAAATATTTGCATAATACTACAAAGTTCCCTGCAAGTATTTATCGAGTTTTATGCATATATCATAAAACTTGAAAATATGGGGTTTTTTGATAATAAGTTTTTTTAGAAAGGGGTGCTGTGTATTTTAAACTTGAAGAGGGTGTTTCTACAAAAGTTCCTTTATTTTATTTTTCGGTGTACATCAAGTGATTGTTGGTGCATTACATAATCTAGCCATTTCCAGGATAGCAATTTTTATTTAAACAAAAAAATTACCGAGTCCCCCGTTTAAGTTTTTAATTTTTTTTCAACAAAATTTCCCTTGTTAGATTTACATACCCATTTGTCTTCTCTCTCTAGTCCTTATCATATTCTACTTTAAATCTCATAACCGTTAAACCCTTTTACTCCAAATTCTAGCAAAATTAGTTAACAATAATAATGCGAATCAACATGAATCGGAGTTGGTAAACTTATATTTTAACATTTTTTTGAATTTTTCTAAGTTTGAAAGTGCCCAGGCCTGGTAAATCGATTAGTGATTGATGGTATAATCAAATAGTGACAAGGTGTGGTTTGTACACCAACCACACATGGTCAAAACATGGCTAGCTTTGTTACTTTGAATTGTTATTGTGCGACAACTCTCTCTGAAACGGGCCTAAATTTCGACATGTAAAAGCCCATTGAACCTTAGGTCCGCTCCGGAGCGGGCTGTTGATTGGTATAATTGATTAACAACATGATATCTATCTATTTATACTTTCAGAATCTCACAACGGTAGAAATAAAATATAATCCTAAAACCAACTACCCATCTCATAAAATCAAGTCATAAGAGTACAATGACATAACCATCATAAAACATGTCTGAAACAAATCTGGGTACATCAAAATTGCAGAAATAAATAATTAGATAAGATAACTCCATGTCAGGCCTCCTTCATTTCTGTGTATACATCACTGTACCTAACCTATAGGTAGTAATGAGGAGGGAGTCAGAACAACTATGTTTGGTGTCTCAAGTCTGTAATAATAGTATATGTGCAGTAAACCTTCGGATAAGTGTTATGTCTTACGTACTTATTATGCCTTTCCAAGCATAACTTCAATTACAGAGTATAACCCTAAAAATCGATCCTCATGATTATAAGAGAGAATATAGCACAACTATGGAGTATGTTGGGTTCTAACAACACATCTCCCGTCCAATCACATCTTAACAATGAGAGAGAAAGTACCCAAGTTTCTTACTGACCTCTTTGTTAGGAATATGCAGACCCCTCCAGCCATTTAATACTTGAACCCAAGGTGAACCTCTTCAAATGCTTACTAACTGTTATCATAGAAAATCACTTTTAAGACACTTAATACTTCTTTAAATAGAGAAGAGGTGGACCTTCCAGCCATTTAAGACCTCAACCCCAAAGTGGACCTCTCTTAATAGATTCTAATTAATGCCCCTGAATGGTAATCTGACCATTTATACTTCTTAATAGGAAAAGGCATATACTAACATAACTATTTAATACCTCAACCCGAAGCTTCATGGGATTACACCTTCTTATGACCCGTAACCTAACCGTGACGTCTCACATTAGTCCGATTATTTATAGATGCTAATAACCAGATTAGCTAGGCAGACTTATCCTCCAAACTGGGACTAACCTCGTGTCCACTAAGTTATTTATTGTAGGCAGTGTCCTACATCTATCCCAAAATCACACTACCGGTAGCTAGATTAGCTAATAGACTTATGTATGCTTTCTACTGACCTCGTATCCCTATAACTTAGCCATAATTTTCACTCTCAAATATTCAACACAATCTATGCTAACATATATGTATAATACACATGCACTCCCCTCACCTGTATGTTCGCATTGAGACCTTATAAAGGAAACTCCTTATTCTTCTTTATTTGTAAATTAATTTCCATAATTATCGTTAACTCATTTTCATTCGATTGATTATTAATGACTAACTTCCATTATGTCTTAATTATTATATACGTTATAGGTTTATAATTGTAATTGTAGATTTTGACGTTTAAGGGAATATATATATAGCCTAATATCAAATTACACCAATTAATTTATGCCTAGTATTAAATTATTATCTTCGTCCATTATCAATTTGGGAAATTATGTTGTTTTCGCATCAATCACTACAATTCTAATACAAGTCTCAAATCAACTGCACAATCATATTAGATCCAATATCAACAATAATTTAACTACACAATTAGACTTTTTGGCATGTGTATATAAAGATGGAATCCAGGCATATAATTTATTTTATGTCAATACCATAGGACTATGCATCTTTTCCAAAGAGAAAATTCATAATATAAATCCTTCATAATCCATCTAATCATTTAAACATATGGTGTTGAAATGACAAGTTACACTTATTTTAATTGTCGAATTAGGTCGTGCAAACTACAAAAAAGAGGAAATAGCCTCTTTTTCCCTCTTTGCATGCCTATTTCTAATTACTTATTATTCCTTGTCATTACAATAGCAACGTTAACAAGTGAAATCAAGATAGAATACAAAATGTTTATATCATAAATACTAATAATTCAATCCTATTATATTAAAATAAAATAAACAAGAGTCCAAGCAGTTCAAAGTTTACAATTTATGAGGAGATTTTGGAGTTTTAGGCAATGATTTTCGTATACAAAATTCCCCAAAGCACAATACAAACTCAAAATAAACTATGCAAAGTATTATTATGAAAAAGGTAAAATTTCCACTCACTGGTGATTTGCAATGACCCACGTTGAATTTTCCCCAAGTGTTAGCCTTATGCCTTCCTTAAATTATCTTCTAATTATTTTATAATTGATTTACATATAGATATTAGATTAAAATCATAGAATTAGAGAATAGATTTATACGAATATACAAAGTATATTACATTTTCCTTGGGTTGTTGCTCTAAACTCTTCTCCTAAATGTGTTCTTATATTATTGATTTTGAGTTTAAGAAATTTTGGGTGGAGGAAGAGAATTGATATAGTCTTATTACTAGCTTTAGATTTTTGTGAAAGGAATGAGGAGACTAGCCTCTTATTTACAGGAGCTTGAATACGTTGGAAACGTCCGATTGTAATCTTTATTTATTTCAAATCTAAACTGTTTAGGGCCTAGGAAAACCCTAGCAGCCACTTGACCAGTCCTTCTCGGTCGATCAATTTTTGACCATGGGGTTAATAATGGTAATAAATGTTAACGTTCATTTTATTTCCTTTCCTTCTCTCAACATGTTACTTACCGCTTAAGTTAACGTTTACTTAAAGCTTAAGTTTTATATTTATCATCTACTTAAATATAAAGCTTAATAATATTTATTTTCTTAATATATTTTGAATTATTTCAGATTCGAAAATTTCAAACATTGATAAGTTCTTTGTTTGAATTCTGATCGTGAAGCTCTACATATGAAATTTGCTCAAAAAAATCTCCACAAACACAATGATGCAAGTTTCATGGTTAAATTCTAAAATTTGTAAAATTTTCATTTTTAGACTTATTATTAATTCATTTTTAGACTTATTATTAATTTATTAATTTCTTTTATTTCTTTTCTATTAATTTTACGAGGTTTTACATACTATATGGAATAGTGCGCATTCACGTACACTAAGTACCGACTATGTTGTTGAACAAACAACTACTCACAACTTGTCTTATTGGATATGGGCCAGATACAGTAGGATAAATGGGTAAATTTCAAAAAGTTTATTCCATTTTAGATCTTATAGAGCCTGTGAAGTCCAAATTTATATAGATTCGATCTAAATCTATTTTAAATAAAATCAATATTTTATTTTATTTGTAAATAACATTTTATTTTATTGTTATATTTATAGTATATAATATAACATGCATATCATATACATATGTATGTGTACGTGCACGTGCAACATAAACAGTGTACATAGCTTAACATTCCCATGTATAATTACTAGCATTTACATCGCAACGAACATATTAGCCCCTTCATATATATACGTGGTGTCTAATATATATGTATGTATAGTTTTAAGTACATATATATAGTTTTAAACAATATAAAATAATATTTGTAACATACAAATGTATGTGTGTGTATATACATGTATGTATGTAGTACGTTTGTATATATCTATATATAATGTGCTAGGATCAATAGCCCATTTATTTTGAACCATTTTGCAGCCCTTTGATATCATCCATAAGTTTCAATTCAAATATTTGCAAATGGTGCTAAATATAGGGGGATATTGATCCTAGCTCATATATAATTGACATTATAATATATAGTGATTATAAATATTAATGTAAATAGCTTTGTCTTTAACTTCATAATTAAAATTCAATTCTAAATTTTGGATCTAGATCTATATAATAAAATATCTAGAGATTTCAAACTCAAATCATTATATTAATTTTAAATAAACATATATGTTACATATAATTCGAAAATATTAATTTTTTTAAGTTGCGGATATACATATTCTTTTATATATGTATATTAAATTAATAGTTTGAAGATATTGACACACACATAACAATTATATATTTATAAATATATTTTGATTTGAATAAATGATTAAATACATACATATATTAACATATATTCAGCCTTAGTAATATCAATCAAAATATATTTTTTGAGGGTTATGGTTTTTTTAAGAATAGTTTTCTATTTTAAGGTTTCCATATAGAAATTCTAATAATTTTTTTTCAAAAGCAATTTAAACGTATACATAATTTTCGTTAAATATTTATAAGTATATTTCTAATACCCATACTCTCTTTACATACATACATACATACATACATATATATCCGTGTGTGTGCATGTTTTGAAAATATAAATATATATTATAAAAATATGTTAGTATTTTAAAATCTGTTTTGTCTTGAAAATCATTTTAAAATATTATTAGCATTCGAAAAATTAATTATTTTAAACTATTATAGTCATGACCTATATGTTGATATATATATATATATATATATAATTTATTTTTAATAATACATATATATTTTTTCATCTGATGTAGACATCATAGACATACGTGGATTCGTGATAATTCATATACTATCTAAAGCATATAGATGACATAAGGACAATTACATACACACACACACACATATTTACACACACAAGAGATTTACCTTCACCAAAGCCTAGTTGTGACACGTTAAATCAAAGAACTTCTTGAATCAATATCCAAACTTCCAGAATTAGCTACTACACTGAGAACAACCACTGATCCACTATTTGTATTTAATTTGTGTTTTATTTTGCTTATAACTATGGAGGATACTGGAGGGAGAGGTTGGCCAAAATATGATAGTGGAGGCAAAAATTTGGAAATGGAAAAAATAGGGTTTGAGGTATTTAAATAGCGGAGATATAGAGGAGCAAAAAGTGGATCCAGATCCACATTTTCCACTTACTATTTCAGATGTTTGGAGTTAATATTCAACTCCAACTGTCTCCCCATGGCTAGCGATACGTGCTCATATTTGGGCCTCTAAATAGCTTTAAGCTCCATAAAATGAATATGCATTTAAATCTAATTTAGACGCAAATCAATATCGTACATCGATGTGCATGTGTATAACTTTTACATATGCACTATTTTAATACTGATCAACACAAGACAAATAAAATTTTATAATTAATATTTCATTGATATTAATTAATTTAGTTAATTTATGGAAAATATAATTAATTAAATTAGGTGGTGGTAGAAATGTCCAATGATTCGGTTGTGCGACTCTTAAGTGCAAATTTGATCAACAGTTAATATCGAACAATTTAAATATTAACCTTCACACATTGCCTTAGCTATTGGTGTTATATTATGGCCAAATTTACCGCTTAAATAACTTCGAAAAAAATCTATTTTTTCTTATTTAAGCATTACCCAATAGTGAAAATTATTTACACCATTTCTTTTTGTCAAAACTATATCACATTAGGACATACATAATTTTGTAATGGTCAAAATTCCAATATCATCCTTATTCAATTTAATATTTTACTTTATAGTCTAAACATAAAGTTCTTGGTTCAATAATAACCATTACTATTAAATGAACTACTATGGTTGGAGATTTTGAATTTAAATTGACTTAAGTTGACTGTGATACTAGTCTCATATAACTAAGGAGACGGATCATTTATGGAATAATGTTTCACTTCCAATACTTCCACTTGACCAAACTATAGTTGTTCGGTGGTTGATGTAATACCCCTAAAACAAACAATGATTAACTAAAAATAATTTTCAAATAATTAACAAGGCTCAAAAAGGAATTTGGGCAAATTCAAAATTTGACCATGAAACTTGCACCATTGCATTCGTGAAGATTTTCTGAGCAAATTCCATATATAAAGTTTCATGATTGGAGTTCAAATGAAGAAGTTATTAGCGTTTGAAATTTTCAGATAGAAAATAAAAGGGAATTTAGGAGATAAATTGTAACATCCCCTATCTTGAGGTCCGAAGCTAACCGCAATAAATGCTGCAGTCATCCATAGTATTAACTTTCGGTGGAAGATACGGTAATGTTAATAGTATCCATAATATCATAGTCACATGAATATGAAATAAAATCATCATAGATTTCAAAATCAAAATTTCTAATTACATTTCAAATCCATATTTCATATTCAGTTACATAATTGCAAAACTATTCCCAGGTTTGGGTCAAATATAATTATTACACAATACGCCAAGAGCGACGTATGAAGATGCCATGATCAGAGTACTAGATAAACATGTCTGACATAAATACATCACAGCAAAAATAAAAATAAATAGCTCCTACATAGCTAACTTTGCGTCCTACACGTCTTCGCAAGCTTATTCGTCCAACCTACTAAACCTGAAAAACCTTAACTCTCAATCTACCCCAATTAAATTTTTAGCACCCGAGAGTTTAAGGGGAAAACGTAAACTTTGAGTCAGACATTAAGCCTCGTGTGAATATTACTATTGCATCTCGATTTACTGATATTAAGTGAGACCGCTCCGCCTATCAGAACGGGTTTCCCCTCACTAATATCCTTTTAAAAGCATATCTTTTGCAAATCAAAATCCTACAATCAAGATGATTATAACAATTATAGCAAGTACATATATGCAAAATAATCAGGAAATCAAGGGATCGTTGGAGAATACCGGAAACAATCAGTTATCTTACTTCTGTTAGACACAATACCAGGCTGACTGCCCTTAGCCTTCTTCTTCTAGGGTCAACTGTTCCTAATGGTTTTGCGGATTTAGAATACCCTATCTTTACTCTGTATATTCCCTTCTGTGTGTAACCTCATTATAGTCTCACCCGTGACAAAGCCCTACACTGGAATTTTGGACTTATCTTAGCTAGGGGCTAATAGCTAAAGTATAAGGCGCGACCCTACACCACTCCCATCTAGTGTTCCTAGTATCTGAGTCATAAACGTAAGATTAACTACCCCATCCATGTTTCATTTCCTGTCTTAGGGTTACCTACCCTGTTAAAATTTCATTACCTTGTAAATAGTCTTTACAAATTATTTACCCCTGAATTCATACCTTTGTAAAACAAGGAAATCATGTACTTTACTTTACTCAAAACACTTATGCCATGGTATTTACTTTACGCACAAAAAAATGTTAATGAAAATTTATCAATGGGATAATATGTCCTTTCAAAGTAAGATAGAACCCTTTTTAACTTTAAAGATTTTAGGCTATGAAACCAAGGTAAAACCTTCGAAACCCTTACTTAAAAACAGTAAACAATGCCTTTTGAAATCATTGAGAACAATCCTTTCGAAAGATTTACTAAAACCATAGACATCCTTCTTAAAGCCATTTAAACTTGTCTTTTGAAATCATTGAAAACCCTCTATTCAAATACTCAAAATAAACCTTTCAAAAACATTGGTGATCTCCCCTTCAAAACACATATTATATACCATTCTAAAGCATTGGGTTCAAGTGAAAGAATCATGGAAACATTGCTTTGAAACCTTTAATAATTATTCCTTTCAAAACCATTGAGTTTAACCTTTAATATAACTTAGGGTCCTAAAGAACTTGGGCGAAAGCATTACTTTCGAAAGCATTTATTCCAACTTAATGAAAGAGGATAATTTTGAATCCAACCCTTTCAAACCCATCACCTCCGAAACCATTTTAAAGACAACTACAAGACCCTTTTGAAAGCATTGAGAAGGCTGCTTAAAAGTAAGAAGGTAAAAGCCCTTTCGAAACCATTATTTTAAGTCTGTGTGGAAAAGCGGGGTCAACTAGTTCGAAAGGTAGAATGCGGCAAATTGGGTTTCGAATAGGTTCGAAGTGGATATCCTTTCGAAAGCTACTTTTAAAATAAAAGGCGGCAACTCTTTCGAAAGGTCTTTTCTAAAACAAAGGCAAGTTGATCAAGTCAAAAGCTAATATAGTTGGCTAAAACCCCTTCGATAGAATCATTTATAAACAAAAATAGTTCAAAGTTAATAAAAATAGCTTTTACCTATTCGAAAAGCAAGGTTTCAATATTGTACCTTCTGTCTTTCTCCAATGCACTATGAATCAATTTCTTAGTACCATGTGCATTGGTTTCTAATATTTTCTCTAGCGGAGGTATGGTGTCGAAGGCACTAGATGGAAGTGGCGAAGCAGTAAATCTAAGTAAATCTAAAATTTAGCCATTACAGGAAATTCTTTACACCTATTTGCCTTATTTGTCAATATGTAAATGGTTTCCAATTCTTTTTCAAAAATCTTTTTCTAAAAGTGTTGTTGAATTTAGAAATTATCAATTTAGAATGTCTTAACAAATAAGCCATTCTCCTTGAATAAACATATAAAACATTTATGTCTCTTAGCTTAAATAATTTTATTATCATAGTAAAATACTTGGAAAAATTCCCCAAAAATTACCATAATTCACTTCAAATATGTTTCCTAACATATTTATTTTTCAGACCCAAAAGCAATAAATAATTGTCGTAATTTATTTAAACCCAATATTAGCTATTTTATTTCATAGAAAATTCATAATAAACCCACAATTCCTTAGAAAATTGTGAAACTTGAAACTCACTTCTAAAATAATATTTTCGACCATATATCAAAAACCCAAGTCATTTTGATGTCATTTAATAGGTTTTCCAATCTAAACTTATCGTAAAATATATAAGAAACACCATAAATCATCAACAAGCATATATCCTTTCAAACAAACATAGCATGGAATATTATTTGCAAAATTTATTCGGGTCAAACCTTGAAACCAAAGTTATCAACAAAAGTGAGTAGTAAATTAAATTATTCACCTTAGCTTGATGTTAAGAAGGTTGAGATTTTCTCTTTGCTTAATTTCTTCAAGCTTTCTACTTAATTTCTAGCTTATCTTCTTTTGATTCTTCTTAGTGGTGGCCAGCCGAGTTATAAGTGTTTTGGTTTTGTTCAGGAATATTGAAATGAATAAGAAATGAAGTAAAAAGGTTTAGGCTATAAGAATGAAGACTATTCCTATTTTCCCTTATCATATTCCTCTTACTTACTTCTTTTTAATTTTCTTTTGTTTATTCATTTATTAAGGCTTGACCCTCCTTATTGATTGACAATTCTCAATCCCTTAACCATCTAATTATTTCATTTAATGTATCTAATTAAATGTCCTAAATAATGTTAGCCAAAATTAGGGTCATTACAGACTCCCCTCTTAAAGAATTTCGTCCTCAAATTACGGTAAGGTAGTTATAACAATTAAACATAAAGTTAAATCATACCATGGAACAAGTCAGGATAAGTATCTCTAATGTTGATCTCAGTTTCCCAAGTAGAGTCTTTTTCGTCGTTACTCCACTGGATTTTAACTAATCTGACTGTCTTGTCCCTTAGTTTTTTTCATCTTTTATAACTGTGCGAACTGGTTTTCTAACTACGGTTCCACTACTAGATCAACTAATGCAGTCAGTGCAATAGTAGTTTTTGGGTCTCAAATACACTTTCTTAAATGAGAAATATGAAAAACATTATGGACTCCTATCAAATTATTTGGAAACTTTACTCTGTACGCAAATTTCCCAATCCTTTCTATAATAGGAAATGCTCCAACGAATTTTGGTGCTAGTTTTCTTGGTTTTCCAAATCAAATTACACCTTTCGTTGGTCATATCTTAATGAAAAGATGACCTCCAACTGAGAATTCTAAGCTTTCCATCTTTTATCAGCATAACTCTTCTACCTAGACTGAGCTTCCTTCATTCTAGCTCGAATTAACTCGATCATTTCTGCAGCTTCTCTAATCAAATCCTGACCAAGAACTAACCTATCCCCAGTGTTAACCAACAAACGGGAGATTTGCATGGCCTTCCATACAAAGCTTCAAACGGTGTCATTCCTATACTAGTCTGATAACTGTTATACAAAAACTCGACTAAGTGTATGCGTCTTCCCATGATCCTCCGAAGTCTAACACACAAGCTCTTAACAAATCTTCTAAGACTTTGTTAACTCTTTCCGTTTGTCCATCCGTCTATGGATGGTAAGGGTATTCATCTTAAGCTTGGTACCTAAAGTCTCCTGTAGACTCTTCAAAACTCGCTAGTGAATAATGTATCTCTATCACTTACTATACTACTAAGAATTCCATGCAGTCTAACTATATTATTCAGGAACAACTTAGCTAAAACAAGTGCCGTCCTAGTTGATTTAACTGAAATGAGATGGGCGCTCTTAGTTAACATGTCCACTATAACCCATATACTTTCGTTTCCTCTATTCGACCTTGGCAACCCGTCAATGAAATCCATTGAGATAGAATGTCATTTCTAAACTGGAACATCCAAAGGCTGAAGTAACCCACTTAGTTTTTGATGTTCGTCTTTTGCCTGTTAACAATTCAAACATTGCTTCACCTATAAGCCTACATCTCTCTTCATGCCTTCCCAAAAGAAACTCCTTGTCATATCTTGATACATCTTATTTCCTCTAGGATGAATGGTGAAATTTGAACAAGCATTCTCCAAGAACTTCCTTTCTAATGTTTCCCACATTCGAAACACACAATCTTCTTTCTTCCTCAACCACCCATTCTAGTCAAGATTA
Organism: Allium cepa; assembly: GCA_030765085.1. Classification (NCBI taxonomy): domain Eukaryota; kingdom Viridiplantae; phylum Streptophyta; class Magnoliopsida; order Asparagales; family Amaryllidaceae; genus Allium; species Allium cepa. The sequence goes on along the minus strand of CM060938.1, from coordinate 440,378,852 downwards.
AAATCTTTTATGTCATTGCTCTTTGTTCCATTCTATAGTTTTCTGATCTGTTTATCTAATAATGGATCCTCCCCTTTCTTAGAAGTAATCCTTTCGATCAACACCGGTTGAACTTCCAAACATGACAACATAGCAATTTCCTTACTAGAACTAGCTTCAGATCTCCACTGTATTCTACATATAGTCCTTTTAAATCATTCCACTCAACTACCATTGCTAATACTGCATTTTGATATTTCCTACTAAGTGCATCAGCAAATTTATTACCTTTCCCCGGTGTGCACTCAATTAAAAGGTCATAAGCGGCTAAAACCTCTAACCCGCTCTGTTGTATCATATACAACTTCTTCTTAGAGAATGAATACCTCAATTGACTTATGATTCATATACAACTCGAATCTTTCTTCGAAAAGGTAATGTCTTCGTATCTTCAATGCAAAAATTACTACAGCTAATTTCAAATAATGATATGGATATCCGACTTCATGCGGTCCGAGCTGTCGAGAAGCATAGGCAATCACTTTACCTTTCTGCACTAATACAGCTCATAACCCTGTTCCACATGCTTCCGTGTACACCACTAAGTCACGATTCCCCTCTGAAACAACTAACATGCACCAATGAGCGTTTCAATTCTAGAATGCCTCCTCACATTTATTGGTCCAGACGAACTTCATCGCTTTTCGAGTTTACTTAGTCATAGATGCTGCTATCCGCGAAAAATCCTTAATAAACCTCCGATAATAACCAGCTAATCCAAGAAAACTCTTTATCTCAGTCTCTTTCTCAGGTCTCTTCCAATTATTCACTCCCCCTATCTTAGCCAGATCTGTTGACAACCTTTTCTCTGAGACTACAAGACCAAGAACTTCACTTCTTTCTTCCCGAAATGACACTTCAAAAGTTTCGCTTTCAGTTGATGCCGCCTCAATGTCTCAAGCACCACTCTGAGATGAACTCCATGCTCCCTTTAATCTTTAGAGCATATCAAAATGTTGTCTATGAACACTAACATGAATCTGTCTAGATGCTCCCGGAAGATTCTGTTTATCAACTCAACGAAAAATGTTGGTGCATTAGTTAGTTCGAATGACATTACTAACCATTTGTATGATCAATATCTTATTCTAAATGTCGTTAATGGAATACTATCTTCAGCTACTCTAAGATGATGGAATCATGTTGCCAAATCCAACTGGGAAAATACTTTGGCTCCACTCAACTGGTCAAATAAATCATCAATTCTAGGTAATGGATATCGATTCTTTGTCGTCTTCTCATTAAACTTACGATAATCGATACATAACCTTAAAGATTCATCCAATTTCTTTTCAAGCACTGGGGTTGCTCCTCAAGACGAACTGCTTGGTCTAATAAAGTTCTTTCTTTCCAAATCCACCAACTGCACATTTAACTCCTTCATCTCGGTAGGTGTCATTCTACATGGCGGTGTACTCATCGATTCTGCTCTTGATGCTAAATCTATCGAAAACTCAATGGCTTGTTTCTGCTGTAGTCCTACTACAGGCTCAAAGATGTCTGCGAATTCTCTAACAATGAAAACTCAGTTCACCTCATCTTCTTCCGCCATAACACCCAACAAAGCATTTACCTCAAAATTATGGTTTTCTATAGAGTATATAACCCAATCACTACAACTAGGGTATCTAAGTGATATTTTCCTATCATGGAAAATTATCCTAGCATCGTATTTACTTAACCAATCCTTACCCAAAATAATTCGAAACCCCATGAAATCAAATACATGCAAACTGCAAGCAAATATATGACCTAATAATTCAAACTCTAAGTGGTCACATCTTATCCCAAGAGTCGTATACCCACCTATAGGATTCACAACCCTTAAGGAAGTAACTAGATACGTGGGTTCTAGGTTAAGCTTATCTACAAAACAATGAGGTATAAAAGAATGTGACGCACCAACATCAAATAGAACTCTAACTGATACACCATGAATCAAAAGTGTACCTCCCAACATAGCTTTTCCTTTCTCCTTGGCCATTGGTCCTGAGGTAGCCGGTTCCAATGCAAACTTCTTGCCTTTTCCATCCTTAGCCGGTTCTTTGCATTGGTTCTTATAATGTCCAATCTGATCACAGTTAAAGCACCTCACTTCTTTCTTGTTAGCAGCTTTCTTCCCTTCGCATGTCTGACACTCGTGAGCATCACACTTATAGAAAACTACATCGGCCTTCTTTTTCTTGGCTGCTCCTTATTTCTGAGCACCCTTCTTATGGAAAAACTTTCTCTTCAGTTGTTGCCCACTTCGAACTTCCCCTACTTTGTTACCATCATGAAAAGTAAGCATCTCCTCTTGCCTCAAAGTCATCTCAACAACTACATCACATTGATCTCTAATATTGGGCAAAGTTACTTTAGCTATTTTAGGTTTTAGTCCGCAGATGAACTTCTCATTACTTTTGATAACAGTATCAACCGTAACATATCCGTATCTCGATAGCTCTTCAAATCTGGTTGCATACTCAAGCACTGTCATGTCTCCCTGCTCCAACTTTATAAATTCCCTATGCAGAGTTGACTTAGAAATTTCTGACATGAATCTTTTCTCAAACCTCCTTCTAAATTCAGCCCAAGTCATGATCTCCTTATTAACTCCTACAGTAACATTGTTCCACCAGTACAATGTTGCTCCTTGCAACTGTCTAGAAGCAAACCGCCTCTTCTGCACATCATTAATTCCTAAATAAGCAAAAGATCTTTTGCAATGAAGTTACCAATTCTCTACTTCAATTGCATCCTTAGTCCCGATAAACGACTTTCCTCCAAGCATAGCATAGTCTCTGCTCAATACTGCATAGTTATTAACCACCAGAGCTCCTTGATTTCCTCCTTCAACATTTCCTCTAACTAAACCTGCAGCAACTCCAGCCTGCATCATATTAACGAAGAATTGATACATAGCTCCCCTATCAGCTTGCGGCACTCCAGCACCCACATTAGTAACTGGAGCCTGACCTGGATTCCTTCCGATGTTAGGTTTGGCATTCCCATTGGTTGTGGTGCTTCCTCCACCAATGTTAACTCTTTCACTTCTAGCATCCATATCTTACATCCTTAAAATATGCATTCGTGTGTTTGTAAGATATGGAAAAATAATCTAAGAGAGGTGAGAGAATAAATATAAAGCGTATACTTATATATATAGAAAATACAAATACGTTACTATAGCGTTATCCAATATCCCATCCTTTTTTGTAATTCTTTAGGATTATGTTTTCAAAACCATTTTAATTTAATAAAACTCTTTTAATTTTTTTATAAACCTATGCTATGATACTAAGTTGTAACATCCCCTATCCTGAGGCCAGAAGCTAAGTGCTACAAATGGTGTAGACATCCATAGTATTAACTTCCGGTGACAAGATACGGTATTGTTAATGGTATCCACAATATCATAGGCACATGAATATGAAATAAAATCATCACAGATTTCAAAATCAAATTTTTTGATAACATTTCAAATCCATATTTCATATTCAGTTATATGATCCCAAAACTATTCCCAAGTTTGGATCAAATATAATTATTACAAATTACGCCAAGTGCGACATATGAAGATGCTCGATTAGATGATCAGAGTATTAGATAGACATGTCTGTCATAAATACATCACAATGGAAATAAAACAAAATAGCTCCTACATAGCTAACTTTTCATCCTGCACGTCTTCGAAAGCCTATTCGTCCAACCTACAAAACCCGAAAAACCTTAACTATTAATCTACATAAATTAAATTTTGAGAACCTGAGAGTTTAAAGGGAAAACTTAAATTTTGAGTCAAACATAAAGTCTCATGTGAATAATACTATTACATCTCATTTACTGAGATCAAGTAAGACCATGCCGCTTAGCGGAACGGGTTTCCCTTCACTAATATCCTTTTAGAAGCATGTCTTTTGCAAATCAAAATCCTACAATCAAACTAATTATAACAAAAATAACAGGTACGTATATGCAAAATAATCAGAAATTCAAGGGACCATCTGTCCACCCTATAGTTTATCTGGCTAACTATTAACCATTGGCTGACTCGGGCCTACCAGACACTATCAGTAATCTTACTTCTATTAGACACAATATCGGGCCGACCGCCCTTAGCCTTCTTCTTCTAGGGTCAACTGATCCTAATGGTTTTGCGGGCTTAGAAATAACCTATCTTTACTCTGTATACTCCTTTCTGTGTATAACCCCATTATAGTCCCACCCGCGACAAAGTCCTACACTAGAATTTTGGACTTATCTTAGCTAGTGGCTAATAGCTAAAGTATAAGGCGCGACCCTACGCCACTCCCATCTAGTGTTCCTAACTGAGTCATAAACGTAAGATTAACTACCCTATCCATGTTTCATTTCCTGTCTTAGGGTTACCTACCCTGTTAAAATTTCATTACCTTGTAAATAGTCCTTACAAATTATTTACCCCTGAAATCATATCTTTATAAAACAAGGAAATCACATACTTTGTTTTACTCAAAACATTTATGCCATAGTATTGACTTTACACAAAAAAATGTTAATGAAAACTTATCAAAGGGATTATATATCCCTTGAAAGTAAGTTAAAACCCTTTTTAACATTAAAGATTTTATGCCATGAAACCAAGGTAAAACCTTCAAAACCCTTGTTTAAAAATTGTAAACAATGCCTTTTGGACTCATTGAACAATCCTTTCGAAAGCTTTACTAAAACCTTAGACATCCTCTTTTAAAGCCATTTATACTTGTCTTTCAAAAAACATTGAAAATCCTCCATTCAAATACTCAAAATAAACCTTTCGAAAACATTAGGGATCTGCCCTTCGAAAAACATATTAGATACTTTTCAAAAGCATTGGGTTCAAGTGAAGAATGTGGAAACATTGCTTCAAAACCTATAATAATTATTCCTTTCCAAACCATTGATTTTAACGTTTAATATAACTAAGGGTCATAAAGAAATAGGGTAAAAGCATTACTTTCGAAAGCATTTATTTCAAGTAAAGAAAGAGGATAATTCGAAAACAAGCCTTTCAAAACCATTGCCTCCGAAACCATTTTAAAAACAGCTACATGACACTTTCGAAAGCATTAAGAAGGCTGCTTAAAAGTAAGAAGGAGAAAGCACCCTTTTGAAACCATTATTTTAAGGCAGTATGAAAAAGACGCCTTAACTAGTTCGAAAGGTAATAATGCGGCAGCAAGGGTTTCGAATAGGTTCAAAGTGGCTATCCTTTTGAAAACTTCTTTCAAAACAAAAGGCGGCAACTCTTTCAAAAGCTCTTTTCTAAAACAAAGGCAAGTTGATTAAGTCAAAAGCTAATATAGTTGGCCACAACCACTTCGATAGCATCATTTATAAACATAAATAGTTCAAAGCTAATAAAAATTACTCCTATCCCTTCAAAATCAAGGTTTCGACATTGTACCTTCCACATTTCTTCAGTGCACTATGTATCAATTTCTTGGTACTATGTGCATTTGTTTCGAATATATTCTCTAATGGAGGTATGGTGTCGAAGGCACTAGAGAAGTGGCGAAATAGTAAATATAATTTTTTGCCTTTAAAGGAAATTCTTTTCACCTGCTTTCCACATTTGTCAATATGTAACTGGTTGCCAATTCTTTTTCAAAATCATTTTCTAAAATTATTGCCGAATTCATACATTATCGATTTAAAATGTTTTAACAAATAAGCCCTTCTCCTTAAATAGCATATAAGTTCCTTAGCTTAAATAATTTTATTATCATAGTAAAATACTTAGGAAAATTCCCCAAAAATTACCATATTTCACTTCTAATTTGTTTTCTAACATATTTAAATTTCGGACCCAAGAGCAATATATATTTGCCATAATTAATTCAAACCCAATATTAGCTATTTTCTTTCATAGCAAATTCATAATAAACCCAAAATTTCTTAGAAAATTATGAGACTTGAAATCCATTTCTAAAATAATTTTTTCGACCATATATCAAAAAAGCAAGTCATTTAGATGTCATTTAATAGGTTTTTCAATCTAAACTTACCATAAAATCTATATAAAACACCATAAATCGTCAACAAGTATATATCCTTTGAAACAAACATAACATGGTGTATTATTTGCAAAAATTATTCGGGTCAAACCCTGAACCGAATTTATCAGCAAAAGTGAGATGTAAATTAAATTATTCAATTTATCTTAGTGTGAAGAAGGTTGAGATTCGCTTTTTTCTTAATTTCCTCAAGCTTTCTATTTATTTCTAGCTTATCTTTTTTTTTATTCTTCTTAATGGTGGTCGATCGAGCTTATAAGTGTTTTGGTTTTATTTAGGATTGTTGAAATCAATAGGAAATGAAGGTAAGAAGGGTTTAGGGTAAAAGAATGAAGACTATTCCTATTTTTCCCTTATTGTGTTCTTCCAACTTACTTCTTTTTAATTTTCTTTTGTTTATTCATTCATTAAGGCTTGACCCTCCTTATTGATTGACAAATCTCAATCCCTTAACCATCTGCATAATTTCATTTAATTTATCTAATTAAATGTCCTAAATAATGTTAGTCAGAATTCGGGTCATTACATAAATAATAATTAATGCTTGGACTCCACCGGTCGACCCCCTCCTTGGGTCGGTCGACAACCAATAGGGAGCGGTCAACTGGTTCAAGTTGTGGTTGCTAGGGTTGTACCTTGGCTTAATGGCCGAATTTAATAAATATATATCCAGTGGATTGAATTGGTTCAAGGGCCTATAAACAAAGGTTTAGCCCTTCACTTTTCTTCTCACATTTTCTGAACAGAGTAGCGGAGCTTTACCATTTTCCTTTCTCCACTATTTCAAGAAACTATAAAACTATTATATTTATATATATGCGTGTGTGTGTCTATATATATATATATATGTGTGTGTGTGTGTGTGTGTGTGTGTGTGTTCATATCTATGTGTGTGTATCGAAGAAGGGGAAATAAAAATAAAATAAGAGAAGTAGTGAATCAATTCTACAAAAACAGTAAATTATATAACTATAAATTTATATTACATTTAACTCTAATCTCCTCTTAAATTTGTAATTCTAATGAGGATGTATATATATATATATATATCATGTTATACACATTTTTGAATTGAAAAGGACAAAGGAATCAATTAAAGGGATGAATTCTGATTTGGGAGATTTGGAAAATTGAAAAGATGAGTGGAAATTATATAGCCTTAATAATACGTTTAGGATGAGTGTGAGTTAGTGGGCCTATCCCAACATTTAGGCTTAGGATAAATAGTTTGGTTTAGAATAAGCTAGGATTCGAGGTCAATAGAGTTACACAATAGAAGTTCACCCTTCACCTAAAGGCTACTGGCAGTTGTGTATATATACATTACTAATATGGGACAACTCCAACTATAAGCCTACGGGAAAGGGATATACGTTCATGTATAGGTGTAGGAAAATATTCTAAGGGTTCATCTCAGTTTTGAAGTTTTAAATGGCTCAGTACCTTTGGGGATATCAAGAGATTTACTTCAGAGTGGAAGGCATTAAATGATTGTTAGGTTTGCCTCCTCTCTGTATAAGAAGTCTTAAATAACCTACGACAATGCCTAATTGGGAATGAGGTCTGCTTTATTTCTAAACAAGAGATATTAAGTAACTAGAGCGGACATTTTTCTTGGCTTATATTAGGCAAGTATAAATTTGATTTTAGCTGTGGGAGTTGACAAGCTATGCCAATGTTGTTGGTAAATTAGAATTTAGAAGTAGGGTTGGTATATAGGCTTTGACTACCAACGGTCCCAAGTGATCGTTAGAAAAGAATTGGGTTATGACCTGACGGATTTTGGTTCCACTAGTGTAGAATCCGTATGGGATACACAAAGACCTCAAAGTTCAATTAATTGTTTGTTTGGCATGGGTAGGCTAGTTAACCCTTAGACAAGTCTTTGAGATGCATTAGCGATACAATGAATTAAACTATAAAACCATATCTAGGGGTCATCGGCCTTCGTAGTTAGGGCCGGTGATTAGCGATTATGTACAAAGGGCTCGCTTTGGGGTTGAGGTACTAAAACACCATTGGGTTCGTCTACTCCCTATTTAAGAAGTATTAAGTGGCCGGGATTTTCTTTTCGGTAGTACAACATTTGGATGTATACATATGTACATACATACATATATAGTTGTACCTTGAAGGAGGTTAGATACATCGTACATGCATATGGAATTAAGCGGATAACCCATGAATATAGAAATAACACTTACATAGATATCAGTCGGAATAAACTAGTGTTATGGATAAGTATTTAATTTTATATTCATCTGAATGTTGTTCTGACCCCCTCCTCATTACAATCTATGGAATAGATTTGTAACGACCTGAAATTTAAGCTATAATAATTAATTAACGAATTAATTAAATGATAAAATAACTTTGTGAAATTATTAGAATTGAGCCATGGGAGTTGTACCATTTTGTCCATGGTAATTTTTTGGTCAATTTTCGTATATAGAACGTCAGAATCCAATCTAATATGAGCTAGAAACAAAATAAACAAGAAAAGAAGAAAATTTGAAAAAAAAAGTTATTGGGATAGATCGAACGAGGAGTCGACTGCCCGGTCGACCCGCCTATGGGTTTGGAACGAAGAAAACTTTCTTCGTTCCAAAGCGTTCGTACACGTATTTTTGTATTCTTTCAGCTCATCTGGTCCTTCCATTCTGGCATCCAACGGCCCCTATTCAGCCTGTGATGTGGTTGCATCCTATTCAATCTCTAAATCCAACGATCTGAGATTCACTTCTACCCTATAAATAAAACCGTAGGCCTAACACCTTTTCTCATTTTAGATTTTCTCCGCTTGGGTTCATCTTTTTAGGAAGGATCCTAAAAGGAATAATTTTACAAGGAGAGAATCTTTTTAATAAAAATATTTTAATACCCACAAGTGGATCCGGGAGGACCTAAAGGGAAGAGCTTAGGACCACAGGCGAGTGATTGTAATTATTTAGATTTTTAAGTAATTGAAAATAATAGGGTTTCCAATAGTTGTAGTTTTACTATGATTTTTGAAATAACCTTTTTAGTAGTTTATTTACGTTTTTAGAATTATTTTCAATCTATTTCTTTTAGCTATTATTTTAAGTTAATTTAGTTTTTTCTGTTAATTATAGCCTTTCCATTTATTTACAGTTTATTTACAGTATTTATTTACCATTATTTATGCGTTATTCACATTTTTTCCTACGCTTTGGATTTTCTTCTTCAGTTTTCCTTTGTTTCTCCTTCATCTTCGCATATGGATTAGAATAGTTTAAACGTAGATATGAATGAAAATTATAAGAATACTAAAATAACGGAAGATAAGATGTAAATTGTAAAGACTGTAATAAAAATGGAATTAAGACTGAAATTGAGCCTAATTATGATATTTATGTTAAAATTGGGATAATTAAAGATAATTGGCCTGGTAATAACTTAGAATTATAACAAAAAAGAATATAAGATGAAAGAAGCTTATTTTCACACTTAGACCTTGGGTTAAGTAATAAGCATGATTATAACGTATGTTATAATAAGAAAAAGAATGGAATAAAGCTTATTTTAAGACTTAGGATAAATTAATGAGCAAAGACAATGAAGATAATAAAGGCTTATTTAAATAATTTGTCTACATTAATAAGAAAATATGAAAGTAGGACCTATACCAAAAACATTCCCTATTAGACAAAATGGTAGTCTCACATTAGCATGAAGTGAGATGAGGGCACGCTTATGCTAGTAAAGGTAGTAATTGGTCAAATAGAGGTCCAAATCACGGGGGATTTGGATAATGGGCGCAACTAGATATTGTGTGGATGACGGGACAGTGCCAATAGCATTTTCCCTATTTTTCTATGGACATGGTGTTTCACATAATCCGGAAGTGAGACGAGGGGCACGCTTATGCTGGAGCACAGGTAATAAGAAGACCCAATAGGTGGAGCAACAGGTAGCATGAGCATGGTAGCAGTTACACGTGCGAATACCATTTCGGTGCTTAGTAATCGCTTTGAGTTCTAAATGCTTAAGTATGCATGCCTTTCGTAGGCACCATTGCCTTATGTGTAAAGAGCTATATAACGTCCAGTCCGCAATAAATACTTTGTGCGTCTTTCGTAGACATCATTGTACTTTGTGCGTCTTTCTTAGATGCTATTACCTTATGCGTAGGGAGTTATATAGCGTCTAGTCCGCAGTAAGGTCTATGGAGTAGCAGGGCGATCAAAGGGTAAAATTAATATTTCAGCCTAATTATAGGATTACGAATTCAGACTAATCAAAGCAGTTGTCAAAGACAAGTGCAAATAATCAAAGTTAATCAATTGCGTTAATTTAGTCATTCGTATTTATTTACACCTTATTCCTTTTTCTTCCAATTCTCATTATTTCCTTTATTTCTACTCGAACTATTGTAAAGTCTATTACTTAGCTTACAGATTCTAGTGATTACTATCATTCACCAGACTTTTAGTCTGATCCACTCCTCAATTTCCCGCTTTTTCCCCCATAGGAATTTAAAGAGGAGGATAATGGGTTGTGGTTGCTTGGAGGTTTCTTTGAAGGAGATTCCATTATGTACTTCCATTTCTTTTTATTTCCAATGTTTTGTTCTTTTATTGTACTAGCACTGTATTGAGGGAAAGTTTTTGTTTGCACTCTGGTTTTTTGATGAGGCTGAGATATTATTTTCACAAGACAATTGTATTTGGTATTTGGACCATATGTGGTTTTTCTTAAGTATTCATGAAGTATTAAATTTTTTTAAAATCAATTATTGTTTTTAACTACCTCCGCTATGTTATTATCTATCTATTTTGTCTTGTGAATCTTAGTCTTTACTAGCTTCAGTTATAAATACAATGCACCACATCTTTTAGTGTGTTCGTTTGGGTATACTAAGGGGTATGGGGTGTTTCATTTGGTATTAGAGCCTAAGGTTGTAGGATTCCTAAAGAAATTTGTTTTGAAAGTAATGTGTTTTTCAAAATAACTTGTTTAAAAGATGTTTTTCAAAAATAAACTCTTATAAAAGAAGTAGTTTTTAGGTATAAAAAGAGTTTTTATAAAAATCCCCTCAAAGGTCCAGTTCAATCTTCTTTCGATTCTTTCAAGCCTAAGTTTTTATTTTCTTTGCATATTTTGACTAACTGGTTCTGTACAGCTACGACACCATAGTTGCAAGGGCAAGTGCCTATTATAACTTCGATAGGTGGAAATCCCTTTAACCAACCTACATCAGCCAACTTTTCTAAGCTACGCAAGGACTTTGCTAGTATAGGATGCAGAAATTTTCTGGGTCATGCATGTGCACGTTCATATACACGTTCTTTCAAAAATTGAACTATTCGGGTCATGCACGTGCACATTCATATACACGTTCTTTCAAAAATTGAACTATTTGGGTCATGCACGTGCACATTCATATACACGTTCTTTGTTGTTTGCTCCCATGTAGGTTCGTATATTCATGGGTTGTCACCAATATTCATTATAATTTATATTTACATGCTTTTAATAATTCCTACACTCATGCTACTTTGCATACATGCTCATAGCAGTATCCTCATTTCATTTTTTATTGTTTGTAGGGATTGGAATATGCTTAGCCGGTCTTTCCTTTCCATTTCTTGTACTCACAGGGATCGGCATATTGCTAGCCGATCCCTCTCTCTTTCTTTAGTTTGCAAGGATCGACACCTTTTATTCCAATCCCTTCTCTCCATTTCTTGCTTGTTGACCCCTCTCTCCAAATATAAGCTAATATTATTTATTCACATCCTTCACATACCGACCCTTTCTAGCTACTTCACATTCATATCCTTTACATCGAACCTTCATTTTTCTCTAAATAAACCCGAACCCTTCCTTCCCTAATTAAACAACGCCTTCGTCCATATATTAACCTTCAAATTCAACTTTAGATTGCCACTTTGCCTCCCATTCAAACCATAATCCAACCTATCTCCTCGAATCGATCATCTTGTGTTCATTCAAGTAGATTACTTGCCTTCGATTTTTATTTTTATGATGATATGTTGATTCCATGCCATTGAGGATGAGGGGGAAGTTCAACACAACGTTGAAACAATGGATAAGGTTGCTTGGAAGAGGGGAGAAGTGGGATTTGGTAGAGTTCGGCAGAAGTAGATGAGGAAGGAGAAAAGAGTGCATGGAATAGGGTTCGGTCGCATAGGAAGAGAAGATGATAGGTTGAGTTGAGGAGGGATCGGTGGAAACTTGATGGAAGGAAGAGAGCTGTAGAGTTAGAAAAGTAGGGATTGGTGTAAATGTGTAGTTTGGTGGGATCAGCTATGTGAGAGAGAGAATTGGTGGAGTTGAATAATGTGAAGAGACCGGCAAATTTTGTTAATGGAAAAGGGATCAGCACGTTTTGTGAAAGGTAAAGGGTCGGCATTTTTTGTTTGAAGTGAGGGATTGCTTAATATTGATCGACGTATAGGAATCGGCATTTAGGGATCGGCATATATGTACTTGAATAAACTTTAGGCTTCAAATTGAACTTAAAACCTAATCCATTATCACTTGTTTGAGCAATTACAATCAATCCTATCTCAATGAACTTGAACATACGACAAAGATAAACAACAAGACTTGCATATTCACTATTGTACTTGAAACTAAATGATCAAATCCAGGGGACTTAGAAGATGAACTAAAACTTAGCATATGGACCTGAAAAACAGATTTCACACTCTGATATGTCGATAGTCGATCATAAAGCTTACACAACCGATCAATCTCTTCGCCAGTTGAGACGGTCAGTGATGTGGTCACTCTGGTCGGAATCCAAAGTCTCATCATTTCACTTTGCTTTCTTATTTTAAGCTTCTTATTTCTGTAATACATTACTGCACCACACTGCACTACATTAGCTCACACTTAGCACGGGGGGACATGTAAACTTTTCTAATCTCGATTATCCATGAAGTATAGTTGACATGGACTTCAGACATTTAGAGCGTCTAGCTACAATGTCTTTTAGACCAACCTCGCAACATAGTAATCTCGAAGTTGAGTTGAGTTCCACAACAATATCTGGCAGGCTTTCCCCAGGTCACCAAACTGAGCAAACAGAGATTTCTGGCCCGTCGGCCAACCTTTTTTCTAATGTTACCATCCTCCCAGCAGAGGATGTAAGTTATGTCCCCAACGTTGTAGAAGGTGCTATACTCTTAGATAACCCGACATATTCCTAAACCTCCAGAATTGGTGAGGCCACCCTTTGCAAACTATGTTCCAGATATGGAATTTCGTTCCAAGATGTCTTAGCTCCTTCGATAAATGACAGGGCTCATTTGCCCCCGGAGGGGTACATAGCATGCTACAAATTCATGTGCTGTGCCGGATGCATACCGTCTTCAATTTATTTGTTCGAGAAATGTTAAGATATCTTAGAATAGCTCCCACTCAAATTCACCTGAACATCTACGCCTTTCTCCATGGAACTTTTTTACTATTCATAAGAGTTCTGTTCCACCTGCCAACTCCTGACGACATAAGGTTCATTTATAACTTTAAACGAAAATCAGGAAGTCCTTCCTATGTTTTTCTCGAGTCTTCATCCAACTGTAAAGTCTTAATGGGTGCTAAGAACAAACTTACCATTTTCAAACATGTATAGTTTATGTTCGATGCCCACTTAGCTTTGCAAGGCGATGGTTGGAAGGACATAAGTGTTGTATTTTCTTTATTTCCAAATTTTATAATCAGATTCATATTTTGGATCAACTAACATTTTGAATATCTAAAGGTGTCCACCCAAGTCCATAGGGCAATAATATTTCAAGAGCGATCTTCGCAATTCAGTTACCACTGTCGAAGACAGGAATATCAGACTCCTTGTAACTGACGAGTTTTATCTCTAATTGGGCTACTGGAAGAAGCCCGCAACATTGGGCTTCCTGGAAGTGTTGCATTACCAAGAAGTGCTGTTGAATAAGAAGAGGATATCAATAACCCTATCATGCCTCTAGTTAAGGGACTCAGGATAACGCCGAAGAAGGCGAAATTAGGGGTACCTAGATCAATGACGTTGATATAGGCCCAAGCAAGGCCCTTGGTCGAACCATCATAGGATGCGCAATCCCACATGTCAAGTAAGAGAAGAAAGAAGCTTGCATATAATTTTCGCAGGAGAAAAATCGCCAAGGATCTGGAGTTTGTTATCACTTTTATCAATGAATAATCATCTTTCTAGCATTTAGAAAGTTCAATGAAAGGATTTTCAAACCTCCAAATTCCTGATGACATTATGACTTATGATTTCCTTAACATGAACATTGATAGGCTTAATTCTCCCACCAAAAGTGGTGATGGCATTCTTCCTACCGACAAAGAGAGAAAACTCCCATAAGCAAGGCTGTAGCAACCTGTTGGGGGTGACACTAGGACACTCATAATCACGTGCACTTCACCACACGATTTCCATCTATCTTTTGTGCAATGGTCACTTATACTCTGATATTTGGTTTTTTGCAGGTTTGATGTCTCAATCCTAAACTTTTGATCACTTGAGGGGCTCTTTGATGCAATATGGACCCAGACGTGATTCATAATTGGGTATACATAGAGAGAGACGATGATTGAGAAAGAAGGCGTCACTCGAGGGAATCTTCATCTTCAAAGCATAAATCACAATCTTGGTCGTCCCATCAGGAAGTGCAAATTAATATTCCTGTGCTTAGTGGCAATCAAACCTTTTTTCACGATCCTCCTGCTCTTGTACCACTTGAGCAATATTCTGGTTCATCGAGCTCCGAGCAATCCCCTAACCATAGGTTGAGAAAATGTCCAATCGTTGCTTCTGATCCATCTTTGCTGACTGCTACTTCTGAAGCTTCCACAGTAGAGAAATTGGCCGAACTTAAGGTCATTTTCCTAAAGATTTGTTTTGATGGGCTTAAGTTCCTTCCTCCATTCATACAATCCTTCGAAATGTCAAAGAAAGCTCTCTCGCATGTGTCAACGATTTTTTCGTGTATCATGAATCATTCATACTTAGTAGAAAAAAATCTCTGAGGTGTCTATCGAGCGACAACATGAGATAGATAATTTTAAGCTAAAGGAAATCCACGATAAATATATAATTAAGCTCTAAGATAATGAGGTCTCGGAGTTGACGAAAAATAACTGAAGCAGAATAGAGTGCCAAGGAAACATGTAACGACCCGTAATTTTCTATAATTAAAATTGTTAATTTAATAAAGTTTTGTGATTTAATTTGGAAGAAATAAAAATTTGTGATTTAATGATAAGAATATAACGGGAATGCAATGTAATAGTATAAATTTGAGGTAATTGATAACTTCTTTAAATGTAATACCAATTAATTGAAATGATTAAAAAGTTATAATTGGTTATAGAGTGTAAATTAACTGTGATAATGTGTATGATAATTAGTAATTGGATTGAAAGAGTAATTGATAATTTAAATATTGATTTATTAATGAAATGGTGTGTAATATATTGAATTAGATAAAATTTGTGCAATGTAAGTTGTTATAACATTTATTTGTAAATAATAAACTAACAAATGTTATTAAATGCAGAAATGGTGACAATTGTTATTCGTTACCAATTTACTTAATTAATTACAAATAAATGTAAAAAAATGTTATATTATTGTGAGTTAAGACAATAACTTCAAATTTGGAATGTAATAAAATGTATAGAAAGGTTAATTATATTAACAGGGCCATAATTGATGTAATAAAAAGAGCGAACAAAGATAAATTGATTTATTGGGATTTTAAAATTTCAATAAAAATAGATAAAAATTAAATATAATTGAAATATAGTAGTTAATACAAATAAAAGATGGAAATTGTATCATTTTAATGAAATAAGACTTAAACCAACATATCTATGTCCACAAGATAATGACAGATTAAACAAAAAGGATTGAAATCAAACTTAACCAACTTATCGGAACTAAATTATATAATTAATTGGATTTAATTATAGTTGAAATTAAACACTGTAATTAGTGTAATAATTAACCTTAATTGACATGTAAATTTGTTTTAAATTATTGTAAATGTCTAGGTAATAAAATTGATGAAAATTGTTAGTCACTAAATTTGAAATTTATAAGTGATTTAATTAATTTAATATTAATTTATTTAATTAACGTGAAAGTACCCATATTGGCCACTATCTCGGATTTCGATGAAACCATTTTCATCTAATCCGAAATGGTGAATTATTGTAAGGTTTCAAGTTTTGTAGCGGTCGAACTTATAGTTTGATCGTACAGACTCGAAACGCGTATAAATCAATTTAATTAAATTCAATTGAAATCAAATTGAAATAATCTGATTTTAAAGATAACTTCTTCATGCAATGAAATTAGGACTTGTATCCTGTTCCATTGAGTTTAAAACTATTGAAAACATCTATTTTGATATATGATATGACTTGTTTTCATTCCGGAGACAGAACGGGCTTTTCGGGTCGTTATCATCCATTCAAATCTATTCAGGTATTGTTTATATTTCTTATCGGGCTTCATTAGTATATATAGTTCTGTCCAAATCCTAGCAGCCTTTTTATTCCTCGTTAGTGTACATGCATTCCTTCTCATCTTCTCTTTCCAACGGCAGTAAACACATAAATTACAAACCCTCAATTCAATTTCAAAACCAAATCGAAAAATTCAAATTATTCAAACCCTGTCAAATTATATATCGATTTGAAACTCTTGACGAGCATAATCTAGATTTGTTATTAGTTTTTGCAATCGGATCTCTGTTTGGTCGAAAATTGGCAATTAATTCTGGAGCATCCATTTTAGGGTTTCGCATATCTCGATATTAGTCCTCGTCGTTGATAGGGTGGATAGGCGCTGGCGAGAGGAGTTCATCCATGTAGGTGGCACGGCGGATCATCAGTTAGATTTGTGGCAAAAATTGGATTTAGGGTCGAAATTCGTGGCGGTTGGTGGTGATTTAAGTGATTACGCCATAGGGGATGTGGTCGGCCGGACCAGGAGATGGCAGCGCCGTGCTCGAACCATGGTGAGAGTGCTCCAGGTGACGGCGAATTCGTTACTCGTGGCGGCGGCTAGCTGGTAGGGTTGGAGCATGTCGCGTGCGTATGGATTGAGGAAGAGGGTATGACGTGTATTTGTTTTATTGTTTTTTTCTTTTCTAATCTAAATCGTCTAACTTCAAACTTGCACATCTTTTACTTACGAGCTCGAATTCATACACGGTATTTTCCATTGGGATCACATTGAAATTCCGAACATTATGACGCGGGTTTAGATGAATTCTGAGACTTTTGAATTTTGAGCATATTTTTGGATTTCAAATCGATTTAAAATCGAAGGTGAGTATATTGATCCACTCACAACTACTAGATTATCTTATGTTAGTTAAATTTAATTTATGATGTGATTAGAAATTAATTGATGGATGTTTAGTATGTTTAAATTATCATTCTAGTTAAATTTGACTTTTATTGCATTTAATTATCGTTTAACTTAGAATTGAAATTAAATTGTCAATTTAATATTTGCTATTGATTATCAGTTATCTATTGATATTAATTGATCGATTTGGATGATGATTATGATGGATGTTTGATTGTTGATATTGGACGACTGGATGATTGTATTTTTATGTTTATAAACTGCAAGTTTTCTACAAGTTGAAATGATACATACCCGAACGATCTATAAATTAGGAAAAAACCGTTATGGGTTGAAATGATAGACTCGAGCAATTTTATGGATTTTATTTAATTCAGGATTGCAGTTTGAAATGATATATAACCGTGAAAATTTAAATTGAGGGTTAAAATGATAAATATCTGTATCACTTGACCCTAGGGTAGAAAATTATATACGGACACCGGATTGGTTAAATTAAGTGATTTTTAAATCTTTAAATTTTTTGAATTCAGTTAACTGGTATATTGAAGTAGAAATTTGATTTATATAAACTAAATTATTTTCGAAAGTCCAAGATTAAATCATGAAATTGGAATTGATTTAATGAATTATTCAAAGGATTTAAATTGGAATTTCAAAATCGAAGTGTCAAATATAAATGAATTTATCGGAAATTGAGTTATTGAAAATGTTTGGATCTAACTTTGAAATCTATTTTAAACTATTTAAAATATTTTAATTAATTTAAAACTATTTTTAATTTATTTAATATATTACAACCTATTTAATCCAATTTAAGGTATTTTTACGTATTTTAAACCAATTAAATTTATTTAATTTATTTTAAATCTATTTAATATAATTAAATCTATTAATCTATTTTAAATTTATTTAACCTATTTAAAATCTACTTAATATAATTTAAATATGTTAAATCTCTAATTAATCTATTTAAAACATTTTAAACCAAATTAAATCTATTTAATCTATTTAAATCGTTTTAAATCGAGTTAAATCAAATTTAAGTCTATTTCAACTAATTTTACCTTTTTAAACTATTTACTTTATTTAAACTAGTTTTAAACTATTAAACTATTTATGACTATCTAAGCTAATTTCTAAAATTGCAAACTGTGTAAAGTTGAAGTATTTATATTTAAATCCTGGATGATGATACAACTTAAGTTGGAATTTGAAACTGGTACCTTTTTATAAAATGACGTATTCGAGTAAATATGATTTTGAGAGTAAAGACGATTTTGAAAGTGAATATGGTTTTGAAAGTGAATATGGTTTGAAATCCAATATGATATTTTGATATTAAGTATGAATTGACTTTTGAAATGTAAAAGAACCGTCCGATGTGAAATAAGTGTTTGGTTGTTAAAGAGACCGGGATAGGATATCATCATACTCTCTGCCAATACCGAAAACCACTTTAACAACTGTGTACGTGGTGGAGGTTCCAGAAATGAAGTAGGATGGTTTGGTGAACGATTCTATATGAGGTATTTACGTCACCCTGACTCCCATGAGTCAGCTTGATGTGGCTAAAATAGGAGCAAGTGAGGTCATTCCTCCTATCGGTCACATTTCTTCGATATCATTCTATTACTTTGTGATTGATTTGGTGGCCACCCCTTGATTTTGATTTGGGAGTGTGTTCCAAGGTGGGCGGAAGTAGCTACTATGCGTTACCACCAGTCCGGATCCGCAATTGGTATATCTACCATGGGCATTGCCTCGAGTGCTTTGTCGCATGCTTTATCGCACCTTCTACGAGTTTGTTTTGTACCATACCTATGGAGTGCCCTCTGGGTAAACCTCACGGAGGAGCGTACAGTACTGTATAGACTATGGGAATATATAAAATGTGTTAAAGGGGATATTGGTAACGCCTGAACGCTAGTTTAGTACTTTACTTTACTATAGACATATCATAATAACGTATTGTACTACATAATAGATAGTTTAACGGATCCTTAGGAGATGGAAATCCCAAACATCTCTTAAGTTATTGCACTCACGTTAGACCTTGGATATGAGATGTCAAACCCCATAAACATCTCGGACGCCATTATACTCGTATTTATTTATCATTGATTTAACTTACATAAGACCTTTTAGTTCTGACTCGAGTGTTTTTTCTTTTCAATTCGCTCGGGTCAGTTTAAGCTTTTCAGTTTATCGAAGATTGCTTTCTGGAGGATGAAGACGAAGATTCTGTACTATTATTACTTATTATATGTATTCCCCTACATCATGTTGTTCCGCTGCATTTATTTATTTATTCATGTTTTTATGTAACTCTGGTTTTGTGTTGTAAAAGAATAATCAAATGTATTTATAAAACAGCTTCATGAATTGTTATTTGATTTTTTATATTTTGTCATTCCGCTACGAAATTCTGTATTTGTTTTACTTCTTTTTTGTCTTATTTACCCCATAACAATTTTCCCCTTTGAATGGTTTGAGTCTGACAGATGTGGTTTATCATAAATTCAAACCATCCAAAAAAGCAGGTCAATACTATTGGTATCAGAGCTTTGGTTTAGCGATAATCTTAGCTTTGTAGGGTCTGACTCTTTAGAAATAGGGTAGTAATACCCTAGAAATGAGTCGTTGAGTGTATATATATGAGAGAGCATATTTGTTAGCTGTTATAAAAGGGTTTTTTATTGTGTTTATTTGTTCTATTTTGTATTTATAAATTTCAGTCAGTACATAGGACGTTATGGCATCGATAAGGATTTCTAAACACTTAATAGGGCAGACTGACACAATATTGTATTAAAATATGGGTAAATGAAATAATTTTACCTAGTATTATATTTTGTATATAAAGGAATAAACTTTGTAAGTGATATAATTGGATGTGATATAGTTGTTTGTTAGGAAGTGAAACTTTATAAATATTGATTGTAAAATAGGATTTACATGTAAAGTAAATATAAATTGGAAGTTTAGAACTTAAGTTTCGAGATTTTGAAAATTATTTTTGAAAGATTTTGGAGTATAATATTAACATTATTTGAAAGTATTTTCTGACATAAATATTTCAAGTTGATTTGAAAGGAATGTTTTAAAGAGAAATTTTTTAAGGAAACAAGTTCTGTACTCCCCTCTCTGTCGTTGGAAAATAATTTTGGTGATGAGTGCTGTTAGCATCAGAATTGGTCACTAACACCCTTAAGAAAGATTGTGTAGAAAGATTAATGAAGAAAGTAAATTAAAACAGAGAACTGTATGCTAAATTAGATGCAAAAACAAGAACACCAGATTTATAGTGGTTCAGCGTAATTGCTTACGTCCACTTTAAGTTATGATCTTTATTGCTTTCACAAGTGATTGAATACAGATACAATTCGTACTATAAAAACTTGAATACAAATGCTAAGTAAAATAGAATAAGTCTTGAAAGCGGCAGAGTCTCCTCGGTGTTCTCGAAGAAAAAAAGTCCCTTTCACTGTGCTCCTGCCCTTCTATTTATAGACGAAGATGGGTTGGACTTCCCTCATAGGCCTAGGAGTAAGATACCTCGGCCCGTAGTAAGTGACTTCTGTACGCCGAGCCGCAAATGCCGAATGGCAATTGCCGAATCACATATCCAAGCCGAACGGCATTCGTATGTCGAACGAGGAAGATATGTCGAACGGTATCTGCATGCCGATCGAGACAGTATGTTGAGTGAAGAGTGTAGGCCGAACGAGACCTGTGTCGACCGAGACTTGATGCTGGACGAGGGGAGATGCCGAACGAGGTGAAATGCCGAACGACCTTGCTATGCCGAGCGAGGTGAAGTGTCGAACGGCCTAGCTATGCCGAGCGAGGTGAAATGTCGAATGCTCTTGCTATGCGGAGCGAGGTGAAATGCCGAATGACCTTGTTGTGCCGAGCGAGGTGAAATGCCGAACGACCTTACTATGCCGAGCGATGTGAAATGCCAAGCGACCTTACTATGCCGAACGGCCCTTACATGCCGAGCGAGGCTTTATGCCGAACGATGCTCTTATGCCGAGCGAGGAGAGGGGCGCCGAACGAGGCCGTATGTCGAGAGACCTCTTAATGCCGAATGATACTCTATGCCGAGCGACCCTTTTACGCCGAGCCTCTTGTTACTTGGTCAGGCCATCGGGTAACACTTGCCCCCCAAAGTGTGTCATGTGGACGAACATGATGCGCTTTGAACCATAAGCACTCTGTACTTTTCTTTAAGCCCTTATTCTATCCTCTCTATAGTGATCCTCTGAATGCCGAACGAGGCCTTGATGCCGATCGACATAGCGATGCCGAACGACCCCTCAGTGCCGAACGACATGTTGATGCCGAACGACCAAGGTGTCTTGACCCATTCTACTGGTTACTTGTCTCTTCACCTTCTTTCCTTCCTACTATAAACGTCAGTACTTCGCTTCTTCTTCCCTTTTTACCTTTTTCCTCCACTCTAACATTCTTACGAACATACCTCCTTTCAGATTTTTGCCAACAACTCAATCTCCTTCTCGACTCTCGAGTTCCACATGTTACATCTCGACTGCCTTCAATAAAAAATCCGAGAGGACTCCACTTCTGTAACGACCCGGAATTTTCGAACCCGAAAATTCCAGATAGTTATCAAAAAGAAAGAGATAGAAGAAGAAGAAGAACAGAAACATCAACAACTCACATTCGCAGCGGATAAAATATAATAATAAATAATAACAGTTTACAAAGAAATATTATATCAGTCGATTACATTTAATACATCAGAGTTTCACATACATTCAGTCACTGATCATATACAAACATGTATCTGATATATAATAATATACTGCAGCGGAAATACTCTATACGTACTCGCCATCCAGCTCGTCCTTTGAGCTCCAGAACGTACCTACCTGAAAATCTGTAATACTCGGTCTGACCCGAGCATTACACCAAAGTAACACCCGGGTCAGGCTGGAAACCAGCGTGAGTAAACCCATCTAACATGGAATACTAAAGCAAACAACTTATATAAAACCCAGGGTAACTTATATCAATTTAACCAATTCACATTTCGTTATAGACAACACTTATTTCACCTATCAATTTCTAAGTACCAACCTTAGATAAATATTCCAGTCTACTTAAATCATTTCAATCCAGCCTATTGATTTCACAAATCAATATATAAATATTCGAAGTGGTTTCGGGTATTTCCCAAATACCCGACCAGTCTCTTCGAGACTCATATTATCCTAACCCAAGTTATTCAAATGAAATTTACAACATTTCATATTAGAGATATCAACTCATTCAAAACATCCAATACCATTCAATCATGCAATTACAAAGCTTAATCACATTCACATTAGTTCAATTTATTCTAATTGAATTTCAAACCTCAACCACTTTGACTCCTTCATTATTTAATTCCAGAACAATTAATTAATCAACCCTTCATTATTCATCTTAATTAATGACCCTGGATTAATTATTTTCAATTACATTCAAGTAATTATCTTTAATTAATTTCACGACATTAATTATTTTTACCAAATCAATGAGTAATCTTTCATTACTTCACGAATTAATTAACTATAATCAATTACGTTAACTTTTAATTACTTATATTAGTTGACTTCTCATAAGTCACTTATTATGAATTAATTAATCTCAATTAATTAAATCTTTAATTACTTCATTAATTATATAAATGAATGATTTCCAATTATATTTTTAATTGGTTCTAATCTAAATCAATTACTTTAATCCAATCCAATATTAATCATTCTCGACTAACCTCGTCCTGTAATTATCTAACTCCTTTTATTTACTTCATTAAATAGATTAACTATATCTTGATTAACTATTTAATTAATCTCTTGAGTTATCTCACAAAATAATTATATTTTATTGATTACTTAAATAACTACTTATTAAACCGTCCACTGGTTATTCTAACTCCATTAAACTTCATTTCTTAACTTAATCCTTAATCAATTAATTCGATCCCTATTTACTTTTGGAGTTTAAACAATTTAAACTCCAATACTTTGAGTCAAACAATAATTTACTTGAGAACCATCCAACAAACCAAAGTCACCAAATCATCAATTCTCAACACACATCAAATCAATTCAAGCATTCAAACAATCATTTAAATTTGACTATTGAAATTTAATAACAGCTCAGCTGAGTGAGATTTACTCACCTTTGATTTGTTTTTCGCAATCCATTCCCATCCGGCTTGTTTCCCTTTAGATCCTAGCCTTCTGCTCACATGACCTTCCATCTACAGAGATACCATAGCCAAATGAGTCGCCTGCCCCTACATCGAGTTGAATGCGATTTCATGCTCAAAACCTTAGACAGCGAACCCCACGCTGACTGTCGACCCACTCGTCGCGCGCCTCGTCGCTAACAAAGCCCTAGTTCACCCCACACCCCCAAAAGTCACTCCATTTCCCGATTCAAAAGACAGGGCCGAAGAAAAACTCAAACCCTAGCCTACAAACCTTCACGCCCGTCGCCACGAACAAAACAGTATCCCCTACGTGAGCCCTACGCGAGAGCTTCCATGACGTGGCCGTGCTCGCCCTCGCAACCACCCCTTCCAGCACGAGATGAACTCGAGCTCACCCACAACTCGACTAACGAACGAAAACACGATCCTAAAACGCGAGCCTTCATCCATTCAACCTTTTTTTTTAATCAGGAACTGGAAATCACGATTTGAACGAGGGAGAGGGAATTCGATTTTTTTTTTTTGAGGAAGAAGAGGATAGGGCTGTGCGTTTAAATCGAATAGAGGAGCAAATCGCTCGTCGTCATTATATTTTCCTTTTAGATGAATTCCATCTGCTTCCAGAATAAAGAGGGGGACGGGAATGAAATAGAGAACTGTGGAAGCTTCTTGAGCACGCATGAGTTGTTAGTAAGAATATCTTTGACTTGTTGACTTTAAATTATATTATATTATAAAACTCCCAAAACGACTCAATAATTGTCAACTAAAATTCCGAACTCCTCTTAACGAATGCCGTTAGGCGATTACAAGGTTTTACCCACGTTCCGAACACAATGGAACGGGTTTCGAAGGCTAATTCGATCGTATGTGTGAATTACGAAAATAAACGATCGATTTTAAATTGAATCGATTAAAATAGTACTACGCGTTTCGAGCTGCCAGGGTCAAACGACAACTCCGATTGCTAGAAAATTGAAATCTGATAATAACTAACTATTACAGATCCAATGGAATTGGTTTCGTTGAATTCCGAGATTGTGCCTCGGAAGGCTATTTTTAAATTCCAATTTAAACGATATATTATTAAAATTGAATAAATTACCTTTAAATTAAATTTAAATCATTCTATTATCTCCAGTATTATCATTATAAATTTTATAAGCCTTCAAATTTCTTTTAATAGGCTTAAAATCCCATATTCAACCATTTACCCAGTTTTCAATTATAAAATTCAATATTTAAACTATACAATTCAATGATTTAATTATCAAGTAAATATTGATATTTGGAATTCAAGTTTAAAATTAACTTTTAAAATATTTAAAATCAATTAATTATTCCAATTTACATAGTTAGAAATTGCGGGACGTCACATTCCTTCCCCCTTAAAAGAATTTCGTCCCCGAAATTACTAGTTAGGAAGAATGGACCAATACCCGTTTACTTTTTCCAAAACTCACAATTCAACCTTCTACCACCTATCCTTTATTAAAGGCCCACTATCACCTTAACCAACTTCCCAAACATTCGATAGTTTCAATCAATACTCTCTTGCTCAATCATTTAAATTTCAATTTAACCAACCTTTGAATTATCAAAATTTTCTCAAAATTTTCTAACTCCCTAAATTTTCGAAAAAAATTTCCAGCGTCTCCTTTGCGCGGCTAGCTCGGTACTACTACAAAAGGCCTTTACGGGCTCCCAAATACCAAAAAGAAAACAAAAGCCAAGTGGCTACATCAAAAACCCAATCCAATTTCGTACAGAAATTTAAATGCATACCTTTTTGTCGGTCAATGCACATTTATCTTTTGGAATTAAATCCAATTTCTTTTCCCTTTAATACCTGCATATCTTGTTTAGCAACAATATTCAATCGTGACTTTACAAATCATTTTATACATTCTCTTATATAGGTTTTCATATTTACTTCTATTCAAATTCGTTTTTCCCGTTTTAATATGAATTCAGCTTATTTCAATTTTGAATATTAAATTTTTATTTTCCATGTATAATTGATTCATATTAGTTCACCTACAAATTTACTTTAAATTTCCAATTTGAAATTGTTTTATCGTTAGCAAAAATTTTCTAACTCCCAATATTTTGGAAAAATTTTGGCAGCGTCACGGAGGAGCTTTTGCAATTTAACAATAGATATAAATATATATACATCGACCCACACGGTCGGAAAAAACAAAAACAGTACATATTTCCTATTTTTATTGCGTAGGCGTACCTTATTTAGCATTTTAAGCAAGCAGCTTACTTATTTAAGCAATTAGTGCAATCCAAATCCAGCCAAACGGCCTTCAGGTACCTGTACTTACTCAATTTAAATATGTAAGTGCCATATATAGAAAATTTTATTAGCATTTCACTTACTTTCAATAGCTAAACACATGTATTACATACACAACAAATGCCAAATGCTTCCCATAAGCGATTCATATGATTTTAAAGCTTATTCAATTGTTTTAAATCAATTTATAAGCCATTTCCTTCAATTTTAATGGTTTGCAACTCAATTTCTTACATTTAATTGATTTTTAAGCCAAAAAAGCTCATATTCTCTTCAAATGATTCAAAATCAATTTCATTTAATCTCAATCATCTCATAGAATTTTAATTCCCTTTGTTTATGTCATACGACAATTCATTCTATACTAATTCGACAATATTCGCTTAATGACGTATTTTTTTTTAGTTTATAACTATTTTAAATCAATTTCAACTCACTCTGTAACTACTCCCATTTCATTTCTAATTTATTCACCAACCATTCATTGCATTTCATTTCATCTCAGCCTTGGATTCATTCAAAACCGTTTTATTAAACTTGGCACATTCAAAACTTATACATTAACATCCATTTCCGAATTAATTTAATTCGGACTTTCATTTAATGGGTTTCACCCAAATTCGAAGCCAAGCTTCCATAAATTTTAAACTTAAGTTAATTTACTGTAATTTATTCCAACATCAAACTTAAGTTTACTTCTATTTGATTCTCACTTGATCAAATTCCATTAAATTCCGTTAGCCCATCCATTTTAATTTTAATTCACCTCCTCAATTTATCAAAATAATATCCAAGCACATATACCGCCGAACTTAAGTTAAGTCTGATAATCTAATTCCAATTACAACTTCGATTTAGTTTTTATTCAATCAGACTTCATCCATTTATTATTTAATTCGATTAATCCATTATGAATTTTAATTTACTTACTTAATTCGTTATCGAATTTATTTTATTAATATAAGGTCATTCTCCATTTATTTTTATTCACTTGGGTTTTGTTTGCAACTCAAACCATTTCTATTATAATTCAATTTCATCTCATTTGACAATACTTCCATTATATCTAATTTACTCGCAAATTTATGTTTAATATTATTTATAACATACTTGAATTTTATTTGTAATTCAAACCATCACTATTTCGATCAAACTTTATTTATTTTTATTTTATAACATCTCTTCTTATTTAATTCATTATCAAATCTAAGTCGAATTCTATTTAAAATTCGAATTCAATTCCAACCTCCATTATTAATTTACAATCCATTTATTTACCCAAGTTAAATTTTATTAACGTACTCAATCAAACAATTATTTAACCAATTAGCTTATTTCCAACTTCTAAATCAATATTCGATTTTTAATTACAAAATCACTTCATTAAAATTTAGTTTGGATTTCCTTTTATTTTCCCAAAAATTCTAACATCTTTATTTAAAAGTTTTAGAAATGCTTTTAAATTCACATCATACTTAATAAAATAGTTCTTTATAAAAATACTTTTTGTAACTCGATGTCTTAACCAGTCCATCCTTATTCTCACAGAAATTCAGTCATACGTTGATCAGGCGTAGGACTGAAAATCTATGAGTACTTGGTAAACCCGTTTCAACACCTAGTGAAAGTACTTGGAAAATAATTTTATTGAAAATATAGAAAACAGTTTTGTTGAGAATAGAAGAAATATCTTTGGTGACAATGCTCTGAAAATCATAACCCCCATCCATGGTCACAGTTACATCCCAGGGTTACGTTGTCGTCACAGCAAAAGTCCATGCAACTGCAGGCTCTCCACGGCCTCTCGATTACGCCATGGATCCCACACCACAAATCACAGTTACATCCAGGGTTACGTTGCCGTCACAGCAAAGTCCATGTAACTGCAGGCTCTCAACGACCTCTGATTTTCGCTATCGAAATGAAACTTCTCCACTCCTACATACGTCGCAGTCTACCGATATAAAATCAAACGCAGACTGTTGGCTCTCAGAGGCACACATGACTTTTGCTATGTTATACCATAGGTCGCAGTTACATCCTGGGTTACGTTGCCGTCACAGCAAAAGTCCATGTAACTGTTGGCTCTCAGCGGCACACATGACCTTCACTATGGTATACTCAACTCATAATCCTCAGGAAATAGTTTTGTCCGGACTCCTCACAGGATCAACTTTAGAACCCCCCCTTGGGGCTCAAGGCAGCACCACCCAGTGGCACTCCTGAGAAGTTCATTTCAA
Source organism: Allium cepa (assembly GCA_030765085.1). Taxonomy (NCBI): domain Eukaryota; kingdom Viridiplantae; phylum Streptophyta; class Magnoliopsida; order Asparagales; family Amaryllidaceae; genus Allium; species Allium cepa. Next base: position 440,350,648 of record CM060938.1, on the reverse strand, counting down.
GGGAGTGCCTTTTTCCTCAGAGCGATCATAAAAACATTTTATGCTATACACATATATAGTATCTTTCAAATCATACACCTAGAATGAATTTTATCAAAGCTCCTTTACACAAAATCGATTATCCCAAAATCGATAATTCTCAAAATAGGCTTTCCAAATTCCATATATTGATTTTACCCAAAAATCAAAAGCCTTTCCAAATCCAAAGGTTCCCAAAACCCTTTCCAAAATCCTCATAAGATCTTTTATATATATACAGATATATATAATATTTAAAACTTTGGATCACTTTAAACTCGTATAAAATTCCTTTTATACTTCACACTTCAAAAATCCTTTTTCTTCCAACAATAGATTCAACAAGGGGAGAATATATAACAAAGATATAACTTTGTTTACCCAAAATCAAATATTCAAATTTGATTACTCTTCCAATATCAATTTCCTTTCTATTCACATTCACTTATTCACATTTTCCTTAATCCCCATTTGGATTATTACCTCAATTCTTATCCCAGTTGGGTATTTAATCAATAACAGTTTGAACTCCGACCAGTTATATTTAGAAAATAGCTTGAAAATTTTAAAATAGATAAGTAATTGAAAAATAATTATTAGTTTGCAAAATAACTGTAAAATAGTTAACTAATTGTAAAATAGTTGGAAAATAGTTAAAAAGTTTCAGAAATTTTAAATAATTGCAAAATAGTTGTAAAATAGAAATTAGTTTGTAACATAGTATTTAGTTTTAGAAAACAGTTGAAAAATGGTTAAATAGCTCCAAAAATAATCGTAAAACAAGTATATAAAATAATTTGGCTTTAAGAAAGAAAGGTTGTATATATTTAATAGCTTAGAAAAATAAGTTTATATCAAAACAATTTATATTGAAAATAGTCAAGAGTCATCTGTTCACTTCCCCAACAATTCAATTTAAATCTCCATTTAAATTGACCCAATTCCAAATTGAATAATCTTCAATTTCCATTGAAATTGATTTAACCCCAATTCAAGTTGGATTGATTCTCAATTTCCTTCCAACTTCAAAATCAAATTTCGTTTGATCTTTAAACTTGTATAACTTTAATTACAATTCTATTTATAATCAATTACATTCACATTTCATTTTTAACTCGAAATTATACATTTTATTTAGCCAATATACTTTTATTATTCCATAAACATTTTAAATCAAGATTCTAGAGTTTGAACAAATTTTCAAAAGTTCAATATCACCTTAGAATTCAACTATATCCAAAATTCTTTGGCAAATTCAATTACCCCTTTGAATTTCAAAACCAAACCCAATTCACAAATAATTCCAATTTAAAACAATTTGGTGGCAATTTCTCTTCTAGAAACTCGAAAATAGACATCGATAATGCTGTAGTCATCACCGACGTTATTTTCCAGTGACCGAAAACGTTCAATGCCTTTTATCTACTATATATTTTTTTATTTTTTTCCAAAACCTTTGGAAACCACTCCCAAATCCAAAGGAATTTAAATTTTCCCATAAATTCTAAATTCCCAATCCATCCAATTCATATTTAAACATTACTCTGGCATTTTCATCTTACTTTATTTTCAAGTATTCTCTGGAATTCTATTTCAAATTATAATATCATTTATTTATGAAGTTTATTTCAATTTATAAATTACATTCACAATCTATATTTCAAATTCCATTTCGCTATATATAAGTTTATTCTTCAACTTTGGTTATAAGTTTCAATTTGGTCGTATTTTATATTACTTCTTAACTTAATTCCAATAATTTAACAACCAATCACCTAAATGTTCATTAGAAGGAAATGTTGCCATATATATCAAAATATATTTTTATATAAAATCATTAAAAATCTTTATAAGCAAATAACAAGTACGCTCTCATATATATATATACACACACACACACTCAACTCATTCTAGAGTACTACGGACTCTATTTAATGAGTAGTCCCCACCAGAGCGAAGGTTCTCGCTTAACCTTTCAGCTCTGATACCAAATGTAACGACCTGGAATTTTCGAACCCGAAAATTCCAAATAGTTATGAAAAAGAAAGAGATAAAAGAAGAAGAAGAACAGAAACATCAACAACTCACATTCGCAGTGGATAAAATATAATAATAAATAATAACAGTTTACAAAGAAATATTATATCAGTCGATTACATTTAATACATCAGAGTTTCACATACATTCAGTCACTGATCATATACAAATCATGTATCTGATATATAAAAATATACTACAGCGGAAATACTCTATACGTACTCGCCATCCAGCTCGTCCCCTGAGCTCCAGAACGTACCTACCTGAAAATCTGTAATACTCGGTCTGACCCGAGCATTACACCAAAGTAACACCCGGGTCAGGTTGGAAACCAGCGTGAGTAAACCCATCTAACATGGAATACTAAAGAAAACAACTTATATAAAACCCGGGGTAACTTATATCAATTTAACCAATTCCCATTTCTCTATAGACAACACTTATTTCTCCTATCAATTTCTAAGTACCAACCTTAGATAAATATTCCAGTCTACTTAAATCATTTCAATCCAGCCTATTGATTTCACAAATCAATATATAAATATTCGAAGTGGTATCGGGTATTTCCCAAATACCGGACCCCGGTCTCTTCTAGACTCATATTATCCTAACCCAAGTTATTCAAATGAAATTCACAACATTTCATATTAGAGATATCAACTCATTCCAAATATCCAATACCATTCAATCATGCAATTGCAAAGCTTAATCACATTCACATTAGTTCAATTTATTCTAATTGAATTTCAAACCTCAACCACTTTGACTCCTTCATTAATTAATTCCAAAACAATTAATTAATCAACCTTTCATTATTCATCTTAATTAATCACCCTGGATTAATTATTTTCAATTACATTCAAGTAATTATCTTTAATTAATTTCACGACATTAATTATTTTTACCAAATCAATGAGTAATCTTTAATTACTTCACGAATTAATTAACTATAATCAATTACGCTAACTTTTAATTACTTATATTAATTGACTTCTCATAAGTCACTTATTATTAATTAATTAATCTCAATTAATTAAATCTTTAATTACTTCATCAATTATATAAATGAATGATTTCCAATTATATTTTTAATTGGTTCTAATCTAAATCAATTACTTTAATCCAATCCAATATTAATCATTCTCGACTAACCTCGTCCTGTAATTATCTAACTCCTTTTATTTACTTCATTAAATAGATTAACTATATCTTGATTAACTATTTAATTAATCTCTTGAGTTATCTCACAAAATAATTATATTTTATTGATTACTTAAATAACTACTTATTAAACCGTCCACTGGTTATTCTAACTCCATTAAACTTCATTTCTTAACTTAATCCTTAATCAATTAATTCGATCCCTATTTACTTTTGGAGTTTAAACAATTTAAACTCCAATACTTTGAGTCAAACAATAATTTACTTGAGAACCATCCAACAAACCAAAGTCACCAAATCATCAATTCTCAACACACATCAAATCAATTCAAGCATTCAAACAATCATTTAAATTTGACTATTGAAATTTAATAACAGCTCAACTGAGTGAGATTTACTCACCTTTGATTTGTTTTTCGCAATCCATTACCATCCGGCTTGTTTCCCTTTAGATCCTAGCCTTCTGCTCACATGACCTTCCATCTACAGAGATACCATACCCAAATGAGTCGCCTGCCCCTACATCGAGTTGAACGCGATTTCATGCTCAAAACCTTAGACAGCGAACCCCACGCTGACTGTCGACCCACTCGTCGCGCGCCTCGTCGCTAACAAAGCCCTAGTTCACCCCACACCCCCAAAAGTCACTCCATTTCCCGATTCAAAAGACAGGGCCGAAGAAAAACTCAAACCCTAGCCCACAAACCTTCACGTCCGTCGCCACGAACAACAGCAGTATCCCCTACGCGAGCCCTACGCGAGAGCTTCCATGACGTGGCCGTGCTCGCCCTCGCAACCACCTCTTCCAGCACGAGATGAACTCGAGCTCACCCACAACTCGACTAACGAACGGAAACACGATTCTAAAACGCGAGCCTTCGTCCATTCAACCCTTTTTTTTAATCAGGAACTGGAAATCGCGATTTGAACGAGGGAGAGGGAATTCGATTTTTTTTTTAAGGAAGAAGAGGATAGGGCTGTGTGTTTAAATCGAACAGAGGAGCAAATCGCTCGTCGTCATTATATTTTCCTTTTAGATGAATTCCATCTGCTTCCAGAATAAAGAGGGGGACGGGAATGAAATAGAGAACTGTGGAAGCTTCTTGAGTACGCATGAGTTGCTAGTAAGAATATCTTTGACTTGTTGACTTTAAATTATATTATATTATAAAACTCCCAAAACGACTCAATAATTGTCAACTAAAATTCCGAACTCCTCTTAACGAATGCCGCTAGGCGATTACAAGGTTTTACCCGCATTCCGAACACAATGGAACGGGTTTCGAAGGCTAATTCGATCATATGTGTGAATTACGGAAATAAACGATCGATTTTAAATTAAATCGATTAAAATAGTACTACGCATTTCGAGCTGCCAGGGTCAAACAACAACTCCAATTTCTACGAAAATTGAAATCCGATAATAACTAACTTTGACGGATCCAATGGAACTAGTTTCGTCGAATTCCGAGACTGTGCCTCGGAAGGCTATTTTTAAATTCCAATTTAAACGATATATTATTAAAATTGAACAAATTACCTTTAAATTAAATTTCAATCATCTATTATCTCCAGTATTATCATTATAAATTTTATAAGCCTTCAAATTTCTTTTAATAGGCTTAAAATCCCATATTCAACCTTTTATCCAGTTTTCAATTATAAAATTCAGTATTCAAACTATATAATTCAATGATTTAATTATCAAGTAAATATTGATATTTGGAATTCAAGTTTAAAATTAACTTTTAAAATATTTAAAATCAATTAATTATTCCAATTTACATAGTTAGAAATTCCGGGTCGTCACAACTTCTATATTGAGCACCCCATTAGACCTCGATCCCTTCTTCTAGGTATGAACTCTTCATTCATTTGACTCTCACCGAATAGAGATTTTAGACGAGACTTGAATCACGACCTTCCTATAACCCATGAATAATGGAAGTCGCATAGATAAAGAAGGTGGATTCGAAGTTTTAGACATGCCTTAGGATTAGATGGAGAGGAAGAAGAAGATGTCGGCCCGGTATGAATTGGTGGGTTTAATTAATGTTGGTCGAGGGTGGCATGCGAGTTGATGTAGTGGTCGATTGGCCATTTAGGAAGATTTTGAATTTGTCTGAAGAAAGGAGTTGGAAGAAGACATATGGGTATGGCTCGGCATGACTTCCTTATGCCGAACGATGTGAGGGTGTTTAGGCGAAAAGTGGGAGATGGGTAGAGTACCGAACGAGGCGGCTCGGCATGACTTGCTGGATGACTCGCCTGTGCCGAGCAGTAGAGAGGATGTATAGGAAGGAAGTTGGCATTGAGGGAAAAGAGCCAAGCGATACGGCATGATATAGCTACGGCTCGGCATGACCCCTTATGTCGAACGGTGTTAGAGGAAGTGCAGGAGAAAAGTGGGAGATGGGTAGAGTGCCGAACGATGCGGCTCGGCATGACTTGCTGGATGACTCGCCTGTGCCGAGCGGTGGAGAGGATGTGTAGGAAGAAAGTTGGCGTTCAGGGAAAAGTGCCGAGCGATGCCGCTCGGCATGTCTGCGGTCCAGCATGATTGCGGTTCGGCATGCCTTGCCGCATGTCGAACGGTAATGATGGATGGTAAAAGAGTGGTGTACAACAACAACACTAGCCGAACATAATGCATAGTTGACTCAACCTATTTTATATGCCCGAACATATGACAGTGAACAAGTACAAGGACTTAAGCAATTAAGCATATCGGACTATCCAGACTGATAACTCCTCTGTTTTGACAACCACAAACCTGAATTTAACTTGATTAAAACGGATAATAACCTTCAACGTACAGTGTCGATGTCGAGTTCAAAACATAAACCATCTTACGACAAGCTCTCGCAGACGGTCAGCGATGACGGTCTTCGAAGATGATAGCTCAAAGCCTAACTTTATTTCATCAACTCTGTGACTTCTAATTTCTTGGCAATTATATTTGAATGATAGCACTAGTTCACACACAACACGGGGGGAGTATTTTTGTTGTTAAGTCTAATGTCGATTGTTTTTCAAGTATAGTTCAAAAAGGTATTTCATCAGATTCTACGCACATTAGAGATGTCTAAGAAATCAAGTTCTGCCACGATCTCGGACAGACCCGGGCCATCTTCTCGACAAGAAGTAGTTGGGACTTCAAATCCGTCGACTACTCCTGTTCAAGACATATGAGGCCCTATGATCGCATCCGTTGACTTGGCACATGATGTCCTGGATGCAGCGATCTTTTTAGACGATCCGATCGATTCACAAACCTCGAGAATTAACGAAAGCGCTTTTCGACGCATATGCTCGGTGCACGGGATTCCTTTCGATGATATGTTGGTTCCATTAAGGCAGGATCGTCCTCACCTGCCCCCAATCGGATACACAGCCTGTAATAGATTTATGTGTTGGGTTGGTAGCGTGCTGCCATTCCACTCCTTCCTCTATGATCTGTTGCAGTATATTGAGATTGCTCCATCGCAACTACATCCAAATAATCATGCATTCATATACGGCACGTGCATTATCTTTATGAGCATCCTCTTTAGGCTCCCGATTCCTATCAATATCTGTTATATTTATCGGTTCAAGAGATGATCGAACAGCTCATCTTTTGTATTTCTCGAACCACGCAACAAGTGTCAAATTCTGACCGGGGCATGGAGCAAATTCGCCTAGTGTAAGCAGGAGTGGTTTTACGTGCGCTGCCCTCTGGCTTCGCAAGGAGATGGGTAGAAGGAAGTAAGTTTCTTTTCCGGATTAATACTTGCATTCGGCGGTGATTGCTCCTTTTCTAACTCTTTCTCTACTTCTACAGGTATTAGCCCACGTCCTGAAGGCTCAGGGTATTCTGAAACCATTGAGGCTATTCGAGCTATCCCCACAGGAGATCGGGACATTAGATCTCTTATTTCAAACGAATTTCTCTCGAAGTTTAGGCTGCTGGCGGCAGGCCACCAGATAAGCCTTCCTCTAAGTGTCACATAACCAGTCTGCTTTGGGCAAAGGAAAGAAGCAAGCCGGGCCCTCAGCACATGACACCCTTGACACATCTGAGGAGGGGGAGATTAAAGAAGCTGAAATGGCCGAAGTACATGGCGAGAATTTTGGCCCTGCTCGGGAGCTGGTAGTCGAGGTGCACGATATCGAAGTAACACCTCCCCCTGCTAAGGAAAAGAAAAAATTGGCTTACATACTGAGGAAGAAGACAACGGGCGAAACATCTAAAGTCTCCATCACTCCGGTGGAGAGAGAGCCTTCTCCTCAAGGCTTAGAGAGTTTATTGAAAGGCCTGTCAGACCTTTCTATTCCCAATGATTTGCTTAACTATGGCTTCAATGATCCAAAAATGCTTAAACTTCATTCGGCCGCAAGAGGCGATGCTCAAGCCCATGTCCAGGGAGAAAAAACTCCCATAAGTAGAGATAAAGAAACTGGTCCATCAAGGGGAAACACTAGGACACACACAGACACGTGCACTTCACCTTGCACTTAAATTTCTGCCATCGCTCTACTCTTTGCTGACTTGTTGTTATTCAAATTCTGTGCAGGTGATATAGGACGTACATACGGACTCGATCGACTTCGCGGGTCATCTATCATTCACCACTCTGGATGGGACTCAGGCTTCGAAAGACGTCGTGATAGAGATGATGACGGTGACAGGGATTATCACTCTCGGGATTTATCATCTCAAAAGAAAACTTCTCATCAGCCTTCATACCATTATAATCTTCCTTCTCACTCGGAGCAAGGAAGGGAGAAATACGGCCATAAGGGGTCCCAATCTGATGCCCCTCGTGATCAACACTTTGGTTTATCTAGCACATATCAATCCCGGGAACCCCACAAGAAGACCGAACTCTCAAAACCATATCCTCATGTTCCCACAACAGATCTGACGATATCGGAAAGGCTAGCCGAGCTTAAGGCTAAGTTCCCCAAAATATGCTTCGATGGTCTAAAGTTTCTCCTGACGATCCATCACATTCCAGGACACGTCAAACAGAGCGCTATTTCTTGTAACAACGACATTTATGTTCAACATGACGCGTTTGTCCATTTAGCCGAAAAAGTCTCGGAAGTCTCTGTTGAGCGTCAACACAAAATCGATCGCCTGAAGCTTGAAGCCATTCACGATAAAGACGTTATCAAAGCTCAAGATGAAGAGCCTCTTCGTACAAGTCTCAACTCGAAGCCGCCCAACAAAGTGCTAAAGATACTGCGAAGGCCATCAATTGTCTGGAAACGACACATAAGAAAGAGATTGATGAAGCGGTCCAATGCTGCGGGGCCCTGGCTTTAGAGAAGGATTCTGTTCAGAAGGAAAGATATGCATTTGCCCTCCGAGTCAAAGATTTGGAAGATCAACTCCATAAAGAGAGAGAGGGAAAAACTGTTGCCCAAGAAGAATCGCAACGATATTGCGACGAGATTGTTGCTATGCACTCCTGAAGGCAAAGCTCGACGATGAGCTCTCTAAGGTCGGGATGCTAAAGAACGAAGCCCGTGAAGAGGGCAAGAGAATAGCACCTGCGGAGATTGACTCTCGCCTTGAGGTGGCTACAAAGGCTGGCAGGGAGGAGATTAAGTGCATGTTCGACCCACTTATAGCAGAATACAATGCATATGTTCTCATGCATCGTGACTTAACTTTTTTGGCGAGGGCTACCTCGAATTTCTAGCCGAGGCATGGGAGACTTTAATAAAGATCAGGAAGGTCGAGCTGGGCACCGAAGAGGTTGACGAGGAGGCTTTGGTGAAAGAATTTCTCAAGGGGGAATGAGACTTCAGACTTGTCTGTTGCGAAGGCCCTTTACTGTAAAGGTTCCTCCCCATCAAAAGGAAAAGATGTCATTGCCGTTCCATTTGGAACCGAGCCTCCAGCCCTTCCTCCTACTCAAGCGGCTGATCGGCCAGTGCTCGATCCATTCGAGCAACACGCTGGTTATGACCCGAAAGACCCTAGCCTCGGTATTCATGTTCTATCTCCCATTCCAGAGGGTGAAACCCCACGGATGGTTGAGCGCCAGCAAGAAACCGGTAAATAACTCTTCTTTCTAAAGTTCAAAGAGTCGTTGTTTTTGGCATGAGTTCATTATATTCTAACGTTTGTCTCTTGTGATCTTGCGTAGGTCGCTCTGACCTCGAGCCCACTCCGAGGAGCAGTGACGCCAAGGAGAAGAAGGAGAAAGCGAGCGAGGCTACTCAGGCGGGAGAAACTCCCGGTCCATATACTCAAGTGATTGAGGCGCTTGATGAACATAAGTCTGAGACTTCATCTCTCGTCGAAGAAAGTTATGGAATTGAGATCACAAGCGCCTTTGGACACACTTCTAAAATGAGCATGAAGGAGCAGCTCAAGGAGGAAAAGAAAAGGACAGCTGAAATCAAAGTCGAGCCCTGAGTCATGGATCTAGATGATCCTTTGAACGGGCCTTTGAACAGGCCTTTGAAGGTCATCCTCCCTGGTGGGTCCAGGCCACTAGAGGTCCCTCGTTCTTCCTCGGTTGTTACCTCCCCATCATGCAAAACGTCCAAACGAAAATGCATGGGGGAAGAGTCACCTGAGAAAAAAAAGAGGAAAAGAAACCTAAGAAGTCAAAGAAGTAGCTGTTACATTCGTTCAACGAGAGCTAGCTTAGATTATGTAACTATTTTTATCTATTTCCGTATTCAATGTAAATAGACTTTCTACTCTGAGTTTTGGAGGAGTTGTGGTAGAACCTTATTTTGGATGAATAACTAAAATTTAGTTCTTTTGTCTTTCAAATGACTTTTGTTGCTCTGCTTTCTGTATAACTGCAGTCGAAACCCAGGCTATTATGAGTTACATAAACTCCCAATTCATTTTCATATAACTTGAAAATTCTTTGGAGTTGTACATCCTTTATCCCATGCTTCAAGTACTTAGAATATTTTTTAGTCCGTACCCTAGGGACTTAATGACTTCAAGTCAGTTGTACCCTAGTCTGCACTCAGGGGGCTCAGAGTACTCCAGTCTGCACTAAGGGGACTTGGATATTTTAAGTTGTTTATACTCTAGTCCGCACTCAGGGGACTCGGAGTACTCCAGTCCGCACTCAGTGGACTTGGAGATTTAAAGTCATTTATACTCTAGTCCGCACTCAGGGGACTCAAAGTACTCCAGTCCGCACTTAGGGGACTTAGAGATTTAAAGTCGTTTATACTCTAGTCCACACTCAGTAGACTCAGAGTACTCCATTTCGCACTCAAGGGACTTGGAGATTTAAAGTCGTTTATACTCTAGTCCGCACTCAGAGGACTCAGAGTACTCTAGTCCGCACTTAGGAGACTTGGAGATTTAAATCGTTTATATTCTAGTCTGCACTCAAGGGACTCAGAGTACTCCAGTCCGCACTTAGGGGACTTGGAGATTTAAAGCCGTTTATACTCTAGTCCGCACTCAAGGGACTCAGAGTACTCCAGTCCGCACTAAGGGGACTTGGAGATTTAAAGTCATTTATACTCTAGTCCACACTCAGAGGACTCAGAGTACTCCAGTCTGCACTTAGGGGACTTGGAGATTTAAAGTCGTTTATACTCTAGTTCGAACTCAGGGGACTCAGAGTACTCCAGTCCGCACTCAGGGGACTTGGAGATTTTACGTCATTTATGCGCGTTCGTACGTCAGACAGAATAATGTAACTCTAGTTTTATTTCATAAAATTATCATACATAGAGACATCAATAATTCATGGAAAAAATGGCTTCAAGCCTTTATTAATGAAGACAACTAAATTGTCTTATTACATGCCGAAAACTAAGAATCAACGGAATTAGAACATACTGAAAATAATTGCAACAAAGATAGAAAATGAATAGACTAAATATAATAATGTTGCATATGCTCACTATTCCATGCTCAGGGAGTGTCGCACCATCAATGGTCGCTAGCTTGAAAGTTCCCTCTCCTAGCTTCCGTCCAATGACGTACGGACCTTCCCATGTAGGATTCATATGTGACGGGACCAGGAAAACTTGTTTCAAAACGAGGTCACTCATATCAAAGACTCTTGGCTGGACTTTTTCTTTATAATATCGAACGACTCGGTGTCTATATGCGACCGCTCTTAAATCAGCTTCTTCACGTTTTTCACCAATGAAGTCCAGCGATTCCGGCAAAAGTTCTTGATTCATCTTGGTGTCGTAATGAGTTACCCGATGTGATCGAAATTCAAGTTCTAAGTGTATAACAGCTTCCGTGTCATATGCCAATGCGAATGGAGTGTGGCCAGTCGCGGACTTATGGGTGGTTCTATAAGCCCAAAGTGCTGTTGAAAGTTCATTCACCCACTTGCCTCTGGCCTTTTCCAAATGCTTTTTCAGTATAGACTTGATTATTTTGTTCACAACTTCCACTTGTCCATTAGCTTTTGGATGAGCAACTGCTGCAAACCTTTTTTCAATGCCATACCTTTGACAAAATTCTTTGAACTCTTTGCTTTCGAATTGAGTTCCGTTGTCTGTAATGATAGTCCGTGGGAGACCATAACCGCCTATAATATTTCATACAATGAAATTAATGACCTTCTTGGTGGTGATCGTGGCTAAGGGCTCTGCTTCTGCCCGCTTGGTAAAATAATCGACCGCAACTATCGCGTATTTCGCCCCACCTTCAGATATGGGTAAGGAACCAATTATATCGATCCCCCACATTGCAAACGGCCAGGGACTAACCAATTGCGTGAGTTCCAGCTCTGGGGATTTTTGCATACTTTTGGCAATTGTCGCATCTCCTTGCATAGTCGGCAGCGTCCCGATTTACAGCTGGCCAATAGTATCCATAGCGGAGGATTTTCTTTTCTAATGTATGCCCCCCAGTATGGTCACCGCTCCTTCATGGACTTCCTTTAGGACTCGTTTTATCTCATCGTGGGAAATGCCCCAGATTAAGGGGATCAAGAATCCCTTCCGATACATTATTCCATCCTGCATTACATATCGTGAAGCCTTATGAATGACTTGTCGTCTTTTGCTCCTTCTTTCGGGCAATACCCCGTGTAGCAAGTATTGCTTGAATGGGATCATCCATGATTCCTTCTTCATTTCTATTTCTAACACGAAACCTACCTCCATCATATTTATACTCGGAGTATGTAAGGTTTCAATGGGAACCAATCCCATTTGCTGTGCGTCGCTGGTGCTCGCAAATTTTGCCAATGAATCGGCTTCTCTGTTTGTTCACACGAGACATGCGAAATATCATAATATTCTAGATTTGCTAGCAGCTCTTGATCCTGTGCAAGGTATGGGGCAAGTCTCTGTCCCTTCACTTGATAGTCCCCAACCGCACCTAGTATACCACCAGTTGTGAGTCATAAAATATTTCAACCGATTTTACCCCCAGTTCTCTGATAAATCTTAAGCCAGCAACCAATGCTTCATACTCGACTTCGTAATTTATCGCTGGAAATTCGAGCTTCAAAGCATAACAAACTTATTGGTTTTCAGGAGTCACAAGAACTATGCCAGCTCTCGAGCAACGGTCGTTAGATGCCCCATCGGTGTACATCTTCCGTCGAACGGGAGGTATGACATTGTTACCATCCTATTCGTCTGACATGGTGAATTCAATAAAGTCTGCTAGCGCTTGCCCTTGTATGGCCCTTCGTGGCAGGTAGATAATATCAAACTGACTCAACTCGATATTCCATTTTAACATCCTTCCAGAAGTTTTCGGTCGTTGGAGTACCTGCCACAAGGGTTGATCAGTATAAACACTGATTGAGTGTGCCTGAAAGTATGGCTGGAGCTTACGTGATGCAATCACCAAGCAATAGGCCAGTTTCTCAATCTTAGGATAATTTCTTTCTGCCCCCGTTAAAAGTTTACTAACATAGTACACCGACTTCTGAACTTGATCCTCCTCGCGAACCAGAGCCATACTGATAGCATGTTGGGATACAGCCAAGTACATGTATAACATCTCATGGTCTACTAGTTTTGATAGTGCCGGGGGACTTTCTAAATGCCTTACCAAAGCTCAAAATGCTTCCTCACGGTCAAATGTCCACTCAAAATTTCTCTTTCCTTTCTTTATTACATCGAAGAAAGGAATACACTTATTTGTGGCTTTAGATATGAATCGACTCAGTGTGGCCACCTTCCCATTCAAGCTTTGTACTTGTTTTATAGTTTTAGGCACTTGTATATCTCGAATAGCTTGAATCTTCTCGGGTTAGCTTCGATTCCCCACGCATTCATAATGAAACCCAAAAACTTCCCCGACACAACGCCAAAGGAACACTTCAAAGGATCGATCTTCATCCCATAATGTCTGAGTATATCAAACATCTATTCTAAGTCCTAAATGTGGTCGTTTGACTGTCGTGGCTTCACGAGCATGTCATCCACATAGACTTCCATCATCTTTAAACATTCGATTCACCAGACGTTGATAAATTGCTCCCACGTTTTTAATCCGAAGGGCATCACTACATAGCAATATAACCTAATGTCTGTGATAAAACTGGTGTGTTCTTGGTCTGGAATGTGCAACGGGATCTGATTATATCCCGAGTACGCATCCATAAATGATAGTAACTCGTATCTAGCCGTTGAATCGACGAGCTGGTCGATTCTAGGTAACGGCAAACTATCGTTCGAGCATGCTTTGTTCAAATCAAAGTAATCAACGCAAGTTCTCCACTTCCCATTCGCTTTCCTTACTAGCACAGGGTTGGACACCCATTCAGGGTAGAGGGCGTCACGGATGAACCCATTGGCTTTGAGTTTGTCCACCTCCTCTCTAGGAGCAGCGGACCTCTCCCGGTCCATGCCTCTCCTTTTCTGTTTTACACGAACGTACTTCGGGTCTATCTTCAACATATGACTTGCAATAGCGGGAGAAATCCCGCACATATCTAAATGTGTCCAAGCAAAAACATGCAGGTTCGCTTGTAGGAAATCAGTGAGATCCTCGGCCATTGACGGGTCGAGTTGTGATCCAATCTTGAGTACTCATGATGGGTCATCTCGGTTGAATGGATTGTCAATCGTCAGTTCAGCTGGTGTTGCTTTTTCTTCCCTGGGTTCCCCATCATCATCTCTCGGGTCTATGTCTCTATAGATCCGGGAATGTGGCCCGAGCCAGGGCTCGGGCACTACCTATCAATTGTCAGTATTCTAGATGCGGACGGAGTTGTCCGTAACCTTTCCTTTCTCTCACCGCTGGGCCTCTCTCAGCTTAGCCACATAACATGCACGACCGGTCGCCTGATCGCCATGCACCACACTAATTCCTTTGTCTGTCGGAAATTTCAACGTCAAATACCACGGGGCCAAAGCTGCCCTAAACTTTGCCAGGGCCGGTCGACCCAGAAACACATTGTATGGAGAATCAACATCCAAAACTATAAAAGCTAGGATTCGTACCCTCCTACATTCACCTTGTCCTAGTTCAATGGCAACTCAACATACCCTACTGCATCAGTCGTTGCACCATTAAAGCCATGGATTCAGGCTTTAGATGGTTTCAATTCCTTTGTCTCCATCTTCAAATAGTCATATGCCTTTTTGAAGATGATGTTAACGGAACTTCCACAATCAATTAAAATTCTCTTCACATATGCCGACCCGATCGTCGTAGATATGACCATTGGGTCGACGGTAGGAGCCTCCACCTTGTCTGCATCTCGGCTCCTAAATACTAAAATGTCTATCATCATGCGTTGCTGCTTAGTGGGGGTTCCATCCCCCACATTCGAACAACACTCATATTCTACATGCCTTAAGGAGTTAGCGTATCGTTCCATCTCCTGCCAATTCATGTCTATAGGGTAAGGTCCACCGGCTATCGTGTTTATGAAAAATCTACCCACGGTTCGGGCAGGTTCCCCGGGTTAGCGTAGAGCTGGCTCGCTTCTGAGGTCTGATGTTCCTTGCTACCCTCCTGTGGGTTCTTGACAAACTCCTGCAATTTTTTCTGTCTAATCAGTTTCTCTATGGCATCATGGAGGTGTCTACACTCTTCTATATTATGCACATAAGTCTCACGGAAGCGGAAATACTTCCCAATCCGCTTCTATTCTTCTGTCCACTCCTTTGGGCGCGGTTTTCTATATTGGAAAGTATTACAAGTTGATAGGTAAATATTCTCAAGAGATGCGTTTAATGAGGTGTATTCGTTGTAGGTCGGAATCCTTGGCTTCCATTTCCCTGCTTTTCTTTTCTTTCCGGGATTTCCTCCTCCGGTCCCTTTAGATTGCCCGGGCTTATTTTGTACATTGACTTGGACCTTCCTTGAATTGTCACCGGACTGTTTTACAGCGATATTGCTTTTTACAGTCTCTTGAATAGGTCCTGGTGCCTTATCTCGCCTCGTCCATCTAGCTTCCTCCCTCCTTATGAATTGATGAGCCTTTGAATAGAAACGCTCCAGCGTAGTTGGAGGCTTTCCTTCCAATCAGTCTCTAAACTCTAAATCCGGATCCACACCTTGCATTACCGCCATCAGAATTGCGTGGTCGTTAGGGTTGCTAACTTCAGTAGCCACAACTTGAAATCTCTACAAGTACTCTTTCAATGACTCCCCCGGAGCCTAGATTACACTAGATAGGGACATCACGTCCTTGGGACGAGTGGCGTGTACCCTGAATCATTCTACAAACTTCGTTTCCAACTTATCAAAGCTGGATATAGACCGTGGGGGAAGTCGAGTGAATCACATGGTGGAGATTTCGGATAAAGTGATTGGGAAGCATCTACACTTGGTTGCATCATTCGCTCTAGCTGAATCCATCATCCATTCATACCTCATCACGTGCTGCCTGGGGTCGGTCTTTCCTTCGTAGGCCGGGATAGTTGGCATGCTAAACTTTCTGTGGTACTCGCTTATAGAATAGTATCCATGAATGGAGTATGACTCCTGGATATCCCCAATCTTCACTGGTCAAGCCTTGATTCTCTCTCATCAACTGTATAATCATAGTTGATAAGTCCGGAGTTTGTATGGAGGATGGAAGGTTGGACTCTGTTCTACGAAACCGCTCAGGTTAGTGTCTCCTCTATTGGTGGTCTTCCAAATGTGTATCTTGGGGACCAGCTTCATTGGCTTGGTGAGTCGGACGTCTAGTCTCCACATGTGCTCCAGCTCCTAAGTTTCCCGTGTCGTTTTGAGTATGGTCTCTAAGATGTAAGTGATCCCTAGTTGATCGATCAGTAGCACCTGCTTGTGGAGTTTCCGTTTTGCGGCGTCTACGCCTGGGAGGTTCATCGGATGAAGTCGAACTATCAGATGAAGAATAAGGAACGGGGCTACCTCTAGCATTCTGATGTTGTTGCTGAGTAAGCTGAGTCATGAGGTTAGCGTTAGCTTGAATTTGTTCAGCAAGTTGTCTTTTTCTTTCCATGAGTTCTCTCATCAGGTCGTTGAACTCCGTCCTAGTAACAACTTCCGTCTTGTTATGAGCTCCGGCAGTCCCCATGCAAAAATTAACTTGCTGATAGCTAGGTCCTATCTGTTGTACGCTAGCAGTCTCGTTGACGTCCGCGTTATGAGAGGCTGATCGGGTACGTGGTCTTCCCACAGTAGAGTTGTTGATCGAAACTCTGAGTAGATTCAACGAACGTCCTGTGAATAAGTTGGATCTCCTTCGAAGGATTTATTCAATCCAGTAGCTACAAAGCAAATCCTAGTGGCCTGAGAATTCGATTCTCAGTGAAAGCGCTAAAATATTAGCACCATAATTGGTCGCTAACACCCTTGAGAAAGATTGTGTAGAGAGATTAATGAAGAAAGTAAATTAAAACAGAGAACTGTATGCAAAATTAGATGCAAAAACAAGAACATCGGGTTTATAATGGTTCAGCGTAATTGCCTATGCCCACTTTAAGTTTTGATCTTTATTGCTTTCACAAGTGATTGAATACAGATAAAATCCGTAATATAAAGACTTGAATACAAATGCAAAGTAAAATAGAATGAGTCTTAAAAGCGGCAGAGTCTCCCCAGTGTCTTCGAAAAAAGGTCCCTTTCACTGGGCCCTTGCCCTTCTATTTATAGACGAAGATGGATTAGACTTCCCTCATGGGCCTAAGAGTAAGATACCTTGGCCCATAGTAAGTGAATTCTATACACCGAGCCACAAATGCCGAACGGGAATTGCTGAACCACATATCCAGGCCGAACGGCATTCGTATGCCGAACGAGGAAGATATGCCAAACGGTATCTGCATGCCGATCGAGACAGTGTGCTGAGTGAAGAGTGTAGGCAGAACGAGACATGTGCTGACCGAGACTTGATGTTGGACGAGGGGAGATGTCGAACGAGGCTTATATCTAACGAGGTGAAATACTGAACGACCTTGCTATGCCGAGCAAGGTGAAGTGTCGAACGACCTTGCTATGCCGAGCAAGGTGAAGTGTCGAACGACCTTGCTATACCGAGTGAGGTGAAATGCCGAACGACCTTGCTATGCCGAGGGCGGTGAAATGTCGAACGACCTTGCTATACCGAGCAAGGTGAAATGCCGAATGACCTTGCTATGCCAAGCGAGGTGAAATGCCGAAGACCTTGCTATGCCGAGCGATGTGAAATGTCGAACGACCTTGCTATGCCGAACGGCCCTTCCATGCCGAACGATGCTCTTATGTCGAGCGAGGTGAGGAGCGCTGAACGAGGCCGTATGTCGAGCGACCTCTTAATGCTGAACGATGGTCTATGCCGAGAGACCCTTTTACGCTGAGTCTCTTGTTACTTGGTCAAGCCATCGAGTAGCAAGTGCTTGCATTACCGACGGTCATTTTCGAGTTTCAAAGCAAGAAGACCATTATAGTAATTTTACTACACAAATTGTTTTGATAAATTAATCTTAATTTTTGAATTTCAATTATGATTTGATATGTATAAAAGGTATGCTTTTATATATATTATTTTAAAAGGATTGAAATGAACCCAGTTGTTTAGTTCTTAAGTTTTTATAAATGAGAAATTGAAATTATTGTAATGAATGGGATCTTGACTCTATTAATAATTAGAAACTTCTAAAATGAAAATAAGATATTGATGTTAAAATGATAAATAACATAGTTATGAAATTGAAATTTGTAAACTGTAAATAAAAAGGAGCTGAAAATAAGAAAGGGTAACTATTGAACATTTTGTTAATAAAAAAATAAATATGATAACTTGTGTAACTTTCTATTGCAATCTAAAAAGACATATATAACTTACTAAATTATTAAAAGTTGAAATGTTAATAAGGATATGTAAAAGGAATATTATACAAGTAAAACTTGGAAAAATGAAAGTGTTCAATGGACTTACCTTTTTATAGAAATTCTGATGTTATATAAATTGTTATAAACTAAAGTTAATAGTTTGAAATGCTACTAATTAAGTGTAATAGAAGTGAATAATGTATGAAAAATGATTAGAAGCTTAAACTAACATTTAAGCTATCTATAATCAGATTTAATAGTAAAAGATGAATACTGTAAGTAAATAATTATAAACTTAAATTAATATTAAAGCCATTTATAATTAAAATGAGTATTATATAGATAAAATGATCATAACTTCAGAGAATATTGGAAATGATTTAGAAATGGAGTTAATATTCAATAATACTTTATATGGAAGAATGAATGTGGAAAAAAAAATCTATAAATAGTGAATTAAATTGTAAGGAAACTTACCTAATAAACTATAATCTAATAATTGAAATAAAAATAACTTATGTAAGCAATGAATGTAAAGTAATAAAATGAAAGAAAATGGCACTGCATGAATAAAGGAGGAATGAACTTTTGTAAGTAATAATGAATGTAAATTAATGGAAATAAACATTATATGAATCAAAAAAGAAAAGTAAATGATGAGAAAAAAAGGGAAAACAAACTAAATTGAAAATGTGAAGTAAACTGAAATAAAATTTATACAGTACTTCAATAATGAACTTCTTTATGATCCAAATAAATGAAATGTTAAATGTAAATTAATGAAATATGCCTTATATGAATGAATGAGAATTAAAATTCTGCAAGTAATAAACGTGAATTAAAGAAAATCAATGTATGACAGAAAAAATATGATGAATGAACAATAAATGATGTGAAAATATTAATAGAATAAACTTAAAATATTATTTGAAATTATTGTTTGTTTGACTTATGGATTGGTTGGGAAAGGTTACTTTTATTGTATGGGATGTACAACTAATCTATAAAGTTATCTACGACTGTTGAGTATATGATTTACTTCATAATATATTTATCATTTTATATGATTAAGAGTTTTGAACCCAAACAAACCATTTGTTTTGATTGTTATGGATGGATGGCTGATTTTTTTAATTGCATGTGATGATAGTATGTTTGATTGCAAAGAGACTTTTGTTATGTTGTGATTGTTTTTCTATTATTAGTTAAACAAATTAATATTCTCTTTTACTTAATTATTAACCCCTTTTGGATCACCTAGGTGAAATACAGGTTATGGAAGCAATAGCTACTGCTTTTGGTTTTATAAAATAAGTGTTGTTTGCTCGACAAATAGGTACGTTCTTGGAATACAGTTCTATAGCGATATTATATTATTTTTATCGTGGTTTGGGATAATTTATTTTGAAAAATATGTGATATATATTGTATTATTAATATTATTGTTTCTCCCAGACCTCTCTGTACAAATGAGACTCTGCCGAAATTTTCCAAAAATCGTTGCCTTAGAAAAATTTTGTGAAATGTTTTCGAAACTTTTGTTAACTTGAATATAAAGGATTTAATTGTTATAAATTGATATATTTTATTTAAATTATTTGATTATGTAAATTAATTTTCATTAATTTAATATTTTGAATAAGATATATTGATTACATAATTTCTTCTTTTTCCTTTTCGAGGATGAAAAGTTTTGAGTGAGGGAGAGTGTAACGATCCGTAATTTTCGGTAATTAATTTTTTTTAATTTAATAAAGTTTTGTAGTTTAATGTTGGAAGAAATAAAAAATAATAATAAGAATATAACGGGAATGCAATGTAATAGTATAAATTTAAGGTAATTGATAACTGCTTCAAATATAATTCCAATTAATTAAATAATCAATGGCGACTAGGGATTTATGTCAAGCGACAACCCAACCCTAAAGGCTCTTCAATACATCCAAAACAACATGTAAAGACCCATTCTAGGGTTTTCATAAATTTTTTCTTCAAAAATACCAAAATTAGGAAAGTTCACCAAAACAATTCAGTTCAAAAGCAACTGAATAAGGAATAGATGTTACGAATTCATACCCAATAAAAATCAAAGCTAGACATAGATGTGAGTTCAAGAACTCACCATTAAACTCAAAAATAGAAAAGATAGGCTCCAAAACAAGCTAAGATCAATTCCTCCTCAACTACACCTCTAGAATCTCTAATCTAATATCACATGCAAAGATTTCCTAAGATAGGTTATCGAAATTTGTGAAAATTAGAAAGAGATTGAGATGGAGAAGATGAAGAGGATGCTTTATAAGCTTCTCTTTAATTTATAACTTGAATTTGGATTCCTAAGAAAAGATAGGGCTTAGTTATTTTAATTTCCCTTCTTTTCCCTCATTTTTCCTTTAGGCTGAAGTGTTAGGAAATTGTGAATGGAATGAAGGAGGAGGAGGGGAATTAGGGTATTCGGTAGAAGTGTTTGGGTTATCATGTTAGGTTAATGGGCTAGAACACAACCCAAAGCCCAAAGGAATATACCAAAATCCTAATCAACTCCAAATACAACAATGTTTATACTTAAACAAGGTGTAAACGTCGATTTGAACTCAATGAAAGTGGTCTAGAGTCCAAATTCGACTGTTTACAAAAAATCACATTTCGAACTTTAATTAAATTATCGATGCTATATTTAAATAAAACATTTGTAACATTCCTGGATTTTAGCTAAGAATAATTTGATAATTAATTTAATCTTTGGGATTAAATGTTGAAATATTTGGTAATTAATATAAAATAGATTGAAATAGAATTTGAAATTAAGATTCAAATTTAAACATCTTAGAAAATAAAATTGTATTTGGATATCTGATATGATTAAATAAGATGTATCTTTATTTAAATAAATGGATAATTTGGAATTTGATTATAAATAAATATTGGATTTATCAAACTTTATATTTCAAAAAACTAATACATATATATAGTTAGCTGTAATAATGAATAATTTGATTTCAAATCAGTTGTTATGAAATTTTCTAAGTATAAAAATAAAATGTGATTTTGAAATTAAATAAATGTATTGAAAATAAAAGTGATTATTTGTTAATATGTGATCAAGATTTTTTAAACCGTTCTTTTCTTTTAAAAGTTGTACAAAAATAAATGATAAGAAAAGTATGAATGTAAAATGTATAACAATACATGTATATTAGAATCTTGAACTAAATTAAAATTGTAATGTGAAGAATAATTGAGATAAAGATTTTATTTGTGTGAATATAAATATAAAAGAGATATAAACATTTTAAAACAAAAAACATATGTTGTATATGAAATTTTATTTACATAAAGGGTTAAAACAAATTTACAAAAATAATTGAAGCAAGGATATAAACATAAAAATGACCTTTAGTGACATTTGTAAATGAAAGAAGATATGCCATTACAAGTGTAAGTAAAATGGACAAGTGGCAAAGAAAATTTAATTTCTTTTGAATTTGATTTTGAAAGCATGCAAAAGAAAGAAAAAAATTAGATCATGTTGTTTCATATTCTTTCCAAAAAATTCTCAAACCTGAAAACCAAAAGAAATTTGAAATCATCCTCAATCTGAAATCTGAAATAAAAAATTCGAAATCCTCTTCAAATCTAAATTCCTGAAACAATGTTTAAAACCAAAAAAAAAGGGAAAAGAGCCTGTAATCAAGTTTTCAAAGTCTGGAAATTAGACCAGAGCAAAAGCAAATCATCAAAGTACAGATCAAAGCAAACTTAAACCTCAAAGCCAGGAGAATTCAAATCAATTCAAATATCCAAAAATAGAAGATTAAGCAAAACAGTTTCAAGGCAGGCAAATTTGAATCAAAGAAAAGTTAAAGCAGTTCAACATTAAGAGCAACACAGGGTTTTCAAAACTCAAGATTTTGTCCTCTGTTCTTCAATCTATGGTGAGCAAACCCACTCAATTTCATTTCTATGCCTTGATGTTTGAATTGACACTGAAAGTACATTGTGAGAAATGTTTGTTTAGCGGTTAAATAAACCAACATGCTTGGGTATATATATGTGAATACAGGAATGCACCCCTGTATATTGCCTCTGATCATTGCGTATAGGTTTCTAAAACCTCTTAAAAGATTTCAAATCACTCCACCTAAATGATTGTAGGCTTTAACTTCTAAATGAAAAATGATAGAATGAATGTGAATTCATTTTTAAAAGTAAACTCAAATGTTTAAATTTAGTAATTATCTCAAAAATGATAGATTACAGTAGAAATGAATTATAAATTAAAAATTAGATTGTCATGAATTTGTATTTAGATTTCATAATCGAATTCGTAATAGAAAATAATGATTTTTGAAAGAAGTTTTATGATTTTAAGTGAGTATTTCGAGTGGAAGTGCAAGCTGATCAGCGAATGGGTTTCGGGAAAATTCCGATCAATGATGAAGTGGTGAGCAGCGAAATCATTACTAAGGGAAGCTGGAATTTGGGCAAACTTAAGAAAAATACTAGGTGAATTTTCAGATCACTATGTTGGCCAGAGATTGATGATTTAGGGTTTAGGTGTGCTTTTTAGTCGAGGTTGTTGAAGTGTTGATTTCATCATCGGTGGTGGTTCGAGGTGGACCGGACCGAGGGGAAACATGGTCGTAGGGTAGTGACAAGACTCTGGTCGAAGTTGTGTAAATCCTGGTGATCGAGGTGATCGGCACGAGACGTTCTTCGATGATCAAAATTTTGGGTTACAGGAGCTCTGTAGCTCGATTTCGAGTTGTAGGAACTTTCGCGAATCTGAGTGCATGAGTTTGAACAGTGTGACGTTGGTGACTGGTTGGAGGTCTCGGTGATGGTCGGCGGCCGTTCTATCGTGCACGTGCACGACGATGGTTGTGTCAGTGATTTGTATTTGGGAAGAAGAAGAAGTCGACTCAGGGTGGAGAAGGGTTTAGCTCGGGTAAATGATGTTTTGGCTCGAGTAAATTTGCTTTGGGCTCGGGTTTTATAATAAGGTTACCAGGTTTTCAATTCTA
Organism: Allium cepa; assembly: GCA_030765085.1. NCBI lineage: Eukaryota > Viridiplantae > Streptophyta > Magnoliopsida > Asparagales > Amaryllidaceae > Allium > Allium cepa. Next base: position 440,327,218 of record CM060938.1, on the reverse strand, counting down.
AAAGAAACATGTTTTCTAGGTTTTAAATTTAAAATAAATCAGGGACAGGTTTAAAAATTTAAGAGTAAACTTTGTACAGGTTTTAAAAACAAAGAAAATTCAAGTTTAAAGGTAAAAGGAAATCATAACAAGTTTTAAAAGTAAGTTTAAATGTTAAAGCGAATGCTTCGAAATTATTTTGGTTTTTTAAATTCTCAAGTGTTTCAAATAAAATAAAATGGTGTAATTTACGAAAGTAATTAAAGATTAATTACTCAAAGAATAATTACTTAATTAGAGATTTAATTAAAGGATAATTAATTACTTAAAAATAATTACTTAATGAATGTAATTAAGGAATGATTATTAATTAAGAATTAATTAATTTTTATAATTAATTAAGGATAATTAATCAAAGAATTAATTAACAATTAAGCGTTAATTAATAAATAATTAAAGGGTAATTAATTAAATGGTTTATAATTAATTAATATTAATTAACCAGGATTAGTGACCAATCAGATTTAAATTAATCAGATGACTTAATGATCTTACTTATGTATGTTTGGATTCTATTGTATGCAGAATGGTTTGATATCCTTGATATGTGATGCTTTGTGAAGTGCTTTCGGTTCTATTCGAACCCGGAACAGACTTGTATGGATGTATGTCTGACATTACACTTTGAGATGTAAAGCTGGTTTCCATCAAGTACATCTCTGTTTGGTGGCGTAGATTTATTCTCTTAGCTTAACACCCTTCTCTGAGACGTACAAGCTCAGAGGTTATGTAGTTGATGGTTACTAGTGATATGTTCCCAATTTGGTAATGTGGCATACGAAGTGCTGCTGATCATTTGTTGATTGAAGCATGGCTTTGTGAAAAAGCGTAGCTTTGCGGACGAGACTGCATTAGGACCTCACACCCCGGAAATGGTAGAAACAGGAATGTTGTAGCAAGGTTTTTAGGGGTTGCGCCCCTAGGGTATGTCCACTTCCTTCTGGATAAAAGGTGGTATCATGGTATGGAGCCCAAATATTTAACCTATGTGGTTACTGCACATTTATTACTTTGTGGTTGTTGGTATCGAGGCCTCGGATAAAGGTCGGTAACGATCGGGGATGGCATACTTGTGTGTTAGTTACCTATGTTATAGCTTGGTTAAAGCGTGAGGTGGTGTCGGCCTTGTGTTAGAAGAGATCCGGTTAGGTTCTCGGGGGCGTCCCTCCATAGGCGTTCCCATGTGGCAATAGGAAGTTCCTTAGCCTAACAATTTTTGGAAATCCAAAAGAAACAATACGCGCCCTGTACGGTTTTAGTGGTATAACCTGCCATGGAATGTGGTGATAACCTACTATTGAACATGGTAGCTATAGTAAGCATACGACGAAATGTGGTATGCTGGCTAAGATTAATATTATACTTTCGAAATGTTTTCTGCACTATGCACTAGTAATAATATCAAATGGTTTTCGCGTATCAAGCATTTTTGACTGTCATAAGGATAAATCTCTTCCATGGGTGCGCTTGCATTGTCTGTATGGCGGGAGGTCTTATGGCAGTTTCATTTCCCAAAAAGCATTGCGGTTTTCAATGTTTTAAAGTCTTTTGTTGTTTGTTTTAAAGATAAACTGTTTTGTTTTCTCATACCAGTCACATGACTGACCCGGAGTTTATTGTTCCCTTCCTAAACTTTGGGTGTCCACACTTTTCCACGCGGACAGTCTAGAGTTAGGTTTTTCAGATAGTCGAATAATAGGTGTAGAAGTCAATAGCATTCTATCTCTGGATATTGGCAATCGCATTTGGATCGAGTTGCTTCACTTCCGTGTTGATGGTTGTTCGAACTTTGGTTCAAGCTATCTTTGGTCTGGAGTTTTGGAGATGGAGTCGCTGGATATTGGATTTTTGCTTTATCACTTGGAATTCTATTGGAGTTATCTTTTAGCTATCGATGGTTGCAAAATCTAGACCGTCTTATTGTGTTATATTTCCGCTGTTATTCTTGTATCTCTGATGTATATTGATATCATTTGTATCAATCTGTTGTATCCAATATTGTGTATCAATGTTATTATTCTTTTTCTTCCGCTGTGTTGTTATACTTAATGTGTTATAAGCTCCGACGAACTAGATTCGACGTTTGAATCTGCGGCATTCGAGTATGAGTGAAGTATGATGCCGAATTTCGAAGGTCGAGTCAGGGTCGTTACAGTGGTGTCAGAGCTAAAGGTTGAAACTTTAGCTCAGGAGTATAACACATTAGGTAACTCATTAGAGATAGGGTGAAGTATACCCTAGAATGAGTATTCCCTAAGATATCCATTCGTGTGCCTCGGTTAGTTCTCTTACTATCCGTTGATAGTGAGTATGAGTGCAAGAAGAGGACGAGATATGGGACAGGGGAGTACGACTACAAATGGTCGATATCCAGTAACAACAACGGAAACAACTTTTTCCTCAATCTTCTTTGATCATCATCCGATTTCAATTCTGTGATTGCTCCGTAGTAGCTCAAGGAAGAAGATTTGGTGCGATGATGGCCCTGCGTAATTAGAATAAATCTTTTCTTAACCTTAACAAAATTTGAAATTTTATTGGAATAAATTGGTAAAGTAAATATGAAGTTAAATTGGATTGTATCGAGAAAACGATTTCGATTAAAACCAAAATTGAAATTCTATTGTAATTTCTTGTATGAATCCAAGTCCGAAGAGGGACAAGTTAATATATACTTTGAAATATTCTAACCTGAATTCAGAATCCATACCTAGTGTTTAAGAATTGTGGAAGATTGAATCCATTTATTTGTTCTGTTAGGTCCAGATATATTCTACGAACGATTAGTTGTCCTTGGAACTAACCAATGCCCCTGCATACTTCGTAAATCTGGATGACCCGAGTATCTTGTGAAGCGTTAAATAGATTCGTTCTTGTATCTATTGTTGATATTTCGATTTGATAAGCCAAGTGCAGAATAGATATTCAGTTTGATTTGGAAAACTGTTTTTCTATCTTTGTTTATTCATCTATACTTTGTTGTCTCCCTACTTTCAAATTTAGAGGATGAAATTTTCTAAAGGGGGAATCTGTAACATTCTTGGATTTTAGCTAAGAATAATTTGATAATTAATTTAATCTTTGGTATTAAATTTTGGAATATTTGGTAATTAATATAAAATAGATTGAAATAGAATTTGAAATTAAGATTCAAATTTAAACATCTTAGAAAATAAAATTGTATTTAGATTTCTGATATGATTAAATAAGATGTATCTTTATTTAAATAAATGGATTTTAATTTGGAATTTTATTATAAATAAATATTGGATTTGTCAAACTTTATATTTCAAAGAACTAATACGTATATATAGTTAATTGTAATAATGAATAATTTGATTTCAAATCAGTTGTTATGAAATTGTCTAAGTATAAAAATAAAATGTGATTTTGAAATTAAATAAATGTATTGAGAATAAAAGTGATTATTTGTTAATATGTGATCAAGATTTTTTTTAAACCATTCTTTTCCTTTAAAAGTTGTACAAAAATAAATGATAAGAAAAGTATGAATGTAAAATGTATAAAAATATATGTATATTAGAATCTTGAACTAAATTAAAATTGTAATGTGAAGAATAATTGAGATAAAGATTTTATTTGCGTAAATATAAATATAAAAGAGATATAAACATTTTAAAAATAAAAACATATGTTGTATATGAAATTTTGTTTACATAAAGGGTTAAAACAAATTTACAAAAATAATTTGAACCAAGGATATAAACATAAAAATGACCTTTAGTGACATTTGTAAATGAAAGAAGATATGTAATTACAAGTGTAAGTAAAATGGACAAGTGGCAAAGAAAATTAAATTTCTTTTGAATTTAATTTTGAAAGCAAGCGAAAGAAAGAAAAAATTAGACCAGGCTGTTTCATATTCTTCCCAAAAAAATTCTCAAGCCTGAGAACCAAAAGAAATTTGAAATCATCCTCGGTCTGAAATCTAAAATAAAAAAAATTCAAAATCCTCTTCAAATCAAAATTCCTGAAACAAAGTTTAAAACCAAAAAAAAAGGGGGAAAAGAGCCTGTGATCAAGTTTTCAAAGTCTAGAAATTAGACCAGAGCAAAAGCAAATCATCAAAGTGCAGATCAAAGAAAACTTAAACCTCAAAGCCAGGAGAATTCAAATCGATTCAAATATCCAAAAATAGAAGATTAAGCAAAACAGTTTCAAGGCAGGCAAATTTGAATCAAAGAAAAGTTAAAGCAGTTCAACATTAAGAGCAACACAGGGTTTTCAAAACTCAAGATTTTGTCCTCTGTTCTTCAATCTCTGGTGAGCAAACCCACTTAATTACATTTCTATGCCTTAATGTTTGAATTGACACTAAAAGTATATTATGAGAAATGTTCATCTAGTGTTTAAATAAACCTGCATGCTTGTGTATATATATGTGAATACAGGAATGCACCCCTGTATATTGCCTCTGATCATTGTGTACAGGTTTCTAAAACCACTTAAAAGATTTCAAATCACTCCACCCAAATGATTATAGGCATTAACTTCTGAATGAAAAATGATAGAATGAATGTGAATTCATTTTTAAAAATAAACTCAAATGTTTAAATTTAGTAATTATCTCAAAAATGATAGATTACAGTAGAAATGAATTATAAATTAAAATTTTAATTGCCATGAATTTGTGTTTAGATTTCATAATCGAATTCGTATTAGCAAATAATGATTTTTGAAAGAAGTTTTATGATTTTAAGTGAGTATTCCGAGTGGAAGTGCAAGTTGATCAGTGAATGGGTTTCAAGAAAATTCCGATCAACAGTGAAGTGGTGAGCAGCGAAATCATTACTGAGAGAAGCTGGAATTTGGGAAAACCTAGGAAAAATACTAGGTGAATTTTTAGATCACTATGTTGGCCAGAGATTGATGATTTAGGGTTTAAGTATACTTTTTGGTCGAGGTTGTTGAAGTGTTGATTTCATCATCGGTGGTGGTTCGAGGTGGACCGGACCGAGGGGAAACATGGTCGTAGGGTAGTGACGAGACTCTGGTCGAAGTTGTGTAAATCTTGGTGATCGAGGTGATCGGCACGAGACGTTCTTCGATGATCAAAATTTTAGGTTACAGAAGCTCGTGCAGCTCGATTTCGAGTTGTAGGAACCTTCACGAATAAGAGTGGATGAGTTTGAACAGTGTGACGTTGGTGACTTTTTGGAGGTCTCGGTGATGGTCGGCGGCCGTTCTAGTGATCGTGCACGTGCACGACGATGGTTGTGTCAATGGTTTGTATTTGGGAAGAAGAAGAAGTCGACTCGGGGTGGAGAAGGGTTTAGCTCGGGTAGATGATGTTTTGGCTCGAGTAAATTTGCTCTGGGCTTGGGTTTTATATTGAGGTTACCAGGTTTTCAAACTGTAAAAGAAACATGTTTTCCAGGTTTTGAATTTAAAAATAAATCAGGGACAGGTTTAAAAATTTAGGAGTAAACTATGTACAGGTTTTAAAAACAAAGAAAATTCAAGTTTAAAGGTAAAAGGAAATCATAACAAGTTTTAAAAGTAAGTTTAAATGTTAAAGCGAATGTTTTGAAATTGTTTTGGTTTTTGAAATTCTCAAGTGTTTCAAATAAAATAAAATGGTGTAATTTACGAAAGTAATTAAAGATTAATTACTCAAAGAATAATTACTTAATTAGAGATTTAATTAAAGGATAATTAATTACTTAAAAATAATTACTTAATGAAAGTAATTAAGGAATGATTATTAATTAAGAATTAATTAATTAATTTTTGTAATTAATTAAGGATAATCAAAGAATTAATTAATAATTAAGCGTTAATTAATAAATAATTAAAGGGTAATTAATTAAATGGTTTATAATTAATTAATATTAATTAACCAGGATTAGTGACCAATCTGATTTAAATTAATCAGATGACTTAATGATCTTACTTATGTATGTTTGGATTCTATTGTATGCAGAATGGTTTGATATCCCTGATATGTGATGCTTTGTGAAATGAATTATCTTGATTCAAGTTGTGATGAATGTAATTTATTTATCTGTGATAAATGTATATTATTTATCTGTGATTCTGTGTATATAGATAAGTATTATAGGTTATACCACTTATCGATATTGATATGATTGAATCGGTGATGATTGACGATGTTTCACTATTGGGTAAAACCCCTGGACCACACTCATACACACACAAATAGGGATTTCACGAGGAAATCGGTTAAGTCACAGATATTTTGAATTTAAACATTATTTGTTTAAAGTTGAATTTTGAATCCAAAATAGTTTTGGAAATGGAATTGGGTTAAAAGTGTAAAGCTTTTGAAAAGGTGTTTAAAAGATAAAAGTTATTTTGAATGACCTAATAAAGTTTTAAAATTTAAATAATTTGATTTGAATTTTAAATTCAAAATTGAATTCTATGTTGAGAATTATGGTTTAAAAAGTTATACAAATTATAAATGTGTTTATATGGATTTAAACCATTTTAAAAAGTATTGTTTTTGGGAATTTGAATTTAACCCAAGGGCTTTATATTGTATAAATATAATCAGATTTTTCCAAAATGAAAACTATTTGTTTTCAAATAATAATAACTTTCTTTTAAAGAAAGGATTTCCAATTTGTGTTGAAAGGATTTCGAGTTTGAAATGAAAATGGTTTTTCAAGTTATGAATGAATCTTTGGAAATGGTTTTGAAAGCTATGAATTAAATCTTTGATTTAAAGATTGGATGAATTTATCCAATTTGAAAGAGAAATTGTTTTGAAAGGCTATGAATGAATCTTTGTTAAGGATTGGTATACTTTTTTTTCAAATTGAAAAGGGATCTTAAAAGTATCTTTTGTATAAAAGATTTGAAATGAAATTGTTTTGAAAGCTATGAATTAATCTTTGTGGAAGATTGGTGAACTTTGTGAAGTGAATCTTTTTGTTTAAAAGATTGGAAATAGTAATTTTGTGAAGTGAATCTTTTTGTTTAATAGATTGGAAATGATAAATTGTTTAAACCATTTGAAGAAAAGTTTTGGGTAATAAGTTGTGACTTAATTGAGATCTCAATATCCATATGTTTTTAAATATTCTCATTATTCGGTTTAGCTGGGAGAGGACCTTTGTGTCATATAACCCATTTCTAAGAATGATACGACATTATAGATAGCATTTGAAGACCGGTGGTGAAGACTGGATATTTTTGAAAGCGAAAGTATAACTCGTCGAATGTCTCTGCACCGACTGGTCCCTGGTATAGAGATCTCCTTTGTGATGGGAAGTCCGGACGTGATTAGGGATTATCCGGATTTGCAAGGGCTTCTTTGTGAAGTGCATTCGGTTCTATTCGAACCCGGAACGGACTTGTATGGATGTATGTCTGACATTACACTTTGAGATGTAAAGCTGGTTTCCATCAAATACATCTCTGTTTGGTGGCGTAGATTTATTCTCTTAGCTTAACACCCTTCTTTGAGACGTACAAGCTCAGAGGTTATGTAGTTGATGGTTACTAGTGATACGTTCCCAATTTGGTAATGTGGCATACGAAGTGCTGCTGATCATTTGTTGATTGAAGCATGGCTTTGTGAAAAAGCGTAGCTTTGTGGACAAGAATGCATTAGGACCTCACATCACGAAAATGGTCGAAACAGGAATGTTGCAGCAAGTTTTTTAGGGGTCGTGCCCCAAGGGTATGTCCATTTCCTTCTGGATAAAAGGTGGTATCATGGTATGGAGCTCAGATATTTAACCTATGTGGTTACTGCAGATTTATTACTTTGTGGTTGTTGGTATCGAGGCCTTGGATAAAGGTCGGTAACGACCGGGGATGGCATACTTCTGTGTTAGTTACCTACGTTATAACTTGGTTAAAGCGTAAGGTAGCGTCGGCCTTGTGTTAGCAGAGATCCGATTAGGTTCTTAGGGGCGTCCCTCCGCAGGCGTTCCCATGTGGCAATAGGAAGTTCCTTAGCCTGACCATTTGTTGGAAATCCAAAGAAACAATATGCGCCCTGTACGGTTTTAGTTGTATAACCTGCCATGGAATGTGGCGATACCTGCTATTAAACATGGTAGTTATAGTAGGCATACGACGAAATGTGGTATGCTGGCTAAGATTAATATTATACTTTTGAAATGTTTTCTGCACTATGCACTAATAATAATATCTAATGGTTTTCGCATATCAATCATTTTTGACTGTCATAAGGAGAAATCTCTTCCAAGTGTGCGCTTGCATTGTGTGTGCGATGGGAGGCCTTATGGCAGTTTCATTTTCCAAAAAGAATTGCGGTTTTCAATGTTTTAAAGTCTTTTGTTGTTTGTTTTAAAGATAACTGTTTTGTTTGCTTATACCAGTCCCATGACTGACCCAGAGTTTATTGTTCCCTTCCTAAACTCTGGATGCCCACAATTTTCCACACGGGCAGTCTAGAGTTGGGTTTTTTAGATAGTCGAATAATATGTGTAGAAGTCGATAGCATTCTATCTCTAGATATTGGCAATCGCATGTGGATCGAGTTGCTTCATTTCAGTGTTGATGGTTGTTCTAACTTTGGTTCAAGCTATCTTTGGTTTGGAGTTTTGGAGATGGAGTCGCTGGATATTGGATTTTTGCTTCGTCGCTTGGAATTCTATTGGAGTTATCTTTTATCTATTGATGGTTGCAAAATCTAGACCATCTTACTGTGTTATATTTCCGCTGTTATTCTTGTATCTCTGATGTATATTGATATCATTTGTATCAATTTGTTGTATCGAATATTGTGTATCAATGATATTATTCTTTTTCTTCCACTATGTTGTTGTACTTAATGTGTTATAAGCTCAGACGAAGCAGATTCGACGTTTGAATCTGCGGCATTCAAGTACGAGTGAAGTATGGGTGCCGATTTTCGAAGTCGAGTCAGGGTCGTCACAACATTTAAATATATAATCATAAAAATATGAGGTTTGTTACATGCTCCCCTCCTTAAAGAAACCGCATCCTTGCAATACTTAAGATGGAAATAAGGAGTAACAACCATTTTGTGACATAACAACACAAAAAGGAAGATTAAAATGAGAAGTTCACCTTAAAGATCACGAGAGAGTAAATCCGAATATGTTCACCAGATGAATTCTCTGGATTCCCAAGAACAATCCTTAGGATTTGCGGACCATTGAACTTTTACAAGCAAAACACCTTTGTTACAAAGGCGTTTAACCTCTATAGCAATGATGCGAATATGATGTTGCTCATAAGTCAAATTAGGTGAAACTTCAATTTCTTCAATAATACTAGGCTCAAGAATTAAATTAGAATCTCTAAGGCATTTCCGTAGCTGAGAAATGTGAAATATGTCATGAATAGCGGAAAATTGAGTCGGTAATGAAATGCGATAAGCTACGGAATCAATGCGCTCGGTGATGGGAAATGGGCCAATATATCGAGGTGCTAATTTTTCTGATCGACTAAAATGCACTACATCCTTCAAACGTGAAACACGAATGAATATCAAGTCTCCCACAGAAAATTCCAAATTCCTTCTTCAGTTATCGGCGGAGGATTTTTGTATACTCTGAGCTTCTTTCACCCTATGGCAAATAAGGTCAATCATTTCTGTGGCATCACAAATAAGATCTGGACCTAAAACCAGCTTCACCGGTTTCAAGCTAATATGAAGGAGATCGGCATGGCCTCCCGTAGAGTGCCTTGAAAGGTGCCATACCAATACTAGATTGGAAGCTGTTATTGTAAGAAAGCTCAACAGGAGAAATATGATCTTCCCAACTTCCACTAAAATCAAGAACACTTGCACGAAGGAGATCTTCAAGAGTTTAATTCACACGCTCCATTTTTCCCATCGGACTGAGGATGATAAGCGGTGCTAAAATTAAGCTTCATTTCCAAAGCTTTTTGAAGACCTTTCCAAAATCCACTAGTAAATAGTGGATCACGATTGCTAACAATAGAAGTATGAACTCCATGCAATTTAGCAATTACTTTAACATAGAGTTTAGCCAAATGAGGTACGGTTCGGTTGGACTAAACGAGAAGAAAATAGGAGGATTTGTAAGTCTATCTATAACCATCCATAAACTGTCATGACCTAAACAAGAACAAGAAAAACCATCGATAAAGTCCATGGAAACTTGATCCCACTTCCAAATGGGAATGTCTAGAGGTTGCAATATGCCTTTGGGCCTCTGATGCTCGGCCTTTACGAGTTGGCAAGTCATGCAATGCTTAATAAAGTTAGCAATATCAGATTTCATTCCATTCCAATAATAAAGTCACTTCATGTCCGCATGCATTTTACTACTGCGGGGATGAATGGTAAATTGAAAACGATGAGAATCTTCTAAAATATCTTTACGAAGATCACTAATATTTGGCACAATAAATCTATGAAACTTTCGAATGCCTCCTCGAGCATCGATTTCAAAGTCTTTCAAACAACCAATATTATTTCCATCTCTACAACTTTGGCTAAGATGAGCCAATTCAGGGTCATGCTTTTGAGCTTCAAGGATAAGGTCTAAAAGAGAAGGTTGAGCCTCAAGGCTACATAAAACAAGAGATGAACACGAATTGGATTCACGATCTCGAATCTCTCAAGTAAACAGAGTCTTGAGATCATTCCATTCTGATATCATCATGGAAACAACTGCTTGTCGCTTATGAGTAAAGGCATCGGCAATATGATTTTCCTTTCCGGGGGTGTAAAGAATATGAGGATCATAAGATGCAAGGAATTCGAGCCAATGTTATTGACACAATTTAAGTTCCTTTTGAGAAAATAAATACCTTAAAGATTTATTATTGGTTAAAGAACAAATTTCACTCTCAATAGATAATGATGCCAAATTCTAAGAGCGAAAACAATGGCCGTGAGCTCTAAATCATGAGTGGCATATTTAGTCTCGGCACGCTTTAATTGTCTAGAACCATAAGCGATAACACGTTCCTTTTGCATGAAAACGGCTCCCAAACCAACAAGATTAGCATTGGTATAAACAGTGAAGTCTTGGTTCCCTTCGGGAATCACAAGATTAGGAGCATCGGAAAGGAGTTCTTTTAATTTCTGAAAAGCAGCTTCTATGCTAAATCATTTATTTCATGATCCTCTTTTCCAAAAATCTAAGACATTCAAAATTATAATTAACTTTATGTAATCATCTCTTTAGAAAAATTTACTTAATATAAGTCAATTTATTGTGTATGACTATCTCATCATAGAGTTTAGGAGTCTCCTATTGATAATATTGATCAGGCTCATCAACCAGAATTCTTAAAGCACTCAATGACAAACCAACACAAAACCATCTTTTATATGATAAACAAGCCTCTTATAAAATTTACAAATATTCTTTGCTTGTCTTAATAACAGAATCCAATTATACTTATAAATATATCTTATTAGAAAGATTTGCAATTTTAAATTGTTTTTTCACTCAACATCGATGAATACAAAGACAGACTCATCGAGATATTCTTAGAACACTCTATTCATAAGATTGATGAAATAAGCTGGAGGGTTCGTTAAACCGAATAACATAACGATCCACTCATAAGAACCATAACGAGTGCAGAATGCGATAAGGGGAAAGCTATCCTCCGCAACTCGTAGCTGAAAAACGACCTTAGCACAACTCAATTGATCGAACATATCATCGATCATGGGCAATGGATACTTATTTTTAACGGTCAACTTATTAAGCTTGTGGTTATTGATGCAAAGCCAAAGAATACCATCAGATTTCTTTACAAAGATAGCTCAAGCTCCCCAAGGAGAGGAACTAGAACGAATAAAACTGTTTTGCTTCCAATTTGGATAATTGTTTATGCATCTCCACAATTTCCTTATTGGACGTACGATAAGGAGGACGAGCAATAGGAAGAGCTCCAGGGATTAAATTAATTCTGAACTCAATTTCTTGCTTAGGTGGTAATCCTAAGATAGGCTCAAACATAACGGGAAATAACATCTTCCTCATCATCATTCTTGCCATCATGTGGATTTAAAGAATAAAAAGATGCCACCGAATTGGAATCGAAATCACTAAGAACAATAGAAATCTGATTAACAGATTGGGGATGTCGAAGATGGATAGTTCTCTCGAGACATAAGATATGGGCTTCATATCTATTATGCCAATCCATTCCCCAAATCATTCCAAAACCTAAGTAACGCATAATATGCAAATTGGAACGGAAAAGCATAATCACATAAAATAATCTCAACATCCTTACAACATAAACCGAGTGTTACGGATCCACCAATCGTATTCACAATTCTCTGTGAAGTAATCAAACCCATAACATTTAAAGGAAAAGTATCCACAAGTTCTTTTGATATAAAAGAATGAGATGCATCTGTATCAAAAAGAATTCGAATAGAATGATCACGAAATAAAAAAATACCATCAAGGACAGAATGAGAAATACCTTGACCAAGAGAAGGGTTACTAGAAGCTTGCGCAACATTTAGCTTTCCCTTTTTCTTGTTTTGAAGTTGGGACATGAAGATATAAGATGACTCGAACTTTTGCAATAGCGACAAGTAAGGGACTTCAAACACTTATATTTACATAGTGGCCCTTAGAACCACAATTGTGGCATTCTTCACGACTAGAGGTAAGAGTCTTTGCTAGTGAAGTTGCTTGCTTCCCTTTCTTGTTGGGATTAGGGCCTTTGAACTTATTATCGGGATACCACTTCTTGTTGTTGTTGAAGTTCTTCTTAGCACCCACAACTTCACCATCACTTTCTTTATCGGTCTCTTCAAGTCGGAGAGCAATATCTACCAGCTGATTGAAAGGCACTTCTAGTTTCAGAGGTAAAGCCTTTTGGGGTTCTTATTCAAACCGTAGATAAACTTTTGATTCTTTACCAGATCCAAAGGTTTTTGGCAGACATGAATACGCCATCCTGAGGAGGACCATTGAATTAACCAGCATTAGGACGGCCATGTCTAACCATCTCTTCTTCTTTAAGAAAGAAAGAAAGAAAGAAGAGGAAAAATGTTATTCTCAGAATGAATTCAAATAAGCTTGATTGATAACACAAGGCATCATAAAATAAGATAGGATAGAACGGGTCTTAAGACTCGAATTGAATCCTAAGGCACGATTCTTAAGGGAGACCTAAGACAATGATCCTTGCTACACTATTCTACATTATTTCGAAGTTTGGCTTTGATACCCTGCTGTGACGCCCCACCTCTATACTCTCACTAACCAAGGACACTACCGAGTAATGCCGTTGATTAGCATGAAGAATAAGTCTGTTGAGGAGCGACCAACTATATAATAGCTTTGAGTGAGTACTGATATGTCGGATAGTATATCACGCATTTCATTCAAGAGGAAATCTGACATATTAAATACGAACTCAAAGCTACTAGGCAGTGGCTAAATGTCCTTCAAAAAAATATATAAAATAGTCATAACATTAAATCAGTCACAGATATTCATATCAACAAGGCGAAAACATATGAATATAATAGATAGAAGTGAACATCATAGTAGTGGTCATACAAGATCCACTACATCACAAAAGAATAGGTACATATACTACACAAAAGAATATGCATACACCAAAGAGTCTCCATCTCGTATATATGAAGGATAAAACTACTAAGCTAATGTAGTTAGTCAAAAGTTAGAAGCTAGTCTTTGCTAAGAAGTCAAGTGGGAGCACCTGAAACACCTCGGTCCGAACCGAGTATTATTTAAGAAGAAAAATAACAAAAGGATCGGTCTAGCTATAATTATCATGTAAGATAAGATAGGATAAGAGATATGACAAATATATATATATGATAACAATAATACCATGTTGTGACAAGTATATATTTGATGACAATGAAAATCATACAATATCTCAAGTTTTCTCAAATATCCAAAAAGAATGTCATATTCTTTATTTTATTCACCAAGTCACAAATATTGATAAATCTTATCAATGCAAATCATAAAAGTTGGTGAAACACAAATTCCAGAAATCAATAACTAGAAATAAAAAAAACACAATGGAGGAGGCCTATCAAAAACGGGAGCATGAAGAATCACTAACACGTGTATCACAAACGAGACACTATCCCATGGGTCGCTAACTCATAAAAATATAGGGTATAGTCTCCCCTTGAGGACGAATGAGCCGAACATTGATGCACCCTAAAGATACACCTCATGCATAGACTCATTGAGCCAATTGCTATACGAACAGTCAAAAGACCATGGGTTGCTACCCCACCAAATTGAGCCGAAGCTCCACAGAATGGGGTATAGTCCCCCATGCAGACAAAGAGCCATCGCATATCGCTAGTTCAAACTATAAAATGAACATCATAGATCAATTAGTGTAAATTACACCAAGCTAGTAAATAAATGAGTTTACCTTCATGTCTCATAACCATTGGCTTAACTTAATATTTACGAACGAATTATAGATTCCCACTTGAAAATTGTCACAAGATTTCAATCGAAAAAATCCAAGAAGAGGAAAGAATTTGCAAAGCCCTTTAATGGGAAAATCTGCAAAACTTCTCGGATTCGAAAGTGATTGAATGAGAGACTGCGATTAATGATTTATGCCAAGTGGCAACCTAGCCCTAAAGGCTCTTCAATACATCCAAAACAACATGTAAACACTTATTCTAGATTTTTCATAATTTTTGACTTCAAAAATACCAAAATTAGGAAAATTCACTAGATCAATTCAATTCAAAAGCAATTAAATAAGGAATAGATGTTTGGAATTTATACCCAACAACAATCAAAGCTATAGACATAGATGTGAGTTCAAGAACTCAGCTTTAAACTCAAAAATAGAAAAGATAAGCTCCAAAACAAGCTAAGACCAATTCCGCCTCAACTACACCTCTAGAATCTCCAATCTAATATCACATGCAAAGATTTCCTAAGTTTGGTTATAGGAATTTTTGAAAATTGGAGAGAGATTGAGATGGAGAAGATGAAGAGGATGCTTACCTAAGATTCTCTTTGGTTTATAACTTGAATTTGGATTCCTAAGAAAAGCTAGGGCTTAGGAATTTTAATTTCACTTCTTTTCCCCCATTTTTCCTTTAGCTTGAAGTGTTAGGAAATTGTGAATGGAATGAAGGAAGAGGAGGGAAGTTAAGGTATTTTGTAGAAGGGTTTGGGTTATCTTGTTGGGTTAATGGGCTAAAACATAACTTAAAGCCCAAAGGAAAATACCAAAATTCTAATCAACTCCAAACACAACAATGTTTATACTTAAACAAGTTGTAAATGTCGATTTGAACTTAATGAGTTAGTTATCTCAAGCCCAAATACGACTGTTTACAAAAAGTCACATTTCGGACTTTAATTAAATTGTCGATGCTATATTTAAATAAAACATTTATATATATAATCATAAAAATATGAGGGCTGTTACACTTGGACTAAGAAATATGATTTCTATTCCAAAATGTATTTTTGTACAGAATATTGCTTTCAATGAGACTTATTTCTATAGGTTCAAGATAGTTGATCAAAGAACTCTCCACTCTAAACTAGTAAAAGTATCTGAAATAAATACTCTATATTAAGTGAATGATGGACCTCCAAATTAAGTACGTTATTATAGTAATTGCGGAAATGGTGGGTGCATGCCATATAACACTTATTAATTGCATCAAAGTACGAAAATTGTTTCAATAAAACGTACCACACATTATTCGTGAAAAAATGATTATTTTTTAGTATCGACTTTAAAGTAGACATAGCTATATTACAATATGAATATTATGAATATTATTATGGAATAAAAATATAATATGGTATCTAATATCATAACAAAAATGATGCATTAGTAAATACAGAAGCATATAATATTGTTAACCATTATTTTGGATTTATAGACTAAGCCGTAATTTTGAGAGATAGTGTTGTTGTATGATTATGAATCATATGATACTAATTTATTATATCTCAAACAACTAAGGGCTATAAACCCACTTGGTAGGAGTATCATTAGAGTTAATGAACTCTTTAGATTGACATATATTGATGTATTCAATCACAAGTCTATTAGTACCAAAACGGCTCCACATACTTCTTCATATTCACCGTTGAGTTATCACCTACATGGACATGTGCATTTTATACACATATATTATGTCTATCATAAACTCATTGAGTATAAAAAGAAGTAAATAAGGTAATATGCGATAGAAACGATTCGATTTGATCGAATGAGTGAGTATATTGAAAAAGGTTTCGAACGTACATAAAAATGAATAAAGATTCAATCTTAAAAGTCACTTCTCCTTGTGATACATAATGATACCTCGATAAGGAGTAATCGAACTTTGTTGGATAATGTACGATTAATTGTTAGTAAAGCTGAGTTGGTTTCTTTCTGTAAGGTCATGTACTTAAGAGTAGCACCCAAGGTATGACGATCCACAAATGTGTACCCTTTGAATCGACAATAATCCACACATGTCTGACCCAAAAAGCATCGACTGACGAAAAGTCAAGAGAAAGAAAAGAATAGAGATGAAGAGAAGAGAAGAAAGAGATAAGACATAACCAAACAGAACAATACATAATCTCACATAGCAGCGGAAAACACATAATATCATATCAATGATCTTTACAAAACAGAAACTGTATATACATACATCAATCAGAGTACAACAATCAATCACTAGTTATCAGCCAGGACAGTTATAATAACATGTCCTCATAATTGTCGATATATAAAACAACTAAGCAGTGGATAATCAAAACAGATACACGTATACAAAAATGAAGATCCTCAACTCGCCTGCTGAAGCTCCAAAAGCACCAAATCTGAACCTGTAAATATACTCGGTCTGTCCTGAGCATTGAAAGGAAAGAACGTCCGGATCAGTCTGGTAAACCAACATGAGAAACACACTCAACTGAATTTATCAAATTACCAAACTTTTCTTTTATCAAAACAAAAGTATCTCGTAAGACATGCCCACACATAAACACGGACATGTTTTTACGTTACGATAACTAAAACATTTCATATCAAATCATCTGATATTATACTAGTGTCTAGTATACAAATAATATTCAAAATAGCTGAAATTATTACCATTATTCCAGCATATTAGGCTCTACAAATATAATGGAAGGTACGTAGTGGAGTTTGGATTTCTATACAAATGACTAGGTGAAGGGACTACCTTCCAAATGGGTACACCTCTAGATGGATGTCCTGAGGCACTGAACATCTACCCTCTACCAACAAAAGATTGGCCCACCTCTACAACTAGATGGTACTGAATATGTCATCCTCCCTTCGTTACCGACCTTTATCGAGGGCCCTCTAGCATACAAACCACAATAATCAGATACACGACGTCATAGCGTATAAAGATATATCTAGAAGAGGATGATCATACCCTACTTGGGAATGACCTACTTAGCCTTGCCGCATCTAATCCTGTTTTGGTCATTTCCGGTATGAGGCCTGAGGTAACGATTACCATTCACAATCACATATCACATCACTTTGAATGCCACATGGCCATTTCCATTGACTACTAATTGCCTTCCACAAAAATACAACCCTTGAGCTCATACGTCTCTAGGAGGGTGTTGAGCTAAAAGAAGTTGTCTTCTCCGCCGCCACTGATGTACGTTTGTAAAAACCAATGTACGTAATCTTTAGAAATGCAATGTCAGACAAACATCCATACAAGTTGTCCAGAAATAGGACAAACCGAGGGTACTTTCCTACCACATCCTGTTGGAAAATCCCTAGGATTAGTAGCGAATAGTCCTTGCATTGGATACTTCACAATGAAGAGACCACTACTACTATATGTATATTGGGATTTTAACCCCAAACAATCAATAAGTAGTCCCCCACTATGAAAATCCAAAACATAAATATCATCACTAAGCAACCTGCACAATTGTCTCATGTACGTTGGTCCGAAGTGGGTTTCGAATAAACCGATCTTGGTCTCTTCGCACCAACAACGCAAAAGCGTTTCTTAACCTCATATAGAAACTAAGTCTCATAGACTTATCACGTCTCCAACTTTCAACTTGCTATCCTTCGGGCCAAGAAGGAAGCTCGATAGATTGGAGTAGTACACCGCACAACACGAATCAACATCCTTAACACAAACGATAATCAAGCCCATACAGAAGGCTACGTCCTAAATGTATGACTAAATAGTTCCCACATCAAGTCGAAGAACTAAAATAGCCAAATTTGATAGTCGATTATATAACTAACAAAGCAACAAAAAAATATCTAGCACCATAACAATCACTAGGCCCTTTTAATTAATCTTTTATTAGTTAAATCATTTGTCAGATATCCACTTCAAATTATCCTTAAAAAGATATATTCTCAAACCATTTCGACTTCTATATTGGAAAACATTTCCATATACTTATTTAAAAATAAGTAATTCACAATTCTCTTTATTTTCAACCCTTAGAAAATATTACATATACTTAAATCACGATTAAGTATATATTTTATTCTTTAAGGAAAACGTTCTCTTTAAACACATTTATTTGGGTCAAAATGAATGTTGCGTAAAACATTGTTACGACAACCCAAAATCACTAGTACGAGGATTCGAAAATTAGACAGATATATAAATCCCATATAATATGTATAATATTTCTTTTCGAAAATCATTTACTATAACAATAGTGTTATAGTCCATCATTTCCTTATTTCTCGAAAACTTCTATTTCAACAATGAATGTTGAAATCTATGGTTTCGATACTCAACATATTTTAAAACATATTCAAATTGTTTGACTCCATTTACAATATCACTTCCAAAAACATTTATTTATTTCAAAAGATTATTCTTTGTCCAAAATCGTAAATATACTTCATTTATCAAATCCAACATTTCTACACATTTATTTTAGGGATTATCCATGTCCAAAATCATGGATATAATTCTAATCAAATACATTGCTTTTGCACCTTTAATTTAAAGGATTATCCACCGTCCAAAATCATGGATGAAATTCCTTTAATAAACTTTTATATTTAACTAATCAAATTCAATTAATTCGGATTTTATAAAACAATGTCTATAAATTTCATTTACATTTTATAAAATCTTCAATTTATAATACCACTTTATTTACCATGTCCATATGTATCTCCGTTATATGCCAAAATCAAAATTATAAGTTATATACTTATAAATCTCTTTATTTACAAAATCATTCCTTTTATAACTTCACAAATTTATAAATCATATTCACTTATAAAATTCATTTATAGCTTCATTTTAACACTTATAAAACTTCTTATAATTCCATCATTTTGATTTATAAAATATCAATTTATAAATCTTATATATAAACCATTATAATGAATCAGAATTCTCATTTTATACCATTTTGCCAAATAGTTGACTTCATATTTTAAAAATCATATTCTTATTATATTTCCTAGAAATCATAATTTTTATAACATAAAAATTATAACATTTATTTATTCAAAATAAATTCATTCCTTAATAATTAAAAATTAACAAAATCTATTTTCAGAAATCACTTGAAAATCCTTTATAATTCGAAATCATCGCTTTAACATTTTTAAATTACCAAAATTAGGCCCAATGCTGCAACAGCACTAAATACATCAATCGCGGCATCTAAAACATCATATATCATATGATGACAGCATATATCACAATATCTGTAAATAAATCAACAGTGGTGAGGAATCCAGTTGGATCCCTCCAACCTATCGCCTGCAACCAATACACATATTAGAATATGTGTACAATGTCTGCTTCAAGGCAGACACGTGTACAAAGGGTCATCCGCTCATACACGGAGACATATAGGGTCTCATCTGCTCCAATAGGCAGGAATATATCCAAATACCAATCAATATATAGATAATATATCATATATCATCCACACAATCATCAATCAGAAAAAATAAAATTTATTCTCACTTATATAAAAATATCAGTGAGTCAGAAAGAGTGAGTTGTACTCACTTTAGTTCCAATAGAAGTTGTAGTGTTTTATTCCGAATAAAATTAAACATTTGTTTAATTTTACCCAAAATTTACACTAACTTCAATCAGCTCCAAACCAGCTCTAAAATGTAGTGATCGTCAAAATGGACCCAATACAACTTGTTTCGTCGAAAACAGACCTCGTATGAAGAAGTTATGATGTTACAAAGTTTATACGATTTTATATGTAAATAAATTTACTATTTTATTTTATTTTTTTAACCTATCTTATCTCGGCCGTTCAATTTCTCGGATCAAATCTAGACTACTGATTCTTTCTTCTTCCTATTGAAAACTTACAAGAGTAAATCGAACGCAACTAACCCATGGCCGCCATCTTCACTCGAATTTTCGCAACTTATACATACATCTTCATGTTGATCAAACACCACCACTTCAAAGCTCCACCATGCCCCCCCTACAGCTGCGAGCATGTCGAGTTTGGTCGTGATACTACCTCGAAAAATGCATATGAACGAGGGCCACTTGAGCTTAATTTGTTGACGATCCACACCACGATATCCAATCATAGCCTTTGGATAGGTTCATCTCTCCATCCTCTACAAAATTCTAGTTGAAGGTTTTTGGTAAAAGACGATGGATGAGGAGATTAGATGGGAGGAAGTTTGGAAGACGTCGGCCATTGACTAGAAGGTAGCGGCTAGGGTTAGATTTCTAGGGTTTGAACAATTTTCAGAAAATGAGGTCCTTTTATAGAAAATTTTGCAACATTATTCTTTCAAATTTTTTCCGAACTCCAAACGAAGCGTGCCGCCTGGCGTTTATAATGTTTTACCCCTATTCCGAGCACAATGGAATATATGTCGAGAGCTAATTCGATCGTATTTGGAAGAATGTTTTCGAATCAACTTATTTAAATTTAAAATTCACTTAAACAAATTTCTATGCGTTTTAGCTTGCCTCAGACAAACTGTAAATCCGATTGACATGGAATTTGAAATCCTATAATAATATAATGTTACGATCCAATGAAGCTAGTTTCGTTGAAATTCAAGACCGTTTGAAAAATGTCTATTTTTACACGTCAATTAGATATTAAAATATTCAATTTCTACAAAATCACTTTCAATTCAATTTTAAAAGCTTACCAACATCATTCTAATGCAAATATAATTCAATTCATCTTTATAAATCATTTCCATTCATATTAAATTCAAATTTAAATTATCTACACAATTTCAAGTATTAAATTAACAATTTAATTATCCAATTAAATCACTATATTCGAAATATAAGTTATTCAACTTATAAAATTAACTTGTGAATATTTAAAATCAATTAAATATATGAATTTCAAATGACTAAAATTCTGGTTCGTTACAATCTCCCCTACTTAAAAGAATTTCATCCTCGAAATTACCAAGTCAGAAAAAATCACAAAATCCATTAACTTTTCAAAATAATTCGTTCAAATTAGATATCAAATTAATTTAAGCCTTTAACTTTTCCATATTCCATTAGTTAAACTTCTTGCAAAAACTTTTCTAAGTTTTCAAATCCATATCATAGTTATCTTTTTAAAACCAACTATACCATTCAACTCTAACTCAATATCAAAATTTTAGTTATCAAAATAAGTTTTCAAAATTTTCTAATGCCTTAAATTTTCAAAAAATTCGCCAGCATCTCTTTTGCACGGTTCAATCGTAGTTGGATCACAACATATATATATATATATATATATCACAAATATACATCTCATCTTCGAGGATGAGGCATCCTGTAGGGAAAAAAGTGTAAAAGTATGATATGTAATCCAAGATATGTACCTTGTATATTATTAGCGAGCATATACAACTAATATAGCGCGAAAGCGAGCTCCAAATGCGAAGAAAGTGCCATCCGCACCTACTAAATACTCAATAAACAATGAGAAACATGTATATATGAAGTAATATCAATATACAACATATACCAATACAACAACTATATATGTCAATTTAGCAAATGCAGTCAATAAGCAACAAATCCAATCATCAAACAACTATCACCCAACTAACATCCAACAAGTCAATACCTATCCAGTAAATTCATAACCAAACCAATATACATTCATTTCTTATTAATATTCAATGAACTGATTTTCAATTTAATCACATTTGATTCATTGACATTGGATTTTACTAACATTCATTTATTCATATTCAATTAGTTTACACTCACTAATTCACATTCATGTTGGTTCACTTCCAAATTCAAATCAAATTCAATTCTATTTAGATTTGCTTCACTTCCAATTTGAATTCAATTACTTAACTTTCAATTTTACTAATTCAACTCCATGTGAATTTCTATACAATCAACTAACAACCATCTATCAACCAGTGTATAATCAACATAATCAAATTCATTTACTTCGCTTACATTCAATTTGGCTTAACATGTTTAATTTCAAATTGGTTTAATATTTAATTAACTATCATTCAATTCCCAATTTCATTAGCTTTTAGTAAATTAACACTTGCATCCACTACACTATTCCATATTTTATTTACTAATCTATTTCATTAGTTCAATTAATCATTATAATAGCCCATAAATTTTAACAAATATTTTAATAGAATTAATTTGAAACTTTGGTTTTAAATCATTTAAAAATTGAATATTTGGAATTTTCCAATGTATTTTCAGATTTTGTTTTTTTAATTGTTTTTTCCAAATAAAATAAAGATTTTTAAAAATTTTATATTTTGGTCAACTTTGGTCAAACTTTGACTTTCAATTGAAATTTTTAATTTTTTAATTTTTTATTTCCAAACTTTTTCTTTGAAGCTAAATTTGATTCTGATATACGTTCTGCTTTTTGTTTCGTCAAATTCAGTTTTATACGTTTTAAATCTGTTAAATTTCAGCGTTTTACATGCAAATGTTTTCAGTATTTCTATTCTCTATTTTCTGCTCTATTTTTTTATTTTTTATTTTTATTTAGGCTTTGATTTTCGATTGAGTTGTGAGCTTGTTTTGGATGTACGCTTTGTAATTGGGCTTGCTGTTTTCCTAAGAGGCATGACTTTATCTATTCAACTTGAATAGATGCCCATTCACAAGCATAGCCGTTCAAAACATCTTTCTTCCTCCTCTCTTTCTCATTTGCGTTTACTGAAAGAAAAAAATTCAGTAAGTCGTTTTTTTCTTTCTTCCTCTTTTTCATTTTTTCTTCTCTTTTGTTTCCAAGCATAGCTCGGCCATGCTCCTCCTTTGTCGACCTCATCTCCTCCTCCATCCATCACCTATGACCGGCCATACCTTATCACCATCACTACCCAGGTCGTGACCTTCCATGATCCAAAAACCCATCACCAAAGCTTGTAGAAACCCAAACCGAGCCTTTCTTGATCACCATTTTTCATTTGCTAGCCTCGGCCACCACCAATTCCTCCATCTCGTTTGCCTTGTCGTGACCACTTCCACCTCTAGGCCGTACCACTTTTGATGCCTGACCACTTGACCAAGCCTAAACAACTCAGGCCGAGCACATTAGCCATAGGGCCGAACCATAGTGCACATGACCTTTCATGTTTGCCCTGCCTTTTTGACTTCACAGTGCCTTTTTCCTTGCCACCCCTTCATCTACCCATAGTTGTACCTTACGCTTGCCTTGGCCGAGCTTTGTTTGATGAAGGTCGAACACAAAGTGGAGTGGCCGAACATATTCTCTAAGTGGCCGAGCCTACTTAACTTGGTCTAGTCATTTATGCATTATTTTGTTTGTTTTGATCTAATTATTTTGCCTAATTTTATACTTATATATGTTGTATTTCATTTGTGTTCAAGATTTGGATCTTGGCTCTACTTCCACTCAAATCTAGTTCATGCTTTGTCATGCTTTTCGGAGTTTAGTCGTGTGTCTTCAATTGTCATCTCTAGCTTTAGAAGGTGAATTTATCACCCTCGACATTCGTACTTATCTACAATTAAAACAATGACATGTGAATTATAGTAGTGATATGCTATGTAGATATTAGTTCATACATGCATGTGATATGATATTTCATGATGTTATAACCTGATGCTATATTTGTTACATCACCTGATATGATATGCTATGCTATACTGTTAATTTTACTTTCTGCTTCTTACACTGCAAATTCCCTGTTAGTAAAGAACCACTATGGGCTGAAATGATATATAGCCGAACGGACTTTAGAATAGGGAAAAATCATTATGAGCTGAAATGATAGGCTCAGGCGATTTTTATTTTATTTGACTATGGATCGCACGTTTGAAATGATAAAACCCGAGATTTTATATATTACGGATTGAAATGATACATATCCGTATCACTTGACCTAGGTTAGAAAATATTATACAGACCCAAGGTTAATTTTTGTAATAATATTTTTCTAAAAGTTATTTAAGTATTTTGAATTTTTAATATATGAAATTTTAACTTAAATTTTTGACTTAAATGACTTAAATAATACATATATATATTGGATTTCTCACAAGTTAAAATTTTATAAGTAAATAAATGGTTTAAAACTAAAATTTTAAGATTTTTCTATGATATAAATATAACATAATAATTTAGTTCAATGTAATATGGAATATAAATCTAACCTAGTAATATTGATAGATTTTATTTATGAAATGGATATATTTTGTATGTAAAATAAATAAATAGATTTTAAACTATGTTAAAATTGAAATATTATGTTTAAACATGTTATAGTAGAATTTATAGCATTTTTCAAAATGCTATGTTATTTTAGTTATGTTTTAAAATGCTATGTTACTTTAGGTTATGTTTTAAAGGTGCTACTATTTCTAAATTGTAATATTTTCCAAAGTGCTATTATATAAGGGTAACATTTTAAAAGTGTTATGGTTTCTAAATTATTACATTTTTAAAGTGCTATAATAAGTGTATAGTTTTGGAAGTGTTAAAATTTTAGGAAAATAGATATTATTAGAAAGGTATAATAGCATTTAACGTAAATGGTTTTAACATGTGTATGTTTGATTTGAAAGTATAAACCATTTGAAATAAATAACCATGGGTTATAATAATGTTTGGTTATTAAAGAGACCGGGATTGGAAGTTGTCATACTCTCTGCCAACTCTGAAAACCACTTTAATAATCATGTACGTGGTGGAGATTCCAGAATGAAGTAGGATGAC
Source organism: Allium cepa (assembly GCA_030765085.1). Lineage (NCBI taxonomy): Eukaryota > Viridiplantae > Streptophyta > Magnoliopsida > Asparagales > Amaryllidaceae > Allium > Allium cepa. The sequence continues at coordinate 440,302,049 of CM060938.1, read as the reverse complement.
GACGACGATCCTATATGAGGTATATACGTGGACCTGACTCTCGTGAGTTGGCATAAGGTGGCTAAAACAGGAGCAATCGATGGGCCAATGAGGTAGCTCCTCTAATCGGACACACTCCTTCGATACCATTCTATTACTTTGTGATTGATTGGGTGCACCCTTTGATTCTTTTTGGGAGTGTGGATCGAGGTGGGCGGTAGTGGCTGTTATGCGTTACCACCAGTCCGAAAGTGCAATTGGTATATCTACCCTAGCATTGCCTAGTTGTGTCATCTCACCTACCCTAGCGTGCTTTAGTACGAGTTTGATTTGTGTCTACCTATGGAGTATTTATGGTAGCCTCCCGATCTGGAGGTACGGTGGTACTATGAGACTATTGGCACTATAAAATGTGTTAAGGGGGATATGGGTAACGCATTAACACTATTTTAAAATATATTATACTTTACTTTAGACATTATTATAATAGCGTATATTACTACATAGTAGATAGTTTAACAGATCCTTGAAGGATGGGTGATCCCAAGCATCCATTAAGTTACTTGTGCATTTCTATTCAGTTCACTTTAGTTGATTTACATTATATAAGTATGTATGTCCTGACTCGAGTATTTTATGTTTTTCTTTACGCTCGGGTCAGCTTGAGTATCAGCTTTGGATTTCAACTTCTGGAACTAGCGGATTTGCTGGAGATTATCTATCTGTCTAGTTGTCTATTTATTTATATTTTAGTTGCTTCTATTCAGCTTATGTATTAGTGGATTTCTACTATATTTTTTCTTAGACTCTAGTATGTTGTACTTTTTTGAGACTATGTTTGTAGTAGCTTCATGAACTACTATGATTATTGTATTTTCGCTATGAGTTATTCTGATATTTCTGTATCTGTGATTGGTTTTATTTGCTCTAAAATATATTAACAATCTGTTGTTTTGAATTATTCAATTCTGACATATGTGTCTGCCTATGCACTTGGAGGGTGCAGCATGATAGGGAGTTCTCGCTTCTTGGTTTGGTAGCGAACGGTTGACTCTTACATGTCCTTGCAAGGTTGGTGCAATCGAGAGGCTAGCCTGCGGAGCAAAAACTCATTAGAGATAGGGTAGAAATACCTTGGAATGAGTGAAATCAATCTTAGAATCATTTATTTGTGAGTGAACGTTTTTTTAAAGTATAAAATGATTTTCAAATGATTTCCAAAATATTTTCAAAGATTTTCAAAGATTAGTTTGACATAAATTTTCTTCTTTCAAAATCTAATTTTCTTAACTTCTTTTCTTTCCTTATCCACCTTGTTAGTAGTTTCTTTGTTTAGGAAATTCATTCTAGTTGAATCTTATCTTATCTAATCTTATCTTTCGTTATCTATTACCTTTGTCCTAAAATTCATACTTGATTTTACAGGATGAATCGTAGGAATGCCAGAGGAAGGGGTCGTGGTGTTGCCCCAGTTCCCGAACTTGTTGCGCCCATTAGGTTCATTACTCTCTTTAAGGAATTCACTGAGCTTGGTGGTACCAAGTTTACCGAATCAGAGAGCATTATCGAGGCTCGGCGGTGATTGAAGGGTTTGGAGAGGATTTTCTTCGGTCTTGAGATCACTGATGCTCAGAAGCGTCAGTTGACAGCTTGGCAGTAGAAGGGAGCAGCCTTGGATCTGTGGGAGTCTGTTACTGCTCAGACTATTAAGGCTGATATTTATTGGGAGCAGTTTAGGTATTCTTCTGTGCTAGTTTTGAATTTGGTTCAGTTTTCTCCTTTTGGAATCTTTTTTATGTTTCGATATCGTGCTTTAGGGATGCTTTTATGGTGAAGTGGATGCCCGAAGCGGGGAAGTATCAGTTATGCAGGGAGTTTATGGATCTTAAGCAGGGAGACATGTCATTTTCTGAGTATGAGCGGAAGTTCAATGAACTTTCCAAGTTTGGCCCTAGCCTAATTGACACCACTCTTAAGAAGAATGAGAAGTTTATAGCTGGAGCTAGCCCAGAGTTTGATGATCGTCTCATATCTCATGTGCATAGCCCTTTCACTGGTCTGATGGATATTGCTATTAGATATGAGAATCCTACTTCCAAGGATACTTCTGTTGCTTGTGCTTCTTCATCCCAGCCTTTCTCTGGTAACCCTAAGAAGAGAAAGCTCCACTTTCAGCAGAAGAAGAATTGGAATAAGACTCCTAGTTTGGGATCTTCTCCTTCTCAAAGGAAGCCTATTGACCTATCTTCTATCACTTGCTTCAAGTGTGATCAGAAGGGACACTATGCCAATAGTTGTCCTACTTCTGTTGGTGCTGCTATTCCTCCTCCTGGTCAGCTGAACAGACGTGATCTTTGTCATATTTGCTTGCAGCCTGGCCACTTCAGGAAGGATTGTCCTACTCAGTAGAAGGGCAAGCCATCGAGTATCTTTGCTATTATCTCTGCCACTCCATCTGTTCCACCTGCTCCACCAGCTCCTAGTGATACTCATGGTACTCTTCAAGGCACCTATTCTCTATTTAGCTTTCCTGTTCGTGTTTTATTTGATACTGGAGCTTTCCATAGTGTTATTTCTGTGGATCTTTGTGATAAGTTTGAGCATCTCCTTTCTCCCGAGTATGCCCCTAAACCATTGTGTGTTATAAATCCTATTGGTGGTCCTGCAAATCTTAGTAGGATTTGTAGAAGGGTGAAACTCTTCTATTCTGGTTATCGTTTTTCTGAAGTTTTCAATGTTCTGGGCTGTGATGCTTTTGATCTATTGCTTGGGGGTGATTGGCTGAAGAATCATGAAGCTGTTATCTCTTGTAAAACCCGAACCGTTTCTATTGTTGGTGATAAGGGTGATGCTTTGGTGATTCAATGTCGTTTGCCTCAAGATTATGCTGGCAGTTTTATTTATTCTCTTGAATCTTCTCCTGTTGACCTTGACTCGACTCCTATGGTCAACTCTATCCCGATGTATTTGGTGAAGTCGCTACTTTACCTCCTAAGCGGGAAATTGATTTCCGTATTGATCTTATTCCTGGAGCTCGACCTGCAGTACTTCCTTCTAGAAGAATGAAAACCCATGAGAAGGTTGAGTTAAGGAATCAAATTGAGGACTTGTTCTCCAAAGGTCTGATCAAACCTAGCCATTTCGAATGGGGAGCAGCGGTGGCTTTTGTCACTAAGTCCGATGGTTCTTTGAGGATATGTGTTGATATAGGGAACTGAACAAGCTCACTATAAGAAACAGATATCCTATGCCTCGTATCAATGACATGTTTGATCAACTCTATGGGGCTACTGTTTTCTCTCAGCTTGATCTTGCCACAGGTTTTCATCGGCTCAGAGTTGCTGAGGAAAGTATTCCCAAGACTGCTTTCCGTGCTGATAATGGTTTCTATGAATGGTTATTTATGCCTTTTGGTTTGACTAACGTTCCAGCATTCTTTGCTGATTTGATTGAATCGTGTTTTTCGTGATGTTCTTGACAGGTTTGTTCTAGTCATTATTGATGATATCCTTGTCTTCTCCAAATCAAAGGAAGAGCATGAGTCGCATTTCAAATTTGTTTCGGAGACTCTTAGAAATCATCAGTTGAAGGCTAAATTCTCGAAATTCCATTTCTGAAACGAAGAAGTCCGATTTCTCGGGCATATTATTTCAAGCAATGGAGTTTCTGTTGATCCAGTTAAGATCACTGCGATCAATGTAAGTCTTTCTTCTCTTTTCTCTTGTAATAAATCACTCTTCATTTTCTATGGTCCTTATTTCTCCCTATTCTGTTGTAGGATTGGGATACTCCTAGGACTCCAACTGATATTCGTAGTTTTCTGGGTCTTTCCGGTTATTATCGGAGATTCATCGATAATTTTGCTCGGGTTGCTGCACCTCTCACTGCTTTGACTCGTAAGAATGCTAAGTTTATATGGAAGGATAAGTATGAAGCTGCCTTCAATGAGTTAAAGAGTAAGCTTACTTCCGCACCAGTTCTTACCATTCCAAATGGAAATGAGGGATTAACGGTATACACTGATGCTAGTCATGAGGGTTTGGGTGCTGCTCTGATGCAAGATGGGAATGTCATTGCTTATGCCAGTCATCAGTTGAAGACCCATGAAGCCAATTATGCGGCTCATGATTTGGAATGCTTGTTGTGGTTTTTGCTTTGAAGCTTTGGAGGCATTATCTTTTAGGAACTAAGATTGAGCTCTTTACGGATCATCGGTCTTTGAGATATATCTTTACCCAGAAGGATTTGAATCAGCGGCATGTTAGGTGGCTTGAGTTCCTTGCTTCTTATGATCTCGACATTAGCTATATCCCTGGGAAGGCTAATGTTGTGGCCGATGCTTTGAGTCGGAAGAAGGCGATGTTGTGTCAGCTGGTTGTTTCTTCTTCTCCTCTTTTGGATCGTATCATGGCTAAGCAGGATAAGGATGCTTAGTCTCATTAAGGATAATGTTCGTAGCAGGGTTGGTGGTAGTAGTCTTGATGGTAGTGAAACTCAGATCGATGATAGAGGGATTTTGAGGATTAATAATTGGATTTGTGTCTCGAATGTTGATGGATTGAGACAGGAGTTACTTCGAGAAAATCATAGATCCATACTTTCTATTCATCCTGGTGTGATGAAGATGTATCAGGATATGAAGAAGCTTTATTGGTGGAAGGGTATGAAGCGTGATATCTCTATCTTTGTTAGTAGGTGTGCGACTTGTCAGCAAGTCAAGGCCAATCATCAAAAGACCCCTGTTTATTGCAGCCTCTTGAGGTTCCCAATTGGAAATGGGAATAGGTTTCTATGGATTTCATTGATGGATTGCCAAGGACTAGGAGGGGTAACGAGAGTATTTGGGTTATTGTGGATAGATTGACCAAGTAAGCTCATTTCATTCCGGCCAAGTCTACTTGTTCTGCTTCTAGTTTGGCTGAGATCTATATGAGGGAGATTGCTCGTCTTCATGGTGTTCCTATTAGTATTGTTTATGATAGAGATCCCATCTTTACCAGTCATTTTTGGTGAGCTTTTCAGGAATCTTTGGGTACTCACTTGAATCTGAGCACTGCTTACCATCCGCAGACCAACGGTCAAACGGAAAGAGTGAATCTGATTCTAGAGGATCTTCTTCGTGCTTGCGTTCTTGATTATGGAGGATCTTGGGAAGATCATCTCCATCTTGTCGAATTCACCTATAACAACAGTTATCAGGTATAACCTTAAATCTTCTATCTTAATCCTTTATCTATCTCGTTTTGTTTTTGAATCCATGCTAGTATTGCAATGTCTCTGTTTGCTGCTCTTTACGGACGACCTTGCAGATCTCCATCTTGCTGGACTGAATCCAATAACCGTTTGGTTCTTGATCCTAATATGATTCTGGAAGCTTCTGAGAGAGTTGAGGAGATTAAGAGGTAGATGAGGAGTTCTTAAGATAGGCAGAAGAAGTATGTTGATCGTCGTAGAAGGAATTTGGAGTTTGCTGTTGGTGATCAGGTTTTCCTTAAGGTCTCTCCCTTAAGGAATGTGATTCGGTTTGGTCGGAGAGGGAAGCTTGCTCCTAGGTTCATTGGTCCTTTCCGCATTCTAGATAGAGTTAGTTCTTTAGCTTATTGTCTAGATTTTCCTAAGAAGTTCTCTGGAGTGCATAATGTATTCCATGTTTCGCATATTCGTCGATATCTCTATGTCCATCTATAGTTATTCAGCCTCCTACTCTCGAGAGTTTGGATATTGAATCAAACCTTACTATCGAGAGGAAGCCACTTCGTATTATCGATAGAGGTACGAAGAAGCTGAAAAGGAAATTAGTCAACCTGGTCAAAGTGTAGTGGAGTACTGATGATCGGGATTGTACCTGGGAGACGGAGGAGAGCATGCGTGCTTCAAATCCGGAATTGTTTGTTTCAGGTAATATTCGCTATTCTATCTTATCTTTCTTTGTTTTCATGTCTCGTTCCTTTTTTAGGATGAAAAGTTTTGAGTGGGGTAGAGTGTAACAGCCCATAAATTTTAACAAATATTTTAATAGAATTAATTTAAATCTTTGGTTTTAAATCATTTAAAAATTGAAAATTTGGAATTTTCCAATGTATTTTTGGATTTTGTTTTTTTATTATTTACCAAATAAAATAAAATAAAGATTTTTGAAAATTTTATATTTTGGTCAACTTTGGTCGAACTTTGACTTTCAGTTGAAATTTTAATGTTGAATTTTAAATTTCCAATCTTTTTCTTTGAAGCTGAATTTGATTCTGATATTCGTTCTTCTTTTTGTTTCGTCAAATTCTATTTTATACTTTTTAAATCTATTAAATTTCAGCATTTTACATGCATATATCTTTAGTATTTCTATTCTCTATTTTCTACTCTATTTTTTTTAATTTTCTATTTTTGTTTGGGCTTTGATTTTTTATTGACTTGTGAGCTTGTTTTGGATTTAGGCTTTGTAACTAGGCTTTCTATTTTCCTTAAGAGGCATGACTTTATCTATTCAACTTGAATAGATGCCCATTCACAAGCATAGCCGTTCAAAACATCTTTCTTCCACCTCTCTTTCTCATTTTTGTTTACTGAAAGAAAGAAAAAAATTCAGTAAGCCATTTTTTTCTTTCTTCCTCTTTTTCATTTTTTCTTTCTCTTTTGTTTCCAAGCATAGCTCAGCCATGCTCCTTCATTGTCGACCTCATCTCCTCCACCATCCATCGCCTATGACCGGCCATCACCTTATCACCATCACTACTCAGGCCGTGACCTTCCATGATTCAAAAACCCATCACCAAATCTTATAGAAACCCTAACCGAGCCTTCCTTGATCACCATTTTCCATTTGCTAGCCTCGGCCACCACTAATTCCTCCATCTCCTTTGCCTTGCCATGACCACTTCCACCTCTAGGCCGTACCACTTTTGATGCCTGACCACTTGACCAAGTCCAAACAACTCATGCCGAGCATACTAGCTGTAACGACCCGTATTTTTACGGATCGAAATACTGTTATCTTTAGATAGTTGTGTTGTTAAACCATCCAGAATCTAAGTCGTTCAGAGCTTAAGTCGTCCAGAGATAAGTCGCTCGAGATTGGGTCATGTTAGTTAGGTCGGTTAGGCGACATAAGGGATTGGGCCGACCTAAGGGGAGTGACCGACCTAAGGAAGTTAGTGGTTAATGGCTTAAGGTGTTTGCCGACTTAAGGAGGTTGGCGACCTAAGGAGGTTAGCGGTTTAGGAGTTGGCCGACTTAAGAGATATTGGCCGAGTTAAGAGAGTGGCCGACTTAAGGTGGTTAACGACTTAGGAGATGGGCCGACCTAAGAGCTAACGACTTAGTGGAGTAAGCAACCTAAGGGGATTAACAGCATGAGTCGTAAGCGACTTATGGTGATAGGGAGAGTGTAGTTAGGTCGGTAGCTTGGGTGAATCGTTGGGTCGGCAGAGTGTGTTGACTCGTTAGGTTGGCTATGCGTTGAGTCAGCTGTGTGTATTAGGTAGTTAGGTCGGCTGCACTTGTAGGTCGGTAAGCCGTGGGGTTCTTGAGTCGGAAAGTTGTGTATGTGGTTGAGTCGGTTGTAGTTAGGTCGGCGACGACTTAAGGGGACGACCGACTTAAGGGATTTCCAGCCTATAAATAGAAGTGCCTATCTTCATTTTTGGGAACCAGATTTTGAAGCGACGAAGTGCTGCCATTTTGAGAGCTCGACTACAACACTTCTTCACTTCTTTTCTCCACTTTAATCTAGTGCTTACATCCATCCAAGATCGAAAATCCAAGAGCCAAAGTTGAAGATCTCCATCCATTGAAGAGAGATTTCATCATTTGAAGCGGAGCTTTGGAGGATCAAGCTTGATTCCTTGCTGTCCAGATCTGGAGTTGGTTGTTTTTGGGGTGTTTAGGTGATTCGGTGAGTGGTAGTTATCTCTCACACAGACCCAAAGGAGTATATTGGATCGGTGGCTTGTTTATGTGTTAAAGATAGTGATTTCTTGCATTTTCCCTAAATATGCATGTGGATCTATCATCTATGAAGTTTTGACACCTATTTTACTACATGTTAACTTATGCAAGTTTATTCATCAAGTTGTAGAGACATTTGCCTATTATTCATGCTTATTAGATTTGGACACTTTAGTTACCAAATTGCCATTTCCTTGTATGATTGCTTATTAAACCTTGTTTGAATATTTGATTGCTTGGATTAATGATTGTCTTGATTGATTGTTTAGAGTTAGTTGATTTATGGTTGGATCTAGACAAGTATGGTCGAAAATGGTTCGAAAGCTAAGGGAGAGGCTAAGGGATGAGAAAAGCTGCTTGAGGCATATGTAGCGGATGATGAAGCTCATATGGACGGATATGATGACGATGTTGTGATGGAGCTTTGCTATGTTAAGATGAGGCGAAGCATGATGTGATGTAGCCTTGGCATAATCCAGACGGGATCATTCCAAGCATGTTGATAACTCGAGGGATGGTTCGAGTTGGTTGATAATGGATTGCTCGAGAAGTAGCTTGGGCTAGTATGAGAATATTCGTCGAGGAGGATGACTAGGAGGCTTGGATTTCATTGTTGTTGAAGGTTCTAGTAAATTCAAAGCAAGAGTACATGGGATGCCCAAACGACTACAGGTAGGTGGTCGGGACACCCAAAAGACTACAGGTAGGTGGTCGAGTACTCTGGGCAGAGTAGGTAAGTCCTAGGCACGGGTCACGATGACGTGCGGAGTTTATCTAGAACCGGGGTTAGCATTAGCCCTTGACAGGTGGTCATTCAACTAACGGTGATATCGAGGCAATGATAACAGTGATAGCCAGAGTCATGGATGTTTGATTGTATCATCATTCGGCCTCAAGAACGGTGTTTTCGGAGTGCTTATTTGATCTTGGTTTAGGCCTTGGGGGTTTGCACTTGGAAAACATCGACCTTGACTCGAGTGATAATTACTTTACTTTAAATGTCTGCTTTGTTATGCTTGTTTCTGCTTAGTGGGTCTGGGGGCTATCACTGTAGAATGAGGTGGAGTGGGATGGTTGAGTTCCTATTCCTTTTATCCTTTATGCTCTTTTGGTATGTTTGATAGTTAATTTACTGCTCACTAAGACTGTTGTCTGACTCAAGGTTTTATGTTCAACTCTTATTACCTTGGGCTGTTCATCCATGTGGGGATAGGCAGACTAGGTAGCAGGTGACAGGTGCTGTTCTTGGCTACCAACGCTGTTGATGACGAAGACGAGCTGGAGGCTTTTGCATATTGTTTTCTTACTATATGTACTGGATGTTCCGCTGTTTGTTTGATACTCTGAGTGTTATGTAGTGAGGCTTGATGTATTGACTATTCAGATGATTGTATAAAACTATTATGAGTTTATATGATGAGACTTCTGTTCTATAGAGCTTCACTATGTATATTTTCTATTGTATTTTATCCATGCGCTGTGAGTAATACGATAGAGTCTGCTGTTTTATCTTACCCTGACTATCGTCCATGGCTGCCTGGCACACTTTTCAGCGCACCATTTCCTTGTTTCGTGCGGGAGTCATGGGCGGTCGTCACATTTGGTATCAGAGCTTTGGTTAATCGATTTTAGCCAACGCTCGCTGACGTGACTACGTATGAGAGACGTAATTGTATTTTGATGGATGATTACTATACATAATATAGTAGTTTAGAAGGATTTAAACCCTTATGCAGTTGATTCTCAAGATGTATTAATCATTCTTTTTATAGATATTAAGAATGAGTCGAAGAGAGAGACAAGCTGCTAGGAAAAGCCGTGCTGCAGAGGGAGCTGTTGATTATGCTGCCATGTTCGAAGCTATGATGACTTCGATCATGAGAAGGATGCCAGCTCCAAGGCCATTAGTAGATGTTGGAATTTAAGTGCAAGCCCCAAAACCAGTGGATTTTGCTAAGTTGTGTAAGGACTATACTGCTCTTGGAGGAAAGGTTTTCTTGGGAACAGAGTCCACAATTGAGGTCCAGAGATGGTTAGATGCTTGTAAAAGGATCTTTGGTGACTTGGGAATTGAGGATGCAACCAAAAGGAAGCTTGCATCAAGACAGATTCAAGGGAGAGCTTCTGATTGGTGGAACTCTATCACCATTGATACTCCAGAGGAAGAAATTACTTGGGAGCAATTCCAAGTTAGATTTGAAGCTAAGTTCATTTCTACAGCTCAGAAGTCTGTTTTGTTCAAGAAGTTTGTGGAGCTCAAGCAAGGTGGGAGACCAGTTCTTGAGTATGTTTCTGAGTTTGAAGCTTTGTCCAAGTATGCCCGATCGTATATTGAGTCTCCCTATCAGAAGAATGAGAAGTTTGTAACAGGCTTGGACAATTATCTTGGGAGACAGTTGGTAGATCATTTGGACGATCCGTTTGAGAAGCTTGTGGAGAAAGCTCTCAGGCATGAGAATTTGTTTCCTAAGGAAGGATCGGTTGTTGCTGTGACCAAGGAAGAGTCCAAACCACAGCAGGGTGGAAACAAGAAGAGGAAGCAGCAATAGCAGAAGGGTAAGAATGGCCAGAAGAAGCCAAAGGGCGAAGTGACCTGCTACAACTGCCAGCAGAAGGGCCATCTCTCCAAGGATTATAGGAATCCCAAGGTGCCGGGAAAGTGTTACAACTGTGATAAGCTGGGACATATCAAGAAGGACTGTCCAGAACCGAGGAAAGATAAGCAGATTGTGCAAGCTTATGCTTTGGGGGCTGTTCCATCATCTTCAAAAGCTCCTACTTTAGAAGAAAAGGGGAAGAGTGTGGTGGTTCAAGGTACTCTTTCCATTTGTGGTGTTCCAGTTAGAGTGTTGTTTGATACTGGAGCGCCGCATTCATTTGTTTGTAATGATCTGGTAGACCGGTTGGGTTTGGAACCGGATATTGTTGGTAGACCATTCGTTGTGACTAATCCAGTAGTGGGTTCGTCATGTTTGTGTATGGTATGCCGTGGTCTAGTTGTATCGAGTCATGATTGCTCTTTCGTTTGTGATTGCTTTGTTCTGAACTTTGCGGGGTTCGGAATTATTTTGGGTATGGACTGGCTTAGGAAGTATGCAACAAAGGTTGATTGTGAGAGGCTGGAGGTGACAGTCGGGAATGTGGAGGGACAAAAGGTTGTGATACGATGTAAGCATGAAGAAGGCGTCTTCATGAGCTTCATGTATTCGCTGGTTGTTCCACGAGATGGACTGTCATCGATGCCGGTTGTGAATGGATTTGAGGACGTCTTTGATGAAGTCAAAGGGTTACCGCCGCATAGGGAGATCAAGTTTCGTATCAATCTAGTTGAGGGAGCCAGACCAGTTGTGATGCCTCTTAGGCGGATGGCGCCTAGGGAACAGCAAGAGTTGAAGGTGCAAGTTGATGACCTTTTACGGAAAGGATTCATTCGGCGTAGCGTGTCCGAATGGGGTGCACCAGTTGTGTTTGCAACCAAAGCGGATGGATCGTTGAGGTTGTGTGTGGATTATCGTGAGCTGAATAAAGTGACTAGGAAGAACAAGTATCCATTGCCGAGAATAGATGACTTGTTTGATCAGCTTCATGAAGCTAAGGTGTTTTCTCAGATGGATTTGGCAACGGGATTTCACCAGTTGAGAGTGGCTAAGGATAGTGTGCCGAAGACTGCTTTTAGGACACCATCCGGGTTTTATGAGTGGCCGGTAATGCCGTTTGGATTGACCAATGCACCAGCATATTTTGTGGATCTTATGAATAGTGTTCAGAGATCAGTTGAACAAGTTCGTACTTGTGTTCGTGGATGATATTCTGATTTATTCCAGAACTGAGGAAGAGCACAAGACACACTTGCGTATTATTTTGGAAATCTTGCAGAAACATCAGCTAAAGGCTAAGTTTTCGAAGTGTCACTTCTGGAAGAGTGAAGTGAGATTCTTAGGCCATGTTATCTCTGGAAATGGAACAGCGGTTGATCCCGCTAAGGTGGCAGCAATCCAGGATTGGGTTAGACCTAAGAATGCATCTGATGTGAGAAGTTTTCTTGGATTAGCAGGATATTATCGTCGGTTTATCAAAGACTTTTCCAAGATAGCTGCACCGTTAACAGGATTGACGAAAAAGAATCAGGTATTCATATGGAATGATAAGTGTGAGCAAGCTTTCGTAATCATGAAAGAACGACTGACGAGTGCTCCTGTTTTGACTATTCCAAGTGGGAATGATGAGATGGTGGTTTACACCGATGCATGTGGTACTGGACTTGGAGCAGTGCTAATGCAAAAGGATAAAGTTTTTGCATATGCAAGTTGACAACTGAAGCCGCATGAAAGGAATTACCCGACTCATGATTTGGAGTTAGCGGCGATTGTATTTGCTCTGAAGATATGGAGACATTACCTGTTGGGAGTTCGATTCGAGTTGTTTACGGATCATAAGTCGTTGAAGTATCTGTTCTCCCAAAAGGACTTGAATCTTCGGCAGCAACGATGGCTAGAGTTCTTAGCATCATATGATTTTGGTATAGCCTATACTCCGGGAAAAGGTAACGCAATGGCTGATGCGTTAAGTCGAAGACATGCAGGATTGGGAGCCATGTTTTCGGAATGGAGGAGTCTTGAGTATTTGGCTGGATTTGACTTCAGGCCTAGATGTGAATTGGAACCTGAGATGTTGGCAAACTTATCGATAAGACCTACTCTTATGGAGAGAATTGGCGAGAGCCAAAAGCGAGACGATAAGCTTGTCAAGATTATCCGCGATTTGGAATCTGGATTGAATCCAGAAAAGGATAAAGGATTTGAAGTCGATCGAGAGGGTTGGCTTCGGAAACAAGGACGACTAGTTGTTCCCAATATAGATGGATTGAGAGATGAAGTTCTGAGGGAAAGTCATCACTCGAAGTTGACAATTCATCCAGGTGGAAATAAGATGTATCGGGATATGAAGAGAACCTACTACTGGGAAGGTATGAAGAAGGATGTTGGAAATTTTATTTCCAAATGTATGAACTGCCAGTTGGTAAAAGCCGAGCAGAAGAAGCCAAGTGGATTGCTTCAGCCATTAGAGGTTCCTACATGGAAGTAGGAGCAGATATCGATGGATTTTATCGATGGTCTACCTAGAACCAGGGCAGGAAATGAAGGTATTTGGGTCATCGTAGATCGTTTGACTAAGAGTGCAAGATTCATTCGTGTTCGATCAACTAGGACTGCATCGAAGTTGGCTGAGTTGTATGTTAAGTGGATAGTTCGATTCCATGGTATTCCGAAGAGTTTAGTGAGCGATTGAGACCCATTGTTCACTAGTGGATTTTGGAAGAGCTTCCAGGAAGTTTTGGGAACCGAGCTGTGTTTGAGTACAGCTTATCATCCCCAAACAGATGGTCAAACCGAGAGAGTCAACCGAGTTTTGGAAGATCTCCTCAGAGCATGTGTTTTGGATTTCAGAGGATCATGGGAAGATCATCTTCACTTGGTGGAATTTGCGTATAATAACAGTTACCAGTCAAGCATTGGTATGGCACCGTATGAGGCATTATATGGAAGACCGTGTAACTCTCCGACATGTTGGATAGAAACAGGAGAAAAGTTGATACTTGGGCCCGAAATGATTCGACAGACTTCGGATTGCATAGAGATCATTCGGCAACGAATGAAGGCAGCCCAAGACCGCCAGAAAAGTTATGCCGATAAGCGTCGTAAAGATTTGGAATTCGACGTAGGTGATATGATTTTTGTGAAGATTTCTCCACTGAAGAATGTTATTCGATTCGAGAAGAAAGGGAAATTAACTCCGAGATTTGTTGGACCATACCCGATCATCGAGCGAATTGGAAAGCTCTCTTATAAATTGGAGTTACCGGAAAAGATGGCGGGTGTGCACAATGTTTTTCATATATCATATCTACGGAAATATGTGCACGACTCAAGTACAGTGGTTTCTGCAGATAGCTATGAAGATTTTGAGGTTGAACCGGTTGTTAGAAGACCTCGTAAACCGCTTCGTGTTGTTGAAACTGACACGAAACAGCTTAGGAGGAAGACGATTACGTTGCTCAAGATACAATGGAGTGATGATGTTAACGACTGTACATGGGAGGAGGAAGAGAGGATGAAGGCAGCTCATCCTGAACTCTTCGAGGTATGGCCCTAAGGTGTCGTGGCATCTCATAAACTTGTAACTTGTTCTAGCCTTAGTACTCTGCATGCTAGGCTAGTAATTGGATGCATGGTTTGTTGATTGTTATGGATGGTAGGCATGCAGGATAGTTTTAATTGCTCTTGATTGTTTAGAATTTCGGGGGTGAAATTCCTAAGGGGGAGAGAATGTAACGACCCGTATTTTTATGGATCGAAATACTGTTATCTTTAGATAGTTGTGTTGTTAAACCATCCAGAATCTAAGTCGTTCAGAGCTTAAGTCGTCCAGAGATAAGTCGCTCGAGATTGGGTCATGTTAGTTAGGTCGGTTAGGCGACATAAGGGATTGGGCCGACCTAAGGGGAGTGACCGACCTAAGGAAGTTAGTGGTTAACGGCTTAAGGTGTTTGCCGACTTAAGGAGGTTGGCGAACTAAGGAGATTAGCGGTTTAGGAGTTGGCCGACTTAAGAGATATTGGCCTAGTTAAGAGAGTGGCCGACTTAAGGTGGTTAACGACTTAGGAGATGGGCCGACCTAAGAGCTAACGACTTAGTGGAGTAAGCGACCTAAGGGGATTAACAGCATGAGTCGTAAGAGACTTATGGTGATAGGGAGAGTGTAGTTAGGTCGGTAGCTTGGGTGAATCGTTGGGTCGCAGAGTGTGTTGACTCGTTAGGTCGGCTGTGTGTATTAGGTAGTTAGGTCGGCTGCACTTGTAGGTCGGTAAGCCATGGGATTCTTGAGTCGGAAAGTTGTGTGTGTGGTTGAGTCGGCTGCAGTTAGGTCGGCGACGACTTAAGGGGACGACCGACTTAAGGGATTTCCAGCCTATAAATAGAAGTGCCTATCTTCATTTTTGGGAACCGGATTTTGAAGCGACGAAGTGCTGCCATTTTGAGAGCTCGACTACAACACTTCTTCACTTCTTTTCTCCACTTTAATCTAGTGCTTACATCCATCCAAGATCGAAAATCCAAGAGCCAAAGTTGAAGATCTCCATCCATTGAAGAGAGATTTCATCATTTGAAGCGGAGCTTTGGAGGATCAAGCTTGATTCCTTGCTATACAGATCTGGAGTTGGTTGTTTTTGGGGTGTTTAGGTGATTCGGTGAGTGGTAGTTATCTCTCACACGGACCCAAAGGAGTATATTGGATCGGTGGCTTGTTTATGTGTTAAAGATAGTGATTTCTTGCATTTTCCCTAAGTATGCATGTAGATCTATCATCTATGAAGTTTTGACACCTATTTTACTACATGTTAACTTATGCAAGTTTATTCATCAAGTTGTAGAGACATTTGCCTATTATTCATGCTTATTAGATTTGGACACTTTAATTACCAAATTGCCATTTCCTTGTATGATTGCTTATTAAACATTGTTTGAATATTTGATTGCTTGGATTAATGATTGTCTTGATTGATTGTTTAGAGTTAGTTGATTTATGGTTGGATCTAGACAAGTATGGTCGAAAATGGTTCGAAAGCTAAGGGAGAGGCTAAGGGATGAGAAAAGCTGCTTGAGGCATATGTAGCGGATGATGAAGCTCATATGGACGGATATGATGACGATGTTGTGATGGAGCTTTGCTATGTTAAGATGAGGCGAAGCATGATGTGATGTAGCCTTGGCATAATCCAGAAGGGATTATTCCAAGCATGTTGATAACTCGAGGGATGGTTCGAGTTGGTTGATAATGGATTGCTCGAGAAGTAGCTTGGGCTAGTATGAGAATAGTCGTCGAGGAGGATGACTAAGAGGCTAGGATTTCATTGTTGTTGAAGGTTCTAGTAAATTCAAAGCAAGAGTACATGGGATGCCCAAACGACTACAGGTAGGTGGTCGGGACACCCAAAAGACTACAGGTAGGTGGTCGAGTACTCTGGGCAGAGTAGGTAAGTCCTAGGCACGGGTCACGATGACGTGCGGAGTTTATCTAGAACCGGGGTTAGCATTAGCCCTTGACAGGTGGTCATTCAACTAACGGTGATATCGAGGCAATGATAACAGTGATAGCCAGAGTCATGGATGTTTGATTGTATCATCATTCGGCCTCAAGAACGGTGTTTTCGGAGTGCTTATTTGATCTTGGTTTAGGCCTTGGGGGTTTGCACTTGGAAAACATCGACCTTGACTCGAGTGATAATTACTTTACTTTAAATGTCTGCTTTGTTATGCTTGTTTCTGCTTAGTGGGTCTGGGGGCTATCACTGTAGAATGAGGTGGAGTGGGATGGTTGAGTTCCTATTCCTTTTATCCTTTATGCTCTTTTGGTATGTTTGATAGTTAATTTACTGCTCACTAAGACTGTTGTCTGACTCAAGGTTTTATGTTCAACTCTTATTACCTTGGGCTGTTCATCCATGTGGGGATGGGCAGACTAGGTAGCAGGTGACAGGTGCTGTTCTTGGCTACCAACGCTGTTGATGACGAAGACGAGCTGGAGGCTTTTGCATATTATTTTCTTACTATATGTACTGGATGTTCCGCTGTTTGTTTGATACTCTGAGTGTTATGTAGTGAGGCTTGATGTATTGACTATTCAGATGATTGTATAAAACTATTATGAGTTTATATGATGAGACTTCTGTTCTATAGAGCTTCACTATGTATATTTTCTATTGTATTTTATCCATGCGCTGTGAGTAATACGATAGAGTCTGCTGTTTTATCTTACCCTGACTATCGTCCATGGCTGCCTGGCACACTTTTCAGTGCACCATTTCCTTGTTTCGTGTGGGAGTCATGGGCGGTCGTCACATTAGCCATAGGGTCGAACCATAGTGTACATGACCTTTCATGTTTGCCTTGCCTCTTTGACTTCCTAGTGCCTTTTTCCTTGCCACCCCTTCATCTACTCATAGCCGTACCTTATGCTTGCCTTGGCCGAGCTTTGTTTGATGATAGTCGAGCACAAAGTGGAGTGGCCAAGCATATTCTCTAAGTGGCCAAGCCCACTTGACTAGGTCTAATCATTTATGCATTGTTTTGATTTTTTTGATCTAATTATTTTGCTTAATTTTATACTTGTATATGTTGTATTTCATTTGTATACAAGATTTGGATCTTGGCTCTACTTCCACTCAAATCTAGTTCGTGCTTTGTCGTGCTTTTTGGAGTTTAGTCGTGTGTCTTGAATTGTCATCTCTAGCTTTAGAAGGTGAGTTTATCGCTCTCGACTTTCGTACTTACATACTAGTGAAACAATGACATGTGAATTGTAGTAGTGATATGCTATGTTGGTATTAGTTCATACATGCATGTGATATGATATTTCATGATGTTATAACCTGATGCTATATTTGTATATTTGTTACATCACCTGATATGATATGCTATGCTATACTGTTCATTTTACTTTCTGCTTCTCACACTGCAAATTCCCTATTAGTATAGAATCAATATGGGTTGAAATGATACATACCCGAACGGACTTTAGAATAGGGAAAAATTATTACGAGCTGAAATGATAGGCTCAAGCAATTTTTATTTTATTTGACTTCGGATCACGGGTTTGAAATGATAAAACCTGGAATTTTATATATTACGGATTGAAATGATACATATATATATCACTTGACCTAGGTTAGAAAATATTATACAGATCCATGGTTAATTTTTGGAAAAATAGTTTTCTAAAAATTATTTAAGTATTTTGAATTTTTTATATATGAAATTTTAACTTAAATTTTTGACTTAAATGGTTTAAATAATATATATTTATTTTCTAATAGTTAAAATTTTATAAGTAAATAAAAGGTTTAAAACTAAAATTTAAAGATTTTTCTACGATATAAATATAACTTGATAATTTAATTTAATATGGAATATAAATCTAACCTAGTAGTATTGACAGATTTTATTTATGAAATGAATATGTTTTGTATATAAAAAACAAATAGATTTGAAACTATGTTAAAATTGAAATATTATGTTAAACATGTTATAGTAGAATTTGTAGCATTTTTCAAAATGCTATGTTACCTTAGGTTATGTTTTGAAGGTGCTATTATTTCTAAATTGTAATATTTTCCAAAGTGCTATTATATAAGGGTAACATTTTAAAAATGTTATGGTTTCTAACTTATTACATTTTTAAAGTGCTATAATAAGTGTTTAGTTTTGGAAGTGTTAAAATTCTGGAAAATAGATATTATTAGAAAGGTATAATAGCGTTTAACTTAAATGGTTTTCACATGTATATGTTTGATTTGAAAGTATAAACCATTTGAAATAGATAACCATGGGTTATAATAACGTTTGGTTGATAAAGAGACCGGGATCGGAAGTTGTCATACTCTCTGTCAACTTCGAAAACCACTTTAACAACCGTGTACGCAGTGGAGATTCCAGAATGAAGTAAGATGATGGCGACGATCCTGTATGAGGTATATACGTGGACCTGACTCCTATGAGTTGGCATAAGGTGGCTAAAACAAGAGCAATTGACGGGTCAATAAGGTAGCTCCTCTAATCGGGCACACTCCTTTGATACCATTATATTACTTTGCGATTGATTGGGTGCACCCTCTGATTATTTTAGGAGTGTGGATCGAAGTGGGCGGTAGTGGCCGTTATGCATTACCATCAGTCCGGAAGTGCAATTGATATATCTACCCTGGCATTGCATAGTTGTATCATGTCACCTACCCTAGCGTGCTTCACTACGAGTTTGATTTATGTCGTACCTATGGAGTATTTATGGTAGCCTCCTGATCTGGAGGTACGATGATCCTGTATAGACTATTGGCACTATAAAATATGTTAAAGGGGATATAGGTAAAGCCTTAACGCTATTTTAAAATATATTATACTTTACTTTAGACATTATTATAATAGCGCATATTACTACATAGTAGATAGTTTGACGGATCCTTAAAGGATGGGAGATCCAAAGCATCATTTAAGTTACTTGTGCATTGCTATTCAGTTCACTTGAGTTGATTTACATTATATAAGCATGTATGTCCTGACTCGAGTGTTTTGTGTTTTTCTTTACGCTCGGGTCAACATGAGCATCAGCTTTGGATTTCATCTTCTGGAGCTAGCGGATTTGCTGATGATTATCTGTCTATCTAGTTATCTATCTATATATTTTTTAGTTGCTTCTATTCAGCTTATGTATTAGTGGATTTCTATTGTATTTGTTTTCAGACTCTAGTATGTTGTACTTGTTTTGAGACTATGTTTGTAGTAGCTTCATGAACTACTATGATTATTTTATTTCCACTGCGAGTTATTCTGATATTTCTGTGTCTGTGATTCTGTGATTGGTTTTATTTGCTCCAAATTATATTAACAATCTATTGTTTTGAATTATTCAAGTCCGACATGTGTGGTTTTATTATCGATTTGAATGGTCCAAAATAGTGGGTCGTTACATTCATTAATTCAATAGCTAATTCATTTTACAACTAAAGTTTAATTTCATCATATAACTCAAATTCATATTCATTTAATTCACTTTATTATTTTACTTCGATACCAAAATTGACTTCATTCAACATCACTTAATTTATGTTCCATATCATTTTCACTATACAACTTAAGTTCATTTCTAAATTTAATTGAAATTCCATTTTACATAACTTTTACTTAAGTCTAATTTCCTATCACTTATTCAAATTCAGATTTTATTTTGCTTAACAAAATTGTTTACTATTTTAACAATTTGTTTTTATTTACATTTTCTCATTTTATAAGTTATGTAACTTAAACTTTCAAATTCATATTATAATCACTTACCACTTAAGTTTAATTTCCATATCAATAGCTTATCTAATCTAGTTCAAATCCAATTTAAATTATTTAACTTTCCTTTAGTTAAATTTCAAATCTACTAACTCACATTTATTATTTCATATTATAAGTCCAAAACTCATTTCACTTATATTTATAAATTACCACTTGGATTTTAAATTCAAATTTGTTTATCACAACAAAACTTAAATTTCAATTCACTATTGGTAGCAAATCCATCACACAGGAACTCGAAAATGATACTGATGATGCTGCGGTCATCACCCTTATTATTCCCCATCAACAGTAGTGAAAACAGTGCTTTATATTCTTTTTTAAAAAAAAATCCTTTTATTTATAAATCATATCTATTAATCTTTTACTTATATAATTTCACTATTTTACTTCACTTATATAAGATCTATTCCAAATTTTATATTATTTAGATTTATAATAATATAATCTCTTTAACTTTTGAAAAATAACTATCAAAATCAATGGGATTCAAGATTTTCAAATTTTAAGTTTAAATCGATTTTCATTTTTAATTCATACTTACAAATATACTCTTTTTGTTTCATTTCTTATATATAAGATTATTTCACATTGTAAATCATATTAGTTATAATTCCATATTTTATAATTCATTTGCTTGTATAATTTATTCTTTTGTAATTGTTGTTTTATTTAAATTATTCAACAACCTTTTATTAACTTATATATATTTACATTTTAAAACAACCAAATAATCAATTTATATACACTTTAATAATTTCTAAAAAATTGTTTCCTTTATATATAAAATATAATAAAGGTAAAATTATTTCATTTACCCAATTTAAAATAATACTATGTCGACTTGCCTCGTTTAAGCGTTTAGAAATCTCTATCGATAATATAGCATCCCACATGCCGACCAGAATTCACAAACAGCTTAACGGATAAGCAAACACAATATGCAACATTTTATATCACCAACAAATGCGCTCTCACATATATATATATATATATATATATATATAATACAGTCAAACTCAATCTAGGGTGCTACTGTTCCTATCTATACCGAGTACATGTCAAAGCCTAGGAATGGAATATACAAAATCTAAGCACTGATACCAAATGTGACGACCCGCAAATCCGTACCCTTTGAAACAACAATAATCCACACATGTCCGACCCAAAAAGCACCGACTTACGGAATGTCAAGAGAAAAAAAGAAGAAAGAAGATGGAACCAAACAGAACAATATAAAATCTCACATCGCAGCGGAAAACATATAATATCATATAAATGATCTTTACAAAACAGAAACTATATATACATCCATCAATCAGAGTGGAACAATCAATCACTAATTATTAGCCTGGACCGTTATAATAACTTATCTTCATAATTGCCGATAATATAAAACAACTAAACAACGGATAATCAAAATAGATACGTGTATACAAAAATGAAGATCCTCGGCTCGCCTACTGAAGCTCCAAAGGCACCAAATCTGTACCTATAAATATACTTGGTCTGACCAGAGCATTGAAAGGAAAGAATGCCTGGATCAGTCTGGTAAACCAGCGTAAGAAACACACTCAACTGAATTTATTAAATTACCAAACTTTTCCTTTATCAAAACAAAAGTATCTCGTAAGACATGCCTACACATAAACACGGACATGTTTTTACCTTACGATAACTTAAACGTTTCATATCAAATCATCTGATATTATACTAGTGTCTACTATACAAATAATATTCAAAATAGTCAAAAAAATTACCATTATTAAATTCCAGCATACTAAGCTCTACAAATAAAATGGAAGGCACGTAGTTGAGTTTGGGTTCTCATACAAATGACCAGGTGAAGGGACTACCTTCTGAATGGGTACACCTCTAGATGGATGTCCCGAGGCACAGAACATCTGTCCTCTACCAACACAAGACTGGCCCACCTCTATAACTAGATGGTACTGAATATGTCATCCTTCGGTCGTTACCGACCTTTACCGAGGGCCCTCTGGCATACAAACCACAATAATCAGATACATGACGCCATAGCGTGTAAAGATATATCTAGAAGAGGATGATCATACACTATTTAGGAATGACCCACTTAGCCTTGCCACATCTAACCATGTTTTGGTCATTTCCGATTGATGAGGCCTGAGGTAACAATTACCTTTCACAATCACATATCACATCACTTTGAATGTCACACTACCATTTCCGTTGACTACTAATTGCCTTCCACAAAAATACAACCCTTGAGCTCATACATCTCAAGGAGGGTGTTAAGCTAAGAGAAGTTGCCTTCTCTGCCACCACTGATGTACGTTTGTAAAAACCAATATACGTAATCTTTAGAAATGCAATGTCAGACAAACATCCATACAAGTTGTCCAGGAACAGGACAAACTGAAGGTTCTTTCGTATCACATCCTGTCGGAAAATCCCTAAGGTTAGTAGCGTATAGTCCTTGCATTGGATATTTTATAATGAAGAGACCACTACTATTATATGTATATTGGGATTTTAACCCCAAACGATCAACAAGCAGTCCCCACTATGAAAATTCGGAATATCAATATCATCACTAAGCAACCTGCACAATCGAAGCATTTACGTTGGTCCGAAGTGGTTTTCAAATAAACCAATCTCGGTCTCTTCACACCAACAACGCAAAAGCGTTTCTCAACCTCGTACAGAAACCAAGTCTCGTAGACTTATCACGTCTCCAACTTTCAAATTGTTATCCTTCGGGCCAAGAAGGAAGCTCGATAGATTGGAGTGATACTCCACACTACACGAATCAACATCCTCAACACAAACAATAATCAAATCTATACAGAAGGCTATGTACTAAGTGTACGACTGAATAGTTCCCACATCAATTTGAGGAACTAAAATGGCCAAATTTGATAGTCGGTTATTTAACTATCAGAGCAACAAACAAACATCTAGCACCATAACAATCACTAAGCCCTTTTAATTAATCTTTTATTAATTAAATCACTTTTCAGATATTCACTTCAAATTATCTTTAAAAAGATATATTCTCAAACCATTTCAACATCTATATTGGAAAACATTTCCGTATACTTTTTTAAAAATAAGTAATTCACAATTATCTATATTTTCAACACTTAGAAAATATTATATATACTTAAATCGCTAATAAGTATATATTTCATTCTTTAAGGGAAACATTCTCATTAAACACATTTATTTGGGTCAAAACGAATGTTGCGTAAAACGTCATTATAACAACCCAAAATCACTAGTATAGGGATTCGAAAATTAGATAGATATATAAATCCCGTATACTATACAAAGTATTTCCTTTCGAAAATCATTTACTATAACAGCAGTGTTATAGTCCGTCATTTCCTTATTTCTCAAAAACGTCTATTTCACCGATGAATATTGAAATCTATGGTTTCGATATTCAACACATTTCAAAACATATTCAAATCGTTTAACTCCATTTACAATATCACTTCCAAAAACATTTGTTTATTTCAAAAGATTATTCACTATCCAAAATCGTGAATATACTTCATTTACCAAATCCAACATTTCTACACATTTATTTTAGGGATTATCGACCGTCCAAAATCATGGATATAATTCGAACCAAATACATTGCTTTTACACCTTTACTTTAAAGGATTATCCACTGTCTAAAATCGTGGATGAAATTCCTTTAATAAACTTTCATATTTAACTTATCAAATTCGATAGATTTCAGATTTTATAAAACAATGTGTATAAATTTCATTTATGTTTCATAAAATCTTCAATTTATAAAACCCCTTTATTTACCAATTCCATATGTATCTCAGTTATATGCCAAAATAAAAATTATAAGTTTATTACTTATAAATCTCTTTATTTACAAAATCATTCCTTTTATAACTTCACAAAATTATAAATCTTATTCACCTATAAAATTCATTTATAACTTCATCTTAACACTTATAAAACTTCTTTATAATTTCATCATTTTGATTTATAAAATATCAATTTATAAGTCTTATATATAAATCATTTATAATAATTCAAAATTCTCATGTTATACCATTTTACAAATAGTTGACTTCATATTTCAAAAATCATAATCTTACTATATTTCCCAAAAAATCATAATTTTTATAACATAAAAATTGCAACATTTATTTATTCAAAATAAATCGATTCCTTAATAATTAAAAATTAATAAAACATCTATTTTCAAAAATCATTTGAAAATCCTTTTTAATTTGAAATCACACTTTAACATTTTAAATTACCAAAAATAGGCCCAATGCTGCAACAGCAGTAAATACATCAATCACGGCATCCAAAACATCATATATCATATGATAACAGCATATATCACAATATCTGTAAATAAATAACCAGTGTTGAGGAATCCAGTTGGATCCCTCCAACCTGTCACCTGCAACAAATATACATATTAGAATATATGTACAATGTCCGCTTCAAGGTAGACGTGCGTACAAAGGGTCATCCGCTCATACACGGGAAAGTATAGGGTCTCATCTACTCCAATAGGTAGGAATATATCCAAATACCAATCAATATATAGATAATATATCATATATCATCCAAACAATCATCCATCAGCATAAATAAAATTTATTCTCACTTATATAAAAATATCAGTGAGTCATAAAGAGTGAGTTGTAATCACTTTGGTTTCAATAGTAGTTGCAATATTTTATTCCGAATAAAATTAAACAGCCGTTTAATTTTACCTAAAATTTACACTAGCTCCAAATCAGGTCTAAACTTTAGTGCTCGTCAATACAGACCCAAAGCAACTTGTTTCATCGAAAATGGACCTCGTATGAAGAAGTTATGATGTTACAAAGTTTATACGATTTTATATATAAATAAATTTACTATTTTATTTTTTTAACCTAGCTTATCTCGGCGGTTCAATTTCTCTGATCAAATCTAGACCGCCGATTCTTTCTTCTTGCCATTGAAAACTTACAAGAGTAAATCGAAAGCAACTAACCCATGGATGCCATCTTCTCTTGAATTTTCGCGACTTATACGAACATCTTCATGTTGATCGAACCCCACCACTTCAAAGCTCCACCATGCCTCCACCTACAGCTGCGAGCACGTCGAGTTCGATCGTGATACTACCTCGAAAAATGCATACGAACGAGGGCCACTTGAGCTTAATTTGTTGATGATCCATGCCACGATATCCAATCATAGTCGTTGGATAGGTTCATCTCTCCACCCTCTACAATATTCTAGTTGAAGGTTTTTGGTAAAAGTTGACGGATGAGGAGATTAGACGGGATGAAGTTTGGAAGACATCGGCCATTGAAATAGAAGGTGGTGGTTAGGGTAAGATTTCTAGGGTTTGAACAATTTTCAAAAAATGAGGTCCTTTTATAGAAAATTTCGCGATACTATTCATCCCAATTTTTTTCGAACTCCAAACGAAGCGTGCCGCCTTGAATTTATAATGTTTTACCCCTATTCCAAATGCAATGGAATATATATCAAGAGCTAATTCGATTGTACTTGGAAGATAGATTTTCGAATCGACTTATTTAAATTTAAAATTCACTTAAACTAATTTCTAAGCATTTTAGCTTGCCCCGGACAAACTCAAATCCGATTGACAAGAATTTGAAATCCTACAATTACAGATCCAAAGAATCTGGTTTCATCGAAATCTGAGACTGTTTGAAAAATGGATATTTTTACACGTCAATTAAATATTAAAATATTCAATTTCTACAAATTCACTTTCAACTCAATTTTAAAAGCTTACCTACATCATTATAATTCAAACATTACTCAATTCATCTTTAGAAATCATTTCCATTCATATTAAGTTAAAATTTCAATTATTTACACAATTTCAAACATTAAATTAAATCACTATATTCGAAATATAAGTTATTCAACCTATAAAATTAACTTGTGAATATTTAAAATCAATTAAATATACGAATTTCAAATAACTAAAATTCTAGGTCGTTACCCAAAGTCAATATTATTTCATCTAAATAATAGTTTACAAAATCACACAAGATGAGGGTTATAAGAAACCCCAACATATCTTAGGCCAAGGAGTTGGCGGGTTGTGTGCGCCCAAAGATTGCACGTAATAATTATTCGTAAGTGATCTTGTATGAATCTTCCTAAAAGAATTTTTTGAAGACTGTCATTAGATGAAATATTTATGTTTGAACATAAGTTTTGTAAACTAAGTCCAATATAGTTTTATTAATATAAAATTTATAAAACGTTTACCTATTCTGTTGCATTGAGAAATAATAATTGTTCCAAGAAATATCAACTTCATCCTGAAGAAATTTCTTTGAGGAATTGTTGGTAGTAAAATGGAATTAGATACGATCCATAGATAGAACTGATTAGAAGAGATGAAATGAAGTTAATTAATCTAAACGAACATAATGCATTTGAGTGCTTAATAAGTATCTCACTCATTGAAGAGAAACTACGAGTTACTTATCAATGCTGAAAATATATAATCCTCGATTGTTTAAACCATTAAGATTGTTAACTCTATGATATGTTATGATGTGCAAATCAAAAAAATTCCAAATAAGCTATAAAATATGATTTTGGTAGTTTTAATGGAACAAACGTGATCCATCGACCATGATTGTGTCTTTATGAGCAAGATTAACGCGGTTGGAAATAAATGAGCAATGTTGATAAGAATAATATCGCAATTTCATTTGTTGAAATTAGCGTAAAGGATTCAGTATTCGATGTGCTCTAGTTAATTTGGATTACTTACAAAGTTACTACATAGTATGACTTAATGCTTACTACGTATTTATTGAAACAAAAATTTCTATATAATTATTTTGTGTTAACTATTTACATGTAATAACCAAAATATCTCGAAGTCAGTGGGAGCGATATTGAGTTTGTGAGTCTGTGGATATGATTCAAGAAATGATAGAAAGTATCATTTTATAAGCATGAAAATTGAATAAACATTTTTACAGAAATATCAAATAGTTTGATTATTAATCAAAATACAACGGAAGCATGTATTCATAAAAAATAACGTTAAAAGGTACATTAATATTTATAGACTATAAGTAAACTACATGTTGTTGATGTTAACGATATACTTGTGTTAAAAATTAAAATCAACCTTTGTTGTTTCAATACTCAACTTTGGATTATAAACGATGTCTTTTTTAGTAAGTATAAAAGATATTGGGAATGTCCCAAATCGATATGCAAAGACACCTTATTAAATTGTTTAGCACGGAACATGGGAGATTAGTTCCTTATGCATTGGCAATAGGAATTATATGTATGTTACGCTATCTACGATATCGTGATTTTTTATGTATTTGATACATGAAGCAAATATCAAACCCAAATTAATATCGCTAAATGGTTGTTTTAAGTGTTCTCGTGTATTTTTTAAATAATAGAGAATTTTTTACAAAAACAAAGACCCCTTATAAAGGAGTGTTCAGACTCAAAATTTATAAGTGATACTGAGTATAGTATGTCAATAATAAATCCATGTTAAGAATCTTTAAGTTGAAAATGTTCCAAATGAAAGACCATGCCTGATCCAATGAAAAAGTTGAATAGATCGCCTTAAATAGCACTGCAATAAAAGAAATATATATAAAAATATAAGTGCACGAATTTATAAGCGAGCCGATTCTAAATGTTGAGAATCTCACAACATTGTTTTATGATAACAATATTGCGATATAGTTCATATTAGAACTTAGAGCTCACTAGAAGTCGAGAAACATTGTAATACCCCGTAATTTGGCAATAGTTATTTCATTAATTGGTTAATTAATTAGGCTCTGAAATTGAAATATGTGAAAACAATGAAATTTGATCATGAAACTTGAACCATTGCGATCATGGCGAAATTCTGAGAAACTTTCATATTTGGAGTTTTGTGGTCGAAGTCCAAATAAATAAGTTACGAACGAAAAACAAATTCGAAACGAAAATAAATAAATAAATAAATAAATAAGAAATAATTAACGTTTTTATATTAATTACCTATAAGCCGACTCATCATTAGAGACAGTCGACCCCTAATGGTCGACTAGTCACCCAAGGACGGTCGACCGGTAGCGACCTGGGGGTCTAGTAAACCTAGGCCATAACGGCCCAGATTAAATATATTTCGATCTAACGGTTCTGGTTGATTCTAGGGCCTATAAATTCAGGTGTAGCCCTCACTTCTCTTCTTATATTTTTTTGAAAGTAGTAGTGAAGCTTTACCATTTCTTCTTCTCCACTTTCTTTCTAAATTATAACGATAAGATATTTCTATCTATATTCATACAAATCGGAGAAAGAGTAGAAATCTATTAAAAATGAGAAGAGAAGAGAATCAACCATATGCGTATTTGAGGTAATTTATATATTTACATATATTTATATCTATTTTCTCTCGCTATACTAAATCTATACTGGGATCTATAATTCTAATATATACATATATATATACACCATTTTATACACATCTCTTGGATTAAAATTTTTTTGGAGATGAATCAAAAGTTCTACTTCAGATCTGGAGATTTGGATCGCTTTTAAAAGGTGAGTGCAAATTTTTATAGATTTTTATAACATGAAAATTATCCCATTGGTGTTTATTTGATTTTTATGCCTAATTGGATAATTGTATATGAGTTGTAGGCAACGAATTAAATACGATCTGAATATAATAAGTATGGCCTACATATTCTTGTTTATCAATTGATTTAGCATCGTATACAACCTAATTTGGAAATCGGTCCCAAAAGTATGAATTTAGAATATTAATTCAAATGACATTTATTTTAGATCTGAAATAGGTTGTATAAGAATGTTATAAATTTGGATTGTCGCCCTAACCTTGTTAGAACATAAACTTTTCTATATTTGGATTTATTGGAATTTAGATCCGTTTAATATTTGTAAATTAGTTTGATTAATTACCTTTTAGAAAGATGCAGCATTTGAACTAACAAGGAATAGATGCAAATAGAAATAGAAAGACATGTGTAAAGCATGAATTCATTTTATTTTACACTATTTATTTCAGCAATAAAATGAAATGATTATTCCTTGTAATTTCAAATAAAAAGGGAATTAGTAAGTAAGTTCAACGTCTACCTAAGCTAATATAAATAAAGACTTAGGACGGCTAATTGGACTTAGTAGGTTAGTGATGCGAGGTCGGTAGAGTCACTCGACAGAAGATTGTCCTTTACTTTGAGGCTACCAAAAGTCAGGTGTACTAATTACTGATGTGAGATATCACTAATCCAATGATCCATGATAATACGAGAGATTGGAATTGCTTTCTTAATTGGAAATTATTAAATGATCCAGATTTAGAATTGGGAACAATGAGGGATATCTCCATAGGGGTTCACTTCTGGTTTGAGGTCTTAAGTGGCTGAAGGATCTGCTTCACTCCTAAATGAAAGTATCAAGTAACCGAGTGAGATTCCAAAAAACTCAATAAGGATGTCTCTAAAAAGGGTTTACTTTAGTGTTGAGGTCTTAAGTGTCTAAAGGGTCCGCCTTCCTACCAAAAAAAAAGTAACCTAATAAGATGTCACATTCATAATTTAAGAGTGAGAGTGGTTATCTCAGGAAGGGTTCGCTTCAAGTGTAGGGTCTTAAGGGACTATAGGGTCCTCCTCTTTCCTATAAAAGAATTATTAAGTAGCCTAATGAGATTTCCAAGCAATGAAGCTAGATAGTACCATTGAGGAGCACGCTTCTAGAAGTAGGCCTTAAACGACAAGGTCTGCCAATTTTCCATTGGGAAGTATTAAGTGGCTTAGGAACAGTCTTTTACATTGCTAAGCCGAAATAATAATAGCGCCATATACGAAGCTTGCCTTGGGGGTAGGTCTTAAATGATGGGGTCTGCCTTAGTTAAGCTCTTAAATGACCAGAGTCTACCTATTTTCTAATAAAAGGTATTAAGTGGCTTGGGTACTATTTATTACACGACTAACATTTTATCAGCAATGGTTGCGGTAATAGTTGGATATTAAATATATGAAGTCTTAAATAGTGGTTAGAGGTCTTGTAGCTAGGACTCACTGACTATTGACAACATTGTTAGAAAACCACCTCGAGAATAGGTCTTAAATGATGAGGTCTACCTCAATTAAGGTCGTAAATAACAGAGTCTACCTATTTCTCTTTTTAGAAGTATTATAGAAGTCTGCTTCATATTTAGAAGTATTAAGTGGCTAATGGATTTGAAAGTATTGGGCGGTTGATATGGCTTCATTAGTGTTTCGTACCTTAGGAAGGGTTAGGCTAGAAATCGTGTGTGCAATACAAGGTTAGATTAGAATCAATAATCTTAATGGACATAACAATTAAATGAAAACTATCGCTATAAGTTTATGTTATGGATAGTTTATATATTTTCAGTCACCAAAACGTTGTTCTGACGCCCTCTTCATTACAACCCATGGGATAGGTTTAGAGGAGCAGGACACTGGAGCTGGATGTGCTTTGTTGTTGGAAAGTCTTCTTTCTTCCATGCTCAATTCTGATGTAACAATCTATTATTGAGTACCATTAGCTCCAAGGTAGTGGTCATTATCCGTATTTTTATCCTATTATTGTTTCCTCTGTGAGTTTAATTTTTTATCAATCTTTGATAATGCTTATGCTTATTTGCAGGTACTAAATCCAACGCCCTGTGCTTCGATGGACTTAGGTTTCGATTTTTGTTGAAATGTGTGCCTATTAAGGTGCAGGTTGTTATAGACATACTCTGAATTGTTCCATATGACAAAGCAATTCATCACTGTCGGAGAGAGTTGATTGATGAAGTGGATAATTGAAACATAATAGTATACTCGTTTATAGAGGGACTGACTCAATTGGATTTGAGAAAAATAAACGAAGAAGTTGGAATAAGATTCCATAATTGACCTTAAGTGCAAGTGTGAGATTGATAGAGTTAGAGGTATGCCACAGGGATAATTATGTAATTTGTTACATATATCTAACCCGTTGACCAACCTTGTTAAAATAAAGGTTTTCATTTTCTATCATACACTTTATATAATGTGGTTATATTAATTAACTAATTTGATTAAATTATATTTAATAGAAAATCCATAAATGGTATATTTTGTGATAGTAGTTACAAAGTGTTGTAACTGTGAGTAAATTATCACAATGAAAACAAATATACAATTTAAAAATTCCTTGTCAAGATGTATCAAGACTGGATATCGATACATCCATTGAGACTAGAGTACATAACGCTCTTTAAATGTTGGGCAGTGTATTACTCATGACTGCTAAGGGCACCAAGGGTTCGTGTTTGATAGTTATTGAATAACTATATAACGACTCACTCGATGGTTTTCTGTTGGTTAATATAACTAAAGTCGAGTAGAAAATATCGATGTGACAAATTTACATAGTTCTCTCGACTTGAGAATACTGTTGATCTTTAATATGGAAGCTCTGCTTTGATTATAGTTAAATCATAGCACAGCGTCCATTGAACGACTATAGTTGGATCGAGCTGAACCATTGAAAGTGAAACACTATTCAAGTTAGGATTCGTCCCCTCGGTTATATGAGATTAGTATCACAGTCAATTAAAGTTAACTCAAAGTCAAAGTATCTGGCCAGAGCATTTCAGTTAATAATTATTATTATTGAATCAAGGACTTTGTGTTTGGACTGTAAAGTTGAATATGGACGATACTGGAATTTTGGCCATTACCAAATTCCATAAGTTCTAATGTGATATAGTTTTGATAAAGAGAATTGGTGTAAATTATTGTCATTATCGTGTACCGCTTATAATAAGTAAAGTTGGATTTTACCAAAAGATGTGTAAGCGATAAATTCAGCTAAAATGTCACACCACCTGCTAAGTGACACGTGACATTAATATTCGAATAGTTGATATTAACCGCTGACTGAATTTACACTTTTGAGTTACACAACTGCAGTTGTGAATTTACTGAAAAACCACATGGTTGAATTAATTTTTTAAAATGTCGTAAATTGATTAAATTAATTGATATTTGAGAAATATTAATTATTATTTACTTGATGTTTGGATGTCTGTAATTAATTTAATGCATTTACAAAAGTTATATTTGTGTGCATTGATATACGATATCGATGTAACTTAAAGATAATTGCATGAAATGATTTATAGAAATTTTATGTTATTTAATGACATATCATGTAAAGAAAGGATTGAAAGAGAGAAATAAGTAAGGGAATTAATTAGGAAAGTTTTAATTAAAGAATGGGAAATGTTTCATTCTTTAAAATAAAACATATTTTCTAATTCATTCTGTACGTACAATTCATTTTTCTTTCTCATTCATTCCTTTTCTACTCCTAACTTTTCATAGTATAAAAACAAAAAATAAAATTTCCAAAATAGTTCTACTCCAAATAAAAAAGGATCAAGTAAAATAAAACAAAAGTAGTTCATCCATCTCTTGCAAGGATTGGATGAGGATCTTGAAGATATGAGTAGGTATCACCATTCATGGTGTGGCTTCTAGGCAACATTCCAAGGGGAATTCAATTTCAAGGTGTGCTTCAAAGCTTTGGGCAATAAATCGATTCAAGAACTCTAAGAGCTTTTGATTCATCATTCAAGGCATTCTCTTAGGCAATAGCAAGTTATCATCTTGATTTACAAATTCTTATGGTCATTTATAACCGATTATTACATGCTTTTGTCTAATTACTTATCCATTATCACAATTCTGTATACACATATGTTGTCAATATGAGATGCAAACATGAACATATGTATGTGTATATTTTTGATTAAAAACTTTGTTATGTTTATATGTTTGGAGATGTAAATTTTTTATTGGATTCGTAATTGTATTTTTCTTCTTAACTTTAATTTTGACAATGTTGAAGTAAGTTTTATTAGGTTAACGTTAATCTATATATACAATTTCATATATAACCGTATAATCATATGATTTTGCTAATCAACATAATTTATTCATATGTTTTATTTATAATAAAGAAAATTTCATTTTTAATACGTAGTTGCTAAATTTATCATATATGTTTATACATGTTTAATTGTTTGTTTGCACATTTGTAAAATTAAATTCACATGCATTTTTATTGGATACTAATTATGTGATTTATAATAAAAAGGGAAAGTTTTGCTAATTTTTTTGTGCAACGAAAGTTTTAATAAGGTGTTGTGTAACCATATATCTGATTGTATGCAAAGGGAAGTTTTGTTAATTTGTTAAGTGTAAGCAAAGTTTTGTTCATATATTTTCTAACCATATATGTAACTATATATATAAACATGTGTGTGTGAGCGTGCACGTGCGCACACATGTGTATATATGTATATAGATACATATGTTTTTATTTCTATATTCATATACCTATATAAAAACATCTATTTAGTTATAAGAAAATTTGTAATTTAAAGTGCATTTAAGTGTATTTAATGTGCATTCAAAGTGTCTTTATGTGTATTTTAAAAACTTGCATTTATGGTCAAAAGTATGTAGAATATAAATAGTCATTTGTTGTCAATTATTACTTATTAAAAGATTGCTTTATTTGGTGTTGGTATCTTAAAATTAAAACTGCAATCTAATTTACAAGTATTGTACTGATGGTTAGAAATTCTGACATTTTATACCACAATTGTGTAAGTATGCATATACATACATACATACATATATATATATAATTGTGTAAATTCATATCATTTATAAACACCAAAATGTTGTACATTCATAATTAATGACATTTAGTGTATCAATCAATTTGATTAAAAGAGAGAGAAATGGAAGGCCCTCTCACCATATAAAGCTTAGTATGCCCTTAATTAATTTCATAACTTTTAGAGAAAGAGACAGAAGGTTTGCTTCTCTAAATTACATAAGTTTTGGAGAAAGAAACAAAAAGTTTCTTATTCTTAATTTGCTCTTACGAGTAATTGTTGGGTGCAATACACTGTATATTTAAGTTTATATTAATTAAGAACTTCTTTTTATCAATTTTTAAATAAAATAAGATTTTATTTGAAAATTTTATTAGATAGGACCTATATACCTTTAGATTGCATAGGCCCAAAAGATTCAAAATGGTAATTTTTTTGAAATTCACCCATTTCTTCCGCTGTGGGCCGACCAATTTCAACAAAAGGAAGACAACATGAAGGCGTAGCATTATGGATAGGAAACAACATTGTATGATATGCAACATGGCAAAGTAGTGACGTTGCATGAGATGCAGCCCAGATCATACTAAGAAATCGTGAATTTGTTTACTATATAAGATATTTTTCATTCATTATCTAATTCTATGAATGATCTACGGCATTGTATATGGCATTTTATTGATGAGAGGCGACACTGTAGTCTTTTGGCACCGATCTTAGCGGCATTGGTTCCTTTGTAAGACCACTTATAACATTTCCTTCGATATTGAAACTTTATAGATAACACTTGCCACCCCCCCCCCCCCAGTCATATAGAAGAAGCTTTTTATACTTCAGTGTAAAACCAAGAATTTCTTTGCTTTCTCAATTCCTTGTGATATTTCTTTCCAATCCCATTTGCTTGTAAAACATGAAGTGAATGACAATTTTAGTTATTAATTTTATACTCAACTTCAATTTCAAGCAATCCCTTTTTGGATTTGATTATAAATAGGTATTTTCATCTACATTATTTGTATGAGTTTAGATTATAATCTTGACAATAAGTTTTCAAACGGAAGCCTAGAAGATTATCCTGTAATATCATAAATGGGAGCATCAGAAATTTTCTCTGGCAATATCATGAATAAAAGACCGAAAACCCATCTGATAGCAATAATATTATGAGTAGGAAGCTAGTAAGTTATCTAGAAAAATGACCAGAAATACCAGAATATCATTTGGCAATAATGGAAGACTAGAAAAATCATCTATTAATAACAATCCAAATGGAAGACCAGAAAACCTTCTGGAAATAATAGAAGACCAAAATCCATTTGATGATGATAGAAGACTAGAAATCCTTATCTGGTAATAATAATATAGGACCAGAAATCCTCATCTAATAATTGTAGAAAGGCAAAAATCCTTATTTAGCAATGATAATAGAAGACCATAAATCCTTATCTGTTAATAATAATAGAAGACTAGAAATCCTTATCTAGTAATAATAATAGAAGACCAGAAATCATTATCAAGTGATAACAATAGAAGACCAGAAATCCTTTTTTAGTAATAACAATAGAAGACCAAAAATCATCATCTAATAATTACCAAAATCCTTATCTGGCAACGATAGTAGAAGACCATAAATTCTTATCTGGTAATGATAATAGAAGACTAGAAATCCTTATCTGGTACCAATAGTAGAAGATCATAAATCCTTATCTGGTAATAATAATAGAAGACCAAAATTCCTTATCTGATAATAATAATTGAAGACCGAAAATCCTTATCTGGCAACTAGAGTTTGTGTTTATTGAAGAGCACAAAATGCTCGTATTCGATGGGTCTTCCTATAGAAGATTTTTTGACATGGAGCACTAATTGGATCTGATTGTTGTAGATCTTCCTCTAAAAGATTGATTGATATGGAGTGATACTTAGCTATGATTTTGATTGAGTTGTTTGGTGCCATTTTAGGTGATGATCTAATAGGATCAGACCTCTTATCACCATCTTATGTGATTATTTAAGTCTTGTTGTCAGGTGCATTTGGTTGGGTTCATCAAGCAGGACCGTAGAATTACTTGACTTCCCACTAAGAGGTGCTTTAGTGAGGCCTTTGATGATGACATTAAAGGCTTAGTCTTGTGTGTTTGGTTAGCTATACCAAGCAGAACTGTAGACTTACCCGACCTCCATCTAGGAGGCGCTTTAGTGAGGCCTTTGATGGCGACACTAAAGGCTGGTCCGACGCTCTGGGTAGCTAACTTAAGTAGAACCTGAGTCTTACCGGATCTCCTTCTAGGAGACGCTTCAGTGAGGCCTTTGATGACTGCACTGAAGACTTGGTCCGACGCTTCAGGTAGCTATCTTAAGCAAAACCAAAGTTTTACCTGATCTCTCTTAAAGAGGCTCTAGGTAGCTATCTCAACTTCTTTTTTCATCCATTGTCGGGAAGTATGGTTGCAAGTTTCAGCAATCTATGTTCTTGCTATAACATTGCCATCGGGTCGACATAAACAGAAAGTGCTGCTATGGATCGTGATATGGAATATAATCTAAGTTACTACTAGTGCAGAATATGAATATAAAAAGTAAGTAGTAAAGTAAATGACATCATGGAATTTTAACTAGTTCGAACTGTCGTTCTATGTCCAGTCTTAAACTCCTTCTGGAATTTAACTACAAACCCTCACTTAACCCGAAGGAACATGTTACATCACCTGAGCAACCGAACATGACTTCAATAATACAATAAGTTTTCTTGATTGATTGTGCTCCATGGATAGCACGGATAAGTCTTTAGTGTACACCCTTCCTATAATCTTCTCCTTTGTGGTATATAGTGTAGTTTGTGAAGATTGGAAGTAATTTTAATCACAAATAAATTGTGCTTGAATGTGTGAGTGATTATAATGCGTTTATGAAAGTGAATAACAGAATTTAGATAGCAAGAATATTACAATAGAATCAGAGAATTAAGTTGTTGAAAACAACTGAATTCAAGGCTATATATATTTTAAAAATATGCAATTGTTCGTGAAAAGATATGGTCAAAAGATACGAAACAAATTTTGAATCAAAGGTTGTTTCTATTCATTAAAAAGTGGCGGCCGTTCAGAAAAATAGACGTTATGAATATTCAGTCGACTGAGGAAAGAATTTCAGTCTTTTGAATATTTTATAAATTCAAATTTAAATTTTTATCGTGAAAAGACACTCAGTTCAATCGACTAAATAGGGTAGTTCAGTTGACTGAATGGGTAGTTCATTTGACTGAACATTCAAATGCACTTGTGCATGTGTGCATGTTTCGGTCGACTAACAACACCTATTCAGTCGACTAATTTAGGTGTTTTCTACCAATTTCACTTCTTTTTGAAAGCTTTTTGTTTATTAACTTAATATTAAAAATTTCTAATATGTGTATATGATTTTTAATATAATTTAAACTATGTGTGTATGCATATACCACTTTGGAGAGATTTTAACATTAATTAATTACTAACTAGACTATAGACAAACCATTTATAAAATTTGAAACTTTCTCTTTGAAATCTTGGTTTTCAATCTATCGTTGAGTAGAATAGTATCTTCTCCTGCAAATTTGGTTAGTTCATATAATATATACTTGTACAGTTGTCACAATCAAAACATCAAAATACAAGGTTCTAACATAAACTGTAAGTCCCAAGTGGGATTACTTTGTCTATGATTAGTGGTCCTTGCCAATTTGGCCCAAGTGGTCCATCTGTCGGGTTTTTAGTGTTTTCCATAACTTTTTGGAGCGCCAAATCTCCCTTTTGAAATGGTCTTGCCTTTAATTTCAAGTTACAATACTTAGATATCATTCGTTGGTAATCAATTGTCATATGGTTGTTTCATCCCTTAACTTATTGATTAGATCTAAGGATTCTTTCCTCAATTCTTGATTTGGATTAAACGCATATGCAATTTTTCAATGAGATGGCACCTCCACCTCAACCGGGAGTATTCCTTCATACCCGTACATTAATGAATACAAAGTATGTCCTGTTGCTATTTTAGTAGAAGTTCTATAGGCCCATAATATCAGTGATAACTCTTTTACCCAGTTTTGCTTGTGCTTTGTCTGATCGTTTCTTGAGAATGGTTTTGATAGTTTCATTGGCTGCCTCAATGGGTCTATTAGCTTTATGGTGGGCTACAAATGAAAATATTTTAATGACTCCATTTCTATTGTAGAATCGAGTGAATTTTTCACTTTAAAATTGAGTTCCATTATTAGATATTATCTATTGAGGGATTCCAAATCTGGTGATGATATTCTTGATTGCAAACTTGAGAATTTTTCCAGATGTGATATTCAATGGGGGTTCTTCTTCTACCCACTTGGTGAAATAACTAATGGCCACTACAGCATATTTGGCTCCTCCTTTAAATATAGGTAGTGGTTTTATTAGGTCGATTCTCCATATGTCAAAAGGCTATGGGCTTGAGATTGAAATAAATTTGCTTGGCGAAAAATGTGGGATTCGGGAATTTTTGGAACTTATCGCATTTTATCACATATAGTGGCATATTTAGTCATTTGAGGCCAATAAAAGCCTTGTCCATTGACCTACTTAGCTAGTTTTATCGTAATAGAATGATCCCTACAAAATCTTTCATGGGCTTCTTTCAATAGTTTAGTCCTTCAGAATCGACACATCTTAAATAGGGAAGAGAGTATCCTTTCTTATAAAGCACACCATCCATTATAAGAAAAGTCAAAGCTTGATGCTTAATCTTTCTTGCTTTCTTTTTGTTCGTCGATAGTGTTCCACTTACTATGTATTCAACAATGGGGTTCATCCAATTATTCTTACAGTGATTGATTATCTTTGAATGGAAGAATATCTCTTGTGGGATCTCATCTTTATCTTCTCTTTCCTCCTCTCTATGTCCTAGAGCTTGAGATCTGGTCAATATCATCAATTCTTTCCCTGATTCGAGAATCTTTTTTTCTATGCTAGGACTTGGTTGATAATCTACCGGAACAATCCATGTTTCTGGCGCTCTCTGTGAATTGGCTAGCTTGGCTAAAGAATTAACTTGGGAGTTCTTTCCTCTTGGTACTTGATGTAATGAGAAATCCTTAAATTAGTTCGACATGTTTGATACCTTCTTTACATATAAGACTAACTTGCATCCTTTGTCTAGTATGTTTGTTTCAATTGATGTACCATTAGTTGACAATCGTTGAAAATTTCAATTCTAGGAACTTTCAATTGTAAGGCCAACGTGAGTCATGCCACCATCGATTCATATTCTACCATATTATTTACGGTCGAAAATCCCAATTTCATTGCGTAATGTAAGCGATGTCCATCAGGGGTGATAATGACATATCCTGCTCCAACACCTTATTCAGTCGAAGCTACATCTACGAGTAGCTGCCATTTGGGTTTTAATTCTTTTTCCTTTTCTAACTGCTCTTTGATGAAACCCTTACACTCGTTAACAAAATCTGCTAAAGCCTGACTTGTGATTGATGCTCAATGCAGGAATTCAATGTCATATTCACTAAGCTCTATCCTCTATTTTACCAATGTTCTTGAGGTTTCTGATTTGCTGAAAACTTGCTTAACGGGAAATTGTTTAAAACCTTGATTGGATGCACTAGAAAGTAAGCTCTTAATTTTCATGTAGTGAGTATTAAGCGATATGCTAGCTTCTCTATAACTAGATGTATAATCTCTGCATCTTTTAGCCTTTTGCTTACATAGTATATCAGAAGTTGAATCCCTTTCTCTTCTCTTATCAATACAAAGCTAACTGCCATGTAAAAATAAAGGTTTTCCCCTTCTACGGGATTGGATAGGATTAGTGGTTTCTCAAGATGGTCTTTTAACACCTTGAAAGCTTTTTGACAGTCTTCTCCTCGTTCGAAGTTCTTCTTTTTCCTATTACATAGAAGAATGGAATGAATTTGTCGGTGGCCTTGGATGAACCTGTTCAATGCTTCCACTCTTTCGTTTAGACGCAATACGCCTTTACTCATTTTGGGCTCCACCATGTTCTTGATGGCCAGAATCTGGTCAGGGCTCCACCATGTTCTTGATGGCCAGAATCTGGTCGGGGCTCCACCATGTTCTTGATGGCCAGAATCTGGTCAGGATTAGCTTCGATTCCCCGGGCACTAATAACGCATCTCAAGAACTTCCCATACTGAATTCCAAAAGAATATTTCTATAGGGTGAGTTTCATTTGATACTTTCACAACACCCCGACCATCTCCTCAAGATCTTTCAAATGCCGCTTCCATCATGAGACATGACCAACATATCATCCACGTATACTTCCATATTTCGGGCAATTTGCTCTTTGAATATTCTGTTTACCAGTCTCTAGTATGTAGCGCCAGCATTTTTGAACCCAAAGGACATTACCATTTAACAATAGGTTCCCCTGCAATATCCTCCTACTTGGAGGCCTAAAACTAACGGCTATAGATGCTGCAGTCATCCATAGTTATTAATAATCGGCGACCAAAATACGAGAAAGTTAGATTCATTGATACATAGAAACACATGAGTATGAAAAAAAATGTAAACTTCAAACAAAATAACATATCATTACAAAATATTTCCAATTCATTACATAATCCCAAACTCGAAAACCACGTTCAAAGAAAATATGTTTATTACAACATGCGCCTAAGAG
This sequence comes from Allium cepa, assembly GCA_030765085.1. Taxonomy (NCBI): domain Eukaryota; kingdom Viridiplantae; phylum Streptophyta; class Magnoliopsida; order Asparagales; family Amaryllidaceae; genus Allium; species Allium cepa. Next base: position 440,261,876 of record CM060938.1, on the reverse strand, counting down.
CGACATATGAAGATGCTCCCTTGGATGATTAAAGTATATTTGGGCAATATAACAACTTTGCCATTACAAACAACACGATGGAATCAAAAGAAAAGAGAACTCTAAATAGTTATCATGCCTCCGGCATGTCTCCGGAAGCTTATTTGTCTTAAGAAGTATCTAAAAACCTCAACTCTCAAACTACTCAAAATCAATTGAGTAACCAAGAGTTTGAGGGGAAAACGTAAACTTCGAGTCAGACATAAAGCCTGGTATGAATAATAATCTACCATCTCAAATCACTTAGATATCTAGTGAGACCATGCCGCTTAGTAGAACGGGTTTCCCCTCACTAGTATCTCAAAACCTTTATAAAACCATATACAGTGCTCCTGCATCCACAATGCTTAAAACAATTCAAAACGGTATAATATTATGATATGAAAAACAAGTGAATCAATTATGAATTACCCATCCCCATTCATTTTAGACTATGTGTCTCAATTATAGTTTTTGTAACGACCCGTTTTTTCGTACCCTTTTAATCGACAATAAGCCACACATGTCAAATTACATGAATAAGCAGATCATTAAGGGTAGAAAGAAAATAAAGATAGAACAAAATCTCATATGAACGGAATAACGTATATTATTTCAAAAATAATCTTTACAGCGAAAAATTTTAAAATACAATATTAGAATCTAACCTAGATTCAACCTCGACAGTTATAAACACCTGTCCTTACAATTGCTGACAAACATCTAACTAAAACTAACAAACCACGGTGGATAATAGAATACGTCCATACGATGATGAAGATCTCTAGTTGTCCTTTGGAAACTCTAATCGTATTCAACAAAATCTGAAACAACTTGGATCTGACCCGAGTATTTTTAATACCCGGATCAAGCTTGATAAACAAGCGTGAGATACTCGAAATTTAAAATGTATAAATCGTGACGATGTTATCAAAACCTTTGAAAAGAAGGGTACCTCATAAGACCACGCCTACACACAAACACGGGAGGGTTTTTACCTTATGATAACCAAAATACTTTATACCAAAATACACTTGATATTATTTTTGATGACATTCTTTTGAAAACACTTTTCAAATAAACTTCTTCAAATAAGGTATCAATATCTGGACTAAGTCTAACGTAATATATCCGAACTAGGACGATGGAATATACCAAACGGAATATATGATACCATAAAGGGGATAGTTGAAATGTTTGCGAGTCATTACAGCTATTTTGGATATAGAATCAAAACCGTAAATCTCGTATTGAGATTGGATTTCCAATATGATAGGAAATTAGTGGAAAGATCAATCTGTATCCATGGCATACGTCCAAGACTCAGACACCGTTATACAACAACACAAATAGCTAAAAGTGGATACAATCTGCGAATAACATCCAAGGACTAGGACTTCGCACAACCCTGCCATGAGGCCCAAACGTATCTGGTACCTAGGGCTCAGAACATCTAATAACCCGAGTTATTACTATTCGAAATGCGAGCATATAACTGACCACATAGAATCCCATCATAACCGAGGTGTGAGGCTCGTGAGGCTACGATCAACTTAAAAAAATCCACACTTTTCATACAAAGCCACGCTTTTTCATAGCAGGTTCTACTTTGAATGCCACACTGCCATTCCTTTGATCACCATTTGACTCCTACAAGCATACAACCTCTGAGCTCATATGTCTCAAAGAAGGGTGTTAAGCTAAGAGAAGTTGCCTTCTCCGCCACCAAGCAGATGTACATTTGTAAAAGTCAAACGTTGTGTCTTAGAAATGCAATGTTAGACACTCGTCCATACAAGTTCGTTCCGGGACTGAACGAATCCGAAGGCACATTCCTCGGCCATTACTAGGCGAGAAGCCTTTGTAATCTGAAAAAATCTCCACAATGAGGAGACCACTGCTATAAATAACTCTATAATGGGAGCGACCCAAAGGATGTCAACAAGCAGTCTTCATGCTATGAAGATCTATTGTCTTCAATAATCATCATCTTCAACATATCTTCACTTTTGAACGTATATATTGGTTCGAAGTGGTTTTCGGATAGGAATCACCGAAATCCAACTCCAGTTCCTTCGAAGCCAATCATCGATTTAAAAAGATGTTAAGTTCATACATGGATATCAATCATCAATTAATTACTTCATCTTCTATTTAAATAAAATATCTTTCTTAGATATATTCTTTTCAATTTATTCCATTTTTTTCAGATGTATATGGAATCATTAAGCCTCATTTATCAAATCATTTGATTTATTAAACCTTTCTTACATCCTGGATTAATTCCAAATCAATTTCTCTTTTACTTAGGAAAACCTTTTCAAATCATTCATTAAATCTTAATCAAATATTTCTTATATTCAAGTTATAACTTTTAACTTAGGGAAATAATTCCCAGATCATTCATTAAATCTTAATCAAAGATTTCTTTCTTAACTTCAAAATTTAGTTTTGCAAATCGAAGATTTTTATAATAGAGCACTTCTTCCACTTTAATATGGTAAATTATACATCCAGGGACTAATGTAAGTAATCCTACATCATGAAGATATTTTTCTTCAATATGTTTTATTTCAAAAATTAGTTTGAAGAGGTTTTCGGATATGAATCACCCAGATCATCCTGTTTTTCAGATAGGAATCACCCAAATCCGATCTCGGTTCCTTCGTGCTAATCATCGATAAAAAGATGTTAATTTATTATGGGGTTTCGAAAATTAGTTTGAAGTGATTTTCGGATAGGAATCATCCAAATCCAATCCCGGTTCTTTGGATAGGAATCACCCAAATCCGATCCCGGTTCCTTCGTACTAATCATCGGTAAAAGATGTTAAGTGGTTGTTAACATTCAAAGAATTTATTTATTTTCTCTTATCCTGGAAAAACTTAAATATGATATTTTAGAGCATCCGGGCTTTCCTTTCAATCTATTCCACCCCTAGCCTAAAAGGGGAAAACATAGGCCAGGTAAGTTCAAGGCATTGGTTGTTCCATCCCAAACCTTAATTAAACACTTTTTTTATCTTTCCATATTTCACAGGCGGGACAAATGTACTGGTCGTTTCCGCATACTCGGTTTGTTATTATATTCGGTATTCTTCACTTTTTGTTTAAGTAGTATAAACATTTCATCTTAACCATTTATTCAAACTCTTTTAAAACTTCCAAATCACCTTTAAATTACTTATTTATTCTTTTAAAATCTTTCACAAAAGACATAGGAAAGAATTGTTAAGTTTAAAATTACATTTCAAAAGTTATTTCAAACTGCTGCGAAAAGCGTTGCGAAAAGTGTTGCAAATAGTGTTTTAAAACCTGTATTCTTCAAAATGACTTTTATATCATTTAGAAATCCATATTTTCAACTTAAATATCTTTTAATACATTTTAAAAGATTTTTAGGATTTATTTCATATTTAAAAAAAAATTAAAATATCAAATTTAAACTTTGATCACTTTACCGCAAAAGCGCGATTTTTCTGGAAAATTGTTTTGGACATATTTTAAAATATACAAGATGTAATTTGTATTCTCTTTCATTATTTCTTTAATATATTTAAAAGTTTATAAAACATTTCTAACTCTTTTTAAACTATTTCCAAAAGGTTTAAGCATTCCATATACACCAATTGTTTTTCAAAAGGAAAGTGATTTCCTTTGTGCTTATTGACGTGTATTAACATGACTTGGTAAAACAATTTAAAAATCATATCAAATAGTCAATACTTGATGAGAAAATCATATATAAGCATTCATAGCAATCATAACACAACATTAAACATGTATATATGTAAATAGAGATGTTAAATAGAGTTTCTCACCATAAACCAAAGCGATTAACTTCCTACCAACATTATAATCAACCAACACTTCACTAATTAATTCCTACTCCATTAAACACTAGCAAACAACACCCTCTTCCTTCCAATATCTTGGATGAGGCTTGAGATGGAGGTTGGCAGAAAATATAGAGAAGAAGCGGGAGAGCTTTGAACTTGAATTTTCAAAATTAGACCCGAAAAATAGGTCATTTTCTCTCTTATTTTTGACTCTCTTACTCTCAAAATTTGAAAAAGTTGTTAACTGAAAAGTTGTTACAAATTCTTTTCTCTTGAATATAAAAAAATAATCACTTGATTTTGATTATTTTTTAGGAATATATGATAGAATGAAGAAGAGGTATTGTCGGATTGACAAAAATGAAGCTCGAAAATGCACTTCAAAGAATTGAGTTTCAGGTATAGAAAACATCAAAATAGGAAAAAGTATTCAACATAAAAGTTATAGCAAGTGGAATTTTATATTATTTGAAAAAAAAATTCTTAATTTGAATTAGTTATTATCTAGTTATAATCAAAACAAAATGGCATATTCCCTGGCTCAAAAAATGGGTCAGAAAATGCACTGGAAAGAAGTGGATTTTTGACACGGTTAAATTTAGAATGAGACAAAGTGGTTAACATGAAAGTTGTAGCCTTCGAAAAAATACAAGATATAAAAAAAATTGTATTTTGGTTCGGTTTTGAAGAAGTTATGGCCGAGAGAAGAAGAGGCAAAATGTGGAGAAAAGAGGAGTTTGATTTGAAGAGAATGAACATTGATTTCTTTGAACATTTTGTAAATATTTTGACAGTATTTCTTTCAAAAAATTTCCTATGGCTTGAAAGTCATTAAAGAGAAGAGGAAGAAGATGAAGAAGCTTAGGAAAAGAAGAAGAAATGTGAATGAAGTGAGAATGATGTGGGTATTTATAGAAAAAGAACCAAAATAACCTCTTACCAAATTACCAAACTAACCATATTTCAACCTAAAGCAATATCCATTTTTTCAATACTTAATATCATCTTTCACATCCTTGCTTTATGTCTTGGTCGCTTAAAAATTAAGTAAAGAATATCATAATTATGTTGGTTTTGATTTGATGTAATTTGATGTTTACTTTTTCTTACTTTTGTTAATTCTTACTTACTTTTACTACTGACTTCTAAAAGTTTTCTAATCTTATTTAGTAAAAGTAAACTTGATTAGTAAAATAATTAATACTTATACCGTTTTAATATATGTTCTAATACAAAAAAATATAGGTGCGACAACTTTTGAATGACAAAACGTTGATTTTCGACAAAATGTTTTACGGTCACATTTGACAATTTAGTTAAACTATTTATTTATGTAAATTAAATTTAAAAATAAATTTTTATAATGGTTATTTAAAAATATAAACATTCATAATTAAAATAATTTATTTAACCATTGAAACTTACTTTACTGAAATCAGCATTTTGTCACTTTTGTCGATATAGGTAAATGTTACTATTTTTGTGTATACTTCTCTCCCCAAATCCTATCTAATGTTGTTTGAATCATATAACCTTACATATTTTATATTTAAAATCACTTTAAATAGTATATTTTAAAGTGGTCAAATTCTGGATCGTTACATTCTCCCTTACTTAAAAGAATTTCGTCCTCGAAATTACCCAAACAAAAGTTTACCTAAAACATTAATCTTTAAACTTAATTCCATATAATATACACAGATCATCTGTATGAAATATCTTATTCGATCTTCTATTCGAATACACAACTTTATTTCCGAACTAGTATCGACCCCCCAATCCTCTAATGTGGACTCTGATTAGGCTCTTTTCTCAGAAACCTTTGCTTTCCTTGCATAGCTCTCAACTATGATAGAAAACTAAAGTACATAACCACAAACCCTCATCAATATTCGTCGTCAAGAATTGAGTGATAAATCCTATTTCGGACCGGTGTAAACACCTCAAAGTTCTGTACTCAAATCATAAATCACAATGTGTGTGACGAAATGATCTACATATATTATATGTATTTACTAACTTTCATAAACTTTTTTCATAAAACTATTTTCTTAAGTTTATTTCATCTTACAACTAATGTAAATCGATCACTTTTAAATACCTAAGTCCAATTTTTTAATTAATGTTGGAATTCATTGATAAAATATTTTCCAAGTTATAATTACCTTTTTGAGGAGTCACTATTTTTTAACTTAATAGTTCATGACTTAAATCTATATTTGTATGAAATAGCTTTACATCCTAAGAGTATATATTAGTCCCAAATTCTAAATTGATTTTACTTAAATCCATCTGTCTAAAAAATTTAGACTTTGTTGTAATTTACTATATCTCAAATTCATAAGTTATAAAACTTATTTCTTATTTAATACTATTATTAATTTTCTAGCTTTGAAAAACAAAATTTGAAAACAATCTGTAATTAAATCCTCGTACTCTTAACTCTCTCTTTTTTCTTTACAAATTAGATTTATAAATTATATTTATCTTATTTCATTTAGTCAAAGTATTTCACAATCCTTTACCAAAGTTTTCACAAATTTCTTAGCTCTGAGTAATGTATGATTTAGAAATTTTCGACTGTCCAAAATCATCGAGAATATTGTTTTATCTTATCAATTAGCGATCCTAATTTATCTTTAGTTTAAATACTTTTATAAAGATTACTAATCAATGATTCACATTATTTCTTTAATTAAGAAAATTATTTAGATTGAGTAACTCCAAAACAATCCAAGGAACTGTGTTTTACCAATAGAATCATATATCTTCTTAATAAGAAGATTAATATTTAAGAGAAGTACTTACCATCCGAACACATCTCTTACCCATTTTTAGTTTACTTTCGAGCCAATCGAATTAGTTATCATAAAATACCTCTTTTTATTTGAAATAATACCATTTTCAAAATCCTTCAGAGATTACTTTATAAATCCTATCTTATACATTCATTTTGTCTAATATCAATTAACTTCATTTAAATTTCCACAACTCTTTAAATTACTTGAATTTAAATTCTCATTCCTTTTATATTATTCTTTTTTAAACAATCATTTAAATACATTTTATCTTATATGTTCATTCCTGAAACAAATCTTGTTATCAAACACATTATAGTCAAATTGTGAAACTTAATTGACAAGGTATTTGTATTTAAAATTTTAAATCAAACAATCGATCAATTTATGATAGTAACTCAACATTATCATTTATTAATTTATTATTTTGGAATAAGTATTTAAGATTTGAATTACCTTATCAGATTTCTTACTTATCGATTATCTTTATGAAACAACTTATAGTCAAACTGTGAAATTCTAATCGTAAGATGTTCATATTTAAATTTCACTAATCCTGATTTCTAACTATATAACTTTTCAAAATATATACTTTATATTCAAGATAATCCTAGGTAAAATTATTTCATTTACCAATTTTTTCAAAATTAGTGTGTCGGTTCGTCTTGTTTAAGTGTTTAGGAATCCCTATCGATAATGGTGATCAGGCGCATCGATCAGAATCCATAAATCACTCAACGGATAAATCAACACAAAACAATTTATTAGTCACTAACAAATACGCACTTATATATTATACACTCAAACTCATTCTAGGGTGTTACTAACCCTATCTCTAATGAGTTACTCATCCTAGGGTAATACTAACCCTATTTCTGATGAGTCTTTACCCCAACAAAGCCAAGGTTCTCGCTTAACCTTCGGCTCTGATACCAAATGTAACAGCCCGTTTTTCCGTACCCTTTGAATCGACAATAAACCACACATGTCTAACTCAAGTTGCACGAATAAGCGGATCGTTAAGGGTAGAAAGAAAATAAAGACAGAACAGAATCCCCACATGAATGAAATAACATATACTATTTCAATAATAATCTTTACAGCGGAAAATTTTAAAATACAATATTAGAGTCTAACCTAGATTCAGCCTGGACAGTTACAAACACCCATCCTTACCATTTCTGACAAACATTAAACTAAAACTAACAAAGCAAAACAGATAATAGAATACGTCCATAGATGATGAAGATCTCCAGCTCTTCTCTGGAAACTCCAACCGTCTTCAACTAAACCTAAAACTACTCGGATCTAACCCGAGTATTAAAAATACCCGGATCAGGCTTGATAAACTAGCGTGAGATACTCGAAATTTAAAATGCATAAATCATGACGATGTTATCAAAACCTTTGAAAAGAAGGGTGTCTCATAAGACCACGCCCACATATAAACACGGACGGGTTTTTACCTTATGATAACCAAAACATTTCATACCAAAATACACTTGATATTATTTTTAATGGCATTCTTTTGAAAACACTTTTCAAAAAACTTATTCAAATAAGGTATCAATATCTAGACTAAGTCTAAAGTAATATATCCGAACTAGGTCAACGAAATATACCGAACGCAATATATGATACCAGAAAAGGGGTAGCTGACATGTTTGTAAGTCATTACAACTATTTTGGGAATACAATCAAAACCATAAATCTCATATTAGGATCGGATTTCCAACATGATAGGAAACTAGTGAAAAGATTAATCTATATCCATGGATTACGTCCAAGACTCGGACACCGTTATACTACAACACAAATGGCTAAAAGTGGATACAATCTGCGAATAACATCCAAGGACTCAAACTTCACGCGTCCCTGCCATGAGGCTCAGACATATCTAGTACCTAGGGCTCAGAACATCTGATAAGCCAAATCACTACTATTAAAAATGCGAGCATACATCTGACTATATAGAATCCCATCATAACCAGGGTGTGAGGCTCGCAAGGCTACGATCAACTAAAACAAAGCCATTCTTTTCATACAAAGCCACGCTTTTTCATAACAGGTTCCACTTTGAATGCCACACTGTCATTCCTTTGATCACCATTTGACTCCCACAAGCATACAACCTCTGAGCTCGTATGTCTCAGAGAAGGGTATTAAGTTAAGAGAAGTTGCCTTCTCCGCCACCATGCAGATGTACATTTGTAAAAGTCAAACGTTGTGTCACAGAAATGCAATGTCATACACTCGTCCATACAAGTTTGTTCTGTGACTGAACGAAACCGATGGCACTTTCCTCGGCCATTACTAGGCGAGAAGCCCTTGCAATCCGAAAAAATCTCCATAAGAGGAGACCGCTGCTATAAATAACTCTTTTATGGGAGTGACCCAGAGCATCTCAACAAGCAGTCCTCATGCTATGAAGATCCATGGTCTTCAGTAATCATCATCTTCAACATATTTTCACCTTCGAACGTATACATTGGTTCGAAGTGGCATTCGGATAGGAATCGCCCAAATCCGACTCCAGTTCCTTCGAAGCCAATCATCAATTTAAATGAATGTTAAGTCCATATGTAGAAATCAAACATCAATTAATTACTTCATCTTCTATTAAAATCAAAAATCTTTCTTAGTTATATTCTTTCAATTTATTCCATTTTCTTTTCAAATGTATATGGAATCATTAAGCCTCATTTATCAAATCATTTGATTTATTAGACCTTTATTAAATCTTGGAATAATTCCAAATCATTTTCTCTTTTACTTAGGAAAACCTTTTTAAATCATTCATTAAATATTAATCAAATATTTTTTATATTCAAGTTATAACTTTTAACTTAGGGAAAATATTCCCAAATCATTCATTAAATCTTAATCAAATTTTTTTTCTTAACTTCAAATCGTATTTTTGCAAATCGATGATTTCCATAATAGAGCACTACTGCCACTTTAAGTATGGTAAATTTCACCTCAGGGGACTAATGGCAAGTAATCCTACATCATGAAGATCTTTGTCTTCAATATGTTTTATTTCGAAAATTAGTTTGAAGGGTTTTTTTGATAGGAATCACCCAGATCCGATCCTGGTTTTTCAAACAGGAATCACCCAAATCCGACTCCGGTTTCTTCGTGCTATTAATCGATAAAAAGATGTTAATTTCATATGGGGTTTCGAAAATTAGTTTGAAGTGATTTTCGGATAGGAATCACCCAAATCTGTTTCCGGTTCTTTGGATAGGAATCATCCAAATCTGATCCCCATTCCTTCATACTAATCATCGATAAAAGATGTTAAGTGGTTAGTTAACATTCAAAGAATTTATTTCTTCTCTTGTCTTGGAAAAACTTAAATATGATCTTTCAGAGCATCTAGGCTTTCCTTTGATCTATTTCACCCTTCACCTAAAAAGAGAAAACATAGGCCAGGTAAGTTCAGGGCACTGGTTGCTCCATTCCTAACCTTAGTTAAACACCTTGTTTTATTTTCTCAGATCTCACAGGCGGGACAAATGTAATAGTCGTTTCCGCATACTCAGTTTGTTATTACATTCAATATTTTTCACTTTTTGTTTAAGTGGTACAAACAATTCATCTTAACCATTTATTCAAACTCTTATCAAAACTTCCAAATCACCTTTCAATTACTTAGTTATTCTTTTAAAATCTTTCACAAAATACTTAGAAAAGAATTGTTAAGTTTAAAATTACATTTCAAAAGTTATTTCAAACTGTTGCGAAAAGCGTTGCGAAAAGTGTTGCAAATAGCATTTTAAAAGCTATATTCTTCAGAAGGAATTTTATCTAGAAATCCATATTTTCAACTTAAATCTCTTTTAATACATTTTGAAAGATTTTTAGGATTTATTACATATTTTTAAAACACTTAAATATCAAATTTAAACTTTGGTCACTTTCCTATAAAAGCGTGATTTTCCTGGAAAATTGTTCTGGACATATTTAAAATATACAAGACGAAATTTTGATTTTCTTTATTTATTTATTTAAACATATTTATATATTTATATAACATTTATAACTTACTTTAAAACTATTTCCAAAAGGTTTAAGCATTCCATATACACCATTTCATTTTCAAAAGGAAAGTGATTTCCTTTGTGCTTATCGACGTGTATTTACGTGACTTTGTAAAATAATTTAACAATCATATCAAACAATCAATACTTGATGAGCAAAGCACGTATCAGAATCCATAGCAATCATAACACAACATCAAACATGTATATATGTAAATAGAGATGTTAAATAGAGTTTCACACCATAAACCAAAGCGATTAACTTACCACCAACATTCTAATCAACCAACACTTCATTAATTAATTCCTACTCCATCAAACACTAGCAAACAACACCCTATTCCTTCCTATAGCTTGGTCGAGGCTTCAGATGGAGGTTGGTTGAAAATAAAGAGAAGAAGCGATAGAGCTTTGAACTTGAATTCTCAAAATTAGACACGAAAATTAGGTCATCTTCTCTCTTTTTTTTGACTCTCTTACTCTCAAAATTTAAACTTGTTAACTGAAATTTTTTTACAAATTATTTTCTCCCGAATATAGTAAAAATATTCACTCGATTTTGATTAGTTTTGAAGAAGATATGATAGAATGAAGAAGAGGTATTGTTGGATTGACAAAAATGAAGCTCGAAAATGCACTTTAAAGAATTGAGTTTCAGGTATAGCAAACCACAAAACTGAAAAAAGTGTTCAACAAAAAAGTTGTAGCCACTATAATATTATTTGGTTTGAAAAAATATTTTCTTAATTTGGATCAGTTATGATCTAGTTGTGATCAAAACAAAATGGTATATTCTCTGACTTAAAAAATGGGCCAGAAAATGCACTGGAAAGAAGTGGATTTTTGATATGGTTATATTTAGAAGGAGACAAAGTGGTCAACATGAAAGTTGTAGCCACTGGAAAAATAATTTATTTCAAAAAATAAAAATGCATTTTGGTTCTGTTTTGAAGATGTTACGGTTGAGAGAAAAAGAGGTAAAATGTGGAGAAAAGAGGAGTTTGATTTGAAGAGAATGAACATTGATTTCTTTTGAATATTGTGTAAATATTTTGACATTATTTCTTTCTAGTTTTTTCCTATGGATTGGAAGCCATTAAAGAGAAGAGGAAGAAGATGAAGAAGCTTGGGAAAAGAAGAAGAAGAAATGTGACTGAAAGTCAGAATGAGGTGGGTATTTATAGAAAAAGAAAGAAGTGGTAAATTTACCAAGATAACCTCTTACCAAATTATCAAACTAACATTACTTCAACCTAAAGCGATCTCCACTTTTTCAATAATTAACATCATCTTTTACATCCTTACTTTATGTCTTATTTACTTAAAAATTAAGTAAATAATATCATAATTATGTTGATTTTGATTTGATGTTTACTTTTTCTTACTTTTGTTAATTCTTACTTACTTTTACTAATGACTTCTAGAAGTTTTCTAATCTTATTTAGTGAAAGAAAACTTGATTAGTTAATTAATTAATACTTATATCATTTGAATATATATTTCTATATAAGAAAATATAGGTGCGACAACATTGCGACAACTTTTAATCGACAAAACGTTGATTTTCGACAAAATGTTTTACGGTCACAATTTAACGTTTTAGTTAAACTATTTATTTATGTAAACCAAATTTAAAAATAAATTTTTATAATTTTATTTAAAAATACAAACGCTCATAAATCAATTAACATTATTTATTTAATCATTGAAACTTACTTTTCTGAAATCAGCAGTTTGTCACTTTTATCGATATAGGTAAATGTTACTATTTTTGTGTATACTTCTCTCTCCAAACCCTATCTAATATTGTTTGAATCAAATAATCTTAAGTATTTTATATTTAAAATCACTTTAAATAGTATATTTTAAAATGGTCAAATTCTAGATCGTTAGAGTTTCTAGGATTACATTCAACCTATTACTTTACATGGGCTGACTAATAACTTGTTAAACATTTAAGGACTCTCAGTCCAATTATATAGTTTTCATGGGATCGCTAGTAACCTATTGGTAACTCCAATATCTTATTCTTATCCTAGTTTTCATGGGTTGACTAGGGACGTATTGATGACTCCAATATCCTTCCTTTTTACCCTAGTTTTCTGGGTTGACTAGGAACCTATTGACATTTGTCAATATCTCAATCTGGAAATAGTTTTCATGGACTAACTAAAAACCAACCGTCCCCTGCCAGTATCTAATCATAGTTTTCATATGCTTACTGTGAACCTATCTTTCTGACATCTCCCTTTATACATAGTTTTCATGGGCTAACTATGAATCTGTCTTTCTGACATCTTCCTTTATACATAGTTTTCATGGGCTAACTATGAACCTATTGGTCCCTACCAAAATATTTTCTAATACATAGTTTTCATGGGCTTACTGAGAACCTATTGGCCCCTGCCAATATATTTCTTTTATATTTTAGCATCATATATTCTAGTCTTCCCGACCTCTTGAATGTAATTCTACTCATTCAGGAGTTAAATCCATTTATATTCACCACTGGGTTAATCTAACGGTTCTTCTACCCTTTATCCCCAAAATGCAGTTATGAGTCCATTATAAAGTAAATATATTCATATTTGAAGAAGCAAACAGAACAACATAGCAATACCACTCATGTGGGTTTAATATAAAACGTGGTTAATCCCTTTAACCTTTTACTTTATCAAATAAAGCTTCTTAAAACCATTGCAAATCTCCTTTAACTTAACCATGTGCCCTTTTAAAAATAGAGTTTGGGCTATAAAACCTTTCGATACCTTCGAAACCTAGCTTTCAACTTCATAGGATGACCTCCTTCGAAAGCCTTTAAAATCTATCTTCAAAACATTAGGCTCCTGCCTTTTAATGCTTTAAAGTCTACCTTTCAAAACCTTTCGAATATATTAAAGTATTAGAGTTCAACTTTAGAAGCTTAGCTTCGAAATCAGTTGAAAGTACCCCTTTCGACACCAATAGAAGTAACCTTTCCAGAATCATTGAAAATCCCCCTTTCAAAAGCATTGGGTTTATAACTAACATCATTTGGATCAAAGTGAATATAGGCAAAAGCAACTCTTTCGAAACCATCCTTTATTATACAAAAATATTGGGGAAAACTTGATGGCGTCAGCACCATCACTTTCGAAAGCATTTAACGTCTGTGTAAAAATATTAGAAGGTTGGCGTCAAAACCCCTTTCGAAACCATCACCTTCGAAACCCCTGACCCCTTTCGAAAGCTATAAGAAGTAGCTTTAACTAAAAATAAAATCCTCTTTCGACAGCGTTGATATCTTCAACGTCAGAGAAAGGTTAAAGAACGGCAGCAGGGTATCGACTAGGTCAAAACCCCTTCTTTAAAAACATTCTTTACCATTTCGAAACCCTTTTTAAATCTTCTTTTGAAACCAAATGCTTTGACTCTATCGAAGGCTAAATTAAAAAAAAAGGTTGACGCTTTTCTTTTAAAAACAAACCAAGGTTTCGACTCCCTCGAAAGCTAAGCTTTCGACACTTAACCTTTCGCATATCTCTAATCCACTACGTACCATCATGATGATACCATATGTATTTCGGCAGTTGGTTTCGACAAGGATAAAGATGGAACCTTCTGTGTCGAAAGGCGTTTTCCAAAGTATGTGGAACCAATTTTTTGATGTAAACCTGGTTTAGTTCTGATTAAAGTAACCTTTCTCTAACTAACCTACCATGTGTCAACCCAAATTGGTTGCCTTAACTTCTTCATATTCTTTTCTAAAAATAACTTCTGCTAATCAGATCTAAACCATAGTTAAGTTAATCAAATTAAGCGCTTCTGTTAGACAAAACCAATTTTGCAAAGAAGTCCCTCTTCTAAAACAATTAATTTTACATAGCAAATTACTTTGGAAAAATCCTTAAAAATTCCATAAATTCACTTTATTCATGTTATCTAATATATCAAAATTCCAGACCCAAATTCTCAATATATTTTCCAAAAAAATTTTATAAACCTAAATAACCATATTTTCCTTTAAAGATTCATAATAATCTTTTCCAACTCCAAAATCATGTTTCTCATAATATTAAAATTTTCCCATGGCATTTAAATATCATTAAACCTCGGTTTTTCCTTAAAACCGTGCAAAAACTCTTTTAAACCATCTTGTTTAAACCATATAAATCATAAATCAAGCATATCATCATACAATATATCATAAAAACAAATTTAGCCTTAAATCTTAAAATATATGATTCAAAACAAAATAGAGATGGAATTATTATTCACCTTGATTTAGATAAGGAGATTGGATTAAGATTGATTTCCCCTAAGTTTGATTCTCCAACTTTTACTTTGAGTTCTTCTTGTTAATGGACGGCCTATCTCTTGCGTTTTAATTTTTAAATGACATGAATGGGAAAAAAAGTGTTAGGAACAAAAACATACAAATGTGGGAGTTTTGGACGGCAATTTCCTAATATACCCTTATGTGATTTAATTAACCAAAAACCCATTCCTAAGCCCATTAATTATTTTATTAGGCATGACCTTAACTAATAAATTCATGTCTCAATCCCCTTATCACTAAACATTTTCATAATTCTATTTAATTTATCTAATTAAATCTCCTGAATAATGTTAACAAAAATTAGGGGTGTTATAGGCTCTCCTCCTTAAAGAATTTCATCCTCGAAATTCTGTATGGACTAAAAACTAAACATTGCAATCATCTCTAACGACTCCTAATGTAACAACCCTGTATTTTTTGATTATTGTAATTGTATATTTTAATTATTTTAATTTAAATTCCTAATTTAAAAACTTTATTTTATTTATTAAAATGAATATATTTTGTTAATTGAAATATAAATGTTGATTTTGATGTGGATTAGAATTTCAAACATGCATAAATTGAATATTTCCAGAAAATGTGAATTTTGGTCAATCTGGTCAAACTTTTACTTTTAAATTTAAATTTTAAAAGTTTGAAAATTTGAAATTTTGAATTTTATCTTTTATTATGAAAGTAAATAAAATTTCAAGAACACTGCTTTTTGTTTCGTTGAAATCCAAATAATATTGTGAAAGTTATGATTTTTTACAAAATTGGGTGTAAATTGTTTTATTTAACACTATTTTTTATTTTAAATTATATAATAATCTTTTTAATTGTCATATATTATTCTAAATTTTATTATATGTTATGTTACATATTTTTACCTTTTAAATATTTTTAAAGTGATGTTTGAATTTTTCCAAAGCTCATTGAATTTATTTTCTATTTTTTAAGGTTAGTTTCCATTTTTCTGCTATTTTCTTCATTTAAATTATATTTAATTAAAATTTATTTATTCATTGTTATGTATACATTTTATTTTTATTTTTTTACCTTTATTTATAAATATTTTTCATGTACATACAATTTTCCCAAAGTTTATTTCATTTATTTTCAAATTTTCAAGCCTAATTTACATTTTCTTTGTTATTTTCTTAATTTAATTATATTTAATTAATATTTATTTATTTATTTTTGTTTATTTACTATATTTTCGTGTTTTATCTGTATTTATACATATTTTACATGTATTTAAATTTTAAAAAGAAATGGTGAAAATTTGAAAGGTTTGTGACTCTTTATTTGCTTAAGCCTTTTTGTATTCTGTCTTTTCATTTCTCAACCAACATCTCTTCAGTTGGCTGCCTTAACTCCATTCTTCAGCCGTGTATTCTTCTTTTTTTCATTTTAAAGGGAAGACTTCTCATCCCCTAAAAATCATGGCCATGAAGAAAGAAAAAACAATGGCTTTTCTTTTCACATTTTTCCCTCTTCTTCACTGATTTAGCCTTCATCTTCTTCATGTTTGCTTGGCCTCACCTCTCTCCTTGCTGACCACCATCCTCTCCACCATCTACAGCAGCACCAACCCCCTCTCCTCTGACCATCACCTCTGGCCATGACCATTATATGAAGCCACCACCTCAAATTTGCAAAGCACTTCACCAAAACAATGCTAGCCAAGCCTATACTCCACTATTGCCTTCATAGTTACCTTTGGCCACCCATTAGCCACCAGCACCATCATCTACTTCACCTCTGGCTGCCCCTTTCACTACTGTCCAGATCTGACCTCACATGAAGACCCCATGGCCGAGCCTATAAGTGGTCATAGCCGAGTCAAAATGCAACAAAAACTTCACATATTTGCCTTGAACCCATGTATGCTTCATGTTGTAACTCTTCCACCACCTTCATCCACTTGTAACCTGACCTTTATGGTTTCCATACCTGACCCAAACCAGAGCCTAGTGTGGTGAGATCAAGCCCATTTGATCATGTGACAAGCTTATATTGTCGTGTGCAAGTCTTTTGCTTCTAAGGTTTGGTCATCTCTCTTGTTTTGCAACTGTTCTGCAAACTAAAGTTGTTGATTATATTTGTATGTCGATATCTATATTTGTGCTTATGTATGTTATATTTTGTGTTTTTTACAAGGGTGTCCATCAATTCAAATCAAATCATGCTTGTCGTGCCTTTGGAATCGCTCTTGTGTGTGTTGTTTGTCTCTAGCTTCGTAAAAGGTGAGTCTTTCTCACTCTGACATATTTACTTATGAAATAGTAAATTGATGGCAAGTGTATGGTAATATAAAATGTTTATGCAAGTTAATGATGATCATATGATATGCTATGCCATGTTATTACCATGTTAAAACTGTTAGTTATCACCTGACATTTGATACATTGCGACATTGACATTGTTTTTATTGTTTATGCATATGATCACACTGCAAGTTCCCTGTTAGAATAGAATCACTATGGGTTGAAATGATACATACCCGCACGGACTTTAGAATAGGAAAAAAATTTTATGGACTAAAATGATATGCCTGAGCGATTTTTATTGTATTTTATTTGACTTGGGATTGCGGGTTTGAAATGATAGAACCCGGGTTTTCTTTGTAAACTACGGATTGAAATGATATATATCCGTATCACTTGATCTAGGTTAGAAAATTATATACAGACCCCATGGTATATTTTTAAATGATTTTTATTAAAAAATGTATTTTTAAAAGTATGAAATTTTGATTTAAAAATATATATTTTATGGTTTTAAGAAAATTAATTACTAAGTCTTGAAATTGTGAATTTGAGTACGTAAATTTGAAGTAATTGAGATTTTAGACTTTAAATTTATTTTAAAATGTAAATAAATAATGGAAATTAAATTTCAAAGTTTTGAAATTGTATTTGAAGTAAAATTTTAAGTTTTGTTTCATTTATATGTTAATAAACAGTGAATTTTGACTTAATAAATGAATGGAGCTTTTAAATTGAATATTTGATCTAAAAATTTTGTTGTGTTAAATCATATGTTAAAATGATTTTAAATGTGAAATTTTGAAGTCTAGAAATATGATTTTTAAGTTATAATAAAAATTTGGAGTTTTATTATTATTTTTGAAAAGCTAAAATGAAATCTGGAATTTTATAGCATTTTCAAAATGTTGTAGTCTTTTGACAACATTTTTAAATGCTATTGTTTTGAATCTAACAATGTTTGAAATAACTATATATCTATTACGACATTTTATA
This sequence comes from Allium cepa, assembly GCA_030765085.1. NCBI lineage: Eukaryota > Viridiplantae > Streptophyta > Magnoliopsida > Asparagales > Amaryllidaceae > Allium > Allium cepa. The sequence goes on along the minus strand of CM060938.1, from coordinate 440,243,613 downwards.
AATGATGTTATTCTTGAACTAAACCATTTTTGGAAGCTATAAGCTATGATAGCACTTTATAAATGCTGTCGTTGCTATAATTTGACAATGTTTGAAATGTTATATATTTTAACACTGTTTGAGTTATATTTTAAAGTGTTGAATGATTTAACTTTTGGAAATTGATTAATTGTGAAATTTAAGAAGTTTTGAATATATTTTAATATTTAAATTTGAATTTTTAAGGAATTTAAATTTGAATTTAAATAGGGTTTACTTAGTTATGTGTTAAAAGGAATGAAATGTAATGAGATGAATTTTTGAATGGAATTTTTAATGTATTTTGTAATGATACTTGAAATAACAAATGAATGACTTATTTGATTTAAAAATGATATTTAAATTTCAGTATTTGAATTTGAATTCAAATAATGATTTGATAATAAGGTTTGGAAATGATTTGATCTTTATTTTGATAAAGAATACGAATTGGAATGATATGTACTTTTGATAAATGAATATTTGAAGTTTATATTGGTATGAAAGGATATTTAGTTTAATTGTAAATTGAGTTTATTTAAATAATATTGGATTTATGAAATGAATATTTCAAAGTTAAGTAATAATGAAACTAGATTTGAGATATATGAAATTATAAAATTTAGTTTTGAAATGCGGGATATTAAAGCTTTGAAATATATTAAAAATTGAATAGTTTAATTTGTGGATCAAATCTATATTTGAAATTGATATGATTTGAAATGGTTATTGGGAAATTTAATTGAAAATGATGGTTTGAATTGAATTAAGTTGAAAATTGAAAATTTGGGATTAATTGAATGAATTGTAAAATGTAAAGAATTAAATGAATATCCCATGATTTCAACTGTATCATTTTGAAATGTTATGATTTTCAAAGTGTAATTGTTTCAAGTATTTTTGGTTTCGAAAGGGTTATACTTTGAAAATATTATGATTTTGAAATGAATATATGTTTGAAATGTTTTTGGTTTCGAAGTATAAACTATTTTGAAAGAAATATAGTTTGAAATGAAATGATTTGATCTTTTTGAAGTATAAACTATTTTGAAATGACCACGGCGTTATAATATTGTTTGGTTGTTAAAGAGACCGGGATCGGAAGTTGTCATACTCTCTGCCAACTCCGAAAACCACTTTAACAACCGTGTACGCGGTGTAGATTCCAGAATGAAATAGGATGGTGGCGACGTTCTTGAGATATATTACGTGGACCCAACTCCCGTGAGTTGGCATAAGGTGGCTAAAACATGAGCGATCTCGGGCCAAGTGAGGTCATTCCTCCGATCGGACACATTCCTTCGATACTATACTCTTACTGGTGATTGATTAGATGGCCATCCTCCGATTTTGATATGGGAGTGTGTTCTGAGGTGGGCGTATGTGGCTGCTGCGTTACCACCAGCCCGTGTGCGTAATTGGTATATCTACCCTGGCATTGCCTTGTGTGCCGTGTCACCTACCATACCGAGCCTTTACTACGAGTTTGTTTTTCTCCCGTAGCCCGTGTGGTGTCCTCTGACAGTCACCCGGAGTGGAGATGGCATGATATTGGATGGACTACTGGGACTATTATGTGTGAAGGGTGATATGGGTAGCCCGGAGCGCTATTTAAAAGTATGTTTATTTTACTGTAGACATTATTATAATAGCACAATATTACTACATAGTAAATAGTTTAACGGATCCTTAAAGGATGGGCGATCCCAAGCATTCTTTAAGTTACTGATGCATTTTCTGTTACTGTTCACTTGAGTTGATTTACAGTTCATAAGTATTTAGGTCCTGACTCGAGTGTTTTGCGTTATGCTCGAGTCAGATTGAGTGAGCTAGCATTCAAGATTCACCTTCGGAGTTGGAGCTTTTCTTGAAGATGCATCCATCTATTTTTCTTTCTGTATCCAGTGATTTTAGTGATGTATTCTGATTTTTACCTGATGTATCTTGTTACTCTTCTGTTGTATCTTGTTTAACTCTGATGTATTTTATTTTTATATAGTAGCCTCATGAACTACTATCTCTTTTATTTCCGCTGCATTATTATTTACTCTGTGTCTGTGATCTGTGATTATGTATTTACTGTATATTTTGAGATTTGCCAAATTTTACTTACAATGCGGTATTTTGAGCAATTCAAGTCGGACACGTGCGGATGCGAATGGTTGAAAATATCGGGTTGTTACAGTTGGTATCAGAGCTCTGGTTTTAGGCAAAACTCAGTAAATAGAGTAGATTTAATTTCAGAATCACTTTCGTTCGAGCTTGAATTCCTTCTTCTTCAATTCAGTTTCCTTTGAATTTTGGAACGTTCCCTGCGGTTCCAAAATCCATTCATGTCCCTCGCTATCCATCTTCTTTTTGATTTTGGAGTATCCCATAACTCCACTTCAAAAGGATCTTTTTAATGTGTCGGCGGTCTCGCCAATCTCAAATTGATTTCTAAAGGGTGAGAATCCTTTACAATAGCATCGATTCACCAAAGATTTTTATATCCTCGGTTTAGATGCTAGTATCTCTTATAATTTCGAACTCTACATCTTGAGATCGAATGTCGATTTACCCAAGAAATCCACATCGGTCTTATTCTTTAAGTCACGGTTGACCCGGTTAAGGTTGCTCGTGATTTATATAAGCTTATCCATCTTTCTATTATGTTATTTAATTATCTCATCTTTGTTTATAACTTATCTTCAAATCATTCTTGAAGTGTAATTTTAAACTAGTATTTAAAATGTTTAATATATTGTGTTTTTGAGTTGTTGATGTTGATTTGGGTTTCTGATCGATTCGTCTGATCAACGTTATCGATAAGATTTTCAAAACACTTGAACAGAACAAACTGACACAATATGTTGTTTTTTCAAATTTAGTAATGAAATAATTTTTTTAACTATATTATAAATCTTTTCTGAATTTTATTGAATGGTTGTTAAGAAATAATATTTGGTTTTATATATCATTATCTCTTGTTTCATTTATAAATAAGTGAACTATGAACATGGTTATAAATTTATTTGGAAATTTAAAATGAATTTAAACAAGAATTTAGGAATTTAATTTCCAATGGTTCCAAACCTTGTGTTTAAAGTTTTAAAGAATGTACTATTTAATGTATTTTCGAATAGAAATTTGTTTCCAAAGAATTTTAAAGTTTAAAATTAGTGTTCTTCTCTTTGTCGCTGGAAAATAACTTCGGTGATGACTGCAGCATCATCGACGTTCATTTTCGAGTTTCGAAGTGAAGAGACTGTTCTGTAGTCTTGCTACAGCTTTGTTTTGGGGATTTAATTGATTTGAATTTCTAAAATATGACTTGATTTATATAGATATATGATTTAAAATTGATTTGACATATTATGTATATATAATTACTTATCTTCAAATGGTTTGAAGGTAATCGGAAATTTAGTTCTTAAATTTTAGCTTGAAGAATAATTTCAATTATAAAAAGAAAATCAAAAATTTGGATAAAGGATTCAAATTTGAGATAATTGAATTTAGAGAGTTTTATTTGTATAATACACAATTTCATTCCAATATAACTTACCTTAATTTTCAGAAGTCGAATATGTAATTGGATAACATACAATATAAAAAGGGTTTTATAAATAAAATTTGAGTGATTATAATAAATGTTATACACTTAAATTTTAGTTATAAAAGATTAACAGAGGTAAATAGAGAAAAAGAGGAATTTAAAGAGTTTTATTTAATAACTTAATAATCAAATTTGATTTAATATAGAACCTTAAATCTAACCTAGAAATTATAATAAAGGTTAATTCTTGGAATGAATATGTTGTATAATAAATAATGTATCTTTGAATAGAAAAAAATAACAACATTTTAATGGGACATTTTGTAGTAAAGTTTATTTAACTTGGAATCATAGTTAATTGATGTCTAAATGAATAAATTTGTAAAGAAATTTGATTGAAATATTTGCTAAGATAAATATTTTATTTATGTAATAGATATGTCTTGAAAAATAAATAATTATGTCTTAAATAGAAAAATGTATTTAATATCACTAAAATTAGATAATTAAGAATTTGGTTTCCAAATGGAAATTTCATGTGTAACTTATTAAAGGAATATCTTATTTATGAAATGGGTATTTTAAATAAAGTGTTAGATTATTTGTTAAATTAAGAGTTAGGTAAAATAATGAACTTTTGACTTATTAAATGAAGTATAGTTTATTTGGATATTCCATTCATAAAAGTTTGTTTTTAGTAAATCATAAGTAAATGATATTCAAATGAATATTTCTAAAATTGAACTGATTGAAATACTAATATATCCGCCGTTGTACTTTAAAAGTACTGCTATTTTTGAAAATACAATGTTTTGGAAATTTTATAATTGAATGAACGAACTTAGAAATATTACAATTTTGAAATAAATATTATTTGACCTTGAATTTAAAATGGTTTAAATGAAGATTATTTAAAAGTGTTATGATTTTTAGTAGTATGATTTCCAAATGATAACATCTCTAAATGGTTATGATTTCAAAGTATTATGATTTCGAAGCATTATGATTAAAATTTATTTCCTTATTTTGGTTTTCAAACTATCTTTTGGTTGTCCTCATTATCCTTATCTTGCTAAAGACTAGTATAGGCATCTTTCTATAATCTTTCTATTTAGAAATCTTCTATAATCTTTGATAATCTTTGGTACTCATCTTTGAATCTAAGCACTGCTTGCCATCCACAGACCGTCGGTCAAACGGGAAGGGTGAATCAGATTCTAAAAGATTTCTTTCATGCTTGTGTTCTTGATTCTAGAAGATCTTGGAAAGATCATCTTCACATTGTTAAACTTACCTATAGCAACAGTTATCAGGTATAATTTTAATCTTCCTGTCATCTTGTCTTAATACTATTTCATTCTATCTTTTTCTGTGCTTTCTCGTACCTCATTCCTTTTCGGGGACGAAAAGTTTTGGATGGAGGAGAGTGTAACAACCCTGTATTTTTTGATTATTGCAATTGTATATTTTAATTATTTTAATTTAAATTCCTAATTTAAAAACTTTATTTTATTTATTAAAATGAACATATTTTGTTAATTGAAATATAAATGTTGATTTTGATGTGGATTGGAATTTCAAACATGCATAAATTGAATATTTCCAGAAAATGTGAATTTTGGTCAATCTGGTCAAACTTTTACTTTTAAATTTAAATTTTAAAATTTTAAAATTTTTAATTTTATCTTTTATTATGAAAGTAAATAAAATTTCAAGAACACTGCTTTTCGTTTCGTTGAAATCCGAATAATATTGTGAAAGTTATGCTTTTTACAAAATTGGGTGTAAATTATTTTATCTAACACTATTTTTTATTTTAGATTATATAAATAATCTTTTTAATTGTCATATCTTATTCTAAATTTTATTATATGTTATGTTACATATTTTTACCTTTTAAATATTTTTGAAGTGATGTTTGAATTTTTCCAAAGCTCATTGAATTTATTTTCTATTTTTTAAGGTTAGTTTCCATTTTTTTGCTATTTTCTTCATTTAAATTATATTTAATTAAAATTTATTTATTAATTTTTATGTATAAATTTTATTTTTATGTTTTTATCTTTATTTATAAATATTTTTCATGTACATACAATTTTCCCAAAGTTCATTTCATTTATTTTCAAATTTTCAAGCCTAATTTACATTTTCTTTGTTATTTTCTTAATTTAATTATATTTAATTAATATTTATTTATTTATTTTTGTTTATTTACTATATTTTTGTGTTTTATCTGTATTTATACATATTTTACATGTATTTAAATTTTAAAAGAAATGGTGGAAATTTGAAAGGTTTGTGACTCTTTATTTGCTTAAGCCTTTTTGTATTCTGTCTTTTCATTTCTCAACCAACATCTCTTCAATTGGCTGCCTTAACTCCATTCTTCAGCCGTGTATTCTTCTTCTTTTTTCATGTGAAAGGGAAGACTTCTCATCCCCTAAAAATCACGGCCATGAAGAAAAAAAACAATGGCTTTTCTTTTCACATTTTTCCCTCTTCTTCACTGATTTAGCCTTCCTCTTCTTCATGTTTGCTTGGCCTCACCTCTCTCCTTGCTAACCACCATCCTCTCCACCATCTACAGCAGCACCAAACCCCTCTCCTCTGACCACCGCCTCTGGCCATGACCATTAGATGAAGCCACCACCTCAAATTTGCAAAGCACTTCACCAAAACAATGCTAGCCAAGCCTATACTCCACTATTGCCTTCATAGTTGCCTTTGGCCACCCATTAGCCACCACCACCATCATCTACTTCACCTCTGGCTGCCCCTTTCACTACTGTCCAGATCTGACCTAACATAAAGACCCCATGGACGAGCCTATATGTGGTCATAGCCGAGTCAAAATGCACCAAAAACTTCACATATTTGCCTTGAACCCATGTATGCTTCATGTTGTAACTCTTCCACCACCTTCATCCACTTGTAACCTGACCTTTATGGTTTCCATACCTGACCCAAACCAGAGCCTAGTGTGGTGAGATCAAGCCCATTTGATCATGTGGCAAGCTTATGTTGTCGTGTGCAAGTCTTTTTCTTCTAAGGTTTGGTCATCTCTCTTGTTTTTCAACTGTTCTGCAAACTAAAGTTGTTGATTATATTTGTATGTCGATATCTATATTTGTGCTTATGTATGTTATATTTTGTGTTGTTTACAAGGGTCTCCATCAATTCAAATCAAATCGTGCTTGTCGTGCCTTTGGAATCGCTCTTGTGTGTGTTGTTTGTCTCTAGCTTCGTAAAAGGTGAGTCTTTCTCACTCTGACATATTTACTTATGAAATAGTAAATTGATGGCAAGTGTATAGTAATATAAAATGTTTATGCAAGTTAATGATGATCATATGATATGCTATGCCATGTTATTACCATGTTAAAACTGTTAGTTATCACCTGACATTTGATACATTGCCACATTGACATTGTTTATATTGTTTATGCATATGATCACACAGCAAGTTCCCTGTTAGAATAGAATCACTATGGGTTGAAATGATACATACCCGAACGGACTTTAGAATAGGAAAAAATTGTTATGGGCTGAAATGATAGGCCTAAGCGATTTTTATTGTATTTTATTTGACTTGGGATTGCGGGTTTGAAATGATAGAACCCGGGTTTTCTTTGTAAACTACGGATTGAAATGATATATATCTGTATCACTTGATCTAGGTTAGAAAATTATATACAGACCCCATGGTATATTTTTAAATGATTTTTATTAAAAAATGTATTTTTAAAAGTATGAAATTTTGATTTAAAAATATATATTTTATGGTTTTAAGAAAATTAATTACTAAGTCTTGAAATTGTGAATATGAGTACGTAAATTTGAAGTAATTGAGATTTTAGACTTTAAATTTATTTTAAAATGTAAATAAATAATGGAAATTAAATTTTAACGTTTTGAAATTGTATTTGAAATAAAATTTTAGGTTTTGTTTGATTTATATGTTAATAAACAGTGAATTTTGACTTAATAAATGAATGGAGCTTTTAAATTGAATATTTGATCTAAAAATTTTGTTGTGTTAAATCATATGTTAAAATGATTTTAAATGTGAAATTTTGAAGTCTAGGAATATGATTTTTAAGTTATAATAAAAATTTGGAGTTTTATTATTATTTTTGAAAAGCTAAAATGAAATCTGGAATTTTATAGCATTTTCAAAATGTTGTAGTCTTTTGACAGCATTTTTAAATGCTATTGTTTTGAATCTAACAATGTTTGAAATAACTATATATCTATTACGACATTTTATGAATGCTGTTATTCTTGAACTAAACCATTTTTGGAAGCTATAAGCTACGATAGCACTTTATAAATGCTGTCGTTGCTATAATTTGACAATGTTTGAAATGTTATAGATTTTAACACTGTTTGAGTTATATTTTAAAGTGTTGAATGATTTAACTTTTGGAAATTGATTAATTGTGAAATTTAAGAAGTTTTGAATATATTTTAATATTTAAATTTGAATTTTTAAGGAATTTAAATTTGAATTTGAATTTAAATAGGGTTTACTTGGTTATGTGTTAAAAGGAATGATATGTAATGAGATAAATGAATTTTTGAATGGAATTTTTAATGTATTTTGTAATGATACTTGAAATAACAAATGAATGACTTATTTGATTTAAAAATGATATTTAAATTTGAGTATTTGAATTTGAATTCAAATAATGATTTGATAATAAGGTTTGGAAATGATTTGATCTTTATTTTGATAAAGAATACGAATTGGAATGATATGTACTTTTGATAAATGAATATTTGAAGTTTATATTGGTATGAAAGGATATTTAGTTTAATTGTAAATTGAGTTTATTTAAATAATATTGGATTTATGAAATGAATATTTCAAAGTTAAGTAATAATGAAACTAGATTTGAGATATATGAAATTATAAAATTTAGTTTTTGAAATGCGGGATATTAAAGCTTTGAAATATATTAAAAATTGAATAGTTTAATTTGTGGATCAAATCTATATTTGAAATTGATATGATTTGAAGTGGTTATTGGGAAATTTAATTGAAACTGATGGTTTGAATTGAATTAAGTTGGAAATTGAAAATTTGGGATTAATTGAATGAATTGTAAAATGTAAAGAATTAAATGAATATCCCATGATTTTAAATGTATGATTTTGAAATGTTATGATTTTCAAAGTGTAATTGTTTCAAGTATTTTTGGTTTCGAAAGGGTTATACTTTGAAAATATTATGATTTTGAAATGAATATATGTTTGAAATGTTTTTGGTTTCGAAGTATAAACTATTTTGAAAGAAATATAGTTTGAAATGAAATGATTTGATCTTTTTGAAGTATAAACTATTTTGAAATGACCACGGCGTTATAATAACGTTTGGTTGTTAAAGAGACCGGGATCGGAAGTTGTCATTCTCTCTGCCAACTCCGAAAACCATTTTAACAACCGTGTACGCGGTGTAGATTCCAGAATGAAGTAGGATGGTGGCGACGTTCTTGAGGTATATTACGTGGACCCAACTCCCGTGAGTTGGCATAAGATGGCTAAAACATGAGCGATCTCGGGCCAAGTGAGGTCATTCCTCCGATCGGGCACATTCCTTCGATACTATACTCTTACTGGTGATTGATTAGATGGCCATCCTCCGATTTTGAAATGGGAGTGTGTTCCGAGGTGGGCGTATGTGGCTGCTGTGTTACCACCAGCCCGTGTGCGTAATTGGTATATCTACCCTGGCATTGCCTTGTGTGCCGTGTCACCTACCATACCGAGTCTTTACTACGAGTTTGTTTTTCTCCCGTAGCCCGTGTGGTATCCTCTGACAGTCACCCGGAGTGGAGGTGGCATGATATTGGATGGACTACTGGGACTATTATGTGTGAAGGGTGATATGGGTAGCCCGGAGCGCTATTTAAAAGTATGTTTATTTTACTGTAGACATTATTATAATAGCGCAATATTACTACATAGTAAATAGTTTAACGGATCCTTAAAGGATGGGCGATCCCAAGCATTCTTTAAGTTACTGATGCGTTTTCTGTTACTGTTCACTTGAGTTGATCTACAGTTCATAAGTATTTATGTCCTGACTCGAGTGTTTTGCGTTACGCTCGAGTCAGATTGAGTGAGCTAGCATTCAAGATTCACCTTTGGAGTTGGAGCTTTTCTTGAAGATGCATCCATCTATTTTGCTTTCTGTATCCAGTGATTTTAGCGATGTATTCTGATTTTTACCTGATGTATCTTGTTACTCTTCTGTTGTATCTTGTTTAACTCTGATGTATCTTATTTTTATATAGTAGCTTAATGAACTACTATCTCTTTTATTTCCGCTGCATTATTATTTACTCTGTGTCTATGATCTGTGATTATGTATTTACTGTATATTTTGAGATTTGCCAAATTTTATTTACAATGCGGTATTTTGAGCAATTCAAGTCCGACATGTGCGGATGCGAATGGTTGAAAATATCGGGTTGTTACACCTAACAACGATACTAGTCTACCTGACTAGGAAATATCTATATAAATCTAATATAGACATACCCTCCAAACAATCAGGATAGGTATCTCGAATCTTGTCCCCTGTCTCCCTGGTACAATTCTTCTCGTTGTCGCTCCATTGAACTTTCACCCACTTGACTGTCTTGTTCCTCAATATTTTCTCATCTCTCGCAACAAATTGAGATGGTTGTCTAATGAAAGTTAAATCAGGCTCTACTACCAAGTCCTCTAACTCTGTCTGAGGAATAGTAGCCTCTGGATCATGCACATATTTGCGAAGATGTGACACATGGAATACATTATGGACACCTATCATACAGCTCGGAAACTCTACTCTGTATGCGAGCTTTCCAATCCTTTTTGTAATCTAGAATGGGCCAACATATCTCGGGACCAACTTCCCGATTTCCCAAATCGTACCACGCCCTTCATTGATGATGCCCTGATGAAAACCCTGTCTCCTACTGAGAACTCTAGATCTTTACGCCTCTTATCTTCGTAGCTCTTTTATCTGGATTGAGCTTCCTTCATCCGTTCTCGGAGCAACTCAATCTTCTCTGATGCCTACCTTATCAAGTCTAGACCTAAGATCAATCTGTCTACAATCTCCAACCAACATACAAGGGATTTGCATGGCCTTCCATACAAAACTTCAAATGGCGCCATTCCTATACTAGTGTGATAACTATTATTATTGGAAAACTCAACTTAATGCAGGTGATCCTCCTAAGATCCACCAAAGTCCAACACACAAGCTCTCAACAAATCCTCGAGCACTTATTGACTCTCTTTGTCTGTCCATCCGTTTACAGGTGATATGCGGTACTCACCTTAAGCTTAGTGCCTAACACATTCTGTAGACTTTTCCAGAATTTGCTAGTGAATAAAGCATTTCTGACGCTGACTATGCTACTAGAAACTCCATGAAGTCTAACTGTGTTCTTCATAGACAACTTCGCCAAAACTGGTGTCGTCCTGGTCGACTTTACTGGAATGAAATGGGCAATCTTAGTCAACCTGTCCATAATAAACCATATACTTTCATTTCCACTCTTTGACCTTAGCAACTCATCTATAAAATCCATAGATATCGAATCTCATTTCCAAACTGGAATATCTAAAAGCTGAAGTAACCCACTCGGTTTCTGATATTCGGCTTTCACTTATTGACAGTTTACATACTGCCTAACCCACAAGCCATCGTCCCTCTTCATGCCTTCCCAATAGAAGCTCCTCTTCATATCTTGATATATCTTGGTCCCTCTAGGAAGAATCGTAAACTTGGATCGATTACATTTATTAATAACTTCTCTTCTCAAGTTCTCCACATCTGGAACACATAACCGTCCCTTCTTTCTCAACCATCCTCTTTGGTCAAGAAAAAAATCTTTGAAATCATCGACCTCGGTTCCAACCACAAGCTTTCTGATCCTCTCAGCTAATAATGATCCTTCTTCTGTTTAGAAGCAATTATCTCGATCAACACCAGTCGAACTTCTAAACAGGACAACATGGCGGTACTTTGATTAGAACTAACAGTCGATCTTGTTTGCACATAATAACTGGCCAAAGCTTCTAGATCCTTCCGTTCTGTCAACATAGCTAACACCACATTCTGATGTCTTCTGCTAAGAGCATTAGCCACTTTATTACCTTTCCTCGGGGTATACTCTATACCAAACCCATAAGCAGCCAAAAACTCTAGCCATTTCTGTTGTCTCATAATCAACTCCTTCTGAGAGAATAAAAAACTTAAAGACTTATGATCAGTATAGAACTCAAATCTCTCCCCCAAAAGATAATGCCTCCAAATCTTCAAGGAAAAAATCACCACAGCCAACTCCAAGTCATGAGTAGGATATCTTACTTCGTGCGGTCTAAGCTGCCTAGATGTGTAAGCAATGACTTTGCCTTTCTGCATCAACACTGCTCCCAATCCAGTCCCACATGCATTAGCGTATACTACCGACCCTTGGTTACCATCTGGAACTACTAACACTGGAGCATTGGTTAACAAATGCTTTAACTTAAGGAATGCTTCCCCAAATTTTTCGGACCAAACAAAACTTCACTTCCTTCCTGGTAAGCTTAGTCAAAGGTGTTGCTATCTGTGAGAAATCCTTAATGAATCTCCGGTAATTGCCAACAAGTCCAAGAAAACTTCTGATCTCGGTCACTATCTGCGATCTCTTCCAATTGTTCACAGCTTCGATCTTATTTAGATCGACTGTCAATCCTTTCTCTGAAACCACATAACCAAGAAACTTAACCTCTTTCTTCCAAAAATGACACTTGGAAAACTTGGCCTTTAGCTGATTTTGCCTCAGCGTCTCTAGCACGTCTCTAACATGATCTTCATGTTCTCTTCCAACCTTAGAGTATACCAAACTGTCATTTATAATCACCAACATGAATCTATCCAAATACTCTTTGAAGAGTCGATTAATCAAATCCATAAAGAAAGTAGGTGCATTCGTCAATCCTAATGGCATCACCAACCACTCATACGAATCATATCTAGTTTGAAATACAGTCAAAGAAATACTGTCCTCTGCCACTCTTAATTGATGGAACCATGTTGCCAAATCGAACTGGGAAAACGCTCTAGCTCCACTCAACTGATCAAACAGATCATCTATTATCGGTAGAGGATATTATTTTTTATCATCCTTTCGTTTAGCTTACGGCAGTCGATACACATCCTCAACGACCCATTTGGTTTCTTCAAAATTACCATGGCCGCTCCCTAAGGTGAACTGCTTGGTCTAATAAAATTCCTTCCTTCTAGATCCACTAGCTTCGCCTTCAATTCCTTCATCTCATTTGGTGTCATTCTGCTAGGTGGTCTACTCATAGGCTCAGCTCCTGGTACAAGATCTCAACCGCTCATTTCGGTGGTAGTCCTACGACTGGCTCAAACACATCTGCAAACTCAACCTAACTTAGCACTTCTTCCACTTCCATTGCACTTAACAAAGCACAACAACTCTGGTAAGAATTCTCTACTGAGAATATAATTCGATTATGACTATCAGGGTGTCTCAAAGATATCTCCCCATCCTGGCGGAATATCCCGGCCTCATACCTCCAACTAATCCATACCTAAAATGATTCTGAAATCCACGAAATCATAAACATATAAACTGCATGCAAACTTAAAACCTAATAAATCAAGTTCTAACTAGTCACATCTTATCCCCAGAGTTGCACCCTCCTTTTGGATTCACATCCCTTAAAAAAGTAACAAGGTATGTGGGTTCCAAGCATCACCTATCAACCAAACACTGAGATATAAATGAATGTGATCCATCTATATCAAAAAGTATTCTAGCTGGTATACTTTGAATAAAAAACATACCTTCCATCACAATCTTTCCTTTGTCAGCTGCAATAGGCTTAGCTCATGATCCAACAGCAAAAACTTTCCCCTTGTCCGCCCTGGCTGGCTCTGGACACCGGTTCTCGTAATGCCCAACTTGATCGCAGTTAAAGCATTTCACATTCTTCTTATCTACATCCTTCTTCCCCATTCCTGATTGGCACTCATTTGCATAATGACCCTTCTTGTCACATTTATAGCATACTAAATCAGCCTTTGCCTTCTTGGCAGCATCCCCTTTCTGGCCTCCCTTCTTCTTAAAGAAATTCCACTTCTTTTCCCGTGGATCCTGAGATTCAACTAGCTTCTCTCTAGCAGAAATAGCAAGTATCTCTTCAAGGCAAATGGCCATCTCCAACACCACATTAGAAGCTTCTCGAATATGGGTCATGATCATTCTAGCAAGCTCGGGTCTCAGTCCTCGAATAAACCTTTCATTCCTTCTGACATTAGTGTCAACCATAGCATATCCATATTGTGATAGCTCATCAAACTTAGCAGCGTACTCAACTACTAACATCTCTCCTTGAACTAGATCCATGAACCTTCTCATCAACGCCGACTTAACAACCTCATATAAATACCTCTACTCAAACCTCCCCAGGCCATGTCAGCTCTTCCTCCGGTATGTCGGGGTTCACACTACTCCACCAGTGAAGGCTACCCCTTGCAACTGCCTAGAGGCTAGCCTTATCTTTTTTCCATCATCCAAGCCTAGATCAATACAGATCCTTTCACAACTCAGTAGCCAATTCTCAATCTCAATAGCATCCTCCGTCCAACAAACCGCATTCCACCCAAACCGGTGTAGTCTCTACTTAGCTTAGCATAGTTATTCCTAATTGGCACTATAAAATTAGCTCCTCCAACATTACCAGCTACTCTAACTTGCAAAAGATTGGCTAACAACTGATGTGCCATCCCCGCATCTACTAGCGGATTTCCAGCACCTACATTGGCTTCAGCATTTGGATTAGCATTAGCCTATCAATCTTGGTTCCTCCTAGTATTAGGTCGAGCATTTTCGTTTGTTGTGGTGCTTCTTCCACCTAGATTTCCTCTTCCATTTCCTGCTTCCATATCTTCTTTTTCGCAAATCTTCATACGAGCCTTAGTAAGATACAGAAGAATGGTCTAAGAGAGGGGAACGCCTACTTATATATATATATACGTATATGTATATCTATCTACATATCAAATACAAGTACGTTACTATAGCATTAACCCAAACCTCGATCATATTTTCATGTTCTTTGGATTATGTTTCAAAAACTTTTAGGTTTAACTTTCTTTTAAAATTTCATAAACCTATGCTCTAATACCAACTTATAACATCCCTTTACTTGGAGGTCCAAAAATAACGGCTATCGATGCTGCAGCCATCTAAGTTATTAATTCTCGGCGATCGAATATGACAAAGTTAGATTCATTGATAAAAAGAAACACATGAATATGGAAAACATTTAAACTTCAAACAAAATCACATATCATTTCAAAATGTTTTCAATTCATTACATAATCTCAAACTCGCAAACCATGTTCAGAGAAAATATGTTATTACAACATATGCCCAAGAGCGACATATAAAGATGCCCTCTTGGATGATCAGAGTACATACGGGCAATATAACAACTTTGTTATTACAAACAACGCAGCAGAATCAAAAGAAAAGAAAACTCTAAATAGCTATCATGCCTCCTGCATGTCTTTGGAAGCTTATTTGTCTTAAGAGGTACCATGTACAGTTAAAGCGCTCGGCAGATTCAATGCAGCGGAGGTGCAAAAAGTCATAGCGGGGATACGGCAAGGATATAGTGGGATATAGCGGATAACTCTAAAATAGCATATAAAACTCGTACTTAATGTTTTTAAATGGTAATTAAATGAAAAATTAACGTTCGATTGAATTATAATTAATACATAAATAACTTTAAATAATAACATATGCGAATATACTGTAAATAGACATAAAATTGTTATTTAACATAATTGAATTTAGTAGAATATTAAAGTATTTTCATTTCTGAAAATATATTAAAAATTAAATTAAATTAATTAATTTCATAATTTTTATGATGTATAAATGTCATTTTTCAATTCATTACTTTTAAAGA
Organism: Allium cepa; assembly: GCA_030765085.1. Lineage (NCBI taxonomy): Eukaryota > Viridiplantae > Streptophyta > Magnoliopsida > Asparagales > Amaryllidaceae > Allium > Allium cepa. The sequence goes on along the minus strand of CM060938.1, from coordinate 440,228,063 downwards.
TTATATAGCGGAATATAGCAGGAATAACGGGATATAGCAAAAATAGCGGGGCTTAAAGCGGAAAGGCTATATTTGGGGCTATATGAAAAAATCACAGCGGTATGAACCTGCTATGAGATATAGTAGGGTTATAATAGGGTAATAGCAGGCATTAACTGCACAGGAGGTACCCGAAAACCTCAAGTCTCAAACTACTCAAAATCAATTGAGTACCTGAGATTTTAAGGGAAAAACATAAACTTCGAGTCAGACATAAAGCCTGATATGAATAATAATCTACCATCTCAAATCATTTTGATATCTAACGAGACCACGCGGCTTAGCGGAACAGGTCTCCCCTCACTAGTATCTCAAAACCTTCATAAAATCATATATTGTGCTCCTGCATCCACAATGGTTAAAAACAATTCAAAAAGGTATAATATGATGATATACAAAACAAATGAATCAATTCTGGATTACCCATCCCCTTCATTTTAGACTATCTGTCTCAATTATAGTTTCTAGGATTACTATTAACCTATTAGTTTTTATGGGCTGACTAATAACCAGTTAAACGTTTAAGGACTCCCTGTCCAATTACATAGTTTTCATGGGATCACTAGGAACCTATTGGTAACTCCAATATCTTACTCTTATCCTAGTTTTCATGGGTTGATTAGGAACCTATTGGTGACTTCAATATCCTTTCTTCTTACCCAAGTTTTCTGGGTTGACTAGGAACCTATTGACATCTGTCAATATCTTAATCTAGATATAGTTTTCATGGGCTCACTACAAACCTACTGGCCCGTGCCAGTATCCAATCATAGCTTTCATGGGCTTACTATGAACCTGTCTTTCTAACATCTTCCTTCATACATAGTTTTAATGAGCTAACTATGAATCTATCCTTCTAACATCTTCCTTTATACATAGTTTTCATGGGCTAACTATGTACCTATTGGCCCATGCCAATATCTTTTCTAATACACAGTTTTCATGGGCTTACTGAGAACCTACTAGCCCCTGCCAATATCTTTCTTCTATATTTTAGCATCCTATATTCTGGTCTTTCTGATCTCTTAAATGAAATTCTACTCATTCAGAAGTTTAATCAATTTATATTCACTACTGGGTTAACCTAATTGGTTCTTCTACCCTTTATCCCTAAAATGCAGTTATGGGTCCATTATAAAGTGAATATATTCATATTTGAAGAAGCAAACATAACAACATAGCAATACCACTCCTGTGGGTTTAATGTAAAACGTGGTTAATCCCTTTAAACTTTTAATTTATCAAATAAAGCTTCTTCTTAAAATAATTTCAAAACTCCTTTAAGTTAACCATGAGTTTTTCCTTTTAAAAATAGAGTTTGGGTTATAAAACCTTTCGATACCTTCGAAACCTAGCTTTCGACTTCATAGGATGACCACCTTCGAAAGCCTTAAAAAACTATCTTCAAAACGTTATGCTCTTACCTTTTAATAATTTAAAATCTACCTTTCGAAACCTTTTGAATATATTAAAGTATTAGCATTTAACTTTAGTAGCTTATCTTCGAAACCAGTTGAAAGCACCCCTTTCGATACTGATGGAAGTAACCCTTTCAAAATCATTGAATGTAACGACTCGTGTAAATTCGATGTTCAAAATAAATTAAATTATAGGATTTCTAATTTAAATTTAGGAAGAGACAGAAATCTTATTTGTTTACATGAAAGAGAATGTTGAAATTTGTTGGATCAAGGGTAATTAAATTTTTACAAATTTAATTTTATATTTCAATTGATTGGAATAGTGAAAATTGGAAATAGATTCAAATTTATGTAAGACAATGAATTGCAGTAATTAAAGTTAATAAATCAATGGATTAAATGGAAAAATTAATTGGAGTTAAGATCTAAATTTGTATGTGAGCATTCATTGATATTGGAATATAAAAGGGTAAATTTATAGTATAAAATGTAGACATCACCTTTAAGATGATGGGTTTATAATTAATGCATAATAGGGAAATCAAATGAATGGGTTTAATTGAATAACAATTAGCAATTAATGAATGAAGAGAAATTTTAAGGGCATAATTGTTTTCGTTAAATTAATTTTGGTAACAAATTGTATTGAATATAGATTTAACGTTGTGTGGTGTATTTAAGTAATAATTGGAGAACAATGTAAATTATATCCGTGAATGGTCAATTCAATTAAACAACAAGATTTTTAAATAAATAAACGTTTTTATTTAGGTTTCAATTTGTTAATTTATGAAGTTTAATGGGAAATCAATTGCAATAAATTGCCCTAATTTATGCAGTTAGAGGAGATTTAGATTTGCATTATAGATGGAAGTATAATCTAAATTGATAGGTAACAAACTTAAGAATAAAATTTAGAGCTAATAAGTGGCAAATTTATATGGTTGTTTATTTACGTAATGTGTACGTAAGCTTTGGTAAACCGATTTCTATCGATCCAAATCTAACGATTTGTTAATATAGATTTAAGTATAGGAGCATTATTTATTAATTGAATTAAAGTATTGCAAAATAAATGAAATTCAACATTTAATATTACATTATTGTAAGTAAGATAATATATGTAACTATTGTTAAGGTTATTCATATTTGACAAATTTATTGAGTTATAAGGATTGATATATAAATTAATGTTAGTTTAGGATATCGTTACTTGGTGATTTATTATAGAGCAACGGGAGTGTGAACGTAAAATAATAAAAGCATAGATTTATGGTAGGACATAATTTATGGTTTTGGGAATTTAAAATCCAAAGATTTATTTATTTGAGGAAATAATACGTATTAAATCTCAACTTGATATAATCAATGCAAATTTAGTAATTAAAAATAAATTGCAAGTTGGTAATTTAGGATGTGTGTGAGTAAATTTGCAGGTAAGATAATTTTTAAAGTTTTACCCATTCATATAATTTATTTAAATATATATAAATCAAATGGCAACATTGTGTTAATAATAGTCGTAAGTGAATTTGAATGCTAAAGGGGTAACAATCATTTTAGGTTAACCGTTTATTTAATATATTAAGTCTAGACTGGTCATCGATTGAAATAAAAAAAAATTATTTTATTTTGTTAATGTGACTTAGTTAATAAAGAGGAATTTATATGAAATGAAGCATGCATGAGAAATGCATTATAATTCAATGTTATGTTTACCCATTAAATGTATACTAGGTTAAGTATCAAATAGAGGGAAAGAAAAGTAAATATTGAATTGATTGATGAATAAGTATTCATTGGATAGAAATTTAATGTAAAGTGATATTAATTGTATAAAATCTATCTAAGATAATGAATTGCAATAAATTGTGGGTTGATAATAAGGTGTGAATGGAAATTTGATTTGTTATATTAAATGAATGGATTCAAATTTATTGGGAAAGGTAAATGGATATTTGGTAATAAATATAAACGGACTTCAATAGTGAATTTAGTTAATTTGAATATATAATAAATAATGATTTAATGGAAACCTATACTCTGCATATATCTATAATATTTGAGTGGAAATAATATATACTTACAAATGTGGGATTTAGAGTCTTACAACAATTATTAGGAGTGACATAATTAGCATTCAATTAAATTTGAAAACATTGCAATAGATGTAAATTAAGGGTTGTGTTAAATAAAGTAATAAATGGGAAATAACGTAAATGTCTTCATAGTATGGTGATTTGTAATTATTACGTTAATTTAAATTATCGTTAAGCGTGTTTGTTTATCAGATCCATCTACTCTAATTCTAACCTATCTATATAAACTCAATTATAAACCCTAGCCTCCATCTATTCTCTTTTATTTGTGCGTTCATTTTCTTCAATTCTTTCTCTTCCTAAATGTATGCAAATTTCAGATCCAATTCTATTCAAAAATCAAAAAAAAAATTCAAAGTTCTCAAAAAAAAAGAAAAAAAAAATTATGTTGTAGTTTTCATCTACGGATCTAAGCGCAGTATCTGTTTTTGCAATAGTCGCTTGAGACAACCAGAAATCACAGTCAAACGTGTAAAATTCGAAACCCAAAAGGTTGAATTGGGGCTTTTGATTTCTTCATCTATTTGCGAAATTAGAACATGGGTTTGGTGAGATTAGTCGCTAGGGGTGCGCAGGAAACGCTGACGTGGCAAGTGGTAATAGGTAGGTTTATTTTGTTTGAATTTAATTTAATTTTGATTTTTCAAACGCGTTAATACATTTAACTTCCACATACGAACTTCGTTTCACGCGCGATTTTTTTCGTTAGGATCGTAATTAAATTCCAGGTCTTTTGATGCTGGTTTGGACAGATTTGGAGACCGTCGAATTTTTGGGTTTAAATCGGATTTAAATTCGATTTAAATTCAAAAGGTGAGTGTTTTAACCCACTCACAACTTCTAAAATTTCTTGTGTTTGTTAAATTTACTTAAGATATAAGTAAGAATTTATTCGTAATTGTTTGGCATGTTTAATTCATCATCTCAGTTAATTTGCATTTATTTAATTTAACTATTAATTAATTTTAATTATTGCATATAAATTGACAGTTAGAATTCATTTATTTGTATATAACTGCTAATTCAACAGTTATATAATTTATACATTTGCATATAAACTGCTAGTTTAACAGTTATTAAATTTATTATCGAATATAAACTGTTAATTAATACCTGTTATTTATTACCTGTATAATTTATATGCCCTATATCGATGATTGTTTAAATTGGATGATGATTGCAAATAATGGTTTATGATAGATAATTGGATGAATGGATGCTATATTTATATTGTATAAACTGCAAGTCATCATGCATTTTCATTTCATTCGAGATTGCGTTTTGAAATGATATACAACCGCATTTTATTTTAAATTGCGGATTGAAATGATAACATCCGTATCACTTGACCATAGGGTAGAAAATTTTATACAGGCACCGCGGTATATATATAAAATTATTTTTTTGAAATGTTTTTCTATGGTTTTTGCAAAGCTATATATATATGGTTTATGGGTTTTTGATTTGGTTATTAATAAAGGTTATTTATATATAGTAATTTCCGGTTTTAAGCTTTGTATAAATTGTTTTGAAGTATAAAATAAAGTTTGATTTTTAAGATCAAATACGATTAAGCATTTATTTAAAATTTAAGTTCTGGAGTTTTATTGACTTAAATGAGAATAAGGTCGGAAGATGAATATTAAGTAAAATTTGGAATTAAATAAAAAGGTTATTAATTTTTAAAGGGTATGATTTTTATAACTTGATTTTTGTGTAGAGTGATTTAAATGAATATATCAAGTTTAATAAATTGAAAGATTATCCAGTTATGTGAAGTTAAAGGTTTTACTTAAATTATATTGAATTCATTAAGTAAACATTTCAAGTCTAAATAAGAAGTAATTGAATTTGATACATATGGATTTGTCAAATGAGTTGTTTTTTGAAATGGTGAAATATTTAAAGCCTTGAAATATAAGACTTGAAATGGTATTTGGAAGTGTAAATCGATATTTGAAATTGATTTGTGAAATCTAAAGAAGCTATTTTGTTTTATAAAAGTAGTTTAATATTTAACCATTTAAGAGATGGAAATTTGTTTCAAAGCTATGTTTTTCATGGTAGTATAATTTGGAAATATTATGTTCAAGAGTTTGATTTCTAAATATTTTACTTTGGAAACCCTATGATTTTGGAAGGAATATATATTGGAAAATAAATGATAACGTATTGATTTGGGGTTTTAAAAATATAAATGATATCGTATTTATATGGGTTTAAAATGGATATTTTATTTATGGTTTTAAAGTATAAACTATTTTGAAAAGACCGCGGTGTTATAATAACGATTGGTTGTTGAAGAGACCGGGATCGGAAGTTGTCATACTCTCTGCCAACTCCGAAAACCACTTTAACAACCGTGTACGCGGTGGAGATTCCAGAATGAAGTAGGTTGGTGGCGACGTTTCCTTTAAAGGTAAATACGAGGACCCAACTCCCGTGAGCTGGCATAAGGTGGCTAAAACAGGAGCGATCGACGGGTTAATGAGGTAGCACCTCTGATCGGACACTTCCCTTCGATACTATACTCAGACTTTGTATTTTCGGTGGCCACCTTCACTTTTGATTTCTTTGATGTGGGGAGTTTGTCCGAGGTGGGCGACAGCTGCGCGCTGCGCGTTTCCATCGGCCCGGAAGCGTAATTGGTTTATCTACCCTGGCATTGCCTAGTTGTGCCGTGTCACCTACCCTAGCGCGCCTTATACGATTTTGTTTTGTACCATACCTATGGAGTGCCCTCTGACGACGCCCATTACGGGGGAGATTACGGTACTGTATAGACTATGGGAATATATAAATGTGTTAAGGTGGAAAATGTAAAGCCTTAACGCTATTTAAAAGTAAGTTTATTTTACAATTAGACACTATTATAATAGCGCAATATACTACATAGTAAATAGTTTAAAGGATCCTTAGGAGACGTAAATCCCGAGCATCTCTTGAGTTACTGTACTCATATTTATTTCTGTTAATTTAACTCACATAAGATCCTTTAGTTCTGACTCGAGTGTTTTGTCTTTTCAAATTCGCTCGGGTCAGTCCGAGCGTTTCAGGATCGAAGACTTTAGCTCTAGAGGACGAAGACGGAGATTTCTATTATTAATATTAATTATATTCCACTACACTCATATTATTCCGCTGCTTTGTCGTATGGTATGTGTACTCTGATATGTATTGTATAAATAAAATCAAAGGTTTTGTAAAACAGCTTCATGAACTGTATATTTGATTATTATATTTTATCCTTCCGCTGTGAGATTCTGTTTAGTTTTTTTTCTTTCTCTGTTTTTCTTATTTATCCCATAACAATCCGCCCTTCCGTATGGTTTGAATTGGTACGTGGGTCCGTTTAAATCGTGCGAAAAGGCGGGACGTTACATTGAAAGTCCCCCTTTCAAAAGCAATGGGTTTATACTTAAAGCATCATTTGGGTCAAAGTGAATATAGGCAAAAGCAACTCTCTTTTGAAACCATCCTTTATTATATAAAAATGTTGGGGAAAACTTGATGGCATCGGCACCATCACTTTCGAAAGCATTTAACATTTGGGTAAAAATATTAGAAGGTTGGCGTTAAAACCCCTTTCGAAACCATCACCTTTGAAACCCCTAACCCCTTTCGAAAGCTATACGAAGTGGCTTTAACTTATAAAACAAAATCCCCTTTCAATAGCATTGATATCTTCAACATCACTGAAAGGTTAAAGAATGTAGCAGGGTATCGACCAGGTCGAAACCCCTTCTTTTAAAACATTCTTTCATAAATAAAGAAACCCAGTTGTAAGCAATTATAATTTAATGGCACACCTTTCGAAACCCTTTTTAAATCCTCTTTCGAAACCAAATGCTTCAATTCTGTCTAAGGCTAAATCAAAACAAAGGCAGACGCTTTTCTTTTAAAAGCAAACCAAGGTTTCGACTCCCCCGAAAGCTAGGCTATCGACACTTAACCTTTTGCCTATCTCCAATCCACTACGAACCATCATGGCGATACCTTGTGTATTGGTTTCAGCATAGTTGGTTTCGACAAAGATGAAGGCAGAAGCTTTTGTGTCGAAAGGTTCTCTCCAAAGTAGGTGGAACCAATTTTCTGATGTAAACCTGGTTTAGTCCTTATTAAATTAAACTTTCTCTAATTGACCTACCACGTGTCAACGACAGATTGGTTGCCTTAACTTTTTCAAATTCTTTTCTAAAAATAACTGTCGCTAATCATATTTAAACCATGGTTAAGTTAATCAATTAAGCCCTTCCGTTAGACAAAACCAATTTTGCAAAGAAGTCCCTGTCTAAAACAGTTTATTTTTCATAGCAAATTACTTTGGAAAAATCCCCAAAAATTTTAGAAATTCATTTTAGTCAAGTTATCTAACATATCAAAATTCTAGACCCAAATTCTCAATATATTTTTCAAAATAGATTTATAAACCTAAATAACCATATTTTCCTTTGAAAATTCATAATAATCTTTTCGTAGCTTGGAAAATTCTCAAAATTGAAACCCAACTCCAAAATCATGTTTCTCATAACACAAAATTTTCCCATGGCATTTAAATATCATTAAACCTCATTTTTTCATTAAAACCGTGTAAAACTCTTTTAAACAATCATGTTTAAACTATATAAATCATAAATCAAGTATATCATCATCCAATATATCGTAAAAATGAATTTACCCTCAACTCCGAAAATATATGATCCAAAACAAAATAAAGATAAAATTATTATTCACCTTGATTTACAAGGAGATTGGATTGAGAATGATTTCCCCTAAGCTTGATTCTCTAGCTTTTACTTTGAGTTCTTCTTGTTAATGGCCGTCCTCTCTCTTGCGTTTTAATTTTTAAAATAACGTGAATGGGAAGAAAAATGGAGGAAAGAAAATATATAAGGGTGGGAGTTTTGGATGACAATTTCCTAATATACCCTTATGTGATTTAATTAACCAAAAACTCATTCCAAAGCCCATTAATTAGTTTATTAGGCACGGCTTTAACTAATAAATTCATGTCTCAATCCCATTATCACTTAACATTTATATTATTCTATTTAATTTATCTAATTAAATCTCCTGAATAATGTTATCAAAAATTAGGGGTATTACATCCCTAATCCGTAGTAAAACTACTTTTCTACTAGTCTGCCTTGAACATGAAAATTTGATTATAGCCGGAATAGATATCCATGAAAGATAAAAGTTTGTGCCACTGGTTGCATCAACCAAATAATCTATTCTCGAAAGGGGGTGTTTAGATCGGTATAGTTAACACACGTTCTCTAATTACCATTGGATTTCATGACCAGCACTGGGTTAGCCAAACACTTCGGATAAAGTACCTCTTTGATGAACCCATTCATATGCAATTTTATGACTTTCCTCTTTTAATGCATTGGACTGGACTTTATCGAATTGCCTCTTTTTCTGTCGAACAGTTGTTATATTTGAATTTATATTCAAGGCGTGACACATGACAGTTGGATCTATCCCAACCATATCTTAATAGGTCCATGCGAATACATATTTGCCAGACTGAAGAAACTGAATTAGTTCTACTTTAAGTTTCTCTCTGACTCCTTTCCAACTTTAACTCTATTTGCTGGATTAATTGGATCTAAGCATATTTTTTCAAGACCCTCTGTGGTTTCATTTGTTCTTGCTCGCTTCTATAATCCAACTTAGTGGTTATTTATTCACTTTCTATTTCGTTCTCCACTAGGTTTATTTCCTTTCTTTTACTTTTCTACCAAAGAAATCAAATTTTCTCAATATATGCTTAGTTCTCTCAATAGGCTTCATCTTTGCTTTAGATGATTGGTTTGAAAAACCATCATCTAAAGGCTTGCAAATATCATTTCCAATTAACTCATTTTTTATCAAGTCACAATAAGAAATATTGTCCCATTTATATTGCTCTAAATTGGCAAAATATACTTCACGAGAGCTAAATTGTTCTCCAACCATTTATGGTTAAGAACTTCAGCATTAAGTATTTTGGCAAAATAAAAGTATTAAATTCATCCAGAGCTAGTCTCCTAAAGAAAGCATTATAATAAGATAGTTGATCCATGATGACAAAGAGAGCCTCGAATGTTCTAGAGTTTGGCGGAATTCCCATTTGCACCAAAAGCCTTATTTGCACAATAAGTGTTGATCCTTTGTTGTTGAACCCAAAAATGGCTTCAAAGCTTGGCTCTAGTTTCTCCTTTGGATTTCCCTTTTAATCAAAAGCATGTTCAAAGATCACATTGACCGCACTTCCCATATCTACCAAGATTTTAGAAACCACAAATAAACCAATTTGAGCAGTAATCATGAGGGGATCATTGTGTGGATGACGAACTCCTTCTCTTAGCTCTTGTGGAGTAATGGCTAGGCTATGCATCTGAATTTGGAACATAGGGTACTTAAGCGGTGGTTCTTCATGAACAGAGAAAATTCCCTCTTTTGGTTCTTCAACATAGTAGCCCTTGCTCCTTTACAACTTCTAACTAGATATGGTCCTCCATCGATCAGATTGATTCTATAGAGAGGCGGTACATAATCCGGTTGATCATCACTTTCCACCAAGTTGGTAGTATTGTTTTGGAATCTTTGGTGGGGATCTTTAGAACTAATCACTTTTTGGTTATCTTCAACAAAATCCTTTAAGCATCAGAGTGAATCATACATTGAATTATACCTGCCAAAATACGACATTCATCAATTTTATGCCCATTCGACTTATGATAGATGCAATAGTCTTCCTCTCTTATTGGTTCAGGATTGGTCCTAGCTTTATGTGAGACTGGAAATTCATCATTTTCGTTTGCTATAGCATATATGTAAGATAGTGGGTAATTCAGGGCAATGTGATTAATGTCAAGACTTCCTCCCATCTTAGTTTTTTATGGTTATGGCTATAGCTTGTTTTTAGAACTCCTTTTTGGCTCGAGCTTTCTTTTTAGCATGAAATATTTCATCCATATGAATGAATTTATTAGCCTGAAAGTGGAAGTCTATAAATCCCTACATCCATGTATATAGAGCTCCTTCCAGAATGGAGTTTGCTCAATAAATCTACCAACTTATCCATATCGACCATCCCTTTCACCTTCAGTGCCTCTGTATTGAATCTCCTCAAATAATCGCTCAATAACTCTCCCGATCTTTGCTTAATATTAGCCAGTATAGTGTAATCGATAGCAGGGTTTTTACAAATTCAGAATGCATAGAGAATTCATAAGAGAATTGATCTCACAAATAAATGGTTTTCTCATGGTATTGCATGTACCACTTGGTTGTTGCACCTTAGAAAGTAGTACGGAAAAGCTAGCAATGCACATCCCAAAAGCATTGTATAGATTCATTTGACTCTCAAAGGCCATCAAGTGATCATCTATGTTAGTGGTTCCATTGTATGTTAGGGTGGAATTTTGACATAGGACGAGATCCTAGTGGATATGATCTCCTCTGTGAAGTGAGCTTCTCGATAGTTATAGTTGGCCTGTCATTGAGAGTACCTTTTCCTTTAAGATTGAGCATATTCTTTACCACGTCTCTTAGATAGGCTTCGTCACTGTGATAATTGCTTCTAACAGGGTTATATCCGTTGAAAGTTGGACTTCTAGATTGCTCCTTGGACTTTTCCTCCAATCTCTCTTGGTAATCTGCCTTAACTTTAACATCCGCCAAAGATCCTATGAAAAACTCGATTGCTTCAACTTGTTGGTGATTTTCCATCTCCTATGGTATCATAACGAGCTTGCTTCTGCTTTTATTTCTGAGCAAATAGAAACTAAGCCCCTTCTCAGATTCTACTTCATCACCTCCCGTGAGGTTGAAGGATTTTTGAGTAAGGATTCCTTCCAAAAGTTTTTCATCATTGACATCTATTGCTTTAGATTTTTAATCTTAGCTCGATGTTGGTTGGTTGGTTGTGTTGGCTCTGATGGTTATCCGACTTCTACATTGTCCATGTTGAAATTGGGAGCAACATTTTCTTCTAGTGTTGTTCGTTGTGCGACTTCCTTGTTTGGAACATTAGTTCGCATTGATTTCACCACTTTCCCGGGACAAAAATTTATTCAATTAGTTTGAAGGAAAAGTTAAATAAGACCGGAGGTGCAAGCCCTCCTTCTACCTCCAAAATGTTAAATCAAAAATTGATATAACACCCATGACGCCTTGAATGATAAATGAATCCTTGATTCGTGTACATAGAACTACATGATTAAGGATGGCTCTGTTGGAATTGATTGAATCAAGAACAAACATATCATTCTTGGCTAAGTACAAGAGGATATCATTAGAAGATAAGCTATAACTCCATGGGTTTTAGATATTGCACTTTTGACGACTCATATGTCATCATATGATATTCGAAATCCCTTAAGTTCACTTGAAACAAAATATCCAATAGCTCTTAAGATCATTTGGAATAAGATATTTGGGAATCCATAAGGTCATTAGGAATATGATACTCCAAATCCCATGTCATATGTCTAAAAGAAAAAAAGGTAAGTGATAAGTATGTGAAATAGCCCATTAAGCATGTTGATGAACTAATTTAATAGTGCTTATGTTCGAAGTCCAAGGTCCATATGTAATAGGCAAGATATGAGATTTGTATACAAACACAATTTAGACCAAAGATCATGTGAAACCATGTAAAATAGAATCGCGATTGCTTTGGGTCTAAAGAGCTTTATTTTTTGCATATTCATGTCCAACAATGTTTAAAGTGCTTAATCGAGGTAACATGTATGTCCAAGTCCTTGTTTATATAAGTTGAGCATTATCACAATCAGATTAGAATTATGCCAATTCGATTTAGGGTTACAAAAGTTTAATTTCGAGAGTCGAGTAAAGAATAATCCGCCTTTTCCTTCTCACTCCTAGGGTCATATTTATAGGGTTAGAAGGGTTAAACACAGTTGCTCAATGTTGTTTTCAACGTCTATTCTTCGGCATGAATCACCTTTGACGTCGTCAATGGCGCCAGTTTCCATATGTTACTCTCGATGATCTTCGAAAGGCTTCAACAATAGGAGACGACACTAATACGAATCAATGTTGATGTGGGTGGCATTATTTGGTATTGTATACATTTGATTGCTTTTGTATGAACATTGATGATAGTCGTAATCAACATCGTATTAAAGATCCAAGGTGATATTTCCAAAGTGCAGTATTGATATAATGCAACATTAAAGTGACACAGTATTCATGATGAACGACATAACTCACTAGCGACGTTGATTCTTGATATTGATAAGAGGTGACACTGATTGGAGTCGACATTGATCAACTGCAACATCAATCCTGACCTTGTTGGTATGTGACATTGCTTGAGTCGTAGCACTGATGAGTAACAACGCTGAATAAAGGTGACATTGAGAAAGCATGGCACTCATAAATTATATAATTTTGATGATGGGTGGTATGAAATCTATACGGCATCGACTAAGTGCAGTGTTCTCCTTCATCTTATTGATGAAACACAACATAGATAGTATACAACAGCGAAGCGGTGTGGTATCATTTGAGCCTGATATTAGAGGAAGCATCATTGCATGAGACATGATATTGAAGGAAGGCGGCATGAAAGAGTGGTGGTATGGATGGGAGACGACATTATATGATATGCGGCATGGTTGAGTAGTGACGTTGCATGAGATGCGGCCCAGATTATACCAACAAATTGCGCCATTGTTTAGCAATATGAGAGATTCGTCATTTATTATCTAATTCTATGAATGGTCTACAACGTTGTATATAGCCTTTTATTGATGAAAGGTGGCACTCTAGGCTTTCGACACTGATTCTAGCGGCATTGGTTCCTTTGTGATGCCGCCACTTATAGCATTTCCTTCAACATTGAAACTTTATGGATAACAGAAGGCTATGGGCTGCTGGCGATGATAGCTACTGATTCGCCTCACCTAACGGGCCAATTGACTCCAATGGAAACTCAAGTTAATGGTGGTGAAGGTTACTTATTCATTTTCACTGATGAAAACAAGCCTACAAAGGGGATGACTAGAACAAGGATGACTGCAAATGGTGATGAAATTTTATTTCCAAGGAGGAAGATTCTATAATGAAATTAGGATCGGGGAACTGAAATTTTGGGGAAGTTCTTTTTTACTAGGAGTATGTAAAAATGGAGGGAAAGGAAGGAAATTTAATACATAGCATGTGCACAACGTTAGGTTTTACTAATTTAAGGCCTAATCGCTAATTTTGACGGCAACCATTCAAAGATTCCATTAGCTTATGCTAGTAAAGCAAACTTTTCTTGTAATGGATGGCCTCTTCTAAATCACCATTTAAAAATACCATCCTTATATCCATTTTTCATATTTCATAGTTATATAATGCAGTAATAGTCAGCATTATCCGAATGGACTTAAGTATAGTTAAGGGAGAAAAGGTCGAATTATAACCAACACTTCAATTTGACGAAATCCTTTCATAATTTGCATAGTTTTATAAGTCTCTACTCGTCCATCTACATTTAGCTTTTTCTTAAAAATCCATTTGCATCCGATGGATTTTATTCCTTAGGTATGTTAGACAAAGTTCATACTTTGTTTTCATACATGAAATCTATTTCAAGTTTTAGTGCTCCAAGTCACAGAGTAGAGTCTTTACTCTGCAGTGCTTTTTGGAATGATAGATGTGCGTCGTTCTCTAAGACATGATCCTTTTTTGCCATCTACGAGAAAACCATGGCATCTCTCTAGTGCGTAAGGTTCCCTACTAGACTTCCAATAGGTTGCATGTTTTCATATATGGGTGAACTTTGGTTCTCTTGCTGGTTCAACCTTCATGTTAGTGTCTCGGATCTTATCAAAGTTTACAGCTTTGCTATTAATTTCTTTTGATAAAAATTCCTTTTCTTAAAAGATAGCATGTGTAGAAATAATAACTTTTTTCCCTCTATGTTGTAGAAAATATTGCTATAGAAATTTTGGGATATCCTATAACCTTATATAAGGATGATCCTGCCTTAAGCTTATTGGGACTGACGTTCTTAACGTAGGTTGGAAAATCCCATACCTTCAAATAACTGAAGTGGATTTCTTCCCATATCATATCTCATATGGCATCTTAGGCACAGGTTTAGTGGGTAATAAATTCAATATATGCACTGTAGTTTTCAGTGCATATCCCCAATAGGACAAAGGTAACTCGGTCTTACTCATCATGGAAACCATATCTGATAAGGTCATTTTCCTTTGCTATGAAACATCATTGCGTTGTGGAGTATATAGTGGAGTAACCTGAGAGATGATCCTATTATCGTTTAAGTACCATTGGAGTTCTTGTCCAATATACTCACATAGGATTGAAGTGATTTTAATCCTTCGGTTAATCTGATTTTCAATCTCATTCTTATATTCATCAGATTTCTCACAAACATTGAATTTGTTCTTCGTAAGATACACGTATCCTGGTCTTGAGAAATCATCAGTAAGTATTACAAAATAAGAATAATTACCTTTAGTAATATAGGGATTAGGCTACATACATACGAGATCCAAGAATTCATCAACTCTTTTATTGCTCCCACTGAAGGGGTGTTTGGTCATCTTACATTTGGGACACGACTAACACGTATCAGATGATTCAGAACCAGGTTGCGGTAAAAAACTTTTGGTTTTCAATTTGTGTAGTCATTTCACAATTATATGACCAAGGCTAAAATGCCAAAGATAATTTTTATTTATATTGTTATTTAAAGAACTACCCATAGAACAGACATATTTGTATTGATCGCATGATGTCATTATCTAAAATACCATCACAACCTTTATTACCATTTAAAATAATGTTCATACATTACCAGCACAATGAAAAATATATCCAGTCTCAAACAATCTAAACACAAAGATAATTCCACAAATAAAGTCTTTTACATAATGGCAATTATTTAATATCAGAACAAATCTACTTGGCAAGCTCAAATGAAAATCTCCAACAGTCATTGCATCTACAATAGATACATTAGCAAATTGAAGGCCCGTTTCTCCTTTTGCAATGCAATATCAGTTTCTAAGCCCTTATAACAAATTACATATGTGAGTTCTAGATCCAGTGTCTAAAACCTAAGATAATTTATTGATTGCAAAATAATTTTGAATAATAAAAATACCCGATGGAGCAGCAAAACCATTATGTTTTTTCTCTTTAACAATCTTCAAGTACTCTGAACAATTTCGTATCCAATACACTTCTTGAGATAGTGATGACATTCATACTTGTCAACAGCAACAGTCTTCTTATTTTTCTTATCAACCCTTTTCAGCTTCTTCGAACCTTTAGAAAATGATGCACTTCCCTTAACAGCAAGTACATGTCGTTAATCCCTGGATAAAAACTCGACTAACCTTAACATATTGAGGAACTCGATGAGGCTTATGTTCAACCGGTTCGTTTCATAGTTTAATATGAACGGCTCATACTGGAGAGTAAGAGACCCAAGCATCAAGTCTACTTGCATCTCGTTGCTTATTGTTATGTCCAACTATGCAAGTCTATCAATATAGCCTGTTATCATTAGAGCGTAGTTGTCCACTTTCTATCCCTTGATCATTTTGGTACTGCATAGTTTCTTTATAAGTTCATACCTCGCTGAATGGGACGTTCACCAAATAGAGCTTTGTGACTATCAAAAATCTCATGGACATAGATGTTTTCATACCGCCTCTGCAATGCCTTATCCAACATAAACAATATGAAAGCCTGGGTGATTTCTAGGTCTAAATATTATTTATCATAAGCAATCTCAGTTCGAGGTCTTCATCATCGGTGCTTTGTCCTTTTAGAGGTGCAATTATCAACAACCAAAGATATTCATAGTTAATGCTATCTTTATCGCTCTTAGCTAGTCAACATAGTAAGGTTCGGCGAGTTTGTCGTTTTTGAAAATAGCTTGGCTGTAGAAATTTTTCTAGCTAGTTTAACTTAGTAGATTAGGACAATTTCATATTAGATGTTTTTATAATATTAGTACGGTTAAACTTTATGTTTCATTTTACTAATAAGCTTCCCCTAGTCTTTTATGTTTCTCCAAACCCTAAGACGAAACATAGAAGTCTTTTGATTTCAGTAGTGGATGTTAGAACTTTATATACCTTGGAATTCTGACTTTGAGGCTCAACAAATCATACTCATGCATATGATGCATAACTCCTTATCGGTTGTATCATATAAAACTCATAACCCATGGCTTTACCTTAAGTAAAGCTCAACAAATAACGAGAGATTATTCACTCGTACCTACCATTTCATGAAAGCCTAAGTATTATGCACATACCGTGAGGAAAGCTCAACAAATTTGTGTAGTTATCTTACCTCGTATATTTTAAATAGTATTATACATAACATCCTTGGTTTGGGGAAAGCTTAATAACCAAGGAGCATGCTAATAATCTATTAATATATAAATAGTAGATGACAACTTTATATTAAAAATTCACGATCTTTAATATATTTTATTGAGTGATGCTGACTTATAGAGTAATGTATTTCTTCTGAAATACCCTCGTGGTTTAAATGTCAGACACATCAGAAATTATGGTACACGTACTGTACATATGTATTAACGCCTTAAGTCAATTTAATTTTTCTTAATGTTCCACCTTTAATTTATACATTCACATTATGTAAGTATTTATTATATAACTTTTATAATTTTATTTACTTATATAATATACTTATGTATAATATTATATTAATTAAATCTTATTTAATAATTTGATTAATTAACATTTTAATTGATTTTATATTAATCAATTGAATATTTTATATTGAATATTTATACAATAACATTCATAGTATACACATATATATATATTTATATATGTATGTATGTATTTTATTATTTATTAATTAACCTTTAATTAATATATAAAGGTAAACTATTATAATTATTTATTGATTTCGAAATTTTGCATATATACATATATACTTACATCATCTTAAATAGTTCAAGATAATGTAACATATATCATTATATTATATTATATTATATATATTAATTAACTATTTAATTTTATTAATTTATTAATCTAATTAATATCATAAAATTTTCGAAATGTATATATTCATTATATTTCAAAACACCATTGAAAATTATATTATAACATTTATAATATATTTCTTACGTTAAATTTAACTTTTAGATTTCAAATTTTATTTTAATTTCAAATAGTTTTAAAAATTAGCCCAAGGCAAATTGGATCTTTTATATTAGAGGCAATCTTTCAGCTTACTCAACCTTTCGGACCAGGCCATAGCTGGGTAGGGTAGGGTACCACCCAAATCCAACCTAAACACTACTTTTCTAGACACCATACTAGATGGATAAACTTAATTAGTTAACCTTAACATGACTAATTTAGACCGCATGAGCTGTTGGGCTCTAATACCACTGTTGGATCTAGGTCAGAAAGTAGTAGGGTAAATGAGTAAATTTCAAAAATTTATTCAATTTTGGATCATATTGGGCTTACGAAGTTTAAATTTATTTAGATATGATCAAAATTTATTTTAAAGAAAATCAATATTTATTTAAGTTGTAAATAAAAATTTATTTTTTATTATTATATTTATATTATATATGTGTATCATATACACATGCATGTGTACGCACTTGTACAACATAAATAATGTACATAGTTTAACATGCCCATATATAAATGCTAGAACTTACACCGCAAAAGACATATTAGCCCCTCTTTATGCATATGTGATGTCTAATAAAAAAAATTAACATATAAATGTTTATACATATGTATGTATACACAATTAACATCATAATATAGAGTAATTGTAAATATTTATGTAAATAACTTGACTTTAGATTCAGAATTAAAATTCCAATTTTAAATTTTAGATCGAGATTTGTATAATAAAATATTTAGAGATTTGAAATTCAAATCATTATATTGATTTATACACACACACATTGTATATTTAGAAAATAATTATTTCTTAAATTATATATATATATATATATCCTTATATGTATATGTATATGTATATTAAATTAATCTTTTGAATATCGATATACACTTACACACATAACAACTATATATATATATATGTTCATATTTATTGTAAATATATATATATAAACATATATTCAGTAAATAATAGTAATCAAATTAATTTTTTAAAGGTATATTGTCTTTAAAAAATATTTTTTTTTTAAATTAAAGATTTATGTATGAAAATCTTACTAAAAATTTAATTTTTTTTTGAAACCTATTCCAAGATATATGCATAATTTTAATTAAATAGTATAAGTATATTTATAATATATACGTGTGTGTGTGTATTTACTTTATATGAAATTAGGTATAATATTAAAAAAAATTCTTTTTAAATTTTTTTTGAAAACTATATCGTATGCATGTATCGACAAAATATAAATATATATTTTATATAATTATGTTATTATTTTAAAATATACTTTGCCTTAAATTAATATTTATACTCGAATTCTCTTTTAATACCATAGCCTTGAGCTATATGTTGATACACACATGCACGCGCGCGCGCGCATACGTGCGCACATGTTTATATGAATTTTTGTTAAAATACATACATACATATACATATACATACATATATATGTATGTATGTATATATATATATATTCATCTACTGTAGACAGCACATGTATACGTGGATTCGCGATAATCCATATACTATCTAAAGTAGAGAAATGGCCTAATGAACAATTATATACATAAGGTATCAGATAAGTATTGGTCAAATACCGATATGAGATAATTTTAAATATCACAATAATATCCAGTAATATCGGTAATATATTGTGCATGCCTATAAGAAATTATAAATGATATTACACTATGTTATAATAATGGTATAATATGTTAAACTTTTAAATATTTGGATCTATATTGCCAAATTGCTATTATAAATTACAATATATCTACCGGGATATTCTGTTAAATCAAGTCATCAAATAGGCTTATAAAAGCTAAGATTTTTTTAATGTGTGTATCTTGCGTATCTTTTATTTCTTTTCATTTTATATTATATTCTTTGTTTATTAATCCATCTAATCATCTTTATTATTTTTCAAATTACATGTTATAGTTTCTTCATTTACATTTTCACTTAAACTATTGAATAAGCAATTTTGATTTCACATTGATTACTAATTCTAGCCATTTCTTTGTCTCAGCAAATATATTATTTACTACTGTTCAATTCTTAGTTCTCGGTGCATGGTAGTAACAAAAATAAAAGAATGAATCTTCACAGGATAACTCACTGATTAAAAATAACAAAAAAAATTAACCACTAAAAAGAGAAATAGCTCTTAAATGATCTTGTATTTAGCGATAAATGTTCACATAAACAAGAAAATATATGAAATAATAAAATAAGTAAAGTTTTCTCTATCGAAAAACTAATGCAGAGACGTAAATATTATGATTAATATTTAAAAAAATAGCATTTGAATTTCAAATATGGTCTCTCTATTATCATTCACTATATAATAAAATCTAACTTTAAGAACGTGAAGATATTTGTTTGCATTTGATTCTCACCAGTACTTAATACTAGTTGATATTCATGAAAAATATCAGGTAATATACATTAAATATCAAAGTGATATATCAACAAATATCGGACGATATATCAGCGATGATATTATAAACGATATTTTGAAAAAGATATCATCTAAGAAGTGATACGAGATATATCGACAATATAGTAGTGATATTATTCGATATTAACTACTTAGACACACACACACACACAAATAATAGATTTACCTTCACCAAAGCCTAGTTGTGACAAGTTGAAATGTTGAATCAAAGAATTCCTTGAATCAGTATCCAAACTTCCAAAATGAGCTACTATACTGAAAGCAGCAACCACCGATCTACTATTTGTATTTAATTTGTGTTTTATTTGCTTGAAACTATGGACGATAATGGAGGGGAAGGCTAGCCAAAAATATAATAGTGGAGGCTAAAAATTAGAAATGAAAAAGGGGGTTTGAGGTGTTTAAATAATGGAGATATAATGGAGCAAAAAGTGGATCTTGATCCATATTTTCCTCTTACTATTTCACACATTTGAATCAATATTCAACCCCAATTATCCCCCATACCGACCATACATGCCCATATCCGGGCCTTCAAATTTCTTTAAGTCCGATAGAATAGATATGCAATTAATCTAATTTAAATGCACTCATATATCGATATATGTATACATAACTTTTATATACACATTATTTAAATACTGATCACACGAGACAAATAATTTTTTTATAATTAATAGTTCATAAATATTAATTAATTTAATTATTCTGATTAACTAATAACGATTATAATTAATTAAATCAGGTGGTGGTAGAAGTATTAAACATCTCGGCTGTGTGACCCTTAGGTGTAAATTCGGTTAGCGATTAATATCGAATAATTCAGATATTAGCGTTCACATGCCACCTTAGTTGGCGATATGGCATTATGGGCAAATTTACTGCTTATATAGCTTTTGTAAAATCCAATTTGCTTATTTAAACATTACCCAATAGTGATAATTATTTACACCAATTCTCTTTCTAAAAACTATAACATATTAGGACTTATGGAATTTGGCAATGGTCAAATTCCAATATCGTCCATATTCAATTTTGTAGTCCAAACACAAAGTCTTTTGTTCAAAAATAACAATTATTATTAATCAAACCACCTTGGCCAAAGATTTTGATTTTGAGTCGACTTTAGTTGATTGTGATACTAATCTCATATAACTAAAAAGACGAATCCTCTATTGAATAGTGTTCCACTTCCAATACTTCCACTCGACAAACGATAGTCGTTTGAAGGACGCTGTGTCATGATTTAACTATAATCAAAGCAGAGTTTCTAAATTGAAGCTTAATAGTATTCTCAAGTTAGGAGACTTGTGTAATATTGTCACATCGATATTTTCTGTTTAACATCAGTTATATTAACCAACATAAAACTATTGAATGAGTCATTCCGTAATTATCCAATAACTATCAGTATGTAACCTCTTAGTGCCCCGATAGTCATGAGTAATACACTGCCCAACCTTTGGAGAGCGTTTTGCACTCTAATTTTATGTAGTTAAAGCGCTTAGCGGTTCCATAATGGTAGATTTGCAAAAAGTTATAGCCGGGATATAGCGGGAAATAACGGAAGTGTAAAAAGCTTCATTAGATATAAAACCAAATATTTGAAGTTCATTTATTCTTACTCTCACATTATTTGCGTAGGGAAAAAAATATTGTTTAATTTTATATAATAAAATTGAAGAATATCTTGATTTATGCAGTCCTTATTTGGTACTGCAATAGATTTCTAACTTATATTGAGCATTTACGTCTTAAAATTATGTCTTTACCATACTTCAGTTGATTTGATTTGAAAGAGAACAAACACCTTTTTATATTAATATTGCTAAAGCGGGTGCTAAAAAGCTTTGATTTAGCGGGTGTATCGGAAAATAACGAGGTTTAAAATGAATCTACTGTTTAATAGCGCTATATTGAAAAAGCGTAGTGGGTGAATAGCGTTATGCGCTATAGCGGAGATTTTGTGGGTTTTAGCGGGGCTTTAACTGCACAATCTAGTCTAAGCGAATGCATCAACATTCAATCTTGATACATCTTGACTAAAATACTCATGATTACAACAATTGTAATTATTATCACAAGCACACCATTTATGGATTTTCTTTTTAACATATATAAATTGAACAATTAATTAATTATAACACATTACAACTAATATAGATAAAAAAGGAAACACCTTTTATTTCGAATGAGATTTTATCACAGAATTAATAGTAAATAATAAATTATAGAACTACCATAAGCGTGCATACCCTTAACTCTAACAGTCTCAACGGTAATGAAATCTCATTCTAAATTTGTATTGATTTGGTGGGCGGTTACATGATTTGGTGGAGTGGTTTTTAGAATGGTGATCTTTTTTTATTCAACGGTCTTTTATTAAATAATGGTATTTAGGAAAAATTAACAGTATAATGGGTAAACTCAGCAAAAACACGAGTTTATTGATTTTTCTGTTTGTGGGGCTACTTATCAAGTTTAATTAGCCCTGTTAGATAATGCGTGACACTATTGACAATCAGAAAAATGCTTCTGGCTACCATTAAATTTTTATTACCTATCAATTTTTTTAATATGCTTATGGCCGTTAAATCTATTTTTTCATTCAGCCTCAACAAATTGTAGCCTCTTCATCTCTCTTGTGAAAACTCACGTATGCTGACTCAAAATATTAGCAGAAAACAAAATTTTCAAACCCTAAAGTCATAATTTTTTTTTATATCTTTTTGTCTAATAGACAAACCTAAGTGGAGATTTAGTGAATGTTCTCGATGAACATATAGAGTTTGATTTACTTTTTGTTTTTTAAAGTTCATTTTTCTTCTACATACCAATATTAGATTTGTTGTTTATGGTTTATTGACTGTTATTTTAGAAGGAGTTTAATGATTACACGACTAACATAAATATGAAGAATATAAAGTTTGATGATGTTGTGATTGAAAATCTTGTAATGTTTTATCATACAATGTTTAATCATATTTTTTTTCCTTATATTTTTTTCATGTTTTGGTTGCCAGATGAAAAATAACAATCATATTAAAATTGAAAATGCACTTGTTATTTCGAATCCATGTGTTTAATTGTGAAAATATAGAAGAAAATGATAGATCAAATGCTTCAAAAGACATACAAGTTGATATAATAGACTATTTTAACTGATGAAGCAAGTATTTATTTAAAATTTTATTATCTTAAATAGGGCTGGAAAATACTTAATTTTTGATTTTTTATCTATTTTATGTGACTTTTATTGTGTGTTGAAAAGCGTTGAATCTGACCAGGGAAACAAGAGGACGACAAATTATATTTACACATCAAAAACCACTTAACATACACAACTATTTTATCTTAATATCCATAAAATCAAAACGCTAAGATTAATAATATGATCAAATTTGTACATTTCTACTACTAATAAAGAAAATTCGTTGAACTAATTTACTCGGTGTCCTTTTGAAATTCCGAAAATGCCCATGCTTTCCGTTTACAATAATATAAATAGGCCGTGTGCGAAGCACGAGCCGATTTTAGTTTTTTATAATGAAAGTAATGAATTTTTATTGTGAAACCTGAAATATCAATGAAGACAACTTTTACACCTCAATTCTCTAATTTTAAAATATCTATCTATTTTCTTCCAACTTTAGGATTGGTTCTATTGAAATCAAAATTTCTTTTTAAAAAATTTAAGAAATTACAATGTGGGTGCAATTAAAGTTTACTACATTGAATTTTAAATCAGTTTAGTGATAGGAATTGATTGTTATGTGTAACAAGTTTTGAATTATAAAGAGGGAAGATGATGAAGAAGAGAACAAAGATAATTCGTCAAAAGTATGATCTACGTAAAGTAAATTATAATGTATATCGATTTATTATATCTTTTGTGTATGATAAAGTGTACGTAAAGCGGGTATTAAGAAGTCGCTAACCAAAGTTTGTAGGATGGCTAGACCCATTTTTCTTGGTGTCAATGATAATTCCAAACTGATAGCCGCCTCCGTCAAAATCCCTCAATTTTTTTCCGAACGGTGCTAGAGTGACAAAAAAAATTGGGTTACGGGATGTGTGAGCGATAATTCAAAGGTGTAACCTCAATTTTTTACAAACGGATTTTCGGGTACGGTAGCTTTGTCATTTTTTTCCTCTCTATTTTCGGCTAGGCATATTCTATGTAAAAATTTCAATTACTCCAAAAACCCTCCTGCGCGATTCTCCGCTTCGAACGTTCAACAAACCCTCCATCATCAGCCTATTCTACCACTTCCATCACCGGCTTGGCTCCCATCACTAGCGACGTTTTTAGTGGTATGATTTTAATTTTTCATCGTTCCTATTTGAGAACAGGTTCTTTGAATGTGTTATGTTTACTGTTTTTGAATTGATAATTTACTAAAAACTGACTGATTCAGTCCAAGCTGATTTAGTTTCTTTTCAATTTTCCAAATGCAGTGGAAAGAAAATGGTAGTAAGAATACGATTATCGAGATTTGGATGCAAGAACAAACCATTTTATAGAGTAATGGCAGCTGATAGCAGATCTCCAAGAGATGGAAAACATCTTGAAGTTCTTGGATATTACAATCCATTACCAGGTATTGTTTTTTAACTGAATTTCTTATATGCCTCCTTTTGAT
Source organism: Allium cepa (assembly GCA_030765085.1). Classification (NCBI taxonomy): domain Eukaryota; kingdom Viridiplantae; phylum Streptophyta; class Magnoliopsida; order Asparagales; family Amaryllidaceae; genus Allium; species Allium cepa. Next base: position 440,203,225 of record CM060938.1, on the reverse strand, counting down.
TTTTTGGTAAAAAATTGGTATCAAAGTAAAAATCTCATCTTGTGGTTTTTATTTTGTTTTAAGGTCAAGATGGTGGGAAGAGAATGGGGCTAAACTTCGACAGGGTTAAGTAAGTACTTACAACATCCGCATTCATGTTTTGTGACCTTCAAACAAAAAGAGCTAGTTTGTTATTTACTAACAAATTTGGTTGAGTGTAATGCATTAGTTCACAATATAAGATGGAACCCAGTGCACGATGCTCCCGCACGATAACGGGCTTTGGGGAGATCAATAATATACGCTACCTTTCCCTCGCATTGTGAAAAGGCTATTTCCGAACTCGAAGCTGGACGCCTAGATCATCATGCGGGTGGCCTAACCGTTGCATCAAGGCTCCACCTCCAAGTAGTTTATAATTATGTTATTAAAAATTTGTGGTGACAAACAATGGTGAATCCAGGTTTCAATATGGTGTGACACTGATTATAACTGTATATTTGCTCAAAACACTGGTTGTCCAAGTAAAAAATAACAATACTTGCATTTACAAAAAATATTATAAATTGAATGGTTTTTTAGTTAAATGTTCACTGGAATTAAGGTTCATAACCTAGCAAGGTTTCAAATCTCGTCCATCGCAACCGAGATCTCGTTTTGGGAGTTAGGCGTCTAGATCTTGTTGCATCTTAATCTCGGTCGAGATTATAAAATATCGTATGAAATCCTGAATCAAAACTTAAATTTGAGATCTTGGTCAATTTAATGTGTTTTATTCATTTTTTAATTAATGGTGCTTGGGTAAAAAATGATCACACACCTAAGAACAGAGATCCGGTAGAGCCTAGGATCTTGAGTCTGATCCTAGTGCTTGTTTGCACAAGGTGGGAAATCTGATCGTCAAATATGTTAATTTCTTACTTAATTCAGATCGCAAATCATAAACTGATATACTAGAAAGCAAGAAGTTAAGTGCGGAATAAGTAAAGATAGAATTTTTATAGTATTTCGGCAATCTTTGACCTACGTACACTTTATATCTTTTATTATGATTTTTCGATTTACAATTGTTAATTTGTTACAACACTTGCTAGATCTTGGATAGGTTGCTAGATCCGTGATTGACAAAACTCTGATGTCATAGATCTTGAGGTTGATCCATCATAATTCGATGTTGGATTGATTGGATAGGGTTTAGATGATTCTTTGCTATTCAAAAGTGCTTTAATAATTTAGTTTGACTAATTCAGTTCAATAGTTTCTAGTACTCCATACTTGTCAGTCATTATTGTTCATTGCTAGAGTTAAGCAAGGAGTTGATTCGGTTTTTTAGGAGTTGGTTCGACAGCACACTATCAGATCGTTTTCCCTATTTGGTACAATTCCTCACGGGACTGTTTTTGATTTTTATTCCGTACAAACATTGTTTGTGTCATAACATTTTTGTTTTAAGTCGGAATTGAATGAAACTTGAACCGAACTCTCAGTGCTCTTGGACGTTCAGTTTGGGGGAACTAGACGATAGCTCTTCAAGATGAGATTCAAATCTGTTAGGCTGTAGATCAATTTTAAGATGAATATCTTTTAATATGCATCTCAGATTGAGATGTGATTTCGACCAAGATGCACGTCCCGACCTTGAACATGTTTTCTAATTGGTTTGGGTTTGTTCGGATTGGGATCTTATTTCTTAGGTTGTTTTTTGCTCTTCACCCTTTTTACAATGGAGATTGGAAATAAGCTTTATTCATCAATAGATTTAGATTGTGTTTTTCTCGTTCACATTTTTAATTCAGTTTTACTTATGGTTCAATTTGGTTCAACTATGATTTAGTTCTTTCTTTTTTTAATATTATTTGTCCAATGCTAGTTATATTAGGTTTTAGAATTTTGTTTTAATCAATTTTGATTTTGATTCATTCTAGACTTCAATATGTTTTTGGGTTGTATTAGAGATTTAAATTTCATTTTATGATTTAGTATGCAAACTAATTTAGAAATTATCTGTACAAATTAGTACTTTTGTCATATATTAAATAATGTATCTTAACTAGCATGAATTTAATAGGTGTATATGCATCTTTATGTTCATTTCTTTTGGCATCAAGGTCATGGAAATTAATATGATTAAGCTGGTTAATTACCATTAATCATTTTAGTTGATAATATGCATTTGCATATTATTTTGAAATTAAGATGATTGATTTTTCATCCAAACCTCGCACTTTTACGAGTAAAATTTGATAGCTACAACAAAAAGAAAGTAATAGCAAACACAAAATACACGATGTTCTAAGTTTTTCTTGATTCTTAGCCAAAACTTGTGCAAGTGAAACAACTCTTGTCATACAAGTAAGATTTGAAATTATATTCTAATTAGGACACGAGTTTCCAATCCAAAACTACCTTTTTCCATGGTATTTGCATATTATATATTATGTTTATAAATCCTCATAATATATAACTTTTCCCTTCCTAGTTTCTTTCGTCTATCCTTATTTTTCCATGTTTCGTGCCCTTCTCAGTTTGCAGTATATTTTTGAGGACTTCTCCCATTCTTTTCCTTCTTCATAATTAATAAGAATTCACATGCAGTTCTCGATCTTCTCTCCTCCCCTTTCTCTTTTCCTCCCTTCTCTTTTCCTCCCTTCTTCACTATTTTGGCATCCGCCATTGAAGAAGAAACCGTGGATTACGGATCGATATCGTTAATGAAGCTGTCAAAAAGAAGCATTTTGTGATTAAATTAATTTTATAATGAAAAATTTAGCGTGGACGATTTTGATTTGCTATTGTAGCTTCTAACAAATTCGATCATTTTGTGATCAAATAATTGGTTACCGCAATAGATGAAATTTACTCTTAATGGTTGGTATTTACAACTTCAAGGACAAAAAAACCGATTTAGCTATTGGTGGGTCTCTATTCCATCAAAGCTGAGAAACAAATATTGTCACCATTGATTTCTTTTTTGAGCGTGGAGTTTCGATGGTTGTTGGAATGCCATTTGATGGCTTAATTGATTCTTGATAGATAACTGTTATGGCAATTGATTCAAATTGAGCTTGGAGTTTTCAAATACAAATTTGATATCCACGGCTTCTAATTTAATGGGAAATGAATATATTTTTTGGGCTAACGTTTTCTTTGCGTTGCAATTTTATTATTTCAATCTTGGTTGGTTGCATTTTCTTGAATTATTGAAAAAATGAACTTTGAAAAAAATTAAATTAAAAAAACTTTGTAGGCTAATAAAAAAAATACATTTTTGGATAAATTAGTGACAAGATGATTGAAGTATTAAGCTATTGAATCCTATGTAGTAAGTTTCTAGATCAGTCAAATATTGCTCAAGAACCAGTATACAATATTTATATTGAGATATAATGCGAATAATATCAATCAATGAAACGAAATGGTTGTGTATATGTGTATGTGTATGTATGTGTGTGTATGTGTGTGCGCGCATGTGCACCCACACACTATATATGTACACCTTTAAACTATAAAAATATTATAAATTACTTGTTATCCTTATTGATATTGTACAAGGTTATTTGTGTTATTTTTATAAGTTTATATATTGTGAATAATAGAAATGTTTTTTTTTACTCAAACATGCAAGCCACAATCATAAAAATCAAAATTGGGAATGAAGGTAGATATTTAGGAGGAATTATTAAATTTATGCTTAATCTCAAAGAATTCAACATTTCTTATGAAACTAAAAGAACTCTTAGCAAAGCTTTCAAATAAAATTTATTTTACCTTTATACATGATAAAAAATATCAGGCAACCTAGTTTTTAATTTTTTATCGAGCAATGATTAGACCAACTATATTCTGGAGCAGAATGTTTGCCTGAAGAAAGACAAAAAAATATTATAAGTACAGGAGAACGTTAAATGTTAAAAGGATAATTCAGATTACTAGAAAATGGAGTTATAAATGAAGAAAGTGATAAACTAGAAGATACACGTCAATGAGGAAAAAGATAATATTTACATTGGAGAAAAAAATGAAATATCTAAACCATCATGGAAGAAAGTATTAAAACCGATCTTTTGAAAAAGAATATTCAAAGATGCGATAATGTTCGATATTCCAAACGAAACCCTAAATTCCGAGTGTCTTGATTTGGTTTCGATCAGAACCGAATGAAACACCGAAAAAAATGATCTTCGACACAAAATAAGTACAATAATGAAAAATCAATGTTTTTACTTTTTTTAACCTTGAATCTAGAAAGATATTCAAATAACTAAAAATTAAAATCTAACATGGTGATAACAAATAAACAAACAAAATGCAAAGTAAAAAATTATCTGGATTTGTTGAATTTTTTTCTAGAATAAGAGTAACACTTTATTCAAGCAGAGCACTTGTTTTGATGTTTCAGTGGTTCGAATCTAAAACCTCTAGAACTTAGTCTGGAGTGCCTTACCATTTCTTTTAAATTCTTATTTTCTTTATGAATTTGTGAAGTGTATATTGGTCAAAATATAATGAGCAAGAGGAAGTTGAAGTGATGAGAGATAATATTAAATGATGAAACAGAATTAAGGGGACGACTAATGACTATTTGTTTTGGTCAAATGTCAAAAGTTCTTATTTGTTTCGTAGGATGCAATTGTAGGACGGTGAACAGAATGACATATGCATAAAAAAAAATTCATGAATTTTGTTGAAGAAAATACAAAACAGTTAAACGTTATTATGTTATAAATATAATTGCGCACAGTTCATTTAATATAAAAATAATTAATTATATGGATTATCTGGATTTGATGGATGATTTTCTTTGAATGATTTTTTTCAATTCTAATTTTATTCATAAAATTGTGAAGTGTGTGCTCGGTCAAAACATAGTGAGCAAGAGGAGGAAGATGGAGTGACCGGAGAGAAAAATTTAAATGATGAAAGAGAATCAGGGGATGTCTATTTGTTTTGATCAAAAGTTAGCCATAATTACCTACTTGTTTCGTAGGCTGCAATTATAGGATCAGTGTGAACATAACTACATTTAGAAAATATATTTTAATGATTTTGTAAAAGAATACAAACCATCTAAAAATAACCGTACACAATTAATTAATATATAAGAATAATAAAAATTAATTAATAACAAATGTTTGTATTGATTATGTATTTTTACTAAGATTAATTATCAAAGATCTGAAATTTGTAACAATTTGAAATACGATTATACAAAATTTATAAATTTTTGAACGATTGGTACCGATACCAAAACCTTGTTATCAAACCTTGAATAGCTCATTTAAGATAGAAGAAGAAAAATGGGAGTTCATGTCGTCATTCCCAACGGTTAAAAAAACAAAAACAAAGATGATAATGGTAATGAAGCAATAAGAATCAATAGTAAAAATATTGAAAATAGTTATCTGAATATTAAATTTGAAGTTCAGCGTTATAGGTGGACAGCTTTTATCAATATAAATATATGTTAATTAAAAAAAAACAATTTGACAAATTACATATTTGATCTTTTTTATTTTAGATTTTATTTATATGCTTTTGAACATAATTTAGTAGAGGACCGATATTTTTAAATTTTTAGTAATACATTGGTAGATATCGGCTTGGCATATTATTATGTTGCTACTGATAGAGTATTGATATATGATAAATATCGACGGCATGAGTAAAATCTGAAGTTCCTGCAACAACAACTAAGCCATTATTCTCAAACAAGTTGGGGTCGGTTAGAGATGGAACCGAAAACTAAATGACAAAATCAATTTAAAAGTCATAATAACAACAATAATAAAAACCATGATAATAATAATAAAATAAAGTCAAATAAGTAAACAAATAATAATAACAACAACGGAATAAAAAAAGTAAAGATTTAAAATAATAATAATAAATAAAATATATATTAAAAAATACAATGATGATAATAACAATAATAGTAAAAATGGTACTAATAGTAATATTGACCGAATATCAAAACTACGTCTTAGGTTCATATCACCAGTCCTATAATCTAAAACTTATAACAATCCCCATAAACCAACCTTAAGCAAAAGAAAACTCCTAGTTTATAGTTTTGATACGTGAATCGCTAATTTCCATGCGTTCCTATCCGACACCAGCTCTTCGGGTATATTCCAATCCTTCAAGCCCCTTTTTACTACTTTCTTCCATGTCAACATGGGTCGACCTCTATATCTCTTTGAGCATTCTATGCGGCCTATAATTTCAACGCGCACAGGTGGCTCGAGAAGCCTCCGCTGAAAATGTCCAAACCATCTTAAGCGGTGTTGAACTAGCTTCTCCTCAATTGGTGCTATTCCAAGTTTATCACGTATATTAGTATTTCTAATTCAGTCTCTTTTTGTATGATCGCAGCTCCATCGCAGCATACACAACTCTACTACACTTATCTTTTGGATGTGTTGGTTTTTAGTAGGTCAGCATTCTGCACAATACAACATCGTAGGTCTGATTGTCGTTCTATAGAACTTTCCTTTAAGCTTCCGTGAGACTTTCCCGTCACAAAGAATGTCAGACGTTTGTCGTCATTTCACTCATTCTGCTCAAATTCTAAAACTAACATCTTCATCAATCTTGCCGTCATACTGTAATATTAATCCTAAATATCGAAAGCATTCCTTCTTGGACACTACTTGTCCAACCAGAGGGACATCTCCATTCTCTGATTTGACATCGCTGAACTCGCACTTCATATACTTTGTTTTAGTTCTGCTAAGCCTAAAAGCCGTTGATTCTAAAGTCTGCTTCCACAATTCCAGTTGTCTATCAACACCAATCCTACTTTCGTTAATTAGCACAACATCATCAAAAAAGAGCATACATCAAGGAATCTCACTTTGTATACCCTTCATAATCTCATCCATCACCATGGCAAAAATGTATGGGTTCAAAGTTGACCTTTGATGTAATCCTACGTTAATGAGAAAGTCACTGGTTTCATTCTCGGATGCTATGACACTAGTCACAACATCATCGTACACATTTTTGATAAGAGTAATGTACTTTGTTGGGACTTAATTTTCCAGAGCCCACCAGATAAGCTTTCTCGGTACATTGTCATAAGCTTTCTCCAAATCGGTAAATACCATGTGTAGATTCTTCTTTTGCTCCATAAACCGAAGTTTCTATTGTTGTAAAAATTTAGTGCAACCTAGGCTGCACTGAAAAAATTGCTGTGCCACTGGAGTTGCGTTCAATTTTACTGTGCAATCCAGGTGTATTGAAAAGAAATTTAGTGCACCAGGAGTTCCATTAAAAAATCAATAAATACAACCTAGGTTGTTGCACTGGAAGTTGATGCGATTCAGGTCGCATGGAAAAATTCAGTTTAACCTAAAATGTGCTGGGAATATTGTTTATAAGTGTTGATAAAAAAAGTCAGTTTAACTTATGCTTCATCAAAAGATGTCAGTGCAACCCAGGTTCCCTCAATGCGACTGCAGCTCAATTAGGTTGCAAAGAATATGATTTTTTTTTCCTTTCTGAAAGATTGATTTTTGAAGAAATTGAACTTTGATAAATTTTGAAATTGGAAAAAGAAAATTGAATTCTGAAAATTACGTTTTTATTTTTTGATTTTAGCAGTGTGTTTTCAAAATGGATTTAAAGTCAAGTGCCTAATTATTGAGGATGGTGTATAAACTGCTTTTGTGGACTGTAGATGGATGTGGGAAGCAGAAGGGTTAATGCATATGTAGATTGGCATTTGTGTTTTTCTTGCATGTATTTTTATTTAGAATAAAAGTAGTTCTTTATTAAGTGGAATACTCATTTTGATGTTTCACAGGTTTGAATTGAAAACCTCTGTAACCACCCCTCTGGAACGCCTTCCAATTTTTCACTTGAGGCTAGCGGTCCTTGACTTAATGCATGTATTTTGATTGTGAGGGGTTCGCCTCTCTTTAATATTACTTCGTCTACATAGGAAATATAATCAAAAATTTCGGAAGACAACAATTTTAAGCATCTTGCTGAAGTGGGAGGAAAGATACCCTTTTTTGTGTAAATTTATGCAATCTTTCAAATATACCAATATTAAAATAATAATCACATATTGGATAGAATTTAATATTAGACTCAGCAGAAAAACTTATTTCAACTTTAGACCTCCATGCAAGCTTATTATGAAAATAGATCTAGTTTTAACCATGTTAGGTTTTGTTGCACACTTTTTATACGTGCACAAATTTATAGTTTATGCTTGCGCATTTTCAAAGAGCGTGTTTGTGTGTATTTTAAATAATGATTGCGTATTTTAGAAGTGTGCAAGTACAAAATGCTGGTATAATGAAAAACAGACATATTTTGATATTAATTTTTCAGGGAGCTTTTAAGTTGAAATTAGTTGTTCTGACAGGTGTAATATTACAATTTGTCCTCACATATATGTATCTTATCATTTTTATTTCCATTTCAAAACACAGTATCTTCTGTTCTTCTCCATTCCCACTAAATTCACAAGCATGCTTTTTTGGGTTTGCAATTTCTCAACTGCAAATGTATCTGGGTATTGTAGCAGGGAACCTATAGAAAAATGCATTGAGTTAATAGCAGGGAACCTATAGAAAAATGCATTGGGTTAACGTATATCTTAGCCAAATAATATTTCAAGTTTGATTGATAAGATGATAGATATGGAAGCATGAAACTTTCTGCTACACTTTTTTTGGCACGGTTTATGTATTTGTGTCAATATAAAAGAATGAATTACATGTATATTATCATAGCAAATGCCTAAAAGCTTAATGAAGAAACACTTATTACTGACAATAACTCATCATATAATGCATATGCGTCCAACCTAGACTTACTATTTCATGAGTTTAGATCTCGCTGGATTGAGTTGATGTATGATTAATGCATAAACCAGCTTGTTGTGACAAATGATTAATGGGTAGGCTGCATAATGAAAAACAAACCTATTTTGTTAATAATTTTTCGGGGAGGTTTAAAGTTGAAATAAGCATTCAAGACTGGTCTAATGTTAATATTTTTCCTCACATATACGTAGTATCTTAACAATTTTATTTCCTTTTCAAAACACATCACCTTCTATTTTTCTCCATTCCCACTAAATTGCACAAGCATGCTTTTGGGTTTGCAGTTTCTTAACTGCTAAAGCACATTGGTATTGTAGCAGCAAAAACCCATAGCGAGGTCCATTGGATTAAAAGTATATCATGATCAAGTAATATTTTATGTTTGATTGATAAGAAGAATGATATGGAAGTATGAAACTTTCTGCTACGTTTTTCCTGGCTGGGTTTCGTATTTTCATGGCAATATAAAAGAATGAATTACATGTATTATGATAGCAAATGCTTAAAAACTTAGTGACACACTTTTTGTTGACAATAACTCATCATATAATGCGTATGCATCCAGCCTAGACTTACTGTTTCATAAGTTTAGACCTCATTGGATGGAATTGACAGATGATTATTGCATAAACTAGCATGTTGTGACTTGCAACTATTAGATATCTTTCATTAAAGAAATTTCATTGTGTATTCCTGAAACAGTAGAAGAGAACACATTGGTAAGTGTTGAATTGTTGGTTGTGGTATGTCCTAGATAGATGTCACCATAGGCCATAAATGAAGGCAAATTTATATAATATTAATTTTATTATTCAGTTTTATTCTTTCATAAAACAAGCTCAAACCAACAGCTTAACACGAAACTCAACCTTCATTTTAAAGCCTTTTCTCCGTGCTCTTTCTGTGTGAATGTTAAAGCTTCTTTGTTGATCTCAGTTTCTTGGCGGTTTACAATTTCCATCATTATCTATGTTTGTCATTTTTCAGTATGTTGCTGAACAATAACTGTCAGAGTGAATAGTGATGATATAAAAAGATAACCTACTGTGGCTTGGAATATTTGTTTGACTATTTAGAATCTTATGATTTCATTTTGATCTAAAGATTGATTGTTTAGTGTTGATCACTTTAAGGAGCATCACAATGTTAATTAATAATCGATGTTAAATTTCTTATTCCAAATGTCATGCATAAAAACAATAATTTGAGGAAGTTTCTTTGGATTGAAGATTAGGAGACTATGTACATGCTTTCATTATTAACATTATAGTCAGTACGTCAACATTTTGATCGGATCTCTTTTCCACGTAATGTCATAGCAACCAAAGCAAATTACATCTCAACGCACAAGTATATCCCAGAAATGCCCAAAAAATATTGAAATTCATGTAGCATTCGTGATAAATTATTCAGAAATATGAGAGTGTAAAATGTGTTGGATATAAGTAGGACAAATTTTAGTTAAAAGCCCCCTTAAGTTAACTATAAGCATTGGTGCAAACTTATTATAAAAATGTATCTGGTTTTCACCAGATCTGTAATTTGTACTTGCTGAGCAAATACAAACCTTTTTTTTTTCAATCTAACAAATTGCACTTGATCACTTTCAAAGTGCGCAAACACAAATTCTAACTTGGTGAAAACCAGATTTACTGGTGAGTGAGAGATTGTGTGTGCGCATGCACGCATAACACACACACGCAGAGACACAATAATGAAGGAAAATGCATCAAACATAAGTGTCATACTAGCAAGTACAAGCAATGGTATGTTGCAGAAGTGGGAAAAAGAGCATACACATTCTCTCATGAAAGGATAAGCCAAAGACATTTTATCCTCTGTTTGCAAAAGTAACCTACTGATGAGTTTTTTAGGAATAGAGATTTTAGTATCCAAATTTGTTCAACCATCTCAAAAATGTTCATGTATGTTATTATGTAATAAACAAGAAAAACCTTTTAGCTTTAAAAAATAATAGAAGAAAAGATGTCTAAGACCTTAAAGTAATTTTTTTCGCAAGTGGATATAATAATTTCAGCAGTTAAATGTAGCTGTGGATGCGTGAAGTTTATTTAATTTTTTTGAATCAAATGTGTATTTAAAAGAAAAAAAAAAGTTTGATTACCATAGTGGACAGGTCTGCTGGGTTCTATTTTCTCCAGTTTGCTGATGCGTATATTATATCGTTTGTTCCTTTTTGTCCAGTCATCTGTGCTACGCTATCAAAAAGTGTTTTGTTTTCTTCTTCTCTTATTATTAAAAGCTGGACGAGTAGATGGTGGAATTACTATTGAGGTGGATATGGAGTTGAGAAACATGGTTTTCACCTTCTTCCATACTTGTCAAAATATTTTAGCTGCTGATGACAGAATCTTTTACAGTGTTTTCATAATCACTCCCATATTCTTGTCATAAACAAGCTGTGAATAAATCTAAAAAATAATAGAAGTGATTGAAATTCTCGTCAATGGATCAACTGACACCTAAATTATGTTGTTGGGAAGAAACTTTTCTTTTGACTTGCTGCTTTCGCCTGCCTATGTTATCTTCACATTGGTTCTTCTTTGAATTTTGATTGATGTACAATGCCTAAAGTGGAACTGGCTGTTTCATTATTATTTATTGATAATTGGCTTACAAGTGAATAAAATATGTAACTTCTGCTGTGTAGGTATTGGCTTTCTGTGGGTGCACAACCATCGGAGCCAGTTCAGCGCATTCTATTCAGGGCAGGGGTCCTTCCACCTCCACCAATGTTGGCTATGGCCCAAAAAGGTGGACCCCGCGACAGAAGGCCCATTCATCCCATGACTGGTCGTTATCTAACAAAGGTTGAGAACCCCAAAGACGAAGAAAACAGTAAGGAGATTGAAGGAGCAGAAAGCCCAGGCTCTACAGTCACTGCTTGAATCATCTTGTAGTAGAGTTCAGTTCCATTCCAGCCAAAGGTGTCTTTGCATTGTCTGGTGTTTTTGTTTTTCAGTTTCATGCATCTGTTTGTGTTTTAGGAATGTTGTATAAAAGCTGAAAGCACTGCAAATTCTGTCAACAGCAAGCAATATGTTAAATTATCATATTTAATTGGAATGAATTGCTTTAGCCAATTTTGGATGCACGCGCGCACACATTGAAATTAACGTATTCAGTTTGATATTTGAATGAATGCGTCGAATGAATTGCTTTAGCCAATTTTTTAAATAAGTGTACCTTTTGTGTTTTGAGATGTTAATAAAAAGAAAATATAATCTATTACAGGAAAACAGGCACAAGGAGAAGTTTTAAAAAAATTTAGATTGAAGGACAAGTTTGTTTTTTTAAGTTGAAGAACAATGCTAGCTATAACTAGCATTTTGTATAGTGTAAAAGTTGAATATAATGCTGATTATAATTAGCAATGTCTTCGGCTTAAAAAATGAAATTTGGTGTTCTTCAGATTAATTTTATTCTTCAAAATTTGCCATTTTTTCTAATTCCTTCAGTCTATAACTGGTATCGAAAGGTTTTAACTGATCTTTTGTGTGCTAATGCTTTTCATAAACTAGTTACTTGAGAGTACACCGATCTTCAATCAACAGACATCGACTTCATTTTAATTTTCATGTAGAACCTAGAAGGCTATTAGAGTCCATTTGGTTTATTTTGTGTTTTGAGTTTTCAAAATTAATTACAAAATATGAAAATAGTGGGGAACGATGGAAGGGATGGAAGAAAGATGAAGAGGACGACAGAGAAGACAGAGGGATGACGAAAAGATGAATTGTTTTTCGTGATTCAGTTATTTTTCAAAACATGAAAAATAAAAAATTGTTTTCTATATTGCATGTTAACTTCGTTTTCTAAATTAATTTCTATAATATACATGCGTCATGCGCATTTTTGTATGGACGAAAATTCATAACAAAAAACTGTAAACCAACCGCATCATAAGGGTCTGGTTGGTTTCATTTTATGTTTTGTGTTTTCAACATTCATAACAAAAGATAAAGAGAGCGGAAAAGAAGTTTAAAATTTAGGCCATTACGATGACAATGGATGAACGACGGAGAGAATGGAGGGGAGGCGGAGGTGATTGATTGTTTTCCGTTCTTTTCTTATTTCTCAAACGTCGAAAACAAAATAAATTTGTTTCCTATTTTATATGTTAATGTCATTTTTTAATTTGGTTGTTTTTCGAAAATACATGCGTCGTGTGCACCTTTTGGGACGAAAATACAAAACTAAAAATGACAAACCAACAGGGCCTAAAATTCTCATGCATTAACTTCCACCAAACTTATATGCACAAACATGAGGAGTTTCATATTTGTCAATGATTCTGTAACACTACTTTTTAATTGAGCAGTACAACTTAGGGTTGGTAATTAAAACTGAAAACTGCAAAGTCGAACCGATCCAAGAAGATTTGAATCCAAACCGAAACCAGTGGGTCTTGGGTGGGTTCCCAGTAATGAAAAATTTCAGAAAAACCCGATTAAACCTGATCCGAACCGACCCGAGATAGCCAATCAAAAATATTGAATTATATGCATTTTTAGTTTTATTATCCAACCAGATCCGAGTCAACCCGGACCAAACCTTGATCATGTCGGGTCTAGATTTTAAAATGTATAGTTTAGACCTGACAAAATCCGATCCGTCTAGAACCGAGGCCAGCCTGGTCGGGTACGGGTCCATCGAGTCGACTCTACTTGCCAACCCTAGTATAATTATTATATTTTAAAGCTCAGTGGTGCGTTCCTGTATGAAACAAAAACGATGTTTGAACGGTGTATTTGAAATGGAATGTAGCAATGTTTGACGAATGGGGAAATAAAAATGCATTTGAATAGGGTATTTTATTATTGGCTAATTCTATTTACATCTCTAATTTTGTCTTTCCTACCTTACTAACAATTAAAAAGAATATATTGACTATTTTATCCTTGTTGAATACATATAATCTTAAATCTGTTAAACTTTTCATTTTCCACTTCTTTATTTTAAAACATTATAGCGAATCAAAACAATAGAGAAGTTTTCACAAAAATTTGAAGATGTTGACTGTGTTTGTTTTAATTCTCATTTATTCCTCTACTCAACTGCTATTTTGTAAAGATGGCAAACCATTACTCTTCTTTAGTTCTTATTCCTTAATTTTATGTATTTTGTTTGATATATAAGGGAAATGTATTGTTGTACTTCTTGAAATTTGTTAAAAACCTAATTAGCTAAATGCGTGGAATCGGCGAAAATCTGGTATGTGCTAGGTAGCTTTGGTTGATGAAAAACATAGTATGAAGCACACTAGTATTTAGTTTAAAGCTAGCATGAGTACTCCATATTTCCACAAATACCTAGTGCACTTAATTATAAAGTTAGCCTGAAAACTGTTAAATCACATGATTTAGAAGAAGCAGAGAGAAATAAAGATGAATGAAGAGATGAATTTGATATAGTGATAAAAAAGAAAGGATATTTGTGGAATATAGCAGGGTGAAAAAAAGAAAACATGGAGTGTAATATTTATTTTGTAAAAACTGGGATGGGAAAGACAAAATTTGGGATGTTTATAGAATTAGTCTTAATTGTTTTATTATGAACAATTATTTTTGTTATTGTTTTATTTTGGTTTAAGTACGTTTAACTAATATAGTTAAATGAATATATTAAATAATAATAAAGCAGAAGAATTTCTAGCTCTCTTATTAATTTTGGGAATTTTCTCTCTTATCTTTATTCTCTCTCTACATGTTTCATTTCCAGTCAATTTTAATTTATCACATTACAGCCATTTTACTAATTCTCTCACATCATTTTACATTATGGTACAGACATTCAAAAGTTTATACAATTATTTATATATAATTTATCATTTACCTCCTAATATTTTATATTTAACTCTATACATTTAGGTTAATTACATAATCTGAAATTTAAGGTATTTAAGTAAATGTAGTTAACCAATATTTATTAGTATCTTTATGAATACTAAAGAATGACTATATATACACACACATACACACACACCCCAATTTGTTATAACCAAAATGGTAAAATGAAATTTTCATTCAGCTATAAATCGATATGTAAATCACATGAAATAGTAATAAAAATGAAGACAAACACCATTGTTCCAATGGTTAAGTGATTCGGCTTTAGCGCGAGAGGCCAAAAGTTCAAAACTTGCGTAGCATGATTCGAACGTTTATTGACATGTGATATATTGTCCTAGTGACATGTTGTATATAAAGTACCATTTCAAAAAAAAAAAATGAAAATAATTTGTAGCTTATTTATCCTAGTTAATTTATCATACATTTCATTGTAACTTGTACTTTTAACTTCAAACTCTCATATTTAAAACGAACACAAGTATTTATAAAACTTACCTCATGTTTCTCAAAATATCTTACATTTCATTCCATACATTTCAATTAATTAAGCGATCCAAAATTTAAACTAATTAGATAAATCCAAGTAACTAATATTCATCAAACTAATTTATGAAAATATGAAAATTTCAATATTTACACCATATTCATATTAAAAAAATTGATTAAATTATTTATTTCATTAATGTAAAAATACACAAGTCACATAACTAAAAGTACATACATAAACAATAATAATAAATTCAATTTACATTTTATCTCAACAAATTTATCATACTGTACATTACAAATTATGCTTTTTCCATTTAAATACCTATGTAACGACCTATATTTTACTTATCGAATGGTCATAAAATGTTATATTTAAATTCATATTGGATCGTATGAGGCTATAACTTTAGGTGATGTTGAGCGGTAATATTTTTAACCCTTTGAAATTTTATTGGATGGTTTTGATCCTAAATAATATTTTAAGAACTATAACTTTTGATAAGAACCGAATTAGGGCATGAAACCATTTCCATATGAAAAATATAATGATTTCACTTTCTGTAGAGTGCTTGTAAATTATTTTTGGATTTATGGTTTAGGAAGATATGTCCATTTAAAGTTTAGACCGACTTTAGGTAGATTAACGGATAATTAAATGGTGATTAGTGTAGCACATTAACCCAACTCCGGATTTTGGTTAATACCAACTTTCATTAACAACCCCTAGTCATTTCTCTTCATTTCTAATTAGCTCTTGACATCCATTAATCCAATATAGACCTAAACTCCATCAATCTTCATTTTAATTAGCCTAACTGAGTGATTAAGGTGATATTAGCAAAGAAGATCTAGAGGATTTCGAGAATTGAAGCTTTGGGATTTGTGAAACCACTGTCCAGATCAAATCTATATTTATTTGGTCATTTTTTTGGATTGGTTCTTCAATTAGGCGAGTGATTTGTGTCTCTCATTTTACTATAGATGCTAATATAGATTTATACCATGTTTTAAAATGATTTTTAAAGTTACAGTCGTGATTTTGACTTAATTTAAACTTGCCTTTGTTTTCAGGTTGATTTAAAATGATGTGGATACAAGATTTGCTTGTGGTTCCTATGGGTACTCCATTATGTTCTTATGGGTACTCCATTTTTGTGTTTTGTCTTGATTTTGGTTATGTGCTAGTTATATTATGTTTATGGTGTTGATGTAATGTTTGTTTAGTAGTTTTGTTGTGCTTTTTTTCTTTGGATAGGAAGTAGTATATCAATATGCTTTTTGGGAAAATGATATGCATTTTGGAGACTCAACCGATTACAGAGCATTTGGAGTTGAATAGGTGCAAACAAACCACAAGCGGAGTTTAGGCATTTGGAATAGAGGGGAAACTAACACAGAAAATGCTAAAATGAAATTAAGTATTTTTGGATGATTGATCATACCTGAGCTATAAGAACCAATAGATCTAAAATGCTTGGATTCACGTGTGATCGATGTGGAGAAGCTACCCTATGAATCATATGCATTTTTGGAGTTAAAATGATGGAGTTATGGCATTCATCTGCCATGGAGTGGAATTTCGAAGTATACTTCATGGAGTGGATGTTGGAGACTTCATGCTTGTATGTGGAAATTTGGGTTTTTTGATTGGGCACATAGGAAAATGCAATGGAGACGTGATATACTTGGAGAAGTGAAAGGACATATGACTAAGTCATGACCTAAGCATGGGTTGAATCCAACCCATGTGGGTCATACCCATCTTAGGTGGGTCTCATAGATTTTTAAGGCGTGTGCTATGGAGTATGACTCGGAAGGAAATGGAAGTTGCTTCAGGATGGGGAGGCCTTGGCTTTGTGGAAAGATAGGTAGGACTTTGGGTTGGAGTAGCCAAGACACCGGTGAATGGGTCGAGTCTGACCCATCTTAGGGACTCCATCAGGGCCGTTCATTTTGACTTCTTCATATTTGCACTAAACTTTCAAGGATGAAGGAGCACAACATGGTAAGGCTACATGGAAAGTTTTAAGATAATCCAACAATTAGATCTCTAAATATCGAAGGAAGAAGATCAATAAGTGTTTTGAGGTAGACTTAGGGATTTCTTAGGCTTGCTTTAGGGTAGGCGTAGGGAAATGGAAGTACTACTCTGGGCTAGACATAGGAAAGCTCTAGAGAAACTAGTGTGACATTCTGAACTTTGGTCAATCGACGATGCGAGACATTTGATCGAGTACTTCTAGCAGGAAGTGTATGTATGAGGTTAGGATAGTCTGAGGAGGCACACTCAATGAAGAGAAATGATAAGGTGGAATGCAGGGTATGTTCTACCATCGAATCGTGTGTTTAGGAGATCGTTGATTGAAATTTGGATGTGATGTGTGTTTCATGGGGCATGGTTATGGAGATGGTTTGGCCTGCCCTAGGAGGGTAGTACCTATTAGATAGATATGTGATCGAAAATCGAATTCAACTGCGACATGGGATGTCGATGACCTAGGAGGTCTCGTGGGTGTTATCATATATTCAAGAGCATCTTGGCTGTGATGCAAGACCTTAGTGGTGGTCGTGGAAATGTAAGATCGTATGAATCGTCATGGTGGCATGAGGTCTTGGTGATGGTCGTGGTGATGCATGGCGACACCGGACCTTGATGATAGTTGTGGCGATACGAAACCTTGATGATGGTTGTCATTGCATGTTTACTTTGTGTTTGTTATAATTACTACGATTGGCGTGTCTATTGATTGATCTAGATGGATGTCTTATGATGTACATATTCCTAAGCTAGGTACCCTAACACCCGTATTATACTTAGCACAGTGTACCATATGATGATGATAGTAGTAGAGAAAATATAGTGCTATGTGATAACTTGTTGGATGTAGGGGCATGTCAGGTATGATTTCCTATATTTAATGTCTCTTTTTACTATATCGACTTTTATAGTATTTTGAAATTATGTATCACTTTCACTAGACCATTGTCCGACTTGAGGTTTTATGCTTTCCTTCTTATTATCTCGAGTACTTTTAAATGAATAGATTAGATAACATGTCCAAGATTAGCACATGAAGTTGTTTAAAGGACCAGCAAGAGGCTGGTGCTTGTTTATATTTATGTTGTTGAGTTTACTGAACTCCATCATGAAAACGCTATGGAGCTTCTTTCAATGCTATGCTTTTACTTAGAGACAACTACTTGGTTTTATTATTGATGTATAAACTCTATTTGGGCTGTATGTTTGCACTAAAAATGGGCACAAACACTCAAGAATAGAATAGTAGAAAAATAAACGAAGAATAATCAAAATTAAACAGAGAGGATAAGTATAAGCAATAAGAATTAGACAGTAACAGAAACACAAGGATTTATAGTGTTTCGGCGTTGTGTGTCTACGTCCACTTTGAAGAATAAACTTTATAAATCACTTGTAAATCTGATTACAATGAATTATTGACAATAGCACTTGACTATAATGGAGTCCAAAGCAAAAAGCAACGTAAAGGTCCTTTAAATGAAGAAAGAAGTCCGTATTTATAGGTGTAGATGAAAAAATATATCACTAGAAATTCGATAGAAGACTCTCCAGATCCGTAAGGGCCCGTACAAATGATCCTAGGTGCAAATTCGATCATTCGAATGATCGATACCGATCATTCGTGATTTCTTTAATGAGGGTGTGATCGTTCCAAAATCTCCCTTATGCCTCTAATCCATGTTCCCAAAGTTTGGTGTCGTTCAGACTTGCCGTCAGTGAGATATTGACCGATCTTCGTTGAGTTGAATCGTTGAGGCTGAAACGATACAATCGTTCATGAACGATGTACACCGATCGTTCATAGTTTCTCAGCTTGCCATGTGATCGTTTCTAGAGGGTCCTCTCTCTAATATATTGATGTTCACAAATTTTATGTGTAATGCTTTTATAGATTTTGAGATATCAATCGATTATCATTGAATTGAGCTATGAAATCGATACAATATGATCCATAGTATTGAATATGGATCGTACCTGATCCACCTTCAGATAACAGTGATCTTTCATGATTTGATTATTCTATTGGGTTGACCTTCGGCTTCTGCTTTGCTATTGCTTCAGGTCATTGTACTTGTCTAATCTCTAGACTTCATGATCATTAATCTAACGCATCGATCTTGATGACAATTGAGTCTGTCCCGTCTGATTGGTCCTGATATAGTCGGGCCAAAAGGCCGGATAACATTTGCCATCCAAAGTATGTCTTGTTTGAACATGATGTGCTTTGAGTCGTTGCAAGCTTAAGTTGTTGGAAAAGATTCCATCCAATTTACTGGATAATCGCCATCCTTCCGTTGAGTCACTCTTTAATGGAGAATCACATCGGTCTACGGTTTGTTGGTGATTATCCTGTATCGTCTCCAAGAATTATTAGGCTCTAGCAATCTAGCTCAAACCCTTCTCCAATTGATTTTAGATGAGAATTCAATTTCTGTCAATTTTAGAAACTGAATTTTTTGAATGTATACTATCACGTATACTTGTTTATACATGACCCTCTGTCGCTATTTCACGTTGACAGGTCATTGTCAAGTTTTTATTTATTTTTCTGAAATGATCGCATCCGATCATTCACTGTCGAGGCAAATTAGCATATTATTTTATACTTATCATTTTAAAACGATCGTATAGAATGATTGTAACATTATCTTAATGGAACGATCAGTCACGCTCCAAGGCTATAAAGTATCGGCCCATTCTCTTATATAAATACTTCTACTTCACCGCACCCATCTTCTCTACTTCACTTTGTATAGTCCTTACTTGAACTGATAAGAAAATAAATCTCTCTCCCCTTATTCTTCATTATTCCAACAACGATCCGAATCCTAAATCGAAGACCTCTTCTCCACCGTTTAACTTCCAATAGAATATCTTTTTCACCGAACCTCTTATTTTATTTTCATATCCCCAAATCTCATTAGGAATAGATTTCAAGTCGACTTCATCCTTCGAATTTTTGTATAGGTAAGCAAAACTTGGTTGTTGACAGGGAGCTTCGGGTTTATGCCCATTGACGTTTGATGGAACGGTGGAACTGTAATATTCAAAGAAGGTTGGAGGAGATGAAGCTTTCAATGATCGTTTTCCTTATACTGGTTGTTTTGGAGATGAAGAAGTGGATGTGTTGTCGAAAGGAAGCGGTTGTCCGATCGTTGTTGAGTGGAGTAGCATTTTTAATGTGGAATGATGCTTGTTATACTCAACCGATCATTATTCAAATGATCATACAATGATGGCATACTTTGGCGATTAGAATCAAAGCTAAGTGTGGATCTTGGTCGATGGTTGGAACGATCGTATACAAACAATCGGTGGAAGTGGGTATGAACAATCAGATGGAGGGTTGGTTCAAAAAATCAGTTGAAGGACTGGTTCGAACAATTGGATAAAGGATGATATGAATGATTGTATTTGGCCTGACATCTAATTTGATTATGGACGATCGTTATGGAATGATCAGCTATACTTCAATGAAACGATAGTTTGTTAGCAGCGAACTTTAAAATGAAATTTGATCACATGAAACTCGGCCTTGAGATGAGCTTCGGCCTTGAACACTTGAGGAACATACATGACACACACATGACTTTGAATGGCACTTTCCCACACAACACTGGTACTCACTCTGCATAGTGGGGACGTGTTGCCTTATCTAATAATGATTTTTACTAATTTCAATAGCAATGGATTCCAAACGCTCAGAATGTCTTGCATCTATGTCTGCTGGACCATCTTCTCCTCATAGCAATCCTGGCACCGAGTCGAGTTCTGCCACTAAATTAGACAGCCATTGGTTAGAATGTCCTCGTGCACTACTTGATATCTTTTCTAATGTTCCTATTCTTTTAGTAAAAATTATCGATCCTACTCCCGACACATTGGAGTATACGTCTTTTTGGAAGATCCTCTGGATTATGTGACTTTAAAGATTAACAAAGTCCATCTCCTAGTCATGGGACGAAAGAGATCACAGGCTTCCAAAGGGGTACACAGCAAGCAACAAACATGTGCTGGTTGGATGTGTTTCGCCATTTATCTCATATACCCGTGAAGTTCTTCATTATTTGAGGCTAGCACCGATGCAACTGCATCCAAATGGCTACGCCCTGCTTAAATGTATTTACATGGTGTTTATGAGTTCTTATTTCGCCCTCCAACCGTCGAAGACATTTGATTCATATTCACCTTCCAACGATGGAGAGGGAGTCTCTCGTTTACATTTCTAGAGTCGTTAAGAAGTGCTAGATCTTAACTGGCACACAGAATAAGTTAAGCGCTTTTAAAAGTGAATGGTTCTTTGTGCGATGTTTGCCTGGCTTCGCTCGATGGTGGTTGGAAAGACGTAAGTGTTACTCATAATTTTTTATATTAGCTCTAAATACTTATGTCCATATTGTGTGCTGGAATAAGCGATCCTTTGTCTCTTTTGCAGGCACTATCCCACGGCCCGAAGGTAACAATTATGAGGAGACGCTCTTAAGTCTTAAGAATGCACTGCCAGAAGATAGAGATATTGAGTATCTCCTTGGCGATGAATGTCTCATCACCTTTTTTCTAATGGAGGAAGGCCGAAGCATAGAGCTAGTGAATACTGCTCGAGTTGCAGTAGTAAGACAGTGGGCCGCAGTTGGTCGAAGGGGCAACTAGGTTGATCCTGTCATGCCTCCACTTGTAGGAGCTTAGGAGGTCACTGATAAAAGTACAGAAGGAGATGAAGGTGCCCAACCTGGCCGTAATAATGAGGGGTCTAGTCATGGGGTTGTGCTCGAATACTCGCAGACCCTACAGCCCTCAGCTCTCGAGAAAGGAAAAAAGAAACTTGTTTATAGACTAAGAGTCGTCTCTCCAGTCAGCTCAAGTTGTCCACCCTCCTTGAGTCATTCCAGATGAATCCGCTTCTCAACCTTCAGGGCATTTAAACAAAGCGCTTGACTCGTTATCTAATTTACCGATATCACACAACGTCGATACCTTTCACTTCACCGATATTAACATTGGTGGGTCGGACACTCCAACAGAACCGGTGCAAAAATTCCATCTACTACGAAAGGAGAGGTTAATACTGCTAGCAAAGCTCCAATATTTGGTCTATCGGGGGAACACAAGGACACTTGTACTCACCTGCACTTTATAACACTGCACAGCTCTTATCTTGCACCCTTCAATATTTAAAGCTGATTCATTCTTTATTTTTATTTGTGGGAAAATGGTGAATAAAAGGGACATGTTTCAATCTTTACAAAATATATCAAGCCATGACCCTGGTTTTCACCCAAGTTCACATCCCCAGAGTAGTTACCGTGATTATGATTCAAGTTATCGTTTAGGCCGAGATCGAAATGCCAGGTTAAAGGCGACAAAGACAAGTCTGCCCATGATAAGCATCGATCAAAATCTAGATCCCCTACTCCCAAGGGCTTCGAAAAGAAAATCAATCGTCAGGACTTGCCTACTGATTCCTCTCGTGGTCCTTCTTATGTTCTGGTTCCCCCATAACCTTTAGTCCCTTCTTACTCTCAGTGACTTAGTGGTCACTGTTGTCATAGCGAGCGTGTTGCTTCGCATAGGTCAGGCAAGGAAAGCGCCGACACTAAAGTTACTACCAAAGAGCCCAAAATTAATGCACCCACTTGCATGGCCCAACTCAGTGAAGAATTTCCAAACCTATGTTTTGATGGGTTTTTCTTACTCCTAATATAAAAATGGCCCCCTAAAAGGTTCAAAAAATGACTATGGATTGTGTTGCTAATATCGAAAAGCAGTATAATGAATGGATGAAGGCAGTAGAGAAAATCTCTAAAGGGAACGAGCGACAGAGATTGAGAAGTTAAATGCCAAGAAGCAAAAGATAAGAGAATTATTGAAACTTTAACAAATGAGCTGGAAGCTTCGAGGACCTCTCAAACAGAGGACGAGACACAAGCTGAGACCTCCATCATTGGCTCGTGCATCATTTATCAGCTATTCATATCCTATTATATGCTGCATAGGATCAGTCTTTCTTTCATAGGCCAACATCATTGGCATGGTGAACCTTCGTGGATGCTCTATGTTCAAAATGTCATCAATGAATGGGGCATAACTTCTTGAGATGCCGTAGTCATCATTGGTCAAACATTGATTCCCCCTTATTAATTTCTTGATCATAGCCGTCAAGTCTGGTGTTTGAAGAGTAGGTGACAAGTTGTAGT
This sequence comes from Allium cepa, assembly GCA_030765085.1. NCBI lineage: Eukaryota > Viridiplantae > Streptophyta > Magnoliopsida > Asparagales > Amaryllidaceae > Allium > Allium cepa. The sequence continues at coordinate 440,179,812 of CM060938.1, read as the reverse complement.
CAGGTTCTACATCATGTGAATGGTTTGGTATTTTTGTCTATGCTGCTCCATGTCTTCTTGGCTCAAATTTTTTGCGATACATGTCATGTGTATTCACTTCATCGTTGTTTCGAGGAGGTATCTGGTTAGCATTTACTCAAACTCTGGAAATCATTCAAACTCCAGCATTCAGATTGATCATAGCATCACCAGCTCGTTGTCCTCCAGCTGTATATTGGAATCCTTCATCCAGAGAATGGTCAGCACTGATCATTCTAGATGGATCGACATCGATCATTGTCGCTCTGTCTAGAATGATCGGTTGATGGCGGGTGTATGCTTCAGCGTGGTATCTGTACATTCTACGGTGTTTATGTTTGTGATACTCATTAGATGATGTCGAGCTTTCTGATGTGGAGTAAGGGGTTGGCTCCTTTTTAGCTTTTCTGCATTGATGTAGATCTCGTAACTGATTCATCAGGTTTATGTTAGTCTGGATCTGTCGGTTGAGTTGGCGATGATTTCCTATCAACTCTCTCATCAAGATCTAAAATTTGGCTCTAGTGATAGATTGAGCTAGATTCTGGACATCGGATGGGTTCTGGGTGTTAGCATTCACTAGAGGATTATTCTAACCTCCTTGCTGGATGCCAGCATCTTCATTTCCCTCAATAGTGTGAGAAGTGGGTCTTGTGTGTATAACCATTGTTGAAAGTTTTCCTTTAGATTTTTGAAAATTTGAGTAGAATAGAGAAACTATCGAGGATGATGCTGGATCTCTTCCTTGGTTCTAAGCAATCCAATAGCAAAAAAGGATCCAATTTGAAGCTGAGAATCTTGGTTCTCAGTGAAAATACCAAATTGTTTGCACCAAAAATGGGCACAAACACTCAAGAGTAGAATAATAGAGAAATAAATGAAGAATAATCAAAATTAAACAAAAAGATAAATAAATAAGCAATAAGATTTAAGCGGTAACAAAAACACAAGGATTTATAATGGTTCAGAGTTGTGCAACTACAATTACTTTCAAGAGTAAACTTTACCGATCACTTGTGAATCTGATTACAATGAATTATTGATAATAACACACGATTACAATGGAGTCCAGAGCAATAAGCAGCATAAAGATCCTTTAAATGAAGAAATAAGTCTGTATTTATAGGTGAAGGCGACGAAATATCCCATTGGAAATTCGGCAGAAGACTTTCCAGATCTATAGGGGCCCATAGAAACGATCGTAGATGTAATTCCGATCGTTGGAACTATTTGTACCGATCTTTCATGATTGTTTCAATAAGGGTGCAATCGTTCGTACATCCTTCCTCATGCCCCTAATCCATGTTCCTAAAGTTTGGTATCATTTTGACTTTCCATTAGTGAGATATCAACTAATCTTCATTGAGTTGAATCGTTGAGGTTGAAATGATACAATCGTTCGTTAACGATGTATACCGATCGTTCATAGTTTCTCATCTTATCATGCGATTGTTCCTGGGGTCCCTCTCTCTAATATATTGATGTCCACAAAGTTTCATGTGTAGTCGATTCATAAGTTTTGAGATATCAATCGATCATCATTGAATTGAGCTATGGAATCGATATGTATAATCCATAGTATTAAATATGGATCGTACCCGATCCATATACAAGGAACAATGAACTTTCATGCTTTGAATGTTCTATTGAGTTCACCTTCAGCTTCTAATTTTCTATTGCTTCAGGTTAGTGTCCTTGTCTGATCTTTGGACATCATGATCATTAATCTGACGCATCGATCTTGATGACAATTGAGTCTGTCCCGTCTGATTGATCCAGATATAGCTGGGCCAAAAGGACGGATAACACTATATAATTTTGATGAACCTACCATACTCTGATTTTCTTTGGTTTGTTTTAGTTATATAATGTCTCGCTTATCTTATTCCATGTTGATTATTATATTTTTTTGCTTGCGCTATGAGATCGACAACAAGTTATCTATTAGAGTTTTAGTTATTTTACCCTTGACAATCATCCTATGATGGCTGAGAACCATTGCAACACACGATACATGTGTATTAAGTAGCAGAGGTGTAGGGAATTCATCATATTATATTAATCTTCTATAAAACCCCCTCAATTCCCTTTGAATATCTTACATTTACACTCATATAGTAGAATTAACCACGTAACCTTAAAACTAGGTAAATTTAGTAAACTATTGTTCGTTGGTTCGTCTAATAAATCATAAAAATATGAAAATTTCAATATTTATATCATATTTATATATAAACAAAAGGTAAAATATTCATTCAAAATTTATAGGTACATCAATCATATAACATAAATAATAATCTATAACTTATTTATATCAATATATTTACCATGCATTGCACTGTAATTTTTTTTAACATCAAGTACCTACATTTTGAAATTTCTACAGTTATTTACAAAACTATTATAAATATCACATAATATTATACATAAGTCAATATATTAAATTAATTAGGTAAAACTATTCGAATAAATTCAGTTAATAAATATTTGTTAATTCATCAAATAAATCCAAAAATATGAGATTTCAATATGCATATATCATATTCATATCAACAAAAGTGGTAAAGTTATTTTTTCGTTTAAATAGAAAAAGATATGAATTGCATAACATAAATAATTTATATAAAAACTATTAAAAATTAAATTTATTATTCATTTAATTATCTCAATAGTTTTTTTCATAATTACATTGCAAAATTCTAGTTTTAGCTTTAAATACTACATTTTAACATTTATACAATTATTACACCAATTCTTTCCTAATATTTTATGTTTAAACCCATATATTTAAACTACTTAAGAAATACAAGCTTGAGCTATTTAAATAATCTTTGTACACTTTTAGTCAATTCTCCTAATGAATCGCTAAAAATATATGACTATATATATGCATATTAACAAAAATGGTAAAATAATTTATTCAACTACAAAAGATATATTGATCATAAAACAGATTATGTATATAAACAATAAAGGCAAATTTAATTTGCAAATGAATTATAATTCATTTATCTTATAAATTTATCATACATTACATTACAAAACTCTAAATTTAACTTCAAATAACCAAGCATAACATAAATTATATACATAAATAATAATTACAATTTAATGTTTGATTCACTTATATAATATATTTTCCATGCATTGCACTATAAGAAACCATTTTTAATGTCAAATACCTATGTTTTGAAATTTGTATAGTTGTTTGCAAAACACTCCTGAATATCACTTAGCATTGTACATTTAGGTCAATACATTCAAAATAATTATGCAATCTTGAATTTAGTTTCTTTTAATAGATTTCGTTAATTCATCTAATAAACTTTAAAATGTGGTGGTTTTAACATGAATACCTTATTCATATCAACAAAGGTGATAAGATTAGTTTGCATTCAAATATAAAGATATGCAAGTACATAACATAAATGATATATATACAATTTAACTGTAATATGTTATTTATTTATCTCAACAAACTTATCATATATTGCATAGAAAAATTCTATTTTAGCTTCAAATACCTACATTTTAACATTTCTACAATTATTTATCGAACCATCTTCAATTGTTTCTTTATATTTTATATTTAAATCCATATTTAAACTACTTACAAAATCTCAAATTTGAGTTAATCAAATAATCTCAATAAATATTTAATCTATTTTCTAATAAATCCTAAAATTATAACCATTATATATATGTATATAAAAAAAAATTGTAAAACTATTTTTTCCATTGAACTATAAAGATGTATGAACCACATAACATAAATTATGTACGTAAATAATATAACAAAGTTAATTTTTAAACTAGTTATAACTTGTTTATATCAAGAAATTATCATACATTATGTTACAAAATTATGATTTTAGCTATAATAACTTCACATCAAATTAATACAATTTTTTACAAAATTCTTCTCAATAGCTCTTACTATTGCCTTCAAGTTCACATATTTAAATTAGTTACGTAAACAAATTTCGTTAAAAAATGTTTGTTAATTGACGTAATAAATTACTAACATACGTCAGTTTTAACATGTAAGTTATATTTATTTTAGAAAATTGATAAAATTATATTATCTCTCAAATATAAATGCGTGTACACATATGTACATGTGTTTGTGTATATATAAACTACATCACATAAATTACACATAAATAATAATAATAATTTTATTTTATAGTTCATATATTTCATTGAATTTATGATACATTGTTTAACAAAGTTCACATTTTAACATTAAAAGTATAAGCACTATATTTTAAAATATCACCGTGTGTAACACAAGAGTTACACCAATATTATTTGTAAATTATGGATTACCATAAAAATTGCAATAAAAATGAAAATTTTAATTATTAAATACTAGTATTTAAAGTACAAATAATTCCTTAAATATATCTAAAGCTGTAAGTACCTTGACTTGTCTAATAGTACATGGACAAATAAGTAGTCTGTCTAACTAGCTCAAATGGGTCATCGTGTGGCCATATAACATAGGCCTAGCAATCGTGGATGCCATCTCCACCTCACGTGAAGAAATTGCATTTGACTGGTGTCTATAAGGAGCGGAAGTAGTACTTCTATGATGTTGTAGCATCTCTTATTCTAAGACCCAAAGATCGAGCAGCTAATAAGTTTATTATATAGATTTTACGATAGTAGTCTTTACAATGTCATTAACCCAAAACATGCCCACGCATGGTCAAAATACAATACATTATATAAAACAATACTATGCCTAACATATGAAGTTATCAACATTAGCATTAAGTACAACGAAAAATAAAATCACTTATATCATCTAAACAACTTGCTTCATCTTCGAACTCCAATTCATCATACGAAAGCAACCTGCCCAAACCCATAAACTCAACTTACTCGAATGAGCACCCGTGAGTTTATGGGAAAACATAAAATGAAATGTAAGTCAGACATAAAGCCTGGTATGAGTAACATATTCCAACCTTGCCACTAAAGCACAGAATGGGTTCTCCCCTCATTACCACATAATATTATACGATATGATTCATTACAACCATAAATAAGAACCCAACTATCCATACCCATTAATGTAGTCGAGTCTAAACATGCTCAAATTAAAACCCGCATAAGGTAAAACATACACTGAAAGGTACTTCCCCCTCGATCCCAACCCTCTAGTATTAAGCTTCTTCACAACTTGGTACATCCTCTTGGTCTTGGCTGTTGGAACTAGGCCAACCCACAGCGGAAGTTATGGATGAATTTTTTTTTTACCGTATTGGAATTTTGTTGGGCATATGAAGTCTAATTTATTTAGAACATTTTTAAATTTAATTTAAATAAAATCTCTTATTTCAATTGAATTTACAAAATATAGATCGAATATTATTTAATTTGTATTTAATTAAATATGAAAGTACACATATGTATTATATATATATGTATGTGTGTGCATGTGGAATATAATAATCTATGCAAGGTATAGCATGCCCGTATATAAACGTTGAGATTTTCATCGCAACTAACATGTTAGCTCATCCTATATATGTTAAATTTTGTCCAAATATACGTATACATGTAAACTTTTATTTATATAATCATAAAAAACTATGTGAAATTATATATATATATATATATTACTTGATTTATGTACATTTATATTATAGTATTAAATTTTTAAATAACACATACACAGTATATAAAAAAAGTTAAAAAAAATCATTTTGCATATATATGTGTGCGTGCGTGCGCGCGTATTACAACAGCAAAACTATTATTAATTTAAATATAATTATAGGCATGTTAATAATATTTAAATAAGTATTTGTATTGTTTTATATATATCCATTAATTATAAAAATAAAATTAATTTTTTTTAAAACTTTTGTAGACCGAATGCATAGCAGAACAAAAGTTTATTTATAATTTTATTGTATTAAAAGTGTGTATATGTATATTCATTAATTAATTGGAATACAGCAAAATAAAAAAATATATTTACATGTTATATTATTAAAATTTTAAATTTCAAAAAATCAAACATGGTTAGAGAATTTGTTCAAGAATTTTCTAAATCAAAATGTTCTTTTTAATTAAGTACATATTTTCAAATAAATATTTAAATGATTTTTTGAAGATATAAAAGTTGATTTTAAAATTCTAATTTTTTTGGCGAAGAGTTTATACGAGGATTAAATAATTTTATAAAATTTAAAATTTAATTTTTTTGACATATATTATTTATGTGAATTATTTATTCATATATTGATTTAAAAATAATAAGTAATAGTAAACAACTATTAGAAAATAATTTGTAGTTACAAAAATTATAGTCATTCTAAATATGCAATTGTAAAATATAGACCAATTATTTACATGATATAGTGACATAAATATATTCAAGTCATATAATTAAAATTAAATGACATATTAATATAAACATATATTAATTGATAAAACGATAATAACTAAAAGTAAAATACAGGCAGCTGTGCACTTCAAAAATTTTGTTTTTTAATAAATACATACATATAACCAATCTAGTATGTGACAACATTGATACATTTAAGAATCGTCACCTAACTATCAATATATATACGTATATATTTGTATATATATATGTATGTATTTGTATGTTTATGTGTACATATTTGTATGTATATGTATATATACTATATGAATAATATACTATTATTCAAAAATTATAAATCATATAGTATAGTAAATACATACTAAATACTAATACCTTTTACTATACCTTGTAATAATGGATTCTCCCTCCTTTGAAATCTTCTCGATTCGGCAGATTACTAATCCTTGAATCATGGACCTTTAACTATCCAATAGTCTGTTGCCTTTCGAATTGATTTGAGATGAATTTGTTGGAGCTCATTATTAATACGTTTAACCAACAATGATGGGGAAATGGAAGCCAAAAAGATTCTTTTGTGTTAGAGTTAGGGGTCCTTTTATAGTGGAAGAAATAGAGAGAAATATGGATCACATTTCATATCATTTCTCATCAAATCTCAACCATCCATCTCCAAACCCCTCTAGCATTTTAATCGCCTCCTATAAGCCTTATTGCCATTAAAATAACATCTTAACATCATGGGCTTACAATCCATTTAAGCCCAAATAAATATTGTCAATTAAATCTAATTTAACTACTTGCCGATATTATATATCGATCGATATATTTATAACAATAATAAATATATATAGTGTCAGTGCCGATGTTAACCCAGGTCATATTAGTCTGAATCCTGGTGGCAACATGAAATCTCCCAATGTAGCTCTTGACCCCATTCCTGTGGCCACTTCTGGTGTGGAGTGTAGCCATAGCCAATCAGTACCCAAATCTTGGTCTTCACTTTTTACTTCCATGCCTCGTAATGCGGGTGTTTATGAACCGGTTGTGTTTGAAATCCATGAAGAAAACGGAGTTAAAATCCCTCCCCCCAATGTTATCCAAGCCGGTGTGGACTTTTGGTCAGAGTACGTGGTTGGATTCTTTTTGGACCCTAAGCATCGTCTTCCTGATGTGGCTGCTGTATGTCGTAGGGCCTGGAGACTTCACGGTGGTCTTAAAGTTAAGTTGGTTGACTCCTTGTACTACCTATTGTTCTCCTCCCCTGAGGAACGTAGTCGTGTTCTTGAGTCTGAGCCTACCTTCTTCGATGGACAGCCTTTTATTATTACCCCCTGGTCTCCGACGATTGCTAGTGTGCGTGAACAGGTTTTTTCCATCCCAGTTTGGGTTTATTTCTCGCAAATTCCTTCTGCTCTTCAACCGCTGCTTGGTTTGAACTGGCTTGCTTGCAATGTTGGTAAATTGAAGTGTTTTGACTCCAGTACTGTTGCGCGTGACAAGCTTGTTTACGCAAAGGCTCTAATTGAGATTTCTCCCCTGAAGCCTCTTCCTACCTCTATTCCTGTCCAGCTTGCTGTTGGACACGTGGCGGATGTGCGTGTTCGATATGGATGGGTCCCTGACATATGTTCCTCCTGTCACTCTTTTGGCCACATAGCCTCTGCCTGCTCGCGCTCTGTTATATCGGCTTCTGCTCCTAAGATCCCTTTGCCTCGGCCTCCACTTAGGAAATGGGTACCCAAGGTCACGCAGGATGCTTCTCTATCTACTGACCCTAACCCTCCCATCTCCTTAGCGCGGCCTGCTTCCCCTGTTCCTAGTGCTGTTCTTCCGTCTTCTAAGCAGGATCGTGTAGTTTGGGCTGATTCTGAACATTGTTGGATTGATCTTCGATCTGATATGAGATTCAACCCTGAGGATGACACCTATTTAAGATATGTTTCTGATGATCTTCTGGACCTACGTTGCCTTTATTACACAGTTTCTGGTGATTCCTTGGTTCTTGACTTGGATGGTTCGCATGCTCTTATTAATTCTGTTCTTTTAGCTGATTCTGCCTGGGACCGATCTTTTATCTACTCTTCAGACGTTGACAGTTACGATCCATCTCTTGCTGTTCTATTTCGCCCCTTTTTTGGTCTGCTACCTGGTGGATCTCTGGTTTCTACACGTGTAGATGTGGGCGTTTGTGATTCCTCCTCTGCGGAGGAGAACTAGACTAGTTATCTTTATCGAGTAGCTGTGACTTGTCTGTCACACTCCTGTGCTGTATTTTTATTTTTTCTTACTTAGTAGCTAAGGTGACTCTACCTTACTCCTGTATTTCAAGCTTTATTACGTACGTAATAAAAGTGGTCGGTCCACTATAAAACCGTCGGCCTTGCCAAAAATATATATAGTAATATTTATTCCTCAAATCATATTCAAAATTTTTACAACTAATATTTCATAAATATTAATTAATTTAATTAGTTTATAATAATTATAAATTAATTAAATCATTTGGTCTAAAGAGAATTCATCAATGGCTCATCAAATGTAAATTCTGTCAGTGATTAACATTGAACTATTTGAATGTTAATATTCACAGGTTACTCAGCAGGTGGTGTGACATTTTGGTCAAATTTATTGTTTACTTAGTTTTGGTAAAATCCAATTTTATATTATTATGTGCTACCTAGTTGTGACATTTATTTACACCAATTCTCTTCTTCAAAACTATATCATTTTGGACTTATGGAATTTATTAATGGTCAAAATTCCAATATCATTCATATTCAACTCTATAGTCCAAACACAAAGTCCTTGGTTCAATAATAACAATTATTATTAATCGAAATGCTCTGGCTAGAGACTTTGACTTTGAGTTGATTTGAGTTGACTGTGATACTAACCCCATATAACTGAGGAGACGAATCCTCTCTTGAATAGCACTTCATTTCCAGTACTTCCCCTCGACCAAATTATAGTCATTCGATGAATGCCATGCCATGATTTGACTATCAAAGCAGAGCTTTCTATTAAAGATCCAATGTATTTTCAAGTCGAGAGAACTATGTAAATTAGTTACATCGATATTTTCATCTTGACCTTGGTTTTATTAACCAACAGAAAACTATCAAGTGGGTCATTCCATAGTTATCCAATAACTGTCCGTATGTAACCTCATAGTGCCTCTAACATTCATGAGTAATATAATGCCCAACATTTGTTAAAGAGTTGCCTACTCTAATCTCAACGGATAAATTGATATCTAGTCTCGATACATCATGACTAGGAACATTTAAAATGTTATATTTATATTTATTATGATAAATTACTCACAGTTGCAACACTTTGTAACTACTATCACAAATATACAATTTATGGATTTTCTATTAAATATACTTTTAATCAAATCGATTAATTAATATAATATGTTATATCAAGTGTATTATAGAAAGAAAATACCTTTTATTTTGAATAAGATGGTCAATGAGTTACATATATGCAACAAATTACATAATTGACTCTAGGACATACCCCTAACTCTATCATTTGCTACATTATATCCTGACACTACCCTTTTGTTACTTTATTGATCCTTCGGTACCAAAAGGCACCACCCAATCAGTTTCAATTAAGCTTCTCTTTACCTTATGCTATAAGGTACATATCTTTATGGTAAACCCACTTTACATAGCTTATTTGGCAAGGTAATCCCAAAGCAATTATAAATTATTTTTCTATAAAGCACATCCTAAGCAGATTTGGTTCATTATGTTTTTATACTGTGAAGTACATCCTTTATATGCAATTTTGGTTCTCTTTAGTTTATACTACAAAGTACAACCATAGGTAGTTTCTTACCTTTTCTTAAGTTCACACCCTATAAGCGAGTTACGTCCACTCTTGCGAAAGCATACAACCTTCTTGGACATCCTACACCCCTTCGGTTTTGAATGCTAGACCATACCCTTAAAGTTGGTGCATTCGGGAAAACATCCCTACTTGGTGTAAATAGGCCTTCGGTACCTGCATCGTTTGTAGGTTCTTACTTATTTACTTCTTAATTCTCTTTGACTTTCTTATCTTTACCTAATGGTACGTTCATAAGGTTTTGGTTTTTCCAATTCCTTTAGCCTGGTAAGGCTCCCAGCCCACCTTTGGTTATCTTAAGTCTCAGAACCATTACAATGCATTTCTAATAGAATACTCTAAGTTGTACCTTCGACAATCTTAAGCCTTGGGTTTTAATGCTAGCTTTCCTCCAAATATTGTAAGATCTCGATATTGACTCTCCTTGAAATTCAACCAGTCTAGGCGATCGAATCACTTCCCTGACGTCTCATTTTAGGAAAGTTCGCCTTAGTTTATTTTTAGTGACTTATGGAATTATATCTTTATATTCTCGAAATCCCTTCCCCTTCCTATAATTCATTCTTTAACCACTCTCGTACCTTCAATCCACCTTTGGCCTTTGAGTAGCCCTTCGGTTAAGACAAAGTGAATGTGTGATAACTTTCTTATGGCTTATTAGATTTCGGTTTATTACCCATGGTTCTACATACGTTGGGAACCGTCTTCTACACATCTTACTCAGTATACACATGTCCACTCCTAATTATTTTTTACATAGTACTCTTTGACCATTATTAAGTCTGAATCCTTTCGGAACTTACTTATTTGATTTACAGAAAATCATAGAAAAATTAGTCATGATGTTTTCGACACAATAATTTAAACTCTCTACTTCTAGCCATTTTCCCTATTTATACAGTTCATATCAATTTATTTACTTAAGAAAAAATTCTATTAATCAAAACCCATTTTAAAAACATGCTCTCAACATCATATTAAATTTCTATGTCAACTTAGTTACGCGTAATATAAGAAAGAATCAATCATAATTTGGCCATGAGCATTATAGGTAAGAAAATAAGATAAAGGGATGTGTTACTCACTTAGACTTCATGATTAACTTATGTTTCTAATTCCCTTAGTTTTGTCTACCTTAATCTTCTTTTTCTTGATTATGAAGATACCACCATTAATTTGCAAAGATTTCTTATTTAATTTTTTGAAAATAAATGATGAGAAAAAAAGGGTGGCTACACTTTTGTTCATAATAAAATGGGCTTCCACAAAGCCCATTTGCTAAATGTTAAACCTATGATGCGACTAAGTAAATAAATGTATCCTAGATGATCACTTAGTACCATCATTACCCCCTTTGTTATTTGAATTAATCAATTGGTTAATTATCCATTAATTTATGGGGAGTTACATTGTTCCCCCATATAGGAATTTCGTCCTCGGAATTCAAACATTGTACATAAGTGATTCCCAGTCTCAATCATGCCTATCCTAGCATACACATATAAGTTCCCAACTATATGTCACAACAAATGTACCGGTCTATCTACTAATACATAGGAAAACAACCATCATATCATATTTACATGGCTAAAACATACACAACAACTATACATGTAAATCTAAACAAACAACTCAGTATAAGTCCCCTAGATCTTTTCATTAGTTTCCCAAGTGCAATCGTCTTGGTCCTTACTCCATTGGACCCTCACTAACTTCACTTCTTTGTCTTGAATTTTTTTATGTCTTGACCCAAAGGTCTTTTAACATAAGTCATATTTGGCTTAACAACTAAATCGTTCATAACTCTCAGACTTGCAACTACCTTGGGATTTCGGATGCACTGTCTTAGACATGAAACATGGAATGAATTATGAACCCTATCTACAGTATTCGATAGCTCAACCTTATAGGATACATATCAATTCTCTTAAGTATCAGAAATGGGCCAATGTACACAAGCACTAACTTCCCTGCCTTTCCAAAACTCATTGTGTCCCTCACCGGCAATACTTTAACAAACACATGATCTCCCAAATCAAGTTCCAAGTCCTTCCATCTATTGTCCTAACTCTTTTGTCTCAATTGGACCGCCTTCATCCTTCATCGAATCATTTTGACTTTTTCCAAGGCTTCCCTTACGAGATCCAACCCTAATACAAGCCTATCTCCCATCTCAATCTAATATATGTGTGGCTTACATGACCTTCCATATGGTGCCAAAAATGGTTCTATCCCAATATTGGTATGTTAATTATTATCATATAAAAGTTCTACTAAGTGCAAGTGATCTTCCTAAAATCCCCAAAATGCCAAAACACACATTCTCAAAAATTCTTAAGCATTCGGTTGACCCTTTCGGTTTGTCCATCTATCTTTGAATGGTAAGAAGTGCTCATACAAAACTTCTAACCCAAAGCACTCTGTAGGCTTCACCAAAACTCACTAGAAAACAATGGGTCTCGGCCACTTACTGTAAAGACCCGTAAGTCCGTACTCCTTGAATAGACACTAATCTCCTTTGTTTAATTCAAGATGAACGAAAATACGAACCCTTAGGGGTTTAAGAAAAAGAATTTAGGAAAAGAAAAAGAGAGAACAAGAAGAAGAGATAGGAAATAGAGAGAGAGGAAGATAGAATTTTTTTTTAGAAAACAGAGAAAGAAAACAGAGAATTTGAAAAATAGAAGATAGAAGAATTTTAAAATAGAACGGACAAAAGAAAACAACAGAACAACAACAGAATCTCACAATTCGCAGCGGAATAACATATAATAATAGATGAATAATCTTTAAACAAAGAACTATATCAGTTATTACATTACATCACATTTCATTACATCATATCATCAGAGTGTACAACAACATACAACAACAACAGTGCAGCGGAAAAGAAATACTATATAAATAATACGCCATGCCATCCAGCTTGCCTCCAGCAACTCCAGAATATCCAGAATATCCTGATAAACCTAACTCTTGACTGCCCGTGTGGAAATTGGTGGGCACCCAGAGTTTAGGAAGGAAAACAATAAACTCCAAGTCAGTCATGTGACTGGTGTGAGAACTCAAAACAGTTTATTTATCTTTAAAATCAAAATAGAGGAATATTTTTAATCAATTCGCAATGCTTTTAAAAAATGAGACTACCATAAGGCCTCCCGCACACACACACATGCAAACGCAGAATCGGAGGAGATTTCTCCTTATGATAGTCAAAGATGCTTGATACGCATTTAAAATAACATTTCATATTATTATTAGTGCATAGTGTAGGAAATATTTTGAAAGTAGAATATAAATCTTAGCCAACATAGACATTTCGAACTATGTCTACTATAGCTACCATCCAAACAGTGGTGACCACCATAAGTGAATAGCAGGTTCTACAACTAATACCGTACAAGTTTCGTATTGGGAATTGGATTTCCAACAAATGGTCAGGCCAAGGAACTTCCCATTGCCACATGAGAATGCCTCTGGATGGACATCCCCGAGAACCAAACCGGATCTCTACCAACACAAGGCCGGGTTACTCCTAACTGAGTAACAACTGACCGAATATGCCATCCCCCGGTCCTTTGGGACCTTTTTCCGAGAGCGCTCTCTAATCAATTCACACAATCATAACAAAGTGTTTTCAACATGAGTAAGTATCTGGGCTCCATACCATGATACCACCCTTTTCCAGAAGGAAATGGACATATCCTAAAGGGCGCTACCCCTCATAACCTTGCTGCTTCTTTCCTGTTTTGACCATTTCCGGGATGTGAGGCTCGACGAATTCACGTCCACAAAAACATACTTTATACAAAAGCCATGCTTTGGGTCAACAAATGATCAACACAATGATCACTAAGATAGACGATCAAATAAATGATCATATCACAATAATCAACACAATGATCATTTCAGCATCACTCAGCATATCACATTACCAAATTGGGAATATATCGCTGATAACTTCAACTATATAACCTTTGAGCACATACGTCTCAAAGAAGGGTGTTAAGCAAAGAATAAATTCTCCGCCACCAACAGAAATATATTTGAAAGAAATCGGCTTTATATCTCAAATTGTAATGTCAGACATACAATCCATACAAGTCTGTTCCGGGCTCGAACAGAACCGAAGGCACTTACAAAGAAGTCCTTGCAATCCGGATATTCACAATCCTGATCGGATTCACCATCACATATGGAGAACTCAATACCGTAGCTACTCGGTGCAGAGTCAATCGATAGTTCATCCTATCACTCTCGCAAATACCGGTCTTCAACACCGATCTTCAAATGCGATTCACAACGACGTATCACATATTCGGAGTGGGTTATACGACCCCATGGTCCTTTCCCGGTTAACCCGAATAGTGAGCGCTTATTTAAAAATAAGTGTGCATTCAAATTCAATCAATTCACATCAAATACCCATTCAAAGGGAAATACTGATAGTCGGTTATTGAACTATCAATGGATATGCATACATCACCAGATTCCAAATAATTTTCCAAATTATTTATTTTCCAAAATATCTTTACAAGATATATTATTTCAACACTTCAAAATATAAATCAATATTTATTTTTAACCAATTTCACTTTTCACATATAAATTCCATAATGAATTTATATTTCAAAATATTCGTGTATATACGATTTCAATTATTCATTTTCAATTTATCTTTAAAAAGATAAATTCTCAAAATATTCACTTTATATCGGAAAACAATTCCATACTTATTTATTTATAAGTAATTCACAAATCTCTTTTATTTTCAACACTTAGAAAATATTCAATATACTTAAATCGAATTACGTATATATTTCATTATATTAAGAAAATCCTTTCTTAAACATATCTACTTGGGCCAAAACGAATGTTACGTAAAACATCGTTACGACAACCCAAAATCACTAGTATAGGGATTCGAACTTAAAATAGATATATAAATCCCAATACTATTCAAAACATTTCCTTTCGGAAATCATTTACTATAACAACAGTGTTATAGTCCACTATTTCCTTTTATTTCTCGAAAACGTCTATTTCAACAATCAATGTTGAAATCTATGGTTTCGAATCTCAACACATTTTAAAACATCGTTAGATCGTTTTAATTCAATTTAAACATCTCATTCAAAACAATTTCTTTAACATATCATTCACTATTCAAAAACGTGAATATACTTCTTTAACAAATTCCATCCTTTTATTCATTTTAATTCAAAGAATTATTCACTGTCTAAAAACGTGAATATAACTCTATTTCTAAGTTATAACAATTAACTTATCAAAATAAGTCGTTTGCGAATTTATAAAACAACGTTTATAAATTCCATTTCTATTTATTTATAAAAACTTCCTTTTATAATTTCCTTTATTAACTTATTCGATTTATAACTCGGTTATAAACTACAGGTTCATATTATAAGTTAATTACTTATAAAACGATTATTTTACAAAATCGTTCATTTAACTTCCCAAATTATTAATCTTAACTTATAAGATTGTTTATTTATCCAAAATTCATTCTTTCGATAACTTTATAAATTTTATAAACCTATTGCTTATAAAATTTCATTTATAACTTCACAGTTTATAATTTCATAAATTTCATTCATTTAGGAAATTCATTTTCACTACATTCAAACACTTATAAAAACTCGTTTTATAATGTCCATAATTCAATTTATAAATATCCATTTATAAATCTCTTAATATAAATTAATTTATATTATTCTTTTAAACGTCTTTAAATTCCTTTAAAATTTCACCGTTCTCTTGATTTATAAAATAATCAAATTTTATAAATCTTATATTCAAACTTTTAATAATAAACTCAAAAATCCAGTTTAAACTATTTTATAAAATCATTGGTTCATATTTCTCAAAAATCAGCTTTTAACTATATTTCACAAAATCATAATTTTTATAACTTTAACTATTATAACGTTTATTTATTTATAATGGATCAATTCCAAAAATATAGTATATTTTCAAAAATCACTTTAAAACCATTTTAAAATCCCAAAATCTGGGTCCAATGATGCTACACACCAAATAGTCAATCACGACTAACAACGATATCATATATCGATACGATAATCCATCAAATATCAAAATATCTGAAATAAAATAAATACTGTTGAGGAATCCAGTTGGATCCCTCCAACCTGTTTCCTGCATCCAAAAACATTAGCACAATACCAATTTCGCTCCAGTACGAAATTATCGCGGTACATGTTCTTATTAAATATTATCCGCTTAATAACGGCGTAATAGGGTCTCATCCGCTAAACAAAAAATGCGGGAAATCAATCAACTCCAATATATACATATGCCAATATATATATATTGCTACTATATATAATACCAATTTCACTGTTTATGAAATATTCGCGGTATATGTTTTTACTAAATAACATCCGCTTACTAACGGCGTATAATGTCTATTTTAACAATCAATATATACAATTCATCATTCATACATGCATTCAAATATTTTAAATCTAACTATTTAAAATAAAATCGAAATCTATTCGATTGAGTGAGAAGTTCTCACCTTGGTTTTAATTTCCGTTTTAGCTTTTATTTCGAATAAAATTAAACGCGCGTTTAATTTTACCCAAAATTCTCACTAACTCCAAACGACTCCAAACCAACTCCATCGCGTAGTGCTCGTCCATACGATTCCAACGCAACTGAGTTTGCATTTTTTCGACCTCGTATGAAAAAGTTATTGATTTTACAAGTTTGTACACGTTTTATATAAACTAATATAACATAACTTAATTAATTTAACCTACAGCTCATCCTAGCCCTCAGATCTAAATCCAACGGCCCCTGCTCATCTTCCCAAATCACGTTATCATCTCCAGGCATTTAGAATAGAGGCCGAACCCATTTTGCTAGCTAGGGTTTCATTTTACTCCACAATCACACGACGATACTTCATCACACCAACGCCAACGCGAAGCTCTCGACGCGAGCTATCTCCACCTGCCACCATTGGAAGTTCGGCCCCCCCTAGCCTAGGGTTGCGTGCGCAGGCCTTGACTGTCGGCCCCCCTATACTCCCTCCACACGACTCCGTTTCCGATCACCACCGTTCACAACGTAGCTCTCACTCCCCTCTCCAACTTTCATGTTGACAACTTCCTCTAATTGTTGACGGATTGGAAGATCTAGAGGGATGAAGTTGATGATTTTCTGGCCATTCAATTTGGGGGACTGGCGGCTACAGTTTTTTTCTAGGGTTAGGGTTATTTTTTATCAAATTTATGAAGATGGTGGTCTATTTATAGAGTTTCGTTCGACACTATTCACCCGGAAATTCCGAACTCCGATTTACGCGCCGTAACCAGCGTTTCTAAGGTTTACCCCGCGTTCCGGACACAATGGAACAGGTTTCGGAAGCTAATTCGGAAGTATGTGCGAGTTATGGCTATAAACGCTCAATTTAAATTAAACCGATTTAAATCGATTTCTAGGCGTTTTAATTTGTACCGGACAAACGGTAAATCCAATTGACACGAAATTTGAAACCTTTCAATAATATCACATTACGGATCCGATGAAACTGGTTTCGTCGAAATCCGAGACTTTTTGAAAAATGGCTATTTTCACTCGTCAAATTTAAATTAAAAATAATTCGATGCGTTTCGAGCTGCCACGATCAAACGATAACTCCGATTGACACGAAAATTGAAATCCGGTAATAACTAACTATTACGGATCCAATGGAACTGGTTTCGTTGAATTCTGAGACTGTTCAAAAATTGGCTATTTTACAGTCGATTATTAAATATTAAAATATTCAATTTTCACAAATTAACTTTTAATTCGATTTTAAAAGTTCTAAAATATCATTCTAACTTCCATGTGATAAAATAAAATTTTACAAATCATTTTAAATCATATTTAACTCAATTTTCAATTATTTCCATAATTTAACATATTAAATTATCGATTTAATAATCTAATTAAATCCAATAATTCAAATAAAAATTTATTTGACTTATAAATTCACTCATTAATATTTAAAATTAATTAAATATTCAAATTTAAATTATTAAAAATTCTGGGTCGTTACAATCTTTCCCCCTTAAAAGAATTTCGTCCTCGAAATTACAAGTAAGAAAAGTTACAGAATCTATTAATTTTCCCAAAATTCATAGTTAAACTTCTTACAATAACTTTACTAAGCTTTCAAAATCATACTTAGTTATCTTTTCAAAAACAACTATCTATTGTTTAACTTTCAATTTCAAAACAAAGTTAAAGTTTTCAAAAAAATTTCCCAATTTTCTCAAAATTTTTCTAACGCCTTAAATTTTCGGAAAAATTCGCCATAGTCTCCTTTGCGCGGCTCGATCCGAAAAAAAAATGACAGTATATATATCACAAATATACATCTCATCAAGTAATGAGGCATCCCGAAGGGAAAAAGTGTAAAAGTACGATATTTAATCCGAGATATGTACCTTATATTTTATTAGCAAGCATATACGGCTAATATAGCGCTAAAGCGAACTCCAAATGCGAAGCAACGCGATCCGCACCTACTAAACTCAACAAACAACATGAGAATCATGCATATAGACAATAATATCAATATATATCATATAGCAACATATCAACTATATATGTCACATAGCAAATGCAACATATTCAAACATCAACCAACTAGCATTCAACAAATTCATAATCAATATATATTCATTTATATTCTCATTAATATTAATGAATTGGTTTTCAATTCAAATCACATTTGATTCATTGACATTGGATTTTCTTACTAACATTCATTCTCAATTCAATTAGTTTACATTACTAATTAAATCTAATTCACATTCAATTCTATTCAAATTTATTTACTTCTAATTTGAATTCAATTACATAGCTTTCGATTTCATTAACACTTAATGAATTTTATACAATCAATCAACATCCATATAGCAACCAAAGTATATTAATTATAACCAAATTCCTTTGCTTATATTCATTCAATTGGGTTTAACACCATCACTTTTCCAATTGGTTTTATTAAATTGACTTTCATTCAAGTATTCAACTTCCAATAACATTAGATTTTAATGAATCAACACTTATATTCATTATTCCATATCAATTATTCACATTCAATTGATTAACATTCAATTCATTAATTCAATTCAATTCAATGTCCAAAGTTGAATTTCATTTATATAACTTAAGTTCACATTTCTTTTAATTCACTTGATTATTTACTTCGATACCAACATCAATTTAATTCAACAACACTTAAGTTATATTCCATTTAACTTTATATTCATTTTTATTTATAACTCATATTCATATAATTTTACTTCTTGTATATATAAGTTTATTTCACAATTGTAATTCACTTTAATTATAACTCAATTCTTATAATTCTTTTACTTATACAATTATTCTTTTATTTAGATTATTCAAACAACCTAACAATCAACTTATATACACTTTAATAATTCTGAAAAATTATTTCTTTATATATAAAATATAATCAAGGCAAAATTATTTCATTCACCCAATTTAAAACAATACTATGTCGATTTATCTTGTTTAAGAGTTTAGAAACCCCTATCTACGATAGTTAGCTAGACTAAATCGACGGGAATCTATAAACAATCAACCGATAAGTCAATACAATATAAAACAATTTTATTCACTAACAAATACGCTCTCATAGCTATTATTACACTCAAATTCATTCTAGAGTACTGCTGACTCTATCTCTAATGAATAATACCCTACAGAACCATGGTTGTCGCTTAACCATCAGCTCTGATACCAAATGTAAAGATCTAGGCTTTTCAACCGTCGACAGCAGTCACAACCGGTAGGCTTTTCAACCATCCCAGCCCCACCGTGGCTTACACTGGTATCCCAAACTTGCTTTTACGGCCAGCCTCTCGACTGTCACAGCTTACGCCTAACCAACCCCCTAAAAGAGGATGTGTGGGAGTAAGAGTCTCCCGTTCGCCACCTAACCGCGAAGCGAGAACCCCCCATCACATAGCCCAATAGCTTAACAAGACTGGTGTGAGAACTCAAAACAGTTTATTTATCTTTAAAATCAAAATAGAGGAATATTTTTAATCAATTCACAATGCTTTTAAAAAATGAGACTACCATAAGGCCTCCCGCACACACACACATGCAAACGCAGAATCGGAGGAGATTTCTCCTTATGATAGTCAAAGATGCTTGATACGCATTTAAAATAACATTTCATATTATTATTAGTGCATAGTGTAGGAAATATTTCGAAAGTAGAATATAAATCTTAGCCAACATAGACATTTCGAACTATGTCTACTATAGCTACCATCCAAACAGTGGTGACCACCATAAGTGAATAGCAGGTTCTACAACTAATACCGTACAAGTTTCGTATTGGGAATTGGATTTCCAACAAATGGTCAGGCCAAGGAACTTCCCATTGCCACATGAGAATGTCTCTGGATGGACATCCCCGAGAACCAAACCGGATCTCTACCAACACAAGGCCGGGTTACTCCTAACTGAGTAACAACTGACCGAATATGCCATCCCCCGGTCCTTTGGGACCTTTTTCCGAGAGCGCTCTCTAATCAATTCACACAATCATAACAAAGTGTTTTCAACATGAGTAAGTATCTGGGCTCCATACCATGATACCACCCTTTTCCAGAAGGAAATGGACATATCCTAAAGGGCGCTACCCCTCATAACCTTGCTGCTTCTTTCCTGTTTTGACCATTTCCGGGATGTGAGGCTCGACGAATTCACGTCCACAAAAACATACTTTATACAAAAGCCATGCTTTGGGTCAACAAATGATCAACACAATGATCACTAAGATAGACGATCAAATAAATGATCCTATCACAATAATCAACACAATGATCATTTCAGCATCACTCAGCATATCACATTACCAAATTGGGAATATATCGCTGATAACTTCAACTATATAACCTTTGAGCACATACGTCTCAAAGAAGGGTGTTAAGCAAAGAATAAATTCTCCGCCACCAACAGAAATATATTTGAAAGAAATCGGCTTTATATCTCAAATTGTAATGTCAGACATACAATCCATACAAGTCTGTTCCGGGCTCGAACAGAACCGAAGGCACTTACAAAGAAGTCCTTGCAATCCGGATATTCACAATCCTGATCGGATTCACCATCACATATGGAGAACTCAATACCGTAGCTACTCGGTGCAGAGTCAATCGATAGTTCATCCTATCACTCTCGCAAATACCGGTCTTCAACACCGATCTTCAAATGCGATTCACAACGACGTATCACATATTCGGAGTGGGTTATACGACCCCATGGCCCTTTCCCGGTTAACCCGAATAGTGAGCGCTTATTTAAAAATAAGTGTGCATTCAAATTCAATCAATTCACATCAAATACCCATTCAAAGGGAAATACTGATAGTCGGTTATTGAACTATCAATGGATATGCATACATCACCAGATTCCAAATAATTTTCCAAATTATTTATTTTCCAAAATATCTTTATAAGATATATTATTTCAACACTTCAAAATATAAATCAATATTTATTTTTAACCAATTTCACTTTTCACATATAAATTCCATAATGAATTTATATTTCAAAATATTCGTGTATATACGATTTCAATTATTCATTTTCAATTTATCTTTAAAAAGATAAATTCTCAAAATATTCACTTTATATCGGAAAACAATTCCATACTTATTTATTTATAAGTAATTCACAAATCTCTTTTATTTTCAACACTTAGAAAATATTCAATATACTTAAATCGAATTAAGTATATATTTCATTATATTAAGAAAATCCTTTCTTAAACATATCTACTTGGGCCAAAACGAATGTTACGTAAAACATCGTTACGACAACCCAAAATCACTAGTATAGGGATTCGAACTTAAAATAGATATATAAATCCCAATACTATTCAAAACATTTCCTTTCGGAAATCATTTACTATAACAACAGTGTTATAGTCCACTATTTCCTTTTATTTCTCGAAAACGTCTATTTCAACAATCAATGTTGAAATCTATGGTTTCGAATCTCAACACATTTTAAAACATCGTTAGATCGTTTTAATTCAATTTAAACATCTCATTCAAAACAATTTCTTTAACATATCATTCACTATTCAAAAACGTGAATATACTTCTTTAACAAATTCCATCCTTTTATTCATTTTAATTCAAAGAATTATTCACTGTCTAAAAACGTGAATATAACTCTATTTCTAAGTTATAACAATTAACTTATCAAAATAAGTCGTTTGCGAATTTATAAAACAACGTTTATAAATTCCATTTCTATTTATTTATAAAAACTTCCTTTTATAATTTCCTTTATTAACTTATTCGATTTATAACTCGGTTATAAACTACAGGTTCATATTATAAGTTAATTACTTATAAAACGATTATTTTACAAAATCGTTCATTTAACTTCCCAAATTATTAATCTTAACTTATAAGATTGTTTATTTATCCAAAATTCATTCTTTCGATAACTTTATAAATTTTATAAACCTATTGCTTATAAAATTTCATTTATAACTTCACAGTTTATAATTTCATAAATTTCATTCATTTAGGAAATTCATTTTCACTACATTCAAACACTTATAAAAACTCGTTTTATAATGTCCATAATTCAATTTATAAATATCCATTTATAAATCTCTTAATATAAATTAATTTATATTATTCTTTTAAACGTCTTTAAATTCCTTTAAAATTTCACCGTTCTCTTGATTTATAAAATAATCAAATTTTATAAATCTTATATTCAAACTTTTAATAATAAACTCAAAAATCCAGTTTAAACTATTTTATAAAATCATTGGTTCATATTTCTCAAAAATCAGCTTTTAACTATATTTCACAAAATCATAATTTTTATAACTTTAACTATTATAACGTTTATTTATTTATAATGGATCAATTCCAAAAATATAGTATATTTTCAAAAATCACTTTAAAACCATTTTAAAATCCCAAAATCTGGGTCCAATGATGCTACACACCAAATAGTCAATCACGACTAACAACGATATCATATATCGATATGATAATCCATCAAATATCAAAATATCTGAAATAAAATAAATACTGTTGAGGAATCCAGTTGGATCCCTCCAACCTGTTTCCTGCATTCAAAAACATTAGCACAATACCAATTTCGCTCCAGTACGAAATTATCGCGGTACATGTTCTTATTAAATATTATCCGCTTAATAACGGCGTAATAGGGTCTCATCCGCTAAACAAAAAATGCGGGAAATCAATCAACTCCAATATATACATATGCCAATATATATATATTGCTACTATATATAATACCAATTTCACTGTTTATGAAATATTCGCGGTATATGTTTTTACTAAATAACATCCGCTTACTAACGGCGTATAATGTCTATTTTAACAATCAATATATACAATTCATCATTCATACATGCATTCAAATATTTTAAATCTAACTATTTAAAATAAAATCGAAATCTATTCGATTGAGTGAGAAGTTCTCACCTTGGTTTTAATTTCCGTTTTAGCTTTTATTTCGAATAAAATTAAACGCGCGTTTAATTTTACCCAAAATTCTCACTAACTCCAAACGACTCCAAACCAACTCCATCGCGTAGTGCTCGTCCATACGATTCCAACGCAACTGAGTTTGCATTTTTTCGACCTCGTATGAAAAAGTTATTGATTTTACAAGTTTGTACACGTTTTATATAAACTAATATAACATAACTTAATTAATTTAACCTACAGCTCATCCTAGTCCTCAGATCTAAATCCAACGGCCCCTGCTCATCTTCCCAAATCACGTTATCATCTCCAGGCATTTAGAATAGAGGCCGAACCCATTTTGCTAGCTAGGGTTTCATTTTACTCCACAATCACACGACGATACTTCATCACACCAACGCCAACGCGAAGCTCTCGACGCGAGCTATCTCCACCTGCCACCATTGGAAGTTCGGCCCCCCCTAGCCTAGGGTTGCGTGCGCAGGCCTTGACTGTCGGCCCCCTATACTCCCTCCACACGACTCCGTTTCCGATCACCACCGTTCACAACGTAGCTCTCACTCCCCTCTCCAACTTTCATGTTGACAACTTCCTCTAATTGTTGACGGATTGGAAGATCTAGAGGGATGAAGTTGATGATTTTCTGGCCATTCAATTTGGGGGACTGGCGGCTACAGTTTTTTTCTAGGGTTAGGGTTATTTTTTATCAAATTTATGAAGATGGTGGTCTATTTATAGAGTTTCGTTCGACACTATTCACCCGGAAATTCCGAACTCCGATTTACGCGCCGTAACCAGCGTTTCTAAGGTTTACCCCGCGTTCCGGACACAATGGAACAGGTTTCGGAAGCTAATTCGGAAGTATGTGCGAGTTATGGCTATAAACGCTCAATTTAAATTAAACCGATTTAAATCGATTTCTAGGCGTTTTAATTTGTACCGGACAAACGGTAAATCCAATTGACACGAAATTTGAAACCTTACAATAATATCACATTACGGATCCGATGAAACTGGTTTCGTCGAAATCCGAGACTTTTTGAAAAATGGCTATTTTCACTCGTCAAATTTAAATTAAAAATAATTCGATGCGTTTCGAGCTGCCACGATCAAACGATAACTCCGATTGACACGAAAATTGAAATCCGGTAATAACTAACTATTACGGATCCAATGGAACTGGTTTCGTTCAATTCTGAGACTGTTCAAAAATTGGCTATTTTACAGTCGATTATTAAATATTAAAATATTCAATTTTCACAAATTAACTTTTAATTCGATTTTAAAAGTTCTAAAATATCATTCTAACTTCCATGTGATAAAATAAAATTTTACAAATCATTTTAAATCATATTTAACTCAATTTTCAATTATTTCCATAATTTAACATATTAAATTATCGATTTAATAATCTAATTAAATCCAATAATTCAAATAAAAATTTATTTGACTTATAAATTCACTCATTAATATTTAAAATTAATTAAATATTCAAATTTAAATTATTAAAAATTCTGGGTCGTTACACTTACTATAGTACTCGACACTCTATGTAATCTTATTATAATCTTCAAATAGATCTTGGCTAAATTTTCTGCCATCTTAGTAGGTTTAACTAGGAAGAAGTGGGAATCCTTGGTTAATTTATCTTACCTGCTATGATAAATATGCTTTCATTCCCAGCTTTATATCTTGGCAAGCCGTCTATAAAATCTATGGAAACCAAATCCCACCTCCACATTGGAACATCCAAGGGTTGCAAAAGCCCACTTGGCTTCTGATGCTCTGCCTTAACTTATTGGCATGTGAGACGTTTTTTCACATATTCTCCACATCTCATTTTATTCCTTTGCGGAAAAAGTTTCTCTTCATGTCTCAATCTGTGCAGTTAAAGCGCCCTGCCGCTCCATAGCGTTAGGGGAGTGAAAAGTTGTAGTCGAGATATATCGAGGATATAGCAGGATATAGTAGATGACTTTAAAAAGAGGAACAAGTATTACTTATTATTTCCCACCAAGCAAAACAAGTTATAATAAAGTAAAGAAAAAAATATTTAACACTTAAAAAGTAAGAACTGGTTATAATAATCAACATCGTTATCATTGTTACATCAACTTTGAAGTTACCATAAAATTTAAAAGCAAGACATCAAGCAAAATTCTTGTTTGTAAGAAACGGGGATATAGCAGAGCAGCATATCGGGGGTAATAGCGAATCCTCTATATTGGGTTGCTTTATAGAAATATCGTTGCCCCAAAAGTCTACTACGGGATATATCGGGGATATATCAGGGCAATATCGGGGAATTGACTACACAGATCTCAGTACATCTTAGTACCTCCTAGGGGAATGGTAATTTGAATGATGACATTCGTCTGAAACTTCTTTCCGAAGGGCCTTCCACATTTGGAACATACAACCTTCCTCCATTTTGAAGTCTACCCATTTGGTCAAAACAAAATCCTTTTAGCTCATCAACTTTGGTTCCCAATCATCGATATCTGATCCTTTCTATACGGTGTGGATCTTCCCTTTGCATTTGAGCAATCCTGTCAGTAAGCACAGGCTAAACTTCTAAGTATGACAGCATTCCAGAAGCTCTACTCGACTCAGCATTTGATCAAAAGTATATATTACAAGAAGCTAATGTCTTAAATATATTCCACTTTTTAATCATAAAAAAAACGCAATTCTGCTATCTTAGGCTTAAGGAATCAACTACCTTATTTCCCTTCCTCTTGGTACACTATCCCAAAATCATAAGATGACGAAATCCCAGCCACCTTTGCTGTCTCACGTTTAACTCCTTTCGAGATAAAAAATATTTTAAGAACTTCTGGTTAGCAAATAACTCATATCTTTCCTCAAAAAGGTAATGTAAATAAATCTTTAGCGCAAAGATAAAAGCTGCCAACTCTAAATCATGTATCGGATATCGAATCTCATGGGATCGCAATTGCCTAAATGCATAAGCTATTACTTTGCCTCCTTGCATCATCACTTCCAACCCTAAACCTGAAGCAACTGTATAAGAAACCATGCCTTTGTTCCCTTCAGGTATCACTAAAACCTAAGCATTAGCCAACCGAAGCTTCAACTCTCAAAATAATGCTCATTCGGTCATCTAAACATACTTTTCATTCATTCGAATAAATTTCATCATTGGTGCTGGTATCCGAAAGAAGAACTTAATTAATCTCCAAGAGTATCCAACCAAACTAAGAAACTTCAAACCTATAAAACAATCTAAGATCTCCTCCACTCATTCATAGCTTTGATCTTTGAAGGATCTACAACCAAGCCTTTCCTCAAAACTACATAGCCTTCGAACTTAACTGCCCTTCTTGAAAAATGATACATAGAAAATTTCTCCATTAACTTATGTCCCTTCAATGTCTCCTACACAAGTTTAGGTGAACCTCATCCTCTTTCTCATCCCTCGAGTATACCAAGATGTCATCTACGAATACTAACATGAACCAATCCATTTGATCTTGGAAGACTGTATGCATTAAATCCATAAAAAATGCATGTGCATTTATTAGTCTAAACGGCATTACTAGCTACTCATTGAAGCATACCTCTTCTGAAAGTAGTAACAGAAAACACTCTCCTCCATAACCCTCTATTGATGGAATCGCATAGCGAGATCTATCCATGAGCATATCTTAGCTCCATTCAACCGATCAAACAGATCATCAATCCTTGACAACGGATATTTATTCTTTACTGTTCTTTCATTCATTTTCTACTAGTCAATACATCATGACAAAGACCTATCAGACTTCTTCACAAACCCCGCTGAAGCACCCATGGTGAACTACTTGGCTTTATAAAGCTCTTTTTTTCCAACTCTACTAGTTGCTTCTTAACTCCTCCGTCTCCTTTGGAAGCATTCTACTGGGAATTTGATTGAATGATTTAGCTCCCGGTATCAACTCAATAAAATACTTTACTGCTCTTGAGGTAAAATCCTAAAACCGACCCAAATACGTTTGGGAAGTCTTTAACTATTCGTATTTCACCGATACATCCTTCTTCTGCAGCTAAAGCAAACAATATACCTTTGCAATCAGGTTTAGTCTTTTTGAAACTACCAGTACTCTTTTAGTTCGGTTTGAGTGACTCAAGGCTATGATCCTTTTTGCATAATATATCTTGTGCCATACCTTTCCATCCATCCATCTCTAAAGTAATTCTGAATCCTCTGACCTCAAATATGTAGGGTTCATATAGGAATTCACATCCAACTAAATTAATCTCAAAGTTAGTGCAACTAAATCCGAGAAAGACATATCCCTCGATAAGATTTACTATGGGGATAGAAGTGACCATATAGGTAACCTCTAACCAAAATCTATCAACTAAGTCTTGAGCTATAAAAGAATGTATAGCTACGATATCAAATAGTGGTTTAACTAAAATACCATAAATCAAAGTCATACCTTCTAAGATCTTTCCCTTTCCTTTCTCTTTGGTGTATGGTCCTTCTGTTGGTCCGACCAAAGCAAACACTTTAGCTTGTAACTCTGGACAATCCTTCTTTTGATGCCCTACGTAACGACCCTAATTTTTAGTACATTATTTAGGATATTTAATTAGTTAAATTAAATAGAATAATGTGATGATTAGGGGATTGAGATTTGTGTTGACAGAGAGATAGCGGTGCAATATAATAAATGAATAAAGGAAAATGAAATAAAATGTTAGGGTAAGTTGACAAGGGCAATATAGAAATAAGTAATATCCTTATACCCTAAACCCTCACATACATTCATTTTACACGTTCATTCTCACAAAAAAACATAAGAGGATGGCCACCATCAGGAAAGCAAGAAGAAAATTAAGTAAAATCAAAGGAAAGAAGTTAATCAACTTAATCCAAGATCAAATCTCAACTCCTTAATCACAAAGCAAAGGTGAATAATAACCACATCTCATGTTTTTAATTGTTTTTAGTTAAATTCGAGCTAATTTGAAAATATTTTGACATGTTTTTGGTTATTAAATTGGATATATATACACACTTGTTGATGATTTATGCAAATCCATATAGATTTTATGATATGTTTTAATATATAAACCCTATTAAATGACATCCAAATGCATTGAAACTTTGGTATATGATTCGAAATGATATTTCAGTGATAGGTTTTAGTTTTCATAATTTTTAAATTAATGTGGATTTAATATTAATTTTCTATTAACGAAAATGGTTATTTGGTTTAAAATTAATTACGGCTAATATATGTTTGTTTTGGGTCAGAAATTAATATAGAAAACATATTACAAATGATTTATGGAAATTTTTATAGATTTTTCCTAAGTGTTTTAAAAAGTATATAAAATTATTTAAGATATGAGACTTAAATGTTTTATATATTATAAAAGGAGAAGGGGTATCTTATAAATAATTAATTTGTTAATTTCCGAAATTTCGGCAGTACTTTTAGAAAGGAAATTAGCAACCAATCATGTTTTGACAAACAAGGCAGGTTAGTTGACAATAATTACTTTGAAAAGCTAAAATCAAATTAAACATGCTTTTTACATGTTTAGCCACTTTCGACACCTATGTTTTGACCTAGTACTCCCTCCTTTATCACCATCGAAACCAATACACATGGTATCAAAAGCTTCGGTGCGTAGTGGATTGTGCATCAGTGGAAGGTATAGAGTTGAGATAAGGGGTTCTGAAGGGGTCGAAGCTTTACTTCATTTTTAAATGATAATGCGCCTGGTATGCTTTTGCTTTCGACTTTGTTAGCTTCCAACTGGGTCAAATTATTTTAAAGGAATGGTTTCAAAAGAGGTTGCATCTTTTGTTTTAAGTACATGCTTTTGAAGGGGTCGAAACCCCTTGCTTTTGCATCTTAATTTCGAAGCAATGCCTTTGAAAGGGTTTCCTTGTTTTAAAACCCAAGCCGCTTCTCCAATACTTTCGAAGGGTTAATTTCGTCACCATCACTTCTTTAATTAGGAAAGAGCTTTTGGAAGAGTGCTTTCGACTTAGTTGTTTTACGGCCCTTTGTTCCGTTGAAGCTAAAATCTAAAGGTTTTGAAGGGAAAGGTTTTAACTGGTTTCGAAAGGCTGTTCCAGATGTTTTACTTAAACCTAATGATTTCGAAAGGTTTGTTTATAGAAAATAATCTGAATACTTTTGAAAGGTTTTAAATGAAGATTTAGAAGGGGCGGGTAACCAATGTTTTTGAAAGGTTTAAAGTAGACAGTTTCCAAAGGCTTCGAAAGGTACGTTTATAGTATTTTGATTAGAGGATGTCAAAGGATTTAAAGCTTTTGAAAGAAAGTGTTATCAAGGTTTTTGAAAGGGTTATTAAAAGGTATGTTTTGGCCTTTTGGCATAAGATTTTAATTCTACCAAAAGGCGTACTTTCCATGGATCCAAAAGGGGTACATTCAAAGGTTAAATGTTTTCATCAATTTTTTTTGCATAAAGTATATATAACATGGCAAGGTGATTTGAGTAAAGCATAGAGTATATTTTCCTTGTTTAAAGTGCGATTTAAAGATTTAAATCAATTTGAGTGAAAATGATTTCAAGGAAAATTTATTGGTAGTTGACCCTAAGTAAAATGAATCAGATATTAGAATACCAGATGAGACTGGTATAGGGTCGTGCCCTATACATTAGCTATTATTCCCTAGTTAATTTAGTCCAAAATTTTAGTTTTTAGGGCTTTGTCACAGGTAAGACTAAAGATGTTACACACAGAAAGGAAAATACAAATTGGTGATAGGTTATTGGAGAGCCTGCAAAACCATTAGGTTTAGTTGAACCTGGGAGAATTAAGTTAGGGACAGACCATCTAGAAGAGAAGTATCTAATAAAAGTTAGATTATTTGTTTATTTTTCTGGTAGGACGATTCGGCCAAAGGTTAGTAGTTAGCCAAACAAAACTGTAATGTTCGGACATATAGTTCATTTTTTATCTGATTTATATGATCATGGTATTATTTAACCAGTTTTGGTTGCAGGATTAAGGTTTGCAAAAGATATCTTTTAAAAGGATATTATTGAGGGAAGATCCATTTTGTTAAGCGGTGTGGTCTCACTTAATATCAAATAACCGAGATGTTTAGTATTATTCACACCAAGCTTTATGTTTGACTCGAAGTTTATGTTTTCCCCTTAAACTCTCGGGCATCCAAAATTGATTTGAGTAGGATGAGGGTTGAGGATTTTCATGTTTTAGTAGATGGATGAATAAGCTTCCAAAGACAAGCATGAGGCTGAAGTTAGCAATGTAGGAGTTGTTATGTTTTTATTTCCGCTATATTGTATTTAGTCTGTTATGACAATTTAGTACTCTGGTCAACCAAGGTGGCATCTTCATATGTCATGCTTGGCGTATTTTGTAATAATTGTATTTGATCTGAACCTGGGGAAACGTTGGGATTATGTAACTTAGATTTGATGTGTTGTTTCGAAATGTAATCAGAAAAATATTTTAATCTATGATGATTTTTATTTCGTATTTAAGTGCTTCTGATATTTTGGATACCATTAACATTACCGTATTTGGTCACCGGAAGTTAATACTATGGATGACTGCAGCATCCGTAGCGCTTAGTTTCGGGCCTCCAAATAAGGGATGTTACAACTTGGTATCAGAGCATAGATTTATAAAAACTTTAAACTAAAATGATTTATGTTTAGATTAATGAAAAAATTTAAACTAAAATGATTTTTGAAAACATAATCCTAAGGAATTAGAGAAAAGATGGGGGTATGAGATAACGCTATAGTAACGTATTTGTATTTGCTGTATATAAGTATATGCTTTATCTCCATTCTCCTACTTCTCTTCGGCTATTCCTCGATATCTTATGAGGATTGAATATAGATATAGACGTTAGAAGTGGAAGAATTAACCTTGGAGGGGGAAGCACCACTACAAATGGAAATGTCATACCAAATACCAGGAGAAACAAAGGTCACGCACAAGCTGGAAATGTGAGTGCTAGAGTCCGCAAGTTGACATGGGAGCAATATATCAGTTCTTTGTCAACATGATGCATGCAGGTATTGCTGCAGGAGTAGTGGAAGGAAGAGTTCAGGAGTGTCACAACCCGCATTTTTTTGATAATTAAAAAAATTCAATTTAATAAGATTTTAGAATTCAATATTGTGTGAAATAAAAATTTATGATTTACAAATGGAAAAGACTATTAGAATGTGATTTAATAAGGTTGATTTAAGGTAACTGATAACTATTATAATGCAATTTTGATCAATTAAAATTATTGTAAGGTTAATTTGGTTATAATTGCAAATAAGGAAATAAATTAAATGTTGTATTAGTAATAAAATTGCAGGTTATTTTATTTAATTAGTTTTAGTATATAATGTGAAATCAATTATTTGTACGTAAATTTATAATCTTGCTGTAAACAATAAACTTATAAATGTGATTAAATTACGTAAAAGTAACAATTGCTTATTTATCATCTTATTATTTAATCCGTTGAAATTGATCTGAAAATCGACAAAAATTAATGTAATTAATTATTGCAGTTAATATGGTAAAAGATGATAACTCTAAATATGAATGTAATAAAAGGTAAACTAATGTTAATTATATCCATAAGATGTTAGTCGATTGAATAATAAGGCGCAAATCAGAATAAATGAATTTATTAGGATTTTAAAATTATAATTAAAGAATTTTTACCGTTATAATTGAACGATGTAATAAGTGTAATATTTAAATCTTAGGGTTTATAAGGAAAATTTATTTTAAAAAGATCATTAAATTTCCCAGTAATCAAGAATGATAAAATGATTAACTTGTAAATTTGAATTTAAAGATGATTAAACCAATTTAATAATAATAATTTATTTAATTAACTTAGCCATTTTTGCTACTGTGTCGGATTTCGACGAAACTAGTTTCATAGGATCCGTAATAGTGAATTATTGTAGGATTTCAAGTTTCGTAATGATCGGACTTGCCGTTTGATCGTGTGGGCTCGAAACGTGTAGAAATCAATTAAAAAGGTTTAAATGAATATAATCTAATTTTAAAAGCTAACTTCTGCATATAATGGAACTAGGATTTGAAACTAGTTCCATTGAGTTAAAAAATATCAAAAACCTATATTTTGATATATTCGTTAACCCATTTTCGTTTCAGGAACGAAACGGGCTTTTCAGATCGTTGTTATCATTTCGATCCAACCCTGCCTATATATAAGTTGCTATAAACCCTAACTGTTTCTAGTTTCATTACTTTTACATGTACATCTTCCTCCTCGTTCTCAAACGAGAGAACATCAAACCTAATTCCCAAATTCCAAAACCCGATTTCAATTTTAAAAAAGAAAAATGCGGATCTAAGGTAACTTCAGGTCGCGCTTTGAGTTTCAAAGGCGAAAACCCTACAACAACTTTGGGTTAGGAACCAAATTACCTGGGTCTCGGGTCATTTGGCAAAAAATCAGATCAAGCACCTGTGATTTGAGGCGGCGGACCGAAGTAAGACTCGAAGTCGACCCAGGGCCTAAATTTTTCAATCTTCTAACGTTAATAACTTTTGCATACTAGCACGGATTCACGTTCAATTTTCTCTATTGCGGTCGTATCGAAATTTCGAACATTATGGAATATGTTTGGCTGCATTCTGAGACCGTTAAATTTTTGGGCTAATTTTGGATTTTTAAATCGACAACAAATCAAAAGTGAGTGTTTTAACATACTCACAACTACTAAATTATCTTATATTAGTTAAATTGAATTTACGATATAATTGGAAATTGATTGGTTGATGTTTGGAAATGTCATTACAGTTAAATCTGAATTTTATTGAATATAATCACCATTAATTTAATATCAAATTGTAAATAGCCAGTTAATACCTATTATTGGTAATCAGTCACTTGTTTTTCTTTATTGGTTGGTTTGAGTGATAATTATGATGGATGGTTAATTCTTGATATTGGATGACTGGATGTTATATTTATATATTTTTATAACACTGCAAGTTCCCTTAGTTTATTATTAGGAAAAATCACTGTGGGTTGAAATGATACATACCTGAACGATCTATAGATTAGGGAAAAATCATTACGGGTTGAAATGATAAACTCGAGCGATTTTATGGATTTTGAATTTATTTTGAGATTGCGGGTAGAAATGATATATACCCATAAAATTTAAAATGATTGCGAGTTGAAATGATATATATCCGTATCACTTGACCATATGGTAGAAAATTATATACGGACACCGGATAAATTAAATGAATTTTTATCCTTAAATTTTGAATTCAGTTTATTGATATTTTGAAATAGAATTTGATTTATATAAACTGAATTATTTTCGAAAAACCAAGCTTTAAATGTGAAATTGAAACTGGTCCAAATGAATTGTTTAAAGGAATTTGAATTGAAATTTCAAAGTTGAATCTTGAAATAAAATTGAAATTTAGTGAAATGGAGTTAGTGAAATATTTGAGTATTTAAGTTTTGAAATCTACTAAATTTGAAGTAGTTTAACTTATAGTTCAAACATGGATTTGAAATCAATATAGATTTAAAGGGTTTTATAAAGAATCTAAATTGAAAGAGAAAAATTGAGTTTGTTAATTTGGAAGCTGGATATGGTCCAAATTTGTTGAAATGGAAGAAATGATTCAATTTGAGATTTCTTTCAAATTAGTTATTTTAATATGTACCGTTAAAACCATTTAATGTTAAACTATTAAACTATATTAAACCAAACTTTACCTATTTTAAACCATTTAAACCAATTTAATCTATTTTAAGCTATTTAATCTATTTTAAACTATTTCAACCTATTTTAACCTATTTAAAACTATTTAATCTATTCTACATTATTTTAAAATTATTTTAACATATTTTAACCTATGTTAAACTATTTAAACTATTTGTAATCCATTTTAATCCATTTTAAATTATTTAAACTATTTTAATCGATTTTAAACTATTTTTGTCAAATTTAAACTATTTTATCTATTTCAAACTATTCTAACTGATTTATTTTAGTTTTAAAGTATTTTAAACTATTTTAACTATTTTAAACTATTTATGACTATCTAAACTATATTTCAAATTTCAGCGGTGCAAGGTTGAATTGGTTATATTTAAATCCTTGATTTAAATGCGAATATGGTTAAATGATGTTAAGTTGGAATTTTAAATGATATTTTCTAGTGAAATAACATATTCTGAGTAAATATAATGATTTTAAAACGAAAGTTTGACCTATGTGATATCCCGGAAATTTTAGCAATATTAATTTAATAATCTATATTTAAAATTAAATTGATTTGATAAAATTTTGTTAATAAAATTTAAACTTGATTTAATAATCCAATTAAATAGATGTTTAATTGGTGAATTTTATCTTTAAAAAAAATAATGAAATGTTTTCCTATTTATAATGCTATATATATATTTATATATATATTGTAAATGGGTAAGTTTTGATTTGTAGTTTAATTAACAAAAAAAATCTTGTTTTAAATTCTAAGAATCATTTTGATAATTTGAAAATTATATAAGAAAATTTAAAAAACCATTTATATATTAAATCATTGATGCATTTAAATAAGTTAGATAAGATAAGTAATTTATAATTTCTTTTATAAATGATTTAAATTGGATAAATATGCTATTTTCAAATAATAATAAATGTATAAATATAGGTATGTTTTAAAAAGACAATATTATTATCACTTTAAAATTAAATATGTTAATATAAATTAGTTTTAAATTGGATTTTTAAATGTATGAATAGAATTTGAATTTGAATTTATTTTTAATTCAAATGAATAAACATATCTAAATCTTGTAAGTAAACTTTCATCTTTTATATAAATTGTTCCATTTCATTTTCTTTTAAAAAGAATGCATATACATTTACTTATGAAAATAACTTATATGTAAATAAATACAAATAAAGAAAAAGGGTTTTTATTTACTTTTAAAATAAATAAGAATAATAAGTAAAATGTGTATAAAACAAATGTTAACATTTTAAGCAACTAATGAGACAAGTGTAAACATATTAAGTTATTTAAATACATGTGTTAGCATAAGTTTGAGACAAGTGTCTTTTATTTTTATTTTTCTTTTGAATTTTTAAATAAATCATTTATACCTATATAAGCATGTTTCTTCAAGTTCTATTCTTTTCTAATGTTCTTTTATTCAAAGTTTAGAAGGAAAGTTTCAGCTAAAATCAAATCTGAAACAAATTTGTATTCCAAATTCTCAAAACCCAAATCAATATACCTTAATTCATTTTCAATAAATCAAATCTGAAACCCCTCCTTAATCATAGCAAGCAAATCCTCAAGTTCAAAATGTAAAAGCATTTTCAACCTGTAAATTCCATCAACCTGAATCTATAATGCAAGCAAATCCTCTGTAAACCATTTTCAAATACAAAAGATTTGCCTGCATGCAAATTTTATCATCAAATAAGTAGCCTCTGCATTTCTTTGAATCTGGGAATCAAGTATAAGCCTCTGCATTTCAACATTCTGGAAATCAAAAGCAAGCTTGCCTGCATTCTTTAAACCAGAGGCCTGCATGCAAGTTTTTAACAGTAAGGATCACAAGTTTAAAGTTTTCAAGAAGCAAAGGGCCTTTCAGTTTTAAAGTTCAAGAGCTTTTCAAAATTTAAGAACTTTGTTCTTCATGCTCAAGACAGGTGAGTAACTTCACTAATTTAAATTACTAAGCATTATCTGTTGCATGTTTTGTTTTCCTTGAAAATAATATGTTTGTGCGATTGTTATTTGATGAAATTTCAGTGCCATTTGGATATGCATGTATGTGAATGACCGAAACCTTCTCTGTTATCAGTTTCTTAAAAAAATAAAATGAAATCCTCTTGCTCTTGTTTAAATATTTTTGTTAAGGCTTAGGCCTTGAAATAACTATGTTAATTATACCATGGTTTAGTTTAAAACTTATTAAGTAAAGACAAATTGGGTGATGTCTTTGTAAATTGAAAAAAAAAGAAAAACATCAGAATATGATATATAAGAGAAAACTCAAACATAATAAATTATCAATTCAGTATTGTAATCTGGAAACGTAAACAAAAAGATGATTTTTAAAACTAAAATCATAGTGTTTAGTTAGAAGTTGAGACTGCAGTACTCATTTGAACAGAAATTGGGTTTTAGTCAATCTATGGTGATCTAGTTGATTGGAGTGTTTGGGGTTCTTGGTGATGGTAGTGGGGTGATCAGTGGGTGTGGCAAAAATACCAGGAGAGTGAATAGGGCTTGGTGGAGGCGATGGGAGGTTGACGAAGTCTGTAAACCTAATTTTTAACTGGTCTGGGAATTCGATCATCACGCAGTCAAGGGACGATCGAGTGCAACTATATTTGGAGAGAGGGTAGCTCGGGTGCAGAAGAAGAGGTGGATGGAGTTCCAACGTCTCCGATGGTCGTAGGAGAGAGGATGAGGTGTTTTACAGGCATTGGGGGTGAAGGTGTGCCTGTTGTTGCCAGGTTTGAATTGGGGGAAAACTCGAATTTGATTTCGAGTGGATTGAAGGGTTTTGATGGTCGTGAAGTGCTTCAGTGATGAACGCCGTCGTGCTTGTGGTCAGGGTAGTGGCCGGAGGTGGCCAGGACTACCGTGCATATGCACGGTGCAGTGAAGTGTCAGGGGGAAAGTTTGGTATTGCAGTAATTTTATACTCGGGTAATACTCGAGTAATTCGAGCTTTTGCTCGAAGATTGTTTAGGTTTTACTCGAAGTAAATCAAGGGAAGCTCGGGCATTTTCTGAAGTTACAAGTTTATTTGAAAACTGTATAAATTTTCAAATTTAATTTGTTTAAATCTGAAGCCAGTTTTTAAAACAGAAATAAAACTTAAATTTAAATTATGGTTTTCAAACTGAGTATGAATCCAAGTTTTAAAATCTAATTTAAATTTTATTAATTAAAATGTTTAAACAACTTCAAAAGAGTTTAAATATTTAAACTTAAGATAAAGCTTTAAATTTAAGTAGAAGATTTTAAACCTAAGTTTAAATCTAGAATCAAATTCCAATTTGAAACAATGTTTTGAAAATAAAGGAAGTTTAAAAAAAAAATTTAAATGTTTAAACAAATTCGGATGTTGAAACATATTTAAATATGATTTGTATTTTGAAATGAATTTGGGGTTTAAATTCCTTTTAACTTCTTTTATGAAATAAGAAATTATTTAGCATAAGTTTTTAAAGGGTTTTAAAATGTTTTTAAAACTTTGATAAGTTAAGTTTGATTTCATTTTAAATTTAAAATTTAAAATGTAATTTGAAAACAAATTTTAAGATAAGTTGTTTTAAAATACTTTGTTAATGATAATGTAATCATTAACAAGAGATGTTTTATTTTTAAGTAAATCAAAGAATTTAATGATTATTGAGTTATCAAATTAATAAGGTAATTAAATGGATAATTAATTTATTTATTTAATTAATGAAGGATTTAAATAAATTAATTAGGGATAAATTAAGTAATTAAATTAAATTAAATTTGGAAATTAATATTATTTAATTTAAGTTAATTACTTAGGAAAGGTAATTAAGAATTATTAATGAAGGTCATTAACTTAGGATTATTTATTAATTAATTAATGTAATTAATTTTAGTAGTTAATTGAATTAATTAATTTAGATAATCAATTATGGAATTTGGTTAAGTATGATTACTTTATGGAAATAATTAAAGTTATTAATTACTCATTGAAATTAATTAATTTATCTGATTAGTTTAAATTAATTAATTAAGTTTAATTAATTTAGAATAATCATTGGATGAGATGATAAGTAATCAGTGAGGAATAATTACTTAAAGAAGTAATTAAGATAAGTAAATTACTGGAGGTAATTAATTGAAGTATGGTAGGATTTTGGGATTAATCACTTTGTGTAGTTAATATGAAAGGTAATTACGTAGTGAAAGTAATTAATAATTAATTACTTAGTGTAATTAATTTAAACATTGGTTGATTAAGTCAATGGAAGATAATTAAGTGATGTAATTAATTAAGGGAATTAATTACTAATGAGATTAACCCGGGGTGATTAATAAATATAATTAATTATTAAATGTAATTAATTTAGTAGTAATTAAGGAAGTAATTAAGGGTAGTTAATTACTGAATGTGATTAATTGGAAGTGATTAATAATTTTGGTTTAATTAAGGTTAATTACTTAATATAATTAAATTAAATAAGTAATTAATTTAAATTTAATTAAGGATCATTAATTAATATAATTAATGATGAAATTAAGGATTAATTAATTAAGATTAATATATCAATGATAAGTGATTAAGGAAGTAATTAATTAATGTAATTAATTAAGGATTGATGTAATTAATTATAGTTAATTAATTAATGAAGTAATTAAAGGTATATTACTGTATTTGGTTAAGGATAATTAATTTGTAAAATTAATTAAGGATAATTACTTGAAGGTAATTATGGGGTAATTAATCAAGGGTGATTAATTAAGGTAATTAATTTGAGGATAATTGATTGATTGACTTGTGATCAATTAAGAGTTAAGTAAGCAGGATTTAAAATGAGGAAGTAATTAATTTAATTCATTTTAAATTAATTAAAGATAAAGTAATTAATTAAATTCATATTAAATTAATTAGAGATAGAAGTAATTAATTTAATTCATTTTAAATAAATTATAGATGATGTGATTATAGATCTTTGCTTATGAATGGATGATATGGTTTACCCTGAATGGTTTGAATCTCAGACATGAGATAAATAGTGTTGTGTGAAATGGATGCATTGGTTGCATTGTGATGATGATATAAGTTATCTATTGGTGATGATAATGTAGGTTATCAATTTGTAATGATTACCTGTTTATGATAATAATGATGATTATCTATTATGATGATGTGAATTATCTATCTGTGTGTATATAGACAATTAGATTGAATTGTTTTTAAACTTAAAACAACTTGGACCTAAAAGACACGCTTTGGATATCGATGAGACCGGGATCGGGCTTCCATATTTGGGATCCGAAAACCACATCGATTCCAATTAAACGTTAGGTCGTGAATCTAAGTGGAGGAAGTGAAGACTCGAGGTGTAAGAGCTATACGTCAGTATAACTCTGTGGGTGATTCCGTAATGAGTTTGACGGAATAGTACTTATAGGTTCGAGATGGTGATTTAGAGTGCAAGGGTTATCGTCGTTAACTCTGAGGGTGATTCCAAAATGAGTGTAACGAGATAATGCCTTCGGTTTCGTTCGAACCCGGAACGAACTTGTATGGATTGAATGCTTTCAGAACATCGTCAGGTGAACGATGAGCATTCTAAGTGATGTGTCCTATAAAGGTAATCGTAGCCTCAAGCCTCATCAACCGGAAATGGCTAAAACAGGGGAGGTGCAGCAAGGCTTCGTGGGTAGCTCCCACTGGAGAGCAAGATTTCCCCCTGTCTGAAGGTCCCTTTTTATTCGGCTTAGTGGGCAGTTGGAATCGCGCGCCAACTGCAGGGTTGTCTTGTTCGGAACTGTTTAGTAAGGAATGGGTCCGACCTTGTATTGCAGGGGAGCGGGCGTACTCCTCGGTACGTTGATCTAGGCCACGTACTGTGACGGGCGGTACCCCAGTAGCCCTGCCATTGTATGGAATCCAAAATCCAATAAGCGCCAACGGTTTTGATTGTATTATGGCTAGTAGCTAGAATTTAATGAATGTAACAATTTCGGCTATTTCTTATTTACTTGAAAACCCTTGACCTAATATTACTGGATTTCCTATCAAATGTTTTGGTTAGCGTAAGGTAAAAACTTTTCCATGTTTATGTGTGGGAAGTCTTACGTGATACCTTTCTTTTCAAAAGATTTTTTGAAGTTAAGCAACTTTAACCTGTTACTCACACCAGACCCATGTCTGACCCAGAGTTTATCTTTTGTTTTCATAAACTCTTGGGTACTCAAATTTTTACGAGTAGCCAAGGGATTCAGGCTAGCTTTGACGAATATTGGAGGAGCAATGGAGCTGGAGGCTTCTGCGTTAGATATATAGTATTCCGCTGTGTGTTCTGTGTTGTCTCTTTATTATATTATGTTGTAAATACTAGACAGGTGTTTATAACTGTCTAGTTTGTGTTGTATATATGTGTACTCTGATAGTGATTGTAAACTATGTAATATTTTATGTTATTAATATAATTTATTCATTCCGCTGTTTAGATTCGTATGTGTTGTTTCTTCTTTCTTCTCTTTCTTTCTCTTTTCTATCCCTTTCTTACTTATTAGCGATGCGACTTTCTGGTGTTATGGAAGTTGGGTCGTTACAAAGTGGTATCAGAGCATTAGGTTGAGCGAATACCTAGGCTCTGGAGTGGTGTCTATCTTGAGAGAGTGTAATTGTAATTATATATATATATATATATATATATACATATATTCTATCTATCTGTTGGGTTACCTGTTCGTGTTTTTCCAATATAGGTTATAAAGGTAGATAAGGTAGTGGTGTGTGTAACACGATTACTACCATTGGTTGGAGTTTGAATATTTGAGGTTGGAAGTGTATCTGTGGAGACTGTAGACCTAATGCCGTCTCGAGTTAATTGTGCAGTGGTGCAGAGATTTCATCGATCTCTGAGGGAAAACCTGTTAAGGTTCGGAGTCATCTTTGAAGTGCGGAATTAGGTAAGTAGAGTTTGGATCTGTCGGTTGGACAGAAGCATGTGATGGTATTTTAATACCTCAGGAAGTTGTAACTGCGTGATGAGATGCAGTGATATGGGATGTGTCCGAAGATGTTTCTTTGGAACAAGTTTTAAGAAGTAGATCTGCTTCGATGTTGTGGCTGAGTTCAGCAGGATGTGGTGGTTGGCTTTGAGGTCCGAGTTTCTCGAAGAATTTTGGATCAGGAAGTTTGGCATCGGTGTCAGCAATGCAGCTCGGAGTGTTCTATGAGCTGACAGAGAGGTCTTAGCTGAGTAGTTTTTTTTTCTGAAGATGGAGTTCAGAAGTAGCAGAGTGAATCCGTTTCTTCAATGGATTGATTAGGCTAGTGTAAGCTGTTTTATTGGGTAAAGAGAGGATAGTTTTTCTTTGGAAATTGATCTGGGTCGACCGCAAAAGTGACTTGCGATAGTTGAGTGTTCTCTTGGGTTGTTGGAGAATTTTCTAGATGTCTTCGGGGGAGGTAGAGGTTTTTTTGCATTTGGAGTTTGAGCTTTCTTATCGACTAGAATTCCAAGAGTGGAACTGGTGGTTCAGTATAGTTGAAGGACGGTTCTTAGAGATAGAGTTTGATAAGGCAACTCAGGACTTGGAAGAATTTCATAGTTTTACTTTATGGATCTTTTTAACCATATTTCTGGGAGGTGATGTCCAGTTGGTGCTTGTGTTTTTCATTAGCATTTTCTTATCTACTTCGGATCAGAGTTGTGCAGTGGAAGCAGTTTGGAAGTGTTTTTGATTGTCTTTTCCGGATTAGGAGAAGTTTGTTGTCTTCTGCTGTTTATGGAGTAGAATTGTGTTTTGGTTTTGGATTGATCTTGAGGAGATCATTGGGTTGGGTTGTTTTGGTTCTGTTTGTTTCTAGAGACACCGGCGAAGGTTGAGCTGATCAGGAGAGTTTAAGGCAGCCCAGGATCGTCAGAAGTGTTTTGTGGATAGGTGATGAAGGAATTTGGATTCCGGAGTCGGAGATTTGATTTTGGATAAGTTTTCTCCGATTTAAAGAGCTATAAGATTGGGTAAGACTGGGTAAGTCAGCTCCGAGATGTATTTGGATCTTTTCTCTGTGTTTTGGTTGGATAAGTGTTGGTTTTCAGGATTGAATTACCAGTTTGGATATCTGGGATTTGGTATGAGATTCACATATCTCTGAGGGAGTACGTGTATGAGTTATCTCTGGAAGTGGAACCAGCTGTTCAGGAAGGTTTGGTTGTTGAGTCAGACTCGTCTGTAGTCTGATATCTTGTCTAGTTCTGTAGATCTAGATGAGTAGAAGCTCTGTAGCTTCGTAGTTTTGATTGTTTGGGTTATGTAGAGTGAGTATCCCGGTATATATATACTTTGGGAAACTCGAGAAAATTTTATCCAGAATTTTATCTGGATAATTAAATTTGTTTGATTAGATAAATTGGTTGCTATGGTTGTTAGCATATGATTGATGTATGCTTGAGATT
Source organism: Allium cepa (assembly GCA_030765085.1). NCBI lineage: Eukaryota > Viridiplantae > Streptophyta > Magnoliopsida > Asparagales > Amaryllidaceae > Allium > Allium cepa. The sequence continues at coordinate 440,136,821 of CM060938.1, read as the reverse complement.
TAAAATCTACAATTTTAAATGGGTTATTAAATTACTTTTGCTTTTAAATTTTGGGGACGAAATTCGTTTAAGGGGGAGGAATGTGATAACCCGAAAATTTTAGCAATATCAATTTAATAATCTATATTTAAAATTAAATTGATTTGATAAAATTTTGTTAATAAAATTTAAACTTGATTTAATAATCCAATTAAATAGATGTTTAATTGATGAATTTTATCTTTTAAAATAAAACTGATGAAATGTTTTCCTATTTATAATGTATATATATATATTGTAAATGGGTAAGTTTTGATTTGTAGTTTAATTAACAGAAAAAATCTTGTTTTAAATTCTAAGAATCATTTTGGTAATTTGAAAATTATATAAGAAAATTTAAAATACCATTTATATATTAAATCATTGATGCATTTAAATAAGTTAGATAAGACAAGTAATTTATAATTTCTTTTATAAATGATTTAAATTGGATAAATATGCTATTTTCAAATAATAATAAATGTATAAATATAGATATGTTTTAAAAAGATAATATTATTATCACTTTAAAATTAAATATGTTAATATAAATTAGTTTTAAATTGGATTTTTAAATGTATGAATAGGATTTGAATTTGAATTTATTTTTAATTCAAATGAATAAACATATCTAAATCTTGTAAGTAAACTTTCATCTTTTATATAAATTGTTTCATTTCATTTTCTTTTAAAAAGAATGCATATACATTTACTTATGCAAATAACTTATATATAAATAAATACAAATAAAGAAAAAGGGTTTTTATTTACTTTTAAAATAAATAAGAATAATAAGTAAAATGTGTATAAAACAAATATTAACATTTTAAGCAACTAATGAGACAAGTGTAAACATATTAAGTTATTTAAATACATGTGTTAGCATAAGTTTGAGACAAGTGTCTTTTATTTTTATTTTTCTTTTGAATTTTTAAATAAATCATTTATACCTATATAAGCATGTTTCTTCAAGTTCTATTCTTTTCTAATGTTCTTTTATTCAAAGTTTAGAAGGAAAGTTTCAGCTAAAATCAAATCTGAAACAAATTTGTATTCCAAATTCTCAAAACCCAAATCAATATACCTTAATTCATTTTCAATAAATCAAATCTGAAACCCCTCCTTAATCATAGCAAGCAAATCCTCAAGTTCAAAATGTAAAAGCATTTTCAACCTGTAAATTCCATCAACCTGAATCTATAATGCAAGCAAATCCTCTGTAAACCATTTTCAAATACAAAAGATTTGCCTGCATGCAAATTTTATCATCAAATAAGTAGCCTCTGCATTTCTTTGAATCTGGGAATCAAGTATAAGCCTCTGCATTTCAACATTCTGGAAATCAAAAGCAAGCTTGCCTGCATTCTTTAAACCAGAGGCCTGCATGCAAGTTTTTAACAGTAAGGATCGCAAGTTTAAAGTTTTCAAGAAGCAAAGGGCCTTTCAGTTTTAAAGTTCAAGAGCTTTTCAAAATTTAAGAATTCTGTTCTTCATGCTCAAGACAGGTGAGTAACTTCACTAATTTAAATTATTAAGCATTATCTGTTGCATGTTTTTTTTCCTTGAAAAATATATATTTGTGTGATTGTTATTTGATGAAATTTCAGTGCCATTTGGATATGCATGTATGTGAATGACTGAAAACTTCTCTGTTATTAGTTTCTTCAAAAAAATAAAAAAATGAAATCCTCTTGCTCTTGTTTAAATATTTTTGTTAAGGCTTAGGCCTTGAAATAACTATGTTAATTATACCATGGTTTAGTTTAAAATTTATTAAGTAAAGACAAATTGGGTGATGTCTCTGTAAATTGAAAAAAAAATAAAAAACATCAAAATATGATATATAAGAGAAAACTCAAACATAATAAATTATCAATTCAGTATTATAATCTGGAAACGTAAACAAAAAGATGATTTTTAAAACTAAAATCATAGTATTTATGTGACGCCCCACTCCGAGAGCCTCGTTAACAAAGAGTATTACATAGATAATACTGTCGGCTAACACGGACAATAGAGTATAATGGAAGCGACCATGTGTAATCTTACCTTAACTATTCACTAAATACGTCGACAAGTAGAATCACATTAAAATTCGACCTATTCAATAAATATTTAAAGCAAAACTACAATGGCTATAGGATCTATCAGAAGAAAATATAACAACTCAAATGTAATTCACATCACAGAACAGTCGATCATAATATACACATAAACAGATACACAACAGAGTATACAAAATAATACATGTCAAGTGGTACAGGAGACCACAATATACAGACGAGACGAAAAAAAGTATAAATATCAAAGTTACAACAGATAAGGACCACAAAAGACGCTATAACAAAATGAAGCTAGCGAATAGTCCATGCGGAGGCAAAATAGGCTAAGTCCCAAAAGCACCTAACCTGAAACATCTCGGTCTGACCCGAGTATAAAATACACGGATCACTCTAGATAACAAATCAGTTAGATAAACTGAACAATAATAAACCTGCAAGGTCATACAATATAACAAATATCTCTAGAGGAGATAACACAATCATCAACAAGAGATGAATCATATAGAACAAGCCTCATATCATCGGCAACATATAGAAACAAAGGATACAAATATCCCAAAACAAGCCAAAAGGCAAATAACAAATACCAATAAGGTATACAAGTTCCACAAGGTAATCGTTATACATCATGCGGCTCAAACAGACCAACACGATGGGCGATACCAAGGGAATATAATATCAATGAAACATATGATTGCTCGAGCTCAGTACTGTACAACAAGGATCCATAAGCCCGAAGGCTCCAAACCCAAGTATCACCCATGCGACACATAAGGGCAACATCAGAGCGAAACTATATAGGGCAACAAACCCGAAGGCACACACCCGAAGGCAACATACCCGAAGGCAACAAACCTAGGGAGAAAGTCCGAAGACACCATCCCAGAGGCAACAAACCGTAGTGGTGAAGGTCGAAGACCCAGTACTGGACACCACTAACTGGCGGAATGTGTCACAACTCTCGAAAAGGAATCCGAACAGTGTTAACGTGCGTCCCATAACCACTCGTTCGCACTAAACGGTTTACTATCCGTCAGTCACTTTCTCACTCAAAGCAGTACAAATTTACCTCATATCATCGGTAAACTAAACCCGAAGGTCAAAACAATCAATCGAATAGGTCGGGGACTAATCGGAAAGATAAACGCATAGATTCATGGTCCGTGTTTTGCCCAACCATTTAATCACCCTTCCACTTCGCTCGAAGTGCGAAAGTGTGTGTTTTAAATAGAATTTATAAATAGGAGAAACGAGCTTTTAAATGCGATTCGAGAGATTATTTTATAAAAACCCGTGGATGAAGTCAAGAGTAAGTTATCAAAGCCAAATATGCAATAACAACCACTAAAAAGCAACTTGAATCGATAAAATCCGGAAAACAAATCAAAATATACAAAAACAGGCAAAACAGGGCAAATAGGAGCAGGTCGGTCGGCCGCCTACAGGGCTCGGTCGACCGGACACTGTTCATAAAAACTCTCGGGAAGCAGGTCGGTCGACCGGCTACAGGGCTCGGTCGGCCGAACCTGATGATTTTGCACTTCCTGCCCCATTTCAATGAAATGCAAATTCTTCCAAAACGCGATCGTTCGAGCAATGGACCTAAGGAGCTTTAGCCAATCGATACCCCAACTCCATTAGCTCTCCGATTTGCAACCAAAAACATATTCAAACATCAAAGTTAGGATCTTTGAAGAATTGAACCCAAACACTAAAAATTTGGATATTCACCAATTCAATCCAAACCAAAAGCAAGAGCATATGAACAAGGTGTTAGGAATTCACACCCAACATCAATGAAATCATAAGAAATAGATGTGAGTTCAAAACTCACCTTTTTACACAAAACAAAGAAGATGAAGAAGCACAAATGCAAGGAATCAACCAACTACACTCCACTTCAACACTACAAGCTTCAATCTAGAATCAAAGCAAGTATTTCCTAAGTTAGGGTTAGGAAATTACTGAAATTGAAGAGGAGAAGAGATGGAGAAGATGGAGATGAACTTACCAATGGATTCCCTTTGATTTTGGAGCAAGAAATCAAGTTACAAAGGAAAAACTAGGGCTTGTAATTTCTATTTCTCTTTCCCTTCCACCATTTTCAGTTTTACTTGAGAAATGAAAATGAAAGAAGATGAAATGAAGAGAAGGGGTTGAGTTAGAGGGTTAAGTGGAGATTGGGCTGAACCCAAACTCAAGCCCAAGTAGAAAAAGTAGCCAAAATTTCACAAACTCCAAACATATCAAAGATTATACTCAAAAAGATCGCAAACGCCATTTTGGAACCAATTGAGGTAGTTTCGAGTTCCGATTCGGCCATTTTCAAAAAGTGACATTTCGGACCTAAATCCGACTAACGACGCTATATTTAAATAAAACATTTAAATATATAATCGTTAAACATGCGGGTTGTTACAGATCTCCCCTCCTTACAAAATTGCGTCCCCGCAATTCCCAGAGACGATATTTGTAACAACTACATACATACAACATTCAAAAGAGAAGTAAACAAGTTAGAAACGAAAAGACATACTCACCGTTTCAAAGCAAAGAAAGGAAACCCGGATAAGATCGCTTGATATACTCTCTGGTTTCCCAAGTACAGCCATTGGGATTAGCGGACCATTGAATTTTAACGAGCGTCACGTCCTTGTTCCGAAGGTGTCGCACCTCCGTGTCAAGCACGCGAATAGGTTGCTGTACAATAGATAAGTCCGGTGAGATCTCAAGCTCTTGCAAATCAGGAGAAGTAATAACAGAATCCGACTCCCGAAGACACTTCCGAAGTTGCGAGACGTGAAACACGTCATGAATGCCAGATAGATGAGCTGGAAGTGAAACTCTATAAGCCGCAGGGCCAATACGTTCAGTAATAGAAAACGGTCCAATATAACGAGGAGCCAATTTCCCAGTCGCACTGAAACGCATAACCCCTTTCAAAGGAGAAACACGAATAAAAACAAGATCACCAATCGAGAACTCAAGAGGCTTCCTACGGTTGTCCGCGTAGGATTTCTGGCGACTCTGTGCCTCTTTCATTCTCAACCGGATAAGATTAATCTTCTCGGAAGAATCACGAATAGAATCGGGACCAAGAATAAGCTTCTCCCCAGATTCCAACCAACAAGAAGGTGATCGGCATGGCCTTCCGTATAAGGCTTCGAAAGGAGCCATACCAATACTAGACTGAAAACTATTGTTGTAGGAGAATTCTACAAGAGGTAGGTGATCCTCCCAACTACCACCGAAATCAAAGATACAAATACGGAGAAGATCTTCCAAGATACGATTTACCCGTTCAGTCTGTCCGTCAGACTGCGGATGATAAGCTGTACTAAAATTAAGCTTTGTTCCCAAAGCTTGTTGAAGACTCTTCCAAAAATGACTCGTAAATAAAGGATCACGGTCACTCACAATAGAACTAGAAACACCGTGAAGTCTCACGATTTCCTTGATATACAACTTAGCCAAATGCGAAGCAGTCCTATTAGACTTAATAGGGACGAAATGAGCAGACTTAGAAAGGCGATCAACAATAACCCAAACGCTAGAATGGCCAGATCTCGAACGAGGTAGGCCGTCAATGAAATCCATAGAAATTTGATCCCATTTCCACAATGGAATCTCAAGAGGCTGAAGAAGACCCGAAGGACGCTGATGCTCGGCCTTAAAACGCTGAAAAGTTATGCAATTTCTCACATAACTCGCCACATCGCGCTTCATGCCTTCCCAATAATAAAGACGACGCATATCGGCATACATCTTGCTACTACCGGGATGAATAGTATACTTAGAACGGTGACAATCATCAAGAATGTCATGCCTAAGTGCAAAGTCAGAAGGCACAAAAAGACGGTTCTTCTTACGAAGACACCCATGAGAATCAATGCTAAAATCTTGCAACGCCTCATCACAAGATCCAGACTCACAAAGCTAAATAAAATGCAACAAATCAGGATCACGCCGTTGGGCATCGGCAATACGATCCAATAAAATAGGTCGAGCTCCCAAACTAAATAATAGAATAGGAGAATCAAAAGATGAACCTCGATTACGAATTTCACAAAAAGATAGAGTCTCAAGAATATTCCATTCGGCAAGCATCATAGAAATAACAGCCGAATGTCTGCGACTAAGCGCATCAGCAACACGATTATCCTTACCAGGGGTATATTGGATATCAAAGTCATAAGAAGCAAGAAACTCGAGCCAACGCTGTTGTCTCATATTGAGTTCCTTCTGAGTAAACAAATATTTCAAGGATTTATGATCGGTATAGAGAATGAAGCGCTCGCCCAACAAATAATGTCGCCAAATCTTCAAGGCAAAGACAATGGCGGCTAACTCAAGATCATGAGTGGCATAGCGGACTTCATTCGGACGCCGTTGCCTAGAAGCATAAGCAACTACCCGATCCTTCTGCATAAGAACAGCACCGAGACCACTACCACAAGCATCGGTGTAGACAACAAGGTCATGATTCCCTTCGGGAACCACAAGGATAGAAGCATTAGTGAGAAGTTCCTTCAATGACAGAAAGGAAGCTTCACACTTGTCGGACCAAATAAAACGAATGCCTTTCCGAGTAAGGCAAGTGAGAGGAAGCACAACACGGGAAAAATCCTTAATGAACCGACGGTAATAACCCGCCAATCCAAGGAAACTACGAATCTCATGAACATTCTCGGGCCTCTTCCAATTCTGGATGGCTTCGATCTTTGAGGGATCGACAGAAATGCCATCGGAAGATACAACATGGCCTAAGAACTTAACCTTATTCTCCCAAAAGTGGCACTTGGAGAATTTGGCTCTAAGCTGATGATGACGGAGGGTACTCAAGACAATTCTCAAGTGATTAGCATGCTCAGCTTCAGACTTAGAATAAATAAGGATATCATCAATGAACACAAGGACAAACTTATCGAGATATTCTCGGAATATTCGATTCATGAGATCAACAAAGAAAGCAGGAGCGTTCGTCAAACCGAACGGCATAACGAGCCACTCAAAAGAACCATAACGAATGCGGAAAGCGGTAGGAGGTATGCTATCCTCCGCGACTCGTAATTGATGAAAACCTGTGGCAAGGTTAAGCTGAGAAAAGACCTTAGCACCACTCAATAGATCGAACATGTCATCGATCCTAGGCAATGGATACCTATTTCTGATGGTTAACTCGTTAAGCTTGCGATAATCAATGCAAAGCCTAAGAGTTCCATCAGATTTCTTCACAAAGACGACCACGGATCCCCACGGAGAAAAACTAGACTGAATCAATTGCTTGGATTCAAGCTCTAAAAGCTGCTTCTTGAGTTCCTCATTTTCCTTTGTAGACATCCTCGTGGGAGGACGACTAACTGGCTGCGTGCCTGGAATGAGATCAATGCGGAACTCAATTGCCCGTTTGGGTGGCAAACCCAATACAGGCTCAAAAACATCAGAAAAGTCACAAGCAATAGGAATACGAGATATATCCTCATCATCTCGCGAATCAAGAGAATATAAAGCCATCTCGGAATTATCCACATCCCGAAAACAAGAGATAACTGAGAAGGCGAATCAGGATGACAAAGATATAAAATTCTCTCGGAACAAATAATCCTGGCATCGTACCTCACTAGCCAGTCCATACCAAAAATCATATCAAAACCCAAATGAGAAACAACGTGCAGATTCGCACGGAAAGAAAAGCCACATAAAACAATCTCAATATCATCACAAAACAAGCTATGGGTCGCGGATCCCCCAATAGAATTCACAATCCTTAAAGAAGTAACCATACAAGAAACATCCAAAGATAAATCATCTACAAGCTTCTTCGATACGAAAGAATGTGAAGCACCCGTATCGAAAAGAACTCGTATACTATGATCATGAAATAGAATTGAACCCTCCAAAATAAATGGAGACATACCTTTGGATTGAGATGAACCTCCAGAAGAATTAGCCACATCGAGCTTGCCAGATTTTGCATTAGCAGGAGCAGTAGGACAAGCTAAAACATGATGACCTTCCTTCTTGCAATAACGGCAGAAGAGAGGCTTAGGACAAGCTCGAATAATATGATCCGGAGAACCACAATTGAAACACTTTCGAACGAAAGGTGTTCCGGAAGACTGAGGCTGAGAGCTAGGACCACCGGTCTTCTTCTTCTTAGAAGGAAAAGGCTTCTTCTGAAACAAAAACTGCTTCTTGTTGGGGTTCTTGGAAACCTCAACATCCTCACCACTATCACACTCCTTCTCGACAGCTTCGAGATGAAGTGCCGAATCAACCAATTCCTCGAAAGAAAGCTTAAGCTGGAGCAACAAGGACTTCTTAAAATATTTCTTAAGACCAGAGACAAACTTCAAATTCTTCTTGTAAGAAGTGCTAATGAATTCAAGACCATACTTAGATAAGGCCTCAAAAGATGCAACATACTCAGAAACAGAAGATTTCCCTTGCTTCAACTCAAGGAAGCGACGGATCAATAAAACTTTTTCAGATTCAGGAACGAACTTGAGTTCAAATCGCTCCCGAAACTGAGTCCAAGAAAGAGTAGACTCATCAATCTCGGCTATAAGAAGCTCATACCAATCAAGAGCATGCTCTTGCAATAAGCTAGAATTCACAGGAACTCGATCATGGTCAGAAAGATCCATGCGAGAAAAGATACGTTCGCATGTGCGAAACCAAGCTTGGACTTCAAGAACGGATTCGGAACCCTTAAACGGTTTTCCTCCAAGATGAGCAAAATCACTGCACTGACGTGCAAAAGCAGACTTGCGAGGTGGAGACACTCGAGGAGGAACGGGAGGCTGAGTGCTCCTAAACAACTCCATGAACTGATCGGCAGACATATAAACGCCATCCGGATGTGAGCCACTAGATTGCCCAGCATCCGAACGTCGACCTCTGCCTCTTCCAGACATAAGATGAAAGTCAAGATAAGGAAAAGATTATTCACAAGGTAGATATTTCAATATGGGATACTACGGAATAATCCTAGACGTATTCCCAAATACTATCTAGCCTTGATGGGATAAAGAGACATGATGATTCAAGGATCTGTATCACTAATACACTTTGATGTATCGTAATATGCGCTCTATTCTGTGTTTATCATATTTTGTTCTGAACACAGCTCTGATACCACGCTGTGACTCCCCACTCCGAGAGCCTCGTTAACAAAGAGTATTACATAGATAATACTGTCGGCTAACGCGGACAATAGAGTATAATGGAAGCGACCATGTGTAGTCTTACCTTAACTATTCACTAAATACGTCGAAAAGTAGAATCACATTAAAATTCGACCTATTCAATAAATATTTAAAGCAAAACTACAATGGCTATAGGATCTATCAGAAGAAAATATAACAACTTAAATGTAATTCACATCACAGAACAGTCGATCATAATATACACATAAACAGATACACAACAAAGTATACAAAATAATACATGTCAAGTGGTACAGGAGACCACAATATACAGATGAGACGAAAAACAGTATAAATATCAGAGTTACAACAGATAAGGACCACAAAAGATGCTATAACAAAATGAAGCTAGCGAATAGTCCATGTGGAAGCAAAATAGGCTAAGTCCCAAAAGCACCTAACCTGAAACATCTCGGTCTGACCCAAGTATAAAATACACGGGTCAGTCTAGATAACAAATCAGTTAGATAAACTGAACAATAATAAACCTGCAAGGTCATACAGTATAACAAATATCTCTAGAGGAGATAACACAATCATCAACAAGAGATGAATCATATAGAACAAGCCTCATATCATCGGCAACATATAGAAACAAAGGATACAAATATCCCAAAACAAGCCAAAAGGCAAATAACAAATACCAATAAGGTATACAAGTTGCACAAGGTAATCGTTATACATCATGCAGCTCAAACAGACCAACACGATGGGCGATACCAAGGGAATATAATATCAATGAAACATATGATTGCTCGAGCCCAGTACTGTACAACAAGGATCCATAAGCCCGAAGGCTCCAAACCCAAGTATCACCCATGCGGCACATAAGGGGAACATCAGAGCGAAACTATATAGGGCAACAAACCCGAAGGCACACACCCGAAGGCAACATACCTGAAGGCAACAAACCTAGGGAGAAAGTCCGAAGACACCATCCCAGAGGCAACAAGCCGTAGTGGTGAAGGTCGAAGACCCAGTACTGGACACCACTAACTGGCGGAATGTGTCACAACTCTCGAAAAGGAATCCGAACAGTGTTAACGTGCGTCCCATAACCACTCGTTCGCACTAAACGGTTTACTATCCGTCAGTAGCTTTCACACTCAAAGCAGTACAAATTTACCTCATATCATCGGTAAACTAAACCCGAAGGTCAAAACAATCAATCGAATAGGTCGGGGACTAATCGGAAAGATAAACGCACAGATTCATGGTCCGTGTTTTGCCCAACCATTTAATCACCCTTCCACTTCGCTCGAAGTGCGAAAGTGTGTGTTTTAAATAGAATTTATAAATTGGAGAAACGAGCTTTTAAATGCGATTCGAGAGATTATTTTATAAAAACCCGTGGATGAAGTCAAGAGTAAGTTATCAAAGCCAAATATGCAATAACAACCACTAAAAAGCAACTTGAATCGATAAAATCCGGAAAACAAATCAAAATATACAAAAACAGGCAAAACATGGCTAATAGGAGCAGGTCGGTCGGCCGCCTACAGGGCTCGGTCGACCGGACACTGTTCATAAAAACTCTCGGGAAGCAGGTCGGTCGACCGGCTATAGGGCTCGGTTGGCCGAACCTGATGATTTTGCACTTCCTGCCCTATTTCAATGAAATGCAAATTCTTCCAAAACGCGATCGTTCGAGCAATGGACCTAAGGAGCTTTAGCCAATAGATACCCCAGCTCCATTAGCTCTCCGATTCGCAACCAAAAACATATTCAAACATCAAAGTTAGGATCTTCAAAGAATTGAACCCAAACACTAAAAATTTGGATATTCACCAATTCAATCCAAACCAAAAGCAAGAGCATATGAACAAGGTGTTAGGAATTCATACCCAACATCAATGAAATCATAAGAAATAGATGTGAGTTTAAAACTCACCTTTTTACACAAAACAAAGAAGATGAAGAAGCACAAATGCAAGGAATCAACCAACTACAGTCCACTTCAACACTACATGCTTCAATCTAGAATCAAAGCAAGTATTTCCTAAGTTAGGGTTAGGAGATTACTGAAATTGAAGAGGAGAAGAGATGGAGAAGATGGAGATGAACTTACCAATGGATTCCCTTTGATTTTGGAGCAAGAAATCAAGTTACAAAGGAAAAACTAGGGCTTGCAATTTCTATTTCTCTTTCCCTTCCACCATTTTCAGTTTTACTTGAGAAATGAAAATGAAAGAAGATGAAATGAAGAGAAGGGGTTGAGTTAGAGGGTTAAGTGGAGATTGGGCTAAACCCAAACTCAAGCCCAAGTATAAAAAGTAGCCAAAATTTCACAAACTCCAAACATATCAAAGATTATACTCAAAAAGATCGCAAACGCCATTTTGGAACCAATGGAGGTAGTTTCGAGTTCCAATTCGGCCATTTGCAAAAAGTGACATTTCGGACCTAAATCCGACTAACGACGCTATATTTAAATAAAACATTTAAATATATAATCGTTAAACATGCGGGTTGTTACAATTTATTTAGAAGTTGAGACTGTAGTACTCATTTGAACAGAAATTGGGTTTTAGTCAATCTATGATGATCTAGTTGATTGGAGTGTTTGGGGTTCTTGGTGGTGGTAGTGGGGTGATCAGTGGGTGTGGCAAAAATACCAGGAGAGTGAATAGGGCTCAGTGGAGGCGATGGGAGGTTGATGAAGTCTGTAAACCTAATTTTTAACTGGTCTGGGAATTCGATCATCACGCAGTCAAGGGACGATCGACTGCAACTATATTTGGAGAGAGGGTAGCTCAGGTGTAGAAGAAGAGGTGGACGGAGTTCCAACGTCTCCGATGGTCGGAGGAGAGAGGATGAGGTGTTTTACAGGCTTTGGGGTGAAGGTGTGCCTGTTGTTGCCAGGTTTGAATCGGGGGAAAACTCAAATTTGAATTCGAGTGGATTGAAGGGTTTTGATGGTCGCGAAGTGCTTCAGTGATGAACGCCATCGTGCTTATGGTCAGGGTAGTGGCCGGAGGTGGCCAGGACCACCGTGCATATGCACGGTGCAGTGAAGTGTCAGGAGGAAAGTTTGGTATTGCAGTAATTTTATACTCGGGTAATACTCGAGTAATTCGAGCTTTTGCTCGAAGATTGTTTAGGTTTTACTCGAAGTAAATCATGGGAAGCTCGGGCATTTTCTGAAGTTACAAGTTTATTTGAAAATTGTATAAATTTTCAAATTTAATTTGTTTAAATCTGAAGCCAGTTTTTAAAACAGAAATAAAACTTAAATTTAATTATGGTTTTCAAACTGAGTATGAATCCAAGTTCTAAAATCTAATTTAAATTTTATTAATTAAAATGTTTAAACAACTTCAAAAGAGTTTAAATATTTGAATTTAAGATAAAGCTTTAAATTTAAGTAGAAGATTTTAAACCTAAGTTTAAATCTAGAATCAAATTCCAATTTGAAACAATGTTTTGAAAATAAAGGAAGTTTAATTTTTTTTTAAATGTTTAAACAAATTTGGATGTTGAAACATATTTAAATATGATTTGTATTTTGAAATGAATTTGGGGTTTAAATTCCTTTTAACTTCTTTTATGAAATAAGAAATTATTTAGCATAAGTTTTTAAAGGGTTTTAAAATGTTTTTAAAACTTTGATAAGTTAAGTTTGATTTCATTTTAAATTTAAAATTTAAAATGTAATTTGAAAACAAATTTTAAGATAAGTTGTTTTAAAATACTTTGTTAATGATAATGTAATCATTAATAAGAGATGTTTTATTTTTAAGTAAATCAAAGAATTTAATGATTATTGAGTTATCAAATTAATAAGGTAATTAAATGGATAATTAATTTATTTATTTAATTAATGAAGGATTTAAATAAATAAATTAGGGATAAATTAAGTAATTAAAATAAATTAAATTTGGAAATTAATATTAATTAATTTAAGTTAATTACTTTGGAAAGGTAATTAAGAATTTGTTAATAAGTTAATGAAGGTCATTAACTTGGGATTATTTATTAATTAATTAATGTAATTAATTTTAGTAATTAATTGAATTAATTAATTTAGATAATCATTATGGAATTTGGTTAAGTATGATTACTTTATGGAAATAATTAAAGTTATTAATTACTCATTGAAATTAATTAATTTATCTGATTAGTTTAAATTAATTAATTACGTTTAATTAATTTAGAATAATCATTGGATGAGATGATAAGTAATCAATGAGGAATAATTACTTAAAGAAGTAATTAAGATAAGTAAATTACTGGAGGTAATTAATTGAAGTATGGTAGGATTTTAGGATTAATTACTTTGTGTAGTTAATATGAAAGGTAATTACGTAGTGAAAGTAATTAATAATTAATTACTTAGTGTAATTAATTTAAACATTGATTGATTAAGTCAATGGAAAATAAATAAGTGATGTAATTAATTAAGGGAATTAATTACTAATGAGATTAACCCGGGGTGATTAATAAATATAATTAATTATTAAATGTAATTAATTTAGTAGTAATTAAGGAAGTAATTAAGGGTAGTTATTTACTGAATGTGATTAATCGGAGTGATTAATAATTTTGGTTTAATTAAGGTTAATTACTTAATATAATTAAATTAAATAAGTAATTAATTTAAATTTAATTAAGGATCATTAATTAATATAATTAATGATGAAATTAAGGATTAATTAATTAAGATTAATTAATCAATGATAAGTGATTAAGGAAGTAATTAATTAATGTAATTAATTAAGGATTGATGTAATTAATTATAGTTAATTAATTAATGAAGTAATTAAAGGTATATTACTGTATTTGGTTAAGGATAATTAATTTGTAAAATTAATTAAGGATAATTACTTGAAGGTAATTATGGGGTAATTAATCAAGGGTGATTAATTAAGGTAATTAATTTGAGGATAATTGATTGATTAACTTGTAATCAATTAAGAGTTAAGTAAGCAGGATTTAAAATGAGGAAGTAATTAATTTAATTCATTTTAAATTAATTAAAGATAAAGTAATTAATTAAATTCATATTAAATTAATTAGAGATAGAAGTAATTAATTTAATTCATTTTAAATTAATTATAGATGATGTGATTATAGATCTTTGCTTATGAATGGATGATATGGTTTACCCTGAATGGTTTGAATCTCAGACATGAGATAAATAGTGTTGTGTGAAATGGATGCATTGGTTGCATTGTGATGATGATATAAGTTATCTATTGGTGATGATAATGTAGGTTATCAATTTGTAATGATTACCTGTTTATGATAATAATGATGATTATCTATTATGATGATGTGAATTATCTATCTGTGTGTATATAGACAATTAGATTGAATTGTTTTTAAACTTAAAACAACTTGGACCTAAAAGAAACGCTTTGGATTTCGATGAGACCGGGATCGGGCTTCCATATTTGGGATCCGAAAACCACATCGATTCCAATTAAACGTTAGGTCGTGAATCTAAGTGGAGGAAGTGAAGACTCGAGGTGTAAGAGCTATACGTCAGTATAACTCTGTGGGTGATTCCGTAATGAGTTTGACGGAATAGTACTTATAGGTTCGAGATGGTGATTTAGAGTGCAAGGGTTATCGTCGTTAACTCTGAGGGTGATTCCAAAACGAGTGTAACGAGATAATGCCTTCGGTTTCGTTCGAACCCGGAACGAACTTGTATGGATTGAATGCTTTCAGAACATCGTCAGGTGAACGATGAGCATTCTAAGTGATGTGTCCTATAAAGGTAATCGTAGCCTCAAGCCTCATCAACCGGGAATGGCTAAAACAGGGGAGGTGCAGCAAGGCTTCGTGGGTAGCTCCCACCGGAGAGCAAGATTTTCCCCTGTCTAGAGGTCCCTTTTTATTCGGCTTAGTGGGCAGTTGGAACCGCGCGCCGACTGCGGGGTTGTCTTGTTCGGAATTGTTCAGTAAGGAATGGGTCCGGCCTTGTGTTGCAGGGGAGTGGGCGTACTCCTTGGTACGTTGATCTAGGCCACGTACTGTGACGGGAGGTACCCCAGTAGCCCTGCCATTGTATGGAATCCAAAATCCAATAAGCGCCAACGGTTTTGATTGTATTACCCACTTTTGTGGCTAGTAGCTGGAATTTAATGAATGTAACAATTTCGGCTATTTCTTATTTACTTGAAAACCCTAGACCTATTATAATATTACTGGATTTCCTATCAAATGTTTTGGTTAGCGTAAGGTAAAAACTTTTCCATGTTTATGTGTGGGAAGTCTTACGTGATACCTTTCTTTTCAAAAGATTTTTTAAAGTTAAGCAACTTTAACCTGTTACTTACACCAGAGTTTATCTTTTGTTTTCATAAACTCTTGGGTACTCAAATTTTTACGAGTAGCCAAGGGATTCAGGTTAGCTTTGACGAATATTGGAGGAGCAATGGAGCAGGAGGCTTCTGCATTAGATATATAGTAATCCGCTGTGTGTTCTGTGTTGTCTCTGTATTGTATTATGTTGTAAATACTAGACAGGTGTTTACAACTGTCTAGTATGTGTTGTATATATGTGTACTCTGATAGTGATTGTAAACTATGTAATATTTTATGTTATTAATATAATTTATTCGTTCCGCTGTTTAGATTCTGATGTATTGTTTCTTCTTTCTTCTCTTTCTTTCTCTTTTCTATCCCTTTCTTTCTTATTAGCGATGCGACTTTCTGGTGTTATGGAAGTTGGGTCGTTACAACCTATTTTGGAGATATGATTTCAAAAGTAAATATGATTTCGAAATTGATATGATTTCAAATGTGATATGATTTTGAAAGTGATATGATTTCAAATGTGATATGATTTCGAAAGTAAATATGCTTTTGAAAGTGTTGTGGTTTTGAGAATATGATATTTTGATATCAATTGTGAATTGATTTTGAAAATGTAAAAGAACCATCCGGTGTGAAATAAACGTTTGGTTTTTATACAGACCGGAATCAGATATTGTCATACTCTATGCTAATAACGAAAACCACTTTAACAACTATGTACGCGGTGGAGATTCCAGAATGAAGTAGGATGGTTTGGCGAATGATTCTATATGAGATATTTACGCAGCCCTGACTCCCGCGAGTCAGCTTGATGTGACTAAAACAGGAGCTATACTAGGCCAAGTGAGGTTGCTCCTTCGATCAAGCACATTTCTTTGATACTATATTATGACTTTGTGATTGACTTGGTGGCCATGCTCAATTTGATTATGAGAGTGTGTTCTAAGGTGGGCGGTATAGCTAGTATGCGTTACCCCCAGTCCGGGAGTTCAAATGATAGAATCCTACCCTTACATTGCCTCGCGTGCCTTGTCACACCTCTTATCATGCCTTCGACAAGTTTGGTTTGTACCATACCTATGGAGTGGCCTTTGATAGCCCTCCAGTTTTTTGAGGAATTAAGGTATTGTACAGACTACGGGAATATATAAAAATGTATTATAGGGGATATGGGTAATGCCTTAACGCTATTTTAATACTTTACTTTACTACAGACACTATTATAATAGCATATTGTACTATGTATATAGATAGTTTAATGGATCCTTAGAAGATGGAATCCCGAACATCTCTTAAGTTATCGTACGCACTTTAGACACTGGATATGAGATGTCAAACCCCATAAACATCTATAACACCGTTACACTCATGTTTATTTACTATTGATTTAACTTACATAAGATCTTTTAGTTCCGACTCGAGTGTTTTGCCTTTTTCATTACGCTCGGGTCAGTCTAAGCTTATAAGTGTATTGAAGACTTTATCTATGGAGGACGAAGATGTAATTTATATGTTATTTATTTCTATACTACTGCATCATGTTGTTCCACTGCATTATTTATTTATTTCTGCTGTATGTAACTCTGATCTGTATTGTAAAAGTGTAATCAAATGTTATTTGTAAAACAACTTCGTGAACTGTTAATTTGATTATTATATTTTGTCATTCCGCTGTGAGATTCTATGTGTTTTTCTTTCTTTCTTTCTTTTCTCTTCATTTTCTTATTTACCCCATAACAATCCTCTCTTTAGAATGGTTTGAGTTGACATGTATGGTTTATTGCCGATTTAAATTGTCCAAAAAGGTGGGTTGTTACATTTGATATTAGAGCTTTGGTTTAGCAATAACCTTAGCTTTATGGGGTCTGACTCATTAGAGATAGGGTAGTAATACCGTAGAATGAGTTTGTCTGAGAGTATATACGAGAGAGCGTACTTGTTAGTATTATAAAATTGTTTTGTATTGTGTTAATTCGCTCTGTTGAGTATTTACAAATTCTGGTCCGTAAATAGGACGCTATAGCATCGATAAGGATTTCTAAACACTTAATAAGGCAGACCAACACAATATTGATTTTGAAATATAGTTAAATGAAATAATTTTACCTAATATGATATTTGTATATAAAAGAATAATTTTATAAATGAGATAGCTGGATGTGAGATATTTGTTTGTTAAGAAGTGAAATGCTATGAATAATTGGTTGTAGAATACAATTTACAAATAAAGTAAATATAAATTGAAAATTTGAGAACATAAGTTTTGGGATTTTGAAAATGTTTTCAAAGGATTTTGAAACCTAACATTGGTATCATTTGGAAGTATTTTCAGATATAAATATTTTCAAAGTGGTTTGAAAGAATTGCTTTAAAGGAAATTTTAAAGGAAATAAGTTCTGTTCTTCCCCTCTCTGTCGCTGGAATAATTCGGTGAAGAGTGCGCGCATCATCTACGTTCATTTTCGAGTTTCAAAGTGGGAAGACCACTATAGTAGTTTTCGTACACATTTTTTTTGACAAACAAATCTTAATTTTAAATTTCTAAATGTTATTGGACATATAAAAAATATGAGTATGTGTGTGTGTATATATATATTATTTTAAATGATTTAAAATGGACCCGGTATTTAGTTCTTAGGTTTCTGTAAATTAGAAATTTTAATTATTATAATGAATGAAATCTTGACTATATTAATAACTGGAAACTTCTAAAATGAAAAATAAGAAAACAAGAGTTAAGTGATTAATGAAATATAAAGAAATTGGGGGTTGTAACTTATAAATTAAAGAGTAATGGAATTTAGAGGATGTAACCATTGAACATTTTGTTAACTAAAACGAATGAGATAAACTTGTGTAACATTCAATTATATTCTGAAATATATATATATATATATATATATATATATATATATATATAACTTACCAAAATGCCTACAAAGTTGTTATGTTAATAGGAATATGTAGTAGAATATTATACAAGTAAAACTTAAGTAATGGAAGTGATTAATGGAATTATGCCTATAAATTAAGAACTAAGATGTATAAGAATATTATAAACTTAAGTTAATGCTTGAAGTTATATATAATTAAAATGAGTAGTAAAAGTGAATACTATAATTATTGAATGATCATAACATCAGAAAAAGTTGAAATGATTTAGAAATAGATTTAGTATTCAATAATGCTATATATGAAGGGAATAAAGATTTTTTTTTTGAAATTTGAAGTACGAGTTGATTCACAAATGAATATTGAAAATAAATAGAAATCAAAGTAAATAATAACTGTGAATTAAATTTGCAAGGAGACTTACATAATATTTTGAGAATTGGTTTTGGATGATCTAAATAATTTAATGTAAATAACTTATGTAAGCAAAAGAATGAGGAAAAAGATATTATATGAATAGATGAAAATAAACAAAAAGTAAACAATGACGTGAGAGGAAATTAATAACAATAAACTTAAATGATATTTGAAATTCTTGGCTGCTTTGGCTTACAAGATGTTTGGAAAGGATACTTCTAATTGTATAAGGATGTATAAATAATCTATTAAGTAAATATCTAATGTCATTGAGCATAAGGTACATTGATAGTTTATTCATCACCCTTGTACGTGAAAAGTGTTTGAACCTGAACAAACCATTAGTTTGGTTGCTATGGATGTATGGTTGATTTCTTTTGTTGCATATGATGGTTGTTTTTGTTTACATGTGTATTGTGTTGATTTGTTTTACTACTAATTGAAAACAACTAAATTATTTCTCTTTTACATAATTATCACTATTTTGGATTATATAAGTAAAATACAGGTTGTGGATGTAATAGCTACTGCTTTTAGTTTCGTAAATAAAGCGTTGTTTGCCCGACAAATATGTATGTGTTCAGATTACGGTTTTATAGCGATATTTCATTATTTTTCGGTGGTTTGACTTTAGTTTTGAAATACGATATATATTATTATTGTGGATATTATTATTTTTCGGACCTACCCGTACAAAGGAGACTTCGCCGAATTTTTCGTGGATTTGGGACTTAGAAAATTTTGTGAAAGTGAAATATTTTCAAGCTTTTATTAAACTTGAATATGAAAGATTGAATTGTTTATAAATTGATATATTTTATTTTAAATACTTAATTGTGTAAGTTTAAAGTGTTATAAATTGATTATTTGAATAAAAATATGTTAATTTCTTAATTCCTTCTTTCCTTTTTCAAGGATGAAATGTTTTGAGTGGGGGAGAGTGCAACGGCCTGCATTTTTTTCGATAATTAAAAATGTTAAGTTTAATAAGATTTTCGAATTCAATATTGTGTGAAATAAAAATTTACGTTTACAAATGGTAAAGACTATTTGAATGTGATTTAGTAAGGTTGATTTAAGGTTGATTGATAACTATTATATTGCAATTTTAATCGATTGAAATTATTGTAAGATTAGTTTGGTTATAATTGCAAATAAGGAAATAAATTAAATGTTGTATTAATAATGAAATGCAGGTTATCTTTATTTAATTGGTTTTAGTATATAATGTGAAATCAATTATTTGTACATAAATTTATAATCTTGTTGTAAACAATAAACTTATAAATATGATTACATTATGTAAAAGTAACAATTACTTATTTATCGTCTTATTATTTAATATGTTGAAATTGATTTAGAAATCAACGAAAATTAATGTAATTAATTATTGCAATTAATATGGTAAAAGATGATAACTGTAAATATGAGTGTAATAAAAGGTAAACTAATGTTAATTATATCCATAATATGATAGTTGATTGAACAATAAGATGCAAATCAGAATAAATGAATTTATTGGGATTTTAAAATTATAGTTAATGAATTTATTACTGTTATAGTTGAACGATGTAATTAGTGTTTATTTATATCTTAGGGATAATAAGGAAAATTTATTTTAAAAAGGTTGTTAAATTTCTTTGTAATTAAGAATGATAAAATGGTTAACTTGTAAGTTTGAATCTAAAAGTGATTAAACCAATTTAATAATAATTTATTTAGTTAACGTGAAAATTAGCCATTTTAGCCACCGTCTCGAATTTCGACGGAACTAAGTTTACAGGATCCGTTATAACGAATTATTATAATATTTCAAGTTTTGTAACGATCGGACTTGCCATTTTATCGTGCAGGTTCGAAATGCGTAGAAATCAACTAAAAGGATTTAAATGAGTATAATCTATTTTTAAAAGCTAACTTCTATATACAATGGAACTAGGGTTTGAAACTAGTTCCATTGAGTTTAATAATCGAAAACACACATTTTGATTTATTGGATGGTCCATTTTCGTTTCGGGAACGAAACGTGCTTTTTAGGTCGTTGTTATCATTTCGATTCAACCCTGTCTATATAGCTGTTATAAGCCCTAACTTGTTCTCATTTCATTAATTATGTACGTACATCTTTCTCCTCCTTCTCAAATGACAGAACATCAAACCTAATTCCTAAATTTCAAAACCTAATTTCCATTTCAAAAAAAATGCAGATCTTGGGTGACTTCGCGTGGCACTTCGGGTTTCAGAGGCAAAAAACCTACAGCAACTTGGGTCAGGAACCGAATTCGGGTCATTTTGGTAAAAACTTAGAGCAAGCGCTGGGGATTTGATACGGTGGATCGAAGAATGACTCGAAGTCGACTCTGGGCCTGAATTTTCCAATCTTCTAACGTTAATAACTTTTGCATATGAGCTCGGATTCACGTGCGGTTTTCTCCATTGCGATCTATCGAAATTTCGAACATTACGAAACTAGTTTGGATGCATTTAGAGATAGTTGAATTTTTAAGCTAATTTTGGATTTTTAAATCGACGACAAATCAAAGGTGAGTGTTTAACCCACTCACAACTGGTAAATTATCTTATGTCAGTTAAATTGAATTTATGATGTAATTGAAAACTGATTAGTTGATGTTTAGTAAATTTAAATTGTCATTCCAGTTAAATCTAACTTTTATTGAATTTAATCCTCATTAATTTAACATTAAATTTTATATTTCCTGTTAATATCTGTTATTTATAATCAGTCACTTTTATTGTTTATTTGTTGGTTTGAATGATGATTGTGATGGATGGTTAATTATTGATATTGGTTCACTGGATGTTATATTTATATAATGTTATAACGCTGTAAGTTCCCTTAATTATTGTTAGGAAAAATCATTGTGGGTTGAAATGGTACATACTCGAATGATCTATAGATTAGGGAAAAATCATTATGGGTTGAAATGATAAACCCAAGCGATTTTATGGATTTAGAATTTATTTTGGGATTGCGGGTTGAAATGATATATACCCGTAAAATTTAAAATTATTGCAGGTTGAAATGATATATATCCATGTCACTTGATCATAGGGTAGAAAATTATATGCGGACAACATATTGGATAAACTAAATGATTTTTTATCCTTAAATTTTGAATTCAGTTGAGTGATATTTCGAAATAGAACTTGGTTTGTATAAATTGAATTATTTTCTAAAATCCAAGCTTTAAATGTGAAATTAAAACCGGTCCAAATGAATTGTTTAAAGGAATTTGATTTGAAATTTCAAAGTTGAATCTTGAAATATAAATGAAAATTGTCGAAATGGAGTTCTTGAAATGTTTGAATATTTAAGCTTTGAAATCTACTAAATTTGAAGTAGTTTAATTTATAGTTCAAACATGGATTTGAAATCAGTATAGATTTAAAGGGTTTTATTGAGAGTCTAAATTGAAAGTGAAAAATTAAGTTTGTTAATTTGCAAGCTCGATATGGTCAAGATTTGTTGAAATGGAAGAAAAGGTTTAATTTGAGATTTCTTTCAAATTAATTATTTTAATATATACTGTTTAAATCCATTTAATGCTAAACTATTAAACTATATTAAACCAATCTTCACTTAACCAGTTTAATCTATTTTAAAATATTTTAACCTATTTTAACCAATTTAAAACTATTTAATCTAATTTATTATATTTTGAATTATTTTAAAACTATTTTAATCTAATTAAATCTATTTTAAAGTGTTTAAACTATTGTAATCTAATTTAATCTATTTTAAACTATTTTAAAACTATTTTAATCTAATTTAATCTATTTTAAACCGTTTAAACTATTTTAATCTATTTTAAACTATTTTAATCAAATTTAAACTATTTTATCTATTTTAAGCTATTCTAACTATTGTAACTGCTTTATATTATATTTAAAGTATTTTAAACTATTTTAACTAATTTAAACTATTTATAACTATCTAAACTATATTTCAAATTTCAACGGTGCAAGATTGGTTATTTTTAAATCCTTGATTTAAAAGAGAATATTGTTAAATGATGTTATAATCTAAGTTGGGATTTTAAATGATATTTTCTTGTGAAATAACATATTATGAGTAAATATGATGATCTTAAAATGAGGGTTTAACCTATTTTGTAGATATGATTTTGAAAGTAAATATGATTTCGAAAGTGATATGATTTCAAATGTGATATGATTTCGAAAGCGATATGATTTCAAATGTGATATGACTTCAAGCTTGATATGAATTCAAAAAGTAAATATGATTTTGAAAGTGATATGGTTTTGAGAATATGATATTTTAATATCAATTACGAATTGATTTTGGAAATGTAAAAGAAAACATCTGGTGTGAAATAAGCATTTGGTTGTTAAAGAGACCGAGATCGGATATTGTCATACTCTCTGCCAATACCGAAAACCACTTTAACAACCGTGTACGTGGTGGAGATTCTGAAATGAAGTAGGATGGTTTGGCGAATGATTCTCTATGAGTTATTTACGTAAACCTGACTCCCACGAGTCAGCTTAATGTGGCTAAAACAAGAGCTATACCGGGCCAAGTGAGGTTGCTCCTCCGATCGGGCACATTTCTTCAATACCATATTATGACTTTGTGATTGATTTGATGGTGACCCCCCAATTTGATTAAGAAGTGTGTTCCAAGGTAGGCGGTAGTAGCTGCTATGCGTTACCACCAGTCTGGGAGTGCAAATGGTAGAATCCTGCCTTAGCATTGCCTCACGTGCCTTGTCACATGCCTTATTGCGCCTTCTACGAGTTAGGTTTGTACCGTACCTATGGAGTGGCCTCTGATAGCCCTCCAGTTTATGGAGGAATAATGGTACTGTATCGACTACGGGAACATATAAAAATGTGTTAAGGGGGATATAGGTAACGCCTTAACGCTATTTTAATACTTTACTTTACTATAGACACTATTATAATAGTGTATTGTGCTATGTATGTAGATAGTTTAATGGATCCTTAGGAGATGGAATCTCGAACATCTCTTAAGTTATTACAGCACGTTAGACACTGGATAGGAGATGTCAAACCCCGTAAACATCTCTGATATCGTTACACTTATATTTATTTACTATTGATTTGACTTACGTAAGATCTTTTAATTTCGGCTTAAGTGTTTTGTCTTTTTCATTATGATCGGGTCAGTCTGAGCTTTTCAATGTATTGAAGACTTTATTTCCGGAGGATGGAGATGAAGATTTATATGCTATTCATTATATTTATACTACCGCATCATATTGTTCCGCTGCGTTACTTATTTATTTCTGCTATATGTAACTCTGATCTGTATTACAAAGGTTTAATCAAATGTTACTTATAAAACAACTTCATGAACTGTGTTTTGGATTATTATATTTTGTCATTCCGCTATGAGATTCTACATGTTTTGTTTTTCTTTCTTTTCTATTCTTTTTCTTATTTACCCCATAACATTCCTCCCTTTTGAATGGTTTGAGTTGAAATGTGTGGTTTATTATCATTTTAAACCGTCCATAAAGGTGGGTCATTACAAGTATGTGCTATTCTAAGTAGGAATTATGCTCAGTTGGGAGGAAAGCCATTCATTGGTACCGAGGACAAAATCAAAGTGGTTAATTGGTTATTTCATTGCGGGAGGATTTTTGCTGATTTAGGTTTAATAATGAGCAAAAGAGAAGGCTTGCTTCTAGACAGCTTCAGGAAGCAGTGCTGTACTGGTGGAACGACATTACAGTTGGAGTTAATAAGGAGGCAATGACATAGGCTAAGTTCAAGGGGAGGTTTGAAGAGAGGTTTATGTCAGATATTGCTAAGTTTACGCCGCTCAGAAAGTTTGCTGAATTTGAGTGGTGGAGATGACTACGCTGGAGTATGCTACAAGGTTTGAGGAATTGGCAAGATATGGCTATGCTACGATTGATACTAATATGAAGAGAAATGAGAAGTTCATCAAAGGGTTGAAAGCCTGAGCTTGCTAGGGCTATGTTATGACACATTAGGGACCGATGTGATGTCATTGTTGAGATGGCATTGGGACATGAAGAGATGCTTCCTTTTTTTAGAGAGAAATAAGGCAAAGGAAGTCCAAGTGGGGCAGAGTTAGAAAAGAAATTTTTTCGGTATAGAAGGAGCTCAGAACGGCGGAGCCATAAAGAATGGGAAGTTGGAGGTTGATTGCTATAAGTGTGATAAGAAAGGGCATTTTGTTAATGAATGTTGTTAGGAGATGGAAAAAGGTGATCGGGAAGAAGAACATCAGATTGTTCAACTACGATCAAATTGGACATTATAAGAACCAGTGCAAGGAGCCTACTGAGGATGGAAAGGGAAATTTTTTTGCATTGGAGCATGCTACCTTGAGGCTGACAATAGAGGAAAAAGGAAAAGCTGTCTGGGGAGGTACGCGTTTGATTCATGATATGTTAGTTAGCGTTCTGTTTGATACTGATGCATCACATTCTTTTGTATCTCATTGTTTGGTAGATAAGCTTAACCGAGAACCCTTATATTTAGTTACTTCCTTGAGGGTTGTAAATCCAATAGGAGGGTATGCGACACTTAGGATGAAGTGTAACCACCTAGAGTTTGATTTGTTAGGTTATACCTTTGTTTGTAGTTTGCATGTGTTTGACTTCATAGGGTTCGGAATAACTTTACGTATGGATTGGTTAAGTAGATACAATGCTAGGTTATTTTTCCATGATAGGAAAATATCACTTAGACACCCTGGCTGTAGTGATCGTATTTTATATACTATTAAAAGCCTTAGTTGTGAGGTGAATATTTTGTTAGATGTTGTTGAGGTAGAAGACGAGTTAAATCGAGTTTTCGTGGTTAGAGAATTCGCCAATGTTTTTGAACCTATAGTAGGATTACCACCAAATTGAGCCATTGAGTTTCAGATATATTTGGTACTTGGAGCAGAACTAGTGAGTAGACCGCCAAGTAGGATGACACCTACCAAGATGAGGGAGCTAAAGGTGTAGTTGGTGGATTTGAAAGGTAAGAATTTTATTAAGCCAAACAGTTCGTCTTGGGGAGCAGCCACAGTGTTTGCTAAAAAGTCGGACGGATCGTTAAGGTTATGTATCGATTATTGTAAGTTGAAAGAGAAGACGATAAAGGATCCATATCCATTGCCTAGAATTGATGATTTGTTCGATCAGTTGAGTGGAGCCAAGGTATTTTCTCAGTTGGATTTAGCAACAAGTTTTCGTCAGCTTATAGTAGTAGAGGATAGTATTCCTTTGATGCAATTTTAGAACCAGATATGGATCGTACGAATGGTTAGTGATGCCGTTCAGGCTAACTAATTCGCTAGCATTCTTTGTGGATCTGATGAACTGAATTTTCCGAGAGCACTTGGATAGGCTTGTATTGGTATTTATAGACGATATTCTGATATATTCTAAGAATGATAAAGAGCATAAAATTCATCTTAGAGTGGTGGCTGAGACTCTCAGAATCAATTGAAGGCAAAATTTTCAAAGTGTCATTTCTAGAGGAAGGATGTGAAGTTTCTTGGTCATGTAGTCTCAGAGAAAAGATTGTTTTAAATCCAACAAAGATTGAAGCAGTGAATAATTGGAGAAGACCCGAGACATTGACTAAGATAAAGATTTTTCTCGGACTAGCTGGGTATTATTGAATATTTATTAAGGACTTTTCTTGGATAGCAGCACAGATTACCAAGCTAACGCGAAAAGATGTGAAATTCGTTTGGACCGATAAGTGTGAGGAAGCATTCCGGAGCTTGAAACACTTATTGGCTAATGCACCAATGTTAGTTGTTCCAGAAGGGAATCAGGACTTAGTAGTATATACAAATGCATGTAGGACTAGGTTAGAAGCTGTGTTAATGCAAAAAGGTAAAGTGATTGCCTATGCTTCTCGACAGGTTAGACCACATGAGGTTAGGCACCCTGTGCATGATTTGGAATTAGGAGCGGTGATTTTTGCATTGAAGGTGTGGAGACCTTAGCTTTTGGGAGAAAGATCTGAGTTATACATGGATCATAAGTCACTGAAGTATTTATTCTCTCAAAAGAAGTTGAATATGAGACAGCAGAGGTGGTTGGAATTTTTAGCTGCTTATGACTTTGGAATTGAATACACACCAGGAAAATCTAATAAGGTTGCAGATGCACTTGGCTGAAAACATCAGAATGCAGTGTTGGCAATCGTAGCCGAGTGGAAGAATTTGGAAGCGTTGACAACTTGCAGAGTGCAATGGAGATCTAAAGCTAAGTCTAGTGGAGAAACTATTATGTTATCTTGTTTAGAAGTTCGACCGATGATCAAAAATGTTGCTTCTAAACATGAGGAGATTTAATATTGGTTGAAGATCAGGAAGTTAAGAGATGGAACAGAGAATGAGGACTTGAAGGATTTTAGTCTTGACTAGAATGGGTAGTTGAGAAAGGAAGGAAGGTTGTGTGACCTGAATGTTGGAGACATAAGGAAAAGGTTTTAGAGGAATGCCATCATTCAAAGTTCACCATTCATCTGAGAGGAACTAAGATGTATCGGGACATGAGGAGGAGTTTCTTCTTGGGAAGTATGAAGAAGGATGTAGGCCTATGGGTGAAGCAGTGTTTGTCCCAGCAACAGGTAAAAGCCGAACATCAGAAACCAAGTGGATTATTTCTCTAATTCCAGTATGAAAGTGGTATTCTATTTCTTTGAATTTTATAGTCAGGTTGCCAATATCTAATTAAGGAAATGAAAGTATATGAGCATAGTGGATAGGTTGATCAAGAGTACCCATTTCATTTCAGTTAAGTTAACTAGGATGACACCTGTTTTAGCTAAGTTATTCATGAAGAATGTAGTTAGATTACATTGAGTTTCGAGTAGTATAGTAAGTGATTGAGATTCACCATTCACTAGAGAGTTTTGGAAAAGTCTACAGGAGATTTTAGGTACTAAACTCAAGATGAGTACCGCTTACCATCAACAGAGTGATGGGCAAACAGAAAGAGTTAACAAAGTCTTAGAAGATTTATTGCGAGCTTATGTGTTAGATTTTGGAGTATGAAGGGAAGATCATCAACAATTAGTCGAGTTTTCATATAACAACACTTATTAGGTTAGTATAGGGATGGAACCATTGGAAGCTTTGTATGGAATGTCATGCAAATCTCCAGTTTGTTGGTCAAGGACCAGGGATAGGTTGGTTCATGGTTCGTATTTAGTTAGATAAATTGTGGAGAAGATTGAGTTGATTTGGGTTAGGATGAAGGAAGCTCAGTCTAGGTAGAAGAGTTATAAAGATTGAAGACAGAAAGATTTAGAGTTCTTGGTTGAAGATCATGTTTTCATTAAGGAATCATCGATGAAAGGTGTAATTCGGTTTGGGAAATCAAGGAAGTTGACACAGAGATTTGTAGGACCATTTCCTATTACAGAGAGAACCAGGAAACTCCCATGTACATTAGAGTTACCGAAAAGTTTGGCAGAAGTCAATGATTTTTCATATTTCTCATCTAAGGAAGTGTATTAGAGATCTGAAGACTACTATAGTTCCGGCTGTGTTAGAGGATTCGGTAGTAGAGCCGAATTTGACTATAGTTAGAAAGCCAGTTTGTATAGTCGCGAGAAATGAGAAGAGACTAAGGAACAAGACAATCAAATTAGTTAATGCCTAGTGGAGCGACGATGAGAGAGATCATACCTGGGAGACTGAGAGTAGGATTAGAGATACTTATCCTGATTTGTTTGAAGGTATGTTTTACCTTTTGATTGATTTGTTGAGTACCTTATCGTAATTTCGAGGATGAAATTCTTCAAGGAGGGAAGTCTATAATGACCCTAATTTTTAGTAACATTATTTAGGATATTTGATTAGTTAAATAAAATAAAATAATGTGATGATTAGGGGATTGAGATTAGTGTTAATAGAAAGATAGCCGTGCCATATAACAATTGAACTAAGGGAAAATGAAATAAAATGTTAGGGTGAGTAGACAAAGGAAATATAGGAATAAGTAATATCCTAATACCCTAAACCCTTACATACATTCATTTTACATGTTCGTTCTCACAAATAAAAAAACATAAGAGGCCGACCACCATTAGGAAAGCAAGAAGAATATAAAGTTAAAATCAAGTGTAAGAAGTTAATCAACTAAATCCAAGATCAAATCTCAACTCCTTAATCACAAAGTAAAGGTGAATAATAACCATATCTCATGTCCTTAATTGATTTCAGTTTTAGGTTAAATCTGAGCTAATTTGCAAATATTTTTCCATGTTTTTATTGTTAAATTGGATATATATGCTTGTCGATGACTTATGCAAATTCATATAGATTTTATGTTATGATTTAAAGTGAAAATCCTAATAAATGATATCCAAATACCTTGCGATTTTAGTATATGATCCGTAATGATATTTTAAAGATGGACTTCAATTTTCATAATTTTAATTATTAATGTGGATTTAATATTAATTTTCTAGTGAAGAAAATAGTTATTTGGGTTTAAAAGTAATTACGGCTAATACATGTATGTTTTGGGTAATAAATTAATATACGTTAGATAACATATTAAAAATTATTTATGGAAATTTT
The DNA here is from genome assembly GCA_030765085.1 of Allium cepa. NCBI lineage: Eukaryota > Viridiplantae > Streptophyta > Magnoliopsida > Asparagales > Amaryllidaceae > Allium > Allium cepa. Next base: position 440,107,383 of record CM060938.1, on the reverse strand, counting down.
TATAGATTTTCCCAAGTGTTTAAATAGATATATAAATTTATTTAAGGTATAGGAAATAAATGTTTTATATATTTATTAAAGGAGAAGGGTATTTTGTAAATAATTAGTTTGTTTATTTCTAAAATTTCGACAGTACTTTTAGAAAAGAAATTAGCAACCAATCATGTTTTGACAAACAAGGCAGGTTAATTGAAAAGAACTACTTTAAAAAGCTAAAAATCAGTTTAAACATGCCTTTTACAATTTTCGCTACTTTCGGCACCTATGTTTCGACCCAATACTCCCGCCTCCATCACCATCAAAATCAATATAGGTATCAAAAGAATTGGTACGTAGTGGTTTGAGCATAGGCAAAAGGTATAGAGTCGAGATAAGGGTTTTTGAGAGGGTCGAAGCTTTACTTTGTTTTTAAATGAAAATGCGCCTGCTTTGCCTTTGCTTACGACTTGGTTAGCTTCCGACTGGGTCAAATTATCTTAAAGGAATGGTTCTGAAAGAGGTTGTGCCTTTTATTTTAGGTAAATGCTTTCAAAGGGGCCGAAACCCCTTCCTGCCGCAGCTTATCTTTCGAAGTAATGCCTTCAAAAGGGTTTCCTTGTTTTAAAACGCAAAATGCTTTTCCAATAATTTCGAAGGGTTGGTTTCGACACCATCACTTTTTTACTTAGGAAATATTTTTTGAAAGAGTGATTTCGACTTAGTTTTTTTAGGCCCTTTGTTTCGTTGAAGGTAAAACCCAAAGGTTTCGAAAGGAAAGGTTTCAATTGGTTTCGAAAAGTTGTTCCACATGTTTTACTTGAACCCAATGCTTTTGAAAGGTTTGTTTATAGAAAAGAATTTGAATGCTTTTGAAAGGTTTTAAATGAAGATTTCGAAGAGATGTGTCCCTAATGTTTTCGAAATGTTTTAAGTGGAAGGTTTCCAAAGGTTTTGAAAGGTATATAATGTTTTGATAAGAGGATGTCAGAGGTTTTAAAGCATTCAAAAGAAAGATTTTTCAAGGTTTTCAAAAGGTTTATTAAGAACGGTTTCGAAAGGTATGTTTTGGCCTTTTGGCCTAAGGTTTTACTTATATTGAAAGAGGTACTTTCAATGGATTCGAAAGGGGTACTTTTAAAGGTTAAATATTTTTAGCAACAAAGTTTTGCGTAAAGTATATATAACCTGGCAAGGTGATTTGAGTAAAGCATATAGTATATTTTCCTTGTGTAAAGTATGATTTAAAAGTTTCAATCAATTTGTTGGTAAAGGTTTTCAAGGAAAATTTATGGGTAGTTAACCCTAGGTAAAATGAATCAGATATTAGAATACCAGGTAGGACAGTTATAGGGTTGCACCTTATTCATTAGCAATTATCCCCTAGCTAATTTAGTGCAAAATTATAGTATGTAGGGCTTTGTCACAAGTAAGACTAAAATGATGTTACACACAAAAAGGAATATACAGAGTGAGGATAGGTTATTGATGAGCCTGCAAAACCATTAGGATCAGTTGACCCTAAGTTAATTAAGTTAGGGACAAATTTTCCAGAAGAAGAGTATATAACAAAAGTTAGATTATTTGTTTATTTTGTCTAGTAGGCCCGAGTCAGCCAAAGGTTAGTAGTTAGTCATACAAAACTATAATGTTCGGACGGACAGTCCATTTTTTTACCTGATTTATTTGCTTTCATAATATTGATATTATTGTTTTAACTAGTTTTGTTTGTAGGATTAAGATTTGAAAAAGATATGTCTCAAAAAGATATTAGTGAGGGGAAATCCATTCCACTAAGCGGCGTGATCTCACTTAATATTGAATAACCGAGATGTTATTATTATTCACACTAGGATTTATGTCTAACTTGAAGTTTATGCTTTTCCTTTAAACTCTCGAGCGTTCAAAATTGATTTGAGTAGGCTGAGGGTTGAGGATTTTCAGGTTTTAGTAAGTGGACAAATAAAGCTTCTGAAGATGAGCAGGAGACTGAAGTTAGCTATGTAGGAGTTGTTAAGTTTTTATTTCCGCTGTGTTGTATTAAGTCTGTTATGATCATTTAGCACTCTGGTCAACCAAGGGGGCATCTTCATATGTCGCACTTGGCGTATTTTGTAATAATTATATTTGATATGAACCTAGGGAAACGTTGGGATTATGTAACTTGGATATGAAGTGTTGTTCTGAAATGTAATCAGAAAAATGTTTTAATCTGTGATGATTTTTATTTCATATTCAAGTGCTTCTGATATTATGGATACCCTAACATTACTGTATTTTACCAACGGAAGTTAATGCTATGGATGACTGCAGCATTTGTGGCGCTTAGCTTCAGGCCTCCAGTAAGGGATGTTACACCCTACCTTGTCGTGGTTGAAACACTTCGCGCATGATTGGTTCTTTGGTGCTGGAAACTTTGATGCATATGTCCCATTCTACCCATAATTTAATCAAACTACCTTAGCAATAGCGGTTCCAATATTCTGGCCCATATATATAGCCTTCTTGCCTTAGCATAAGGAACGAACACTTCTTCTACATTGCCTTGGGCTTTAACTCCACTCTCCTATGCTTTTGATACATACTATCATAATGCCATGCCTTATCCTCCACAAAAGCATTATCACCTTGTGGCCTTGTCCCTGCATCAGGCCCGAATGAACTTATCATTCTTCTTCAACTAGGTATTAACCATCTTCGCACTATACTTAGACAAGGCGTTGAACTTTTGGATGTAACCTTCCACCCATAGTTTCCCTACTTAGATAAGTAAGCTCCTAAAGAAGCTCTGTAACACCCCATGAAATCAAGCATAAATAAATAAGTAAATAAGTATATAAAATGAATAAATTATATAAAATAAGATAGGGATAAAAATGGAATTTTTTTAAAATTTACTATTTGACCATGAAAGTCTTACCATTGCATTTTTGGTGAAATTATGATGTATTTCCATATATAATATGCTGAAAACGAAGTTCAAACGAAGAAGTTAGGAGCATTTGAAGTTTTCAAGTTTAAAATAAATTAATTCGAACTCAAATTCAAATAAATAAATAAATTTGAAATTTAAAATTTAACTAAGATTAGCTTGGGGGTTAAGTAACATTAAAGTTACCAGTTAACATTAAAACTAATTAAGGAGAAAAATTAATTAGGGAAGGTAAATAAAATAATGTGCCATATAAGGAAGGGCGGTTGACCCTATTAGGCGACCATAATTGAACCCTAGTGGTCGACCGGTGCATAGAGGCGGTCGATCGCTACCTTGTGGTGGCGTCTAGGGTTTTCTAGTGTTGAACACACTAGATTTCTCTATTTTTAACTTAGTTTTCATCCTACGGTTCTGGTACATTTCTGCCCTTATAAATAGAACCTACCATTTCCACTTTTATTCATAAAAGTTTTTTGGAATTCAATGAACCTTTGTCACTTTGTCTCTCCATAGATTCAGAAACTCCAATATAAAATCAGGCAAGAATTTTATTTAGTTTTCTATTAATTCTTCCTACCAACTTTTCTCTGACTTTTCTGAATCTAACAAATATATATACCTATTCCTTGCTCTGTAAGTGCATGTACCTAAATATTAAAAGAGAGATTTGGAAGAGGTTATGAGGCATTGGAAATCCAAAGAAGATAAAGCAAAGGATACTCTGTGAGTGGAAATCTTAGTTTTTCTATTTTAGTAATTGAGTAGTATATGATAGATTTAAATATGCCTTAGATGTTTTGGGATTGTGAAAACAAAAAACTATAAAGCCCTTAAAACTTCTTTAATTCAGAATGTCAATTCTAGATGGACATTCTCAATTGTTTATGTTGAATTGAAGGAATTATATAGTTTTTTCAGTTTTGATAATTTCCAAATCTATTCCACTCCTCCTTATTCTTTGATTTCATCATGAAATTTTGATAATAAAATAAGGGTATAAAGTATGAACCTTATTCATAGTTTGCACCACTTATTCCTTAAAATTTAAATAGAAATTCCCTTGTTATTTCTTTGAGGAGTTGTAAAAGATGAAATTAGAATTGCAATTTCTATTGTTAAAGTTATTCCATTGGTTTGATGTAATAGACCGAGTCTGGATTTTTTTTGTACAAGTCTTTTACCACAATTTTTGATATGAGTATTGAATCTTTGTTATGGATGTTAGGATCCCTTGTTATGGATATTGGAATTTTGACATCATTGATAATATGGAGAAAGGACTTATATTTTTGTGGTTAAAAAGGAATTGACATTTAACACTAGCTTAGAGCATATAATACGCACAATTAGAAATTACTATGCGTGAATATATATATATATATATATATATATGTGTGTGTGTGTGTGTGTGTGTGTGTCTGTGCGCGCGCGTGTGTGTGTGTGGATGTTTAATAAACATATAATTACGACGTATAATTTCATAGGTAAATAGGTCGTTAATCTTATTAGATCCCCCTTGGGAAAGAAATTAATATTTTAAGGCATAATATGGAAGATTTCTTATAAGGCCTAAATTATGGAATAGTGAGATGTATATTATATATAGAGTGTAAATGTAAATTATGACTAAGTTATAGGGATGCGAGGTCAGTCAATAGACACATAGATGCCTACCCAGCAAATCTGGCTACTAACGGTGTGACTTTAGGGCCGATGAGAGACATCACCTATGATAAATGACTACGATGATGCAACGTTAGTCTCAATTCGGTAGGGTAAATCTATCCATCTAATCTAGCTACCAGTACCTATGAATATTGTGCTAATGTGAGACGTCATTGTAGATTATACGAAGGACCTGCTCTAGGGAATTGTAGGTATGAAATAGTTGTTTGAGGGCACGTCTCTTTTCCTTAAGCAGAGTATTAAACGGTCGAAGGGTTATGATAGATGGTATCTCGAAAAGAGTCCACTTTGGATGGGTATTAAGTGGCTGTAGGGTTTGCCTTCGAAGTATTAAGTGGCTCGAAGAGATTACCAGCAATGTCAGCTACATTGGTATTTGTGAGGAGTCCACCCAGGATGTAGGTATTAAATGATAGGGCCTACCTCGATTGAGGTCATAAACTGTCAAGTTTTCTTATGGCCATAAAGGGGTATTAAGTGACTTGGATACTATCTCTCATATTGTTAGACATTTATAAAGATGGGTATGGGTTATGAGACTGGAAACCGGCTACGAGAAATTGAAGGTATTAAGTGGATGTTTGAGGGTCTGCCTCTTTCCTTATATGAAGTATTAAATGGATTTAAATATATAAGGCATGTTTTTACTTTGAAATATACTGCCTAGGTACTGAAATAGTAAGGCTTGAGATTTTATTCACCAGACATTTGTTGTTCCGACTTCCTCCTCTTTTTTGGCATGTCAATGGTACGGGTTTCGGCTCGAGCCCCGTTCGAACCTACTCTATTGATGTCTTCGGGTACCTCTTCAGTGAATGAAATAATGTAAATGCCTCATAGATTTCTTTTTAAAGGATTATTACTTAGGTAACAGTTTATTAACCTCGGTTTGGCATACGTTGGGAACCATCTTCTATGAAGGAACCGAGCCGGGTCGCGGCAGGATAATGAGTGAATTTCAATTTTATTTACCATTTTTAGATCTTATTAGGCATATGAAATCTGAATTATTTTGATCAATCTAAAGTGCATAAATATATTTATTTAGTTTGTTTCTATAAAAGTATCGATTTAATTTATGTAATATATATATTGTAAACACACATATATGTATATAGTGCACATGCAACATATTGGAAGTGTATATGCTTTAATGTTTTAATATATAAGTATTGGATTTTGCACTGCAACAGACATATTTTTCCCTTTATATATATTTGTTATCCATGATTTAATTTAGTATTTATTGCATATACAAATACTTATATTTATAAATTTCAAAATAATTTTATTTATTTAGAATATGTTGACGAATTTAAAATGTTTTGTAAATAATATCTAAAATATCTTATCACATTAGAATATAAAAAATAAATCTAGATGAAAAATCTATTTTAAATTTAAATCCGAATCTTAAAAATAGATTTGTTTAAATATATTTATATATTCCATAATTTTTTTGGAAATGAATTTTAAAATATTTAATATTTTAATTTAAAATATTTATTCATAATTAGTAATTAGCAAATTTAATTACATATGGAAAAATGTTTTTTTAACTTTTAAGAAGAACATTTTTAATTAAATGTTTTTTATTTTACAAATCCAGATAGATTTGTTTGAGTTTATTTTTTAATTAATGTAAATCTGTATGGATTTACATTAAAAATTAATTTTTATAATGTAAATCTGTAAAAAAATTCTTAATTATTTTTAAACACACATTGGTACTTTAAAAGCTTATATATATATTGATATTATTAAATATGATTTGAAATGCGTGTATATATATTTTATTAATTTGATAGTACGCACACACATAAAAGGATTAGTTTTAAATATATTATATATATATATACTGATTATAAAATTTGTGTTTTAAATTTTATAGATATTTTAAAGCCATTTTAAATTTTGAAAATAATTGTATTTACTATATATGAATACGGCCGGATTACTTATACATAATATTCAATATATATATTAATATATATTAATATATGTATATAATATTTGTAATGACCCAGAATTCCTGTCATTTGAAATTCGTATATTTAATTGATTTTAAATATTAACAAGTAAAATTTGTAGGTCGAATAAATTTTTATTTCGAATATCTAGATTTAATTGGAAAATTAAATCGATAATATATTATTTGAAATTACAACAATAATTGAAAATTGGGTTTAATGTGATTTAAATTGATTTGTAAAGTTGTATTATATCATATTGGAGTTAGAATGATGTTATAGAACTTTTAAAATCGAATTAAAAGTCAAATTGTAGAAATTGAATATTTTAATATTTAATTGACGAGTAAAAATAGTCATTTTCAAACAGTCTCGGATTTCGACGAAACCAGTTTCATCGGATCCATAATGTTAAATTATTGTAAGGTTTTAAATTTTGTGTCAATCGGATTTACGGTTTGTCCGGGGCAAGCCAAAACGTATTGAAAATCGGTTTAAGTGAATTTTGAATTTAAATAGTCGATTCAGAAACCTATCTTCCAAGTACGATCGAATTGGCTCCCGATATATATTCCATTTCATTCAAAATAGGAGTAAAACATTATAAATGCCAGGCGGCACACTTCGTTTGGAGTTCGGAAATTTTTCGGATGAATAGTGTTTTGGAATTTTCTATATAAGGACGTTATTATTCACTATTTTCATTTAAAACCGAGCTAGGGTTTCAGGCCGCCACCTCTAATTTCAATGGCCAACGTCTTCTTAGATTCTTCCCTTTCGTTCTTCTAATCCATCTACTTTCATGAAAAATCTCCAACTACAAAAACGTAGAGTACGATGAGAGCTAGCAATCCAACGGTTATGATTGGATTTCACGTAACGAATTGATGTGAATCTGGATGCAAAGTTCATACGTTCGCGCATGATTTTCTAGAGAAATGGGCAGCCGTGCTCATCGTGGTTCCTGCCGTGGGTGGCGCGCGTGCATGCGGAGGCGGGGGAAGTTCCTGATCATCGTATATGTCAACGATGGTGGCCGGGGCTAGTAGGGTTTGAAGGCGGCTTGGGTTATCTCGATCGCGATTTTTACCTGAGGGGAGAAGAAAGGAAGTGCGGCCGAGATCTGGAGAAATGGAAATCGAATGGTCCAGAAAATAAAAAGGTTTAAAAATAATAAAAAGAAAATGGAATTTACTTATATATTAAATCGTTTAAACTTTGTAACGTCATATCTTTTTGATACGAGGTCGAAAATTGACGAAACGAATTGCGTCGGGTTCGTGTTGACGAGCACTACATTATGGAGCTGGTTTGGAATTGATTGGAGCTAGTGAGAATTTTGGATAAAATTAAACGCATGTTTAATTTTGTTCGGAACGAAACGCTGAAACCGCTATTGGAAGCAAGGTGAGAACTTCTCACTCAATTGGATTTGTTTCGATTTAAATTTTAAATAGTTAGGTAGATTATATGCTTGGATGATAAATTGTTATTGGTTGTATTGAAATAGACACTATACGCCGATATTAAGCGGAGGTTATTATATTAAACACATATACCGTGATATTCCACCGTGAAGTGGAATTGGTATTATATATGTATTTGGAGTTGATATCCCGCATTATATAGCGGATGAGACCCTATTGCGTCGCATAATAGCGGATGATATTTTAATAAACCCATGTACCGCGATATTCCGTCTTGAAACGGGATTAGTATTGTGCTAACATCTATGATGCAGGGAAACAGTTGGAGGGATCCAACTGGATTCCTCAAATAATTGAATTTTTTTTAATGTTGTGTGTTGATTATCTATAATCTCTGTGTGATTATCTTTGTGAGTGAAATCATTGAAGGCTAAAATTTAGCCAAATATAATTTTGGTATCATTAGATACCGGAAATAAAAAAATTTGACTTTTGAAAATTCAGGTTGAAAGTTTATATTAAAAATTTGTTTTTGAAAATTGGGTAAATTTAAAAGAAGGAATTTTAAAATAATAAAGTTTTATTTTTAATCTTATTGAATAAATTCCAAAAATATGGGAAAATGTTTTAATAAAGGAATTTCGAGAATGTTGTTTAATAATTGAAGAATTTATTTAAGATATGGATTTTAAATAATTGAAAGAGATAGAGAAATTAATTTCAAAAGGAAATAAATTTAGAAATTAAATTTGGAATTTAATTCGGAGTTGCAATTAACTTTAGAAATCGATTCGGAATAAATTTGGAGTTAGAATAAATCTTAGGAATTGATTTGGAATTTGGTTAGGTGTTTTGGAAATAACTTAGAAAATCAATTTGAAATTGATTTGATATTTGAAAATTAATTTGGGAAATCAAATTGGAATTTGATTTTGTGTTTGAGATAAATTGGAAATAAATTTGGGATTTGATTTGGTTTGAAGGTGATATTTGGAAATCGATTTAAAATTCGTATATCAGTTGATTTTTGGAAATGTAAATTCACAACGGGAATTTGTAAAGAAAAGGGAAATTGTTTAAGAAATAAATATTGGTTTATTTTTAAAGTGTGAAATGGAATTTACAGATTTGAAATGTAAATTAAAATAAATTAAGAAGATTTATTAATTTATTTGAATGGACCATTTTGTAATGGAAAAGAATTCTTCCGTGGATAGCCGAGTATATTTTTAAAATAACTCTTGGATGAAATTTAAAAGTTTTAGATTTGGTTTCAAAATAATACTGTTGGGGAAATTAGTTTTGAAAATTATTTTTAATCTTTAAACTAAAAATTTATTAAATTAATTTTATAAGGGATCATTTTAAAGATTAAATGGATATTTGATTTAGAAAATAGTTATACTCTATCTACTAATTTTGTTTTGAAAATTAGTTTGGACTTAAGTTATATGTAATATTGGTATAATATTTTTATAACTAATATTTTAAGTAAAGTGTTTAAAGAAAAATAGTTTTATTTCAAAGTGTTTTCCCGATATATTTTGGATAAGTGTTATAATTTTTTTTAAAGTATTTGAACTCGGCAGATTTCCAGTGAAAATGAATAAATCTTTGGAAGTGTTTCCGCATAAGGAAAATGATTCGAAATTTGTTTTCAAAAGTTGTAAAGGTGAAAAGTGATTTGAAAATTGTTTTCAAATGGTTGAAGTGTGGAAAAATATATCTTGCAAAAATATTTTTGAAAAATAAATAATTTGGAAAATTATTTGCAATCTGGTGATGTTGTGCATATCTATTGATAGTTAAATAACCGACTATCAATATTTACCTTTAAATGGGTATTTGTTGTGATTTGCTTGAATTTGAATGCTACACTTATTTTAAAAATAAGCGCTCGTTATTCGGTTTAGCCAGGAGAGGACCTTTGGTTCATGAATCCCATTCCGAATAGTGATACGTCGTAATGGATAGCATTTGAAGACCGGTGTTGAAGACCGGATATTATCGTAAACGGAAGGATTACCATCGAATGTCTCCGCATTGGCTGATCTCCGATATAGAAATTTTATCACCCTTTGTGATGGGAAGTTCGGACGTGATTAGTGAATATCCGGATTGCAAGGGCTTCTTTTGGAAGTGCCTTCGGTTCCGTTCGATCCCGGAATGGACTTGTATGAATGTGTATCTGACGTTACAATTTGAGATGTAAACCTGGTTTCTATCAAATACATTTCTGTTGGTGGCGGAGAATTTATTCTCTTAGCTTAACACCCTTCTCTGAGACGTACGAGCTTAGAGGTTATGTAGTCGACGGTTACTAGTGATACATTTCCAATTTGGTAATGTGGCATACGAAGTGCTGCTGATCATTTGTTGATCAAAGCATAGCTTTTGTGTAGCTTTGTGGACGAGACTTCGTCGGACCTCACAACTCGGTAATGGTCAAAACAGGAAAGATGCAGCAAGGTTATAGGGAGTAGCGCCCCTTAGGGTATGTGCATTTCCTTCTGGATAGTAGTGGTATCATGGTATGGAGCTCAGATACTTAACTTATGTGGATGTCGCAAAATATATGACTTTGTGATTGTTGTTGGTTGAGGATCCTCGGATAAAGGTTGTTTACGACCGGGGGATGGCATACTCGTGTCAGTAGTTACCTACTTTTGCAGAGGTAACCCGGCCTTGTATTGGCAGAGATCCGGTTAGGTTCTCGGGGCGTCCTTCCACAGGCGTACCCATGTGGCAATGGGAAGTTCCTTGGCCTGACCATTAGTTGGAAATCCAAAGAAACAATACGAACCCTTTACGATTGCAAATTGTATAACCTGCCTCCTCAGGAGGTAGCTATAGCAGGCACAATATAATGATACCTATGCTGGCTAAGATTAATATTGTACTTTCGAAATGTTTTCCTGCTCTTTGCACTTATAGTAATAATATCAAATAAATTTGCGTATCAAGCATGTTTGACAATTATAAGGAGAAATCTCCTCCAATTCTGCGTTTGCATTGTGTGTGTGGCGGGAGGCCTTATGGTAGTTACATTTTCTTAAAGCATTGCGGATATATTTTAAAATATTTCTTTGTTTGTTTTTAAAGATAAGTAACTGTTTTAAGTTCTCACACCAGTCCCATGACTTTCCTGGAGTTTATTGTTCCCTTCCTAAACTCTGGGTGCCCACCAATTTCCACACGGGCAGTCTAGAGTCAGGTTATCAGGTCATTCTGGAATTCGGGAGTTGCTATGGAGATCTGGAGGCAAGCTGGATGGCATGGCGTATCAACTAGTATATAATATTTCTTTTTTGCTGTTTGTCGTTGTAAACTCTAATAATGTAATGTAATGTAATGTAATGTGATGTAATGTATAAAATGTACAGTTCTTTTGATTTAAAGATTATTCATTTATCTATTATATGTTGTTCCGCTGTGACTGTGAGATTCTGATATTATTTGTGTTGTCTTTTCTTTCTTTCTTACTTCTTCTATCTTTTTCTTCTTCTTAAACCCCAAGGGTTCGGTTTTCCGGCATTCGATTGTTCGGCAGTTGATACAGTGGACGTATTAATGTCGACTTTCGAAAGTCGAAGAATCGGGTCCTTACAAAGTGGTATCAGAGCATTTGGTTAAGCGACAACCCTGGCTCTATTGGGAATTACTCATTAGAGATAGAGTCAGTAGTACTCTAGAATGAGTGCGAGTGTAATAATAGATATGAGCGCGTATTTGTTAGTGAATGTAAAATTGTTTTGTATTGTGTTGACTTATCGGTTGATTGTTTATAGATTCTAGTCGGTGCAGTCTAGCTAAGTGTGTCGATAGGAGTTTCTAAACTCTTAAACAAGACAAACCGACACAGTATTGTTTTAAAATAGGGTGAATGAAATAATTTTACCCAGACTATTTCGTAAATAAAAGGAACGATTTTACGAAAATTATTATGCTTTCTTGGTTGTTGGGAAGTGATAATATTAAATTATTATAATCGATTATTGAATAAGAAATTGAAATCATAATCAAAAGCCAAGAAATAAATCCATATATAAATGAGATTTGTAAATATAAACTGTAAATGTGATTCATAATTTGAAATGGAATACCAGAGTAATATTTGAAAACAAATTTAAAGAATTTGAAATTTTGAGATTTGGGAAATTTAAATTCTTTGGAGTTGGAAAATGATTTTCAAGGGTTTTGGAAAATTGTTTTGAAGGGAAGAAAGCACTAAACTCTTTTCGGTCGCTGGAAAATAATTTCGATGATGATCGCGACATCATCGATGTTCATTTTCGAGTTTCCATGGGAGGAATTGCTGCCGAATTATAATTAAATGGAAGTTGTTTGTGGAATTGAGTTTGGTTTTGGAAATTCAAAAGATAATTTGAATAGATTTCAAAAATAATTTTTGAGAGATTGAAAAGACTCTGAAATGTTATATAAAATGTTTATGGAATAATAAATAAGTTTGGATGACTTAGGAAATTCAGATTTAAACTGAAACTGACCTGAGTAATTGGAATAAAGGTAAATTTTAGAAGTCTAATAGACTAAATGATTGGAATACAATTATTAAGTTGGAAAATAAATTGTGAATGAATAAATAAAATTTGCAGTTGCAAGTGCAAGAAAAAGAAATCGAATGTTGAAATTCATTTCGAATTTGTAAGTAAATAGAACTAGAATTGGAATTGAATTTGATTTGTGAAAAACAAAGTGAAGTATTAAACTAAAATTAGTAAGTGCAACTAATTGAAGAATGACTAAACGGATAAGCTTTAAAATGAATTGAATCCAATATTTTTTTATGAAAGTAAATTGTATTCATATAGAATTGGAAATCTAGTGTAATATATGTAAGTGAAACCAAACGATAAAATGGTTGAACAATTTTTGTTAAGCAAAACGAGATATGAATTTGAATAAGTAACAAAATTTGACTTGGTTAAAGTTAAATAGAATTTACTATAGAATTGGAATCTGAATTGGATTTATAAGTGGAAATTTAAGTTAAGTTAAACAAATGATGTTTGAAATGGAATATAACTTAAGTGATGTTGAATGAAGTTGATTTTGGTATCGAAATAAAATAATAAAGTGAATTAAATGGATGTGAACTTGAGTTATATAAATGAAATTCAACTTTATATTGTAAAATGAATTAGCAATTGAATTAATGAAGAATTGAATGTAAATCAATTGAATGTATGTTTGATTAGTTAAAAATTAGAAAATTGGAAATTGAATGGAAGTCAATTTAATATCAAACAATTGGAAATTAAAAGTGTTAAACCAAATTGAAGTTAGGCAAAGTGAATATGAAATGTTGAATGTAAATTTAATAATTTGGTTATGTTGGTTATGATTTGGTTGTCATATGATTGTTAGTTGATTGTATATAATTCATTAAGTGTTAATGAAATTAAATTGATAAATGGAAAGTTATGTAATTGAATTTGAATTGAAAGTAAACTAATGTGAATTAGTTGTAAGCAATTAAAATTTGCATCGAAACCTTGTAAATTGCTTATGGGAATTATTTTGATTGCATGGCTTGCGAAAACTATATGTTTTCTATTGAAAATTAGTGAAATGTAAATGAATTTCCTATATATGCCACTTACATGTTTAAATTGAGTAAGTACAGGTACCGGGGCTGTAGTTGGCTGGATTTGATCACGCTAAAATGCTACTAAAAAACTGCTTTGCTTAAAAATGCTAAAAGGGTACGCCTATGCAATAAAAATTGAAAATATGAAATGTTTTTCGACCGTGTGGGTCGATGTATATATATTTATATCTATTGTGATATTGCAAAAGCTCCTCCGTACAAAGGAGACTCTGCCAAAATTTTCCGTAAATTTTGGAAGCTAGAAAAATTTGTGGAAAATTTTTGTTAACGAAAAGTTAATTTCTAAATTGAAATGAAAATGTTGGAATTAAACTAGAAAAGTGTAACCATCGGATTTTGGAAAAGAAATTAAAATGGATCTGAAATCAAGTTGGAATGGTTTGTTTTTGAAAAAAAAAGTTAATGGATTCTGTAACGTTTTCTTACTTGGCAGTTTCGAGGATGAAACTCTTTTAAGGGGGAAAGTTTGTAACGACCTAGAATTCCTGTCATTTGAAATTCGTATATTTAATTGATTTTAAATATTAACAAGTAAAATTTTTAGGTCGAATAAATTTTTATTTCGAATATCTAGATTTAATTGGATAATTAAATCGATAATTTAATATTTGAAATTACAACAATAATTGGAAATTGGGTTTAATGTGATTTAAATTGATTTGTAAAGTTGTACTATATCATATTGGAGTTAGAATGATGTTATAGAACTTTTAAAATCGAATTAAAAGTCAAATTGTAGAAATTGAATATTTTAATATTTAATTGACGAGTAAAAATAGTCAATTTTCAAACAGTCTCGGATTTCGACGAAACCAGTTTCATCAGATCCGTAATGTTAAATTATTGTAAGGTTTCAAATTTTGTGTCAATCGGATTTACGGTTTGTCCGGAGCAAGCCAAAACACGTAGAAAATCGGTTTAAGTGAATTTTGAATTTAGATAGTCGATTCGGAAACCTATCTTCCAAATACGATCGAATTGGCTCCCGATATATATTCCATTGCGTTCGAAATAGGGGTAAAACATTATAAACGGCAGGCGGCATGCTTCGTTTGGAGTTCGGAAAATTTTCGGATGAATAGTGTTTTGGAATTTTCTATATAAGGACGTTAATATTCATTATTTTCATTTAAAACCGAGCTAGGGTTTCAGGCCGCCACCTCTAATTTCAATGGCCGACGTCTTCTTAGCTTCTTCCCTTTCGTTCTTTTTATCCATCTACTTTCATGAAAAATCTCCAACTACAAAAATGTAGAGTACGATGAGAGCTAGCAATCCAACGGTTATGATTGGATGTCACGTAACGAATCGATGTGAATCTGGATGCAAAGTTCATACGTTCGCGCATGATTTTCTAGAGAAATGGGCAGCCGAGCTCGTCGTGCTTCTTGCCGTGGGTGGCGCGCGTGCATGAGGAGGTGGGGGAAGTTCCTGATCATCGTATATGTCAACGATGGTGGCCGGGGCTAGTAGGGTTTGAAGGCGGCTTGGGTTATCTCGATCGCGATTTTTACCTGAGGGGAGAAGAAAGGAAGTGCGGCCGAGATCTGGAGAAATGGAAATCGAATGGTCCAGAAAATAAAAAGGTTTAAAAATAATAAAAAGAAAATGGAATTTACTTATATATTAAATCGTTTAAACTTTGTAACGTCATATCTTTTTGATACGAGGTCGAAAATTGACGAAACGAATTGCGTCGGGTTCGTGTTGACGAGCACTACATTATGGAGCTGGTTTGGAATTGATTGGAGCTAGTGAGAATTTTGGATAAAATTAAACGCGTGTTTAATTTTGTTCGGAACGAAACGCTGAAACCGCTATTGGAAGCAAGGTGAGAACTTCTCACTCAGTCGAATTTGTTTCGATTTAAATTTTAAATAGTTAGATTTAAAATTGCTTGATTGTGTAGATTATATGCTTGGATGATAAATTGTTATTGGTTGTATTAAAATAGACCCTATACGCTGTATATTAAGCGGAGGTTATTATATTAAACACATATACCGCGATATTCCACCGTGAAGTGGAATTGGTAGTATATATGTATTTGGAGTTGATATCCCGCATTATATAGCGGATGAGACCCTATTCCGCCGCATAATAGCGGATGATATTTTAATAAACCCATGTACCATGATATTCCGCCTTGAAACGGGATTGGTATGGTGCTAACATCTGTGATATTTCAAAGGATAATAATAAACTACTTTTGATATTTCAAAATACTTATCAATTCTTTAAAAACAATATTAAAAATAATATTTATTTTTAAAACAAAACTAGGTTCAAAATCAATCCAAACAGAATAATGCTTATCAGTCTCAATGGTACTTATCAATTTACAATTCATAATTCACAGTCACATAGATACTCAAATCAATTAGCTTCCATAGATAGATTCACATTATATTCTCAAATACAATTAATAGAAAAATAAAAGATATATGCATGAATAACAGATCAAAGATTATCAATGCTAGTAACAATTACATAGTTAATATCAGACAGATGGCTTATACTATCTACAGAAATCAAATTAACTATTCAGCGGAATGGTGTTTTTTTCTGCTGTCCAGATGTCAACCAGTTTGACCAATCTACAATAAACACATCTAATTTAGATGGGAATATCTTATCGGATAGGCCATATAAAATTATACAACGGCATTCATTATCAACGGTTATTAAATTCAATCAGAACAAGCTAATAAAATTTTCTTATTTAACTTCACAACGGATCGTACGACGGCATACCATCCGCCGATACGAACCATCTTCTTAATAACACATTATTACATGGGAAATTAAATGATTATTATAAATTTAAAATCATTTAAGAATCTGTATTAATTCAAAAGTATAAACCTTTATTTTCTTAATTATTTCAATTATACTTCACTTAATTCAAAAACTCGTGGATTTATAATAAGTATTTTTTTTAAAGGCTTGTCCACTTAACGATAAAATGACTTATTTAAATGACTTAAATAAAATCTCAAGCAAGGCAAGTTTATTTTCCAAATTTCTTTATCTATATAATTTTTTTAAATAACTATTAAAGAAAATTGGTTTTAAAATATTTATTTCAAAACATCATCCCTATTATAACTTTTGGAAAGTCGGTTTGTTTTGGACTTTGTTTTTACTTTGACTAAATTCCTTATTTAACAAATCTTGATTTAATTTAAACAAGGACCCATTGGCCCGAAGCCTACAACCAAAATTAAACAACTCACACCTGTTAAAACGCCAAACACAAATATAACCCAAATTGAACCGAAGTCCAATGATGAAAACATCGGAACGAACCCGAAGACAACGAAACAAGACACCCTCCAAACTTCCTCCTCATCACTTCTCTGCTTCCATGAAATCACCCAAATTCACACTAAAACGACCACCCTCGATCGATTCCAGAAAAGCAAACTCAGCTTCGATCGTAAATCGAACATCACTTCGATAAGCTCGAGACCACACCGATCACACACACCAAAACATCATGAAACTGCTCTATCCAGATCACCTATGCATGGCAATGGACGTGCACATGCACATCCACTTCACTGGCCATTTAATTGCCACGCCATTGCCGACAAGTCTCACCTTGTCCCTTGATCTCATTCGCCGCCTTGCCGAAACCTACCATCCTTCTGATCGAAATCGATCAATTTCCCAAACCTCCAGAACTTGAAAACCCACCTATCTCCACCGATCGACGAACTGCACTCGCCATTTACCTTTGATTCCCTCGCCGCCTTCTCCGATCGGAAGCCCACCCACTACGCCACCTTCCTACCAAAAGTCATACACTCCGGTTGCGCCTCCAGCTTCCGGTTCCAACGCGATGCCACCCAAACAGATACCACCCTTAAACCCTAACATCGGTTCGATGAACCAATCCAAACCCGAAAACCCAAATGTGCCATGGTCGACACCTCCCTGATGTCCACCAGCACCCTCCAGTCAAGCCATGTCGTCTCTCGTTGACTAGATCGACGGAATTTTTTTTTTGAATGGAAAATGTTCATCTATTAATCTCTCGAAATTTTAAACACTAAAAATCACAAATTTCCTACTAAAATTCTTGTTTTCACACTAGCATCCTAATTGCATGTATGAATTTATAATTTAAAAACATTAAATTTTCACTAAAATATGATGTTTACTGTAAAAGTTATAAATCATAAACTACACAGCAAAAATTCAATTCCTAGCTATTTTTAACTTAAACTATACTAGAAATTAGAGATATTCCTAGTTTACAACATCATTAGATATGGACTAGATTAAGGGATATAGCTTTTTGAAGTTGGAATGAATATTGTGTTCACTGTCACAGGCATGCATTTCATTTTCAAATTTTGAACTAAATGTTTCTCACCTTAATCAATTGCTTCCAGCAACTTTTGTAAAAGTTGAACTTGAAGTCTTGATTGAAAAGTTGAAATCTTTAAAACTGCAATCCAAATTTCCTTCTAGGTGGCTTGATTCTTTTAAACATAGAGTGTTTTCTTTGAGCTTTCAACGAGTTACAGAGTACTTGTTTTCTTCTTTTCCTTTAAATTTGTTTTCTAATTTTATACAGTTGAACAAAGGTTTTGTTTTAATTTCTTAAACCATAAGATCTAAGATAATAAATATCCAACTTTGCAATATAACTGAAGGACAGAGGTGACTTACTGGTGGCTGAAAAATATTATCTATGCTGAGAATTTTTTGAAAAGAAAGTTAAAAATTATTATGTTAGATTTCATCAGGTAATTGATGCCAAATGTAAAACATTTTTACTGACAAAATTTATCACCTTCTACCCATTGTTTTATATTATGTTAAAATTGTTTTTGCTTCAAGTTAATGTTTCTGTTTTGTTTTTTTGTTAACCTGTTTTATTAACGACAAAAGATTTGAAACCTTTATTTATACATAAACTATAAAATGCTTAAGTTAATGAAATTACTCTTGAGAAGTTTGGCAGTTATATTTGTCTTTTATCATAGTTATTGTTGCATTTATACGTTTTAAAAAATATAGCCGAGAAACTATAATAATACTTTAGGTATGTACTCTTATACATTTAAAATAAAGGAAACTAATCAAAAAGTAACACTCTTGGTTAATTTGTTTTATATAAATACATATGTATTACTTTTACAAAATGAAATAGAATAATATTCTATACTTCCATACAGTTCAAAACCAAATGAAACTTGTTATTTAAATAAAATAACATTCCCAATATACATATGTTATTTTAAATCAAGGATTACAAAGTGATATTAAACTATTTTTTTAGGCCTTTGTGTATATCTGTAACCATACATATAATTTTTTATTGATAATATAAAAATATATTAGTTCCAAATAAATCAAGTCATTTCCTTCTTTATTAATTTATAATATAAAAATATATTACTTCAAAACAACCAAAGTTCATTGATAATTATGTGTAAATAGTTTCTCCTATTTATACTTAAGTGATTATTATACACATCTTTTTATTTATAACATTTTATCAATTTAAATATTATAAATTTTCTTTTTAACTTATCATTACATATATACAACTTTTCTAACTCAATTTTCATATATCATTATTTTAGAAACTTAAAACTCCTTTTTGTTTAATATAAACAACATTGTTTATATACCCAAAATCAAAATACACTTTTACTTTATTATGAATTCCTATCCAATTTTATTCCATATAAATTTATTATTCATGTATGTAAAATATATGCATTTGAGCTTTAATAAATTTAAAATTTCTATTATATTTCATCTTTAGAATAAAATATACATATTTGTCTTTAAAACAGAACACATATATTTAATATAAAACAATATATACATATTTTACTTTTAAAACAAAATATACATATAAGAAATTCCATTTAAATCAAACCTGTAATTTAATATAGATTTTAAAATTCAATTTATACTGGTTTGAAAAATTGTATACAATTACTAATCATTGATTAATGGGAATATTGTATATTAAAATACAATATTATTAAATATTATAAATTAATATTCACAACTCGGGATGTCCAAAATCCCAGGTCAATACATTCCTCCCCCTTAAAATAATTTCATCCTCGAAATTCCATAGCTAGTTTAGTAAAACTATTCACATACATTAGAATAGATCAATAATAACCCAAACTATACCGATAAACACATAGATTCATACTGTATATCAAAATATACATTATATCCAGCCAAAATATTCCTATAAATGTTATCGTCATCCATAAATACATATATATATACAGATATATATATATCACCCTACCAAACATTTAACATCCATGACATCCATGGGTCAAAGCACATACAAAAAGGCACATACCACCAAGAGAAAGCTACCCAAACTAACTATGGACTCTTACTACCAGAGTCCTCCTCGGGCTTTGACAATTCCCTGGACTCTACATCACTGTCCGGGACCCAAACAACCTCTGGACTAGGCTCTCTCGGAAGGAAATCCACCCCGGCAACTAGCTCCTGAACAACTTCCCCAATCTCCAAATGACTGCATCGTCATTCTCTGATTTGCGATCCTCCTCCACTTCAAACTCTTCCTCGTCGTCGAACTCCTCATCTTCGCCTTCGACTTCGAATTCTTCTTCACTTTCGAAATCCTCCACAGGATCTTCTTGTTGAGGCTGAGGCTGTAATGATCCCGTTTTCGAATCGAATTTAAATTGATAATTTAAATAAATTTGGATTAGATTGTGAATTAAGTTGAATTTTTTCCAAATTTAAGTGGAAATTTTGTTAGTATAAATGGGTATAAATGTGAATTTTAAATAAATTTCTAATTGGGAATTCTGAAATAAATATTTTAAATAATATTTTAATTACAAATTTAATTGTGGATTAATTTGAAGATTTGAATAGATATATATCAAAAGATTGTAAATAAAATTAATTGATTTGAAATCCAATAGATTATGGATAGAAATTTTGATTTGTGAATTCCAAAATAAAAAAAAACTTTGTAATTAAATTTGAGTTTGAAAAAAACTCTATAATATAAAATTAATAATAATCTGTTTGGAATTGTAATACATGTGTATATCTATATTTTGGAAGTTATTTGAAAGTAAACTCTATATTTTAATAATGGAAAAGAAATTATTTTGTGATTATAATAATGATGATTTGAAAGTTATATTTTGAAATCGATATAAATAAATTACAAATGCTATTTAAAAAGTTAAAATCAAACCTATACATATTATATACTTATTTATTAGACTTGATAACACATTTTCTTTTGAAATAACTAAATAAAAGTTTGTATATTCATGAATTTAAAATGTAAAAACATTTACGTATATATAAATGTAATTAATTAAGATTTAGAAAGCTAAAATTCATGTTATCTAATATATATATATATATATATATATATGCATATACCTATTTTGAAATTAATGTATATAGATAAATATTTATTTAAATATATAATAGTTTCAATTTAAATAAGATTTGACAAAAATGTTGTAAAGCTAAATTGAAAATATATAAAGGTGTAAATAAGAAGAGATATAGACATGATTCATAATATTTATAAGAACATGTTACATAATTTATACTAACACAAGGTTTAAAACAAAAAAAAATACAAAATAATTTACATTAGGGATTTAAACATAAAATGTTGAGTTTAAGACATTTGTAAGCATTTTAATAAAGAGAAAAACAAGTGTAAGCTAAATTTTAATTTGTAATTACAAGTGGCAAAATCATTTTTCTTTTGAAAATTGAATTACATAAAACATGCAAAGACAAGTGTGGAAAGACAAACATAAGAAATTAACAAATGTAAATTTATGAGACAAGTGGCAAAAGAAATAAACTTTTCTTTTAATTTGAAATTAGAAAAAAAGAAAAAGAAAAAAATTTAGATCAGGCTGTTTCATATTCTTCCTAAAAAAATTTCTCGAGCCTGAGAACTCTTCAAACCTAAATTCCCGAAACAGGTTTAAAACCAGAAAAAAGGGGAAAAGGGCATGTGATCAAGTTTTCAAAGTCTGGAAATCTCAAACCAAAGAATACAAAGAAATCAATCAAGTTTCAACCTGAGAAAAAGAAGATCAAGGCAAATTCAAATCATAAAACTGGAAAGTGAAAATCAAAATAAAGCTTCAACCTAGGGACAATGGAAAAAGAGATCATTTCAGCATTAATCTGGAAAACAAAAATCAAAGCAAAAGAATCAACCTGGTTCATAAGTAACTCAGGGGCCAAGTGAGCTAACAATATCAAGTTCAAATTCAACAGATAACAGATCAAATATTTTAAGCTCAGATTTTCCAGACAGTCCTATGTTCTTCAAATAGGCGAGCAAACTATTAAACCCATACACTTTGATCTGCATATAATCAGTATTGATGTTTGTTTGTGGAATATGTTTGCATGAGTGTGAATATGCCTATATGTATATAAATTATGCTGTGCATGTTTGAAACAGGGAAATAATCCCCTGTTCTTTGTACAGGTTTTAAAATTAAAATTTAAAAAGAAGAAAAAAATTAAATGATCTTCCTCTGATCTTTGTTAAGTCTTAGGGTCTAAACGAAATATGATTGCTTAATCAATATTTAAGTTTTAAAAATATTTTCAAGTATTAATAATAAACGAGACTACTGGGAAGTAAAAAAAAAGACAGTAAACTAAATTTCTTTTTTAAAATTTGATTTATTAAAATTTGAGATTTGATTGAAAGATCGTGTTCGTCTTTATAAGCCATGAATTTTAAGATTTAAATCAAGATTTTTAGTTGTATAAATCGTGGGAAATTGTGATATGATCAAAATATGTAAATTAGTCAAATTCTGGCAATCTCGTGATTGTGAAGCATCGGGTTTTGGGTAAATGGTTGTTAGTCGATCGATGGAAAAATATTTGGTGGATTTCTCGAGCACTGTGGTGGCGAAACGGTGGTGAACTAGGGTTTAGGCCCGGGTTTGAGTAGTGATGGTTCTCGAAGTTATTGGGGCGTCGTCGTTGAATCAGCCATGATCGAGCATGTGGGAAAAGGCAAAGGATGGTCAGACGAAGCTTGTGGTGATCGATCGAGGGGAAGAAGAGGTGGTCTTAGTTCCAGCGATGATCGGCATTACTGGATTTTTTTACGGCTTGATCGATAGCTTTGGGGGGGTCGAATCGACTTAGGGTTGCGTTGCCGACTTGAAGGTGGCCTGAGCGATGATCGGAGAGGAGGGGACGCCGTGTGCACATGCACGGCGTTGGCTGTGCATCAGTTTGTTTCGAGAAGGGAAGATAAAGCTCTCTCGGGTGGGAACTCAGGAAATATGAGTGTGTAGCTCGAGTTGTTTTCGAAGTTTAGTGGGGGGGGGGGTTTAGCAGTGCTGAATTTAGGCAAGCGTGTTTTAAAGAAAGAAAAGAAGAAAAAGGAGAAAGAAAGGACTTGGTATTTTTTCTTTAAGTGGAATTAACCATATTTTTAAAGGATAAAGAAATTAATTTAAGCATTTTCAAGTTTTAAAGTTATTAAGTTTTCAAGAGAAACATCACCAAGTTTCAAAGTAAAGTATTAATAAGTTTAAAACAAATTTTCAAAGTAAAAAAAATTACTTAATGAAAGTAATTTAGGATGAATAATTAATGTTTTTAAAAATTGATAAATCAAGTGTTTAAAGATTAATTAAATATAGGATAATTAATTTATGTAATTAACTAAGATAATTAATTAAAGATAAATTAATTTATGAAAGTGATTAAGGGATGGTTCATTAATTAGGGATTAATTAATGAATGTAATTAATTAAGGATAATTAATTAAAGAGTAATTAAATAATTAAAGGTTAATTATTTAATGATTAAGGTTGATTAATTAAGTAATTAAAGGACAATTACTCGAAGAAATTAATTTATGATTAAGGATAATCACTCATTATAATTAATTAAGGATAATTAATTAATGGTAATTAATTAAGGGCTAATTAATTAGTGTGATTAATTAAATGATTAAAGGTTAATTAATTATTGAATAAAGGTTAATTCTTTTATTAAAGGATAATTGATTAAATGGGTTATAATTAATTTAATATTAATTAACCAGGATTAGTAAATTATTCACGAGTAATTAATCTGGTTTAAATTAATCAGTTGATTAATAAATTTTACTTATGAATGTTTGGATTCTTTTGAATGTTTGAATGGTTTAATATTCCTCATATGTGATGCTTTGGGTTACAAATTATTCTGATTTGTGCTCTAAACTGTGATGTAATTTATTCATATGTGATGTAATTTACTCATTCGTGATGTAACTTATTTATCTGTGAATCTGTGTATATAGATAAGCGTTATTGGAATATACCTCTTATTGATATTGTTATGATTGAATCTGTGATGATTGATATTGTTGCACTATTGTGTGAAACCCCTGGACTACACCTTACACATACAAATAAGGATCGCACTTGGAAATCGATTAAGTCATAGATATTTGAATTAAATATTTTAAAATGATTTTAAAGTTAAATTTTGAATTCAAATGATTTTTGGAAATGGAATGGAATTAATATGAAAAGCTTTTGAAAAGGGATTTCAAAAATAAAAGTTATTTTGAATAATTTAATAAAGTTTTGAAATTTAAATAATTTGATTTGAGTTTGAATTCAATATTTGAAATTGAATTCAATGATTTGGAAATTTTGGTTTAAAAAGATTATACAAGCTATAAAGGTGTTTATATAGGTTTTTAACCATTTAAAAAGTATTGTTTTGGGAATTTAAATTTAAACCCAAGTTTATACTTTAATGGCTTTAACTTAGGTAAATGTAATCGGTTTTTCCCATAACGAAACTATTTGTTTCAATTAATAATAGCTTTCATATAAGGAAAGGGTTTCCAATTTGTGTCAAAAAATTTGAAATGAAATTGTTTTGAAAGCTATGAACGAACCTTTGTGAAAGATTATTAAACCTTGTATGGAAATCAAAGAAGATTTTAAACGGTGTATCTTTTATATAAAAGATTTGAATTTGAAACGAGTTTGGAAGCTATTAAATCTTTGATTTAAAAATTGAATGAGTTAGTCCAAATTGAAATGGAAATTGTTTTGAAAATCTGTGAATGAATCTTTATGAAATTGGGTGAATTTTGTGAAGTGAATCTTTCTTGTTTAAATATTTGAAATGGTAATTGTTTAAACCATTTGAAAGAAAAGTTTTGGGTTTTAAGTTCTGACTTAACTGAAATCCCAATATCCATGTGCTTTTAAATATTGCGCTCATTATTCAGTTTAGCCGGGAGAGGACCTTGTGTCATATAACCCTTTCCGAATAATGGTACGACGTTATGGATAGCATTTGAAGACCGGTGGTGAACCCGGATATTTTCGAAAGCGAAAGGATAACTCGTCGAATGTCTCTGCACCGAATGGCCCTGGTATAGAGACTCCATATGTGACGGAAAGTCCAGACGTGATTAGGGATTATCCGGATTTGCCAGGGCTTCTTCGGAAGTGCCTTCGGTTCAGTTCGAACCCGGAACTGACTTGTATGGATGTGTGTCTGACATTACACTTTGAGATGTAAAGCTGGTTTCTATCAAATACATTTCTGTTTGGCGGCGGAGATTTATTCCCTTAGCTTAACACCCTTCTTTGAGACGTACGAGCTCAGAGGTTATGTAGTTGATGGTTACTAGTGATACATTCCCAATTTGGTAAGGTGGCATACGAAGTGCTGCTGATCATTTGTTAATCAAAGCACGACTTTGTGAAAAAGTGTAGCTTTGTGGACGAGACCTCATCGAGCCTCACAACCCGGTAATGGTCGAAACAGGAAAGATGCAGCAAGGTTTCAGGGTAGCGCCCCTAGAGTATGTCCATTCCTTCTGGAAAAGGGTGGTATTATGGTATGAAACCCAGATAATTACTCATGTGGACACTGTATGTTTAATACTGTGTGATGTTGTTGGTGTAGAGGATCCTCGGATAAAGGTCGCAGACGACCGGGGGTGGCATATCTTAGGTTTTACTTCCCGGGAAGGGGGTAACCGGCCTTGTGTTGGCATAGAGCCGGGTAGGTTCTCGGAGTGTCCCTCCAGAGGAATACCCATGTGGCAATAGGAAGTTCCTTAGCCTTACCATTTGTTGGAAATCCAATCAAACAATACAAGCCCTTTACGATTGCAGTTGTATTACCTACCACCTCAGGTGGTAGCTACAGTAGGCATAGTATAATGGTACCTATGCTGGCTAAGATTGATATTATACTTTCGAAATGTTTTCCACTATGCACTAATAATAATATAAAAAAGGATTTTGCGTAGTAAGCATGTTTGGCTATCATAAGGAGAAATCTCCCCCAAGTGTGCGATTGCATGGTGTATGTGCCGGGAGGCCTTATGGTAGTTTCATTTTCCAAAAAGCATTACGGATTTCAATTTAAATTCTTTTGTTTGTTTTAAAGATAAATTTTTTTTTTTTGCTCATACCAGTCCCATGACTGATCCGGAGTTTATTGTTCCCTTCCTAAACTCTGGTGCCCACAATTTTCCACACGGGCAGTCTAGAGTTTGGCTTTTCAGATAGGCAGATGGTAGATATCGATTTGGTAGCCTTCAGCTTTCGGTTTGGTATCCTTTGGAGTCTTTGGAATGCACAGGCTGCACTTGCTTAGCTTTGTGCAACCTTGTTGGATATTCAAGCTAGTGGTTTGGAGTTTTGGCTTGGGAGCATTGGATTGGAGTTGTAGTTTGATATTGGAGTTATCTCTTTTGCTATTTGTTTTCCGCTGTTGTTTATTATCTCTGATATTCTTGTATCATATTGATAACACTGTTGTATATCATTGGATATTGTATTCATTGGAGTTGTTTATGATATTCATTTCATTTTCTTCCGCTGTGTTGTTATACTTAATGTGTAATAAGCTCCGGCACGAGTCAAATTTCAACGATTGAATCTGCGGCATTCAAGTACAAGTGAAGTACAGGTGTCGATTTTTGAACGTTGAAATTTGGAACGTGACAGAGGCTTCTCATCAGGCTCGACCGGTACTTCTGGCTCTTCTTCATATAAGGATGGTTCATTAAGATCCGCCCGAATTCTTCTGACCTGGTCAAAATCACCATTTCTCCTAGTTCTTGCCAAAGCTCCTCCACGAATGATGCTACGGGTTCTCTACAATCAATACCAAAACCCAAAGGTGAGATTATAAGGTTAGACTTATATAGGCTAAAGATTACATCAAGGTTTACACTTCAAAATTAATTCCTCCTTAAAATTTCTATTATCCAAGATTTTATAAAATCATCTTTCTAAAAATAGTTTAAGTATATATTTGAAAAGTGATTATAGGTAGAGAAAAATACACACATATATAGTAAGTTTATAAACAATTTATTTCCTCAATTTATAAATCCATATATATATATATATATAACAAATAAATTGTTATAAGGTTTTAAATTCTCAAATATCCCTTTCTAGAAATCCATAATTATGAAAATTACTCAAAGGGTGGAATTTTCCCCCCTAAAATACTAGTTTAAAAGTTTTCCAAATTCGTTAAGTAAAAGAATTTAGTAAAAATCCATTTTCCAAAGATTCAAACTCCAAAGGGTTCGGTTTTCTAAGGGTATACTCAACTCAAAAAGGGAACCAATGAATATACTCAAGGTTGACGACAAAGACCACTCAGAACCTAGATGATAAATTATTATCATCAATACCAATCATATTAAACACCACATATATTTAAAAATCATACCTTTTTGTATAGAAAATATATTGTGGGTAAAATTATTTCATCTTCCCCTTAAAACAATATTGTGTCCATTGGCTTGGTTCAAGTGTTAAGAGATCCCTATCAATAATGTTAGCCATTCGTATTGACCAGAGTCCATATGTCACTTAACCGATCAATTAACACAATATAAAACCACTTTTATATAACTAACAAATACGCGCTATCGTATATATATGTGCACTCAGACTCAAACAGGTTGCTACAGACTCTATTCCTAATGAGCAACCCACTCGAACCTAGGTATTCACTCAACCTAGGCTCTGATATCACAATGTCACAACCCATTTTTCCATACCGATTTAAACCGACTTTAAACCACACTTGTCGGCCAAATTACACTGGAAGACAGATAGTGAAAAAAGAAAGAAAGAAGGTAGAATAGAAAGAAGATAGACGAAAAGAGAACAATCATAATCTCATAGCGGAACGAATAAACTACAATATAAAAAATCTTTACATGAAACCAAAACTATTGCTTTAATAACATATACAGAGTTTAAATTAGAGTTACAACCATTCCACCTGGACAGTTTATATCAATCTTGTCCTTACAACATGTTGACCACAAAACCAAATACAGCTGAATATAAGCATCTATGTGAATACGTCTCCAGATTCCAGCTCCTCTTCTGAAGCTCACTCTTCCTGCTAAACCTGGAAATATGCTCGGTATGACCCAAGCATATAGGAAAAACACCAAGCCCAGGTCAGTCTGGTAAACCAGCATGAGAAACACACTCAACTTGATTATTAAAGTTTAAAAATTCTTTTGATCAAAGTTATCTCGTAAGACCACGCCACAAATAAACATGTCGGGTTTTTACCTTACGGTAACCAAAACATTTCTTATAAAATCCTCTAATATTATAATAGGTCTATATACAAATACTTATTCAAATAGCTGAAATTGTTACATTATTAAATTCCAGTTTACTAGCCACAAAGTGGGTTCTACAATCAAAACCATAAAAGGCAGGTAAGGAGAATGGATTTCCAACAAATGACTAGGCACCGAGGTACCACCTATCATGGTACCTGGTTTAGATCAGCGTACCGAGGACCCCTCCGTTCCCCTGCAACACAAGACCGGACTACCCCTTATGGGATAGCCCAAGTAAGATCATCCCGTGGTTGGGATCAGCAACCGCCCACATGGTCGAATTTAAAAGGGACATCTAGACAGGGATGACCTTAC
The DNA here is from genome assembly GCA_030765085.1 of Allium cepa. Taxonomy (NCBI): domain Eukaryota; kingdom Viridiplantae; phylum Streptophyta; class Magnoliopsida; order Asparagales; family Amaryllidaceae; genus Allium; species Allium cepa. The sequence continues at coordinate 440,078,765 of CM060938.1, read as the reverse complement.
CTTACTTGGGTGCTACCCACTTAGCCTTGCTGTAAATCCCTTGATTTTCGGTCATTCCTAGTTGATGAGGCTTGAGGCTCAGCGTTACCTTTTTAGAACATATCACTTAGAATGCTCATCATCCACTTGACGATGTTCTGAAAGCATCCATCCATAAAAGTCCGTTCCAGGTTCGAATGAAACCGAAGGCACTATTTCTATTTTTGGAATCACCCTCAGGACTAGTAGCGAGTAGCCCTTGCACTTCACTGCTTCATCTTCGACCCCAATCTCTTATCTTCATCACGTAAACGTACTCGTTGGATCGAAAGTGGTTTTCGAATTTCAAATCCGATACCGGTCTCTTCGAAACAACGTTCACTATTTCCCGGTAAACTCAACCCCCGTTCTTTAGGAAATACACCGACAAAATACAAGATTGGAGTTCATCTCCTGACCGTTAGTGGACGGGTCTCCTTATGATTCATCCTAGAGAACAACCGAGTTTATACGTACGGTATAGCACCTCGAATGGTAACCATACCATATAATTCTCGAGTCTACTCTAGATATTTCCAAAGTTAAATTTATGTCCAAATTTGATAGTCGGTTATTTAACTATCAAAATAATCAACCAATTCAACCAAGCTATTTCCCCTTGCAACCATTAAGCCTTGTTCCCGTTTAAAATCCAAGCGGATTGCAATTCCCTAAGAAAGCTTATTTCATTTGAAAAATATATATATACAAAACCATATCTTTCCAAATCATACTTATGAAATTTCCTAAATATTATTTCAAGTTTATTAAATAAAATACTCTTTATAAAAGTTATTATAAAATATTGTTTAAAAATAATATTTGTATTAAATAGATTTATATTGAAGAAAATATACTTAAACACTAATTTACTAAAAATTTACCTTCAAATGATCATTACAAAAATAGTTTATACTTGAAAATAATTTAAATAATACTACTTATATAAAAAATACCTTTATAAAGATTTCCAAGGATAATAATAGACTACTTTTGATATTTAAAAATACTTATCAATTCCTTTAAAAACATTATTAAAAATAATATTTATTTTTAAAACAAAGCTAGGTTCAAAATCAATCCAAACAGAATAAGGCTTATCAGTCTCAATGGTACTTATCAATTTACAATTCATAATTCACAGTCATACAGATATTCAAATCAATCAGCTTCCATAGATCGATGCACATTAACTCAAATACAATTAACAGATAAATAACAGATATATGCATGAATAACAGATCAGAGATTATCAATGCTAGTAACAATTACATAGTTAATATCAGATATATGGCTTATACTATCCACATAAATTAAATTAACTATTTAACGGAATGGTGTTTTTTTTCCACTGTCCAGATGTCAACCAGTTTGACTAATCTACAATAAGCACATTTAATTTAGTTGAGAACATCTTATCGGATAGGCCATATAAAATTATACAACGACATTCATTACCAACGGTTATTAAATTCAATCAGAACAAGCTTATAAAATTTTCTTATTTAACTTCACAACGGATCGTGTGACGGCGTACCATCCATCGATACGAACCATCTTCTTAATAACACATTATTATATGGGAATTTAAACGATTATTATAAATTTAAAATCACTTAAGAATCTGTATTAATTCAAAAGTATAAACATTTATTGTCCTTAATTATTTCAGTTATACTTCACTTAATTCAAAAAATCTTCCTCGATCGATTCCAGAAAAACAAACCCAGCTTCGATGTAAATCGAACATCACTTCGATAAGCTCGAGACCACACCGATCACACACACCCAAACCATGCGAAACTGCTCTATTCAGATCATCTGTGCATGGCGACGAACATGCACGTGCAAATCCACTTCACTGGCCATTTCATCGCCGCGCCATTGCCGACGAGTCTCGCCTTATCCCCAGATCTCATTCGCTACCTTGCCGAAGCCTACCATCCTTCTGATCGAAATTGATCAATTTCCCAAACCTCCAGAACTCGAAAAACCTACCTATCTCCACCGATCGATGAACTGCACTCCCCATTTACCTATGATTCCCTCGCCGCCTTCTCCGATCGGAAGCCCACCCACTACGCCACCTTCTTGCCAAAAACACACATTCATGTTGCGCCTCCAACTTTCGGTTCCAACGCGACGCCACCCAAACAGATACAACCCTTAAGCCCTAACATCGACTCGATCAAGTAATCCAAACCCAAAAACCCAAACGTGCCATGGTCAACACCTCCCTGATGTCCACCAGCACTCTCCAGCCAAGCCATGTCGTCTCTCGTTGACTAGATCGACGGAAAATAATTTTTGAGCGGAAAACATTCATCTATCATTCTCTCGAAATTTTAAACACTAAAAATCACAAATTTCCTACTAAAATTCATGTTTTCACACCATCATCCTAATTGCATGCATGAATTTATAATTTAAGAACATTGAAATTTCACTAAAATCTGATGTTTACTGTAAAACTTATAAATCATAAACTATGCAGCAAAAATTCAGTTCCTAACTATTTTCAACTTAAACTGTACTAGATATTTGAGATATTCCTAGTTTACAACATCATCAGATATGCACTAGATTAAGGGATATAGCGTTTTGAAGTGGAATGAATATTGTGTTCACTGTCACAGGCATGCATTTCATTTTCAAATTTTAAACTAAATGTTTCTCACCTTAAACATTTGCTTCCAGCAGTTTTTGTAAAATTTGAAGTTGAAGTCTTTATTGAAAAGTTGAAATCTTTAAAACTGAAATCCAAATTTGCTTTCAGGTAGCTTGATTCTTTTAAACAGAGAGTGTTTTCTTTGAGCTTTCAACAAGTTACAGAGTACTTGTTTTTTTCTTTTCCTTTAAATTTGTTTTCTGATTTTATACAATTGAACAGAGGTTTTGTTTTAATTTATTAAACCACAATACAGATCTAAGACAATAAATATATACAACTGTGCAATACAGCTGAGGGACAGAGGTGACGTACTGGTGGCTGAAAAATATTGTCTATGCTGAGAATTTTTTGAAAAGAAAGTAAAAAATGATTATGTTAGATTTATATCAGGTAATTGATGCCAAATGTTAAACATGTTTGCTGATAAAATTTATCACCTTCTACCCATTATTTTATATTTTGTTAAAATGTTTTTGCTTCAAGTTAAGGTATTTTTTCGTTAACCTGTTTTATTAACAGCAAAAGATTTTGAAATCTTTATTTATACATAAACTATAAAATGCTTAAGGTATATGAAATTACTCTTGAGAAGTTAGGTAGCTATATTTGTCTTTTAACACAGTTATTGTTGCATTTATACATTTAAAAAAAATAGCTGAGAAACTATAATAATAATTAAGGTATGTACTCTTATACATTTAAAATAAAGGAAACTAATCAATTTAAAATAACACTCTTGGTTAATTTGTTTTATATAAATACATATGTATTACTTTTACAAAATGAAGTAGAATAACATTCTATACTTCCGTACAATTCAAAACCAAATGAAACTTGTTATTTAAATAAAATAACATTCCCAATATACATTTTTTATTTTAAAACAAGGATTACAGAGTGATATTAAACTATTTTTTTAAGCCTTTGTGTATATATGTAACCATATATACAATTTTTTATTGATAATATAAAAATATATTAGTTCCAAATAAATCAAGTCATTTCCTTCTTTATTAATTTATAATATAAAAATATATTACTTCAAAAAAACTAAGTTCATTGATATTTATGTGTAAATAGTTTCTCTTATTTATACTTAAGTGATTATTATACACATCTTTTTATTTATAACATTTTATCAATTTTAATACTATAAATTTCCTTTTTAACTATAAATTTCCGTTTTAACTATAAATTTCCTTTTTAATATAAACAACATTGTTTATATACCTAAAATCAAAATACCCTTTTACTTTATTATGAATTCCTATCCAATTTTATTCCATATAAATTTATTATTCCTATATGTAAAATATATGCATTTGATTTTCAATAAATTTAAATTTTATATTATATTTCACCTTTAGAATAAAATATACGTATTTATCTTTAAAACAAAATACATATATTTAATCTAAAACAATATATACATATTTTACTTCTAAAACAAAATATACGTATAAGAAATTCCATTTAAATCAAATCTGTAATTTAATGTAGATTTGAAAATTCAATTTACACTGGTTTTGAAAAATTATACAATTATTAATCATTGATTATGTGAATATTGTATATTAAAATACAATATTATTGAATATTATAAATTAATATTCACAACTCGGGATCTCCAAAATCCCGGGTTATTACAGTGTTAATAAAATTTTACTAAATTTCACAAAATTAACCAAGTTTTATAAATGTTTGATTGAATTAACTAAATTTGTAAAATTTATTTGAATTTTATAAAATTAAATAAGTTTATGAAAATGAACCATGTTTTGCAATAATTTAACTAAATTAACTTAGCTACTAAAGGATTTATTAGATTTATAAAAATAACCATATGCAACTGGTAAGGCCATTACTTCAAATTGAGCTATTGTTGGTTAGACCCCCATTGCCACTTGATTCAAGACGCATCTATCATCTTTTTACATTTTACCAATTTTCAAATTGTCCCTTATACATTAAATCTATAAATTAAATGTCAATCCAACTCTCAAATAATCATTACCTATTTAATTTAGTTAAATCTTTTTTAAGTATCCTCTTTAGTCAATGTCACACCATTAGTCATACCCGTTCCATACCTTAATTCATACCTATTCCTGTTCTCTCCAAGGAATGCAATCGTCTTCATCCATTTTTAATAGGACTGAAACTTTAAGGTAACTTTATCATATCTTTGCTAGTTTATGTGGTAGTTAAAGATAATGCCTATACTAGATTTTATTGTTTGAATTGCATTGTTGGGAATCAAAATTTTCTACTAAAACAGTGTGACCTGTACTAGAATTGATCGAACCTCTACTACGATCAAGGTTCTAGCCTTTCAAATTTGTATTTATTGTGTTTATGATTTATTTTGCTAATTGTTGAGCTTTTACTTCATAGGTAGATAAATATCCTTGATGCAAAAAAGTATAATCATGCCGCAATAAATTATCGATTCAAAGTTATTTTTAATGTTAGAACTACGTTGTGGTTTGTATGCTTGTATGTATTACTACTTTGTGTCACTAGCCACTACTTGTTCTATATTTTTTATGACATATTATGGACGTATTATATATGTTTTGGTGTCAGAATATTGCGTTTGTTGGTTTACATAATGTTACATATTGATTATAAGATGTGAATAATATAACATGTTGGTTATGAAATGTGAATAATATATAATGTGTTGATTTTAACCATGCTATATATCTAGTATATAAATTGTAATTGATGTGTATAGAAATAGAACCTGTTGGTAAAGAAGTGTAGATACTATAAACGATAGCATTTCAAAATCTCTGTAATAACTTTAACAGCGTTTGTAGAATGCTACGACAAAGAGTCTAAACAATAAAAAACGTTGTGAAAAGAACACATAACAATGTTGACAATGCTATTAAAAGGTTTCCATGGAAAAGGTTTAATGCTGTGTATATTTAACACAGCATAGAGTTAAGCGCTATAAAAAGTTATCTTAACAAGGAAAAACAGCTGTTAAATACATTTGAACTAAAGTGAAATGCTACGAAAAGTGTTTTAGCCCATCAACATAAAGACTATAATATGTGTTAACAACATCTACAAAATGCTATTAAAAACATACTTTTATTGTGTTTACACTATTGTTAGGGCATATTTCGAACTTATAATGGCATGCTGTTATACAATGTAGTCAAAGAAGCTGTTAAATCCTTTTGCATCAATTTTTAAATGCTTTTAAAGGTCCAGTTTATTGTAATGGTCAAATTGATGTAATGAAAAAGTTATTTAGCCGCTCGTTTGACTTATGTTATGCAAAACAATACTGAATTCACTTTGTCATTGAAAATGATTTCGGTGATGACTGCAATATCATCGACGTCTATATTTGAGACTTGGAGTGAGGGATGCTATAAGGCACTTCTTTTGCAAAACTCTGTCTTGACGGAGTTATAATGCTTTTACCCTTTAGCTTTGTAATCCATACTCAGATGATCCCGCTCACCACAGTTATAGCAAGCACGGTTCCACTAAGCCCTTTTTTTAGCATCTTTACCGTGGGACTACTTCCTCTTCCGATTCCATTTATTCTTGCCTCCCCTGCCTAACTACAACCATGGCAATTTTTTAGCAACAACAACTAGTTTGAACTAGGGTATAAACTCTTATGGCAAAGAGTTTTCTCGACGAGTTTCTCAAAAGGCTCGTCAATATGACCCACTAACTTCTCCCCTTGATAATCATCCAATCCCATGATAAAATATCCATTCTTCTTCAATGGTGCTAACTGAAGGCACCCCTTACTTTGGTAAGGCATCGAATTCAACTATAGACTCGGAGACAAACATGTCCCTTACTTCAACTCTACAAAAATTTTAAATAACACCGATTATTGGGCCGTTTGTGTAAACATATCCTCGAATCTGATCTTAAACCGATCCCAAGTGAACTGGTTGTAACAACCCTATTTTTGATAACATTATTCAAGAAATTTGATAAGATAAAATTAAATAGAATAATTAAGATAAGGGGATAGAGATTTGAATAAATTATATAAAGGGCCATGCTTAATAAAAAATAAATAGGTTTTAAATTGGTTTAAAGGTTAAGCAGTTTACACATGCGCATATTAGCAAATAACCATTTTATCTTACATGACTACACTCCTTTGTAATTTTCTATTCACGTTTCATTTCTCACTTTTACAAATGAAAACCATAAAATGAAATTAGAGCCAGCCATTAACAAGGTGGAAAAGAGAAAATTAAATCTAAAGCTAAGGATCAAAACTTGGAAGGATTAACCAACAACAAATCTCAAATTTCTTATCATATCTAAGGTGAATAATAAATTCGTAAACATCTCTATTTTATTCTATGATTATATGTTTTCGAATTTATGATTAAATTCATTTTTATGATGATATAAATGTTGATATGCTTGAAATATATTATGTTTGATTTATTTTAATTCATTCACATATGAATTTGCACTATTTTGATGAAAACCAAGAGTCTATGATTTTAGAATTCCATGAAAATTTTTGATGTTAATAAAACATGATTTTGGAGATGGATTTCAATTTTCCGGATTTTTCGAGCTGTAGAAAATATATTATGAATTTATCAAGGATAATATGATATAATTAGGTTTAAAAATTTATTTCGAGTATTTCAGGAAGAAATTGGAGTTGAAATTTTAATATTTTTTTATTATGCGATAAAATTGAATTTATGGGATTGTTGGGGATTTTTCTCAACTGATTTACTAGGTTAAATAAATAATTTCAAGAGAAGGACTTATTTGCAAATACTGGTCTTGTTAATAGAAGGGCTTAAACATTATAATTCTTTTGATTTGGATCTGATTAAATACGACAGTTACTTTGTAAAGTAATTGAAAAGTTATACAGCAACCAGTCAAAGGTTTACAAATTAGAAAGCGGTTATAAAGTAATTACAAATAGTTGCTACATTTCAGCCTTTAATTCGGAAAAGTAGGTTTCGCCTCAAATAGCAACTCCTTTACCTCCGCTCTATCTTAATCGAAACCATCTCACTAAAAAACCACATAGTTGAAACCAATGCACATGGTATCAAAGTTATTGGTACGAAGTGAATTGGTAGGTAGGGTGTCAAAAGTGATGCTTTTATTAGGGTTGAACCCAAAATTTTCTTTTAAAAGATAAGCACCTACCTAGTTTTTAAAAGGGCATTTGACCAAATCGATACCCTATAAGGTCTAGACCTTAGTTTTGTTTAAAAAGTAAATTCTTTCTTTTTTACTTAAAGCTTTCGACATAGTCGAAAGACATGCTTTCGAAAGGGACTTTATAAATAACTTTCAAAAGGTTACCGTTTTCCTTTGGATCAGTGCTTTTGAAAGGATTGGTTTCAACCATGTCGAAATCCAGCTGCAATTTTCCTTCCGAGTGTATTGAAGCCATCAATGCCTTCGAAAGGATATCTCTTTTTTTCCTAAGCTAAGCCGCTTCCTAAATGCTTTTGAAAGGTGTTAGGGGTTTCGAAGGCAATGGAGTCAAAAGGGGATTTTGACTCTATCCTTTGATGTTTTAATTTAAAAGATGGTTCCTTTAGAATAGATGGTTCTGACATCATCAACTTTTTTCCCAAAACAATTTTATAATTGGTTTTGAAAGAGATATTTTTGTGTATAACCATTTTTACCCTAAGGATGTTTTTAAAGAGCAAACCCAATGCTTTCGAAAAAGTACTTTTATTTTTTTCCAAGCTACGTTTTAAAGAACATTTTGATACCATCGAACGGTATGTTTATTATGTTTTGATAAGGAGTTTATGCTTTTGAGGGAAGTCATCCAGAGGTTTCAAAAGAGATGTTTTAAGATTTCAAAACATAAACCCAATCTAAATTTAAAGGAATAACTATGGAATAAGTAAACGAAAAGGGTTTTGAAATAAAGAAGTTTCATCGGTTATAAAGGTTAAAGGGTTTAAACAGGATATATATAAGGAAGATGATAAACCACAGGTGATGGTATTATTTTTTGTTTGAATGCTACTTCGTATATTTATTCACATTGTAATTAACCCATAACAGTATTTGGGGAAGGGTAGAATAACCAGCTAGGTTGACCCAGAAATGAATGTAACTTAAAAAGTGTTAAAATCTAAATTAAAGATATTGGAAGAGGCCTATAGGTTCATACTCATCCCATGAAAACTATGATGGATATTGGCAAGGGCCAATAGGTTTATATTTAGCCAATGAAAAATATATTCGTATTAAAATATTGGCAGTTAGTCAATAGGTTCTTAGTTAGCCCATGAAAACTAGTATAATAGAAAGGATATTGGAGTTAACAATAGGTTTTTAGTGATCCCAAGAAAACTATGATATTGGACAGATGGTCCATAAACATTTAATAAGTTAATAGTAATCCTAGAAACTAAAATTGATATAGATAGTCAGAATGAGTGGGATGGGTAATCTAGATTTGATTTACTTGTTTTGAATATCGTCATAATGTTTTTGAAATACCATGTTTTAACCATTGTGGAAGTAGAAGCACAGTATATGGTTTTATAAATGTTTTTGGATACTAATGAGGGGAAAACCTATTCTGCCAAGGGGCATGGTCTCACTAGATATCTAAATGGTTTGAGATGGTAAATTATTTTTCATACCAGGCTTTATGTCTGACTCGAAGTTTTTGTTTTTCCCTAAACTCTCGGGTACTTAATTGATTTTGAGTAGGTTGAGAGTTAAGGTTTCCAGTTGTTCTTTTAGATGAATAAAGCTTCAGAAAATGTGCAGGAGGCAAGCTTATTATTAGAGTTCTTTTATTTCCGCTATATGTTTTGTTTGCAAAGGCAAATTTTCTTTCTTGCCTATTTATATACTCTGATCAACCAAGGGGGCATCTTCATATGTCTCTCTTGACGTATTTTGTAATAATTATATGTTACGTAATTGTGGTCTGCGAACTGGGATTATGTAATCAATTTGGAATATTTTGAAATGGAATATGGAATATGTTTGCTGTTTATTTTTTTCCATATTCTTGTGTTTCTGTGTATCAATGTATCTAATATTGCTATATTTAGTCGTCGAGGATTGATAACTATGTATGACTGCAACATCCATAGCCGTTAGTTTTGGGCCTTAAAGTAGGAGGATGTTACAAGTTGGTATCAGGGCATAGGTTTATGAAACTTTAAATGAAACTTAAACCTAAAAGGATTTTTCAAACATAATCCAATAAATCAGATAATAAGATTGGTGTTTGGATTAACACTATAGTAACGTACTTGTATTTGATATATATAGTTATATATATAAGTGTATATTCCCTGCTCTCTTAGACTGTTCTTTTATATCTTACTAAAACTCGTATGCAGATTTACGAGAAAGGAGATATGAAAGCAGGAAAAGGAAGAGGAAATCTCCGTGGAGGAAGCACCAACTAATGGAAATGATCAACCCACTACCAGGAGGAACTCGGGTCGATAGGCTAATGCTAATAATCAAAATGTTAATGCCAATGTGAGTGTTGGAGATCCACCAGTAGATATGGAAGCGGTGTAATAATTCTTTATTAGTCTGATGCGTGCAAAAGTTGTTGCTGGTGTTGCTAGAAATGTAGGAGGAGCTAATCCTATGGTTCCAATTGGGAATAATTATACTTTGCTGAGTAGAGATTACACCAGTTTGGGTGCGAAGCTATTCTTGGGAACGGAGAGTACCATAGAGGTTCAAAATTGGTTGTTGCGTTGTGAGTGTATATTTACTGATTTGGGTCTGAATGATGGGCAAAAGAAAAGGTTGGCCTCTAGATAGTTGCAGGGGTCAGCACTACATTGGTGGAATATTGTCACTGCTGGAGTTCCGAAAGAGAAGTTAACTTGCGTAGATTTTAAAACAAGATTTGAGCAGAATTTTTTTCTGAATTTTCTAAATCAGAACCGAGGAGGAAGTTTATGGATCTAATTCAGGGAGAGGTGTCATAGTCGAGCATGCTACTAAGTTTGAAGAGCCACCTTGATATGGTTACGCTATTATAGATACTAACATCAAAAGGAATGAGAGTTTCATTCAAGAATTGAGGCCCGAGTTTGGTTGAATGACCATGATACATGTCCGTGATCCTTGTAATATAATGGTGGAGATGACTATTGGCCATGAGGAGTTACTTGCTGATTTTGCTAAAGAAAGGCTAGTGGAAACTAATGGTTTTTAAGGTAAAAAGAGGAAGTTCTTTAAAAAGAATGGAGCCTAGAAGGGAGATACCGTTAAGAAGTCAAAGGATGAGGTAGTTTGCTATAAGTGTGACAAGGAGGGTCACTTTGCAAATGAATGCTAGTCAAGAAATGGAAAGAAAGCTGCAAGTAAGAAGAATGTGAAGTGCTTCAACTGTGATCAAGTTTGGCATTACAAGAATCAGTATCCAGAGCCGATTAGGGAGGAAAAAGGGAATGCTTTTGCTATTGGAAAAGTTAGGCCTACTACAGCTGATAAAGGAAAGATTGTGATGGAAGGTACGTTTTTGATTCAAAGTATACTAGTTAAGGTACATTTTGATACCGGTGCATCACATTCATTTATATCTCAGTGTTTGGTTGATATATTATGTTTAAAACCCACCCATCTTCTTACTTCCTTAATGGTTGCAAATCTAATAGGATGGTATGCAACTCTAGGGTTGAGATGTGATCAGTTAGAACTTGACATTTTATATCATAAGTTTACCTGCAATTTGTATGTTATTGATTTCGTAAATATCGGAATCATTTTGGGTATGGATTAGTTGGATAGGTACAAGTTTATAATATTTTTCCACGAAAGGGAAATATTACCGAGACACCCTAATAGTCATTACTGAGTGATATTCTCGATAGAGAATACTGACCAGAGTGTTAGTGTTATGCTTAATGCTATAGAGGTAGGAAATGAGTTAAGATAGGTTCGGGTTGCAAGAGAGTTTGTAGATACCTTTGAGCCAGTCATTGGACTACCACCAAAAAGAGTTATTGAGTTTAGAATAGATCTTGTGCTGGGAGATGAACTTTAAGTGGACCACCTAGTAGGATGACACCGACTGGAATGAAGAAATTAAAGGTGCACTATGGATCTAGAAGGAAAGAGTTTTATTAGACCAAGCAGTTCGCCTTGGGGAGTAACCACATTGTTTGTAAAGAAACTGGATGGGTCATTAAGGATGTGCATTGACTATTGTAAGTTAAACGAAAGAACAATTAAGAATAAGTATCCTTTTCTCAAAATAGATGATCCATTTGATCAGTTGAGTGGAGCCAGAGTGTTTTCCTAGTTAGATTTGGTAATAGGTTTCCATCAGTTAAGAGTGGTGGAGGACAGTATTCTTTTGACAACATTTCGTATTAGGTATGGTTCATATGAGTGGTTGGTGATGCCATTATTATTAATGAATGCACCTGCTTTCTTTGTGGATTTGATGAACCGATCTTCCGAGAGTACTTGGATAGCTTTGTGTTGTTATTATAGTTGCCATTACTCTAAGAATGAGAGAGAGCATGAAGTTCATCTTAGAGTGGTACTTGAGATGCTGAGGCAAGATCGGTTAAAGGCGAAGTTTACCAAGTGTCATTTTTGGAAGAAAAAGGTTAAATTTCTTGGTCACGTGGTTTCAGGGAAAGGATTGTCAGTCGATCCAGAAAAGATCAAATCGATGAATAATTGGAAAAGACCAGAAATGGTGACTGCGGTCAGGTGTTTTCTTGGAATTGCTGGCTACAACCAGAGATTCATTAAGCATTTCTCGCGGATAGCAGGACCCTTAACTAAGCTAACCAGGAAGGAGGTGAAATTTGTTTGGTCCGACAAATGTGAGGAATCATTCGTTAAGTTAAAGCATTTGTTGACCAATGCACCCATGTTAGTAGTTCCAGATGGAAACCTAGGATTGGTGGTGTATACTAATGCATATGGAACTGGATTTGCAGTAGTGTTGATACAGAATAGTAAAGTTATTGCCTATGCATTAGGAAGCATAGACTGCATGAAGTTAGATATCCTACTCATGATTTGGAGTGGCAGTTGTGGTCTTCGCATTGAAGATTTGGAGACATTATCTCCTAGGGAAGAGGTCTGAGCTTTATAACGATCATAAGTCTTTACAGTATTTATTCTCTTAGAAGGTGTTGAATATGAGGCAACCGAGATGGCCGATGTTTTTGGTTGCATATGATTTTGGTATAGTGTATACACCAGAATAAGGTAATAAGGTAGCAGATGCTCTTAGCAGAAAACATCGGAGTGTGGTGTTAGCTATGTTGGAAGAGTGGAAAGAAATAGAAGCTTTAATCAGTTGTGATGTGCAGTTAAGATCGACTACTGGTTCTAGTTAGAGTTCTGCTAGGTTGTCTTGTTTAGAAGTTCGACCAGTATTGATTGAGAAAATTTCTTCTAAGCAGAAGGAGAATCCATTTTTAGTTGAGAAAATCAGAAAGCTTGAGGTTGGAATTGAGATCGATGATCTAAAGGATTTTGGCCTTGACCAGAGTGGATGGTTGGAAATGAAGGGGCGATTGTGTGTTTTTGAATATTGAGGACTTGAGGAAAGAAGTTCTTGGAGAATGTCATCGATCCAAATTTATGATTCATTTTTGAGGGACTAAGATGTACCAGGATATAAAGAGGGGCTTCTATTGGGAAGGTATAAAGAGGGATGTTGGTTTGTGGGTTAAGCGGTGTGCAAACTGTCAACAAGTGAAAGCCGAACATCAAAAGCCGAGTGGGTTGCTTTAGCCTTTAGAGAGTTCAGTTTGAAAATTGGATTTGATATCTATAGATTTATAGACGGGTTTCCAAGGTCAAATAGAGGTAATGAAAGTATATGGGTTATAGTGGACAGATTGACCAAGAGTTCCCATTTCATTTCAGTTAAGTCAACCAGAATGGCATCTATTTTAGCTAAGTTTTTTGTGAAGAACATAGTTAGGCTGCATGGAGATCCTAGTAGTATAGTCAGTGATAGAAATGCTTAGTTCACTGGTGAATTCTGGAAAAGTCTACAGGAAGTGATGGGTACCAAGCTTAATATGAAACCTGCGTATCACCCTCTGATGGATGGGTGGATAGAGAGAGTCAACAAAGTGCTCAAGGATCTACTGAGAGCTTGTGTATTGGACTTTGGTTGATCTTGGAAGGATCACCTTCATTTGGTTGAGTTTTTCTATAATAATAGTCATCAGACTAGCATAGGAATGACACCTTTTGAGGCTTTTTATAGAAGACCATGCAAATTACCAGCATGTTGGTTGGGGATTGAAGACAGATTAGTCTTAAGTCTAGATTTGGTTAGAGAGGCATCATAAAAGATTGAGTTAATATGAGGAAGGATGAAGACAGCTTAGTCAAGATAGAAGAGTTACGCAGATAAGAGGCTTACGGACATAGAATTCTCAGTTGCAGATAAGGTTTTCATTAAGGTATCGCTAATGAAGGGTGTGATATGATTTGGAAAGTCAAGTAAGTAAGCACCAAGATATGTAGATCCATTCCAGATTATAGAGAGGATTGGAAAGCTCGAATAGAGAATAGAGTTACCGAGTAGTTTGGCAGGGGTCCATAATGTATTTCAAGTGTCTCATCTTCGCAAGTATATGCATGATCTAGAGACTACTATTCCTCCGACAATGTTGGATGACTTAGTAGTAGAGCCTAATTTGACTTTCGTTAGACAACTAGCTTAGGTTGTAGCTAGAGATGAGAAAAGATTAAGGGATAAGACAGTCAGGTTGGTAAAAGTTCAGTGGAGCTGACAATGAGAAGGACTGTACTTAGGAGATAGAGGGCAGGATTAGAGATACTTATCTTGATCTTCTTTGAGGGTATGTCTATATCAAATTTATATAGATAGTTTCTAGTCAGTTAGACTAGTATGGTTGTTAGGAGTTGTTACAAATGATTGCTTTGTTTAGTATTTAGTCGTTATTAAATTTCAAGGACAAAATTCTTTAACAAGGGAGCCTGTTACATCCCTATTTTTGATAACCTTATTCAGAAAATTTAATTAGATAAATTAAATAGAATAATGATGGTAAGGGGATTGATATTTTAATAAATTATATAAAGGGTCGTGCTTAATAATAAGTTTACACATTGCATATTAGTAAATAGCCATTTTATCTTACACGGCTATACTCTTTTGTAATTTTCCATTCACGTTTCATTTCACACTTTTACAACCGAAATCATAAACCTATATTAGAGCCGGCCATTAACAAGGAGGTAAAGAGGAAAATTCAATCTAAAGCTAAGGATCAAAATTAGGAAGGATTAACCAACAATAAATCTCAAATTCCTTATTATATCTAAGGTGAATAATAATTTTATACCATCTCTATTTTATTCTATGATTATATGTTTTCAGATTTATAATTAAATACGTTTGTATTATGTTTGAACTATATTATATTTGATTTATTTTAATTCATTCACATATGAATTTGCACGGTTTTTATGCAAAATCGAGAGTCTATGGTTTTAGAACGCCATGGAAATTTTTTATGTTAAGTAAAACATGATTTTGGAGATGGGTTTTAACTTTCAGAATTTTCCGAGCTATAGAAAATTTATTATGAATTTCTAAAGAAAAATATGATATAATTGGGTTTAAAAATTTATTTCGAGTATTTAAAAAATAAATTGGGTCTGAAATATGAATATGTTTGATTACATGATAAAATTGAATTTTTGTATTTTTGTATTTTTGGGGATTTTTTGCAGTTGATTTACTAAGAAAAATAAATTATTTCAAGAGAAGGACTTATTTGCAAATACTTGTTTTGTTAATAGAAGGGATTAAATACATTATAATTCCTTTGATTTGGATCTGATTAAATGCGGCAGTTATCTTTATAAAGTATTCGAAAATTATACAGCAACCAATCAGTGGTTTACAAATAAGCAATTGGTTATAAAGTAATTACTAATAGTTGCTACATTTCAGCCTTTAATTCAGAAAAGTAGGTTTCACCTCAAATGGCAGTACCTTTCGACTCCTTTACCTCTATTCCATCTCAATCGAAACCATCTCAGTCGAAACTCACATAGTCGAAACCAATGCATATGGTATCAAGGGTATTGGTACGAAGTGAATTGGTAAGTAGCAGAAGGCAGGGTGTAGAAAGTAATGCTTTCGTTAGGGTCGAAAACAAAGTTTGCTTTTAAAAGATAAGCGTCTGCGTAGTTTTTAAAAGGGCTTTTGACCAAGTTGATACTGTATAAGGCCGAGACCTTAGTTAGCTTTAAAAAGTAAATTACTGCTTTGTTTTACTTAAAGCTTTCAACATAGTCGAAAGTCATGCTTTCAAAAGGGACTTTATAAATAGCTTTTGGAGGGGTAACTTTTTCCTTTAGATCAGTGCTTTCGAAAGGATTGGTTTTAATCAAGTCGAAACCCAGCTGCTATTTTCCTTCTGAGTGAATTGAAGCCATCAATGTCTTCGAAAGGTTATCTCTGTTTTTACCTAAGCTAAACTACTTCCTAAATGCTTTTGAAAGGGTTTAGGGATTTCGTAGGCAATGGATTCAAAAGGGGCTTTTGACTCCATCCTTCGATGTTTTAATTTAAATGGTGGTTGCTTTAGACTAGATGGTTTCGACACCATCCACTTTTCCCCAAAACAATTTTAAAATTGGTATCAAAGGAAATACTTTCTTATATAACCATTTTGGCTGAAAGGATGTTTTTAAGAGTAAACACAACGTTTCGAAAGAGTACTTTAATTTTCTCGAAGCTATGTTTTAAAGAACATTTTGATACCATCGAAAGGTATGTTTATTATGTTTTGAAAAGAAATTTATGATTTCGAGGGAAGTCATCCAGAGGTTTCAAAAGAGATGTTTTAATATTTCAAAACATAAAACCAATCACAATTTAAAGGAATAACCATGGAATAAGTAAACCAAAAGGGTTTTGAAATAAAGAAGTTTCATTGATTATAAAGGTTAAAGGGATTAACCAGGATATATATAAGGCATATTATAAACCATAGGTGATGGTATTATTTGTTGTTTGAATACTTCTTCGTGTACTTATTCACATAGCAATTAACCCATTATTTTGGGAAAGGGCAGACTAACCAGCTAAGTTGACCCATAAGTGAATATAATCCAAGAAATGTTAAAATCCAAATTAAAGATATTAGCAGGGGACGATAGGTTTATAGTTAGCCCATGAAAACTATGAATGATATTGGCAGGGGCCAATAGGTTATAGTTAGCCCATAAAAACTATATCTGGATTAAGATATTGATAGTTAGTCAATAGGTTCCTAGTTAGCCCATGAAAACTAGGACAACAGAAAGGATATTGGCATCACCAGTAGGTTCTTAGTGATCCCATGAAAACTATGATATTGGACGGATAGTCTATAAACATTTAACAAGTTAATATAATCCTAGAAACTATAATTGAGACAGATAGTCAGAATGAATGGGGATGGGTAATCCAGATTTGATTTACTTGTTTTGATTATCATCATAATGGTTTTGAAATACTATGTTTTAACCATTGTGGATGTAGGAGCACAACATATGGTTTTATAAATATTTCGGATACCAGCGAGGGGAAAACTCGTTCCACCAAGCGGCATAGTCTCACTAGATAACTAAATGGTTTGGGATGGTAAATTATTATTCATACCAGATTTTATGTCTGACTCAAAGTTTTTGTTTTCCCCTTAAACTCGAGGGTACTTAATTGATTTTGAGTAGATTGAGAGTTAAGGTTTCCAGGTGTTCTTTTAGACGAATAAAGCTTCTGAAAATGTGCAGGAAGCAAGCTTGTTATTAGAGTTCTTTTATTTCCATTGTGCATTTTTTTTGTAAAGGCAAATTTGCTTTCTTGCCTATTTATATACTCTGGTCAACTGAGGGGGCATCTTCATACATCGCTCTTGGCGTATTTTGTAATAATTATATGTTATTTGAACGTGGTCTACGAACTACGATTATGTAATCAATTTGGAATATTTTGAAATGGAATGTGAAATTTGTTTGCTGTTTAATTTTTTTTCCATATTCTTGTGTTTCTGTATATCAATGTATCTAATATTGCCGTATTTGGTGGTCGAGGATTATAATATGGATGACCGTAGCATCTATAGCTGTTAGTTTTGGGCCTCTAAGTAAGGGGATGTTACACAGGTCCTTGGAAGTAGCAATAATAATAGCGTTCCACCATTCACAGCTCTACCATGGAGCTGTCGAGAAGAAAATCTCTTTCTCATAGCATCATCCAGTTCCCAGTCAGCAAAAATTCTCTTACAGTAGCCATTCATTCCCGCACTTCCTTAGCTAATTTCATTCCTTATATTAGTTTGCCACCAAGGCTGGCAAAGTCCTTGTTCAACTTCATGAGAACGTAGGTGCCTAAACTTGAGTACCACGAACAACAACAAAATTCGGAGTAGACGCGTGGGTGTTCTACAGCATGTTCGTCATCATGGTATTGAACATTGCTTGCAAGTCCAACTTAGTAGCCCCCCAGCCCACTCCTTCCTCTTGAACTACAAAGATGTAATTCCTCGTAGCATTTCTTGTATATCGGCTCATTCTTGATCCGTAACAAGAATGATCAGTCTCTAATAATGAAAACTTCATCAGTAGTACTCGTGTGTATAATGCAACTTATTTAAATTATGCATACGTATACAGCTATACTGTTTTGAAAACCAAAATAATAACAAGTATATTCTCTCATATATACTCTCGATCTAGTCTAAGGGATAACTCATCCTTATCTCTACTGAACCACGGTATCAACTTAGGTCGACCATGCAACCTAAGCTTTGATACCAATATGATAACCATCCTACACCTCCTACACACAATATGCCTATAGAGTGTGCTATAATGGTGCTCGACCGATGTAGGATGATTTTCAAGGTTGTAAAGTAAATAAAAAATTATAAAATTTATCGATATCTCACAGTGCATTGAATAAAATATAATAATCAATGCAGATAAAAAACAAGCAAGACAATAATAACTGAATTAACCATAATATTAGAGCGCACAGGTTTACAAAGTTACACAAAGTAGTAGAGTTTATACAATTGGAAGTAAACTCAAATATAAACCATATGTAAATAAAACATCTAAATTTCCTAGTCACCACAATGTCGCATGGAAGAATAAGAAAGCCTACATATAAATATGAGTAAACACCATCTCTTGCTCATCCATCTATTCGAAACCACATATCAACCAAAACTACCATCTAACCTACTCGTTTAAGAGTAACTGAGATAATATGAAGCAAAGCATAAAACCTCGAGTTAGATAATAAGTTATTGTGAGCGATAACATATCTAAAATACTATATAAGCCAATATAGAAAGAACTAATGGTATAATAAATCATATTTGGACCATCGCTATATCTAAAGAGTTAGCACATAACAACGACAATATGCTACTCTACTAAAACCATAAAGTACACAAACATCCAATATACTATCAGGGTCTAGGTTCCTGGCTCCTGGATACCTACATCATGCCACATCCTTAAAGAGACAAATAACAAAAATAACATCCGTCAAATAATCCTCATCATCCCTCAATGTGCTATGGATAAACGATAACTCGTGTGACCATTCCTCCATCAAGGATTAATGGAAAAATCATGGCTTTTTGTGAAATTGAACACCAGCCTATAGCTAACACTAGATCGGGTATTTGGAAGCTCTCAATGATCTAGGGGAACCGAATAGTACCATAATGAGCGCCTTCACAATACCCATGCTTACAAGTATATCAGAAAACATTTCTAGTATAAACGATACATTTCATATGTGTGTTCGAGCCCTTCTTCTCTCCATCTGTTTCCATTCATCATTATGAACACTTTAATGTTCCACTTTTCCATGGTAAAACCCATCAACGTTCTATCCACGAGTTTCCTTTGTCGAACCCACCCTGGCGGATTAACATCATCATGACTACTTCAATTGATTCATCATCGTTGAAATACTTCTAGATGCCCACATTGGTCGTAGATTCTACGCACAAGCCATCACATTGAAGCGCCATGCCTTTACCTCATTATTTCATCATCGATCTTTATAGCATTGCAGTCATTGAAAATGAAAGTGGAACGATCAAACAAACACATGTACACGAAAATAGAAAAATCACGTGCACATTCATCGAGCATCGACCTCATTGGCCACCGCTCAGAGTGGTTGGTACTAAACATAAATGTCTATCCCCATCACTTGGGCTAAGCCAAAACTTCACTAAGTTGAAGTTTTCCCCTTCTTTGGTTTGCTCCTTGATGACCTGAAGCATCTTCCTCAAAGTTCATGAAGCAAAAGCCGCCGTTCACTATCACTTTCCACCTTGCAAATTTGGCTAAGTCCAATCTCCACTTTCCCCTAGCTACCTCATGCCTATCCTGAAGCAAGTGACTAAAAGACCCAAAATAATCCTTTTTTACATGAAGCAAGCCAAACTGATCTGATTTTCATGCCATTAAAAATTTTCTAAGCATAGGCAACATCGCTATCCTGTTTTGCCCTATCCAACCCAATGTTTTAATACTCAAAACTCAGAGTAGTCCTCCATCTAACTTGCACATAAGCCCCAACGATCACTTTTTCCCCAACACCGACCACTTATGATGATCAAATTTTGGGATATCAAGTCAACTTTAAAACCATTTGAACATATTATGCAAATCCCCAAAGCTTCAAGAACATCATATCTAAATTTCATCGCGTTACAAGCATTTTGGTGTCATTTGCACCAATGATGTATCACCATCCTATCCACACAAAAAACTAATAACCACATCAAAATAATTCGTAAATATCAAACATCGTCCAATATCACCCAAGCAACATATAAAAATCATCCAAACATAGTTTAATAGCATGAACTGTTCTAAATCTAGTTGTATAAAAAAATAGCAATTATGGTTGGTAAATAGTACAAACATATCAAAATCCAAAACTAATTTTTAAATAAGGTTGCAAGGTATTATTAACATCAAATCTAAGTTTCAAAATCATCTTACCATAATTTAACTATATCAATATGAAGAGTAAAGCGAGAGAAGGAATACCACTCACTTAGCACCAAATATACCAGTTATTACTCCAAATCCAAGATAAACGGTAGTAGCATGGCTTCCAAAGCCACCAAGTAGTAGATCTAAGATTATTTTCTAATTACCCCTTAATGATGTAATTTTGGATAATTAAAGAATGAAAAGGTGGAGCTTTTTGATGGAAAAAGGACTAAGACGTTTAGTCTTGTTTTGAAAAGTGAGGAAAATGATTAGATATGTCCTATCATCCCTATTTAAGCACAAATCCCAAAATCAGTTAGAGGGCTTAGTTTAGGCTTAATTTAGTACCCAACAATCTAGGCAATCGTAATATAAACTTCAAATAGTCGTAACTCCTAAACGGTATGTCTAATTTCTTAATATGACAACTTTATGGAAAAAGAAACCATCATCCCAATCTAATGAAAGTGGTTCAATACCCTAATCCAGTTATTATTAAGAGTTATAGACCTTACAAAATTTTCAAGGTCCAAGCCGTCCAATAAAAATTCTAAGATAGAAGATGTCCATAGTAGACATTTCCCAAAGCTATAAATTCATACGACCTCAAATAGTTTAAAAAATAATATCCTATGATCCTCCGATAAATAAAATACCAGTTGTCACATATTCATACATTCACACGCATCTATTGAAACAAATTATGTATATGTAAGGCAGATATCAGCAGAGCACCATATTCAATGCCATTCGTGAAGGAATGGTTGCATGGATAACTGATTTTTAGCCTATATTCTATGAAATCCTTGGTGACGTAAAGACGACCCTATTTCATGACTTTACATAAAATAATTTTATTACATAATACACTATTCGTATAACATTATGGATCTTATAAATATGTATGTCATTCTGTTCATGATATAATCAATTGCATTTTCCAAAGAAATTTTCTTGGAAAGTTGAAGTTTCTGAAGGATTTGTGCGAAAAGTTTAGAGAACCTAGCCTGTTTTATAATGGATGAAATAGATGAACTTTAAATAAAAATTTCCTAATTGGATCTTAGCAGGGCAATGAAGTCTTATAACTAATACTAGATCCAATCTAATAATTTTAATAAAACCATATTTTATTAATATTATCTTATTCTAATTAATTAAGTCTATGTTAATTAAGCATGATATTTGGAAAAGTATGAATACATCAAATATATTCATATTTCTAGATGGTGTGACATACATGTGAAACATATAGTGTTGGCATTAAAAATGGCCACCATCACCCAAACAGTATGAAACACCAATAATTTAATCATAATTTCTAGACAGAGAATTAAATGCAGGATCAGAGATTCAATGGCAAAAAAGTAAATGAATAATGAATTTTATAGTGGTTCGGCTAACTTTGGCCTACATCCACTTCAATAATCTTTTTATTATACTGTAAGATTACAAATACAGTTTGCTTTAGCCTTATAAAATTAATGAAGGAAGGAAAGAGAAACAATGAAGAAGAGCCCAAAAGAAGATCTCATGCAATAAGCCAATGATCCTTTATTTATAGGAGAGGATGCCAAAATATCTGGTTGAGAATCCGCGTGCAGAATCAAGACCAAGATGAACCAATCCAGAAAACTTAGGGCCTACCTGGGCCTTCTATGGGGATCGACATCGATTGGTGGTGGGGGCCATGTGGTGTCATGTGATCAATTTTCGTGGTCCCCCTCCACTTCCACTTCATGTTTCCATAGTTGTTTACCTACTTCTCCTGGTGTTGTTTTAGATATTGAGCAATCATCGTTGAGTTGAACTGCTAATCTGACTGATCCATAGCCATAATGATATGATCCATTCCTTACCATATTGATTAGATCCAATCCCTTGCCTAGGGGAAGGGAAAATCCGTAATTAGCTATTTTTGGATGCTACTTGCTTGAATCCGTTAGACTATCATCCACAACCTTGCTTATAACTGATATTTGAACCTGACAATCATCTCTCCGGGCTTTCTGCCTTGATAATCACAAATCCATTTAGGTAACTCTATGGTATCATGGCCTTACCAAAAGGCGGTATAAAATTTACCCCCCAAAATGTGCCTTACGATAGGAAGGTTTGTTTTGATTGTTATAAGTCTGAAGTCCATAATCCATTGATGACTGAATCTTCCAATCCAAAATCCAATCTTTTACCAAATGAATGCCGTAAACCGCGATCGCTCTAATTTGATAGCCAATTCCGAAAACATTCCAAATCCTTAGCCAAATCCATATACATCCAAAGCTAGTTACCAAATCCATGATCTCACCAGATCATTTTCCTATTCCAAGGTCTCACCGGATCAATAGCCTAGTTCATCGTCTCTTTGGACTGATCATAGGCTCTCCGAGCTCTTGCTTGAACCCATCCACTCACTCTTCTGTAAAAGGGGGAATGGTGATAAGTAAGCCGATCATATCGCTTTCTGGCGAAGCTGCATTTCTTTCTACACTCTGGTTCAGTGTCCCTGAACATAAAGCGATGCCATGGCCTTCCTAGATAAATCATCTGTAACAACCCTGTATTTTGTAATTATTTTATTGTATATTTTAATTATTTTTAATGTAAAATTTTTATTTAAAAACTTATTTTACTTATTTGAAATGATTAAATTTATTATTTAAATATAATCTTGATTTTTATATGAGTTATAATTCCAAACTTGTGTAAGTTGAATATTTGCCTGAAATGCTGATTTTGGTCAAAATAGTCAAACTGTGACTTTTAACTTAAAATTTTAAAAGTTTAATTTTTTTTTATTTTATTATGAAAGTACATAAAATTCTAAGAACACCACTTTTCGTTTCGTTGAATTTGGATGTAAATTGTGAAAGTTATACCCTTTACAATATTGTGCGTATATAGGGTTATTTAACAATGACTATTTTAAATTGTATAAATTACTTCTTCTTTGTTATATTTTATTTTAATATGTGATAATATGTTATATTATGTATATTTTGACTTTTAAGTATTTTTAAAATGATAATATAATTTTTCTAAAGTTCATTTGAATTTATTTCTAATTTTAAAAGCCTAGTCTACAATTTTAAGCCATTTTCTTAATTTAATTATATATAATTAAAATTTATTTATTTATTTTATGCAATCACTTTTATTTTCTGTGTTTTACTTTATTTTATTCATTTTACATGTATTTAAATTAAAGTAATTTTTTCCAAAGTGTATTGAAGTTATTTCTAATTCTTAAGTCAAGTTTTCACTTTCTATGCTATTTTTCTTATTTTAATCATATCTAATTAATATTTAATTATTAATATTTTGTTTATCTGTTATATTTTCGAATTCTAACTGAAATTTATAAGTGTTTTCAGTAATTTAAGATGTATATGAATATATATATATATATAGGAAGTTTAAAAGGTTTGAAAGCAAAGAAACGTAAAACCGTTTTAACGTTTCTTCTTCCGTTTCTTTTCCAATTAATAGATTTAATTTCCTTTGACCGTCCTTTCTTTTTTGTAGCTGTGCATTTCTTACCTCATTTTCACGTGAAAACATTCCTCTCCACTTCATTTTTCACGGCTAGAAAGGTTTGGTAATGGCTCCTCTTTTCCTCTTCTTTTTGCTCTTCTTTTCCATTGTTTTCTTATATTTTGCCTTGTTTTCTCATGTGTATTGCTTGGCCTCTCCTCCATAGCCACGGCCACCACCTCCTACACCTCTTTCCTTCCATCATCACCAGCTACCCCTTTGGTCTTGACCAAGGACGATCCCACCATGGTGCCAAAACTCCAAAAAAATGCAACAATGCCCTTGAACAATGCTAGTTTGACCACCTTTGCCTCATCTCCTTCAACCACCACCTTAACCACCACCATAGCCACCTCCACCACCTATGACCTGACCTCCACCCTCTGCCACATCACCCAACACCCTCTGGAAATCAGACCATGACCAAGCCGTGCCCATCCATTGAAGCTAGCACCACAAAACTTCCACAAAACTCCTTAAAACATTGCCTAGACCACACATATCATCACCTACCCTCCATATCTTGCTTTGGCCACCCCTTAGCCACCACCACCAGCCACTCCACCATCTTTGGCCGCCGCTCCATCTACTATCCAGACCTGTACAAGCATGGCCAAGCCACCACATGCCCATGACCGATCCAAGAATGTCACAAAAACTCAACTTATTTAACCTTGACCCTATATATGCTTTATGTTGCACCACTACACCTTCATCTCCACTTGTTGCCTTGCCTATATGATGTTAAAGCTGACCTATATGATGTCATACCTGAGCCAAAGCATCATCATAGCCAAGCATAAGTGTCCCTTAGGCCAAGCATTTGAATGGTTAAAGCAAGGTCAAGTAATCTATTCCTTTGTTGCTTCGTATTTTCATTGTTTCAACATTGTTTTGCGTTGAATATTTATGTGTTTATTGTCTTGTTTTGGTTATTGTTTACAAGACAAATATCAAGGCTCTCCATTCATTCAAATCAAAAGTCATGCTATATCGTGCTTGTCGTTCTTTTGGAATCGCACTTGTGTTTGTTGTTTTGGTCTTCAGCTTGAAAAAGTGAGTCTTTCTCACTCTGACATTTATACTTATGAAAAGTGAATTGATGACAAGTGTTTAGTAATATAAAATGTTTATGCAAGTTAATGATGATCATATGATATGCCATGCCACCATGTTATTACCATGTTAAAATTTTTAATTTTCACCTGACATCTGATATATGACTGTATATTGTGATATTGACCTTGTTTATATTATTTCTGCATATGATCACACTGCAAGTTCCCTGTTAGAAAAAAAATGTTATGGGCTGAAATGATAGGCCTGAATGGTTTTAAATTTTTCATTTTGACTTGGGATTGCGGGTTTGAAATGATAAAACCCGGATTTTTCTTTGTAAATTACGGGTCGAAATGATATATTACCCGTATCACTTTACCTAGCGTAGAAAATTTTATGCAGGCCCGTAGTTAAAATATGTTTTTCTAAAATTTTTAAAATATTTTAGAAATTTAATTAATATAATATTTTGATTTGAGATTTAATAACAAATTGTTTTTTGTAAAATATTATTGATTTTCTGAACAATTGTAAGTGAAATGAATTAATGAACATTTTGAACGTAAGTTATTTTGGAATATTTGATTTAATTATAATTGGAAATTAAATTGAATATGAAATTATGATAAATTTATGATAATTTGAATTTAAATGAATTAAAAGTGATCTTATATCATATTAATGATTTTTTTTCAAAGTTGAAATGTGAAATGAATGAATATTTTAAGTTGAAATTTTGAATATAACTAAAATTGGAAATTTATGAAATTGACTTAAAAGTGAACTTTTAGTTAAGTAAATAAAAATTAATTAAGTTATATTTGAGAATTTGAACTTAAGTGTTAAGTTGAAATTTAATGTAATGGATTTAAAATTGAACATTGCAATTTAATAAGTGAATTATTATTAAATCTTGATTTTTGAATGGAAATTTAACTTTATAAAATCATGAACTTAAGGAAAAATTAAATGATGTTTATAAATGTGAAAATGTATGATTTATAAGTTAAAAATGTTTTAATAAAAATATAACTGGTTGAGAAATTTTATTGAATATTTGAAGTTAATTGACCGCATTTTTGAAATGGTATTAATTACAATGTAAATGATATTACAGCAATTATAAATACTGTAGTTGATGATAATGAACTAAAAAAAAGCTATTGAAAAAAAAAACTATTATTGAAATTGTTGTAAGTACTATGATTTTTGAATTTAACTAAGTTTATTTGAAATTTAAGAAAACTCTATTACAACATTTTTAAACGTTGTCTTTTGTTAAATTGAACTGTTTTGAATAAACTTTCCGTAGAGTTTTCTAAATGATGCGAAAAGTGAATTTTCACTGTTTTGATAAACTTAAGTGAATAAATGAACTTTGGAAGTTGGAAATTTTGAAAATTTAATAATTTAATTATTAAGCATAATAACTTCATTGAAATGAAAAAAAGAATTTTTGGAATATAAACTGTTTTAAAATATGAACTCAAATGGTATTTTAGATTGAATAAAATGAATAATGATTTGAAGTGAATGAAGTTTTGAAAAGATACGATATTTTGATATATTAAAATGATTTGAAAATGAAGTTTTGAAAGGATATGATATTTTGATATATTAAAATGATTGGAAACGAAGTTTTGAAAGATATGATACTTTTGATATTAAATGATTTGAAAAACGGAGTTTGAAAGATAGGACATTTTGATATTAACATGATTTAAAAGAAGTTCTGAAAGATATGATATTTTGGAACTGAAAGGTAGTGTTGAAAGGGTATGAAAATTTAATATATTGAAATGGTTAGAAATGACTTGATATTTATTTTGATAAATATTTGAATTGAAAGATATTTTATGATGATATATTTGAAATGGTTTGGAAATGATTTAATCTTTGTTTTTGATAAAGATTTGGGTTGGAATGATATTTTATTTTGAAGTATAAAATATGTTTTAAAGTTATAACTACGGGTTATAATAACGTTTGGTTGTTAAAGAGACCGGGATCGGATATTGTCTTATAGCCGGCCAATACCGAAAACCACTTTAACAACTGTGTACGCGGTGGAGATTCCAGAATGAAGTAGGATGGTGGCGACGTTCTCGAGGTATATTACGTGGACGCAACTCCCGTGAGTTGGCATATATGACTAAAACAGGAGCTATACCGGGCTACACAAAGGGTCGCACCCTTTCATCGAGCATGCTCCATCGGAAACTATTCTATTACCGTTGTGATTCGATTCGGTGGCGCCACTTTGATTCGGGGGTATTGTTCGAGGTGGGCGGAAGCTGCTGGCTTGCCGTCACCACCGGTCTGGGAGTGCAAACGGTGTATCCACCCTGGCATTGCCTCGCGTGCCGTGTCATATCCTTATATCGAGCCCACTACGATTTTGGTTTTAAAGATCCGACCGCGTTAAGGTTCACCATCCCCTTAACGCTATTTTCTATATGATTATACTTTGCTGATTAGACACTACCGTATATAGCATATATTACTACATAGTAAATAGTTTAACGGATCCTTAGAGGATGGGCGGTCCCAAGCATCCTTTAAGTTACTGATGCATTTTGTTACTGTTCACTTGAGTTGATTTACAGTTTATAAGTATTTATGTCCTGACTCTAGGGTTTTGTATTTTGCTTTACGCTCGGGTCAGATTGATTGAGTTAGCATTCAAGATTCACCTTCGGCGTTGGAGCTTTCCTTGAAGATCCAGCCGTCTATTTTGTTTCAGTATCCAGTGGTTCAGTGATGTATCTGATTTGTTCCTGATGTATCCTGTTACTCTTCTGTTGTATCTTATTTAACTCTAATGTATCTCATATTTATATAGTAGCTTCATGAACTACTATCTCTTTTTCTTCCGCTGCATTTTTATATACTCTGTGTCTGTGATCTGTGATTTTTATTTACTGTATGTTCTGAGGTTTTCCAAAATTTTATTTACAACACGGTATTTTGAGCAATTCAATTCTGGCATGAGTGTCTGCCTATGCACTTATAATGGATGCGAATGGTTGAAAATACCGAGTCGTTACAGTTGGTATCAGAGCTTTGGTAGCTCTAGGCAAAACTCAGCATATGGAGTAGATGTAATTACAGAATCACTTTCATTCGAGTTGAATCCTTTTATTTTGACTCGATTCGTTTGAATTTTGGAACGTTCCCTACAGTTCCAAAATCCATTCGTATCCCTCACTATTCATCTTCTTTTGACTCTAGAGCATTCCATAACTCCGCTTCGAATGATCTTTCTAGTGAGTCGGTGGTTACGCCAATTTCAAATTGAATTGAAAGAAGGGGAAAACTCCTTTACAAATTAGCATCGATTCAACAGAGATTTATATCTATCCTTGGTTTAGATGCTAATATCTTTTGTTATTCCAAACTCTAACTCTTGAGGTCGAATGTAGATTTACCCTAGCAAATCCACATCGATCTTATTCTTTAAGTCACGGTTGACCCGGTTAAGGTTGCCCGTGATTTATATAAGCTTATCCATCTTCCTATTCTGTTATTTAATCATGTCATCATTGTTTCCAACTTATTTTTAAATCATAATCTCCTTTGATTTGTTTTAATCAAAAATTTGAATCTCTATCCTTCTTTGAAAATCTATTCATGTATAGTGTTTTTGTAAACTAATATTTAAAATTAAAATGTTTTATATATTGTGTTGTTTGAGTTGTTGATATTGAGTTGGATTTCTGATCGATACGTCTGATCAGCGCTATCGATAAGATTTCCAAAACACTTTGACAGAACAAACGGACACAATATATATTTTTTTAAAAATTTGGTTAATGAAATAAATTTGATATATAAGTAAATTTATGGAACTTAATGAAATGATTTAAATTGATACTTTGAAATGATAATACTTGATTTATCATTTATTGTTCTACAAATAGATTTATAAATATTTGTTTATAAATTTATTTGGGAACTGAAATGAATTTAAAACAAGAATTTGAGAATTTAAAATTCCGATTATTTCGAACTTTGGTTTAAAGTTTTAAAAGGTTATATTATTTAAAGTATTTTGAATAGAATTTGTTTTCAAAGAATTTTAAAGGTTTAAAATTAGTGCTCTTCTCTTTGTCGCTGGAAAATAACTTCGGTAATGATCGCGGCATCATCGACGTTCATTTTCGAGTTTCGAAGTTAGGAGACTGTTCTGTAGTCTTGCTACAGCTTTGTTTTGGGAAATTAAATTGATTTGAATTTCTAAAATATGACTTGATTTATAATATATATATATATATAGATATATGATTGAAATTTGATTTGACATATTATATATGTATATATATTATTACTTATCTCTAAATGGTTTGAAGAAATCGGAAATTTAATTCTTAAATTTTATTTTAAAAAATAATTCCAAAAAAAAAATCAATCTATCAAAATTTTGGATGAATATCAAGCATGAAATGATTTAATTGGAAGGTTTATTTGTATAATACAATTGCATTCAAATATAACTTACCAAAATTTCAAAAGTTAAAAATGTAATTGGATAATATACAATATAAAAAGATGTATAAATAAAATTTGAGTGTTATAATAAATGCTATACACTAAAATTTTAAGTTATAAAACGATTAACAGAGTTAAAGAATAATAAAGGGTAATTGAATAACTTACAATAAAACAATGTTAGAAGAACTAAGAATAAAAGAAAGCAGTTATAATAAGTGTAAGTATATTGAACATGAGTGATAAATATATTGAGAGGAATAAATTTAATTTCTATTAGGAATAAAGAAGAATAAAATTTATTAAATACATTGTGAGTGTAATAAATGATTATTTTTCTAACCCATGGTTTTAAAAAAAAAATTGTTAATTTAAGATGATTGGATAATAAGATAATGAAATTTGAGATAGTTAAGATTTATGTAACTTGTGTAAAATTTTATTTTTCTATTTAAGCTGAAATCTCCATGCTTTCAAATTCATTTCCTTATTTTGTTTTTCAAACTATCTTTTGGTTGTTCTTATCATCCTTATCTTGCTATAGACTGGTATATGCATCTTTCTATGATCTTTCTGTTTAGAAATCTTTCTATAATATTTGATAATCTGCACCTTGCGAAACTTACCTATAACAACAGTTATCAGGTATAATTTCAATCTCCTTGCCATCTTTTCTTAATCCTATTTCACTCTATCTTTTCTGTGCCCTTCCATACCTCATTCCTTTTCGGGGACGAAAAGTTTTGAGTGGGGGAGAGTGTAACAACCCTGTATTTTGTAATTATTTTATTGTATATTTTAATTATTTTTAATGTAAGATTTTGATTTAAAAACTTATTTTACTTATTTGAAATGATTAAATTTATTATTTAAATATAATCTTGATTTTTATATGAGTTATAATTCCAAACTTGTGTAAGTTGAATATTTGCCTGAAATGCTGATTTTGGTCAAAATAGTCAAACTGTGACTTTTAACTTAAAATTTTAAAAGTTTAAAAATTTAATTTTTTTCTTTTATTATGAAAGTACATAAAATTCTAAGAACACCACTTTTCGTTTCGTTGAATTTGGATGTAAATTGTGAAAGTTATACCCTTTACAATATTGTGCGTATATAGGGTTATTTAACAATGACTATTTTAAATTGTACAAATTACTTCTTCTTTGTTATATTTTATTTTAATATGTGATAATATGTTATATTATGTATATTTTGACTTTTAAGTATTTTTAAAATGATAATATAATTTTTCTAAAGTTCATTTGAATTTATTTCTAATTTTAAAAGCCTAGTCTACAATTTTAAGCCATTTTCTTAATTTAATTATATATAATTAAAATTTATTTATTTATTTTATGCACTCACTTTTATTTTCTGTGTTTTACTTTATTTTATTCATTTTACATGTATTTAAATTAAAGTAAATTTTTCCAAAGTGTATTGAAGTTATTTCTAATTCTTAAGTCAAGTTTTCATTTTCTGTGCTATTTTTCTTATTTTAATCATATCTAATTAATATTTAATTATTAATATTTTGTTTATCTGTTATATTTTCGAATTCTAATTGAAATTTATAAGTGTTTTCAGTTATTTAAGATGTATATGAATATATATATATAGGAAGTTTAAAAGGTTTGAAAGCAAAGAAACGTAAAACCGTTTTAACGTTTCTTCTTCCGTTTCTTTTCCAATTAATAGATTTAATTTCCTTTGACCGTCCTTTATTTTTTGTAGCTGTGCATTTCTTACCTCATTTTCACGTGAAAACATTCCTCTCCACTTCATTTTTCACGGCTAGAAAGGTTTGGTAATGGCTCCTCTTTTCCTCTTCTTTTTGCTCTTCTTTTTCCATTGTTTTCTTATATTTTGCCTTGTTTTCTCATGTGTATTGCTTGGCCTCTCTTCCATAGCCACGGCCACCACCTCCTACACCACTTCCCTTCCATCATCACCAGCTACCTCTCTATTCTTGACCAAGGCCGAGCCAACAATGGTGCCAAAACTCCAAAAAATGCAACAATGCCCTTGAACAATGCTAGTTTGACCACCTTTGCCTCATCTCCTTCAACCACCACCTTAACCACCACCATAGCCACCTCCACCACCTCTGACCTGACCTCCACCCTCTGCCACATCACCCAACACCCTCTGGAAATCAGACCATGACCAAGCCGTGCCCATCCATTGAAGCTAGCACCACAAAACATCCACAAAACTCCTTAAAACATTGCTTAGACCACACATATCATCACCTACCCTCCATATCTTGCTTTGGCCACCCCTTAGCCACCACCACCAGCCACTCCACCATCTTTGGCCGCTGCTCCAGCTACTGTCCAGACCTGTACAAGCATGGCCAAGCCACCACATGCCCATGATCGATCCAAGAATGTCACAAAAACTCAACTTATTTAACCTTGACCCTATATATGATTTATGTTGCACCACTACACCTTCATCTCCACTTGTTGCCTTGCCTATATGATGTTAAACCTGACCTATATGATGTCATACCTGAGCCAAAGCATCATCATAGCCAAGCATAAGTGTCCCTTAGGCTAAGCATTTGAATGGTTAAAGCAAGGTCAAGTAATCTATTCCTTTGTTGCTTCGTATTTTCATTGTTTCAACATTGTTTTGCGTTGAATATTTATGTGTGTATTGTCTTGTTTTGGTTATTGTTTACAAGACAAATATCAAGGCTCTCCATTCATTCAAATCAAAAGTCATGCTATATCGTGCTTGTCGTGCTTTTGGAATCGCACTTGTGTTTGTTGTTTTGGTCTTCAGCTTGAAAAAGTGAGTCTTTCTCACTCTGACATTTATACTTATGAAAAGTGAATTGATGACAAGTGTTTAGTAATATAAAATGTTTATGCAAGTTAATGATGATCATATGATATGCCATGCCACCATGTTATTACCATGTTAAAACTTTTAATTTTCACCTGACATCTGATATATGACTGTATATTGTGATATTGACCTTGTTTATATTATTTCTGCATATGATCACACTACAAGTTCCCTGTTAGAAAAAAAATGTTATGGGCTGAAATGATAGGCCTGAATGGTTTTAAATTTTTCATTTTGACTTGGGATTGCGGGTTTGAAATGATAAAACTCGGATTTTTCTTTGTAAATTATGGGTTGAAATGATATATTACCCGTATCACTTTACCTAGCGTAGAAAATTTTATACAGGCCCGTAGTTAAAATATGTTTTTCTAAAAATTTTAAAATATTTTAGAAATTTAATTAATATAATATTTTGATTTGAGATTTAATAAAAAATGTTTTTTGTAAAATATTATTGATTTTCTGAACAATTGTAAGTGAAATGAATTAATGAAAATTTTGAACGTAAGTTATTTTGGAAAATTTGATTTAATTATAATTGGAAATTAAATTGAATATGAAATTATGATAAATTTATGATAATTTGAATTTAAATGAATTAAAAGTGATTTTATATCATATTAATGATTTTTTTTCAAAGTTGAAATGTGAAATGAATGAATATTTTAAGTTGAAATTTTGAATATAACTAAAATTGGAAATTTATCAAATTGACTTAAAAGTGAACTTTTAGTTAAGTAAATAAAAATAAATTAAGTTATATTTGAGAATTTGAACTTAAGTGTTAAGTTGAAATTTAATGTAATGGATTTAAAATTGAACATTGCAATTTAATAAGTGAATTATTATTAAATCTTGATTTTTGAATGGAAATTTAACTTTATAAAATCATGAACTTGAGGAAAAATTAAAAATATAACTGGTTGAAATTTTTTA
The DNA here is from genome assembly GCA_030765085.1 of Allium cepa. Taxonomy (NCBI): domain Eukaryota; kingdom Viridiplantae; phylum Streptophyta; class Magnoliopsida; order Asparagales; family Amaryllidaceae; genus Allium; species Allium cepa. Next base: position 440,045,185 of record CM060938.1, on the reverse strand, counting down.
TTGAATATTTGAAGTTAATTGACTGCATTTTTGAAATGGTATTAATTTCAATGTAAATGATATTACAGCAATTGTAAATACTGTAGTTGATGATAATGAACTAAAAAAAAAGCTATTGAAAAAAAAACTATTATTGAAATTGTTGTAAGTACTATGATTTTTGAATTTAACTAAGTTTATTTGAAATTTAAGAAAACTCTATTACAACATTTTTAAACGTTGTCTTTTGTTAAATTGAACTGTTTTGAATGAACTTTCCGTAGAGTTTTCTAAATGATGCGAAAAGTGAATTTTCACTGTTTTGATAAACTTAAGTGAATAAATGAACTTTGGAAGTTGAAATTTTTGGAAATTTAATAATTTAATTATTAAGCATAATAACTTCATTGAAATGAAAAAAAGAATTTTTGGAATATAAACTGTTTTAAAATATGAACTGAAATGGTATTTTAGATTGAATAAAATGAATAATGATTTGAAATGAATGAAGTTTTGAAAAGATACGATATTTTGATATATTAAAATGATTTGAAAATGAAGTTTTGAAAGGATATGATATTTTGATATATTAAAATGGTTGGAAATGAAGTTTTGAAAGATATGATACTTTTGATATTAAATGATTTGAAAAACGGAGTTTGAAAGATAGGACATTTTGATATTAACATGATTTAAAAAGAAGTTCTGAAAGATATGATATTTTGGAACTGAAAGGTAGTGTTGAAAGGGTATGAAAATTTAATATATTGAAATGGTTAGAAATGACTTGATATTTATTTTGATAAATATTTGAATTGAAAGATATTTTATGATGATATATTTGAAATGGTTTGGAAATGATTTAATCTTTATTTTTGATAAAGATTTGGGTTGGAATGATATTTTATTTTGAAGTATAAAATATGTTTTAAAGTTATAACTACGGGTTATAATAACGATTGGTTGTTAAAGAGACCGGGATCGGATATTGTCTTATAGCCGGCCAATACCGAAAACCACTTTAACAACTGTGTACACGGTGGAGATTTCAGAATGAAGTAGGATGTTGGCGACGTTCTCGAGGTATATTACGTGGACCCAACTACCGTGAGTTGGCATATATGACTAAAACAGGAGCTATACCGGGCTACACAAAGGGTCGCACCCTTTCATCGAGCATGCTCCATTGGAAACTATTCTATTACTGTTGTGATTCGATTCGGTGGCGCCACTTTGATTCGGGGGTATTGTTCGAGGTGGGCGGAAGCTGCTGGCTTGCCGTCACCACCGGTCCGAGAGTGCAAACGGTGTATCCACCCTGGCATTGCCTCGCGTGCCGTGTCATATCCTTATATCGAGCCCACTACGATTTTGGTTTTAAAGATACGACCGCGTTAAGGTTCACCATCCCCTTAACGCTATTTTCTATACGATTATACTTTACTGATTAGACACTACCGTATATAGCGTATATTACTACATAGTAAATAGTTTAACGGATCCTTAGAGGATGGGCGGTCCCAAGCATCCTTTAAGTTACTGATGCATTTTGTTACTGTTCTCTTGAGTTGATTTACAGTTTATAAGTATTTATGTCCTGACTCGAGGGTTTTGTATTTTGCTTTACGCTCGGGTCAGATTGATTGAGTTAGCATTCAAGATTCACCTTCGGCGTTGGAGCTTTCCTTGAAGATCCAGCCGTCTATTTTGTTTCAGTATCCAGTGGTTCAGTGATGTATCTGATTTGTACCTGATGTATCCTGTTACTCTTCTGTTGTATCTTATTTAACTCTAATGTATCTCATATTTATATAGTAGCTTCATGAACTACTATCTCTTTTTCTTCCGCTGCATTTTTATATACTCCGTGTCTGTGATCTGTGATTTTTATTTACTGTATGTTCTGAGGTTTGCCAAAATTTTATTTACAACACGGTATTTTGAGCAATTCAATTCCGGCATGAGTGTCTGCCTATGCACTTATAATGGATGCGAATGGTTGAAAATACCGAGTCGTTACATCATCTTTGCGGAACCTCATGGGACCTACTCACCCTCCATCCAGACGGGCACAGTGATAAGCAGGACGATCTTGTCACTCTCTGACAAAGCGCCTACTTATGGCTTCTCCGGTTCCTTCTCTCTATTTGGAACATAACACGATTATAGGGTATCATTCTCTGGCCTCGATCTCCCAATCGAGGACCTAATCCTTGTACGGGTCGACCAATCACTCTCTGATAAAGGGACTCACAATTGCGGTTATTGCCCCATCTATTCGGTTAGGACCATCTCGACCTGTTTCATTTATTATTTTTTAGTGAAAATTTGATCAATCCAACCATTCATTAAATTATTAAATTTAAGTTCTTACAACCAAAAAAAACAGAAAATCAAAACGAGAAAAACCAAATACTGCCACTGCAGGCACAGTATGTCGTCATCTCAAAGCATGCCTAAGGACTACCTTGATCCCGTACACGTGTAAGTGACCTTTTTTTATTATTTATTCAGTTTATGCCATCTCGATCAAGAGATAATGATCTGTGAACTCGATCCAATGCCATTTCCATTTGATGCAGATGGTGGCTGCTCCTGTTCCACCGCCGCAATCCGAATCCTTATATATTGTGGAAGCCTGCCATCCCTGACATGTTCCTGAATCATTTCCTTTGAGTGCCTAAATCATTGGTAATGTGCGCGCCCAGCTCATGGAATAGGTAGTATTTTCCGGATGTCCGCTCATGCTCGGTGGGCTCTCTCCTTGCCAACCTTCGGTATGGAAGGGGTCCTCAATTATCCAAATAAATCCTTTCTTAAGTCCTATTCAAATCGGTATAAGAAGAGAATTTCGGTTCTCTCCTTTGCTACTTCGATCTATCGAAACTATCATCAGCTTTCCGCTTTCCATATTCTTTGCTTGAACCTTCCCTAGACGGTACTCCATCCTTCACCGCATTTACCTCTTTTCTACCTGCCTTAGCGTCCTTCTACCGCAAAAACCTCTCGCTTCATGGAAAAATTCTCCAACATCCATTGGTGGATCTCGCTCCAATGAAATCTTGAAGTCCGTGTCATCCACTATCCCAGATTCCACCGCCATTAAGGTTATTGATGGATCCGGTAATCCATGGAAGAAACTGCCACATTAAACTATGTCAGAAACTCCTCAAGCACTCTCCTGTCCTCTGCTTTAGTGTTGCCAATAATATTACGCTCTTAGGTCTCATGATTTGGACCCGAAATTGCTTTATGAATTTATCGACCAACTCCGTCCAAGTATTAATAGAACCGTTCTCTAATTGCCTAAACCACATTATACCTATATCCACCAAGTACAAATCACCTCCTTCGATGTCCCCAGCATACGGCCTCCATATGTCTCAACTACCTCATCAGATGAATAGTAAGGTCTAATTTTCCGTCATATGCCCCTGGTGTCGGTAACTTAAACTCCGGTGGCTTTCTAGCATGCCGAATGTTAGTAGTGAATGAACTCCAATTCAAATCTTTCAGATCCCTGTTCACAAATCCCCCTCCTATAGCTTGTCTGATCACCTCCGCAAACCTGTCACCACCTTCCAAAGATAGCCTCCAACAATCATTTCCAGCCTACCGCCGTCCTTGTAAGGGAATCCCAAAACATACTCCTCTTAATGAGCATTCACATTCTGATCCACACCAAACCACACAACATCATCTGCTGGCCTACCATGAACCAATCTAGCCTGACCCTAGGGCATGCCTCCTTGCCATAGGCGATTAATTATGATCCCTATAAGGGGAATGCTGTCGATCCCTCCTTGTTAGTCAGGGACTACCCCTAGCTGCACCGTTCTATTCTCTCGCCTACTGGATTTGAGTCCATGCTCCTGGTTTTGATTTCCTATAGCTCTTACCACTCCAATTCCTTTATCTAAATTGCCAGCTACTCCAAATCCTTGGTTTTGTGCTCCAACTTGTCCAATTTGCTTGAGAAAATTCTACATCATCTCCTCCTTGTTGATTAGTCCCATCTCAAGAGGATCTCTTGACTTCCTCCATGGTGACTCCGATCTATAGGTGCTTTCCTTATAGATTGCCTAGCCATTGATTCCTAGATTCAAGTATCCATGCCTTTGAATCAGAGATCCAAGCTTCCAAATCCAGGGGTGCAAGTCTTCTCAGTGAAAGAACCAAAATATTGGCATAAAAATTGGCCACCAATACCCAAAAAACATAAAAGCACCACCAATCCAATCAAAATTTCCAAATACAGAATTAAACACGTAGATCATAGATTCAATAGTAAAAAATTCAATGAACACACGAATTTTGTAGTGGTTCGACAAACTCTGTCCTACGCCACTCCAATAATCTTTTTAATTATACTATAGGATACAAATATAGTTTGTTTAGCTGTAGAAAATTAATGGAGGAAGGAAAGAGAAACAACAAAGATAGTCCAAAAGAAGATCCCCTCTAATGAGCTAATGATCCTGTATTTATAGGAGAAGACACTGAAATATCTAGTTGAGAATTCGCATGTAGATGCCCAAGACCAAGACAAACCATTCCAGAAAGTTTGGGGCCCACTTGGGCCTTCTATTTGGATCGACATCAATTGGTGGTGGGGAAAACGTGGCACATTATGATCAATTGTGGTGGTCCTCGTGCACTTCCTCTTCGTGTTTCCGTAGTTGTTTGCTTGGTTCTCCTAGTGGTTGTTGAGATATCGAGCAATTATCGTTGAGTTGAACTGCCAATTTGGGTGATCCATAATCATAGTAATCAAATCTAATCCGTTCCTAACCATGTTGATCCGATCTGGTTCCCTGTCTAGGGGAAGTGAAAATACATACTTAGCAATTTTTTGGATGCTACTTACTTGAATATGCTTGACTATCATCTATAGCCTTGCTTATAACCAACCTTTGAACCTGATAATCATCTCTCCAAGCTTTCTGCCTTGATGATCACAAATCCATTTAGCCAACTCCATGATATCACGGCCTTGCTAGAAGATGGGATAACATATAGTGAACATGATTGCCTGGTGATTAAAAATGGGAACAAACATGAAATTTGATTGTAGATATAATCACATCAAGACCAAAGGAAAGAGATAAAGGTATCATCATCATTTGATTCCACCTTCCTCTTTTGCAAACATTAAAATCATATAATGCCTAATCTTTATAAAATAAATGATATAGATAATAACTGATAAAAATGATAGTATGCTCAATATGTGCATGTGTAGATACTTAGACTTATGTCTACCATGTGTTGGAGTTGGGCCAGCATGTAGTGGGTTAATTGGGTGAATTTCAAAAAAAAAAAAACCATTTTGGATCTTATTAGGCATATGAAGTCTAAATTGTTTTAGTTCTAATATAAATAAATTTAAAAAAAATCATTATTTTATTTAATTATAAAAAGTTTTATTTGATTATATATATATATATATATTTATATTATGCACATGTGTATCATATATACATGTATGTATACATGCATGTGGAACATATACTATGTACATAGTACATGCTCTTATCTAGTTGCTGGAATTTACACCATAATAGACATATTAACCACTCTATATACATATGCATTTTCTATATTATAATATTAATACAATATAAAATGTTCTTATATTTCTATATATATATATATATATTTACATATAATTATAAAAGTAGTTGTATTTATACACACACATATTCATATAAAATGATTGGTTATAATTTAAATTTAAAACAAATTTAAATTCAAAATTCAAATTATAAAATCCAAATTTTAGAATTAGATATAGATTCAAATATCTTTAAAATTCAGATTCAAATATCTTTAAAATTCTAATTCACATTTCAAAAATAAATTATATTGTTAACCTACCTTTTTCCAATGTAGTAGACATGGAGATTTAACCCAATAGACTTCACGATTATCAAGACCAGTCGCCCAGAGTGTAATTATTGTGAGGTCCAGAAATCAAGTGAAAACAATGATATGAAGTGATGATCAAACGAGACCAAGAGATTTATCTCCACGATCGGTACATATTCTCAATTTTTGTCCCAAACTGGGTGAGGTTGATATAAAGTAACAAGGAAGCCCTACGAGGCTACATTTCAAATTTCAAGTCATTTGGAGTTTGTATGCTCAAGTTATGGGCAAAGTACTTCACCTAAATAAGGGATTGATATAAAAGGGTCAGCATACTTCAGCGAAGCAAGTATAGCTCAAGGGAAAACAATCAATATCAACATCTATACATCCAATTAACATGAAACTTAGAGAAAAAGTTAACTACAACATATGGAATACCCCATAAGGAGCGCACATCATTTGGAGCAAGTTGGAGGAACCGACCCCTATCCCTTCATAGGGATCAGCTATAATCAGGCTTTGCACCATATTGCAACAAAGACCGATCAAAAACTCGAGTTCTACTAATCAAATTGGCATGAAACTTGGAGGATACACATAATATAACATAGAGAAGTTCTCTTAGGGATCACATGTCATTTGGAGGAGTTTGGTGGGATCGGCCTCTATCCCTCCAAAGGGATCGGCTGAAATCAGAATATTTGCAACACCACTTCACGAAAAATGCGATATCTCACAAACCATAAGTCGGAATAACATGAAATTTGGAGGGAAAGTAGCTAACATCATGGGTAACCCCCGGAGGGATCACACCCCATTTAGACACCAAAATAGGGATTGGTACCAATCCCTATTGTTGTCCCTAATGGGCTTGAAAATTCTTAGGTAGCCTCGTAATGGCTTGGAGGTTCTTCTGTTGAAATTTTAGCTTGATCGATGCAAGTCTTCTCTTGTAAATACAATAGGCATGGCATCAGAAAAAGGGTGTTCTTTCTGCTTCTCTTTATCTCCAACCAAGGCTACACTTTGCTAATTTTATTCTTGGATTTTGGATTGTAACTGTAAACAAACTACAATATAATAAAAAGGATCATTCTAGAGTGGACATATGCCAAAGTTTGTTAAACCATTGTAAATTTTGTCTCTATTTACTTGCTTTAAATTTTAATTTGTTTGTTCTTCATATTATATTCTCTATATTTGATACCATTTGAGATCTATGACAGGATATTGGTGCTTTCATACAATTGGGTGCTGGTGGCCAATTTTCACGCCAACATTTTGGTGCTTTCAGTAAGAAGACTTACACACATGGATTTGGAAGCTAGGATATTTGATTTGGAAGTTTGGATACTAGGATCTAGGAAGCAGTGGTTAGGCAATCAACAAGGAGAGTGCTACCGGAAAGGAGCCACCATGGAGGGAGTCAGAAGGCTCCCTTAGGAGCTGAAGCTAATCAAGCATCTATCTACATCACTAGGAAAGAAATGGAAATGATGATGGATGCTATGTAGGAGAGGATGCTGGAAAGTCAGGAGGAGATGATGCAAAATTTGCTCTAACAAATTAGACAAGCTGGAGCACATAATTGAGGGAATAGAATAGTAGGAGCTAACGACAACTTAGATCAAGGAGTTGAAGCAGTCAGAATTGCTGGAAATCAAAATCGAGAACTTGGAAATGGAGCCAATGGACAAAGGAATGGAACAGAGTAGCTGGGGGCAGTCCTTGACCATCTTAGAGGGATTGGCATCGATCCCTCTAGAGGGATCATCACAAATCCTAAAAGGCTAAAGTTCTTGCCTTTGGGTCTGGTTGATAGCGATGCTAGAGGACCTATGATCAATCCCATGGAGCTTGGTGTGAATTGGAATTTGGATGCTCATTCAAAGGAATACATTCTAGAATTTCCTCATAGACTTGGGGAGCAGCTTGGACATTATGATAGAAGACTACCACTAAAAGACATTCATAGGTTTGTAGAGATGATTAGGCGAGCAATGCGTGGAGGATTGGTGAATAGGGATCTGGAGGATGTAAATAGAAGTCTATTCACTCCTAATATCAGGAATGCTAGGAACCCACCAGCATTCAAACTACCAATACTGAAAGTTTATGATGGAAAGTCGGATCTAACTATGCATATAACGAGATATATACGGCACATGGAAGTACAGGGGGCATCAAAAGAAGTCTTGGCATGATGCTTCCCCTTGTACTTAATGGATGTAGCTGCGCTATGGTTCAGACAGTTGGAAAGTGGTTCTATTAGAGCATAGATGGAATTGGCTGAAAGATTTATGAATTAGTTTTAGGTACACATTATGAGGCACAAGAATGTGATGACACTTACATCAGTAAAGCAGTGGGCAGGAGAATCACTCAAGAATTTCTTTACTAGGTTCAATGTGTCAATTGTGTCGGTGGATCAACAAGATCAATCGATGGTTTTGGTGGCAGCAGTGTCAGAAGTTTGTCGGTAATACAGATTTTAAGATATCACTGATAAGGGATCCACCGATGGGTCTTAGGGAATTATACCATGAAGAAGAAAGGTTTCTAGGACAAGAAGATGTGAAAGCTAATAGAAAAGCAACGGAAGTTAATACAGTATGGGATGGAGAATCGCCCGGAGAATGCTTAGGAAAGGACAAGGGTAAATGAAACATGAACATCAACTTTGATGGATCGAAGCTGAAGCTGGCAGAATCCCTCTTCTTACCCAGAATTAAATTAATCCCTAGAATGGAAATATCTGGATACCCGAGGATGCCTTCTGTATCGAAGGTGGACAAGGAGGGAACCCTTCGAGTGCGAACAGACATCAGAAAAGCGCTGCCTATTCCATGAGCTAGATGGACACAATACAAATGGCTACAAGCATTTGAAGGATATCATTGAGGAACACATGAGGAATGGTCAGTTACAACAATATGTAAGGACTCAAGCTACGGTGGTGGAACAAGAGCAACCATTGTCCACCTCGAATGAAAATGGCATTGAATCAAAGCATCATCATCAACTTGTCCTCAATTGATCGGGATGGCATAGAATAAGTAACAAACTTCGCATTAGGATGACGAAGTCACTTACACATGTATGGGATCGAGGACGGTCCCTAGGCTTCTCTAAGATGATGATAAACCATAGTGGTAGGGTTCTTGACATATGTTTTCTTGTTTGCTTCAAACTCTTGTTTTTCTAGTTTTATTTAAATTCTGGTTTATTGGTTGTATGGACTCTTGTTTTATATTTTGGCAAATGGACCTAGGAATACTTAAATTTGGATCAATATAATAAATAACGCAGGTCATGATTACTGTCCAATCCGAAGAGACATGATAACAATCGCGAGGTATGGGTCTTTCATCGGGTGAACACGACGAAACAAACTTGTGCGTCATGGATTAGGTCCTCAACTGGGTATCGAGGCCGAACAAATAAAACCCAATAGGCCATCAGGTATGGACTATGCCCGGCAAGGGGTAGATTGCTTCGTTCGAACGTGATGGATCAACCTGCTTAGGTCATCGATGTGGATTGTGCTCGATAAGGATCCAAAGAGATCAAGGTTGTCAGGTATAGACTATGTCTGGGAAGGAGTAGGTCGCTTTGCTCAAACGCGATGGATCGGCCTATCCAGGTTGTCGAGTATAGATTGTGCCCGGCAAGGATCTAGTGAGATCGAGGATTTGGATTAGGATAATAACCCAGAGAAGTCATGGATATGGGTATCAGTTTCGAACAATAATAGATTTTGTTTTGCATGGATGCGAATTCAGAAAGAACGATGAGGAGAGACAGTGGATTTAGATTGGACTCTGGATTGGGAATTACGGCTATCAATGGATTATGTATTTTGGATTTATGGCAATTCAAAACACATCTTCCTATCACAGGCATGTTTTAGGAGGAAAAGTGTTAATCCACCTTTTGCCAAGGCAGTAGATATGTGGATCTAACCAAATAGACTTCACGATTATCATGGCTAGTAGCCTAGAGCGATGATAGTGAGGTCCGAAAATCAAGTGCAGGCAATGATATGAAACAACGATCAGCCGAGACCAAGAGATAGAATCTCCAGAATATTCTAAGTACGGATTAGTACCTCCCCCGAGCAAGGGATCGGTGCCTATCCTTTTCCCAATAGGATCAATGCATATTCTCAAATGCTGTCCCAAACTAGGTGAGACTGGTATGAAGTGACAAGGAAGTCCCCACGAGGCTACGTTTCAAGTTTCAAGTCATTCGGAGCTAGTATGCTCAAGTTATGGGCAAATTACTTCACCTCAAAAAGGGATCGGTATAAAAAGGGTCGGCATATTTCAGCCAAGCAAGTACAAACTCAATGGAAAATAATCAGTATCTCAACATATACACATCTGATTGACATGAAACTTGGATCACAAACTAACTACAACATGTGAAACACCCATATGGGTGCGCATCATTTGCAGCAAGAGGGATTGGCCCCTATTTCTCTATAGGGTTGGGCTATAATCATCTTTCACACTACATTGCAATAAAGATCAATCAATAACTCGAGTTCTACTATAAAATTGGCATGAAATTTAGAGGCTATACATATTATAACATGGTGAAGCTCCCCTAGGGATCGCATGTCATTTGGAGGAGTTTGGAGGGATCGACCCCTTTCCTTATAAAGGGATTCACTGAAATTAGAATATATACAACATCACTTTACGGAAAATGTGATATCTTACAAACCATAAATCAGAATGGTACCAGATTTGGAGGGCAAGTAAGTAACATCATGTGGGACTCCCTAAAAAGATCACTTCCCATTTTGGCTCTAAAATAGGGGTCGGTACCAATCTCGATTGTGAGTGCCAATGGGCTTGAATATTCCTAGGTAGCCTCGTCATGGCCAGGAGGTTCTTCTGCCAAAATTTCATCCCAATCCACTCACGTCTTTCCCTAAAATACAACATGCACGGCGTCAGAAAAAAGATCTTCGTTTTGCTTCTCTTTATCTTCAACTTAGGTTACATCCTACCATTTCTTGGATTTTAGATTGTAACTATAAAAAAATTATAGTATAATAAAAAGGATTATCCTAGAGTAGACTTAGGCCAGAGTTAGCCAAACAACTATAAATTTTCTCTTTTTACCTGCTTTCATTTTAATTTGATTGTTCTTTATAGTATATTCTCTACATTAGATACTATGTGAGACCAATGACTAGATATTGGTGCTTTCATACAATTGGGTGTTGGTGGCCAATTTTGACGCCAATATATACACACATATACATACAGACATATATATATATTATAAATATGTATGCATATAATTTATTTTTATTTACGAAGCTATGTAAATTTTTTAAATTTCATAATTTAAATCATTTATATATATTTAAATCATAGTGAATGATAATTGCACATATATTATTTGTATAAATATAATATATGTTAAATTTAATCTTAGCCATAATATACATTTGGCAAAAGCAATTTAATAAATAAATTTGTAAGAAAGATTTTTTGAATTCAATTTGAAACTATATATATATTTACATATGGAAATAATAATTTTTTCATATATAATTATGCTACTTAATTAGATGAGCATATTTAATTAATTAATTTATATAAATATGCATATTTATATAAAACTAAATTATAGCTTATTGGTTTTACATTAATAAATACTAGATTATAATTTGATATATATATATATATATATATATATATATATATATATGAACAAAAAAATTATACGAAAATATCTTCTGTAATCAGTTAAAATAATATAGAAATACATACATGTATATAAAATAATCTTAAAGTTCCTTTTAATTTAAAATTGCATTTTTGATTAAATTTAAATTCAATTTTTCTTGAAACTAATTAGGCCAAAATTAAATACATGTTTATACATAAAGAAATTTATTTGTAACAAAAATATATATATATATTTATTTTCTAGATTGACACCGCACACATATGAGGATCCACGATATAAAGCCAATTTAAACAGATGTAATAGCATAATAAATGACATATATACATATAAATGGATATTATAATAAGACTTTACCTTCATTATAGCCTAATAAGGACACCTGAATGTTGAATTAGTCGAACTCCTAGGATTGAATCCCATCTCTTCCAAAAAGTGCTACTAATCAGAGCGATCTATGAACCTTTCTTTTATTTGATGCAAATTTGTGTTTACTTCGAAAATAATGGAGGAGGGCAAGGTTTGAAAATTTTGGCTAGAGGTAAAATAGAGGGGAGAACCAAAAAAGTAAAGTGTAAAATGTAAGGGGCAATGGGTTTAAATAAAATAAAAAAGGAGAGAGGAAAATATGGATCGAGATCCTTTCTTTTCTCCACCAATTAAAATCCATAAATATCAGCATATCACCCTCCTTTTCCTCTTGTTTGGCCAGACAATCCATATGCCCCATGGGCTTCCATTCCATTTCAAACTTTATTAGATAATTTATATTTAAATTAAATTTATATGTACATCGGTATCGTATATCGTTATGTGTGTATATAACTTTCATATATGCACTATATTCAATACTAATCAACATAAATCAAACAAAATTTAATAACTAATTTTTCATAAATATTGACTAACATATTTATAACAAATATAATTTAACTAACTCATGTGGTAATCGATGTATTCAAGGGGATGTACGATTCTTATGTGTAAATTTTTTCAGCGATTAATATCGAACAATTTGAATATTAATGTTCACACATCACCTTAGCTAGTCTTGTGAAATTTTAGCCAAATTTATTGCTTACACAATTTTGGAAAATCTAGTTTTTCTTATTTTAAGTGGTCCTCGGTATTGATAATTATTTACACTAATTCTATTCGTTAAACTATATCACATTAGGAATTAAGGAATTTGGTGTTGGTCAAAATTTCAACATCATCCACATTCGACTTATATAGTCCAAAAAAAGTCCTTGGTCTAACAATAATTATTGTCATTAATTGAACTGCTATGGCTAGAGACCTGAAGTTTGAGTTGATTTCAGTTGACTGTGATACTAAATCATATATATGAGGAGACGAATTCTCTATTGAATCACTTTCAATGCTTCAACACAGACCCAACTATAGTCGATCGATGAACGTTGTACCATGATTTAACTATAATATTCTTATGTTAAGAGGACTATGTAATACTGTCACTTTGATATTTTCTACTTGACCTTAGTTATATTAACCATCATATAACTATCGAGTAAATCATTCTATGTTTACCCAGTAATTATCAGTGCGTAATCCTTAGGTGGCCTAGGGGCCATGAGTAATATACCACCCAATATTTGAAGAGTGTTACGTACTCTTGTTTCAGGGAATGTATTGATATTCAGTCTCGATACATCATGATTAGAAATATTTAAAATGATAATTTTATTATACTATAATAAATTGCTCATGATTGCAACATATTGTAATTACTATCATAGAACATACCATTTATTGATTTCACATACCTATATTAAACGATTAATTAATATAACACATTATAATAAGTAAATAATAGAAAGAAAAAAATGACTTTTAGTTCAAACTGGATTTTATTATAGAGTTAGTAATTTACCGTAAATAACTGAATTATCCTTAAGGCATATTGCTAACTCTATCGTCTCCCACTTGCACTTATGTCCAATTTTGGAAGCTCAATCCCATCCCTTCCATTAGCTTGATGAGAACTGACTATGCTAGTTACTTTATGAATGGATCTGCTATGTTATCCTTTGTATCCACTCTTTGCATCATAACCACTTTCTTCCTAACGAATTCTCAAATTAGGTGGTATATTCAAAGAATATGTCGTAATTTCTTGTATGCTCTAGGCTCCTTTGTGATCTACACCACTGCGATGTTGTCATAAAACAATGCCATTGGATCCTCGGGGACCATTTCCAGCTCACTTAAAATCTTGCACATGCAGACTGCTTCCTCAGAATCTTCATTAAGGGTGATGTACTCAACCTCCATCGTGGAATCAGCTACCATTTCCTATTTGGAACTTTTTCAACTGAAGGCCCCACCATTTATAGCAAAGATGTAACCTGACAATAAATTACTATCTTTGAACTCCCTTTGAAAGGGAGTCTTTGTTACCCTTCAAAAGGAGGTCTCCATTACATATATTAGGAAAAAGTCCCTAGTATCTCTTAAATAGTTTAGTATACATTTTATAATGGTCCAATGCTTTTCTCCAGGATTAGATCGGTAGTGGCTTATGCATCCTAATGCATATGCCACATCCAGTCTAATACTCAGCACAATGTGTATTATGGAACTGATTACAAAAGCATATGGTATCCTTTTCATATGCTTTTCCTTCTCAACCGTTTGTGGAGCATCCTCCTTAGAAAGAAAGAATTCGGATTATGTTGGAACATTTCCACGCTAGGATACCGAACATTTTTAGTACAACATCTACGTAGAGGGATTGTATAATCCCAATATCCTCTTAGATCTATCTTGATATATCTTTATACCTACTATATCAGCTATTTCTTGCAAATCCACTATGAGGAACTTCTAGAAAGCAAAGTCCTTATTGATAGCAACAACAAAACCTCATTATCAACCAATAGTAGTTCATCAACGTTCAAAACTAAGAACATGATAGCACTTCCTCATTCCTTTTGGTATACACATGCTTCCTCTGTGTTCAGATAAAAACCAAACTATTTGATTACTTTATCAAAACATTTATTCCAATTACTAAAGCATGTTTAAGTCCATAAATGGAATTCAAAAACTTGCAAGCTTTCCCTCACTCCCACTGACCTCGAAATCCTTAGGTTGCAACAAGTAAACCCTCTCTTTTAAATCACCATTTAGAAATGTTGTTGTTATTCCTATTTTCCATCTTTCATAGTCATAAAATGCAGCATTTTCTAGCAATATCCACATGGGCTTAAGCATTACTACAAACAAAAACGTTTTGTCATAATCAACACCTTGAATTTGACGAGATCCTTGTTCTTACTGGAACGAGAGAGGAGTGTCATCATTTATGATGCAGTCCTCTTTCTTACCGTCCATGAGAAAACCATAGCATCTCTTTGGAGGATGAGATTTCTATTACACATTCTAATAAGTTCTGTGTTATCATATACAGGTAAATTTGGTTCTCCCACTATTTTATCCTCAATATTAGTTTCTCGGATCTCATCCAATTCTACAATGTCACTTTTACTTTCTTTTGATAGAAATTCCTTTTCTAAAAGGACAACGTGTATGGAAACAACAACCCTTTATTCCTCTGTGTTACAGAAAATTTATCCTTAGAGTTCTTGGAATATCCTATAAATTTACATGAGGCTAATCTTTTCATAAGTTTGTTAAGGTGGGCATTCTTATTGTAAGATGGACAACCCAACACCTTCAAGCGTATAAGTGGGGTTTCATCCTATGACACATCTTATGTGGTGCCTTAGTTATAGATTTTATTGGTATTAAATTTAACACATGCGTTACGATTTCTAGCATATATCCCAAATAGGATAGAGGTAACTCAACTGTACTCATCATAAATTGAATCATATCTAATAGGGTTTGATTTATTCATTCCAGAACACCATTATTTTGTGGAGTATAAGGTGGAGTAACCTAAGTGGTAGTTCCATTAAAATTTAAGCATTATTGGAGATCTTGTTCAACAAACTCACTTACTCGATTGGATCCAATTATTTTAATCAGATTGCTCGTCAGATTTTCGACCTTATTTTTATATTCAATGAATTTCTCATAGACATTGAATTTGTTCTTCATAAGATACATGTGTCCTCACCTTGAGAAATCATTCGCAAAGGTTATAAAATAAAAAGAATGATCTTTAGTAGCATAGGCATGGGAAACATATATTAGTATGTATAAGATCCAAGAGTTCGTTAAATCGTCCATTGCTCCCACTAAATGGGTGCATGGTCATTTTTCCATTGAGATACGACTTATGAATATCAAATGATTTAGGATTATATAATGGTATAAAACCTTTGGTTTTCAATTTTTGTAGTTGTTTCTCACTTCTATCACCCAACCTAAAATGCCAAGGATAGTTATTGTTTATGTCAATATTAGAAGAATTATTCACAGCACAAACAAAATTAGTATTAGTCATTATCCGAAATATCATCATAGACTTTATTACCATTTAGCATAATGTTTAGAACAATATTAGCATATTAAAATATTTAAGCAATCTCAAACAATCTAGACACATAATTATTACCACAAATAAAGCTTTTTACATGACAACAATTATTTAATATTAAAACCAATCCATTTGGAAAATTTAAATGAAAATCTTCAATTGCCATTACATTTACCTGAGATCCATCAGCAACATGAACCCTCATTTCTCCTTTTTACATGACGTCGATTTCGATATCCCGGTAACAAAATACAGATGTGAGTTCCAGATCTAGTGTATAAAACCCACGATAAGTTGTTGATTGTAAGACAATTTTTAATTATAAATATACTTGTAGGAGCAATAGAACTATTTTATTCTTTTCTTTAACAAACTTAAAAGTACTCTAGACAGCTCTATTTCCAATATCCTCCTTGTGACCATGATGAAACTCATCCTTGTCAACTGGATTAGTTTTCTTGTTCTTCTAATTAACCTTTTTCCGCTTCTTTGAACCTTGTGAAGATAATGTGTTCCCTAATAGAGTGTACCGCGCTTGGTCCTTGGAAGAAGACTCGACTAACCATAACATATTAAGGAGCTACATGAGACTTATGTTTAATCGATGTGTGTTGTAGTTTAATATGAATGGCTCATACTGAGGAGTAAGAGACCCTAGGATCAGATCCACTTACGACTTGTTTCCTATCATCACGTCCAATTAAGAAAGTCTATCGATATAGCTTTTACCATTAGAACATAATCATCCACTTTCACGCTATTCGTAATTTTCATATTAAAAAGTTTCTTCATAAGTTTTTACCTTGTGGAATGAGACCGTTCCTCAAACAAACCATTGAGGCTATCAAAAATTTGATGGACATTCATATTTTTGTGCTGTCTCTGCAACAGTTTTTCTAACGTAGACAACGCGTAAAGTGGGACGATCTAAAATCTACGATCCATTGTCATAGACTATGGTAATTTTAAGGTTGCATTATCAATGGGTTTTCCTTTAGAGGTTAAGTTATTGATGGCCATAGGCATTCATATGTTAGTGCTATCTTTGTCGCCCTTAACCAGTCTATGTAGTTAGGTCTGGTGAGTTTATCATGTTCAAAAGACAACTTGAGTGTAGGCAATTTTTTTGCAAATTTTAACTTAGTAGATTAGGACGTTATCATAGTAGACATTGTTAGAATATTAGTATGATTAAAAATTACATTACATTTTACTAAAAAGCCTCCATTAATCTTTTATATTTCTCAAAATTAAAAGACGAAAGAAGGAAATCTTTTGATTTCACTAGCGGGTATTAGGAAGAGTACGTCTTAGGATTTTGACCTTAAGGAAAACTCAATAAATTATAGTCCCACATGGGATGGATATCTCCTTATCAATTGTATCATTTACAACTCCTAACCTTGTGGTCTTTGTCCTAATCTCATATTTACCTAGCGCAAAGCTCAACAAATAAAGAGAAATTATTAGCTCATGCCTATCATTTCACAGTGACCAAAGCATAATGCATATACCTTGAGGAATGCTAAAAAAATATATGCAATTATTTTATCTCATCGATTTTATATATTAATAGCACTACACTTATCTTCCCTAGCTTGATGAAAGCTTACCAACTAATGAGTATGCGAGTAATTTATTAATATATAAATGATGGAGGACAACATTATATTAAAGATTCATAATCTTTAATATATTTAAATGAGTGATATTGACTTGTTGAATAATGTATATCTTATGAAATACCCTTAGGATCCAAGCGTCGCACACATCAGTTATCATGGTATTTGTACTCTACGTACGTATTTATTCCTTAAATTTAATTAGGGTTTCTTTTATTCCACCTTTTATCATACATTCTTATTATATAAATTTTAAATATTATATAACTTTTATAATTTAATTAACTATATCATAGTCTTATGTATAATCTTATATTAATATTACTAGTAATCTTATTTAATTAATTTATTAATTAACATATAAATTAATTTTATATTATTCAATTAACTATTTTATATTGAATATGTAAATATAACATTTATAGATATACACGTATATCTTTATATATACATATATATATATATATATATATGTATGTATATATGTATGTATGCATTACATTATTTATTAACTGCACTTTCAAATTAATTATTGTAAATTTTCAAAACTAATTTATAAATTTTTCAAAAATTGGAAATTCATATTATAGCATTTGTAATATTTTCTTATTTTAAATTTATAATTTATTTAATTTCAAAACAAATTTTGAAATGAGCCCAATACCTAAATACAAAGTGGGCATTTTCTTTTAGGGATCACCTTTGGGTTCACTTTACATTTTAGGCTAGGCCGGTAGCCAGGTAGGGAAGGGTATTTAATTACCTAATAACCCAAAGTTGACACTACTTTTCTAGACACCCTACTAAATGGGTAAGCCTAATTAGTTGGTCTTAACATAACTAATTTAGGGTACAAAAACTATTGGGTTTTGATACCATTATTGAAATTAGGTCTGCATGTAGTGCATTGAATGGGTGGATTTCAATTTTATTTTTACCATTATTGGAATTAAGTCTGCATGCAGTGCGTTAAATGGGTGGATCCAGTTTTATTTTACCATTTTGTATCTTTTTGAGCATGCAAAGTACAAATTGTTTTAGATCCAACCAAAATAAATTTAAAAAATCATTATTTTATTTAATTGATTAATAAAAGAGTTTTATTTGATTATTTATATAATGCACATGTGTATCATATACCTATGTGCATGTGCAACATGTACAATGCATACAGATTGATATGTTTATATCTAAGTGCTGGGATTTACATCGCAATGGACATATTAGCCCCTCCATATACATATATGTTGTCTGTATTATAGTATTAATATAATATGGGACATATATATAATATCTTTTACATATAATTGTAAAAGTAATTTTATTTACACACACACAATTATAAAAAATGATTATTTATTATATAAATATAAAATAATTTTAATTAAAAATTCATACAATAAATTTCAAAATTTAAAATTAGATCTAGATTTAAAATATCTTTAAAATTCAAATTCTAACATCAAATTCATAAATAAATTATACATATATATTTATAAATATTTGTATGTATGAATTTTTATTTATTTTCAAAAATATATTAATTTATTTTAAATTTCATAATTTGAATCATTTGTATATATTTAAATAACAATACATGATAATATATATTATTTATATAAACATAATATATGTTATATTTAATTTCGTCCATAATATATATTCGACAAAAACAAATTGTTTTAAATAAATATGTATAGATTTATTAAAGAGGATTATTTTTTATTTAATTAATTATATATTCATATAGAAATAATTAAAGAACTGGAAAGTTTTTCACTTCCAAGTGGAAAAATTCGTCCGAAAGGATGGAATTTTTAACAATAAAAGGATTCAAAGAGAAATGGGAAGCTTTATGGCCTCAAATAAAAGAGGAAAATGGGACGAATTTTCTAAAGCAAATTCTGTGAAATTGAACCAGCCTATTTTTTGCATCTACACCATGACAAAAGATGGGAATGAACATTCCACTTCATTTAGATTAATGACAAACCCAAGATTGAGTAATGAAGGGGATTATTATGCTTTGGTCATAAGACGGATGATTATCGAGTTCTACTTGGAATCGTATAAAATATGATTAGAAAAAGAGCGCTTGAAGAATTTATCAATAGTCGTAATGAGAAACATCCATCTAACGACATTAATATCTTGGAAAATTAAATTCCTTAGGAGCAGTTACCAATTAACCACACTAATGTAACTAATGTAGGCCCGCCTGTTGCAGGGATGAGTAAAGGAGTAAGAAGCTGATAAATAAGGGAGGATATGGAAGTAATCTATCCAATAAGCGAAGAATCACCTGAAAAGGCCTATAAAAGCTCTATTCAGCTCCTAGATCTAGCTATAACCCTGAAAGAATTGAAAGGAGTTATACATCCACACAATGACCCACGTATGATAATTGCACAAATTAGACTTTCACTTGTGTCTAAGATTTTAGTTGATATTGGAAGTGAAATTAATGTTACTCTCAAAAGTGCATTTAATCAAATAGATATTCAGTAAGAAAAGCTTGAACTAAGATTAGAACCTACCTTTGGGTTCGACAATAAGGGCTCCACACCGATTGGGTAATTTAAGTTGTATGTTCAAATACGGACCCGCCTTAATCGCAAACTCTTAAGACCTTGTTTTTTTTGTAATGAACCGACCATCTTACTACAACACATTCTTTGTATGAACTACACTAGACGAGATTGATGCCTTTATGTCCCTAAAACTCTTGTTTATGAAATTCCTTACAAAGGCAGGATGGGAAACTGTATGTGGAGAAAAATTTAGCACTCATGGATTGTATCTCTCAACTCTTGAATAATATAAAATAAAGAGGGTGAATTATTTTATAGGTCTACATTAAATAAATAAAACAAAACAAAGATACTAAGCCTTTGCATGTCAATTCTTGAGAACTGATATTTAAGGAAAACCGACAAAGTCTTATGAAAAAAGTGCCCCAAATGCTAAGAAGAAATGTCAAATCAAAAAGCAAAAATAGAAGGTACATGGAGTTGAAAAAAGTCGATCAAGATAAAATGAAGTTTCACAAGAGATAATACCGGATATAGATTTTAGAGACGATCGAGGAAATTCACAATCTATGGAAGACTTGGAAGAAATAACCTTAGATTTTCAAGATTCTACTAAGGTAATGAACATAGGAAGGATGGATAAGGGTATAAGAGAGGACCTGACCTTATTTTTATTGTGAAGTAGAGATATTTTCGCTTGGACTTATGTACTATGAAAGGAATTGGACCCGTAATAATGTGTCATACACTTAATATTGACATAATATTTACCCCCATAATGAAAAAGTAAAGCCAGATTGGTGGAGTTCGTACCGTGGTACTGCAAGAGGAGATAACGAAGCTATTAGGAAAAGTATTTATTAGAGAAATGTTTTATCCAAAGTGTCTAGCATCAAGTGTTGGTTAAAAGGTCTAATGGAAAGCGAAGAATGTGTGTCAACTACACAGATTTATACAAAGCATGCCCGAATGATTGTTACCCACTATCTAAAAGTGATTAGCTAGTTGATGCCATAAGTGTTCATAAGTTATTGTCGTTAATGGATGCATAGGATATAATTTGATTCCTATGTTCAAACCTAATGAATAACGCATGAGTTTTGTAACAGACTATGGAATGTATCGTTACAAAGTGATGCCGTTCATATTAAATAATGTAGGAGACATGTATCAACAATTACTAAATAGAATGTTCAATAGCCAAATTAGAAGAAACATGGAAGTATATGTAGATGATATGTCAGTGAAGTCCAATAAAGAAGTCGGCCATATAAGAGATCCAAATGAAATATCTAGGATATTGAGAAAGTATAAAATGAAACTGAATCCACAAAAGTGTTCCTTCGAAATCCAATTCAAAGAACTCTTGAGATACATCATAAGTGCACAAGGAATGGAGGCTAACCCTGACCAAAAGAAAGAGATTAGAGACATAGCAAAATCGAAAATGAGTAAAAAAGTAGTGGGATTGAATGGATGATTCGCTACACTCAAAAGATTCTTATTAAGGGCAACTAAATAATGCATTCTTTCTTCGATGTAATTGAGAAACAAAAAACCTTTTTGATGGACAAAAAGGTGACAGAAAGCCTTCCATAAGCTAAAAGACCATTTAGAAAAACCACCGATACACTCCAACCCCATAGAAGGAGAAAGCTTGTTCTTATATATAGAAGTATTGGACAGAAATTAGCTCGGTCCAGATAAGGAAAGAAAATGGGATCCAATTCCTGTTATACTATATAGGATAGATATTAAAAAAATATTGATCTAGATACCAAATTATAGAGAAATTAGCATATTGCTTGCTGTTATCATCACGAAATCTAAGGTCTTATTTCCAAGCCCATATAATCAAAGTGCTAACCTACTATCCTTTAACGTAAGTCCGTAGAAAACTTGAGATGTCATGAGATTAAGAAAATAGAGGATGGAGTTGAGCCAATATAACATTGAATATTTACCATGAATGTTAGCCTTGGTTGACTTTGCAGCAGAATGTACGGTATTCATTAAAGAGCAATTAGAAATGTAAAAGAAGCTTGAGCCAAGGTGGTAGTTATATGTAGACAGAGTTTCCAATAAACAAGGAGCAGAAGTCGATTATGTGATAATCACACCAGATAGGCATAGGATATAGTATGCAGTAAAATTAGTGTTTTCTACAAGTAATAATATGGCATAGTATGAATCCATGATAGCAGGATTAACTTTATCTCAACAACTAAAAATCCCAAGAATCAAAATATTTAGCAATTCACATTTAATGGTAAGCTGGTTGAAAAGGTGTGTCAAAACAAAGATACCCAGTGGTTTAGTATGTAAAAAGGATTAATTAAAATACTTGTCCAGTTTGAGGACTTTTCTAGTCATCAAATACTGAGAGAAAAGAATACGCAAGCAAATTCCTTAGCAAAATTAGCAAGCTCGCAACGGGCATCAGAAGGAAGGGTCAATAAACAAGATCTCGAAAGAAGGATCAAATAATAAGCCCTAGTTCTAAATCGATCCTAAATTCTAAAACCACATTGTGACAAGGAAGAGCCTCAAGGAGAGGGTAATCATGAAGAACTTCCTAAGAGAATGAGAGTAAGCACTTATAAGGACCAATATACTAATAGTGCTATGACGCCCTTAATCAAATACTTAGAAAAAGAGGTGTTTCCCATCGGGAAAAATGAGTTATGAAAGTTGGGATACCAAGCCCTTCACATACCATTATCTTAGGGTACTATATAGGAAATGGTACTCAACACCTTACTTGCGATGAATTGCTTTAGAAATAGGAGCAAAGCCGTTGAAATAAACCCATGAAAGATTTTGTGAGGATCACTCCAATGGGATAAAATTGGAAATAAAGGTAATAAGGCTAGGATACTATCAACCTCGTAGGATAAAGATGCATTAAATGTTAAAAGGTGTGACAACTGTCAAACATTTCCTAGGATTCCATGGTTACCATCAAATTTGTTGAATACTGTTACAAGCTACATGTGTGCAAAATTGAATTGATTGCATCTCTTTCGGTCTCAAAAGGAGGAGCAAATTTCACCAAAGAAGTTATTGGTTACTTTACCAGGTGGGTAAAAGCAGAACCATTGCTAAACATCATCATTGGGAAAGTCTTGAAATTTGTCATAAAGAATATAGTTACTAGATTTGAACTCAAAATAAGATTATTTATGACAATGAGACTCAATTTGAAAGCAAAGAATTCACCCATTTTTATGAGAAGAATGGAATAATAAAAAGATTTTTGTTAGTAGCTCACCTAAAAGCTAATAAGTAGAAGTAGAAAATAAGACCATAAATAATATTTTAAAGAATGAGTAAGTAATGAAAAAAGAAACCGGAAGGAGGAACTTCCCCTCGTTTTATGGTCATATAGAACTTCCATAAGAATGGCTATTAGACATATCCCATATTCTTTAACATATGGATCTAAGGTCATGCTATAATTTAAGGTCCAAGCCCCTTCATGTTGAAGAATTGCATACACATACGAGTTGACTTAGGAGATAAAGAAAGAGTTTAACAACTGTCTTATGCCACCGACACCGATAGTATATAATTAATGTGTTGTCCATGCTCGGCCGATATAGGATGATCATTAAGGTTGAAATAGTCAAATATAGCATATAACCTATCATATCTCATAGCATGTAGATAAAATATAATATCACATATATAATAGAAGAGACAGTAATAGCTATATGAACAAATCATCATTATACAATACATACACAAAGTTATACATCAAATATAGTAGTCTATACAACATAAGTAAACTCAAATAAATTGTCTCAACAAATAGTAATAAGAAAGCACTATCACAAGCTCCATAGCGTTTCTCAATAAGCATAGACTCCACACACACACATATAATATGAGATAGCTCCATCCACCTCATCCTCCGAATAGCTACCGCGTCACCTAGACCTATTATCTAGTCTACCCATTTAAGAGTACCAAAGATAGAAAGAGGAAAAACAAAACCTTAGGTTAGATAATAGTTTGGTGTGAGCGGTGAATGAGTCCCAAAATACTAAACAGGTGAATGTAGTAAGGAACAAGAGTACATAAACCATACCTAACATGTCCCTGCAACCAAAGAGTTAGCATTCAACACTATTGTATGCTATTGTATAATATCATATAGATATATCACAAACAAAAAAAAGGATATCAGTCTTCTAGGTATTCTCATCTCCAATACCTACTTCCCTAATACTTATGAGTAATAGCCTACTAAAGAGGGCAACCAAATAAACCATATCATCCATAACATCTATTAAACAATCCTAACTATCACCTTATGTGCTCTGAATATATGATAACTCGTATAACCCCCGAGCCAGGGACTAATGGAAATCTCATTTCTCTGTTGTACTCTCGTATCGCCTAAAGGTAGATATGTGTCTTGCAACCCAAAGTAGGACACTAGATCCAAAGCAGCGGGTCCAAGGTATGCTGGTCCCTTTACTGACCTACGGGGCCCCATTTACAATTCTCCTACTTCGAGGCAATTGAAAACTCTCCAAGTTATAAATGATTCCTTAGCACATACACTTGAGCCCATTTTCGCTCTATTTGGATACCGAGACTTTCTTGCTCAATCCAATTTCCATTATTCACATGAAACACTTCCACATTCCCCAATCATACGACCCATCCCCTTTATGAGCTGCTATCTTCGGAACCTACTCCCAACACAAGCTAACATCCAAATCCCATAGCTTTTCATCATGCTATTTTATCATCATCCGACCTGTTACGAATGAGCCAATGCCTCCAGCATGATCTACTGTACCTCTACTTCACCTCCTAAAAGTTTCATCTCATTTGGACCAAACTGTACAAATCGAAACTGATCTCTCATGTCTGCCTCGAGCTCTATACTTAGTTGACCTATAGCTAAGTTTATTTCCACTCCTTCCTTGCTTCTACTACTCGCTACTCCATGCCCAGATGAATTGACCTTGACTTCTCTACAAAAATCAAGTTGTCATAGAACAAGTCCTCTCTTCAAGGCACCCAACTTCATATTCTAGAAACAAGTCGTCATAGCCTCCAACAGTGAACCAGTCACCGATCTATCACCTTCGACAACCTCTACTAGCAACATCCTCCCTCTCCCCTAAGTCACCACCACTATGGACGAAATAGCACATATCTGTACCGAGCTCTCATCTCGGTGTCGACTTGTGTAGTTAATGACTAAAACTTGCACTTGTACCATGAGCTCTTCTAAAACTCCAGAGCTTCCTCGCTAAGTTTCGTCCAATTTTGACTCACTTTGCCTCTGATGTACTCAATTCTTTGACCTAACTTTCTATGCAAATACAACACTAGCAGGCAACATCAAGTCATATCATCCAACATAGGATAACAATCAATTTCATCCAATCATACATGCAATCCATTAAAATAAGACAAATAAGTCAATTTCTAACATATATCTACATATGGCAATATATGAGCATGAGCAAGGGTGATTTCCAATCGATCTAGATCATATACATATTTTAACATGTAATTTTGGAAAAGGGTTTTTGGCCAAAAATCGATTTAAAACATGTTAAATCCTGTGATTCTACCATCTAAACATGCATAGTATAGTTAGAAGGCATAAACCGCTCACCAATTACCAAGTTCAAACAATATGAATACAGATCCAATCTAAATAGTACTAAAATGCACTTCAAATCAAGCAGATCGACGATCTCTATCTTCTAGTTGATGATCTATTCTTAATCCACAATCTAGTTTGATTTAAAGAGCAATTTCGGTGATTTTGGATGAAATTAGCATGAATTTATAGCTAATTAGCATTTAGACCTGATTTAGAATGAGAGGGAAAAGGTTTAACTTCACGTTCATCCCTCTACTTATAGTATTCTCTAGTTGGACTAATGAGCTTACTAATAGACTTAATTAACTACACTTTAATATTGGCCATCAGTTTAAAAAATTTAAACAAGCATAACTTTCTAACCTTAAGTCCATTTTTCTGTTATGACCGTCTACGGAATGCGAAACCATCATTCTTAAGCAAAGGAGCTAGTTTGAATCCCTAATTCGACTCCTATTAGACATTATAGCCCAAAAAGATTTCCAATGTTAAATTGTTACATAGAAATTTGAAAAAAAATCAAAGGGGTGTAAAATATCCCTAAGAGACATGATCAGAGAGACTTCGGAGAAGATTGAAGTCATTCGGTAACGAATGAAAGTTGCTTAGGATCGATAGAAAAGCTACACAGATAAGAGATGAAGAGAGTCAATTTATACATTTTCAGATAAATGCCCCAACATCCTTCTTCAAACTTTCTTAGTAGTAAGTTTGCTTCCTATCTCGATACATCGTATTACCACTGGAATGAGTGGCCAATCTGGAATGATGACATTCTCTTAGCACTTCATCTCGCAATCCATCAATATCATGAATAAATAGTATTTCATCCTTATGAAGCCAACCCTCTCGGTCGAGTCCATATTGCTTCATATCCTTAGATTCTACTCCATCCTCTATCTTTGCTAGGATCTTTACAAGCCTAGCATCTCACTTTGACTAGTATCGATCCTTTCAATTAGAGTAGGCCTAATCGATAAGCTTGCCAACATTTTCAGTTCTAGCTCGTAGTGAAACCTAAAATAAAATCCAGCAATATACTCTATTTGCTTTCATTCCAAGAATACTTCTCCCAACCCACCATGTCTTCTACTCAATGCATTGATGAGTACATTTCCTTTTCTTTGAGTATAGGAAATACCGAAATCATAAGAGGCTAAGAACTCTAACCATCGGTACTATCAAAGATTGAGATCCTTCTGGGATAAAAGGTACTTCAAGAATTTATGATTTGCAAATAGCTCAAACCTTTCTCCTAAAAATTATTGTCTCTACATCTTCAAAGCAAAAAAATTTCCTCAATTCCAAATCATTAGTTGAGTAATCCACTTGCGCAGTTTCAGCTGTCGGCTAGCATAGGCAACAACTTTCCCTTCCCGCATCAACACCGCACCCAATCCAGTACCACAATCATCAGTATATACTGTCAACTCTTCATTTCCACTTGGAATGGTCAACAATGGTGCACTTGTCAACCTCTCCTTTGGACTCACAAATGCATGCTCACACTTTGCATCCAATATAAAAGTCTACTTCTTCTTTGTCAAATTAGTCAATGATGCCGCTACCTTTAAGGAGTCCTTTATGAAGCGTTTATACTATCCCACCAATCCTAGGAAACTCCTCATATTTGTAGTATTCTTAAGCTGATTCCAATCTTAGACCGCTACACCTTTGTAGGATCCACTGCTATACCCTGTCCCGAAGTAACATGATCCAAGAATATCACTTCTTCCCTCCAAAAGTAACACTTAGAGAACTTCACTTTCAACATTTGCTTCCTCAATATCTCTAACACAATTCTCAAGTGCGTCTTGTGCTCCTCTTCGATTCTAGAATAGACCAGAATATAGTCCACGAACATAATCATGAACTTTCAGCTGGTCTTTGAAAACCCAATTTATGAGATCCATAAAGTATGCTGGAGCATTGGTCAACCCAAATGGCATAACTAACCACTCATAGAAACCTGATAGTGTACAAAATACAATAACAAGCAAAGTCTCCTTCGCTACTCTCAATTGTTGAAATCCCATTGCCCAATCCATTTGGAAGAACACCTTTGCATGGTGCAGTTGATCAAACAAGTCATCAACGCGTAGGAGTGGATATGTTTTCTTCTTCATTACTTTATTCAGCTCATGATAGTCCACACACGACCTTAAAGAATCATCTGCCTTCTTTGTGAGTAGCCTCACTCAGATATGCTTCTTCAAATGAACCCTTTCCTTAATAGGTCATTCACTTGCACCTCCAATTCCTTCTGCTCTCTTTGTTCCATACACTCAAAGCTATAACTATAAGTCTAGCTTCCTTCACGAAGTCTATTCGAAACATGATTTCTCTATGCAGTAGTAACCCGCTCACTTCCTCGAAGACATTCGAATACTCTCTAGCGATAGGCATTAATGACAATCCCTTCTGTGTAACCTCAAGCAAATATAGAAAGCTAACCATCACCCAATCCTCTGGTAGGCAGCCAATCACTACCATTCGCCCATCCACATCTTCGATTACCGCCAATAGCTTCTCATAATCTACTATGGCTGCATACTTCCTTAGCCAATTCTACCCAAGATAATCCCAAACCCAACAAAGTTCAAAACAAAGCAATCATAAACCAAAGTACATCCATGACTCGATAAAACTAGGCCACGACAAACCAAGCAAAGACTAGTAGATCCTCCAATAAGGTTCGTCACGATTAGAGTTCGGTCTATTATCTCAGATTGCAATCCTAATCTATCTACTAGGTCACTAAAATAAATGAATGGGAAGCACTAGTATCAAACAAAACTCAACAGGAACATCACCAAAGAAAGCATACCTTGTATAATGACTCCCTTCCCCTTATCCTTCATTGAGGGAGTACTCGATGAAGTTGGGACTGTGTCTAAAGCATATATTTTCAGTACCCGCTTATCTTTCATCGGTTCTGGATAAATTCTTCTTCAAATGCTCAGGCTTTTCATAGTTATAACATTTCCTTTTCTTACTCGTCTTGCAATCTTCAATCAAATGACCATTTTCATTGCGTTCAAAGCAAGTAGGTTCCTATTTACCCTTCTTCGTGCCACTCTTTCCGTGGGACTGCTTTCTCTTTCCATTCCACTTCTTTTTGCCTTCACCACCTTGTCGTAGCTTTAGCTCTTCTTTCTCAACGGAAACAACAATACTTAGACAGAGGGCCTTCTTTACAAGCCTTAGGGCACAAGCTCTAATGGCGAAGGGCCTTCTTTACAGGCTTCTCAAACGGATCATCTATACAGTCCACTAACTTTTCCTCTAAGTAGTCATCCAAATCAATAACGAGTTTCTCATTCTTCCTCAAAGGAGTGTCAATGAATGACATACATACTTAGAAAAAGCATCAAATTCTGCCATATTTTTAAAAACTATCATCTTTCCCTGCTTGAGATCAACAATTTTTTTAATCAAAACCAACTTTTAAGGAGCCGAAATAAACTTCTCCTTGAACCTAATCTTGAATGATCCCAACTGAACTGATTCTCAAGAGTAGCAATAGTAACAACATTCCATTAATTCATGCTGGCCTTGAAGCTGTCTCGAAGCCAACTTTCTCTTTATAGAATCATCCATCTCCACATCACCAAAGATGCACAAGTATCCAAACAATTTTGCATTCCTATGGTCAACTTCGTCCTACAAAAGGGCTTCCCTCCAAGAGTAGAATAATCTTTGCTCAACTTGGCCAAATCATCCCTGGGCGCTTGCACTAGAGCATCTTTTCCCATCACCACTCTAAGAGCATACCTCAACATGTTAGCGATCATAGCATTGAACAAGGCTTGGACATCAGGCGTAGCAGCTCCTGATCTAGCTCTTTCCTCTACTCTTGAAGAAGGATTCCTCAAAGCATTCCTTATATGCCGGCTTATTCTTATCTGTAACAAGAATGATCAGTCCCTCATGTGCATGCGTTGTATATTGTATAATATATTACTATATAGTTTTGAAAACCAAACTTATAACAAGTACACACCCTCACATACATATACATACTCTCAATCCATTCTAAAGAGATAATACCTTCTCTATCTCTACTAGATCATGGTATTAACTACAGTGAATCATGTAACCAAAGCCTTGATACCAAATGTGACGAACGCCCTAAACCACCGGCACTAATAGTATATAGTTAGTGCAATGTCCATGTCCGTTTGATATAGAATAGTCAACAGGGTTGCAATAATCCAATATAGCATATAACTTATCATATCTCATAGTGCATGGATAAAATATTTTATCACAAATATAATAAAAGAGACAGTAATAACTATGTGAACAAATCATGATCAAAGCAATAGTTCCACAAAGTTATACATTAAATGCAGTGGAATTGATGCAATAGAAGTAAACTCAAATAAAATGTCTCAACAAATAGTAATAAGCAAGCACCGTCACCAGCTCCACAGCATTGCAGTAGAATAAGCATAGACTCTATATATGTATATAATACGAGATAGCTCCATCCAGCTCGTCCTCCAAACAACTACCACTTCACCTAGACCTATTATTTAATCTACTCATTTAAGAGTACCTAAGACAATAAGACACAAAGCTTAGAACCTTGGGTCCGACAATAGTCAGGCGTGAGCGGTAAATGAGTCTCAAAATACTAAATAAGTAAATATGGTAAAGAACAAGAACACATAACCAAACCTAGCCCGTCCTTACAACCAAAAATTCAGCATAGAATACTATAATATGCTAATCTATAATATCATAAAGATATACCACAAAACAAATAAAGGATGTCAGTCTTCTAGATATTCCTATCTCCATTACCTGCTTCACCTGATACCTAAGAGTGATAGCCTACTAAAGAGGCAATCAAAGCAACCATAGCATCCATCAAACAATCCTAACTATTACTTATTATGCTCTTAAAATACGATAACTCATATGAACCCTTAGCTAGGGCTAATAGAAATCCCAATTTTGTTGCACTTTCCTATCTCGCTGCCTAAAGCTGCATATGTGTCTTGCAGCCCAAACTGAACGCTAGACCCAAAGCAACAAGTCCAAGTTATACATTTCCCTTCATTGACCTGTGGACATCCCCACTTACAATACCCCTGCATTGACTACAACTGAAAGCTCTTTGAGTCATCAACAATTCCTTAGCACATACATCCAAGCACATCTTTACTCCATTTGGATACGGATCCCTTCTTGTTCAATCTAGTTTCCATTAATCATGAGAAACCCTTCCACATTCCCCAATCACATGGCCATACCCTTTATGAGCCACCACCTTTGGAACATACTCCCAACACGAGCCAAAATCCGAAGACCGTAGTTCTTTCATCTTGTTGTTGTATCATCATCCAACCGGATACAAATGAGCCAACACATCCAGCACAATCTACATGACCTCTACTTCTCAGCCCAGAAGTTTCATCCCATTTGGACCTAACCCTATAAGTCGACACAGGCCTCTCATGTCGGCCTCGAGCTCTGTTCTTAGCTAACCTATGACTAAGTTTTCTTCCACTCCTTCCTTGCTTCTACTACTCCATACCTAGATGCTTTAACCCCAACTTCTCTACAGAAATCAATTCATCATAGAATAAGTCCTCTCTTCTAAGCATCCTACTTCATATTCTAGAAACAAGTCGTCATAGCTTCTAACACTTACCCAATCACTGGTCCATCACCTTACGCAACCACTACTGGCAACATATTTCTTTCCCCAAAGTCGCCACCACCAAGGACCAAATAGCACATGTAAGTGCTGACCTCTCATCTCAATGCGGACTTGTGTATTTAATGAAGTGGAACTTGATCCTTGATCCATGTGCTCTACCAATACTTCAGAGCCTCCCTTCCAAGTTTCGTCCAATTCCAAACAACATTGCCTGTATTTTCTTAATTCTCCGACCTAACTTTCTATCCAATCACAACACTAGTTAACAACATCAAATCATATCATCCAACATAGAATAAAAAGCAATTTCATCCAATAAATCATGTAATCCATCAAAATAAGACAAATATGTCATTTTCTAACATAGATTTATATATAATATGAACATATGAGCATGAACACGGGTGATTTGTAATCAATCTAAATTATATACATGTTTAACATGTATAAAGTTGGAAAAAGTTTTATGGGTAAAGATCTATTTAAAAAAAAGTGAAATACTATGTTTCTAACATATCAACATGCATAGTAAGTGAGAAGGCATAAATCACTTACCAATTGCCCAATTCAACCACTATAAATGTAGATGCAATCCAGATAGCAATCGAATGCACTTCAAAACCAAGTAAATTGATGATCTTTGTCTTCTAGTTGATGACATATTCTATAATCTACAATCTAGTTTGATTTAGAGAGAAAAATGGATGATTTTGGATGAAAGTAGGATTGATCTAGAGCTAATTAGGGTTTAGACCAAATTTAGAATGAGAGGGAAAAGTTTTGTTAGCACCAAAATTGGTAACTAACACCCTTGAGTAGAGTTATGTAGAGAGATTAATGAAGAGATTAAATTAAAATAGAAAAATAGTGATGCCAAAATAACGATAAAAATGAGAACACCGGATTTATAGTGGTTCGGCATAACTGCCTATATCCACTTTGAGTTTAATCTTTATTGCTTTCTCAATCACTTGAATACATATACAATCCGTAAATAAATCGCTTGAGTACAAGTTTGAATCAAAAAGAGGAGAGCATAAAAAATGGCAGAGTCTCCTCGGTGTTCTCCAAAAAAGGTCCCTTTTCAGTGTGCCCCTGTCCTTCTATTTATAGACGAAGATGGGTTGGACTTCCTTCATGGGCTCAAGGCAAGGTGACTTGGCCCATATAGGGCAATCTCAAGCTAGTTGGTCTATTCTTGCCGAACCATACCTAAATGCCAAAACATGTCGACTGCATCAAACCCATATATCCTCAGGCTCTTCTTGGTCAGAATCTTGTCTAGTGCTAACGATAATTCTTCTACTGTCGTCTTGTAGCCGGGCCAAGGTGCCGGTTAACACTTGCCTCCCAAAGTGTGTCGTGTGAAGCAACACGACATGCTTTGAATCAGCGAGTATTCCTTGTCTCTAGAAAGAAATCCATCATGTTCCTTGAACAGTCGTTATCCTTTAATTTTATCCTCCTAAGGTTTCGTATCCTTCTTTAGTCATCATGATGCTTGGTCGATTCCCAATGTTATAATTCCAGGGTTGTAGTTCATCAGTTGCCATCCATGTCCAGTTCTACATGGCCAATAAGCTTCGGATATTTGATCCAGTCTTTTCTTAGTAACCTTAAGTGAGAATTCAATTCCCTGTTGATTTCAAGTAGTCGAACTTTTTTCGGATGTACACTTGCATGTTCGGGTACATGTTCTTGCCATTGGCTGTCGGATGCGTTTTATATGCTCATAAGTCATCGCCAATCCCATCTAGTTTAATTGCAATTCGATTGCGATTCCTTGTTTGTATTTTCTCAAAGCAGTAAGAAAGGGTGATTGGAGTACAGCCAGTCACAGACCCATGGGTAGTTCTATAAGCCCATAGTGTTGTTGGGAGTTCATCCACCCACTTGCCTCTATCCTTTTCCAAACTTCTCATCAGAACAGGCTTTATGATTTTGTTCACATCTTCAATATGTCCATTTGCAATAATGATAGATCATAGAAGGTCATAAGGACAGATGACGTTACAGATAGTGAGGTTGATTATATTTTTTCTTGATTGTGGCTAAAAGTTATTTGTCTGCCTATTTGGTGAAGTAAACAACTGCTATGATGGTGTATTTCGCACCACCTTTAGGTTCAGCAAGAAGATGATTTCAATGCCCCAAAGAGGCAAACGGCTATAGACTAGCCATTTGAGTAATTTCCATCGGCAGGGTTCTTGGATTTTTTTGCAAACATCTTGCACTCGTCGCATTGTCTAGCATGATCAACCGCATCTGGATTGATAGTTGGCCAGTAATACTTGTAGTAGAGTATTTTCTTTATCATGGTATTCCCCCTGATGCTATCGCCTCATTCTTCTTCATAGACTTCCTTCAGGACTCGTTTTATCTCATCATGGGCTATGCGCCGGAGTAAGGGGGTCGAGAATCCCCTTCGATACATTATTCCGTTCTCCATTACATATCGCGAAGCCTTACAAATGACTTGTCGTCTTTTGCTCCTTCTTTCGGGCAAGACCCCAGGTAGTAACTATTTCTTAAATGGGTTCATCCATGATTCCTTATCGATTTTGGTTTCTAACCTGAAATCTACCTCCATCATATTTATACTCGGAGTATGTAAGGTTTCAACGGGAAACAATCCCATCTGCTGCGCATCGCCAGTGCTTGTAAATTTTGCCAATTAATCGGATGCTCTGTTTCGCTCACGCGGGACATGTGAAATATCGTAATACTCGAGATTCGCTAGCAGCTCCTGAACTCGAACCAAATATGGGGCAAGTCTCTGCCCCCTTTCTTGATAGTCTCCCCGCACTTGGTACACCACCAGTTGTGAGTCGTAAAAGATTTCAACCGATCTTACTCCCACTTCTTTGATGAGTCTTAAGCCGGCAATCAATGTTTCGTACTTGGCTTTGTTATTTGTTGCTGGGAATTCAAGCTTCAAAGCAAAACAAACTGATCGGTTTTCAGGAGTCACAAGAACTATGCCAGCCCCCAAACAACGGTCGTTAGATGCCCCATCGGTATTCATCTTCCATCGAACGGGAGGTATGACATTGCGGCCGTTTGAGTCGTCTGACACAGTGAATTCAGCAATGAAGTCTGCTAGTGTTTGCCCTTGTATGGCCCTTCGTGGCAGGTAGGTAATATCGGATGGATTCAACTCGATATTCCATTTTAACATTCTTCTAGAAGTTTCCAGTCGTTGGAGTACCTATCGTAAGGGTTGATCAGTGTAGACACTGATTGAGTGTGCCTGAAAATATGGGCGAAGCTTGCGTGATGCAATCACCAAGCAATAGGCTAATTTCTCGATCTTGGGCTAATTTCTTTCTGCCCCCGTCATACGTTTGCTAACATAGTAGACTGGCTTTTGAACTCTGTCCTCTTTGCAGACCAAAGCCGTACTGATAGCACGCTAGGATACTTCCAAGTACACATACAACATTTCGTGGTCTATTGGTTTTGATAGCACCGTGGGACTTTCCAAATGCCTTATCAGAGCTCGGAATGCTTCCTCACAATCGGACGTCCACTCGAAATTCCTATTTCCTTTCTTAATCACATCGAAGAAAGGAATACAGTTTTCTATGGCTCTGGATACGAATCGACTCAGCGCAGCCACCTTTCCATTCAAGCTTTGTACTTGCTTCATAGTCTAGGCACTTGTATGTCTCGGATAGCTTGAATCTTCTCCGGGTTAGCTTCGATTCCCCGCGCATTCACAATGAAACTCAAAAAATTTCCCAACGCTACGCCAAGTGAATACTTCAAAGGATTGATTTTCATTTCATAATGCCCGAGTATATCAAACATCTCCGCTAGGTCTCGGATGTTGTCGTTTGACTGCCGTGTCTTCACGAGCATGTCATCCACATAGACTTCCATCGTTCTACCAATCTGGTCTTTAAACATTCGATTCACCAGACGTAGAAAAGCTGCTCTCGCATTTTTCAATCCAAAAGGCATTACCTCATAGTAATATAGCACCATATCCGTGACAAATCTTGTGTGTTCTTGGTATGGAATGTGCATCGGGATGCGATTGTATCCCAAATACGCATCCATAAAAGGCAATAATTTGTGTCCGGCCGTAGGGTCGACGAGCTGGTCGATTCTAGGTAAAGGGAAAATATGCTTCGGGCATGCTTTATTCAGATCAGAGTAATCAACATAAGTTCTCCACTTCTCGTTTTCTTTCCTCACAAGCGCAGGGTTAGAAACCCATTCAAGGTAGAGGGCATCGTGGACGAACCCATTGGCTTTGAGTTTGTCCACCTCCTCTCTGAGAGCAGCGGACCTCTCCGGGTCCATGCCTCTCCTTTTTTGTTTTATAGGCACGTATTTCGGGTCTATGTTCAACATATGACTCGCAATAGCGGGAGAAATCCCATAGATATCAGAATGTGTCCAAGCGAAAACGTGTAGGTTCGCTCGGAGGAAATCAATAAGATCTTCGGCCAATGATGGGTCGAGTTGCATTCCAATCTTAAGGACTCATGACGGGTCATCCCAGCTGATTGGTATGTCAATCGTCAGCTCAACCGATGCTGCATTTGTTTCCCTAAGTCCCCCATCATCATCTCTCGGATCTATGCCTCTATAGATCCAAGAATGCTGCCGAGCCAGGGCTCGGGCACTACTTGCCAATTGTTAGTGTTTTGGATGCAGACAGAGCTGTCCACCTTGTCTCCGTCTCGACTTCTAAACACTATATCGTCTGTCGTCATGCTTTGTTGTTTTGCAGGGGTTCCATCTTCCACATTCGAGCAACATTCATGATCCGCATGCCTCGGGTTGGAGTGACAGTTAGTTGCCCACTAGCTTAGGTATCGATTTAATGATTTTATCCCTAGGCATTCTTTCAGTCATAGCCTTGAGTAGCTGTAAACATTATATATAAGTTTCAATATCGAGCCATCGCAGCCAGTCTCTGGATGACCACTCGTCCGCTCCTAGTCTCGGGTTGATAAATATACTACATGGACGGTTGAGTCTCATCCTAGCTATGTTTATATCCCCGCCTAAACTTCGAAAACATAAAGTTGATCGATGAATAGTCGGTTCACATTCATGTTGCTTCTAGCTCATGCCCCTAGGTCTGGGGCATATATACCAATAAGTAGGAAGGTCAGCCATGCCCACTTTAGCATTACTCTCTTTCCCGTTGAATCGGGGATCGGGTCAGTCGATGGGAGACGGGGTATCGCCTATCTTGGATTTTATCGTGGTTATGTTAGCACCAAAATTGGTCACTAACACCCTTGACTAGAGTTATGTAGAGAGATTAATAAAAAGATTAAATTAAAACAGAAAAATAGTGTAATTCAATGCCAAAAGAACGATAAAAACAAGAACACCAGATTTATAGTGGTTCGGCGTAACTGCCTACGTCCACTTTGAGTTTATTCTTTATTGCTTTCTCAATCACTTGAATACAGATACAATCCGTAAGTAAATCGCTTGAGTACAAGTTTGAATCAAAAAGAGGAGAGTATAAAAAATGGCAGAGTCTCCCCAGTGTTCTCCAAAAAACGTCCCTTTTCAGTGTGCCCCTGTCCTTCTATTTATGGACGAAGATGGGTTGGACTTCCTTCACAGGCTCAAGCCAAGGTGACTTGGCCCATATAGGGAGATCTCAAGCTAGTTGGTCTATTCTTGCCGAACCATGCCTAAATGCCAAAACATGTCAACTGCATCAAACCCGTATATCCTCAGGCTTTTCTTGGTCATAATTTTGTCTAGTGCTAACGATAATTTCTTCAAATGTCGTCTTGTAGCCGGACCAAGGTGCCGATTGACACTTGCCCTCCAAAGTGTGTCGTGTGAAGCAACACGACATGCTTTGAATCAGTGAGTATTCCTTGTCTCTAGAAAGAAATCCATCGTGTTCCTTGAATAGTCATTATCCTTTAATTTTATCCTCCCAAGGTGTCGTATCCTTCTTTGGTCATCATGATGCTCGGTCGATTCCTATACAGGGCTGTAGTTCATCAGTGGCCATCCATGTGCAGTTCTACATGGCCAATAAGCTTCGGCTATTTGATCCCGTCTTTTCTTAGTAACCTTAAGTGAGAATTCAATTCCCTGTTGATTTCAAGAAGTCAAACTTTTTTCGAATGTACACTTGCATGTTCGGGTACATGTTCTTGCCATTGGCTGTCGGAGGCGTTTTATATGCTCATAAGTCATCGCCAATTCCATCTAGTTTAATTGCAAATCGACTGCGATTCCTTGTTTGTATTTTCTCAAAGCAGTAAGCAAGGGTGAATGGAGTACGGCCAGTCACGGACCCGTGGGCCGTTCTATAAGCCCATAGTGTTGTTGGGAGTTCATCCACCCACTTGCCTTTAGCCTTTTCCAAACTTCTCTTCAGAACAGGCTTTATGATTTCGTTCACATCTTCAACCTGTCCATTTGCAATAATAATAGAACAGAGAAGGTCATAAGAACAGATGACGTTACGGACAGTGAGGTTGATTTTTTTTATCTTGGTTGTGGCTAAAAGTTATTTGTCTGCCTATTTGGTGGAGTAAACAACTGCTATGATGGTGTATTTCACACCACCTTTAGGATCAGCAAGAAGATGATTTCAACGCCCCAAAGTGGCAAACGGCTATAGACTAGCCATTTGAGTAATTTCCATCGGTAGGGTTCTAGGATTTTTTGCAAACATCTTACACTTGTCGCATTGTCTAGCATGATCAACCGCATCTGGATTCATAGTTGGCCAGTAATACTTGTAGCAGAGTATTTTCTTTATCATGGTTTTCCCCCTGATGCTATCGCCGCATTCTTCTTCATAGACTTCCTTTAGGACTCGTTTTATCTCATCATGGGCTATGCACCGGAGTAAGGGGGTCGAGAATCCCCTTCGATACATTATTCCGCTCTCCATTACATATCGCGAATCCTTACAAAAGACTTTTCGTCTTTTGCTCCTTTCGGGTAAGACCCCAGGTAGTAAGTATTGCTTAAATGGGGTCATCCATGATTCCTTATCGATTTCGGTTTCTAACATGAAATCTACCTCCATCATATTTATACTCGGAGTATGTAAGGTTTCAACGGGAAACAATCCCATATGCTGCGCATCGCCAGTGCTTGCAAATTTTGCCAATGAATCGGCTGCTCTGTTTTGCTCACGTGGGACATGTGAAATGTCGTAATACTCGGGATTCGCTAGCAGCTCCTGAACTTGGACCAAATACGGGGCAAGTCTCTGCCCCTTGCTTGGTAGTCTCCCCGCACTTGGTACACCACCAGTTGCGAGTCGTAAAAGATTTCAACCGATCTTACTCCCACTTCTTTGATGAGTCTTAAGCTGGCAATCCATGTTTCATACTTAGCTTTGTTATTTGTTGCTGGGAATTCAAGCTTCAAAGCATAACAAACTGATCGGTTTTCAGGTGTCACAAGAACTATGCCAGCCCCCAAACAACGGTCGTTAGATGCCCCATCGGTATTCATCTTCCATCGAATGGGAGGTATGACATTATGGCCATTTGAGTCGTCTGACACAGTGAATTCAGCAATGAAGTCTGCTAGTGTTTGCCCCTGTATGTCCCTTCATGGAAGGTAGGTAATATCGAACTGACTCAACTCAGTATTCCATTTTAACATCCTTCCAGAAGTTTCCAGTCGTTAGAGTACCTGTCGCAAGGGTTGATCAATGTAAACACTGATTGAGTGTGCCTGAAAATATGGGCGAAGCTTGCATGATGCAATCACCAAGCAATAGGCTAATTTCTCGATCTTGAGCTAATTTCTTTCTGCCCCCGTCAGACGTTTACTAACATAGTAAACTGGCTTTTGAACTCGGTCCTTTTCGTAGACCAAAGCTATACTGATAGCATGCTGGGATACTGCCAAGTACACATACAACATTTCATGGTCTATTGGTTTTGATAGCACCGGAGGACTTTCCAAATGCCTTACCAGAGCTCGGAATGCTTCCTCACAATCGGACATCCACTCGAAATTCCTCTTTCCTTTCTTTGTCACATTGAAGAAAGGAATACACTTGTCTCTGGCTCTGGATACGAATAGACTCAGCGTAGCCATCTTTCCATTCAAGCTTTGTACTTGCTTCATAGTCTAGGCACTTGTATGTCTCGGATAGCTTGACTCTTCTCCAGGTTAGCTTCGATTCCCCATGCATTCACAATGAAACCCAAAAACTTTCCCGACGCTACGCCAAGTGAATACTTCAAAGGAATGATTTTCATTTCATAATGCCTGAGTATATCAAACTTCTCCGCTAGGTCTCGGATGTGGTCGTTTGACTGCCGTGTCTTTACGAGCATGTCATCCACATAGACTTCCATCGTTCTACCAATCTGCTCTTTAAACATTCGATTCACCAGACGCAGATAAGCTGCTCCCGCGTTTTTCAATCCAAAAGGCATTATTTCATAGTAATATAGCCCTATATCTGTGACAAATCTTGTGTGTTCTTGGTCTGGAATGTGCATCGGGATGTGATTGTAACCCAAATACGCATCCATAAAAGACAATAATTTGTGTCCAGCCGTAGAGTCGACGAGCTAGTCGATTCTAGGTAAAGGTAAACTATCCTTCGGGCATGCTTTATTCATATCAGAGTAATCAACACAAGTTCTCCACTTCCCGTTTTCTTTCCTCACAAGCGCAGGGTTAGAAACCCATTCAGGGTAGAGGGCATCGTGGACGAACCCATTGGATTTGAGTTTGTCCACCTCCTCTCTGAGAGCAGCAGACCTCTCCGGGTCCATGCCTCTCCTTTTTTGTTTTACAGGGATGTATTTCGGGTCTATGTTCAACATATGACTCGCAATAGCAGGAGAAATCCCGCATATATCAAAATGTGTCCAAGCGAAAGTGTCTAGGTTCGCTCGGAGGAAATCAGTAAGATCTTCGGCCAATGATGGGTCGAGTTGCATTCCAATCTTAAGGACTCGTGACGGGTCATCCCGGCTGATTGGTATGCCAATCGTCAGCTCAGCTGGTGCTGCATTCGTTTCCCTAAGTCCCCCATCATCATCTCTCGGATCTATGTCTCTATAGATCCAAGAGTGCTACCCGAGCCAGGGCTCGGGCACTACTTGCCAATTGTCAGTGTTTTGGATGCAGACAGAGCTGTCCACCTTGTCTCCATCTCGACTTCTAAACAATATATCATCTGTCATCATGCGTTGTTTTTTTGCAGGGGTTCCATCTTCCACATTCGAGCAACATTCATGATACGCATGCCTCGGGTAGGAGTGACAGTTATTTGCCCACTAGCTTAGGTATCGATTTAATGATTTTATCCTTAGGCATTCTTTCGGTCATAGCCTTAAGTAGCTGTAAACATTATATAAAAGTTTCAATATCGAGCTATTGCAGCCAGTCTTTGGATGACCACGTGTCTGCTCCTAGTCTCAGGTTGATAAATGTACTACAAGGATGGTTGAGTCTCGTCCTAGCTATGTTTATATCCCCGCCTAAACTTCGAAAACGTAGAGTTGATCGATGAATAGTCAGTTCACATTCATGTTGCTTCTAGCTCATGCCCCCAGGTCTGGGGCATATATACCAATAAGTTGGAAGGTCAGCCATGCCCACTTTAGCATTACTCTCTTTTCCGTTGAATCGGCGATCAGGTCAGTCGATGGGAGACGAGGTCTCGCCTATCTTGGATTTTATAGTGGTTTTTCATTCCAAGAGGAATACTTCGATGCCTCATCAGTTTTAGGGGGTAATTTGGACACTGGACGGTCATCCACGTCCACTTTGGTTCATGTTCAGTAATCTGGTTTCGAGGTAAAGTTAGCTACAAATGCAGTAGGGTCATGCCCATCCAGTTTCATACTCCTCCTAATGGATCGAAGGAGGGTACTGGAGAATTTTTGACCAAGTCTTCATGGTTTACTCTCCTTTCCACACTCTGGAGGTTATAGTTTTTCAAGGAACATCCCAGTCACATTCGTATGTACTTAGTGCTGATCGGTATTGACCCTCGATCTGAGGTATGATATAATCGTTTACTCGTAGCTTTGGATGCCATTTCGATTAGTTCTATATTGAGTCCTCCATGTAGTCGTTGCCTTAAGTTATAAAGAACGCCAAACTAGAGCTATAGAAAGCTATCGTATTCATCTTTTTAATTATTTGTACCCCTGCTCCTAGCATTGATTTGGCCAGGCCACTGGTTGGATGGTCGAACTCGATCCTCAGTGGGTTAATAATCCTCCTGTCGATTCCAGGTCAAAGTTTGCGGAATAGAGAATGGTCGGAATCCACTCGTCTATTTATCGATGTTTATACACCACTCTACATTCTGGTGACTTAGTGTTATTCTCCCCCCGGTTGACTCACACCCAATTAGTGTTCATGCTTCGGTCCACACTCCGGGGACTTAGAGATTTGTCGAACGGTTTATGCTTTAGTCCACAGTTCGAGACGCAGAGATTTTCGTCAACTCGTTTATACTCCAGTCCGCACTCTGGGAACTTAGAATAATCTAGT
Organism: Allium cepa; assembly: GCA_030765085.1. Taxonomy (NCBI): domain Eukaryota; kingdom Viridiplantae; phylum Streptophyta; class Magnoliopsida; order Asparagales; family Amaryllidaceae; genus Allium; species Allium cepa. The sequence continues at coordinate 440,003,223 of CM060938.1, read as the reverse complement.
CCGCTTCTGGGATTTAGAGATTTTTCTCAAGTCGTCTATAATCTAGTCCATGCTCTGGGGACTGAGAGTACCATAGTCCACACTTTGGGGACGTGGAGGTTTTTTAAGCCGTTTATACTTTAGTCCGCACTCAGGGGACTTAGAGCACTTTATGTCCCCAGAGTGCGGACTCGAGTATAAACGACTTGAACCTCCAAGTCCCCAAAGCGTGGACTCACTAACACTCTTGAGTAGAGTTATGTAGAGAGATTAATGAAGAGATTAAATTAAAACAGAAAAATAGTGTAATTCAATGCCAAAAGAACGATAAAAACGAGAACACCAGGTTTATAGTGGTTCGGCGTAACTGCCTACGTCCACTTCGAGTTTAATCTTTATTGCTTTCTCAATCACTTGAATACAGATACAATCCATAAATAAATCGCTTGAGTATAAGTTTGAATCAAAAAGAGGAGAGTATAAAAAATGGTAAAGTTTCCCCAGTGTTCTCCAAAAAAGGTCCCTTTTCAGTGTGCCCCTGTCCTTCTATTTATAGACGAAAATGGGTTGGACTTCCTTCACGGGCTCAAGGCCAAGGTGACTTGGCCCATACAGGGCGATCTCAAGTTAGTTGGTCTATTCTTGCCGAATCGTACCTAAATGCCAAAACATGTCGACTGCATCAAACATGTATATCCTTAGGCTCTTCTTGGTCAGAATCTTATCTAGTGCTAACGATAATTTCTTCAACTGCCGTCTTGTAGCCGGGCCAAGGTGTCGGTTAACAAGTTTTAAATTGACTCTTTGGCCCTTTATTTTTATTATACTCTAATTAGACTAATGGGCTCACTAATGAGCTTAATTGATTACATAGTAATCTTCGCCAACAACTTTAAGAATTTAAAATAGGCATAACTTTCTAACCGTAACTCTGTTTTCTATTGTAACCACTCTATAAAATGGAAACCCGTCATCCTGAAGCAATGGAACTAGTTTGAGACCTTAATTCAACTCTTATCAAAATTATAGCCCAAACAAGATTTGTAAGGTTAAAATTGTCATATAGAAATTCAAGAAAAATCACATATGTGTAAAATGTCCTTAAGAGTCATATCCCAAAACTATAAAATCATAAGACCTCATACGAATAAAATAAAAATATTTTACGATCCTACGATACGTAAAATATGGGTCATTACAAAGGGTCTTTCGATTTGGTTAATGAACTAAGAGATTAAGTCGCTATGCAAATGGCTAAATACTAATGAAAAATCTTTATATATTATAATCTGAGAGTAAATGAAGGGCATTTAAAGATCTAGTGCTAAGGAGAGTAGTGGCAAATAACAAGGATCAGATGGATGTCCCGCTAAGACCAATTTTGGAGGGACCATTGGTCATTCATATAGTAATTACTCCAAGAACTTCCCGATTAAGTTGGCTTGATGGAAATGCGACAACAATAACTTGGAACGTTGAACATTTTAGACCATATTATACAATGTTGGATGAATAAAGTGGATTACCAAAAGATTTTGCCAAATAATAGCTCCCGGGCTGAGATGCAATAAGTTTGACTTAGCTCCTAACCGACAAGATTAGCGACATTCGTTAGGTAGAAGCACACCTTATATGAAAAAAAGGAAAATTAAGCCTTCAACCCACCTTAAGGCCTAGGCAGAGAACTCATCTAAGGGAGATTGATGAGAAGACTTTGGTCCTGCCGCAAGGCATGGCCAAAGCACACATCCAAAGAGTTATGGTCAGTTAAGCCTTTAGTACTGTCTTAAGGCCTGGCCAAAGCACTCATCCAAGGGAGATGGATGAGAAGTCTTCGGTTTCACCATAAGGGCTAGTCGAAGTACCACCCAAAGTGTAATGGTCAATTAATCCTTTAGTCTCGACTCAAGGCCTAACTAAGGCACCCATCTAAGGAAGATGGCGACAAGTCTTCGGTCCCGCTATAAGGCTCGATTGAAGCACCTATAAAAAGAGTGAGGATAAATTAAGCCTTTGGTACTGCATGAAGACCTAGCTAAAGCATCCATCCAAGGGATATGGACGAGAAGCCTTTGGTCTCACCTCAGGGCCTGGCCAAAGCATCCATCCAAGGGAGATGGATGAGAAGCCTTTGGTCCCATCACAAGGCTTAATCGAAGCACGAATCCAATGAGTGATGGTCGATTAAGCCTTTACTCTCACCTAAAGTCTTGATCAAAGAATGCATCTAAGGGAGGTGCTCAATAGAGCTTCCAGTAGTCAAGTAAGGTATTTATAAGCAACTACATAAAGAAGGATGATCAATCAAACTTAGTATAAATAGGACAACTTATAGAACAAATCAAGATTATTAAGACCAGAAGTTATATAAGTTAGGGAGCACACGCTATCAATGACAGAAAGCATAGCAATAAGGGATGGCAACTCGAGAAGAGAAGAAGAAAAAAGAACCAAAGTTTTCTTAAGCTAAAGCATAAGAAAACTTCTTAAAAGAGGGGCAAGTGCTACGCCCAATTTTTTTCAAAAGTAGCAAGATCTAAAAATATAACAAATTGAGTAATGAATGCTACAAACATTGAGATAAGACATCACTTATTGAAGTAGAACCATTTAAGATATGAGCTATCACAAACTAATAATAATGAGCCATGGCAAGTTGACGTTATAGAACTGTTGCAGATTGATATGATTAGGACTATTGTGAGTGGATGAAAGAGGGCTATCGCAAGTTGATAGGCGAACGAGATGCGATAAGTTGAATACAAATAAAGCTATCAAAATTTGATAAGAATGAAGTGGATAAAGTTAAAGGGGGAGAGATTGTAGGTTGATGATTCAAAGCTATCACATATTTGCTAAGTTGAGCCATCAAAGATTGAGCTATCATATGTTGACTTAGTTAAGCTATTGGAAGTTGATATTCCAAAGCCACTACATGTTGATAGATTGAGCTATTAGAAGTTGATATTCTAAAGCTATTTCATGCTGATATATTGAGCTATCAGAATTTAATATTCCAAAGCGTTCGTATGTTGATAGATTGAGCTATCAGAAGTTCACATGCTAGAGATTTTGCATGTTGATAGATTGAGATATCATAAGTTGATATTTCAGAGCTTTCACATGTTGATAGATTAAGCTATCAGATATTGATATCTTTGGGCTATCGCTTGTTGATAGATTGAGCTATCAGAAGTTGATAATACAGAGCTACCAGACTTTGAAAATACACCCAAAATCAACACCTTAACTTGCCATGCGGCTTTCTCCTATTTGACTATGACATGTCATTATGGAGAAGATAAAGAAAGATTATGCCATATGTCATCCTAAATATTTGCTACATAAGCAAATCATGACCATTCATTCTTTCCAAATGACATATGTCATGAATCTAAAGGTTGATGTTCTTTGAAAATAGATATGTACCCCTACTAGAAAGGGATGAACTTCAAATTGTTCTTCTTCATCATTTTCATTTTATCTTGCACATAATAAAAAATCTTGAATTTGGGACTTTAATGGCCGTTAGGTCATATTCTGATTTGTGACTTTCTATTTAAGGACTTTGACAAAGCATTATTTGCATAATAACTTCATATGGATTCAATTTTACCACACTTGACTATGTGTTCCATCTTACTCAATTGGCATAAGACCTTTGTGACTAAAGAATACTAGGTTGGGCTAAAATTCATTCTAACATATGTTTCACACCATCTCAACGAACATGTTCGTAAGTTGGGTTTAGCCACCCTTGAATCCCCTACCTCTTCCTCTAATCTAGATATAGAGTTCTTATTAGCATTTCTTATATGACGGTTGATTCTTAACTTGTAATAAAAATGGATGGTATCTCATAAAGAAAAACCGCGCCAATAGTACTCATGTGTGCAATGTGACTTATATACTATATACTACTATATATAGCTTTTAAAATCACAAAGTATAACAAGCACACTCTCTCACATACTCTCGATATATCCTAAAGTGATAACTCCTTCATATCTGTGATGGATCCTCGAATCCCTTAGGTTAATAATGCGACCTAGGATTTGATAACAAACGAGATAACCTCCCTACACTACAGATACGCAATAGGTTTATATAGTGCGCTGTAAAAGTACCTAGTCGATGAAGGATAATTGTTAAGTGGTAATAAAATCAAACACCGATTGTAACATGTAGCATATCTCACAATGCAAGGATAAAATATAATATCAATATAGATTTGAAATAGGCCATGCCAAAAATATAATTATATGAACCATCACACACCATAGCATAGGTTCGGTGAAGTCATATAAAATAGTGATGGAGTCTATAAAACTGATAAGTAAACTCAGGTATCTATCTCTAAGTAAACGAACACTTATAAAGCTTCACAGTGCTACAAAGTAGAAATAGCTATAAGTTTCAGGCTATAAATGTACGTGAGACTAAATAAGATTATAAGTTTATTTTAAATATGAAAGGAAATCTTATTTGAATTTTTAGTTTATTTAATAAATTTACTAAAAATGTAACTAAGATGTTACCTTTTTAGTATATAAGCCAAGATATTGTAATAATACTTCTATAAAATTATATGATGAATAAGAAATGAAGGGTTGAGAAGAAATAATTTTTAAATGGAAGTTTGAGTTTAGTTTAGGTTAATAAATGAATCTAATTAATGTGGGTTTAAAAATAGTAATTTTGATATAATTAATTCAAATAAAAGAATTTGTGAAAATAAATTCTATAAGAATTTCATAATGTTGTGTGAACCCTTGAATGGCATAAACATGATTTTTATTTGAAATTTTATAGTGTTTGAGTTGGGTAGAAAATATTTTGTAAGGAAAGAAGAGAAGAATAAATAAAATGGGTTAGGATTTGTGTAAGGCCCAAACTCAACTATGCTTCACGAACCTTATTTTGACAATTCTATGTTTAGAGTTATCTTCACACTTCACTTAAGCTTTACATCTAAAAGCCCTTCTTCATTTTTCATTCTTCAGGAAGCAAAATAAAAATCAAAACCCCTTCATCTCTTCTTTCATAAATTCAATTAAAATGAAATAAAATTCTAAAAATTTTCAAATTAAAATATATTCATCTAAACACCAAGTTACACCAAGTCCATGATGAAGTTTGGATTCGCAATAGTTTGTAGTCATGAAATTTAGAGTAAAACTAAAAAAGGAGAAAGAAGAGGTTAGAGAAGTGATTGTGTCCCTCATTTCAAGGTGAATGAATTCCACTTAGAAATCAATGTTATAATGCAATGTATGTTGTATGCCTCTTTGACTGATCATTGTAATTTGTTATTGCTTGATTTTCTGGCCACCTATGATCGTTAAACACTTCATCTCATTTACTACCAACAAAACTCACTTCATTCCGCATTGATTTTGAATTGCTATCGTATGATTTGGTTGGTTACATAGTTGTTTGGGTGTACAATAAAATTGAGTAGATCAAAGGGAGAAGTCGGTCGAAACAACGACGATCGAAGGTGGCAAATCTGGAGCAGTGGTCGAGCCCCTTGCCATAAGCGATCGATCGCTCGTCGGATGGTGTCGACCAGTGGCTGTCGACCCTGAAGCTTCTAGCTCCAGGATTTGTTTTTTTCATTTAAAAAAAGTATTATTTTAAAATAAAAACAAAATCATAAATTAAAATTATTTTTGGAAAGTAAAAATAAGTCATTTCCTTGTTATAAAGTTGCTTTGTGAAAACTAGTTTGTTTTCATAAAAAATAAATCAAAATAAAATATTTGTTTATTAAAGGAAAAATATGATATTAAGATTTAATAAATTATACGAAAATCTAATAAAATTTTGGTAAAGTATGAAATGATTTCTAGTTATTATTTTTATGATTTTTAAAGTATATTTCATGACTTTTGAATATAATCTAAAGTTTCGAAAAATATATTTCTAGACTTGGAATAGAAGAAATTGATTTGGATATTATAAAATATATTTAAAAGTAATTTTTATCTATGGAAAAATATGAAATGGTTATTATGAGTAATATTTGATATTACAAGCAATTTTTAGGGTTTCAAAAGGAAGAAATGAGTTTTTGAAAGTTATTTGTGAATTATTAAATTATTATTACTTAAATTTATTAAAGATTGTATATATTTAATTATTTAAATTTAAAAATACTTTTGTTTATTATAGATATGTTTTTATTAGTTAATATATTTGTATTTATTTCTAAAAAAGTATGTGATTTTTATTTGTACTAATTCAGTGTGGCGAGGAATCTGAATAAACAAAGTTGTAATACTGTTAGGTATCGGACTTTCGGTAACATTTCTTTGGTTATTCTTGGGACTCATTATATAGAATATATGGGGATTGAGTGTAACTTATGAGGAGTGAATTAACTGTTGAGTATCACATAGTGGTATAGGATGCAGATGTGGTATTTATTCAGTTATTCATTGTCAAAAAATGTCGCTTAGGTGATGGGATCATTGATACTAGATAACACTTACATGAGGTGATGATCTAAAGCTATGTAAGCTCCTAGATTTTGATTTAGGTAGGATACCTACTTATGTAGATACTATGTATTTTTCTATCAAGATGTACTCCTGACTATGGGTGTGGAGTGAATCATATGGCCAGAATCCACCCTGATAGCCTGATCGTGGAGTCATGCCCCCAGATAGATGACACCTTTATTGGATATTATCTTTGATGCACATCACATGATTTTTTAAAGGGTGGATAACCCTTTTCCCCTATGTCACCTAGGCCAGCAGTCAGTTACCTTTAGGTAGGATCCATTTCATAATGGAAAAGTCCTTATGTCGACAAGCATATTACTGGATATGTTTCACGATTAAGGTAGAGGTAACAGATGACTGTAGAAGAGATTTTGGATTGGTAAACCTGGGCTCTTGGAGTAGGCGGGTAATTATCACTCTCCCTTTTGATTCCAATGGAGTGACAGATAGACATAAACAACTTATATACCTCACCTAAGTATGGATATGGATTGGGTAACCCACATATTGAGATATGACTTTACTTGGGACCTTATGTCTGATGTACAATCAATTCGTGTCCCCTTCTTTAGCATGCGTTCGCCATTATATTATATTATTGTAGGCAAATTATGACGCTTATATTCTATTAGGTGGGTTACGCCATTATATTTTTATACGCGATCCATCAATGTTGACAGACCTGGGGATGTCTATTCATATCTATTTTGGATATTATTATGTTAGCCATATTTTACATGAAGATTTCTTATATATATTGATGTTGTATATGGATGATTCACACATTTGATATTGTTTTAATGATTTCATAATTGAATTTATTTATATGAGTGATGACATAATTCTGCATGGTGTTATGATGGATGCTATTGTGGGATGTTTTGATACAGCTTATGCTATCACATTTATACCTTACGTATTATCAAGCTTTTGTAACACATACATTTTGGACATAGTTTGACCCGTGTTTTATTCATATAATACTCGGGTAAGTCCGAGAGATTTCAGGTGCAGAGTAAATGAGAACAGCTTATGTATTTTTAGGCATAGAGGAGATAAGTATATAGTATTGTTGAATATCATCTGAGTATTATATAGTTTTATGTATGCATGTCCTTATATTGTATATTGGATATACCTTGAATATTTTGTATTATATATATTATCGCTGCGATTCTGAATCTATGTTCTCTATTATTTACTACATATTATGTATTGTTCTATCACAGAGGCATATATATTTATTACTTTATACCGAGACCATGTACATTTATGTTGAGTATTATACGATATAGACATGTAGTAGTGTTAGTTTAATGGAATATTCATGAGTGTACCCATTTTGCCTCACTCTTTGTATTATTCAACAATGTTACTCATTAATACTCTTGGATAGTATATGTATAAAGGTAGAGGTGCTACAGTTAGTATCAGCAGGTTCAGAACAATACGTTATATATAAGAGACACGAGTTTTTTTCTTAGATGAGAACTATAACCCCTATCCCTTGGATGTGTTGGGTGGTTGCTTTGCAGTAAGGAATAATATGAGTATATATTGCTTATTATATGGTGATTACTAAGGTAATCACCGAGTGATGTATTTGTATTCTTTTTATTTGGTAATATTTATTAGTTCCACAGCTATGAGCATAAACCTATGTATGAGACACTGAGTTGTTCATAAGGGTATGGAAGAAGTTGTAAATTTGACTAATAGTGTCAGCTTAGTTGATAAATATTAAACCTCGACATGGCTTCGAATAGAATAATCTGATTCGTAAGAATCAGAGTATGTAGTGGAATTCGATAGATCACATTCCACCGAGTAGTTAGGTTATTCTATTTTATTGATTGGCTTGATGGATATTTTGATTTCGTTATGCGATTACATGGATTTTTGACGTTTCTTTACTGGATTTGTCTTGAGTATGGTGTTCAATAGGGACCATCACTCAAGGCGAGTATTTGCTTAATTTTTTTTTGATATTTGGAACTTGGCCATGTCTTCGATCATGAATTACCGCAAAAGGTAATTGAAATTCTTTTCACATAATACAAAAATGTACTTTTTTATGTAAGTTTTTTTACAGTGTGATTAGATATAAGATAAAAACTTGCTTATTCTTGATGGTTGGTGTAACGACTCGCCTTTTTGATCCTTAAAAGTCGACACAAATACATTCACCGTATCCACGTGCTGAGCATCTAAGTGCTGAAAAGACAGATGGTTGGGGGAAAATAAAGAAAGGATAGAAAAAAATCTAACATCATCATGAGTAAGATATAATATGAACAGATCTTTACAAAAAGAAAACTATAATATATATATATATATATATATATATATATATATCAATAAGAGTACACTAATCAACTAATCATTAGTCTGGACATTTATGACAGTCTGTCCTCACAAATGCTGATAATTACAACCAACAATATACAGCGGAAAAACATAACATATGTGAATATGTCTCGGGGCCGCCAACTCGTCTCCTAAAGCTCCAAAGCATCTAAACTAGATCTGTAAATATGCTTGGTCTGACCCGAGCATTATAAGAAAACAATGCCCGGATCAGTCTAATAAACCCGACATGAGAAACACACCTAATTGGATTTTAAAGTTATAAAACCTTTTGAACAAAGGGTATCTCGTAAGACCACGCTGCTTATAAATATGAACGAGTTTCAACCTTATGATAACCAAACCATTTTATAGAAAATCATCTGCTATAATAATAATGTCTAGGATACAAATCATATTTTGATCATAATATAAATTGTTATATTAATTAAATTCCAGCATAATAGGTTTACAATTAAAACCGTAAAAGCGCGTATTAGAAATTGGATTCCATTAATGGCAAAGCTACTTTGGTACCGCCCATCATAGTACACCTCTATAAAAGTGTATCGAGGTTAACAAGAACGTCTTTACCCTTGCTCACAAGACCGACCTACCCCTTCCTAGATAGTACAGAATATATCACCACCTCGGTTGCTTTACAACCTTTACTGATAGCTCTAACCAAATCTATAAAATGAATGCATATCAAGAAAGGTGATGATACATCCTAATGGGAGCAACCACTTAGCCCTGCTGCATATCCCATGTTTTTGTCATTATCAGTTGATGAGGCTAGAGACTACGTTTTATCTTTTTTACAGCAAACCCACTTGGAATGCTAACTCTGCTCTCTAGGCAGTAAATGCAGTGCCAACATTCTCCATACAAAGTTTTTAGGATATGAACAAACTGAAGGAACTATTTCTACTAATGCTTTTTAGAACCACCCTTAAGATTAGTAAGAAGTGGCCCTTGTAACGCAAAGGACTCCATCTTCAACCCCATCATCTTCAAGATGTTTTCAATACGATGCTTGAGTTGGATCGAAGTGATTTTCAAATTATATATCCGATCCCGGTCACTATGAAAAAATGTTTGATAGTTTTCTCTAAACTCAACCCTGGTTCTTATGGAAGTAAACAGACAATAGATATGAGTAGGGATCACCCCGTAACCGTCAAAGTGTACGGATCTCAATATCACTTATCCTAGGAGAACAAGACGAGACTTATACGCACAGTGTAACATCATCTAAGATGACTGTGGCATATGACTCATGCGTTTCTCCTTGATATTTCTGGAGTTATAATTTTGGCTAAACTTTGATAGTCGATCATTTAACTATCAAATAAACAAACAATTCAACAAAAGATCTAATTCCTTAAGGGAAAACAACATTGGTTAAGCATAAGCAACTTTGGGCCTCTTAAATTAATATTTTTAAAACTACGTTGTAAACTCTTGTATAAAAATATTTGCATAAACATACACATACGTACATATATATGTGTGTATATATATATATATATATCCTAGTCCCTTTTGCTCTTTAAAATACTTAACAAATATTAATATACTTTCATCAAAGGTATAAGCATATTTACATATCTTACGAAATATTTTTATTCTAAAACCCACTTAAAAATTGGGTTAAAATAGAGTCATTTTAAACAGAGATAATGATAACCCAAACACTATTCCTTGGGTGTTAAGTAGGGAAAAAGAATATTCCCTACCATTGTAATTAAGAAGATCAATTTGGAAAATCAAGTCTCTATTATAAAATAACTCTTTGATGGAATTATTTTTTATAGGTACAAGCTAAAAAATCATTTATAAAATTTCTCCCATAAAATATATTTTATTGTTTCTTTATAAATATTAAAACATAATTTCAACTTCCTTTATAAATTCTAAATTTAATTAATGCCTCCTTTAAGCATCCCTTATTTTGTTTATAAAATCTTTCATGAAACTTCTTTTCACAGAATGCCATTTATAGACTTATTTTATAAATTTACACACTATGCGCAACTTTTTTCTAATTTAAAATTCTTTTAAAAAATTCTTTTAAAAAAATTTCTATACGTAATTACAAGACACCTTTTAATAAAACTCCAAATAATAAAACCAAAAAATCATGTATTAAACAATTCCTAAATATAATTATACAACTCATATAGTTTTTTTAATATGATCAATTCACATATTCCAATAAATTTCCAAATGACACTCATTTATTCCTCCAAATTATCAAAATGATGACATTTCCCTATTTATCGGATATTATTATATCAAATCATTCTTTTATTATAAAACACTATTTATGAATCTCACTTATAAAATAATATTTAAACAACTATCCCTTCTTATCACATTTACACAAACGACTCATAAATATTATTCCAAATACTTATGTCTCCTTTTAAAATGCAAAAATTCTCTTTTTAAAATAAAGATAATGCGTTTTATTTTCTTTCAAAAATAAATAAATATTACTACAATAACTATAAAATCTAATACTTCTCAAAATAATTATTTAGAATATTTGCCTAAATATATATATAATTTATAAAAGAATAAAATGATAAGTTGAAATAAAATAGAAATTTAAAAACCCATTTAAATCAAAATATCAATAAATTCCAAACAATTGGATTTAAGAATCCTTTTTCCAAATTAAAAATCATTTCCAAATCAAATCAACTATTAGTAGTATCCGAAAGCACTCAACTATGGCCGATAGTTACTACAGCATTTAACAAATGCTATAACTACCATTTTCTACTAAAAAGATTCAATTTTCACGTATGTCGGTGTCACATCAAGAAATATCAAATTGTCAAATTTTCAATATTTATAAATCTATATCACAGATATAAGACTGAAATAAATAACAGGTAAATAACTGGAAATTATAAATCACTATGGCGAGAAATCCGGATTTCTCAACTATTTTTCTATATTTTAATTTTAAATGTCAATCGCTTGTAAAAGCGGATATTTAACCAAACACGCAATAATTTCAACCAAACCTAATCAATAAAATTTAATATACTATAACAAGCTAATTTAGCCAAAGAGGTGAGTTATACTTACCAAAATTTCATTTAGCGACAAAGCGTTCCGGTTCTGAACTAAAATCAAACGACGTCCGATTTTAGTCAAAATTTCAACTTGCTACAAATTCAACCAAACTAGTTCCATGGTGGAGCTTTCATCATTACAAGTGTAGTGCAAAAGTCCACGTCTTGATTGGGCCTCGTACAGAAAATTTATGAATTTTACAAGTTATTTGGATTAATTACTTTAATTAATAACTTAAACAACTTAATTAATAAATTAATTATCATATAAACCGTCTTCCCTAAAATAATTTTAGTTTCCTTCTAAAACAAATACTAACATGCTCACGCATGCTTACAGGCTGCGCACTGCATAACCTTGACCCCCTCGATCTTCGACGAAACCAAATTCTATCGTCACCGTCGAGTCTCACCTCTCCATCTCTCCGTGATGCACCTCGCCACTTCACACTCGCCACCACAGATAAAAGGCATTTTGCCCACAAAGATGTCGCCTTAGGTCGCATCTTCCTTACATCACCGTGCCTCGCGCGATTCGACCACAAGATGCGATTTTCCTCTCCGAACATAAATTTAAGCTTGCTTCATCTAATCATCGACCATGGCTTGAGAGAGATGGAACCATTGCTCTAAAAACTCATGACCTTAGTGTAGATCATCCCACAACTTGACCAAACCCCTCCGAATTTGCCTAGAATGTAAAACCTACACAATTTACACTCAAAGATCAAAGCTTTCTATTTTTTTGAATTTAGTTTGATTTGTTTTTGAATTTCAAATTAAATGGATCTATTCAATTTGTTAAATCCAGTAGAAAAGTAAACGGGAGACAAAAATAAGTGGTATAATTAAGTTTAAGGGTTAGGTTTGAGTTAAGTTTATATTGAATTTTTTGGTATTTTGCCCCACAGATCTCTGTTCGCGTATGAACCGCAAAATAAAAACAAAAATACGGTCGTGCTCAAAATAGTGAACCGACCCTAAAACAATAATAATATGCATTGGTAATAGAATTCTATAAAATCATAAAAACATTGCCATTTGCTGATAAATCGTCGAACGAATAATTTAAATATTTTCGAAATTAAAAATTATGGAAAAATCAAAAATCAAATTAGAAATATGTCAATTGAAATTGAGTTGTGAAAACATAAATAAAATTTCTAATTATTTATTTGGGCCATTTATTACTGCAAATAAATTTATAGAATGAATTGATCGTGATTATTAATTGATTAAAAGAGTTAAATAAAACCATTAAATCCATTTAGTTTGTATTTTATTTAAATCCTAATATTTGAATCACTATTCAAATAAATTCACAAATCCACATATTTCAAATAATCTCTGTATTTGAATTTAACTTATTAACTTTGAAAAACCATTATTCAATATTCAAAATTAATTATATATTCAAAATCAAATGAGTGAAATTCCAAGTTTTTGCATTCTTTCCCTTTTAAAAAAAATTTCTTCCTCAAAATTCCCAAGGTAAGAAAAATGCCTCTAAATCCATTAACTTTTCAAAAACAATTAGATAGACTGGATCACTAAATTTCTAGGTCCTTAAAATCATGGAAAAATTTGGGTAGCATCTCCTTTCCCCAGCTTGATCGGAAAAACTACAAATCATCTCTATAGGCCAAACTAAACAGAGAAAACAAAAGCCAAGTGGTCTCCCATATCTGGGCATAAAATCATCCGATCCAAATAATAATACATACACACACCCCCCTATTTGTCGGGTAACACTCTACTCATGAAACCAAAAGCATCAACAAGCTTTGCTTTCATGAATCTGCATCCTGCTAACGAATAATATCCAAAACAAAAAATTTCATTAAAGCTTGTACAATGTACATATACCATCTGCATGGTATATCAATCCAATCGCTCGATCGATCATATAAATTTCACTTTCGAACTAGTATTGCTCGCTTGACCACTCTAGCACAGACTCCGATCCAGTTCTTTGATTAGAAACCTCCATACTCTTTGAATAGCCATCAACTATGACAGAAAACCTCAGAATCAAATCAAATACCCGTATCAACAATTAAGGATCGAGCGAAAAATCCTAACTCAGACCATTGTAATTTACCATGAAACCATGCACTCAAATCCAAATCAAAATCGATTACGCGAAAAAAATGATCTACATACAACTTACATGTTTATTTAGTTGGTTTATTTCTATACCAATCACTTTTACTCACATTATCATTTTAAATCAAAATCAACTTCCATAATATTTTTCATTTAATATTAATTTTACTTACCATCCATTTCAAAAAAAATCATTACCTAAGTTACAACCATCATATAACACCACCTATGTTTATTATCCACTTTAAATTTAAGTCCATATTTGTATAACACTCTACTACAATCTTAAAGTATATATATGAATTTCAGATTTTTTTTCACTTAGCAATGATGTCAAACAAATTTTGATTTGTATTAACTTAAAATTTCTCAAATTTATAAGTTACAAAAGCCATTTCCTTATAAAATCATCAAAACATTTATCTTTAATTTCAATATCCATTCGGAAGTTTTCGACTATCCAAAACCTTCTAAAATTTTATTTTCGTTTTAACACATGAAAATTTCAAAACAACATCTCAAAACTTGATGTGCAAACCAAACCAACCTAATGGATAAAATACATTAGTCCATAATGTCACTTAACTGAAAGTTCAAGAACTAAACACCTTGTTTTATTTCAAATCAATTTTGAAATAATAATATACATATTTTCTTTGTATACAAATCATAGCTTTTTAATTCTAGAACAAAATTTGTTTTAACAAAAATATTCGATAAAAAATTTCCTTTTTGGTAGCAATTCCTCACTTAGAAGCTCAAAAATGAACACCAATGATGTTGTAGTCATCATTAGAATTATTTTACAACAACTAAAGTGAGTTCTGTGCTTTTTATATTATTTAAAATCCATTCTAAAAATATTTCTAGTCAAAATACTTCCAAAATAATACTTTATTACTTTCTAAAAAAACTTCGAAAAACAATTTCCACAAACACCAAAATTTAATTTCTCAAATTCTTAGTTAAAAATTCTTTTTATTTATAAACGAAACTTTATAGATTACATTTTATAAATTAATTTCCTATGTAAGGCCAATTCAAAAAAGTTTCTCTTTGTATAAATAAAAATAAGTAACTTTTATTATAATTAAATTTCAACTCAATGTTATCATCAAACACCTTATAGTCGAACAGTGAAACTAAATTCACAAGGTGTTCATACTTAATTTAACCAAACAAAATGCCCACAAATTATCCGACCATAACAAATCAACAATAAATGATTATGATCGAATATTATCATTCTACCAACTAATCAACCATACATATCTATACTAATTCTGAAACTTTATTCTTTTATATATAAAATATAATATTGGTAAAAATATTTCATTTACCCAATTTCAAAACAACATTGTATCGGTTTACCTAGTTTATGTGTTTAGAAACTCATATCAATACAGTTGTTCCTTCTATATCGACCAAAATTCATAACCACTCAACCGACAAATCAACATAATATAAAACATTTTTATAGCACTGACAAATACTTGCTAATATGTATACACTCAAACCCATTTTAGAGTCTCACTTACATACCTCAAATGAGACAATCCCCAACAAAGCCTGGGTGTTTTCTCAATCGAAGCTTTGATACCACTTGTAATGACCTGCCTTTTCGATCCTCGAAAGTTGATGCTAATACATCCACGATATGCACATGCCTAACATCCAAGTGTTGGAAAGACAAATTGTTGGCTGAAAAGGAAGAAAGGATAGAACAGAATCTCACATCACCGTGAGTAACATATAATATAAACAGATTTTACATAAATAAAACTGCAATATACATACGCTAATCATAATACATTAATTAATTAATCATCAGCCTGGACAGTTATAAAAACCTGTCCTCACAAATGCTGATAATTACAACCTGCAATATACGTGAATACGTCTCGGGGCCTCCAGCTCATCTACTGAAAGCTCCAAATCATCTAAACTAGATCTAGAAATATGCTCGATCTAACCCGAGCATTACAAGAAAACAACGCCCGGATAAGTCTGGTAAATCAGCGTGAGAAACACACCAAATTGGATTTTAAAGTTATAAAAACTTTTAAACAAAGGGTATCTCACAAGATCATGCCATATAAAAACAGACGGGTTTTTACCTTATGATAACTAAACCATTTTTATAGAAAATCCTCTGATATTATAGTAATGTCTAGGATGCAAATGTATATTAATCATATCCAAAATTGTTACATTAATTATAGTCCAACATAATAGGTTTACAACTAAAACTATAAAAGCATATATTGGAGATTGGATTCCATCAATGACAAAGCTACAGGGTACTACCTATCATAGAACATTGCTAAAAAAGTTTACCGAGGTCAACAAGAACATCTTGCCACCCCGCTTATAGGGCCGCCCTACCCCTTCCTGGATAGTACCAAATATAACATCACCTTGGTTGCTTTGCATCCATAAAATGAATGCATATCTAGAAAGGTGATGATACACCCTAATGGGAGTGATTGACTAAGCCCTTCTGCATATCCCTTGTTTTAGTCATTTCCAGTTGATGATGCTAGATGCTACATTTTACATTTTTTATAGAAAACCCACTTGGAATGCTAATCCTGCCCTCTAGGTAGCAAATGCAGTGCCGACATTCATCCATATAAGTTGTTCAAGATATGAACAAATCGAAGGCATTACTTCTACTACATCCTTTTTGGAATCTCCCTTAGGATTAGTAGCAAGTAGCGCCTACACCTCAAAGGACTCCATCTTCGATCCCATCATCTTAAAGATGTTTTCAATACGAGGCTTGAGTTGGATCAAAGTGGTTTTTGGATTATATATCCGATCTCGGTATCTCTGAAACAATACTCGATAGTTTTCGGTAAACTCAACCTCAATTCTTTCGAAAATAAACATACAATAGATAGGAGCAGTAACACTCTCTAGTTATTAAAGTGGACATATCATTCCATCATTTGTCCTAGGAGAACAAGATGAGATTTATACACACAGTACACCATTATCTAAGATGATTATGCCATAAGACTCATGTGTTTCTCCTAGATATTTCCAGGGTTATAATTTTAGCATAGATTTTATAATCGGTTATTTAACTATTAAATAAACAAACAATTCAACCAGAGATCTAATTCCCTAAGTGAAATAGCACCGGTTAAGCACAAAGCAACTATGGCCTCTTAAATTAATATTTTCATTAATTTAAAACTACTCTGTAAACTTTTTTATTAAAATACTTGCACAAAGCTATATATTTCCCAGTCCCCTTTACTCTTTCGAATACTTGAAAAATAATGTACTTCCCTCAAACATATATGTGCATTTATAAATCTTAAGACGGGTTTTTATTCTAAAGTCGCACTTAAAATTGGTTAAAAATAGAGTCATTTTAAATAGAGATAATGGTAATCCATACATCATTCCTTCGGTATTAAGCGGGGAAAAAAATATTCCCTACCACCATAATTGAGAAGGTCGATTTGGAAAATCAAATCTCTGTTATATATTAACTCTTTTATAGAATTCCTTTCTATAGATATAAGCTAAAAATTCATTTATAGAATTCCTAACATAAAAATTATTTGTAATTTCTTTATAAATATTAAAACATTGTAACAACCCACTATTTTGGACCATTCAAATCAATAATAATCCACACATGTCCGACTTGAATGATGCAAAATAATAGATTGTAATATAATTTGGAGCAAATAAAATCAGTCATACAGAATCACAGACATAGAAATATCAGAATAACTCGCAGCGAAATATAAAATACCATAGTAGTTCATGAAGCTACTATAACAAATTATCAAAACAAATACATAATATCAGTCTGAAAACAACATAATAGAATCCCAAATACCTAGAAGTCCACTAATGCAAAAGCTGAAATAGAAAGAATGAAACTGAAATAGATAAATAACTAGATAGGTAGAATCTCCAACTAGCTCCAGAAAAAGAAATCCAAAGCTGTGAATACTCAGGCTAACCCGAGCATAAAGCAAAACACAAAACACTCGAGTCAGGACATACATACTTATATAATGTAAACCAACTCAAGTGAACTGTAATAAAGTATAAGTAACTTAAAGGAAGCTTAGGACCACCCATCCTCTAAGGATCGTTAAACTATTTACTATGTAGTAATATTGCGCTATTATAATAATTTCTATAGTAAAATAAACTTACTTTAAAATAACATCAAAGGGTTACCCATATAGCCCCTAACACGTAATAAACCCAGTAATCCATCCAATATCAGTATATCTCCAGATTGGGAAACTACCCTAAATACTCCATGGGCTACGGGAGAAAAACAAACTCATAGTAAAGCTTGCTATGGTAGGTGACACGGCACACAAGGCATTGCCAGGATAGATATACCAATTACGCACACGGGCGGTGGTACGTCCACCTCGAGCCACACTCCCAAAAATCAAGGGGTGCACCCAATCAATCATAATAGTAATAGAATGGTATCGAAGAAGTGTGTCCGATCGGAGGAATGACCTCACTTGGCTCGAGATCGTTCCTATTTAGCTACCTTATGCCAACTCACGGGAGTCGGGTCCACGTAATATACCTCAAGAACGTCGCCACCATCCTACTTCCTTCTGGAATCTCCACCGCGTATACAGTTATTTAAGTGGTTTTCGGTATCGACAGAGAGTATGCCCATATCTGATCCCGGTCTCTTTAACAAACAATCGTTATTATAAACCATGGTTATAATTTCAAAAATGGTATTTATACTTCAAAAATCAAATATCATTTCAAAATCCATTTCAAAATATCAATATATTATATCTTTCAAAACCTCATTCATTTTTTTGTTAAATTTAAATACCATTCCAAATCACATTTCAAAAGTGTTTATATTTCAAACTAAAATACTCCATTTAAACCATTTAAAAGTGAAGTCATTATAGTTAAAATTCAAATATTCAATTTCCAAAATTTTAGCCTTTTCTGAGTTCGTTTATTCACTTAAATACATTAAAACACTGAAATTTCAGCTTTCGCGGCACTTAGAAAATACTACGGTAAGTTACATTTGAAAACAATTTAATTCAGCAAAGACAACATTAACAGAAATGCTGTAATAGTTCAGGTTTCAAAATAAGCATTTACAGAAATGCTATAATAGTTCATTTTAAGTTCAAAATCATATTACAGCCAACTGCAGCATTTAACAAATGCTACAATAGCTCATCATTAGTTTTAAGCCTTTTAAGTTCACTTCTTCAACTACAGCACTTACAAAGTTCTGTAGATTCATTTATTCATATTTTTAGTTTATTTCAGAAACGATAGCCTTTCTGAAATGCTACTAAAAGTATTTCCAGATTTACAATAGAATTTCAGCCATAATTAAACTCCAATTTAAACCATTTTAACATATATAATTTCATATTTTTCACTTCAAAAATGGTCATTTAAATACTCTTTAATTAGGATTTTTATAAAGTAAATTTCACAAACAATTATCAATTTTAATAATTCACTTATTAAAATCAATGTACAATTTCATAACATTTTCATTTACTTTATTCTTTAAATTAAATTTACCATTTTTATAAATTAAATTAAATTTCCATTTTATTCACTTAACTTAACTTTTATTTTTAAAACACATTTCACGTTTTCCAAGTTAAGTTATAATTCAAATTTCACTTTTTTAACATTCATTTATTTAACTATTTTTAATTCATAGAAAAATAAATAACACTTTTAAAATCATTTTAAATTCAAATTTGAATCAATTATCATATTTTCTTACTTAATTTAAACTCCGTTTATAAATAAAATCAAAAATTCCAAAATTAACTTATATTTCAAATTCTACTTTACCATTTATTTATTTCACTTATTTAATTTGTAGAAAATCACTGATATTTTATAAAAATCATTTTCAATTCAATTTAAATCAGATATCATAATATTTACATTTTTAAAACACTTGAACAAATTTAGAAAAATATATATTAATCATGGGTCTTCATATAATTTTCTAACCTAAGTCAAGTGATACGGATAATATATCATTTCAATCCGTAATTTACAAAGAAAACCCAGGTTCTATCATTTCAAACCCGCAGTCCCAAGTAAATAAGATGAATAAAAAATCACTTAGGCCTATCATTTCAGCCCAAAATGATTTTCTCTATTCTAAGTCCGTTCGGGTATGTATCATTTTAACCCATAGTGATTCTATTCTACAAGGAAATTGCAGTGTGAAAAACAGATATAAATGAACAGTAATAGTAACATATGGCAGTAATAGATGATATGACAAATTTATTAATAGGGTGAACATTATATAAATCATATCACATGTAGGTATAACATGATATAGCAGTTTTTACAAATTCGCTTGGTGTCACTTCACTGTTTATATAAGTAAATATGTCAAGTGTGATTACTCACTTGTTTCAAGCTGGAGATAACAAGACAAAGCACACAAACGAATTCCAGAAAGCAGGATAACACGACTTTTGACTAGAGTGGGAAGAGAACCAAGCTAGTGATCTTGTGAACAACACATAAAACAAGACAAATATAAATATGATTTCAACATAGAATACATATTGAAACAATTTAAAATGAAAGCAACAAAACACAACATGGTTTGCCCATGCCTCAACCATCATATGTGCTCGGCCTAGGGGTCATGTGTTCTTGGCCATAATGGTATTTTGGGTCGGGTATAGGTTCAAATAGGCACGGCTAGCAAGTAGTTGAAGAGGCTTGAGTTACGACATGAAGGAAGATCAAGAGGTAGGCAATATAAGTGGTTGTGCAAACTTTGGGTTCGGCCTGAGATGATGTGGGCTCGGCCATGCAAGGGGGTAGTCAGGTGATGTTTGGAGCCGCGGCCAAAAGTGGTGGAGGAGCAGGCGGTGGCAGCTAAGGGGTGGTTAAGGTGGGAAAATGAAGGGGTGTGGCATGAAGGGCTCGGCTATGGAAATATTTGTGTGTTGTGGAGTTTTTGTGTTGCAAGCAACATAGGTAGGTCACGGCCTTGACTGGACAGAGGGGGAGGAGGGTGATATGGCCGTGGATGGTGGTGGAGCTGGCCGGTGGAGGTGGTGGAGGGCTATGGCCAAGAAGATACATGAAGAGGCAAGGCAAAATCCAATAGAAAAATCAAAAAAATGAAAATCAAAAGTAGAAAAAGAAGAAGACATTACCAAGTTTTTTTCTCAGATCTAAAAATGGCGTGAAAGATGAAATTAGAGAGATGTTTTTATGTGAAATGCAAAAAGAAACTCACGGCTAATGGCTTGGGGAGGGACGACCCAAAGTATGAAGAGATGAGTAGATGGAAGGTCAAAAGTTTAAAGGCTTTAGTCTCTTGAAATTTCCCTTTTCTTTATTCAAATAAATCAAAATAAAAATCATGTAAATAAAATAAAATGAATAAAAAATAAAGTAAAAATGAAATAAATAAATATATTTTAGAAAAAATAGAAAAATATAAGAATATAGTTTATTAAATGTAAACTGGTAGTGAAAATTGTAAGCAAAAATATAACTAGTTTTGGAAAAATAAATACAACACTTTAAAAATGTTTTAAAAATAAAATCTTGAAATGAAATAAATTTTAAAATATTTCCATAATGAAATACAATCAAATTTAAAAGTATGTCAAAAATCTAGGGTTGTTACACTCTTCCGCCCTCAAATCTTTTCGTCCTCGAAAAGAACGAACATGGAAAATAAGGAAAGGAAACAAGATAGAAAGAAAATTGTACCTGAACCGAACAATTCCGGATTCGAAGCACGAATGCTTTCCTCCGTCTCCCAGGTACAATCTCGATCATCAGTACTCCACTGTACTTTGACCAGACTAACAGATTTCCTTCTGAGCTGCTTCGTACCTCTATCGAAAATACGTAGTGGCTTCCTCTCGACAGTCAGATTAGGCTCAATATCCAAACTATCAAGAGCAGAAGGCTGAACAATAAGAGATGGATCATGAAGATATCGGCGAAGGTGGGAGACATGGAATACATCATGCATTCTAGAAAGCTTCTCGGGTAAATCCAGACGATAAGCCAAAGAACCAACTCTTTCCACAATGCGGAAAGGACCAATGAACCTAGGAGAAAGCTTCCTTCTACGACTAAAGCGAATGACATTCCTTAAGGGAGAGACCTTAAGGAAAACCTGATCACCAACAACAAACTCTAAACTCCGCCTACGCCTATCAGCGTACTTCTTCTGCCTATCCTAAGCAGCTCTCAACCTCCTCTTAATCTCTTCAACTCCCTCAGAAGCTTCCAAAATCACATCAGGACCAAGAACCAAACGGTTACTGGATTCAATCTAGCAAGATGGAGATATACAAGGTCGTCCGTATAGAGCAGCAAACAGAGACATTTTAATATTGGCCAGAATATAAAGATGGAATAAGATAGATAAAGAAATTAAGATAAGCTTAAAACAGAAGGTTAGATTATAACTGATAACTATTATAGGTGAATTCGACAAGATAGAGATGATCTTCCCAAGATCCTCCATATTCAAGCACACAAGCATGAAGAAGATCCTCGAGAATCTGATTCACTCTTTCCGTTTGACCGTTGGTCTGTGGATGGTAAGCAGTGCTCAGATTCAAATGAGTATTGAGAGATTCCTGAAAAGCCTTCCAAAACTGACTGGTAAAGATAGGGTCACGATCACAAACAATGCTAAGAGGAACCCCATGGAGACGAACAATCTCCCTCATGTAGATCTCAGACAAGCTAGAAGCAGAACGAGTAGACTTGACCGGAATGAAATGAGTGGACTTGGTCAGTCTATCCACAATAACCCAGATACTTTCATTACCCCTTCGAGTCCTCGGTAAACCATCGATGAAATCCAAGGAAACCTGTTCCCACTTCCAAGTGGGAATCTCAAGGGGCTGCAACAAACCAGGGGTCTTCTGGTGATCCGCTTTGACTTGCTGACAAGTCGCACACCGACTAACAAAGATAGAGATATCCCACTTCATCCCCTTCCACCAATAAAGCTTCTTCATATCTTGATACATCTTTGACACCCCAGGATGAATATAAAGTCTGGATCGATGATCCCAAAGCAACTCCTGCCTCAATCCATCAACATTCGAGACACAAATCATACCATTAATCCTCAAAATCCCTCTATCATCAATCTGAACTCCACTACCACTACTACTACCACCACCAACCCTACAACGAACACTCTCCTTCATCAATCTAAGCATCTCATCCTCATCCTACTTAGCCATGATATGATCCAAAAGAGGAGAAGAAGAAATAATAAGCTGATACAACAAAGCCTTCTTCCGATTCAAAGCATCGACTACAACATTAGCTTTACCGGGAGTATAGCTAATATCGAGGTAGTAAGAAGCCAGAAACTCAAGCCAACGAACTTGCCTCTGATTCAAATCCTTCTGGGTGAAGATATATCTCAGAGACCGATGATCGGTGAAAAGCTCAAACTTGGTTCCCAAAAGATGATGCCTCCAAAGCTTCAAAGCAAAGACAACAGCAAGCAACTCTAGATCATGAGCAGCATAATTTGTCTCGTGCGTTTTCAACTGATGGCTGGCATAGGCAATGACCTTACCATCCTGCATGAGAACAACACCCAAACCCTCACGACTAGCATCAGTGTATACCGTTAATCCCTCACTTCCATTCGAAACGGTAAGAACTGGTGCGGAAGTTAGCTTGCTCTTTAACTCATTGAATGCAGCTTCACACTTCTTATCCCAGATAAACTTAGCATTCTTACGAGCTAAAGCTGTGAGAGGTGCAGCAATCTGAGCAAAATTCTCGATGAATCTCCAGTAATAACCGACAAGGCCCAGAAAACTACGAATATCAGATGGAGTCATTGGAGTTTCCTAATCCTATATAGAATAGGGAGACAATAAGGAAAACCGAAAAGATAGAATTATTAAATGATAAAAGAAAAGAGAGAAAAGAAAAGCTTACATTGATCGCAGCGATCTTGACTGGATCAAAAGAAACTCCATTACCAGAAACAATATGCCCGAGAAATCGGACTTCATCCTTCCAGAAATGGCATTTAGAAAATTTAGCCTTCAACTGATGATTTTTGAGAGTCTCCGAAACAGATTTCAAATGTGACTCATGCTCTTCCTTGGTCTTAGAGAAGACAAGGATATCATTAACAAAGACTAGAACAAATTTATTAAGCACATCATGAAAGACATGATTCATCAAATCAACAAAGAAAGCAGGAGAATTAGTCAAACCAAAAGGCACGACTAACCATTCATAGAACCCATTCTTAGTGTGGAAAGCAGTCTTGGGAATGCTATCCTCAGATGAAAACAGTGGCACCATAAAGCTGATCAAACATATCATTGATGCGAGGCATTGGATTTTTGTTTTTCATAGTGAGCTTGTTCAGCTCCCTATAATCAACACACATCCTCAGAGAACCAACGGACTTGGTGACAAAAACCACCGCTGCTCCTCATTCTGAAAAGCTAGGTCTAATCAGACCTTTGGAAGACAGGTCCTCAATTTGCTTCCTTAACTCAACCTTCTCACGGGGTGCCATTCTTTTAGGAGGAAGAGCAGCATGTCGAGTACCAGGAATAAGATTAATCCAAAAATCTATTTCCCACTTAGGAGGTAAAGAAGTGACTTCACCAAATACATCAGGATAAAGTCGGACCATAGGAGTCGAATCAAGATCACTAAGAGAAGAATCCAAAGAATAAATAAAGCTACCAGCAAAATTCTGAGGCATGTGGCACTGAATAGTCAAGGAATTTTTCAGGATAAATTCGTTTTTAATATTTTCAGGATGAATCGAGGAAATGCCAGCGGTATAGAAGACAAAGATAAGATAAGATAAATTCACTTGGATGAATATCCTAATGAAAGGAAATACTAACAAGGTAGATATGAAAGGAAGGAAACTTAGAAAAATTGCCTCTAAAAACAAGGAAATTTTTTATATCAAAATAATCTTTTAAAAATCCTTTGAAAAATCATTTTGAAAATTATTTTATACTTTGAAAATATGTTCTCTCACAAAGATATGATTCTGAGATTGATTTTACCCATTCTAGGATATTACTACCCTATCTCTAATGAGTTTTTGCTCCGCAGGCTATGGTTTGCCTAAAAAGCAAAGCTTTGATACCAACTGTAACGATCCATTATTTTGGACTATTCAAATCGACAATAATCCACACATGTCCGACTTGAATGATGCAAAATAACAGATTGTAATATAATTTGGAGTAAATAAAATCAATCACACAGAATTACAGACACAGAAATATCAGAATAACTCGCAGCGAAATATAAAATACCATAGTAGTTCATGAAGCTACTATAAGTAAGTCTCAAAACAAATACATAATATCAGTCTGAAAATAACATAATAGAATCCCAACTACATAGAAGTCCACTACTACAAAAGCTGAAATAGAACGAATGAAACTGAAATAGAACGAATGAAACTGAAATAGATAAATAACTAGATAGGTAACTAGATAGGTATAATCTCTAGCTAGCTGCAGAAAAATAAATCCAAAGCTGTGAATACTCAGGCTGACCCGAGCGTAAAGCAAAACGCAAAACACAAAACACTCGAGTGAGGACATACATACTTATATAATGTAAACCAACTCAAGTGAACTGTAATAAAGTACAAGCAACTTAAAGGATGTTTGGGTCCTCCCATCCTCTAAAGATCTGTTAAACTATTTACTATGTAGTAATATTGCGCTATTATAATAATGTCTATTGTAAAATAAACTTACTTTAAAATAGCATCGAAGGGTTACCCATATAGCCCCCAACACGTAATAGTCCCAGAAGTCCAACCAGTATTAGCATATCTCCAGATCAGGAGACTATCCTAAATACTTCATGAGCTACGGAAAAAAAAAACTCATAGTAAAGATCGCTATGGTAGGTGACACGGCATACAAGGCAATGCCAGGGTAGATATACCAATTACGCACACGAGATGGTGCTAATGTAGAAGCCACAACGCCCACCTCAACCCACACTCCCAAAATAAGGTGGTGCACCCAATCAATCACAACAGTAATAGAATGGTATCGAAGAAGTGTGTCCGATCGGAGGAATGACCTCACTTTGCCTGAGATCGCTCCTGTTTTAGCCACCTTATGCCAACTCATGGGAGTCAGGTCCACGTAATATACCTCAAGAACGTCGCCACCATCCTACATCGTTCTGGAATCTCCACCGCGTACATAGTTGTTAAAGTGGTTTTCGGTATCGACAGAGAGTATGTCCATATCAGATCCCGGTCTCTTTAACAACCAATCGTTATTACAACCCTTGGTTATAATTTCAAAAATGGTATTTATACTTCGAAAATCAAATATCATTTCAAAATCCATTTCAAAATATCAACATATTATATCTTTCAAAACCTCATTCATTTTTTTATTAAATTTAAATACCATTCCAAATCACATTTCAAAAATGTTTATATTTCAAACTAAAATACTCCATTTAAACCATTTAAAAGCGAAGTCATTATATTTAAAATTCAAATATTCAATTTCCAAAATTTTAGCCTTTTCTGAGTTCGTTTATTCACTTAAATACATTAAAACAGTGAAATTTCTGCTTCCGCAGCACTTAGAAAATGCTACGGTAAGTTACATTTGAAAACAATTTAATTCAGCAAAGATAGCATTTACAGAAATGCTGTAATAGTTCAGTTTAAGTTCAAAATCATATTACAGCCAACTGCAGCATTTAACAAATGCTACAATAGCTTATTCATTAGTTTTAAGCCTGTTAAGTTCACTTCTTCAACTACAGCACTTACAAAGTGTTGCAGGTTTATTTATTCATATTTTTAGTTTATTTCAGAAACGATAGCATTTCTGAAATGCTACTAAAAGTATTTCCAGATTTAAAGTAGAATTTCAGCCATAATTAAACTTCAATTTAAACCATTTTAACATATAAAATTTCATATTTTTCACTTTAAAAATGGTCATTTAAATACTCTTTAATTAGGATTTTTATAAAGTAAATTTCACAAACAATTATCAATTTTAATAATTCACTTATTGAAATCAATGTACAATTTCATAACATTTTCATTTACTTTATTCTTTAAATTTAATTTACCATTTTTATAAATTAAATTAAATTTCCATTTTATTCTCTTAACTTAACTTTTATTTTTAAAACACATTTCACATTTTACAAGTTAAGTCATAATTCAAATTTCACTTTTTTAAAATTCATTTATTTAACTATTTTTAGTTCATAGAAAAATAAATAACACTTTATAAAATCATTTTAAATTCAAATTTGAATCAATTATCATATTTTCTTACTTAATTTAAACTCAATTTATAAACAAAATCAAAAATTCCAAAATTAACTTATATTTCAAATTGTACTATACCATTTATTTATGTCACTTATTTAATTTGTAGAAAATCACTAATACTTTATAAAAATCATTTTTAATTCAATTTAAATCAAATATCGTAATATTTACATTTTTAAAATACTTTAAAAAATTTAGAAAAATATACATTAACCACGGGTCTTTATATAATTTTCTAACCTAAGTCAAGTGATACGGATAATATACCATTTCAATCCGTAATTTACAAAAAAACCTGGGTTCTACCATTTCAAACCCGCAGTCTCAAGTAAATAAGATGAATAAAAAATCGCTCAGGCCTATCATTTCAGCCCAAAATGATTTTCCCTATTCTAAAGTCCATTCAGGTATGTATCATTTCAACCCATAGTGATTCTATTCTACAGGAAACATGCAGTGTGAAAAACAGATATAATGAATAGTAATAGTAACATATGGCAGTAATAGATGATATGACAGGTTTATTAACAGGGTGAACATCATATAAATCATATCACAGGTAGGTATAACATGATATAGCAGTTTTTACAAATTCACTAGGTGTCACTTCACTGTTTATATAAGTAAATAAGTCAAGTGTGATTATGCACTTGTTTCAAGCTAGAGATAGCAAGACAAAGCACACAATTGAATTCCAGAAAGCACGATAACACGACTTTTGACTTGAGTGGGAAGAGAACCAAGCTAGTGATCTTGTGAACAACACATAAAACAAGACAAATATAAATATGATTTCAACATAGAATACATATTGAAACAATTTAAAATGAAAGCAACAAAACACAACATGGTTTACCTATGCCTCAACCATCATATGCGATCGGCCTAGGGGTCTTGTGTTCTTGGCCATAATGGTATTTTGGGTCGGGTATAGGTTCAAATAGGCACGGCAAGCAAGTAGTTGAAGAGGCTTGAGTTATAACATGAAGGAAGATCAAGGGGTAGGCAACATAAGTGGTTTTTGTACAAACTTTGGGTTCGGCCTGAGGTGATGTGGGCTCGGCCATGCAAGGGGGTGGTCAGATGATGTCTGGAGTTGCGGATAGAGGTGTTGGAGGAGCAGGTGGTGGCGGCTGAAGGGTGGCCAAGGTGGGAAAATGAAGGGGTGTGGCATGAAGGGCTCGGCTATGGCAATATTGGTGTGTTTGTAGAGTTTTTATGGTGCAAGCAACATAGGAAGGTCACGGCATTGACTGGACAGAGGGGGAGGAGGGTGATGTGGCCATGGATGTTGGTGGAGCTGGCAGGTGGATGTGGTGGAGGGCTATGGCCGAGCAAATACATGAAGAGGCCAGGCAAAATCCAATAGAAAAATAAAAAAAATGAAAAGAAAAGTAGAAAAAGAAGAAGACTTACCAAGTTTTTCTCTCAGATCTGAAAATAGCGTGAAAGATGAAATGAGAGAGATGTTTTTACATAAAATGCAAAAAGAAAGTCACGGCTAATGGCTTGGGAAGGGACGTCCCAAAGTATGAAGAGATGAGTAGATGGAAGGTGAAAAGTTTAAAGGCTTTAGTCTCTTGAAATTTTCCTTTTCTTTATTCAAATAAATCAAAATCAAAATCATGTAAATAAAATAAAAATGAATACAAAATAAAGTAAAAATGAAATAAATAAATAAATTTTAGGAAAAATAGAAAAACATAAGAATATAGTTTATTAAATGTAAACTAATATTGAAAATAGTAAACAAAAATATAACTAGTTTTGGAAAAATAAATACAACACTTTAAAAATGTTTTTAAAATAAAATCTTGAAATAAAATAAATTTTAAAATATTTCCATAATGAAATAAAATCAAATTTAAAAATATTTCAAAAATCTAGGGTTGTTACAAACATAATTTCAGGTTCCTTTTGTAAATTTCAAATTTAATTAATACGTCGTTTAAGCTCATCCCTTATTCTTCTTATAAAATCTTTCATAAAACCACTTTGTATAGAATGCCATTCATAAATTTATTTTATAAATTTTCACATTATTCGCAACTCTTTTACATTTATAAAATTCATTTTATAAATTTTATAAACATAATTACAAAACTCCTTTTTAATACAATACTCCAAATATAACACCAAAAATCCAAAATTAAACTATTCCAAAATATAATTATAAAACTCATATAGTTTCCCTAACATGATGAATTCATATATTCCAATAAATTTCCAAATGGCATTCATTTATTCTTCCAATTTATCAAAATGATGACATTTCCTATTTATCGAATATTATTGTACCAATCATTATTTTATTATAAAACACTATTTATGAATCTATCCTTCACTTGTAAATAATATTTTTAAAACTATTCCTTTATATCATGTTTATACAAACGATTCATATATATTATAAATATTATTCCAAATATTTATATCTCCTTTTAGACCAAAAAATACCATTTTTAAAATAAAGATAATCCTTTTTAAGATTTCTCTTAAAAATAAATAAATATTTACTATTATAATAATAACTATAAAATCCAATACTTCTCCAAAAATTATTTAAAACATTTACTTAAATATATATATATATATATATATATATATATAATGTATAAAAGAACAAGTGAGAAGTTGAAATAAATAGAAAAGTTTAAAAACTCATTTAAATTAAAATATTAATAAATTAATAATAGTCGGATTTAAAAATCCTTTTTCCAAATTAAAATCATTTCCAAAGAAAATCAACTATCAATTATATTCCAAAATACTAAACCGAGGCCCGTATTTACTACTTAATAAATGCTATAACTACCATTTTCTACTAATAGGATTCAATTTTCACATATGACGGTGTCATACCCAAAATAGTCAAATTTTTAATATTTAATAATCAATATCACAAATATATAACTAAAATAAATAATAGGTAAATAGTTGGAAATTAAAAATCACTATGGTGAGAAATCCGGATTTCTCAACAATTTTCCTGTATTTCAATTTTAAATGTTAATCTCTTGTAAAAACGAATATTTAATCACACAGTAATAATTTCAACCAAACACAAGTGGTAAATTTAGTCTACTATAACATATAGATTTTGCCAAAGAGGTGAGTTATACTCACCAAATTCAAGTTGGCGCCGAATAGTTTCGGTTCTGAACTAAAATCAAATGGTGTACAAATTCAATCCAAATTTTAACTTACTCTAAATTCAACCAACTACTTCCATCACGAAGCTTTCATCATTATAAGCATAATGCAGAAATCCACATCTCGATTGGACCTTGTATGGAAAATTTATGCATTTTATAAATTATTTGGATTAATTACTCAAACAACTTAACTAATAAGTTAATTACCAAATAAATCATCTTCCCTAAAATGATTTTAGTTTCCCTTTTAAAAAATACTAACATGCTCACTGACGCCCACAAGCATTACATTTCATCACCTTAATCCCCTCGATCCTCGATGAAACCAAATTTCGTCTTTACCATTGAGTCTTTCCTCTCCACCTCTCCACGATGAACCCTGCCATTTCACATTCACCGCCACAGACCAAAAAGTGACCATTATGCCCCCTCCAAAGATGTCTCACCAGGTTGCATTCTTCCATATATCACCTCCCCTCATGAGTTTCGACCACAAGGTGCGATTTTCCCCTCCAAACTCAAATCTAAGCTCGCATCATCTAATCGTCAACCATGGTTTGAGAAAGATGGAACCCTAGCTCTCAAAGCTAACGAGCTTACTGTAATTCGTCCCATAACTCTACCGAACCCATCCAAATTTTCCTAGAATTAAAGTCTACACAATTTACACTCAAAGATCAATGCTTTCTGTTTGTTTGATTTGTTTTTGAATCTCAAATGAAGTGGATCTATTTTTTTTTAAATCCAATAGAATGGTCAATGGAGATGAAAATAAGTGGTATTGATTAAGTTTAAGGGTTGGGTTTGAGTTAAGTTTTCATCGAATTTTTTGGATTTCATCGCACGGATTTCTTCGCACGGATTTTCGTTCACATACAAACCACGAACGAAAAAACAAAAATATGGTCGTGCTCAAAACAACGAAATAACTCCAAAACTATAATAATATACACTAGTTATTGAATTTTTCAAATCACAAAAACATTACCATTTGTCGATAAATCATCAAACGAATAATTAAAATTTTTATAAATTAAAAAATATGGAAAAATTAAATAAATTAAACTAAAAATACACCAATAGAAATCGATTCATAAAAATATGAATAAATTTTCTAATTATTTATTTGGGCCATGTATTACTGTAAATAAATATATTAAATGAATTTATCATGATTATTAACTAATTAAAAGGAGTTAAATTAAACCATTAAATCTATTTTATTTATTTTAAATTTAAAATCCTAATATTTGAATTGCTATTTAAATAAATTCACAAATTTGGATATTTCAAATAATCGTTGTACTTGAATTCAAGTTATTAACTTTAAAAAACAATTATTGAATATTTAAAACCAATTAAATATTCAAAATCAAATGGCCAAAATTCCAGGTCGTTACAATTGGCCATTGATGATTGGATTTTTATAAGTAAAATATCTTTATTGTATTCTTATAAATTGTCTAAAAGTGTTTTAGTATTAGCAAACATATGTTCTGATTTGAAAGTCTATTGAGTTATAATATGTATATTGGAAAACATTTGTTAAAAGCAAGCAAGTTTGCAAATAAAATCTTATCAATTAAGGATACATTTTTATCTGATATCAGAGAAATGTTTAATTTTCCCAAATAGTTGATTTCATATGGAAAGTTTCTTTGAGTACATAAATGTATTTATTTGATGTAATTGTTGAAATTGATTTGTGTTAATTTGTCTATTAGGTGTTTTAGGAATTTGGGTCAATGTGTTTGAGCAACCTTATCGATAAAAATTCCTAAACGTTAGGATGTGACATGTAGATATAAAGTTTTGAAAGGTTTTGAAAAGCAATATAATATTTTAAAAGGAAAAAAATTTATGTGCTATTTTGAAATTAATAATTTGCATTAATATCTCATAGAAAGTTATAATCGATGTTTTGAAAAGATTTGAATGATATAAACAATATTTTGAGATAAGCATAATAAGTTTCGAAAATAAGGAACTATTATTTGGAATAAAGTAAATAATTTGAGGATTGTACAACTAATATTTTTGAGAAAAAGAATTTAAAATAGAAGATAATATTTAAAGAAATATCTTGAAGTATATTTTGAAAAGAATTCAGGTAAAGGTTCAATAAGTGATATAAAATATTATAATATAAAAATATTTTTTTGAAATAGATTTTTAATAAAGTTTGTGATATAGAGATGTGTTTGGAAATTTTAAGGTTTAGAAATTTTTTAGACTTGAAATTTATGTATAGATGTCAGTACAATGTTGCTAAAGTTAATAACTATTTTTAAAAATAATAAAGATAATTTCTTATATTTAGATATTTTATATATATAAGAATGCAGCCATCAAGAATTAGTGAATAGCTGAAGTCAATAGCGAGACAATATTAATTACGCGGTCAATACTACAGCCAATTAGCAAAGTGAGCCACTAGAAATCCATGGAGATGCATCGTCTAAGTATTAGAAATTTAAAATTATTTGGTATGTGATGTTGTGATTATAAGACAAACAATGTGAATGATTGTTTATGACTTGAATGAATTACATGAATATACTATGATATGATACATTATCATATATAAATTTATATATGTAAATTCTTGACTTAAAATAATTTTTAAACTAATTTGGTTTTAAAAAGTATAAGAAAAAGAGTAAAAGTGTTATGGGAATTTTTTTTGTGAATAGCAAGCATTTTGAGAAAAAAATTCAAGAATGAGTTGAAATAAATAACTAGAGAGGAAGTAAATTTTGAAATGAAATTGGTAGTTCGTGATTATTAGAAAAGTATGGATTTTGTGAGATAAGTGGAAAAGTGAAGTTTTAAAATAAATAAAGTAATAAATATTTTATGCAAATGGAATTTGAATTTGAGATAAATATTCAAAGAAGATTTTATGTATTACATTTTCAAGTAATATGGATTATGTGAGAAAGAAATCTGGAATACGTAAAGTGAATTTAGAAACATTTATATTGTTATCAGTTTTAATTGAAATCGATTTCAATTCAAAATAGTGAACAAATTTGTATTATAAATATTAAAGTGAACAGATTTGTGTTGTGAATAATTAAGTTTAAATAAAGAAATGTTTTGTATTTTCGAATAAAGAACTGGATTTTTAGGTGCTAACGAAACATATTAAAATTGTTTCTTGTTGGTAAAACAAGCTTTGAAACATGAGTATTTTAGAATATATGGAATATAAAATAATATAGGTTTAGTATTACAAAATTGAAAGAGTTTTCTAAGAGAGATAATTGTTTTATTTATAAAATGTTATGTTAAAACCTATCATTAAAGAGATGTGAAAATTTTGAATTGTGGAAAAATGAAGTTTTTCAACCAAAAGAATATTTTATCAAGTTGAACCTTTGAAGTAACATATTATTTGGGAGAATTTTTGTAAGCTATTTAGAAAGATATTTCATGTGTAAAATTTTTGAAGTTTTTGATTATAAATTTAAAACCATGCAATATTTTGACTGTGATTTTAGAAAAGTCATGAAAACTAAAATATAAATTTTGAGAATTGTTTGCAAACAGAGTTTCATGATAGGATTACTTTATCTAATTTAGACGAGTTTGATAAATGTATTTTAGGTCCTCTATATAATAAAATTATAATGGGAAATTTTTGTAAAATAAGAAGTGTTTTGAAGATAGTAGATTTGTGACTATTATTATCTTTGGAAATGATAAATGGTAGATATTTTAACACTTTGCAACTCATTAAAGAAATTTGTATTTGTAAAGTATTGTTGTAAATGATGAAATAATATTGGTTAGTAAAAGATATGTAACGTGAATAATATTGGAAGTTGATATAAATCATTTTTTTGAGATAAATATTTTGAAGTTGTAAATTATTAATAAATTAAGAATTTAGTCATGTTTAGAAATAGTGATATTTTAAATTTGAAATATGAAAGTTATCAAAATATTTTTGTAATGTTTAGCTTTGAAAGTGAATAAGATAATAAGTTTATTTAAAAAAAATCTAATTTTTAATTAAATAAGGAGTTTTGATTTTGTTTAACGAATGTATTCGTAATGTAATTAAGAAATGATTTTTTTGTAAATGAGTTGAAATACGATAATAATGCTTTTACAAAATTATATAATGAATAATAAATGAAGGTTTGGGTAAGAAATAACTTTTACGTGGAAGTTTAAATTAAGTTTTAGTTAATTAATAAATCTAATTAAAGTGGGTTAAAATAAATAGTAATTTAGCCATAAACAATTAAAATAAAAGAATTTATGGAAATAAATTCTACAAAAATTTCGCAATGTTGAGTAAACCCTTAGGTGATATAAATAGGATTTTTATTTGATATTTTATAGTGTTTGAGTTGGGTAGAAAATAATTTGTAAAGGAAAGATGAGAAGAATAAATAGAATGGGTTAGGATTTATGTTATGCCTGAACCCAACTATTGCTTCATGAACCTTATCCAAACAATTCTATATAAATATTTATCTTCACATTGCACTTGAGCTTTATATGCTCTTTTTCATTTTTTTCATTCTTCATGAAACAAAATAAAAATCAAAAACTTTTCATCTCTTCTTTCAAAAATTCAAATAAAATGAAATAAAATTCTAAGAATTTTCAAATTAAAAAATATTTATGTCAATACCAAGCTACATAAATTGCTATGTAGAAGTTAGGAGTTTCTCAAGTTTTGGAGTCATGAAATTTTAGAATAAAGCTAGAAGAGGAGAAAGAAGAGGTTAAAGAAGTGATTACATTCTTCAGAAGGTGAGTGAATTCCACTCACAAATCTATACTATAATGCAATGTTTGTTGCATGCCTATGTGATGATCACTGTAATTTGTAATCGCCTAGTTATTTTCTCCCTGATGATCATAAACACCTTGTATTATTGACTGCCAACAAAGCCCACTTCATTGTGCATTGATTTTGAATTACTATTGTATGATTTTGGTTAGTTAAATAGTTGTCTGGGTGTGTAATAGAATTGAGTAGATCAGAGGGAGAAGTTGGTCAAACCAACAGTGACCGGAGGAGGCAAACTAGAGCAACACGATCAAGGTTGGACACTAGCAGTTGACCCGACCACTCATGGGAAGGGGTCGACCGGTGGCGGTCGACCTTTAAGCTTGTAGCTCCAGGATTTTTTCTTTGCATTTTTTTGAATTATTTGTTCTAAAATAATAATAAATAAAATTTATTTTGGAAAGTAAAAATGAGCCATTTCCCAAATATAAAGTTGATTTGTGAAAAAAACTTTGTTTTCATAAAAAATAATCAAGAAAAGATATTCATTTATTGAAACAAATATAGTATTTGGATTTACTAATTATATAAAAGTATGATAAAATTTTATAAATATATGAAATGGTTTTTAATTATAATTTAATTATTATTAAAGTATATATCATGAATTTTGAATGTACTATAAAGTTTTGGAAAATATGTTTTTGGAATTTTGCAAAAGGAAATTATGGATATTATAAAATTTATTTAATGTAATATTTAATTATGGAAAACTATGATATGATTATTGTGAGTAATATTTGGTGCTGCAAACTAATTTTAGGGTTTAAATGTAAGAAATAAGTTTTTGAAAGTTTTTTGTGAATTATTAAATTCTTATAAGTATATTTAATTATTTAAATTTATAAATTCTTTTATTAATTATAAATTTTCTTTTATAAGTTAATTTATTTATATTTATTTCTAAATAAATATGTGATTTTTATCTGTACTAATTCTGTATGGCAAGAAATCTGAATAAACAGAGTTATAATATCATATAGTATGGAACTTTAGATAATATTTCTCTAGTTATTCTTTGATCTCGTTATATGGAATATTTTAGAGATTGATTGTAACTTATGAGCAGTGAATAAATGGTTGAGTATCGCATGGTGGTATGGGATGTTGATGTGATATTTATTCAATTATTCATTTTTAGTTGATGTCACTCAAGTGCCAAGATCATTGGTACTAGATAATACTTACGTGAGTTGATGGTCTAGGGTTGATCAAGCTCATAGATTTTGTGTTAGGTGGGATACCTAATTATGTAGATATTATGTGTTTGTCTACCAAGATGTACTCTTAACTACGGATGTGGAGTGAATCAAATGGCCAGAATCCACCTTGGTGGCCTAATTACAGAGTCACACCCAAAATCTGTGACACTATTATTGGATATTATACTTGATGCACATTAGAGGATTTTTATAGGGTGGTTAACCCTTGGCTCCTGTGTCACCTAGGCCAGTAGTCAGCTAACTTAGGGGAAAGTTTCGAGTCGTGACTGGAAATTCCACGTGTTGGTGAGCACATTGGTTGATATGTATCACGATTATCGTGGAGGTAATGGATGGTTGTAGGAGTGGATGCAGGTGGGTAACCCTGGGCTCTTAGAGCAAGATAGGTAGCTATCAATCACCCCTTAACGGAGTGATAAATGAACATACACTTTTATATACCTTAGCTAAGTATAAATTAACATTCCTGGTTTTAAGCCAAATAAAAATTGGTAATTTATATAATTAGATTTAATTGCGACTTAATTTGAATTTTTCCAAATAAAATAATATATTTGTTTATTTATTGATATATATATATATATGTATATTAATTGATTTCAAATTGAAATTTGGATTTGAAATTCAAATATAAATATATTGAAAATAAATTGGATTTAAAATTTTTATTTTAAAGTTAATAAGAATTTGTTTTCTAATATATATATATATATATATATATATATATATATATTTGGAAGTTATGATTTTGAGATTTATGTAATAATTTTCACAAGGCTATTATAATTTCAATTCTTATATATATAAGATAAATGTAATTACTTACTAATGTATAATTAGTCTTAAAATCATTTTCTTAAAGGTTATATAAATAGTTATAAAAGAAAATAAATGTTTTAATTAAAATAAGAGATTAATAAACATTTAAACAAAAACATATGTTAAGATATAAAATATAAATACTTAAGGGTTTAAAAACATTTAAAAATATAAGAACTATATAAATATAAATTTAATTAAGGATTTAAACACAAAATTCCTATATGTTAACAAGTGTAAAAGATTGAAACATACATTTAAACATTTGTAACCCTTTTTTTTATTGCAGAGCAAGCGGGGTTAAACTGGTCCCCTACCAGATTTATTAATAAGGAAAAAATAAAACGAACAAGAGAAGACAGCACGAGGATGAACTAAGTGAAACGAGAGGAAAAAAAAAGAAAACAAAGAAAACCAAAAAGCTAACTGATCCAAGGATCAATCAAATTATCATGAAAAGGATGTGTACTTTCCCTCATTCCCATCATTATGCTGTGCCTCAAAGCATGCCATAGCACTGAATTGCTCCGACTTATTCCTTTGAAACACCTATTGTTTCTTTCCTCCCAAATAATTTTCAGCATCTTTTTCAAACTGTAGAAAAAAGAAAATCTCTCCTCATCCCTCCACCTTAAAGCATGTTGAATGAATCCCCAGTGATCATCATCGAAATATGCAGCAGAGACCGAACCATTGCTATTTAAGATTTTTGTCCATAGTTGCGTCACATAAGCACATTCAAAAAATAAGTGATTGACACTCTCCTCTTGCATAAAGCATAATTCACACCTAGAGGGAACTGACATCCCAAAACCAATCATTCTATCCTTAGTTAGCAATGCCTTGTTTCTTACTTTCCATAGCATTAGATTATCAGAACTAAGTGAGACAGTAGACCAAGTCACTTTGCTCCATTTGCAGTCAGGCATTGCATCCATTTCCAACATGTCATTGTAAATTCTACTTACTGCATGGTTTTTACCATTCCAAAGAACAGCGCATTCGTCATGCATGTCAAAAATGTTCACTGCGTGTTGTTGCCAGAAAGCCCTAACCATCTGATTACTAGAATAGGGCATCACAAGAACTCCGTTGTGCACGTAGTCCACAGCCTTCGCATTCATTCCAACACCAGATTGATAAATTTGCTGGGGAGAGAATAGCTGCCCAATAATAACCCCCTTACTTATCCATGGGTCATGCCAAAAACTGCAAGTGCAATTGACACCAAGCTTTATTTGAACATAAGGAAGCAGGGATCTTCTCAGCTTCAATATGCTCCTCCAAATCCAACTTGAAGACTGGGAAACATCCATGATCCAGAATTTCCTAGCTCCAACATTGTGTTTGAGGACCCACCGAGCCCAAAGGGTATTCTTCTTCGTTAATAGAGCATCAAGGTGATAAATATAGGCTGCCTTATTCCACACTTCTATGTTGTACAGACCTAATCCCCCTTTATTCTTAGGTTTCTCAAAAGTTGAAAAAGAGCAGGGAACTGGTTTCCTGGAATGTATGGATCCAAACCAGAAAAATCTCATCATAGCCTTTCTTATCATTCTCAAAAGCTTGATAGGAAGAATGTATGCACGAGCCCAATATACCAACATGGAGAAACTAATCGACTTCACAAGAACCAACCTGCTAGCTTGGGATAGGAATTTGTTCGCCCAACAGTCCATGACATCGGTTATTTTTTGATAGAGAGGAAGGCAATCGGCATGAGACACTCTAGAAGTACATAAGGGCAACCCCAGGTAATTCATGTCATGATTCATTGCTTGCAATCCAGCAGATGAGGCAAGATAATTCTGATGCACGTCAGAAATTCCAGCGAAAAGAATACTGGATTTAGAAATATTAAGGCTTAGGCCTGTCATTAGGTAGAGTTTATGAATTGCAACAACAATGCATTGTATGGAAGGAAGATTTGGTTTTGTAAAAATCATGATATCATCAGCGAAAAGGAGGGAGGTGATTTGCAGGTCCTTGCACTTGGAATGATAGAGGATTTGTTTGCTTTGGTACAAAGGATTTAGCATACACGTACCTCCATAATTAATAGAAATACATAGGAAGAAAGCGGGTCCCCTTGCCTTATGCCCTGATCAGATGAAAAGAAGCCAATGTTAGCTCCATTGACGATCAGAGAGAAGGTGGGCGAGGATATGCATTCATAAATCCATGCGACAAAGACTTTAGGAAAGCCCATGAGTGCCATAACTCTAACAATTGATTTACACTGAATACTGTCATAAGCTTTTCGAAGATCAAGCTTCAGCATAGCACCAGGGGATGAATTGACACGACTATAGCCCTTCAGCATCTCATGGGCAAGCATGACATTATCAAGAATGCTTCTTTTAGGCAGAAATGCAACTTGGTTTTCAGATATAATTCTATCCAAAACACCGACCAGTCTGGATGCAATGATTTTGGATATACACTTGTAGACAACGTTACAAGAGGAGATGGGTCTATAGGAAGTAACAGAATTGGCAGGCAAGCTCTTAGGAATAAGAACCAAGTTCGTAGCATTAACTGATTTGAGGAGCTTACATTTATCAAAGAAATTGTTCACTGCTTTGCAGAATTCGCCTCCAACTATATTCCAACAAGAAGTGAAGAATACCACATTGAAACCATCAGGCCCCCCACACGAGCTCCTCTTCATTGCAAATAGAGTGTTCTTGATTTCCTCATCAGTCACCCTTTCCACTAATTTTAAGGCTTCCTCATTATTCAGACGTGGTAAATTTATATTTGAGAGATGCTCAAGTTCAGGTTCAAAGTTACTGTGATTGCCAAACAAAAAGGTGTAGTACTTCAGAAATGCAGTATCAACCTTTTCAGGAGAAGTGTGCAGGATACCTTCTTCATCGTAAATGGATGCGATGTTATATTTTGATTGCTTTATCTTAAGAGATGCATGATAGAAAGAGGTGTTCCTGTCCCCAACAGCAGCCCACTTGGTTCGCAGTTGTTGCCTCCTCATATCGCTTTCAGTCTCCAGAGCCTTATTGAGTTCATTGTGAAGCGCATATTCTTCTTCAGCATGATCAGAACTACCAGGATTAGCCATCATTCTTTTCTGTACTTCCTTCAACTAGTCCCCAAGAATAGTTGAATTAAGCGTGCCATTGCCGTACTTGCTCTTTGCCCAAGCCCTTAATGCATCCTTCGCAGCCCTAAGCTTTCTGCAAAAAATATACATGGGATTGCCATAAAAATTATTCATCCAAGCTGACTGAATAATAGATTTAAATTCTGGGTCATTAACCCAAGAATTGAAAATTTTAAATCCTCTTTTCTTTTCCGGGGGCAGCAACCCAGTGGATATGATGAGGGGAGAATGGTCAGAGAGAACAGGGTGGGGAAGGAAAGCGGTAATATTGGGCCAGAAGTAAAGGGCTTTGTAGTTGATAAAAGAGTGATCAATGTTGCAAAAAGTTCTGGTACCTCTTCGTGACCGATTGTTCCACAAGAAAAGAACACTAGTCCTAGGAATTTGAATCAAAGATGAATCAGAAATGGCAGAATTAATAGGCTGAATTTGCCTAAGGGTAAGAGGAAGGCCACCATTCTTGTCAGACAAGCAAAAGCAGCTGTTGAAATCACCCAAGATAACCCAGGGATACGACTCCTGTCTGAAGGCAGGTAATAGATTGAAGAGAGACTGTCTTGAGGGGGCAGAGTTTGATGCATAAACAAAAGAAATGTAAAAAGACGAGGGGGGGCTAGAGTACTTAGCATGAAAATGCATTATTTGAGGCGTTGCATGAAGCGGATCAAGGGAAAGCTCAGCAAGATTGTGCAGTACCATGATGCGGCCATAACTGGCCTCAGGCAAATTGTGATTGAGGAGCCACGTAGGGTTAATATACC
Source organism: Allium cepa (assembly GCA_030765085.1). Taxonomy (NCBI): domain Eukaryota; kingdom Viridiplantae; phylum Streptophyta; class Magnoliopsida; order Asparagales; family Amaryllidaceae; genus Allium; species Allium cepa. The sequence continues at coordinate 439,961,960 of CM060938.1, read as the reverse complement.
TAGCAGCATTTATAGTTAGAGGAAGATTTAACTTAGTTTCAAGGATAGCAATGATTGATAGGTGATAGGAGGCAATTAAAAGTTTGACTTGATCGAGTTTGAGGTGGTTATGGTCTCCCCTTATATTCCAAGCTCTAAAATTTTGTGACATGGATTAAACTTTTGAGTGAAGAGCTGCTTCTGACATGCTCCTCGTGATTGGAGACTCAGCTCTGGGTTTACCAAATTTGTGATTCTTTGGCTTAGTTTTCCTTTTGGACTTGTCAGTCCTGGAAGAGTTGATGTCAGTGGATGATTGCTTCGGTGAGGTAGGTGGTGTTATCCATCCTGGAATCGTACGTGAACAGGCATAAGGTTGAAGTGTTGGACAAGATACTGAAGTAGGAGGGATTGAAGGAAGAGATGAGAGAGCAGTATAATGGTCACTTAAGATAAGGACAGTTATCTGCTGTTGTAGCTGTGCACAGAAATGGTAACATGTATGATCCAGAGGGGAAGAGGGTAGAGATTGTATTGAGCCATGTGCAGATTGATTGGAATGAGCATTTGAATCCGGATCCAGAGGGGATACGGGACGAGTTTGAATTGAGACATGAGCAGTTTGTATGGGGTGTGCATTGATTGGTTGTTGAGCATTCAATAACATAGTGCATGTCCTGTTAGGTTGCTGTGCACGCATGTGTAGATTAATTTCAGCAAGGTTACCAGTCATCTGCTGTTTTTCAGAATAAAGCATTAATTCTTTTGCAATAACTTCTGATTGACTTTGCATTACCATACATTCCTCATTTTCACATTGTACATTCTCATTTTTATCATGCTTATCATTCATGCATCCAATGTTTGATTTGGCATCCAGAACACACAATTCGTCAACCACCACATGATCCACCATAACATCATCCACCACAACATCATCCACCACAACAACATCCACCACATCATCATCCACCACGTCATCATCCACCATAACATCATCACCATCAATATTTATATGCTCATTCTCCTCGCCTAAGCCATCATTGATGTTTTGTAGAACATCATATTTATTAAATGAAAGAATAGAGTGCTGCTGCTTCCCAATCAAAACAACAATGTCACTACTTTCATTTAAACTACTGTCCTCATTATTCTCATTTACTTCCTACTGCTGTTCAGAAGTGGACTGCCCCTCTGGCCCAACATCGGCGTCTTTCCCAGCATGCTCTGCCATCATGTATGATTTTTTATCCACCATTTTTGTTTTTCTATCTGAAACCTTCCTCCAGGTCTGCTTGTTCTTCATTACTTCCTTACGTATTCCCATGTTATTTCTGTTCCCTTCATGCTTTTCCCCCACTGTAGCAGTGTCAACAATATTCCTCCCACTATCGTCACATTGCATAAGGCAGTTACTAGTTATATGACCAAATTCCTTGCAAACAGTGCAAATATCAGGTTTCCATAGATAGCTTACCCGCACCATTTGTGTAGATCCATCAATCAGCTGTATAGGGAACTCATCCACCAAATCAACATCCGGCGTCACATCCACCAAACATTTAGCATACCCAATCCCCTCCATTCTTTCAGTTGAAGAATCCATACACAATAGCCTTCCAATTCTCGTGGCCAGCCAATTAATGCCTACTAATGACCAGGCAAAAATTAGGATATTTGTTAGTTTTAACCAAACAGGGACAGATTTGATCATGCTGCGGCTGTTACCAATAGATGGATCCCAAGCCTTCACAATGAAGATCTTGTTCCTGATAAAAATTGGGTCAGATTCAAGTATTCTCCTTTTGTCTTCAAAGCAAGACAGATGGAAAAGGAACAAGATTCCATCGAATTTCACTGCTATGTCTCCTTTTAGTTTCCATGATTTCTTTAAATGATTAATTACAGTTAAGTAGGACAGAGGTTTATCGAGAAAGAAGCCAACCAACCAGTCACCCCAAACTTCATTGCCTGCTTGTAAGACAGCACTCGGAGGGACGAGAGCAGCACCATTATAATGAAGTGGAATATCCATGGGGTAATAATGACCTACATTGCGTGGCTTTGTTTTGAAAAGAGAGGACCACGATGACGGTTCCGAAGGAAGAAATGGCTCTAGAGGAGGAGGAACAGGAGGAGGTAAGGTAGGAGGAGAGTTAGGCAGGGGAGCAGTACGAGGAGGAGGTGGGAGGGCAGAAGATGAGGAGGGATGAACAGTTTGAAAAGATGGAGGATGGGAAAAGGGATGGGCTGGAGCTGCCATTGAAAAAGAAAAAAGGACGTGAAAGATGAAAGGGATGAAAACTTTGGGGCCAAGGAGACTATGTCGCCCTGGCCTTCGGTTAAGCCGGTTTTAAAGTGGCCGTGCACTATGTCTCATTATTATGGCCGCTGGGAATCGATCTGGTGCCACTACAACACAATGTAGCAACATCCACTATGTCGAAACCACTGGACCACTAGAACTTGACAAAACTTTGGGGCCAAGGAGACTATGTCGCCCTGGCCTTCGGTTAAGCCGGTTTTAAAGTGGCCGTGCACTATGTCGCATTATTGTGGCCGCTGGGAATCGATCCGGTGCCACTACAACACAATGTAGCAACATCCACTATGTCAAAACCACTACAACACATTTGTAACTATTTTATCATGCATACAAGTGTTGGCTTAGTAATAGCAAGTGTCTTAATTTTAAATTTTCTTTTCAATTTTAAATTTATTAATAAAATGAGGAAAAAAGATACACACACACACACACACACACACACACACCCCCCATTCCATATCCTTCCTTCTCATTTTTCTTTGATCCATTAAAATACAAACCAGAGAAAAAATACAGTTGCAAACAAAACTTTATCAAATTCAAATTGAAATCTGATCAAATCAAAAACCTGAGAAAGGAATTAAACCAGAAACTTGGAAACCAAAACAATAGCAAAGAAAGAAAAAAAAAATCAAATTTAGCATTATCAAGCAAATTTAAACCGGAGTTCAAATGTAACTCAGATTCAGAGCCTGAAACAAATAACTCAAAGACAAGCAAGCTAAATTCAAAACCTGGAAGCAAGCTAACAACTCAACTTGACCAAGTTCAGATCAATTCAAATATTCCAGACACACAAATAGCCTGTCTCTATTCTTTATTTTGATGGTGATCGAACTTTACTTTTAAACCCAATTCTCTATATTTATCTATGTCTGTGATAATGGATGAGATTTATAACTTGGAATTGAGTTTATATGAATGATAATTTGTTGCATGTAGGTATATATAAAGATATATGTGAGTATGAAGGTTTGTGTCTATGTATATATTCATCTCTGTTATATTACACAGGCTTAAATTTCACTAATTTTTTTTTCATATCTTCTTATCTAATCTATTTTAAGCTGTGATTTCTAAAAGAAAAAGGATCGTATAGATGCTAGTTTATTTTTAAAATTGGTTTTATATGTTTATATTATGAAAATGATTCAAAAACCATGAATTACAGTAAAAATAAACAAAGTCAGGAAAATATGATCATCAGATTTTCACGATTTGATTATATAATTAGAATCGAAATCAGAAATAATAAATTTTAATGATAAGATCAACATTTTTAAGTTTGAAAATTGTGGGGATTCTCGAGTTGAACAGAAAATTCATTTTCGTCAATATCCGATGAACGGCAAAGTTTCGTTGGTCGTGCCTTACGCGAAGGTAGATTGGAGGTGATAGATCGTCGAAAAAATAGAGGGAAGGTTTTCAGGTGGTCGTGGTGATTGATCGACAACAAAGTAGGGTTTTACACTTAGTTTTGGTTGAAGTGGTTACTGCGACGATTTCGGCATCGTCATTGCATCGAGTTGCACTGGACCAAGGTAAAAAGGTTCGTAGGTCATCAGAGCAGCTGAGGTCGGGGTCGCGTGACGTCCGGTGGTCAAAGTGGATGTATCAAGGAAGTTTTGGGTGATTGATTGTGTTCTAGGTGGATGTGAGGTTTCTCAAATTTGATTTCGAGTTCGATTATGGGAATTGAGTGGCCGGATTGTTAAGGTAGATGATCGTCGATATGCCGACGATGGTGGAGCTACCACGATCGCTGGTGCAGGTGCATATGGTGTCGGTGTGTATCAGAAATTGGTTTGATATTGTTGGATTGGAGAAGAATATGTAGGCTCGGGTTTTGACCCGGGAAGATGATTGCAGGGCTCGAAGTTGTTCTTGGGGTATTTGAGTTTGGATATCAGGATTTTAAAATTTAAAATTTAATTTTGTTCAAGATTTTAAAAACTGAAGATTAAATCTTGTCAACAAGTTTAGAAGAAAGAAGGAATGCATGTTTTAAGTGAAAGAAAATTTAGTAAACAAGTTTCCCAAATTTAAGTAAAACAAATTTTCAAAGTGAATAAGTTTTTGTTTTAAAAAAAGCAAAAGATAAAAGAAAGGGAGTAAGTTTTCAAAAGTGAATTTGTTAAACAAGTTTTCAAAAGAAATTATAAACCAGGGTTTCCAAAGAAAAATTGTTAAACAAGTTTTAAACAAATTTCAAAGATTTAACTTTTAAGTTAAATGTTTTTAAAATTGTTGTGGATAGTTCAATATTGGGTTAATCATCTTATTAAAACTCTAATTGTTATCAAAAATAAAGTGATGTAGTTAGGAAAGTTGTTTAAGAATAATTACTCAATATAATTAATTAAGGGATAAATTACTTAGTTACTTAAAGAATTAATTTGTTAATGAAATAAATTAAGGATTAATTACTTAATGCAAGGGTCAATTACTTAATGTGATTACTTAAAGGTTGATTACTTTAATTAAAGATTGATTACTTTATAAAAGTAATTAAAGATAATTAATTACTTAAAAGATAATTACTTAATCAAAAGTAATTAATTAATGATCAAAGTTGATTAATCAAGTGATTAAAATTAATTTATGATTTATTAATATAAGTGATCTGGGATAATCACTTATTGTAATTAATTAAAGATAATTAATCATATGGTAATTAACTAAGGGTTAATTAATTGATGTAATTAAGAAAAATTAATTAAAAATTAATTAAATAATTAAAGGTTGATTATTTAATGATTAAAGGTTAATTTGTTTATTAATTAATGTTGATTAATTAATAATCAAAGGTTAATTAATTTATCATTAAAGGTTAATTGATAAATGATTAAGGTTTGTAATTAATTAAATTAAATTAACCAGGATTAGTAATTTATTCATAAGTAATTAATCTGATTTAAATTAATCAGATGATTAATTGATCTTACATACGGATGTTTGGATGGTTGGAATGCTTTGAATTGTTTGATATCTCTGTTGTGTGATGTTCTATTGGGCTGTGATCTTTAAATTATTTATCTATGTTGAATTTACATATTTATAAGTGAATCTGTGAATGAAGACAAGCGTTATAGGATTATACCGCTTATCGATATTGCTGTGTTTGTATTGTGATGATTGATAATATTGTATTGTTGTGTGGAAAACCCCTGGACTACACCACACACACAAATATGGATTTCACGAGGAAATTGGTTAAGTCACAGATATTTTGAATTTAAATATTATTTTGTTTAAATATTGAATTTTGAATCCAATTGGTTTGGAAGAAAATTTAGTTGAATATGAAAGGCTTTTAAGAAGGAGGTTTTGAAATTAAAATTGAGATTGAATATAATATATCTTATTTAAGTTTTGAAATTGTTTTGGAAATTATAGTTTGAAAGGGTTTTACAAGTTTTACAATATATATATATATGTATATATATATGTATATATATATATATGGATTTTAAACCATTTTAAAAGTATTATTTTGGGAATTTAAATTTAACCCAAGTTTGTACTTCAAAGGCTATAACTTGTGCATATTTGATCGGATTTTTCCGAAACGAAGAGCATTTGTTTTCAAATGATAATGGCTTTCATATAACGAAAGAATTTCCAATTTTTGTTGAAAGGATTTCAAGATGTGTGATTTGAATTGTCAATAGTTTTAAAAGCTATGAATGGATCTTTGTGAAAGATCGGTGAACTTTGTTTTCAATGTGAAGTCAATCTTTTTGTTTAAAAGATTAGAAGTAGAAATTTGTTTAAACCATTCAAAAAAAAAGGTTTTGGGCTTTAAGTTGTGACTTAACTAAGATCCCAATATCCATATGGTTTTAAAATTAAGCACTCATTATTCGATTTAGCCGGGAGAGGACTTTATGTCATATAACCCATTCCGAATAGTGATACGACACAAATGGATAGCATTTGAAGACCATGGTGAAGAGCGGGTATTTTCGAGAACAAAAGAATTACCCATCAAATGTCTCTACACTTAGTCGCCCCGGTATAGAGATCTCCATATGTGATGGGGAGTCTGATCGATTGGGAATACCTGGATTGCAAGAGCTTCTTTGAAGTGCTTTCGATTCCATTCAAACCGGGAATGGACTTGTATGGATGTGTGTCTAACATTACACTTTGAGATGTAAAGCTGGTTTCTATCAAATACATTTCTATTTGGTGGCGGAGAATTTATTCTCTTAGCTTAACACCCTTCTCTGAGACGTACGATCTCAGAGGTTATGTTGTTGTTGGTTACTGGTGATATATTCCCAATTTGGTAATGTGGCATACGAAGTGCTGCCGATCATTTGTTGATGGAAACATGAATTTTGTGAAAAGCGTAGCTTTGTGGACGAGACCTCATCAGGACCTCACAACCCTAAAATGGTCGAAACAGGAAGAAAGTAGCATGGTTTTGAGGGTCGCGCCCTTTAGGGTATGTCCATTTCCTTCTGGATAAAAGTGATATCATGGTATGGAGCCCAAAAACTTAACTTATATGGTGTTGTAATTATATTGCTTTATGATTGTTGGTTTTGAGGGCCCTCGGATAAAGGTCGGTGACGACCAGGGATTGGCATTACTCGTGATAGTTAGTTACCTAATTACAGAGGTAACCCGGCCTTGTGTTGGCAGAGAGCTGGTTAAGTTCTCGAGGCATCCCTCTAGAGGTGTACCCATGTTGCATAGGAAGTTCCTTAGACTGAACATTTGTTGGAAATCCAATCACCAATACGCACTCTGTATGGTTTTAGTTGTAGAACCTGCCATCTAATATGGTAGTTATAATAGGCATACTATAGTGGTACGTATGTTGGTTAAGATTAATATTATACTTGCAAATGTTTTCCACTATGCACTAATAATAATATCAAAAAGGATTTTGCGTATCAAGCATGTTTGACTATCATAAGAAATCTCCTCCAATTGTGCGCTTGCATTGTGTATGTGCGGGGAGGCCTTATGGTAGTTTCATTTTCCAAAAAGCATAGCGAATTTCTTTTAATTTCTTTTCTTTGTTTTTATTCAAGATAAAACTTTTTTGTTTGCTCACACCAGTCTCATGACTGACCTGTAGTTTATTGTTCCCTTTCTAAACTCTAAGTGCCAACAATTTTCCGCACGGGCAACCTAGAGTCAGATTTTCAGAAAATCAGCTAGTAGGTGTAGCAATTGGAAATCTTCTTCAGTCTTTGGTCTTTGAAGTCTTTAGATTTGGCATTTGCATTCATGACTGACCGTGCTACAATACAACGTGATGATGGTGGTTCGAGCTTGTGGTTTGGAACTTTGGCAATTGGAGATGCAGTTATTGTGTTCTTTTGGAAGACCATTTGGTGATATTGTTCCGCTACTGGTGTTATTTCTTCCGCTGTTTTTGTCGTTTGGTTCCGCTGTTGTATATTTATAAATATCCGATGTTGTATCAGATATTGTATCTATTGTGTATCAATGATATATATATATATATATATATATATATATTCGTATTTCTTCCACTGTGTTGTTGTACTTAATGTGTTATAAGCTCCGGCGAACCAGATTCGACATTTGAATCTACGACATTCGAATACTGGTGATGTATTTGGTGTCGATTTTCGAAGGATGGGTCAGGGTCATCAAAAATTGGTATCAGAGCTGAAGGTTGAGTAAAAACTTTAGCTCAGGAGTATAACACATTAGGTGACTCATTAGAAATAGGGATATAACTGCCCTAGAATGAGTATATCCCTAAGATATCCGTCCGAATGCCACAGTAAATTCTCTTACTATCCACTGATAGTGAGTATGAGTGCAAGAAGTGGACAAGGTAGGGGACAAGGAAGTACCACTATAAATGGTCAATACCCTATAACAACAAGGAACAACTTTTTCCATCGATCTTCTTTGTTCGTCATCCAATTTCAGTTCTTTGATGGTTTCCAGGCAGCTCCAAGAAGAAGCTTTGGTGTGGTGGCGGCCCCACGAATCGTTGTAGATAAGTTCCTATTTCGTATTCTCTTCATCAGCTTCCTATTAGCTTTTCGTTTTTAAATTTAATAAATTTGAAATGTAAATTGAAATGAATTTGTTAACAAATTATGAAACAGAATTAAATTGTATCCATTTGTCTATTCTTTAGGGTCCAGATATATTCTACGAATAGTTAGTTATCTTTTCGGACTAACCAATGCCCTGCATATTTCGTAGACCGGGTGACGCGAGTATTTCGTGAAATGTTGAATGAGTTCGTTCTCGTATTTATTGATGATATTATGATTTGGTAAGCCAAATGTAGAATAGATCAAATTGATTTGATAAATCATTTCTTTATCTTTTATCTGTTCTTTATTGTCTCCCTGTCTAGCAAATTTCGGGGATGAAATTTTCTTAAGGGGGGAATCTGTAACATTCCCAGTTTTAAGCCAAATATAAATTGGTAATTTATATAATTTTTTATATTTAATTGTGAATTAATTTGAATTTTTCCAAATAAAATAAGATATTTGTTTGCTTATTGATATATATGTATATTAATTGATTTTAAATTGAAATTTGGATTTGAAATTCAAATATAAATATATTGAAAATAAATTGGATTTAAATTTTTTATTTTAAAGTTAATAAGAATTTGTTTTCTAATATATATATATATATATATATATATATATATTAATATTTGGAAGTATGATTTGAGATTTATGTAATAATTTTCACAAGGCTATTATAATTTGAATTCTTATATATATAAAATAAATGTAATTACTTATTAATGTATAATTAGTCTTGAAATCATTTTCTTAAAGGTATATAAATAGTTATAAAAGAAAATAAATATTTTAATTAAAGTAAGAGATTAATAAACATTTAAACATAAACATATGTTAAGATATAAAATATAAATGCTTAAGGCTTAAAAACATTTAAAAATATAAGAACAATATAAATATAAACCTAATTAAGGATTTAAACACAAAATGCCTATATGTTAACAAGTGTAAAATATTGAAACATACATTTAAACATTTGAAACTATTTTATCATGCATACAACAAGTGTTGGCTTAGTAATAAGAAGTGTCTTAATTTTAAATTTTCTTTTCAATTTTAAATTTATGAATAAAACGAAGAAAAAAGATATATAAACCATTCCATATCCTTCCTTCTCATTTTTGTTTGATCCATTAAAATAAGAACCAAAGAAGAAATATAATTGCAAACAAAACTTTCTCAAATTCAAATTAAAATCTGATCAAATCAAAAACCAGAGAAAGGAATTAAACCAGAAACTTGGAAACCAAAACAATAGCAAAGAAAGGAAAAATCAAATTCAGCATTATCAAGCAAATTTAAACTAGAGTTCAGATGTAACTCAGATTAAAATAGCAGTTTCAAAGCCTGAAACAAATCAACTCAAAGACAAGCAAGCAAAATTCAAAACCTAGAAGTAAGCTACAACTCAACTTGACCAACTTCAGATCAATTCAAATGTTCCAGATAAACAAATAGCCTGTCTCTATTCTTCATGTTGATGGTGAGCAAACTTTACTTTTAAACCCAATTCGCTATATTTATCTATGTCTGTGATGATGGATGAGATTTATAACTTGGATTTGAGTTTATATGAATGATAATGTGTTGCATGTAGGTATATATAAAGATATATGTGTGTATGAAGGTCTGTTTATATGTATATATTCATCTCTGTTATATTACACAGGCTTAAATTTCTCCAATTTTTTTTCATATCTTCTTATCTAATCTATTTCAAGTTGTGATTTCTAAAAGAAAAAGGATCGTATAGATGCTAATTTATTTTTTAAAATTGGTTTCATATGTTTATATTAAGAAAATAATTCAAAAACCATTAATTACAGTAAAAATAAACAAAGTTAGGAAAATTCGATCATCAGATTTTCACGATTTGATTATATGATTAGAATTGAAATCGAAAATGATAAATTTTAATGATAAGATCAAGATTTTTAAATTTGAAAATTGTGTGGATTCTCAAGTTGAACAGAAAATGCATTTTCGTCAATATCCGATGAACGGTGAAGTTTCGTGGGTCGTGCCTTACATCGAAGGTAGATTGGAGGTTGTAGATCGTCAGAAAAATGGAGGGAAGGTTCTCAGGTGGTCATGGCGATCGATCGACGACAAAGTAGGGTTTTTCACTTAGTTTTGGTTAAAGTGGTTCCTATGATAATTTCGGCATCGTCTGTGACGACCCGTCTTTCAATACCCAGAAAGACGTATCATCAATAAGAAAAGAAAAGAGATAGAAATAGAAAGATAGAAAGAAAAGAAAAACAATCATCAGAATATCACAGCGGAAACGAACAAAATATAATATTACACATATCCATTACATGGTTTTACACATCAGAGTACACAAAATAATACGACTTCATTACATTGGACATTCATAAGAGTTTTCCATACCATACAACTCAAAACACAACATCAAAATGTCACTACAGCGGAAAGAGATAGATAGTATGTCTGGACTCCAGCTCCAGCTTCCAAAACATTTGCTAATCCCAACCTAATCACTTGGCTAATCATAAAAATTCGAGCACCCAAGAGTTTATGAAAAACAAAATAAACGCCGAGTCAGACAAAGGTCTGGTGTGAGTAAATCAGTTAAAGTTGTTTAACTTTAAAATCATTTGAAACTAAAGGTATCACGTAAGACTTCCCACAAATAAACACGGGTAAGTTTTTACCTTACGCTAACCAAAACATTTGATAGGAAATCCAGTGATATTATAATAGGGTCTGGGGTTTCAAAATAAAATACAGAAATAGCTGTAATGCTTACTGTTTGCACCAAAATTGGGCAAACACCCTTCGGAAGTTTTTGAAGAGATAGTAAATGAAGAACTTGAATTAAAAATAAGGACTATCTAACAAAACTCCAAATCACAGAAAAGTAAATTGCACAGAAGACAAGGATTTAGAGTGGTTCGGCTATGCGCCTACGTCCACTATGAAGCTTTATCACTTTATTCCTTAATACTTGAAGATTACAAGTGTTTTTAAGCAAATTACAGCAGAAAATGGACTTAAATTCGAAATTATCAGCAAAGGAGGTGGTATGGAGTGATTCCGGCAGCGTTTAGGCTTATTTTTCTTCTCCAAATTCTCCCCTCCCTTTTCTGAATGACCAGGGGCTCTATTTATAGGTGTGGAAGGCCAAATTCCCGCCTAAAGCTCAGGGAGGTTGCCTGGCACGTGAGGGGGGCCCATAAGCCCGCGTTCTCGAAGCCCGTGCCCAGTTTGGGATCGATTCGAAATGAATTTCGAATCGATCAAAGAAGCATCCAATCGAGGCGAAATTTGGTGTGGACATTCTTCAACATGCATGTGAACTACTGTAAAAATTTCATGGGATTTGGATAAGTGGATTGGAAGTTATGATCGGTTCGAAATTGGTGTCTTCGGCCTTCTGTTGGTTCGAATCGATGAAGTGGTCTCGTTCGAATCGACCTGTTTGATTCGAGTACTTCGAACCGATCCCAGGGCGCCTCTCTTCGAGTCGATCCTGTCTTTTGCGTGTGGTTGGATTCGAAGTGAGTCTTCGAATCGATGGGGATGGTGTTTGTTCGAATCGATCCAAATGTGTTACCTTGGATCGATTCGAAGTTGTCTTAGCATGTTGGATTCGAAGACAGCGCGATGCCGCATGGTGGGCTTGTAGTCTTGTGAAGATGGATTCGAACTAGCGCATAGTTGATGGAGTCGAGATATAGCTGCTTTGGTGGATTCGAAGTAAGGTCTAGGTCATGGATTCGAAGTAGAGAACGTCTGATGGATTCGAAATACATGGAGTCGAAGCGGTAGCGTGTCTTATGGATTCGAAGTTAGGAGCACTCTGATGGATTCGAACTTACGTTCTTTTGTTGGGTTCGAACTAGTTGGTTTCGAACATTATGGGTTCGAAACAAATGGTTTCGAACTAGTTGGGTTCGACAGTGATGGTTTCGAACCGAGCGACGTCCATCTTCCTTAACTTGAATCCGTCATAACTTGAGCATATGACCTCGGATTGACTCGAAACTTGAATTGGTGGCTTCTATGGCCTTTCTTGTTATGCCCTATCATTTGTGGCCCGATCCGGACTCGGACAGAATTCATCGATATCCATAGCGGAGTGAAGTGCGATCAATCTCTGAAGCGAACTGTCTTTTGTCTTTGATCAATCTTTTGGTATCACGGCTTTTGCCCGAAAAGCGGGATAACATTTTGCCCCCCAAAGTACGTCTTGTGGGCACATGACGTGCTTTGAATAGTCGCCATGTTATTCTGAAGATTATTGTTTTCTGTTCGTTGAAACTCATTAGAGAATTGTCGTAACCTTGCCTTGATATGGTTGATTGTGTGTGATTGCGCTTGATCATTGGCTGTCGTTGTTGCAACCGGGTGAATATTTGGTCCCTGTAAATGTTCAAAATCGAATGTTAGTTCGATACGTGTACACGTTTATTAGCTTTCGTCCTTGTTAACGTCGTGCGTTCACGAGTTATGTTGGTTTTTGCTTGCTGCCGAATTCTGTCCCGATTTTCTCCTGGAATGATTTTAGACTCAAGTCAAAGAGTGTTTATCAGTGGTTGTTGATGGATTCGAAACTTTTGATGGGTTCGAAACTTTTGATGGATTCGAAACTTCCATGGATTCGAAACTTCTATGGAGTCGCAACTTCTGATGGATTCGAAATTTCTTATGGAGTCGAGACTTCTGATGGATTCGAAACTGGTCGTTCGAATCGATGGGAGTCGAAGTGACACCAATCCCTTTTTGGAATCCATATAAATACACGAGGCTGACTCCGTTTTCACTTTTTACTTTTTACCATTGCTTTAGCTGTTTCTTCGAATCGACTTTCCAGAGCCAAATCAAACGAGGGGTTTTTACGAATCGATCAAATTCCTTCAGGCTTCCACTTGTAACCAAATCAAATCAGGTAACCAAGGGGTCGATTCGAATTGAGAACGATAGAATTGGAACTTTTTCGGCATTGTTTCATCCCTTCTTCTGGAAATTTTGGAGAGTGGTGAGATTTGAACGACGTAGGTCGACTCCAAGGAACTGAGGAATGCAAACATTTGAGTCGTGTCGATCAGAGTACTGTCTTTCACTGTCTTCGCATCGATCCAGGGGTAAGCGATTCGAGTTGGCTTTGAGCGTGCAACTTCGAATCGATGACTGCAGGAGAACAAGAAAAAAGGACTTGCGGTGATCGATTCCAAACGGCGACATTCTGATCGATTCGAAGGTGCTCACTACTGGTGGGTTCGAAACAATGATACGTGCATCGATTCGAAGGGGCTCGACTCCGATTGGTTCGAAATCAGGTGAAACTCCATGGATTCGAACCGCTCTGGGTGGATTCGAAGGAGCTCATCTTCGATCGGTTCGAAGTCAGGTGGGGTTTCATGGGTTCGAACTGCTCCTCCGTTTCCAGGTTGCGTCGAGTCGAACTACGTGGCATTGGAGCGCACCGACTCGGAGTTCATCGATCTGACTTGTGTCGAATCGAGTCGATCGATTTTAGCGTTCTTGTTTCTGGAATTTCCACTCCTTCGATTTGTTTCATCCTCTGAACTATGACCAACTTTAAATCGGATTTTAACGAACTTAATAATTTCTTTCGCATACTTGATTCCGACGAGCTTTGGCCTTGCATGACTAAAGTTGACTTGACCTGCCTTCTTTTGAGAGCTCGTCGATGGCACCATAACTCAAACACATATAACGAATTCATACTTGAGTTGGCCAGTAGTATTGGAGTGACGTGAAAGTGACGGTCAGCGATGACGGTCGCTTTCGTTTTTTGACTCCGAGGGTTTGTCGTTCGGACTCCGCGTTCCAATCCCGTAAAATTTGTTTCAGTTATGCATTTCCACTGCACGTCACATTCATATACTTCACACCGGGGAATATACGGGTTTTCTCTGTATTTGACGCTGCCTTCTCGTGAGTTAGTTAATTATGGCGTCTTCGGGTTCTGAACAACAAGAGTTACAGAGCTTGCTCCATCCAGCGCTAGAAATTCCAGAGATTCTTCCTGAAGTGATAGATCCTGCTCCGGACGAGTTGCCGGAGGCCCTACTTATCGAGGATCCCATAGACTCCGTCCGATCCAATATTTCTGGAGCATTGTTAGGCCGGATATGTTTGAAACATAACTTGTCCCTGGATGACGTTTTGCTTCCTGGAGTTGAGGATAGACCTCACAATCCACCCGAGGGTTACACTGCTTTCTATCGTCATGCCTGTGCGGCCGGAACCCTTCCTCCGTTTAATCAATATATCAGGGAGATGCTGTCGTTTATTGGAATAGCTCCCGGGCAACTTCACCCCAACGGGCACGCGTTGCTGAATAGTGTTTTCATATTATTCATGGACTGCCTTTTCCGTCCGCCTAAGCCAGCTGAGATTAGACACATATTCAATTTCAAGAGTAGAGGTGATAGTCCGTCTTTCACCTTTCTGGAAGCAGTTAGAAACTGCCAGGTTGTGACGGGAGCCTGGACCAGACTTAGTTACTTTAAGAATGAATGGTTTTTTGTCCGATGCCCTCCAGGATTCGCTAGGCGATGGCTGTCCAGACGTGAGTGCCGTAAAATACGTAAGCCTTCTTTAATAGTTATTGTCGACATTCGAACTGACATCAGGTGTTTTCATTACAGCTATCATATCGAGGCCGGACGGCGGTCAATACAGAAGCGTCATCCGAAGTTTACAAGAGACTCCGGGTGACTTGCGGCACATTGACTTGGTCTTAACTGATGATAACTTAAGGATGCTGGGCTTAATTGAGACGAACCAAAGTACTGTCGTTAAGGGGTTGGCGAAATCGGCTCCGAGGGCAAAGAAGAAAACCGGTGCAGCGATAAGAGAGATGAGCGATGATGAGAGGACGCCTAATGACACTGGACTAGCGGCTGGCTTTCCCAAAACAGGAAAAAAGCAGAAAGGCAAGGCTGTTGTTCCTAAATTTAAGAGACGGAAGTCTGTAATCGTGTCTCGCTCGATCCCTGGGATTATTTCTTCTGACTCCGCTATTTGTCAACCAGGAAACATTTTCGCAGGTCTGGATGACGTTCCCATCCCGGAATGCGTTTCTCTTTATCACGAGTCCGGGTTGGTTGAGCTTCGGGAAGCGTTAAACATAAGCGAGCTTTTACCCGTTAGTGCAGCCGATACTTCTGGTTGGTCGGAGGCTTTGCACATTTGCATACACCTTCATGACACTACATGACTGCTTTACTTGCCATATCTAATTTGCCTGGCCCTTAACCGAACTGCATCTCTTTTTCAGGTAATATGGCTGGCCGTCAGACTACACTGGACAAACTCCGGAGAGTTCATCACCCCCCAACCTATCATGAATCTCGGCGTGGGGGCCCTGATCGCGATCGCGACCGGAGGCAATATGGCCAGGATTACCACGCAAAGGATCATCATCGAGGTTACTCTAGCCAGGAACGATCAGACAGAGATCGTAGACATCGCTCCCCATCTCGATCTCCTCCGCAATCCCGAAGTCATGTCCAAACATCCGAGCCTCTGCGACATCAGCCATCTTCGCAGGCTTCGAGGCTTGAGCCACATCGTTCTCGAATCGGGGTTGCGACTTCCACGTCTGCGGAAGAGACCCTTATTGAGTCTTCTGGAGAAGGGGCCATCAGGCTTGCTCAACTGAGGAAAGATTTTCCAGAAATCTGCTTTGATGCTTGTATTTTTCCCCCCAATCTTAAAAGAATTCCCGATGATGCCGCGATTACGGCGCTCAGCTACACCCAGGACTTTTTCGCTCAGTACAAAGAATGGTACAAAGCGGCCGTTAAGGCTTCCAAAGCTGCCTTCGACCGGGCCCAAGTCATCGAGAAGCTAGAGGCCGACTTGGCTCAAAAGAGTCGTATTGTCGACATACTCCAATCTGAGGCGGAATCTTCCCGCAAGGCCGAAGTCGAGTCGTTACAGAAGGTTGATGAAACATTGGTCGAGATGGCGAAAATGCAACAGGCACATTGTACATTAGTTGAAGACTTAGGCCACCGATACAAGAATGTCGAAACTGAGCGAGATGCGGTAGTCAGGGAACTAGAGGAGCTAAAGGCTAAGTTTGCCGACATGAATAAAGAAAAGGACGACGCGAATGTGGCTGCACAGGAAGCGTGTGAGCAGGCTGTATCTTTCCGAGCTGAGCGCGATGCGGCAATTAAGGAACTGGAGGTGCTAAAGGCTAAGTTTGCTGATATGAATAAGGAAAAAGACGACGCGAACGTGGCTGCGCAAAAAGCGTGTGAGCAGGCTGTATCTTTCCGAACTGAGCGCGATGCGGCCATTGCAAGGGTTAAGGAGGTTGAATCGGAGGTGGAGGAGAGAGTCCAAGCGGAGAGGTTCAAAATGGAGGCCGAATTCGACGATCTCTTGGACACATATAATGCCAATGTACTGGAGTATAGAAACCTCTCCTGGCTAGGGGATTACTCGATGCCTCTCTACAATGCTTGGAAGAAATTGGTGGAAAACAAGAGGATGTCTTGTCCGGATTCAGTATTAGATGAGTTTGAGCTTGAGTCGCGTTTGCTCAGCGAGGATGAGAGGAGGACTCTTCATGAAGCAATCGTTTCCGTTGAAAAAGAAAGACTTGGAGTCCATCAAACGGAGGTTTGTGAAGGTTCGGGCATTGTGCGTCATAGCGAGAATACTGAAGTCCCCATTTCGACTTCGTCCGGAGCTGTTGCTGTAGTCGATTCGCATGCTATTCCAGCCTACAATCCGGACCAACCGGAAATGTCTTCGGGCACGGCTCTCGCCCCCGAGCTTGTTCAGGCTCCAAGGCAAGGTAAAGCGGGTATTTTGACTACTCTCTTTACGTCTTAAGACATTGGTTTTCGAGGGAATTTCTTGGTCTGACAGCTCTACTTTTTGTTGTTTAGAGACCGAGAGTGTCGCACCCGTGCTCCCTGTTCCTTCGGCTTTATATCCCACGCATGGAGTTGTTGTCACTGAGGCGATCTCAACCGCCGCCATGGTTGGTGACATAGGAGAGGGAGGATCGATGTCATTCGACGTTCAAATGTTTGAAGAGCTATTTGGTCATCCTCTCGATCCCGTGCCTGACCTCTCTTTTGCGACGAGCGGAGCTGCTCCAGTTTCTAGTTCGATTGTGACGACCACTGGCGTACCTAGCGCAGCTCAACTGTCTCGAGAGGAGGAGATTTTGGCAGAGATAAGTGCCGAGATGGCCAAGACAGTGACAGTTGGTCCCGGAGGTGACGCCGTTCCCCCAAGCTTATCTTCTCTAATGATGATTTCTCCTGGTGGCACGGTAATCGTCTCGAGTGTCGCTGAACATGTATCTGTTACTGCTCCCATGCCTTCGGTTCGCCCTCATAAAAGGATCTCCATCCCTTCCAGTTCTGAGGAAGATGTCGATATTATGCCAGACCCGGAGGACGTTCCTAAGAAAGGCAAAAAGTCTCGCAGGAAGCCAGGCAGTGGGTCTACCGGCTCGACTCCGAGGAAGAAGCATCGGAGGAAGAAAGAGTGAGCCCTTTGCTTTGTCAAGAGTTTACGGATAACAATTCTTTTGTCTTTTCTCTTGTTCTTTTTTGGGCCATGTGTATGTGTGGATTCGGCCTCCACTTAATCGAAGCATCTTTACTTGCCATGTAATCAAACCTGTTTTTGTTGGCCGATGAAATGGGAAATTATTCTTTTCTTCTTACCTAAATGCCTTGTAGCGTTTGTTTTGTATCCGCTCAGTATTTTTACAGCTTCGTGTCGTGACTTAATGAATGAGTCGGATTCTGATTATATTATCACTTAAGCCAGTGATTAACACCCAGCTTTTTGCCCCTTAGTTGCGGGGAATAATACTCATATTCTGGTGGCTGATTGCGTTTATTGCAAGCCTTTGGGCACACGCCCCCCTTTTGAGGTCTCATGACGATTTGAGATCGATAATCTGTTCCGCATTCCAGGATTCTGAGTGTTATTGATGTTTGGAACACAGTTCGCGCTTTGAGAATCTGGATTAGATGTCTATACCCCAATTCACACTCTGGGAAGTTGGAGTTCGTTCGCACTCCGGGAACGATTTGTTGGATGTTTATATTCCAATTCATACTCTGGGAAGTTGGAGTCCGTTCGCACTCTGGGAACGATTTATTGGATGTTTTATACTCCAATTCATACTCTGGGAAGTCGGAGTCCGTTCGCACTCTGGGAACGATTTATTGGATGTTTATACTCCAATTCATACTCTGGGAAGTTGGAGTCCGTTCGCACTCTGGGAACGATTTGTTGGATGTTTATACTCCAATTCACACTCTGGGAAGTTGGAGTCCGTTCGCACTCTGGGAACGATTTATTGGATGTTTATACTCCAATTCACACTCTGGGAAGTTGGAGTCCGTTCGCACTCTGGGAACGGTTTATTGGATGTTTATACTCCAATTCACACTCTGGGAAGTTGGAGTCCGTTCGCACTCTGGGAACGATTTATTGGATGTTTATACTCCAATTCGTACTCCGGGAAGTTGGAGTCGGTAAAAGGATTATCGTGTATCGATCCCTGTGAATGCTGGTATTGTATTCTGCCCCCGAGCTCGGGTCTCACTCAATGAGCGACAGGTCGTATCACAGTTACTCCCTGTTCGAATAAATCCCACCGTGTGATGGAATTTAGCTCTTCGTGCAACGTGATATAATGTGTTATTTTCAGTGAATCACAACTTTTGGCTCGAAGAGATGGCATTTTATTGCTGAAACAAAAGAAACATGACAAAATCAGTTGCCTTATTACAAATTCAAATTTCAAAATGCAAAAACAAAAATGCTGAAGAAGAAATTGATAAGAAATAGATAAATAAAGCCCGTCAGATGTAGTAGTGACGGAGGCTTCTGCTATTCCAGGCTCTTGGTAAAGTGAGGCCATCAACTGTTGATAACTTGAATGTGCCATCTCTGAGCTTTTGTGAAATCATATACGGCCCTTCCCAATTTGGGTTCATGTGTGAAGGAACCGGGTAAATTCTTTTAAGTACCAGGTCGCCGGATTTAAAAGTTCGTGGGCGGACCTTGGCGTTGTATATTCGAGCGACTCGACCTCGATATGCAGCTGCTCTCACATCGGCTTCTTCTCGCTTCTCATCAAGCAGATCTAGGGATTCAGCAAGCAATATACCGTTTGTTTTCGGGTCGTAGTTTGTCACACGGTGAGAGCGAACTTCCATTTCGACTGGAATAACTGCTTCAGAGCCATAGGATAGAGAAAAAGGGGTGTGTCCGGTCGTAGTTTTGTGAGTCGTTCTGTACGCCCACAGAGCCATTGGTAGTTCATCAACCCATTTGCCCCCAGCTTTCTCCAATCTTTTCTTCAATATAGACTTGATAACCTTATTGACGGCCTCGACCTGACCATTTGCTTGTGGGTGCGCTACTGCTGAGAATCTCTTATGGATGTGAAATCGCAGACAGAAGTCCTTGAATTCAGCACTGTCGAATTGGGCTCCATTGTCGGTGATAATAGTATGCAGGAGACCAAACCGGCAGATGATGTTGCGTACCACGAAGTTGATCACCTTTTTTGTTGTTATCGTTGCAAGGGGCTCAGCCTCAGCCCATTTGGTGAAGTAATCAACCGCCACTATGGCGTACTTTGCACCCCCTTTAGCTAAAGGCAATGCACCGATTATATCCATCCCCCACATTGCAAATGGCCACGGACTGACCATTTGGGTTATTTCAGAAGGCGGGGCTCTAGGGATCCGAGCGTGTCTCTGGCATCTATCGCATCTTTTGGCATAATCCATAGCATCGCGGTTAACGGTAGGCCAATAATATCCGTATCGAAGTATTTTCTTGGCAAGTGCTTGCCCCCCAGTGTGATCGCCACATTCTCCTTCGTGCACCTCGCGCAACACTCGCTTGATTTCGTCATGTGCGATACACCGGAGAAGAGGAACAGAGTATCCTCTTCGATACATAACTCCGTTTTGAATGACAAATCGTGACACCTTTCGGAGAATCTGTCTTCTTTCACTTCGCCGTTCGGGTAGTGTGCCATGCTCAATGTAATCTTGATAGGGAGTCATCCATGATTCCTTCTCGGAGGTAGCTTCAAATGTGAATTCGTTCTCCGTTCGATCAATGCTTGGATAGGATAATGTCTCGACGGGGACGAGTCCCAAGTGTTGAGTTTCGCCTGTACTTGCCGACTTTGCCAACGCATCAGCTTTCTGATTGTGCTCTCGGGGTATGTAGAAAATGGCATAATAATCAAACTGGTCTAGTGTTTCTCGGACCCGGGCTAGATAAGCGGCTAGTCTTCGATCCTTGGCCTGATATTCGCCCCGAACTTGGCATACCACCAACTGAGAATCGCAGTATATCTCTACCGCGATAATTCTTAGGTCTCGGGCCAACTTCAACCCGGCGAGCAAGGCTTCGTATTCAGCTTCATTGTTGGTTGCCCGGAAATCAAACTTTAAGGCGTAGCAGATGGATCGGCCCTCGGGAGTCTCAAGCACAATCCCTGCGCCCGAACACCGATCGTTGGATGCGCCATCAGTGTACATTTTCCATACATATTCGGGTGAGTCACTAGTTTCAGGTAAGTCTTCAGGAACAGTGAATTCGGCAATTAAATCTGCTAAGACTTGACCGTGTATGGCTCTTCTTGGAACATATGCGATGTCGAATTGACTCAGCTCAATGTTCCACTTTAGTAACCTGCCAGATGTCTCGGGTCGTGTGAGGACCTGTCGTAGTGGTTGATCGGTGTACACAATGATAGGGTGAGCCTGAAAATATGGACGGAGCTTTCTCGAGGCGATGACTAGGCAGTATGCCAACTTTTCTAGCCTTGGATAATTTTTCTCGGCCCCGGCCAATCGTTTACTGACATAATAAACTGGTTTCTGTGTTCGGTCTTCCTCCCGAACCAATGCAGCACTAATAGCGTTTTCAGATACAGCCAGATAAAGGTATAATTGTTCATGATCAACAGGTTTTGAAAGAATCGGTGGTGTGGAAAGATGCCGGACTAGCGATTGAAATGCGTTTTCACATTCCGTAGTCCATTCGAAGTTTCGCCTCCCTTTTCGGATTAGGTCGAAAAAGGGTATGCATTTATCCGTTGACCTTGAGATGAACCTACTCAGCGCTGCAATCTTTCCATTGAGGCTCTGAACCTGTTTCATGGTCCTCGGGGTTTGAAGACTCCTGATTGCCCATATCTTTTCGGGGTTGGCCTCTATTCCCCGGGCGTTGACGATGAACCCAAGGAACTTTCCGGAAGCAACCCCAAAATGACATTTTAACGGATTTAGCTTCATCCCATACCTCCGGAGGACTTTGAACATTGATTCCAAGTCCTTGACATGATCAGTGGAGTACCGTGATTTTACCAACATGTCATCTACATAGACCTCCATGGTTTTCCCGATCTGGTCGGCAAACATTCGGTTGACTAAGCGTTGATAAGTTGCTCCGGCATTCTTTAAACCAAAAGGCATGACCATGTAGCAATATAGTCCTATGTCAGTTACGAAGCTCGTATGTTCTTGATCAGGCACATGCATGGGTATCTGATTGTACCCAGAGTAAGCATCCATGAAAGACAATAATTCATGTCCGGCCGTCGAATCCACAAGTTGATCGATTCGAGGAAGTGGAAAACTGTCCTTTGGACAAGCCTTATTTAAGTCAGAGTAGTCGATGCACGTTCTCCATTTTCCATTTGGTTTGCGGACAAGTACAGGATTGGATACCCACTCCGGGTACAAAGCATCTCGGATAAACCCATTCGTCTTCAATTTATCGACTTCTTCCTTGAGGGCGGCAGATCTCTCTGGATCCATACCGCGTCTCTTTTGTTTGACCGGGATGTACCGCGGGTCAATATTTAAGGTGTGGCTCGCGATGTCCGACGAAATTCCACACATATCGGAGTGCGTCCAGGCGAATACGTCTAGATTCGCTTGGAGAAATTCGACCAATTCCTGTTGAGCTTGCAGGTTTAGCTGAGACCCAATTTTCAAGACCTTCGAATCGTCATCGTTATCAATTGGAACATCGATTGTCAGCTCGGCTGGGGAGGCCTGACTTTCTTTGGATTCATCATTATCTTCAGTGTCTCGAGGGTCAAGATCCTTCTGGAATTGGTCGTGGTGCCCGGGCCGAGGCCCAGGCGCTAGTTGTCAATCGTCGACAAAGCGGACGTGGAGAGATTCCCCCACGCCCTTTCCCTTTTCCCTCTTTTGTGCTTCTCGTAGTTCAGCAACGTAACAGGCTCTCCCAGCAGCCTGGTCCCCTTGAATGACCCCAATCCCGTGGTCAGTTGGGAACTTTAGAGTCAAACACCACGGGGCAATTGCTGCCCTAAATTCTGCAAGGGCTGGTCGGCCCAAAAAGGCATTATAGGGTGAATGGATGTCCAGGACAACAAACTGTAACACTCGAACTCTACGGCGTTCTCCGTTTCCCAATTCTACTGGCAATTCCACCATTCCGGTGGGTATGTTAGCACTTCCATCGAAGCCGTGGATCCTATATTGACAAGGCTTTAGATCTTTGTCTTCCATTTTCATCTGATCATATGCCCTTTTGAACAAGATGTTTACTGAGCTTCCACTGTCTACCAGGATCCTCTTCATCCAAGCAGGACCAACCTGGGCGGATATGACTAGTGGGTCTATGGTCGGGGCTTCGACTTTGTCAGCATCTCGGCTTCTAAATACGATGTCATCCGTCATCGTCTTCTGTTGCTTAGCCGGAGTTCCTTCATAAAGTGTACTGCAGCTTTCAAAACTTACGTGTCTGATCGAATTGGCGTATGATTCCATTTCCCTCCAACTTCGATCTGCTGGATGAGGGCCACCACTGACTGTATTTATGACCAATCTTCCGCCTGTACGAGCGGGCTCTTCTTGTCTTTCTTGGTTCTGTGCACGATTTTGGTTTGACGGGCCCGCACTACCGGCTTGCGGTGCCCGCACAAATTGATCCAGCTTCCTCTCTCTGATCAGTTTCTCAATAAGGTCTTGCAGATGCCTGCAATCATTGGTGTTGTGTCCATAGCTTTCGTGAAATCTACAAAACTTCCCCGTTTGGATCTGTTTCTCCGATGATGGCTTCGGAGTCGGCTTCTTATATTGCATTGCATTACAGGTTTGTAGATATACGTTTTCTAACGTCGTATTCAGCGGTGTATAACTTTCAAACATTTGCGCCCTACGTCGCGGGCCGCGATTCTGATCCTGCTTCTTACTTCTATTATCGCCGTTCCTTGGCTGGGTTTGCTTGTTCTGAATATTCAACTGCACTCTTCCTGAGCCCTCTCCTGACTGTTTAACGGCCACATTGCTTTGAATCCCTTCATTGCTGGGCCTCGCATCGTCCTGCTTCCTAGATTGTTTCGCATCCTCACGCCTCAGGAATTGGGCGGCTTTGGAATAGAAACGATCCAACGACGCGGGAGGTTTCCCAGCTAGCCAGTTTCCAAAATCAGAGTCGGGATCAATCCCCTTAGTCAGAGCCATCAAGATTGAATTATCATTGGGGTTAGTAATTTCTGCACAGGCGGCGTTGAATCTTTCCAGGTATCGCCTGAGCGTCTCCCCAGGGGTTTGAGTGACACTAGATAAAGTGTTTACGTCTTTAGGCCTGGCGATGTGCATACGGAATTGTTCGATAAATTTGGTTGCCAATTGGTCAAACGAGGAGATAGACCGTGTTGGTAGTCGTGTAAACCACATTGTCGCAATCCCCCCCAAGGAAATAGGAAAACTACGGCACTTCACTGCATCATCAGCTCTGGCAGCAGTCATCGACCATTCATACTTTAGAATATGTTGGCTAGGGTCGGAGTTTCCTTCATACATAGGCAGAGTCGGCATTCTGAATCGCCGGGGAGGCTCAGCATACAATATGTCATCTGTGAACGGGGTGTGACTTCGAGAGATCCCCCAATCGTCATTTGTTAAACCTTGACTTTCGCGAACCATTTGGCGGACCATAGCTGAGAGATCAGGCATTGCCGCATTCGACGGGTGTCGAGCCAAAGTGTGGTCGGGTTCCACAGTGCGAGGTGGGATCGGGCGCTGTCGACGATCCGAATCTTGCCTCCTTGGCTCAACGTCTTCTGGGATATTCGATCCTGGGGCACGTTCCTGTGGGTGGTAGTTCGGACTGGAGTGATTTCGGATGTCAACTCCTGTGTCACCTGCGGTGGCTTGGTTATCTGCAGTGTGCTGTGGAACAGCGCCTCCTCGAGAGGAAGGTCCCGTATGAAAGCTAGCAGAGGGGCCAACCCTTATTTGTCCAACAGTTAACGTTTGCCGGAGACCAGAAGCATGACTTCCGTCTAACCTGGGGCATGTAGATCTGCCGCCATAGTCGGATGAGGCAGAGCTTTCCGTGGAAGAATGCGGAGCATGGTCCCTCTTTGATTTCCTTCGCCCTTGACGATTTAGTTGGTTAGCCAATTCAGCATTGACACGCAGCTGCTCAGTTAGCTGTTGTCGGCTTTGAGTTAATTCCTGGAGTAATGCTTGGAATTCTTGCCTTGTAACTGGACCTGACTGATTCGCTTGCCCAGCGGCATCCTGATTGGCTGACTGTAGCTGTGCGGGATTCTGCCCATCCCGGCCTTCTTGGTTACCAACGTTGGAAGTGGTTCTCGTACTAACCATCCTGAAGGTTGGATTCCTGTCCTAGATTTTTAGCAAATCTGAAAAGAATAGAAGGAATCCGAATTTGAGGTCTGGATCTCCCTCTTAGATTTATGCAATCCGGTATCGAAGATAGATCCACGGAGCAGGAGAAAGAACTGGTTCCTTTTCTTTCTCAGTGAAAGCACCAAAATGTTTGCACCAAAATTGGGCAAACACCCTTCGGAAGTTTTTGAAGAGATAGTAAATGAAGAACTTGAATTAAAAATAAGGACTATCTAACAAAACTCCAAATCACAGAAAAGTAAATTGCACAGAAGACAAGGATTTAGAGTGGTTCGGCTATGCGCCTACGTCCACTATGAAGCTTTATCACTTTATTCCTTAATACTTGAAGATTACAAGTGTTTTTAAGCAAATTACAGCAGAAAATGGACTTAAATTCGAAATTATCAGCAAAGGAGGTGGTATGGAGTGATTCCGGCAGCGTTTAGGCTTATTTTTCTTCTCCAAATTCTCCCCTCCCTTTTCTGAATGACCAGGGGCTCTATTTATAGGTGTGGAAGGCCAAATTCCCGCCTAAAGCTCAGGGAGGTTGCCTGGCACGTGAGGGGGGCCCATAAGCCCGCGTTCTCGAAGCCCGTGCCCAGTTTGGGATCGATTCGAAATGAATTTCGAATCGATCAAAGAAGCATCCAATCGAGGCGAAATTTGGTGTGGACATTCTTCAACATGCATGTGAACTACTGTAAAAATTTCATGGGATTTGGATAAGTGGATTGGAAGTTATGATCGGTTCGAAATTGGTGTCTTCGGCCTTCTGTTGGTTCGAATCGATGAAGTGGTCTCGTTCGAATCGACCTGTTTGATTCGAGTACTTCGAACCGATCCCAGGGCGCCTCTCTTCGAGTCGATCCTGTCTTTTGCGTGTGGTTGGATTCGAAGTGAGTCTTCGAATCGATGGGGATGGTGTTTGTTCGAATCGATCCAAATGTGTTACCTTGGATCGATTCGAAGTTGTCTTAGCATGTTGGATTCGAAGACAGCGCGATGCCGCATGGTGGGCTTGTAGTCTTGTGAAGATGGATTCGAACTAGCGCATAGTTGATGGAGTCGAGATATAGCTGCTTTGGTGGATTCGAAGTAAGGTCTAGGTCATGGATTCGAAGTAGAGAACGTCTGATGGATTCGAAATACATGGAGTCGAAGCGGTAGCGTGTCTTATGGATTCGAAGTTAGGAGCACTCTGATGGATTCGAACTTACGTTCTTTTGTTGGGTTCGAACTAGTTGGTTTCGAACATTATGGGTTCGAAACAAATGGTTTCGAACTAGTTGGGTTCGACAGTGATGGTTTCGAACCGAGCGACGTCCATCTTCCTTAACTTGAATCCGTCATAACTTGAGCATATGACCTCGGATTGACTCGAAACTTGAATTGGTGGCTTCTATGGCCTTTCTTGTTATGCCCTATCATTTGTGGCCCGATCCGGACTCGGACAGAATTCATCGATATCCATAGCGGAGTGAAGTGCGATCAATCTCTGAAGCGAACTGTCTTTTGTCTTTGATCAATCTTTTGGTATCACGGCTTTTGCCCGAAAAGCGGGATAACACTTACATCTCACGTTCCAACATAGTTGGGCACAATCAAAATCGTACGGGCACTTATTGGGAATTGGATTTCATACAATGGCAGGGCTACTAGGGTACCGCCCGTCACAGTAGGGGTCCTAGATCACCGTACCGAGGACCACTCCCGATCCCCTGCAGCACAAGGCCGGAACCATCCCTTACAGGACAGTCCCAACAAGACAACCCCGCAGTTGTGGCCAACAACTACCCACACAGCCAAAATAATAAGGGACTTCTAGACAGGGGTAAATCTCACTCTCAAGTGGGGGCTACCCACGAAGCCTTGCTGCACCTCCCATGTTTTAGCCATTCCCGGTTGATGAGGCTTGAGGCTACGATTACCTTTAGAGAACACATCTCTTAGAATACTCATCGTCCACCTGATGATGTTCTGAAAGCATTCAATCCATACAAGTTCGTTCCGGGTTCGAACGAAACCGAAGGCATTATTTCGTTACACTCATTTTTGGAATCACCCCTCAGAGTTAACGACAATAACCCTTGCACTCTAAAACTCCATCCCGATCCTCACTTGAGATGTCACGACCTAACGTTTAACTTGGATCGATGTGGTTTTCGGAAAATCAAACTTGATTCCCGGTCCCGGTCTCATCGAAATCCAAACGTGTCTTATAGGCCAAGTTGTTTAAACAATTTAAACAATTCAATTCAGTTTAAACATAGCATCCACACAGCACTATGCACAGATAATAACCAATATCTATCACACATATACAATATCTCATCACAAAATATCTCAACTATCATTCAACAGATATCAACCATATTCAGATATTTAATTCAAAAAATCATCCATAAGCAAGCACTACTTTGATTCATATATTTAATTGAAATTAATTTAAATTAATCACTTAAGAATTGATCACTTAATCTTGCTTAACCAAGCATTAATTAATTAATTAATCATAATTATTTAATTAATTAATCACTTTTTAATTATCCTCATTATAAATTAATTAATCTTTAATTAATTAATAATCCTTTATTTAACTATTAATTAATTACTATAATTATTCATTAATTAAAACTTGATTTAAAATTATCATTCCTTAATTGGTTATTAATTAACCCTTAATTTATAATTAATTAACCATAGTTAATTTCTTAATCAATCACAAATTAATTTATCTTAATTACTTAATTAATTATAAATTAATTAACCCTAATTATTTAACTAATTCAATCTAAACCATTAATCAAATAACCATTAATTATAAATTAATTAATGTTTAATTACTTTATTAATTAACTCTTAATCAATTCATTAAATTAATTAATTACTAATCAATTAATTAATCATTAACCACTTAATTAATTAGTTATTAATCACTTATTAATTAATCTTTAATTAATTAATTATTTATTTAATGATCTATTAAATGTTATTTTATTTAATCCTTAATTATCCATTAAATAACCCATAAGTAATTAATTAAATCTTAACAAATTAATTAATCTAAATTGATTAATTAATCCCAACCTTAATTACTAATTAATTAAAGTAAACTTTAATATTAAAAATTAATTAATTTTCAAAAAAAACAATTTCATTAATTATTAAAAACTGTTACATATTTAAAACATTTTTAATTTGTTAAAAATTAATTACCTTTTTAAAAGTTAAATTTAAAAGATGTAAACTCATTTTAAAACTTCAACTAATAAAATATGAATTACTTTGAATAAAAATATTTAACACTTCATAAAGTAGTTAAAATAAATTTTTATAGTTTTATACTCAAAACAAATTTGAAATTTAAAACAAGTCATAAAGCTTCAACTTCATTTCTTTTGTGTTTGTCTCGACAAAACTCAAGTTAACACAAACCCACACCCCTTTCTCCCCTTACCTCTTTTCCTAGTCTAAAATTCATCAAACCCAAAACAAGAAAAAACTGGAAAGCACTCGAGCTACAGCCCCATCCCCTACACGAGCTACAGCCGCAAAATCTCGAGCACTCACACGAGCCACAAACCTAAATACACGAACGTTGCTTCGAGTCGAAACCCACACACACACGAAACAAACACCACTAACACTGGCCACAGTCTCGTGCACGTGCACGTTGCTCCGACGTCGCCGCCTCCATCCACGATTCCACGAGCAAACTCCATTTCGGCCATCGACTCAACTCCAGCCCCTAAACCACTCTCACACGAGCTCGATCGAAAAAAGGTTGCTCGAACTCAAAACCCAAAATTATGGCCATCGTCCCTCGACATACCGACCACTGAACGCCTCCGAATTATGGCCATACCCTCGCATGACTCTGACGCACCTTCACCCCAAGCCGATCGCAACTCGATCCATCCTTTCGTCCCTGGTTAGCCTTAATCGAATGTGAACGAAATACACAGTAAGAACCCTAGTTTCACACAATCCAAATCTTCTACTCAATGATAAACCCTTCCATTATTTTTCTAGTGTTAATCAACCATTAACATAACTTCAATCCAAATTTCAAAGTCTAAAATCAACCCAGTAACAAGAATTTGCTAAAAATCCCAATTTCGGTTTACCACAAAATTCTTCTTTAAATTCAAATTAAAATTTTTGATTTTTATCTTAAAATTCATGTTATACATCGTAGATTTAGGATGTGAACTTAATTCATCAAAATTCAAACATGATTTTCATGATATAAAAATTTGTTTTACTGTTATTGACTTGATTCTGCAAATTTTCAACAGTTTGCTTTTGAATTTCATTTTTAATACTTAATTCATGTTGAATCAAACTTCTGCATTTGAAGATACCAACTTAACAATGATTTATTGCATGCGAATTTGAAGTTTTTGTTTAAAACTTTCTCTGAACTTTGAAGATATAGAGAACATCAGTAGTATTTAACATGCACATATAATTTTAAACATATAAACTAAGATTTTACAAAAATAGATTCATGCAACATCTACCAGATCAAAATACACATGCAAACATATTTACTTAAATTTTTAAATCTTAATATTTGCTCACCTGATTTGTTGTTGAGAACTTAAGCTTCTGGAAAAATGAAGAACTGTAGAATTTCCCTTTTACTTGAAATTTGCCTAATTAAATTATTGTGTTTGATGACGATGCTTCAAATCCTTGAATCAGTAGTGATAGAAGAACTTGAAATTTGCTTTCAGAAATTTTGAAGATTACAGATTTTTTTCCTGAATTCTGTTTGCAGAATTCTTCTGTAATCGGCTTTTGCAGTTTTTAGATTTTTAGGTGAGGTTTGAATTGGATTAATTTTTGGATTGAAGTGAAGATTTTCAGTTTTATTAATGAGGATTGTTAAATTTTTCTTGCTTAAGAAAAATTAAAAATGAGCAAATTTAGATAAAGCATAAGAAATGGCTTTTTATATAAAAATTTTGTTTTATAAAAATTTAAAGAAAATAAATTAAAATTATGACACTTGTCACTATACCTAGCTAATTCTTTAACATATGTTTATTAGTATGATTTAAATGTTAACAAGTGTTATTCTCAAGCAAAAAGAAATTTAAAATGTTTTCTTAATTGATTTTCCTTAATTTAAATCCATTTTTAATTCATAAAAATCAATTTTCCTTGAAGAAATAAATATAAAACAAATGTTATATCTTAAATAAAATCATGAAAATATTCCTTTAAACTCGAAGTATAATTTAGAATAAAATTAACCTATTTTAAATCTTTTAATTTAACAATTCAAATTCAAACTTAATTTTTTTAAATTCAATTCAAAATCAAATTTGATATGAATATAATTTTAACACATTCATTACCCTTATGTATATATTAGTTTTAATTAGAATCAATGTACATTTACAATTCATTTATAGTTATTGTTTAAAATAACAAATTTATTAATTTAAATTAATTTATTACAAAAATTATCATTTTTAAATTGAGTTTTGAAATTCTGGAATATCACATTCCTCCCCCTTAAAAGAATTTCGTCCCCGAAATTTAAACAAAAGATAATCCAAAATTTCATTTTATTCAACACTTCAAGCATACATAACATCCAAACAACGATACATCCAAACACAATACATACAATACAAACACCACCAGCTATCCGAACACATATCCGGATAAGCCTTCCTAAAACTATCCAGAGTCTCCCAGGTACAATCTCTGGGATCCTCACTCCACTGGACTTTAACGAGCTTTACTATCTTGCTTCTGAGTTGCCTCTCGTCTTGATCAACAATCTAAACAGGATGTCTGACAACTGATAAGTCCGGCTCAACCTCTAAGTCTTCATGCACAGCTAGTTCCACAATAAGAGATGGATCGTGTACATATTTCCGTAGATAAGATACGTGGAAAACATTGTGAATTCCAGCCATCCAGACTGGCAATTTAATCCTGTATGCTACGGCGCCAATCCTCTCGAGTACTTGGAACAGACCAATATATCTCGGAGCGAGTTTCCCTGCCTTCCCAAATCTTACTGCTCCTTTAATAGGGGAAACTTTGACAAAGACTAAATCACCAATCCCGAACTCCAATTGTCTTCGTCTTTTATCAGCATATTTCTTTTGACGATCCTGAGCAGCTCTCATCCTCTTCTTGATAAGCTCGACTTTAGCAGATGCTTCGAGGATCAGATCTGGTCCAAGCACAATATGGTCTTTCGACTCTATCCAACAAGCTGGTGATCTACATGGCCTTCCATACAGTGCTTCATAAGGAGCCATCTTGGTACTTGCTTGGTAACTGTTATTATAAGAGAATTCCACTAGATGTAGATGGTCCTCCCACGATCCTCCAAAATCTAATACACAGGCTCTCAGCATATCTTCTAGAATTCGATTAAGCCTCTCCGTTTGTCCATCTGTTTGGGGATGATATGTTGTACTCAATCTCAAATTTGTCTCCAAAGCTGATTGCAATGCCTCCCAGAATTTGCTGGTGAAGATAGGATCTTGATCACTTACAATACTGACTGGAACGCCATGCAATCTCATTATCTCTTTCAAGAAAATTTCTGCCAGAGAAGCTGCAGTACGGGCTGCCTTAACTTGTATAAAATGGGCACTCTTGGTTAGACGATCCACGATCACCCATATTCCTTCATTCCCCTTCTTTGTTCTAGGCAAACCGTCGACGAAGTTCATTGAAATCATCTCCCACTTCCACATCGGGACCTCCAAAGGTTGTAACAAACCTGCTGGCTTCTGCTGATCTCCTTTAACTTGTTGGCAGATAGCACAACAACTAACGAATCTGGCTACATCCTTCTTCATGTCCGGCCACCAGAAAACTCTTCTAATATCTTTGTACATCTTTGATATTCCTGGATGGATATTAAATCTGGAGCGATGACTTTCTAACAATACTTCGTGTCTCAATCCATCTATATCAGGTACACACAATCGACCATTAATCCTCAATGCCCCTTGATTGTCTATCTTGAAATCCGAATATCGACCATCCTTATTTCCAAGAATCAATTCTTCAAAAGACCTATCCTCCATTTGCTTTCTTATTATTCTTTCCTGGAGAGACGGAATAGCTTCCAAAAGAGAAAGAACCGCATTTCTGCTAAGAGCATCTGCCACAACATTCACCTTTTCCGGAGTATACAGAATATCCAAGTCATACGATGCCAAGAACTCGACCCATCGCTGCTGTCTCAGATTAAGATCTTTTTGAGAGAAAAGATATTTCAGTGGTTTGTGATCCGTGAATAACTCAAACTTTTCTCCTAAAAGATAGTGCCTCAAGATCTTTAAAGCAAAAACAATAGCCAACAGTTCTAGATCATGCGTGGCGTAGTTCCTCTCATGTGGCTTCAATTGTCGACTCGCATACGCAATTACCCTACCATTTTGCATAAGCACAGCTCCCAATCCAACAATACAGGCATCAGTATATACTTCAAACTTACTCTTCCC
This sequence comes from Allium cepa, assembly GCA_030765085.1. Lineage (NCBI taxonomy): Eukaryota > Viridiplantae > Streptophyta > Magnoliopsida > Asparagales > Amaryllidaceae > Allium > Allium cepa. Next base: position 439,929,433 of record CM060938.1, on the reverse strand, counting down.
ATCTGGAATAGCCAATACAGGAGCACTTGTTATTTTGCCTTCAGATTCTGAAAAGCTTCCTCACATTCCGGTGTCCACTTGAATTTAGCTCCCTTCCTTGTCAGCTTTGTTAGGTGAGAAGAGATTTTAGAATAATCCTTAATAGACTTCCTGTAGTAACCGACCAATCCCAGAAAACTGCGAACTTCTGTTGGTGTACGAGGCTGCTTCCACTCCAGAATAGTCTCAACTTTAGCTGGATCTACAGAGATTCCCTCACCAGAAACAATGTGGCCCAAATTTTTTACTTCAGATTTCCAAAAATGACACTTAGAAAACTTCGCCTTCAGAACGTGCCTTCTCAGAGTTTCCAAAACTATTCTCAAGTGCTGCTTGTGCTCTTCTTCCGACTTAGAATAAACCAAGATATCATCGATGAACACTAAAACAAACTTATTCAAAACATCTCTAAAGACTCGGTTCATCGGATCTACAAAGTAGGAACGAGCGTTGGTTAACCTGAAAGGCATAACCAACCACTCATAGAAACAATTAGGTCCCCTAAATGCAGTTAAGGGAATACTGTCTTCAGCTACCCTTAACTGATGAAAACCTGATGCTAAATCTAACTGAGAAAAGACTGATGCACCATGAAGCTGGTCGAAGAGATCATCAATTCGGGGAAGACGATACTTATTCTGAATGGTCACTTTGTTCAATTCACGGTAGTCTACATATAACCTTAGCGACCCATCTGACTTGGTGACAAAAACAGCAGCCGAACCCCAGCAAGAAAAACTTGGTCTAATCAAACCCTTCTCCAACAAATCTTGAATTTGCTTCACTAGTTCTTCCCTCTCCCTTAGAGCCATTCTCCTACTAGGTTGAATTACATGTACTGCTCCAGGAACCAAATCTATACGAAACTCTATTTCCCGATGTGGAGGCAAACATTTAACTTCCTCAAATACGTCGGAGAATCCCGGACTACTTCAATATCTACAATCTCCTCTTGAGAAGTCTCAACTCCATGTAAAAGACTACTCAAGTGAATTACAGAGTTATCACACATTACTCTGGCAATCCTACCCCGATCAGTTTCCAACGAAACTGTTCTCTCATCACAATTTAAAACAGCCTTATATTTGTCAAGCCAATCCATTCCCAATATAAGGTCAAAACCTTTAAAATCCAATACATAAGGATCACAGGAAAAACTATGGGATAGATAGGAGATTCTCAAATCTTTACAGATCCTATCTAACTTGGTTACCCCTCCTATAGGATTTGATACATAAATGGGATTGTCTACGATACAAGGGGCAAGTAAGAAATTCTCTACAGTTTCCAGGGAGATAAAACTTAAAGAAGCACCAGAATCAAATAAGACTTTAATATATTTTCCATTTAAAAGTAAAGTACCTTCTAAAACTCCTTTGCCCTTAGACGAGTTTGATGGTGGGCCTTCTAAAGCAAATACTTTGTTCTGTTGAACCTTATGAAGGAGCGGGCAATCTTTAATCATGTGTCCCGGTTGGTGAAAGTTAAAGCAAAGAGACTTCTGAACTAAAGCTGACCCTGGTCCACTATAATGCTACCGCTGTTGCCGAGGCTCTCTTCTAGGACACTTATTTGCCAGGTGACCTTCTTGTTGACAAATATAGCATTTTCGGGGTCCATTATTGTTTTCGGACTTCTTCTTGTTTTGTTACTTCCAATTAGGATTGAATTTTGTTTCATTAGGATTGGAAGAATTTCCTCCAGATGCAGTTACTCGTGCCTCCGATCTTTTGTTCATCAAGTCTTCATATCTTAGCTCCGTATCGATAAGCTCCACAAAAGACCCTTTCACATGTGTAGTCATTCTCTCATGATACTCAATCCTCAACCCTTGGACAAACATCTCGTTCTTCTTAAGAGAGGTGTCTATAAGTCCCAGACCATAATAAGATAATTCGTTGAATTTAGTCTCGTATTCAGCTATAGACAAATTTCCTTGTTTCAGATTCAAATTTTTTTGATAAAGCCGAGTTCTCCCTGCAGCAGGCATGAACTTCTCCTCAAACATCTCCTTAAACTCTTCCCAAGACATATCATCATCCGAGATATTACCAGTCATTGAATTCCACCAGACTGCGGCACCACCTTCTAATTGCCATGCAGCCATTATTCTCTTCTGCTCATCCGATAACCTCATGCTCTTAAAAATCTTCTCACACGAGCGAAGCCATGCTTGGACTTCTATTATAGTTTCTGATCCTTGAAATGGTTTTCCTCCAAGATGAACAAAGTCCTTGCATAATGTGGCAAAACTGACTGGAGACGTAACTGGATTAACAGTCTCATTATCAGGCTGCTCTCTCCTATTACCAATTGAAGCACTTCCGACAACTCTTCCCCTTCGGCCTCTTGAACTCATACTGGCTACCCGAACAGGTAACCCAACCAATTTAGATAGGGATACAGTTATATAAGAAAATTACAAATACGCACTCTCAAGATAGATACTACTCCAGAGCCTAGGTGTTTCTCAACCTATGCTCTGATACCAACTGTGACGACCCGTCTTTCAATAACCAGAAAGACGTATCATCAATAAGAAAAGAGATAGAAATAGAAAGATAGAAAGAAAATAACAACAATCATCAGAATCTCACAGCGGAAACGAACAAAATATAATATTACACATATCCATTACATGGTTTTACATATCAGAGTACACAAAATAATACGACTTCATTACATTGGACATTCATAAGAGTTTTCCATACCATACAACTCAAAACACAACATCAAAATGTCACTACATCGGAAAGAGATAGATAGTACGTCTGGACTCGAGCTCCAGCTTCCAAAACATTTGCTAATCCCAACCTAATCACTTGGCTACTCATAAAAATTCAAGTACCAAGAGTTTATGAAAGACAAAATAAACTCCGGGTCAGACATGGGTCTGGTGTGAGTAAATCAGTTAAAGTTGTTTAACTTTAAAATCATTTGAAACAAAAGGTATCACATAAGACTTCCCACAAATAAACACGGGTAAGTTTTTACCTTATGCTAACCAAAAAATTTGATAGGAAATCCAGTGATATTATAATAGGTTCTTGGGTTTTCAAAATAAAATACAGAAATAGCTGGAATGCTTACATCTCACGTTCCAACATAGTTGGGCACAATCAAAATCATACGGGAACTTATTGGGAATTGGATTCCATACAATGGCAGGGCTATTGGGGTACCACCCGTCACAGTAGGGGGCCTAGTACACGGTACCGAGGACCACTCCCGATCCCATGCAACACAAGGCCAGAACCATCCGTTACTGGATAGTTCCGAACAAGACAACCCCGCAGTTGTGGCCAACAACTGCCCACACAGCCGAAATAATAAGGGACTTCTAGACATGGGTAAATCTCACTCTCAAGTGGGGGCTACCCACGAAGCCTTGCTGCACCTCCCCTGTTTTAGCCATTCTCGGTTGATGAGGCTTGAGGCTACGATTACCTTTAGAGAACACATCTCTTAGAATGCTCATCGTCCACCTGACGATGTTCTGAAAGCATTCAATCCATACAAGTTCTTTCCGGGTTCGAACGGAACCGAAGGCATTATATCGTTACACTCATTTTTGGAATCACCCCTCAGAGTTAATGACAATAACCCTTGCACTCTTCACATGAGATGTCACGACCTAACGTTTAACTTGGATCAATGTGGTTTTCGGAAAATCAAATTTGATTCCCAATCCCGGTCTCATCGAAATCCAAACGTGTCTTAAAGGCAAAGTTGTTTAAACAATTTAAACAATTCAATTCAGTTTAAACACAGCATCCACACAACATTATCCACAGATAATAACCAATATCTATCACAGATATACAATATCTCATCACAGAATATCTCAACCATCATTCAACAAATATCAACCATATTCAGATATTTAATTCAAACAATCATCCATAAGCAAGCACTACTTTGATTCATATAATTAATTGAAATTAATTTAAATTAATCACTTAATCTTACTTAACCAAGCATTAATTAATTAATCATAATTATTTAATTAATTAATCACTTCTTAATTATCCTCAATATAAATTAATTAACCTTGAATTAATTAATAATCCTTTATTTAAATATTAATTAATTACTATAATTATTCATTAATTAAAACTTGATCTAAAATTATCATTCCATAATTGGTTATTAATTAACCCTTAATTTATAATTAATTAACCTTAGTTAATTTCTTAATCAATCACAAATTAATTTATCTTAATTACTTAATTAATTATAAATTAATTAACCCTAATTATTTAATTAATTCAATCTAAACCATTAATTAAATAACCATTAATTATAAATTAATTAATGCTTAATTACTTTATTAATTAACTCTTAATTAATTCATTAAATTAATTAATTACTAATCAATTAATCATTAACCACTTAATTAATTAGTTATCAATCACTTATTAATTAATCTTTAATTAATTAATTATTTAATTAATGATCTATTAAATGTTATTTAATTTAATCCTCAATTATCCATTAAATAACCCATAAGTAATTAATTAAATCTTAACAAATTAATTAGTCTGAATTGATTAATTAATCCCAACCTTAATTACTAATTAATTAAAGTAAACTTTAATTTCAAAAAATAATTAATTTTCAAAAAAAACAATTTCATTAATTATTAAAAACTATTAAATATTTAAAACATTTTTAATTTGTTAAAAATTAATTACCTTTTTAAAAGTTAAATTTAAAAGTTGTAAAATCATTATAAAACTTCAACTAATAAAATATGAATTACTTTGAATAAAAATATTTAACACTTCATAAAGTAGTTAAAATAAAATTTTAAAGTTTTAAACTCAAAAAAAATTTGAAATTTAAAACAAGTCATAAAGCTTCAACTTCATTTCTTTTGTGTTTGTCTCGACAAAACTCAAGTTAACACAAACCCACACCCCTTCCTCCCCTTACCTCTTTTCCTAGTCTTAAATTCATCAAACCCAAAACAAGAAAAAACTGGAAAGCACTCGAGCTACAGCCCCATCCCCTACACGAGCTACAGTCGCAAAATCTCGAGCACTCACATGAGCTACAGACCTAAATACACGAATGCTGCTTCGAGTCGAAACCCACACGCACACGAAACAAACACCACTGACACAGGCCACCGTCTCGTGCACGTGCACGTTGCTCCGACGCCGCCGCCTCCACCCACGATGCCACGCGCAAACTCCATTTCGGCCATCGACTCAACTCCAAACCCCAAACCACTCCCACACGAGCTCGATCGAAAAAGGTTGCTCGAACCCAAAACCCAAAACTGCATTCACCAGAAAATCCATCGTCCCTCGACATGCCGACCACCGAACGCCTCCAAATTCTGGCCATACCCTCGCATGACTCTGACGCACCTTCACCCCAAGTCGATCGCAACTCTATCCATCCTTTCATTCCCGGTTAGCCTTAATCGAATGCGAACGAAATACATAGTAAAAACCCTAGTTTCACAAAATCCAAATCTTCTGCTCAATGATAAACACTTCCATTATTTTTCTAGTGTTAATCAACCATTAACACAACTTAAATGCAAATTTCAAAGTCTAAAATCAACCCAGTAACAAGAATTTGCTAATAATCCCAATTTCGGTTTACCACAAAATTCTTCTTTAAATTAAAATTGAAAATTTTGATTTTTATCTTAAAATTCATGTTATGCATAGTAGATTTAGGATGTGAACTTAATTCATCAAAATTCAAACATGATTTTCATGATATAAAAATTTGTTATAAAAATTTGTTTTACTGTTATTGACTTGATTCTGCAAATTTTCGACAGTTTCCTTTTGAATATCATTTTTAGTACTTAATTCATATTGAATCAAACTTCTGCATTTGAAGATACCAACTTAACAATTATTTATTGCATGCGAATTTGAAGTTCTTGTTTAAAACTTTCTCTGAACTTTGAAGATACAGGGAACATTAGTAGTATTTAACATGCACAGATAATTTTAAACATATAAACTAAGATTTTACAAAAATAGATTCATGCAACATCTACCAGATCAAAATACACATGCAAACATATTTACTTAAATTTTTAAATCTTAATATTTGCTCACCTGATTTGTTGTCGAGAACTTAAGCTTCTGGAAAAATGAAGAACTGCAGAATTTCCCTTTTACTTGAAATTTGCCTGATTAAATTATTCTATTTGATGATGATGCTTCAAATCCTTGAATCAGTAGTGATAGAAGAACTTGAAATTTGCTTTCAGAAATTTTGAAGATTACATATTTTTTTCCTGAATTCTGTTTGCAGAATTCTTCTGTAATTTTCTTTTGCAGTTTTTAGATTTTTAGGTGAGGTTTGAATTGGATTAATTTTTGGATTGAAGTGAAGATTTTCAGTTTTATTAATGAGGATTGTAAAAAATTTCTTGCTTAAGAAATATTAGAAATGAGCAAATTTAGATAAAGCATAAGAAATGGCTTTTTATATAAAAATTTTGTTTTATAAAAATTTAAAGAAAATAAATTAAAATTATGACACTTGTCACTATACCTAGCTAATTCTTTAACATATGTTTATTAGTATGATTTATATGTTAACAAGTATTATTCTCATGCAAAAAGAAATTTAAAATGTTTTCTTAATTGATTTTCCTTAATTTAAATCCATTTTTAATCCATAAAAATCAATTTTCCTTAAAGAAATAAATGTAAAACAAATGTTATATCTTAAATAAAATCATGAAAATATTCCTTTAAACTCAAAGTATAATTTAGAATAAAATTGACCTATTTTAAATCTTTTAATTTAACAATTCAAATTCAAACTTTAATTTTTTAAATTCAATTCAAAATCAAATTTGATATGAATATAATTTTAACACATTCATTACCCTTATGTATATATTAGTTTTAATTAGAATCAATGTACATTTACAATTCATTTATTGTTATTGTTTAAAATAACAAATTTATTAATTTAAATTAATTTATTACAAAGATTATCATTTTTAAATTGGGTTTTGAAATTCCGGAATATCACATCGTCGTTGCATCGAATTGCACTGGACCAAGGGAAAATGGTTCGTGGGTCATCGGAGCAGTTGAGGTCGGGGTCGCGTGATGTCCGGTGGTCAGAGTGGGCATATCGAGGATTATTTGGGTGATTGATTGTGTTCCAGGTGGATGTGAGGTTGCTCAAATTTGATTTCGAGCTCGATTATGGGAGATGAGTGGCCAAATTGTTAAGGTAGATGATCGTCGATATGCCGACGATGGCATCGATGGTGGAGCCGTTGTGATCGCTGGTGCAGGTGCACGTGGTGTCAGTGTGTATTAGAAATTGGTTTGATGTTGTTGGATTGGAGAAGAAGACGTAGACTCGGGTTTTGACTCGAGAAGATTATTGCAAGGCTCGAAGTTGTTTTAGGGATAGTTTAGTTAGGAACCAGGTTTTAAATCATATCGGGATTTTAAAATTTAAAAAGTAATTTTATCTAGGATTTTAAACCTGAAGATTAAATCTTATCAACAGGTTTAGAAGAAACAAGGAATGCAGGTTTTAAGTGAAAGAAAATTTAGTAAACAAGTTCCCAAATTTAAGTAAAATAAATTTTCAAAGTGAATAAGATTTTTTAAAGAAAGCAAAAGATAAAAGAAAGGGAGTAAGTTTTCAAAAGTGAATTTGTTAAACAAGTTTTCAAAAGAAATTATAAACCAATTTTCCCAAAGAAAAATTATTAAACAAGTTTTAAACAAATTTCAAAGATTTAACTTTTAAGTTAAATGTTTTTAAAATTGCCTTTGGCTTGAATTATTTAATATTGGGTTAATCATCTTACTAAAACTCTAATTGTTATAAAAAATAAAGTGATGAAATTAGGAAAGTAGTTTAAGAATAATTACTCAATGTAATTAATTAAGGAATTAATTACTTAGTTACTTAAAGAATTAATTTGTTAATGAAATAAATTAAGGATTAATTGCTTAATGCAAGGTCAATTACTTAATGTGATTACTTAAAGGTTGACTACTTTAATTAAAGATTGGTTAATTTATAAAAGTAATTAAAGATAATAATTACTTAAAGATAATTACTTAATCAAAAGTAATTAACTTAAGATCAAAGTTGATTAATCAAGTGATTAAAATTAATTTGTGATTTATTAATATAAGTGATTAGGTATAATCACTTATTGTAATAAATTAAAGATAATTAATTAAATGGTAATTAATTAAGGGTTAATTAATTGATGTAATTAAGAAAAATTAATTAAAGAATAATTAAACAATTAAAGGTTAATTATTTAATGATTAAAGGTTAATTGATTTATTAATTAATGTTAATTAATTAATAAGCAAAGGTTAATTAATTTATCATTAAAGGTTAACTGATAAATGATTAAGGTTTGTAATTAATTAATATTAATTAATTGGGATTAGTAATTTATTCGTAAGTAATTAATCTGATTTAAATTAATTGATCTTACTTATGGATGTTTGGATTGTATGGAATGCTTTGAATTGTTTGATGTCTCTACTGTCTGATGTTTTATTGAGCTGTGATCTGTAAATTATTTATCTATGTTGAATTTATATATTTATATGTGAATCTGTGAATGAAGTTATGCATTATAGGATTATACCGCTTATTGATGTGCACGTAAATGTGCATATTTTTACCACCATATTTATTCTTTTTAAATTAAATAAATGATCATATTGGGTATTTTAACTTGTTTAAACCAAAATTCATATTATTTGAAATTGTCACATATTCATCTTCATCCAGGGGTAAAATGGTCATTTTTGTGCATATATTAATTTGAGAAAATTTAATTGGAAATTTTTATATTATTTTGTAGGAAATTACACTCAATTACAAGTGGGTTCATGAAGGAATATGCATGCACAAAATGAATACAAAGGAATGAAGATGGAAATAATTCAAGTGAAGAACATGGAGGACCCTACCTACCCACCACCTTAATGTACAAACTAGAGGCTAATGCACATGCTTATGAAATTAATGGCTTCATGTACACTTAAATGGGGATTATGACATGCTAATGATTACTTGGTGGCAACACTACCTCATGGGCATTTTGGACATTCCCCAAAAATGTGAATTAGGGTTTCATACATGTATAAATACCCATATGTTTCATGATCCACTCTCTTCTCTTAGTCTCTCTTAGGCCTCCTTCTCTTTAGCTTAGTTTAGATCAAAAATAAAATGAAAGATCCTCTTTCTCTTTTCATGGCTACTTAGCCATTTTTATTTTATGTAATCTTTTTTATTTTATGCAATTTAATACATGCTCTTTCCTTTTCATGTTCATTTACTTTCATGTTGTAGTGTAGATCTCTTCTCTTTTATGCATGTAGAGTAATTTTTCCTTTCGTTTTGCTCTCTTTTTCCTCTTCTTTTTATTCAATGTTGCTTGCTACATTTGTTCATATGATGAAAAATATGAGAGGCTAAACCCCTTCAATTTAGGGGTATTGAAGCTCTCTAATCATGTAGCTTCCACTTAATTTGATGTTTATGCTCTCTTTTTGTGCTTAATGAGAATGATTGAAGTGGTTTAATGATGTTGTTTAGCTTTGAATTTGATAGTCTATGTTGTTTATAATAAATAGGCTATGCTTAATCAAACAAAACACAAATTGCCTCTTCATCTACATATGATTATGGCAAAGAAGTGATTGTTGAAATTAAAATTTGATGGCTTATATTTCTAATTAATAGTTAATAGGCCATGCTTAAAATAGATTTTGCTTTCAACTTTGTTGTCATGTTTTATGAGATTTAAAAGTGTATTAGTGGTTGTGTTATAGTTTGATGGTTTATATTGAGCTAATTAATAGCACAAATATACCATACTTATGATAAGCACACCAACTTATTCACTAATGACAAGAAAAGAGAGAGCATAACTTCATTTTGTTGATTTATGTGATCTAGAGAGTGGAAATTGCCTCTAAATTGTCTTAACACTCATATTTTTATCAATTCTTTTGCTTGTTTTTCTTCTTTTCTAGTTTAACATTCTCTTCCACCTTGGTTTAATTTGATTGAATAGATTTTTAAAATCATTAATTCCCTACGGATCGACCCGTATTCGCCACGTGCTACATTCGTACACCGTGCGCTTGCGGTAATTTTTATTTCTAAATTTTTCGACGGTTTTCTAATCCGATAAATATTCCGTCGATTAACAAGTTTTTGGCGCCGTTGCTAGGGAATTTGCTTTGATTTTATTTTTTATTCTTTGAATTATTTGTGTTTGATTTTAGTGTGTTTTGTTTTGTGTTTGTTTAGTGTTTGTGTGCATTTGTTTGTGTTCTTATTGTTTTGCATTTTCATTTGCATTTCCATATTTATAAAAAAGCACATACTCAATTTCAAAAAAAAATTATATAGTTTATTGCTTTTTATTTTACATTTTCTATTTTACATTGCTTTTATCCACTGTTTTTCAGAAATAATCACTCGCTACCTCTTTGTTACTGTTCACAGCCAGCACTGTGCTTGTGCACATTCATCTACCTGCACATATCCTTCCTTCCCCTGTGTAACGACCCCAGATTTTAATTTAATTTAAATTGATAATTAAAAGAAATTTTGAATAAAATATTATAAAATTAAATATAAATGGAAGCGAGTTTCCTCGATTCAAATAGAAAATATATATATATATATATATATATATATATATATATATATATAGCCATATGAATTTGAAAATTTGTATATATGTGAATATATATGTATATATTGGATTTTAAATAAATTCTTAAATAAATGATTTTGAAAAATAAATAATATACTTTGGACGCAAGTATAAAAATAAATAAATAAATTGATTTAAAAATTTATAAATGATGATAATTTGAGTTATATAAAATATATGTGTATATATAGAGAAATATAAAACAATAATTTTTTAAGTAAAATTTATGATAAATATTTAAACTAAAAATAGAAGTAAATTTAAAATGCAAGAATAAAGCAAATACATTTAAGTAAGCAAAATAAAAGTATATATTTTTACATAAATAAACAAATGCATAAAAAAGAAACAAAATAGAATATATTGGTACCTATATAAGTTAAAGTTATAACCAATAACAAAACAAATCAAACATAATAAATACAAACAAATATAAAAGTTTTAGTATGTACAAGCAAAGTATAAAATATAAATCTATGTATGCACACTTAAACAATACAAGGAAAATTAATATAACATGTAGACCTGGAAAGAAAATAAAGTACAAAATAAACATAAACCAAGTAAACAAAAAATACATACAAGTATGTACACTTGTAAAAGAATACCTAAAACCTGGAAACAAGTATGCAGGCAAGTAAAGGAATCAACAAGTACAACAAAATATTATCACTTGTACAGCTGAAATGGAGTATGGAGAGGAAAGTATACAAGGCAATAAATGCCATACATCTCAACATTTAATGCAACATCTCAGCCATGCTTATTGAATAAACAAAGATATCACTCTGTACACAATCTTCATTTATATATATATACACATCCACAAACCTTTATTCATTCGTTCAAACAAATCTTAGCAAAGATCATAATAATAAAAAGGAAAACACCTCTGATCAAAACATTAACAAACCAGAAAACAAATTCAACTTAATCAAGCATGCAAGTTCAACAAACAAGAATTTTAACAACCAAATTCAGATCAAAAGCAGATCAACCAAAACATTTTTTCAGATCTTCTGGGTTCAAAATATTTTCCATGCCCAAGCAAAACCTCTCCTCTGTTTATTTCTTCTGAGACAGGTGAGTACCATTTCCTTTTAAATGTAGTTTATACCTCTGATGCTACTAAAAATGTTGTGATGGGAGTTGCTTTGAAATATGGTATGAGCATGGATATGAATCTGATATAAGTATGCATTTATAAAATGTCTTTGTGAATATAAAATACTCCTCTGTCTTCTTGTTTCAGAGCACCCACCCTGATCCAAACTAAATATCTAAACATTCGATTGTTATTAGGCTTTGTTTCCAACAGCAAAGATGTGAGTTTAGGTATGAATTCAAACCTAAAAATAGTTTCAAAGGAAAAAAATGATGAATGGTTTACTGGGAAAGGTAAAACACAGTTAGATTCAAAAATATGGCCAAATTCGATTTGGATAATTTATTGATTCATTTATATAATCGGTTTCGTAATCAAAAATCATGATTTTTAATATAATTCTCTAGATTTTTCAGCCTGGGGTGTACGAGAATTTAAGGGTTGAACGAAAAAGGTGTTCGGTCCAAATTCTGACGATCGATGCAATAGGAATGGTCGGGGTTGTGTGAGGTGGTGGAGGAGCCTATGGGGGTGACTGGAAAAATGGTCGTAGGTGGCCATAGCCTCGGTGGCGACAGTGGTTAGAATTTGAAATTTTTAAACCTAGTTTTAGGCAAAATCATGAAACCGACGTTCGTCCCCCTCAGTTGACCGAGTGTCTCGGGGTTTTGGAGATGGTAGGGGGTCGAGTTGACGCGTCGATGGCCGGAGTTGTAGGCTGGCCAGTGGTCGGAGGTCGGAGAACAAAGCGTTGACAGGTTGGGGTCGCGATGGGTTCGAATGTTTTCCAGGTTTGGGTTCGGCTATGCAATTTTGTTTCGAAGTGCTGCAGTGGTTTTTGGGGGTTGTGATGTGGTCGTGGGGTGATTGACGATGGGAAGCGACGCTGGTGGGTGGCTGGAGGTGGCTGGAGGCACGGTGCACGTGCACCGTGCATATTGGAGGGGCTGTCATTTCTTTGTGGAAGTGCAGTTTTTTTTTACCTGTCATGTTTTAGGGTGGGTTTGTTTTTTTTTTCTCAGGGGAGACTCGGGTAATACGAGAGCTCGACTCGAAGCACTAGGGTGTTAGACTCGAAGTCATCTTCGTTTGGCTCGGGTAGGATACTGGTAACAGGTTTTCAACCTGTCCAGTTTTCAAAATTTTAAAATGATTGAACGTAAATTTATAAATCCAGGTTTAAACTGAGTTTAAACTTTAAGTTGAAATGTAAATTCAAGTTTAGTTTTGAAACTTAGTTTAAAAATTTAAATAAATAATTTTTTTTTAAATAGAAGTTTTTAAGCAATTAAGGTATAATTTAAAGAATTTGAATTTAAATTGGAATTTGAAAGTTATAAAGAAATGGATTGTAACAAAGATTTAATCAAAGATTTAATTTGGATTTAAATCTAAATTTGAATTCAAGATTTTGAATATAATAAAGTTTATAAATTTAAATGTTTAAATAAGTTTAAATATTAAAATTCCTTTAATATGTGAATTTAATAAGGAAATTGATTTAAATTCTTTTAAATTTTCTTTATAATAAAATATCACTTCAACAAGTAATTTAAAGGATTTTAAAATTAGTTTCAAACTTTACTAAAGATAAATGAGGGTTCATTTTAAGTCTTGGGTTTAAAATGAAGTTTAGATTGAAATTAAAAAGGGTTTCAAACATATTTGTAAATGATGTTTAAATCACTGCTAAGAATGAGTTCACCTTAAATTTAATAAAAATTGAATGATTTGTAATACATTAATTATTAAGTTAATTAGAATGGATAATCAATGGTTTGATTCAATTTAATTAGTAATTGTAAGTTTAACTTTATTAATTAAGGTTTAATTTCTTTAAATAATTAATTAAAGTTAATTAATTAGGAAATTGGTTTAAAATGTTGATTTAATTAATATGATAAATTAAGAGGTTAATTAAGTAAGGTAATTGATCAATTAATTTATATTAAATGATTTGAAATTAATTCATCAGGATTGGATAATTATTTCATAAGTAATTAATTTAATTGGAAATAAATAGAATTAATTAGGATTAAACAGTTAATTATTCCTGCTTACAAATGTTTATTGAATGCTTAGGAATGATTGTATTGTATGAGATGCTTTGAATTGATTATCCTATCTGATTTGTGATATTTTGTTCTGTAGTTTGAGCTGTGTATATTTATTTACATTTGTATACTATCTGTGAATCTGTGAATGGACGATGAGCGTTATAGTTTTATATCGCTTATCAACTATATTCCTATGTTTTGATCTGTGATGATTGAAATGATGTTGCACTAGTGTGTTAAACCCCTGGACCACACCATACACACAAAAATATGGATTTCACGAGGAAATCGGTTAAGTCACAGATGTTTGAAATAGTTTTAAATTTGAATTTTTTAAATTCAAATGTTTTGGAAATGGAATCATAATAAATGTGAAAAGCTTTTGGAATGAAATTTCAAGTTAAAATTTATTTTAATTTACTTTATTAAGTTTTGAAATTAAATAATTCAATTTAAATTTGAATTCGATATTTGGAATTGAATTCGATGATTGGAAATTATGGTTAAAGATATTATAAACAGGTTTGTATGAATTTAAACCATTTTAAAGGTATGGTTTTGAGAATTTGAATTTAACCCAAGGATTTCAACTCGTATAAATGAATCAGATTTCCAAAATGAAAACTGTTGTGTTCAAATGATAAACACTTTTAGATAAGAACTGAGATTCTAGTTAATTAGGGGAATTTCAAGATTGAATAGAGAAATGATTTTCCTAGGTTATGAATGAATTCTTTTTGAAAGCTATGAATTAAATCTGTTTATTTTTAACAGATTTAAATTGATGATTTGTTTAAATCAAATTGAAATGAAATTGTTTTGAAGGCTATAAGTTAATCAAATTGAAATGAAAATTGATTTGGAAAATCTGTGAATGAATCTATTGTTTAAAAGATTAAAATGTGAAAATTGTTTAAACCGTTAAAGGTTGTGAAAATGAATCTTTTTGTTTAAAGATTGAAAATGGTAATTTATTTAAACCATTGGAAAGAAAGTTTTGAATTACTAAGTTGTGACTTAATTGAAATCCCAATATCCATATGTTTTTGAACTATTTCGCTCACTATTCGGTTTAGCCGGGAAAGGACCTTTGTGTCGTATAACCCATTCCGAATATGTGATACGTCGTTATGGATAGCATTTGAAGACCGGTGATGAAGACCGGGTATTTGCGAGAGCGATAGGATGACCTGTCGATTGACTCTGCACCGAGTTGCTCCGGTATAGAGTTATCCATATGTGATGGGGAATCCGATCAGGATTGTGGATATCTGGATTGCAAGGACTTCTTTGGAAAGTGCCTTCGGTTCTGTTCGAGCCCGGAACAGACTTGTATGGATAGTATGTCTGACATTACAAATTGAGATATAAAGCCGATTTCTTTCAAATATATTTCTGTTGGTGGCGGAGAATTTATTCTTTTAGCTTAACACCCTTCTCTGAGACGTACGAGCTCAGAGGTTATGTAATTGAAGGTTTTCAGCGATATATTCCCAATTTGGTAATGTGACATGCTGAGTGTTGCTGTGAAATGATCGTTGTGTTGATTATTTATGATAGGATCATTTATTTGATCGTCTATCTTTGTGATCATTTCTATGATCATTTGTTGACCCAAAGCATGGCTTTTGTATAAAGTATGTTTTTGTGGACGTGACTTCGTCGAGCCTCACACCCCGGGAATGGTCAAAACAGGAAAGATGCGGCAAGGTTATGAGGGGTAGCGCCCTTTAGGATATGTGCATTTCCTTCTGGAAAAGGGTAGTGTCATGGTATGGAGCCCAGATACTTACTCATGTTGAAACACTTTATTATTATGATTGTGTGAATTGATTAGAGAGCTCTCGGATAAAGGTCCCAAAGGACCGGGGGATGGCATATTCGGTCAGTTGTTACTCAGTTAGGGGTAACCCGGCCTTGTGTTGGCAGAGATCCGGTTTGGTTCTCGGGGATGTCCATCCAGAGGCATTCTCATGTGGCAATGGGAAGTTCCTTGGCCTGATCATTCGTTGGAAATCCAAAGAAACAATACGAACCTTGTACAGTATTAGTTGTATAACCTGCTATGGAATGTGGCGGTAACCTGCTATTGAACATAGTTAGCTATAGTAGGCATACGATAATGGTCGTATGTTGGCTAAGATTTATATTCTACTTTCGAAATGAATTTTTCCTACACTATGCACTAGTAATAATATCAAATGTTTCTTTTAATGCGTATCAAGCATCTTTGACTATCATAAGGAGAAATCTCCTCCGATTCTGCGTTTGCATTGTGTGTGTGTGCGGGAGGCCTTATGGTAGTCTCATTTTTAAAAGCATTGCGAATTGACTTTGAAAATCTTTTGTTGAATGTTTTAAGAGATAAATTGTTTTTGTTGCTCACACCAGTCCCACGACTGATCCGGAGTTTATTGTTTCTTTCCTAAACTCTGGGTGCTCATTATATTTCTACACGAGCAGTCTAGAGTTGGGTTTTTCATATAGTTAGATATAGTGGATTATCTGGAGTTAGTTCAGTCTTTGGATCGCACCAGTCTTGCCTAGCTTTGTGCATTGTTATGGGGAGTTCGAGCTATTGCTGGATTGATTCTTGGAAATGGAGTTGCAGTTCTCAGAGTTCTCTTTTGAAGACTATCTCAGAGTTATATTGTCCGCTGCTAGATGTAATCTATCGTTTTCTTTTCTGCTGCTGTTTTATTGTATCATGTCTCTGATGTATATTGATATCTATTGGATCATCTGTTGTATCAGATATTATATCAAAGCTGTATATCAATGTATTATTCTTTTATTCCGCTGTGTTATTTACTTAATGTTGTTATAAGCTCCAGCGAATCGGATTTGAACGGTCGAATCTATGACATTCGAATACGATATGAAGTATGGATGTCGATTTTCGAGCGGGCAAAATTCGAAACGTTACATTTGGTATCAGAGCTAAGGGTTGAACTTTAGCTCAGGTGTATAACAGATTAAGTAGCTCATTAGAGATAGGGTGAAGTAAATCCTAGAATGAGTAATCCTTAAGGTATCTGTTTGAATGCCTCAGTAAATTCTCTTACTATTCACTGATAGTGAGTATGAGTGCAAGAAGAGAACGAGATAGAGGACAGGGAAATACGACTATAATTGGTCAATACTCTGTAACAACGGCGGAAATAACTTTCTTATCAAATTCCTTTGATTCGTTTCCAAATTCTTTTGATTTCTTCGTACCAGCTACAAAAAGAAGATTCGGTGTAATGATCCTACGAATCGTTGTAGAAAATTCTTACTTCGTATCTTCATCGGTTTCTTATCAGCATTTTGATTTAAACCTTAATGAATTTGGAATTAGAAATTTTAAATTAAGTTAAATTGATTAATGGAATATGAAGGATAAATTGAATTGTATCGATAAAGCGATTCGTTTATAACCAAATTTTGAAATTCTGTTGTAATTTCTTAGGTTGGTCGAAGTCCGAAGAGGGACAAATTGGTATATATTTTGAGATATTTCGACTTGAATTTGGAATCCATATCTTGTGTTTGAGGAATTATAGAAGATCGAGTTCATCTATCTTTATTGTTTTCGTGCCTGCGAATTTTGAGGACGAAATTCTTTTAAGGGGGGAAGTCTGTAACGACCCCAGATTTTAATTTAATTTAATTTGATAATTAAAAGAAATTTTGAATAAAAAATTATAAAATTAAATATAAATGGAAGCGAGTTTCCTCGATTCAAATAGAAAATATATATATATATATATATATATATATATATATATATATAGCCATATGAATTTGAAAATTTGTATATATGTGAATATATATGTATATATTGGATTTTAAATAAATTCTTAAATAAATGATTTTGAAAAATAAATAATATACTTTGGACGCAAGTATAAAAATAAATAAATAAATTGATTTAAAAATTTATAAATGATTATAATTTGAGTTATATAAAATATATGTGTATATATAGAGAAATATAAAACAATAATTTTTTAAGTAAAATTTATGATAAATATTTAAACTAAAAATAGAAGTAAATTTAAAATGCAAGAATAAAGCAACTACATTTAAGTAAGCAAAATAAAAGTACATATTTTTACATAAATAAACGAATGCATAAAAAAGAAACAAAATAGAATATATTGGTACCTATATAAGTTAAAGTTATAACCAATAACAAAACAAATCAAACATAATAAATACAAACAAATATAAAAGTTTTAGTATGTACAAGCAAAGTATAAAATATAAATCTATGTATGCACACTTAAACAATACAAGGCAAATTAATATAACATGTAGACCTGGAAAGAAAATAAAGTACAAAATAAACATAAACCAAGTAAACAAAAAATACATACAAGTATGTACACTTGTAAAAGAATACCTAAAACCTGGAAACAAGTATGCAGGCAAGTAAAGGAATCAACAAGTACAACAAAATATTATCACTTGTACAGCTGAAATGGAGTATGGAGAGGAAAGTATACAAGGCAATAAATGCCATACATCTCAACATTTAATGCAACATCTCAGCCATGCTTATTGAATAAACAAAGATATCACTCTGTACACAATCTTCATTTATATATAAATACACATCCACAAACCTTTATTCATTCGTTCAAACAAATCTTAGCAAAGATCATAATAATAAAAAGGAAAACACCTCTGATCAAAACATTAACAAACCAGAAAACAAATTCAACTTAATCAAGCATGCAAGTTCAACAAACAAGAATTTTAACAACCAAATTCAGATCAAAAGCAGATCAACCAAAACATTTTTTCAGATCTTCTGGGTTCAAAATATTTTCCATGCCCAAGCAAAACCTCTCCTCTGTTTATTTCTTCTGAGACAGGTGAGTACCATTTCCTTTTAAATGTAGTTTATACCTCTGATGCTACTAAAAATGTTGTGATGGGAGTTGCTTTGAAATATGGTATGAGCATGGATATGAATCTGATATAAGTATGCATTTATAAAATGTCTTTGTGAATATAAAATACTCCTCTGTCTTCTTGTTTCAGAGCACCCACCCTGATCCAAACTAAATATCTAAACATTCGATTGTTATTAGGCTTTGTTTCCAACAGCCAAGATGTGAGTTTAGGTATAAATTCAAACCTAAAAATAGTTTCAAAGGAAAAAAATAATGAATGGTTTACTGGGAAAGGTAAAACACAGTTAGATTCAAAAATATGGCCAAATTCGATTTGGATAATTTATTGATTCATTTATATAATCGGTTTCGTAATCAAAAATCATGATTTTTAATATAATTCTCAAGATTTTTCAGCCTGGGGTGTACGAGAATTTAAGGGTTGAACGAAAAAGGTGTTCGGTCCAAATTCTGACGATCGATGCAATAGGAATGGTCGGGGTTGTGTGAGGTGGTGGAGGAGCCTATGGGGGTGATTGGAAAAATGGTCGTAGGTGGCCATAGCCTCAGTGGCGACAGTGGTTAGAATATGAAATTTTTAAACCTAGTTTTAGGCAAAATCATGAAACCGATTCGTTCGTCCCCCTCAATTGACCGAGTGTCTCGGGGTTCTGGAGATGGTAGGGGGTCGAGTTGACGCGTCGATGGCCGGAGTTGTAGGCTGGCCAGTGGTCGGAGGTCGGAGAACAAAGCGTTGACATGTTGGGGTCGCGATGGGTTCGAATGTTTTCCAGGTTTGGGTTCGGCTATGCAATTGAGTTTCGAAGTGCTGTAGTGGTTTTTGGGGGTTGTGATGTAGTCGTGGGGTGATTGACGATGGGAAGCGACGCTGGTGGGTGGCTGGAGGTGGCTGGAGGCACGGTGCACGTGCACCGTGCATATTGGAGGGGCTGTCATTTTTTTGTGGAAGTGCAGTTTTTTTTTTACCTGTCATGTTTTAGGGTGGGTTTGTTTTTTTTTCTCAGGGGAGACTCGGGTAATACGAGAGCTCGACTCGAAGCACTAGGGTGTTATACTCGAAGTCATCTTCGTTTCGCTCGGGTAGGATACTGGTAACAGGTTTTTAACCTGTCCAGTTTTCAAAATTTTAAAATGATTGAACGTAAATTTATAAATCCAGGTTTAAACTGAGTTTAAACTTTAAGTTAAAATGTAAATTCAAGTTTAGTTTTGAAACTTAGTTTAAAAATTTAAATAAATAATTTTTTTTTAAATAGAAGTTTTTAAGCAATTAAGGTATAATTTAAAGAATTTGAATTTAAATTGGAATTTGAAAGTTATAAAGAAATGGATTGTAACAAAGATTTAATCAAAGATTTAATTTGGATTTAAATCTAAATTTGAATTCAAGATTTTGAATATAATAAAGTTTATAAATTTAAATGTTTAAATAAGTTTAAATGTTAAAATTCCTTTAATATGTGAATTTAATAAGGAAATTGATTTAAATTCTTTTAAATTTTCTTTATAATAAAATATCACTTCAACAAGTAATTTAAAGGATTTTAAAATTAGTTTCAAACTTTACTAAAGATAAATGAGGGTTCATTTTAAGTCTTGGGTTTAAAATGAAGTTTAGATTGAAATTAAAAAGGGTTTCAAACATATTTGTAAATGATGTTTAAATCACTGCTAAGAATGAGTTCACCTTAAATTTAATAAAAATTGAATGATTTGTAATACATTAATTATTAAGTTAATTAGAATGGATAATCAATGGTTTGATTCAATTTAATTAGTAATTGTAAGTTTAACTTTATTAATTAAGGTTTAATTTCTTTAAATAATTAATTAAAGTTAATTAATTAGGAAATTGGTATAAAATGTTGATTTAATTAATATGATAAATTAAGAGGTTAATTAAGTAAGGTAATTGATCAATTAATTTATATTAAATGATTTGAAATTAATTCATCAGGATTGGATAATTATTTCATAAGTAATTAATTTAATTGGAAATAAATAGAATTAATTAGGATTAAACAGTTAATTATTCCTGCTTACAAATGTTTATTGAATGCTTAGGAATGATTGTATTGTATGAGATGCTTTGAATTGATTATCCTATCTGATTTGTGATATTTTGTTCTGTAGTTTGAGCTGTGTATATTTATTTACATTTGTATACTATCTGTGAATCTGTGAATGGATGATGAGCGTTATAGTTTTATATCGCTTATCAACTATATTCCTATGTTTTAATCTGTGATGATTGAAATGATGTTGCACTAGTGTGTTAAACCCCTGGACCACACCATACACACACAAATATGGATTTCACGAGGAAATCGGTTAAGTCACAGATGTTTGAAATAGTTTTAAATTTGAATTTTTTAAATTCAAATGTTTTGGAAATGGAATCAGAATAAATGTGAAAAGCTTTTGGAATGAAATTTCAAGTTAAAATTTATTTTAATTTACTTTATTAAGTTTTGAAATTAAATAATTCAATTTAAATTTGAATTCGATATTTGGAATTGAATTCGATGATTGGAAATTATGGTTAAAGATATTATAAACAGGTTTGTATGAATTTAAACCATTTTAAAGGTATGGTTTTGAGAATTTGAATTTAACCCAAGGATTTCAACTCGTATAAATGAATCAGATTTCCAAAATGAAAACTGTTGTGTTCAAATGATAAACACTTTTAGATAAGAACTGAGATTCCAGTTAATTAGGGGAATTTCAAGATTGAATAGAGAAATGATTTTCCTAGGTTATGAATGAATTCTTTTTGAAAGCTATGAATTAAATCTGTTTATTTTTAACAGATTTAAATTGATGATTTGTTTAAATCAAATTGAAATGAAATTGTTTTGAAGGCTATAAGTTAATCAAATTGAAATGAAAATTGATTTGGAAAATCTGTGAATGAATCTTTTGTTTAAAAGATTAAAATGTGAAAATTGTTTAAACCGTTAAAGGTTGTGAAAATGAATCTTTTTGTTTAAAGATTGAAAATGGTAATTTATTTAAACCATTGGAAAGAAAGTTTTGAATTATTAAGTTGTGACTTAATTGAAATCCCAATATCCATATGTTTTTGAACTATTTCGCTCACTATTCGGTTTAGCCGGGAAAGGACCTTTGTGTCGTATAACCCATTCCGAATATGTGATACGTCGTTATGGATAGCATTTGAAGACCGGTGATGAAGACCGGGTATTTGCGAGAGCGATAGGATGACCTGTCGATTGACTCTGCACCAAGTTGCTCCGGTATAGAGTTCTCCATATGTGATGGGGAATCCGATCAGGATTGTGGATATCCGGATTGCAAGGACTTCTTTGGAAAGTGCCTTCGGTTCTGTTCGAGCCCGGAACAGACTTGTATGGATAGTATGTCTGACATTACAAATTGAGATATAAAGCCGATTTCTTTCAAATATATTTCTGTTGGTGGCGGAGAATTTATTCTTTTAGCTTAACACCCTTCTCTGAGACGTACGAGCTCAGAGGTTATGTAATTGAAGGTTATCAGCGATATATTCCCAATTTGGTAATGTGACATGCTGAGTGTTGCTGTGAAATGATCATTGTGTTGATTATTTATGATAGGATCATTTATTTGATCGTCTATCTTTTTGATCATTTCTATGATCATTTGTTGACCCAAAGCATGGCTTTTGTATAAAGTATGTTTTTGTGGACGTGACTTCGTCGAGCCTCACACCCCGGGAATGGTCAAAACAGGAAAGATGCGGCAAGGTTATGAGGGGTAGCGCCCTTTAGGATATGTGCATTTGCTTCTGGAAAAGGGTAGTGTCATGGTATGGAGCCCAGATACTTACTCATGTTGAAACACTTTATTATTATGATTGTGTGAATTGATTAGAGAGCTCTCGGATAAAGGTCCCAAACGACTGGGGGATGGCATATTCGGTCAGTTGTTACTCAGTTAGGGGTAACCCGGCCTTGTGTTGGCAGAGATCCGGTTTGGTTCTCGGGGATGTCCATCCAGAGGCATTCTCATGTGGCAATGGGAAGTTCCTTGGCCTGATCATTCGTTGGAAATCCAAAGAAACAATACGAACCTTGTACAGTATTAGTTGTATAACCTGCTATGGAATGTGGCGGTAACCTGCTATTGAACATAGTTAGCTATAGTAGGCATACGATAATGGTCGTATGTTGGCTAAGATTTATATTCTACTTTCGAAATGAATTTTTCCTACACTATGCACTAGTAATAATATCAAATGTTTCTTTTAATGCGTATCAAGCATCTTTGACTATTATAAGGAGAAAACTCCTCCGATTCTGCGTTTGCATTGTGTGTGTGTGTGCGGGAGGCCTTATGGTAGTCTCATTTTTAAAAGCATTGCGAATTGACTTTGAAAATCTTTTGTTGAATGTTTTAAGAGATAAACTGTTTTTGTTGCTCACACCAGTCCCACGACTGATCCGGAGTTTATTGTTTCTTTCCTAAACTCTGGGTGCTCATTATATTTCTACACGAGCATTCTAGAGTTGGGTTTTTCAGATAGTTAGATATAGTGGATTATCTGGAGTTAGTTCAGTCTTTGGATCGCACCATTCTTGCCTAGCTTGGTGCATTGTTATGGGGAGTTCGAGCTATTGCTGGATTGATTCTTGGAAATGGAGTTGCAGTTCTCGGAGTTCTCTTTTGAAGACTATCTCAGAGTTATATTGTCCGCTGCTAGATGTCATCTATCGTTTTCTTTTCTGCTGCTGTTTTATTGTATCATGTCTCTGATGTATATTGATATCTATTGGATCATCTGTTGTATCAGATATTACATCAAAGCTGTATATCAATGTATTATTCTTTTATTCCGCTGTGTTATTTACTTAATGTTGTTATAAGCTCCGGCGAATCGGATTTGAACGGTCGAATCTATGACATTCGAATACGATATGAAGTATGGATGTCGATTTTCGAGCAGGCAAAATTCTAAACGTTACACCCTGCCTTTACATTTCTCTACAGTTTCAACTTGCAGCCTTCAACACTTCTGCAACAACTTACATCATCAACCTCCTTCACAAATCATTTTCCTAAAACCCAAACAACATCATCAATACATCCTGCACATACCACTCCCACTTTCATACTTCTGCAAAACAGTGCCTTCTCACCACCACTTCTCCTTCTTCCACACTTCTACAACTCCACATTCAACTGCACTCATATTCACCTTCATTGTTTCTACCCCCTTTACTGTTCCATTCACCAATACAACAGCCATCAACATACCCTGCTTACTGTTTTCAAAAAAAATTGTGCAGTATCAGTGAAACAACCAACCATCGTCTAAAACTCCTCCACTCCTCCTCCTCGACACTCCAACTACCTAGAAACTCCCCTGCCTACTGCCTGGAACACTAGTGCGATACATATCTAAAAAAAGAAAAACTACTGCTTGAACAATGACAACCCGACCACACTTCCTCCAACCCTGTTCAACCTCTCACTGCCCTGACCACCAAGCAATAATCACCTTCATATTCAACAGAACCGCCTTCACCTTCACTTCCTCAATAACATAACCACCACCCCTAACTGCACTTCCTTTCATAGTCATCATTAACAACCCGCAAATCCATTCCTCTTACCCGCAAACTACCACCCGCCTTTGCAAAAACCATCTTCCAGAATACTATCACAACTGCTTCAACAAATACTGTCACAATTGCCTTCTCCGTAATCAATGCATCCGCCGCGACTAGCAGCACTTCACTTACATCAGTACTGCTAGAACACTGTCAACACGGAGACACTTCAATTCATACCTCTCCACCACTTCAATTCCTATCATCATACCGCAATCATCCCTCCACAGCCACAACCATTCAACACACAACTATCATTGCCTGCTGTTAAATCATCACCAATCCCAAACCATTCACTACTTGCTTCCCCACATACCACCCTTCTACCAACTCAATATCACTGTCATAATCACTTACCTTACCATCATTTCAAAAACCCTCTTGTTGCCTTCATCCCTGACATACTGTGCTTCCACTACCTGCGACCACACCAGCATTCAATCCCAAAACCACCTTCCTACTACTTGCACCTGAACCAAACACCAACACTTCAACTCAAACAAACCATCTCACATCAACTCTTCCACCAAATTCAAATCATACACCACTGCATATCATACAAATCTCCTCTTTCAAACTCCTATTTCCTTACAAACTGACTGTTTCCCTGCATCTTCACTGCCTCATACTCACCAACTCCATCCCCTCCTTTCTTTCTACTTCACTGCATAACACTTCTGCACAAGCAAAGCATTAGCCTTCACCAATATCATTCACCTGCCATTCACAAACTTTGTCCAATATTTTCGAAAAAAAGGAAAAGAAGAAAAAGCTGTTCCTTGCAAACCACCGAGCTACCCATTTCCACCTCCAACACGAATCGCCTTTCACTTCCTCCTCAACCCCTAATCGCAAGCACCACTGACCAGAGTAGCAGCTCGAAATCAGTATCGACAGTGACCGCATACCCTCTTACCGTGCTCTCCAATCGAACTCCAGTCGCCTTTGGCCGCTCTAGAATCCAAACCCATAGCCCTCACTCGATCACGAATTCGAAATTTTCCTGATTGGAATTGGAAGTTTGATTTGGCATAAATCGTTTTAATTTGGATTTGAAAAGAGTTTTGTTGATTTCTTCCACTTTTTTTTATTTTAGCAGTTCGGTTTTGTTTATTTCACATACGATAGAAAAGAAGCGCAAAACAAAATATTTTAGCATCTGGTTTACGTTTGGTTGGGGAGTTGGCTTGTTTGATAGTGGGCCTGTAGTGGGCTTTAGCGGGTCTGATAGTTTGGTTTTGTTAAAAAAAAACAAAAGGAGAAAGGAATTGTTTTGATTCTTAATTTTAAGTTTGCTTTGTATTTAAAAAAAAAAATCAAAAAAAAAACAAAAATTGTATATATGTCTTATTTTCAGGTTGCCCAAGCTGATAGGAAGAGTTGCTTGCGTTGCTGAGCATGCCCAAAAAAAACTGCTTGCTTATTTATAATTTTCTTTTTATTTGTCTTGCATTGTATATATCTATTATTTTTGTTGGTCTAGCATTGTTGTTTATTTGCATTTAAAAAAAATTCAAAAACAAAAACAAAAAATTTCATTTGTAGTTGCATTGTTAATACACATTTAATTTCTGTTTTGCATTTCATCTTAGAATCTTGATCAATAATAACGATGGCTCTTAATTGTATATTGACAAGTTGTTTTCCTTGAACAATTTAATTTCTTGGTGTCTAGGCTACGAAAGAGCAATAATCAGTTATAAATATTACGGTGATTCGTAAATATTATACTGAATTATTTCTCTGAAGGTACTTAAACCTTCGGCTGCATTGCTACGGTGATTCGTGGTGCACCGATAAATCCTGTCCGTTACCTGGCTGAGAACTATCTTGTTTATCTAAGACAATGTGTGATTATACAATTATTGGTTAACTTAGGATAAATAATTTGTAATTAGACCCTTGCATTCATTTAGTTGCATTATTTCATGCTTATTTAAAAAAACAAAAAAAATTCAAAAATCCAAAACTAAAAAAAATTGTATATATTTATTTTCCTTTTCCTTCGAAAATTTTAAAAAAAATTCTTTGAAATTTCAAAAATCCAAAAAAAAAGTACAAAATCTTTTCAAAATACTAAAAAAACAAAAATCAATTTTCCATTTTGAAAAATAATTCTATTTGTAAATATTTTTCTTTATAAAAAAAACCAAAAAAATTCTTGAAATGTCCGAGTTTCCCCACTTACGTGAATTTTACAATAGTTGTGAAAATCAACATAATCCATATGATTTCACTCCAAATTCGTATGGATATTTTAACACCAACTATTGTTTAAACGATTCAAATTTTGAACCACAAAATTTTCAAGACGATGACCAACCCTCGAATCTCAAAAATAGCATTTCGTCTTTACTTGAAATCTCTACACAACAAAATCAAATGATAAATGATTTGTGTAATTTGTATTTCTGCGATCACTCGAGTCAAAGTTTTCAAGGATTTCAAAATTTGAATTCAATTCAAAATTCAAACGATTTCGTTGATAACCCATGCCAATTCAATTTTGAACTCCAAAATGAATTTCAAAATCAAAACGAAAATGTGATCCACTTTTCAAATAATTTTGGCAATGGGAATAATCTTGATTACGATATGAGTGAAATTTTTTGTTCTCAACGAATCCAAATTGAAAATTCTCAAGTTAATAACTATAAATTGGATTTTGTTGAGCAAATGAACGAAATTTACGATGATCACACGAATTCGTTGTTTGAAACATATATGAAACAACATGAAAACAAAATCAAATTCCAACGTGTGACGAGTCAAATGATAATCCAACTTTTACCATAATCGATAATTTTCAAACAACAACTTTTGAAACTGCAAATGATGATCTTAACGAAGTTGTTGAAAAGACGGTAGTTGAGTTGGATTTCAATTCTTTTAAGGGTGAGAAACTCGATTTAAATATCGATCTTCCTTTTTCTAAAAATTTGAATACAACAACTTTGGATTTTGAAATGGATATATGCGACGAAGTTGTTGATAATCCAACAAAGGAAGATGAATTTAATGAACATGATTTTTATGGAATTTACGAAAATGAGTCACTAAATTTTGATGGGGATGATTTCGATCACCGTTTTGACTTTGAAATCGATAATTTGGAAGAAGTTTTCAGTGATAAACTTGAATTTAAATTTGGTGAAAATAAATGTGAATTTCAATCAATTGTCTTATCAACCCCAAAAATTATTGAAAACAAAATAACTCGTTTAATTTTTAATAAAACAAAATTCGTTTTTCCAAATCAACAATCGAATTCGAAATCTTTTATGGTTTGGTTTTTCGAGCTTAAGCTGTGTCTCATATACTTGACGAGACAAATGAACAATCTTTGGAAGACCGTTTCATTTAATTTTTGACGATATACTTTCTGATCTCACGTAAATACATTTCATTTTCATGTAAATAATAATAAACGTTCCTTTCACTTGGGTTAACTATGGGGACACAGTCAAAATCAAGTGTGGGGGGAGACTCATCTTCGTTTTTGATTTTTCATGATTTATTTTTACTTTTTATCTGCAAAAAAAAATCTCAAAAAAAAGTAAAAAAAAACAACAACAATTTTATTTAAGCATTTTTGATTTATTTTTAAAGAAACACTATAGGATAAATATATGGTTTTGGCTTATTAAATAGAAATTTTTGGAAGTTTATTCGTCTTAACAAAAATAAAAATGAAATTTTATTACAAATAACAATGGTTTAACTAGTATATAGGAAGATTCATATGTGTTAATTATGAAATACATCCTAATTGAAAATCTTTGTTTTAAAAAGTGGTTGATTTAAAGCAAAGATATAACATTTTTTTTGTCTTCTAAGTTAAATGGTGCTAAGATGATTTTGCAAACTCTCTCTCTTATAAAAAAATATACAAAAAATAGTAACATCCAAAGTATTCACTCTCATTTAAAAGTCCTCACGGTTATGCATGGGTGAATTACTTGGAATCTTTAATTATGTGCTTTCATACTCATTTAAAAGTCCTCGCGGTTATCCATGTATGGAACACATGTAAAAAAATAGACTTAATAAAAACCACCTACGGTCGATAGGTGTATGCACGAAAGTGTGTGCATTCGCCATGCTCTGTACTCCCCTCACATAAGCCCGAAAGGCAGTGCATGAGTGGTATATCTGGCCTCAGTTTATCTGAGCTAGATGTGTAATTTTTCTTACAAGTAATGAGAGAGCAAGCAATTGAAATCACAACACTATTTTTACTTATTTGATTTGATTTGTTATTAAAAAGAAATGAAAATACCACTTTGATAAACTTTAATAATCAACAAACAATCCATTTCATAGTTGCACTGTGTTATTAACCAAAACAACAAGTTAAACTATAGTTTATTTATTATGATAACTTCGTTTTTATTGGAAATATTGACGAGTAAATAACTTAAATTTCAAGATAATGACCAAAATCTATATTTAAATTATTCGTGTCAAGTTAAAAATAAATCCTTCATTTGTAAATATTTTTCAAAAATTTGCATTCATCTCTTTGTAAATATATCTTGCATTTTGTAAATATTTTCATCATGCATTTGGATTTTGTGGGTAGTATACGCTGAAAACCCTCACGAGACAACACTCGTCCTATTAGGGACACCCAGAGGTTTAATGGCTTATTGCATACGCTCAATGCAATCGTGCTCCCTATGAAAACGGATTTACCGTGGTTTTAGTTTATTCGAGGACGAATAAAAAGATAAGTGTGGGGGTATTTGATGTGCACGTAAATATGCATATTTTTACCACCATATTTATTCTTTTTAAATTAAATAAATGATCATATTGGGTATTTTAACTTGTTTAAACCAAAATTCATATTATTTTAAATTGTCACATATTCATCTTCATCCAGGGGTAAAATGGTCATTTTTGTGCATATATTAATTTGAGAAAATTTAATTGGAAATTTTTATATTATTTTGTAGGAAATTACACTCAATTACAAGTGGGTTCATGAAGGAATATGCATGCACAAAATGAATACAAAGGAATGAAGATGGAAATAATTCAAGTGAAGAACATGGAGGACCCTACCTACCCACCACCTTAATGTACAAACTAGAGGCTAATGCACATGCTTATGAAATTAATGGCTTCATGTATACTTAAATGGGGATTATGGCATGCTAATGATTACTTGGTGGCCACACTACCTCATGGGCATTTTGGACATTCCCCAAAAATGTGAATTAGGGTTTCATACATGTATAAATACCCATATGTTTCATATCCACTCTCTTCCTTAGTCTCTCTTAGGCCTCCTTCTCTTTAGTTTAGTTTAGATCAAAAATAAAATGAAAGCTCCTCTTTCTCTTTTCATGGCTACTTAGCCATTTTTATTTTATGTAATCTTTTTTATTTTATGCAATTTAATACATGCTCTTTCCTTTTCATGTTCATTTACTTTCATGTTGTAGTGTAGATCTCTTCTCTTTTATGCAAGTAGAATAATTTTTCCTTTCCTTTTGCTCTCTTTTTCCTCTTCTTTTTATTCAATGTTGCTTGCTACCTTTGTTCATATGATGAAAAATATGAGAGGCTAAACCCCTTCAATTTAGGGGTAATGAAGCTCTCTAATCATGTAGCTTCAACTTAATTTGATGTTTAATGCTCTCTTTTTGTGTTTAATGAGAATGATTGAAGTGGTTTAATGATGTTGTTCAGCTTTGAATTTGATAGTTTATGTTGTTTATAACAAATAGGCTATGCTTAAAAAAACAAAACACAAATTGCCTCTTCATCTACATATGATTATGACAAAGAAGTGATTGTTGAAATTAAAATTTGATGGCTTATATTTCTAATTAATAGTTAATAGGCCATGCTTAAAATAGATTTTGCTTTCAACTTTGTTGTCATATTTTATGAGATTTAAAAGTGTATTAGTGGTAGTGTTATAGTTTGATGGTTTATATTGAGCTAATTAATAGCACAAATATACCATACTTATGATAAGCACATCTACTAATTCACTAATGACAAGAAAAGAGAGATCATAACTTCATTTTGTTGAATAATGTGATCTAGAGAGTGGAAAGTGCCTCTAAATTGTCTTAACACTCATATTTTTATCAATTTTCTTTTGCTTGTTTTTCTTCTTTTCTAGTTTAACATTCTCTTCAACTTTGGTTTAATTTGATTGAATAGATTTTTAAAATCATCAATTCCCTGCGGATCGACCCGTATTCGTCACGTGCTACATTCGTACACCGTGCGCTTGCGGTAATTTTTATTTCTAAATTTTTCGACGGTTTTCTAATCCGATAAATATTCCCTTGATTAACACTTATCGATATTGTTGTGTTTGGGTTATGATGATTGATAATATTGTAATGTTGTGTGCAAAACCCCTGGACTACACCATACACACAAATATGGATTTCACGAGAAAATCGGTTAAGTCATAGATATTTTGAATTTAAATATTATTTTATTTAAATATTGAATTTTGAAACCAATTGGTTTGGAAGAAAATTTAGTTGAATGTGAAAGGCTTTTAAAAAGGAAGTTTGAAATTAAAATTGAGTTTGAATATAAGATATCTTATTTAAGTTTTGAAATTGTTTTGGGAATTATAGTTTAAAAGGGTTTTACAAGATATACAATATATATATGGATCTTAAATCATTTTAAAAGTATTATTTTGGGAATTTAAATTTAACCCAGTTTATATTTTAAAGGCTATAACTTGTGCATATTTGATCGTATTTTTTTGAGATGAAGAGCATTTGTTTTCAAATGATAATGGCTTTCATATAACGAAAGAATTTCAAGTTTTTGTTGAAAGGATTTCAAGCTGTATGATTTGAATTGTAAATAATTTTGAAAGCTATGAATGAATCTTTGAGAAAGATTGGTGAACTTTGTTTTCAAAGCGAAGTGAATCTTTTTGTTTAAAAGATTAAAAGTAGAAATTTGTTTAAACCATTCAAAAGAAAGGTTTTGGACTTTAAGTTGTGACTTAACTAAGATCCTAATATCTATATGGTTTTAAAATTAAGCGCTCATTATTCGATTTAGCCGAGAGAGGACTTTATGTCCTATAATCCATTCCGAATAGTGATACGACGTAAATGGATAACATTTGAAGACCGGTGGTGAAGACCGAGTATTTTTGAGAACGAAAGGATTACCCGTCGAATGTCTCTACATTGAGTTGCACGGGTATAGAGATCTCCATATGTGATGGGCAGTCCAATCGGGATTGGGAATACCCGGATTGCAAAGGCTTCTTTAAAGTGCCTTCGATTCCGTTCAAACACGGAACGGACTTGTACGGATGTATGTCTGACATTACACTTTGAGATGTAAAGCTGGTTTCAATCAAATACATTCTTGTTTGGTGGCGGAGAATTTATTCTCTTAGCTTAACACCCTTCTGTGAGACGTACGAGCTCAGAGGTTATGTAGTTGATGGTTACTAGTGATATATTCCCAATCTGGTAATGTGGCATACGAAGTGCTGTTGATCATTTGTTGATCGAAACATGGATTTTGTGAAAAGCGTAGATTTGTGGACGAGACCTCACAACCCGAAAATGGTGAAACCAGAAGAATGCAGCAAGGTTACGAGGGTTGCGCCCTTTAGGGTAGGTCCAATTCCTTCTAGATAAAAGTGGTATCGTGGTATGGAGGCCAGATACTTAACTTATGTGGTTGTTGTAATTATGTTGCTTTGTGGTTGTTGGTGTTCAGGGCCCTTGGATAAAGGTCAGTGATGAGCGGGGGATGGCATTACTCCTGACAGTTAGTTACCTAGTTACAGAGGTAACCAGGCCTTGTGTTGGCAGAGAGCTCATTAAGTTCTCGGGTCATCCCTCCAGAGGCATACCCATGTGGCATAGGAAGTTCCTTAGCCTGACCATTTGTGGGATATCCAATCACTAATACGTGTGAGAAATGCGGATTACGGATCCTAAGGCTAAGATTAACACTAGAGAGGGTGAATAGTGTTAATAAAGAATTACTAAATCTTTTTCGATTTATGTTAATTTAGACACCGATTTATGCAACATACGGACACAAATATGATCACAGAAACAAACATAGATGCAGAAATAAAATAAAAGTAGTAAAGGAAAGAACACACTGGATTTTATACTAGTTCGGAGTTACCCTACATCCAGTCCCGCACACAAGTACGGATTTCCTTTCAAAAGCAACTGTACAATTACACCCTCGGTTTCAAGGCTACAAGGTACACCCTCCAGAATTTCGATTCTCTGGGTAGAGATACTTGATTTTCGGGCCACAAGTTTACCCAATTGATTTACCAAGGCTACAATCACACTTTTTCTTGATTGATTTTCAACGCTACAATTACACCTTTTCTCGCTTAATAGATTACAAAGAAGTCTATAACTTTGAATAGCACTGAGAATCTTGTAGAGAGAGTGATAGAGAATCAAACTAGAAGTAATCGAGTTCGATTCAACGTTGATTCGGCAGAGTAATGATAAGAATATGTATTAAGAAAAGTGAAAGAAGAAGAGGAGTGAAAAACTAGAAAATCTGATGTAAAATTCGTTGAAACTAACCCCTATTTATTGAAGAACAATAGCCATGTCCATTCGTGAAGAGTTATGGCGAATAGACACTTCTTTTGAAATTTAAATTTTGAACTCAACTAACACCATGTAGACATGGGGTATATAGGCATGTCGACATCCCAAAGCATTTTTTGATGTTTTGATTTTCTTTGAAAATAACCTTTATCTTATATTAAAACTAATTTAAACTTTATAAATATACTTGAATACAATTAAAATTCATAAGTAAATATAGAGAATAATATATATATAATTTAACCCTAATTTTATATTTTAAATCTAAGTATATTTTATAAATATACTTGAATATAGTTAAATATATTATATTAAAAGATAGTTAAAATCAGAAGCAATTTGACTTTTAAATTAAAGATAATTTTGAGGCTAAAATTATTTAAAATCAGGATAGAGGGTTTTGAATCTTTTAAAAGGAAAGTTTTTGAAAACATTTTGAAAACAGGATATAATTTTGAAAAATCATTTTGAATAAAAAGTTAGCGGATACAAAAAAATGTTCCACTAGATTTTTCGTAGGTTCTATCCTACTTAGGGTTCCATTCCTTTAACAGGCTCGAATTGGATTCCATTCTACGAATAAATTGGATTTTAAGATGCCAGTGCTTTTCTATGAGTTTTTAACAAAATTCCTAATAATAAGAAAAAATACTTAACTTTGAAATCTTGAACTCTTGATAATCTTGATACTCATGAGTCTTCTATCTTGATATCTTGAATCTCTATACTGTACAGTCTTCTTTCTTAGTACCTGCATGGTTAAATCCTGCATATACATATATATCTAAACTCATAATGTTAGTATTTATATTTTATAAACTATTCTAAGGTTGTTGTCATCAAAACCATCATTTCACGGACTAACAATACGCACTCTGTACGGTTTTAGTCGTAGAACCTGCCATCTAATACGGTAGCTATAGTAGGCATACTATAATGGTACATATGTTGGCTAAGATTAATATTATACTTGCTAATGTTTTCCACTATGCACTATGTCGACATCATGATGGGGACCATGTCGACATGCGCCTTTGAATTTTCATGAATTGATTTTTCCTAAGTTCTCTAATATATATAAATATTATTATTATTATTAATGCCTATATATATATCTGAAATATTATTAAACTTCAAGTATATTTCAAAAAATATTATTATACTATTAAAAATAATAATAATAAAAAAAATAATGAAATAATAATAAAAAATAGAAAATAAATTTTAAAATTCAAACAACATACCAATTCAAAACCAATCAATCAAACAATCAAGCAACTAATTCTAAGCAAGCAATTTCAACCAATTGTATTGTAAACGTGTACCTTTTACCGAGTCAATTTCTTTGAATTCGTCCGAGTCATGAACTGTTGTGAAACACAAATTCGAATTATCTGTTTTCTGAACATCATCACTTGAGGACGAGTTTGAGTCATTTAGAGTAGCAGTAAATGCACACTTCCATTTCTTTGCTGGATCATTGATCATAGGAGAAATTTTCCTATCTGGATACGGACAGCCTCTTTTGAAATGGCCTAGTTTATCACAGTTGTAACATTTTCCAGGTTTTTCTTATCTGTCATTATTTGGAATGGTTGAAAACTTTTCTAGAAACAAATTCTTTGCCTTTGAATCCACTCCAAAATAGTTAAAAATCAGAGTGAGATAAATTCCATGGTATAAGGTATTCCCACCCATTTCAAGATTTTTAGGACGAAGTTCATCCAAAATAAATTGCGCCCAATTTATGTCATAATTTCCAAAATAGCAAAAAGAGCTTTGCAAACTTTTGAAGTAGGATTGTTAAAATTCCCCGATCTTAGGGTCAAAGTATGTTGCAAATAAAGATTGACAATTCTTGCCTTTGGTCGAAAATTTTGATTTTTGAATTCAAAATTATCAATCCCTTCGAAAATGTGATGAAATGTCTTCACGATCATTTTCATCGATTTTAAAATTAGAAAGATCCATTCCCATACACTTGCAATTGAGAATGGTACCCAAAAGATCACAATTCAAAACAATTCTAGTGCCTTCAACACCACTCCAAATTTCATCCTCATTTCCATGATAAAATCCACGGTTTAAATTAGCATAGAAAATTTTGACAAGATTTGGATAGCAAACAAAATCATTTTGAGAAGCATCAATAAGACTAAGAACTCCATTGTTTGCAAAAAGAGAATCAAGTTATTTTATTGAAGAAGCCATTAAAGTTTCAGGGATGGACTTTGGCATAGTTAGCATAATTGATGTATGCTTTTATTGCCTCCAGATCATTAAATAATTGCTCTTTGATTTTTTTGGAAATTCTCATGGTGGAGGGGTTGCTTGAAGAAGCCATTAAAGTTGAGAGTAGGGAGTTTGAAGTTATGAAGAGAGAGTTTGAATTTGAAAATGAGAGTGAAAAGATATGATAAAAAATAGTGAATAAATAGATTCTCAAAGGACATATTCTCTGGTCAAAAAGTAGCTTTTCAGAGAATTAAATGAAGTGAAAAGGTGGAGGGAAATTCAAACATTTGAATTCAAATTTTGAAATTCAAATTCAGGTACCCATGTCGACATCATGATAGGGACCATGTCGACATGTGCCTTTGAATTTTCATGAATTGATTTTTCCTAAGTTCTCTAATGTATATAAATATTATTATTATTGTTAATGCCTATATATATATTTGAAATATTATTAAACTTCAAGTATATTTCAAAAAATATTATTATACTATTAAAAATAATAAAAATAATAATAAAATAATGAAATAATAATAAAAAATAGAAAATAAAATTTAAAATTCAAACAACATACCAATTCAAAACCAATCAATCAAACAATCAAGAAACTAATTCTAAGCAAGCAATTTCAACCAATTGTATTGTAAACGTGTACCTTTTCTGAGTCAATTTCTTTGAATTCGTCCGAGTCATGAACTGTTGTGAAACACAAATTCGAATTATCTGTTTTCTGATCATCATCACTTGAGGATGAGTTTGAGTCATTTAGAGTAGCAGTAAATGCACACTTCCATTTCTTTGGTGGATCATTGATCATAGGAGATTTTTCCTATCTGGATACGGACAGCCTCTTTTGAAATGGCCTAGTTTATCACAGTTGTAACATTTGTCATTATTTGGCACTGCATTCTGATTTCCATAATTCTTATAGCTGTTTCTCTTGAGATTATTCATCTTTCTGTATTTCAGGAATTTCCTAAAATTTCTGGTCATAAAGGCTATCTCTTCGTCATTATCGTTGTTTGAGTCTGATCCATCGGTTAATGCATTGAATGCCATTGATTTCTTTTCAGATGCTTTACTTTCTCTTCTGCCGATCATTTGAACTTCATACGACATCAGATTTCCAATTAATTCTTCTATCTTTAAAGTACTGATGTCATTTGCCTCTTCGATCGCAAGTGTCTTTTGATCCCGTTCTAGAGTTAGAGAATTTAAAAATTTTCTGACTTGATCTTCTTCAGAAAATTCCTTTCCCAAAGATATTAGAGAATGCACAATATCCTGAAATCTACTATACATATCTGAAATAGACTCATTAGGATTCATTTTAAATAATTGAAACTGATTTGTGTGCATAGAAATTTTGATCTGTTTAACTCTGCTTGTTTCTTCATGAGTAACCTGCAAAGTTTTCCAGATTTCATATGCAGACTTACAAACCGACACTCTATTGAATTCATTTCTATCTAGTGAACAAAACAGAATATTTATTGCCTTAGAATTATTTTGTGCAGTAGTCTTTTGCTCAGTAGTCCACTGTGCAAAATTAGTTGTGGGTTTAGAATATTCAGTTTGTGTGATATTCCAAGTGTCTAATCCTATAGATTGTAAATATATTTTCATCCTACATGCCCAATATGCATAGTTACTGCCATTAAAAAGTAGAGGTCTGACAGTAGACTGACCCTTTACAAATGAACTAGTGATAGGGATACTAGTGTTAGAAACAGTACTAGTGTTGGTAACCATTTTGAAAAATTTTCAAAAATCAGATTATGAAACTTTAAAAACCTTGCTCTGATACCAATTGTGAAAAACGCGGATTACAGATCTTAAGGCTAGGATTAACACTAGAGGAGGGAGGGGTAAATGGTGTTAATAAAGAATTACTAAACCTTTTTTGATTTATGTTAATTTAGACACCAATGTATGCAATATACATACACAGATATGATCACAGAAACAAACATAGATACAGAAATAAAATAAAAGCAGTAAAGGAAAGAACACACTGGATTTTATACTAGTTCGGAGTTACCCTACATCCAGTCCCGCAACACAAGTATGGATTTCGTTTCAAAAGAAATTGTACAATTACACCCTCGGTTTCAAGGCTACGAGGTACACCCTTCAGAATTTCGATCCTCTGGGTAGAGATACTTGATTTTCGGGCCACAAGTTTTCCCAATTGATTTACCAAGGCTACAATCACACCTTTTCCTTCTTGATTGATTTTCAATGCTACAATCACGCCTTTTCTCGCTTAATAAATTACAAAGAAGTCTATAACTCTGAATAGCACTGAGAATCTTGTAGAGGGAGTGATAGAGAATTAAACTAGAAGTAATCGAGTTCGATTCAATGTTGATTTCGGCAGAGTAATGATAAGAATATGTATTAAGAAAAGTGGAAGAAGAAGAAGAGGAGTGAAAAACCAGAAAATCTGATGTAAAATTCGTTGAAACTAACCCCTATTTATAGAAGAACAACAACCATGTCCATTCGTGAAGAGTTATGGCGAATAGACACTTCTTTTGAAATTTAAATTTTGAATTCAACTGACACCATGTCGACATGAGGTATATAGGCATGTCGACATCTCAAAGCATTTTTTGATGTTTTGATTTTCTTTGAAAATAACCTTTATCTTATATTAAAACTAATTTAAACTTTACAAATATACTTGAATACAATTAAAATTCATAAGTAAATATAGAGAATAATATATATAGAATTTAACTCTAATTTTATATTTTAAATCTAAGTATAAATATTTAAAAGTTAAATATATTATATTAAAAGATAGATTAAAATCAGGAGTAATTTGACTTTAAAGATAATTTTGAGGCTAAAATTATTTAAAATCAGGATAGAGTGTTTTGAATCTTTTAAAAGGAAAGTTTTAAAAACATTTTGAAAATAGGATATAATTTTGAAAAAT
Organism: Allium cepa; assembly: GCA_030765085.1. NCBI lineage: Eukaryota > Viridiplantae > Streptophyta > Magnoliopsida > Asparagales > Amaryllidaceae > Allium > Allium cepa. The sequence goes on along the minus strand of CM060938.1, from coordinate 439,891,226 downwards.
CATTTTGAATAAAAAGTTAGCGGATCCAAAACAATGTTCCGCTAGATTTTTCGTAGGTTCCATCCTACTTAGGGTTCCGTCCCTTTAACAGGCTCGAAGTGGATTCCATTCCATGAATAAATTGGATTTTAAGATGTCGGTGCTTTTCTATGAGTTTTTAACAAAATTCCTAATAGTAATAAAAAATACTTAACTTTGAAATCTTGAACTCTTGATAATCTTGATACTCATGAGTCTTCTATCTTGATATCTTGAATCTCTATACTGTACAATCTTCTTTCTTAGTACCCGCATGGTTAAATCCTGCATATACATATATATCTAAACTTATAGTTTTAGTATTTATATTTTATAAACTATTCTAAAGTTGTTGTCATCAAAACCATCATTTCACGGACTAACAATCTCCCCCTTTTTGATGATGACAACCTTTGTTTATAAAATTTTACTTCTATCCTAATAACTCCCCTTAAAACTAATAATTCCCTCTTAATCTATGCCTAACTACCCTATTTTATACTTCTCCCCCTTTTCCTCAACAAAATTTTTTTACTCCCCCTCATTCTTCGGTACTTGCATTGATAAACTATACAACAGAATATATAGATTAAGAAATAATTATACTTATGAACATGATAAATAATCAAAGTCTATATACATTTCAATGTACATATATGTTTATACAACAAATTTCAAACCAATATCAAGAAATCAATCCACACAGAGTATCAATCCAAACCTAATCAATTCAAGCAATTCAAACAAAGCAAACAAAAAAAAATCAAACATTACGTGGAACTTCCACCCATCCTTCTTCTCCAAAGATTGGGTATGCCTTAATAGTATCCCAATTATCATTGTCATTGGTGAGAGAGACAGAAGGATGTGGTTCGTTATCATCCTTGTGCGAAGAGGAGATCATCCATCGTATCGCATCAAAGTGACTTTCTTGTTCCTTGATCATCTGCATTTGACTTAATTCTAAGTGACGCTGGTTTCGTAGAATAAACGAGAGAATATTGTTGAATGAATTAAGAGTTTCTTCAAGATTTTCGGATAGATTATGAATAGGACTAGCCGTAGTTGAATTTATGAAAGAAATAAAGGATATAGATGATAAGAGATGAATTTCAGTGAAGAATTCTGGAAGAAACAGGTATTTATAGGTGTAGAAATTCGTTTGAAATGAATAGACATTTGGTAGTTATTCAAATTTCAAATTCAAAATCAATTGTCATTTCTGACCAGTACATGTCGACATGGTCATATAGGGGATGTCGACATGGGTCAGTGAAAAATTATGACTAATTTGATTTTGTGAATAATTGTGTATATATATTTATTTATTATACTAACATTTATACTGGATATAAGATAAGATAAATAACAGAAAGGAAATTTCATTTCATTGCATACTACAATAATACAACGATTAAGCATACAACAACCTACATGAACATTCGAAATAAAGCAAACTAAAACAAATACAACAAGATATGAAAAGATAAGACTAGTTAGAGGATGATGAAGATGAAGATAGTCCAAGTTTCTTGCTGACTTTGGAAATGAATTTGTTCATTTTGGATGAAATTTTGTCCAACTTCTTACTAACGGATCTTTTAAGAATCCGTTGATTCTCAACAATCGTCTTTTGGTTTTTGAGAAGGGTTTTGGTGGATGGATTAGGAGGATAGTCAATGCTTTCCAAAGAGGTTTCACCTTCTTCTTCTTCAATTTTCATTTCATCCCCTTCTTCTTCTTCTTCCTCTTCCTCTTCTTCCATTTCCTCATGAGCCAAACGCTCTTCTTTTTTGGCAAGGGTCTCATAAGGTTGAAAAACAAAAGGAATTTTCATTAGCGAAATGTTGGAATGGTTGAAAACTTTTCTAGAAACAAATTCTTTGCCTTTGAATCCACTCCAAAATAGTTAAAAATCAGAGTGAGATAAATTCCATGGTATAAGGTATTCCCACCCATTTCAAGATTTTTAGGACGAAGTTCATCCAAAATAACTTGCGCCCAATTTATGTCATAATTTCCAAAAATAGCAAAAAGAGCTTTGCAAACTTTTGAAGTAGGATTGTTAAAATTCCCCGATCTTAGGGTCAAAGTATGTTGCAAATGAAGATTGACAATTCTTGCCTTTGGTCGAAAATTTTGATTTTTGAATTGAAAATTATCAATCCCTTCGAAAATGTGATGAAATGTCTTCACGATCATTTTCATCGATTTTAAAATTAGAAAGATCCATTCCCGTACACTTGCAATTGAGAATGGTACCCAAAAGATCACAATTCAAAACAATTCTAGTGCCTTCGACACTACTCAAAATTTCATCCTCATTTCCATGATAAAATCCACGGTTTAAATTAGCATAGAAAATTTTGACAAGATTTGGATAGCAAACAAAATCATTTTGAGAAGCATCAATAAGACTAAGAACTCCATTGTTTGCAAAAAGAGAATCAAGTTCTTTGATTGAAGAAGCCATTAAAGTTTCGGGGATGGACTTTGGCATAGTTAGCATAATTGATGTATGCTTTTATTGCCTCCGGATCATTAAATAATTGCTCTTTGATTTTTTTGGAAATTCTCATGGTGGAGGGGTTGCTTGAAGAAGCCATTAAAGTTGAGAGTAGGGAGTTTGAAGTTATGAAGAGAGAGTTTGAATTTGAAAATGAGAGTGAAAAGATATGATAAAAGATAGTGAATAAATAGATTCTCAAAGGACATATTCTCTGGTCAAAAAGTAGTTTTTCAGAGAATTAAATGAAGTGAAAAGGTGGAGGGAAATTCAAACATTTGAATTCAAATTTTGAAATTCAAATTCAGGTACAAATGTCGACATCATGATAGGGACCATGTCGACATGTGCCTTTGAATTTTCATGAATTGATTTTTCCTAAGTTCTCTAATATATATAAATATTATTATTATTAATGCCTATATATATATATCTGAAATATTATTAAACTCCAAGTATATTTCAAAAAATATTATTATACTATTAAAAATAATAAAAATAACAATAAAATAATGAAATAATAATAAAAAATAGAAAATAAATTTTAAAATTCAAACAACATACCAATTCAAAACCAATCAAACAACTAATTCTAAGCAAGCAATTTCAACCAATTGTATTGTAAACGTGTACCTTTTTCTGAGTCAATTTCTTTGAATTCGTTCGAGTCATGAACTGTTGTGAAACACAAATTCGAATTTTCTGTTTTCTGATCATCATCACTTGAGGATGAGTTTGAGTCGTTTAGAGTAGCAGTAAATGCACACTTCCATTTCTTTGCTGGATCATTGATCATAGGAGAATTTTTCCTATCTGGATACGGACAGCCTCTTTTGAAATGGCCTGGTTTATCACAGTTGTAACATTTGTCATTATTTGGCACTGCGTTCTGATTTCCAGAATTCTTATAGTTGTTTCTCTTGAGATTTTTCATTTTTTGTATTTCAGGAATTTCCTAAAATTTCTGGTCATAAAGGCTATCTCTTCGTCATTATCGTTGTTTGAGTCTGATCCATCGGTTAATGCATTGAATGCCATTGATTTCTTTTCAGTTGCTTTACTTTCTCTTCTCTCGATCATTTGAACTTCATACGACATCAGATTTCCAATTAATTCTTCTATCTTTAAAGTACTGATGTCATTTGCCTCTTCGATCGCAAGTGTATTTTGATCCCGTTCTAGAGTTAGAGAATTTAAAAATTTTCTGACTTGATCTTCTTCAGAAAATTCCTTTCACAAAGATATTAGAGAATGCACAATATCCTGAAATCTACTATACATATCTGAAATAGACTCATTAGGATTCATTTTAAATAATTGAAACTGATTTGCGTGCATAGAAATTTTGGTCTGTTTAACTCTGCTTGTTTCTTCATGAGTAACTTGCAAAGTTTTCCAGATTTCATATGCAGACTTACAAACCGACACTCTACTGAATTCATTTCTATCTAGTGAACAAAATAGAATATTCATTGCCTTAGAATTATTTTGTGCAGTAGTCTTTTGCTCAGTAGTCCACTGTGCAAAATTAGTTGTGGGTTTAGAATATTCAGTTTGTGTGATATTCCAAGTGTCGAATCCTATAGATTGTAAATATATTTTCATCCTACAGGCCCAATATGCATAGTTACTGCCATTAAAAAGTAGAGGTCTGACAGTAGACTGGCCCTTTACAAATGAACTAATGACAGGGATACTAGTGTTAGTAACAGTACCAGTGTTGGTAACCATTTTTAAATTTTTTCAAAAATCCGATTATGAAACTTTAAAAACCTTGCTCTGATACCAATTGTGAAAAACGCGGATTACGGATCTTAAAGCTGGGATTAACACTAGAGGGGGGAGGGGTGAATGGTCTTAATAAAGAATTACTAAACCTTTTTTGATTTATGTTAATTTAGACACCAATGTATGCAATATACAGACACAGATATGATCACAGAAACAAACATAGATGTAGAAATAAAATAAAAGCAGTAAAGGAAAGAACACACTGGATTTTATACTAGTTTGGAGTTACCTTACTCCAGTCTCGCAACACAAGTATGGATTTCGTTTCAAAAGCGATTGTACAATTACACCCTCGGTTTCAAGGCTACGAGGTACACCCTTCAGAATTTCGATCCTCTGGGTAGAGATACTTGATTTCCGGGATACAAGTTTTCCCAATTGATTTACTAAGGCTACAATCACACCTTTTCTTTCTTGATTGATTTTCATTGCTACAATCACGCCTTTTCTCGCTTAATAGATTACAAAGAAGTCTATAACTCTGAATAGCGCTGAGAATCTTGCAGAGGGAGTGATAGAGAATTAAACTAGAAGTAATCGAGTTCGATTCAACGTTGATTTCGGTAGAGTAATGATAAGAATATGTATTAAGAAAAGTGGAAGAAGAAGAAGAGGAGTGAAAAACCAGAAAATCTGATGTAAAATTCGTTGAAACTAACCCCTATTTATAGAAGAACAACAACCATGTCCATTAGTGAAGAGTTATGGCGAATAGACACTTCTTTTGAAATTTAAATTTTGAATTCAACTGACACCATGTCGACATGAGGTATATAGGCATGTCGACATCCCAAAGCATTTTTTGATGTTTTGATTTTCTTTGAAAATAACCTTTATCTTATATTAAAACTAATTTAAACTTTACAAATATACTTGAATACAATTAAAATTCATAAGTAAATATAGAGAATAATATATATAGAATTTAACTCTAATTTTATATTTTAAATCTAAGTATAAATATTTAAAATTTAAATATATTATATTAAAAGATAGTTTAAAATCAAGAGTAATTTGACTTTAAAGATAATTTTGAGGCTAAAATTATTTAAAATCAGGATAGAGTGTTTTGAATCTTTTAAAAGGAAAGTTTTGAAAATATTTTGAAAATAGGATATAATTTTGAAAAATCATTTTGAATAAAAAGTTAGCGGATACAAAACAATGTTCCGCTAGATTTTTCGTAGGTTCCATCCTACTTAGGGTTCCGTCCCTTTAACAGGCTCGAAGTGGATTCCATTCCATGAATAAATTGGATTTTAAGATGCCAGTGCCTTTCTATGAGTTTTTAACAAAATTCCTCATAGTAATAAAAAATACTTAACTTTGAAATCTTGAACTCTTGATAATCTTGATACTCATGAGTCTTCTATCTTGATATCTTGAATCTCTATGCTGTACAATCTTCTTTCTTAGTACCAGCATGGTTAAATCCTGCATATACATATATATCTAAACTTATAATGTTAGTATTTATATTTTATAAACTATTCTAAGGTTGTTGTCATCAAAACCATCATTTCACGGACTAACAATCTCCCCCTTTTTGATGATGACAACCTTTGTTTATAAAATTTTACTTCTATCCTAATAACTCCCCTTAAAACTAATAATCCCCCCTTAATCTATGCCTAACTACCATATTTTATACTTCTCCCCCTTTTGATCAACAAATTTTTTTTACTCCCCCTCATTCTTCAGTACCTGCATTGATAAACTATACAACAGAATATATAGATTAAAAAATAATTATACATATGAACATGATAACTAATCAAAGTCTATATACATTTCAATGTACATATATGTTTTATACAACAAATTTCAAACCAATATCAAGAAATCAATCCACACAGAGTATCAATCCAAACCAAATCAATTCAAGCAAATCAAACAAAGCAAACAAAAAAAAATCAAACATTACGTGGAACTTCCACCCATCCTTCTTCTCCAAAGATTGGGTATGCCTTAATAGTATCCCAATTATCATTGTCATTGGTGAGAGAGACAGAAGGATGTGGTTCGTTATCATCCTTGTGCGAAGAGGAGATCATCCATCGTATCGCATCGAAGTGACTTTCTTGTTCCTTGATCATCTGCATTTGACTTAATTCTAAGTGACGCTGGTTTCGTAGAATAAACGAGAGAATATTGTTGAATGAATTAAGAGTTTCTTCAAGATTTTCGGATAGATTATGAATAGGACTAGCCGTAGTTGAATTTATGAAAGAAATAAAGGATATAGATGATAAGAGATGAATTTCAGTGAAGAATTCTGGAAGAAACAGGTATTTATAGGTGTAGAAATTCGTTTGAAATGAATAGACATTTGGTAGTTATTCAAATTTCAAATTCAAAATCAATTGTCATTTCTGACCAGTACATGTCGACATGGTCATATAGGGGATGTCGACATGGGTCAGTGAAAAATTATGACTAATTTGATTTTTTGAATAATTGTGTATATATATTTATATATTATACTAACATTTATTCTGGAGATAAGATAAGATAGATAACAGAAAGGAAATTTCATTTCATTGCATACTACAATAATACAACGATTAAGCATACAATAACCTACATGAACATTCGAAATAAAGCAAACTAAAACAAATACAACAAGATATGAAAAGATAAGACTAGTTAGAGGATGATGAAGATAGTCCAAGTTTCTTGCTGACTTTGGAAATGAACTTGTTCATTTTGGATGAAATTTTGTCCAACTTCTTACTAACGGATCTTTTAAGAATCCGTTGATTCTCAACAATCGTCTTTTGGTATTTGAGAAGGGATTTGGTGGATGGATTAGGAGGATAGTCAATGCTTTCCAAAGTGGTTTCACCTTCTTCTTCTTCAATTTTCATTTCATCCCCTTCTTCTTCTTCTTCTTCTTCCTCTTCCTCTTCTTCCATTTCCTCATGAGCCAAACGCTCTTCTTTTTCGGCAAGGGTCTCATAAGGTTGAAAAACAAAAGGAATTTTCATTAGCAAAATGTTGGAATGGTTGAAAACTTTTCTAGAAACAAATTCTTTGCCTTTGAAATCCACTCCAAAATAGTTAAAAATCAGAGTGAGATAAATTCCATGGTATAAGGTATTCCCACCCATTTCAATATTTTTAGGACGAAGTTCATCCAAAATAACTTGCGCCCAATTTATGTCATAATTTCCAAAAATAGCAAAAAGAGCTTTGCAAACTTTTGAAGTAGGATTGTTAAAATTCCCCGATCTTAGGGTCAAAGTATGTTGCAAAAGAAGATTGACAATTCTTGCCTTTTGTCGAAAATTTTGATTTTTGAATTCAAATTTATCAATCCCTTCGAAAATGTGATGAAATGTCTTCACGACCATTTTCATCGATTTTAAAATTAGAAAGATCCATTCCCGTACACTTGCAATTTAGAATGGTGCCCAAAAGATCACAATTCAAAACAATTCTAGTGCCTTCGACACCACTCCAAATTTCATCCTCATTTCCATGATAAAATCCACGGTTTAAATTAGCATAGAAAATTTTGACAAGATTTGGAAAGCAAACAAAATCATTTTGAGAAGCATCAATAAGACTAAGAACTCCATTGTTTGCAAAAAGAGAATCAAGTTCTTTGATTGAAGAAGCCATTAAAGTTTCAGGGATGGACTTTGGCATAGTTAGCATAATTGATGTATGCTTTTATTGCCTCCGGATCATTAAATAATTGCTCTTTGATTTTTTTGGAAATTCTCATGGTGGAGGGGTTGCTTGAAGAAGCCATTAAAGTTGAGAGTAGGGAGTTTGAAGTTATGAAGAGAGAGTTTGAATTTGAAAATGAGAGTGAAAAGATATGATAAAAGATAGTGAATAAATAGATCCTCAAAGGACATATTCTCTGGTCAAAAAGTAGCTTTTCAGAGAATTAAATGAAGTGAAAAGGTGGAGGGAAATTCAAACATTTGAATTCAAATTTTGAAATTCAAATTCAGGTACCCATGTCGACATCATGATAGGGACCATGTCGACATGCGCCTTTGAATTTTCATGAATTGATTTTTCCTAAGTTCTCTAATATATATAAATATTATTATTATTATTAATGCCTATATATATATCTGAAATGTTATTAAACTTCAAGTATATTTCAAAAAATATTATTATACTATTAAAAATAATAATAATAAAAAAAATAATGAAATAATAATAAAAAATAGAAAATAAATTTTAAAATTCAAACAACATACCAATTCAAAACCAATCAATCAAACAATCAAGCAACTAATTCTAAGCAAGCAATTTCAACCAATTGTATTGTAAACGTGTACCTTTTACCGAGTCAATTTCTTTGAATTCGTCCGAGTCATGAACTGTTGTGAAACACAAATTCGAATTATCTGTTTTATGATCATCATCACTTGAGGTTGAGTTTGAGTCATTTAGAGTAGCAGTAAATGCACACTTCCATTTCTTTGCTGGATCATTGATCATAGGAGAATTTTTCCTATCTGGATACGGACAGCCTCTTTTGAAATGGCCTGGTTTATCACAGTTGTAACATTTGTCATTATTTGGCACTGCGTTCTGATTTCCAGAATTCTTATAGTTGTTTCTCTTGAGATTTTTCATTTTTCTGTATTTCAGGAATTTCCTAAAATTTCTGGTCATAAAGGCTATCTCTTCGTCATTATCGTTGTTTGAGTCTGATCCATCGGTTAATGCATTGAATGCCATTGATTTCTTTTCAGATGCTTTACTTTCTCTTCTCCCGATCATTTGAACTTCATACGACATCAGATTTCCAATTAATTCTTCTATCTTTAAAGTACTGATGTCATTTGCCTCTTCGATCGCAAGTGTCTTTTGATCCCGTTCTAGAGTTAGAGAATTTAAAATTTTTCTGACTTCATCTTCTTCAGAAAATTCCTTTCCAAAGATATTAGAGAATGCACAATATCCTGAAATCTACTATACATATCTGAAATAGACTCATTAGGATTCATTTTAAATAATTGAAACTGATTTGTGTGCATAAAAATTTTGGTCTGTTTAACTTTGCTTGTTTCTTCATGAGTAACTTGCAAAGTTTTCCAGATTTCATATGCAGACTTACAAACCGACACTCTATTGAATTCATTTCTATCTAGTGAACAAAACATAATATTCATTGCCTTAGAATTATTTTGTGCAGTAGTCTTTGCTCAGTAGTCCACTGTGCGAAATTAGTTGTGGGTTTAGAATATTCAGTTTGTGTGATATTCCAAGTGTCTAATCCTATAGATTGTAAATATATTTTCATCCTACATGCCCAATATGCATAGTTACTGCCATTAAAAAGTAGAGGTCTGATAGTAGAATGACCCTTTACAAATGAACTAGTGACAGGGATACTAGTGTTAGTAACAGTACCAGTGTTGGTAACCATTTTGAAAATTTTTCAAAAATCAGATTATGAAACTTTAAAAACCTTGCTCTGATACCAATTGTGAAAAACGCGGATTACGGATCTTAAGGCTAGGATTAACACTAGAGGGGGGAGGGGTGAATGGTGTTAATAAAGAATTATTAAACCTTTTTCGATTTATGTTAATTTAGACACCAATGTATGCAGTATACAGACACAGATATGATCACAGAAAAAACATAGATGCAAAAATAAAATAAAAGCAGTAAAGGAAAGAACATACTGGATTTTATACTAGTTCGGAGTTACCCTACTTCCAGTCCCGCAACACAAGTATGGATTTCGTTTCAAAAGCAATTGTACAATTACACCCTCGGTTTCAAGGCTACGAGGTACACCCTTCAGAATTTCGATCCTCTGGGTAGAGATACATGATTTCCGGGCCACAAGTTTTCCCAATTGATTTACCAATGCTACAATCACACCTTTTCTTTCTTGATTGATTTTCAATGCTACAATCACGCCTTTTCTCGCTTAATAGATTACAAAGAAGTCTATAACTCTGAATAGCACTGAGAATCTTGTAGAGGGAGTGATAGAGTATTAAACTAGAAGTAATCGAGTTCGATTCAATGTTGATTTCGGCAGAGTAATGATAAGAATATGTATTAAGAAAAGTGGAAGAAGAAGAAGAGGAGTGAAAAACCAGAAAATCTGACGTAAAATTCGTTGAAACTAACCCCTATTTATAGAAGAACAACAACCATGTCCATTCGTGAAGAGTTATGGCGAATAGACATTTCTTTTGAAATTAAAATTTTGAATTCAACTAACACCATGTCGACATGAGGTATATAGGCTTGTCGACATGAGGTATATAGGCATGTCGACATCCCAAAGCATTTTTTGATGTTTTGATTTTCTTTGAAAATAACCTTTATCTTATATTATAACTAATTTAAACTTTACAAATATACTTGAATACAATTAAAATTCATAAGTAAATATAGAGAATAATATATATATAATTTAACTCTAATTTTATATTTTAAATCTAAGTATAAATATTTAAAAGTTAAATATATTATATTAAAAGATAGTTTAAAATCAGGAGTAATTTGACTTTAAAGATAATTTTGAGGCTAAAATTATTTAAAATCAGGATAGAGTGTTTTGAATCTTTTAAAAGGAAAGTTTTGAAAACATTTTGAAAATAGGATATAATTTTGAAAAATCATTTTGAATAAAAATTTAGCGGATACAAAACAATGTTCCGCTAGATTTTTCGTAGGTTCCATCCTACTTAGGGTTCCTTCCCTTTAACAGGCTTGAAGTGGATTCCATTCCATGAATAAATTGGATTTTAAGATGCCAGTGCTTTTCTATGAGTTTTTAACGTAATTCCTAATAGGAATAAAAAATACTTAATTTTGAAATCTTGAACTCTTGATAATCTTGATACTCATGAGTCTTCTATCTTGATATCTTGAATCTCTATACCGTACAATCTTCTTTCTTAGTACCCGCATGGTTAAATCCTGCATATACATATATATCTAAACTTATAATGTTAGTATTTATATTTTATAAACTATTCTAAGGTTGCTGTCATCAAAATCATCATTTCACGGACTAACAATACGCACTCTGTACGGTTTTAGTTGTAGAACCTGCCATCTAATGCAGTAGCTATAGTAGGCATACTATAGTGGTACATATGCTGGCTAAGATTAATATTATACTTGCTAATGTTTTCCACTATGCACTAATAATAATATCAAAAAGGATTTTTTGTATCAAGCATGTTTGACAATCAGAAGGAGAAATCTCCTCCAATTCTGTGCTTGCATTATGTGTGTGCGGGGATGCCTTATGGTAGTTTCATTTTCGAAAAAGCATAGAGAATTACTTTTAATTTCTTTTGTTTGTATTTATTCAAGATAAAACTATTTTTGTTTGCTCATACAAGTCCCATGACTTACCTGGAGTTTATTGTTTCCTTTATAAACTCTGGATGCCCACAATTTTCCATACGAGAAGCCTAATTCAGATATTCAGATAATCAACTAGTAGGTGTAGCAGTTGGAAATCTTCTTCAGTCTTTGGTCTTTGAAGTCTTTGGATTTGGCAATTGCATTCATGACCGACCATGCTACAATACAACGTGATGATGGTGGTTCGAGCTTGTGGTTTGGAACTTCGGCAATTGGAGATGCAGTTATTGTGTTCTTTTGGAAGACCATTTAGTGATATTGTTTTGCTGCTGGTGTTATCTCTTCCGCTGTTTGTGTCGTTTGATTCCGCTATTTTTTATTTATAGATATCTGATGTTGTGTCAGATATTGTGTCTATTGTGTATCAATGATATATATATTTTTTTATTTCTTCCGCTGTGTTGTTTTACTTAATGTGCTATAAGCTCTGACGAACCAGATTCGATGTTTGAATCTATGGCATTCGAATACTGGTGATGTATTTGGTGTTGATTTTCGAAGGTCGAGTCAGGGTCATCACAATAAATATGGTTGGGTAATCAACATGCTAAGACATGACTTTGCTTGGGACCTCTTATCCGATGTATAGTCAATTACTATTGGCTTCTTTGGCATAGGTTCTCCATTATATTATATTATTATAGGAGGATTATGTCACCACTACATCATAGATGGCCTATTGCAACGAAAATACAAGATGTTGCTAGCTATAATGTAACGATAACTATGCTGTTTTTGTCTATTGCAACATTAGCTTTAGGATGTTAGCATAGATATCAACACTATGTTGCAGTAGCTATAGACTTATAAAAATATTATAAAAAATGAGTGCGGGATGAAACAAAAGCGGGCTGAAATAATTTTTAAAGCGGGAAGTAAAAACAAAGCGGCAAAAGTTAGGGTTTCACTCAAACACTTAACAAAATACGTACTCCGCCGCTCAACCTCTTAAAATAGTACTAACTCTCCCTGTTCCATTAAAAATAAAAATAAACAAATAAATGTAATCAACCAGAAATTGCCGAAGACAGGCAAAAGGAAAGAAAAAATTAATTTGCAATTCGAATCGTGAATATAAAACGCGGAATTTGGGGAAATTTTGGTTTGACATTGCGGTGGTAGCAGTTTGATAGAGGTGAGGAAACTGAGATGGAGGCGATTTGGGGTTAAAGGCTACGATTATTAGCGAATTAAGGAAGTGGTTGGTTTCGCGTTGGAGGCGATGCGATTTGAGTTTCTGAGGTGGTCCGCAATTTTGGTATAGGGTTGTTATTGCTTGGGAGCAGGGTGGTTCGAAGTGATTTGAAGGTGTGGTTTGCTGGTTGTATAGAGTTAGGCAGAGGAGATAATTTGTGTTGATGGCGAGGCACACACTTAAGAGGTGAAGTACTGGAGGTGGATGGGAATTGTTTTGGAGTGATGGAGCTTATGGTGGTAGCTCGGTGAGGCGGTGAGACTGCAGAGGGTAGTGCAGTTTAGCTATAACTCAAAGGATTGGGTGAGGTAGTGGTAGCTATTCGATGTTCACTGGGTTGAACAGCAGAGGGTATTGTAATGGTCAGGTTGTATATGTTTCAAGTTAAAGCATGGTCTGTCATTGCAATTCCTTTAGTGGAAGGTAGTAACAGTGACGAGAAGTGAGTGGTAGTGTTGAATTGATTGTGGTGTGAAATGAATTGTAAGTGATGTAAGTAATGGTGGTTGGTTTGAACAATGCAGGTATGGTCTTTGGTTTGTTGACTGTGCACTGTTGAAATGGCTGTGATATATGAGGGAGGAAGACAGTATTGGCAAGACACTGTTGAAATGACTGTTGAATGTCAGAAATGGTTGTTGAAATGGTTTCTAGTGGCTATGCCGTTGTTAAGTCTGGTGTGAAATTGATGACATATACAAGGACTTCACCTTGTACAAATTTAGATTACCTATGACTGGTGCAATCATCTAAGATGAGAGCTATGAAAGGGTATGCTCACATTTACAAGGTAATATCCATTTAGTTATGTCACCGCTTCAGCAGTAAAGCAAGCTTCTCTTTGTCGATCATTTAGTTAATAAATATTATAGTATTTCACGTTGGAGTGTAATATAGCAATGAATATTTGAATTGGTACTAATCGTTAGAATATGATGCTTTCTGTCCCTGTTCATATTTGATGAAGATCAACATACACATGAGATTCAATTCAAAATACTTGGTACGAATCATTGTTTTTTTCTCTTCGATGTGTGTGAATCAATGTTATGTTTTTTTGTGGGCGTGCTTGCGTGCATGTTGTTATTTTTGTTGCTGCTGCTGGTGGCGTTTCACAATATCTAATATCCCTATGTTACGGCCCCCAAAAGTTAGCCAAGTAGTGAACATCATGATATTATCAAAAAATCTCTTTGCTTTACCTGAACTGTCTTGGGCATTTTACATATATTCATCGTACTTTATGAGTGAAACACAATTCCTTGAGGGTTTCCATTTTTTAACATCGAATTGCTCATAGTTATGGCACACTAGCATGTGTGGTTTCATGCTAATATTCATTGCTTGGATTAATTATGTTTTTACACTTAGAAAGGGTTATGTTAGCTTTTAGTAGGAGTAGCTGAAGTTGTGTTTGTTTAATGTTTGCAAAAAGATTTTTCAATCCTTTTTGTCTGATCATCCTTTTGTTTTTGAGGTGCTATCATAATAGTAAATACAAAACTTATGAAACTGATGACGAGAGGCTTGAAATAGGCCGGACGAAATTCCACTTGGAGATTTCAGAATACTCTTGATGTATTGGGGATATGAAAAAATTCAGGTATAATTTTAAGTTTTATCACAGAATTTTTTTCCGTTTTTATTCATTCAAATCAGGGAGATAAACATCTTTATTTCATGTTTTTGTAGTCCAAGGCCCATACAAATTGTGCACGTCGAAAATCGTATACAGACACACACACTGCTGGTCCAAAACTTTTTTCCCAAATTCGGCATAAGATGGTATGTATTTTGCTTATTTTTATGGTTGGCTGGAGGTATGCATTTTATTTTATCCGAAATTCCTCTCCTTATTTAAAAAAGTGATATATGTTCCAAAATAAAAATAAAAATAACTACATAGATGTTCCAAAATAAAATATCACCTCACTCAAACAAATAAGCAAAACAAATATTAGTGATATATGTTCTGTTTATGATATAGAAGTTTGTAACTAAAAGAATAACAAGCAGGCTATATAATCTGATCTGTCACATTAATCATCTAGCAAATGTTTTTATTTCAATTTTAATATATTAATTTTTATTGTATCTGTTTATTATTTTTGCATTTTCACATTAATTTACGACTCAATAGGTATTAATAACATTTGCTAAAAAAGTACACAAAATCTATAAAAATATAAATGAGCCTTTCTTTGCCCCCTTTGGCATAGAAAACTCAATTCTTCTTTTCCAAACCAGTGTCTGTCATGCTCATGCATTTGTATGCATTTAGTCAATATACATCTGCAAGTTAGATGCATATTAAACATTAAATATGAGTCCAATCCATCTTTGTGGAAATTAAGTAATTTGTAAACTATTGGATACACTCTTAACTCTTAAGCATATGGATGTCAAGTTGATGCCTGTCTTTTGTCTGTTGTATGTTGATGGCTTTACTACCTTGCTAAGCTTAAATCGTTTTAGTATTATATATATGTTCATGGCTTATGGGTTAATCATGGGGTAATCTTAGTTTTGCATCAAAATCTAAGATGAATCATGGTATATTTATTATCTCTGTGCTTACAGTTAATAATCTGAAAGCAAAGACATATGAGATATTTACTGTGCAAATTTTCCTTAGCTCAGCCTTGAATTTTGCAAAACTGATACATCACTTGATACTATGCTTGAAAAAGCTCTGATATTGTTGCTACATATGTTGTGATTTTATACTTGTTGTTTCTTTATTTTTGCACTTGTAAGCTGCTTGAGAACTTACTGTTGCTCCATTTTTGCACTTATACATCACCGGAGGCACTAGAGGCACTAGAGGCATTGATGGCACTGGAGGCTCGCAAATATGAATGTACTGTTAATAAGTAGAATTTAATATGTACTGGCTAAGCTATGAATACACTGGCTATGTTTTTAAGTATGTTTGTTATTTTGTACTTGACTAAGTAAAACTTGTGTTGCTGGTTATTCGGAAATGAAAAGTTCTTTGTTGTAGTGTAATGTTGCCATTAGATATGATATAATGTTGTAGTATAATGTTGTCATAGATATGATATAATGTTGCAGTAGTATAATGTTGCAGTACATTTTCAATTTAAATTGCAAAAGGTGTTGCCGTAGATATGATATAACGTTGCAGAATGTCATGTTATATGTGGTAATAAACTGGCAAAGTGTTTACATTGGATGGTAAAAGTGTTACCATAGATTAATGAATATGGGCCCCACAACAGGGTTCCATAAAGATGGGCCACAGAATTAGTGGGCCCCACAATGTGGGCCCACATGTTGGGGCCTAGATTGTGGGGCCCACTTTTTAGTAAATTGGGTACCTGTGGCAACATCAGAACCGATGTTGCCCTAGGGCTGCAAAGATGTTGCCTTTGACTCTAGGGCAACGCGGCAAAATGTATCACCGAGAAAGTGTTGCCTTTGCCTTTTTTAGCCTACAGCAACATTTTTTGGCACTTCCTGCATCACTTCTTGGGTGTTGCAGTATGCAATCTATGGCGTAGTGCACCTATATACTATTAGGCAGGTTATGCCATTTATGGTTTTAACGGCGGGTGACGCCATTTGATAAACTCAGGAATGTTTAATCATATCTATTTTAGTTACTATTGTGTTAGCCCTATTTTACTGGAAGATTTCTTATATATATTGATGTTGATTTTATGTATGGATAATTCATCCATTTGATATTACCTTCATGATTTCATAGTTGAATTGATTTATATGGGTGATGACACTTTTATGCCCGGTGTTACGATGGATGCTATTTTAGGATAATTTGATATAGTTTATGCTATCACATTTATAGCTTAGATCTTATCATTATAAGCTTTTATAACATATAAATTTTAGACATATTATAATTCATGTGTTATTTATATAACACTCGAATCAGTCCAAGACATTTCAAAATTTTAAAACCTAAGTATAGAAGGGTAGAAGGGGAAGGGCAAATATACTATACCATCCCCTTTCAGCTCATTCTCAACCTAAAAACAACTAAATAAGGTGAATATTTCAAAGTAAAGAAGAAAAGAAAAGGCAAGAGAAGAAAAGAACCAAAGCTAGTTCTATCATTTCAACAAGGATTAGAAGGTGAATAATACATACAATCTCATTGAATGTGTTTGATTCAGGCTTAGGTGTGAACTCGAATTTTATTTAAGTATTTGTCATGCATGTTGAATGAATAATCATGGATATGATTATATAGTTGTTATTTGAAATTTTGGAAATTTTCCTAAAGGTTTGGGTATGAAAATTTATGTTTTCATTACCAAATTTTTTAAAATTTTGATACGGTGTTTGGAATGCTATTTTGGAGATGGGTTTTCAATTCCCTATTTTTTGGAATATTTATGAATTTAATTGGAGTTTTCCGAGGAAGAAAATTTTTGGTTTTAGATTTTCAATTATTTAATGCACGAGAAATAATTATTTTGCTTAGAAATTTAATATATTGTTAAGAAACAACAATTGATCTATGAGAATTTTTGTGGATTTTTCCCAAGTGTTTACAATTTGATATAAATCGTTTTATGCAAATTGGACTTGTTTGCAAATTTAAAATGATAATATAATTTTGAGAGAATTATATTTTAGGAAAAATAAAATAGAATCCTCCACTTTGGATTTCCAAATGAATTATAAAAATAAGTTTATTAGCTAATGAGATTTTGATATATATTATTGATTTAGTGACAAGTACATACATCTAAAGGAAAGAAAATAGTTTTACAATGAATTACAAAAGTGCCATTATTGTCCACAAAAGCTTTGGTTTTGTAAAACCTATTCACAAATGCCTCATCTTTGTTATTCACCATAATTATATTTCACTAGCCTTCAAAAGCTTCTTTTGTTCACCACAACTATGTTTTAATGGCCTTTGATTGTTCTAATTTACTCATGAAAGCTTTGTTATATTAGCTCGCGAAAGCCTTGTTTCTTTATCCAAAAAAACTATGTTTTTATTTGCCCATAAAGGCTATATCCTTTTAACTCATGATAGCTACCTACCGTGATAAGTCACGAAGGCTATATTTTTACACAAAGGCATTATTTTCTTTTATATACGAAAGTTGCAGATCATGTTTGGTCATGAAGGCTTCATTTTATAAGAAGGTCGTGAAGGCTATGTGCAACAACCCATAACTTAATGGGCTTAAATTTAGACAAAAATTGAAACCTAAGTTCATCAATGCATAGACTGTTGGATTTGATACCTGCAAATAAGCATGAGCATTATCAGAGATTGATAGAAATCTAAACTCACAGCGGAAACAATAATCGGATAAGATGACTGACTTTGACTACTACCTTGTGATTAATGGTATTCCTTAGATAGCAGATTGTAAAATTAGCATTGAGCATGAGAGAAAATGAGACTTTTCTAGCAACTAACCACATCCAACTCGAGTGACTTATTCCTATAAATCTATCATGTGGGTTGCAATAAGGAGGAAGTCAGAACAACATTTTGGTGGTTGGAAAATCTATAAATTATCCATAATATAAATTTATACAGATTGGTTCCATCTAATTTTTATGTCTACTAAGGTTAGCAATTCTAGTCTAACCTTACATTGCATACATGATTACTTACCTACCCATTCCCAAGATATAAAATGTTGATGAAGCCTGATTAACCGCCTAATACTTCTATATGCATTTTCTACTTAATACTTCTAAATATGAAGCGGGTTCTACTATCACCACATTATATTTTTAAAAGAGAAATAGACAGATTCTGTCTTTTAAGACCTCAATCAAGGTAGACCCCGTCATTTATGACTATTTTCAATGTAGACTTCTAGCATCGTCATTATTGGTCTATTAGTCCTAGCTACAAAGACCTTTGACCACTATCTATAGTCTTATAATTTATAATATCCATACTACTAGACCATCCATCATTATTAAAGTCTTAGCAATGTGGGAGACTGTACCCAAGTCACTTAGTATCATATTAAGAGGGCTAGGTAGGCCTCTGACCACTTAATATATGTTTATAGATAGGTCTTTTCCATTTAATACCTAACTCCAAGGCGGAATCTCCACTAGTACTATAGTACTATCAAGCTGACATTGTTTGAAAATCTCATTAGGATACTTATTTCTTCTTTTATAGGAGAGAGGTAAACCCTAGATCAGTCACTTAGTACCTTAACCTGGTGCAAACCCTTCCTGAGATATCCATCATTATTCTTAATTATAAATATGGAATCTCATTAGGTTACTTCTTTCGGTAGGGAGGCGGGCCCTTAGATAGCCACTTAATACCTCAACACTAAAATAAACCTTAGAGACACCCTTATTTATTTGGAATACCATTAGATTACTTTATGCTTCCTTTTAAGAGAGAGGCAGACCCTAAGCCACTTAGTATGTCAACCCAAAAGCGAACCCCTACGTAGATATCCCTCACCGCTCCTAATTACAAATTTTGACCATTTAATACTTTATAATTGGGAAAGAGGCATGCCCTCAAACAACCACTTAATACCCCTGATATAACAATCCAGAATTTTTGACAGCATATTTTAATGAATATTTAATCTAATTTAAACTAAATATAAGCTTGTAAATGTTTAAATTAATTAGATCTTGGATATTTAACAGCTATATATGTTTGTAAAAGAAAGTTTTGATTCGAAAATTTAAAATAGAATGCTTCGGAAACCATTTAAAACAAAATCTGTCTTATTCACTAAAATCAAAGAGTTTTTATTGTTGATATTTAATCTAATAAAATGAAATTGAAATAAGAAGTTTAAAAATAGACAAACATAGTAATATTAAAACATAAACATACAAAACTAGTATAAAACTGTTTGCACAAAAAATGGACAAACATCTCAAAGTCGTATGATTTAGTTGATTTTATGTTGTTTTCAATGATTTGGGTGAGTTATGCAAATAAGTAAAAAGCAGGGACTGAACTGTAAAAAGACACGCAGATTTATAGTGGTTCGGCCAGAACGTGCCTACGTCCACTTTATATGTTATTATTCTTTTTCTTTCAGATTACAAGTACAAAGCTTTGTATACAAGTATATGAAAGTTGTTTGAAAGTTCCTTCCGTGCTTGAGCTCTCAAACTTGTCTGCCATTGTTGTACCCCTGCCCCTCTATTTATAGAGTGAGGCTGGGGGCAGGGGTCCTGGATGTATATAACTGCTGGTGGGCCTGGGCTGGAGCAATCCGGCCTGGTAGCATTGGTTCGGCAAGGCTTGGTTCGGTGGTAAGGGCGTGGCTTGGTCCGGTGGTAGGTTGGATGGAGTTTGATTCGGTTGTGAGTGAAGTAGAAGTGGTTCGGCAGGGGTTGGCTCGGCGAGGCCTTGGTTCGGTGAGCATGGAGTGGAGCCGATCCGGTGGGGGTTTAGTTGGTTCGGTGGTGTACTGGTTCGGTCATGAGGTGGTTCGGTAGTAGAGGAGAAACACTTGGTTCGGCCTGTAGGGAGAGGAGCTTGGTCCGGTGAGGCTGGTTCGGTGGTACGAGGACGTGAGTTTGATTCGGTGGTGGGTTGGCCTCTGGTTCGGTAGATAGGAGGTATACTTGGTTCGGCTAGGTAATGGAGAAGCCGTGGTTCGGCATGGAAGCTAATGCCTCTTGGTCTCGTGATCCCATGGGTGAGAATTCGCCCAACATTTTCCCCCCAAAGTGGGGCACGTTCTTGCAGGTGTCGCGCTTTGTTTTTTCTTCTAGTTGGTGTAGCTACATTCGGTTTTGAGTGCCGAACCATTTGGTTCGGTTGTCCTGTGTACGTCTATAAATAGGGGCTACACCCCTTCGTTATTCCTTACCGAATCAGAGAGAGCCGAACCAACTTGAGTGCCGAATCAACCTTGTACCGAATCAACCTTGTGCCGAATCAAACTTGTGCCGAATAGTATGTTTCTCTTTTCGCCGAATGGGCTTGAAAATTTTACTACCGAGTGAAAATTATCCGGGTGATGCCGAATGGACAATTGCCGAATGAGCTCGATTATTGGGAATGCCGAATGAATCTTTAACCTTTAATGCCGAATGAAACTCGAAAACTTGACCACCGAATGGAACTTGATAACTATTCGTTTATATCCCCATACTCCTTGTTCTAATACCATGTTTTTCTTGTGCCGCAGATAAATGTCTCGCAAAGCGGAAACTCGATCAGATAGAAAGAAGTCCAAGGATAGAGAAGAGTCTTCTTCCGTGCCTCCAGCCCAACCAGGACCGGCGCAACATGGACCTGCCCCGAGGTCGTTAGTGGATGGGTATGGTCCCCAGGAACTTCTGGTCTCCCCTCCCGATTGCTTTCCTAGCTCCCTAAAGGAGGAGCAACTTGATGTCATCTCTCGTTCCTTCGGAATAGATAGAGCGCTCATGGTGCTGCCGGGGGCTGGAGTTATGCCATATGACCCTCCTGAAGGGTATTTTGCGTATAGTAGGTACCACTGTATGTGCGGGGCCATTCCTCCCATCAACGCCTGGGTAGTCAGCTTCATCACTTATCTGAAGGTGGCTCCATTCCAACTCCAGCCCAACTCTTACGCCATGCTGGTGTGCTTGTACGCTATCTTTCAGGAGAGGTATGAGCGCGCTCCTTCCAACCGGGAGATACGGTATCTGTACAATCTGAGAGGATACAGGAAGGGATCCCCATATATTAGTTTGGAGTCTGCCGTCTCTTTTAAGCCGGTTCTGGACCTCTATTCGAAGTACAATATGTTCAATAAGGAGTGGTTCTTCGTCAGAGATGACTCCGTCTCTATCCGTCGCTTCACCTCTAGATGTAAGTCAAAGTTTTATTTACATTCCTTGTCTTGGCCGCAATTCTTTTCCTTATGTGCTTTCATTTCTTGCTAGCGACAGGTGGCTTTGTGGTTGTGGAGAACGATCGCCTAGTTCAGATGGAAGCTGAGATAGAAGCTATTTCAGAGAGAGACAGATTGGCTGCCTACCTGATCAGGAATGCTAGACTCTTGATGTACAACTTGATTCTTCCACATCAGTCCGTGGTTAAACAGAGAGATACGGCGGAAGAGAAAGCTGCCCAGACTACAGGAGGGGCTACGAAGAAGAGTGGTAAGAGGAAAACTTTTACAAATCCTCCGGTTGTTGGGGGTAAGAAACTTAAGGAGTCTGACGGCCCCTCTCCTAGCACTTGCCCGATTATCCCGGAGGAGGAAGATGTGGAAGAGGATAGAGGCGAGGGCGAAGGAGGCGATATAGGAGGAGAGTCAAAGGGTGGAGGAGATGGCGATGGAGATGGAGAGGGCAATGGTGATGGCGACAGACAGGGCAGTAGTGGCACTGGTGCCTTAACCTCCGGGCAAGTGGGGGAGCTTCAGGAGTGGACGGATGAGGCTCTCCGTCAAGCTTTCGGGGAATCGGAGGGAGAATCGGATTTGGCGGAGAAGGCGAAGAAAACTGGCAAGGCCGGGGCTAGCG
The DNA here is from genome assembly GCA_030765085.1 of Allium cepa. NCBI lineage: Eukaryota > Viridiplantae > Streptophyta > Magnoliopsida > Asparagales > Amaryllidaceae > Allium > Allium cepa. Next base: position 439,868,889 of record CM060938.1, on the reverse strand, counting down.
CCAATCCATCCCCTAAGAGCTCCTCAGCTAGGTTGACTCCGGCGGAGCAAGGTGAACTTTTGACTTCTGCAGATTCCATTTACGATAGGGACTTAGGAATATTTTATGGCTTGCTCCCGTCCTGGGATGAAATCAAGGACTTATTGCAGGATCCTCCTTCTCTGCAGGGTTTGTATAGTAAAAGCGCCTTTCTTGTTCCTTTTTTTTTAACTCGATATATCTCTTGCCTCATGATTTGATGCATGCTTGCAACATTTATTCTTTACTCCAGGGGCAGGCCAGGTGGCCAAAACGTCAGATGTCCGACACCGCCTCGAATAATTCAAGTTGATGAGAGCTTCTGCTAAGCCGAAGCCTCCTACTGGTCGTCCTGGAGACGTGGTTAGCTACCGCCCTCTCCTTGGAGTTATCGAGGAGGGTATCCAGCAGAGGAAGAGGAGGCGTTCCTTGTTTGATTCACCACCTGGTCCTCAGCCTCCTACTCGGCCTTCCCGAGATACCATGGAGGAGACTACGGAGTTTGTCCCCTCTCCGCATCCTTTCGAGAATCCTACTGTTATCCGCATAAAACGTCCCGACGTGCCTCGCAATCCCTTTGCCGGCCACCCGGATTTGGACCCAAGCTCTCAGGATATTTTATTTGACGAGGCCACGGGCGAGCATCTTCTCCCCCGCAATCCCATGGTTCGGGTTCTTGATGAGGCTAAGTCCCTAGATCTGGATCTGCTCACCACTCAGATAGCTGCTATGGGGGACGAAGCCAAGGCCAACATCGACCGGGTCGCGAAGGAGGCCAAGAAGTTAATGGAACATCACGCCCGATTGGCCAAGGCCGGGGAGGAGATAGGGAGTGCCAATATAAGGTTGCAGTTAGTGGTTGCTGATCAGGCCAAACAACTTGCCGACCAGGCTATTCAGATTTCGCAGCATGAAGCCGACTGTCAACGACTGAAGAAGGCCATGGAAGAGGCTAGCAGAGCTGAGTTGCGGAAAATGGAGGCCGCTTGCAAGAAACGTATTGACCTGGCCATTACCACGGTTGATAAGGTTAGGAGGGCGGATCTCGAGCAGGCTGAAGAGATATTAGGGAGGCTTGAAGCTGCAGAACTTGCTCAAGCCAAGTTGAAAGAAGAGATGGAGGAGATGAGGAGATCCCTCCAGGCTGAGTGCTCGAGATACCGGCGGGAGAGGGATGCTGCTGCCACTAAGTTGCAGATTTCCGAGGCCCGGTGAAGAGGTTTGAGGAGGATGAGGGGATGATGGATGATATGCTGCAGGACATGTACTTCCGCACTTGGAAGGAGGGCAGCTTATCCTGGATGGATGACTATCCCCGGGTTATGGCCAAGGTATATCTTCGGGCTTTAGAGGAGGCCAGGGTTGATGCGGGTAAGAAAGGTGGAGCGGCCTTTAGTCTGGATGTAGTCACCGCTCAGTTTTCGAAGGAAGAGCAGGCGGCGGTGAAGGAGGGAATGCGGCTGCTTGCTGCGGAGGAAGCGGGTGTGCAATTGGAGGATGAGGATCAAGCGGTGGACGCTGGTGAGTCTCTCTTCTCTTTCTCTTTTCTTTTTAGATTTTCATAACTTGATCGCTTATTGTTTGTTTAATGGACTCCTCTTCTAAATTGGACAGGTGGGACTTCCGATCAACATGCTGGGAGCTCCGACCCTGCGGCTAAGTAGGCTTGGAGAGTTGGTAGGATGAGGGGAAAGCGTGGACGCAGCTGGTTCCTTGTCCGGATTCGGCCACCTTTTGATTTCCTTTTATCGCTGTTTATGTTAGTCCAAAACATTGATGTGACTGTAATAATATTGTTTGTGGTGAATGACTTTATGTAATTTCATAACATAAGCTGCTTCCTTTATGTTGGAATGTTATCGCTATTTTGTTGTGCTGTGTAAGTGATGTAACTATGCATGTTACTAGTGACTTGACTGTGCCTGATGCCAAGTTTTTTGCTTAAAGTATAATTTTCTCATTTTGCAACGTAAATGTGATGTGTGAATATGAACTGCAGCTATGCATTAATGTATAAAAGTAGAAGGTACCGCCCTTCATGTTTCGGCTGTGGACGGCAACTTTGTGCGCCCTGTAAGACTAAGCACGGAATGCTGTTGAGTGTCTCGTCATCCGATTGTAAGTTTCTGTTCCCATTAGCGAGCGTTCCCTATTTCATGTCCTGTACTTTCAAGCACCGTTACGAAGAATAGGAGAAAAGTTTTAAATGAAATGGAAATATAGGAAAAGTAAAACTTTCAGTCACGGAAGGCCGTCGATGTGCTTAAGTTCGTGGCAAACGGGTTTTGTAGTCACTTTCCCTAGCTGTGGGTCTTAGAGACATTTGTCACCCATCTTATGCCTCTGCGGGGAGTTTTCTTTTTTACCACAGCCGCACTTAAGACACATCGGAGTCGATCGCGCACAGTAACTACCCGGGCCATTATGGCCCGTAATCGCGGGTATTATTCGATTTACTGTGGCCTGCTAGCGTGTGGGCCGATCGTCAACTGTGAACTGCCCCTGGCTGGCCACACCTTATGTTGGGGCTTATGGTCGGTTCACAGTTGCCGGCGAGCCGAATCGCTGTAATGAGCTGCCATGGCATAATCGGCCTTCTCGGTGGCTTATACTCGGCTTATTACAGTCGGCTTTAAGGGCCTAGGCAAACAATGAGTTAACTCGCGGTAGAGGGATACCGGAGCAAAGTGTCTCATTGGCGAGGGCATAGGATCGTAGCGTACCTGTTAGATTTTGTCCAGGTGGAGTGGTGTTGTGAAGCTCTGAATTGAAATGTCATCTGCAAAGGATTTTGTTCAACAGCAAAGGATAAAGCTTAACAAGTAGCCAAGATATAAAGGAACAAGTTAACAAGAGCCAAGTTTTTTAAAGTGGTTCGGCACGAAAATGCCTACGTCCACTGATTCTCTTTGTTAATTCACTTCATATGGGCAGTACAAGTTAAGAAAAGTATCGACGGAGGTGTCAGATGTTCCATGCCCTCTGGAACACCTCTCCGTCCACTGTTGACAAAATATAAGCTCCGTTGTGGAGATCTTTATGAATTACATATGGTCCGTCCCAGATTGGATCCAGCGCTCCTAGGCGCGGAAAGATTCGCTTGAGGACAAGATCTCCTTCTTGTAAGCTGCGATGTTTGACTGTGGAGTTGTATAGTGCTGCCACTTTTTGTCTGTGAGCTGCTGCTTTGAGTGCTGCATCATTTCTTCTCTCCTCAATTAGATCTAAAGACATGTGGAGGAGTTCTTCATTTTCTTCGGGGTTATAGTGGATCCTACGATGGGAAGATACAATAGTTTCAACTGGGAGCATGGCCTCTGATCCGTATGCCAAAGAGAACGGAGTATGCCCTGTTGATGTTCTAAAAGAAGTGCAGTAGGCCCATAGTGCTGTAGGAAGTTCGTCCACCCAAGCGCCTTTTGACTTTTCAAGCTTCTTCTTGATTAGAGTCTTGAGAATCTTGTTGAAAGCTTCGACTTGTCCATTTGCCTGGGGATAAGCTATGGATGAGAAGCCCTTATGAATTCCGTGCTCTTGGCACCAGTCGGCAAATACCTCGCTGTCAAATTGAAGCCCGTTGTCTGATATGATTCTGAGTGGAACCCCGTACCTGCACAGAATGTTTTTGATCAAGAAGTTGATAAATTTAGTTGAAGATATTTTATTCATAGGCTCCGCTTCCACCCATTTGATGAAATAGTCAATTGCCACTATAGCATGTCTGGCCCCGCCTCGGCCCATCGGCAGTTCGCCAATTAAGTCAATTCCCCATATTGCGAAGGGCCAAGGGCTGGTCATCTGAGTAATTTCATTGGTTGGTAGTCGAGGAATCTTAGCAAATTTCTGACATCTGTCGCATCTTCTGACGAAGTCTAAGGCATCTTTGTTTAAAGTGGGCCAGAAATACCCATATCGGAGTATCTTTTTTGCTAGGGTCTGCCCTCCGGTGTGGTCTCCACAACTTCCCTGATGGATATTGGATAATTTCCTTGGCTTCTCTTCCAGCAATGCACCTCAATAAGGGGTTAGAGAAGCCGCGCCGATAGAGGATGCCTTCTTGCATTGTGTAGCGGGAAGCTCCTTAGAATTTTCTTAATTTCATTTCGCCCGTCGGGTAGGGTGCCGTTTTGTAAGTATTCTCGGATAGGGGTCATCCATGTTTCTTCTACGGTTGCAGCTATCAGATTTACTTGCTCGAAACTCGAGGTTAGTAGCCTTGAGACAGTTATCGTTCCAGAAGTGGTATCATCTCCCATGCTAGCTTGCTTTGCCAGCTCGTCGGCCTCTTGATTTTCTTCTCGAGGAATGTGTTTGATCGAGTAGTGATCCAATTGATTGAGCAGCCGCTTGGTCTTTTTCAAATATGCCGTGAGTCGCTCTCCTCGAATCTGGAACTCCCATAGTATTTGATTTACGATGAGTTGCGAATCACTGTGAAGACATAAGGAACTGACTCCGATCTCCAGGGCGAGCTCTAATCTGGCTATTACTGCTTCATATTCGGCATCATTGTTGGTGGCAGCGAATTCCAGCCTTAGTGCATAATGCAGCTTTCTTCCCCTGAGAGTGATGATCACAACGCCTGCCCCCGAGCCTTGTTCGTTAGACGCTCCATCCACAAAGAGACTCCACTTGATGTCCTCTGTTATTTCAGACTGCTCCCTGCCTTCGTTGATAGTGAATTCGGCGATTAAATCGGCTATGGCTTGTCCCTTGATGGCAGTGCGAGGATGGTAGGCGATATCATATTGGCTTAGCTCGATGCACCACTTGAGCAGTCGCCTAGAGGTGGCAGGACGATGGAGCACTTGCCTCAATGGTTGGTCGGTTAGGACTCTGATGGGATGAGATTGGAAATAGTGTCGTAGCTTCCTTGATGTGATTAGTAAACAGTACGCCAGTTTCTCGAGTTTGGGATACCGGGCTTCTGCTCCCGTGAACCTTTTGCTTATGAAGTACACTGGCTATTGTGTGCGGTTTTCTTCTCTTACCAAAGCGGCGCTTAGAGCATGGGATGACACATCAAGATATAGGTATAGTTCTTCGCCTTCATTCGGAGTCGAGAGTACTGGTGGCCATTGGAGGTGCTCGATTAGGTTAAGAAAAGCTGCTGAACATTCGTCGGTCTACTCGAATTTTCCTTTGTCTCTCTTCAGGGCTTCAAAGAAGGGAATGCATTTGTCGGTTGCTTTAGAGATGAATCGGCTTAGGGAGGCCACCTTCCGTTTAGGCTTTGCATTTCTTTCCGAATGGATGGTATCTTGATATCTCGCAAGGCTCGGACTTGTTCGGGGTTTGCTTCGATCCCTCTGGCATGGACGATGAATCCCAAGAACTTTCCTGATGACACTCCAAAGGAGCACTTTAGAGGATTCAACTTCATTCCATATTGGCGGAGTACTTGGAACATCTCGTCCAGGTGGCTTACATGATCGTTGGCTTTTCTTGATTTAACCAGCATGTCATCCACATAGACCTCCGTAGTTCGTCCTATCGGTTCTGCAAACATCATGTTGACGAGGTGCTGATAAGTAGCTCCGGCGTTTTTAAGTCCAAATGGCATTACCTTGTAGCAGTACAATCCTCGGTCAGTGATGAAGCTAGCGTGGTCTAGATCAGGGGTAGGCATAGGGATCTTGTTATATCCTGAGTATGCGTCCATAAAGGATAAGAGTTCGTGTCCGGCAGTGCTGTCCACGAGTTGGTCGATTCGGGGGAGCGGGAAGCAGTCTTTCGGGCAAGCGTCATTTAAGTTGGAGAAATCGATGCATGTTCGCCACTTCCTATTAGCTTTCTTTACCAGTACCGGGTTGGCGATCCATTCCGGGTAGATGGCTTCACGTATGAAGTCATTGGCAAGTAAGTTCTTTACTTCTTCCTCGAGGGCTGCTGATCGTTCTACCCCCATGCTTCTCTTTTTCTGTTTCACTGGTGTCTTGGTAGGGTCGATGTTCAATGCGTGGCATGCTATATCCGAGGAGATTCCAGTCATGTCAGCATGCGTCCACGCAAATACATCTAGGTTGTGGCGGAGAAAATCAATGAGTTGATCCTTTAATTTTGCTTTTAACTAAGATCCGATTTTCAATAGTTTACTTGAGTCGTGTTTGTCTACAGATACAAACTCCATAGCCTCTGCAGGCTCGGCGGTAGCCTCCCCCTCTCCGTCCCTGGGATCTAGTTCGTTGAAGGGATCACTTGTATATCGAAGAGGAGGGGCTTTTTATAGTTGCTATGCTTCCAAGTTTTTCTTGCAGAGAGCAGTCTCTGCATTCTTCCCTTTATCTCTCCTGCGATTATTGCGAAGTTCGGTCACATAGCAGTCCCGAGCGGCGTCTTGATCCCCTTCCACTTCTCCCACTCCATTATCCGTTGGGAACTTCATCTTCAGGCACCATGGGGCAAGGACAATTTGGAAGTCGGACAGGGCTGGCCTTCCCAAAAAGGCGTTGTAGGCTGAATGATTGTCTATTAACACGAATGTCTGCTTCCGAACGGCGGAGCGGGGGTGATTCCCCAATTCAACAAAGAGGTCCAATTGTCCGAGGGGCATCTTTGCTTCCCCAGTGAAATCGTGTAGTGGTTTGTTGCAGGGAGACACATCCTTTATTGATAGCTTCATTTTGTCGAAAGCATGCTTGAACAGAATATTCACTGAGCTTCCAGTGTCTATTAGGATCCGAAAAACTTCAGCCAGGCCGAACCAGGTAGAGATGACCATTGGTTCCATGTGAGGGTATTGCCTTCCTTCTAGGTCGCGCCCACTGAATGTGATGTCACTATTTTCCTTTCGCTTCAGGTGGCGTTCTTCCATAACAGAATTGACGCAGTCTCCATCGTTTCTGAGTGAGTTTCCATATCTTTCCATTTCTGCCCAGCTCTTGTCGGCGATGTGTGGCCCTCCTGATATTGTATGGACCACTATCTTCTCTTGGCTGGAACCGCTGGTGTTGCGATTTCCTCCGCCTGTCTCTGGGTGGAGCTGCCCTGGGTTTTCCTTGGTAGGAGCTGGGGTCATGTCCTGTCCCTTTACATAGCATTCTAATCTCTTCCTTCTGATGTGTTCTTCGATTAGGTCGCGGAGGTGGCGACATTCATTGGTATCATGTCCATAAGATTCGTGGAAATGACATAACTTTCCGGACTGGATTGCGTGATCTGACTCCTTCTTGTACGGGGGGCGCTTGTATGTAAGTTCGTCCTGGGTGGCCAGGAAGATGTTCTCGACTGTTTCATTCAAGGGAGTGTAAGCGTCGAATCTCAGTCCTGGTCGGTACAAGCGTTTTTCTCCCTTCTTGCCCCCTGCATTGTCCCTGGAATCGTTTCTCCGAATGTCCTTTGCTGCGGCAAGGGCGTTTCCATGAGCCATCTTAGCCTGTGGTCCTGTCTGCCTTTCAGTGGAAGCCTCTTCGAGTCTCATGTAGTTCCCAGCTTTATGGAAGAAATCGGGCAAGGTAGCTGGTTTTTCTTTAGTTAGTCTTCTAGCAAACTTGGTATCTGGGTGTACACCACTACAGAGGGCCATTAGGGTGAGTTTCTCATCGACATCTTGGACTGCGGCCTCTGCGGCGTTGAACCGGGTTAGATATTGTACAGTGTCTCTCCGGATTTCTGTTTGACAGTAGATAGAGAATAAGCATCCTTGCGTTGTTCCACATGAATGCGGAACTGGCTAATGAACTTTTCTTTCAACATCTCCCATGAGCTGATAGATCCTTGGGGTAGATGGCAGAACCAGGAGGTAGCTAGGTCTGCTAGGAATAGCGAAAAGCATTTACACAACACTCCTTCCATTGCTCCGCTCATTAGCATATGCTGTGTGTATCTCTGCAAGTGTACAACGGGGTCGGAAGTTCCCTTGTACGGTTCCATCGTTGGCATTTTCCATTCTCGAGGGGTGATGGCGGTTTCGATGTCGTGGGTGAAAGGGCTGGTTACCCTAGCGCCTATCCCTCGATCCCTTTGCTCCCGTCGGACGCATTCCCTGAATAATCTTGCCATTCTTTCATCAGAATTTGGAGTGGACAAAAATGAGCTTGGTTCTTCCCTGCGGGATCGATCTCGTCCAGATGACCTGTAGGGATGGTATAGTCTATCACTTCTGACGTTATCCAGTGGCTGTCTTTGGCTGCTCGGATTCATGCTAGGACCAGCTACAGTTGGCCCCTGCCTTGATCTCCCCCTGTGGGGTTCTGTTTCGAGCATTTCCATGGGGTCAACTTCGGGCTGGGTTCTAGCTCGGCTCCGTTCAGCGGGGTTTCTATGATTAGGTGGCATGACTGGCTCAGCTACATCCGACCCTCGCCTGGTGCCTCCCCCATTGGGTTCGGTTCCAAGCGCTTCCTCGAGTCGGAGTTCGGGCTGAGTCCGGGCGCGGCCCCTATCATTGTTGTTCCTGTTGATAGCTTCTTCGAAGAGGGAAGACCTTTGTTGTCTCCGAGATCCTCCAGATCGAGACTTGCCCCATGATTCAGTGTTGCGGTTGGATTCTTCGGCATCCCTCAAGCGTGACATGAGTTGGTTCACCAAAGCTTCTTGTTGGGATGCGAAGCGGTTAGTCACTTCAACAACAACTCTGTCTAGGTCTGCCCTAGTGATTGCTGCCGGTTGTTCCGCGGCAGGGGCTGTCGGAATTGCCTGTTCTACATTTGGCACTGCTGTCGTAGTGGGATGGTTCTCTTGATCTGGATCCACTGGATCTGGAGCGCTGCTGGTTGCAACGTTCTTTCCCTTGTTGGCGTCTTTTCTCGGCCCGGAAGTCATGTTTCCTAGGCAATGAAGGGTGCTATTGGGAAAGAAGGTTGAATGAGGGAAGCTGAAGCTTCGAGTTCCAATTCTCAGTGAAAGGACTAAAAATGTTTGCACAAAAAATGGACAAATATCTCAAAGTCGTATGATTTAGTTGATTTTATGTTGTTTTCAATGATTTGGGTGAGTTATGCAAATAAGTAAAAAGCAGGGACTGAACTGTAAAAAGACACACAGATTTATAGTGGTTCGGCCAGAACGTGCCTACGTCCACTTTATAAGTTATTATCCTTTTTCTTTCAGATTACAAGTACAAAGCTTTGTATACAAGTATATGAAAGTTGTTTGAAAGTTCCTTCCGTGCTTGAGCTCTCAAACTTGTCTGCCATTGTTGTACCCCTGCCCCTCTATTTATAGAGTGAGGCTGGGTGCAGGGGTCCTGCATGTATATAGCTACTGGTGGGCCTGGACTGGAGCAATCTGGCCTGGTAGCATTGGTTCGGCAAGGCTTGGTTCGGTGGTTAGGGCGTGGCTTGGTCCGGTGGTAGGTTGGATGGAGTTTGATTCGGTTGTGAGTGAAGTGGCAGTGGTTCGGCAGGGGTTGGCTCGGCGAGGCCCTGGTTCGGTGAGCATGGAGTGGAGCCGGTCCGATGGGGGTTTAGTTGGTTCGGTGGTGCACTGGTTCGGTCATGAGGTGGTTCGGTAGTAGAGGAGAAACACTTGGTTCGGCCTGTAGGGAGAGGAGCTTGGTCCGGTGAGGCTGGTTCGGTGGTACGAGGACGTGAGTTTGATTCGGTGGTGGGTTGGCCTCTGGTTCGGTAGATAGGAGGTATACTTGGTTCGGCTAGGTAATGGAGAAGCCGTGGTTCGGCATGGAAGCTAATGCCTCTTGGTCTCGTGATCCCATGGGTGAGAATTCGCCCAACAAAAACCATAATTATAAATTATAAAATGTAACTAAAAGTATAAATGTACAAATATAAGTTATAACTTGAAGTATAAAAATACAGGTATATGTTATAAATCAAATGTTTGAAAATTTAATTAACAAATAAAAATCAAAATCAGGCTACACTAAGAATAATAAACATATGTATAAATGAGCAAGCTTCTACAATAAGACAAGGAAATGTATAGCTAAATATACTTACAAAACCAAGTTGAACCTGAAAGAAAGAAAATAAAATAAAAATATCTTTGTACAACACATAAGAGTATCAGTAAACATTAAATACTTGTTATTATAAGTAAGAGCATAAACATTTAATAGCACAACATTTTGTTTGAGTAAAGTACTACAGCCGAAATATCTTTATCATTTCATACTGCAGGGTATTATCACTTAGCCAATTAAAGAAAATGACAATACAATACACTCTGTCTAGATATAACCTACTGTTAAGTAGCTTCAATCTATATATATATCCACATATAAACTTCCATGCTCGTTTATAAAACTTAACTAAACCTAAAAGAAAACCTGAGAAAAACATTGTATTGCTTTGCAATATAAATAAAATTCAAAACAGAAAAACAGAGAAAAAGAAGGCTTCAGGAAATTCTTCTGCAGTATTCGTCATCAATACCTTACCTTCTTTTTCAAAAGTTACTTGGTGAGTAAACTTACCTATTTTCCCTCTAAACTGGTATCTTTAGTTTATAAATGGTAAGTGCTTTGATATTTGTTTGAATAACTGGCCTTGGGTATTTCCTGTTGTTTGGGTAGTACAGGTAGCTGTTCTTCAAGATTTTTGAAATCTGAACAAAGTAAAGCCAAGAAATTTATAATACTTATTCATATAATTGTTTGAACTTTGGTATTGTGCTAATTCAAGTTGTTTATCTTAAACATAGGCCTGCAAGCATGTTTTAAAGTTTAACAGCATGTTATAAATACTGTATTTCAAATTACAGGTAAAAAGAAATCAAGGATCAAAATTCGAGTGTTTAAATTTGTAAATTCCATAACATATTTAGATTTCATGCACATAATTATGATTTGTAACATAAAAATTATGATCTTTAAGCAAGGGTTTTAAGAGCAGTTTAAAATGGAACTAAAATGTGATTTTTGTCAATCCTGGATGCTTGGTTTAATTTTAATTGTTGTAAATTGGTATGAAGCAAGCTAGTAATTTGTTTAACATAAGAAAAATGCTGGAAAAATTATTCAATGAAGGGATTTTGAGTTTGAATCAAAAGTAGGGTTTTAGTGCTTATATTTTTAATGCTCTGTAAAAAAATTGTGTTTCGGCATCATCAGGCAATCGAGTTGGTCGCGATTTCAGGTGGAGTTAGGGGGGTGTGATCGAAGTTTTGGTGGAGTTTCATCACCTCCGGTAATGGATGGTGGCCGCACGAGGGACTTTTCGGTGGGTGTGTGACGCGTGTTCGAGCTACAGGCAAAATTTTGCCCTCGACCGAATCGCGTTGGTTTGAGTGGTGTATTCGTACGAGTGGTCGATTTATGGTTTGTGGATGATGTCGCAAGCCACCGGAGGCGAAGCGAGCCACCGTGCACGTGCACGGTGGCGTGAGCGTGTCAGTGAGGTCGTGGGTGGTTTCGTATCGAGTGATACTCGAATGGGTTCTCGGTAAAGGGGTGGGTTGGTTCGAGTTAGGACCCGCGTGTGCGTGAGTGGCAACTGTAGTTCGACTTAAACTGATACTTAGAAAAAAATATGTGAAATGAAGGAATCAGGGAGAGGGAGAAGAAGATAGAGAGTGAGAGAAGGGAAACGCTCGGGAAAACTCGTGAACGTCACGAGTAGGAATGGTGGCGGTCTCAGGTATCTTACTGGATGAACGTATAACATGATTTAGTTTTAGTAGGTGTTATAACTAAGTTAGGTTAGTAATTAGTAGTTTAAGTTAATATTTGTTTTAAAGGTTTAATAAGGTGAATGATGTAAAGATAGTTGATTTATATAAAGTAATTGGAATGTAGATTAATTTATATTTGAAATTTAATTGATAACTTTAAATTAATTTTGTAATTAAAAATAAATCATATGTTAAATCAATTTAAATCTTAAGAATGTTAGCTTATCACTTATTAATAAATGAAAATTAATTTAAGTGATTAATTAAAGATTTTATAATTAATTAAATTGATAATAATTGACTTATTAAAATAATTTGTAATCTCTAATAAGTAAGTTATTTATTAATAATTAATAATTAACTAATTAACTAAGTAATTAAGTAATGATAAATGAATAAAGTTAATTAATTGAAAGATTAATTTATGATTAATTGAGTAATTAATTGATCATTAATAAGCTAATTAATCACTGATTAATTAAATAAGATAAAGTAGTTTATTCTTAAGCAAATAATTTAGTTAAGTAAAACCAAACTGTTTGGTATGCATTGATAATTCTATTTGATTGACTTTGATATCTGTTGATGATTTTTCTGTGATATGTTGTGATATATTATGGATATCTGTGATAACTGTGTATAATCTATCTGTTATATCTGTTATGTTAATTCTTAATATTAAATTGAACTGTTAAGTTAAATAGACAACTTGGCCCTTAAAATGGCGTTTGGATTCCGATGAGACCGGGATCGGAAGAATCAATTTTGATTCTCCGAAAACCACATCGATCATAATTAAACGATAGGTCGTGACTTATCAAGTGGTGATCGAGATGGTGTTTCAGAATGCAAGGATTATCGTCGTTAACTCTGAGGGTGATTCCAAAATGAGTGTAACGAGATAATGCCTTCGGTTTCGTTCGAACCCGGAACGAACTTGTATGGAGTGAATGCTTTCAGCACATCGTCAGGCGGACGATGAGCATTCTAAGATATGTTCAATAAAGGTAATCGTAGCCTCAAGCCTCATCAACCGGGAATGGATAAAACAGGGGAGATGCAGCAAGGTTAGGTGGGTCATGCCCAAGCAGGACAAGATATTTCCCCGTCTAGATGTTCCTTTTTATTTCGGCTATGTGTGCAGTTGTTGGCCACAACTGCGGGGTTATCTTGTTCGGGACTGTTCAGTAAGGAATGGTTCCGGCCTTGTGTTGTAGGGGGTCGGGAGTGATCCTCGGTACGGTGATCTAGGCCCCTTACTGTGACGGGCGGTACCCCAGTAGCCCTGCCATTGTTGGAAACCCATTTTCCCTACGAGACCCTACGGTTTTGATTTGTATTACCCACTTTCGTGGCTAGTAGCTGGAATTTAATAGATGTAACAATTTCGGCTATTTTCTATTTACTTGAAAACCCTAGACACTATTATAATATCACTGAATTTCCTATAAAATGTTTTGGTTAGTGTAAGTTAAAAATTTACCCGTATTTATTTGTGGGGAGTCTTATGTGATACCTTTATTTCAAATGATTTTCAAAGTTAAACAATTTTAACCTGTTTACTCATACCAGACCCATGTCTGACCCGGAGTTTATATTTTGTGTTTTCATAAACTCTTGGGTACTCAAATTTTTATGAGTAGCCAAGTAATAGGTATTTGGGAGTGTTGATTTTCTGGAGAAGCTTTTGGGAAGAAGACCAGATGTATGTATCTATATATGTAGTTCCGCTGTGTAGTTAGTGTATGCTGTATTTTGGATATATGTATGGACATATATGTATATGACATTCCTGTTGTATGATATTGTATAACTCTGATGTATGTATAACTATGTAATAGTTATGTTGATGTATTATATTTTGCTCCATTCCACTGTGAGATTATGATGTTGTTGTTCTTTCTTTCTATTCTTTTCTATTTCTATCCCTTTCTTTCTTAATGATGAAACATCTTTCTGGGTTGAGAAAGGCGGGTCGTCACAGTTGGTATCAGAGCGCTAGGTCGAGCGAGTACCTAGGCTCTTGTGTTATATCTATCGTGAGAGTGCGTATTTGTATTTTCATATTATATATAGTCTATCTAAATTTGTTGAGTTACCTGTTCAGGTGACCGACATGAGTTCCAGAAGAAGAGGTAGAGTTAGGGCCAGTACTTCAACAGATAATGGACGGAGTCAAAATGTTAGTGAGGCTGTCAATCCAGTACCGTCTCAAGTTAGTTTTGCAGCTTTATGCAAAGATTTCAAAAATCTTGGAGGCCAACCATTCAAAGGTTTGGATTCAATAATTGAAGTTCAAGACTGGCTACGCTCTTGTGAGCGTATTTTCAAGAGCATGAAATTGACTGATGAGCGTAAGAGGCATATGGCATCGTGGCAGTTGCAAGGTGGTGTAGCAGCATGGTGGGATTCAACTATTGCGAATATTTCTGAGGATGACATTTCATGGGACAAATTTAAGGAATTGTTTGAAGAGAAGTTTGTGCCAATGGCAGGAAGTATCCAATTGTATCAGGATTTTTTGTATTTGAAGCAGGGTAGTATGTCTGTTTCGGAGTATGAAACCAGATTCAACGAGCTCTCTTGTTATGGACCAGGACTCATCGATACTCCTCTGAAAAAGAATGAGAAATTTGTGCAAGGGTTGAGGCCTGAATTCCATGGAAAATTGACGGTGCTTTTGATGGGATCTTATGTTGATTTGATTGATATGGCATTGAGATACGAAAGTTTGATGAGTAAGAAACCGGTGGCTCCATTGCAACTTCAGGTGGGAATTTCACTAATCCGAATAAGCGAAAGTTCGATCCTAAATGGAGAAAGCCGAATAAGAAGAAACCTGGGAATAACAACGGATCTCGAAAGTGCTACATTTGTCATCAGGAAGGGCATTTGGCAAATGTGTCCTAGAAAGGGATTCCAGCAACAACAACAGCAACCGCATCAGAGTGGCCCAGGATCATCCATGGTTCAGAATCATTGTGCTTTAATTGTCATCAGCCAGGACACATGATCAAGAATTGTCCACTTCTGCAGAGGGCGCCTCAGGATAAAGTTTTTGCTTTGGAAGCCGGACCATCTTCTTCTTCAATGGGCAAAGGAGTATTAGAAGGTACTTTACTTTTAGATGGAAAATATATTAGAGTTTTGTTTGATTCGGGTGCTTCTTTGAGTTTTATTCCTTTGGACTCTGTTGAAAAGTTCTTTCTTACTCCTAGTTCTGTAGACAGTTCTATCTTGGTATCTAATCCTATAGGAGGGGTGACCAAATTAGACACTATCTGTAAGGACTTGAAGATCTCTTATCTATCCCACAGCTTTTCTTGTGACCCGTATGTGTTGAATTTTAATGGATTTGATCTTATTTTGGGAATGGATTGGCTGGATAAGTATAAAGCCATTTTGAATTGTGATGAGAGAACATTTTCGTTAGAAACTGATCTAGGAAGAATTGCCAGAGTGTCGTGTGATAATTATGGAATTCACTTGAGCAGTCTTTTGCATGTAATTGAGGCTTCTGAAGAGAGAGTTGAAGACATCGATGTGGTTCAAGATTTTGCTGATGTTTTTGAAGAAGTTAAGTGTCTGCCACCACATCGAGAAATAGAGTTCCGTATTGATTTGATTCCAGGAGCTGTGCCGGTGATTCAGCCCAGTAGGAGAATGGCTCCTAGGGAAAGAGAGGAATTGATTAAGCAGACTCAGGATCTTTTAGAGAAAGGGTTGATTAAACCCACTTTTTCTTGTTGGGGTTCGGCAGCAGTGTTTGTAATCAAATCGGATGGATCACTAAGGTTCTGTGTGGATTATAGAGAATTGAACAAAGTGACTATCCGTAATAAATATCCTCTTCCTCGCAACGATGATCTTTTTGACCAGTTGCATGGTGCTTCTATCTTTTCTCAATTGGATCTAGCTTCAGATTTCCACCAGTTGAGGGTAGCTGAAGACAGTATTCCCTTGACTGCATTTAGGGGACCGAATTGTTTCTATGAGTGGTTGGTTATACCGTGCGGATTAACCAACGCTCCTGCCTACTTCGTTGACCTCATGAATCGAGTCTTTAGGGATGTGTTGAATAAATTTGTGCTGGTATTCATTGATGATATCTTGGTCTATTCCAAATCGGAAGAAGAGCACAGGGTGCATTTAAGGATTGTATTGGAGACTCTGAGGAAGCATGTGTTGAAGGCGAAGTTTTCGAAGTGCCATTTCTGGAAATCGGAGGTTAAATTTTTAGGGCACATTGTTTCGGGTGAAGGCATTTATTAGACCCAGCGAAAGTTGAAACTATTCTGGAATGGAAACAGCCAGAGACACCGACGAAAGTTCGCAGTTTTCTAGGATTGGCTGGCTACTACAGGAAGTTTATCAGGGACTATTCCAAGATTTCTTCGCATCTGACTAAGCTGACCAGAAAGGGAGCAAAATTCAAATGGACACCTCAGTGTGAAGAAGCTTTTCAGGAATTGAAGATAAGGCTAACTAGTGCACCAGTACTTGCTATTCCGGATGGGAAAAGCAAATTCGAGGTTTATACTGATGCTTGTATAGTGGGTTTGGGAGCAGTTCTGATGCAGAATGGAAGGGTTATTGCGTATGCTAGTCGGCAGTTGAAGCCTCACGAGAAAAAACTACGTTATCCACGATCTTGAACTGCTAGCCATTGTTTTTGCTCTGAAAATTTGGAGACATTATCTATTGGGAGAGAAATTCGAATTTTTCACGGATTACAAACCGTTGAAATATCTATTCTCTCAAAAAGATCTTAATCTGAGACAGCAGCGGTGGGTTGAATTCCTAGCATCCTATGATTTAGATATTTTGTACACTCCGGGAAAAGGGAATGTCGTAGCTGAAGCTCTCAGTAGGAATGCGGTTCTTTCTCTTTTGGAAGTGGTTCCATCTCTTATTGAAAGGATCTCAAGCAAGCAAGAATCTGATAAGATGTTGAGGAGGATCATTTAAAAAGTCAGGAAGGGTCAGTGTCCTAGTTTTGAAATTGATGGCCAAGGAACACTAAGGATCAACGGGAGAATATGTGTTCCGAACGATAAGGAGTTGAGGCAGGAAGTGTTGTCTGAAAGTCATCGCTCCAAATTGAATATTCATCCGGGAATCTCGAAGATGTATAAAGATATGAGGAGAGTCTTTTGGTGGAAGGGCATGAAGGAAGATGTAGCTGCTTTTGTGAACAGTTGTGCCATCTGTCAACAAGTTAAAGGTGATCAACAGAAATCTGCCGGGTTATTGCAACCTCTGGAAATTCCGAATTGGAAATGGGAAATGATCTCGATGGATTTTATTGATGGTTTGCCTAAAACCAGGAAAGGGAATGATGGTATATGGGTTATTGTGAATCGTTTAACTATGAGTGCCCATTTTATACCAGTTAAGGCAACCCGTACTGCAGTTTCTTTGGCGGAAATTTTCTTGAAGGAGATAGTTCGATTGCATGGTGTTCCCGTCAGTATAGTAAGTGATCGTGATCCTATTTTCACTAGCAAATTTTGGGAAGCTCTGCAATCAGCAATGGGAACAGATTTGAGATTGAGTACAGCCTATCATCCTCAAACGGACGGACAGACGGAGAGGCTTAATCGTATTCTTGAGGATATGCTACGGGCTTGTGTTTTAGATTTTGGAGGATCTTGGGAGGACCATCTTCATCTAGTGGAATTTTCCTATAATAACAGTTATCAAGCGAGTATTAAGATGGCTCCTTATGAAGCTTTATACGGAAGACCGTGTAGATCCTCATCTTGTTAGATTGAATCGAAGGATCGTCTTGTGCTCGGGTCGGATCTTATTCGAGAAGCTTCTGCGAAGGTTGATCTTATCAAGAAAAGGATGAAAGCTGATCAAGATCGTCAGAAGAAATATGCGGATAGAAGACGAAGGCCATTGGAATTTGAGATCAGAGACTTGGTTTTTGTCAAAGTTTCCCCAATTAAAGGTGCTATAAGATTCGAAAAAATGGGAAAACTCGCTCCGAGATAAATTGGACCATTTCGAGTATTGGAAAGAATTGGAACTGTAGCCTACAGGATTGAATTGCCAGAGCGGATGTCTGGGATTCACAATGTGTTTCATGTATCGCATTTGAGGAAATTTGTTCATGATCCATCCCTGGTTGTGGAACCGGTAGTTCAAGAAGATTTGGAAGTCGAACCAAATTTAACTGTGGTCAGAATCCAGTTCAGATTGTGGATCGAGACGAGAAGCAACTCAGGAACAAAGTGGTGAAACTCGTCAAGGTGCAATGGAGTGAGGATCCCAGAGATTGTACTTGGGAAACTCTCGATAGTTTTAAGAATGCTTATCCGGATTTATGTTCGGATAACTAGTGTTGTTTGTTAGAATAGACTATTTGTTTGTTTATTAATGTATGGATGATATGTATGTTCGTATTTGTTAATATAAAAACTTTTGAATTAACTGTTGTTTAAATTTCGGGGACGAAAATCTTTTAAGGGGGGAGGAATGTAACAACCCAGAATTTTTGACAGCATATTTTAATGAATATTTAATCTAATTTAAATTAAATATAAGCTTGTAAATGTTTAAATTAATGAGATCTTGGATATTTAACAGCTATACATGTTTGTAAAAGAAAGTTTTGATTTGAAAATTTAAAATAGAATGCTTCGGAAGCCATTTAAAACAAAATCTGTCTTATTCACTAAAATCAAAGATTTTTTATTGTTGACATTTAATCTAATAAAATGAAATTGAAATAATAAGTTTAAAAATAGACAAACATAGTAATATTAAAACATAAACATACAAAACTAGTATAAAACCATAATTATAAATTATAAAATGTAACTAAAAGTATAAATGTACAAATATAAGTTATAACTTGAAGTATTAAAATACAAGTATATGTTATAAATCAAATGTTTGAAAACTTAATTAACAAATAAAAATCAAAATCAGGCTACACTAAGAATAATAAACATATGTATAAATGAGCAAGCTTCTACAATAAGACAAGGAAATGTATAGCTAAATATACTTACAAAACCAAGTTGAACCTAAAAGAAAGAAAATAAAATAAAAATATCTTTGTACAACACATAAGAGTATCAGTAAACATTAAATACTTGTTATTATAAGTAAGAGCATAAACATTTAATAGCACAACATTTTGTTTGAGTAAAGTACTACAGCCGAAATATCTTTATCATTTCATACTGCAGGGTATTATCACTTAGCCAATTAAAGAAAATGACAATACAAACACACTATGTCTAGATACAACCTACTGTTAAGTAGCTTCAATCTATATATATCCACCTATAAACTTCCATGCTCGTTTATAAAACTTAACTAAACCTAAAAGAAAACCTGAGAAAAACATTGTATTGCTTTGCAATATAAATAAAATTCGAAACAGAAAAACAGAGAAAAAGAAGGCTTCAGGAAATTCTTCTGCAGTATTCGTCATCAATACCTTACCTTCTGTTTTAAAAGTTACTTGGTGAGTAAACTTACCTATTTTCCCTCTAAACTGGTATCTTTAGTTTATAAATGGTAAGTGCTTTGATATTTGTTTGAATAACTGGCCTTGGGTATTTCCTGTTGTTTGGGTAGTACAGGTAGCTGTTCTTCAAGATTTTTGAAATCTGAACAAAGTAAAGCCAAGAAATTTATAATACTTATTCATATAATTGTTTGAACTTTGGTATTGTGCTAATTCAAGTTGTTTATCTTAAACATAGGCCTGCAAGCATGTTTTAAAGTTTAACAGCATGTTATAAATACTGTATTTCAAATTACAGGTAAAAAGAAATCAAGGATCAAAATTCGAGTGTTTAAATTTGTAAATTCCATAACATATTTAGATTTCATGCACATAATTATGATTTGTAACATAAAAATTATGATTTTTAAGCAAGGGTTTTAAGAGCAGTTTAAAATGGAACTAAAATGTGATTTTTGTCAATCCTGGATGTTTGGTTTAATTTTAATTGTTGTAAATTGGTATGAAGCAAGCTAGTAATTTGTTTAACATAAGAAAATTGCTGGAAAAATTATTCAATGAAGGGATTTTGAGTTTGAATCAAAAGTAAGGTTTTAGTGCTTATATTTTTAATGCTCTGTAAAAAAATTGTGTTTTGGCATCATCAGGCAATCGAGTTGGTCGCGATTTCAGGTGGAGTTAGGGGGGTGTGATCGAAGTTTTGGTGGAGTTTCATCACCTCCGGTGATGGATGGTGGCCGCACGAGGGACTTTTCGGTGGGTGTGTGACGCGTGTTCGAGCTACAGGCAAAATTTTGCCCTCGACCGAATCGCGTTGGTTTGAGTGGTGTATTCGTACGAGTGGTCGATTTATGGTTTGTGGATGATGTCGCAAGCCACCGGAGGCGAAGCGAGCCACCGTGCACGTGCACGGTGGCGTGAGCGTGTCAGTGAGGTCGTGGGTGGTTTCGTATCGAGTGATACTCGAATGGGTTCTCGGTAAAGGGGTGGGTTGGCTCGAGTTAGGACCCGTGTGTGCGTGAGTGGCAACTGTAGTTCGACTTAAACTGATACTTAGAAAAAAATATGTGAAATGAAGGAATCAGGGAGAGGGAGAAGAAGATAGAGAGTGAGAGAAGGGAAATGCTCGGGAAAACTCGTGAACGTCACGAGTAGGAATGGAGGCGGTCTCGGGTATCTTACTGGATGAACGTATAACATGATTTAGTTTTAGTAGGTGTTATAACTAAGTTAGGTTAGTAATTAGTAGTTTAAGTTAATATTTGTTTTAAAGGTTTAATAAGGTGAATGATGTAAAGATAGTTGATTTATATAAAGTAATTGGAATGTAGATTAATTTATATTTGAAATTTAATTGATAACTTTAAATTAATTTTGTAATTAAAAATAAATCATATGTTAAATCAATTTAAATCTTAAGAATGTTAGCTTATCACTTATTAATAAATGAAAATTAATTTAAGTGATTAATTAAAGATTTTATAATTAATTAAATTGATAATAATTGACTTATTAAAATAATTTGTAATCTCTAATAAGTAAGTTATTTATTAATAATTAATAATTAACTAATTAACTAAGTAATTAAGTAATGATAAATGAATAAAGTTAATTAATTGAAAGATTAATTTATGATTAATTGAGTAATTAATTGATCATTAATAAGCTAATTAATCACTGATTAATTAAATAAGATAAAGTAGTTTATTCTTAAGCAAATAATTTAGTTAAGCAAAACCAAACTGTTTGGTATGCATTGATAATTCTATTTGATTGACTTTGATATCTGTTGATGATTTTTCTGTGATATGTTGTGATATATTATGGATATCTGTGATAACTGTGTATGATCTATCTGTTATATCTGTTATGTTAATTCTTAATATTAAATTGAACTGTTAAGTTAAATAGACAACTTGGCCCTTAAAATGGCGTTTGGATTCCGATGAGACCGGGATCGGAAGAATCAATTTTGATTCTCCAAAAACCACATCGATCCAAATTAAACGATAGGTCGTGACTTATCAAGTGGTGATCGAGATGGTGTTTCAGAATGCAAGGATTATCGTTGTTAACTCTGAGGGTGATTCCAAAATGAGTGTAACGAGATAATGCCTTCGGTTTCGTTCGAAGCCGGAACGAATTTGTATGGATTGAATGCTTTCAGCACATCGTCAGGCGGATGATGAGCATTCTAAGATATGTTCAATAAAGGTAATCGTAGCCTCAAGCCTCATCAACCGGGAATGGCTAAAACAGGGGAGATGCAGCAAGGTTAGGTGGGTCATGCCCAAGCAGGACAAGATATTTCCCTGTCTAGATGTTCCTTTTTATTTCGGCTATGTGTGTAGTTGTTGGCCACAACTGCGGGGTTATCTTGTTCGGGACTGTTCAGTAAGGAATAGTTCTGGCCTTGTGTTGTAGGGGGTCGGGAGTGATCCTCGGTACGGTGATCTAGGCCCCGTACTGTGACGGGCGGTACCCCAGTAGCCCTGCCATTGTTGGAAACCCATTTTCCCTACGAGACCCTACGGTTTTGATTTGTATTACCCACTTTCGTGGCTAGTAGCTGGAATTTAATAGATGTAACAATTTCGGCTATTTTCTATTTACTTGAAAACCCTAGACACTATTATAATATCACTGAATTTCCAATAAAATGTTTTGGTTAGCGTTAGGTAAAAACTTACCCGTATTTATTTGTGGGGAGTCTTACGTGATACCTTTATTTCAAATGATTTTCAAAGTTAAACACGTTTAACCTGTTTACTCATACCAGACCCATGTCTGACCCGGAGTTTATATTTTGTGTTTTCATAAACTCTTGGGTACTCAAATTTTTATGAGTAGCCAAGTAATAGGTATTTGGGAGTGTTGATTTTCTGGAGAAGCTTTTGGGAAGAAGACCAGACGTATGTATCTATATATGTAGTTCCGCTGTGTAGTTAGTGTATGCTGTATTTTGGATATATGTATGGACATATATGTATATGACAGTCCTGTTGTATGATATTGTATAACTCTGATGTATGTATAACTATGTAATAGTTATGTTGATGTATTATATTTTGCTCTATTCCGCTGTGAGATTCTGATGTTGTTGTTCTTTCTTTCTATTCTTTTCTATTTCTATCCCTTTCTTTCTTAATGATGAAACGTCTTTCTGGGTTGAGAAAGGCGGGTCGTCACACCTGACCCTAAAGCCAGTCTTTTCTCTTGCAAATTCATGGATCCTACGATTAGTAATATCTCACATCAGAAGTAAGTGCACCTGACTGCTAGTTGTCTCGAAGTAAAGGGCAGTCTTCCATTGAGTGAATCTACTGACCTCGCATCACTAACCTATTAAGTCTGATTAACCACCCTTAGTCTTTACTTATGTTACCTTAAGTAGACATTGGACTTAGCTTACAATTATCTTTTTTACTTTAGGCAATAAGATTTATCTTAAATACTTATCTACCTATGAATCCCCTTTTTATGCTCATAAATGTCAATTTGTCCATAAAACCATTAGGGAAATTTCCTAAGACATTTATATATGATTACTAATTTAAATCAGTAATCTTTTTATATCTATTCCATTTTTATGAGTCTAATTAATCCACTTGTCCCTATTGATTGTAACTCCTAACTCATTTCCATTAAATGTCCATTAATTGGAGTTGCAATCTTTAACTATTTAATTGTAACTCCTAATCTAATCTTATCCATTATTTCCCATTAAGTACCCTTTAATTGGGGTTACAATCTTTTATTTCCTGTTAATTATTAGCAGTTCCTAATTTATTTCCCATTAATCGGAATTAGTACATTTCCTAATTCTTCCTATTCACTTCTCTAAATATAATAATAGCTAATGTACGTTACACATAAATAACGCATAAAAAAGCGTCGTTCTTCTTTATTAACACAATTAATACGTATGAACTGCCTAATAAAACTACCCATTCTTAACCAAATACATTCGAGCCATAAATATGTTACTAGAATATGCTTTCCATATTTAATACGCTGGAGTTAAATTCCTTAGGAAGATTTTCCATTGTGATTTTCATTGATTTAACACAAAACGGAAAGAATGACTCTGTTTGAAATTACAAGGAATGAATAATTTCTTTTTGATTGATAATCTGTACTTTGCACATCTTTTTCATTTTTGTTCGTGGTTATTCCTTGTTAAAATAAACCCTTTTGAATCAGAAGTAGAAAAGTAAACAAATTTATAAAAATCAAACGGATGTTCTTCCCACAAATTAAACTACTGAAAATCTGCAACTTAGCACAAATTTGGGCAATAATCCAAAAGTCCTATTTTACATCCAAGTACAGATCTGGAATAGAAATATACAACATTCAAATTCTGAAATCTTTTGAACTGGTTTTCAGATCTAGATGTAAACATTTTTATTAGATCTAAAATAAGAATACGTAGGCAATAGTTTCCTACGCTAATTTAAGTCTATAATTCACAAATAAAATTGATTTAGGCATAATAATCAAACATATGCCAACGGAATAGACTTAAAATCTTCAAAAATATTTAAAATTTCCTACCCACCTTTTAAAGTGACCAAAATCTTTAGATCATAAGTAGAAACTTAAATTCATCTCTATATCCTTTTTAATCCAAGAAATATGTATAAAAGTGTATATACACACATTACAATTATAGATATGAGAAGAGATTTGGGATTGAAGGGAAATATAAATATGTAAATACAAATATATCTGTGTGTGTATTACCTCGTTATCGCTAGGGTTGATTCTCTCTTCTTCTTCTCCAATTTATATACATACATACATACATACATATATATACACACACAAATATAAATATTTTATCTTACAATTTAGAAATAGCGAAGTAGAGAAAATGGCAGAGCTTTGCCACTACTTTCATAAAACTATGAAAAGAGATGAGAGGGTTAGGACTGAATTTATAGGCATTAGAATCAACTATAGTTGTTCGATTTAAAATATTAAATCTGGCATATTCCGGCCTAGGTTTATTGTAGCTGCAAGGTCGCAACCGGTCGATTGCCTATGGGTCACCAGTCCATCGCTGGGGTTCTACCTGTCTTAATAACGGGTCAGACTATGGGCCTGGGTAATTAATATAAAAACATTAATTTACCTACTAGAATTATTTCCGTTTTGAATTCATTTTTTGTCCGTAACTTCTTCGTTTGGACTCTAATCGCAAAACTCTAAATACGAAAGTTACTCAGAATTTCGCCACCAATACAATGGTGCAAGTTTCATGGTCAAATTCCATCGTTTGCACAAATTCCATTTTTAGAGCCTAATTAATTAACTAACTAAATAATTAAAATAACTAGTGCCAAATGACAGGGTGTTACACTATGTTTTTATTTATTCATAAAGACCATGTTTTCCTAAATGAAAGCTATGATTTTAATAAGGCACGATTGCCATGATATGACACGATGGCATTATTTTGTAATAGCATGAAGGCCAAGGTTTTCAAAGGCATTATACTTCGATTTATTTGTCATAATGAATTTACCTTTGTCAATGAAAGCTAAAAAATTTATATAACACAAAAGCCATATTTTAAGGTGCGAAGGACAAATTTTTGCAAGGCTCGATGGCATTAGTTTTCAAAAGAAACGATAGTCGTGTATAACTTTGAGTGAGATTTAACTCAATCAACGGGACCATGTTTTAAGAAAAATGAGGATTTTTTTAAGTATTTGAAATTCATTTCAAAGGAAAGAAAAGTGATTTAGCCTATTTTTGTAAGAGTTATTCATGAAGAAATCATTAATTTGAATAAGCAATTTTTGGGTATAAATTAGTTATCATATTGTGCATGTATCTAAATTATTGTTGATATTCACTTAGCATATTGATTAGTTACTATTGCATATGATTCACATAATTGATGAATGTTATCATCCAACATTTAGACCTTTGGGATTTGGGAACTAATGACTAGTTTAAATTGTTCCAGTAGTGGGTATGGTCAGACTTCAACTCCTGAGTGAGTAGAATTGCATTCAAGAGATTAAGAAGATCGTATTGTGTTAGGATGCCTTTGACTAGTCAATTGACCCAACTGAATATATTTTGGAAAACCAGATTTTGGGTGGAGACCGAGGTAAGGTCGTGCCCTATCCTCCAATAATTAAGCCCCTAGTTGGTCAGGTCCATAATTCTAATGCATAGGGCTTAACCGATTAAGGCTGAATTTTATAATTATGCATTTGAAAGAACTTGTAACAGTTGCTTGCCTATATTTTCTCGTTAACGTTTAGGAGATCATTACTATGTTTTCTTCTATCATCCTTAGGAGACGTTTAAAATTTTCTCTTATCGTTTTTAGGAGACCTATGTTATTTCTCCAACTGATCATAGGAGACAGATATTATTTTCTTCTATATAGACTACAAGACCATCTCATTTGATATTTTTTGGACTTAGTCAGCCAGATAGGTTTAGCTGGCTTGAGAAAACTAATATAGCTTCATAGTGACCTTTGGATAACTATGCTATTGAACGAATCATTTTATGGGATAGGTTAAATATGAGAATTAACCCTTTGACCCTTGGGAATGATAGACGATTCATTTTAACCCGTACATGCATGTTATGTTATGATTATGGTATAATCATTTTTGATGCAGTATATGTTATAAATGATATTTTGTTTGATATGGTATTAGTGAGGGAAAACCTATTTTCCTTAGAGAAATGGTCTCACTAAGTATTTATATTTTGGTCTGAGATGGACTAATATTATTCATATCAAACTTTTTGTCCGAGTCGATGATTTTGACTTCCCACTAAACTCTCAGGTGCTTAATTTGGAATTGAGTAGGCTAAGAGTAGGGTATTATAGGTTTTGACAAATAAGCTTCCAAAGACGTGCAGGTGGAAAGCTATTAATTAAATTTTATTTCTACTGCATGGTTTTTTAACTATTTTTATTGTTGTTGTATGTATGTAAGAACGGGTACTATAATGTAACATTCCATATCTTTAGGCTCAAAGCTAAGAGCTACATATGCTTCAGTCATCTATAGTATTAACTTCCGGCAATAAAATACGGTAATGTTAATAGTATCCATAATATTAGAAGCACATGAATATGAAACAAAATCACATATTTTAAAAGACAACTTTTTTGATTTAATTTCACCAAATCGTGTTTCATATCCAATTACATAATCACAACATTTCCCAGGCATTGAACTAATATAATTATTACAAAACATGCCCAAAGCGACATATGAAGATGCCTCCTTGGACGATCAAAGTACTAAGTAGACAAAAACTGTCTTAATACATCACATCAGGTATAAAAATAACATAATAACTCCTGTATAGTTAACATCAGACTCCTGCTTATCTCTGAAAGCTTTAATCGTCCACCAACTAAAACCTCTAAACCTCAACTCTCAACTTACTCAAATCAATTTTTGAGCATCCATGAGTTTAGGAAGAAAATTTTTGGAGTCAGACATAAAGTCTATGTGAATAATACAATACATCTTGGTTATCTCATACTAAGTGAGACCACGCCGCTTAGTGGAATAGGTTCCCCTCACTAATATCCTTTTAAAAACTCATCTTTTGCATATCAAAATCCTACAACTAAACCGGTTAAACAATAAAAGCAATATCATGTATGCATAAAAATCAGGTAATAAATGGACTATTTGTCCGTACACTATAGTTTTGTTTGGCTAACTACTAACCTTTGGCAGACTCGAGCCTACTAGACAAAATCAAGCAAATAATCAAACTTCTGTTAGATACTCTTTTGGATGGTTTGTCCTTAACTTACTTCTCCCAGGCTCAATGGATCCTAATGGTTTTGCAGGTTCACCAATAACCTATCTCTACTATGTATATTCCTTTCTGCGTGTAACATCATTTTAATCTTATTTGCGATAAGGCCCTGCACACTGGAATTTTGGACCTATATTAGCTAGGGGCTACTAGCTAAAGTATAGGGTGTGACCCTATATCAGTCCCATCTAATATTCTGAGTCATTTACCTAGGGTCAACTACCCCATCAAATTTTCCTTGAAAACATTTCTTTCAACTTGATTTAACCCTTTAAATTATACTTAAACAAGGAAAGTATACTCTATACTTTACTCAAATCACTTTGCGATGTTATATATACTTTACACAAAACATTGTTGATGAACACATTCGAAAATTTTGTTTAAAACCTTTAAACAATCCCTTTTGAACCCATTGAAAGTACCATTTTCGAATCATTAAAGTATCCCTTTCGATACAAGAAAACTACTTTACTGCATGACTTTAAGCCGAAGGCCAAAACATACATTTCGAAACCATTTACATTAAACCATTCGAAAACAATGAAATCATCTCTTTTGAAAGCTTTATAAAACCATAGATATCTTCCTTTCAAAACACTTTAAATATGCCTTTCGAAACCATTGGAAACCTTATATTTAAAACCTTTCAAAACATTGGGGAACCACACCTTCGAAACCTTTATTTAAAACCATTCGTTTCGAAACTTTTGGAACTTTCAGTATAACAAAGGGTCTTAAAACAACTAAGTCGAAAGCTACTCTTTTGTAAGCAATTTTCTAAGTAAAAGAAGTGGACGATGTCGAAACCAATCCCTTCGAAGGCATTGGAGAAGCGGCTTACATTTTAAAATAAAGTAACCCTTTTGAAAGCATTGCTTCGAAAGATTGGAGCGGAAGCAAGGGGTTTTGACCCTTCGAAAGCTTCTTCATAAAACAAAAGGTGCAACCTATTTCGAAACCATTCTTTTAAACCATTTGACAAATTCGAAAGCTATCTAAGTCGAAAGCATTCTTTTCGAAAGCAAAACAGGCACATTTCCTTATAAAAGTAAAACTAGGCTTTAACCCCTTCGGAACCCTTTTTCAACTCTATACCCTTCACCTATCTTCGAACTAAGTATTTGATACCATGTGTATTGGTTTTTGAATTGGTTGAAGGTGGAAGTACCTAGTCAAAAGTGCTGCCGAAAATGCCAAAACAGCAAAAGTATGGTAAAACTGAATTTTAACTTTAAAAAATAACAATTTTTAACTAACCTACTTTATTTGTCAACATATGATTGGTTGCTAATTTCTTTTCCAAATTCTTTTCTAAAAGTGCTGTCGAGATTTCAGAAGTAAATAATTTAAAATGTTCACAAAATGCCCCTTCTCCTTTTATAAATATATAAAGCATTTAAGTCTCATACCTTGAATAATTTTATATACCTATTAAACACATAGGAAAACTCTACAAAAATTCACGTAAATCATTTTTTAGACGTTTTCTAACATATTTAAATTTCTAACTCAAAACATATATAAAATAGCCGTAATTAATTTTAAACCCAATTACTATTTTGTTCACTAGAAAATTAATAATAAATCCACATTAATTCAGAAAATTATGAAATTTGAAACCTATCTCTAAAATATTATTGCTAACCTTATCTCAAAATCGCAAGGCATTTAGATTTCATTTAAAAGGTTTTTCATATTAGAACTTATCATAAAATCCATATGAAATAGCAAAATCATCAACAAGCATATATAACCATTTTAACAATAAAAACATAGCAACATACTTTGTAAAATTATTTAGAGCTGATCTAGAAACCAAAAACATCAAAAACATGAGATGTAACCTATTATTAACCTTTAGCTTGTGATTGAGGAGTTGAGATTTGATCTTGAATGGATTTGGTTAATCTTCCTTTTGATCTTTAGCTTTTCTTCTTCCATCTTTTTCCAATGGTGTCCGACCTCGTGTTTTAATATTTTGCTTGTGAAAGTGTAAAATGAATATGGTATAACATTTTAGGTATTAGAGTATACATTATTCCTATCTTGCCCTTATCCATTTCCCTTATCCAGTTCATTTTATTTTCCCTTAGTACATTAGTTCAACTAGGCACATCTACCCCTTTATTACGCAAATCTCAATCCCTTAACCATTTACGTTATTTCATTTAATTTAACTAATTAAATGTACTAAATAATGCTAATTAAAATTAGGGTCGTTATAGAATCCCCTCCTTTAAGAATTTCATCCTCGAAATTACGATAAGGCACTCATCAAAATCAATCATAAAGGCAGTACATACCATGAAACAAGTTAGGATAAGCACTCTAATCCTACCGTCGGTTTTCCAAGTGCAGCATCTCTCATCGTCACTCCATTGGACTTTAACTAATCTGACTATTTTGTTTCTTAGACTCTTCTCATCCCTCACAACTATACGAACTAGTTTCCTAACTATAATCAAGTTCGGTTCCATTACCTAGTCCTCTAACATAGTTGGTGCTATAGTAGTCTCCGGATCTTGAATACACTTCCTTAGACAAGAGACATAAAAAACATTGTGGATTCTTGCTAAACTGTTCGGTAATTCTACTTTATATGCGAGTTGTTGAATCATAAGTTTTGATTCATGACAACGAGCATAAACAAATCACTGATGAGACTATATGGGCAAGCAACAAAAAGAGAAAGTAATATGCTATTAAAACTACAAAGGAGACAAGACTTCAAAACTGAGAATAGTATGTTTATTTGTTGAATTTTTTAGTCTTAGAATTGTTAAAAATTATCCTCAAGCAGTCCGCACAAATCAAAGTTGTTTTAAACTTCAAATTCTTAAAATTATTTGTGAACTGTGAACTAACAGCCAGGTCGGTCGTTGACCAAATATGACCAGTCGACCGAACATGCTCAGTTGCACAGAAACACTCTGTTTTGCACCAACTTTGAATATTCAGTTGACTGGTCGTTTCGGGTCAGTCGACTGCACTTTTCCAACAACTATTTTTCTAAATAGACACTTCCATTTGCCAAGAGATATGATCCAATTTGAAGAGTTACGGCTGCATCTTTTAGTCAAAACTCTTCGTGAATGGTTGCAGCTGTTTATCTACTATATAAACGCATGAGATTCACTTCGCAATCACCGAATTTTATTCTGTTTTCTGATCATACTCTCTACTATCTCTACATTCTACAAAGCAATCACAATTTATATATATTGCTTGAATCTCTGAATCAATTAACTTACTCTTCGATTCAAAGCAATATTTTCCTTTCTAAATCTTTACACACACAATATACTTGAGGAAAAGATTATAGGAAGGTCGTGCTATCAAAGACAAATCAGTGTTATCAAGAACATGCAGTGTCAAAGCAATTTTATTGAAACTGTTGAAGTCCTGTTCGGTTGTTTAGGCGGAAAAAGTCCTCTTTTTGTTGTTAGAGGCGGACAATTCCTTATTGGTTGCTTAGGTGTTGTATACCTATTCCTCCGGGTTAAGTGAGGGGTTATTGCGAGAAATTCCAGAGGGATGTCTGGGACTGGACGTATAACAGGAAGTTCGAACCAGTATAAAAACTCCTGGTGTGTTTATTCTTATTTACTTTACTGTTATTATCTATTTCCGCATTTAGATTGTTATACATTCCATATTACACGATCATAATTTATAAACAGCCCATAGTAGTCACTTTAATTTGGTATCAGAGCAAGATATCCTATATCCGTAACACAGTTATTTGATAATTTTTTCGCTAAAATGGAAAATAACACCAGCATAAGCACTGTTATTAACATTAGTTTTATTGAAGGTCAATCTACTGCACGACCTCCACTATTCAATGGCATGAAGTATAATTACTAGTCAACTGGAATTATAATATATATGCAAGCTAATGGTTTTGAAACTTGGAATATTACCCAAAACAAATATACTATTCCAACAGAAGATTTTTCAACTTGGACTACTGCACAAAAAACTGATGCTACTTCAAATGCTAAAGCTATGAACATGTTATTTTGTGCACTATATAAGATTGTGTTTAATAGAGTCAGTATGTGTACAACTGCTTATAAGATATGGAGAACTCTAAAAGTAACTCATGAAGGAACTAACAAAGTCGAACAAAGCAAAATTTCTATGTTGAAAAATCAGTTCCAAAATTTTAAAATGAAATCAAACGAAAGTATAAATGACATGTACTCTAGATTTCAAGATATATATCATTCACTATTGGCACTAAGAGAATTTTTTTACTTTGATATAGTATCAAAAATCCTAAACTCTTTAATGGATGAATAGGAAAGAAAGGTTCTAGCTATTGAAGAAGCAAATGATCTTTCCACTATGAAACCAGAAGAGTTAATTGGAAATCTAATATCATATGAAATGAATTTGCAGGCAAAGAAAGTTCAAGCACAAAATAAGAAGAATATAGCATTTCAAGCAGAAAAAGATGACCCTGACTCAGATGAAGAGGATATGGCACTTATTGCTAAAAATTTCAAAAAGTTTTTGAAATTCAAAAATAATAACAAGTTCAGGAGTTTCAAAAATATCTCTAGCAACAACAATAATAGCAATAAACCATCATCTTCTGTCATGAAATATTTTGAATTGTCATAAAAAGGGTCATATAAAGAAAGATTGTACAGAGAAACAGAAAAATAAATTCAAGTAGGAAGGATTTTCAGTAACATGGGATGATTCAGATCCTTCTTCATCATCACGGAGTGACAGTGACAGAGAACAAGCGAATGTATGCTTCATGGCTACAAGTGATGCTGTAAGTGAATTAAATTTTGATGATCTCGTTGAACTTAATTCAAAACCAGTGGATTTTGTGAAACAAACTAAAAAGCAAAATAAAGAGTTACAAGGAAAAATAAATAGATCTGAATTAGAAATTAGTTTGCTAAGAGATGAAAAGAAAATTCTGGAAGAAGAACTTGAAAAATCTTAAGAATCTAATTCTAGTTTAGCATCTCGACTTCCCATGATAACTCAGGAATTAGAAATTCAAAAAAATAAAAATGATGATTTATAGTTGAAATTAATGATTTAAAATCTAACACTTAGGTATTAGAGTTAGAAAAATATAGTCTCAAAACTAAATTAGAAGATATTAATAAAAATATTTCTAATTTTGATAAAGGGTGAGAAAATCTTTCTAAAATTATAGAAAATTCTCAGTCTACTTCAAATAAAAAGGGAATAGGATATAAGAGAATTCAAAGTCCAATGAAAGTTGGGAAAATTTAAAAATAAGTATGAAAACAAAATTAAGAAAGATATTAAGAAAACAGTTTCTAAAGATTTCGAAACTATTAAAATATGAATTCCTAAAACAAATAATAATTTAATTAGGAATAAGCATATCAAATCATTTATAGAAACTGTTAATAAAAATGAGAATTATATTTATAAAGAGAATTATGAACCTTCTTGGGTTTGGTTTCCTAAGACCTTACTCTTAGGACCCTAAAAAGAAAAATGGGTACCATCTTAATCTTTATTTTTTGCAGGTACCACTTTAAAAGAGAGAAAAATGGATTTTAGACAGCGGTTGCTCGAAACACATGATTGGTAATAAGGACATGTTAACAAACACAGTCTACTCAAATGTAGGATCGGTCACTTTTGGAGATAATTCAAATGGTTATATCATCGGGAAAGGCGATGTGAATAATAACGATATCTCTAACTCACCTCTCATTACTGATGTTTTATTAGTTAAAAACTTAAAGCATAATTTATTAAGCATAAGTTAATTATGTGATAATGGTTTTAATATATCCTTTTCATAAAATAAATGTAATATTTCAGATAAAAATTAAAATTTAATTTTTGAAGATATAAGAGATAGAAATATTTATATATTAAAAATAAATATAAATTATAACATAAACATGTGTTTAGTAGCTACAGAGAATGATTCTTGGCTATGACACAAATGATTTTTTCATATAAATATAAATACTATTAATAAAATAGCTAAAAATAAACTTGTCAAAGGAATACCTGATGTGAAATTCAAAGTTGATAATATTTGAGATGCATGTCAGTTAGGAAAGTTAACAAAATCTTCTTTTAAATATAAGAAAATCATATCTACAGCACAACCACTTGAACTACTACATATGGACCTTTTCGGACCTACCCAAGTTCAATCTATTAACCATAATAGATGTGTGTTTATTATTGTAGATGATTTTTCAAGATATACATGGACTATTTTTATGCAACATAAAAGTGATACTTTTGTGAATTTTAAATTTTTTGTAAAAAAAATTCAAAATATAAAGAATGTATTAGAAGTGATCACGGAGGTGAATTTGAAAATGAAGTTTTCAAACATTTTTGTAATAAGAAAGGAATTATGTAATTTCTCCATTCCTAGAACACCACAACAAAATGGAGTTGTAGAAAGGAAAAACAGAACATTACAGGAATGTGCACGAACTTTATTAAATGGAAGCACTTTACCTAAGCATTTTTGGGCTGAAGCTGTTGCAACTGCCTATTATGTTTTGAATCGTGTTTCTATTCAATCATTAACAAAAACTACTCCATATGAACTTTTAAATGGCAGAAAACCAAATATATCATATTTCAGAGTTTTTGGTCCAAAATGTTTTATACTTAACACTAAAGATCGGTTTGGCAAGTTTGATACAAAATCCAATGAAGGAATATTCATTGGATATTCGAAAAGAGCAAAGCTTGTCGAGTTTTTAATACAAGAACTAAAGTAATCGAAGAAACTCTTCATGTTTCATTCGATGAAAATGTCAAATTTTCTTCTTAAATTACAAATTTGGAAAATAATTCAAATCAAATTCTTACAAATAATTCAGATGATGATGATATTATTTTTCAAAATAATAATACTGATAATACTAGAGAAAATGAAAACATTGCTCATAATGAAAATATAATAAGATTTCCTCCAAGAATTTTTAGAGATCATCCTGTTCAAAATATAATTGGAGAAGTAAATTCAAATGTAAGAACAAGACATCAGTTAAATCAAATGGGCCATGTAGCTTTTCTCGCTAATATAGAACCTAAAAATATTAAGGAAGCCTCCGCTGATGACTATTGGATTATAGTTATGCAAGAAGAGCCAAATCAATTTGAAAGAAGCGAAGTTTGGGAATTAGTTCGTAGACCAAGTGATCAATCCATCATTGGTACAAAATAGGTTTTCAAAAACAAAGCTGATGAACAAGGTAACATTACTAGAAATAATGCTAGATTAGTAGCATAAGGATATAATCAAGTAGAGGGAATAGACAATGAAGAAACGTTTGCTCCTGTCGCAAGATTAGAAGCTATATGTATTCTATTGGTTTTTGCATGTTTTCATAACTTTAAATTATACCAAATGGATGTTAAAAGTGCTTTTCTAAATGGATACATAAAAGGAAATGTTTATGTCGAACAACCTCCTCTTTTTATCATGAAAAATTTCCAGATCACATTTGTAAGCTTAAGAAAGCTATATATGGTTTAAAACAGGCACCTTGTGCTTGGTACGACCGACTTAAAAGCTATCTAATAGAACCTGGTTTTGAAGTTGGAAAAGTTGATCAAACTTTATTTGTTTAGAAAACTAAACAAGATATTTTAATTATACAAATATATGTTGATGATATTATATTTTTTTCAACAAATGAAAAATTATGTCAGGAATATCGTGACAAATGAATATGAAATGTGACATATGGAGGAACTATCATATTCCCTTTGATTACAAATCAAGCAATTACAAAATGGAATTTTTATTAATCAAGAAAAGTATTGTAGCAATCTAATTAAACGTTTTGGTATGGAAAACACTTCTGCCAAACCAACTCCTATGAGTACAACTACACATCTTGATAGAGACGAAAATGGTAAGAGTGTCGACCAAAAACTATATCCTAGTATGATTGAATCATTACTTTACTTAACTGCTAGTCGACCTGACATTATGATGAGTGTTTGTTTATCTGCTCGATTTCAAGCAAATCCTAAAGAATCACATATGCGAGCAGTAAAACGTATAATTAGTTATCTTTGCAAGACCAATGATTTAGGACTATTTTATACAAAAGAATGTCCTTTTGAATTAGTATCTTATATGATGCTGATTTTGGAGGAAATCAGATAGATAGAAAAAGTACAAGTGGAACATGTCATTTCATTGGACGATCCTTAGTACCTTGGTTTAACAAGAAAAAAAATTGTGTTTCACTATCGACATATGAAGCAGAATATATATCTGCAGCTTTAGCATGTGCTCAGGTAATCTACATGCAACAAACATTACAAGTTTTTGATATAAAACTAATGAAATCTATAATATATAATGATAATACAAGTGCAATAAATTTATCTAAAAATCATGTCAATCACTCACGAACTAAACACATTGACATTCGTTATCATTTTCTTCGTGATAATATTGAGAAGGACATAATAAATTTAGAATTTGTAAATTCTGAAAATTAGTTAGCTGATATTTTTACTAAAACACAACTGGTTCTATCTCTGCCATTTGACTATTTTCTATTTCACAACTGGTTCCATTATAATTTTCTCCTTATCTACTTTAAAAAAAAATTGTTTTCAACCTCTAATTAATTTTCAGATTATCCGTTAATCCATCAACCTTTAACTGTTTTTACTCTTATATATATCTCCCCAATTCTTTTATCCTTCCATCATATTTGCTTCAATCATAAATTTTTTTCTTTCTACTACGATGTATTCACAAGAAAACTCCTCAAATGGCTCTGCATATTCTTCTGTTGACTTCTCTACACCTTCGTTTGGTTCATCAACTTTACCTACACCTACACCAAATCATGAACCGGCCAGACCATCAAATTATCACACTAGCCAAACTTCAGAAAAAAAGAAGGCATGATGCTTTCTGTTCTTTGGTTCTCCTCAAATAAATCAAAAAATTGATGACTTACACCATTATCAAAGGGAATCTATAGCAATTCAACGAGAAATGTACTATGAATAGAAAATGAATTCAAGACGTCTTAGCTTTATGGATCAGCTTGGATGGAAATTCTGCGGGTCATCTTCATCTGCTGTTTATTAACCTACGACCTCTTCCTCTCGGAATCCTTGGGATCACTTACCACAACTTCCACCCGTGTCTCCGAATTCATGGGAGCGTGAAAATTGCTGGTCGCCATTAAAACCGTATGAAGGGAAGACAAAGGTTGAACCAGACAACTCGAATTCTCCATCCACTCCTTCATTAAAATAATTTATTTTCTTTCTATTTTTTTAATAAATTTCATTCTTATCTGTATGCATTATTTAAATATTTAATATATATATATTTTCCCAAAATATGCTGGAAAATACTGAA
Source organism: Allium cepa (assembly GCA_030765085.1). NCBI lineage: Eukaryota > Viridiplantae > Streptophyta > Magnoliopsida > Asparagales > Amaryllidaceae > Allium > Allium cepa. Next base: position 439,832,614 of record CM060938.1, on the reverse strand, counting down.
AATTCAGCCGACTGAACATATTCGACCAGTCGACTGAATCTGAAAATAGAATGCTTTTAGACTATATTCAGTCGACTAAACGAATATGGCCAGTTGACTGAATCATGAAATAGAAAGTTTTCATACTATACTCAGTCGACAGAACGAATATGGCCAATCGACTGAATCATGAAACAGAAAGTTTTCAGACTATATTCAGTCGACTGAATGAATATTGCCAGTTGACTGAATCATGAAACAGAGAGTTTCGGGATATTGATCAGTCGACTAACCATATACGTCCAATCGACTGAATGACAATCCGAGCCTTTTTTTACTATTTCACCTACCTTTTTAATCCTCTAACCCACTATCTCCTTTTTCACTCTTTACTTTACCGTCTCACTTCAGTTTTTCAAAACCTTAGCTTCCAAAAAATTTCAAATTCCTTTACTCCATTATTATTTCGAATGGCTTCACATCAACCAAAATGATCTAGACATGCCTCTACTTCCTCCTCTGAGCCAGTTGACAACCAAATTGATCAGTGGCTCTATGATGCTACAGCTCTCCGAAGATGGAACAAAATGAAAGAAGCACGTTTTTTCAAAGGATCTTTTGTTGTATTTTCAAACTTTGCTCCGCCTAGAATTCAAGAGCTTGCAAGGAGAAGCCGTCTAGAGTCTCTCCTTGACCACAATCAAAATAATCTTGAGATTAATCATACCTTGGTAAAACTTTTTTATGCAAATTTAAATTTGGGACATCAAAATCCTCGTAATCGTGATAATTGCGTATGGAGTTTAGTTTGTGGTCAACAAGTATTCCTATCATTAGATAGAATTGGGCACATTCTTGGTATTCCATTGGAAGAATTAAATGTTCCTATAGGCAAATGAGATGAAGTAAGTCATCGGTTTTTGGAAGATGACACGACTGAACTAAAATCTATCGTCTTACGTCCTACAGCTCGAATTGTGCATCGAGCCTAAATGCACATGGTTCTTCCTCGTATTGGTTCTTATGAGCTTGTATATCCAAAAAATTTTAGGGCGTTGCATGCTATTTGAGGAGATGTCCAAATAAATTGGCCTAAGCTTATTTTCGATGAATTCTTGTCTTTTACCAAGGTCATATGAACATCATCTATTACGAAGAGCATATTATGTGGCTACTCATGAACTTACAAGTTCCTATTTCAAAATCTGATACCTCCATTCCAAAAAACTCTAAATAGCTACATAATAAGTCTAATGAAATTGCCTCCTAGACCTCTCTCTATCATGTCTTTTCAAGACTGGAAATCACGACCTCGTCAACAAACTGCTACTCCACAGCAATAAAGAGATGACATACGTACACCAACCCCATCCCAAAGCACTTGAGAATCTATTGATCTAATTATGCGAAATCAAGTTATTTTGGATTCTTGCACAAAAATCTCGACAAGAAAATTGACAAAATTAAAAGCTTTTTCGGGATTTTATGGGATGCAATCTCTTGTTCCTTTTCCACAACTACGGAAACTTCATAGCGTGATCCGAGTAAACGTCCAGCTCCTCACTTTACTTGGTCTACATCCGAAGAACACACAAGTTCTGACACAAGCGGAAATGGTGGTGGTAGACAGTTTGTGGAAAGTTCTTCTAGAGGCAAAGGTCCAATGCAAGTAAAAGAAAAAACAGAGTCTGACTCTGATTGATATTATTTTCTCCTGGTGGTAGTAAGTTATCTTTATTTATTCCAAAACATTCTACTCCTATTTTAATGAGCTTGTATAAGTAGTTCAAAACAATTTGATACATTTTTTCTGTGATTGTAAGTTTTGTTAGTTTAATGACGAAATTGTTTTTATTTCCTTTTTATCGATGACAAAGGGGGAGAAATTTATATGACTAACCATTTCTTGTAGGATTAGATATGTCGCCAGATATCCAGGGGGAGAAATATATAACTTCCGTTACATATTTCTTAAAATACAGTATCATCTATAACAAGTTGTCATCAATCAAAAAGGGAGAGAATGTTGAATCATAAGTTTTGATTCATGACAAAGAGCTTAAAAAAATCGCTGATGAGACTATATGGACAAGCAAAAAAAGAGAAAGTAGTATGCTATTAAAAATACAAAGGAGACATGACTTCAAAATCGAATATAGTATATTTATTTTTTGAAGTTTTTTAGTCTTAGAATTGTTAAAATCTATCCTGAAGCAGTCCACACAAATCAAAGTTGTTTTAAACTTCAAATTCTTCAAATTATATGTGAACCGTGCACTGACAGCTAGGTCGGTCGACTAACCAAATACGACCAGTCGATTGAACTTGTTCAGTTGCACAGAAACACTCTGTTTTGCACTAACTTTGAATATTCAGTTGACTAGTCCTTTTGGGTCAGTCGACTGGTCATTTTGGGTCAGTCGACTGAACTTTTCCAACAGCTATTTTTCTGAAAAGACACTTCCATTTGCTAAGAGATACGATCCAATTTAAAGAGTTGCGGCTGCATCTTTTGGTCAAAACTCTTCATGAATGGTTGCAGCTGTTTATCTACTATATAAACACATGAGATTCACTTCATAAATCACTGAATTTTATTCTATTTTCCGATCATACTCTCTACTGTCTCTGCATTCTACAAAGCAATCACAATTTATATATACTGCTTGAAACTCTGAATCAATTAACTTATTCTTCGATTCAAAACAATATTTTCCTTTCTAAATCTTTACATACACAATATACTTGAGGAAAAGATTATAGGAAGATTGTACTATCAAAGACAAATCAGTGTTATTAAGAACACATAGTGTCAAAGCAATTTTATTGAAACTGTTGAAGTCCTGCTCGGTTGTTCAGGCGGGAAAAGTCCTCTTTCGGTTGTTAGAGGCGGAAAAATCCAGATCGGTTGCTCGGCTGTTGTATACCTATTCCTCCGGGGTAAGTGAGGGGTTATTTTGAGAAATTCCAGAGGGAAATCTGGGACTGGACGTGGAACGAGAAGTTCAAACGAGTATAAAAACTCATGGTGTGCTAATTCTTATTTACTTTACTATTATTGTCTATTTCCGCATTTAGATTATAATACATTTCATATTACACGATCCAAAGTGACAACTAGCCACATAATAGTCACTTTCACGAGTTTCTTGGTCCTCTCTACAATAAGAAATGGTCCAACAAATCTCAATGCCATTCCCTGATTTCCCAAATCGAACTACACCTTTCATTGGTGATAACTTAATGAAAACCTGATCTCTTACTGAGAATTCTAAGTCTTTCTTTCTCTAATCAGCATAACTCTTCTGCCTGAACTAAACTTCCTTTATTCTCACTCTTATTAACTCAATCTTCTCTGGCCAAATCTGGGCCCAGAATATCCTCGGTCTCGAACCAACAAACTGGAGATTTGCAAGGCCTTCCATACAAAGCTTTAAATGGTGCCATCTCTATACCAGTGTAATAAATATTGTTGTACGAAAACTTAACTAAGTTTAGATGGTCTTCCCATGATCCTCCAAAATCTAGCACATACGCTCGTAATGAATCTTTTAAGACTTTGTTAATCCTTTTCGTTGCACATTAGTCTGCAGATGGTAAGCGATATTCATCTTGAGCTTGGTACCTAAAGCATCCCGTATACTCTTCAACAACTCGCAAGTGAATAAGAAATCTCTGTCACTTACTATACTGCTAGGAATTCAATGAGGTCTAACTATATTCTTCACCAACCACTTAGCTAAAATAGGTGCCATCCTGGTTGACTTAAATGGAATGGAATGGCCACTCTTGGTTAACCTGTCTAGTATGACCCATATACTTTCACTTTCTCTATTTGATCTTGGCAGCCCGTCTATGAAATCCATTGAGATAGAATCCCATTTCCATACTAGAACATCTAAAGGCAGAAGTAACCCACTTGGTTTTTGATGTTCATCTTTCACCTATTAACGGTTTAGACACTGCTTTATCCATAAGCCTACATCACTGTTCATTGCTTCCTGGAAGAAATTCCTCTTCATGTCCTTATACATCTTAGTTCTTCCCGGATGAACGGTGAATTTCGAATGATGGCCTTCTTCTAAAGCTTCCTTCTTAATGTTTCCTACATTTGGAACACATATTCTCTCTTTCTTCCTCAACCACTCATTCTGGTCAATACTGAAAATTTTCAAGTCATCGCTCTTTGTTCCTTTTCTTAACTTTCTGATTCGTTCATCTAATAATGGATCCTCATTCTGCTTAGAAGCAATCTTTTCGATCATTATCGATCGAACTTCTAAACATGAAATATAGTAGTTTCCTTACTAGTGTAGGCTTTAGATCTCCACTGTACTCTGCATGTCGTCAAAATTTCAAAATCTTTCCACTCAGCTATCATTGCCAACACTACATTTTAGGTTTTCTACTAAGTGCATCTGTAACCTTATTGCCCTTTCCCAGTGTGTACTCAATACCAATGTCTTAAGAGGCTATAAACTCTAACCACCTCTATTGTCTCATATTTAACTCCTTCTGAGAGAATAAATACTTCAGCGACTTATGATCCGTATACAACTCAAATCTCTCTCCCAAGAGGTAATGTCTCCACACCTTCAACGCAAAAATAACCACGGCTAATTCTGAATCATGTGTTGGATATCTAATCTCATGCGGTCTAAGTTGTCGAGATGCATAGGAAATCACTTTACCTCTTTGTATTAACACAGCTTCTAACCTTGTTCCACATGCATCTATATACACTACTAAATCCTGAATCACTTCTGGAACAACTAGCACAGGTATGTTAGTCAATAAGCGTTTCAGCTTCTGGAATGCCTCTTTACACTTATCGGTATAAACGAACTTCACATCCTTTCACGTTAGCTTGGTAACCAGTGCCGCTATCCATGAAAAATACTTTATGAATCTTCGATAATACCCAACTAATCCAAGAAAACTCTTTATCTCAGTCACTGTCTCGGTTCTAGTTCAATTATTCACTGCTTCAATCTTAGTCGGATCTATAGACAACCCTTTCTCTAAAGCTACATGACCAAGAAACTTCACTTCATTCTTCCAGAAATGACACTTCGAAGCCTTCAGCTGATGCTACCTCAAGGTCTTAAGACCACTCTAAGATGAACTTCATGCTCTCTCTCATCCTTAGAGTATATAACAATATAATCCATGAATATGAACATGAACCTGTGCAAGTGCTCTCGGAAAACTCGGTTCATCAAATCCACAAAGAATGCTAGCGCATTTGTTAGTCCAAATGGCACTACTAACCATTCATACGATCCATATCTGGTTCAAAACGCCATCAAAGGAATACTATCCTCTACTACTCTAAGCTTACGGAATTTTGTTGCTATATCCAACTGGGAATGTACCCTTGCTCCATTCAACTGGTTGAAAAATTGTCAATTCTTGGTAATGGATATCGATTCTTTATCGCTTCTCGTTCAATTTATGATAATCAACACATACCCTTAACGATCCATCCAGCTTCCTAGGAAACAGCATCGCTGCTCCTCAACGCGAACTGCTTGGTCCAGTAGAATTCTTGCCTTCCAAATCCACCAATTGCATCTTCAGCTCCCTCATCTCGATAGGTGTCATTCTACCTAGCGTCAAATCACCGGTTCTGCTCCTGGTACTAAACCTATCCGAAACTCAATGGCTCGTTACGGCGGCAATCCCACTACAGGTTCAAAAACATATATGAATTCTCTAACAATGAAAACACAATTCAATTTCTCTTCTACCTTCATAACACCCAACAAAGTGTTAACCTCAAAACTAGAGTTTTCTACAAAGTATATGATTTGATCACTACAATTAGTGTGTCTAATCCATATTTCCTATCATGGCAAAATATCCTAGCACCGTATTTACTTAACCAATCCGTACCTCAAATAATTTTGAACCTTGCAAAATCAAACACATGCTAACTGCAAACAAAGGTATGACCTAACAATTCAAAATCCAAGTGGTCACACTTCATCGCAAGAGTCGCATGCCTTCCTATCGGATTTCCAACCCTTAATGAAATAACTATGTATGAGGGTTCTAGGTTAAGCTTATCTACCAAACAATGAGATATAAAAGAATATGATGCACCAGTATTAAATAGAACGCTAACTGACATACCATGAATCATAAGCATACCTTCCATCACAGCCTTTCCCTTTTCCTCCGCTACTGGCCTTAAGGTAGCTGGCTCTAATGCAAAAACTTCGCCTTTCCCATCCTTGGTCGGCTCCTTACATTGTTCTTATAATTTCCAAATTGATCGTAGTTGAAGCATCTAATAATCTTCTTCTCGATCACCTTCTTTCCATCACCTAAGCGATATTCATTTGTGAAATTCCATTTTTTCGCATTTATAACGGACAGCCTTGGCCTTTCCATTCTTAATAACTCCACCCTTCCGAGCTCCTTTCTTGTGGAAAAACTTTCTTTTCCGACTCTGCACTCCTTGAACTTCCTTTACCTAATTTATTTCAAGAAAAGCTTGTACTTCTTCATGCCTCAAAGCCATTTCCGCAACAACATCACATGGATCTCTAATATGCGATAACATGGTCTTAGCAAGCTCGGGTTTCAACCCCCTAATGAACTTCTCGTTCCACTTAATCACAGTATCAGCATCACCATAACTCGCAAGCTCCTCAAACCTCGTCATATACTTGAGAACAGTCATATCTTACTACTCCAACTCAGCAAACTTCCTGAGTAGAGTGGACTTAGCAATCTCTGACATAAACCTTTCCTCGTACCTCCTCCTGAACTCAGCCCAAGTCATATTCCCCTCGTTTACATCAACTATCACACTGTTCCACCAATAAAGTGCTACCCCTTGTAGCTATCAAGAAGCAAGCATTCTCCTCTACTCATCATTGATCCCCAGACCAGCGAAAATCCTCTCGCAATGAAGTAACCAATTCTCCACTTCAATTGCGTCTTCATTACCAATAAATGGCTTTCCTCCCAACCGAGCATAATATCTACTCAAGATAACATAGTTGTTGACCACTACAGCTTCCTAATTTCCTCCTCCAACTACTCCAGCAGTAACTCCCGCTTGCATCATATTTTCAAAGAACTGATACATGGCTCCCATGTATACTTATGGGACTCCAACATCCACATTTGCAACTTGTGCCTATCCTTAGTTCCTCCTCGTGTTTGGGCTAGCATTTCCATTTTTTGTGGTGCTTCCCAACAAGGTTAACTCTTCCACTTCTAGCATTCATATCAGCATTCGAGCCTTCGTAGGATGTAGAAGAATAGCCTAAGAGAGATGAGAGATAGATAATGCGCATACTTATATATAGCAAACATGTACATTACTATAGTGTTATCCGATACACTGATCTTTCCTATAATTCTTTAGGATTATGTTTTCAAAATCATTTTAACTTTAAGGTTTTTCATAAACCTATGCTCTGATACCAAATTGTAACATCCTCTATCTTGAGGCCCAATGCTAAGCGCTATAGATGCACCAGTCATCCATAGTATTAACTTCTAGCGAAAAAATACGGTAATTTTAATGGTATCCATAATATTAGAAGCACATGAATATGAAATAAAATCACATATTTCAAAAAACAACTTTTCCAATTACATTTCACCAAATCATGTTTCATATCCAACTGCATAATCCCAACATTTCCTAGGCGTTAAACAGATATAATTATTACAAAATACGCCAAGAGCGACATATGAAGATGCCTCAGTGGATGATCAGAGTACTAAGTAGAAAAAAATTATCTTAATGCATCACAATGGAAATAGAAATAACATAACAACTCCTAAATAGCTAACATCATCCTCCTACTCATCTCCAGAATCTCTATTTCATCCACCTTTTAAAACCTATAAACCTCAACTCTTAACCTACTCAAATCAATTTTTGAGCACCTGAGAGTTTAAGGGAAAAAACGTAAACTATGAGTTAGACATAAAGCCTAGTGTGAATAATACAGTACATCTCAGTTATCTGATATTAAGTGAGATCACACCTCTTAGCGGAGTGGGTTTCCCCTCACTAATATCCTTTTAAAAACTTATCTCTTGCAAATCAAAATTCTGCAACCAAACTGGCAAAAATAATAATAGCAATATCATTTAAGCACACAAATCAAGTAATGAATGGACTATCTGTCCGAACACTGTAGTTTTGTTTGCCTCACTACTAACCTTTGGCTGACTCGGGCCTACCAGAAAAATCAAACAAATAATCTAACTTTTGTTAGATACTCTTACGGACGGTCTGTCCTTAACTTACTTCTCTCAGGGTCAACTGATACTCTGGTTTTGTGGGCTCACCAATAACCTATCTCTATTATGTATATTCGGTTATATATGTAACATCATTTTAGTCTTAGCTATGACAAAGGCCTACATACAGGAATTTTGAACTTATATTAGCTAGGGCCTACTAGCAAAAGTATAGGGCGCGACCCTATACTAGTCCTATTTGGTATTATAATATATGAGTCATTTATTTAGGATCAACTACCCTATCAAATTTTTCCCTTTAAAGCATACTTAAATAAGGAAAATATACTCTATACTTTACTCAAATCACCTTGCCATGTTATATATTCGTTACATAAAATATTGTTGATGAGCACATTTGAAATCTCCGTTTAAAACCTTTAAACAGCCTCTTTCGAAACTATGAAAGTACCCGTTTTGAAACAATAGAAATTACCTCTTTCGATACAAGTAAACTACTTTTCTTTATAACCTTAGGCCTAAGGCCAAAACACACATTTCGAAATCATTTACGTTAAACCTTTCGAAACATAAAATCATCTCTTTCGAAAGCTTTATAAAACCATAGACATCCTCCTTTCAAAACACTTTAAACATGCCTTTCGAAGCCATTGGAAACCTTCCTTTTAGAACCTTTCGAAAACATTTGGGAACCACACCTTCGAAACCTTTATCTTAAACCTTTCAAAAGCATTAAGTTCTTTACATAAATCAAGCCTTTCAAAAGCATTTGGGTTCAAGTAAAACATGTGGAACAACCTTTCAAAACCATTTAAAACCATTCCTTTCAAAACCTTTGGGTTCAACTTTCGATTTAACAAAGGGTCTTAAAACAACTAAGTCAAAAGCATTCTTTCGAAATCAATTTCTTAAGTAAAAGAAGTAGACGGTGTCAAAACCAATCTCTTTGAAAGCATTAGAAAAGTGGCTTAGATTTTAAAATAAAGAAACCCTTTTGAAAGCATTGCTTCGAAAGGTAGGATGCGATAGCACCTTCATAAGCTTGTTTATAAAACAAAAGGCGCAACCTCTTTTGAAACAATTCTTTTAAACCATTCGACCAAGTCGAAAGCTATCTAAGTCAAAAGTATTCTTTTCGAAATTAAAGCAAGCGCGTTTCCTTTCAAAGGCAAAACAAGGCTTCGGCCCCTTTGAAACCCTTGTTTCGACTCTATACCTTTTGCCTATCTCCAATCTACTACGTACCAAGAATTTGATACCATGTGTATTGGTTTTGACTTGGTTGGAGGCAGAAGTACCTAGTTGAAAGATGCTGCCAAAAGTGGTGAAACAGCAAATGTATGGTAACCTGCTTTTTTTGTCAACATATGATTGGTTGCTAATTTCTTTCTCAAATTCTTTTCTAAAAGCTTTGGCGAAATTTCAGAAGTAAATAATTTGAAATGCTTAGAAATTCCCTTTCTCCTTTTATAGATATATAAAACATTTAAATCTCATACCTTATGATAATTTTATATACCTATTAAACATTTAGGAAAATTCTACAAGAATTCCTATAAATCATTTTTGTATGTTTTTTAACATATTTAAATTTTTGATCCCAAGCATATATAAAATAGGCATAATTGATTTTAAGCCCAATTAACCATTTTCTTCACTAGAAAATTAATAATAAATCCATATTGATTCGGAAAATTATGAAATTTGAAACCATTTAACCCAAAAAATGGGTCAACACCTTGGATCAAGTGTGAAAGCACCAGTGTAGATAATCAGCAGCACAAATCTTAGATAAACAACAAACAAAAAGCAAAAGTAAGTAAAGTGGCATAGAATTTTTATAGCGGTTTGGTTAATTTTGGCCCATATCCATTTTAATCAATCTTTATTATGATTATACAAGTTGAACCTCTCTGGATATCTACTAGTTAGCCCTTCATTCTAAGTTACAATGAATTAGAATAAGTCACAAGTATAAGGGTTGACCGGAGAATCACAGTAACCCCTTGATTACTGTTGTGAGGGAGAAGAAAGTTAAAGAAGTTAAGGATTTCCAATAGTGTAATGGCGGCTCTCTCTTCGAAAAAGATCCATCTCTAATTTTAGGTAGGGGAATTCAGTGAGTGTCGACCAGAAGTTCAAGTGCGAAAGAGACCAGTTGTTAGCCAAGTCATCACCGAAAATATCAAATCAATCTGATTCATTTCTATTGATCGCCAACTATCCATAGGGATGGATTGCTAGCTATCCATCAACTTGGCATATTTTCTCCAGAAGCCTTTACTTAGTGCTACGAAGGAGCTCGAAAAGTTTGAGGGTGATCTGACTTATCTTGATGGTTCGCTAGCTATCCATCCACTTAACATATTTTTGAGTGATCTTTATTTGGTTGTCTTCATGTCTTCTATTTAAGTGCCTCATCCAAATATCAAGTCGTTTGGATTTAGTTCGATCATACGATTTCATCGGTTACCTGGTTCAAAAGAATTACCTATAATCACTCAAAACTTTACTAAATCGAAGGAAACTATGCAGAAACACTCTAGATGGTGTCAGGGACCCGACATAATAATTTGAGATGGTGGAGCCCAATCTAGATGGGTCGCTAGCGATCCATCTAGTTAGGTCACTAATAATCCTTTAAATCAATTCCAAATGATCTTTTTTTTCAGCCTTCTACTTCTAAGTGTTCTCCCAAAATTTCAAGTAAGATTCATATGAGTTGTATAAGTTCATTTTAAGTTAGCTGCTCTTGGTCAAACGGCTTGAATCAGTTGAGTCTTCACTTCTGGAGCTAGATTGTTTGACATGCTATGAAACTTGGCAAGCATCTTTAGAGAACAAATTAGATCATGATGCGAAAGGACTGGAGGAATCCACGAGCAAGTTTTATGGATCGCTGGCGATCCATAGGTGACGGATCACTGGTGATCCATTGCTTTAGCTTGTTTTGGTATTTTTCTTCTTTGGTCTTTCTCTTCTACTCCTTCTAGTCCTCTTGGTTGATTCTTGAGTTGGTTTGACTTATTGTAAATGTTTTGACTTCCTTTGAATTCCTTAGGTTCCAAGACCCAGTAAACAAAACCTTCTCTAAAATATTATTTCCGACCTTATCTCAAAATCACAAGGCATTTGGATGTCATTTAATAGAGTTTTCACATTAGAATTTATCATACAATCATATGAAATAGCACAAATCATCAACAAGCATATATATCCATTCTAACAATAAAAAACATGGCAATGTACTTTGCAAAAATATTCGAATCTGATCTAGCAACTAAAACATCAAAAGTTTGAGGTTTAATCTATTATTCACCTTTAGCTTGAGATTAAGGAGTTGAGATTTGATCTTGAATGGATTTGATTAATCTTCCACTTTATCTTTAGCTTTTCTTATTCTAGCTTTTCCAAATGATGGCTGACCTCTTAGTTTAATATTTTTAATGTGAACGTGTAAAATAACATGGTATTAGGTTATGGTATTAGAATATATCTTATTCCTATCTTGCCCTTATCCATTTCCCTTATCAAGTTTATTATATTTTCCCTTAGTTCATTAGTTCAACTAGGCACGCCTACCCCTTTATTATACAAATCTCAATCCCTTAACCACTTATTATACAAATAATGTTAATCAAAATTAGGATCATTACATATAACAGTCTATATAGTTAAGACTCTGAGCATCCAGGGGGCATTTTCATATGTCGCTCTTAGGATTATATATGTTATTATTATATTTTATCTGGATAATGTAATCATGGGGTTATGAGGTTAAATTGTAATGAAATTGCAAATTAATGAATGAAATGTTTTGTTAAAAATTTGTAATTCTAGTGCTATTGATGTTAATGCTATAATAACTAATCTCAATTTGTTACTAGCAAATAATATCGACGATAACTATAGCATCACAGTATCTATTTTCGAGCATCAAAACAGGGGATGTTACAGCTAGACTTTTTAAATTGGCCTGCTAATTAATTTCAAGAAAATTAAGCAATATTTTGCCTTGTAAGTCTATATTCGCAAGCGGGTGCGGGTTGTGAAATCATGAAATCATGCCGATTAAAGGCCCTGCAAAGAATTTAATGCACTTTCCATGTGGCTTTGTGCTATTGGTTATGATGGTTTGCTTTCCTAGGCGTGGTTGAGACATATCATATCTCCCATGTGCATGAGTTAACTTTCTTCTAGTCTCTTTTGAATAGCTAGGACTCATTTTGTCTTTTTAAATTAACGCATACGATTGAAGCCTTGGGTATACAAATACACCTTCTCTTTTTTCTTGAACTCTTAAAATTTTTCCTTATGAAAATTCTTCATAATTTATGAATCTTTTACCATTCTTTACTGCAACTAACATCATCATCCATTTCCTTTATAGACTCTTTGCACATATGTTTTTTTCTTGAAATTGTTTGGTATGTTGAGAAAGGAGAAAGCTCTCTTTGGTTGAATGACAATTGTTAATTATAGTTCAACCATCTCCTAGAACCATCTTCTTGAGACAGATCTTGGCTTGCCACTTGGCTTTGGCCCGTGCCTACTAGGCATGCCTCCGATGGTGACCAACCATCATTGTAATGATATTGGGTTAGCTTAGGCTAGTGGATTCTTTTCCATCCTGCTCTTGCGATTTTGAACCTAGGCTGGCTTGGACACTTCAGTGCCTTGCCAAAAAGAGTATTAGTTGTCGTCTCCACCTTTAGTATCATGGCTAAAATATTAATCGTCCGCTTGGCAATGTCATCTAAGAGTTTTCCCAACCTCTTGCGAGATTCGACGTGGAAGGCTTTGAAGATGGTAGCATGCTCTGTTTCATTAATAAGTTCTTGATCGTTTGCAACGCTGGGGAGCTTGTATTTACGTTTGAAACTGGATCTTCTAAAGTGTTCCGTGGACATACTTCTTTTTCTCTCTTTCTTCTTTTCAACAAGTTTGTGGTAAGTATATCATTGTAAGCCTAGCAGGGGTGGGCAATGTGCCATTTCATTCTTTGAGCTGAATGAAACTGATCTTTTGTCGCAAATTTTGTTTTTGAATCTTGTTGAATTTTTACTTGTTTATTGCATATAACTTGTTTAGTAGAGTGCTAAGAAAAGCCAATACTACCTGCAAAATGCAAAAATACCATTCTATTTTAGGAAATATTAAATATTAATGTGATAATAAGGCAGTTTAGGTATAGTCATTAATAAAGACCATGTGCCGACCGGATGCAGAGTGGAAGTTTTCGCTGGCATGAGCTGAAACACAAGATTATTTGTGAGTTCTCTTGGGCTGCAAGCAGTTAAACGAACTGTGGCAGACAAACTTGGGCTTGAACCTAAGCACAAGGGGATGTGAGATTCTCTTAGGTGACATGTTGCTAATCGTGAAGCAGCCATTAATCCCATGTCCATCTAAAGCACATTGCTTAGCTCAGACGCTCTAGTGGAAGTGAGTTGTATTACGGTGAGGCGGGCATGTAGCCCGTTCATACAGATTTGTAGATGAAAAAGTTTTAGAACTTATATTTAATGGTGGGTCCAAATCAAGGTTGCGATGCCCTTAGTTTTTAGATAAAGCGGCTGACTATAAGAGGGTAGGAGCTGCAGCCAATGCTTCAGGTTTGGAGGATCATAAAAAGAACCTAGGCTCTAGTTAGACCATTGATTCTATTAAGAAACCTACGCTAATTATTGAATGCTCTTTTTTCTACATGAAAACACCCTTTTTTTCTTTCCTAAGGGAAGTCCTATAATATTCACTTGCCTTTTATTGATTGCTCCTGATTTCTTCTACCCAATCTTGGATAGGGAACTTCCCGACAATGCGATTACAAGAGATGATTACATCTAACTCAGCAAGCATCGATCATCCTAATAATAGGTTATTAGAAGATGGGCAACCAATAACCACAAAGTTTACCAAGATTTTTGTAGTAAGGGCTCTTGGTCGAAAGTTGTTACAACGAGTTTGTACCCATTGAAATAATACACCTCCAAAGCCACAATTAGACATGGCACATAATGTGAGGTTGGAGGCAGGGAGCGTAAGAGCTTCAAATATGTTCTTGAACATGACATTGATCGAGCTGCCCAATCCATAAAGTCCTAATGCACATTGGAGTTAGCCAAGGAATAAATAATGACCATAGGGTCATGACAAAGGTAGAAAATTGCTTCCATGACTTTGGTAGTGAAGTGATTGGTAGTTCAGATCATAATATGGGCACTTTGGATGCTTGAGATTCCAATGAATAAATTTTCTCAGTGGTACCCACTTTTCTTTTGTACCGGGGCTAAGCCCCCAATTGTACGTGGTCACGTGTGGATTGCCGCATATGGTTAGGACCTCGGTGATGGCTCGGGTATTTACATTACTGGACCGAGGGGATTGATTTTTCCATTCTTCATGATTTTCCCTTTTCCCGACCAGGTGTTGAACAAATTCCAAAAGTATCCGTTCCTACACAAGTCTTTTTATTTCATTTATGAGTATACCGTAGTCTATTACAAAGTGGCCATTAATTTGAAGGAATACCTAGTACTTGCCATTGCAGCGAGGTTCCTCCCGCTTACCATCCCTGGCGGTGGCAGGCATTTGAAACTACATTCGGCTCTTGAGGGCAAGGTAGATTATGGCGATGTACCTGTTCAAATGAGGGGAATTATTGTAAATGGGCTCTTATAAAGGAACGGCCTCTAGACGCCTTCTAATGTCGGCTTGACGATCACTGTTTGGCACTCTTTATTGTTGCTGGATCGACTTGGGCAGGACGCCTTGCCAGGTTATCGTTGTTTGAGAAATCCATGCCTTCTATCCTTATTATGCCATTTTCCAATTGATAGAAATCAGTAAGGGATGAAATTGACTACTTTTCGAGCTCTTTCTACATCCTAGACTATTATCTGACCTTTGAACATAGGGCTTCGACCATTCTGTTCACGTTCGCACCTATGGCAAGCGTGGATTCTTTGTTGAAGTATCCAACATACAATCATAAGCTTTTGGAACGACCTTGGCTGATATTGCCTATTTTACTAGTCAACATGACATGGGTATGGGATGTGAAGAAAGGTGTCTTGAACTTTGTGCACAATTAGGCCCAAGCGCATATATTGTTTGACTGCCTATGCAAGAACCAACCAGAGGCCAGTCCTGAGAGGGTGGAAGGGGCAAACATTATGCGAAATTGAAAAGCTGGCTTTCACGAATGATGGAGTTAAATGTTGTGATGTGGCCAGATGGATCTGCACCACCATTATTTTTGTTAATAGGTGGCAAAACATGCCACTAATGGATATAACATCTAAGATATAATCATAGATTGGCTTTCCATTCTCATCATATGAGAATGTCTCGCCTCCAGCATTGCAGGATTACATTCTATTGAGCTATAGGTAGAGGATATGCATTTCTTCCTTAAGGTTGGAATCATGCTATTGTAGGATATTCTGGCTGACCATAGGCTAAGGGCTCAGCGTGTACCTTGGCAGAGTAGGAGATCGACGATAAGATGGAGAACGGTAATGATGAGCAGAAGATCTCGTCCATGGATAAAGGGCGATCGTTAATGCATGACCCTCTCTTCTCTTTGCTTATTCTCGGTCATCCCCATGGGTATTGGAGTGCACCGAGAGAACCATGCGTGCCTTACAGATGGTGGAGGGACCGCCATTGAGAAGGTTAATAGCAGAAGTTCAAAAGTGATTAAAGGTTGGTGGTCATTTGGTCGAAGGGGAATGACCACAGCTTGGCCCCACCGGCGAAGCAATGTTTGCAGAGAGACCAACCTGACTAGATAAGCATGTAGGATACTTGGACATGATTATCCATAAGCCGAGTTTTGGGTACCACCCTCTGCTGGGCTTCGGCGGTGTTCGGAAGTTCATAACCATAAGGAGGCAAGCCTATTAAGCAGGTAAGTCGACCAAGTTAACCATTGGAGGAGTTGGTGAGACAAATTTTACAATGGCTTGAACGCCCAACTAGGATTAACTGGAAAAAATGGAGTTAAGTACACAATTGAAAGTAAATAACACTAGATATAGAGTATTATGGCAAAGTTGCCTACATCTACTATGAAGTACTCTCACTATATATTTTTGTTCCAGCTATGAGGAATCATAAGAGAATAATAATAAAGTAGGAAGCATTTAAGATCAGTAAAGATGTGTAAACTTAAGAATTTGCGGTATCAAGAACCTTGAATTGTGTGTGGTATTCAGAATAATTGTATGTCCTAACCCCTTTGAAGTTGCAGTGCAATGAATATTATAGTAGCTAAAGTGGATGATGGAAGGTTGAGATTAAGCTGTAGGACTGAATGGAAAAATGCCTAACCATTGATATGGATGCAAGTGTAAATGGACGATAGTTGTATTTGGTCTAAAAATATGTGCGTAGGATGAAAATATACTCATTGATCCTCTTTACCAGGCATGGGCCTCACGTTTAATGCACTGACTTTGCATTAAATGCACATTTATTGCTGATGGTAAGTCGCATCAGTTCTGCTAGTCAGCTATAATACTTCGAATAGGTAGACAGACAACTTGCGTTCACTTAAGTGCCAATGTGACAAGTTTTGCTGAGCTTGACAACTTGTTGTAAACAATATGAAAGAAGCTAGCAACGTTGCAAAGTATTATGCTAGGAAGATGGTGCACGGCCGAGCATAAGGCGATTGGGCAGGCTACATAGGACTGACCGAGGGTGGATGTACTTAAGTCGAGCCAAGGGTAAGCCATGCTTTATCTTACTTGATGTTTTTCCTATTAACACGGCATAGAGAGGTATCGACCGTTAACTGGAGTGACACTAGGTGACTGTTCTGACTTGAAATTGTGCTAGTAAACTAACATTGGAGGGTTGGTCATCGTCAAGCCAAGCTGGACTGGACTAGGCTAGGCCCAGATTTTGCCTAAGTGTGATAGGTGATTAAAGGTGAGGCGACCAAACCTCGTCTTCGTGACTAGCTAAATGGAAGATATTACGAGACCATCATGGTATTAGGCGTGCTTATATAGGCTGGTTGTGAATTAGTTGGGCTAGCTTTGATTTGGCTAGACTACCTTAAACTAGTATGCTAATTACTTATGAGAAAATTGAGTAACACACTCCATTTCATAGCGCTAAGAGCAAAACTCGCAATCATATAGACTAGGGTATTCCATGGTCATAAGATCCACACACAATCATGATCCAAGTGGACGTCCTTATATACCCCTTCTATATGAGTATACTGGATACCTCTATGTATCAACAATCTCTTTACACGCGTCTTTATACTAGAACAGGGTCAACGTTCCATTCCATTCATCTCCATAGTAGAACATACCATAATTCCACCCACGAGATCCCCTCATTGAACTCGTCCTTATAGATCATTATCCCAACTTCTATCTTCGATTTGTCCTCATCGGAACATCTTTAAACACCCGTTATGAGTCATAGAGTTTCTCGCCAAAGTCCCAAAACAATCTAGTCAAAGTGTCACATCGTTGCTACACTACTGAAACTGCTTATCTAAAATTCATAACGTCAACATCAAGTATGAAATGAATGAACGCATCATTGTGGTATACTCCCCAAAGCAGCACCATCACACATACCAAAATGGTGTGAATTTGACACCACCAAAAGTGGTCGATGCTAAACATTCAAATGTGGTTGGTGACTTTTGGTTCGACACTTGGCCGCTTTGGCTAAGTGGTAGAACCTCTCATCTTATGCAAAATCCCAAAGTCAATCTTTCATAAGCTTGAAGCAGTGCATTGTATGCTCGAAGTTTAATGACCATACCTCTCTGTGACAAATTTTTTGCTCATGCTAAATTTTTCCTAAGTACATAAAATCTCTCATTAATGGCATGCCCTGAAGCTTTTGGGCCTAAGTCTGAAGTAGTAGCTTCCACGATTCACAGCATGACCTATCATCCAAGACCTCTACTCATTTTCCAAACCCCAAATTATTTTTTAAGTCTAACTCTACATCATATTCTGCCGTACCCCAAGCTTTCATTGTGCGACGATCATTCTGGCCCGAAGTCTTATGCCAAATCCCCAAATTAGTACAGTCCCCTAATAGATTTTCAGCATCATCACCAATTACGCTTTGCAATCACCAATAACTCTTTCTTTTCTAGTCCAACCGACTTATGACCAATATAGGCTTTCACGAACACTTCGTATCAATTTCATGAAGTTTCGAACAATTTTGCTTTTCAAATCACTCATATGATAATCTCTCCCAAATCACACTCAAACATATTGAAACATAGGAAATCGATTTCATATAAACATCATAGAGCATCCCAACATCATATACAAGCAATATAATTAATGTCAAAGCATTTTCATCATCATAAGTCTAACAAAATGTCATATGATGGCCAATATGGTCAAATTTACTATATAAACTAACAAAATATAGTGAGAAGTGTAAAACCGCTCACCCAATATCCAAATGAACGTAAAGCAAAGCAAGATTAGAAGTGAACAGTGCCTTTATGGATCCCAAGGTGACCCAAATAGTAAATCTATAATTCCCTTTGCTAATTACCCTCTAATGACGTGATTTGGCTAAAGTAACATTAGAACATGTATTTTTTCCCTGGAGAAGATCTATGGTGGTTTTTAACTATTTTTGGGAAGAGTGTAATGCTTAGGGAGATATCCTATCAACCCTTCTTGGCTATAGTCACAAAATGGACCGTTGGGCTTAAACCAACCTCACTAATTACCCTCTTTACAAAAACTATCTAAACTTAAAATGGAAATATCTCCTAAACGGTGAGTCCGAAAAGCTATTATGATCACTCAACGGAAAGAGAAACTATCGTATCTTTTAAATGTAAGTGGTCTGGACTCCTAATTCAGCTCCTATCAAAATATATAGGCATTACAAGTTTTTATGGTCAAAATTGTCAAATAAAGTTTCTAAAAATAAGAAATGTCAAAACTCAAAATCACCTAAAGTTATAGCCAAATTCGAACAAATACAAATTTACAAATATATTTTTTGGTCCTTCGATATGTAGCATATGAGTCATTACACAATTCCTTCCCTTCCAAAGGTGTAACATCCCGCATCTAGAGGCCAAAAGCTAATCACTATAGATGCTGCAATCATCTAAAGTATTAACTTCTGGTGACAAAATATGGCAATGTTAATGTTATCCATAATATCAGAAGCACTTGAATATGAACAGAATCACAGATTTTTAAAAACAACATTTAGTTGATTACATTTCAAAACAATGTCATATCCAAGTTCATAATCTCTTAACCGTTTCCCAGGTACTGATCAAATATGATTTACAATAATATGCCAAAAGCGACATATGACGATATCCCCTTGGATGATCAAAGAAATATAGTCATAACTAACTTAATATACACAGCTGTATCAAAACAAGTAAAACCTAAAACTTCTATTTAGCTATCTGACAGTCACCTACTCATCTTTGAAAGCATTATCCGCCAAAAAACAAAAAATCTGAAAACCTCAACACTCATCCTACTCAAATAAATTTTTGAGCACCCAAGAGTTTAAGGGGAAACAAAAATTTCGAGTCAGACATAAAGCCTGGTAGGAATAATACTATTTATCTCTGTTAATTTATGTTAAGTGAGACCACGCCGCTTAGCGGAATGGTTTTTCCCTCACTAATTTTTGTTTAAAACATATCTTGTGAAATTCTTTTCCTGCAACCAAAACTAGTCAAAAATATCTATAAAGCATCATTATGTAAACATACATAAATATATTAGGCAATAAAATTAATTATTTGTTCATACGCAAATTTAGTTTGGCTAACTTTTACCGTTGGTTGACTCGGGCCTACCAGATAAATCAAAATTTATCTAACATCTATTAGATACACCTCTTCTTTTTGATGATTTGTCCTTAACTATCTGTTAAATACTTCTCTTCTAGACGGTCTGTCCTTAACTTATCATCTTCCAAGGTCACCTGATCCTAATGATTTTGCGGGCTCACCAATAACCTATCTGTATACAAAAATATATTCCTTTCTATGTGTATCTATAATTTTAGTCATACCCATGACAAAGCCCTGCACACTAGAATTTTGGACTAAATTAGCTGAGGCAAATAACTAATGTATAGGGCACGACCCTATACCAGTCCCATCTGGTACCTAATATCTGAGTCATTTTACTTAGGGATATCTTCCCAAATCTTTCCTTGAAAACCTTTTCAAAATGATTTTAGTCTTTTAAATCAAACTCAAACAAGGTAAATATATAATTTTTATGCTTTACTCAAATTCACCTTGCCATGTTATATATATATACACTTCACTCAAACCTTAGTTGATGAAACATTTAACTTTTGAAATTCCCCCTTCCAAAACCATTGAAAATATTTCTTTGAAAACCATTGAAAGTATTTCTTTCGAAACTATTGAAAGTACCCCTTTCGAAACCAAGTGAAACCTTTTCTTTTATCTAAGCCAAAAGGCCACAACCTTGCTTTCGTAAGCTCTAAAAACATTAGACATCTTTCTTTTAAAATTCATTAAACATTGCCTTTCAAAACCATTGTAAAACCTTCCTTTCGAAATCTTTAAAAAAACTTAGACATCTTTTTCTTTTAAATCTTTAAACATTGCCTTTCAAAACTATTGGAAAACCTTTCCATTCGAAACCATCAAGAAACAACACCTTTCAATTCCTTTGAAACCTCTGGGGAACCACCCCTTCAAAACCTCTTTTAGAACCTTTTGAAAGCATTAAACCTAAACCATTCGAAAGCATTTGGGTTCAGTTTAAAACATGTGGAAACCTTTCAAAACCATTCAAAGTTACTCCATCGAAACCCTTTGAAAACGTCATGGTCGAAACCATTGGATTACGCCTTTAAGTAGAGAAAAAGGACCTAAACCCATTAAAGTCGAAAGCATTTCCTTTTGAAATCATTCAAATCATCTCTATTGAAACCAATTTGGGTTATACTTCAATTTAACAAAAGGGACATAATAATATTTTAAGTTGAAAGCCTCTCTTTCGAAAGAATTTCCTAAGTAATAAAGTGATGGTGTCGAAACCACCCTTTCGAAAGCATTAGAGAAATGGGCATATTTTCTAAAACAAAACAACCCCTTCGGAACCTCCTGGGTCGAAAAGTAAAAAGGCAGCAGCTAGGTGTATCGACTTGGTCGAAAGCATTCATTTAAAACAAAGATGCAACCCAATCGAAACCATTTTCTCTTAAACCATTTGACCTAGTCGAAACCCAACCAAGTCAAAAGCATCTTAGCATAACGCAAGCATGCACATTTTCTTTAAAACCAAAGCAAAGCTTCAACCCTTTGAGAACCCCTTGGTTTCAACCCTTTACCTTTCGCCCCCATCCAATTCATTACGTACCAGTTTCCTGATACCATATGCATTAGTTTCGACTATGTTAGAGGTGATAGTATGGAGGCGGAACCTAGTGCCGAAGGAGACGAAATAGTGAAAAACCTACTTTACTTGTACTTTTAAACAATTTCTTTTGTACCTAACCTTCCTTGTTTGTCTAAATTGATTAGTTTCCATATTACCTTTTCCAAAATGCTGTCATTTTCCAGAATTAACAAATTCAAATTATTTGCAAAAAGCCCCTTCTCCATATTAAAACGTATAAAACATTTAAGTCCCAAATCTTAAATAATTTTATATACCTATCAAAACTCTTAGGAAAAATCTAGAAAAATTCTAGAAAATCTCTTTTAATATAATTTCTAACATATAAAAAGTTCAGACCCAAACCATATATTATTTACCCATAAATAATTTATAACCTAAATTGCCATTTTATTTACTAGAAAATTATATAAAATCCACATTAATTTCAAAAATTCTGAAAATTGAAACCCTTCTCCAGAATGTTATTTTTGATATTCATAAAAATCCGTAAGGCATAAAGATGTCATTTAATATGGTTTTTACCTTAAAACATATCATATAATCAATATGAATATGTATAAATCATCAACAAGTATATATATAAACATTCCATCCTTCAAAAACATGGCAAAACATTGCAAATCAATTTGGAATCATATTAAAACCGAAAATATCAAAATAGAGATGTTAACATTATTCACCTTAGCCTTTGTGATTAAAGAGATTGAGATATGAATAGATTTGAATTGCTTAAGCTTCTTCCTAGCTTATTCTCTTCCTTTTCCCCTTTTCCTTATTAATGGTGGCCGACCTTGAGTTTTCAAAATTTTGAAATGAAATGAATGTGTGAATTATACACAGCTATGGGATAATGATATAGGAATGGTCTCCTTCCTATTTTACCCCTCCTGTAATTCATTTTAAACCCTTCTTTAATTCATTGTTAAATGGCATAGCTACCCGTTTAATAAAATCAAATCTTAATACTCTAATTAACACATTATTTTATTTAGGTTATCTAATCAAATATCCTAAATAATTTTATCAAAAATATGGTGTGTTACATACTCCCCTCCTTAAATAATTTCATCCTCGAAATTACGATTAGGTACACGCAAATCAAACAAAGAGGTAAAGCATACCATCAAACAATTCAGGATAAGCACCTCTAATTCTACCAACCACCCAAGTACGGTCTCTGTCATCGTCGCTCTGTTGGACTTTGACTAATCTGACTGCCTTGGTTCTAAGCCTCTTCTCATTTCTCGCAACATAGCGAATCGGCTTTCTCACTATGGTCAAGTCCGGTTCTACCACTAAGTCATCTAGCACAGTCGGTGCAATAACAGTCTCTGGCTCTCTGACACACTTTTTGAGATAAGAAACATGGAAACACTATGGACACCTTCCAAACATTTCGGTAACTCAACCCTATATGCGAGTTTCCCAATCCTCTCAACAATAGGAAAAGTGTAACATCCCGGAATTTCTAACAATATCAATTTAATAATCTGTAGTTAAAATTAAATTGATATTCTGTTAATAATTATTCAGATAAATTTAATAATCTTCTTCAATAAATATTTAAATTGGTTATTTTATCTTTTAAATGATATAAATTGATTTCTGTTTACAATATAAATATATGGTTCATATTTTAAATAAATTGGTTTTGTTTTAAATTTAGAATAAATTTAACAAATTGGTTTTATGGCTTGATAAAATGAATATTTTGTAAAATGATTTTTATTTAATAAAAGAGATTTATAAAAATAATATTAACATTGTATTGACTTTATAAATAAATTTTGATAAAGATTTGTAATGTTTATTTCAAATTGAATTTTTATTTATAACTTGATTTAAAAAATATTTAATTTTGAATTTAGTTGAATTTAAATTTAAAAAGTATAAAATTTTAAATTGTTTGATTGTTTTAATCTTTAATATGTATAAGTTTCATTTATTAACCTAGTTTGTTTTTATTTCCATTTGTAAATTTATACATATGTTAAATATAAACTAACAAATTTAATTTAAGCTAATACACACTTTAGTTGTAAATCAAATACTAATTATCTTTAAAAGATAACATGTGTTAAATTATTATGCATTCAAATTGACATGTGTTTAAAAATTAGCATAACCATTTGACAAGTGTTAAAATTAGTTTTTCTTTTCTTTTCTTACATTAAATCTGAAAATACATTAGTTTGCATCATTTATACATACTGCATATTTCATTTTCCTAAATCAAACAAAGATCAAACCCATCTTCATATTCATTTTAAAGATCTGCATACCTCAAAATTAAAATATAGAAATCTGCATTTACAATCAAATATCAAATCTGCATAATCATAAACATATTCAAATCTGCAAATTTCTCTGCATATTCAAATCTAAACTTGCATATCCCATTTCCTAAAAATTGTAGAAAACCCTGTACAAATTTCACCTCTTCAAAACATAAATCTGCATATTCACTTCCTCAAAATCAAATTGAGCCTGCACATTGTTTTTCTTCTTCATTCTGCACTCTGTTTCAAAACTGGGTTGAACAAACATCTGCATGCATGTGAGAATCTAGCAACTTCATCATCTACATCTATTTTCTGCATACAAGTAACTAGAGTTTGGATCATGAGCATCAGAGAGGAGCATACCTGCACATCATATGTCTGCAAATTCAAATGATCTGGGGTCTGCATTCAATAAAAGGTGAGTAACTTAAATTTCTAAATTTCTAATAGGATTGCATGCTAGATTGTTTGATATATATAAGTATTGCTGTGTTTAAGTGTGAAGTAATGTTTGTTTGCTGTTGTTTTATTGCCTGATCTGTTTTCTTGATTTTCTAGGCAGTTTTATTAAAACTTTATCTTTTAACTTTAACTTCTGGAATGATTTAATTTATATGTAAGGTTATAAATTATCTTAAGTTAACTTTTACAGTTTTAAGCAAGTGCAAAAATAAATATAGATATAAACAGTTTTGTCCCTGTTAACTCAGGAAAAACTTTGCATGATTTATTTTTTATCAAGACTCAACAATATTGATATCATGCTTCTAATTTATAAATAAAAGTACTTACCATAACTTGATTTTTGAATCAAGAAATAGAATTTTTAGAAGAAAGATTCAGTAGCAGTTTTGTATTGAACTAGGAATAAAATCTGTGCAAATTCTATTGATCTTTGAATTGGAAAATTCTGAAATTCTTGTGAGTTACTAAGTAAGGATCATAGATCCTTGTAAAAATAAGAGAAGTGGATATAAATTTCTAGATTGATTGCAGTTTGGATTTTTCTGAATTGAACCCTAGTTTTCACTACATCCTTGAATCAATCAATTTCGGGACATAGGGTGGATCGAGTGTTCTAGTTTTTGGTGTATGGATAGATGGCGTATAGAGTGACTGGAGGCCGGAGGAATTGAACGCCAAGTGGTCGGAGCAATTGGGAATGGGCGTTGACAGGTTTCGAGTTGAAACCTGTAAAAGATTTTCCAGGTTTTGAATTTGGGTAAGATTTCGATTCTCTGATCCACTACTCTATTTGGTGATGATATTAGGACTTCGATGGATTTCTAGTTATGGATTGATCGTCCCTGGTGATCAAAGTGGACGAGAATCGCCGTGCATATGCACGGCGACGAGATATTCTGGTGAAGTTTTGTTTTGGGTGTGTTGCAGGGATGGCTCGAGCAAATAGGAAGATAACTCGAAGCAGGTTGATGTGAAACTTGGAGTAAATGAGAGGGAAACCTGAAGCAAAATTGTGATTTCTCGGGTCAACCTGTAGATTACAGGGTATACAGTAAAATTGTGTATGTTTTTAAAAATAGATTTTAAACTTTTAAAATCTGGCTTTTGAAAATTTAAAATCTGAAGTTATGTTTAAAGAAAAGTTTAAGTTTAAAATCAAACTCAAGTATGTATTTTTGAATTGAATTCAAAATTCCAGGTTTGAAACCTGTTTTACTGTTTTTTTTTTTAAATCTAAGTTTTCTTTTTTAAACTTTTTATATACTGTAGTTTTTGTTTAGGTAAGTTTAAGTTCAATATTCAAATGCAAGTTTAAAGTTCTGATTTGAATTTGAATTCCAGCTTTAATAGTAAAATGGAAGTTTTAGAAAATTTAACTTAATTATCAAATTTGTTTTGGTAAATGGTTTAAAACTTTAAATATTAAGGTTTTAAAAATGTAAGTAAGGATTTACAGATTAATTTTAAATCTGGAAATTCTAAGTTTTAAAAAAAAATGAAATGAGTTCAGTTTAAATTTAAAGAAGATTTAAATTGAAAGTTTAAATTAAGAAAGAGTTGAAATTTCTAAAACATTGAAATGAATTCAACTTTAAAACTTATGATTTCATTAACAAACTTTTGAATTGTCCTGAAATTTAAATAAGTTTTAAATTATTTAGAACTTTGATAAGTTTTAAAAATTATTCTATTTAAACTTGAATTTAAATTGGAAATTTAAAGGTAATGTCAAAAGTACTTTGTTTAAATTAAATTGTTTTAAATATAATTAAGTTATGTTTATGAAAATTTAATTTAGATAAATATTTCAGAATTAATTTGTTTAATAAGTTAACTAAGATTAATTAATTTAATTAATTAATTGAATTTGGAATTAAATATTGATTAATGATTAATCAATTTATAATTAAGATCATTAATTAAATTATTAATTAATGATAAATGAATATTAATTATGTAATTAAGTTTTAAATTAAGGTTAATTAGTTTAATAATTAACTTTAATTAATAAATAATTTAAGAATAATTTAAATGGTAATTAATTTAAGTTAAATACCTTATAAAATAATTTGAGGATGGTTAATGAAGGTCATTAACCAGGATTTATTTAATAATTAATTAATTTGGTTAATTTTTATAATTAATTAGATTAATTAATTTAATAATAATCAATTATGAATGGGTTGAATATAATTACTTGATAAAGTAATGAGGAAATTAATTACTTAATGTAATTAATTTAATTTAGTGAGACTGTTTATTTTTAATTAATTAAGTTTAATAAATTATAAACACTTGAGTTTATAAATAATTATTTTATGTCATTAATGATTTGGAAATTACTTAGTTAAGTAATTGTTTAATAATTACATGATTGTAATTAAGTGGAGATGTTTAAGTATGAGATAATTTGGATTAATTATTTAATAATTAATCAAATAATTAATTAAGAAATTAATTAAAGGATAATTAATTTATTTAATATAGTAATTAAGTTAGTTAATTACTAAATATAATTAATCTGTGGTGATGATTAATAAATTAATTACTTAAGGTAATTAATAATTAAGGATCATTAATTATTTTAATTAATGATGTAATTAAGGATGATTAATTATGATTAATTAATCAATAATAATTAATTAAGGGTAATTAATTAATGTAATTAATTGAGGATTAATGTAATTAATTATGATTAATTAATTAATTGAAGTAATTAAAGGTTAATTACTATTTAGTTGAAGATGATTAATTTGTAAAATTAATTAAGAATAATTATGTGAAGGTAGTTAAAGGTAATTAATCAAGAGTGATTAATTAAAGTAATTCATGATTGATTAATTGATTGTAATCAATTAAATGATTGAGTAAGCAAGATTTGTATTGATGAAGTAATTAATTTAATTTATTTTAAATTAATTAAAGATGAAGTAATTAATTTAATTCATTTTAAATTAATTATATTGGATGAATAAATCATTGCTTATGGATGAATGGTTGAACTTGATTGTCTTGGATGTTTTGAAATCTCAGTAATGAGATAAATGATATTGTATGGTATGGAATGTTTGGTTGTATTGTGATGATAACATAAGTTATCTATTGTGATGGTATTATATGGAATATCTATGTGATATTGGTGATATGAATTACCTATTATTGATAATGATTGATTATCAGTTATGATTTATGAATTATCTATCTGTGTGTATATAGATACTGTAATTGAATTGTTTTAAACCTTTAAAACAACTTGAACCTTAAAGACACGCTTTGGATTTCGATGAGACCGGGATCGGGTTTCCATATTTGGATATTCGAAAACCACATCGATTCCAAATAACGTTAGGTCGTGAGTCAAATTGGAGCTTTGTGAAGACTCGAGGTGTAAGGGTTATACGTCAGTATAACTTTGTGGGTGATTCTGTAATGAGTTTGACGGAATATACGGAATAGTACTTATAGATTCGAGATGGTGGTTTAGAGTGCAAGGGTTATTGTCGTTAACTCTAAGGGTGATTCCAAAATGAGTGTAACGAGATAATGCCTTCGGTTTCGTTCGAACCCGGAACGAACTTGTATGGATTGAATGCTTTCAGCACATCGTCAGATGGACGATGAGCATTCTAAGTGATATGTCCTATAAAGGTAATCGTAACCTCAAGCCTCATCAACCGGGAATGGCTAAAACAGGGGAGGTGCAGCAAAGCTTCGTGGGTCGCACCCACTGGAGAGTAAGATTTACCCCTGTCTAGTGGTCCATTTTTTCGGCTGTGTGGACGGTTGAATAGCTACAACCGTCGGGGTTGTGTTATTCGGAACTGTTCAGTAAGGAACGGGTCCGGCTTTGTGTTGCAGGGGATTGGGAGTAATCCTCGGTATGGTGATCTAGGCCACGTACTGTGACGGGCGGTACCCTAGTAGCCCTGCCATTGTATGGAATCCAAAATCCAATAAGTGCCAACGGTTTTGATTGTATTACCCACTTTTGTGGCTAGTGGCTGGAATTTAATAGATGTAACAATTTCGGCTATTTCTTATTTATTTGAAAACCCTAGACACTATTATAATATCATCGGATTTCCTATCAAATGTTTTGGTTAGCGTAAGGTAAAAACTTTTCCATGTTTATGTGTGGGAAGTCTTACGTGATACCTTTCTTTTCAAAAGGTTTTTAAAAGTTAAGCAACTTTAACCTGTTACTCACACCAGACCCATGTCTGACCTGGAGTTTATTTTTGTTTTTCATAAACTCTTGGGTACTCAAATTTTTATGAGTAGTTAAGGGTGATTCAGGTTAGGATTTTAGATTGGCTTGACGAATTCTGGAGGAGCAATAGAGCAGGAGGCTTCTGCGTATAGCTATAGAGATTTCCGCTGTGTGTTCTCTGAGTTGTTGTATTGAGTTATATAACTAGACAGGTGTTTATAACTGTCTAGTATGTGTTGTATATCTGTGTACTCTGATAATGGTTGTAAACTATGTAATATTTATGTTATTAATATAATTTATTCGTTCCGCTGTTAGATTCTGATGTGTTGTTTCTTTCTTCTCTTCTTTCTATTCTCTTTTCTATCCCTTTCTTTCTTAAAGATGATGCGATTTTTCGGGAGTGGAAAGTCGGGTCGTCACACTTGGTATCAGAGCATTAGGCAGAGTGAATACCTAGGCTCTGAAGTGTATCTTTCTTTAGGGAGCATTAGGTTGGGTGAATACCTAGGCTCTGTAGTGGTGTCTTTTTTGAGAGAGCGTACTTGTAATTTTTATTATATATTACTATATATGTATATGTTTCTACCTATCTGTTGGGTTACCTGTTCGGGTATTCCAATTTAAGTTATAAAGGTAGATGGGGTAGTAGTGTGTGTAACACGACTACTATTGGTTGGAGTTTGAATGTTGAGGTTGGAAGTGTATTTGTCGAGACTGTACACCTAATATTGTCTCGAGTAATCTTTGTAGTCTGGTGTAAAGACTTCATTTGATCTCTGAAGGAAACCTGTTAAGGTTCGGAGTTCATATTTGAAGTGTAAGTTTGATTTGCGCTCGTGTGAGCGGATTTTTGAGAATTTGGATCTGTCGGTTGGGCAGAAGCGAGTAATGGTATTTTGTTACCTCAGGAAGTAGTAGCTGCGTGATGAGATGCAGTGACTATGGATGTCTTCGAGGACGTTTCTTTCGGAGCAAGTTTAAGGAAGTGTGTCTGTTTCAGGTGTTGTAGCTGAGATCAGCAGGATGCATGTGTTTAGTTGGAGGTCCGAGTTTCTCAAAGAACTCTGGATAAGAAGTCTTTGGCATCTATGTTAGCAGTGCAGCTCGGGAATGTTTCGTATTTCAACAGGGAGATCTTCTGGCTTAGCAGTTTTTCTGAAGTGGAGTTCAGAAGCAGTTAAGTAGACCCGTTTCTTCGATGGGTTGGCTAATTAAGTTTAAGCTGTTCTGTTTGGTAAAGAGAGAACAGTTTTACTTGGATTTGGTTTGGGTTGATCGCAAAAGTGACTTGCGATGGTTGGTGATTATCTTAGATAGTTTTTGCCTGGATTTGTGGCATCTCTAGAGGATGTAGGAGTTATGGAGTTGCTGAAGATTTTTCATGGATATATCTTCAGGAAAGTTAGAGTTTTGCCGCATTGGAGTTTGAGTTCTGAATCGACTTGATGTCAAGAGTGATACCGGTGGTTCAGCTTTATAGAAGAATGGTTCCAAGAATTGAGTTGGTGTAGCAGCTCGGAGTATTGGAGGAACTCCTCAATGATTCTTATGGATTTGTTGAACCATATCTCTGGGGTGTGTTGTCCAGTTTGTGCTCGTGTTCTTCTTCATGCTTTTTCTTCTACTTTGGATCAGAGTTGAGCAGCGGAAGCAGTTTGGAGGTGTATCTGCTTTTCTTTTTCTGGATAGAAGAGTCGTTGTTCTCTGATGTTGAGAAGTTGAGTTTGAGTTGTTGGTTTTGGTTGACCTTGGGGAGATCATTTTGTTGTGTTGATTGGTCTTGTTTGTTTCTAGAAGTATCAGCGTAGGTTGAGCTGATCAGTAAGGTTGTGGGCAGCCCAGGATTGTCTGAAGAGTTTTGTGGATAAGAGTCGGAGGGATTTGGACTCTGAAATCGGAGATTTAATTTTGGATAAGTTTTCTCTGATCTTAAGTGAGCTATAAGTTTGGGTAAGTCTGAGAAGTTAGCTCTGAAGTGTTTTGGATCTTTGCTGTGATCTGGAAGATTAAGTGATTGATCTATAGGATTGAATTGCCAGTTTGGGTACTGGGATTCGATGAGTTTCACGTATCTCTGAGGGAGTACGTGTATGATCAGTCTCTGGTTGTGGAACCAGCAGTTCTGGAGTTTTGGTTGTTGAGTCAGACTCGTTTGTAGTCTGATATCTTGTCTAGTGTTATTGATATAGTTGTGTAGGAGCTTTATAGCTTCATAGTATTGTTTGTTTGGATTCTTTAGAGAGAGTATCCCGGTATATATATATACACCTGGGGAAACTCGATACAATTTCATCCAGATTTTGTCTGGATAATTAGATTTGTTTGATTGGTTGAATTGGTTGTGTTTGGTTGTTAGCATAGGTTTGATATATGCTTGTGTTTAAAATTAAAATTTAATGAGATTATTAAATTACCTTTGTTTTAAATTTCGAGGACGAAATTCTTTTAAAGGGGAAGGATTGTAACATCCCGGAATTTTTAACAATATCAATTTAATAATCTGTAGTTAAAATTAAATTGATATTGATATTCTGTTAATAATTATTCAGATAAATTTAATAATCTTCTTCAATAAATATTTAAATTGGTTATTTTATCTTTTAAATGATATAAATTGATTTCTGTTTACAATATAAATATATGGTTCATATTTTAAATAAATTGGTTTTGTTTTAAATTTAGAATAAATTTAACAAATTGGTTTTATGGCTTGATAAAATGAATATTTTGTAAAATGATTTTTATTTAATAAAAGAGATTTATAAAAATAATATTAACATTGTATTGACTTTATAAATAAATTTTGATAAAGATTTGTAATGTTTATTTCAAATTGAATTTTAATTTATAACTTGATTTGAAAAATATTTGATTTTGAATTTAGTTGAATTTAAATATAAAAAGTATAAAATTTTAAATTGTTTGATTGTTTTAATCTTTAATATGTATAAGTTTCATTTATTAACCTAGTTTGTTTTTATTTCCATTTGTAAATTTATACATATGTTAAATATAAACTAACAAATTTAATTTAAGCTAATACACACTTTAGTTGTAAATCAAATACTAATTATCTTTAAAAGATAACATGTGTTAAATTCTTATGCATTCAAATTGACATGTGTTTAAAAATTAGCATAACCATTTGACAAGTGTTAAAATTGGTTTTTATTTTCTTTTCTTACATTAAATCTGAAAATACATTAGTTTGCATCATTTATACATACTGCATATTTCATTTTCCTAAATCAAACAAAGATCAAACCCATCTTCATATTCATTTTAAAGATCTGCATACCTCAAAATTCAAATATAGAAATCTGCATTTACAATCAAAGATCAAATCTGCATAATCATAAACATATTCAAATCTGCAAATTTCTCTGCATATTCAAATCTAAACTTGCATATCCCATTTCCTAAAAATTGTAGAAAACCCTGTACAAATTTCACCTCTTCAAAACATAAATCTGCATATTCACTTCCTCAAAATCAAATTGAGCCTGCACATTGTTTTTCTTCTTCATTCTGCACTCTGTTTCAAAACTGGGTTGAACAAACATCAGCATGCATGTGAGAATCTAGCAACTGCATCATCTACATCTATTTTCTGCATACAAGTAACTAGAGTTTGGATCATGAGCATCAGAGAGGAGCATACCTGCACATCATATGTCTGCAAATTCAAATGATCTGGGGTCTGCATTCAATAAAAGGCGAGTAACTTAAATTTCTAAATTTCTAATAGGATTGCATGCTAGATTGTTTGATATATATAAGTATTGCTGTGTTTAAGTGTGAAGTAATGTTTGTTTGCTGTTGTTTTATTACCTGATCTGTTTTCTTGATTTTCTAGGCAGTTTTATTAAAACTTTATCTTTTAACTTTAACTTCTGGAATGATTTAATTTATATGTAAGGTTATAAATTATCTTAAGTTAACTTTTACAGTTTTAAGCAAGTGCAAAAAGAAATATAGATATAAACAGTTTTGTCCCTGTTAACTCAGGAAAAACTTTGCATGATTTATTTTTTAGCAAGACTCAACTATATTGATATCATGCTTCAGATTTATAAATAAAAGTACTTACCATAACTTGATTTTTGAATCAAGAAATAGAATTTTTAGAAGAAAGATTCAGTAGCAGTTTTGTATTGAACTAGGAATAAAATCTGTGCAAATTCTATTGATCTTTGAATTGGAAAATTCTGAAATTCTTGTGAGTTACTAAGTAAGGATCATAGATCCTTGTAAAAATAAGAGAAGTGGATATAAATTTCTAGATTGATTGCAGTTTGGATTTTTCTGAATTGAACCCTAGTTTTCACTGCATCCTTGAATCAATCAATTTCAGGACATAGGGTGGATCGAGCGTTCTAGTTTTTGGTGTATGGATAGTTGGTGTATAGAGTGACTGGAGGCCGTAGGAATTGAACGCCAAGTGGTCGGAGCAATTGGGAATGGGCGTTGACAGGTTTCGAGTTGAAACCTGTAAAAGATTTTCCAGGTTTTGAATTTGGGTAAGATTTCGATTCTCTGATCTACTACTCTATTTGGTGATGATATTAGGACTTCGATGGATTTCTAGTTATGGATTGATCGTCCCTGGTGATCAAAGTGGACGAGAATCGCCGTGCATATGCACGGCGACGAGATATTCTGGTGAAGTTTTGTTTTGGGTGTGTTGCAGGGATGGCTCGAGCAAATAGGAAGATAACTCGAAGCAGGTTGATGTGAAACTCGGAGTAAATGAGAGGGAAACCCGAAGCAAAATTTTGATTTCTCGGGTCAACCTGTAGATTACAGGGTATACAGTAAAATTGTGTATGTTTTTAAAAATAGGGATTTTAAACTTTTAAAATCTGGGTTTCGAAAATTTAAAATCTGAAGTTATGTTTAAAGAAAAGTTTAAGTTTAAAATCAAACTCAAGTATGTATTTTTGAATTGAATTCAAAATTCCAGGTTTGAAACCTGTTTTACTGTTTTTTTTTAAAAATCCGAGTTTTCTTTTTAAAACTTTTTATATACTGCAGTTTTTGTTTAGGTAAGTTTAAGTTCAATATTCAAATGCAAGTTTAAAGTTCTGACTTGAATTTGAATTCCAGCTTTAATAGTAAAATGGAAGTTTTAGAAAATTTAACTTAACTATCAAATTTGTTTTGGTAAATGGTTTAAAACTTTAAATATTAAGGTTTTAAAAATGTAAGTAAGGATTTACAGATTAATTTTAAATCTGGAAATTCTAAGTTTAAAAAAAAATGAAATGAGTTCAGTTTAAATTTAAAGAAGATTTAAATTGAAAGTTTAAATTAAGAAAGAGTTGAAATTTCTAAAACATTGAAATGAATTCAACTTCAAAACTTATGATTTCATTAACAAACTTTTGAATTGTCCTGAAATTTAAATAAGTTTTAAATTATTTAGAACTTTGATAAGTTTTAAAAATTATTCTATTTAAACTTGAATTTAAATTGGAAATTTAAAGGTAGTGTCAAAAGTACTTTGTTTAAATTAAATTGTTTTAAATATAATTAAGTTATGTTTATGAAAATTTAATTTAGATAAATATTTCAGAATTAATTTGTTTAATAAGGTAACTAAGATTAATTAATTTAATTAATTAATTGAATTTGGAATCAAATATTGATTAATGATTAATCAATTTATAATTAAGATCATTAATTAAATTATTAATTAATGATAAATGAATATTAATTATGTAATTAAGTTTTAAATTAAGGTTAATTAGTTTAATAATTAACTTTAATTAATAAATAATTTAAGAATCATTTAAATGGTAATTAATTTAAGTTAATTACCTTATAAAATAATTTGAGGATGGTTAATGAAGGTCATTAACCAAGATTTATTTAATAATTAATTAATTTGGTTAATTTTTATAATTAATTAGATTAATTAATTTAATAATAATCAATTATGAATGGGTTGAATATAATTACTTGATAAAGTAATTAGGAAATTAATTACGTAATGTAATTAATTTAATTTGGTGAGATTGTTTATTTTTAATTAATTAAGTTTAATAAATTATAAACACTTGAGTTTATAAATAATTACTTTATGTCATTAATGATTTGGAAATTACTTAGTTAAGTAATTGTTTAATAATTACATGATTGTAATTAAGTGGAGATGTTTAAGTATGAGATAATTTGGATCAATTATTTAATAATTAATCAAATAATTAATTAAGAAATTAATTAAAGGATAATTAATTTATTTAATATAGTAATTAAGTTAGTTAATTACTAAATATAATTAATCTGTGGTGATGATTAATAAATTAATTACTTAAGGTAATTAATAATTAAGGATCATTAATTATTTTAATTAATGATGTAATTAAGGATGATTAATTATGATTAATTAATCAATAATAAGTAATTAAGGGTAATTAATTAATGTAATTAATTGAGGATTAATGTAATTAATTATGATTAATTAATTAATTGAAGTAATTAAAGGTTAATTACTGTTTAGTTGAAGATGATTAATTTGTAAAATTAATTAAGAATAATTATGTGAAGGTAATTAAAGGTAATTAATCAAGAGTGATTAATTAAAATAATTCATGATTGATTAAATGATTGTAATCAATTAAATGATTGAGTAAGCAAGATTTGTATTGATGAAGTAATTAATTTAATTTATTTTAAATTAATTAAAGATGAAGTAATTAATTTAATTCATTTTAAATTAATTAGAGATAGTTAATTTAATTCATTTTAAATTAATTATATTGGATGAATAAATCATTGCTTATGGATGAATGGTTGAACTAGATTGTCTTGGATGTTTTGAAATCTCAGTAATGAGATAAATGATATTGTATGGTATGGAATGTTTGGTTGTATTGTGATGATAACATAAGTTATCTATTGTGATGGTATTATATGGAATATCTATGTGATATTGGTGATATGAATTACCTGTTATTTATAATGATTGATTATCAGTTATGATTTATGAATTATCTATCTGTGTGTATATAGATACTGTAATTGAATTGTTTTAAACCTTTAAAACAACTTGAACCTAAAAGACACGCTTTGGATTTCGATGAGACCGGGATCGGGTTTCCATATTTGGATATCCGAAAACCACATCAATTCCAAATAACGTTAGGTCGTGAGTCAAATTGGAGCTTTGTGAAGACTCGAGGTGTAAGGGTTATACGTCAGTATAACTTTGTGGGTGATTCCGTAATGAGTTTGACGGAATAGTACTTATAGATTCGAGATGGTGGTTTAGAGTGCAAGGGTTATTGTCGTTAACTCTGAGGGTGATTCCAAAATGAGTGTAACGAGATAATGCCTTCGGTTTCGTTCGAACCCGGAACGAACTTGTATGGATTGAATGCTTTCAGCACATCGTCAGGTGGACGATGAGCATTCTAAGTGATATGTCCTATAAAGGTAATCGTAACCTCAAGCCTCATCAACCGGGAATGGCTAAAACAGGGGAGGTGCAGCAAAGCTTCGTGGGTCGCACCCACTGGAGAGTAAGATTTACCCCTGTCTAGTGGTCCCTTTATTTCGGCTGTGTGGACGGTTGAATAGCTACAACCATGGGGTTGTCTTATTCGGAACTGTTCAGTAAGGAACGGGTCCGGCTTTGTGTTGCAGGGGATTGGGAGTAATTCTCGGTACGGTGATCTAGGCCACGTACTGTGACGGGCGGTACCCCAGTAGCCCTGCCATTGTATGGAATCCAAAATCCAATAAGTGCCAACGGTTTTGATTGTATTACCCACTTTTGTGGCTAGTAGCTGGAATTTAATAGATGTAACAATTTCGGCTATTTCTTATTTATTTGAAAACCCTAGACACTATTATAATATCATCGGATTTCCTATCAAATGTTTTGGTTAGCGTAAGGTAAAAACTTTTCCATGTTTATGTGTGGGAAGTCTTACATGATACCTTTCTTTTCAAAAGGTTTTTAAAAGTTAAGCAACTTTAACCTGTTACTCACACCAGACCCATGTCTGACCCGGAGTTTATTTTTATTTTTCATAAACTCTTGGGTATCAAATTTTTATGAGTAGTCAAGGGTGATTCAGGTTAGGATTTTAGATTGGCTTGACGAATTCTGGAGGAGCAATAGAGCAGGAGGCTTCTGCGTATAGCTATAGAGATTTCCACTGTGTGTTCTCTGAGTTGTTGTATTGAGTTGTATAACTAGACAGGTGTTTATAACTGTCTAGTATGTGTTGTATATCTGTGTACTCTGATAATGGTTGTAAACTATGTAATATTTATGTTATTAATATAATTTATTCGTTCCGCTGTTAGATTCTGATGTGTTGTTTCTTTCTTCTCTTCTTTCTATTCTCTTTTCTATCCCTTTCTTTCTTAAAGATGATGCGATTTTCTGGGAGTGGAAAGTCGGGTCGTCACAAAAAAGTCCAACAAATCTCGATGATAACATCCCTGATTTCCCAAATCTAATCATGCCCTTCATCAGTGACACCTTGATGAAAAACCAGTCTCCAACAGAGAACTTTAAATCTTTCCATGTCTTATCAGCGTAACTCTTCTACTTAGACTGAGCCTCCTTCATTCTAACATGAATGACCTCAGTCTTTTCTGCAGCTTCTCTAACTAGATCTGGACCAAGAATTAACCTATCCCTGGTCTCCAACCAACAAGGGAGATTTGCATGGCCTTTCATATAAAGTTTCAAATGGTGCCATCCCAATACTAGTCAAAATACCATTGTTATACGAAAACTCGACTAGGTGCAAATTGTCTTCCCACGATCCCCCGAAATCTAGAACACAAGCTCTTAACAAATCTTCCAAGATTCTGTTGACTCTTTCTATTTTCCCATCTATCTGCGAATGGAAAGCGGTACTCATCTTAAGCTTGGTTCCCAAAACTTCCTGCATACTATTTCAAAAATCGCCGGTGAACAAAGAATCTCTATCACTTTATATACTAGGAATCCCATGCAGTCTAACCACATTCTTCATGAACAATGTTGCTAAAATAGGTGCCATCCTGATTGACTTAACTAGAATGAAATGGACACACTTGGTCAATCTGTCCACTATGACCCATATACTTTCATTTCCATTGTTCGATCTTGGCAAACCATCAATAAAGTCCATGGTTATAGAATCCCACTTTCATTCTGTAATATTTAACGTTTGAAGCAAACCACTTGGCTTCTGGTGTTCGGCCTTTGCCTGTTGGCAACACATACACTGCTTCACACACAACCCAATATCCTACTTCATACCTTCCAAGAAGAAACTCCTCTTCTTAATCTGATATATCTTAGTGCCTCCTGGATGAATGGTGAACTTCGAATGATGGAATTCCTCCAAGACTTCTTTCCTTATCTTCCCAACACTCGGAACACATAATCTTCCTTTCTTTCTCAACCACCCATTCTGGTCAACATTGAAATATTTGAAGTCATCACTCTTGGTTCCATCTTTTAGCTCCCTAATCCATTAGGCTAACGCAAGATACTCTTCCTGCTTAGAAGAAATCCTTTCGATCATCACTGGTTGAACTTCCAAACAAGATAATACACTATATCTCCACTAGACCTAGCCTCGAATCTCCATTGCAATTTGCAATCTACAATTTGCAATCTGCTAATGCTTCTAAGTCTTTCCACTCAGCAATCATTTCCAACGCTGCATTTTTATGTTTCCTGCTAAGTGCACCTGGAAACTTGTTGCCCTTCCCTAGTGTGTGCCCAATCCCAAAATCATAAGCGGCTATAAACTCTAACCACTTTTGTTGTCTCATGTTCAACTCCTTCTAAGAGCACAAATATTTCAATGACTTATGATCTGTATATAACTCAAACCTTTCTCCCAAAAGGTAATGTTCCACACCTTCAAAGCAAAAATAACTGCAGCCAACTTTAAATCATCCGTCGAATATCTGACCTTATGCGGTCGAAGATGTCTAGAAGCGTAGGTAATCACTTTACCTCTTTGCATTAGCACAGCTCTTATTCCTGGTCCACACGCATCGATATAAACCACCAAATCTTGATTCCCTTCTCGAATAACCAACGCAGTTGCATAGGTCAATAAGTGCTTCAAACTCTATAATGCATCCTCCCACTTATCGATTCACACAAACTTCACATCCTTTCTTGTTAGCTTGGCCATCAGCGCCACTATCTGTGACAAATCCTTAATGAATCTCCGATAATAACCAGCCAACTCAAGGAAACACTTTATATCGGTTATTGTCTCGGGTCTCTTTCGACTATTTACTACCTCAAACTTAGTTGGATCTACTGACAACCATTCCTTTGAGAGTATATGGCCAAGAAACTTCACTTCTTTCTTCCAAAAGTAACACTTAAAAAACTTTGCTTTCAGCTGATGCTGCCTCAGCGTCTTAAGCACCCCTCCAAGATGAACTTCATGCTCTCTTTCATCCTTAAAGTTTATCAAGATATCATCAATGAAAAATAATACGAACCTATCCAAGTGCTCTTGGAAACCCGTTTCATCAAATCCACAAAGCAAACTGGCACATTAGTCAATCCGAATGACATGACTAACCATTCGTACGACCCATACCTGGTCCTAAATACCATCAAAGATATACTATCCTCTGCTACCCTAAGCTGATGGTAACCTGTCACTAAATCTAACTGTGAAAATACCTTAGCTCCACTCAACTGGTCAAACAAATCGCCAATCCCGAGCAATGAATATTAATTTATTATCGTCCTTTCATTCAACTTATGATAATCGATACATAGCCTTAACGATCCATCTGGCTTCTTAGCAAAAACTACGGCTGCACCCCAAGGCAAGCTACTCGGCCTGATAAAACTCTTGCCTTCCAAATCCACCAACTGCACCTTCAACTCCCTCATCTCTGAAGGAGTCATCCTGCTCGGTGGTCTACTCATTGGTTCCACTCCGGAACCAAATCTATCTAAAATCCAATGGCTCATTTCAGTGGCAATCTATCTATAGGCTTAAAAACATCTGCGAATTCTCTAACCACGAAAACTCGGCTCAACTCATATTTCAATTCCATAGCACCCAACAAGGCATACACTTCACTGCTAGAACTTTCTATGGAATAAACTATCTGATCACAACAATCTGGGTGTCTAAGAGATATTTTTCTATCCTAGCAAAATATCCTAGCATCGTACTCAATTAACCAATCCATCCCAAGAATAATCCCGAACCCCAAAAAATCAAATGCATGCAAACTGCAAGCAAAAGCATGACCTAACAAGTCAAACTCTAACTGGTCACATCTCAACCCTAGAGTTGCATACCCTCCTATTGGTTTGGCAACCCGTAAGGAAGTGACTAAATATGTGGGTTCAAGGTTAAGTTTATCTATTAAACATCTAGATATAAAAGAATGCATGCACCCGTATCAAATAAAACGTTAACTGACATATCATGAATCTAAAGCATACCTCCTAAAACTGCCTTTCCTTTATACTGAGCTATCGGCTTAGAAGAAGCAGGCTCTAATGCATACACCTTGCACTTTCCATCCTTAGCGAGCTCCTTGCATTGGTCTTACAATGCCCTATCTGATCGCAGTTGAAGCACCAAATATTCTTATTCCGGACCACTTCCTTAGCCTTTCCAAAACGACACTCAATAGCAAAATGCCCCTTCTTGTCGCACTTAAAGCAGGCAATCTCAGACTTTCCCTCCTTGGTTTTCCACTCTTCGGAGCACCTGTCTTATAGAAATTTTTTTGCTTCTGGCCCTACCCAACCCGGACTTCCTTAGCCTTACTCTTCTCTAGAGAATCAAGAATCTCCTCGTGCCTCATGACCATCTCCACAATGACATCACAGGGATCTTTGATATGCGGTAAGGTAGCCATAGCTAACTCAAGCGTCAATCC
This sequence comes from Allium cepa, assembly GCA_030765085.1. NCBI lineage: Eukaryota > Viridiplantae > Streptophyta > Magnoliopsida > Asparagales > Amaryllidaceae > Allium > Allium cepa. Next base: position 439,792,130 of record CM060938.1, on the reverse strand, counting down.
CCTGATCAACTTCTCGTTTCCCTTCATCACGGTATCAACAGCGGCATAGCCGTACCTAGCCAACTCCTCAAACTATTTGGCATAATCCACCACTGATATCTCTCCCTGTTCTAACTCAGCAAACTTTCTGATTAGTACTGACTGTGCCATAGTAGTCGTGAAACACTCTTGAAACCTCATCTTGAACTTTTCCCATGTCATCTCTTCCTCATCTACTGCCTCTGTTACACTGTTCCACTAGAACGAAGCAGCTCTCTAATGCTATCTAGATGCTAGCCTACTCTTATGCTCATCATTGAGCCTCAAATCTGCAAAAATCCTTTCGTAGTGCAACAACCACTACCTCAATAGCATCCTCCATTCTAACAAATGGCTTCTCTCCAAGCTTAATATAATCTCTACTCAGTTTAGCATAATCCTGGACAACTGGAAGCTTCAGTACTCCTCCTTCTACTACTCCAGCGACAATACCCGCTTGCACTATGTTCATAAAGAACTGATACATAGCTTCCATTTCGATCTATGGGAACCCAGTACCTACATTCTCTGCTTGTGCCTGACCTTGGTTTCTCTTGGCATTAGGTCCGACATTCCCTTTGGTGCTTCCCATTTCTGGGTTAGCACTTCCTCCTCCATTATACATATCTATATTCAAACCTTATGGGATATAGAAAGATAACCTAAACAAAGATAGGAGACTATAGATAAAGCGTATAATTATATAAAGCAAATACAGGTCTGTTACTATAGCGCTATCCCAAAACCCAACCTTACTCTACATTTTAGGATTATGTTTTAGAAAGCATTTATAGTTAAAGTTTTTCATAAACCTATGCTCTGATACCTAGTTGTAACATCCCGTATCTAGAAGCCAAAAGCTAAGCGCTACAGATGATGTTGTCATATATAGTATTAAGTTCTGGTCACAAAATACGGTAATGCTAATGGTATCCGTAATATCAGAAGCACTTGAATATGAACAAAATCAAATATTTTTGAAAACAACATTTAGCTGATTACATTTCAAAAAAATATCATATCCAAGTTACATAATTCGTTTCCCAAGTACTGATCAAATATATTTTACAATAATATGCCAAGCGCGACATATGGCAATGTCCTTTTGGATGATCAGAGAAATATCGTCACAACTGACTTAATATACACAAGGAAATCAAAATAAGTAAAACTAAAACTCCTATTTAGCTATCCGACAGCCACTTGCTCTTCTCCGGAAACTTTATTCACCAAAAGACAAAATACCTGAAAACCTTAACCCTCTGCCTTCTCAAATAAATTTTTGAGCATCCGAGAGTTTAAATGGAAACAAAAACTTCGAGTCAGACATAAAGCTTGGTGTGAATAATACTGCTCATCTATGTTAATTTATGTTAATTGAGACAACGCCGCTTAGTGGCATGGGTTTTCCATCACTAACATTTCTTTAAAACATATATTTTGCAATTATTTTCCTACAACCAAAACTGGTCAAAAATTTCTGTAAAACATATCACTAGCATCATAATGTAAACATACTTTAATATATCAGGTAAAAAAATGATTTTTTGGTTCATGCACAAAAGTTTAGTTTGGATAAATTTTAACCTTTGGCTAACCTTGGCCTACCAGATAATATCAAAATTTCTCTAACATATATTAGATACTCCTCTTCTTTTGGATGACCAGTCCTTAACTATCTGTTAAATACTTCTGTTCTGCACGGTCTGTCCTTACCTTATCATTTTCCAAGGTCATCTGATCCTAATGGTTTTGCGGGCTTACCAATAAGCTATCTGTATACAAAAATGTATTCCTTTCTCTGTGTATCCATAATTTTAGTCTTACCCATAACAAAGCCCTATACAGTGGAATGGTGAACTAAATTAGCTAGGGCTAATAGCTAATGGATAGGGTGCGACCCTATACCCATCCTCTCTAGTATCTAATATCTGAGTCATTTTACTTAAGGATATCTTCCCAAAATTTTCCTTGAAAACCTTTTTGAAAATGATTTAAGACCTTTGAATCAGACTAAAAAAAGGGAATTATAAAATTTTATGCTTTACTCAAATTCTTGAATGTTGTATATATATATAGTTTACTCAAATCTTAGTTGATGAAAACATTTAACATTTGAAAGTCCCCTTTCCAAAACCATTGAAAGTATCTCTTTAGAAACCATTGAAAGTACCTCTTATGAAACCATTGAAATTACCCTTTCGAGACCAAGTAAAACCCTTTCTTTTATCTAGACCGAAAGGTCAAAACTTTCCTTTTGAAATCTTTCTCAAAACCCATTCGAAACCTTAGGAAATTTTCCTCTTGCAAGCTTTAAAAACTCTAGACATCTTTCTTTTAAAAACCTTTAAACATTGCCTATCGAAACCATTGGAAAACCTTTTCTTTCAAAACCATCGGAAAACAACACCTTTCAATTCCTTCAAAACTTCTAGGGAACCTCCCCTTCAAAAACTCTTTTAAAACCTTTCGAAAGCATTATATCTAAACTTTTCGAAAGCATTTGGGTTCAGTTTAAAACATGTGGAAACTTTTCGAAACCATTCAAAGTTACTCCTTTGAAACGCTTTGAAAATGTCTCAATTGAAACCATTGGATTACGCCTTTAAGTAGAGAAAAAGGACATAAAACCAATTAATGTCGAAAGCACTTCCTTTTGAAATTATTCAAATCATCTCTTTCAAAACCAGCTTGGGTTATACATAAATTTAACAAAAGGATCACAAAAACTTTTTAGTCGAAAGCTACTCCTTCGAAAGCATTTTCTAAGTAATAAATGATGGTGTCGAAACCAACCCTTCGAAAGCATTGGAGAAATGGGTAGATTTCTAAAACAAAACAACCCTTTCGAAACCTACTGGGTCAAAAGTTAAAAGGCGGAAGCTACGGGTTTCGACTTAGTCGAAACCATTCATTTAAAACAAAGGTACAACCCAATCGAAGACATTTCCTTTTAAACCATTTGACCTAGTCGAAACCCAACCAAATCCAAAGCATCTTAGTAAAAAGCAAGTAGGCGCATTTTTCTTTTAAACCAAAGCAAAGCTTCAACCCTTTCAGAACCCCATGATTTTCGACCATACAACTTTCGTTCATATCCAATTCATTACGTGCTAATTGCCTGATACTCTATGAATTGGTTTCGACTGTGCCAAAGACGGTAGTATAGAGGTGGAACCTGGTGCCGAAGGAGACGAAATAGTGAAAAACCTATTTATTTGTACTTTTAAACTATTTCTTTTGTACCTAACCTTCTTTGTATGTCTAAATTGATTGTTTTCCGTATTACTTTTTCAATATTGCTACATTTTCCAGAATTAACAAATATTTGCAAAAAGCCCCTTCTCCATTGTAAAATGGGGCTGTCAATGGATACCCAAAAATCCAAAATTCATCCGCATCCGCATCCGAAAAGCGGATAATATCCAATATCCGAAAAAAGGGATGTTGACGCGGATACGAAGACATCCGCATCCGAAAATTATCCATCCGATCTTTGTCAAGATTATAGTATAAATTATGTGTATTTTAGTATAATAAAAGATATTTATTTATTGTTTTATTAAGTTTTTAGTTTATATTATATGCACTTAATGCTTATTAACTGCCCAAAACAATTTATTATCGCCATATTTGGTTATATTTAACACTTTTATAATCTATTGGATCGTAGAAAATGTGTGTTAAACTTAAAATTTATATTTATATTTCTTGATTCATTAGTCGTTAGCGAATAGGATAATTATTCGATATCCTATCCGATATCCGAAAATCATTTCGGATGCAGATGCGGATGTGGATGCAGGTATGGCACTATCCGCATCCAAAGTATCTGTTAACAGGCCTATTTTAAAATATATAAAAAAAATTAAGTGCCATACTCTTATATACCTATCAAAACTTTTAGGAAAAAATGTAGAAAATCTCTTTCAATATGTTTTCTAACATATAAAAATTTCAGACCCAAACCATGTATTATTTACCTGTAAATAATTTATAACCAAAACTATTATTTTCTGTACTAGAAAATACATTTAAAATCCACATTAATTCCAAAAATTCTAAAAATTGAAATCCTTCTCCAGAATACTATTTATAATCTTCATGGAAATCTACAAGGCATAAAGATGTCATTTAATAGAGTCTTAACCTTCATTAAATCAATATATATGTGAAAATCATCAACAAGTATATACATAAACATTCCATTCTTCAAAAACATGACAAAACATTGCAAATCAATTCGGAGTAATCTAAAAACCGAAAACAATCAAAAAAGAGTTGTATACATTATTCACCTTATCCTTTGTGATTAAAGAGTTTGAGATATGAATAGATTTGATTTGCTTTAGCTTCTTCCTAGCTTATCTTCTTCCCTTTCCCCCTTTTACTTATTAATGGTGGCCGGCCTTGAGTTTTCAAAATTTTAAAATAAAATGAACTTGTGAAATATACACGGCTATGGGATAAAAATAAGGAATGGCCTCTTTCCCATTTTACCCCTCCTCTAATTCATTTTAAACCCTCTTTATTTCATTGTTAAATGACACGTCTACCCCTTTAGTAAAATTGAATCTCAATTCCCTAATCAACACATTATTTAATTTAATTTATCTAATTAAATATCCTAAACAATGTTATCAAAAATATGCGGTGTTACAAACGGGTTGGATAAAACAGATGGTTTTTTAGGTGCTTCGTCATATTTTGAAATGTGGCTTCACATTCGCTTGTCCTTTGGAACTTTCCTCTATTTTTTAGGGCATCAAAGAATGGTATGCACTTGTGTATTTCTTTTGAAATGAATCAACTCAATGCAGTGACTTTACCATTCAAGCTCTTCATTTCCATCCTCATCATCGAAGAAATAACCAGTTTTAGTACTTTAATCAATTCTACAATAGCTTCAATGCCCCCTGAGTTTACAATGAAGCCCAAAAGCTTGTCCGATCCAAACTCTTAAAGAAGACTTCAGTGGATTCAATTTCATTTCATTTATTCAGAATACATCGAACATTTCCTAATGTTCGCAAATGTGAACCACTATCATCGTGATTACATAAGCTAATCACCTACATAGACTTCCTTCATCCGTTTGGTTTGATATTTAAACATTTTGTTGACCAAGCCCCAGTAAGTAGCTGAAACATTATTTGGATAGAATGGCATGCATATTTAATAATACAACCTTAAATCTGTAATAAAACAAACGTGCTCTTAATCTGAGACATATGCCACAATTTGATTATAGGGGGAGTGTGCATCCATGAAAGATACCAGTTCATGTCCGATAGTTCCATCTACCAATTAGTGTATTACGGGCAATGGGAAGCAATCTTTTGTGAAAGCTATATTCAAGTTAGAACAGTCAATCCATGTCAGCCATGTCCCATTCTACTTCTTAACCAATAGTAGATTTGATACCCACTCTGGGTATAATGTATTATGGGTGAAGCTGTCTTCCTTTAACTTATCATCTTCCTCTATAAAAACGGCAGATCACCTCAGATCACCTCGATTCCATATCGAACCTTTCTGTTTCACATGAGGATAACCTAGGTTCACATTCAAAGCATAATATGTAACTTCAACCAATATAACACATGTGTCATAATGTATCATAGCAAACATGTCCGTGTTTGCCCAAGTAAACCCTGCCAACTCCTTGTTCATCATCAAACTACATTGAGACCTAACTTTGAGAACACTAATCATCATCAATGGGTATCTCAATTATACGCTCCACCGAGGCCACCCTCACCTCTTCTTGCTCTTTCCGTGGGTCCATCAATTTGTAGAATTTGTTGTTGGACCTGAGCAAGGGCGGTAGTTGCTATGCTTCCAAGGATTTAAAGCAGAGAGGGTTCTTTATGTCCTTTCCCTTCTCTCGTCATTCGATCTCTTTGTGCTCAGAAATATAGCACGCACGGCTTGACCATTTATCACATTGTTTAATATAAGGAACTTCATCATCAATCACTAGGGAGCGAGCACTCTTTGTAAATTAGCAAGGACTGGCCAACCCTAAGAAAGAATTATAGGAACAAAATCCATCTATCACCACAATATTCTACAACCACGCAACCTTACGATCTCCTTCTTTCAACTCAATAAGTAGTTTGATTCACCAAACTGGTTCTTTGGCCTCCCACATGAATCGCTAAATATAGGATTTGCAAGGCTGTATATCCTTCGCATTAAGATGAATCTTGGCAATAAAATTTGAGTAGTTATAATAAATGTTATACACTTAAATTTTAATTATAAAATGATTAACAGAGGTAAATATAATAAAGGGTAATTGAATGACTTACAATAAAATGATGTTAAAAGAACTAAGAATAAAAGGAAGTAATTATAAAAAAAAAGTGTAAATATATTTAACATGAGTGATAAATATATTGAGAGGAATAAATTTAATTTTGATTAGGAACAAAGAAGAATAAAATTTATTAAGTACAATGTGAGTGTAATAAATGATTATTTTTCAAACCCATGGTTCTAAAAATTGTTAATTTAAGATGGTTGGATAATAAGATAATGAAATTTGAGATAGTTAAGATTTAGTTAACTTATGTAAAGATTTATTCTCTGTTTAAGTTGAAATCTCCATGCTTTCAAATTCATTTCCTTATTTTGTTTTTCAAACTATCTTTTGCTTGTCCTTATCATCCTTATCTTGCTATAGACCGGTATAGGCATCTTTCTATAATCTTTCTGTTTAGAAATCTTTCTATAATCTTTGATAGACCTTTGGTAATCATTTTGAATCCACCTTTTTCGTGCTTGTGTTCTTGATTCTGGAGGATCTTGGAAAGATCACCTCCACCTTGTAAAACTTACCTATAACAACAGTTATCAGGTATAACTTCAATCTTCTTGTCATCTTATCTTAATCCTATTTCACTCTATCTTTTCTGTGCCCTTCCATACCTCATTCCTTTTCGGGGACGAAAAGTTTTGAGTGGGGGAGAGTGTAACAACCCTGTATTTTGTAATTATTTTATTGTATATTTTAATTATTTTTAATGTAAGATTTTGATTTAAAAACTTATTTTACTTATTTGAAATGATTAAATTTATTATTTAAATATAATCTTGATTTTTTTTATATGAGTTATAATTCCAAACTTGTGTAAGTTGAATATTTGCCTGAAATGCTGATTTTGGTCAAAATAGTCAAACGGTGACTTTCAACTTAAAATTTTAAAAGTTTAAAATTTTTAATTTTTTTTCTTTTATTATGAAAGTACATAAAATTCTAAGAACACCACTTTTCGTTTCGTTGAAATCGGATGTAAATTGTGAAAGTTATACCCTTTACAATATTGTGCGTATATAGGGTTATTTAACAATGATTATTTTAAATTGTATAAGTTACTTCTTCTTTGTTATATTTTACTTTAATATGGGATAATATGTTATATTATGTATATTTTGACTTTTAAGTATTTTTAAAATGATAATATAATTTTTCTAAAGTTCATTTGAATTTATTTCTAATTTTAAAGCCTAGTCTACAATTTTAAGCCATTTTCTTAATTTAATTATATATAATTAAAATTTATTTATTTATTTTATGAACTCACTTTTATTTGCTGTGTTTTACTTTATTTTATTCATTTTACATGTATTTAAATTAAAGTAAATTTTTCCAAAGTATATTTGTAACGATTGCGATTTTTCATTGCCGAAAAACCGAAATGTTATGGGTTTTAAGAAAGAGAAAAGAAAAGAAGAAGAGATAAGAAGGTAGAAAATAGAGAGAAAAGAAAATAGAACGGAACAGAAAACAGAAAATAGAACAATATCAGAATCTCACAATTCGCAGCGGAACAACATATAATAGATAAATGAATAATCTTTAAACAAAGAACTATATCAGTTATTACATTACATTACATTACATCATATCATCAGAGTGTACAGCATCAAACAACAACAATGCAGCGGAAAAGAAGTACTATACTAGTAATCGCTATGCCATCCAGCTTGCCTCCTGCAACTCCTGAATTCCAGAATATCCTGATAAACCTTAACTCTTGACTGCCCGTGTGAAAATTGGTGGGCACCCAGAGTTTAGGAAGGAAAACAATAAACTCCGAGTCAGTCATGTGACTGGTGTGAGAACTCAAAACAGTTTATTTATCTTTAAAAATCAAAATAGAGGAATATTTTTAAAATCAATTCGCAATGCTTTTAAAAATGAGACTATCATAAGACCTCCCGCCACACACACAATGCAAACGCAGACTTGGAGGAGATTTCTTCTTATGATAGTCAAAGATGCTTGATACGCATTTAAAAGAACATTTGATATTATTACTAGTGCATAGTGTAGGAAAAATTTATTTCGAAAGTAGAATATAAATCTTAGCCAACATACGACCATTATCGTATGCCTACTATAGCTAACTATGTTCAATAGCAGGTTACCGCCACGTTCCATGACAGGTTATACAACTAAAACCGTACAAGTCTCGTATTTGAAGAATGGATTTTCCAACAAATGGTCAGGCCAAGGAACTTCCCATTGCCACATGGAAACACCTTTGGAAGGACGCCTCGAGAACCAAACCGTTCTCCGCTAAACAAAGCCGGGAACCCCTTTTCCCAAGGAATATTACAAACCCTCAGATATGCCACCCCCGGTCCTTTGGGACCTTTAAACGAGCGCTCGTCACCATCATCACACAATCATAACAAAGTGTTTTCAACATGAGTAAGTATCTAGGCTCCATACCATGATACTACTTTTTTCCAGAAGGAATGGCCATACCCTAGGGAAGCGATCCCTGGAAACCTTGCCGCACAATTCCTGTTTCGACCATTACCGGTTTGTGAGGCTCGACGAATTCACGTCCACAAAAACATACTTTATACAAAAGCCATGCTTTGGGTCAACAAATGATCATAGAAATGATCACCAAGATAGACGATCAAACAAATGATCCTATTACAAATAATCAACACAATGATCATTTCACAGCAACACTCAGTATGTCACATTACCAAGATTGGGAGTATATCGCTGATAACCTTCAACTATATAACCACTGAGCTCGTACGTCTCAGAGAAGGGTGTTAAGCTAAGAGAATAAATTCTTCGCCACCAACAGAAATATATTTGAAAGAAATCGGCTTTATATCTCAATTTGTAATGTCAGACATACTATCCATACAAGTCTGTTCCGGGCTCGAACAGAACTGAAGGCACTTACAAAGAAGTCCTTGCAATCCGAATAATCTCTAATCACGTTCGGATTTCCCATCACCTATGGAGATCTCTATACCGGGGATCAGCCAGTGCAGAGACAATCAACAAGAAACCCTTTCGCTTTTGAAAATATCCGGTCTTCAACACCGATCTTCAAATGCAATTCATAACGACGTATCACATATTCGGAATGGGTTATACGACCCCAAGGTCCTTTCCCAGTTAACCCGAATAGTGAGCGCTTATTTTAAAAAAAAAAAATAAGTGTGGCATTCAAATTCAAGCAAATCACAACAAATACCTATTTAAAGGTAAATATTGATAGTCGGTTATTGAACTATCAATAGATATGCCAACATCACCAGATTCCAAATAATTTTCCAAATTATTTATTTTCCAAAAATATCTTTACAAGATATACATATTTTCCATTCTTCAAAAATAAATCAATATTTATTTTTTAAAAATCCAATTTCCAATTTCATTTATAAATTCTATATTGAATTTTCATTCCAAAATATTTATGAATATACGATTCCCATTCGACTTCTAATATTCATTTTCAATTTATCTTCAAAAAGATAAATTCTCTATATTCACTTAATATTGGAAAACATTTCCATACTTCAAAAATAAATCAATATTTATTTTTTAACCTATTTTCCAAATTTCATTTATAAATTCCATATTGAATTCATATGCTAAAATATCTATGAATATACGTTTCCAATTATTCATTTTCAATTTATCTTCAAAAAGATAAATTCTCAACATATTCACTTTATATTGGAAAACATTTCCATACTTATTAAATAAGTAATTCACAATCTTTTATTTTCAACACTTGGAAAATATTCAATATACTCTAATCGAAATTAAGTATATATTTCATTCTTTAAGTAAATTATTCTCTTTAACATATTTATTTGGGCCAAAACGAATGTCGCGTAAAACATCGTTACGACAACCCAAAATCACTAGTATAGGGATTCGAAATTAAAATAGATATATAAATCCCAAAACTATACAAAACATTTCCTTTCGAAAATCATCTATTATAACAACAGTGTTATAATCTACCATTTCCTTCTATTTCTCGAAAACATCTATTTCAACAATGAATGCGGAAATCTATGGTTTCGATAGTTAATACTTTTTAAAACATCTTTAGATTGTTTTAATTCTATCTAAAACATCACATCCAAAACAATTTCTTTAACATATTATTCACTATTCAAAAACGTGAACATATTTGTTAACCAATTTCATCCCTTCCATTCAATTTGTTTCAAAGGATTATTCACTGTCTAAAATGTGAATATAACTCCATTAACAAATTACAACCATTTTTCTTATCAAAATAAGTCGTTGCGAATTTATAAGACAATGTTTATAAATTCCATTCTTCAAAAATAACACTTCCTTTTATAAATTTCCTTTATTAACTTATTCGATTTATAACTCAATTATATACCGAAAGTCCATATTATAAGTTAAATGCTTATAATTTATTTGTTTACAAAATCGTTCCTTTAAACTTCATAATTATAAATCTTATAACTTATAAGATTCATTTATTTATCCACATCTATTCCCTAAATAACTTTATAAATTTTATAAACCTACTGCTTATAAAATTCCATTTATAGCTTCACCGTTATAATCTTATAAATTTCATTTCTTTTATGAAATTCATTCACAATCCATTCTAACATTTATAAAAGCTCGTTTTACAATTCTAATATTTTTAATTTATAAATATCAATTTATAAATCTTTTAATATGGATCAATTTATATTATTCTTTTAAATAACTTTAAACTCCTTTATAATTCATCATTTTGATTTATAAAATAATTAAATTTCATAAATCCTATAATAAATTCAGAAATCCCAGTTTAAATTATTTTATAAAATCATTAATTCCATATTTTCAAAAATCAACTTTTAACTGTATTTCTCAAAAATCTTAATTTTTATAATATTAAAATTATAACGTTTATTTATTTAAGATGAATCAATTTCAAAAATATTTTATAAACGTATACTTTCAAAAATCACTTTAGAAATCCCTTAAAAATCAAAATCGTTATTTTTAAACTTTAAAATTGGATTCGATGATGCAACACATCAAATAGTCAATCACGACTTTTCAAACATCATATATCGATATGATAATCAATCAAACATCACAATATCTAAAATCAAATAAATATTTGTGAGGAATCCAGTTGGATCCCTCCAACCTGTTTCCCTGCATCCACAGACATTAGCACAATACCCATTCCACTTCGAGGTGGAATATCGCGGTATATGGGATTTTATAAATATTATCCGCTTACTAACGGCGCAATAGGGTCTCATCCGCTATACAATGTGGGAAATCAATCAACTGCAATATATACATATGCCAATATATATATATTGCTATATATATAATATAATACCAATTCCACTTCGAGGTGGAATATCGCAGTATATGTGTGTAATAAATAACCTCCGCTTACTAACGGCGTATAGGGTCTATTCACATCCAATATATATATATATAACAATCATCATTCAAGCATTCAATCAACACAACTAACAATTTTAAATCTAACTATTTAAAATTTAAACAAATCCTTTTGAGTGAGAAGTTCTCACCTTTATTCCCGTTTGCAATCCACTTCCAATTCAACTTGTTTTCTTCATTTATACCTTGTATAAATATTTATACAATTCAATTAATGTTCGAAACGATCGAATAATAAATTTTCATTAGATTGTTTTAATTATTAAATGGTTTTGTTCTAAACCAATTCCTTTAATAATTTTATTCAACTACAAATTAAAGTTTAGAACTAAATTTTCTTCTTAATAGATTTAATTAACTTACCCTTAAATTAAATTTATCCAACTAATTTTTTTCAATCTCAGGTTAATGATTTTTATTTTAAATTAAAAATTAAAAATTCGAACTGATTTTCTTTAATTAAATTTGTTTAACTAAAGGTTACAATTTTAAAACTAAACCCCTTTTTAATAAATTGTTTTTGGCTTCCAAACAATTTCTTTTTAATACTTTGATTTAACAAAAATTAAATTCAAACTATTCTTTATAAATTCAATTTTTGTCGAACAATTTAATTTCCATTTAAATAAATTTTATTAACTAACTATTTAATTTAAACAACATTTTCTTTTATAAAATATCTTCCATTTGAAACTAAAATTTCTATTCAACTAATAATTTATTTTTAAACTAAATTTTCTTCAAGTTTTAAAATTCCTATTATTATTTATTTCTCTTTGAAGTTACACTTAAAAAATAATCTACATGGATTTCACAAAAATTAAATTTGCATAAACTTTACCATTATAAAAACTTCTATATTATATTTTTAAAATATCTCAGTAAATAAAAATCTGCATAGATTACCTTTTTCTGTAATATACATATATATTACATTTAATTTAAATGAATACTGCAATTTAAAATTTTTAATTGACAAAAAAAAAATTATACCTCACTGTGAAGATCCCCAATCACGCACGAATGCTTCACCGTTGCCCTAGCCCACGGCCACCATTTGACGATCGCGACTTCATCATTGCAACGTCGACTGCCCTACCTCACATCGATCTTCACTGGAGCCGCGCTCGACATCAACGCGAGCTCGACATCAGCGTGCTTGACCTCGCGATGCCCTATACCCCTCCAGGAACCCATCATCGCGCGCGCCTCTAGAAGCCATCGCCTCGTGACCGCCGCTGCCTCGTGCCGCGCGACACCCCATCGCGACATCGCCCCATAATCTCGCCTACGCGCGCGCCCACTCTCTCGAATTAATGCCGCAGCCACCATTGATTTTGTTTTTTTTTTATACGAATGAACGAATGAGAAAAGGGGCTCGGCCATTGATTGATTTTAAAATGAACGAGAGAAAAGCGAAATTAATTTGGGGAGGATTCACGCGGCCATTGTTTTTTTTATCTCGTATGATTTTTGAACTGAGGAACGAATTGAGGGAGAGGATATTTTAAACGTGAAGAAGTATTCTCGGCCATGCTTTGCACGATTAGGTATCGTGATTTTAGGCAAAAATTTAGGACGAACGTGGTGTGCGTTGACCAATTTAAAATTTAAATATAAATTGAATCTCGATAAAAAGTCAATGCGTTTACACGTCGTGTGCTCACATAACAACTCCGAAAAATACGAAATTTGAAATCCGACAATAATTCAATATTACGGACCCAATGGAACTGGTTTCGTTGAATTCCGAGACTGTGCCTCGGACGGCTATTTTAAAATATCGATTCAAACGATTTAATTTCAAAACTGAACAATTCACTTCCAAATTAAATTATGAAGCTTCTATAATCTTCAATATTATCAATATGAATTTTACAAGCCTTTGAAATATTTTTAATCAGCCTAAAAATTGAAGATTCAAATTTTTATTCAACTTTCAATAGGTTAAATTCTATAATTTAATCGCTAAATTCATTCTGATAATATGAAATTCAAGTCAAACCATCATTCAAATATTTAAAATAAATTAAATATTTCCAAATTAAATTATTTAAAATTCTGGGTCGTTACAATATTGAAGTTATTTCTAATTCTTAAGTCAAGTTTTCATTTTCTGTGCTATTTTTCTTATTTTAATCATATCTAATTAATATTTATTTATTAATATTTTGTCTATCTGTTATACTTTCGAATTTTAACTGAGATTTCAATTATTTTCAGTTATTTAGATGTATATAAATATATATGAGAAATTTGAAAGGGTTAAAGGCTAAGAAACGTAAAAAACGTTTCACTGTTTCTTTTGCAGTTTCTTTTGTCATCAATGCATCTGTTTTTTTTGGCATTTTCCTATACCATCTCCAGCCGACTTCCCTTGCTCATTTGTCACGAAATTTTTTTCTTTCTCAACCCTTAAAAAAATAAAAAAATCATGGCCTCCTTGTTCAAAAACTTTGGTAAATCTTCTTTTCTATTTCACTTTTTCATTGTTTTATATTGATTTGCACTTGTCTCTTCCTCTTCTAGGTTCGGCCCTGCCTCCTCTCCAGCCCCTGCTGCCTCCACCACCACTGGAACCCATCACCACCACCTCCTCCTCACTGGCCATCCCAAGCCGAGCTACCCTTGGTGGTAGATCTATCACCAAATACAATATAATTCACCTACATGACCTAACCAAGCAAATCTATGCATCCACCACCTTCCACCACCCATGGCCGCCACTAACACCACCTCCACCACCTCCAGCAGCACCTGTACTCTAGGCCACACCATCCCCTTTGACCCCAAAGTACAGGCCATGGCCATACTAGCTTTGACCGTGCCTTGTAGTGCCTTGAAAATCATGTGTATGTTGATTGTTGTGTTGTTTTCCCTTCTCCACAATTTTGCACCATGTTAACCTATGTTAGGCTGACCATACCCAACCAAAACCTGATCCAAATCTTACCTTAGACCTGTAGTATACCTTATGGCTGAACCTAGAGTGTGTTGGAAGCAAGTGCATAGCAACTCTGCCTTGATTTATGCAGTTATTTCTAGCCTAGTTTAGTCGTTTTTGAATTGAAAACTTATGTATTATTGTATTGTTTTGGGTATATGTTTACAAGACAAATATCAAGGCTCTCCATTCATTCAAATCAAAAGTCATGCTATATCGTGCTTGTCGTGCTTTTGGAATCGCACTTGTGTTTGTTGTTTTGGTCTTCAGCTTGAAAAAGTGAGTCTTTCTCACTCTGACATTTATACTTATGAAAAGTGAATTGATGACAAGTGTTTAGTAATAAAAAATATTTATGCAAGTTAATGATGATCATATGATATGCTATGCCATGATATTACCATATTATTACCATGTTAAAACTGTTAATTTTCACCTGACATCTGATATATGACTGTATATTGTGATATTGACCTTGTTTATATTATTTCTGTATATGATCACACTACAAGTTCCCTGTTAGAAAAATGTTATGGGCTGAAATGATAGGCCTGAATGGTTTTAAATTTTTCATTTTTGACTTGGGATTGCGGGTTTGAAATGATAAAACCCGGATTTTTCTTCGTAAATTATGGGTTGAAATGATATATTACCCGTATCACTTTACCTAGCGTAGAAAATTATATACAGGCCCGTAGTTAAAATATGTTTTTCTAAAATTTTAAATATTTTAGAAATTTAATTATTATAATATTTTGATTTTAAATTTTAAAAAAAAAGGATTTTTGTAAATTATTATTGATTTTCTGAATAATTGTAAGTGCAATGAATTAATGAAAAAGTTAGAAATTTTGAACGTAAGTTATTTTGGAAATTTTGATTTAATTATAATTGGAAATTTAAGTGAATATGAAATTATGATAAATTTATGATAATTTGAATTTAAATAAATTTAAAGTGATTTTTATATCATATTAATGATTTTAATAAAGTTGAAATGTGAAATGAATGAATATTGTAAGTTGAAATTTTGAAATATAACTAAAACTGGAAATTTATGAAATTGACGTAAAAGTGAGTTTTTAGTTAAGTAAATAAAAATAAAACAAAGTTATATTTGAGAATTTTAACTTAAGTGTTAAGTTGGAATTTAATATAATGGATTTTAAAAATTCGACATTGCATTTTAATAAGTGAATTATTATTAAATCTTGATTTTTGAATGGAAATTTAACTTTATAAAATCATGAACATGAGAAAAATTAAATGATGTTTATTAATGTGAAAATGTATGATTTTATAAGTTAAAAATGTTTTTAATAAAAATATAATTGGTTGAGAAATTTTATTGAATATTTGAAGTTAATTGAATGCATTTTTGAAATGCTATTAATTACAATGTAAATGATATTACAGCATTTGTAAACGCTGTAGTTGATGATAATGAACTAAAAAGCTAAATTGAATTAAAGCTATTATAGCAATTTTTGTAAGTGCTATAATCTTTGAATTTAACTAAGTTATTCAAAATCTAAGTAAACCTATTATAACATTTTAAAATGCTGTCCTTTGTTAAATTGAACTGTTTTGAATGTAACTTTCCGTAGAAGCTTTCTAAATGAAGCGAAAAGTGAATTTTCATAGTTTTTGATAAACTTAAGTGAATAAATAAACTTTGGAAGTTGAAATTTTTGGACATTTAATAATTTAATTGTTAAACATAATAACTTCATTGAAATGATAAAAAAAGAATTTTTGGAATATAAACTGTTTTGAAATATGAATTGAAATGGTATTTTAGATTGAATAAAATGAATAATGATTTGAAATGAATGAAGTTTTGAAAAGATACGATATTTTGATATATTAAAACGATTTGAAAATGAAGTTTTGAACGGATAGGATATTTTGATATATTAAAATGATTTGAAACGAAGTTTTGAAAGATATGATATTTTTGATATTAAATGATTTGAAACACGGAGTTTGAAAGATAGGACATTTTGATATTAACATGATTTAAAAAGAAGTTCTGAAAGATATGATATTTTGGAAATGAAGCTTTTAAAGGTGATGATATTTTGATATATTAAAATGATTTGAAAGGTAGTGTTGAAAGGGTATGAAAATTTAATATATTGAAATGGTTAGAATTGACTTGATATTTATTTTGATAAATATTTGAATTGAAAGATATTTTACGATGATATATTGAAATGGTTTTGGAAATGATTTAATCTTTATTTTGATAAAGATTTGGATTGAAAAGGATATTTTATTTTGAAGTATAAAATATTGTTTTAAAGTTATAACTATGGGTTATAATAACGATTGGTTGTTAAAGAGACCGGGATCGGATATTGTCTTATAGCCGGCCAATACCGAAAACCACTTTGACAACTGTGTACGCGGTGGAGATTCCAGAATGAAGTAGGATGGTGGCGACGTTCTCGAGGTATATTACGTGGACCCAACTCCCGTGAGTTGGCATAAATGACTAAAACAGGAGCAATACCAGGCTACACAAAGGGTCGCACCCTTTCATCGAGCATGCTCCATCGGAAATCATTCTATTACTTTTGTGATTCGATATGTGGCGCCACTTTGATTCGGGGGTATTGTTCGAGGTGGGCGGAAGCTGCTGGCTTGCCGTCACCACCGGTCCGGGAGTGCAAACGGTGTATCCACCCTGGCATTGCCTCGCGTGCCGTGTCATATCCTTATATCGAGCCCACTACGATTTTGGTTTTAAAGATCCGACCGCGTTAAGGTTCACCATCCCCTTAACGCTATTTTCTATATGATTATACTTTACTGATTAGACACTACCGTATATAGCGTATATTACTACATATTAAATAGTTTAACGAATCCTTAGAGGATGGGCGGTCCCAAGCATCCTTTAAGTTACTGATGCATTTTGTTACTGTTCACTTGAGTTGATTTACAGTTTATAAGTATTTATGTCCTGACTCGAGGGTTTTGTGTTTTTCTTTATGCTCGGGTCAGATTGATTGAGTTAGCATTCAAGGTTCAACTTCGACGTTGGAGCTTTCCTTGAAGATCCAGCCATCTATTTTGTTTCAGTATCCAGTGGTTCAGTGATGTATCTGATTTGTACCTGATGTATCCAGTTACTCTTCTGTTGTATCTTATTTAACTCTGATGTATCTCATATTTATATAGTAGCTTCATGAACTACTATCTCTTTTTCTTCCGCTGCATTTTTATATACTCTGTGTATGTGATCTGTGATTTTTATTTACTGTATATTCTGAGGTTTGCCAAAAAAATTATTTACAACACCGTATTTTGAGCAATTCAATTCCGGCATGAGTGTTTGCCTATGCACTTATAATGGATGCAAATGGTTGAAAATACCGAGTCGTTACAATAAAACAACAATATTTAAGCGTAAGACTAGGTAAGAAGACCTCTATTTGCTTTGCCTATTCTTTCCACGTCGTTACGTCGTCTCTATAGATGACCACTATGTTCCATACACTCTCCACCTGAAATGTTCGACCAAACATCTGACGTCATCGATTCACCTAAGTTTTTATCTCGGTCTCCTGCCCCTCAAACTTCTCCATATTCCACTCAGAGTTCTACCTAATTTTCTTAAGAACAACCTGAAGTTCAACTTTTCAATCCCCATGTTGAATTACTACAACCCATGTAACACACTGTATAATTTAATAAGAAATTAATTAGTTGAAATAAGGTTAAAAATGGAAATTTCAAAAATATCGAAATTTGACTACGAAAGTTGCACCATTGCATCCGTGGAAAATTAATGATCAATTTCTATACATTATAGGTTGAAATTGGAATTCAAACAGAGAATTTATGGATGATCGGGTTTTCAAATTCAAAATAATTCAAAAGAGTTTAAATTTGAAAATATAAATATTTAAATTTTGAGAAGTTTAAAATTTGAATTTAAATAGTTTGCATTAATGCCTACTTAACGTTTAATTAAGCATCAGAGTTAACAATAACATATGTATTAATTAAGTGACAAGTATAATAAAATAGAAAGAAATAAGTTCACTGCCATAAACAATGACTGGTCGACCGCCCATAGGCAACCTGTCGACTGCAAGCGGTCGATCGCCTGAGGTCAGTAGGCGACTGATAATTGGTGAAGTCGGCTAGGGTTTAGGCTATTTTGATTGTTTAGATTTAATTATTTAAATCTAACAGTTTTGGTTCCTTCTCATCTCTATAAATAAACCCCTAGAATCCCACTTTTACTTCATAAAATTCAATAGCAATGACAAAGCTCTGTCAAATTCATTCCCTCTATCTTTTCAGAAATAGTAAACTTTCTGGTAAGTAATTCTAATTATAATCCTTAATTTAAATTAAATTCGTAACCTTTCTCCTCTCTATATTCTATTTTTAGTAATCTGATACATACATACAATCTGTTTGTTGTACATTCCAAAAGGGAAAAGATCTAACTGAGAAATAGGAGATGTATAAATCAGATCTCATCTTCTTATTTTTCTTTTTACGATTTCAGAATAAGTCAGGGTTTTACATAAGAGGTTTAGATGTTTAATTCTTCTGATTTCTAATTCTATTCCTCCATAGTTTTCTGATTATAAATCTAATTTCTGTATACAATTCACTTTATTGTATATTCCAAAAGAGGGAGATCTAAAAGGAAATTAGGCATGGTGGAATCAAATTCAGTTAGAAAGCAAACAATTCTCTTTGAGTGGAAATATAAAGCTTTTCAAATTTTTGTAATCGAATAGTATTTATTTGGATTTGATGTATGTCTTGGGAAATTTTGGTAAATGAAAACACAATGTCTAAAACTCCCTGAATTTCTCTAAATAAATGTCAGCCTTTGAATATATTGGGTTTTCAATTGTTATGTATTAGTATAGTAGAACTAGATTTGTGTTAAGTTTAAGCAATTTATAATCTATACTACTTCATCTCTTCTGATTTCTCTTATAGTGTTAAAGGATCCTAAACGTAAATAAGTTACAAACGGTGTACAAAGTATGATTTTTGATTATTTGTAGTTTGCACCACCTATTTCTGTAAATTAAAATAAGTAAAATTCTCTTTTTCACTCTAAGATTATAATTGCAGAAGTGGATAGAATATAAAAGGTTTAAATTGTAAAGTTTGTTCCTTGAATAGAGGAGTTAATTCAATTATATTAATATGAAATGAGTTTGGTATTATTCCTTTTTGTATACGAGTCAAGTTGTTAGCTAAGGTATTAGCTATTCTTTGTTTGGATTTTAGGACTTGTATAACTTTGACAATTTAATTAATAAGTGTTTTCTTTGCATGTGACTGGAAATATTTTATTCAAATCTCTTGTGTGAGCGTGTGTTTATAGAATATTAACGTATAGATTATTAAAGTAATAATAATGTAATAATTATATCGTATTAAACGTACAGATTATAATTAATGTGGTAGTAAATAGCATTAACTTCTTGGGAAAATAGTTAGTGTAAATTAAGAAGTTAATCCCTAATTGGAGGCGTAATAAAGAATTGCCTTATGTGGCCCTAACTGTTAATATTATAGGGTATTATATATATAATTCTATACACATAAGGTATGACTAAGTTATAAGGATGCGAACTCAATCTAAAGTTACATGGAAATCTACCTAGTTAAATCTAGCAAACAGCGGTGTGGCTTTGCAGACTGATGTGGGACATCATCTATAATAAGAACCTCAGTATAAACAAGGTTAGTCCCAATTCTATATGGTAAATGCCTAGTGAATCTGGCTGTTAGTACCTATAAATAGTCGGACTAATGTAAGACGCCACTTTTGGGTAGGTTATGAGTCATAATAATGTTGTTGATACAATAGAAAGAATTTGTCATGGGGGTCTGCTTTGGGTTAGAGGCATTAAGTGGCTATGATAGGGTCCACCTCTTTCTTAGAAGAAGTATTAAGTGACTTGATAGGATTTCTTATGATGCCACCTAGTGAGAACCATATAGGAACCTGCCTTGTGTTAGGTCTGAAATGAGGGAGAACTGCCTATTTTATAGGTCTAAAATGTCAGAGTCTGCTTAATCCCTAATAAAACGGTATTAAATGGTTTGGAGATTCTTTCTCTTACATCGTTAATGGTAGTTGCATTAGAATTTGGAAATGGGTTTGGAATTAAATGACGGGAAACGACCTAGTTTATAGGTATCAAATGGTAGAGTCTACCTAATCCCCAATAAAAGGTATTTATTGATTTAGGTGCACTCTCTTACGTCAATGAAATTAGTAGCATTGGAGTTTGGGAGATGGACTAGAAAGATCTTTAGGTTTACAGTTCAAGTTATCAGTATTGTATAGTTATAAATATGTATGACATATTTCTTATCCAAATAATACTGCCCAAGTAATATGATGGTAAAGCTTGAGATTTTCATTTCACCAAACATTTTTTTTCTGACCCACTCTTCATTACAACACACATGTTAGAGAAGACAATGCTGATTTAGGAGACGAAAGCGGAGGTGAAGACTTGCGGCAGTTATCTATCTATTTATGCTTTCAGAATATTTCTATTATACCTAGTTCAAATAGTTATGTTTTTTTTGGAGTATTGTACTATGGAGGGTTTGTGCAGACATGCTATAATATTTATCATATTATGTTTCTAAATTGGCTTCCTTTATGAAATGGGTACTTGTTTCTGATATTATATTTTATCAATTCCGCAGTGAGATTCTGGAAGTATAGATAGATAGCTCTTTGTACCATGTATTATTTATTACCAACTTAATAACTCACCTTAGATGTGCTTAAGGCTCGATGGGCTTTTGTTTGGTAAAAATTAGATCTATTTCAGGGCAGGTTGTTATATTTGGTATCTGAGCTTAGGTTACCCAATCAATGGTTATAGTTGTATGTATGAGTGGTGTACTTGTTATTTTGAAAGTACTTTCAAAATCCCTACTATATATACATAATATATATGTTTAATTAATTCGAATTTATTGTATAGATTCCGACAAAAGAAGTAGCCATGACCATATTCTGAAAGGATGACCGAGGCGACTATGGGTTGGAAAAAATAAATAGAGCAAGGAATGTGCGATAAAGGTCCTTTTATAAGGAATGTAAAGGGAAATGATTATAGCTCCAAAATTAGTAGGTTAATAAATAAGGAGTTGCAATAATTTAATAATGATATAAATGGACTAACTAAAGAAATATTGGTGCAATTATGGAGAGGTAAAGAAGTTATAGTAGGAAAGATTGAAATGAATTTATAAATAACTTTAGAAATTGTCCGATTCGAATAATAGTAATTTATTGCGGGCATTCACCATTTAAAGAAATAGTAAGTAAGCATGTTAAGGAGTAATTAAATATTGCAAGATAGTATAGTTGTAGACATTCGAAAGTAAGGGATAATAGAAGAAAGAAATTTAATAGAGAAGATAATTAAATTCAATTTCTAAAAATCCGACCTCATTTAAAATAATATGATAAAGAAATGATTTTTGGACACTTCCTTGAAATGTTTTGAATAGAATTTTCAAAAGATTTATTAAAAATTAGTTATTTTGAAAAAGTAAGCGAATGTGGAAAATCATAACTTAAAATGAAGTTATGGAGTCAAAAGTTCACATCGAAACATTTTTAGTAAAAAAAGGGTTTTTCCATTTTCGAAACTCTTAGTCTAAAAATTTATTGAGTTAATTTTTTTTAAAGATTCTTGATAAGGGATTTTTTGTTTTGAAGTAAATGTAAAATATAGCATAAGATAGACTTGATGAGTTTTCCTATTTCATAAAATTTCTTCTTTTCAAAAAATAAAAATGGAACTTAATTAAAATGATTTAGAAGCCATTTAAGATGGAAAAATATAAACTGAGGTAATATTGTAATATTTTATAGGTAATAGTGTTATGAACTTATACAATAGGATTAGTAATATAGTTAGAGATAATGTAGAGAGGAGTGATGAAAATAAATTAGGAGAATAATAGGATGGAATTTAACTTTGTTTACTCTATACTTCATTGTTTAAAGTTATAGAAGACGTATATTAATGTTTTGAATCAAAAGACCAACTTTTGAACAAATAAATCATTGATGTAGAAAGTTTTTGAAAAAGAAAAATTATTTTGTCCCTTTTTGAGATTAAACGATCCTTTTCAAACTTTAATGGCTTGGTTTAACAATTAAGTTTATGAATGTTTGGGATTAGAAGCCCTACTTTTAAAGAAGTAAGTCATTAAGGTAAAAGTATTTGAGAAGGAAAATTGTTTTACTAAGCAACTTTAGAACGTATTAATCTAGAGTTAAGAATAAAATGGTAAATGTATCGAAAATTTGAAAAAGTTGGGTTCTAATATTTTTAGAAGGTTTCATAAAAATGGAATGGACGTACGGAGTAAAATAAAACATGATGTTAAGATGTTTTCAAAAATTTAGTTCCCCTAAACTATTTTTGAAAAGTTGGAAATTCTTTTGAAAAGCATGCTTAGAAGTTTTCTTTTGAGATGTGGAAATTCTTTTGCCGGTTTGAATTTTAAAATGCCGCATACTAGTGTAATGCGGGTTTCTAAGTTTAGATTTTATAGAGTAGATAAGGATCACTATCTAGGAAAGAAAGGTTAAAGGCTTCAAGTTATCAATAAAATAAGAATAGTACGTAGAACCTGATTTGGAAATTTGAAATCAATCTCAAGCATTTATTTGTAGAATGTTGGTAAAGTGTAAAGATTTCCAGATTTATAATTGGGCTGTTAGTTTGGTTTCCCTTCGAATGTGAATTTCTATACTTTATTTATTGGGTGCTTGTTACGTGTAATTTCCATAAATTACCTAATTCCTTAAATGCATAAAAGTGTTACATTTGTATTGACAAGGGATATACCAAAAAGGAAAAGAGACATGTAACATATGGACACTCTTTTTCATAGTTTACACTAGCTATTTCAAGAAATAAATAAATAAGAGATAATCCCTTATAATTTCAAACAAAGCAAAAAATATCACTTGTGGTTAATTTATGGAAACTTTTAATGGTATTCCTATTTGGAAGGATGGCTCTGATAAAAGAAAATATGGATAGGAATGTTCTAATTTAGTGATTAAATTTGTAAATAAGAAATACGTATATAGCGTAATTAACAACGGTATTCATAGCAATTATAAACAACATAATGATTATAATACTAGGAATAATGGACATTAAGTGCAAATTTAGTGGGCAATGAATTTGTAGTTAACGGAGAAAAAAATAAATTAAATAGGGGGATGATTAAGAAAGCTAATATGGTATTTACAAAGGAATTAAATACTCAAAATAAGTAAGTTTTGAAATAGGTAAGAGATTGAAAGAGATTACATAAGGATTTATTAGAGGCTGTCAATTTTGACATTAATGACCAGTTATTATGGTAATGCATATTTATTAGAATAAAGAAAATAAATTAAGAAAGTTGGGTAATAGTGGACTATCATTCTAGGAATTTACATCTTAAATTGATAAGGAGCACTAGGCTCCCAACATCATTAATACTAGTTAATGATTATGGGTAGTTTCAAACCAAATTTTCTTTTAGAGTTTTTGGGTTGAAATTGCTAGTTATCTCCTTTAGGAATAGTGTTTAATATGTTATAAGGCATGTTCTTGCTGTTAACACCTTAGGTGTTGGTTTTGACGATAACAACTACAAATAGTGTATAAAATATAGGCATTAATGTTTTATCAAGTTATATA
Source organism: Allium cepa (assembly GCA_030765085.1). NCBI lineage: Eukaryota > Viridiplantae > Streptophyta > Magnoliopsida > Asparagales > Amaryllidaceae > Allium > Allium cepa. Next base: position 439,767,709 of record CM060938.1, on the reverse strand, counting down.
TAGTATATAGTGCTAGATATTAGACAGGTGTTGATTAAGAAGACTATACATTATCAAGAGTAGGTTCAAGATGCCGATAAAGAGTTTTAAGAGCTGAAGAATGAAGACTCATGAGTATTGAAGAGTTCAAGATATCAAAATATTCTAGATAAGTTATAGAGTCATAGTATTTGTTAAAACCCCAATAACACTTTCTCGACCTCTCTCTCTCTATTTCAAATAAGATTTAAATATTTTTCAAATATCCTGGTTATCAAAATAATCTTTTCAAACATCTATTCAAAATATTTGTCAAAATAATTTCTTAGCCTTTTATATTTACAAAGCTATTATATTAAGTTTTTAAGTATTTTTTAATCTATCATATTTTGGTATTTTAATTTATATCTTCCTTATGTTTATTTTTGATATTTATATTCTGATTTTAGATATTCATTTATAGTTTATAATTATATTGATTTTATATATATTATTATGTTATATTGACTACTGTTATTAAATCTTTCAAAATTATATTATAAAATTTTATTAAGTTATATTTTGATTAAAATGTGTATAAACTATATTTAAATGATTCTACAAAGTATCAAATTATTTTACAAAGCAATGGATTTTCAAAGTAATATTTTTAAGTGTTTTTCAATTTTGTGATGAGTATGTCGATATACTCTATCTATATATGTCATCATAGTGGCTGTAATTTTCAAAATTCAAATTTGAATGGAAGTGTTTTTTCATCGTATCTCTTCGTAAATAGACATGACTGTCATTTCCCTAAATACCAGACTTCCAAAAGAAATTTTAACATTCACTTTCTTACTCTGCTCTCCTCTTTCCATTCTCTCATTTTATAAATTAAAGTATACACAAACTCTGTCGAAATTCAAATCAAATTTAATTATCACTAGTTTTATTCTACTTCATCTACTCTCTAATTTCTCTCATCTCCCTCACTCAAACGAAGATCAAAGTGTTATTCAAGAGTTATAGGATCAATTGTAATCAAGATCGAAGATCTGAGTCATCAAAACTCTATCAAATCATACTGCTATACTTGTGGGAGTTATTGTAGGCCATAAATCAATAGGATGTGGTTGTAGCTCGTAAAATCAATTGGGTGTGTTCAGTATTCCGTAAATCTCGTGGGAGTACTTATAGCCCGAAAATCAAGTGAATCTATCCAGAGGTTGGAATTATGGAGAGTGTGTCTCGTAGCATTGAAATCCAGATTGTATTTGCAAGTACTAACTGAAAAGAAATCCGTATAAGAATTATGCGAGACTGGATGTAGGGTAACTCTGAACCAGTATAAAATCCTGGTGTGTTCTTTCCATTTTACTTTAACCGCATTTACTTTTATCTACATTTTGATTCTATGACTATTTAATTACATCATTCTAAGTAGACTCTTAAATAATTTGAAAAATATTCATATAATCCATTAAACACTATTCATCCTCCTCTAGTGTTAATTTAGTCATAAGATACCGATTCCGCCGATTGACATTGATGTCGGAGCACTGTTTTTCAAAATATTCATCATTTGATTTTCAAAAAGTTTAAATAGCTACCAACACTACTAACAGTACTTTTAGTAGCACTGTTAATACAGTTGTTAGAAACTCATCTGTCGAAGGACAATCTACTACTAGACCTCCACTTTTAATGGTAGTAGTTATACGTATTGGTCATGTAAAATGAAAATTCATTTTCAGTCAATTGATTTAGACACTTGAAATATCATAGAAACTGAGTACATTGAACCCGAGACTAATTTTGCATAGTGTACTACTGACCAAAAAACAGTTGCACAAAGTAAATCTAAGGCTATGAATATATTATTTTATTCAGTAGATGGTAACGAATTTAATATAGTGTGTATATATATACCGCATTTAAAATTTGTAGAACGTTGCAAGTTACACAGGAAGGCATAAGTAAGGTTAAACGGACCAAAATTTCCATGTTAACAAACCAGTTTCAATCATTCAAAATGAGTCCATATCTGATATATATAGTAGATTTCAAGATATAGTACACTCACTTTTCGCACAGGGTAAAAGATTTTCTAAGAAGGATCAAGTAAGAAAAATCTTCAATTCACTTACTTCTAAATGGCATCAAAAGACTTTTGCAATCGAAGAGGATAATGACATTAGCACTCTAAAAATTGAAGAGCTAATTGGAAATTTAATGTCTTTTAAAGCACAAATGCAGGGCAGGAGAGAAAGCAAAGCAATAGAAAGGAAATCGAAAGCTCTTAATGTATGACAGAGAATCTAGATTCAGACAGCAAAGACAATGAAGAAATTGCTTTCATGACATGCATAAATTTTTTAAAATATGGGAAGACGAACAATTTCAAAGGAAATGACAACGAAAATCCAAGAAGCTCTTAAACCTAACTCTAAATGAGTGGTCTAGATGCTAGCTAAATTTGTCTAATGGTCTTAAACCTAACTCTAGCTGTATAAATTTGTAACTAATGAACCCCTAATTCTCTAATAAAATCTTACCGTAACGGCACTCTGTCAAAATTTTCTTAAACCATAATTTTCTAAAACCCTAAAGTCAAGCCCTAAATCAATCTAAAAGGGAAGAAAAAGCATTCTGAAGAGAACTAAGGTGTTCTAAGGAAGGAGCTATCGGTTGAAGGCCAAATTCTCGGGTGCAAGAGCTTAAGCTAGAGGTAAGTGGAGATAAATTTGATAATTTGATTAGTGTAATTGAATTTAAACCATCTTAATTGATCTAGGATGTTAGAACTCTAATTGGATATGCTAGAACCTTAGAACTGAACTTGTTAACTTAAATTTGAAATTGTTTAAAAGTAAATTTGATTTCTAAAACCCAAGAAATCAATTTGCAGTAATTGGAAATTGGTTAGTTAAATAAAACATTTATTTAATGTCAAACTTATAAACCAAAATCACAAACCCTAGATTTGATTATAATTGGGAAATTATTCTAGTTTTTAGTAGAGATTATGGCTAACTGAATTGTTGGTTGACGTAATTTAAACAACAAATTAACCAATACCAGAAAAGAAAATAAAACTCTAATTTTAACATGTGAACGGTCAATTTAGATTGCCAGGGTTGACCTATGGCGGTCGACCTAGGAAGTGCTTCGGTTGGCCAGTCGAAAGAAAATTTGCAGATCCTGAAGCTTGACCTAATTTCCAAGTTAAACATTACAAATTATATAATTTCATATAAATTTATATAATACGGTTAATTGATTGCTTGAGTCTATTTATGAGCTAAGTAAACATACTACAGAAGGAAGGGCCGTAAATCCCTTGTTAAGAAAATTGTAGGGCCGTAAATCCCATTTCAAGAGAATTGTAGGACTGGGGTAGGGCCATATCTTATATTAAAGGACAATAGGTCATCGCGTTTTAGGTAATAGTTATGTAACATTCCTGGATTTTAACTAAATTAATAATTAATTAATTTTTTTAAATAAATTGTGTAATTTTTTTAAATTTTCCTAAATAACATAAGATGTTTGGTTCTTTATTCAATTTTATGTGTATAATTGATTTTAAAAAAATAATTTGGATTTATAACTCTAAGATAAACATTTTTTTTATAATTTGGAATTAAGTATGGATTAAGTGTGAATTTCTTTGAATATTTGGAAATGAATATGTATATGATTTAATTGGATTTTCCAAATTTAATAAAAGGTATGTTTACCTATTTATATAAATGGATTTTTATAAGATACTTTGAATTCGATTTGAATATAGGAAGATGGATCTATGATATATATGAAAATTATATTTTGAAATTAATATATATATATATACAAATATTTATTTAAAAATGTAATAGGGTGAAAATGAATAAAAGGATTTAAAGACACTTTCTTTCATATTTGAAAATAAATATATTAAAACGTAGATTTTAAAATCAAGTTTACTTGGAAATTTAATAATAAATATTTTTGTAAAATTAATTGGATTTAATTTTAATGGTTTAAAACATGTTTCATAAATTTAAGTAAATAAAAACTTGTTTCATCAATTTAAATAAAGTAAGATTTAAAACATGTATTCAAAATAAATCTAAGTTAAGGGTTTAAAATAAAATTTATAAATTAAAAATAAAACAAGGGTTTATAACAAAATTTGTAAATAAGGGTTTAGACATAAAAGTAATTACCAATGACATTTGTTAGATGATAAGATAACATGCATACAACATGTGTTAGCATAGTGAACAAGTGGCAAATGCATATTATTCTAAAATAAAATTTAATTAAAATGTAATAAAAAAAGACAATTTCTTTTCTTCTCCTTTCAAAACCCTATTAACAAATTTACAAGACCATAAATTAAACTTAAAACAAAAGAAAAGCCTTAAATTCTAGAGCAAGTGATACAATTTCCAGATCAGGAAGCAAAACCAAGATCTGATCATTTCAGACTCAAAAACAAGTTAAAGAACAAGTGCAAAATAATCTTCAAAATCTAAAATAGAAACTGGAAGTTCAATTCAAAGGCCTGAGATAATCTAAAGCATCTCAATATTAAAACCAAGCTTCAGGCAACTCAAAGGAATAAAATCAAAATCTGGAAACAAGGAATCAATGCAAAATCAATCTGGAAGCGGTTCATCTTGGAAGCAAATGCAAGTTTCAGACTGGAAATCAAAATACAAAATAAAAGAAAATTTCAACCTGAAAGCATGCAAGTTTAAAAGCATCAGGTTCCAGGAAAACAAAAGTTTATGGCCTTTGTTCTTTCATGAAATTGGTGAGCAAACTCTTAAAACACCTTTTTACTTTGGTTTGCATGTGATGATCATTGATGAATGAATATAAATTATGATTGCATGTGTGAAGAGGTGTATATGTGCAGGTCTGTACCTATGTATAACTACTCTGTTCAAAGTTTTTAGGTTTCAAAACCTGTTCCAAATTGAAAATTTAATCCTTTGATTCGATTTAGACATTGTAGTACAAACACAAAATGTTTAAAATCATCATAATTGAATTTTAAAAATATATTTTTAAGATAAAAGGAATGGTTTTGTCTGGAAGTAGAAAATAGTGGAAATTCAAAGTTTCACACCATTTTCGATTTGCACGAACTCAAATTTGGATTTCATCATCTAAAAACATTTTGAAAGTAATGAATTTTACAATAAAATTTAGAATTTTTAGTTGCGATTTAAAGGTGTAATCGTGGGATGAACGGAGGATGGGTTTTCGCAATTTTCTGATGATCGGTTCATTTTCGAAGTTTGAAACTTGGCATGAAGGTGCTGGAATGATCGTATATCGAAAAAATGAAAGCAAAATTTTAAAATCATTGTGGACGGAGATTTGGATCAAATTAGGGTTTAGACCATGCGTTCGGTAGGTGGTAGTCACAAGGAAATTTCATCGTCGATATCGCGATTCCGACGATCGCACCTGGGGCAATGCAAGCGTGAGTCTCTGACGAACATTTGGGTGAGTCAGCGGCGGTTCTGATGGTCGGAGGCGACTAGGAGGATAGGCTTTCCATCGTGTAGTGTTTCCTGTTGGTCGAGTTTTTACTCGATTTCGTTTTGATGTGGATGCATTCGATCTGGGTGTAGAAGTGTTTTCGTGTGTGGTCGGGGGTTTGGTGAGCATTGCCGCGATGATCATCGAGGATCGGCGATGTTGGTGAACGTGCACAGTGTGCACGTCGTGTCTGGGTTTTGAAGCTTGGGTTTTGGCTTGATTCTTTTGCAGTTCGACTCGAAAAAGATGGAACGCGTATGGCACGAAGTTTCACTCAGGAAAACTAAAGATTGGCTCGGGTGGATTTTGGTTTGGGCTCGTGAGTGTTATAAGGTTTTAACATGATTAAAAATTTAAGTTTGCTCAGGATTTCGAAAATCTGGCTTGAGTTTATACTGGTTTGAACCCATAGCGAATGTTAAAACAAGTTTTTAAATTTAAAATAAATCAAGTTAAATCCATTCTTGAAAATCTATCTCTTTATGTAATAAATGAATGTTTTTAAAAAATTGATATAAGAATTGTATGATTTGTTTAACTTAATTTTATGAACTTAAATTCTTAAGTTATTTTAAATTTAATTTGAAATGTAATTAGGTGGTTAATTAAAAAGGTAAATGTGTATGTTAACCATAATTAAGTAATGGTTTACCTTAAAAGTTAAATTATAGTTTGATGATTTGAAATTACTTAATATAAGGGTGAGTAATTAATGGTTTAAAACTTGATTAATCAAGTGTTTAAAAGTTAATTAATTTAAAGTATAATAAAGTAATGTAATTTATTAATTAAGGTAATTAATTTGAGATTAACTAATAAATTAAAGGTTAATTAATTAATTAAAGTGATTAAGGGATGATTATTAATTAAGGATTGATTAATTAATTAATCAATTGAGAATAATTAAATAAAGAATGATTAAAATAATTAAAGGGTAATTATTTAACGATTAAAGGTTAATTGATTTATTTATTAAGGTTGATTAATTAACAATTAAGGATAAATTAATTAAGATAATTAATTAAGAAATGATTAATTTAATGAAGGTGATTAAGACTTAATCAATAGTAACTAATGATAATTAATCATTGATTAAAGATAATTAATGAAAGTAATTATGTGGTTAATTAGTTTAAAGCACACGATTTATTCATCTTAATTGAAGATGTTTGATTGTTATTGAATGTTGTGTATTGGATTGATATATTTGATATGTGTTGTGATGCTATGTAATATGAATTGCTTTGTGCTGAGCTGTGATATTTGTGATGAATATACTGTTGTATGAATATGAAAACACCTTAGCCGTAAAACGGCATTTGAATTTCGATGCGACAGGGAGTCATATTCCAGTTGGTTATCCGAAGCCCACATCGAATCGTAGTGGTGAATCTTTGTAATTGATAAATTTACTTTATCTGTGAATCTGTGAATGAAAATAAGCGTTATAGATCATACCTCTTATCGATGTTAATATGATTGAATCTGTGATAATTGCTGTTGTTGAACTATTGTGTGTAAAACACCTAGACTACACCATACACACACAAATATGGATTTCATGAGGAAATCGGTTAAGTCACAGATGTTTTTGAAATAGTTTCAAAAGTTTGAATTTTGAATCTAAATGGTTTTGGAAATGGAATTGGCTTAAATGAGAAGAGCTTTTGAAAAATAGTTTTAAAGATGGAATTATAACTTGTTAAAGTTTTGGAATTTAAATGATTTGTTTTAAATTTAAATTAAAGATTTGGAATTGAGTTCCATAAGTATGTTTGGAAATTGATATGAATATATGTTTGGAAATTTGGTTTGAAATGTTTTTGCAAATTATATATATATATATATATATATATATGTATATGTATATATGTATGTATGGATCATCTTTAAAGTATTTCAAAAGCATTACTTTGGAAGCCTGAATTTAACCCAAGTTTTATACTTGGAAGGTTTTAGCTTGTGCAAATCTAATCGGATTTTTCCGAGACGAAAACTATTTGTTTTCAATTAATAATAGCTTTCATATAAGGAAAGGGTTTCCAATTTGCGTTGAAAGATTTCAAATAGAATTGAGATAGTTTTGAAAACTGTTAACTAATCTTTGTGAAAGATAGTCAAACCTTGATTTGAAATTAAAGAGCATTTTAAATGGTGTATCTTTTATATAAAAGTTTTGAAATGAAATTGCTTTGTGGAAATGGTTTTGAAAGCTGTAAATTGAATCTTTGATTTAAAGATTGGACGAGTTAATCCAATTTGAAAGGAAGGTTGTCTTGAAAAGGGCTATGAATTGAATCTTTGATTTAAAGATTGGAAGAGTTAATCCAATTTGAAAGGAAAATTGTTTTGGAAAGGGCTGTGAATTAATGTTGTTAAAGATTGGTGAAGTTTGTTTTCAAATTGAAAAGGGATCTGAAAAGCGTATCTTTTGTATAAAAGATTTGAATTAGAAAGATATTAATGAATCTTTGTGAAATATTGATAAACTTTGTGAACTTTGATAAGTGAATCTTTTGTTCAAAAAGATTTGTAAATGGTAATTTGTTTAACCATTTGAAAGAAAAAGTTTGGGTAATAAGTTGCGACTTAACTGAGATCCCATATCCATATGTTTTTAAATATTGCGCTCACTATTCGGTTTAGCCGGGAGAGGACTTTGTGTCATATAACCCATTCCGAATAGAGATATGACGTCATGGATAGCAATTGAAGACCAGTGGTGAAGACCAGATATTTTCGAAAGTGAAAGGATAACCCGTCGAAAGTCTCTGCACCGAATGGTCCTCGGTATAGAGATTTGAGCACCCTTTGTGATGGGGAGTCTGGATGTGATTAGGGATTATCCGGATTTGCAAGGGCTTCTTTGTGAAGTGCCTTCGATTCTGTTCGAACCCGGAACAGGCTTGTATGGATGTATGTCTGACGTTACACTTTGAGAAGTAAAGCTGGTTTCTATCAAACACATTTCTGTTTGGTGGTAGAGATTTATTCTCTTAGCTTAACACCCTTCTCTGAGATGTACGAGCTCAGAGGTTATGTAGTTGATGGTTACTAGTGATACATTTCCAATTTGGTAATGTGGCATACGAAGTGCTGCTGCTCATTTATTGATCGAAGCATGGCTTTGTGAAAAAGCGTAGCCTTGTGGACGAGACTTCGTCAAGCCTCACACCCCGGAAATGGTTGAAACAGGAATGTTGCAGCAAGGTTTTTAGGGGTCGCGCCCCTAGGGTATGTCCATTTCCTTCTAGATAAGAGGTGGTATCATGGTATGGAGCCTAGATATTTAATCTAAGTTGTTACTACAAATTTATTACTTTGTGTTTGTCGGTATCGAGGCCTCGGATAAAAGTCGGTAACGACCGGGGATGACATAGCTCATGTGTTAGTTACCTAGTTACAACTTGGTTAAAGCGTGAGGTAGCGTCGGCCTTGTTGAGCAAAGATCTGGTTAGGTTCTCGGGGGCTTCCTTCCAGAGGCGTACCCATTTCGATAGGAAATTCCTTAGCCTGACCATTTGTTGGAAACCCAATCATCCAATACGCGCCATTTACGATTTAAATTGTATAACCTGCCATTCCTAAATGGTAGCTATAGTAGGCATACGAAGAAATATGGTATGCTGGCTAAGATTGATATTATACTTCCGAAATGTTTTCTGCACTATGCACTAATAATAATATCAAAATGATTTTCGCGTATCAAGCATTTTTGATTGTCATAAGGAGAAATCTTCCCCAAGTGTGCGCTTGCATTGTGTGTGTGGCGGAAGGCCTTATGGCAGTTTCATTTTTCAAAAAGCATTGCGGTTTTCAATATTTTAAAATCTTTGTTGTTATTTTAAAGATAAACTGTTTTTGTTTGCTTATACTAGTCCCATGACTGACCAGAGTTTATTGTTCCCTTCCTAAACTCTGGGTGCCTACAATTTTCCACACAGGCAGTCAAGTGTTGGGTTTTTCAGATAGTAGATATCGATTCAGTAGCTTTCAGCTTTCTCTTTGGTATTCTTTGGAGACTTTGGATATTGAAGTCTTTGGTTAGGATGATTGACCTAGCTTAGCTTAGTGCAACTTGATGGTGGTTCGAGCTATCTATGGAGATTGCTGATATTTGTGTTTCTTCTGGAGTTTCAAGTTTTGGTTGTTTCCGCTGCTAGTTCATTGGTGTTTCCGCTGTAGCATTTCATTGTATCTCTGATATTGATCATTGTTGTATATTTTGATATTGTATCATTGGAGTTGTATATGATATTCATTCATTTCCTTCCGTTGTGTTGATATACTTAATGTGTTATACGCTCCGGCGAAACAGATTCGACGTTTGGATCTGCGGCATTTGAATACGAGTGACGTATTTGGTGCCGATTTTCGAATATCGAGTCAGGATCGTTATAAGTTAAATAACCAAATAAGAGGTGAGAGTTGACTAGGACAACATATCTCGTAGACACTCAAGAAGTGCAGCGATTATGGAGATACTAAATGGATGAGCCTGCCCTAACACGCATGATTCTGGAAGATGTGGTATAGATTGATGCCGAGGCAGGATAATGAGAGGCTACGATAGAACACGTTTGGCACAATGATTGAGAGGTGGATAATGGGTGCATACGATGAGTCGCATTATTTGTTTGCAGTACAAGTGTGCATTTCAAGGTTCTCCTTTCGAGCATAGTAATGATATGTGGTTTTAGATAACTCTAAGGAAATTGGCATATCGTCAATGTGAGGTTCGATTTATAGTTCAACCCATTGTTTTAGATAAGGATCGTTAAGTATTGGACCTTAGGAATTCACGGACACTTGTTACACATCCTACATCATTTAGAGTAGTTTTAAAGTTAAATATACTTAGTCATCACATATTAAACTTGTTCTCATTCACCAGAATATTGTCTGACCCATTCCATTTCCATATTTTTCCCAACACAGATAAACAAGGCAGTAGGTGATTTTCCATTTTCAGATACTTGGATAGAGTCTTGCTTTTCTTGGAGTCTTCTTTGCTACATCTTCTCTTCATGTATCATTTTATCATATCAGTACAATTATTTTCGTGTATCAAACTTTGAGGGATTATTTCCTATATACCCTATTTTGGATCATGTACTGATATTTTTTTGAGACTATGATTTGATATTTTCTAAGACTGATATTTCTCTATGATATATACATGTTATGTTCTTTCCATTGTGAGTTCTGAAAGTTTAGTTATAATTAGATTATATCTACTAGTATTAGTCTGTAAATAGTTAATGGTTAAAACTCTAACCATCCACATTTCTTGATATGATGCGAGGTCGAAAACCACTTTGAGCATTGGATCAGTGTGTTGGGAGGTGTGGGTTGTCACATTAGGGAATAGCTGACCATAATTACCCTGAATCCCTAACAACAGAAGAAATCATCGCAAGCACTAAACGTGCAACCATGCAATTAATGATATAAATGAACCTATCATAGCATACAAGATGATATTAAATATGAAAGTAAATACGATAAGTAGAAGGCTTTACCACGTAAAGATATTTAGATCTGCAGTGCTCATGCTCTCCTCTATTTCCCACGTATAATCGCCTTCACTCTCACTCACTTAAACATTCACTAAATCGACTGTCTTCCTCCTAAGCTACTTCATATCATGCCCAACTACACGAGCAGGCCTATGAGGTCTCGAAGCTTCTGGTTCGATCTCCATATTATCAAATTGATTCGGTGCGACTTGAGTCATGAACAAACTTCACAACTGAGAAACATGCAACACATTGTGCATTCCTACCACCTTTTGAGGTAACTCCACCCTATAAGTTAGGTTTCCAATCCTCCTGAGTATCGAAAAAGGCCCTACGAACCTCGATGCCAAATTCCCTTTAGCCCCGAACCGAATTTCATTCCTTAATGAATAAATCTTCACAAATACCATATCATCGATAGAGAAATCCAAAACCCTATATCTCTTATCAACGTAGCTCTTCTGTGTATCCTGAGTAGCTTTCATTCATTGTTGAAGAACCTTGATCCTCTTTGAAGTCTCCCTGATCATCTATGACCCTATTATAAGTTTTTTTCCCACTTCCCACCAGCATAAAGGGACATTGCTTATGCCATACATTGCCTCGAATGATGTCATAACAATGCTAAACTGATAATTGTTATTGTATGTAAACTCGATAAGGTGTAAATGATCATCCACGAGCCTCTAAAGTAGAGTATGCAAGCCTACAAGGGACCTCCTAAGATATGATTCACCATCTCAGTTTAGCCATTAGTTCAAGAGCAGTTGGTTGTACTTAGATGCAACGTTGTTTCTATTGCCTCCTGTAAGCTCATGTAAACTCCACTAGTGAATAAAAGATTTCGGTCAGTCACAAATACTCTTCGGCACATTGTGGAATTTAACTTCACATACAACTCGGCTAATTTAGCTGCCATCTTACTTGACATAATAGGTATAAACACTCTTGGTCAATCAATCGATTATGATCCAAATGTTACCATACAGTCCTCTAGTCCATGGTAATCCATCGATGAAACCGTTGACATTTGTTCCCACTTGCACCCTGAAACTTCTAGCGGTTGCATCAGGCTACTAGCATTTTTCTACTCTGCTTTCTCTATTTGCTGTTCATGCATTCTAAGAAAAATGTCTTAACATCCTTCTTTATCCCTTCCTAATAAAATACATGCTCCATATTTCTGTACATATAGTTGCTGTCAGGATGTATCATCAATCTTAAATGGTGGCACTCTTGTAATAATTCATCCATCAATCCATCGATATTAGTTAAATAATCTCACATCCTTATAGAGCCAATCATCTTGGTCAAGTCCATACTACATCTTCTCCTTAAACTTAACTCCTCCTTCAACTTTTGAAATAATCTCCACTAGACTTACGTCGCTTTTTTGACTAGCCCCGATCCTATCAGTCCAACCAAGTATGATAGTCAATCTAGCCAACATTTCTAGTTCAAATTCACATCGAGCTCTGAAGTCATTGTCGATAATATACTCAAGCTGCTTTCACTCTATTAACTTCTCTCCCAAACTAATGTGTTTCTACTCAAAGCATCAACGATTGCATTTCCTTTACCAGGCATATAGAAAATGTCAAAGTCATAGTGGTTCAAGAACTCTTATGATCATTATTGATGAAGGTTAAGGTACTTCTAAGGGAAGAGGTACTATAATGATTTATGGTCCGTATATAACTCGAACCTCTCCCCAAGAAAATAGTACCTCCATATTTTCAAAGCAAACACCAACGCCGCAACCTCCAAGTCATGAATTAGATACTTCCTCTCATGCGGTTTCAGTTGTCGATTAGCATATGTGATAACTTTTCCCCTATGCATCAACAGTGCACCTAGTCCAGTGCCATATGCATCTATGCACACTGTCCACTCTTTATTCCCACTTGGTATGGCCAACACGAGTGCACTTGTTAACAGTTTCTTCTGACCTACAAATGCATGCTTACACCTTACATCCCACAAGAATGCCCGATTCTTCTTTATTAGGTTGCTTAATGACATTGAAACCTTAGAGAAGACCTTAATAAAAGACTACAGTATCCTGCCAGTCCAAGGCAGCTCCTCACGTCTATAGCATTCTTTGGTTGGTTCTGTTAACCATAAAATATAAATGAAGATAAAGAAGGCACTTTAGAAACCTTCCGCATAGGTAAAGAGTGTCAGAAGAACTCACCTTCCGATGACACCGAAAAGGTTGCATGGCACAAGTGAAGAAGAACACATGGTAGCTTCAGGGTAAGGATTTCGCAAGTGCGAAGGAATGAACTACTGAAACGCAACGAAATAGAAAGATATAAAACTACTAAGCACCTCCTGGACAAAATAGGAAAATGGTCATGGAGCCATCCAATGTAACACAAAGACTAGGGAAAAAGAAGTTCACCCAAAACTTTTCTTAGAGGATGCAAATAATAGTTCGCAACAGTTTAAACCTTTTAGAGTAGACGAAGGGTTTCATCTCCCGTCATTCGAAGAGTCATTACCTTTTGAAAGGGGTAGAGAAGTCATGACAAGGACATGTGGCTAATTAACAACCCTTTCGAAAGCATAATATGCCTTTTGGACCGGTAAAAACACATATTTAGTACCTTTCGACAATACCAAAAGTTTTAAGTAAAGGAAGCATCCACAATACAACAGAAGACAGTCTTCCAACAACATTCAGGAAGAGTGCAGCTCTCGGCAGTTATCAAGTAAGGGAGAAACTTTTCAACAAGTTCGTCGGGTTTACAATACCTTATAAGAAACCAACCATGTGGGAAAGATGAGAAGTTCATGCATTTATTGGGAAATACAAACCCTTCGATGGCATTCAGCGGTCCATGATGATATACAATGAACTAAGCTTCCATCAAGACCGAAAGGTTTACAATGGCATATAAGAAACAACCTTCCATCAAGACCGAAAGGTTTAAAACGGCATATAAGAAGCAATCTTCTGTCTCCGACAAAGGCATAAGGCCGAAAGGAGGGCCGACTGCATCTATAAATAGGACCTAAAGAGTCTTATTTTGGGATGCGATTTTCTTCCCATTCTTCTACACACCAACTACTCTTGCTTCCACTTACTACTTTATAACCCTAGTTTAGAAATCAGATTGGGGGCTAACCTCTTAAATTTTGTACCGAATTCCATTATGAAGAAATAAAGAAAATTGTGGCTTGTGATCGATTTAGAATTTGGGAATAATCATGGTTAGGCGTAAATTTAATATTAACGGCTAATCATTTATGATTTATTTCTTATATTCTTTTTTATTTTGAGTATATTCCATGAAACTTTAGATAGACATTTTCACCATTATTCTTTTGCTTTGCATTAACCACAAAATGGAGGAACGTGACTTGTGGATTAATTCTAGTTATGAGTCTCATGGCATATCAAATCAGCTCTTATTATTATCTAAATATGACTGGATGATACATTCTTCTCAAAAGGTTTTCACAAAAGGAATATCAACCAAGAAAGCCGAAAGCGTTAAGAGAGTGACAAATTGAGTATCGTCTCTTTTCTATGATGCCGAAGGCTTCATAATCTTCTGGAGGGAGTCAAAAGAGAAGTTGATCAATAATTAATTTCTTTCGATATTTGAGGGAGATAGAATACAATGAAATGATAAAGTCGGATGTCGAGTAATGAGTACAATCAGGCCAAAAGGTTTAAGTGAACACTTAAATCCTCCGGCCAAAATGGATGGTTTAGTAATTCCCTAATTCTAGCCAAGCCGAAAGGTTTAGATTGAATATTAACCCTTTGACCTAGTTAACAGTTAACAAATTCCTTCTTTAATTTATTCAAAGGATAAAAAGTCTCTTTAAAGTCCTCTGACATTGATTATCTCAGACAATGGCCAAAATTAAGACCTTGGAATCTTTCGGCTTAGTCATTTCATTTAAAAATGTGAATTCACTCGACTTAAAGGTTGATCCCATATTAAACAATTTTGTGTAAAGCATCAGGGACGTTAACAGAAAATCTTATTGATAGGTTCTAATCCTAAACCGCTACAACTTTCATAAGATCTACGGAGATAAAGTACTTAGAAACAACATGACCTAGGAATTGCACTTTCTTCTTTTAGAAGTGACAACTAGAAAATTTTGCCTTTAGTTGGAGCCTTCTCAACATCTTCAACACAATCCTCAAATGCTTCTTGTGCTCTTCTTCTGTCCTAGAATAAAAATTGATGTCATCCATGAACACAAGAACAAACTTATTCAAGTGGTCGTTATAAACACGATTCATGAGATCCACTAGTATGTCAGACCATTGGTTAGCCCAAATGGCATAACCAACCACTTATAGAATCCGGAAGGCGTTTGAAATGTACTTTTGCACCATAAAGCTGATCAAAAAGTCGTTAATAATTGGGAGGGGATACTTATACTTTTTTGTTAGTTTATTCAGCTCATAGTAGTCGGCACATAATGTCAAGGATCTATCTTTATGGCAAATAATACGGGCGCTCCCCACCCAGATATACTCCATTGTATGAACCCATGTCTCAATATGTCATTTTTGCACCTTGTGGCCATGTCGCTCTTTTAGCACCATTAACCTCAAAGGCCTTACAATAGGTCCAGCATCCTTTACTAAGTCAATCTAGAACTCAATCTCTCTTTATGATGGTAGTTCAGCTACCTCCTCAACCATATCTGAATATTCCCTCATTTTAGGAGCCGATGATAATTCATCATATAGGACCTCGAGCAAATATACTAAGCTAACCATAGCTACAACATTTGGCGTGCAATCCCACTCTAGCCTACTCTTTCCATTTATCTCAATCGTCACCAATAGCCTTTTACAATCTACCACATCCACATACTTCTTTACCAATCTATTCCAAGTATGATACCAAACCCAGCAACACCAAATACAAAGAAATCACATGCAAATATGCAACCATGACTCGACAATGTTATGTCTTGATAAATCACATATAAACCGATCGAACCATACACGTCGTTTGTAATAACCAACGATTATCCCACTAAGTCAGGTTTCATTCCCAAACTATCTACTAGGTCACTAGATATTAAAGAAGGCGATGCACCAATATCCAAAAGAACATAAACAAAAAGCATACCTTGTATAATAATGCCCTTTCCTTTCTCCTTCGTTGATGGAGTAGTAGACCAAGTCGGAATAATGTTCAAAGCATAAGTAAACACCATCATTTTGTTCTTTAGTGTTTCTAAGCAGTCCTTCTAGGTATGCATAGGCCTATCACAATTGAAACACTTTCTTTCTCCGATCTTTGGGTTCTTGCAGTTCTTACTGAGATGCCCATTCTCATTACAGTTAAAAAACAAATGCGCTCCCATTAGCCCTTCTTTCCATGAAGTTGTTCCTATTCCTTTTTGTTTTTCCATTTTCTTTTGCCAATCAGCTCACCGACGGTGTTGACTAGGTTTCTATCCAATCTCAAAATGTTACAAGTATATTGTGACAAGCAAAGGTTAACTATTAATTGCTAGGCTTAAAAAATAGAGAAAATAAGGAGTTAAATACGCAACTGAAAGGTAAATAAAGTGGTTTAGCAAAGCTACCTATGTCTACTATGAAGTTCTCTTACTATATATTTCTCTTGCAACTACATGGAATTACAAGAGAATAATAAGAAGAAAAAATAGGCATTTATGACTAATAAAGCTACGTAATCTTAAGGAATTATACAGTATCAAGTATGCTGAATTGCATGTAGTATTTAAAATTCTTGAACGTTTCAACCATATCTCAACCT
Source organism: Allium cepa (assembly GCA_030765085.1). Classification (NCBI taxonomy): domain Eukaryota; kingdom Viridiplantae; phylum Streptophyta; class Magnoliopsida; order Asparagales; family Amaryllidaceae; genus Allium; species Allium cepa. Next base: position 439,750,923 of record CM060938.1, on the reverse strand, counting down.
TTTTGAAGTTGTAATAAAAAGGGTATTTATAGTAGTTAAATTGGATGGTGAAATATTGAGATCGCACTGTAGAAATGATGGAAAATGTTGTTGGGCATTGATTTTACTAGATGGTCAACAACTATAAAGCGTGCCAAAAGATGTACGGTGAATGAGAATGTACTCATTGCCTCTCTACTCTAGGCGTGGGTTTGCATTAAATATGCATTTAATGTTGATGGTAAGCCATATCAATTCAGCTGCTCAACTATGGTGCTCTAAATGGATGGATGGATAGCTTTATCATTCACTTAAGTTCCCATATAGTTGAGCTAGCCGACTGGCTACTAGAAAAATGGAAGAGACTTGCAATCTTGTTAAGGACCATATAGGGAAGACGGTTAAATGATCGGGCATAAGGCTGCTGAGAGGGAGGCCTGATGTTGGTTGGAGTTGGCTATACTAAAGCCATGCTAAGACGCCCCTTGATTAGGTCACTCTAGCCTAAATGTGCCATCTATTGGGGAGGGATTGGATAGGAGTGCCCATTAGCTAATGTAATGCCTAGCAAATTGTGTTGGCTTTCACCTATACTAGAAAATTTTCGATATAGGAGAGCTGGTTAAAGCTAAGTCGAGCATGGTCGGACGAGGTGGGACCAGGTTTAGATTTTGCCTAATTGTGAAGTATGCTTTGGGATTAGACGGTCGAGCCTTGTCATGTCATCTTGTTGAGTAGAAAGGTTGTTTTGAGACCAACATGAGCTTCGTCTAGCCTTTGCATGCCAATAGAAAATCAACTGGGCTAGTTTTGGTTTGATTAGACGACCTTTAATTAGCTGTTAACTACTTGCAAGAAAATTGAGAAACATTTTGCCCCTCAAGTCTATATTCACTAGCGGAAGCGAGCTTGAAAATCATACAAATCTTATCAATTAATGGCTTTACAATGCATTAATGCCCTTTCCAAATAGCTTTGTGCTATTTCTTGAAGGTTCGTTTTCATAGACATGGTAGAAATGTGTCATGTCTCCCTACATGCATGACTTGACTTAATACTAATCCCTTCTAAATGGTTACGATTTTTTTGCCTTTTGAATTTAACATGTAATTGAAGGAGAATGTATATAAATATCCGTTCTTCTTCTACCCCAACCCAAAAAATTGCTCTTCATGAAAAAATTTCAAAGCTTATGTATCTTTCTTAATTCTTTACTGATAAAATAACGCTAGCTTCACCATCTGTTTCCTTCCCAAATGCCTTTGCATGCATGCCCTTTTATCAAATTTAGCTCGGATGTTGAGAAAGGAGAAATCTCTTTGGTATTTGAAATTCCACTTATTGATCGCAGTTCAAACCATTGGCTGGAAACTTCTGCTTGGGAAGGACTATGCCTTATTGCTTGGCTTGGACCAATGCCTACCAGCCAAGGTTCTTATGGTAGTCGAATGCTGGTCTTAGACTAATAATCCATGTGAAGCTAGGGTGCTTCCTTGCTTTGGGCCTATGACACTCCTGATCTTAGGTTGGTTTGGATGCTTCTGGCTTCTTTAGAAGGAGTAGGGCTATAGCCTCTACCTTCTATGTCATAGCTAAAGTCTTAATCATCCTCTTCGCAATGTTGTCAGGGGTTCTCAAGGTCTCTTGGTGAGACTTGGAGAGGGTATTAGACTTGGTAGCACACTCCCTCTTTTTCAACAATTTCTGGATCGGTAAAATTATCTTATGGACTTCTCCTACAAAGCCAGATGATTTTTAGGTAGTGATAAGAGTGCAAGCTGGCCTATCTCGAAAGAGCTGTTGATATGCTTCTGCTTCTTTGCTCTTTTTCTTCTTTCAATCAGCTAGTGAATATCATCGCAAGCTTAACGGGGTGGGCATTTTCCCTATGTTCTTTTGAACAAAATAAAATTGATCTTTATTGCAAACTTCGATTTAAGAAATTTGTTGCATCATTTGATCATTTGTGTAACTTGTTGAGCGGAATATCTTGATTATCCAATAATCTTTGTGATTATTCTATGGAAATTACTTTCTTTTTAAGATTATGCTATTAATGTGATAATAACACTGGCTAGATAAACCGTTAATGCAACCAAGTGACGACTGATTGTAGAGTGGTAGTTTGTTCGACATAGGCTGAAGCACAAATTTGCTCGTGGTTTCTATTGGTCGACAAGCAGTCGAGAGTAGAGTGGCATATGATCCTAGGTGTAACAACCCTAGTTTGAGAATTAGCTTAATTAAAATTTAAAATAAATTAAACTGGGATTTAAGTGGAAATCTTGAAATTTTAAGATTTTTCAGAAAGGGGAAATTCATGATTTTTTGGAATAAAGATTAAATAGGATATAAATGTATGCGAATTTATTATGGGAAGGAAATTTTAAGATATTTAGAAATTTGAATTGTGGGAAATTTTAGAAATTTTAATATGAAGTATAACCTAAATTTCTAAAGAGTAGAAATTGGAGTTTATATAACATTGTCATTTAATTCATGATTTTTTTAATTGGGTATTCTAAAATAAATTCTATTTTATGGTTTACGGATGTTTTATTTTTGCTAAAAAAAGTCTAACTTTATGAAAGGATATCAACAAACATTTATTCATAATTAGACATTTTATTCAAGTATTGTTGATATTGTAATTTAAAAGTTTGTATAGAATCTTTTTTTTTGGCAAAGCCAGCGGGGTTGACTGGCCCCCTACCAGTTTTATTGCAACACAATAAAAAGATTCAAAACACACTTTGAATCAAAGAGAAACTGAGAGAACAAAGAAAAAAAAGAATACATAACATACAACAAATCAGAGAGCCCACTTGGTGATCATGTTAGCAGGGAATTGGCATTCAGACCTTCTCATTTGCATGTAAGTCCTAGCCCTAACTTCAGACCAAAGAGCAGTAATACACTTTCTGTTATTGTCAAAAACAATTGTGTTTCTTTCATTCCATATCACGTCCATGTAAATTTTAATACAAATCACCATTTCTCGTGATTTGAAGGTCTTCCACCGTGTAGCCTTGTAAATAATATTCCAGTTAATAGTTGAGCTAGCAGAAGCAACAGAGCAAAGTAATTTACTTGCAATTCGATCAACCAGATCAAGCAGTGTTGGGCAATCAAAGAACAGATGCTCACTTGTTTCAACATGTTGTTCACAAAAAACACACTCAGGGCAACAACACATCCCATAACTGTTTAACACACTTCTAGTCAGGAGAGCATTGCTAACAACCTTCCACAACATAAGGTTCTCTCTCGGTGCAGTATAAGAATTCCATAAAATAGTGTACCACTTGGCAGCTGGCAAGACTGTGTTAATAAGAAGGTGGTTATAAACCAGTTTAACACTATGTGTTTTGTTGTTCCATGTCACAGTAGTAGTATGAGCACTGCTGTAAGAATTGCTCTGGATTGAACTCCATAATTGCCTAACCGCTTGACTACTATTGTAGGGAAGAAGAATTCTACCATCAACCAAATAATCACTAACTTTAGCTTCACAGTTTATAGCAGATTGCACAATCAAGGCATGATTAAACAGTCTTGAAAGAATCACGCCCTTACTCACCCATGGTTCATCCCAAAAACTAACAACAGTGCTAGTGTGAATATGATGCTGAATCAGAGGAAGAAAGATATCCCTGAGCTTCAGAATGTTTCTCCATGTCCAACTACTGTCTTGTGGTATGTCCATCTTCCAAAACTTACCATACTTAATGTTATGAGTCCTTGTCCATTTAACCCAAAGACTTTCCTTTTTATTTAGCACATCATCAAAATGTTTACTGAATGCCGCAATGTTCCAGTTTTTTGCATTTAAAACTCCAAGACCTCCCAACTTTAAAGTAGTCTCAAACTTTGAAAAAGAACACGGCATAAGTTTCTTATTGTGCATGCTACCAGTCCAGAAGAATCTAGACATGGCAGACCGAACAAGTTGCAGAAGCCTACCAGGTAGAATAGCTGAACGAGCCCAGTAGACCAAGGAAGGGAAAACAACAGCTTTTATGAGTACTAGCCTACCACTTTGTGACATATTCCTGTTTTCCCAAGCATTCATAACACTAGTAATGTTATTGTATAGGGGGAGGCAATCAGCAATGGATATTCTTTTTGTGATTAAGGGAATACCAAGATACTTCATGTCATTGTGCATGCAAGAGAACCCACTTAATTGATACAGACTCGAGGCAAGAATATCAGAGACCCCGGCTACAAGCAAGGAAGATTTAGAGTGGTTGATGGAGAGGCCAGTCATAAGGTAAAAGTTCTGTAAGGCATTTAAAATTCCAGTTAAGGAGGTAGCTTCAGGTTTAGTGAAAATCAATACATCATCTGCAAACATAATGGAAGAAACCTGTTGTTGTGAACACTTGGGGTGGTATTTAATAAGCTTCTGAGAGAATTTGTTCCTTAAGATAACATTGAAGACTTCCATAACCAATAAAAATAAATATGAGGAGATAGGATCCCCCTGCCTTGTTCCTTTTTGGGTCCCAAAGTAGCCAGCAGGCCTACCATTAACAACAACGGAGAAAGTTGGGGTGGAAATGCATGTATAGACCCAAGAAACAAAAATTTTAGGGAATCCCATCATATCCATTATCCTTACAATAGACTCCCAGTGTATTGAATCATATGCTTTGGATATATCAATTTTGATTGCAGCAGCAGGAGTGGCATTAGCCTTGCCATACCCTTTCAACAGTTCTTGGGCTCGAAGAACATTGTCAAGAATATTCCTAGTTGGGATAAAGGCTGCTTGATTGTGGGACACCAACGTAGGCATAACACATACCATACGGGTAGCAAGAATTTTTGAGATGCATTTGTACAAAACATTACAACACGATATAGGCCTGAATGAGGAAACTTTAGTAGGAGGAGAAACCTTAGGAATTAATGCAATGTTTGTAGAGTTGACTTCTTTAAGAAGTTTGCACTTATTAAAGAAGTTGTGGATGGCTTGACAGAAATCATTCCCAAGCACAGCCCATGTTGCAATGTAAAATGTTACATTAAGACCATCAGGGCCACCAGAGGAGCTTTGGTTCATGGAGAAAAGGGCTGACTTAATTTCTTCATTAGTAACTGGTTTAGTTAAGGCGTCTGATTCAGTGTGGGAAAGGCGAGGCAGTGGTAGGGAAGAGATTAAGTTAAGGTCAGGAGAGAATCCAGTTGAGTTACCAAGAATTTTAGTGAAGTATTGTACAAAAACTTTGTCCACTTCATCAGGTGTAGTGAAAATTTTACCTTGATCATCCATAATGTTGTGGATATTTTCTCTAGCATGCTTGACTTTAATGGTGTCATGGAAAAACTTAGTATTCTTATCCCCTTCTTCAAACCATTTGTTATTCAGCAGCTGCCTTTTCATACTTGCTTCCATCTGTAGTGCTTTGCTCACTTCCATGAAAAGACGACTTTCATCATTAGCAGCTGCCTCGTCATCTGGGTTGTCCATCATGTGTTCCTGTTTGGCCTTGTGCTTCTCAATGAGGGAAGTAGATAGCAAACTGCCTTTCCCAAAGGTGGTGGATGCCCGTAACTTAAGTGATTGCTTTATGCCTTTAAGTTTCTTGCAAAACTTATACATAGGGTTACCAAAACAGTTAAATGTTGTGTGAACTTGTGAAACTAAATCAAGAAAATCATCATGTTTTGCCCATGCGTTAAAAAAATTTAAAAATTCTTTTGTCTCTTCTCAAATGGGGATCAAGGGAGAGAATTAAAGGGGAATGGTCTAACAGAACAGGAAAAGGAAGGTTGACAGACATGGATGGCCAATAGTTGAGGATGTAGATGTTACAAAATGCATGATCAATAGTTGTGTAGGTTCGTACACCACTACGACTTCGATTATTCCAAGAATATTTAGCACCGGTCTTGTTGACTAAAAGAAGTTCAGAATCAGTTATTGCAAGATTAATAGGTGCAATGTCACCAGGGAGGAGAGGAGAACCACCCTTTTTATCATCAAGATTGAAGCAAGAATTAAAGTCACCAAGTACAATCCAAGCATGTGTGTTCTGCCGAAGAGAAGGGAGTGATTTAAAAAGAGAATTTCTTGAAAGGGATGTATTATCAGCATAGACAAAGGTAATATAATAGGAAAATTGTGATTGAGAGAGATGGACATGGAAGTGAATAAATTGTCTTGTGGAAAGGATAGGGGCTAAGGACAAAACAGAAGGGTCATATACTACAAGTATTCTACCATACGTTGCAGTATCAAGGTTGTGATGATAGGCCCAGAGTGGATTAATATATGAAGCAGCTTTTATAGAAAGTGGAACATTGAGTTTGGTTTCAAGAATGCCAAAAAGACATATATCATACAATGAAATAAGGCTTTTGACTTGATCAAGTTTCAAGTTGGAATGTGCACCCCTAATATTCCAGGAAGCAACTTTTTTATTCATGGAAAAATTAGAGGGAAAGATGGATTTTGTTACCTCTCTTTGCTGAAAGAGCTCTAGTTTCAATACGATCATGAAGCAGTGAAGAGGGGATGGAAAATTCAGTGGAGTTAGGGTTAGTGGAGGGAGGGTTAGGTGGTGAATCAGAAGGTGGAACAATGTTTTGAATGTTGGTTGGCCAACCAGGAAGTTCAATGGCAAAATTATATGTCGGTGGATCAGCTGAGTGTATTCCCACATCAACTTGGTGCATGCTGGTTATGACCTGCTTTATTTGTTGTTCAAAAGACTTACACCAATTCTCATCATGGTCAGATTCAGTGGTGTGCACGTGCACAGGGTTAAAAGGGGACACAGTGTGAACCAGTTAGTTACCGGAAGGTGATAGTGCACAATGTGGATTTTGTTGCTCCAACAATTCATAAATTTGACTTGAATCTCTGTTTTCATAAGTATTAACTTCAGTAGATTTTCCCATGCACGTTGGCAATGTTTCAGTAGTAACATAAGAGGTCACTTCAAGCATTACCTCCCCTTCCTCCTCCCCCAACTGTTCTCTGTTTCCTTGTTCATTGTCATCATCCTGAAGCAGACTAAATTTATTATTGCATGCAACTTGCTTTAATATGACAGTACAATCACCATGGGTTCTTATTTTCTTCTTCAGAACTTTTGTTTACTTCTTTATGCACATTAGGTAATGGGCAGACTCTACCACTTGACATATTCATAGTTGCATTTTTTACTTGTTCACTTAAGTTTTTTTTCTTTCCTTTGTTGTTATTCACTTTTTGCCAGATCTGCTTCACTTTACCATCTTTTTCCAAACCTTTGTCACTTATTACCTTGCTTTGTACTACTTCACGCCGTGTGAGGTTATCATCATTGCCTCCATTATTGTTAATTCTTTCATCAGATTTCTCACACTTTTTGCATGTAGTTACCAAATGCCCAAACTCCTTACATGATATGCAAATTTTAGGTCTCCATAAATACTCCACTTTCACAAGTTGATCAGTGCCATCAGGTAACTTAACTGCAAAATAATCAGGGAGTTCTTTTTGAGGGGTAACTTCCACCATGCATTTTGCAAATGAGATCCTTTTAAATTTTTCGGTGGAGGCATCCATACATAAAAGTTTACCAACCCTGGAAGCTAGCCAATTAATACCCACAGGTGACCATGCATACAAAGGTATGTTAGAGAGTTTAATCCACACAGGGACTGATTTAATACTACGACAGCTATTTCCAATGTTTTCATCCCATGGTTTATAAATAATTTATTCTTCATGACTACAGGATCAGATTCTGCTATTCTTTTCTTATCATTCTCATTTGAAAACTTGAATAAAAAGAGGAAACCATCAGATTTTACAGTGATGGTTCCCTGTAGTTTCCATGCTCTCTTGAGAAAGAATAAAACAGCGGAGTACGAAAGTGGATTATCAAGGAAGAACCCAACTAAATACTCCTTCCACATCGCGTTACCAGCCTGAACAACTTCAGATGGTGGTACAATTGCATCACCTTTAAACTCTAGCTGAATTTCTCGAGGAACGTATTTACCTGTATTGGTTGGCTTTGCCTTAAACAAGGAGTTCCATGCAACTGGTGGATAGGGTGGAGGGGGCAGTGGTGGCGACGTGTGATTTACGGAAGTGACTATGGGATGTGTGGCAGTAGAAAGGACATTAGGCGGTATGGTAGACACTGCTGGAACAGTAGAAGGAGGTACAAGGGGTGGGGAAGTAGGACATGGCTGTTTAGAGGAAGAAGGACAAGATGGGTCGGCGGGAATGAAAAAAGAAAGGGGAATGGTCCCCATTTTTGAAGAAACGTTATTTTTGAATGAAAAAAGAAAAAAGAAAACTTTGGGGCCAAGGAAACTATGTTTGCCCCGGCCTTTGGTTAAGCCGGTTTTATAAGTGGCCGTGCACTATGTCTCATTATTGTGGCCGCTGGGATTCGAACCGGTGCCACTACAACCACATGTAGCAACTCCACTATGTCTTAACCACTGGACCACTATCTTCAATTTGTAAATAGGAAAAAGTATAAATAGCTAATAATTTTGGTCAAATTATTAAGTAATATTGCATAGAAAGGATTTAATTTGAAAATTGTTCTCAAAATATGGTTTGAGTTATTAAATAAAGAAGATTATAAAAGAAAAGGAATTAATAGCATTTTTATCTAGTGTAACAGCAACATCCACTTCGAGACTCAAAAATAAATGGTGCAAACCTCACCAAAATCATTTTCCAACGACAAAATGAGTTCAGTATTATTTTCACAACACAAGTAAATAGAGTAGCTAAATATCTTTTTCGTTACATCAATTTGAATTACGAAATCAATAACATAATTTTAACCCAAATAATTCCAATGTATGGGTAAAAATACTGAGAAAATTCATAGTATTGTGTATCCGACATATGGAGGCACCAATTGCATACCTAGTAGTTATAAATCCTGGTTTACATAGCGAAATTTCAAAAATATTTAATTTGAATAATAAGCCTCCTACTTCGTCTTTGAAATCATTATCGGTACTCCGAAAAAGAGATAATGTCTGATCCATAAACTTAGCCTACTCGAATGATACCATGAGTTAATAAGAAATAATGAAAACGTAGGTCAGACAAAAAGTTTGGTATGAGTGAAACCTTTACCCTAAGCATCCATAGTGACACCATGCCGCTAACATGGAACGGGTTTTCCCCTCACTTTATCATCACCAATATACATCAATATATATATATATATATATATATATATATATATATATATATATAATCAAGAGTGTGTGCGTGTATTTCACAGAAAGTAACCATGTACATGTATTTAGCCAAGGAGTGTATCTTATAGTTATTATTCGACTATTAACCAAGTCGTTCATTCATCCATTTACTTAATATTTTGTTTTAGGCTTTCCTCTTTAAATTATCATTAACTTGTTTAGTGATTACCCTTAGGCCTATTATTACTAATTTATCTTTTGCTTGAACAATGTCACCTGTTGAAAATGTCGACTCATTTTTCCATGGAAGCCACAATGACTAGAGTTCTTAAGAATCTCCTAGAAGGTTGAATGTAAGTAATATGAATACATTCTAGTAAATGTCTTTACTAGGCATCGATAGTGCCTCTTAGTCCATGAACCGTTATCCTTTATGTTGCCGATTTATTTATAACACCACCCTGATGCTTCGGCACTCTACAATGGCACTCTGCCTTAGCTCCTCTATAGAGTTTTATAATGTTGTTAGGTTGAACCCTACTGTGGCTCGCTACCATATTCCGTTGAACTTTAGACCCGCAGTCAAGGCACTCTACCTTTCAATAACTCCATGAGTTAATATGCGTTTACGATCATGGTTCAATCCTTTTTATTTTATTCATTAATTGTGACACTACACATTCATTAGATAAAACATTTTTATCCTTTATTTAAATGAAACCCTCTCATTTATTAGCCTCTTTAAGCTTTCTTCCTATTTCAAAAATAAGTTAACATGAATTTAACTTATAAAATCTTTCCATTATTTCATCCTTATGAAATAGTTCAACAACACTTGGAAACTATCTTTCATAGTGCTCTATGTATTCTTCAATTTACTTAGAAAAGTATAACATTCCATGCTATCATGAGTTATTCTTAGTCATCACATATCGGCTTTCCCATAGCCTTCGAACATTTTAGCCTAGCTATCGTGAAATGGCTATCTCATAGTTATCGCATGTTATTTATCCAAGGACATCTTATGGTATAACTATATAGTCATGTTGGGTTAATAGCTTCCCAAGCTATATCACATATACTCCAAAGAGTGATCTTGGTGAATCTTCCATATAGCCATCGCTCACTTTTCTATCGAGTCATCATGAGGATCACCTCCAAAGCCATCATGCATTATCCGGTCAAGGCCGTCGTGCCTTGTTTTCCTCTATAGTCGTCGTGCCTTGCTCCATCCATAGCCTTTATGTCACATCTCCCCTAAGGTCATAACTTAATCATACATGGTCGTCGCATCTATCTTCATGGTAGTCATCACATGCGATCTCCGACAACCGTCATGTGCTATTTTACTCATAGTCATCGCATGTTAGCACTATTCAAGCTATCGCGTGCTAAGTCCCATACTTAGCCTTCATGGGTAGATGGTTTTAATTGCCATCGCATATAAACCCATCTAGGGTCATTGTGGGTTATCATTGGCCATCGTAAGTAATTTAAAAGGGCCTCCTTTAGTTCAATGACAATTATGTAATTACATTGAAAACCGATTCACTACTTTATTAAGTGTTAACTTTTCACCAAATGTAATTTGGTGTCAAGTCTTCATTGACTAATATTCTTCTTGGTAGTTTACTTTTTAGAAATGAGTTAATTTTATCTTCAATTACCAAATTAGTTATCGTCAATTAATTACTCTTTTTCTTAGCCAATTAATTCATAGAAAATCAAAATCGATTGGAAAAATCAAAATCAAAAATCATTTTTATCTTATTTTACCTTGTATAAGAATTTCAAGTCAAAAAAATTAATGTTATTATTTTTAATAATTCAGTAATCCTGTAGTTAAACATTTTCTAAACTTAAAAAATTCAAATAATATTCATAATAACTCCAAAAATTATGGAATTAAAACCATATATATTTCATTATTAAACAAATCATATTTAAGTTTCGTGGCATTTACATATGATTTATTCATGTTTTACCCTAAAACATGAAGATTTTATTTATATAAATTTCCAACACAACCAAATAAATGTGTGATCATTCATACGTGTTTAGCATTATCAAAAACAGTAATATACAATAAAATCCGAGCCAAGATAGGTAGTGATAGGTTTTAGAGAAAAGATTTTACTTGCCTAGCTTAACAAAATTTACCTTAATCTTCTTCCCTTCTTAAACTTGAAAGCTTCATGTTTTCTAGCTTGAAATCCTCTTCTTCTTCTATGTATATGGTTCAACCTTGCTTAGAGTGCTTTAGGAATTTATTTTGCAAATGAAAATAGAATAAAGATAGAATGAGGGGATGTGGCTAAGGTAGTGGTTTTTGGCCTTATTAACTTATTAATTGCCTTTGGTTCATCGAATAACTTTTTATAGTGACCCACACTTAATTAATTAAATTTCCCTTGAGAAATTCTTGCAATTAAATTACTTTATTAATTTAATTTATAATGTCCTTATATTATTTGTTTAGTTCAAGTTATATTAAATTAATTTTCCATATTATAAACCCTTGAAAATATGGAGTGTTACATTTAAGGTATGGGTTTAGTAACACCCAGAGCAAATTAAAAAAAGAAAGATTTTTCCTTTTTTTCTTTTATAGTATATTCACAACTTCGGTAACCCAAAAAGAATCAAAGTTCCTCCTTTTTTGAAAACCCTAGGGAAAAAATCCTTATTCAAGAAAATCAAGGGGCCATTCTCAAGCCCTAATAAATCTATTAATTTGACTGATTTTGTATTTGTTGTGTTTTTAAAATTCCATTGTTCCTCTTTATGATTCTTTTCTTGTGCTGGGCTAAAATTGAATGTTCAATGCGATTGGGCATTTTGGCAAGCAATTTGAAGGGATAAAGGTGAGAAATCCCTCACCACTTATCCAATAGTGGTTTGACAAATATGTGGCCTACGTCCATCGTAATGTTATTGCTTATAGATTTTAGTCATAAGTATAAGGGTTTTCGGATTTTAATAGCCTAGAACATAAAAGGAAACTTCCTTTATGACTAAGGTCATGTAGAAAGAAAGAGTGTAAAGAAGAAAAAGTGCCAAAAATCATTTTATAATGCACTAAGTCTTGTATTAAGAGAAAAATCATCCAATTGAATCACAGATTTTGATATGCAAGGTCTAACTTTAGATCCGAGAATGTAGGAGGGGAAACATAGTCCCTAGAGCTAAAAAGTCATATCTGTATCAACCTAAAAACTTGAGTGCCTGTTGTGCCATCTTCTTCTGCTCTATCGCTTTGCTTCGATCCAGCAATTTCTGAGCACTTTCGCCTCAGTAATCATGTTGTTTTCGAGAGGTTCTGACATCTTTAGTACTTGTTCTTTTCCTTCAGAGCTTCTTTTGAGTTTCCCATCTATTCCTTTAGAGACATTCCTTAAGACAATCAATTCAATGAGTAATCCATATGCTAAAGTTTTGGAGATTTATAACATGCATAAAAAGTGCTCGGTACCGATCTAAAAGGGGTCGGTAATGCCCTTTTCCTTAGCACCCATAACACTGTCAAATCTTGAAACCAATTCCTCTTTCCCTACCAAGCATATTCCATGTCCTTGAACATTTCATCTTCATCCTGGTGTACATATTTTATTGAAGACCGCTTGGTCTAAAAACTAGATAACACTTGCCCTTGTTGTACGATTCTGTTGGAAACAAAGCATGCTTTGGGACAATATAAGCGTGCACCATGGTCCATATAAGTCTGTTGGTTATCCAAGAACAACTTCAAAGTGTTGTTTCTATCCCATGGATATCCGTTTGATTGCTTTAAATAGTAGAGGTTCCAATGTCTTTACACTATGGAGATAATTCCATGCCTTAACTTGTTATGAGTTGCTTTTTTCCCCTTTCCTTTCTTTTCATATTGAGCCAATACTTCATATAGGTGCCGAGTTATTCTTGTCGGTACCGAGCTGTTCCTATTTGGTGCTGAATACCTTTCCCTTGCTGATCTCCTGTCACCTCACTCCTCCATCTCGAACCATTTGTCGCCGTCAAATCAACACCATTACCGTCAACTTCTTGTCACCTCCACCACTTACTACCAACTTTGTCCAATGTTGGTTCCTCAAAAGAATTTGGTCCAAAATTTGTTTTGTTAGATCTAGATCCAATTTCCTTTGGTTGGCTGCTCAAATTCCAATCATGGTGACATTTATGGAGTTGCCTTGGGCGATGGTCAAGAGCCATCTATGGCAAGCAAATGGTCAAAGGTTCGATTTGGTGATTGACCTATATTCAATCTTTTAGTCAATGTGAATAAATGAGTTTCCTAAAGGAAGACCCCAACATGACTCCAAGTTGTCCTAGAGAATCCTAAGCTTGACCCAAAGTTTGCTTTAGCACTACTCCAATCATGATAACTCCATGTTTTCCTAGAATTTTCCTTGGTCCATTTTCGATTTTTCTTTGGGTTTGCTCCTTTGCTACAAATTCAAGCCTATGTAAACTTTGAAAGGCATTGGCATTTTGTTTTTGAGCTTGGTCGTTCAAATATTGTATCTTAAAATCATAGCGAGGAAGTTCTATTCCAAAGAAGGTTGTGTTGAAAGCACTCCATCATTGGATTAATTCCATTTTATAAAATTCCTATTTATTGCACTTCCTATGTTCCTATAAAAGAACGTTCTTTGTTACTCTAAACAACGGTTTCACTATCAATTATCCAATGAAAATGGGTAAGAACCGATGAGTAGTTCTATCATGCAAAATGGCTCATTTTCCAGCATGAGCATACTATCCACATAGAATGGTCTGTTCAAAATGAAACTTTCACTTTTCCTACTCAACATTTAGAATCTGATTTGCGAACACAACACTGATGTCCATTAGATTCCAAGCGTCGGTCATATTCACATTTAAAATAGAATTCCAAAGAAAACATAACTGACCATGTTTAACATCGAGTTTTCTGGTCTAAAATGATCGATATTCTCCTAGATTCAACATTGACACTGGGCCGTCGGCTCCTAAGGAAGCCGGATCTACCACAGCTTAGGCATTGAATTTTACACCCACCAATCCTAGGCACTTTATTACTGCTAAGTGCTAAATCTCTTCAGACCGTATGTTAACAGTATAAATGTGGCATCCTACTTCCAATATAGAACCAATGGACGCATAATCCTCCAATGGGCTATACGGTTTGGAACAAATACATGTGCCTAGGCGACAATGAAACACTTTTCAATTTATTTTGCTAAGTGTTCCTTTTGGAGCTTGGGCTCACTCCTCCTCAGATCCATCCCAATGGTTATGCCCTTTTGAACTCCTTATATGTTCTTTTAATGAACCAATTCCAACAACCTCTAACATTCAGGGAACTCTTCCATGTCCTAAGCTTCAAACAATGGAGTGATTTTTCCTCTTATATGATTATCGAAGCATACTGTTAGTACAAGGTCATCAAAATGCTCTATAACAAACATTCATACTTGGAGAACGAATATTTCTATGTTCGACCCTATATGACTTCAATAGGCTTTGGTCTCCGAAAATAAGGCTTCTTCCTTTTAGTTCTTCTCCATTCTTGAATCCTTATTGTTCAAGTGTTTAACATGTTATCTCCTTTTTTATAGTTATTCCTCCTTGAGACATGAGCATGGAGCACTTTGAGACTCTTAAGGATCTCAAGAGAATTGATATACGGTTTTGCACCACTACCTACCTGCTGAGAACGAGAACATTCGTAGACGCAACCTTCTACATCCTGAGCGCTTCATCTTTGGTGCTGAAACTCAACCAAGTAGTTGCAGAATGCCAACCAGGTCTTCTACCCTGATTCATAACTCTAACAAATACCTTCAATGGGGATTTAATGATCTTTTCGTCATGGAGAATGTTGGTGAATCCGTTGATAGAATAGTGAGAGTGCACACTACAAGTGAAATACATGTGAAGTAGAAGGAAGAGTGGAAATAAATATAATTCCTAGAGGAAGCGAAGAAAGAGAGGAAGAAGGAGAAGAGAAAGAAGAAGTAGAAGAAGAAGAAGAAGGTGCTGGAGAAGGCGATGATGGCAAAGACTTTGGCCATAGAGTGGACGAGTCATATAGAGAGATGTCTCCAAAAGATGACAAACTTCCTACATTGCTACATCCAAAATGAAGAATTATTATAAATTCTCACCAAACTACAGAACTGAGCATAATGCCAGTAGCCAAGGCACTCCTTCATCAAGTTCTTCAAAAGACATTTGTTGTTCACTATGTGATTTTAACATTACGATTACTGGCCTCCTTAAGGAGTGCTCTCCCGACTTCAGCTTCCCCAATGAGGGCGTCCTAGCCAAAGGCAGAAAAACGCCATCCTTACTTCCTTCTAAACATGGTCCTTAGAGTAATTAGGAGGAAATCGACATCTACACACTTCTTTGATCATGAACGCATATTGCTTGCATTCGCTCGCACTCCAGTGTTCCAAAACTAACATTTTCTTTCTTTTAGGTACAATGGGCAAAGACTGATTTAGCTATCTCTATCATGGTGTCTGTATGGAAAGGAAACATACTCCTAAGCCATATTCTCCTTGTTTCAGCTCTTATAAGGAATGAGAAACAGAAGAAGAAAGAGCATGCCGAAAATATAGAGAACGCGAGACAAAAAGCGATCGCCAAGCGGAAAGGGATAGCAAAAATAGGCAAATCGAAGAGAGATAGTCTACCATAAGAAGATCTAGCATCAGTCTCTCCGACTACCAATTTCCTCCTCCCCCTCAATCCAAAGATGTTTCTATTCATCCATCTCCTCCTTCAGCACTGTCTAGTCGATTGTAAGCTGCCTTTCCAGACCTTTGCTTGACTGGGGTCATGTACGACCGTAACCTCAAAGACATTCCTACGGAAGTGTGAATCGTCGGGTTGGAAGAATCCAAGAGTGTATTAAATAGGGACATGAATGGAAGAAACTTGGTTTTGCCCTTTCTAATGTCAAATAAATCCATCAAACGGACATCTAATCGTTTGAGTCAAAGAAGAAAACCTATGATAGACTCATATAAGGGTACAATAGGAATTTAGAGAAGATTGTAAAAGAAAGGGATGCAGCTTTAATACTAGAGAAGAAGTGCAAAGACTTAGCTAAGTAGTTGAAAAGAGTTCACAACCAAGCTGAGATTATGATGAGGAATCTAGTCAAAACTGCACATAAGGAGAATGCCACTCCTAAAACGCTGCTTGCAAACAAAGATCTTGCCATTCTTAAAAAAGATATTATTATCAGGGAATAGGAAGCAGAAATTCAAAAACTCTATACTGATAATGAGAAGCTCAATTCCACCCTACTCTTGGTACAAATGGAGAAACCCAATCCTAAGGTTGACCATGCCACAGCTATAAACGAACTGATCAGGTTTAAGGAGACAAAAGGCCCAGGAAAAAGAGGAATTGAACTCAACACTTCAACATTCCTCTTCCAATGTTATTTAATATAAGAACTTAAAAAGGTTGGGAAGTACATATGCAGTTACTCTTGTCGATGCTTGGGAAACAGTACTACACTGTGCAGAGGCATTTGATAAAAGCTTCACCAAAGATGAGTTGAAAGCAAAATATCTCAATGCCGTGACATCCTGAAATTGGAAGAAGGAAGGGAAAATCTAGCTACAGAAGACAATGCTGCTACTAAGGCTTCCACTAAAGCTCTTAGTAGTCTACATATATCGGTCACAAAGAATCCCCATCCTCGAAAAATCCATGATTTTGCAATGAATATTCCATCATCTAAAGGGGACAGCATTGTGGTCACCCAAATCCTTCCAGCCTGTGAAACCACTACTCCTATTGTACCTTCCCTTCATTGACTAACCGACGCATCTTGCACTGGAAGAGGGGGAAATTACTACGTCTCATGCCCAATAACTACATTCGGGTTAAGGTGATATCTTATCTCCTCAGTATTCGATAAATTCCAGTTCTCGCTTGGGTTAGTCACTAACCTTTACCACTCCATTTATAACCCTATAGGTCATGCATCGCTTCCTCCTCCTCTCCACTAATTACCCCAAGGAATGGGCCTAGCAGCAATCATGACTGAGTCAACCTCTGTGACCATAGGACTGATCATTCCATGCCTTCTCTCTAGCCCCATTCTTAATCTTGATTTGGGGAGAATCATAGCTTTGGAGTTATTAGATGGCATTTCCTAGTCCTCGTGGGAAGATATCACGATATAAGCACCTCGAGCTCGATTGATTCCATCTTTATGGCAGCGAAGCTGATGATCGATGTTTCTAAAGTCAAAATCAACATGGATCTTGGACTTGAGAAACCTACTATCACTAAGGAACTCAGACTACTTAAGAGAATATTTCCTTTCACCTTCAGGCTTCCGACAGGAAGTAGCACTGGCTCCACCACTGAAACATCTGAGCCCTATGTTGACCATCCAAAAGATCTTCTTACCACTATCATTGAAGGAGATACTAATGCCTCAAAAGGCAGCATAGCGAAGGGTGAGAAGGGTAAAAGCATCCTCACAATGGCTCGAGCAACAATGGAAGCAAAAAGGAGAAGATTCATAAGAAGAAGGAACTCTTTTGATATCCTCTATTGATGTGGGACAACTTCCATTTTTATTTTTAGGTAGTACTTTAGTTTTTCTATTGTACATAAGTCGTGATTACGTAGATCTGACCCCACATCCATTGTACATAAAGCTTGAATGTAATGAAAGATCATTTTTTCCCTTTCCATCTCTGTTCCATTTACATTTCTGCACTTTATATGCTTTTCCTGTCTATAAACAACTGCCTACATATATAATATAGTTTCATGTACAAAAATTTATCCGTATTACATATGCCTATGTCTTTGCAATGTTCTTACTGTGACGACCTGAAAATCCGTACCCTTTGAATCGACAATAATCCACACATGTCTAACTCAAAAAGCACAGACTGACGAAAAGTCAAGAGAAAGAAAAGAAGAGAGAAGAAGAGAAGAGAAGAAAGAGAGAAGATAGAACTAAACAGAACAATACAGAATCTCATATCGTAGTGGAAAATATAAAATATCATATCAATGATCTTTACAAAACAAAAACTGTATATATACATACATAAATCAGAGTTCAACAATCAATTAGAGTTACCAGCTTGAACAGTTATAATAATGTGTCCATACAAATGCCGATAATTATAAAACAACTAAGCAATGTAACGGATAATCAAGCAAATACGAATGTATGAAAACAAATATCTCCAGCTCTCCTGCTGAAGCTTCAAAAGCATCAAATCTAGACCTATAAATATACTTAGTCTGACCCGAGCATTGAAAGGGAAGAATGCCCGGATCAGTCTGGTAAACCAGCGTGAGAAACACACTCAACTGAATTTATTAATTACCAAAACTTTTCCTTTATCAAAACAAAAGTATAACGTAAGACACGCCTACACATAAACACGGACGTTTTTTTTCCTTACGATGACTAAAAAACTTCTTTCATATTAAATCCTCTTATATTATACTAATATCTAGTATATACAAATAATATTAATCATAGTCGAAATGGTTACCCGTCTAGTAATTCGAGGCTATCCATTACGCCTTTACAAACAAAATCGCAGCTCATAGTGGGTTTTGGATTTCCATATAAATGACTAGGTGAACGGACTACCTTCCGGCAGTACATCTCTAGAAGAATGTACCGAGGACCATCACTAAGGATCCTCTACCAACACAAGACCGGCCCACCCCTATAACTAGATGGTATCGAATATATCATCCTCCGGTCTTTACTGACCTTTTACCAAGGGCCCTCATAGCTTCCAAACCACAATAATCAGATACACGACGTCATAGCATGTGGAGATATATCTAGAAGAGGATGATCATAGCCTACTTGGGAATGACCCATTTAGCCTTGCCGCATCTAACCTTGTTTTGGTCATTTCCTGTTGATGAGGCCTGATGAGGTAACGATTACCTTTCACAATCACATATCACATCACTTAGGATGCCATACGGCCATTTCCGTTGACTACTAATTGTCTTCCACAAAAATACAACCCTTAAGCTCATACGTCTCAAGGAGGGTGTTACTCGGTCTGCTCTCCTGCTGAAGTATGGATAATCAAGCAAATGCAACGGATAATCAAGCAAATACGAATGTACGAAAATGAAGATCACCAGCTCTCCTGCTGAAGCTTCAAAAGCATCAAATCTAGACCTATAAATATACTCGGTCTGACCCGATCATTGAAAGGGAAGAATGCCCGGATCAGTCTGGTAAACCAGCGTAAGAAACACACTCAACTGAATTTATTAATTACCAAAACTTTTCCTTTAACAAAACAAAAGTATCTCGTAAGACATGCCTACACATAAACACGGACATGTTTTTTTACCTTACGATAACTAAAACATTTCTTTCATATCAAATCCTCTTATATTATACTAATATCTAGTATATATAAATATATTAATCATAGTCGAAATGGTTAATCCGTATAGCATTTCGAGGCTATTCATTACGCCTTTACAAACAAAATCGCAGCTCGTAGTGGGTTTTGGATTTCCATATAAATGACTAGGTGAACGGACGACCTTCCGGCAGTACATCTCTAGAAGAATGTACCGAGGACCATCACTAAGGATCCTCTACCAACACTAGACCGGCCCACCTTTATAACTAGATGGTATCGAATATATCATCCTCTGGTCGTTACCGACCTTTTACCAAGGGCCCTCATAGCTTACAAACCACAATAATCAGATACACGACGTCATAGCATGTGGAGATATATCTAGAAGAGGATGATCATAGCCTACTTGGAAATGACCCATTTAGCCTTGCCGCATCTAACCTTGTTTTGGTCATTTCCTGTTGATGAGGCCTGATGAGGTAACGATTACCTTTCACAATCACATATCACATCACTTAGGATGCCACACGGCCATTTCCGTTGACTACTAATTGTCTTCCACAAAAATACAACCCTTAAGCTCATACGTCTCAAGGAGGGTGTTAAGCTAAGAGAAGTTGCCTTCTCCACCACCACTGATGTATGTTTGTAAAAAACAATGCACGTAATCTATAGAAATGCAATGTTAGACAAACATCCATACAAGTTGTCCAAGAACAGGACAAACCGAAGGTACTTTCCTACCACATCCTGTCGGGAAATCCCTAGGATTAGTAGCGAATAGTCCTTGCATTGGATATTTCATAATGAAGAGACCACTGCTACTGGATGTATATTGGGATTTTAACCCCAAACGATCAATAAGCAGTCCCCCACTATGAAAATCTGGAATATCAATATCATCACAAAGTAACCTGCACAATCGTCGCATATACATTGTTCCAAAGTGGTTTTCAGATAAATCTGATCCCGGTCTCTTCGTACCAACAACGCAAAAGCGTTTCTCAACCTCACACAGAAACTAAGTCTCATAGACTTATCACGTCTCCAACTTTCAACTTGCTATCCTTCGGGCCAAGAAGGAAGCTCGATAGATTGGAGTAATACTCCACACTATGCGAAACAACATCCTCAACACAAATAATAATCAAGCCTACACAGAAGCCTACAACTAAGTGTACGACTAAATAGTTCCCACATCAAGTTGAGGAACTAAAATTTGGCTAAATTTGATAGTCGGTTATTTAACTATCAAAGCAAACAAACAAATATTCAACACCATGTACAATCACTAGGCCCTTTTAATTAATCTTTATTAATTAATTCACTTAACAAATATTCACTTCAAATTATCTTTAAAAAGATATATTATCAAAACCATTTCACTTCTATATTAGAAAACATTTCCAAATACTTATTTAATAATAAGTAATTAAAAATTCAATTTATATTTTCAACACTTAGAAAATATTACATATACTTAAATCATGATTAAGTATATATTTTATTCTTTAAGGAAAAGATTCTTTTAAACATATTTACTTCGGTCAAAACGAATGTTGCGTAAAATATCGTTACAATAACCCAAAATCAATAGTATATAGCAATTCAAAAATAAGATACATATATAAATTCGAATACTATACAAAACATTTTCTTTCAAAATCATTTACTATAACAACAGTGTTATAGTCCATCATTTCCTTATTTCTCGAAAGCGTCTATTTCAACAATGAATGTTAAAATCTATGTATTCGATACTTAACACCTTTAAAACATCTTTTAATCGTTTTATTCCATTTAAAATATCACTTATTCACCGTCCAAAATCGTGAATATAATATATTTACCAAATTCAATGTTTCTATACATTTATTTCAAAGATTTATCCATTGTCCAAAATCGTGAATATAATATATTTACCAAATTCAATGTTTCTATACATTTATTTCAAAGATTTATCCATTGTCCAAAATCGTGGACATTCTTCTCAACCCAAATTCATTCTTATTTCAACATTTAATTTAAAGGATTATCCATTGTCCAAAATCGAGATATATCTCCTTTAATAAACTTTAATATAATTAACTTATCAAATTCAATTGATTTTGGAATTATAAAACAATGTTTATAAATTCCATTTATATTTTAATAAAAACTTCAATTTATAAATCTTATTACTTATAAATTTCCATTTATAACTTCACTTTACACATGTATAAAACTTCTTTAAAACTCCATTGTTTTGATTTATAAAATATCAATTTTATAAATCTTATATACATACTAATTATAATAATTCAAAATCTCCATTTAAATAAACTTATTCTTTTAATAATTTACAAATCATTATTAGGACTTATATAACTCCAAAAATCATATTTAAGTGTTATTTCACAAAAATCATAATTTTTATAACATAAAAATTATAATATTTATTTATTCAAAATAAATTCAGTTCCTTTTCAATTCAAAAATGAATAAAACGTTTATTTCCAAAATCGCTTTAAAATCCTTTTAAATTTGAAAATCATCACTGTAACATTTTTAAATTTCCAAAAATAGGCCCAATGCTGCAACAACACCAAATACATCAATCACGGCAACCAAAACATCATATATCATATGATAACAGACTATATCACAATATCTGTAAATAAATCAATGCTGATGAGGAATCCAGTTGGATCCCTCCAACCTGTCACCTGTAACAAATATACATATTAGAATATGTGCATAATGTCCGCTTCAAGGTAGACGCGCATACAAAGGGTCATCCGCTCATACACGGAAACGTATAGGGTCATCTGCTCCACTAGGCATGTATATATCCAAATACCAATCAATATATCATATACCATCCAAACCATCATCAATCATCATATAATAAATTTATTTCTCACTAATATAAAAATATCAGTGAGTCAGAAAGAGTGAGTTGTACTCACTTTGCTTGCAGTCGTCGCGTTAGCGATAAATTCCGATTAAAATTAAACGAGCGTTTAATTTCAACCAAAATTTTCACTAGCTCAAATAAATTCCAATCCAGCTCCATAATGTAGTGCTTGTCAATACGAACCCAACGCAATTCGTTTTGTGTGAAACGGACTTCGTATGAAAAAGTTATGACATTACAAAGTTTATACGATTTAATATAAATCAATTTCAATTCTATTTTTAATTTCTAACCCTAGAATAAATCAGAGCCACCCGTTCCTAGAGATGAAATCAAGGTCGTGCTTTTCCTTTCTCCTCCATAGCTTATACACGTATGAAAGAACCCACGACCACCATTCTTTCTTGAATTTTCATGACCATTTCAAACGTTTTGAAGACGATCGGCCTACGCCACGACAAAGGCCTATGCGTGCTTTACTCTCGGCTCGAGTATCGAGGAGCTCGGTTCACCATCTATCTTGAAAAAGGCGCACGAAGGCAGCATGAACGTGGCCATTTTGACGTCGATCCGTAGCTTCAAATTCGATCGTAGCTGTTGATCTTGTAGATCTCGTCGTGCTCTACGACTTTGCAGTTGGAAGTTTCTTGAATCGATTTGTGGATTGGAAGATAATTGAAGAAGATTGAAATGAAATTCTGGCCATTAAAGTGGCGGCTAGTCCTAGCTCAATTAGGGTTTTAGCGAAATGAAGAAAAAAGTCGCATTTTATAGAAAATTACGCGACAATATTCATCCGAAATTTTTTCAAACTCCAAATGAAGCATGTCGCCTGGCGTTTATAATGTTTTACCCCCATTCCGAACGCAATGGAATATATATTGGGAGCCAATTCGATCGTATTTGAAGGATAAGTTTACAAATGACTATTTAAATTTAAAATTCACTTAAACCGATTTCTACGCGTTTTAACTTGCCCCGAACAAACCGTAAATCCGATTTACACGAAATTTGAAATCTTACAATAATGTAACATTACGGATCCAATGAAACTGGTTTCGTCGAAACCCAAGACTATATGAAAAATGACTATTTTTACACGTCAATTAAACATTAAAATATTCAATTTTTACAAATTAACTTTTAATTCGATTTTAAAAGTTCTATAACATCATAATACTTCAAATAAGATTTAATTCAACATTATAAATAATTTTTCATTCACATTAAATCCAATTTCCAATTTTTCTGCAATTTCCAATGTTAAATTAACAATTTAATTATCCAATTAAATAACTATATTCGAATTATTATTTATTCAGCTTATAAACTTAACTTTTAAATATTTAAAATCAATTAAATATATGAATTTCACATGACTGATATTCTGGGTCGTTACATTCTCCCCTGCTTAAAAGAATTTCGTCCTAGAAATTACTAAGTAAGAAAAAGTCAAAAAATCCAATAACTTTTCAAAACAGTTCGTTCGAACTGGATACCAAATCTATTTAAACATTTAACTTTTTCAAAATCCTTAGTTAAACTACTTGTAAAACTTTTTCAAATCCACTTATAGCTGTCTTTTCAAAATCAACTATACCCTTTAACTTTTCACTTCAAATCAAAATTTTAGTTATCAAAAAAAATTTCCAATTTTTCCAAAATATTCTAACTCCTTAAATTTTCAGAAAATTTCGCCAGCATCTTCTTTGCGCGGTTCGATCCGAAAAAAAATAACAATGTACATATCACAAGTATACATCTCTTCATTGAGGATGTGGCATCCCGAAGGGAAAAAAGTGTAAAAGTACGATATGTAATCCGAGATATGTACCTTTTTATATTATTAGCGAGCATATATGGAAAATATAGCGCGAAAGCGAGCTCCAAAAGCGAAGCAAGCGCCATCCACACCTACTAAAACACTCAATACACAAATGAGAAACATGTATATATGAAGTAATATCAATATACAACATATACCAACAGCTACTATATGCCAATATAGCAAATGCAACCAAAACAACAAATCCTACAATCAAACAACTATCATCCAACTAACATCTATGACCAAATCAATACAAATTCATTTCTCATTAATATTTGATGAATTGGTTTTCAATTAAAATCACATTTGATT
The DNA here is from genome assembly GCA_030765085.1 of Allium cepa. Classification (NCBI taxonomy): domain Eukaryota; kingdom Viridiplantae; phylum Streptophyta; class Magnoliopsida; order Asparagales; family Amaryllidaceae; genus Allium; species Allium cepa. Next base: position 439,726,355 of record CM060938.1, on the reverse strand, counting down.
CATTAACGTTGGATTTTACTAACATTCATTTATCCATATTCAATTTATTTACATTCACTAATTCATATTCCAATTTGTTCACTTCCACTTCAATCCAATTTCATTTATATTTATTCTTACTTCACTTTCAATTTGAATTCAATTATTTTACTTTCAGTTTCATTAATTAATTTTCGTATGAATTTTTTATTCAATCAACTAGCATCCATCTAACAATCAATGCATATCCAACATTATCAGATTAATTTACTTTACATTCATTCAATTTGGCTCGACACTTTTAATTTCAAATTGGTTTAACATTCAATTGAATTTCATTCAATTCTTCAATTGACAACTTCTTAACTTAAGTTTTATTCAATTCTTAACAACAACATTTTCTAATCCATGTTTATTCCTTAATTCACTTTTCCAATCAAAGTTGAATTTCATAATATAACTCAAGTTCACATTCATTTAATTCACTTTATTAATTTACTTCGATACCGAAATCAACTTTATTTACATTACTTAAGTTACGTTCCTTTTTACAAACATCACTATATTTCACTTACTTAAATTTCATCTCTAAGTATTTTATTAACCTTTTACTAAGTCAAATTCATAACAGTTATTCAGGTTCTAATTTTGTTTTGCTTAACAAAACTGTTTAACCATTTTAACAATCAGTTTTACTTACCTTTCCCTATTTTATAAGTTATACCACTTACTTATTCATAATTCCGTGAACATCTACCAAAGTTCACTTCCATTCACTAAACTCATTCTTTATAATTTCATATCCAATTCACTTTATTAACTTTCCTCTAATTAAATTTCAAATCATATAATTCACTTACTAACTCAAATTTCTTTCAACTTTACTACTTCATATAATAAGTCCAAAACTTATTTTACTCATGTTTATTAATTACAACTGGGATTTTAAATCAAATTTTTTTATCAAAACAAAACTTCAATTTTAATTTACTATTGGTAGCAAATCCATCACACAGAAACACGAAAATAATACTGATGATGCTGCAGTCATCACCCTTATTATTTTTCTGCAACAGTAGTGAATTCAGTGCTTTATATTCTTTTATTTTTTTCTTTTATTTATAAATCATGTAACGACCCGGTATTTTCAACCATTCGCATCCATTATAAGTGTATAGGTAGACACTCATGCCGGAATTGAATTGCTCAAATACCGCGTTGTAAATAAAAATTTGGCAAATCTCAGAATATGCAGTAAATAAAAATCACAGATCACAGACACAGAGTAATAATAATGCAGCGGAATTAAAAGAGATAGTAGTTCTTGAAGCTACTATATAAATATATCAGAGTTACATAAAATACAACAGAAGAACAAAGTACAAAGGAAGTCTCACTACATAGAAGTCTACTAATACAAGAGCTGAAAGGAAAAACAGACTGCAAAAGATAAAAATTGACAAGTAGATAATCTCCAGCGATTTCAATCTCCAGAAAGTGGAAATCCAAATCTATGAATAACTCAGCCTGACCCTAGCGTGGATAAAAATACAAACACTCGAGTCAGGACATACATACTTATACAATGTAAACCAACTCAAGTGAACTGTAGTAAAGGTACAAGTAACTTAGAAGATGCTTGGGACCGCCCATCCTCTAAGGATCCGTTAAACTATTTACTATGTAGTAATATACGCTATATACAGTAGTGTCTAATCAGTAAAGTATAATCATATAGAAAATAGCATTAAGGGGATGGTGAACCTTAACGCGGTCGGATCTTTCAAACAAAAATCGTAATGGGCTCGATATAAGGAGATGACACGACACGCGAGGCAAAGCCAGGGTGGATACACCGTTTGCACTCCCGGACCGGTGGTGACGGCAAGCCAGCAGCTTCCGCCTACCTCGAACAATACCCCCGAATCAAAGTGGCACCACATATCGAATCACAAAAGTAATAGAATGGTTTCCGATGGAGCATGCTCGATGAAAGGGTGCGACCCTTTGTGTAGCCCGGTATAGCTCCTATTTTAGTCATTTATGCCAACTCACGGGAGTTGGGTCCACGTAATATACCTCGAGAACGTCGCCACCATCCTACTTCATTCTGGAATCTCCACCGCGTACACAGTTGTTAAAGTGGTTTTCGGTATTGGCCGGCTATAAGACAATATCCGATCCCGGTCTCTTTAACAACTAATCGCTATTATAACCCCTAGTTATAACTTTAAAAAATATATTTTTATACTTCAAAATAAAATATCATTTCAACCCAAATCTTTATCAAAATAAAGATTAAATTATTTCCAAACCATTTGAATATATCATCATACCATATCTTTCGATTCAAATATTTATCAAAATAAATATCAAGTCATTTCTAACCATTTCAATATATTAAATTATCATATCCTTTCAAAAATTCCTTTCAAATCATTGTAATATATCAAAGTATCATAACCTTTCAAAACTTCGTTCAAAATGTCTTATCTTTCAGCACTTCCTTTCAAATTATTTTAATATCAAAATGTCATATCTTTCAAAACTCCATTTTCAAATCATTTTAATATATCAAAATATCATATCTTTTCAAACCACATTTCAATCATTTAATATATCAAAATATCAAAACCACATTCATTTCAAATCATTATTCATTTTATTCAATTTAAAATACCATTTCAATTCACATTTCAAAACAATTTATTTTCAAAAAAAATCATTTTTATTCATTAAAATGAAGTTATTATGTTAAATAATTAAATTATTAAATTTCCAAAATTTTCAACTTCTAAAGTTCATTTATTCACTTAAGTTTATCAAAACAGTGAAAATTCACTTTTCGTGGCATTTAGAAGACGCTACGGAAAGATACATTCAAAACAGTTTAATTTAACAAAAGACAACATTTTAAAATGTTGTAATAGGGTTTACTTAAATTTAAAATAAACTTAGTTAAATTCAAAAATTATAGCACTTACAAAAATTACTATAATAGCTTTTAATTTAATTTAGCTTTTTAGTTCATTATCATCAACTACAACATTTACAAATACTGTAATATCATTTACATTGTAATTAATAGCATTTCAAAAATGCAGTCAATTAGCTTCAAATATTCAATATAATTTCTCAACCAACTATATTTTTATTTAAAACATTTTTAACTCATAAAATCAGACATTTTCACATTTATATACATCATTTAATTTTCCTCAAGTTCATGATTTTATAAAGTTAAATTTCCATTCAAAAATCAAGATTTAATAATAATTCACTTATTAAATTGCAATGTTCAATTTTAAGTTCATTACATTAAATTTCAAATTAACATTTAAGTTCAAATTCTCAAATATAACTTAGTTTTATTTTTATTTACTTAACTAAAAGTTCACTTTTAAGTCAATTTCATAAATTTCCAATTTAGTTATATTTCAAAATTTCAACTTAAAGTATTCATTCATTTCACATTTCAACTTTATTAAAAATCATTAATATGATATAAAATCACTTTGAATTCATTTAAATTCAAATTATCATAAATTTATCATAATTTCATATTCAATTTAATTTCCAATTATAATTAAATCAAATTTTCCAAAATAACTTACATTCAAAATTTTCTAACTTTTCATTAATTCATTTCACTTACAATTATTCAGAAAATCAATAATATGTACAAAAATCATATTTTTATTTAATTTTAAATCAAAATATTATAATAATTAAATTTCTAAAGTATTTTAAAAATTTTAGAAAAACATATTTTAACTACGGGCCTGTATATAATTTTCTACGCTAGATGAAGTGATACGGGTAATATATCATTTCAACCCGTAATTTACAAAGAAAATCCGGGTTTTATCATTTCAAACCCGCAATCCCAAGTAAATAAAAATAAATTGAAAATCGCTCATGCCTATCATTTCAGCCCATAACGATTTTACCCTATTATAAAGTCCGTTCGGGTATGTATCATTTCAACCCATAGTGATTCTAATCTAAAGGGAACTTGCAGTATGATAAACTGATAAAATAGCATAATAACATAATATAACAGTAACAGATGTTATAACAGGTGTTTAAGCATGGGTGAACATCATATGATAATAATATAAGCATATATAACATGATAATATAGTTCTACAGATTCACAGGGTGTCAATTCACATTTGTATAAACATCTGGTGAGATTTACTCACATGTCACAAGCTGGAGAACGACACCAAAGCACACGATACAGACACAACGAAGGCATGACAACACTACCATGATTTGAGAGTGGAGAGACAAATATAATTGCCTTGTATACATATAAACAAAATAATTCAAAATACATAAGTTTTTCAAAGCCAAATTACACTAAACGACACTAGGAACCAAAACCCAAAACAAGGACAAATGCTTTGCACTTATTTTCGACCGCCTATACTTCAGCTATAGATCTGAAATACATGTCTAAGGAGTGGGTTAGGATTAGATCTTGGGCTCATATGGGTCGGCCATAGCTTGGAAGTAATGGTGCAAAGGTGGATGGACATAGGTGCAACAAAACAGCAACTACAAGGCAAATTCATCACTTCTATGCTATAAATGGGTTCGGCCATAGGCTCTAGGGGCATGGCCAGTGGGTCCAGGTGGTGGTGGGTGATGTGGAAGAGGGTGGAGGTCAGGTCAGAGGTGGTGGTGGTGGTGGAAGTGGCGGCTAATGGTTGTAAAAGGTGGTGCTAGCAAACTAGGCTCGATTTATGTAAATAGGTGATGGGTTTGTGCATTTTTGGTGTTGTCTCTTGCTAAGGTGGGTTCGGCCTGGTCATGGTGATGGACTAGAGGAATGGTTGATCAGAGAAGGAGGAGGTGGAGGTCTGCCTAGATCTGGTTGAGGAGGAGTGGAGCCATGAAGTAGAGAACAAGTTGCAAAATCACATAGAAAAACTAGAAAACAAGAGAAGAGAAGAAGATTTTACCAAATTTTTGCAAGATGGAGGCCATGATTTTTTTTAGGGTTGAGAAGCTTTGAAAATACGTGAAAAAGATGAGAGAATGCAGCTGAAAAGAATAGAGAAAGGTACGACCAAATTAAATTGTGTATTGATTGAAAAGAAACGGTAAAAGAAACGGTGAAACGACTTTACGTTTCTTAGCTTTTAAAACCTTCCATGCTTCCTTTTCTTTTAAATAAAGTAAAACAAAATAAAATTCAGCAAGTACATCTAAAAACTGAAACAAAGTGAAATAAAATAAAAATATATAATAAAATTTAAAGAAAATATAAAAAGAATTAAGGAAATTGCTTAAAAATTGAAAACAGGGTTCAAAAATTACAATTAAAACATCAATGGCTTTGGAAAAATATCTACTTCATTTTAAAAATATTCTAAAGTAAAATTTTGAAATAAAATAATTTATTTATCATTTCTAAAATAAAATAAATAATTAAATTGGGGAAAAATAGAAAAGAATTAGAGAAAATGTTTAAAAATTGAAAACAGGGCATGGAAATTACAAGAAAAATACTACTAGCTCTAGAAAAATTCCTACCTCACTTCAAAAATATTAAAAGACAAAAACATACATAAAATAACATATCAATACATATTACAATAAAATATGACAAAGAAAAATAAAATTTATACTATTTAAAATAACAAAATTGCAGAATAAACAAATTACACTCAATATTGAAATATACATAACTTTCACAATTTACGTCCATTTCCAACGAAACAAAAAGCAGTGTTCTTAAAATTTTATGTACTTTCATAATAAAAGATAAAATTTAAATTTTCAAACTTTTAAAAAATTAAATTAAAAGTCAAAGTTTGCCTATTTGACCAAAAATTCACTTTTTGGAAAATATTCTTTTTAGTCATGCTTTGGAATGATAATTCATATCAAAACTAAAGTTTATCATTCAAAATAAATAAAATAAGTTTCTAAATCAAAAATTCAATTAAAATAATTAAAATATTAAAAAAAATCACAAAATACAAGGTTGTTACACTCTCCCCACTCAATACTTTTCGTCCCCGAAAAGGAATGAGGTACGGGAAAGCACAGAAAAAGATAGAGTGAAACAAGATTAGGACAAGATGACAAGGAAAAGGAAATTATACATGATAACTATTGTGATAGGTAAGTTTAACAAGGTGCAGATTTATCAAAGATTATAGAAAGATTTCTAAACAGAAAGATTATAGAAAGATGCATATACCAGTCTATAGGAAGACAAGAATAATAAGGACAACAAAAGATAATTTGAAAAACAAAATAAGGAAATAAATTTGAAAGCATGGAAATTTCAACTTAAATTTTTTTTACAAGTTAAATAAATCGTTAACTATCTCAAATTTCATTATTTTATTATCCAATCATCTTAAATTAACAATTTTTAAAACCATGGGTTTGAAAAATATTCTTTTATTACACTCACAATGTACTTAATAAATTTTATTCTTATAATTCCCAATTAAAATTAAATTTATTCCGCTCAATATATTTATCACTTATGTTAAACATACTTACACTTATTATAACTGCTTTCTTTTATTCTTAGTTCTCTTAACATTATTTTATTGTAAGTTATTCAATTACCCTTTATTATATTTACCTTTGTTAATCATTTTATAATTAAAATTTACGTGTATAATATTTATTATAATCACTCAAATTTTATAAAAAAAATCTTTTTATATTGTATATTATCCAATTACATTGTTAACTTCTAAAATTAAGGTAAGTTATATTGGAATGCAATTGAGTATTATACAAATAAAACTTTCCAATTCAATCATTTCAAGCTTAAATCATTTATTCAAAAAAATTTGATTTTTTTTTATAATTTGAATTTAAGAATTAAATTTTCGATTTCTTCAAACCATTTAGAGATAAATAAATGTATGTACATAACTTATCGAATCAAAATTTTAAATCATATATCTATATTATATATTATAAATCAAGTCATATTTTAGAAAATTCAAACCAAATTAAATTCCCAAAACAAAGCTGTAGCAAGACTACAGAACAGTCTCTTCGCTTCAAAACTTGAAAATGAACGTCGATGATGCTGCAGTCATCACCGAAGTTATTTTCCAGCGACAAAGAGAAGAGCACTTATTTTAAACTTAAAATTCTTTGGAAACATATTCTTATTCGAAAATACTTTAAAACTCAAACACAAGGTTTGAAACCATCGGAAATTAAATTCTCATATTTCTTGTTCTAAATTCATTTCAGTTCCCAAATCAGTTTATAAACAACTATCTATAAATTCATTTATATAACAATAAATGATAAATTAAGTATTATCATTTCAAACAATCAATTTATTAAGTTCCATAAATTTACTTATATATCAAAATTTTGCTTCACTAACCAAATTTTAAAATAATATTGTGTCAGTTTGTTCTGTCAAAGTGTTTTAGAAATCTTGCCGATAGCGTTGATCAAACGAATCGATCGGAAACCCAAATCAACATCAACAACTCAAACATCATAATATATAAAACAAAACATAGATATACAAGTACAATTCAAAATGTTTGGAAGAATAGATTGGAAACAAAAGACAAGATGATTTAATAACAGAGTAGGGAGGTGGATAAGCTTAAATAAATCGCGGGCAACCTCAACCGGGTCAACCGTGACTTAAAGAATAAGATCAATGTGGTTTTTTTCTGGGGTAAATCTACATTCGATCTCAAGAGTTAGAGTTTGGAATAAAAAAACATATTAGCATCTAAACCAAGGATACATATAAATCTCTGTTGAATCGATGCTAATTGTAAAGGAGTTTTCCCCCTTTTTTCCAATTCAATTTGAAATTGGCGTGACCGTCGACTCGCTAAAAAGATCATCCGAAGCGGAGTTATGGAATACCCCGGAGTCAAAAGAAGATGAATAGTGAGGAATACGAATGGATTTTGGAACCGTAGGGAACGTTCCAAAATTCAAAGGAATCGAGTCAAAAGGAAGAGATTCAAACTCAAATGAAAGTGTTCTGTAAATACATTCACTCCATATGCTGAGTTTTGCCTAGAGCTACCAAAGCTCTGATACCAACTGTAACGACCAGGTATTTTCAATCATTCGCATCCATTATAAGTGTATAGGTAGACACTCATGCCGGAATTGAATTGCTCAAAATACCGCGTTGTAAATAAAAATTTGGCAAATCTCAGAATATTCAGTAAATAAAAATCACAGATCACAGACACAGAGTAATAATAATGCAGCGGAATTAAAAGAGATAGTAGCTCTTGAAGCTACTATATAAATATATCAGAGATACATAAAATACAACAGAAGAACAAAGTACAAAGGAAGTCTCACTACATAGAAGTCTACTAATACAAGAGCTGAAAGGAACAACAGACTGCAAAAGATAAAACTTGACAAGTAGATAATCTCCAGCGATTTCAATCTCCAGAAAGTGGAAATCCAAATCTGTGAATAACTCAGGCTGACCCGAGCGTAGATAAAAATACAAACACTCGAGTCAGGACATACATACTTATACAATGTAAACCAACTCAAGTGAACTATAGTAAAGGTACAAGTAACTTAGAAGATGCTTGGGACCGCCCATCCTCTAGGGATCCGTTAAACTATTTACTATGTAGTAATATACGCTATATACAGTAGTGTCTAATCAGTAAAGTATAATCATATAGAAAATAGCGTTAAGGGGATGGTGAACCTTAACTCGGTCGGATCTTTAAAACCAAAATCGTAGTGGGCTCGATATAAGGAGATGACACGGCACACAAGGCAATGCTAGGATGGATACACCGTTTGCACTCCCGGACCGGTGGTGACGGCAAGCCAGCAGCTTCCGCCCACCTCGAACAATACCCCCGAATCAAAGTGGCACCACATATCGAATCACAAAAGTAATAGAATGGTTTCCGATGGAGCATGCTCGATGAAAGGGTGCGACCCTTTGTGTAGCCCGATATAGCTCCTGTTTTAGTCATTTATGCCAACTCACGGGAGTTGGGTCCACGTAATATACCTCGAGAACGTCGCCACCATCCTATTTCATTCTGGAATCTCCACCGCGTACACAGTTGTTAAAGTGGTTTTCGGTATTGACCGGCTATAAGACAATATCCGATCCCGGTCTCTTTAACAACCAATCGTTATTATAACCCGTAGTTGTAATTTTAAAAAATATATTTTTATACTTCAAAATAAAATATCATTTCAACCCAAATCTTTATCAAAATAAAGATTAAATTATTCCAAACCGTTTCAATATATCATCATACCATATCTTTCGATTCAAATATTTATCAAAATAAATATCAAGTCATTTCTAACCATTTCAATATATTAAATTATCATATCCTTTCAAAACTTCCTTTCAAATCATTTTAATACATCAAAATATCATAACCTTTCAAAACTTCGTTCAAAATATCTTATCTTTCAGCACTCCCTTTCAAATTATTTTAATATCGAAATGTCATATCTTTCAAAACTCCATTTTCAAATCATTTTAATATATCAAAATATCATATCTTTTCAAATCACATTTCAATCATTTAATATATCAAAATATCAAAACCACATTCATTTCAAATCATTATTCATTTTATTCAATTTAAAATACCATTTCAATTCACATTTCAAAATAGTTTATATTCAAAAAATATCATTTTTAATCATTAAAATGAAGTTATTATGTTCAATAATTAAATTATTAAATTTTCAAAATTTTCAACTTCTAAAGTTCATTTATTCACTTAAGTTTATCAAAACAGTGAAAATTCACCTTTCGTGGCATTTAAAAGATGCTACGGAAAGATACATTCAAAACAGTTCAATTTAACAAAAGACAACATTTTAAAATGTTGTAATAGGGTTTACTTAAATTTCAAATAAACTTAGTTAAATTCAAAAATTATAGCACTTACAAAAATTGCTATAATATCTTTTAATTTAATTTAGCTTTTAGTTCATTATCATCAACTACAGCATTTACAAATACTGTAATTAATAGCATTTCAAAAATGCAGTCAATTAACTCCAAATATTCAATATAATTTCTCAACCAATTATATTTTTATTTAAAACATTTTTGACTCATAAAATCATACATTTTCACATTTATAAACATCATTTAATTTTCCTCAAGTTCATGATTTTATAAAGTTAAATTTCCATTCAAAAAACCAGATTTAATAATAATTCACTTATTAAATTGCAATGTTCAATTTTAAATTCATTGCATTAAATTTCAACTTAACATTTAAGTTCAAATTCTCTAATATAACTTAGTTTTATTTTTATTTACTTAACTAAAAGTTCACTTTTAAGTCAATTTCATAAATTTCCAATTTAGTTATATTTCAAAATTTCAACTTAAAGTATTTATTCATTTCACATTTCAACTTTATTAAAAATCATTAATATGATATAAAATCACTTTGAATTCATTTAAATTCAAATTATCATAAATTTATCATAATTTCATATTCAATTTAATTTTCAATTATAATTAAATCAAATTTTCCAAAATAACTTACATTCAAATTTTTCTAACTTTTCATTAATTCATTTCACTTACAATTATTCAGAAAATCAATAATATTTACAAAAATCATATTTTTATTTAATTTTAAATCAAAATATTATAATAATTAAATTTCTAAAGTATTTTAAAAAATTTAGAAAAACATATTTTAACTACGGGCCTGTATATAATTTTCTACGCTAGGTGAAGTGATACGGGTAATATATCATTTCAACCCGTAATTTACAAAGAAAATCCGGGTTTTATCATTTCAAACCCGCAATCCCAAGTAATAAAAATAAATTGAAAATCGCTCACGCCTATCATTTCAGCCCATAACGATTTTCCCCCATTCTATAGTCCGTTCGGGTATGTATCATTTCAACCCATAGTGATTCTAATCTAAAGGGAACTTGCAGTATGATAAACTGATAAAATAGCATAACAACATAATATAACAGTAACAGATGTTATAACAGGTGTTTAAGCATGGGTGAACATCATATGATAATAATATAAGCATATATAACATGATAATATAGTTCTACAGATTCACAGGGTGTCAATTCACATTTGTATAAGTATAAACATCTGGTGAGATTTACTCACATGTCACAAGCTGGAGAACGACACCAAAGCACACGATACAGACACAACGAAGGCATGACAACACTACCATGATTTGAGAGTGGAGAGACAAATATAATTGCCTTGTATACATATAAACAAAATAATTCAAAATACATAAGTTTTTCAAAGCCAAATTACACTAAACGACACTAGGAACCAAAACCCAAAACAAGGACAAATGCTTTGCACTTATTTTCGACCGCCTATACTTCAGCTATAGATCTGAAATACATGTCTAAGGAGTGGGTTAGGATTAGATCTTGGGCTCATATGGGTCGGCCATAGCTTGGAAGTAATGGTGCAAAGGTGGATGGACATAGGTGCAACAAAACAGCAACTACAAGGCAAATTCATCACTTCTATGCTATAAATGGGTTCGGCCATAGGCTCTAGGGGCATGGCCAGTGGGTCCAGGTGGTGGTGGGTGATGTGGAAGAGGGTGGAGGTCAGGTCAGAGGTGGTGGTGGTGAAAGTGGCGGTTAATGGTTGTAGAAGGTGGTGTTAGCAAACTAGGCTCGATTTATGTAAATAGGTGATGGGTTTGTGCATTTTTGGTGTTATCTCTTGCTAAGGTGGGTTCGGCCTGGTCATGGTGATGGACTAGAGGGGTGGTTGATCAGAGAAGGAGGAGGTGGAGGTCAGCCTAGATCTGGTTGAGGAGGAGTGGAGCCATGAAGTAGAGAACAAGTTGCAAAATCACATAGAAAAAATAGAAAACAAGAGAAGAGAAGAAGATTTTACCAAATTTTTGCAAGATGGAGGCCATGATTTTTTTTAAGGTTGAGAACCTTTGAAAATACGTGAAAAAGATGAGAGAATGCAGCTGAAAAGAATAGAGAAAGGTACGGCCAAATTAAATTGTGCATTGATTGAAAAAGAAACGGTAAAAGAAACGGTGAAACGACTTTACGTTTCTTAGCTTTTAAAACCTTCCATACTTCCTTTTCTTTAAATAAAGTAAAACAAAATAAACTTCAGTAAGTACATCTAAAAACCGAAACAAAGTGAAATAAAATAAAAATATATAATTAAATTTAAAGAAAATATAAAAAGAATTAAGGAAATTGCTTAAAAATTGAAAACAGGGTTCAAAAATTACAATTAAAACATCAATGGTTTTGGAAAAATATCTACTTGATTTTAAAAATATTCTAAAGCAAAATTTTGAAATAAAATAATTTTTTATCATTTAGAAAATAAAATAAATAATTAAATTGGAGCAAAATAGAAAAGAACTAAAGAAAATGTTTAAAAATTGAAAACAGGGCATGGAAATTACAAGAAAAATACTACTAGCTCTAGAAAAATTCCTACCTCACTTCAAAAATATTAAAAAGCAAAAACATACATAAAATAACATATCAATACATTTTACAATAAAATATGACAAAGAAATATAAAATTTATACTATTTAAAATAACAAAATTGCAGAATAAACAAATTACACTCAATATTGAAATATACATAACTTTCACAATTTACATCCGTTTCCAACGAAACAAAAAGAAGTGTTCTTAAAATTTTATGTACTTTCATAATAAAAGATAAAATTTAAATTTTCAAACTTTTAAAAATTTAAATTAAAAGTCAAAGTTTGACTATTTGACCAAAAATTCACTTTTTGGAAAATATTCTTTTTAATCATGCTTTGGAATGATAATTCATATCAAAACTAAAGTTTATCATTAAAAATAAATAAAATAAGTTTTTAATCAAAAATTAAATTAAAATAATTAAAATATTAAAAAAAATCACAAAATACAGGTTGTTACAAATCACATTTATAAACCTTTTTGCTTATATAAGATCATTTCAAATTTATTTATCTTATTTAGAGTTATAACAATATAATCTCTTTAACTTTGAGAAAAAACTTTCAAAATAAACGAAATTCAAATTTCACAAATTCTTAGTTAAATCCATTTTCGTTTACAGCTCAAATAGTTTCATTTCTTATACATAAGATTATTTCACAATTGTAAATCATTTTAATTATAATTCCATATTTATAATTCTTTTGCTTATATAATTTATTCTCTTACAATTATTGTTTCTATTTAGATTATTCAAACAACTTTTATTAACTTATATATATCTTTATTTTCAAACAACCAAACAATTCATTTATATACACTTTATTAATTCCAAAAAAAATTATTTCCTTTATATATAAAATATAATAGAGAAAAAATTATTTCATTTACCCAAATTAAAATGATACTATGTCGACTTTGCCTCGTTTAAGTGTTTGGAAATCCCTATCGATAACATGGCATCCTACATACCGACCAGAATTCATAAACAGCTTAGTGGATAAGCAAACACAATATAAAACATTTTATATTCACTAACAAATACGCGCTCATATACATAATACTATCTATAATGAGTAAAAATCAAAGCTTAGGAGCATACAAAATCTAAGCTCTGATACTAGATGTGACGACCTAAAAATCCGTACCCTTTGAATCAACAATAATCCACACATGTCCGACCCAAAAAGTACAGACTAACGAAAAGTCAAGAGAAAGAAAGAAGAGAGAAGAAGAGAAGAGAAGAAAGAGACAAGATAGAACCAAACAGAACAATACAGAATCTCACATCGCAGCGGAAAATATATAAGATCATATCAATGATCTTTACAAAACAGAAACTGTATATATACACACATAAATCAGAGTTCAACAACCAATCAGAGTTATCAGCTTGAACTGTTATAATAACCTGTCCTTACAAATGTCGATAATTATAAAACAACTAAGCAATGCAACGGATAATCAAGCAAATACGGATGTACGAAAACGAAGATCTCTAGCTCTCCTATTGAAGCTTCAAAAGCATCAAATCTGACCTGTAAATATACTCAGTCTGACCCGAGCATTGAAAGGGAAGAACGCCAGTATCAGTTTGGTAAACCAGCGTGAGAAATACACTCAACTGAATTATTAAATTACTAAAACTTTTCCTTTATCAAAACAAAAGTATCTCGTAAGGCACTCCCACACATAAACACGGACATGTTTTTATCTTACGATAACTAAAACATTTCTTTCATATTGAATCCTCTTATATTTTCTAGTGTCTAGTATATACAAATAATATTAATCATAGTCGAAATGGTTATAGCATTTCGAGGCTATTAATTACGCCTTTACAAACAAAACCGTAGCTCGTGGTGGGTTTTGGATTTCCAAACAAATGACCAGGTGAAGGGACTACCTTCCGGTAGTACATCTCTAGAAGAATGTACCGAGGACCATCATTAAGGATTTTCTACCAACATAAGACCGGCCCACCTCTATAACTAGATGGTACCGAATATATCATCCTCCGGTCGTTACCGACCTTTTACCGAGGGCCCTCATAGCATACAAACCACAATAATCAGATACACGACGTCATAGCGTCTAAAGATATATCTAGAAGAGGATGATCGTATCCTACTTGGGGATGACCCACTTAGCATTGCCGCATCTAACCCTATTTTAGTCATTTCCGGCTGATGAGGTAACGATTACCTTTCACAATCACATATCACATCATTTAGATTGCCACACGGCCATTTCCGTTGATTACTAATTGCCTTCCACAAAAATACATCCCTTAAGCTCATACGTCTCAAGGAGGGTGTTAAGCTAAGAGAAGTTGCCTTCTCTACCACCACTGATGTACGTTTGTAAAAACCAATCTACGTAATATATATAAATGTAATGTCAGACAAACATCCATACAAGTTGTCCAGGAACAGGACAAACCGAATGTACTTTCCTACCACATCATGTTGGAAAATCCATAGGATTAGCAGCGAATAGTCCTCGCATTGGATATTTCATAATGAAGAGACCACTGCTACTAGATGTATATTGGGATTTTAACCCCAAACGATCAACAAGTAGTCTCCCACTATGAAAATTCGAAATATCAATATCATTGCAAATCAGCCTGCACAATCGTCGCATATACGTTGGTCCAAAGTGGTTTTCAAATAAATCTGATCCCGGTCTCTTCGCACCAACAATGCAAAAACGTTTCTCAACCTCACACAGAAATTAAGGCTCATAGACTTATCACGTCTCCAAGTTTCAACTTGCTATCCTTCGGACCAAGAAGGAAGCTCGATAGATTGGAGTAATACTTCGCACTATGCGAAACAACATCCTCAACACAAACGATAATCAAGCCTACATAGAAGGCTACGTACTAAGTGTACAACTAAATAGTTCCCACATCAAGTTGAGGAACTAAAATTTGGCTAAATTTGATAGTCTGTTATTTAACTATCAAAGCAAACAAAAAATATTCAGCACCATATACAATCACTAGGGCCTTTTAATTAATCTTTCTTAATTAATTCACTTGCCAAATATTCACTTCAAATTATCTTTAAAAAGATATATTCTCAAAAACATTTAACTTCTATATTAGAAAACATTTCCAAATACTTATTTAATAATAAGTAATTCACAATTCAATTTATATTTTCAACACTTATAAAATATTATATATACTTAAAACACGATTAAGTATATATTTTATTCTTTAAGGAAAAGATTCTTTTAAACATATTTACTTGGGTCAAAACGAATGTTGCGTAAAACATCGTTAGGACAACCCAAAATCAATAGTATAGGGATTCAAAATTTAGATAGATATATAAATCTGAATACTATACAAAACATTTTCTTTCGAAAATCATTTACTATAACAACAGTGTTATAGTCCATCATTTCCTTATTTCTCGAAAGCGTCTATTTCAACAATGAATGTTGAAATCTATGTATTCGATACTTAACACCTTTAAAACATCTTTTAATCATTTTGTTCCATTTAATATATCATTTCCCAAAACATTTATTTAACTTGAAAAGATTATTCACTGTCCAAAATCGTGAATATAATCTATTTACCAAATACAATGTTTCTACACATTTATTTTAAAGATTTATCCATTGTCCAAAATCGTGGATATTCTTCTCAACCCAAATTCGTTCTTATTTCAACATTTAATTTAAAGGATTATCCACTGTCCAAAATCGTGGATATATCTCCTGTAATAAACTATAATAATTAACTTATCAAATTCAATTGATTTCGAAATTATAAAACAATGTTTATAAATTCCATTTATATTTTAACAAAAATTTCAATTTATAAATCTTATTACTTATAAAATTCCATTTATAACTTCACTTTAAACACTTATAAATCTTCTTTAAAACTCCGCTGTTTTGATTTATAAAATATCAATTTTATAAATCTTATATACATACTAATTCTTTTAATAATTCAAAACATTTAAATCAACTTATTCTTTTAATAATTTAAAAATCATTATTAAAAGTTATATAACTCCAAAAATTATACTTAAGTGTTATTTCAAAATAATCATAATTTTTATAACATAAAAATTATATTATTTATTTATTCAAAATAAATTCAATTCCTTTTCAATTTAAAAATCAATAAAATGTTTATTTCCAAAATCGCTTAAAAATCCTTTTAAATTGGGAAATAGTCACTAACATTTTTAAATTTCTAAAATAGGCCCAACGCTACAACAGCACCAAATACATCAATCACGGCAACCAAAACATCGTATATCATATGATAACAGACTATATCACAATATCTGTAAATAAATCAATATTGGTGAGGAATCCAGTTGGATCCCTCCAACCTGTCACCTGCAACAAATATACATACTAGAATATGTGTACAATGTCAGCTTCAAGGCAGACGCGCGTCCAAAGGGTCATCCGCTCATACACGGGAACGTATAGGTTCATCTGCTCCACTAGGCAGGTAATATCCAAATACCAATCAATATATCATATATCATCCAAACAATCATCATTAATAAATTTATTTCTCACTAATATAAAAATATCAGTGAGTTAGAAAGAGTGAGTTGTACTCATTTTGCTTGCAGTCGTCGCGTTAGCGATAAATTCCGATTAAAATTAAACGAGCGTTTAATTTCAACCAAAATTTTCACTAGCTCAAATAAATCCCAATCCAGCTCCATAATGTAGTGCTCGTCAATACAGACCCAACGCAATTTTTTTCGTGTGAAACGGACCTCGTATGAGAAAGCTATGGCATTACAAACTTTATACGATTTAATATAAATCAATTTCAATTTTATTTTTAATTTCTAACCCTAGAATCAATCAGAGCCACACGTTCCTGGAGATGAAATCAAGGCCATGCTTTTCCTTTCTCCTCCATCAGGTTATACACGTATGAAAGAACCCATAGCCGCCATTCTTTCTTGAATTTTCATGACCATTTCAAATGTTTTGAAGACGATCGGCATATGCCACGACGAAGGCCTACGCATGCTCTACTCTCGGGTCGAGTATCGAGGAGCTCGGTTCACCATTCATCTCGAAAAAGGCACACGAAGGCAACACGAACGCGGCCACTTCGACGTCGATCTGTAGCTTCAAATTCGATCGTAGCCGTTGATCTTGTAGATCCGTCGTGCTCTACGACTTTGCAGTTGGAAGTTTCTTGAATCGATTGGTGGACTGGAAGATAATTGAAGGAGATTGAAACTAAATTCTGGCCATTAACATTATGGTGGCGGCTAGCCCTAGCTCAATTAGGGTTTTAGCAAAATGAAGAAAAAGGTGGCCTTTTATAGAAAATTACGCGACACTATTCATTTGGAATGTTTCCGAACTCCAAACGAAGCATGCCGCCTGGCGTTTATAATGTTTTACCCCCATTCCGAATGCAATGGAATATATATCGGGAGCCAATTCGATCGTATTTGAAAAATAGATTTTCAAATGACTATTTAAATTTAATATTTACTTAAACCCATTACGGATCCAATGAAACTGGTCTCGTCGAAATCCAAGACTGTTTGAAAAATGACTATTTTTACACGTCAATTAAATATTAAAATATTCAATTTTTACAAATTAACTTTTAATTCGATTTCAAAAGTTCTGTAACATCATACTACTTCAAATAAGATTTAATTTAACTTTATAAATCATTTTTCATTCATATTAAATCCAATTTCCAATTTTTCTACAATTTCCAATATTAAATTAACAATTTAATTATCCAATTAAATCACTATATTCGAATTATTATTTATTCAGTTTATAAACTTAACTTTTAAATATTTAAAATCAATTAAATATACGAATTTCAAATGACTGAAATTCTGGGTCGTTACACTTACTTGCTGTAACTTTGTACATATAAGTAAAATTCTTACAGTTGCTTTAGTAATATTCCACTATTTAGTTTCGTTTATTAATACCAATGTGTTTTCGTTTGGCTAAGCAAAACTAATATTCAACCAACTCTATGGTTATTCTTGCTTATCCTCGGTCAAGTTTCCTTTGATTAATAACCAGTTATAATAAACGAAATTTCATGTCATTCTCTGTCTTTGGGAAATAGTAAACTAGACTTTCATATTGAGACGTCCTCAAACTCACTAACAATCAAATGTGATCGATATTATCCATTGATTTTCACTACTTGAACTCAGATAAGCATGTCCCGCTGGGCCGTCAATGTGATCTTACCATTTGTAATCCATTACATATCAACTCCTGCCATTGGGACTTGACGTTTGTGATGCCAAAATCTAGGTATCATTCCTTGACCTAGCCTGCCTTTGAGCATCGGTCAAATGTTAATAATGCTAGGCAAATTATCTGATTTCCCTTAGTTTGATTATACTCTTTAAGTCCTGATCCTGAACTGGAGGAGTTCGAAGTTACCAATTTCCAAGTTCCAGCTTTCAACCTCACTTATTTCTAGGTGCTGATTAAAGGCATTCATTAATGATCCTTGCTTATCCCTGGCCAAGCATGTCCTATTGGGTGAAAGCTCTGTCGTGAATGACTTAATCATACACCAGTTCTTAAGTCCAAGAATTGGTGCTTGGCATGTCTACATTGGGGCATTCACTGTCAATCTCACCTATCTTTAGGTGTCAATCTCACGTTGCTTATTATTATCTAGGTTTTTAACCCAATAGAATCCATAGGAAGTCAACAGAACTCCACCGAGTCAGGATATCTCAAAAGCCAATTGAAGGGACTTAAACAAGGAGCGAAAGGATTTCAGGAAAAAAAAGGAAACTACTCTAAGATCATGGATCACTAGTGATCCATGGCATTAACTCGAGGGTTCATGAACAACATCAACATGGGATAATAGATGCAATCCAAAAGGCAAAGATCAAAAAACCACTAAGTACATGGATCACTAGCTATCTATGCACTATTGATCGCTAGCGTACCTTTTCACTAGATCGTCATAAATTCCAGAAGAAAAAGGTCCAAAAATAGACTAAGTATATGGATTGCTAGCAATCCATATACCATGGATCACTAGAAATCCATACTATTTCATCAATCAGCTGCGATCTTCATGGAGCAAAAAAGGGGAAATTGCTAAGGCGTTGGCTCACCATCGAACCAAAGCAATGGATCGCTAGCGATCCATAGCCAATGGATCGCTAGTGATCCATCCTTTTAGCTCTGGTCGTGGTGTAACCTTTAGTGCGCCTTCTTGTCTTGATATGCAAGTATGCGACAAGTAGACTTGGCCCAGTAGTTTTCCAACCTCTATAAATACTCTCCTATCTGCAACAAAAAGGGAATCCTCCAGATGGTTGCTGAAATGCAGCAGAAGAGTTTCTTCACCCTACTCCTCCATTAAAGTATTCTTATAAGGAGTTTACGGTGATTCTCCAGTGAACTATAACACTTGGGACTTAGTCTAATCTAGGATATTCAATCATTATGTAATCCAATTCCCATTTTATAGCAATCAGTCAATGGGACAAATTATAAAGTGAACGTATCTTCGTTAATAGCCGAACCACTATAAAAATATTCTTGTCTTTCTATTGTTTTAGTTCTTAATATATCTCTATTCTACTTTATTTTGCTCTGATAAACAGCGCTTGTGCTTTCGTACTCTATCTAGGGTGTTGATCCATTTTTTGGGTTAACATTTATCCTCGGCCTATCATTTCCTATCAAGTCACAAGTATAGCCATCAAATTTCCAACCGTGCATCAATTTTGTCTCTGGAAACTGGCACTTTTGCAACCGAATTTCAAATATATTTATTTTGGTCCTTTCAAAGTAATAGTCAATACCGAAGCAATAAGGTCGAATCACCAGATTGACCCTTATGACAATGCTCCTTTATCTGGACCGTAGACTAAAGGAGTCGGTACTAATCTTTAAGTACCTGATTATACTGCTAATCATGCAGCATAGAGTTTTTCTTAAAAGAACACGGTTACATTGGTCCAAGAAGCTAACTTTTATTGATAAACAAATAATATGGGAACTCCCACCTTATTACATTGCCCTCAGAATCCTTAGGTTGATTATCTTCTAAAATAAACTAATTAAAACCAAGTAAAATGGCTTCTTAATAAGTCACTATTCCATGCTAGTGGAATCAAGATTCCATCAATAGTTGAGAGCTTGAAAGTTCCATCTCCAAACTTTTATTTGATCGCATAAGGACCTTCCTAATTCGGACTATATGCCTCCCTACATGGGAGAACTCGTTTCAAAACAAGATCTACTACCTCGAAAGTATGGTTCCGGACCTTGGCATTGAATGTCGTGTTACTCTTTTTTAGTGAGTACCTACCCTTAATTCAGCCTCTTCTCAAATTTCATCAACCAAATCAGGAGACTCAAGCAAGAGTCCCTCGTTGACCTTAGGGTTGTAGTACTTTTTCTGATGATAAGGGACTTATGGTTTAATTGGATTCATGGGCCCTGATTTGTGGGCCAAAGCGAATGGTGTATGCCTAGTCGTGGACTGTGTTTCATCCTGTAGGCCCACAATGAAAGAAGAAGCTCATCGACCCATTTTCCCTTAGCTATAGTTAACCATTTCTTCAAGATGTACTTGATGATTTTATTCACCGGCTCTAAATATCCGTTCACCTGTGGGTGTGCTGTTGTCAAAAATCTCTACTCAACCTTCTATCAATTATAGTAATCCTCAAATTCAATACTTTCAAATTGAGTTTCATTATTCGTTACAATTTTCTAGGATATTCCAAACTTGAAAATAATATTCCTTATCACAAGTTGATCACCTTTCTCATTATGATAGTGGCAAGTGGCTCCACTTTAGCCCACTTTATGAAGTAATCCATAGTAACAGTTGCGTATTTACCTCCACCTTTCAACATGGTTAGCATATCTATTATATCAATTCCCAAAAACACCGTAGGCTAACCATAGCTAACCAGCTTCCAATCCCGTGATGGAGCTCCCATCGTCGAATCATAAGTGGTCGTCGTCAAAAACCATCAAAAATCGTCAAAATGATCGTTGAAAAAATCACTTCATGATTGACTCGAAGTCAAACTCGGGTAATCGACTATTTGACTCGAAGTCAAACATGAGTAATCACCCATTTGACAAAAAATAAACCTAGTAAATTCTACCCCAAAATCAGATTCGGGTAAAACTAAGATTTTCTCCAAGAAAATATGCAAATGGCTCCAAACAATGTTGGTTGCTAACCTAGCACTTTAAATTCTATGACTCCAAGAGAACCATGTGTTGACTCCAAGCAAATGGAAAATTTTCTTTGGTCGGACTCATAATAAAATATCACTGATCCATTAGTGTCGATCCATATTCTTTTGCCCATATCTTGAACAGGCGAACTCCAAATGCCTTGAAATATGTAATGTAACCTTTTGGGGTCTCTTGGTCACCCCAGACCAATCTCACATAGTTTGAAACTTTTTGGGGATCATCATTGATCCATGACCCCATCATAAGTGATTTGTCATTCAATCGACATTTCCAACAATTTAAACATAGGAAATCATGCATATATCATTCTAAAACATTATAAATAGGCATAACTTGAAAAAAGATTGGTCTGACGATGATTAGAGCATCATTCCCAATTGAAACTCATTTACCGAAGCCGTTCAACATGCAAAATATCCAAAGAAGTTTATAATGTGACTATACCTTTTGTACAACTGTACAACTGATTCAAAATTTCTTTTTTACAGGTATGACTAGCATATGGACGAAGCAAGGACAACGAATGTACTTTACTGCAAGGCCCTAAGGAATCATTAAAGGATGAAACAACCTACTCCCTGGAATAATTGTATGGGAAGGCAAACCGGTTCTAAAGAGTAGAAGTAGTGCAATTGGAAGAAAGAAAACTCGACAATTTGCCAAAGAACATACCAAACGACAAAGGAGCTACAGGACCTTAGGGACCTTCTGCACAAGCAAGGCTACTAAGATCCAGTAGAAAAGCACCCCAGCTAACTGACAAATTCATATGAAAAGATGATTATCAAATGTCACTCTAACTAGCTAGCAACCGAGGAAAGGGGAAGCAACCTAAAATGATGTCTTCTCATCCATCTTTGTCTGCTTTCCTTTTACAAGTGAGCCATACCGGGACACTGGGGGCATTGCAGATAGCACGGCAAAAATAATGCTTCTATACCCTGGATGAGTCAGGCTGATCCCACTTCTTAGAACTGGCGTTGCTTATGTAGCGTCAGAAGTCTTGTCCAAAGGATCGTTGAACAAACAGATCCAACCTCTTAGTCTCCAGGAACCAATAAAACTATGTTCCTGCAAGTTGAATCCCAAATGTTCTCTTGAAGTTGATGAATCATTGTATTAAGACTGCCGAACTGTCAGATATCCAACCACAAAAACTCCTTCAAGGACTAAAGCGCAGTGAAGGCGAACTGGTTCAGAGGTCATCTGATCCAAAAAAATCCCTCGCGAACATGACGGTCTTTCATGAACTAAAGCATCGTGAAGGCAAACTGGCAACGGTCATCTGATCCAAAAAAACCCTTTGTAGATATAAAGGACTTTCATGAACTAAATCATCATGAAGATGAACCGGTAGATCAGCGGTCATCTGATCCAAAAAACCCTTCGTAAATGTAAAGGGCTTTCATGCATTAAAGCATCATGAAGGCGAATTGGTAGACCAGCAATCATCTGATCCAAAAAACCCTTCAAGAACTGAAGGCCTTTCACGAACTAAAGCATCATGAAGGCGTACCAGTAGATCATTGGTCATCTGATGCATAAAAACTTTGCGAAAGTGAAGGTCTTTCACGAACTAAAGCATCATGAAGGAGAACCAATAGATCAACGGTCGTCTGGTCCAAAAAACCCTTTGCGATCATGAAGGTCTTTCATGAACTAAAGCATCTTAAAGGCGAACCGGTAGATCGGCGGTCATCTATCCAAAAGAACTTTCATGAAAGTGAAGGTCTTTCACAAACTAAAGCTTCATGAAAACAAACCGATAGATCAGTGGTCATTTGATCCCAAAATTCCTTTGCGAACGTGAAGGTCTTTCACCAACTAAAGCATCATGAAGGGAAACCAATAGATCAGCGGTCATTTGATCCAAAAAAACCTTCGCGAATGTGAAGGTCTTTCACGATCTAGAGTGTTATGAAGGTAAGCTGATAGATCAGCGGTCATATGTTCCAAAGAAACCCTTCGCAAATGTGAGGGTATTTCATGAACTAAAGCATCATGAAGGCTAACTGGTAGATCCATGAAATTTATGTACAACTGATATCCCCCAATGAGAATTGGAAGAGCACCAATCATCCGATCCGAATCCCCCTGATGTCAACGTAGTCATGCTCCGGGGCCACAAATCGACAATCATATCAGTCACTCCACATAATTAATGGAATCACTTCCAATGACTGATCAAAAAAATAGTGTTGAACTCTAAAGCTTCATATTGCTCAAAGGATCTAATCCAAAACTGAAGCGACCTTGTGGCTAATCAGCTTAGAATTCAAGAGAACCATACCCACTGGACTGGGGGGAACTAGAGGAGTTGTGGAGAACCCTCGGATAGAGTTTAAGTGCACGAAAATCTCTGTGGCATGGGTGGAACCTACATACTTGAATAGCTACAAGGAAATCCAAGTCTAATCGTACCACAGTTCTGTTACATCCGATCGAAAATTCTGGCATTCTGACAACTACGTACTTAACGACCGAGCTAGCGCAACAAACAAAATAGAAGCATAATACTTGCTTACTTCTTCCCGACTCCTCCTCTACCACCTTCGGTGACCAAATCCTTTTCCTCTTAAACTATATGCCAGTTAAAGGCCAATTCTCTAAAGGTGGTTTGGACCAAAAACTAAGAGTCTTGCCCCGAACATCCATAAGCTCTTTCTTCATAACCATGTCCATGCGGTTGGCTATAGATATCTCCACCACGATAACCTTATCTTTTGGCTATGCACATCTTCTCGAAATACGGGAGGATCGCCCAAGCTATGGTTATCCAATCTGAAAACCAATTATTTCTTAGAACGGATGAAACCGCGTTGTAACAAAGTCAAATCGCTGGATTGATAGGAAGACTCGATCCTTACCTTCTAAGATCTAGTATCACTCCTCCAATACCGGGAAGGCTCAAACCACTGCATGTACTCCCATAAGCCGTGCATCACTTCTTGAGATGTAGTTACATGCTCTTGAAGTAAAAACTCCTCATGTTACCTAAAAATCGGCAACGTCAAGAAGTTCCAAACCGTTCCGGGTCGACGGGTCATATCGATCGTATATGCCGCACATTTCATAAGACGCATACTCTCAAAAAATGTGCATTTCGCTAGCTATGTATTTTCATTAGCCGCGCATATCATAAGCCGTGCACTCTCAAAAGCTGTGCATTTCATAAGCCATGCATTCTCAAAAGCCATACATTTCATATGTTGTGCACTCTCAAAAGTCGTGCATTTCATAAGCTATGCATTCTCAAAAGCCATGCATTTCATAAGCCGCGCACTCTCGTATTCCATGCGTCTCATAAGCCATGCATTTTCATAAGCCACATATTTGATAAGCCATGCAAAAACTGCTCGATGTTGCCCTGGCATCATCAATGAACTGTTAAAATTTTCTAAGTAATGTTGTTGTCCCAACAACACCGAAAAACTTGTCCATTGCACGATTAACAGGGATCAACTCCCGCTACCTGAAAGAACCGACATTGTTTTGGTAGTATTGCAAAGCTCACAAACCAAGAAGTTGGCAAAAGAATTCTGATTTTTGACCAAAGTTAGGGTACAAAATGTCAAAACTCAAGACACCTATGTCAAGAGTTCCTAGAGATAGGAGCTGCGATGTACCTTTGACTGGGGGCATCCAAGGAGCCACCCAAAACATCAAGTCTCACATCAATTATTTAGAATAATCAGCCCCATGGACTGAAGGGCACAAAACACATTCACACTCGGTCAAGATAAAAGATCGCTCCAACTTGCAATAAAGGAGGAAATTACTATCGTCCAGAGATAGACGACGATGGAAGGAAGTTCCAAAATCAAATCATCAACGCATCAGTTTCCAAAGACTGAAATAGGTGCTCGACTGAGGCCTTAAACCCTAACTTGTAGAAAATCAGCTGTAATTTGAAGATAGACAACGACAAAGAGAGAACGCTCAAAATCAAGTAGCTAAACCATTGATTCCCGAGGATTGGAAACAACGAATAAGCTTGATATCCACAATAATGCTATCAGCCCAGCATAATGCATATGGCCTTAAAAAAATTAAGATTAAGTGTCAAAAATTCAAGACAAACACTATCAAACTATACAAGTCCATGATCAGGATATGGATGAGCGTGGCCATACCAAGGGCAATGTGATGACTTGCTCCACAGCTTCTAATTTTCAGTAAGAGCCTGAAATTTGGCACCTGGAAATGAAGGGTTCCGCGGGTAGTCATCAGAATGTAACAAAAACCAATTGCAGGAAATTTGATATTTCATGAATAAGAATAACTTTATAATTGGTTAAGTAATAACCTTGCATCTCCAGGTGTAACACTTGATGGTTATAAACAAAGCTAGGGAAAGGAAATGCTTGGGATTCTTATCCTTCGAGATCTTGGCGTATCCCGAAGTTAAGCAACATTGAGAAAACAACAACATTGGGTTAAAAGCAATCTATTCAACTCTATGGAATTGGATGAATGATTCAATCCTCATCAATATGACTTTAACACTACCCAAAGACAGGCAACACTAGGAAAATACTTCTACAATCCAATCATCGAGGTGCTAGTTTTTGAAGACCAAAACTAGTACCCAACTAGATTAAAGGCACCACCGGGTCGATGGGAAAAATCAATCCCAACCTCCTGAGTATCAGTGTTGCCCCTGCAACGCTGGGACCCACTTCATAAGTACCAGTGTTGCCCCAGCAACATCGAGAAACTTTCTACTTCCTAAGTATCGATGTTACCTTAGCAACGCCGGGAAACTATCTATTTCCTAAGTACTGGTGTTGCCCTGGCAATGTTAAGAAACTTTCTACTTCCTAAGCACCGATGTTGCCCCAGCAACGTTGGAAAATTTTCTATTTCCTAAGTACCGATGTTGCCCCGACAATGTTGAGAAATTTTACATTCCCTAAGTACCGATTTTACCTCGATAATGCCAAGAAATTTGTTGTTTACTAAGTATAGGTGTTGCCCGATAATGCCGAGAAAATTTTAACCTACAGGGTTAGTGTGAAACACTCACCATAGTGAACCACCAATGCACTAACTTCCAGAGATAGAAGCTGGTTCTAGACTGAGTTCTACCCTTGTTTTCAGAAAATTACTATTGCCTAAAGATAGGCAATGACATAAAGATATAACCTTTCATAGGTCAATCAGATGGTTCAACCAAACATCATAGGAATCAGCCACTACATAGGAATAAAGCAAAGCCGAAAGGAAATCATAGAATTGAATTGCTTGTGTGCTAATTTCTAGGGATGAAAGCTAGTGCACAACCAAATTTCCTAAATTCAACTTAGAAGGAATTTAGATATAGCCAAAAGATAGGTAACCTCGAGGAAATGTTGCTTGGAACAAAGTAGCTAACTTATCAATTCTCAAAGACAGAAATTGGCGTATAAATAGAACTTCCATGATGATAGCAATCAACCAAAGCATGCACAACTAAGGACATGTAGGGACAATATTATGGAAGGTCGGAACTGAAACCACTTGACTTCCGCAATCCTAGTATGGGATTAAGAGACAAACCAAGGGCAATTGAATCATGTGTCCCAAACCTCTCCATATCTCACAATCACTCAAATATAGGCATTCAAAATAGCTATTCCTTTAAGTAGGGATAAACACACAAATACTTGATCGAAAGAAATGCTGCAAAGTTCAAACACAAATGACTGCGAGGTTGGTTAGATAACGGTTCTATATCGCAAATCAGAGCATTTTGGCAACAAAATTGCCAATGAAGGAAATGAAGGATTTAACATTCAGAAATCAACCTTCGCTCATAGGCTGGCAATGAAGAGAAAAATCGATGACGTATTCAAGGTCTAACTAGATCATTTGGTTTCAACTTACAAGAATATGTCATTACTTGAAGTTTGGTGATGCTAAGAAGAAACATCCAGAATGAAACTATCGTACATTGAATTTTGGAGATAGAAGCAAAAGATTGATCGACTCTTTAATCCTACCTTCTGGAATCTTGCATTATTGGAAGATTCATAACATCAAGGAAAAATCCATAGGTTTGAGTCATCCATACATGAGTTTACGAAGATGGAAACCAACATATTATTAGGATCTCAACGCCAGACTTAGAAGAATTTATTTTAGCAAAAGATGCCAGGAATGCATCTATATAATACCTACTGACATCATTAGAAAAACACAGATCTTGGGTTCAAGCAAAAAAGTTCATATTTCCTAAAGATAGGAGGTATCCTGTCAATCGAACTGGGGAAATTGAACTTTGCTTAGGAGACCTAACCTCCCAAAACATATTGGTTCAGTTATCAAAGTAACCAACCTTACGAGCTAAGGCATTTACACCAATGCTTTGTTAGACGAGCTCTGTCGAGTATGAACTCAACCGAACATAAACAAGAACTGTCACGAAACTGGTTTGACTAAGCTACCTTATAGTTCTATAAAAATCAATTCTCAAAGCCAAGGAATCAAGCCAATAGTCCTCTAAGACAGAAGCTAGTGTGCAAATCGAATTCTAAAAACCACAAAAGAAGGATATTCATGATCTAATATTTCATGCACTAGTTTCTAAAGACTGATGCTGTGCCTAATCAAACTTCAACTACAACTCTATGACAGCAGCTGTGCCTGTAATTTAGCTGTAATCGATCATCCCAATATGACCATAATAATAAAAGAAGCCTAAGTTGCAGAGGAACCAGCTTCTGAAGGAGTGGCAGTCCCTTCGCCGGACTAAAGATCGTATGATCAAAAAGTCATTTTCAACAACAAAACTGGCATTCAACCCTATCGGGATCACTCGTGTAACAACCCGCATATTTATCGATTATATATTTAAATATTTTATTTAAATATTTCACCGTACGTCGGATTTTGGTCCGAAAACCTACTTTTTGCAAACAGTCGAATTTGGACTCGAGACCACCCCCATTGAGTTCAAAATGACATTTGCGACCTTTTTGAGTATAAGCTTCGATATGTTTGGAGAAAGTTGAATTTTGCTACTTTTCACTTAGGGTTTTGGTTTGGGCTGAGCCCACTTATGTATTCAGTTCCAACCCTCTCCTCTTCATTTACTTCATTCTTATTTTCCTAACACTCAAGCTTCTTCAAAAATGGGGGAAGAGAATGGGAAATAGAAATTCCTAAGCCCTAGTTTCCATTAGCAAATCCATCTTCTTGCTCCAAACTCAAGTGAACCCATTGGTAAGCTTCTCTTCTTCTTCTCCAACTCTTTCTCTCTTCAATTTCAGAAAATATCCTAAACCTAATTTAGGAAAATATGTGTTTTATTCTTAGATTGAAGCTTGTTGAGTAAGAGTGAAGAGTGGTTAGCCTTTCCTTTGCATTTGAGCTTCTTCTTCTTGTTCTTGAGTTAAAAAGGTGAGGTTTTTAATCTCACATCTAAGTCTATGATTATCTTTGATTATTAGGTATGAATTCCTAATACTTATTCATGTGCATTTGATTTTGGTTTGAATTGATTTGGTGTATATTCTAATTTTTAGTGTTTCGAAATCAAAATCTATGAAAATCCTTTTATGGATGTTTGAACTTGTTTTTGGTGTTGCATCGAAGAGCTTATAGGGCCGGGTAGTCGATTGGCATAAACCCCTAGTGACGGTGCTCGCTCGATTGCATTTTGATGAAGATTGCATCTTCATTTCATAGGCTAAGAAAACAGCCTTGGTGCCAGTCAGTCGACTGGACCTTTAGGTCAGTCGACTGGCTGTAGCACATAGGCATTCCGAAGGTAGCTAACAGAGGCTCGGGTCCTCTGTTTTCCTGCATTCAGTCGACTGAAATTTTAGGTCAGTCGACTGATTGTAGGAAATTATTTTTCCCTGCTTCTGGTTCAGTCGACTGGACCTTTGTGTCAGTCGACTGACCTGCACCAATTTGCCTTATTGTGCCTATTTGTGCATGTTTTTGCTTGGTTTCCAAATTCCATCGATTCGTGTTATTTCCCACTTGTTGCTGCTACAACTTTAACGACTTTTCTTCTTGGAATTTTTGGGAATACCCATTTTGATGGATTCGGATCAATTTCTTTGGATTTTTATGCATGCCTTTAAATGTGATCTTTGTGATTGATTGTTTCTACAATCCCCCTTGTGCTTTGTCACTTTAAAAATATAAAGGTTTTCTATACTAGTAGTAAATATCAAAACTCTTTCCTCAAACGATTTCAATTCTATTTTAATACCAAATTCGTTTATAAAACCGTTTTCCAATCTATTAGTATATACAAACCTTTACCTCACTCGTATGAGAAATCTAATTAAACGGCTTGGTAAAACAAGTGGTATGAAACGCTTGCGTTTACTTTGCCGGTTAATTCTTGGACTTGTTCGATTGAATCTCTTGTGACAATTTTCTAGTGGAGATCTACAATTTGTTCGTAAATATTTAAGTTAAGCTAGTGGTTATGGGACATGAAGCTAAGCTCATATATTTACTAGCTTATTGTAATCGACACTTCTCTTTGATCATGACGATCATTTTTAGGTTTTAGACTAGCATTGTGCTATGTCTTTGTGATTTGGTTCATCGGACGTCCCGCTGTACGACATCGTTGTTCCCTTTGATTGTGATTTGGTTCATCGGATGTCCCGCTGTACGACGTCGTTGATCCTTTTTCTTGTGATTTCTGGATTTCGTGTGTTGAATTCTGGAATTTATGTTTCACCAACTTTTACGATGGGCATTGATATATATGTCATATATTGTGGCTTGGTGAATGAGATTAGGAGTATGACATTCCTTTATTATCTTGGGTAGATCTTTGTGATATTGATTAATCTCTTGTTGATTTTTCAATTTCTTATATATCACAGCTTTGCATTGTGATTATTATATGTTTATGTCATATCTCTTATTATATATCACTTCATCTGATATTTATAGCTAGACTGATCCGTTTATTATTTTCTTCTTAAATAATACTCGGGTCAGACCGAGATTTTGCAGGTGCTTCTGCTTGACTTCTCATTCAGGATCATTACTCTGACTTTTGGCAAACTACTTAGATTAGTATTTTATTTTGTTGTATACACTTGAGATATAGACTCATAGTTGTATTCTTTTGTATAGCACCTATAGCTATTCTTTTGTATTATCGTGGATCTTTTGACCACTACTCTGATGTACACTTTCATGTGTAATATTCATATCTATTTCCGCCTTTGTGATATGAATTGTCTGTGACTGATTTATGTTATGTTTATTTCTATATTTGTTTCCGAAGATATTATAGCCAATGTGTAGTAGCTTTGAGTTTGTGTCGGTATGTCGGATTTCCTCTTGAGATGAAAAGTTATATTTTTATCCGGTATATCGGTACTCGCACAAAGAAATTATACAGATGGTCGCTCCTCAACAGCCTTATTCTCCGTGCTAGTCGACAGCATTACTCCGTAGTATTCTTGTCTAGCGTGGGTATAGAGGTGGGGCGTCACAGCTTGGTATCAGAGCCAAACTTCGGAACAATATGGAATATTATAACAAGGATCATCGTCCTAAGTCTTTCTTAGGAGTCGTGCTTTAGGATTTAATTCGAGTCTTCGTACCGATTCATCCTATTTTCTTTATGATTCCTTGTTTTATCAATCAAGTTTGATTGAAATTTATTTTGAGAATAACTTTTTCCTCTTCTTTCTTTCTTTTTTAAAGAAGAGAAATGGTTAGACCAGGCCGTCCCAGCGCCGGTCAATCTAGTGCTACTCCCCAGGATGGAGTATTTATGTCTGCCCAGCAGCTTCTAAATCTTGTTAAGAATGCTCAAGCAGCCGGTCCCAATCCAGAGCCTACTCATCCTAAATCCGGTTTTGCACGCTTGTGCAGAGACTACGCCGATTTGGGTGGAAGGCCATTCAAGGGATCCGAGAGTGTTATAGAAATTCAAGCTTGGCTCAAATCATGCGATCGCATCTTTTCTCGCATGAACCTTATTGATCTACATCGAGTCCAAGTGGCTTCTAGCATGCTCCAAGAAAGAGCATTTGATTGGTATGAGCTTTTAATTTATGAAATCGTTGAAGCGGATCTCACTTGGAAGCAATTCTGGGAAAGATTTGAATTGAAATTTGTGCCGGAGGCCGAAAAAGTAAATTTGGCCCGGCGTTTTATTGACCTTGTTCAAGGTGAATCTTCTGTGACGGATTATGTCGCGTCTTTCGAATCTCTGTCCAAATACGGGTTTGAGTACATTAATACCTCATTAAAGAAAAATCAGAGATTTGTCTATGGCTTGAATAAGAATCTTAAGAAGCCATTACTTCTGAAACTTGAGGTTTCATTTGATCAGCTTATTGATATCGCTCTTCGTCTTGAAGAGGCCGATAATGAAGGTGGTGTTGAAGTTGTGCGTGCCCAACAGAACTTCGACAATAACTTGAAGAGGCCTATCAAATTCATAGGCCCCAATTCTAATAAGAAAGGGAAGCAACAAATTCCGGTAGCAAAGACTCCTACCTCTAGTCGTGGTCAATGCTACAATTGTGGTTCCACGGACCATCATGTAAGGGAGTGTCCGAAACCCCTCTTTTGCCGTTATTGCAAAGGTTCGGGTCATCTTTTATCTTCGTGTCCTAAGCTTCCAAACAAGTGAGAAGGAAAGCTGCAGACCCCTGGCAACTCTTCTCTTGGTCGAGGTATTTTCATTCAATCCTTGATGGCATTGTTTTAATTCGTGAGCTTTCTATTTGAGTTCTTTTTGATATGGGTTCCATCTCAATATTTTATATCAAAAGAACTTGTTGATTCTTTTACTTTGAAAATATTTTGGGCTTGTTGACTTCTTTGAGGATTGTGAATCCGGATGGTAGATCCGCAACACTCAATTTGTCTTTATTGATGTCAAAATTATTTTATGTGATTTTTCTTTCCGAGCCGATATTTACTTAGGCTCCGGAATTGATTTGTGCGATAGGATTAGCTTAACCATTATGAAGCCTATATCTTATTTTCTCGAGTGGACTATTCATCTTCGACATTTTTAATCTGTTAAGCAGATTTCTAATTTTTCTTTGTGATTCCGATTTCACATTTTTGGTGGCATCATTTTATTCCTTAAGCCCACTTATAAGGAAAGTATTATTTCTCTTATCTAAATAATTTGTGAAACTTTTCCAGTATTTTTGAGTTTGTCTTAGGATTACCACCTAAGAAATCTTTTGTGTGGCGTTAAGGTCTTTTTAGTTCGACATTGTCACCAATTTTCATTTGGCTACTAGTTGCGGGTGTTTTCACTTACCGCATTCTGCACTTGTTATGATTCTATGAATGAATGATTTTGTCATTCAGTTTGTCCAGCTTATTTCATCCATTTTATAGATCGAATATTCTATGAATATCTCGATGACTCCATTCTTGTATTTATTGATTTTGGATGAGAAAAGCAATTTAAAAATTTTGGAAATCTTTTTCATAAGATTTATTTATAAGTACAATTTGATTTTTGTTCTTAAAATGAACAAAGAATATTCTTAAAAGTTTTTAGAAACATGTTTATCATATAGAATATGATTTTGTGATTGTGTTTCCCATTTAGTGTGTTAAGAATTTTGGTCGATGCGCTTGATCAACGTTATCGATAGGAATTTCCTAAACGCTTTGATGTGACAATCAGACACGATATATTGACTTGTAAATGGTGAATTTTTCTAGAAATATTTTTACACTGAAATAATTGTGATTTTTGAAAGTTTTAGCTTTTCGGGAAAGAAAATTATTTAAAAGAAATCCTTTCTTTTCGAAACTCTTATTCTTGTGATTCCTGAAGGGGAACCAAGACTTTGCTATTTGTACCGATACTAGTCGTATTGGTTTGGATGTCGTTCTCTTGCAAAAGAGAATGTGCTATCACTTGTGCTTCTAAATCATTTTAGCTTATCGAGACTAGATACGCCACTCATGATCTAGTGCTCTCGGCTATTGTTTTTACTTTTGGATTTTTACGTCATCATATTTGGATGAGAAATTGTTCTCTACCTCGGTCATAAATCTTTGGAATAATTATTTTCTCATATGGAACTCCTTGTTGACTCGAGTTCCTGACATCTTATGATCTTGATATTCTTTTTATTCCTGGAAGGGAAATCGTGTTGCCAATGCGCTTTGTCGTAAGTGACGAGTGGTTGATTCTTTGATGTTGCCTGAATGGAATTATCTTTTCATCAAGTTCATCGGACGTTTTGGTACACTTCGTTTTATTGAGTTTTATCTCATTCCTTTTATGGACTAGCGTCCGATGTCCTTTTATTGTGTTCGGTTCATTGGACGTAACGTTTTTGTACTACGTCGGTGTTCCGAAATCATTCGGTCTTTGATACATCAGATGTACCGTTTGTACTACATCGATGTCTTTGCTTTTGATTCATCGGATGTACCGTTTGTACTACATCGATGTCTTTCTTTTGATTCATCGGATGTACCGTTTGTACTACATCGATGTCTTTGCTTTTGATTAATCGGATGTACCGTTTGTACTACATCGATGTCTTTGCTTTTGATTCATCGGATGTACCGTTTGTACTACATCGATGTCTTTGCTTTTGATTCATCGGATGTACCGTTTGTACTACATCTATGTCTTTGCTTTTGATTCATCGGATGTACCGTTTGTACTACATCGATGTCTTTGCTTTTGATTCATCGGATGTACCGTTTGTACTACATCGATGTCTTTGCTTTTGATTCATCGGATGTGCCGTTCGTACTACATCGATGTCTTTGCTTTTGATTCATCGGATGTGCCGTTCGTACTACATCGATGTCTTTGCTTTTGATTCATCGGATGTACCGTTCGTACTACATCGATGTCTTTGCTTTTGATTCATCGGATGTACCGTTCGTACTACATCGATGTCTTTGCTTTTGATTCATCGGATGTACCGTTCGTACTACATCGATGTCTTGCTTTTGATTCATCGGATGTACCGTTTGTACTACATCGATGTCTTTGCTTTTGATTCATCGGATGTACCGTTTGTACTACATCGATGTCTGTGCTTTTGATTCATCGGATGTACCGTTTGTACTACATCGATGTCTGTGCTTTTGATTCATCGGATGTACCGTTTGTACTACATCGATGTCTTTGCTTTTGATTCATCGGATGTACCATTTGTACTACATCGATGTCTTTGCTTTTGATTCATCGGATGTACCGTTTGTACTACATCGATGTCTTTCCTTTTGATTCATCGGATGTACCGTTTGTACTACATCGATGTCTTTGCTTTTGATTCATCGGATGTACCGTTTGTACTACATCGATGTCTTTGCTTTTGATTCATCGGATGTACCGTTTGTACTACATCGATGTCTTTGCTTTTGGTTCATTGGGCGTACCGTTTTTGTACTACGCTGATGTCCCAAATTATTTGAGTTTCTAGTTCCTCGGGCGTACCGTTTTTGTGCTACGCCGTTGTACCGGCTCAGTTTTCTACTATTCTTGACGTTCCCCACGTCTTTTATCTACGGAAATGCCTCAGGGATTCCGGTTTTCATTCTTGAGCCCGGTAATATTGTGGAAATTGAAGTTTCACCAGATTTCTTGCTAACTCTTTCATGCACTTTATGGTAAACTTCCTATTTCAAATTTTCTTTTGTGTTAATATGCTTCTATGGTTGTTACTTCTTATATTTCCTTCTTAATTATTGCGAGGACGCAATTTCTTTAAGGAGGGGAGTCTGTAACAACCCGCATATTTATCGATTATATATTTAAATATTTTATTTAAATATTTCACCGTGCGTCGGATTTTGGTCCGAAAACCTACTTTTTGCAAACAGTCGAATTGGGACTCGAGACCACCCCCATTGAGTTCAAAATGACGTTTGCTACCTTTTTGACTATAAGCTTCGATATGTTTGGAGAAAGTTGAATTTTGCTACATTTCACTTAGGGTTTTGGTTTGGGCTGAGCCCACTTATGTATTCAGTTCCAACCCTATCCTCTTCATTTACTTCATTCTTATTTTCCTAACACTCAAGCTTCTTCAAAAATGGGGGAAGAGAATGGAAAATAGAAATTCCTAAGCCCTAGTTTCCATAAGCAAATCCATCTTCTTGCTCCAAACTCAAGTGAACCCATTGATAAGCTTCTCTTCTTCTTCTCCAACTCTTTCTCTCTTCAATTTCAGAAAATATCCTAAACCTAATTTAGGAAAATATGTGTTTTATTCTTAGATTGAAGCTTGTTGAGTAAGAGTGAAGAGTGGTTAGCCTTTCCTTTGCATTTGAGCTTCTTCTTCTTGTTCTTGAGTTAAAAAGGTGAGATTTTTAACCTCACATCTAAGTCTATGATTATCTTTGATTATTAGGTATGAATTCCTAATACTTATTCATGTGCATTTGATTTTGGTTTGAACTGATTTGGTGTATATTCTAATTTTTAGTGTTTCGAAATCAAAATCTATGAAAATCCTTTTATGGATGTTTGAACTTGTTTTTGGTGATGCATCGAAGAGCTTATAGGGCCGGGTAGTCGATTGGCATAAACCCCTAGTGACCGTGCTCGCTCGATTGCATTTTGATGAAGATTGCATCTTCATTTCATAGGCTAAGAAAACAGCCTTGGTGCCAGTCTGTCGACTGGACCTTTGGGTCAGTCGACTGGCTGTAGCACATAGGCATTCCGAAGGTAGCTAACAGAGGCTCGGGTCCTCTGTTTTCCTGCATTCAGTCGACTGAAATTTTAGGTCAGTCGACTGACTGCAGGAAATTATTTTTCCCTGCTTCTGGTTCAGTCGACTGGACCTTTGTGTCAGTCGACTGACCTGCACCAATTTGCCTTACTGTGCCTATTTGTGCATGTTTTTGCTTGGTTTCCAAATTCCATCGATTCGTGTTATTTCCCACTTGTTACTGCTACAACTTTAATGACTTTTCTTCTTGGAATTTTTGGGAATACCCATTTTGATGGATTCGGATCAATTTCTTTGGATTTTTATGCACGTCTTTAAATGTGATCTTTGTGATTGATTGTTTCTACAATCCCCCTTGTGCTTTGTCACTTTAAAAATATAAAGGTTTTCTATACTAGTAGTAAATATCAAAACTCTTTCCTCAAACGATTTCAATTCTATTTTAATACCAAATTCGTTTATAAAACCGTTTTCCAATCTATTAGTATATACAAACCTTTACCTCACTCGTATGAGAAATCTAATTAAACGGCTTGGTAAAACAAGTGGTATGAAACGCTTGCGTTTACTTCGCCGGTTAATTCTTGGACTTGTTCGATTGAATCTCTTGTGACAATTTTCTAGTGGAGATCTACAATTTGTTCGTAAATATTTAAGTTAAGCTAGTGGTTATGGGACATGAAGCTAAGCTCATATATTTACTAGCTTATTGTAATCGACACTTCTCTTTGATCATGACGATCATTTTTAGGTTTTAGACTAGCATTGTGCTATGTCTTTGTGATTTGGTTCATCGGACGTCCCGCTGTACGACATCGTTGTTCCCTTTGATTGTGATTTGGTTCATCGGATGTCCCGCTGTACGACGTCGTTGATCCTTTTTCTTGTGATTTCTGGATTTCGTGTGTTGAATTCTGGAATTTATGTTTCACCAACTTTTACGATGGGCATTGATATATATGTCATATATTGTGGCTTGGTGAATGAGATTAGGAGTATGACATTCCTTTTTTATCTTGGGTAGATCTTTGTGATATTGATTAATCTCTTGTTGATTTTTCAATTTCTTATATATCACAGCTTTGCATTGTGATTATTATATGTTTATGTCATATCTCTTATTATATATCACTTCATCTGATATTTATAGCTAGACTGATCCGTTTATTATTTTCTTCTTAAATAATACTCGGGTCAGACCGAGATTTTGCAGGTGCTTCTGCTTGACTTCTCATTCAGGATCATTACTCTGACTTTTGGCAAACTACTTAGATTAGTAGTTTATTTTGTTGTATACACTTGAGATATAGACTCATAGTTGTATTCTTTTGTATAGCACGTATTGCTATTCTTTTGTATTATCGTGGATCTTTTGACCACTACTCTGATGTACACTTTTATGTGTAATATTCATATCTATTTCTGCCTTTGTGATATGAATTGTCTATGACTGATTTATGTTATGTTTATTTCTATATTTGTTTCCGAAGATATTATAGCCACTTTGTAGTAGCTTTGAGTTTGTGTCGGTATGTCGGATTTCCTCTTGAGATGAAAAGTTATATTTTTATCCTGTATATCGGTACTCGCACAAAGCAATTATACAGATGGTCGCTCCTCAACAGCCTTATTCTCCATGCTAGTCGACAGCATTACTCCTTAGTTTTCTTGTCTAGCGTGGGTATAGAGGTGGGGCGTCACAGCTCGAATACAGAAACGGGAAGAGTGATACGACTAAATCATCCACTTTATATGATTTTGGAATAAATTATCGCATTGAAATTCAAAAACATCGACAGGAGCTTAACCAAATTCTCAAGAAGAAAAAGCTAAAGACGAAGAGCAAGACTTCGCTCCAGAACGATGTACAATCATTCGAGACAAAACTTAGCGTCACCATCGATCGAATTAAAACTACATTAGACAACTCCAGACCAACATCATGCACCCACTTATTGACCTAACCCTTGCGTAAAATATGGATAAAAGATTGCATCGTCAATACCAGGAATTGAAA
Organism: Allium cepa; assembly: GCA_030765085.1. NCBI lineage: Eukaryota > Viridiplantae > Streptophyta > Magnoliopsida > Asparagales > Amaryllidaceae > Allium > Allium cepa. The sequence continues at coordinate 439,688,002 of CM060938.1, read as the reverse complement.
TTCCAATCGAAATAAAAAAATGAACGGCTATTAGAAGTAAATCAATTGAGTACAAAATCTTAAGATGGACTCTAATGATTCACATCGAAAATTCAACAATCGGAGCCAAATTTGCATGGTAACCTCGACACAATCAACTAGATTTCACAAAACGAAAACTCAAAAGAAGTTATTTCCAGTGCACGCCTCTTTTTCAAAAAAGGAACTATGGGGGGCAAATGTTATTCGAGTTTTTAACCCAGTAGATTCCAGAGGAAGTCAAGAGAACTCCATTGTGTCAGAATAGCTCAAAAACCAATCGAAGGGACTAGAATAAGGAGCCAAAGGAAGTTAGGAAAAAAAAGGAAAATACTCTAAAGGTATGGATTGCTCGAAAGAACTCCATTGAGTCAGAATAGCTCAAAATCCAATGAAGGGACTAGAATAAGGAGCCAATGGAAGTTAGGAAAAAACAAAGGAAAATAATCTAAAGGTATGGATCGCTGGCGATCCATACCATTAACTCGAGGGTTCATGAATAATTCAACACGAGATAATATATGGGATCCAAAAGGCAAAGCTTAGAAAACCACTAATTAAATGGATCGCTAACGATCTATGCACTATGGATCGCTAGTTGTCCATACCTTTTCGCCAGATCGCCATAAACTCCAGAAGAACAAAGTCCAAAAATAAACCAAGTATATGGTTCGCTGGCGATCCATATACCAAGGATCGCTAGCGATCCATACTATTTCATCAATCATCTGGGATCTTCATGGTGCAAAGTAAGGGGAAAATACTAAGGCGTTAGCTCGCCTTCGAACCAAACCTATGGATCACGGGCAATCCATAGCTAATGGATCGCTAGCGACCCATCCTTTTAGCACGGGTTATGGTGTAACCTCTAGTGCAACTTCCTGTGTTGATCTGCAAGTATATAGCACGCTGACTTGGCCCAGTGCTCTCTAACCTCTATAAATACTCTCCTATCTGCAAAAAAAGGCATCCTCTGGACTGGTTGTTGAAACGCAGCAGAAGACCTTCTTCACCCTACTCCTCCCTCACAATAGTCATCCAAGGAGTTCACTATGATTCTCTAGTGAACTTTAATATTTGGGATTTAGTCTAATCTAAGATAGTCAATCATTTTGTAATCCAATTACCTTTTTAACAGCAATCAGTCAATGCAGAAAATTATAAAGTGGATGTAGGCTTCATTAACAGCCAAACCACTATAAAAATATTCTTGACTTTATACTGTTTCAATTCTTGATATATCTCTATTCTACTTTATTTTTCTCTAATAAATAGGATTTCTGAATTCATACTCTATCCAGTGTGTTGATCCATTTTTTGGGTTAATATTATCCTTGGCCTATCATGTCCTATCAGGCTACAAGTGGTCGTCAAATATCCAACCGTGCATCCGTTTTATCTCTGGAAACTGGCACTCTTGCTACCGAATTTCAAATATTCCTTATTAATCCTAGTCCTTTTTGAGCAATAGTTAATACAGAAGGAATAAGGTCGAATCATCAGATTGACCCTTATGATTATGCTTCTTTATATGGATCTTAGACTAAAGGAATCGGTACCAATCTTCAAGTGCCCGATTATACTACTAATCATGCAACATAGGGTTTTGCTTAAAATACCATGGTTACATTAGTCCAAGAAGCTAATTTTATTGATAACATGCCGGTGGAATCAAGATTCCATCAATAATTGCCAGCTTGAAAGTTCCATCTCCAAGCTTCTATTTGATCGCATAAGGACCTTCCCAATTCAGACCATATGCCCCCATACCTGGGAGAATTCATTTCAAAACGAGATTTGCTACTTCGGAAGTATGGTTCTGGACCTTGGCGTTGCATGTTGTGTTACTCTTTTTTTAGTGAGTAGCTACCCTTAATTCAGCCTCTTCTCAGATTTCATCAAACAAATTAGGAAACTCAAGAAAGATTCCCTCATTGACCTTGGGGTTGTAGTACTTTTTTCGATAACAAAGGACTTCTAGTTTAATTGGATTCATGGCCCCCAATTTATAGGCCAAAGAGAATGGTGTATGCCCAATCGCGGACTTATGTGTCGTCCTATAAGCCCACAAATAAAGCGAAAGCTCATCGACTCATTTGCCCTTAGCAATAGTTAACCATTTCTTCGAGATGTACTTGACGATTTTATTCACTGCCTCAAAATATCCACTCAACCGTGGGTGTACTACTGTCAAAAAGTTCTTCTCAAACTTCTATTAGTTACAGAAATCCTTAAAGTCGGTACTTTCAAATTTGGATCCATTATCCGTTACAATTTTCTAAGGTATTCCAAACCTGAAAATAATATTCCTCGTCATAAAGTTGATCACCTTACTTGTTATGATCATGGAAAGTGGCTCCACTTTAGCCCACTTTGTGAAGTAATCCACCACAACAATTGCGTATTTAGCTCCTTCTTTCAACATCGGTAGCACATTGATTATATCAATTCTCTAAACCACAAAGGCCATAGGCTAACTGTTTGCATAAGCTCCGTAGATAGGACTCTCAGAGTCTTTGCAAACCTCTATCATCAATCATAACATTTGGTGTATTTAGAAACATCATGGTTTACTATTGGCCAGAAGTATCCAAAGCAAAGTATCTTATTCGCTAATGTCTACCTCCCATTCTGATCACTACAGCTACACTCATGGATGTTTAGGAGGATGTTTTCAGCCACATCCTTAGTGAAACACTAAAGTAGGGGTCGAAAATCTTCTTCTACAAAGTACTCCATCTTACATTATGAATCACGGTACTTTAAAAAGGAGTTTCTATCGTTCATTCTTCCTACTTTGTAGAGTTCCTTTAGGTAAGTAGTCTCAATAAGAGTCATCTATGACTCCTCCTCATCAACTTCCATAATTCATTCGATATCCATCTGGCAGATACTTGGAGTCGATAAAACCTTCACTGGAACTAATCCTAATAACTAGTCATCTCCAGAACTATCTTACTTGGCCAGTGAATTGCCTTCGCATTGTCCCCTTTAGGGATGTGCGTGATTGTGTAACGCTCTATATCATTCAATAGTTTCAATGTTTTTATCTAGTAAAGGAAAAGTCTTGCACCCTTAGCCTGAAATTCATTCTTCACTTCGCAAACCACCAATTGGGAGTCACTAAATATATGCAGTGCCCTTGCCCCTGGTTCCTTCGCTATCTTGAGTCCCGCTATCAACTTTCATACTCAGCCTTGTTGTTTGTTGTTGGCAACTCTAGCTTCAATGCATAGCAAATCAATCGTCCTATTGGAGTCACAAGTACCACTCTTGCCCTAGAATTGCAGAAGTTCCATCTTTAAATAGTTTCAATTGAGAAAGTGTGACCATATCATCTTCCTCTCCACCATCCCGTTTGGTAGACTCAGCGATGAAATCCAAAAATGTCTATCCATTTATTACCTTCCTCGGATGTCAAGTGATAACGTACCGAGTCAGATTAATCTTCTAATGCACTAACTTCCTGATGTCTTGGGTTGATATTGTACCTGCTTCAAAGGATGATTCCTCGATACCTTAATTGGTTATCACTGAAAACATGGTGGTAGCTCCCTCGATACAATCAGTAACCAATAAGCAAGTTTCTCCAACTTTGGGTAATTCTTTTCAGCTCCAGTAAACCACTCGCTGACGTAGTAAACTGGCCTTTGAATCCTTGCCTCCTCACACATTAATGTTGCACTTAGGTCATCGATAGACATTGCCAAATAGATGAACCAACTTTTCTTCGTCCAATGGTTTGGATAGAGCCGATGATGTTTCCATGTGCCTTAGAAACTCCTTAAAGGCTTTCTAACGTTCCTTCGACCATTTGAAATGTTTCTTTCCCTTTTGAGGGTATTAAAAATGATGTACACATACTCATTGCCTAAGAGACAAACCGAATTAACGTAGTAACTTTCTTGTTCAAGCTTTGCAAATCCTTCTTCGTGGTAAGGGTAGTTACATTCCTCAAGGTGTTAATCTACTCCAAATTAGCTTTAATGCTTATCCAATTCACAATAAATCCCAGAAATTCCCTCGATGCAATTTCAAATGAGCATTTCAATGGATTCAACTTCATTCTTACTTCTATAGCACTTCAAACATCTTTGTAAGGTTATGTGTGTGGTTCCTCGATCGTCATGCCATCATGATCTTATCATCCACATACACTTCAGTTTTCGTCCAATCTGATTCCTGAACATGGAATTCACTAATCTTTGATAAGTAGCACCTGCATTCTTTAGACCGAACGAACTTATCGATAATAATATAATCCTAAATCCATTATAAAGCTTGCATACCCTTGATCTAGAACATGCATCAATATTTGGTTATAGCTAGAATATGCATCCATACACAAGAGTAACTTGTGTCATGCGGTCCCGTCTACTAGCTGGTCAATTCTGGGTAACGAGAATCTATCCTTTGAGTATGCTTTATTCAAGTTTGAATAATTAACACATGTGCACTACTTTCCATTTGCTTTCTTTACTAACACGGGGTTCGATACTCATTCAGGGTATGAAGAAACGTGGATAAAGCGGTTTTCCTTCAGGTTATCCACTTCCATCTTCAACGCAGCGGATCACTCTGGAAACAGATTGCATCCCTTTTTTTACGATGGGTACTTCAGGTCCAAATTTAGTGTGTGGCATTTTATCTCTAGTGATATCCTACACATATCCGAATGGGTCCAAGAAAACACATGCAAGCTTGCTCATAGAAAACGTAGCAATTCCTTCCTCAACCCTACGCTGAGTTAAGATCCAATCTTGGGAGCCCCAGTAGTATCATCCATATAGATCAGAATGCTCCGTAAAATCAGCTTATGTTGTCAACACTTCCTTTGACTTTTTCCTAGGTCCATAGACTTATCGAATCTACTGCAGTTCTTGAAGCAACGCTTGGGATGTAATTACTGGATGCATTTTTAATGTAAAGACCTTTCTCTAAAAATTTCCATTTCTCCCGTAGCATTTCCTCTCTTAGCTTAGTGATGTAACCATCCCGACCAATACTATGATCTCCTCGAATCGATCCAACCCCAAATAGGAAACTTCATCATCAAGCATAAAGGACCCAGTGCTATCCTTTAATTAGCTATGGGGGTCGGCCTTTGTATGTTGAATGTTCATCTATAATTATGAACTTCTGAACTTGCATAATCTCATAATCTCCTTCTCCTATTTCAACTCAAAAATCAATTGTCCTAACAGGTGGTTTCGCCTCTTCAATAAATCCTTCACTCCTCGATTTAAAATTCTTAATATCCTTCATATTTATCCTTATTTGATCCAATGTTCTTTTGTATAAAACATTCACCGAGCTTCCACTAACCACCAAGACTTAGTGCAATGTAGCAAGACCAAAAGTAGCCATAGTCACCATAGGATCGAAAGTTGGGGCTTCAATACTATCTAAATACCTAGTTTGAAATGTAGTAGCATTCTTCATCAACTTATGCTACTTTGCCAGAGCTCCATCCTCGATGGCGAAGCAGCTCTCCTGTGGTACATGCCTCAACAAGCTTGCATATCATTCCATATCACCCCAGCTTTTCTCTACTGGGTGAGGACCTCTGGTTATCGTGTTTATCACTATCCTTCCATATGACCACTTAGGTTTGTCCCACTTGGTCCAGATTGATTCCGATGGGAGTTTGACCCCAAAGGTCTAACATGTTGTCTACCATCCTGCAGATCCCACACATATTATAGCAAATTTTTCTTTTTTCCTCAATAAAATCTCTAAGATGTCGGAATTCATTTGTGTTATACCCATGAGTTTCGTGGAAATGACAATAATTTCCGGAGCGTCTTTCATCATCCTTGCCTTCCTCTTAGATGGTTTCTTATACCTTTCCATGCCTTGCATGGCAAGGTATATATTCTTTGGCATATCATTCAAAAGATGTATACTCATCCGGCCTCATATTTATTGGGTGCGTTTTGGCTTCATTCTATTTTCCTCCAGTGCCTTGTTTTCTCTTCCTTTGATTACAAGAATTACCAATGTTCATAGCCACGTTACAGGAGCTCCCATAGGTTTGTTTAGTTGCTACATTACTCTGAATCACTTCCTTTGACTATACACCACTAATCTCCATAGCAACTTGACTTGTTTCTCCCAAACACAAGAATTGATTAGCATTCTGATGAAATTCCTCATAGTCATCGGTAACTTCATCATTCGCCATTAACCATATTTCGTGCTCGGATGTATATCCCAGACCAATGCCATCAACACGATGCTCTTATTTGGATTGTTAACTTTGGTAACTGCCATATTGAACCCATTTAACAACCCAGTAATGACTCCTAAGGTCCTCGAGAAAGGTTAATAAGAAACCTCTTCTTTAAATCGAGCAGTGTGGAGCCTGAACTACACTAGAAACTTCTTTTCTAATTAACAAAAAGTCAATATGGACTTTGAAAAAACCTAAGTAAACCACATAGACACAACTCCATCTAGAAAAATAAGAAAACATCCGCATCGAATGGTGTCTACTGCCCTGGCACTATCCATATGCCATCCATACCTAAAAAAGTGTTGTCTAGGATCGGTCTTCCCATTATATGATGGCATCATAGGCATCATAAATTTTATGGGATACTCTTCCCTTAAAATATTCTTTGTTAGTGAAGTTCTACTTAGCATAGAAGCCCAGTCTTCATTCTTCCTCCATTTATTTTTCTTTAACCGATCATATCTGCTATATGTTTTTCACTATCCTGGTACTCTGAAGGATGACTGCCATGAACCACACTAAGTGTTTGACTCCGCAGATGGTCTAGGTTTCCTGATTGATGTACAGGTTCTTCATTTTTCAAGAGAACCACTCCTTCAGTTCTTCTTTAACATCCAATTAGCTTTGTAATGATTTTTTGTACACCAACATCGTCAGCTTTAGCATCTAATCCATCATCATCACTAGCAGGCTGCAAATCATCCTTAAAGTTAAATAGGTTGACAGCCTCATCTTCCTGCCCTTCTAAGGGACTTAGATTAATATCGGTACCAACCTGATTGTAGTCACTATCGACCTGAAACCCTTTAGTAGGGATTCTCGTGGTCCTTCTAGCACTCGTCCCTGCTACTACAGTAGTCTTTTCCGTTTTCTTTTGTTTTCCATCTGCTACATGCTAGTGTTCATCTTTTCCAATGGAGCCTTCTGATTATCTACCATCCTCTGATTCAGCTCCACCATCATCCTATCAAACTCCACTCTTGTGACCATCTTCTATTGGGCAGATAGTCTTGCTAACGTTGCTGTCGGTTGACTACTAACTTTAATATGATGAGAAGCTCCTTCATCTGCACTAGTGATTGCACCAGATTTACCAAACTTCTTAGATGGTGCCATTGATTCCAATTTGAAATTCCTTCAAAGTTTTGATAGAAAACCTACTAGATCAAACCTCTGGACACTCCAATCCACAATAGATAGCAAGATTTATGCCTATGTTCAATTCCTAGTGAAAGTACCAAAGATGTTGAACCGAAAAACGACACAACTCTAGAAAACAAACTTAAATAATGAGATCTAGCAAAATAAAACAAGAAAGATAGGAAATTTTTGTAGTGATTCAAAAAATCTAAGGCCTAAGTCCATTGTAATGTTATTTTTTGTAGGTTTTAGCCACTAGTATAAGGGTTTTCGAATTCTAACAGCCTACAGAATGAAAAAGTAACTTCCTTTGTAACTAGGGTCGTGTATAGATTGAGGCAGAGCAAAGAAAATGAAGTGCCAGAATCTCTTTTCCAAATGCTCTAAGTTTGGTATTTATAGAGAAACCATCCAACAGAATCGCCAGATCTTGACATACCAAATCGAACTTCGGATCTAAGAACATAATAGGGGAGATGAAGTCCCTAGAGTAAAAATTCATATCAGTACCAACCTGAAGTGGTCGATACTGACCTAAAAACTTAGGTGCCAACCATGACGTCTACTTCTACTCTCTCACTTTGCTTAGATCCATCAAGTTCCAAGCATCTTTGCCTTAGAAATCATTTAGTTTTCGAGAGGTTCAAATATCTTCAGTACTTTTCCTTCATAGTTTCCTTGCAATTGTTCACCTATTTCTTAAGAAAGGTGCCTCAACTTTTGTAACCACTTCCTATTGCCCTTTCAAGCATATTCCTAAGTCCTTGAATCATTTCATCTTCGTTCTAAAATCAAGGGTTGACTGAAAGTCGCTTGGCCTATAAGCCGGATAACAATATATATCTCCAAAGAGGAAACCCAACAATATGGTATCGCGAACACGCAGAACAACACAAATTGCATAAATATATCATTATACCCTTAAAACATAATTTAGCTTTGAATTTTTAAGCACGTTTGCTTAATATGCAAACAAAAGCGAGCATGCACCAAAATTATCACATAAAGCCATCAGGTACATATGCCCGCTCACAAAACACATATAAGGTCATATATATATATATATATATAAACATAAATTAGCATTACATTCGTATAACAAAGAACAAAGTAGAATTTCCATTTTGGCAAATTTGCATCCAAGTTTTAAGTGTTAAAAAACAAGAACAAAAATCATTTAATGCTTCCAAAAGTGAAGTTTTTGAATCTTGAATTATGTTTCTAAAACATCTTTTGAATCATAAAAACATAAAGTACAACAAAATTTATGGTCGGTTTACTTAACAATACAACATGTAGAACATATTTAAAATGCAAGCCCACTCAATTAAAACCCAATTTTGATCTAGCAAACACCAAAATTTTACAAAGCTTCCAAAAATGAACTTTGTTCCTTATTATTTTAGCTTTAAAACAACCATAAGATTGTTGAAAATGAATGAGAGGGTTAAAAATTATGATCAAAATGCTATGGTGCTTTGGCGTTGAAATTTCAAGTGTAGACTAGAGTTTTAATTTATCTTCAAACACATTTTTGCAATAACAAGCTTCAATTTTCGAAAAGTGTTAAACATAAAAGTTGTTCCATATGAACATACCTTTCAAATGTAAGAAAAATCAATAGAATATGATCATAAAACCAAATTTATGGCTGTCGACTACAACACTTTAAAATCTAAAATTTCACAACTCTATTCCAAATGCTCATCTTATATCAAATTAAATTTTCACTTTGAAAACAATAAATTTTTTCTCCAAAACACCTTAAATCAAACTATATGTTTAAATCTAGTTTCAAAAATCTAAGATTTGCAAAATTTTCAAGTCACATTAGAAAATTAAACCACAAAATTGTAAATACTTTTTTTCTTCACTAAAAATTTATATCCATGCACTGAAATACTTCCTATGCCTCATACTGTTGGAAATATATTATTGTTGTTGTTTTAGTATAATTATTCATCTAAGTTGTTTTCAAAAGAATTTGAATTTTCAAGACAACTGCATACTCCATTTTAATTCAAAATTTTCCTTTTGCCTCCTAATATTTATACCCAATATCTACAATACATACTTTTGAAAAAGTCCTTTGCCATTGCAAAATGGTTCCACTATAACTAATATATAGAGTTTTAAAATGAAAGGACATCATCGTCCTTTGATTTTTTTTCTTCTTTTAAATAATATTTCATAAATCTTCTAAAAATTCTTTAAATGAAACTTTCTTAAAAAATCTTTGTAGTTCTTAATATTAATTTAAACAATTTACTCTCTTTCATTTTTCCTAAAAAAATTATGATTTTAGATTTTCTTATAACTGACATCTTAATTATTAATTTTAAACTATTTTTTTCCTAAACCACACTTCACAATCATTGGTTATATGTTAATTTTAATTTGGGATCCACCAAACACATTTCTTTCCCCTCAATATATTATAAATATAATTATACTTCCAAGCATTTTATTTTATTACTATTTCTATTTTTTCTAAAATTTAGATTCTTATTTAGAATATTTGAATGACATATTTATTTTAAACTTTATTTTCTAATTTGGCAACTCATATATATATGCATTTCATTCCTATATATATATATATATATATATATATTAACTTATACCATTCGTTAAAATCACATCAAAATAACCATAATTCGTTTATCTATGTATATTTATCACTATACATTTATCCACTTCTAAAAATAATTAATCTTTGCAAGATAGTGTTTATGATATTTTTCGAAGCATTGTTCTCTGCACAAAACAAGATATTCATTTCAGAACATTGTGTAGTGTTTAGGAACCCCTATCGAGACATTGGTCACGTGCATTGACTAGAATTCTTAAATCACTCAATGAACAAATCAACACGAATTTAACTACTAAAACATTTTCAAATATTATTATGTATAATTAATTTTCTTACTCCATCAAAATCACATGTCCTTTTTTTATGGAAATAAATTTTCTTATCTTTCAAAGCGTTTGCTTGCCTATAGTAATATTATATACTTATAATATTTATAAAAAGGAATATAAATCAATTGATCATTGCCATATAATCAACCACTCATCAATCATCCATACATATAAAAATAAGAAATCTCAAAATCCACTTTAACATGCATCATTCATCCATCGATAATAGCAAGCAAGCATTCAATTAAATTTTTAGTCATTCCATATTTTAGTTATATATATATATATATATATATATATATATATTAATAAAACATATTCATTTATCCCCCCTATGGCTTCTACATAACTGAAGAAAACCATTGGTTTCTAGATTTTCAATCATTAATACAACCAAAACACACATTAAATCAAAAACCCAAAAGCATTCAACGTAAAGCAATCTGTTGGCTTTCGCTGTGCCAATCTAGTCACTACTAGATTGTTCTACTCAAACTCGCTTCATCACAACTAATTAATGTGACATACTCAAAGTGAGACATTCAGATTAGGGCCTTCAAAGCTTACTTAACCAAGCAACTTTATCCTAAGTTTAAAGCCACATGGAGAGCTATTCCACTTCATCAATGCCGACTCTACTAGCATGGCCAACAACTTCCACCTTTACAATTTCCATCGAACTCACTTCTCATCTCACACAGAGACAAAAACATAAAATGAGGTAGAACTAAAAAATAATACGATGAAAATGACAAGTACATCCTTATAATATTACCCCCATAATCATTGTTTACTCGTACCATAACTTAAGCATGCATATTAATATACCACACATTCGTGGGCACGAGGACTCTAAGTCTTATTTAAGCCAAGATTTGTATTTATACTCTGTATTATTCTGAACCTTGCTCTGATACCAACTGTAACACACCACCTCTCTATAAATTACCAAAGAGTATTATTAAGTAATACTTTATGATAATATAGAGAATGAGACAATAATTGTTTGTAACATTTAAATATTTCCTTGGGTTAACACCGGTATATTTTTCACATTCTCATATAAGTCACCTCTTCGTACTCGACATCAGCATAAAGACTAAACACATGAGTTTCTAAAACTAGTTTTTCCATGCAGTCTAAATATATTCCTTACTATACTACTAAATCGCAGTCTAAATATATTCCTTGAGTAACTTAGCTAAATCTGGTGCTGCCCTGGTCAACTTAATGGTTATAAATTGTGCACTCTTTGTCAATCTATTTACCGTAACCCATATACTCTCATTTTCTCTATTCGACCTTGGCAACCCATTTGTAATCCATTAAGAAAAATCCTATTCTAGACTGGAACATCTAAAGGCTGAAGTAACCCACTCGGTTTCTGATGTTGGGCTTTTAACTGTTGACAGTTTAAACATTGCCTCGCCCATAACCTACGTCTCTCTTCATACCTTCCTAGAAGAAATTCCTTTTCATAACTTGATACATCTTAGTTCCTCCTCGATAAATAGTGAACTTCGAATGATGGCATTTTTCAAGAACTTCCTTCCTAATGTTTCCCACACTTGGAACACATAGTCATCCTTTCTTTCTCAACCACCCATTCTGGTCAAGATTGAAATCTTTCAAGTCATCGCTCTTTGTTCCATTCCTTAACTTTCTAATCCATTAAGCCAATAATGGATCCTTGTAACACCCCATATTTTTAGTAATATTATTAGGAACATTTAATTAAGCAAATTATATAAAATAATGTAAAATGGTTAGCGGGTTGAGATTTGTGATTAGTAAGGGTAGTTATGCCATGTATAAATGAAATAAAGAATTAAAATGTTAAATCAAATAGATAAGGGACAAGATAGGAATATATTACATCCATATACCCTACACCCTTAAACCAACATTCACACGTTCATTTCTACATTCACAAAAAAAATTAAACTTGAGGTCGACCACCATTAAGGGAAGAAAGGAGAAGCTTAAGTAACATAATCAAGATCAAATCTTGAAACCTTAATCTCAAAATTAAGGTGAATAATGACTACATCTCATTTTTCTTATTGTTTTTAGTGTTATGATGAATTCAAAGTATTTTGCTTGATTATGCCATGTTTTTGAAGGATTAAATGTTTATATGCGCTTGTTGATGATTTATGCTTATTCATATAGGATTTATGGTATGTTTAATATGAAAACCGTATTTAATTAGATCCAAATGCCTTGCGATTTAAGATTTACATAAGAAATGATACTCTAGAGATGATTTTCAATTTTCATAATTTTCTGAACTAATGTGGATTTTATATTAATTTTAAAGTGAGCAAAATGATTATTTGTGTTTGAAATTATTTAAGGTTAAATAATATATGATTTGGGTTTGAAATTAATATATGTTATAAAACATATTAAAAATGATTTTTTGGAATTTTTATGGAATTTTCCTAAGCGTTTTGATGAATATATAAAATTATTTAAGGTATGAGGCTTAAATATTTTATATATTTAAAAAAGGAGAAGGGGTATTTTATAAATAAATTAAATTGTTTATTTCTGAAATATTGGCAGCACTTTTAGAAAAGAAAATTAGCAACCAATAATATTTTGACAAACAAGGCAGATTAGTAGAAAAGGAATTCTTTTTAAGTAAAAATTAGTTTTTACATGCTTTTGGAATGTTTCACTACTTTCGGCACTAGGTGTTCCAATCAAGTACTTCCACCTTCATACCGATGAAGCAATATGCCTAGTATCAAGTAATTGTTACGTAGCGAATTGGACTAAGACGAAAGGCACTGGGTCAAAGTTAAGGGTTCCAAAAAGATTCGAAATGTTGCCTTGCTTTTAAATGAAAATGGGACTACTTTGCTTTTGAAGGAAGTGCTTTCGACTTGGTTGGCTTTCAGCTGAGTCAAAGGTTTTAAAGGAAAGATTTTGGATAGGTTGCGCCTTTTATTTTACGTAAATGCTTTCAAATGGGGTCGAAACCCTTAGATGCCTCTTTTCTACCTTCCGAAGTCAATGGTTTTGGAAGGTATGCTTTGTTTTGAAACACAACCACTCCTCCAATGCTTTCGGAAGGTTGGTTTCGATTCCATCACTTCTTTGCTTAGGAAATGCTTTTGAAAGAGTGCTTTCAACTTAAATACTTATGAACCTTTTGCTATCTTGAAGGTAGAACCTAAAGGTTTCGAAGGAGTTAATTGTAAATGGTTTCGATAGGTGTTTCCAAATGTTTTAAATTGAATCCAAATGCTTTTGTAAGGTTTGTTGGTTACATAGATTTTAATGCTTTCAGAAGGTTTAAGAATGGTCTTAAAGGGGTGGCTCCTCTATGGTTTCAAAAGGTTTAAAAGGAAAGATTTTTCCAATGGTTTCAAAAGGCAATGTTTAAAGTGGTTTAAAGATAGGATGTCTAAGGTTTTATTTCTTTCGAAGGAAAGGTTTTTCAAGTGTTTTTGAAAGGAAGATTGAATGGTTTTGAAAGGAATGTTTTGGCCTTGTGGCCTAGGTTATAAAGAAGGGTTTACTTGGTTACAAAAAGGGAACTTTCAATGGATTCGAAAGTGGTACTTAGGTATAAAAGTTTTGTTTAATAAATATTGAGTTAAGTATATATAACATTTCAAGGTGATTTTGAGTAAAACATGCAGTATATGTATTTTCCTTGTTTAAGTTTGGTTTAAAGGTTTTAAATCAATTTGACAGGAAAAGGTTTTCTGGGAAAATTTATGGGAAGATTACCCTAAGTAAAATGACTCGGATATTAGAATACCCGATGGGACTGGTATAGGGCCGCGCCCTATACATTAGCTACTTGCTCCTAGCTAATTTAGTCCAAAATTTTAGTATGTAAGGCTTTGTTATAGATAAGACTAAAATGATGTTAGACACAGAATGGAATATACATATTTGTAGAGAGGTATGTTATTGGTGAGCCCGCAAAACCATTAGGATTATTTGACCTACAGAAAGTTAGTTAGGGACAGACCGTCCAAAAGAGGAGTATCTAATAGATGTTATATTATTTGTTTATATTATCTAGCAGGCCCGAGTCAGCCAAAGTTTAGCAGTTAGCCAAACAAACTATAGCATTCAAACAGAAGTTCATTTGTTACTTGATATATATGTTTACATGATAATTCTTTACAATTTTAAGTAGTTTTGGTTGTAGGAAATGATTTGCAAAAGATATGTTTTAAAAGGACATTAGTGTGAGGAAACCCCTTCCGTTAAGCGGCTTGGTCTCAGTTAATATCAAGTAACTGAGATGTATAGTACTATTCATGCTAGGCTTTATGTCTGACTCAAAGTTTATGCTTTTCCCCTTAAACTCTTGGATGCTCAAAATTGATTGGGTAGGATGAGGGTTGAGGTTTATAGGTTATTAGTAGGTTGGGGATTAAAGCTTCCGAAGACGAGTAGTTGGCTGACGGATAGCTATTTAGGAATTGTTGTTGCTGTGTTGTATTATGTCAGTTATGACTATATAATACTCTGGTCAACCAATGGGGCATCTTCATATGTCGCTCTTGGCGTATTTTGTAATAATTATATTTTATCAGAACTTGGAAAATGATCATGGGATTATATAATCTGGGTATGAAACATGTCTTATGAAATGTAATCAGAAATGTTATTTTGTGAAATCTGTGATTTTGTTTCATATTCATGTGCTTCTAATATTATGGATACTATTAACATTACCATATTTGGCCACCTAAAGTTAATACTATGGATGACTACAACATCTATAGCGCTTAGCTTCGGGCATCCAGATAAGGGATGCTACAACTTGGTATCAGAGCATAAGTTTATGAAATTTTTTAACTAAAAATGATTTTTAAAAACATAATCCTAAGGAATTGTAGATAAGATTGGGGTACGGTATACCACTATAGTAAGTACTTGTATTTTCTATATATAATTATACACTATGTCTCTATTCTTCTGTCTCTCTTAGGTTAATCTTCTGTATCTCACGAGGCTTGAATACAGATATGGATGCTGGAAGCGGAAGAGTGCATCTTGGCGGAAGCACTACCACAAATGGTAATGCCAAACCGAATACTAGAAGGAACCAAGTTCAGGCACAAGCGGGGAATTTTGGTGCTGGAGTCCCACAAGTGGATATGGGAGCTATTATCAGTTTTTCATGAATATGATGCAGGCGGGTGTTGCTGCTGGAATGGTTGGAGGAAATGCTGGAGTAGGAATTCAGGAAGCTTTGGTGGTCAACAATTATGCTATTTTGAGCAGAGATTATGCTAGGCTTGGAGGGAATCCATTTATCGGAACTGAAGATGCTATTGAGTTAGAGAATTGGTTTCTACATTATGAAAGGATCTATGCAGACTTGGGACTCAATGATGAGCAGAAGAGAAGGCTTGCTTCGAGACAACTTCAGGGAGCAGCTTTATTTTGGTGGAATATTGTGACGACTGAAGTGGATGAGGAAACGATGACATGGGCTGAGTTTAAAAGGAGTGTAACACCCTGCATTTTTGATAACATCATTTAGGATATTTAGTTAGATAAACTAAATAAAATAATGTGTCGATAAAGGGGTTGAGATTTGATTTAATTAAGGTAGTCGCGCCTTTTGACTAATAAACTAAAAGAAAGGTTTAAAATGAATTAAAGGGGGGTATTATAGGAAAGAGACCAGTCCTATATTGCCTTCCTTAGGCCGTGTATTTCAAAAAACACATTCATTCTAATTTTCAAAAACTTAAAACTTGGTTGTCCATGATTAACGAAGGAGGTAGAAGAGGAAATAAAAGAGAAGCTTAGGTAAAGAAAATTCAAATCAAACTCATTCAAATCTCAAGCTCCTTAATTATTAAAGCAAAAGGTGAACAATATTTACATCTCTAAATAATATTAGTTTCGGTTTTAAGGTTAATTCCAAATGATTATGCAAAGATTTTCCATGTGTTTGAATGATAAAAAGTTTACATATACTGTTGATGATTTATATATGTTCGTATAGATTTTATGACATGTTTTGAGATAAAACCCAATTAAATGACATCCGTTAGCCTTGTGAATTTTTATGGTGATTTAAAAAGTTAATTTAGAGATAGGTTTCGATTTTCTAAATTTTTGTGGAATTATTATGAATTTTCAAAGGAAGAAAAGGTTAATTTGGACTATAAAATTATTTATGGGGAAAATAATTATAGGTTGGATTCGAAAAAATTATATGTTGAAGAGAACATATTATTTGATTTTATGGAATTTTTCAAGGTGTTTTAATAGTCATATAAAATTATTTAAGGTATGGGACTTAAATGTTTCACATAATTATAAAGGAGAAAGAGGCTTTTTTAGAGTTATTCAGATTTCCAAATAAGGAAAATCAACAGCACTTTTGAATATAAAATTATGGACCAATCAATTTAGACAAACAAGGCAGGTGGGGTACAAAAGAACTGTTTTAAAGTACAAATAAATGGTCTTTCTTCCATTTCAACACTTTCGGAAGAGCTTCTGCCTTCATTCCAGACCTTCCAGCAAGGTCAAAAGGTATCGAACCTTTCGGCTAGGTCAAATACCAATGCACAAGGTATCAGGCAACTGATATGTAGTGAATTGGATGGAGTCGAAGGATTTAGGTAGGAAAGGGTATAGCTTTCGGCAAAGAGCTTTCAACATTTTCAAAGGGTCTAAAATAAAAAGGTTTCGATTGGTTTGCTTTCTTGTTTTAAATGAAACCTTTTGGCAAAGTCGAAAGGTAAAGCTTTGGACAAGGCCGAAAGCTTAATTGCCGCTTCCTAACCTTTCGACACAGATGAAGTCAAAGGTTATCTTTTGTTTTCTTATACTTGCCGCCTCTCTCCATTGATTTCGAAGGGTTCGTTCCAATGCCAACACATTATTGTTTTTTCTTGGTTTCGAAAGGTTTTATAAAGGTTTTGTAGCAGTTGCTTTCGACTCCAATGTTTTTCTGATCCTTTTGCATGATCTAAATGTTTTAAGTTGAATGTTTTAAAGGTTCCGAAGTAGTTAACTTTAATTGGTTTCAAAAGGTTTTCTACCTGTTTTAAATTGACCCAATGTCTTCGAAAGGTTTTGAGTTACATTGCTTTTGAAAGTTTTATTATATAGGGGAGGTACCCCAGGCTTTCGAATAGGTCGAAAAGTTACCTTCCAATAGGTTAAAAGGTATGGGTTTGCAATGTTTTCAAAAGGCTAAGGTTTAAAGGATTTAAAAGGCGGATGTCATATGTTTTAAAGCTTGTAAAGGAAAGCTTCTAAAAGTATTAGAAGGAGTTACCTTCAATTTTTTGAAAAGTTTATTAAAGGATATGAAGGAGTTGCCTTCAATACTTTCGAAGGGTTTTGTTAATGGTTTTGAAGGAGTTACCTTTTATGTTTTCGACAGGTTGTTTAAAGGTTGTAAACTAACGTTTTGAATATAAGAACGAGACAGATAACCTATGTGTTTTAAGTTATAAAGGACATTAACTTATTATAAAGGATAGAAATCCTTATTGAATACCGTCAACATTATTTTGAGTAAAATATATAACATGGCAAAAAATAGCCTAGAGTAAAGCATAAGATATATTTTTCTTGTATACATATGATTTGATAGACTAAATCATTCTTAACAGGTTTTAAGGAAAATATAAAGAGCAGTTAGCTCAAATATTTTGTAGAGCAGTTAGCTCTGATATTTGAAGGGTAGTTAACCCAAAAAAATCCGGGCAGTCGGCTCATTCTAAATATGGATAGTCAGTCCATTTTGAGGTCAGTCAACTCAGAGCTCATTTTAAATTTGTATATTCACACCAGGCTTTAAGTCTAGCTCGAATTTTTTGTTTCCCCTTAAACTTTTGGGTGTTCAAAATTTGATTTTAGTAGGATGAGGATTTAGGTTTTCAAATTTTATTGGATTTTGGCGAATAAAGCATCCAAAGACAAGTAGGTGGTTGACAGATAGTTAATTTAAATTTTTTTTTTAAAATTGTTTCCACGGTGTATTAAGACAATTATGTCAATATTTCTTTGATCATCCAAGGAGGCATCTTCATATGTCGCTCTTGGCGTATTGCTATATATTATATTTGAACAATGCCTGGGATTACGTTTAGGGTTTATGTAACTTAGATATGATTTATTGAAATTATAATCGGTGAAATTACTATTTTTGGAAATTTTTGGCTTTGTTCATATTCATGTGCTTCTGATATTATGGATACCATTAACACTGCTATATTTCGTCGTAAGAAGTTAATACTCGGATTACTACAGCATCCATAGCACGTAGCTTTTAGCCTCTATATACGGATGTTACAACTTGGTATCATAGCATAAGTTTATGACAAAATTAACTAAAAACTAATTTTGAAAACAAAATATGAGGAAATTGGAGTAATATTTGGGGTTGGCTATAGTAACATACTTGTATTTGTTATATAAAAGTATTTGCTTTATCTCCATTAATCTATCTTTGATTAGGTGAGGTTTGAATATAGATATGGATGGTAGAAGAAGCACAGTTAACCAAGGAGGGGGAAGCACCGAATGGAACGCCGAACCTAATGTAGGGAGAAGCCAAGGTCAGGCGGAGGATGATGGTGCGGAAGTCCCGCAGGTCGGAATGGAAGCCTTGTATCAGTTTTTTAGGAATATGATGCAGGCAGGAGTTGCAGTCGGAGTGGTAAGAGGAATTGCCATAGGAGCAAGGGTTCCAGAAGTTTCGGTAGTTAATCATTTCACTAAGATGAGCGGTGATTATATGAAGCTAGAAGGGAAGCCGTTTATGGGAATGGAGGAAGCCATTGAAGTGGAGAACCGGTTGTTGCATTATGAAAGGATTTTTACAGATTTAGAGCTCAATGATGAGTAGAAGAGGAGGTTGGTGTCCAGGCAGCTTCAGGGGATTGTATTTTTTAGGTGGAACGGTGTACCAGCAACAGTAGATGAGGAAACGGTAACCTAGGAGGATTTCAAGTGGAGATTTCGGGAAAGGTTTATCTTAGTAATGGCACGGTCAGCTTTGATTAGGCAGTTTGCTGAGCTACTGCAGTGAGGATGTCTGTTGCTGAGTATGCCAGGAAGTTCGAAGAGTTAGCCCGGTATGGGTATGATTCGGTGTATGCCGTGTCGAAAGGGAATGAGAAGTTTATCAGAGGATTGAAGCGAGAATTAGCTAGTGCTACTTTGTCTCATCTTAGAGATCCTTTTGATATTGTTATAAAGATGGCTTTGAGGCAGGATGAAGTCCTTGAGTCTCCGGAGAAGAACAAAAAAAAAATTGGTCCAAGTTGGGTAGAGCCAGAAGAGGAAGTTCATTCCCAAGAAAGGTGCTCTGAAGAGTGGAGCAGCCAAGAAAGCAAAGTCTGAAGTTGTCTACTATAAATGCGATAAGAAAGGGCACTTTGCTAACGAGTGTCGTTTCATAGAAAGCGAAGAATGTGGCTAAGGGGAAGAATATCAGGTGTTTTAACTATGACTAGATAGGCCATTATAAGAACCAATGCAAGGAGCCCATTAGAGATGGTAAGGGCAAGGCGTATGCATTGGAGCCTGCCGCTTCAAAGCCAACAACCCAAGAGAAGGGAAAGTCAGTTCTTGGGGGAATGCTTCAGATTCATGGTATGTCTGTTAGAATTTTATTTGATACTGGTGCATCGCATTTTTTTATATCCAGATGTTTGATAGATAAGCCTAACCTTGAACCTACATATTTAGTTACTTCCTTACGGATTACGAATTTAATAGGAGCGCATGCATCTCTAGAGTTGAGGTGTGTGACCAGTTTGAGTTTGACTGTTAGGTCATACTTTTGAGTGTAGTTTTCATGTGTTTTATTTTGTGGGGTTTCGTACCATCCTAGGTACGGATTAGTTAAGCGAGTATGATGCTAAGATATTTTTCCAAGGTAAGAAGATATCTCTTTGTCGCCCGAATTATGGTGATCGGGTTGTTTTCGTCGTAGGAGGTTCTAGCAGTGCAGTGTTTTCTTTGTTGGGTGTATAGGATTCAGATGATGAGTTGATTCGAGTTTTCGTGGTTAGAGAATTCGCAAATGTGTTTGAGCCTATAGTTAGATTGCTGTTGAAACGATATTGAGTTTCAGATAGATTTGGTTCCGGGAGCAGAATCAATGAGTAGACTGCCAAGCAGGATGACCCTTTAGAGATGAGGGAGTTGAAGGTGCAATTGGTTGACTTAGAAGGTAAGAGTTTTGTCAGGCCAAGCAGTTCGCCATGGGTGCAGCGATAATGTTTGCTAAGAAGCCGGACGGATCGTTGAGGCTATGTATCGATTATCATAAGTTGAATGAGATGACGATAAAGAATCGATATCCATTGCCCAGGATTGATGATTTGTTCGACCAGCTAAGTGGAGCAAAGGCATTTTCTCAGTTGGATTTAGCAATGGGTTTCCATCAGCTCAGAGTAGAAGAGGGTAGTATACCTTTAACACCATTCAAGTCTAGATATGGATCTGCCGTTCAGACTGCCGATACTCCAGCTTTCTTTGTGGATTTGATGAACCATATTTTCCAAGAGCACTTGAATAGGTTTAACCTAGTTTTCATAGACGATATCTTGATTTACTTTAAGGATGAAAGAGTGCATGAAGTTCATCTTAGAGTGGTGTTTAAGACGCTAAAGCAGCATCAACTGTAGGCAAAGTTTTTGAAGTGTCACTTCTGGAAGAAAGAGGTGAAGATTCTTGGTCATATCATCTCAGAGGAAGGATTATCAGTAGATCCAACTAAGATCGAAGCAGTGAATATTTGGAAGAGACCCAAGATAGTAACCGAGATTAGGAGTTTCCTTGTGTTAGCTGGTTATTATCAGAGATTCGTTAAGAATTTCTCACGGATTGCAGCACCGATAACCAGTCTGATGAGGAAGGATGTAAAGTTTGTGTGGACCGATAAGTGTGAGGATGCATTCGAGATTTTGAAATACTTATTGACTCAAAGACCTATTTTGGTAGTTCCAGAGGGGAATCAGGTCTTGGTAGTTTATACCGATGCGTGTGGAACAGGATTAGGAGCCATGCTGATGTAGGGAGGTAAATTGATTGCCTATGATTTTAGATAGCTTGGATCGCATGAGGTCAGATATCCAATGCTTGATTTAGAGTTGCCTGCTGTGATTTTTGCTTTGGAGGTATGGAGACATTACCTTTTGGAAGAAAGGTTTGAGCTATTTACATATTATAAGTCGCTGAAGTATTTGTTCTCTCATAAGTAGCTGAACACGAGATAGCAGAGATGGTTAGAATTCATAGCCTCTTATGATTTTGGGATTGAGCATACACCAGGGAAAGGCAACTGGGTAGCAGATGCACATAGCAGGAAACATCAGAATGCAATGTTGGCAATGATGGCCGAGTGCAAAGATTTAGAAGCATTAGTAGATTGCAGATTGCAGTGGAGATCTAAGGCAGGGTCTAGTGGTGATACAGTTGTATTGTCTTGTTTAGAAGGTCGACCAGTTTTGATCGAACGGATCGTTCTAAGCAGATAGAGGATCCAGTGTTAGCTGAATGGATCAGTAAGCTAAAGGAAGGAACTAAGAGCGATGGCTTGAAAGATATTAGTCTTGACCAGAATGGGTAGTTGAGGAAAAAAGGAAGATTATGTGTTCCAAGTGTAGGAAACATAAGAAAGGAAGTCTTAGATAAATGCCATCGTTCGAAGTTCACTATACATCCCAAAGGTACTTGTATCAGGATACGAAGAGGAGTTTCTTCTAGGAAAGAATGAATCGGGACATTGGTTTATGTGTAAGGCGGTGCTTGAATTGACAGCAGGCAAAGGCCAAACACTAGAAACAGAGTGGTTTACTTTAGCGGTCGGATATTCCCATGTGGAAGTGAGATTATATTTCTTTGGACTTCATAGATGGGTTTCCAAGGTTGAATAAGGGAAATGAAAATATATGGGTTATAGTGGACAGATTGGGCAAGAGTGCTCATTCCATTCCAATTAAGTCAACTAGGACAGCACCTGTTTTAGCAAGGTTATCCATGAAGAATGTGGTTAGACTGCATGGAGTTCCTAACAGCATAGTTAGTGATAGAGATTCCTTGTTCACTAGCGAGTTTTGGAAGAGTCTGCAGGGAGTTATGGGACCCAAGCTTATGATGAGTACCGCTTACCATCCGCAGATAGATGGGTAAATAGAAAGAGTTAACAAGATCTTAGAAGATCCGTTGAGAGCTTGTGTTCTGGACTTTAGGGGATCATGGGAGAACCATCTACATCTAGTCGAGTTTATGTATAACAACATTTATCAGACTAGTATTGAGATGGAACCATTTGAAGCTTTGTATGAAAGGCCATGCAAATATCCGTTTTTTAGTTGGAGACCGGGGATAGGTTGATTCTTGGTCCAGATTTGGTCAGAGAAGCTGCAGAAAAGATTGAGGTCATTCGAGATAGGATGAAGGAGGTTCAGCCTAACTAGAAAAGTTATGTGGATAAGAGACGAAAAATTTGGAATTCTCAGTTAGGGACCAAGTTTTCATCAAAGTGTCACCGATGAAGGGTGTGCTTAGATTTGGGAAGTCGGGGAAGTTATCTACTAGGTACATAGGACCTTTTCCTATTCTTGAAAGGATCGGGAAGCTTGCGTACAGACTTAAGTTACTGAGCAGTTTGGTAGGCATCCATGATTTTTTGTATATCTCATCTTAGAAAGTGTGTTAGAGACCCAGAGACTGCTATTGCATCGATAGTGCTAGATGATTTAGTGATAGAACCGAACTTAACTATGGTGAGGAAGCCAGTTCGCATTTTGCGTGAGATGAGAAGAGGCTTACAACCAAGATGGTCAGATTAGTCAAAGTCCAGTGGAGTGACGATGACAGAGACTGTACTTAGGAGGTTGAGAGAAAGATTAAAGATACTTATCCTGACTTGTTATGATGGTATTTTTACCTTCTTGTTTATTTTGAGCTTTATTGTAATTTCGAGGACGAATTTTTTTAAAGAAGGTAGTCTTTAACACCCCACAATTTTAATAATATTATTTAGGAGATTTAATTAGATAAACTAAATAAAATAATGTGTTGATATGGGGATTGAGATTTGATTTTATTACGGTAGTCGTTCCTTTTAAATAATAAATTAAAAAAAAAGTTTAAAATGAATTAGAGGAGGAGTGTTATGGGAAAGAGACCATTCCTATATAATCTTCCTTGGGCCATGTATTTCAAAACACACATTCATTCTCACTCTCAAAACTTTAAAATCTTTGCCGGCTACCATTAACGAAGGAATAAGAAGGGATAATAAAAGAGAAGCTTAAGTAAAGCGAATTCAAATCAAACATATTTAAATCTCAAGCTCCATAATCATTAAAGAAAAAGGTGAATAATATTTGCATCTCTAACTATTTTTCGTTTTAGTGTTAAGGTAAATACCAAGATTTTGCAAAGATTTGCCATGCGTTTGAATGATAAAAAAGTTATATATACATGTTGATGATATATATATATATATATGTATGTATGTATGTATAGTTTTATGACATGTTTTGAGATAAACTCTATTATATTACATTCGTTAGCCTTGGGAATTTTTATGGTGATCTGAAATGTTTTTTAGAGATGTGTTTCGATTTTTATAATTTTATGGAATGATTATGAATTTTCTAAGGAAAAAAGGTTAATTTGGACTATGTAATTATTTACGGGAAAAATAACTATAGTTTGGATTCGAAAATTTTATATGTTGAAGAGAACATATTATTTGATTTTCTGGAATTTTTCAAGGTGTTTTAATAGTTATATAAAATTATTTAAGGCATGAGACTTAAATGTCTTATATAATTATAAAGGAGAAAGCGACTTTTTCAAAGTTATTCAAATTTCCAAATAAGGAAAATGGATAACACTTTTGAATATAAAATTCTGCCAACCAATCAAATTTAGACAAACAAGACAGGCGGGGTACAAAAGAACTATTCTAAAGTACAAATAATTAGTCTTTCTTCCATTTCAGCCCTTTCAGTAGAGCTTCCACCTTTATTCCAGACCTTCCGATAAGGTCGAAAGGTATGAAACCTTTCAGCTAGGTCAAATACCAATGCACAAGTTATCAGGCAACTGATATATAGTGAATTGAAAGGATTCGAAAGGTTAAGGGGCGAAATAGTATAGCTTTTGACAAAGAGCTTTTGACATTGTCAAAGGATTTAAAAGAAAAAGGTTTCAATTGGTTTGCTTTCTTGTTTTAAATGAAAATTTTGACAAAGTCAAAATGTATAGCTTTCGACATGCTTCCTAAGCTCATGAAATAGAGGGAGTCAAAGGTTATCTTTTGTTTTCTAAAACTTGTCGCCTCTCTCTATTGGTTTTGAAGGGCTGGTTCCAACACCAAAACTTTAGTTTTCGAATGGTTTCGAAAGGTTTCGTAAAGGTTTCGAAGCAGTTGCTTTCGACACCAATGTTTTTCTGATCCTTTTGTATAATCCAAATGTTTTAAGCTGAAACGTTTTAAAGGTTTCAAAGTAGTTAACTTTGATTGGTTTCGATAGGATTTCCACCTGTTTTAAATTGAACCTAGTGTCTTCGAATGGTTTTGAGTTACATTGCTTTTGAAAGGTTTATTACATAGGAGAGGTACCCTAGGCTTTTGACAAAGTCGAAAGGTGAAGCCTTTCGACTAGGTTGAAAAGAAACCTTTTGACGGGGTTGAAAGGTAGGACCTTTTGACAAGGTCAGAAGTTATGGTTTTGCAATGTTTTTGAAAGGCTAAGGTTTAAATGATTTAAATGGCGGATGTCATATGTTTTAAAGCTTGTAAAATGAATGCTTTTAAAAGGTTTTGAAGGAGTTACTTTCAATGATTTCAAAAGGTTTATTAAAGGATATGAAGGAATTACCTTCAATACTTTCGATGGGTTTGGTAAATAGTTTTGAAGGAGTTACCTTCTATGTTTTCGAAAGGTTGTTCGAAGGTTTTAAACAAAGGTTTTGAATATAAGAACAAGGAAGATGGCCTAGGTGTTTTAATTTATAAAGAACATCAACTTATTATAAAGGACAATTAATCCTTATTGAACATCATCAACATCATTTTGAGTAAAACATATATAACATGGCAAAAAATAGCTTAGAATAAAGCTAAAGATGCATTTTCCTTGTATATATATGATTTGATGGATTTGTGATGACGTGGAGCGCAAACTTCGACTCGATCCGGTCTTCACTCCGAGTTGACCGCATCGACTCCATATATCTCGGCGTGTTCGCATCGATGGATGACACGTCATCTAAGCTTGCTGGCTTGATGGATTCGAATGAAGGCTTCACTCGTGGATTCGAACAGTAGTTGCTGATGGAGTCGAACAATCGATGGTCGATGGATACGAACAAGTCTTTCTCTGATGGATACCTGCCTTGTATCTTCTCCATGGATACGAAGTCAATCGATGCGAACTTGAACCCTTCGATGGATACAAAGGATGATGATCTGATGGATGCGAAGCAGATACTGGCTGATGGATACGAAGCGCTTCATCTGCTGATGGGTACGAAGTCCATCGATACGAACTCGATGGATTCGAACACGGCCGCTCCTGATCAATACAAACTCATGGGAGTTGACCGATACGAAGTAGATGATCTGCCGATGGGTTCGAATGAGACCGAGTCGAACCGAGGCACTTCGATGGATTCAAACTTCATGGATACGAACTGTGGTACTATGATGGATTCGAAGTCATTGGAACCTGATCGATACGAAAGTGATCGATACGAACTGCAGCTTGATGATCGTCACGAAATCACCCAGAGTGATGGATACGAAACCTGGGCATTTTCTTTCAAATCGAATCGATCATAACTTGAGCGTATGAACCCGGGTTGACTTGAAATTTGAGATGCTGACATCTATGATCTTTCTTGTCATGTCCTATCAATTGTATCTCAATCTGGACTTGGACAAAATTCAGCGATATCCATAGTGAAGGAAAGTATGACCAATCTCTGAGACGAACTGTCCTTAATTTTCGATCGATCTTTTGGTATCACGGCTTTGCCAAAAAGCGGGATGACATTTTCCCCCCAAAGTACGTCTTGTGGAAACATGACGTGCTTTGAAAAGCTGCAATTTCTCTCTAAACAATCATTGCTCTCTTGTCGAAGGTTCAAACCTTGCGTTGATATGATTGATTGTTGTAGAATAGTGCTTGGCTGTTGGTTGTTGTAATCGTAACAAGATGAGTATTCGATCCCTGTGAATGTTTAAAATCGAATATTAGTCCGACATATATGTACATATGTTAATTTGACTCTCGTTAACGTTGTGTGCTCACGAGTTGTTGCCAATTTTGTTTGTTTTTGAATTTTGTATCGATTCTCTCCTGAACCGATTTGGAAATTTGAGTTGAAACAACGCTTGATGGTTGTTTTTGACTATCCTCTTGTATCGATCCTCTCCTGAATCGATGTAAAAGGTTGAAAAGTAGTTTTTCATATCGATGTGAGTCGAAATGATGGATACGAAATGATAGTTCGTATTGATAAGCTTGGATGGATATGAAACATCCGTACGTATCGATGAGTTTGGATGGATACGAAACATCTGTTCGTATGGATAGGTTTTGATGGATACGAAATCGTTGTTCGTATCAATGAGCTTGGATGGATACGAAACATCCGTCCGTATCAATGAGTTTGGATGGATACGAAACATCTGTTCGTATCGATAGGTTTTGATGGATACGAAATCGTTGTTCGTATCGATATATAGTGGATGGAGTTGCGAACTTGTTGATGTGAACGAGGGCTTCAAGTCGATGCGCTCACTATCCGTTTCGCATCGATGGAATTCAATGTCTTCAGCACAGCCTTAGTCGTGTACTTCGTATCGATGAAGTATGAGGGTGATTTCGTATCAATAAGGCCTTAGGCATATGGATTCAAACCGAGCTTTCGAACCGATCCGTGCTTTGACTGGTTGCGACTGGTCAAGTTAACTGGGTGGCGAATCTACTCGGTTCTTCTATGGCTTCATATAAATAGTGTGGACTTAGCCATTTTTCACCTTTTTTACTTTTACAGTTACCTTGTACTCTCTGTGTTCTTGCATCTACTCGAAGCTTCCGAGAGAAGAGCAGTTTGTCACGTCTTTGAATCGATTCAATCCTTTAATCCTTCGAAATTAAACATTAAAAACAGGTAATTAATGGATAGAATCGTGTTTAGAACGATGAAACTCGAAATCTCAATCCATCCTTCTTGCATTTATGATGGGTTTTGATGGTTTTAAGATCTGGGCGTGAGAGAAAGATTGGGGATGGAGCACGGCCATGGAGTTAAGGCCTCTTTGGAGAAGAAGGAGTTTTGGAGTTTTCGAATCAAAGGAGATTATGCGATTTCATATCGATACGAATATGAGAGCGGCGGTCCATGCGAAGCACATGTTCTCAGATCGATGCGAAATGGTGTGCCCTTGGTCGATACGAAATGCATCTTTTCGAACTGAATCGATACGAAACATATCGAGTCGAACCTGATCGATACGAAATGTATCGAGTCGAACCTGATCGATACGAAACGTATCGATTCAAACGTGATCGATAAGAAACGTATCGATTCGAACGTGATCGATACGAAACGTATCGGTTCGAACATGGTTGTTGATATATCTTCGACTTGATACGAATTTGAACTGTGGCGACCGATTCCAAGTTGAAACTAAATGAATTTAGAGAATTTTTGCACATTAGAATACTTGACTCCGACGAGCTTCTGCCTTTCATGACTGAACTTAACCGTAGAACTGCATATTGGACTTCCTTTTGAAGCTCGCCGATGGAACCGTAACTTAATAAAAATATAACGAACTTCAACTTGGATCGATCGTTTGCGTCTGGATGGCATGGTTGTGACGATCAACGATGACAGTCATTTCCGGTTTGATTTTCAGAGTTTTGTCGTTTATACATTTAAGTTTATTCTATATAATTTGCTCAAGTAATGCACAGCACTGCACGACACATTCATGCACTTTTCATCGGGGAATGCACGGGCTTTTTAGCATCTAATGATGATTTCTCGTGAGTTGGCTAGTTATGGAAACTTCAAGTTCACAGCCGCAAGAAACTTAGAGTTCAGTCCCTCCCGTGCTTGAAGTACCGGAGATTGAGAATGAAGTTATCGGTCCAGCTCCGGACGAGTTACCTGACGCATCCTTCATTAGTAACCCATCAGACTCTGTCCCGTCCAACATATCGGAAGACATGCTAGGAAGAATATGTTTAAGGCATGGTTTGTCGATGGATGACATGCTACTGCCGGGGCCAAATGATGGACCGCACAATCCACCAGAGGGATATACCGCATTCAATCGCCACGCATGCGCAGCTGGGACACTCCCTCCGTTTAACCAGTATATAAGAGAAGTATTGTCATTTTTTAGGATCGTCCCCTCTCAGCTGCATCCGAACGGATATGCGTCACTCAATAGCTTGTTCAATGCATTTATGGAGTATCTCTATCGACCGCCACACCCGATTGAGATCAGATACTTGTTTAACTTCAAGAGTCGGACCGATAGTCCATCTTTCACATTCTTGGAGGCGGTAAGAAATTGCCAAGTGATCACGGGGGCTTGGACAAGATTGAGCTACTTCAGGACGGACCCCAGGGTTCGCTCGGCGATGGCTATTTAGACGTGAATATTGCTATTTTTTTTGGGTAGTTAATAAAAACTATGTATTCGAAGTCGAACTCACATCTCTTTTCTTTTTCGGCTGTAATTCAGCGACCCGAAGGTGAGCGTTTCAAGGAGATAGTTCGGGTTTTTCAAGAAATCCCAAGTGAAGAGAGGAATATCGAGCTGCTATTGAAAGATAGGAATCTTAGGATTCTTGGATTGATTGAACGAAGACAAAGCATAATGCTCGAAGGTGTCTTAAGGACTGCCTCGAAAGAACGAGTTAAACGAAGAAAACCCAAAGTTATCGTAATTGAGGAGGCTGACTCGGAGAGAACTCATTCCAATGAAGAACCATTGGGCGAATCAGCGGATGTAGCCCCAGATATCGAAGAGCAAAGAAAAGGCAAGGCAACCATTGTTAAGCTACCTAAAGAGGGGAGATGGAAATCGGTTGTCACGGTCCGACCCGCCTCCGGAATTAGAATTTTGAAGATGTCTCCTCCGAGAACTGAGAATCTTTATGAAGGGCTCGTCGATATTCCAATTCCGAACGATGTGTCCTTGCAGCATGATGCCGGATTGGACAAACTTTCAAAAGCCTTAGTTTTGAGCGAGTCTCTGCCCACTAGTGCGGTTGACACATCTGGTTGGTCGGGGGGTTGCACCCACATTCACACTTCACGGCACTACATGATTTCTAAGTGTAATACGTTCACTGTGAGAGATTACTAATTTCGCTTTATGTTTTTGCTTCGCAGATACTATGTCTGGTAGAGGTTCGATGCTTCGTAGCCTTCGTAAGAAACGCCAGTCTTCTTCATATTATGAATCATACATGAGGGAAGGAGATAGAGACTATGACTATGGATGCTCGAGTCATGAGCGCTCTGACAGAGACATAGATTATAGGCGTCGGTCTCGATCTCGCATGCCACCTCCTAGAGCTCCTGCACCACCTCCGGTTCATGTTTCGAGGCCTCCGAAAACTTCACGGCCTAAGCCGTCTTCCCAACCATCGAGGTCTGATACTCATCTCCGAACGGAGATCGCGGCCTCCCCATCAACAGAGTAGACATTGACGGAGCCTTCGGGAGAAGGAGCAATTAGGCTCGCTTAGCTGAGGAAAGAATTTCCTGAAATTTGCTTTGACGGGTTCGTCTTTTCCCCGCATCTAAAACGGATACCGTCGACAGTTGCACCTATGATGCATGACTATCTCTCAGACGTATTCTTTCAGTATCAAGAATGGTCGAAGACCGCTAAGAAAGCGTCAAAAGTGGCCTTTGATCGGGCGGCCATGATTGAGAAGTTGGAAAAAGAACTTGGTCAAAAGGACCGCATTATTCAAGCGCTCGACAGTGAGGCCGAGTCCTATCGAAAGTCGGAGATTGAAGTTCTCAGAAAAGCGGATGAAGCTCAGGCAGCGATGGATAGGATGAAGCGTGAGCATTACGCTACGGTGGAGGACATGGGCCACCGAAGTACCATCGTAACTGCCGAGCGGGATGCGGCCTTGAAAGAGCTAAACGAGCTCAAGGCCAAATTTGCAGAGATTATGAAGGAGAGGGGCACCGCTAACGTTTCCGCATAGGAAGCGTGTGATCAGGCGGCACTGCAAGAAAACTGATTTTTTGTAGCGCCCAAAAACCGCCACTAAGTATTTTTAGTGGCGTTTCGATAATCGTTACGAAAAAACATGCCACTAAAAATCCTCGAGTATTAGTTGCACTTTTTTAAACGCTACCATTTTTTTTTGATAGCGTTTTTATAACGCCATAGAATTCCTTTTTTGTAGCACCTATTTGCCGCCACCGAAAAGGTTTTCTCCTCCATGATACTTTTTTATGGCGATATCTAAATTTTTTGTAGCGCCTGTTTAACGCCACTGAAAGGGTTTTCTCCTCGACGTTACCTTTTCATGGCGTTATATACATTTTTTGTAGCGCTTAATAAACGCCAGCATAAGTGTGCTTGAGTTTTTAATCACTATTTTGTAGCGCTTAATAAACGCCAGCATAAGTGTACTTGAGTTTTTAATCACTCTTTTGTGGGGACATTTTAACGCTACCAAAATAAATAATATCCAGTAGCGTTTGTTTCCCTCCACCTGCTACTCCAGATTTACCATTGATCTAGCATGCAATTATATAATAACAGAATACGCAAGCACATACACTTTTGAACACAATATATTAAACAACTACAAAATACGTATACACATTGAAGATCCACAAGATACATAGACATTCATACATCCACATACATAGGTGTCGACAAAAAGCTACCCGTACACATACACAACAAAACTACCATAAATGTTATAACCAAACTACCATAAGTGTCATAACCGTACATATACATCTAAAATAAACGTCTGAAATAACCAAAGTACGGAGCAAAACCTGAACCACCATAAAAACCTGAACTACCTGTCATTGCTGATGTCTTCAAAACCTGAACTACCTGTAAACAAAGAACAGAACAAAAGAGTGAGAAAACAAAACCTAAACTTAAAACTGCATCACTAACGTTCCACCACAATCCATACATAACTCCTTACCATCAATTATACTAAAGTAATATCTGAATAAATATACAGACATATGTATTTTAAAAATATAAATTACTAAAACTTGCATAGATAAATAGGGATGTACCTACGCATAAAAGAAATGAAATCAATTCTACAAAATGGACAAGATATGATATAGAAAGAGTATTGTAACAGTGTAACGGTCAATTAAACAAGTCTAAAACACCAAAAAGCACAACAATACACCCCATGCACGTGAGATACACAACAACAAAACTGAAACTCAAATATATGAAGACAACACACAAATACACACAACATCCATTCAATATAAACACAATAGTTCTTACAATACATAACACTATATATATAGACACACAGACACAAATGCACTCACGCATAAACATATAGCATTTGAATGCACACACACAACACAATGCAGAACACACATTGCTTAATCATGGTTACATGGCCTTAAATGATAGTTAACCGCTTAAGACAAGGTTTATATATATAAAAAATTAATTAGTGAATAATATGGCACATCCAACACTTCTAGTTATAATTAGGAATTTACTTGCTATAAGTTTCTCGCTACTTTATGCTAATGTACCGTAATAAAATTATTCGTGCTAGATACTGTGTTAAAATTATCATCTGCTTACTCAGTAGTATGATATTGAGTAAACAGATGATAATTTTAACACAATCACACTCACACACACAGTTGGGTAAGCACACATCCTCAAAAACACACTAGCACATATATACAAAATCGCGCACGCACCTACAGGTTACACACATACAAATTAATCAACACATACGCTCATATGTACACACAAAAACACATATCGTACGTAAGAACACATATACTCCAGGCAACACACACCTATATGCACACCAATACAAAACACTAAAACACACACACACACACACACTCTCTTCATGCACATAGATATTCAAGGCAGTAGCAACACATATACCTAGCAGGCTAGCATGCACACACTCTCAAACACCATAGTACTTGGGAAAACACAAAACAAAAGCAGCTTGCCATAGGTTTGTGAGTGGTAACACTCACTTGTAAATCACGTTCCACTCTGTCTCCTTCCACTGTTTTACTTATCTTAGATTACGCACGCGACACAGGGCCCAAAACCTAGTAATGCGATAGATGGACTTGTGCCAGAAAAGCCTAAGAGTGTCTTAATGAACATGCTCGAATATCAGAATTTATAATAATTTCTTGGATTTTATTTTTAATTTAGAAAATGACAATAATAGGTTTTAATTAATTCCAGAAGAAGAATGAGTGAATCCTGTTAAAGTGAATATGCGTGAGATATTTTATATGATAGAGAAAGTTCTTAAGTAGATATGATATTGCATCACTAACATTCCACCACAATCCATACATAACTCCTCACCAATCACAATCATTCAATCACAATTCGAATATAACACCCCTACTTATGTACTTTTATCAGTTTACCAAAAATCTATCTGCACTTTAGCTGCTAGCATTCCTAATGTATATATAAAAAAAATTATATACCTTTCATTTTGACTTAATAATGATTTTTTCCATTGGCCAAGCTATGGGAACGCCAAAGCAATCATCCATGCACGTCAGACCCGATGTTGGTCTCCATATCTCTGCATCTGGAACTATCACCAGTTCAATCCAAACTTTTACAGCATTATGTCCCAGTGGACGACAATGGACCATCGTTATCGGATCAGTTGATGCAATACTTCCTTCTGCCACTACGTCTGCTTCACCCAAATCGATCAACTGGCATTTGGCATCCTTTTGCATGGTTGCAATTGGCTGAAAGAAAAGAGATTATTATGCACAATGTATACATGCACATTAAATAAACTTTCACACACAGTTAACTTCTTCAAATTTGAAAATTAATACTTACATTTTTCGATTTATTCATGACCATATGTGCGGATTTCATGGGAGAATTCACAACATTTTCAGTATCATCACGACTCTCATCTAGTTTTTCTTGATCAGCTTCTACTTTTGATCTTGGCCATGCTATTTTCATACCAACTGCATCTCCAGTGCATGACATATCAGATGTGGGTCGCTACAAATAAGCATCTTTATTTACTACTTTGTCCACCCAGATCACAACAGCAGATGGACCGAGTGGAATACCATTAACAGTATATTTTGGATCAGTGGCATGGATTCTTCCTTCGGCAATTACACCTTCACCCTCAGTCCGACCGTAAATCTTGCACGTGTCTTTGATGATGCTGGTACTCTAAAAATGAGAAGTGAAATTCAAGACTTTAGTATGCTATACAAAAACAACGAATATGTGTTAAATTTTTATTCAGATGGGGGGTGTGCTCGCTGCATTTTAGACATCAATAAGCTCGCAGCATATTACACTAATATATTTAACGTGAAAAAAATTACCGTACTGGCTGCACTACAGTTCAACCGTGTTCGCAGCGGGACCTTGATGCAAACTGATGGCCAAGCAACTACCTTATTCTTAGCGTCTGCTAAGACTGCCATTTCAGGTGTAGGCCTCCATAATAAGTATCTGCTTTATCCACTGAATCTATAACAATGCTCCCGGCATTTGGTCCCAGATGAATGCCATTGACAACGTCATCTGGGTCCATGGACAACAGCCTCCCATGGGCAACAACTCCAGAGGTTCCATCCCAATTCAACAGCAAACATACTTCGTCGTCGCTTTACAATTAATCAACCGAAAATTAAATCAATTACTGGATTAATAAATTAAAATATAAATTTCATTTATTAAGTAATATAAATATTATTTTTACCGAATTAGGTGAGTTCCTTCTCGAACTTTCTTTACCCTGCAGCGATGCACGAATATAAATTAATATTTTACGAATATAAATTAATTTCCAAAAATTTACCTTCTGGTCCATCAGAGTCTGTATCATTCCCTTCAATTCTGCTATTTCCTCTCGACACTGAGACACTTGTTTATCTTTGGACTGGGCCAAAGCTAGCTTGGTTAAAGTGCAACCCCTACCCAGTGCCCTTAACCATCTCGGTTTATCTTGTCCTAGTACATGTACAAGAGCATCTTTTCCAATATCAGTCTGTGACGAGCCGGATTGGGATAGGCTACCATATTTTTTGATCTCCTCCTATATAAATAAATATACATAGATAATGTAAAATGGTAAAAATATCATAGTTTCAAAAAAAAAAATACCAATAAAATTAAAAATAATTTTACAATAGTATTCCTAGCTTCCATGTTCACTGGTTCACCAGTTTTTTTAATGTGAGATCTAATCCACACATCAGCTCTATTTATGGACGATGGATCTACACTTTCTTTTTTCTAAAAATAGAATAACATTAAATTAATAAACTGACAGGTATCAAATAATGTTAAATAATGCTATAGTTAATTAACTTACCATGTCTTCGGTCTTTCTAGCCATTCCCTTACGACCAGTTGTATGCGGAATTTGTGTTTACCTAAGGGCTGAATATTTCTCACTTTTTTGCTGAAAATGTTGAAAGATGCTAGAATTTAACAACCAAAATCATAAAAAAAGAACTATCTAATATTTATAATGCAGGGTAAATATGTATGGTGAGGATTGCAATTTATTTGAAAATCAATTCATCATGGTCATATATTTATTTGGTATTATTAATGTTGGATAACTCAGTGACATATACAGCATTCCATATCTACTAATAATATTTATAGATTGAACTAACTTGCAAAGTGTTTTTTTACTTCATTTAAAATGTTCCTGTGCTTGTCATAACGCATTTGTATTTTGTACTGTCATAGGTTCCTGCAGCTAATACCTAAACAAGAACCCTCAGCATCCACCAACACTTGGACTTCACTTCTAAAGAAATTTATCGGTTTCTAACTATGTAGATGGATTTGCAGAAACATGCCAGACGAGTTCAGTAGGAATGATTTACCTTAAACTCCGGACTTGTTTTCGCCTTCACAAACTTCCTCCAATCGGTTATGCTTTTTATGTTCGTAGGTTTCATTTTAAGTATTTCCTCATCGTTCTCCGCTTTTTGCAAATTTCGAACCAATTTGCTTTTTGACGATCTCCATAGTACTCCCATTTGTTGAAATATAGCTTTTCTTTGCCATTCCTCTTCCAATTTAAATCTAATCTGCAACAACGCATCAAAACATGATATTAGTAAAATTTATTTAAGTTAAATACGACAGATTTAATTAAAACTGAAAGGTTTTCTGAAGTTATTAGAGGGCAATTTCAATTTATAATTGGCAAGAACTATTTTTCAATTTATCCATAAGTTATTAGATGACAATTTCAATTTATAATTGGCAAGACCATGCAATATTAGAAGTCATTTTCAAAACATATTAGAGTCAGAATGTTAAATAATAGATGCCTGCTTCATACCAGAACCGACTGCCACAAAACTTCTTTTAAG
This sequence comes from Allium cepa, assembly GCA_030765085.1. NCBI lineage: Eukaryota > Viridiplantae > Streptophyta > Magnoliopsida > Asparagales > Amaryllidaceae > Allium > Allium cepa. The sequence continues at coordinate 439,652,055 of CM060938.1, read as the reverse complement.
TCATCACTAATATTCCTCCAATCATCAATGGTGTATGGAACCTGCTCCCGCACAAGCGGTCCAAGAAAAGAGGATAAATATACCGACCCTTGCCCTACTGGTATACCTAGATCATTGAACTCAACTTCAATTCGATCCTGACTGCATGACGGGAGTATTTTTGCTTTTGCTGGACCTCTACAGCCTCTTTTCCGAGATGTACTTCCGATTTCAGCTTCACTTTATTTCCCAATTTCCAGCTCGGCATCAGCAGTTTGTTCAGGACGGGTTTCATTTTCTGAGCGGAGTCCTTCATTTGGGTCAGAGGGGATATCATCTAGTGGTTGTTCGTCTTCTTCATTGTGAACAGTGGCTTGCTTCTTAGCATTGTCTGGTTGTTCTTCTATTGCATTTATACTAGCCGGAAATTTACGTTTTCGCTTTGACTGTTTGTTCTTACCTTTGACTGCTTGTTCTTCAGCCTTTCTCTGTAAGCAGGTACGTACATATGTTGTAGACATATTTTTCTGCAAGTGACAGAAAACACAGTATAAACCAATAAGAACATGTAAACAATAAGCAGCGATAAATATTAACAAACAACACTTAAATATCATCAACATGTAGCTGAAAAGAGATGTGGCAGTTTGCAAACCAAACAAGCAGGCCTAAAAGCCTTGAGATGATGAACATATTTGTAATTTTATGAGAAAATGTACATGTAATGCAAACAGAATTGACAAAAACACTACTCATTATCAAGCAATATATGCAAACAGAATTGATAAGAACATATAATGCTTTGTCTCTGGAAGTATACAAAGATCAAAACACAAAGAACAAAAATTGAATGGTACATGCATTTGCAATGGATTAGAAAATTAAATGGTACAATCACTAAAGAAAATCAATACAAGTTCAATGAAATTTCCAAATAGCCCGGATTTAATATATAAGTTCAACCATCACTAAAGCAAATGAACAACTATGCTCAAGTAGAACATATAATCTACTCAATTATGCCCTCGCAATCCTCTCTAACATAGCAAACATCTTCATCATCCGCTTTAGTTATTTCATCTTCCACCACTTGAATATCTTCATCGATGCAATCGTGCTCCTCTATATCATTAAAACTTCTTGATGGTGCTTTCATTACAACGTACCAATTAGAAACATCGTTCTCTCTTGAATAAAATACTTGTTTTGCTTGAGATGCAAGTATGTATGGGTCTCGTGAAAATGATGCTTGATGTAAATTAACAAGAGTGCACCCATCATCATCAACTTTTACTCCATTTCCTTTATACGTCCAACGATACTTTAAAACTGGAATATAAAACAAATGATAATCTAATAAAATTATATCTGTCAATATTCCATAATAAGTGACCACATCAACCACTTGGGACATATCTTTAGCACTTTCTCTACACATAGTAGTTGCATCAAAAGTCACCCCACAATTCTGAGTTTCTCTCCCTAAATCTTTTACTTGAAAACGTTGCTCGTTGATGATATATCCTTTGAAAGACATGGCATCATCCTTCGGACCATAAGCAATCCATTTTAACATGTCATTATGATCCTTGGAGGTAATAGGTATCTACAACAAATTTCATTTAGCATGTAAATTTATATAGTAATATTGATAGTTGAATGAGAATATATTTGAAATCTAACTAACCTTCCTTTTAATCCAATCGACAAAACTTTTTGTATGTGTTTCCCAAAGTAAGGTCGCATTTTTTGTCATGCGTTGGTCTGAATTTTCTATTTCCTCCGAATGCAAACTAAACAATTGATTATAAGTTATATATATCATTGCGAACACATCAAAATATTTAAAACAATATAACATAAACTTACTCTATAAACGGTTCCACCACGGCCATATTCATTAACACAGCTAAATGAGCACTTTCTTTCTCATTAACTGGAAATATAATTGTCTTCGATACTGAAATTGGACGTCCCTCTAATATTCTACTACTTTCATAATCTTCATTTTGAGCTCCTTTCTCCTCTATATGTCCTAATTTCTTCAAAATTCATTGAAAAACAACATGCATTCTGTTGCAAGATACGATTCTGCAATACATCCCTCTGGTCGTGCATAGTTTCTGACATAATCTTTGAGTGTCTTCATATATCTTTCGAATGGGTACATCCATCAAAAATGAATAGGTCCACACATTTGTGCTTCTTTTCCAAGATGAATGGATAAGTGTATCATTATATCAAAGAAAGATGGTGGAAAAAAAATTTCAAGCTCACATAAAACGTCAATAATTTCAACATTGATTTGTTCTACCTTCTCTCTATCATGAACACGTTGACATAATTTGTTGAAAAAAGAACATAAGCGAATTATCGCTTTTCTTGCCTTCTTTGCCATGAACCCTCTCGATGCTACTGGCAATAAATGTTTCATTAATACATGGTAATCATGTGACTTCAATCCACTAATTTTGCAATCCGACAACAAAATCCGATTTTTTAAATTTGAACAGTAGCCATCCGGTCCTTTGAAATCATACAGTCTTTTGCAAAATATTTTTCTCTCGGATTTTAACAACATGTATGGAGCCGGTGGAAGATATGTTTTATTCCCATGAGGTTGTGTATGAAGCTCACTTCGAATTCCCCAATCCTCTAAATCCTTTCTACAGTTGGTTCCATCTTTGGATTTATTTCCATGCAACATTGTGCCCAATAGGCTTTCACTAATGTTCTTCTCCACATGCATCGCATCTAAATTGTGACGTAATGGAAGTTCCTATGAAAACCAAAACAATAATGCATTATTGGGTTTTTCTTGTATTAAAACAATGAAAAATAAATAAATTAACCACTAACCTCCCAATAAGGAAAATCAAAGAAAATTGATCGTTTTTTCCACCTTGATAGCTCTACTTATGTAGAACTGTTAGTATCATCATATTCATCTTCTTTATCATAGACATGCTTTCTCTTCTTACTTTTCTCCTCTATTCCTTTTCCAAAATCATTTGGATAATCCTTCAATAATGCATAGATGTTTCTCCCAGAAAGCATTCTAGGAGCACCATCTGTCTCTACGGTATTATCAAACAATGCCTTTTGTTTCCTCCGTGAATCTGAAGGAGGTAGAAATCTTCTATGACCCATGTAGGCGAACTTTCGACTATGTTTCAACCAACGAGAATGGGTATTGACACCACATAATGGGCAAGCTTTTTGCCCTTTCACACGACATCCAGCAAGATTTCCATAAGCCGGAAAATCATTAATCGTCCATAACAAAATTGCATTCAGTTTAAATAAAGTTTTACTAAATGCATCATAAGCAGTAACTCCATTAGAACACAAGTGATGCAAGTCTTCCACCAAAGGAGCCAAATATACATCAATATCATTCCCGGGTTGCTTCGGGCCTGGAATAAGTAAAGTTAACATAATATTTTCTTTCTTCATACACAACATAGGCGAGAGATTGTATGTCACAAGCATTACCAGCCAGCAACTATATTTTGAACTCAACATGGAAAATGGATTGAATCCATCTGTAGCAAGACCAAGCCTAAGATTGCGTGAATCAGATGAAAAAGATTTATACTTTTCATCCACCATTTTCCATGTCATAGAATCCACGGGATGACGCATTTTTCCATCATTACTTTTATTATTAAAATGCCATCTTAATTCTTCAGCCATCTTTTGAGATCTATACATTCGTCTAAACCTCGGAATAATTGGGAAATATCTTAATACTTTAACTAGAACACCTTGTATAACCTCTTCAATATCTTGATTTTTCTTCCATCTCGAGGAACCACATTTTGGACAACTTTCTAAATTTTTGTATTCTTTTCTGAAAAGGCAACAATCATTCTCACAAGCATGTATCTTTTCAAAACCCATGTCGAATGCTTTAAGAAATTTCTCGACTTCATATAAGGTTTTGGGAAGCACGTTATCCTTCGGCAGAAATAGATGTTGCACAGCTAAAAGCTTATCAAAACCACTATCGGACAAGCCAGTCTCGCATTTAAGATTATACAAGACGGTGATGGCAGATAATTTTGTGTGATCTGTGCAACCAGTATATAATGGAGTTTCTGCATCTTCCAAGTTCTTGACTAACTCATCCTCTTTTCTTCGAGAATCAACATCGTCTTTATCATCATCAAAAAAATCTTGATTCAAAAAATCTTCATCTTCATAGTGAATCATCTTGAATAGTTCATATACGTCAAACGTATATGTTTTATTCCCTACATTTATCTCTTCACCATGGTTAAACCATACACCGACAATGTATTTAGGATCCATTCCTTTTATAATTAAATGTTCAACGATGATTAGGTCATCATGACGACTAAGATTCCGACAATCCTTGCAAGGGCATAAAAAAATTTCTACACTTCTTACATTCCTCTTTGCAGCATGCATGAAATTCATTGCTCCTTGTCGGTATTCTATACTAGTTCTATGAAAAAAGTGGAAAAAAAGTGAGCTTTAGTATTAGATTATATGTTCTAATTCTCAAAATACATATTAAGTTAATCATGGTTTTATCACCTGTTTAAAAAAAACCCAGCCTTTTTCCATTATCGACATTTGAAGGCAAATAAGTTTCCAATCTTTGACATATAAATTGGTTATCTGTTGTAATCAAAAAAATAACTAGACGTTGAAGTACAAATACTTGTAGCACTACTGCATATAACCATGGTGGTTTAGTAGACAAAGGCAAAGAATACTTTTCCAAAAATATAAATTTTACACTTATATTTTGCATTTAACCTCAGATTTACATGTATTTATAATTAATCCATGCATAACACCACACTCCTACCCACACATAACTGACCAAGTCACAACCCTCCAAACTGCTGCATAACAGTTACATCTATCTGCCCCTCCTTTGTCAATCCATCCACAAACGCTCCACTTCAACAAACAACATTCTAGTCACTCCACTTCAACAAAACTTTTGCAAATCTCTGCACTTCACCATTACACACAGACCACTGACCAAACTTCCTCCCACCTATCACCAACAAACGCCGGTGCATTTCCGCTGCCACACATTGCTGCAACATTCAAAAAACGCAGCAACCTCTCATCACCATACTACTCAATCCTCCTATTTTACCACTTCTCACAACATTGTTTAATTCAACCACTTCCATAAATATACTTCAACACTGCAATCACTCCCCCACTCCACTGTTAAACAATTCATTCACTCCTCACAACAACACAGTTTCATACCAGCCTATAGCAATACCCACTTTCATCTCATACACACCACATTCATTCATATCACCAAAGACAATATCCACTTGCCTACATTCCTGTAGCCTGCTTCAATAACCATTCTACAACCTACTGACTACTGCACTGATACAACCAACTGCACCATATTCACACACTACAACAGTGACCACTCCAACTACAAACCCCAAGCAACCATAGACCATCCTCCTTCCCATTTCTCCAACCTGCAACCTGTTCGCAACCGCACTTCATACTACAACTCAACAAAACATCAACAACCCAGCCTCCGCAGCAAACTACCAGAGACTCGCGCAACATTCATCAACTTGCCCTCTGACATTCTACCACTACTTACGAACACATACACACATCCTTCCCCCAGCCTCGCCCCCTCTTACCAAACCAACCATCAACTTCACCGCCTCCTCTTCACTACCTCACATCCACACAACTGACATATTTCCAGTGCCTGCCACTCCATAAAAGAATATTTATGCTCCAACATTTACCACTCTCAACCATCCAGCAAGCCAATACCCAATCGCAAACAAAACCGCGACCTCCATCAATGCTACTTGAACCCACCAAATTCCCGAAACACGCAACCTCAACCTCCTATCAGCAAGCAACCATTGATTCACTGAACCACTTCAACAGAACATTCATATACTCAAAGGAATCAAAGCAGATATCCCAACAGATCATTGCAATTAGGGTTAAATAAACCATTTCAGTGATAGTTTAGGAAAAAATACGAAAATAAGATGCATTCAAATTCATATAAAAGCCAAATAGAATCACAAAGTCGATTTGACAGATTCACACCTAAATATACCTAATCGATTTAAAAGATTCATACCTAATTATACCTAGATCTGCTGGCTGCCGCGACTCGATGTTGAGTAAGGGGGAAACGACGGAGTTGACGATGATACTTGAGTGCGATGAAAATTTAACACGATTAAAAGGGAAAAAAAATTTCTGAAGAAGAAAGCAAATTAGGGACGAGAATTTTGTTAAGTACGAGAGTAAAATGATAGGTTACGTTTATTTAGTTCGTGCGAACTCTTTTTTTTAGAATCGGGAAACGTGAATTATTTTTTGCCACGTTTATATTATTTGGTAATCTATTTTTTGTTGCATTTACAATAAAACGCCACCGATTTTTGCAACTATAAATGGTTTTTCTTGCAGTGCGGTGGAATTTCGGAGAGAAAGAGATGCGGCCTTGGAGAAGGTCCGCAAGACGGAAGCCGAAGTCGATGAGAAAGCTCGTCAAGCAGAGACTAAGCTAGAGACAGAGATAGAAGAACTTCTCATTACTTATAATGCTAATGTGCTGAGGCACAGAAATTTGAAATGGCTTGACGATTATCCGACACATTTGTTCAACGTCTAGAATTTATTAGTCGAAGAAGAGAAAGCATCACATCCAGGCGAAGTTTTTGATGAGTTCGAGTTAGAGAACCGTATAATGACTGATGATGAGAAGAAGGTTCTCCATGATTTCACGATCTCTCATGCTAAAGAGAGACTGGGTACCCAACACTTGGAAGTTGGTGAGGGGTCTGGCGTTGTGCATCCAGCTACAAGATCAGAGATGATTACTTTATCTTGATCGGAGCCGACGCCAGCGACTGAGTCGCAACTGGTCCCAGGCTATGACCCTGAGCAGCCACGTTTATCTCCCGTAAGGGAGCATTCTTCTGAAGCTGTTCAGTCATCCACGAGTCAAGTTGAGGAAGGTACTTTACACAAATCTACTAGTGTCTGAACTGAAGTATTTGTATTGAAGCGTGTTCTGACAACTTCTTTTCTTTCTTGTCCAGTGAACAAAGTTGCGCCGACAGCGCCTCCTACAAGTCAAGAGTTGCATCAAGTGCAAAAGGTCATCACCACTGAGGCGGTTATCATGACAACGGTCGCGCCGACAGAGACGGCACATGGGGGTTCATTTACTTTCGATGAACAGATGATGAATGAACTCTTGGGCCAACACAGTGACCCTTTTGTTGACATGCCATTTGTTCTCGGCTCGTTCCCGCCCGTTTCTATTGGATCGTCTCAGTCCACCGCTACCTATCGTGAGTCTCGTGCTGCTCGTGAAGCTGAGATACTCGCTCAAATCGATGCAGAGATTGAAGCGACAGCATACGGTGGTAATTCTGAAAGTGTTACGCTGGCGGTCGGGCCCACTCCTCTTGCGGTGACATCTTTTGGGGACACGCTAGTCGAAACCAGCGTGCCCACTCCGCCCCCGGTGGTAGACCCGACTCCTCCGGCTCCTCCAGAAGAGAATATTCCTTTAAGTTCAAGTGCGGAGGAGTATATCGATATCATGCCTTCGCCAGAAGAAGATCCGCCAAAGGGTACGGGGTCGAAGCGGAAGACTGCTAGTGGTTCCAATGGTTCTGCGTTGAAAAGGAAACCCAAGAAGAAGAAGTAGACGATTCCCCCTAGTGCATTTTTGGAAGCTAGGAAGTCACTTTTATTTTCCTTTCATAGGCTATGTATAGATGCAGGCTTGGCCCCCTACTAGTAGGATTTTTTGGAAGAACTTGTACATGAATCTTCACATACAGTTATTTTAGTTGAAATAAAATTCAATTTCTTTGCTTTAATTCTCATTTCTTTTGTGCTTAAGTATTTGCAGTGTTTGGTTTTCAGTCCGGTGTACTTGTGGTGTTTTTACCGTCAAGTAGAGTTCGTTTTATTTGCCAAGTCTAAAAATCTTGATCACATGTCATGATTGATGAATAAGTTGAACTTCGGACATTGTTTCACTTCGGTTAGTGATTAACACTTAAGTTTTTTGCCCCCAATTTCGAGGAACGACGTTTGTATTTCGATGGTCGATCGCACCTATTGCAAATCTTGAGCACAGGTCCACACTCCGGGGACTTAGGATAATTTGTGATCGATAATCTGGTTCGCGCTCTAGGAACTTGAGAGTAATCGATGTTTGCAATACGATTCGCGCTCCGGGAACCTGGAATCGATGTTTATACTCCACTTCATGCTCTGGGAACTTGGAGTTAGTATTGATATTTTGATTCGCACTCCGGGAACCTGGAATTGATGTTCGCACTCCAACTCACACTCTGGGAACTTGGAGTTAGCATGGATGTTTCGGTTCGCGCTCCGGGAACGTGGATTTGATGTTTATACTCCAATTCATGCTCTGAGAAGTTGGAGTTAGCATTGATGTATTGGTTCGCACTCCGAGAACCTGGAATAGGTGTTTATACTCCAATTCACACTCTAGGAAGTTGTAGTCAGCCGATAGATGATCAGTCACACCTATTTGGGCTTTTTAGGAATTCGTTCACACTCTGGGAACGATGGATTTATACTCCGGTTCACACTCTGGGAACCTAGAGTCCGTTCATACTCTGGGAACGATGGATTTGATTTTTATACTCCAATTCACACTCTGAGAATTTGGAGTCCATTCACACTTTGGGAACGATTTATTTGATGTTTATACTCCATTCGCACTCTGGGAATTTGGAGTCTGTTCGCACCGTGGGAACGATTTATTTGATGTTTATACTCCAATTCGCACTCTGGGAATTTGGAGTCCGTTCACAACCTGGGAATGATTTATTTGATGTTTATATCCAATTCGCACTCTGGGAATTTGGAGTCCGTTCGCACTCTGGGAATGATTTATTTTATGTTTATACTCCAATTCGCACCCTAGGAATTTGGAGTTAGTTGTAGGACTGTCGTGTGTCGGTCCAGTTCGGCCTTTGATGTGATGGCTTGCCCCCGAGCTGAGGTTTCACTTAGTGAGTGGCCGGTCGTATCACAGTCACTCGCTATTTGAATAAATTCCATTGTTCGATGGAACTTAGCTCTTCGTGTGTCGTGATTGTTGAATGTCGCATTCGGTGAATCACAGATCTAGCTTGAAGAGATAGTAATTTATTGCTGGAACGGAAAAACATGGCAAAGTCAGTGCCTTATTACAAATTCAAATTTCAAAATGTAAAGGAAATTGCAAAGTATTCATAGATTGAATGAGCCTGTCATGTGTAACAGTGACGAAGATCTTCGTCGTTCCAGGCTCCTGAAAAGTTGGTCCGCCACTGATGGCTTTTATCACCAATCTTCCACGGGGACAAGTGGAGTCCTCCTATCTCGGTCGATTGGGATCATTATTTTGATTTGATGGGCCCGCTTCTCTAGGCTGCGGTGCCCGAACAAACTGTTTCAGCTTCCTTTCTCTAATCAATTTTTCTACGAGATCTTGTAAGTGACGACATTCATTCGTATTGTGCCCGTAGCTTTCATGTAACCTGCAAAATTTTCTCGTCTGGATTTGCCTCTCTGACGACGGTTTTGGTGCAGGTTTTTGGTACTGAATTGTATTATAGGTTTGTAAATACAAGTTCTCCAGTGATATATTCAAAGGAGTATAACTGCCAAACATAGGACTTTTGCACTGTGGGCCATGATTTTGATCTCGTTTTCTATTTTGATTCACAATCTCTCCTCGCCGAGTTTGTTTTTTTTTAACGTTCAACTGAACTTTTCCGGAGCTCTCACCGGACTGTTTGATTACGACATCGCTATGGATTCCTTCCGTGCTTGGCCCTGCATCAGTTTGCTTCCTAGACTGTTTCGCATCTTCCCTTCTCAGGAATTGAGCCGCCTTGGCGTGGAAACGGTCCAATGATGCAGCTGGTTTTCCAGCTAACCAATTGCCAAACTCAGAATCGGGGTCAATCCCCTTAGTCAATGCCATAAGGATGGAATTATCGTTCGGATTGCTGATCTCCACACATGCAGTATGGAATCTCTCTAAGTAGTGTCTGAGCATCTCTCTAGGAGCTTGAGTGACGCTAGACAGAGTGTTGACATCTTTTGACCTTGCGACGTGCATGCAGAATTGTTCAACAAATTTTGTGGCTAACTGGTCGAACAAAGAGATGGATCGAGGTGGAAGTCGAGTGAACCACATGGTAGCGATGCACCCCAAGGATATGGGGAAACTATGACACTTCACTGCATCGTCAGCTCTGGCAGCGGTCATCGACCATTCATATTTCAGAATATTTTGGTTGGGGTCGGAGTTTCCCTCGTACATGGGTAGAGTTGGCATCCTGAATCGCCGTGGGGGTTCATCAGTAAGAATATCATCCGTAAAAGGAGTGTGACTTTTGGAGATTCCCCAATCGTCATTTGTGAGACCCTGGCTTTCACGGATCATCTGACGTATCATGGTCGGAAGATCCGGCATTTGTATGTTCTGTGCGGCTCGTACCGGAAGGTGATTGAATCCCACATCTTAGAGTTGGGCCGGATGCTGTTGGCGGTCCAAATCTTGCCTTCTTGGCTCGTAGTCCTTTGGGACATATGGTTCAGGAGTACGTCCACTATGACGACGGTCTAAGTTCGACTGATCGTGGGCATCGACTCCTGGTTCAACCCCGACGTTAGTGGTGCGGTATTCTACGGTGTGGTGAGGAACGGCACCTCCTCGGGAGGAGGGTCCGGTTTGGAAACTGGCTGATGGACCAACTCTCAGTTGTCCAACAGTCATTGCCAGTTGATCTCCAACGGCTGGCATGTGACTCCCATCTAGCCGGTGTCGTGGAGATCGATTATGATAATCAGAAGATGAAGAGCTTTCGCTGGAGCGAGAAGCATGGTATCTCTTGGATCTCTTTCGCTTCTGGCGATCCAGCTGGTTGATCAGCTCGGCATTAGCGCGTAGCTGTTCTGCTAGTTGTTGCCGACTCTGGGTCAGCTCTTAGAGTAGCAGCTGCAACTCTTGTCGGGTAACCGGACCTGATGGTTCCGAATGTCCAGTAGCATCTTGATTTGATGGAGGTAGTAGTGCAGGATTCAGTCTATCCTGTTCTTCTTGATTGATAGCGTTAGAGGTGGTTCTTGTGCTAACCATCTTGAAAGTTGAATTCCTTTCCTAGATTTTATGCAAATCTGAATAGAAGGTAAGGAACTTGGATTTGATCTAGATCTCTCTTAGATTTATTCAATCTAGTATCGATGACAGATCCAAAGAGTAGGAGAAAATCTGGGTTTTCTCAGTGAAAGCACCAAAGTGTTTGCACCAAAATTGGTCACAACACTCTTCGGAAGTTTTTGGAGAGATAATAAGGAAGAATATAAATTGAAAATGAGGATTATCTAACAAAAACTCCAAATAACAGTAAAGTAAATGCGTAGATGAGCGATTTATAGTGGTTCAGCGTGTTGCCTACGTCCACTATGAAGTTTTTGCAGTTTTATTATTCTCTCTCAACGATTACAAGTTGTTACAGCAATCAACCGCAAGTTACAACTAGAAATTCGAATTCAACAGCAAAAATATGATGTAGGGTGATGGAGATCTCAATCCGGCGGAGTCTGGGCGCTTGAGAGTCAAAAGATCCCTTTTCTGATGGCTCTGGGGCTCTATTTATAGGCGTAGGAGGCTGAGATCGCGCTCAAATCTCGAGAGACTTTTTCTGGCACGTGAGTGGGCCCACGCGACCAACCTTAGAAAGTTTCAAGTCGATCTATGATCGATACGAAGTCATGGATACGAGTCGAACCGAGGCACTTCGATGGATTCAAACTTCATGGATACGAACTGTGGTACTATGATGGATTCGAAGTCACTGGAACCTGGTCGATACGAAAGTGATCGATACGAACTGCAGCTTGATGATCGACACGAAATCACCCAGAGTGATGGATACGAAACCTGGGCATTTTCTTTCAAATCGAATCGATCTTAACTTGAGCATATGACCCCGGATTGACTTGAAATTTGAGATGTTCACTTCTATGATCTTTCTTGTCATGTCCTATCAATTGTAGCTCAATCTGGACTCCGACAAAATTCAGCGATATCCATAGTGAAGCAAAGTATGACCAATCTCTGAGACGAACTGTCCTTTGTTTTCGATCGATCTTTTGGTATCATGGCTTTGCCAAAAAGCGGGATAACATAGACTGTTATCCCGCTTTTTGGCAAAGCCGTGATACCAAAAGATCGATCGAAAACAAAGGGCAGCTCGTCTCCGGGATTGGTCATACTTAGCTTTACTATGGATGTCACCGAATTTTGTCCAAGTCCAGATTGAGCTACAGTTGATAGGACATGACAAGAAAAGTCATAAAGGTCAGCATCTCAAATTTCAAGTCAATCCGATTTCATACGCTCAAGTTGTGATCAATTCAAGTTGGAGGAAATAACCCTAAGTTCGAATCAATCTGAAGATCACGAGTTCGAATCCATCGGCTTCCTCTTACTTCGAATCCATGGGATCACTCCACTTCGTATCCATCAGGTTGAAGTCCTTCGAGTCCATGAAGTCACTGCACTTCGCCTCCATCAGAGCATATGAGTTCGAATCCATCAGGTGGCCAAGCTTCGTATCCATCCCAATGGCCTTCCTTCGAATCCATCAAACAAACTCCACCTCGAATCCCTCAAGGCGAGATGCTTCGAACCCATGCAGTTGATTCAATTCGAATCCACCGTGTTAAGGAAGCTTCGTATCGATCAGCTATAGGATACCTCGAACGATTCGAACGAGCATCTCCTCGAATCCATTCCCTCGAATCCACTAAGTAGAAGCGTCAAAAACCATGGATTCGACCCAGTAAACTCGGAGAAAAAGCAGGATCGACCCGAGAAGCGCACTCCACGTCACCATTCTCTCGCGCAAGACATCGATTCGACCCTAATCGATTCGAAGGGGATCAATTCGAACGAGACGCATCAGCCGAAAACGCAATCTTGAATCGATCATAACTCGAGATCTACAAGTCCAAATACTATAAAATTTTCACAGGAGCTTGCATACATGTTGAAGAATGTCCACACCAAATTTCACCTCGATTGGATACTTTTTTTATCGACACGAACTACAGTTCGAATCGATCCCAAAGTGGGCCCGGATTTCCTGAATTTTAGGCGAAATATCAGCCTCCTACACCTATAAATAGAGCCCCTGGTCATTCAGAAAGGGGATCGGAGATTTCTTAGAGATAAAGCACGCCCGGACGCTGGCAGAATCACTCTGTATCGTCTTCACTACTGCTGATTTTGAATTTAAGCCTATTATATGCTGTACTTCGCTTTAGGACACTTGTAATCTTCAAGTATTAAGCAATAAAGTGATAAAACTTCATAGTGGACGTAGGCAAATCACCGAACCACTCTAAATTATTGTCTTCCATGCAATTTACTTTTCTTTGACTTGGAGTTTTTGTTAGATAATCCTCATTTTCAATTTTATTTCTTCATTTATTATCTCTTCAAAAACTTCCGAAGGGTGTTGCCCAATTTTGGTGCAAACACTTTGGTGCTTTCACCGAGAAAACCTAGGTCTTCTCCTGCTCATTGGATCTGTCATCGATACCGGATTGAATAAATCTAAGAGAGAGATCCAGATTACAATTTCAGACTCCTTCCATACTATTCAGATTTACCAAAATCTAGGAAAGGATTCTACATCTCAAGATGGTTAGCACGAGAACCACATCTACCGCCGCTGGTCAAGAAGGCCGGGATAGAAAAAATCCCGCGCAACTACCTCCACCCAATCAAGATGATACCGGGCATTCAGATCCATCAGGTCCGGTCACTGGACAAGAGTTCCAGACATTACTCCAGGAACTAACCCAAAGTCGGCAACAGCTGATCGAACAATTGCGCGCGAATGTTGAGTTGATTAATCAATTAAATCACCAAAGGTGTAGAAGATCCGGAAGGGACCACGTCCTTCATTCTTCCACTGAAAGCTCTGCCTCCTCTGATTACAGCGGCAGATCTACCCGTCCCAAGATATACGGAAGTCATGCGCATACTGCTGGTCACCAACAAGCATTAACTGTTGGGCAGATAAGAGTTGGCCCTTCTGCCAGTTTTCATGCAGGACCCTTCTCCCGAGGAGGCACTATTCCACAACATACTACGGATAACCAAGCCACCGCCACCGCAATTGACATAGGAGTTGATACCCGAAATTACTCCAATCAGAACTACCACCAACAAGAGCATGTTCCAGGACCATATGTCCCGAAGACATCGAGCCAAGGAGGCGAGATACGGATCGTCGACAGCGCCCGATCCTACCTCGCACTGTGGAACCCGACCACACTTCGGCTCGCCACCCTCTGAATATAGCAACACCTGACCTCTCAGCTATGGTACGCCAAATGATCCGGAAAGTCAGGGCTTAACAAATGACGACTGGGGAATCTCCCGAAGTCATACTCCGCTTACTGAAGACATATTATATGCTGAACCTCCTCGGCGATTCAGGATGCCGACTCTGCCTATGTATGAAGGAAGTTTCTACCCTAACCAACATATTCTGAAATACGAAAGGTCAATGACTGCTGCAAGAGCTGATGACGCAGTAAAATGCCGTAGTTTTCCCATTTCTTTAGGGGGAATTGCGACGATGTGGTTTACACGATTACCACCACGATCTATCTCTTCATTTGACCAATTGGCTACTAAATTTGTTGAACAGTTCCGTATGCACATTACCAGGCCTATGGACGTAAATACTTTATCTAGTGTCACTCAAGCTCCAGGAGAGACACTCAGGCGATATTTGGAAAGATTCAATGCCTCTTGTGCAGAGATCACTAACCCCAATGATAATTCAATCTTGATGGCCTTGACTAAGGGGATTGACCCCGACTCTTAATTTGGAAATTGGCTAGCTGGGAAACCTCCCGCATCGTTGGATCGTTTCTACTCCAAAGCCGCCCAAGTCTTAAGGCGTGAGGATGCGAAACAATCTAGGAAGCAGGACGATGCGAGACCCAGCAATGAAGGAATTAAAGCAATGTGGCAGTTAAACAACCAGGGGAGAGCTCAGGAAAAGTACAATTGAACATTCAAAACAAGCAAACCCAACCGAGGAGCGGTGATAATAGAAATAAGAAGCAAGATCAGAGTCGTGGCCCGCGGCGTAGGGCGCAAATGTTTGAAAGCTATACACCACTGAATACGTCACTGGAAAACGTGTATCTACAGACTTGTAATGCGATGCAGTATAAGAAGCCGACTCCGAAGCGGTCGTCAGAGAGACAGATTCAAACAGGAAAGTTCTGTAGATTCCACGAAAGTTACGGACACAATACCAATGATTGCAGGCATTTGCAAGATCTTATTGAAAAATTGATCAGGGAAAGGAAGTTAGATCAATTCGTGCGGGCACCACCGGCTGGTGGTGTGGTCCCGTCAAACCAAAATCGTGCACAAAACCAAGAGAGACAAGAGGAGCCCGCTCGTACAGGCGGGAGATTGGTCATAAATACAGTTAGTGGTGGTCCTCATCCAGCGGACCGAAGCTGGAGGGAAATGGAATCATATGCCAATTCGATCAGGCATGTGGATTTTGAGAGTTGCAGTAAGCTTGATGAAGGGACTCCGGCCAAACAACAGAGGACGATGGCAGATGACATCGTATTTAGAAACCGAGATGGTGATAAGGTCAAAGCCCCAACTATAGACCCACTAGTCATATCTGACCAGGTTGGTCCTGCATGGATGAAGAGGATCCTGATGGACAGTGGGAGTTCAGTAAATATCTTGTTTAAGAGAGCATATAATCAAATGAAGATGGAAGCCAAAGATTTAAAGCCTTGTCAATCTAGAATCCATGGCTTCGATGGAAGTGCTAATATACCCACTGGAGTGGTGGAGTTTCCAGTGGAGTTGGGAGTTGGAGAACGCTGAAGAGTCCAAATGTTACAATTTGTTGTCTTAGATATCCACTCTCCATACAATGCTTTTTTGGGCCGACTGGCCCTTGCCGAGTTTAGGGCAGCGATTGCCCCGTGGTGTTTGACTTGAAACTCCCCACTGATCGTGGGATTGGGGTCATTCAGGGAGATCAGGCTGCTGGGAGAACTTGCTATGTTGTCGAACTACGAGAAGCGCAGCGAAAGGAGAAAGGAAAGGGCATGGAGGAATCTCTCTGCGTCCGTTTCGCCGATGATTGACAATTAGTGCCTGGGCCTCGGCCCGGGCACCACGGCCAATTCCAGAAGGATCTAGACCCCAGAGACACTGAAGATAATGATGAATCTAAAGAAAGTCAAGCTTCCCCAGCCGAGATGACAATTGATGTTCCAGTCAATGATGATGATGATTCAAAAATGCTAAAAATTGGGTCTCAGCTAAACCCACAAGCACAACGGGAATTGGTCGAATTTCTCCAAGCAAATCTAGACGTATTCGCTTGGACGCACTCTGATATGTGTGGAACCTCGCCGGACATCGCGAGCCACACCTTGAATATTGACCCACGGTATATCCCGGTCAAACAAAAAAGACGCGGTATGGATCCAGAGAGATCTGCCGCCCTCAAAGAAGAAGTTGATAAGCTAAGAGCGAATGGGTTTATCCTGGATGCTTTATACCCGGAGTGGGTATCCAACCCTGTACTTGTCCGAAAACCGAATGGGAAATGGAGAACGTGCATCGATTACTCTGACTTAAATAAGGCTTGTCCGAAAGACATCTTTCCACTTCCCTGAATCGATCAACTTGTGGATTCAACGGCCGGGCACGAATTATTATCTTTCATGGATGCTTATTCTGGTTACAATCGGATACCCATGCATGTGTCCAATCAAGAACACACGAGCTTCGTAACTGACCTGGGACTATACTGCTACAAGGTCATGCCTTTTGGGTTAAAGAATGCCGGAGTGACTTACCAACGCTTAGTCAATCGAATGTTTGCCGACCAGATTGGAAAGACTATGGAAGTTTATGTAGATGACATGTTGGTAAAATCGCGATACTCCACTGATCACGTCAAAGACTTAGAGTCAATGTTCAATGTCCTCCGGAGATACGGGATGAAGCTTAATCCGCTAAAATGTCATTTTGGAGTCGCATCCGAAAAATTCCTTAGGTTCATCGTCAACGCCCGAGGAATAGAGGACAACCCCGAAAAGATTTGGGCGATCAGGAATCTTCAAACTCCAAGGACCATAAAACAGGTTCAGAGCCTTAATGGAAAGGTTGCAGCACTGAGCAGGTTCATCTCGAAATCAACTGACAAATGCATACCCTTCTTCGACCTGATCCGAAAAGGGAAACGAAACTTCGAATGGACTACGGAATGTGAGGGCGCATTTCAATCACTAATTCAGCATCTTTCCACACCGCCAATTCTTTCAAAACCTATTGATCATGAACAATTATACCTCTATCTGGCAGTATCTGAAAACGCCATCAGCGCTGCGTTGGTTCGGGAGGAAGACGGAGTGCAGAGACCGGTCTACTATGTTAGTAAACGATTAACCGGAGCCGAGAGAAATTATCCAAGGTTAGAAAAATTGGCATACTTCCTAGTCATCGCCTCGAGGAAGCTCCGTCTATATTTTCAGGCTCATCCCATCACTGTGTACACCGATCAGCCGTTACGACAAGTCCTCACACGACCTGAGACGTCCGGCAGGTTACTAAAATGGAACATTGAACTGAGTCAATTCAACATCACATATACTCCGAGAAGAGCCGTACACGGTCAAGTCCTAGCAGATTTCATTGCCGAATTCACTATTCCTGAAGATTTATCTGAAACTAGTAAATCCCCCGAATTCATATGGAAGCTATATACGGATGGTGCGTCCAACGATCGGTGCTCGGGCGTAGGGGTAGTGCTTGAAACCCCCGAAGGCCGATCCATATGCTACGCGTTAAAGTTTGATTTCCGTGCAACAAACAATGAAGCTGAATATGAGGCTTTGCTTACTGGGTTGAAGTTAGCCCGTGACCAAAGAATTATCGCTGTGGAAGTGTACTGTGATTCCTAGTTGGTAGTATGCCAAGTTCGAGGTAAATACCAGGCCAAAGATCGAAGACTAGCCGCTTATCTAGCCCGAGAGCACAATCAGAAAGCCGATTCATTGGCAAAGTTGGCAAGCACAGGCGAATCTCAACACTTGGGACTCATTCCTGTCGAAACTTTATCCTCTCCGAGCATTGACTGAGCAGAGAATGATTTCACATTTGAAGCTACTTCCAGCAGGAAATCGTGGATGACCCCCTATCAAGATTACATTGAGCATGGTATATTAACTGAGCGTCGGAGTGAGAAAAGACAAATTCTTCGAAAAGCTTCACGATTTGTCATTTAGAATGGATTTATGTATCGAAGGGGATATTCTATTCCTCTTCTCCGGTGTATCGCACATGACAAAGTCAAACGAGTGTTACACGATGTGCAGGAAGGAGAATGTGGCGATCACACTGAGGGGCAAGCACTTGCCAAGAAAATACTCCGATATGGATATTATTGGCCTACCGTAAATCGTGATGCCATGGATTATGCCAAAAGTGTGATAAATGCCAAAAACACGCTTGGATTCCTAGAGCCCCGCCTACTGAGATAACCCAAATGGTCAGTCCATGGCCATTTGCAATTTGGGGGGTTGATATAATTGGTGCATTACCTTTAGCTAAAGGTGGTGCGAAGTACGCCATCGTCGCATGGGCTGAAGCTGAACCTCTTGCAACGATTACGACAAAGAAAGTAATCAACTTCGTGGTACGCAACATCATCTGCCGGTTTGGTCTCCCGCATACTATTACACCGATAATGGAGCCCAATTCGACAGTGTTGAATTCAAGAACTTCTGTCAACGATTTCACATCCACAAGAAATTCTCTGCAGTAGCACACCCTCAAGCAAATGGTCAAGTTGAAGCCGTCAATAAGGTTATCAAGTCTATTTTGAAGAAACGATTGGAGAAAGCCGGGGGCAAGTGGGTTGATGAACTGCCTATGGCTTTGTAGGCTTACCGAACGACTCACAAGACTACAACCGGACACACTCCATTTTCTCTATCTTATGGCTCTGAAGTCGTTATTCCAGTCGAATTGGAAGTTCACTCTCATCGTGTGGCATATTATGATCCGAAAACGAATGCCATATTACTTGGTGAATCTCTGGATCTACTCGATGAGAAGCGTGAAGAAGCTGATTTGAGGGCAGCCGCATATCGGGGTCGAGTCGCTCGAATATACAATGCCAAGGTCCGACCGCGAACCTTTGAAACCGGCGATCTCGTACTCTAGAGAATTTATCCGGTCCCTTCGCACATGAAGCCAAATTGGGAAAGGCCGTATGTGATTTCACAAAAGCTCGGAGATGGAACGTTCATGTTGTCAACCATTGATGGTTTTACTTTACCGAGAGCTTGGAATAGAGAAACTCTCTGTCGCTACTACACATGACAGGCTTTATTTATCTATTTTTAGTCAATTTCTTCCTTAGCATTTTATCTTTGCATTTCGAAGTTTGAACTTGTAATAAGGCAACTGATTTTGCCATGTTTCTTTTATTTCAGCAATAAAATGCCATCTCTTTGAGCCAAAAGTTGTGATTCACTGAAAATGACGTATAATATCACGATGCACGGAGAGCTAAGTTCCATCACGCGGTGGGATTTATTCAAATAGGGAGTGACTGTGATACGACCGGTCACTCACTAAGTGAAACCCAAGCTCGGGGACAGAACACTACACCAGCATTTACAAGGATTGATACACGACAATCCTTTTACTAACTCCAACTTCCCAGAGTGCGAATTGGAGTATAAACATTCAATAACTCGTTCCCAGAGCGCGAACGGACTCCAACTTCCCAAATACGAATTGGAGTATAAACATTCAATAACTCGTTCCCAGAGCACGAACGAACTCCAACTTCCCAGAGTGCGAATTGGATTATAAACATTCAATAACTCATTCGCAGAGTGCGAATTGTAGTATAAACATTCAATAACTCGTTCCCAGAGCGCGAACGAACTCCAACTTCCCAGAGTGTGAATTGGAGTATAAACATTCAATAACTCGTTCCTAGAGCGCGAACGGACTCCAACTTCCCAGAGTGCGAATTGGAGTATAAACATTCAATAACTCGTTCCCAGAGCGCGAACGGACTCCAACTTCCCAGAGTACGAATTGGAGTATAAACATTCAATAACTCGTTCCCAGAGCGCGAACGGACTCCAACTTCCCAGAGTGCGAATTGGAGTATAAACATTCAATAACTCGTTCCTAGAGCACGAACGGACTCCAACTTCCCAGAGTGCGAATTGGAGTATAAACATTCAATAACTAGTTCCCGGAATGCGAACCGAAATATCAATACTAACTCCAAGTTCTCGGAGCGTGAAGCGGAGTATAAACATCAATTCCAGGTTTTCGAAGCGCAAACCGTGTTATAAACATTGATAACTCTCAAATTCCTGGAGTGCGAATCAGACTATCGATCTCAAATTATCATGTCCCTAGAGCGTGAACATGTGCTTAAGATTCGCAGTAAGTGCGATCAACCACCAAGATGCAAATGTTGTTCCCCGAAACTTAGGGGCAAAAAAAAGCTTAAGTGCTAATCGCTAACTAAAGAAGTACAATGCCCGGAGTTCAACCCATTCATCAAATCATGACACGAAATTATGTTTTTCATACTTGGAAGATAAAAAACAAACACTGCAAAACACTTAAGTAAAATAAAAGAGCAACTTCCCATTCCATCAACTAACAAAAACAGGTTTGATTACATGGCAAGTCAAAAGATTTCAATTAAGTGGTGGCCGAATCCACACATATACACGGCTCTAAAAGAACAAAAGAAGAAGTAAAAGAATTGCTATTTACAACTGCATGATAAATCAGGAAGCTCACTCCTTCTTCTTCCGAGGCTTCTTCTTTGGAGTCGAGCCGCTGGACCCACTACCCGGCTTCCTACGAGATTTCTTGCCCTTCTTTGGAACATCCTCCAGATCTAGCATAATATCAACGTCTTCCTCAGAGCTGGAGGGGACAGAGATCCTTTTGGAAGGACGAACTGAAGGCATGGGAGCTGTGATAGGTGTCTGTTCGGCAACGCTTGAGACAGTCACCGTGCCACCGGGAGAGATCACCATTAGAAAAGATAAGCTTGAAGGG
Source organism: Allium cepa (assembly GCA_030765085.1). Lineage (NCBI taxonomy): Eukaryota > Viridiplantae > Streptophyta > Magnoliopsida > Asparagales > Amaryllidaceae > Allium > Allium cepa. The sequence goes on along the minus strand of CM060938.1, from coordinate 439,630,859 downwards.
GAAGTGTCGCTTCCAGAACCACCAACCGTTATCATCGTGGCCATCTCAGCGCTTATCTCAGCTAAAATCTCTTCTTCTCGAGACAACTGAGCTGCGCTGGATACGCTGGTGGTCGTCATGACAGAACTGAAAACTAGAGCAGCTCCACTCATCGCGAATGAAGGATCAGGAATAGGGTCAAGAGAATGACCAAGTAGCTCTTCAATCATTTGAGCATCGAATGACATCGAGCTCCCCTCTCCAATATCACCGGCCATGGCAGCAGTTGAAATCGCTTCGGTGACAATAACTCCATGTGTAGGATACAGGACCGGAGGAATTGGGGGCACGAATGCGGCACTCTCAGTCACTGAACAAAGGAGAGAAAAAATAATCAGTCCAGTAAATTCTCTCAAAAATATTTACTTTAAGACATGAGGGAAATAATCAAAGTACCTTCCTTACCTTGCCTTGGAGCTTGAACAGGTTAGGAGACAGCAGTCTTACCAGAAGATAACCACGGTTGGTCCGGATTGTAAGCAGGAATGACTTGTGGGTCAACCGCGGCGATAACTTCGGACGAAGTCGGGATAGGAACTTCGATATTCTCACTATGATGCACGACACCCGAACCTTCGCCGATCTCCGTTTGATGGATGCCAAGTTTTTCTTTCTCGACGGAGATTATCGCCTCATGAAGAGTTCTCCTTTCTTCCTCGCTAAGCAGACGTGACTCGACCTCAAACTCATCTAATACTCCATCCGGGAAAGACATCCTCTTGTTCTCCACTAATTTTTTCCAGGCACTATAGAGAAGCATAGAGTAATCCCCTAGCCAGGCAAGATTTCTGTGCTCTAACACGTTGACATTATATGTATCTAGGAGTTCGTCAAATTCGGCCTCCAACTTGAACTTCTCTGCCTGGACTTTCTCCTCCACTTCCATTTCAACCTCCTTAACCCTTGCGACTGCTGTATCGCGCTCAGCCCGAAGAGACACAGCTTGCTCACACGCTTCTTGTGCGGCCGTATTAGCATCGTCTTTTTCCTTGTTTATATCAACAAACTTAGCCTTTAATTCCTCTAGTTCTTTAACTGCCGCATCCCGCTCGGCCTCAACATTTTTGTATCGATGGCCCAAGTCTTCTACTAAAGTGCAATGTGCATGTTGCATCTTTTCCATCTCAACTAATGTCTCATCAACCTTTTTTAGTGACTCAACTTCGGCCTTACGGGAGGATTCCGCCTCAAATTGAAGTATATCGACAATACGGTTCTTCTGAGCCAAGTCGGCTTTTAGTTTCTCAATAATTTTGGCTCGATCAAAGGCTACTTTTGAAGCTTTAACAGCCGCCTTATACCATTCCTTGTACTTAGAAATCGCGGGTATAACTAAGTGCTGTGGTCACGGCATCTTCGGGAATTCTTTTAAGATTAGGAGGAAAAATACAAGCGTCGAAGCAAATTTCCGGGAAGTCCTTCTTCAATTGAGCAAGTCTGATAGCCCCTTCACCGGATGGTTCAATAGGGGCCTCCTTCGCAGCCGTGGTCGTAACAACCTCAGTTCTAGAACGATGTGACTCAAGCCTCGAAACCTGTGAAGATGGTTGCTGTCGCAGAGGCTCAGATACCTGAATATGGCTTCGGGGTGGCGGAGGAGAACGAGAAGGGGAGCGGTATCTCCGGTCTCTGTCCGGGCGCTCCTGACTAGAGTAACTACGAGGATGATTCCTTGCATAATATTCTTGGCTATGATACCTCCGTTCGCGATCGCGATCGGAGTCCCCACGTCGAGATTCATAATAAGACGAAGGATGATGCACTCTTCGGAGTTTGTCTAATGTAGATTGACGGCCAGACATAGCACCTGAAAAAGAGAAGCAATTCAGTTAAATACCAGGCGAATGCAATACGATCTGTGCGGAGGTCGTTAGTGTTATGAAGTGTATGCAAATGTGCAAAACCCCCGACCAACCAGAAGTGTCGACTGCACTAACGGGTAAAGGCTTGCTTATTTCTAACGCTTCCCGGAGTTCATCCAACCCGGACTCGTGGTGGAGAGATACGTATTTCGGGATAGGAATGTCATCCAGTCCTATAAGCGTTTCCTGATTGACAAGGAGCAGCGTCAGAGATAGTAGTTCCAAGGATCAAACGAGATACGACTACAGACTTCCGTCTCTTAAATTTAGGGACAACAGCCTTGCCTTTCCACTTCTCTTCTATTCAGGAAAGATCAGCCGCTAGCTCGGTATCAGTGGGCGTCCTCTCATCGTCGCTCATGTCTCTTATTACTATGCCGAATTTTCTTTTCACCCTTTTCTTCTTTGTCTTCGAAGCCGGTTTCGCCAACCCCTCGATAACAATGCTCTGGTTCATCTCTATTAAACCCAGCATCCTTAAGTTATCATCAGTTAACACCGAGTCGATGTGCCGCAAATCACTCGGGACCTCTTGTAAACTTCGAACAACGCCTTTGTAATAACCATCGTCGGGCCTTGAGATGATACCTGCAAGAAGAACATCTGATATTAGTACAAGTATTGATAGCGACTGTTTAAAGAAGCCTTGTGCAATTTACGACACTTACGTCTGGACAGCCATCGCCTAGCAAACTCTAGGGGCATCGAACAAAAAACCATTCATTTTTAAAATAACTGAGTTTGGTCCAGGCTCCCGTCACGATCTGACAGTTTCTAACTGCTTCCAAAAAGGTGAAAGATGGGCTATCGCCCCTGCTCTTGAAGTTAAATATGTGTCTAATCTCGGTTGGCCTTGGCGGACGAAAGACATGATCCATAAATAGGACAAAAACTCTGTTCAGCAATGCGTGTCCATTGGGATGAAGTTGTGAGGGGGCGATTCCAATGAACGATAACATCTCCCTGATATATTGGTTAAATGGAGGGAGAGTTCCAGCCGCACAGGCGTGACGATAGAAAGCAGTATACCCCTCGGACGGGTTGTGAGGTCTGTCATCAACGCCCGGTTGCAAAACATCGTCCGGGGATAAGTTATGTTTCAAGCAGATCCGGCCCAGTAAGGCTTCAGAAATACTGGACGAAACGGAGTTGATAGGATCCTCGATAAATATGGCTTCCGGCACTTCGTCCGGAGCCGGACCAACTACTTCGGGAGGAATGTCAGGGATTTCAAGTATTTCTGGAGGAGGCGAACTCTGTACTTCTTGTTGTTGAGAGCTCGAAGATTCCATAACTAACTAACTCATCAGAAAGCAACATTAAGCACATAGAAAACCCGTTCATTCCCAGTGTAAAGTGTGTGCGGTGCAGTGCAGTGTTGTGCATTACTTGGAAAGATTCTATAGAGTTAGAGAAAATTTGCAAACAACAGGATGTGCGAATGACAAAACTCTAAAAATTGAGATCGGAAATGACCGTCATCGCTGACCGTCACAACCTCGTCATCCAGATGTCGTTGATCGATTCAAGCATAAATCCGTTATATTTTTGGTTAGGCCACGGTTCCATCGACGAGCATCAAAAGGCAGTCAAGTAAAGTCCTACAGTCAAGATCAGTTATGCAAAGTAGAAGTTCGTCGAAATCAAGTTTGCTAAGGTTCATTAAGTTCGTCAAAATTCAGCTTGTAATCAGTCATAGTTCAAGGTTGGAGAAAGTCAGATGTGTCGTATTCTCTGAATGAAGGACGATCGAATCGATCACCTCGAACCGATACGAGTCGAATCGATGTGCTTTGAATCGATAGAGGGTCGACTCGATGCACTTCGTATCGAAGTAGGTCCTTGGAACGATATCCATAGCATCAAGTGAAGGAGCGCTTCGAGTCCATCAGAAAAGCAAGTTCGTATCGATCGAACTCAACGCCTTCGAATCGATCACAGAATCGTCACTTCGAATCGATCGATACGAGCCACTTCCCTTCGCAAGCATTGATTTGAAGCCCCATAATCAGGACCGACTCGAATTACCCCAGCCCGGATCGATACGAAGCAAAGAAAAGCAAAATCTCCCAAGATCATTGCTTCTCCAAGAGAACTCCAGCACTTTGTTACGCTTCGTCCATCGATTCGACCCACTTCATTCAGATCTCACCACCTTCCAAAATTTTCGAAAGAAAAAAATTAGGGATGATGGCAAAGGTTCCCAGTTCTATCGTTTTCACTTGGCTTAATCCATTAGTTACCTGGTTTATTGTGATTACGAGTGAAAGATTGAAGGTTTTTAACCGATTCGAAGAAACGTCTCTCTCAAGTATGGGGGGTCGATACGAAGAAGAAGACAGAGCAACAGTAAAATGTAAAAAGATGAAAATGAGCCCAGCCTCACGTGTTTATATGAATCCTAGGGAGGAAATGTGACGCTTCGCCTCCCGGTCGACCTGACCGATTGCTACCAGTCAAATACCAATCGATTCGAACGACAACGTTCGAATCCATCACGCTTCGAACCCCTCAAAACTTCGAATCCATCAAGAGAGCATCGATGCGAGGCTTCATCGACACGAAGTGATTGAACGAAAGCTGAATTGAAGCCGAAAAATCCTATCGATTCGAAGTGCCAATTTCATGACCATCGACCCTAGCGATTCGAAGATTGTCGATTTGAACGGTCATTTCGAATCCATCAGAAACCATTGATGAGAATGAATGCATCGCTTCGATATGAAAAAATTACTTGTCAACCTTCTATATCGGTTCAGGAGAGGATTGATACGAAGGGACTTTTCAAAACAACCATCAAGCGTTGTCTCAACTCAAATTTCCAAACGGTTCAGGAGAGAATCGATACGAAATTCAATATCAGACAAAGCTGACAACGACTCGTGGACGCACGACGTTAACAAGGGTCAAACTAACATATGTGCATATATGTCAGACTAACATTCGATTTTAAACATTCACAGGGATCGAATACTCATCTGGTTACGATTACAACAACCAGCAGCCAGGCACTATCCTGCAGCAATCAATCATATCAAAGCAAGGTTACAACCTTCGACAAAAGAGCAATGATTGTTAAGAGAGAAATCGCAGCTTTTCAAAGCACGTCATGTTCCACAAGACGTACTTTGGGGGGCAAATGTTATCCCGCTTTTTGGCAAAGCCATGATACCAAAAGATCGATCGAAAATAAAGGACAGCTCGTCTCCGGGATTGGTCATACTTTGCTTTACTATGGATATCACCGAATTTTGTCCGAGTCCAGATTGAGCTACAGTTGATAGGACATGACAAGAAAAGTCATAAAGGTCAGCATCTCAAATTTCAAGTCAATCCGAGTTCATACGCTCAAGTTGGAGGAAATAACCCTAAGTTCGAATCCATCAGAAGATCACGAGTTCGAATCCATCGGCTTCCTCTTACTTCGAATCCATGGGATCACTCCACTTCATATCCATCAGGTTGAAGTCCTTCGAGCCCATGAAGTCACTCCGCTTCGCCTCCATCAGAGCATATGAGCTCGAATCCATCAGGTGGCCAAGCTTCGTATCCATCCCAATGGCCTTCCTTCGAATCCATCAAACGCACTCCACCTCAAATTCCTCCAGGCGAGATGCTTCGAACCCACGCAGTTGATTCACTTCGAATCCACCGTGTTGAGGAAGCTTAGTATCGATCAGCTATGGGATACCTCGAACGATTCGAGCGAGCATCTCCTCGAATCCATTCCCTCGAATCCACTAAGTGGAAGCGTCAAAAACCATGGATTCGACCCAGTAAACCCGGAGAAAAAGCAGGATCAACCCAAGAAGCGCGCGCCACGTCATCATTCGCTCGCGCAAGCCATCGATTCGACCCTAATTGATTCGAAGGGGATCGATTCGAACGAGACGCATCAACCGAAAGCGCAATCTTTAATCGATCATAAATCGAGATCTACAAGTCCAAATGCTATGAAATTTTCACAGGATTTTGCATACATGTTGAAGAATGTCCATACCAAATTTCACCTCGATTGGATACTTTTTTGATCGACTCGAACTAGAGTTCGAATCGATCCCAAAGTGGGCCCGGATTTCTTGAGGCCAGGCGTGTGGGCGCCCTCACGTGCCAGAAGCGGTCTCCCCGAATTTTAGGCGAAATATCAGCCTCCTACACCTATAAATAGAGACCCTGGTCATTCAGAAAGGGGATCAGAGATTTCTTAGAGATAAAGCACGCCCGGACACTGCCAGAATCACTCTGTATCGTCTTCACTGCTGCTGATTTTGAATTTAAGCCTATTATCTGCTGTACTTCGCTCTAGAACACTTGTAATCTTCAAGTATTAAGCAATAAAGTGATAAAACTTCATAGTGGACGTAGGCAAATCGCCGAACCACTCTAAATTGTTTTCTTCCGTGCAATTTACTTTTCTGTGACTTGGGGCTTTTGTTAGATAATCCTCATTTTCAATTTGATTTCTTCATTTATTATCTCTTCAAAAACTTCCGAAGGGCGTTGCCCAATTTTGGTGCAAACATAGACCACATGAGGTTAGATATCCAATGCATGATTTGGAATTAGCTGCAGTGATTTTTGTATTGAACATGTGGAGACACTACCTTTTGGGAGAGAGGTTTGAGTTTTATACAGACCATAAGTCGTTTGAAGTATTTGTTCTCTCAGTAGGAGTTGAACATGAGACAACAGAGACATTTAGAGTTTATTATTGCTTATGAATTTGGAACTGTGTACACACTCGGGAAAGGTAATTAGGTTGCAGATGCGCTTAGAAGAAAGCATCAAAATGCAGTGTTGGCAATGATAGCTGAGTGAAAAGATTTCGAAGCACTGACGGCATGAAGAGTGCAGTGGAGATCTGAAGTTGGATCTAGTGAAGGAACTGTTGTGTTGTCTTGTTGAGAAGTTCGACCAGTGATGATTGAAAAGATTGCTTCTAAACATAAGGAGCATCCAGTATTAGTTAAACGGATCAAGAAGTTACGGTATGGAATGGAGAGCGATGATTTGAAGGATTTTAGAACCAGAATGGGTGGTTGAGAAACAAAGGAAGATTATGTGTTACGAATGTGGGGGACATTAGGAAGGAAGTTTTGGAGGAATGCCATCGTTCGAAGTTCACTATTCATCCAGGAGGAACTAAGTCGTATCAAGATATGAAGATAAATTTCTTCTGGGAAGATATGAAGAGGGATGTTGGCTTAAGGGTGAACCAGTGTTTGGATTGTCAACAGGTAAAAGCCGAACATCACAAGCCAAGTGGGTTGTTTAACCCATTAGATATTACGGTATAGAAGTGGAATTCTATTTCTATGGATTTTATAGATGGGTTGCCAAGATCTAATAAAGGAAATGAAAGCACGTGGGTTGTAGTGGATAGATTGACCAAGAGTGCCCATGTCATTCCAGTTAAGTCAAGTAGGATAGCACCTGTTTTGGCAAAGTTATTTATGAAGAATATAGTTAGACTTCATGGAATTCCTAGTAGTATAGTAAGTGAAAGAGATTCCTTGTTTACTAGTGAGTTCTGAAAGAGCCTACATGAGATTTTAAGAAACAAGCTCAAGATAGTATCGTTTACCATTTATAGACCGATGGGCAAACGGAAAGTATTAACAAAGCTTGGAGAATTTTTTAAGAGCTTGTGTGTTAGATTTTGGGGGATCATGGGAAAACCATCTACACTTAGTCGAGTTTTCATATTACAACAGTTATCCAACTAGTATTGGGATGACACCGTTTGAAGCTTTGTATGAAAGGCCATGCAAATCTCGCGTTTCTTGGTTAGAGATCGGGATAGGTTGGTTCTTGGTCCAGATTTGGTTAGAGAAGCTCTAGAAAAGATTGATTTGATTCGGGCTAAGACGAAGGAAGCTCGGTATAGGCAGAAGAGTTATGCAGATAAAAGACTGAAAGATTTAGAGTTCTCAATCAGACGGCATCATCGATGAAGGGTTTGATTAGATTCAGAAAATCAAGGAAGTTGGCATCGAGATTAGTATGACCATTTCCAATTATAGAGAAGATCGAAAAACTTGCATATAAAGTAGAGTTACATAATAGTTTGGCAGGAGTCCATGATGTTTTTCATGTTTATCATCCGAGGAAGTGTCATGTTTCTCATCCGAGGAAGTGTGTTAGAAACCCGAAGACTACTATAGCACCGACTGTGTTAGAGGAGTTGGTAGTAGAACTGTACTTGACTATAATTGGAACGCTAATTCGTATAGTCGCGAGAGATGAGCAGAGGCTAAGGAACAAGACAATTAGATTTGTGAAAGTCCAGTAGAGCGACGATGAGAGAGACTGTACTTGGGAGACTAAGAGTAGGATTAGAGAAACTTATCCTAATTTGTTGATGGTATGTTTTACCTTTGTGATTAACATGTCATGTACCTTATTTTAATTTTAAGGATGAAATTCTTCAAGAAGGAGAGATTGTAACACCCCATATTTTTAGTAACATTATTAGGAGCATTTAGTTAGGTAAATTAAGTAAAATAATGTAAAATGGTTAATGGGTTGAGATTTATGATTAGTAAGGGTAGTCGTGCCATGCATAAATGAACTAAAGAATTAAAATGTTAAGGCAAATAGATAAGAGGCAAGATAGGAATAGAACACATTCATATACCTTAAACCCTTAAACCTATCATTCCCACGTTCATTTCTATATTCGCAAAAGAAAATTAAACTTGAGGTCGACCACCATTAAGGGAAGAAAAGAGAAGGTTAAGCAACTTAATCAAGACCAAATCTCAAATCCTTGATCTCAAAGCTAAGGTGAATAATGACTACATATCATTTTTCTAATTATATTCGGTTTTATGACGAATCCGAAGTATTTTGCATGATTATGCCATGTTTTTGAATGATTAAATGTTTGTATAAGCTTGTTGATAATTTATGCTGATTCATATAGGATTTATGATATGTTTTAATGTGAAAACCCTATATAATGACATCCAAATTCCTTGTGATTTTAGATTTAGATCAGAAATGATATCATAGAGATGGCTTTTAATTTTCATAATTTTCTGACTTAATGTGGATTTTATATTAATTTTCTAGTGAGGAATATTATTATTTAGGTTTATATTATCTACGTTTAAATAATATATGATTTGAGTTTGAAATTAATATGTGTTAGAAAACATATTAAAAATGATTTTATAGAATTTTTGTAGAATTTCCCTAAGTGTTTTGATGAATATATAAAATTATTTAAAGTATGGGACTGAAATGTTTTATATATTTATAAAAGGAGAAGGGATATTTTATAAATAAATTAAATTGTTTATTTATGAAATATTGGCATCTTTTTTTAGAAAGGAAATTAGCAATCAATAATATTTTGACAAATGAGGCAGGTTAGGTTAAAAGAAATTCTTTTAAAGTAAAAATCAGTTTTAACATGCTTTTGGCATGTTCTACTACTTTCGACACCAGTCGTTCCGACCAAGTACTTCCCTCTTTATACCATCAAAACCAATGCGCCCGGTATCAAGTAATTGGTACGTAGCGAATTGGACTAACGCGAAAGGCACTGCATCGAAGTTAAGGGTTCAAAAGGAGTCGAAACGCTGCGTAGCTTTTATATGAAAATGCACCTGCTTTGCTTTAGAAGGAAGTGCTTTCAATTTGGTTGGCTTTCGGCCGAGTCAAAGGTTTTAAAGGAAAGATTTCGAATGGGTTGCGCCTTTTGTTTTAAGTAAATGTTTTTGAATGGGGTCAAAACTTCTAGCTGTTGATATTCTACCTTTTGAAGTCAATGGTTTCAAAAAGTACGCTTTGTTTTGAGATTTAGCCGCTTCCCCAATGCTTTTGAAAGGTTGGTTATGACACTATTACTTCCTTGCTTAGGAAATGCTTTCGAAGGAGTGCTTTCGACTTAAATGTTTTATGACCGTTTTACTCCGTTGAAGGTAGAATCCAAAGGTTTTGTAGGAGTTAATTGTAAATGGTTTCGAAAGGTGTTCCTACATGTTTTAAATTGAACCCAAATTCTTTCGAAAGGTTTATTGGTTACATAGGTTTTGATGCTTTCAAAAGGTTTAAAGAATGGTTTCGAAGGGGTGGTTCCCCAATGGTTTTGAAAGGTTTGAAAGGAAAGAGTTTTCAATGGTTTTGAAAGGCAATGTTTAAAGTGTTTTAAAGATAGGATGTTTAAGGTTTTATAGCTTTCGAAGGAAAGGTTTTTCAAGAGATTTAGTAAGGAAGATTGAATGGTTTCGAAAGGATGTCTTGACCTTTTGGCCTTGGTTATAAAAAAGGCTTTACTTGGTTTCTAAAGGGTTACTTTCAATGAATTTGAAAGGGGTATTTTCAAAGTTTTCATTAACAAAGATCGAGTAAAGTATATATATATAACATGGCAAGGTGATCTTGAGTAAAGCATAGAGTATATGTATTTTTCTTGTTTAAGTTTGGTTTAATGGTTTTAAATCAATTTGATATGAAAAGGTTTTCAAGGAATATTGAAGGGAAGATTACCCTAGGTAATATGTCTCAGATATTAGAATACCAGATGGGACTGGTATAGGGTCGTACTCTATACATTAGCTATTCGCCTCTAGCTAATTTAGTCCAAAATTTCAGTGTGTAGGGATTTGTTACAGGTAAGACTGAAATTGTGTTACACATAGAACGAAACATGTATATTTGTACAGAGGTATGTTATTGGTGAGCCCTCAAAACCATTAGGATCATTTGATCTAGAGAAAGTAAGTTAGGGATAGACCGTCTAGAAGAGGAGTATCTAATAGATGTTAGATTATTTGTTTATATTGTCCAGTAGTCCCGAGTCTTCCAAAAGTTAGTACTTAGTCAAACAAAACTATGGCGTTCGAACCGATAGTTAATTTGTTACGAGATATATATGTTTACATGATAATGCTTTACAGTTTTAACCAGTTTTAGTTGCAGGAAATTATCTACAAAAGATATGTTTTAAAAGGACATTAGTTATGACTATATAGTACTATGCCATAAAACCATTGTTTGATTCCGCTGTGTTGTATTATGTCAGTTATGACTATATAATACTCCTGTAACGACCCAGTATTTTCAACCCTTCGCATCCGCACATGTCGGACTTGAATTGTTCAAAATACTGCGTTGTAAAATAAATTTGGCAAAACTCAGAATATGTAGTAAATAAATCACAGAATCACATACATATATCAGAACTCACAGCGGAAATAAAATATACAGTGGTTCATGAAGCCACTATAAAACTTTAACCAAATAGAATTTACATAGTTTAGAATCTGCAATACAGCTGTAGACATAAATAGAAACAGAGTCTTCCAATTTGATTGATTGCAAATAAGATAAAGACTGAAAGGCTTCCGGCAGTATGAATGATCTACGGGATGACATAACTCCGGAGAGAAACTGAAACTGCAACTCAGGCTGACCCGAGCGTAAAAATAAAACATAACACTCGAGTCAGGACATACATACTTATATAATGTAAGCTAATTCAAGTGTACTGTAATATAGAGCAAGTAACTTAAAGGATGCTTGGGACCGCCCATCCTCTAAGGATCCGTCAAACTATTTACTATGTAGTATATTGCGCTATTATACTAGTGTCTATTTATAAAATAAACTTACTTTTTAATAGCGTTAAGGGGTTACCCATATAGCCCTTAACACGTAATAGTCCCAGTAGTCCATCCAATATCATAGTCCCTCCTGATCGGGAAGCCACTAGAGGATACCACACGGGCTACGGGAGAAAACCAAACTCGTACAAGGCGCGATAGGGTAGGTGACACGGCACAACTAGGCAATGCCAGGGTAGATATACCAATTGCTATCCAGGCTGATGGTAACGCGCAGCGCGCAGCTGCCGCCCACCTCGAACTAACTCCCCCAAAATCAAAATATAGAAGTGGCCACTGAATCAATCCAAGATCATAGTATAATATCGAAGAGGAGCGTCCGATCAGAGGAATGACCTCATTGGCCTGGAATTGCTCCTGTTTTAGCCACCTTATGCCAACTCACGGGAGTCGGGTCCACGTATTTACCTTACAGGAAACGCCACCACCGACCTACTTCATTCTGGAATCTCCACCGCGTACACGGTTGGTCAAAGTGGTTTTCGGTATCGACAGAGAGTATGTCCATATCCGATCCCGGTCTCTTTGCCAACCCATCGTTATTATAACCCGTGGTCATTTAAAAACAATTTATACTTTAAAACCAGTATAAACATTTCCATTTCAAAACTATAAATACGATATCATTTAAAACCCAAAACAACATGATATCGTTATATTCAAATATAATTCTTTTCCAAAACCATACTGCTTAAAATTGATAATATCTGGAAACCAAATATTTGAATTATACCTTTAAACCATAATATATTGGAAATTTTTCTTTAAAAAAAACATAACTCCCAAAACACAAATGGTTTGGATATAAATGGTTTAACTTTATGGTTACTTTGTAAAGAAGATAATTTACATAGCTTTACAAATATATTTCTTTATTTTAAACCATAATTTAAATATCACTTCATGTTCCCAAGACCATTTCAATTCCTATATATATATCCAATTGGAGTATTAATATTCAAAACTAAGGTTGGATATTTTTCTTTCAACAAATTAGTGTTTATTATTTCGTCTTGAATATTCCCATAAATTCCATAGATAAAACTCCAAAATTATGCCATTAAATAATTTCAAAATTTACTTAACACTAGAATGTTCATCTTAAATTTATTAAGAAAAATCCAGTTATAAATCTCATATCTTAAAGGTCTCCAAAACTTAAACATAAATATAATTTATCAAATTCCTTAAATTTCAAAACAATCAAATTCCAGATTCTATAGCACTTAGGAAATGCTACCTAAAGTTACGGGTAAAACTAGTCCAATTTCAAAAGACAGCATTTAAATGCTTTAGTAGATTGTTTAACTTAATAAATATTTCCAAATATAACTTATATATATATTTCTTAACTGAAATCTTATCCTTTCAAAAATCCAGAATTTCCAAAATAAGTTATATTCCAAAATTTTATTCAAATATTTATTTATTTATTTATTAACATTTATAACTCATTCAAAATCAATATAAAATCCTTTAAAGATATTAAATCAAATATTTAACTTCCAAAATAATTTTAAATATTTCAGAAAATATTATAAGGACCACGGGCCTGTATATAGTTTTCTAGCCTAGGTCAAGTGATACGGATTTATATCATTTCAATCCGTAATTTACAAACCCCGGGTTCTATCATTTCAAACCCGCAATCCCAAGTTAACAGTTAAACAGTTAACATAATAATAGCACAGTAATCATCATTTAGGCCTATCATTTCAGCCCACAACAATCTAAATTTAACAGGGAACTTGCAGTGGTGATTTAAGCAGTAAATAAACAATAATATAATATAACTGCAGAAATAATACAACAGATAATAACTGATGAGGTGTCAATTTAAATGGGATTCATCATTCTACGTTATACTACAGACAGATAATATTTAAATAAAATTTTTTACACATACACTTGCGATAATTCACAAAATATATGTACATATGTCTGGTGAGAAATACTCACCTTAAACGCTGCAGTGGATCTAAATCAAACACGGTATCTACTTCGGAAAAAAAAACGGAAAGCACGATCAAACTTCGGCGGATGCAAAGCCTTGACTTAAATCTATAAGATCCAAATACCAAGTATGCGAATTTAAAAATTACGGTCAAAGCAAAATTTCAGAACAACTGGAACGAATAGAATAAAAGAAATTTAGTTCAACTTGCTCGACTACTACAACCCGCTAACCGTCTCAACATATCCTAGGCCCATACTTCAACCGTACGCATGCATAAAATAAATTGAATAAATTGCAAAATAAATTGCAAATTTAATACAATTGATTGAATAAAAAGATGTTATGCACCCAAACAAAACAAATACATGTTTAGACATTATTAAATTATTTCTCACATTTTTAATCATATTTATCATGATCAATTATTTTCATTCTCATATATATTTATTTAAATAAAATGACAATATTGGCAACAAACACAATACTGTTCAAATTATTCGATTTAATCAAATGTAGCCACTAACTACATTCGAATTCATTAAATAATACTTTATTTCACATACATGTTCATCATGTTTAGGCAAATTATTTCTTCTTTTACTTTTATTATTAAACATTAAAAGGTGATTATTGGTATACATCACCAATATCCTTTTATTAACCATAATAAATACAATCCATTGATATTTATCCACCCAAATTCTCAAATAAGTAGTTAAATTTATTTTTAACCATCTTAAATTTATTTCAACCATTAAAAATTGAAATAAATGTCATTTTATTATATTCACCCAAGATTTATTCATACAATATTGTTTATTTGAATTAAACAACATTTCATATCATTTTCTCCTTATCAATTTATCTTCTCCATTATTAAATTGTAATTTTTTTTTTTTCTATGCCTTCCTCTTCAAACTGCACTTATCCAAATCCACAATACCACTAACTACATCATAACTACACTAATTCCATAGTCTAGCTTCCTACAATCAATTTATATCATTTCTTCCAGCCTACTACTAACAAAGTTCTATATGTATTTATAAATGGCACGGCATGATGGGGAAGTAGCCGAGCAAGGAAATCAGAGAACACAAGAAGGAGGAAGGAAAATTGGAAGAAGCAAAGAAATAAACAATGCAAATTATTTACCTGATAGAAGTTGTACCAGAGAGGGACAAACAAGGAGATATGAAAACTTATGTGAATGAGGCAAAGTATTTATAGATAAACTTGCGAAATAAAAAGGGGAGATAAATAGGCAGGTTTGAAAACGTAAGAAATAAATGCAAGCGTTGATTTTTGAGTGCATGCGTTTAGGCAAGAGATTTATTTCCAGTTCTTCTTGTTTGAACGCTACACGAAAATTGTGATAAATGCATGCGTTGATTTCTCTTTCCAGTTTTATGTTTGAACGATATCACTCTTTTGGATTTTTTTTTTTTTTAGATAGCTTGCGTGATTTATACCAGTTATAATCTAAATTTAAAGCATGCGTTACTGCAAATTTGAACAGATTTGATTGAGGAAGCAAAACTTGAGCTCTTGCGTGATTTATGGTAAGCAATGAAAAAGCTTTTAACTGAAAAGGCAAAAGTAATAAATGCTTACATAAATATTTACTTGATCAATGGTTCGAAAAATTTATTTATTGCAAAACAAACGCAGTGGAAACAGAGAGATATAATGGGTATGCGAAAATTTGCAAAGATAGGCAAGATTAAATTTTGAATGCATTTAATTTAGGTGAGAGGAAAAATGGCAATTGGAAGAGTTGATATTTTTGTGGATAAGGCTGCGTGAATAAATGAATACAGTGACATGCTCAAGAAACAAATGGTAAGAGGCAAATGTCAAAATGTTAAAAGAATAAAATTTTGTGTCACGCGCAAAGGAAGGCAAATTTGATTTCCATATTCTTCTAATCAATTAATTCCCCTTTAATTGCCTTTAATTGATTTCAATTGATTACCTTATCCCTTTTAATTACCCTCCTTAATTGATTTCAATTAATTACCATATTACCAATTAATTATCCTCCTTTAATTACATACTCAAATTTGGTTACTAACTTAATTAGTTAATTAACCCTTTTTGTTAATTATCAATCCTGCGATGTCTCACATTAATCCGTCCGCTTTGTAGGCACTGGTAGCCGGACTGGTTACACGGGCAGATTTCTCCTACAAAATGGGGATTAACCTCGTGTCCTCATGCCATTAACCAAAAGAATTAACTTATTTATCTTTCATCAATTTTATTAATTTGCATTAATTATTCAATAAATTAATTCTGGTCAACTACTGAAATTTTACAATTAATTTCTCTATTAATTGTCATAAATTTCTTTTTGAAATATCTATTAATTGTCATTAACTCCATTTTAAAATATCTGTATGTGCCTTTATTCAAGTTTTGAATTGCTAACTAGGAATAAGGTAGATTTATCAAATAAATTGATTGTAAGTTTCATTGTTTTAAATTGCTTAACAATGTTCACTGCTAACATAATTAATATGTCAAAATTGAGAATATTCCACCAACATGATTTGCATGTCATAACCTACCAAATTAACATAATTAATTAACTACTTTAATATGTTACAAATTTTCTCCTTTTCATTATTTTTAGGGAATGGGTATAACAACAGATATTATGATAATATCCAAAACATTTAGTTACCACACACTTCATTATACATTATAAAAATTTCCTTTTTTTTTTCTTCTTCTTAAATTTAGTTACAAAAATCATATTAAATTAACGAGTTTAATTCTCTAAATTAAATATTTAAACAATATTGGTAAACACAATTTATATAAATTATGTTTCTAAAAACAAAAAAAATTAAAAGAAATAAATAGCTAAAAACTAGGGCTGTTACACTCTCCCCCACTTAAGAACTTTTCGTCCTCGAAAAGGAACAAAAGAAAAGAAACAAAGGAAGATAAGCTAGATAAACAAGAACTTTAAACGAATAGTTCCGGATTTGAAGCACGAAGAAGATCTTCTAGAATCGGTTTTACTCTTTTCAGTTCGACCGTCGGTCTATGGGTGGTAAGCGGTGCTCAGGCCCCGATGAGTAACAAAGATTTTTAAAGATTATAGAAAAGATTTCTAAATAGACTGGTATAAGCAATAGCCTCCTCATTCTGTAGCAGATAGGGAAACCAAGGACACTTAAAGATAGTTTGAAAACAAATAAGATAATAAATTTGCAATCATAATGCTTTGAAATCATTAAATTTATAATTTTGGAAATCATGCTACTAAAATCATAATACCTTTAAAATAATCTTCATTTATACCTTTTAAATTCAATGCCAAACAATATTCATTTCAAGGTTGAAATATTCCTAAGTTCATTTATAAAAAAAATTTCCAAAACATTTTATTTTTAGAAACAGCAGCACTCATAATATGCTATAGTAGATATAATAGTATTCCTAATCAGTTTATTATGTACTTAACTCTGAATTTTAACAAATAACCTAACACTTTATTAAAAATACTTATCTTATAAATAAGATATTCCTTCAATAAGTTACCCTTGAATTTCCATTTGAAAACCAATTCTCAATTATCAAAATTTAGTGATATTAGAATACGTCTTAACTATTTATTTAGACATCAATTAAACTATGATTTGAAGATATATAATCCTTACTCCAAAAATATCCCTTTCAAATATATTTTCCTTATTCAAAGATACCTTGTTTATTACACAAACATATTCATTTCAGGAAATAACCTTTTATTAAAATCTCTTGGTTAGATTTACGGCTCCATATTAAATTAATTTGATTATTAAGACATTTGAATAAAATTCCTTAAATTCCTTTTCCTTATTTATCCCCATTAATCTTTTATAACTAAAATTTAAGTGTATAATATTTATTATAACCACTCAAATTTTATTCATAAAATCCTTTTATATTGTATATTATCCAATTACATGTTAACTTTTGAAAATCAAGGTAAGTTATATTAAATGAAATTGGGTGTTATACAAATAAAACTTTCAATTTAATTATCTCCAATTGGAACCTTTTTATTCAAATTTTTGTTATTATATTTATTTTCCTTCCTCAAGATAACTTTAAGAATTAAATTCCTGATTCCCTTCAAACCATTTAGAGATAACTAAATATATATACCTAATATGTCAAATCAAATTTAAATTATATATCTATATATATTAAGTCATACTTTAGAAATTCAAATCAATTAAAATCTCAAGGAAACACTGTAGCCAGACTACAGAATGGTCTTTTCACTTCGAAACTCGAAAATGAATGTCGATGATGCTGCAGTCATCACCGAAATTATTTTCCAGCGACAAAGAGAAAAGCACTAATTTTAAAATTTCTTTGGAAACAAATTTCTATACAAAAATACTTATTACATCCTTTTAAAATTTAAACACAAGGTTTGAAATCATCAGAAATTTAATTCTCAAGTTTTAGTTTTAAATTCATTTCTGTTTCCAAATTAATTTATAACCATTGTTTTATATTCACTTATTTATCAGACAAACACATGGCTTACAACACCATAAATAAAATCAAAACTATTATCTCTTGACAACTAGTTAAATTAATTATAAAATTTTGAAAATTAAACTCATATATATAATATTAGATTTTAATTTCAAATATAGGAATAAACTTCTCAAACCAGGATAGAGACTCAAATTTGATGAACTCAAATCAAATAGAATTCAAGATAAATTGAAATCAGAAGATCAGAATAAGGAAACTGGGTAAGTCTATATAAGTCGCGGGCAACCTTGACTTAGTCATCCGTGACTTAAAGAGCCATATCGATGTGGTTGGGGTAAATCTACATTTGATCCGAAGAGATAGAATTTGGAATAACCAAAGATACTAGCATATAAACCGAGGATAAATATAAATCTCCGGTGAATCAATGCTAATGGTAAAGGAGTTTCACCCCTTTATTAGAATAATGGCGAGACCGCCAATTTACAATAAAGATCATCCGAAGTGGAGTTATGAGATACTCCAGAATCTAAAGCAGATGAAAAAGTGAGGGATACGAATGAGCTTTGGAACCGTAGGGAATGTTCCAAAATTCGAAAAGAGAGTGGTTCAATCTCGAATGAACGTGATTCTGTAAATCAAATTTACCATACATTCTAAGTTTTGCCTAGAACCAAAGCTCTGATACCAAATGTAACGACCCAGTATTTTCAACCCTTCGCATCCGCACATGTCGGACTTGAATTGTTCAAAATACTCCGTTGTAAAATAAATTTGGCAAAACTCAGAATATGTAGTAAATAAATCACAGAATCACATACATATATCAGAACTCACAGCGGAAATAAAATATACAGTGGTTCATGAAGCCACTATAAAACTTTAACCAAATAGAATTTACATAGTTTAGAATCTGCAATACAGCTGTAGACATAAATAGAAACAGAGTCTTCCAATTTGATTGATTGCAAATAAGATAAAGACTGAAAGGCTTCCGGCAGTATGAATGATCTACGGGATGACATAACTCCGGAGAGAAACTGAAACTGCAACTCAGGCTGACCCGAGCGTAAAAATAAAACATAACACTCGAGTCAGGACATACATACTTATATAATGTAAGCTAATTCAAGTGTACTGTAATATAGAGCAAGTAACTTAAAGGATGCTTGGGACCGCCCATCCTCTAAGGATCCGTCAAACTATTTACTATGTAGTATATTGCGCTATTATACTAGTGTCTATTTATAAAATAAACTTACTTTTTAATAGCGTTAAGGGGTTACCCATATAGCCCTTAACACGTAATAGTCCCAGTAGTCCATCCAATATCATAGTCCCTCCTGATCGGGAAGCCACTAGAGGATACCACACGGGCTACGGGAGAAAACCAAACTCGTACAAGGCGCGATAGGGTAGGTGACACGGCACAACTAGGCAATGCCAGGGTAGATATACCAATTGCTATCCAAGCTGATGGTAACGCGCAGCGCGCAGCTGCCGCCCACCTCGAACTAACTCCCCCAAAATCAAAATATAGAAGTGGCCACTGAATCAATCCAAGATCATAGTATAATATCGAAGAGGAGCGTCCGATCAGAGGAATGACCTCATTGGCCTGGAATTGCTCCTGTTTTAGCCACCTTATGCCAACTCACGGGAGTCGGGTCCACGTATTTACCTTACAGGAAACGCCACCACCGACCTACTTCATTCTGGAATCTCCACCGCGTACACGGTTGGTCAAAGTGGTTTTCGGTATCGACAGAGAGTATGTCCATATCCGATCCCGGTCTCTTTGCCAACCCATCGTTATTATAACCCGTGGTCATTTAAAAACAATTTATACTTTAAAACCAGTATAAACATTTCCATTTCAAAACTATAAATACGATATCATTTAAAACCCAAAACAACATGATATCGTTATATTCAAATATAATTCTTTTCCAAAACCATACTGCTTAAAATTGATAATATCTGGAAACCAAATATTTGAATTATACCTTTAAACCATAATATATTGGAAATTTTTCTTTAAAAAAAACATAACTCCCAAAACACAAATGGTTTGGATATAAATGGTTTAACTTTATGGTTACTTTGTAAAGAAGATAATTTACATAGCTTTACAAATATATTTCTTTATTTTAAACCATAATTTAAATATCACTTCATGTTCCCAAGACCATTTCAATTCCTATATATATATCCAATTGGAGTATTAATATTCAAAACTAAGGTTGGATATTTTTCTTTCAACAAATTAGTGTTTATTATTTCGTCTTGAATATTCCCATAAATTCCATAGATAAAACTCCAAAATTATGCCATTAAATAATTTCAAAATTTACTTAACACTAGAATGTTCATCTTAAATTTATTAAGAAAAATCCAGTTATAAATCTCATATCTTAAAGGTCTCCAAAACTTAAACATAAATATAATTTATCAAATTCCTTAAATTTCAAAACAATCAAATTCCAGATTCTATAGCACTTAGGAAATGCTACCTAAAGTTACGGGTAAAACTAGTCCAATTTCAAAAGACAGCATTTAAATGCTTTAGTAGATTGTTTAACTTAATAAATATTTCCAAATATAACTTATATATATATATTTCTTAACTGAAATCTTATCCTTTCAAAAATCCAGAATTTCCAAAATAAGTTATATTCCAAAATTTTATTCAAATATTTATTTATTTATTTATTAACATTTATGACTCATTCAAAATCAATATAAAATCCTTTAAAGATATTAAATCAAATATTTAACTTCCAAAATAATTTTAAATATTTCAGAAAATATTATAAGGACCACGGGCCTGTATATAGTTTTCTAGCCTAGGTCAAGTGATACGGATTTATATCATTTCAATCCGTAATTTACAAACCCCGGGTTCTATCATTTCAAACCCGCAATCCCAAGTTAACAGTTAAACAGTTAACATAATAATAGCACAGTAATCATCATTTAGGCCTATCATTTCAGCCCACAACAATCTAAATTTAACAGGGAACTTGCAGTGGTGATTTAAGCAGTAAATAAACAATAATATAATATAACTGCAGAAATAATACAACAGATAATAACTGATGAGGTGTCAATTTAAATGGGATTCATCATTCTACGTTATACTACAGACAGATAATATTTAAATAAAATTTTTTACACATACACTTGCGATAATTCACAAAATATATGTACATATGTCTGGTGAGAAATACTCACCTTAAACGCTGCAGTGGATCTAAATCAAACACGGTATCTACTTCGGAAAAAAAAACGGAAAGCACGATCAAACTTCGGCGGATGCAAAGCCTTGACTTAAATCTATAAGATCCAAATACCAAGTATGCGAATTTAAAAATTACGGTCAAAGCAAAATTTCAGAACAACTGGAACGAATAGAATAAAAGAAATTTAGTTCAACTTGCTCGACTACTACAACCCGCTAACCGTCTCAACATATCCTAGGCCCATACTTCAACCGTACGCATGCATAAAATAAATTGAATAAATTGCAAAATAAATTGCAAATTTAATACAATTGATTGAATAAAAAGATGTTATGCACCCAAACAAAACAAATACATGTTTAGACATTATTAAATTATTTCTCACATTTTTAATCATATTTATCATGATCAATTATTTTCATTCTCATATATATTTATTTAAATAAAATGACAATATTGGCAACAAACACAATACTGTTCAAATTATTCGATTTAATCAAATGTAGCCACTAACTACATTCGAATTCATTAAATAATACTTTATTTCACATACATGTTCATCATGTTTAGGCAAATTATTTCTTCTTTTACTTTTATTATTAAACATTAAAAGGTGATTATTGGTATACATCACCAATATCCTTTTATTAACCATAATAAATACAATCCATTGATATTTATCCACCCAAATTCTCAAATAAGTAGTTAAATTTATTTTTAACCATCTTAAATTTATTTCAACCATTAAAAATTGAAATAAATGTCATTTTATTATATTCACCCAAGATTTATTCATACAATATTGTTTATTTGAATTAAACAACATTTCATATCATTTTCTCCTTATCAATTTATCTTCTCCATTATTAAATTGTAATTTTTTTTTTTTTTTTCTATGCCTTCCTCTTCAAACTGCACTTATCCAAATCCACAATACCACTAACTACATCATAACTACACTAATTCCATAGTCTAGCTTCCTACAATCAATTTATATCATTTCTTCCAGCCTACTACTAACAAAGTTCTATATGTATTTATAAATGGCACGGCATGATGGGGAAGTAGCCGAGCAAGGAAATCAGAGAACACAAGAAGGAGGAAGGAAAATTGGAAGAAGCAAAGAAATAAATAATGCAAATTATTTACCTGATAGAAGCTTGTACCAGAGAGGGACAAACAAGGAGATATGAAAACTTATGTGAATGAGGCAAAGTATTTATAGATAAACTTGCGAAATAAAAAGGGGAGATAAATAGGCAGGTTTGAAAACGTAAGAAATAAATGCAAGCGTTGATTTTTGAGTGCATGCGTTTAGGCAAGAGATTTATTTCCAGTTCTTCTTGTTTGAACGCTACACGAAAATTGTGATAAATGCATGCGTTGATTTCTCTTTCCAGTTTTATGTTTGAACGATATCACTCTTTTGGATTATTATTTTTTTAGATAGCTTGCGTGATTTATACCAGTTATAATCTAAATTTAAAGCATGCGTTACTGCAAATTTGAACAGATTTGATTGAGGAAGCAAAACTTGAGCTCTTGCGTGATTTATGGTAAGCAATGAAAAAGCTTTTAACTGAAAAGGCAAAAGTAATAAATGCTTACATAAATATTTACTTGATCAATGGTTCGAAAAATTTATTTATTGCAAAACAAACGCAGTGGAAACAGAGAGATATAATGGGTATGCGAAAATTTGCAAAGATAGGCAAGATTAAATTTTGAATGCATTTAATTTAGGTGAGAGGAAAAATGGCAATTGGAAGAGTTGATATTTTTGTGGATAAGGCTGCGTGAATAAATGAATACAGTGACATGCTCAAGAAACAAATGGTAAGAGGCAAATGTCAAAATGTTAAAAGAATAAAATTTTGTGTCACGCGCAAAGGAAGACAAATTTGATTTCCATATTCTTCTAATCAATTAATTCCCCTTTAATTGCCTTTAATTGATTTCAATTGATTACCTTATCCCTTTTAATTACCCTCCTTAATTGATTTCAATTAATTACCATATTACCAATTAATTATCCTCCTTTAATTACATACTCAAATTTGGTTACTAACTTAATTAGTTAATTAACCCTTTTTGTTAATTATCAATCCTGCGACGTCTCACATTAATCCGTCCGCTTTGTAGGCACTGGTAGCCGGACTGGTTACACGGGCAGATTTCTCCTACAAAATGGGGATTAACCTCGTGTCCTCATGCCATTAACCAAAAGAATTAACTTATTTATCTTTCATCAATTTTATTAATTTGCATTAATTATTCAATAAATTAATTCTGGTCAACTACTGAAATTTTACAATTAATTTCTCTATTAATTGTCATAAATTTCTTTTTGAAATATCTATTAATTGTCATTAACTCCATTTTAAAATATCCGTATGTGCCTTTATTCAAGTTTTGAATTGCTAACTAGGAATAAGGTAGATTTATCAAATAAATTGATTGTAAGTTTCATTGTTTTAAATTGCTTAACAATGTTCACTGCTAACATAATTAATATGTCAAAATTGAGAATATTCCACCAACATGATTTGCATGTCATAACCTACCAAATTAACATAATTAATTAACTACTTTAATATGTTACAAATTTTCTCCTTTTCATTATTTTTAGGGAATGGGTATAACAACAGATATTATGATAATATCCAAAACATTTAGTTACCACACACTTCATTATACATTATAAAAATTTCCTTTTTTTTTTCTTCTTCTTAAATTTAGTTACAAAAATCATATTAAATTAACGAGTTTAATTCTCTAAATTAAATATTTAAACAATATTGGTAAACACAATTTATATAAATTATGTTTCTAAAAACAAAAAAAATTAAAAGAAATAAATAGCTAAAAACTAGGGCTGTTACAACTCCAGTCAACCAAAGAGGCAACTTCATATGTCGTTCTTAGCGTATTTTGTAACAACTATATTTTATCTGAATCTGGGAAACGATTATGGGATTGTAACCCGGATATGAAACATGTTTTATGAAATGCAATCAGAAATGTTGCTTTGTGAAATCTATGATTTTGTTTCATATTCATGTGCTTCTGGTATTATGGTATCATTAACATTGCCATATTTGGTTATGGAATTTAATACTATGGATGATTTAGCATCTATAGCGCTTAGGTTCGGGCCTCTAGATAGGGGATGTTATAATCCTCTCCTTGTTTTGAAGTAATCCTTTCGATCATCACCGGACAAACTTTTAAACACGACAACATAATTGCTTCTTGACTAGAACTACTCGTAGATCTCCATTGTACTCCGCATTTAGTCAATGCTTCTAAATCTTTCCACTCAGCTATCATTGCCAATACTGCATTCTGGTATTTTCTGCTAAGTGCATCTGCAACGTTATTACCTTTTCTTGGGGCGTATTCAATACCAAAGTCATAAGCGGCTGTAAACTCTAACCACCTCTGCTATCTCATATTCAACTCCTTCTGAGAGAATAAATGTCTCAGTGACTTATGATTAGTATACAACTCGAATTTTTCTTCCAAAAGGTAACATCTACATACATTCAAGGCAAAAATACCGTAGTTAATTCCAAATTATGAGTCGATTATCTAACTTCATGTGGTCTATGCTGTCGAGAAGCATAGGAAATCACTTTACCACTTTGCATTAACACAACAGCTAACCATGTTCTACATTCATCCGTGTACACCTCCAAATCCTGATTTCTCTCTAAAATGACTAAAACAGGTGAATTAGTCAACAAATGTATCAGTTTCTGGAATGCTTCTTCACACTTATCGGTCCAAACAAACTTCACATGTTTTCGAGTTAGCTTAGTCAGTGGTGCCGCTATCCATGAAGAATCCTTAATATCTCAGATAATACCCAGCTAATCCAAGAAAAATCTTTTCCTCAGCCACTGTCTCGGGTCTCATCCAACTATTCACTGCCTCAATCTTAGCTGGATGTACTGACAATCCTTTCTTTGAGACTACATGATCAAGAAACTTTACTTCTTCCAAAAATTAAACTTTGAAAATTTCACTTTCAATTGATGTTGCCTTAGCGTCTCAAGCGCCAATCTAAGATGAACTTCATGCTCTTTTTCATCCTTAGAGGATATCAAAATGTCGTCTATGAATATTAACATGAATCGATCCAGATGTTCTCGGAAGGTTCCATTCATCATGTCCATGAAGAATGTTGGGACATTAGTTAGTCCAAACGACATCACTAACCATTCGTACATCCATATCTGGTCCTATACGTCGTCAAAGAAGTACTATCCTTTGGTATTCTAAGCTAATGGAACCCTGTTGCCAAATCCAATTGGGAAAATACTTTGGCTCTGCTCAATTGGTTGAACAAATCATCAACTCGAGGTAATAGAAATTGGTTCTTTATCGTCCTCTCATTTAGTTTACGATAATCGATACATAATCTTAACGATCCATCCGATTTCCTTGCAAACACTAGCTGCTTCACAAGAAAAACTGGTTAGTCTGATAAAATTCTTACCTTTTAAATCCACCAATTGCACCTTTAACTCCTTCATCTATGTAGATGCCACTCTACTTGGCGGTCTACTCGCATGTTCTGCTCCTGGTACTACATCAATCCGAAACACAATGGCTCGTTTCGACGGTAGTCCTATCACGACCCCAAATACATCTGTGAATTTCTAACAGTGAAAAATCGATTTAACTCATCTTCTTCCTTCATAACACCCAACAACGCATTAACCTCAAAACTAGGGTTTTCTACTGAGTATATAATCCGATCACTAAAACTTGGGTTCTAAGTGATATTTTCCTATCATGGTAAAATATCCTAGCATCGTACTTACTTAACCATTCCATACCCAAAATAATTCCGAACCCCACAAAATCAAATACATGCAAACTGCAAGTAAATATATGACCTAACAACTCAAACACTAATTGGTCACATCTCATCCCAAGAGTCGCATAACCTCCTATTAGATTTGCAACCCTTAAGGATGTACTGGGTATGAGGGTTTTAGGTTGAGCTTATCTACCAAACAATGAGATACAAAAGAATGTGATGCACCAGTATCAAATAAATCCCTAACTGATACACCTTGAACCAAAAGCTACCTCCCAACACACCTTTTCCTTTCTCCTCTGTTGTTGGTCTCGAGGTGGCTGGTTCTAGTGCAATCACTTTGCCCTTTTCTTCCTTGGCTGGTTCCTTATACTGGTTCTTATAATTTCCAATCTGATCATAGTTAAAGCATTTTAATCCTTTCTTATTAGCATCTTTTTTTGCTTGGCCTATCCAACACTCATGAGCAAAATGTCCCTTCTTATCACACTTGTAACAAACTACATCGACCTTCCCTTTCTTGGCTGCTCCTCCATTCTGATCGCCTTTCTTATGGAAAAACTTTCTCTTCTGGTTCTGTCCACATAAGCTTCCACTATTTTGTTATCATTAAGGAAAATTAGCATCTCCTCGATCCTTAAAGCCATCTCAAAAACTACATCGTACAGATCCCTAATATGTGGCAGAGTTCATTTAGCAAGCACGGGTCTCAATCCGTAGATGAATTTTTCATTTCTTTTGATAACTATATCAACCGTAGCATATTCATATCTCGATAGCTCCTCAAATCTAATAGCATATTCCAGTACTGTCATGTCTCCCTTCACCAACTCAATAAACTTCCTGAGCAGAGTTGACTTGGCAATATCCGACATGAATCTTTCCTCAAATCTCATTTGAGTCTTTGTAAGATGCAGAAGAATAGCTTAAGATAGATGGGAGAATAAAGATAAAGTGTATACTTATGTATGGTGTTATCCGGCATTTTGACCCGACTATGTCCGAACTGACTGGACAAGTTAGGCTCGACTACCACCAAGGCCAGTAGCCCAGAATGACGATTGTGGGGTCCAGAAATCAAGTATAAACAATAAAATGGAGCAAAAGCATGAAAGCTCACTACATCTTGAAGATGGATTAGGTACGATCCGCATTTTGCACCATGGATCATATCATAACGATTCCACAACTCAATTTTACAGTGATGATCGATCAATAACTCAAAATCTATGCATGCTATCAACATGAAACTTAAAATAAAAGCTTACTACAACATGTGGAATACCTCCAGGGATATCATTCCAATTAGAGGAAGTTAAAGCATCTGCATAACTCCGTTTGGAAGGATCAGCAGAAATCAGAATTTAAGCAACATTACTTCATGAAAAAATGCTATATCTCACAAACTGTAGATCGGAGTTGCACGAAATATGGCGAGCAAGTAGCTAACATCATGCGGCATCCATCATGGGGATCACGGTCCATTTGAACACATTAATAAGGATCGGTACTAATACCTATTATATGCCCCGTTGGCCTGGAAATTTTTGGGTGGCTTTGTCTTAGTCTCTTGAACGATCTACCGAAATTTCAGTCTAATCCGTGAACGTATTCCCTATAAATATAGCAGGTATGACATCAGAAAAGGATCATGCTTTCTCTGCCAGGGCTCTGCCACTTTTATTCTTCACTTTTGTACTAATGGGTCCTAGCTGATCCAAACATTCTTGTTATCATAATCAAGTGGAAGATTAATAGAGATATGAAGTGGTCGTAGGCCAAGATTGGTGAACCACTATAAAAATCTATGTGTTAATTTACGATATTTGCTATGTTTTTATTTCATTCTTCAAATAATCTCTACTAGATTCTATTGGGTATTGACGCCCATTTTTGACGTCAACATTTTGGTGCTTTCACTAAGAGTCGAATTCTCAGCTTGATTGGATCTAATCATCTACTTGTGGATTCCCATATTCGTGAGATAGATCTAGTTATTAACCGACAAACTTCCTATTCGACTTAGATTTGGAGGAAATCTAAAGGAAGCCGATAACTATGATTAGTGGAACTAAGTCTACTTCCTATGGTTTTAAAGGATTTGGTTGTGCTAGTTTTCTTGTTTGGAGTTGTTCATGGGTTCACGTCCATTTGTAAGGGATTGGATTCACTCATGTATGCAAGTTCTTGGGATTAGATGCTAAAGTTTCGCTCAAATTAGCCAAAATGGTCGATCCCTCTCTCAAGTCAAAATGGTTGATCCCTCTCTCGTAGCCAAAATGGCCGATCCCTTTCTCAAAGCTTTGATGGCTGATTCCTCTCTCAAGCCTAAAATGGCTGATTCCTCTCTCGAAGACTAGATGGTCGATCCCTCTCTCAAGGCTAGCTCTCTCAAAGCCTAGATGGTCGATCCCTCCGATCTCAACTACAACCGATCCCTTAGCCTAAATGATCGGTCCCTTACCAAGGAAATTTGGTCGACTCCTAAATACATATACGTGATCAATACTGATGCCTCCAAAGGCGTCAATATTGATCCCTCCAGCATCTTTATCGATTGCTCCATAAGGTATAAATATCGATCTCTTAGCAAGGTATATATACCAATCCCTCTTTAAGTTATATATACCGATCCCTCTGTAAAGCATATATATCGATCCCTCTATAAGGTATATATAACGATTCCTCTTTAATGTATATATACGGACACCTCTGCAAGGTATATACACCGATCCCTTTGTAAGCTGTATATACTGATCCCTTAGCAAAAATGAACGATCCCTCACCAAGGAAATTCAACCAAACCCTCTCATAAAACATTCACCACCAATCCCTCCATATTACTGATCGCTCTTATGACCGATCACTCCATATGATCGATCTCTCCATATTACTGATCCCTTATACGATCGGTCTATCCACTACCGATCCCTATGTCACGTTCATCCAGAATCTAACCCTTGGTCAACCGATCCCTACACCACACTCAGCTACAATCGATCCTTATACCATCGATCCCTATACCATCGATCCCTCACTATGGCAATTATGCCACCACATTCTGGATTCGAACTTGACTTAAGGACGGTGCGGTCTATTCGCTTCCCTTACATCCTATAACTGACCGGGGCATAGAGAATAAAGCAGTAGCTGCTGAATTATAGCCAAGGAATGGACAAGGAATTACTACTCAAATGGTACACCCAAAAGCTAGAGAACCAAGATGATATGACACGAACTGGGATCGGTAACTGGATCAACTTCTAGGGTAGATTACGACTACTCTCAATTAACCAGCTTCTAAACGCCTAACTTACTAGCTATGATATGATAGCTTGTGTGATGACCGCCTTACGCCGCTTATTATGCTATCTTAAAGTATATCTATCCATCATTAAAGTCGAACCTCAAGTAGTCACCCATTTGACTCGAAGCAAACCCAGGAAGTTTTGGCCCAAGGTCAAACTCAGATAAAACGAAGATTTTCTTTAAGAAATAGTAAATTTTCTCAAGTCAAACTCCAGGTGAACTATCACCAATCCATCACATGTTGGACAATCATGCATACAACATTCACAAGCATTAGAAACAGTCGTAACTTGAAAATGGACCGGACTAATGACGATTAGGGCATTTCCCATAGTCGAAGCCCATTCCTTGAAGTCATTCAATATGTAGAATATAACAAGAGATTCAATATACCAACTATGTCGGTATATTCTGGAAACATAGATCCCCAAGAGCATCTAATGAAAAACAAAGGGCACGTGAATTCCGCCAGAGCGACGAACGCAATAAATACTAATTCTTTCTCATATTCCTCGAGGGAGTAGCGATCGATCATGTGATTTATGCAATCACACCCCAGGTCCATCTACTTATTGAATCAGCTAATTAAGGAGTTTCCCCAACTCATCCCAAGCGCTAGGCGAGTTGCGCAAAGAATTTTGGCAGAGATTTAACACCTGTCACTAAAGTGAGCAATCCCAACGAGAATATCATACTAATGGCGTTGATAAGGGGAATCGAACCCAAGATGCACTTTGGCGATTGGTTACCTAGAGAGCCTCTTATGACCATGAATCATTTATGTTACAAAGTGAACCAGAACCTCAGCAAGGAGGAGGTATAGCAGACTAGGAGAAAAAATGATGCAGGCTCGTTGGCTGATGAAAGTCATAGTAAGGGCAGCATTGAGGCTTAGATGAGGACTTAGGTTCTAGTAGATGACCCAGAATCCTAAAATCTAACTCATATAATCCTTTGAATGATCCAATCAAAAATAACTACTTGGAGACAAACGACTCGAAGCAGTACCGAAAACCAGCCTCAAGAGAGTCTACCGAAATCCGGAAGAAATCCGAAAAATGTTGCACGGTCATAACACCAGTGGTTGCAGACAACTCCGAGAGGTAATCAAAAAGCAGATCCAGAAAGGAAAGCTTTAACAATATATGCAATCCCCGTAGAATGGCGGGCAAAGAACATCTTACCCTTACCAATAATGACCTTTGATTATCAATTGGACCACCTATGGTCAACTTCCAACTGAGGAGGATTGGGGAAAAGTGGAATAGCGAGCATTCAACTCTACTTCACTTATCAATATGATTTGTTTCATTTTAAATAATGGTGTGAACTATGACCAACTTGAACTAAACTTCTTCCAAACAATGCAGGTGACTAAGTAATTAGATCTGGGTGCCAACCAACTTCCATGGACCATGATCAGGCATTTGGAGGATCATCAAGACGATCATGATTCAACCGCTCATCGACAACCATATTCCCCTAACTTGGGGTAAGGACTCAAAATGGAAAGTGGGAGAGACTCGATTATCCACTTCGTACTCCATGCATCAATTCTGACAGAAAATCTATGTCTTATTCAAAGCTCGACAGGGTTAGAATCTAATACAAAGTGGACATGACTAACCGTACACTCATCAACCTCCATGCTTGACTTGAAGACCGAAGAAACACTTGGAGTGGATGCAACCTGACCATCCACTCCCATCTCATACTTGAAGTTCACCAAAATACTTATGCCTCTCCCAAAGCTCGGCAAGACTGAGGTCCAACTAAAGTGGGCACGATTTGACCGTCCACTCATTAACTCCTGCCTGGAAATAGGAAATAGTTTGGAAGATCGAATTAAAGTAGGCATGACTGACCGCCTACACATCAACCACCACCCTCAACATGTGGACATAACTGAAGCGTAAGGTAGATGTGACTTGATTGTCTACTTGAAAACTCTCTCCCTTGACTTTCTAGGAGGAGTACTAAAAAATTGGACGAGACCATACCATTCAACAATGGCATGGATGTGATCTAGCCATCCATCGCTTACTTCCTTCCTTAACTTGATTAGAGGAGCTACAATCACCAGGTGGACGTGAATCGACTGTCCATTTATCAAATTTTGTCATTGATGCTGAGGGTAGGACTCCATTCATGGATGAACGTAGTTTGACTGTTCATTCGATAATTCTTACCTCAACCCGACAATTGGAACATAAATCAAAAATGGGTGTGACTAATCACCCACTGACTAGCTCTGGTTCGCAGAGTGCGGACTGAAGTATAAACACCATAGAGATGGATGTGTTAGGGCTATCCATCAACTAACTCTGGAGCTAAGAACGTGGACTAGAGTATAAACACAAACTGGATGTGACTGACCACCCATCATAAAACTCTGGTCCCCAGAGTGCGGATTGGAGTATAAACACAAAATGGACATGGTTCAACCGTCTATCGATCAACTCTGGTTCCCAGAGTGCGGATCGAAGTATAAACACAAAATGATGAAACGTGGTTCGATCGCCCATTAATCAACTCAGGTTCCCAGAGTCTGAATCAGAGTATAAACATGAAATGGATGTGACTGACTACCCATCATAAAACTCTAGTCCCCGAAGTGCAGATCAGAGTATAAACATAAAACGATGGACGTGGGTCGACCATCCATCGACCAACTCTCGTTCCCAAAGCGCGAAGCGGACTATAAACATCAAACAGGTGCGACCGACCACCGACCATGAAACTCTAGTCCCCAGAGTGAGGATTGAAGTATAAACAAAAAAAATGGACGTTGTTCGACTGTCCATCGATCAACTCTAATTCCTAGAGCATGGACCCGAATATGAACATCAAATGGGTGTGACTGACCACCCATTATAAAACTCTCCTCCCCAAAGTGCAGATTGGAGTAAAAACACAAAAATATGGATGCGGTTTGACCGTCCATTGATCAACTCTGATTCCTAGAGCACGGATCGAAGTATAAACATCAAAAGGGTGTAACTGACAACCCATCATAAAACCCTGGTCCTTAGAGTGCAAACTGGAGTATAAACACAAAAGGATGAGTGGTTCGACGGTACATCGATCAAATTTGGTTCCCAAAGAACGGACCGGAGTATAAACATCAAATGGGTGTGACTGACCTCCCATAATAAAACTCTGGACCCTAGAGCGTGGACCAGAGTATAAACACCAAAAGTGGATGCGGTTCGACCATTTTCTCCTCAACTCTTTGCTTTTACTGGGAGGAAAACATGACTCAAAGTGGATGCGATCTGACCATCACCTCCCTTGCTCGAGCTCGAAGTTCTTCAGAACACTCACTTACTCCCAAGGCTCGACAAAAACTGGATCCAAATGGAATTGGACATGGTATGGCCGTCCATGCATCGACTTATGCCATGCATGCAGGGGACAGTTTAACACCCCAAGCCTAAACTGGACGTGGTTTAACTGTCCAATCCAAAGAGGATGTGATACGTCCATCCATGACCTTGTTTGCACCGGAGGTATGATGAACTATACAAGACTAGCCCAAACATTGGCAAGCCCAAAATCCAAACCAAGACATGGATGCGGTTCGACCGTCCAGCAAATAACTCTAGTCCCCAGTGCGGATTGGAGTATAAACACAAATTGGGTACGATTCTAGCACTTGCCAACAAACTCTTATCCCTAGATTGCGGATATGAGTATAAACAAATAGATGAGGACTGTTCGACCACTCTATATTCCCTAAAATCTGAAATGAACTCGACAGGAGGAGTATAAACTCACTACGGATGGAATTCGACCGTCCATGAACTAATTCTGCTAATCTAAGAATAGGAATGAGAGTAAAAACTACTACAAGCTAAATATGACATCTTACTATAGCTCCGGTTGGGTGATCTTTACAACTTAAGGCAATGACAGCAAGAAGGCCTCGATACGAAACCAATCAAAACGACGTCCGACCGAAATTACGGGCGACCGACTATATCCTACCACCAGGTCGATAAGCAATGTCGATCCAAGATTTCCATTTGTCCCTCTAGGTCGACGGTCAATATCTATCCACATCAAACACAAACGGATGTGACCCAGATGTCCTCTAAAAAAATTTGATCAGCAGAGTGCGGATAGAAGAATAAACCATAAATGAGTGTGACTGGATCATTAATTTTCCTGCCCCCTCCTTCAATTCGTCAGGAGGAGTATGAAACCGAATGAGCATGACTCGACTGCACTCATGCCAACTTTATCCTTAGATTTGGTGAGAGAATATGAACAAAATGGACGTCACTGACGGTCCAGCTCTGAATGAATGCGATGCGACCTGTCATTCGTTGACTCCTATCATGATCCAACTAGAAGAGCAATATAAAATGGACGTGACTTGACCATCCATACACTGATCCTTGCACTTGGTCCAGTCGAGTAAGCATCAATCACTAATTCAACATGACTTGCCATCCTACTTATCAATGTTTGCCCTGACTTGGAGGCACGACCGAGAAATAAGATGAATGTGAACCAACCATTCGTCTATCGACTCTATGTCCTTAGAGCTTAGGTGGGAGTATGAACACGACCAGGACAAGACTTGACTATCCATGTAGTACATTTATCAACTTGAGACCATGGGTAGAAGTGCGTTCATCTGAAGACTAACTACGATAGCTCAATACTGTGACTCATACCCGGTGTTTACGATGACTCGAGGCTAGTTTACAATGACTCGAGGCTACGGTCGAAAGGATGCCTAAAGATAGAATTTTCAAAATGATGCCCAAGCTATTTGGTAACTGACCATCACTCTAACCCAAACAACGAGTAACAGATCATGAGTGCATTAAATGGAAAGCACGTTAATCGAATACCAAAACTAAACTCTACTTGGTGTTTGATTCAACGCTCATTTAAGCCCAATCTTTAACTATCACAGAAAGTCGCTAAAAGCATATACAACCCGTCACTATCAGACTCAATAGTTCATGACAAGACTGTGAGGTTTGGCCGGAGTGACCATTGTCATTCACCATCCCAACCAGGTTTCATGTTGATTATTAGGCAAAAAATTAAGTTTGAACTCAAAGATTGGTTATCTGCTTATAGGAATATGACACTCATATTCGAGTTCACTCAGAGCACATGTTGCAATCCATACAAGTATAAATATGCAAATCTATTAAAGTTTGAACCGGTAAACATCTGGTTAAAGGCCAGATGCTAGTTCACGTATGCAAGTCATATATGGCATGCCCCATTGTTTGATTTTGAGTTCACATGGTTTAATATGTTCATCTCAAATCAAAAACTGCAAAGTTCCATTAAAACAAGGGATTGAAACCGATATTATTGCTTGGGCAAATCCATTTAAGCATTTTTCTGCCCATAACATAAGGCCAATATCAAGCAGCAACAACACAATTGGTTCTACAAAGAAATAGACCATAAAGATGAAGAAGAGGAGTCCAAAAAATCCAAGGCTGCACCCGTTGAGCTTATGATCGACATACGGTCAGCCATGATGACCCATCATTGTTTTAGAAGATCAGATCATATCTCAGTGCAATGATGATGAAAGAATTAGCTAGTTTTCTCTGACCGAATTTTATTGTATTCGTTTGGACCCATTTTGACATGCATGGCATTTTGCCAACTATCATGAGTTGTGCATTAAATATCGACCCAAGGCATGTCCCGGTGAAACAGAACCGACATGTCATGGATCTGGCGAGATCTGTTGCACGTAAAGTGAAGTGGATAAACTCGAAAATAATAGGTTTACCCATGACACTGTCTACACGAAATGGGTATCCAATCTAGTTATTGCGAGGAAAGTTAATGGAAAGTAGCGAACATGCATCAACTACTCTTACCTGAACAAAGCATTCCCAAAAGACAGCTTTCCACTTTCAAGGATCGACCAGCTTGTAGACTCAATCGCTTGATATGAACTGCTTTCATTTATGGTTGTGTATACCGAAATACAACCAGATCCTCATGCACGTCCTCGACCAGGAGCACACCAACCGATCTAGGGATACATCATTATGTTTTGATGTCGCTGGAATTAAAAATGTTGAAGCTACTTACCAAAAACTGGTCAACATGATGTTCAATGCAAAATCAGGCGATCGATGGAAGTATATATGGATGATATGCTCCCAAAGTCATGACGATCAAACAATCACATCGATGACTTAGAGGAGTGTTTCACTCTTCTATGAAAATATGAAATGAAACTAAATCCCTTGAAATTCTCTTTCGGCATTGCGTTAGGGAAATTTTGGGATTTCATTATCAACTCTCATGGAATCGAAGCCGGTACCGAGAAGATTCAAGCAATTCGAAACATATAGACACCGAAGACGATTAAGAAGGTATAGAGCTTAAATGAGAAGGTTGTCACCCTAAGGCACGTCATCTCCAAGGCCACCGACAAGTGAATTCTTTTGTTCGACTCGATCAGGAGAGGGAAGAGAAAATTTGAATGGACGTAGGATTGCATAAATGCGTTTAAAGCTTTGGTAGATCACTTAGAGAGACCTCCCATCCTATCCAAGCAACTGGATCATGAAGACATATACATCTATTTAGTGATGTCGGTACATGCCATAAGTGCCTTACTGTTACGTGAAGAAAATCAGATCCAGAGTCCTGTATATTATGTTAGAAAGTGATTGACAAGTGCTGACAGAAACCACCCAAAGTTGGAAAAGCTCGCCTACTTCCCGTTGATTACATTACGAAGGCTTCACCATTACTTCTAGGCTCACCCCATTATCGTCTACATTGAACAACCATTACGTTAGGTGCTAGACAACCTTCGATGTTTAGATGGTTGCTTAAATGGAATATCGAGCTAAGCCAATGCAATATCACTCATCTCTCTCAGAGAGCTATCCAGAGACAGACATTAGTAGACTTCATCTTTGAATTCACTACATCAGACGATGATCCGAAGAGTAGTGGAGTACTGACCAACTGATGGAAAATGTACACGGATGGAACATATAACGATCGGTGTTCTGGCACCGAAGTTCTGTTAATGACTCCTAAGGAACAATCAATCTGCTACGCCTAGAAACTCGACTTCCCTGTAAAAAATAACGAAGATAAGTAGGAAGCCTTGATCGCCAGGCCCAAACTTGCTAGAGAAATCTGAGTGGAAACTTTACATATCTTTTGTGATTCCTCGTTAGCGGCATGCCAAGTCAGAGAAGATTAACTTTCTAAAGTACAGTATCTTTCTCTTTATCTCATCTGGGTTCAAAAGCTACCGACCGACTTTGAGTATTACACTATTACATATATCCTAAGAGAACAAAATGAAAAAGCCAAGTCACTGGCCATGCTGGCTAGTTCTGAGGATGTGCAACAAATAGACTTAGGTTGAAGTACTTAACATTCCAAGCATTGATAGATGGAGATCAACTAGATCTTGGAGATGGAGCCAAAAAAGGAGTCATGGATGAATCCTATCAAAGACTATCTACAATGGGGGATCCTTCCTAGACGGAGGAATGAAAAACAATATATCCTCCCCAAAGCTTAATGATGCATCGTCCAAGAAAGAGTCATGTATAGAAAGGATTTCTTCGTTCCCCTACTTCAATGTATTGCCCATGATGAAATCAAATGAGTCTTGAGAGAACTCCATGAAGAATAATGCGGCGATCACACCATGGAGCAAACCCTGATAAAGAAAATATTCCGCTACGGCTATTACTAACCAACTGTCAGTCGAGATGCAGCTGATCACGCTAGACAATGCGAGAGTGCTAGATGTTTCCAAAATTTCGAAAGAACCGCCGAAAGAAATTACTCAAATGGCCAGTCCATAGCCATTTTCCACTTGGAATATTGATATCATCAGCTTCTTGCCGATTCTAAAGGTGGTGCGAAATACACCATCGTAGCCATTGATTACTTCACTAAATGGGCTGAAGCGGAACTTTTAACCATGATCGCGATGAAGAAAATAATCAACTTCATTGTCTGAAACATCATTTATCATTTTGGCCTTCCACGAACCATTATAACTGATAATGGAACCCAATTTGATGGTGCTAAATTTCAAAACTTCTACCGACGACATCATATAAAAAGGGGATTTGCGACAGTTGCCCACCCTCGAGAAAATGGAAAAGTCGAAGTTGCGAACAAAATCATAAAGCCCATTGAAGAAATGTTTGGAAAATGCTAGAGGCAAGTTGGTGGATGAACTCCCAACAGCATTATGGGCTTACAGAACCACCTATAAGTTCGCGACTGACCATACTCCTTCCGCCCTTGCCTATGGCTCTAAGGCCGTTATCCTTGTAGAACTTGAAGTCCACTTTCATCGAGTGACTTATTACAACCTCCATTTAATTATAAAATAAAATATAAACAAGGAATTGAAATTAATCTACAAGGAATTAGTAACAACTCAGGAGCATACAAACACATCCGGGAGCCAATGACAAGAACGTGTACCTGAACGTGAACATGTATATTCAAAAAAATTGATTTCTCGAAATTAACAAAAATTGAATTTTCACCTGAAGTTACTAAAGAAAGGGATCAGATAGCCAAAGTGGATTAGCCCCATAAATTGGGCATAGATAACAACTGATGGAATATAACCCATAATTTATACTATTGGAAATCAACCAAGCGTCATGACAATCAAAGAAAGATACAACACTTCTGGAAGATAATTTAATGGAAGGATAGTGACAGCTATGGAAACTGGATCGACTTCTCTCCGATGACCTTAACTTGTTTCGTTCAAAGCATGTCATGTACGCAACAAGCCCTACTTTGGGGTACAAATGTTATCTGGCATTTTGAACCGACTATATCCAAATTGACTAGACAAGTTAGACTCGACATCATCAAGGCCAGTAGCCCAGAGTGATGATTATGAGGTCCAAAAATCAAGCATAAATAATAGTATGAAGAAGAAGCATGAAAGATCACTACTCCCTAAAGATGGATCATGTAAGATTCGTATTCTACACTATGGATCGTATCGTATCGATTCCACAACTCAATTTACAGTGATGATCGGTCAATAACTCAAATCTACATATGCTATCAACATGAAACTTGGAGTACAAACTTACTACAACATTTGGAACACCCCCTAGGGATCTCTTTCCGATTGGAACAAGTTGGTGGGATCGGCATACTCCTTTTGTAGGGATCGGTAGAAATCCAAATTCAAGCAACATCACTTCACGAAAAATGCGATATCTCACAAACCATACATTGAAATTGCTTGAAATTAGGGTAGAAAGTAACTAACATTATGGGACATTCCTCATAGGGATCACAGCACATTTGGATACACTAATGGGGATCAATACCGATCCCTATTGTAGGCCCCGATGGGCCTTGGAAATTTTGGGTGGCTTCGTCTTGGTCTCTTGGACCTTTTGCCGAAATTTCAGTCTGATTCGTGCATGTCTTCCCTATAAATACGGTGGGCATGGGATCAGAATGGGGAACCTGCTTTCTCTACCGAGGCTCCACCATTTTTCTTCTTCACTTTGGACTAATGGTGACTAATTGATCCAAACATTCTTGTAATCATAATCAAGTGGAAGATCAATAGAAATTGAAGTATACGTATGCCAAGGTTGCCGAACCACTATAAAAGTCTATGTGTTTTTTTATGATTTTTGCTATATTTTAATTTCATTATTTGTTTAATCTCTACTAGATTATATTGGGTGTTGATGCTCATTTTTGGCGTCAACATATAGCAAATACAAGTACGTTGCTATAGCGTTATCCTATACCCCAATCTTTTCTCTAATTCCTTAGGATTATGTTTTCAAAAATCTTTTTTGGTTTAAAATTTCTTTTAAGTATTCATAAACCTGTGCTCTAATATCAAGTTGTAACATCCCATATCTCGAGGCCCAAAGCTAAGTGCTACAGATGTTGAAGTTATCTATAGAGTTTAAATTTCGGTGACAATATACGATGATGTTAATGGTGTCCATAACACCAAAATCATATGAATATGAAATAAAATCATCACGTCTTTAAAAATAGCTTTTTTGATTATATTTCAATCAATATTTCATATTAAATTATAATCCCAAAACGATTCCTAGCTTTTAAATATAATTATTGGAAATTGCACCGTGAGCGACATATGAAGATGACCCTTGGATGATCAGAGTACTAGATAAATAGACATATCAGTCTTTAATACATCATAGTGGAAATAATACTAAATAATTCCTACATACCTAGCTTTGCTTCCTACATATCTTCGAAAGCTTATTGTCCAACCTACTAAACGTGAAAAGTCCTTAACTCTCAATCTGCTTAAATCAAATTTTGAGCACCCGAGAGTTTAAGGGGAAAACATAAACTTTAAGTCAGACATAAGGCCTAGTGTGAATAATTTTGTTACATCTTGGTTAATTGATATTAAGTGAGACCAAGCTGCTTAGCGGAACGGGTTTCCCATCATTAATTTATATTAAAAGCATATTTTTGAAAATCAAAATCCTGTAATAAAACTGATTATAAAAAAATATCAAATACTTATATGCATAATAATCAGGTAATCAATGGACCATCTGTCCACACTATAGTTTTATCTGGCTAACTATTAACCACTGGCTGACTTGGGCCTACTAGACATAATCAATAATCTACCTTTTGTTAGACATAATACCGGGTTATCTGCTCTTAACTATCTTCTTCTAGGGTCAACTGATCCTAATGGTTTTTTCGACTCACCAATAACCTATCTTTACTCTATATATTCCCTTCTATGTGTACATCATTTAGTCTCAACTGTGATAAAGCCCTACACACTAGAATTTTGGACTTATATTAGCTTTGGGCCTCGAGATAGGGGATGCTATACAAAGGCTAGTGAGCTGTACATGTTAACATGAACAAGTTAGTATACATCCGCATGCACACATATATCATATATAAATAACAGGCGAAGGTCACACAACCACATGCACATATATATCATATATAAATAAAAGGCGAAGGCATATTGTTTGCGATGGCTCCATATTGCACGTGATGACCTGTATAAATTTAATGTGAAGGTTCGATATATTATTGTATGAAAATGCTTTAGTCTATTTCAGTGCGTGTATATAAGCAAATTTTTATGGCAAGATGACTTATATATTAACGTGTGAAAAATAAGTGATAATTTAGATGCGAATGGTCTATATTTTAATGTGCGAAAGTAAGTAAATTTTCAAGGTGCGAGAGCCTATGATTTTGAAAGGTGGGGAATAGTTATTTTATAACTTGAAAGATTTTCATGCTATTTTTGGGCTATATTGTACATAAACAAGTGGATGGTTTTGAAAAGTATTTTATGAGATTTCAAGGGTACGAAAACTTTAATAGGCCATTTTAAAAAAAAAATTATATAGGAAATTGTTACTTTGCTATAAGTAAATTTGTGCATAAATTAGCTAAAATTATTACTTTGCTATAAGTAAGTTTGTGTATAAATGCTATAGAGAAAATTGTTGCTTTGCTATATGAATGTTTTTTATATATATTGAATTATTTATGTGCTCACTTAAATGCTATACAAGATCACCCAACATTGTGACCATGGCGACTTAGGGAATAGATAACTAGTTACGGTTGTTCCAATAACGAATATGGTCAAACTTAAACTCATATGTGAGTAGATTGCATCTAGGAGATCGTAAAGATCAAAATTACGTTAGGATCCCCGAACTGAACAAAAGAAATGATTCATCGACATTTTGAAAAGCATATTTAAGATTTAAACTCTAAGTGTGTATATTTTTGTATGGTCTCTCCCAATGCTTCAAATGCATAACCCATGGTTGGTTAGGTCCACAGATTCTATTGTGTAGGGCCTAGCCGGAGGACAGACGAAATCTAGTTTACGAAAAGTAGGAAACACATAGTAGAGAAGCTCACCATTGTTTCTTCTGTGGGACAAAAGCCAAGGTTATTTCCTTCTCGTGGGATGAGAGATTATGGATCATCTAGTTATATTTTGGCTCAAATCGGCCTGATACTATAACCGTCTAATAAGTTAGAATTGTGATCATCTAATGAGGCGTCTTTATATGTCGCTCTTAGAATTATAAATGTAATTATTATATTTTATCTAAGTGATGTATTTGTGGGGCTATGGAAAAGAAATTTAATGAATTTGTAAATCAACGAATGAAATGTTTTGGCAAAATTTTATAAATTGTAGTTCTCTTGGTGTTGGTGATTTAATAATGGATCTTATTCTGTCGTTGGGAAACAATGCTAGGGATGACTGTGACGACCCAAAATCTTTGAGCATTTGAAATGGGAATATTTAATTTATTTTAAATATTTATAAGTTAATTTTAAACCTGAATTCAAATATCACTATTTATTTGATAATTAAATTATTGAATTAAATAATTTGAAGTTGGGTAAAATATGAAAACTAATTTGAAGGCTTGTAAAATTTATATTGATAGTACCGAGGATAGTAAAAGTGTTAAAATTGAATTTGGAAGTGTTTTGTTCAGTTTTGTGTTTATATCGTTTAAATTGAATTTAAAAAAGTCTTCTAAGGCACAGTCTTGGAATTCGACGAAACTAGTTCCATTGGATCCGTAATATTTTATTATTATTGAGTTCCAGTTTTTGTAGCATTTAGAGTTGTTGTGTGAGCACACGGTTCGTAAACGCGCTGAATTTATATCGAAAGTTTAAATTTAAAATATATATATATATATTCATACCAGTCAGTTTTCAGCTGAAATAATTTCACATCATAAACTTTTCTTTTCATTTTGAAATCACTGTAGCTGCCTGTACAGTGTCTCCTCATCCCTTCTTCAACACGCCTCCTTTCTCATTCTTAAAAGCCGAGCCTTCTTTTTTTTAACTATCTTCAGAGCTAAAAGAATGGCCGAGCAAAAAGCTTTCCACTTCAAAATGGCACCTTCTCCCTACCATTCCAATTCTCCTTTTCGAATTGAATTTACCCAGTTAAAATAAAAATAAAAAGAAATGGCAAGCTCAAATTCGCGAAGATTAGGGGTGGCGCGAGGCAGCGTCGTCGCGAATTCGATCTGGGAACGCTCGTCTTTTGGGGTTATCTTCTAGCGCGAGGCTCTGGGTGGCGGTCGCGTGTTTGGGGTCACCGTGGGTAGGCAGTAGGCTGCAGTAGAGGGGGCTGTTGTGGTTCGAGTTAAAGGCTTCGGTTCGCAAAGGGGCGATGGTGCAGTTTGTGGCTTTTAGGGTCAGCGATGTTAGGATTCGTGGCAGCATATGTCGCGTGCATGCATGCGATCTGGCATCGATGCGCCGATCGAACTTGGGTTGGATGAAGGTGTGGCATAGCGATGGAGTGTTGTTCGTGTGCGCGTGGGACTGAAGACTGGCTTTGGCGGCTAGGGCACTGATGCGGCGACCACTGTCTCGATTTGTGTACGATTTCGTTCCAAATTTATATAAAATATATAAATAAATTACTGAGTTTTATATGTATAATGTGTATCCAGTAGGTGAAGAAAATGATAAATGAACAAAAATGTACATATATGCCTAATTTCATTCACTATTTTATTTTAATAATATATGATCAAGATAGCTTGTTTAATAAAATTCATTTAATTGTTTTAGTTGCTGAATGAAATAATTATTAAAAGGAAATATAATAATAAGTTATTTCGATCTATTTAAAATGGGAAATTAGTTGTTCATCTGGTTCAAATATTAATAAAATCGTTAACTCAACTGCGATAGTTAATTCTTAATAATTAGAGAGTTAATTTATTTTAATAAATGAATTTGAATCGTTACCGGGAAAAGCAGTATGATAATTTGTCAGGAAATTAGGAAAATTAGTTTAAAAATTAAATAATTAATTTAATATATTAAATGGAAATTAGTTGTTCCATTATCTCAAAATGTTAATAAATCGTGAATTGTTTATACTAGGTCAAAATCTGTAATGGAAATAGCTGGTTTGGATTAGGTTGCAAAACAGAAGGCAAAGGTGAGTTAATCTCACTCATCTGGTTGATATTTAAATTTAAATAGTTAAATTTAAATAATTTATTGAATGATTGAATTGTTTGATGTGCAATATTGTATGCAGTAGTATATAATATATCTTGGAATGATTTATTTCCCGTATTATATAGCGAATGAGAACTTATGCGCCGCATAATAGCGGATGATATTATATTTAAATGCCATATACCGCATATTCCACCTCGAAGTGGAATTGGTATTTTATGTTGTGCTAACGTCTGTGGATGCAGGGAAACAGGTTGGAGGAATCCAACTGGATTCCTCAAAATTATTTATATTGTTTAATATACTCTGTTATGAACATTCGATATTCTGTGATGAATATTATTGATAATTGGAATATGGAATGTTACGGTTTACTTGAATATATTTCGGTACACTGAGTTATCAAAATATGTAGAATTGGATTTTTGAAAATAAAAGGAAGAGAATTTGTAGGTGAAATAATTATAGAGAATTTAAATAAATTAAGAATGAACTGGATAAAAAATATTAGTGGTTTTAAAATTCTAATAAATAAATTCCGTATATGAAAAAGTGGATTTTGAATAAATAGGAAGATAAAGAATTTTAAACTTCAGTGTTATTATTTGAAAGGATAAAGAATTTATTTTAAATTTTATATTTTAAATTATTGAAAAGAATAAAGAAGAAATTTGGAAAATCTGAAATTGGTATGTTTTCAGTAAAAATTTAAAATCAAAAAGAAAAGTATAATAAAGCCTATAATTAATGAATTTTGAAATGAATTGAGTAAGTAAAGGAATCTATTTTAAATGGAGTAAATTGGAAATCAATTGATTTAAATATTTGAAATTGGAAATTTAAAGGAGAATGTGACTACGAAGTTTATAAACTATGTTTATACAAATAAACAATATATCAGTGGATATTTGAAAGAATAAATTCACGGTGAGAATTTATTAAAGGAATGAGAGAATTTGTATAAAAATAAATAGTGATTTATTTTTAAAGATAGAAAGGGAAGAGTATTTCCCTGGATAGCCAAGTATGTTTTCAAAGTAAAATTTTTAAATGTAAGTCAAAGGGCTTTAATGTTGTTTTAAAAAGCATGTTTTAGAAAATTTATTATTTCTAAATATTTAAATTCTAAAGTAAGTGTTTTTCAAATCTATTTATAGTAGTAATTATTTAAAGGTGACTCGGTGTTTTGTTTTAAAGGGGAGAATCTAGTTTAATATTTTATAAAGTAACCTCATTTTCAAGTATTCCTATAGTATGTATTTTCAATAAAGTATTGAAGTAGTTTCATTTTGAATATTATTAAAGTATATATT
The DNA here is from genome assembly GCA_030765085.1 of Allium cepa. Lineage (NCBI taxonomy): Eukaryota > Viridiplantae > Streptophyta > Magnoliopsida > Asparagales > Amaryllidaceae > Allium > Allium cepa. The sequence goes on along the minus strand of CM060938.1, from coordinate 439,586,152 downwards.
TTGAATAAGTATTAAAGTAATTTTTAATTTTAAAGGATAATTTATAATAAAGAGTTTTAAATTACTTTTAAAAATCTAAGTTTTGTGCTTGGTTGTTTTCAGTGGAAATAAATATTTGGAAATTTATATTATGAGAAGAGTATGGTTTGAAACTGTTTTCAAAGGATTGAAAGTGAAAATATATCTTGCGAAGATATTTTGAGATAAATAAATAATTTGGTGAAATTATTTATGTTGATGGATGTTGTGAATGTTAATTGATATTTAAATAACCGACTATCAATATTGGACAATGCGTTGATCATTTCGAAGAGACAGGGATCGGGATTAATTTCTCGAATACCACTTCGATCCGATTTTTACGTTTTCATGGAAAAACGAGTTCGGAGTCGAAGATGGAGCAGTGAAGTACAAGGGCTAGTCGCTACTAATCCTGAGGATGTTTCCCAGGTTATAGGAGGAATAGTGCCTTCGGTTCCGTTCGAACCCGGGATGGACTTGTATGGATGAATGCTTTTGGAACATCGTCAGGTGGACGATGGGCGTTCTATGTGAAACGTTCTAAAAATGTAACGCTTAGCCTCAAGCCTCATCAACCGGGATGACTGAATTCAGGGGTTATGCAGCAAGGCTGGTGGGTAGTACCCATTTCGGGTGAGGTCATCCCTGTCTAGATGTCCCTTTTATTTCAGCTTAGTGGTGCGGTTGCTGATCACAACCGTGGGGTGATCTTACTCGGGATTATCCAGTAAGGGGTAGTCTTGGTCTTGTGTTGCAGGGGTTGGGAGTGATCCTCGGTACGGTGATCTAGGCCACGTATGTGACAAGTGGTACCCCAGAGCCTAGTCATTAGTTTGAAATCCATTTCCCCTACGCGCCCGTACTGTTTTGATTGTGCCCAACTATTGCTGAAATGTGAGATGCAAGCATTTCAGTTAGATTCTATTTTACTTTCTATAGACACTATTATAATATAAGAGAATTTTAATAAAAAGTGTTATAGCTATCGTAAGGTAAAAACCCGATATATTTATTTGTGGCGTGGTCTTACGAGATGCTTTTGTTTTCAAAGGATTTTTGAAACTTTAATAATCAATTTGAGTGTGGTTTTCTCACGCTGGTATGCCAGACTGACTCGGGTGTCATTTAACTGTAATGCTCGAGTCAGACCGAGTATTATAGAATACAGGATATGATGTTGTGGAGCTCAGGAGACGAGCTGGATGGCGATACGTACTTCCGTATTTGTGTTACATATTCCGCTGTGTATTCAAATTGTGAGGACAGGTTATGATTACTGTCCAGTTATGTGATTGATGTACTCTGATGATGTATGTATAAACAGATATAGTATTTGTTTTGTTTAAAAATCTGTCATTATCTATTATATTTTATTCCGCTGTGATGGTTAGATTCTGATGTTGTTTTTCTACTTTCTTCTTCTACCTCTTCTTCTTTAACCCAAATGGTTCGTATTTCCATTCATCTTGAGTTGATTGATGTAGAATAGTATTGACTAAGGAGTACGGATTTGTGGATCGTTATAGTTGGTATCAGAGCTTAGGTTGGTGATAAACTTAGCTCTGGTGGGGATTACTCATTTACAATAGAGTTCGTAGTACTCTAGAATAGGTTTGAGTGTATTGATAAATATGAGCACGTATTTGTTAGTGAATATAAATTATTTTAATATTGTGTTGGCTTATTGGTTGAGTGGAATATGAATTCTGATCGAGTAAGTTGGCCGCTATTCGAGAAGATTTTATAAACACCTGACACGATAAATCGACATGGTATTGTTTTAAGTATGGGTGAGTGAAAAAAATTTTACCCAAAAATATATTTTGATGTAAAGAAAAGTTTTTGTAAACTATTTTAGCTAATGTATGGTTGCTTGGATGTTAGGAATGATAATATTAAATTATTATCATTGTCGTGTAACAATTTAACTAAAAATTGAAAATATAGCCATAGGTTAAGGTAATGAATTCAATTATAAAATGAAATTTATAAATGTGAATTATAAATGTGATTTATAAATTGAAATATAATCAAATGGGAATTTGTATGAGCATAAATTATACAAATGAATTATAGTTAAAATTTGATTTAAGCCAGAATTTGAAAATTTAAAATCCCGAAGATTCTAGAAGTGTTTTTCGAAGTGTTTCGAAGATAAATAATAGCATTATTGTTTTAAAAATGTATTTCTGAAAGGAAATTGTTTCAAATAAATTTTGGGAAAGGGATATAGCATTGAACTCACTTCAGTCGCCAGAAAATACTTCGGTGATGACTGCAGCATCATCGATGTTCATTTTCGAGTTTGTAAGTAACGCATTGCTGCTAAATTGATTTGTTCCGAAGAACTAGTTTGTTTTTGAAATTTCAAAGGAAATTTATCGGGGATAAGAACCAGGATTTGTTTAAAATTTTGAGAAGGGTGATTTTGAGATAATGGTGATTTCAAATGATTTGAAACCAAAAGCCGGGTGTTTAAAAATCCTGATGAGATAGGTTATAAGCTTATAAATTGAGATGATTTTTAAATCAGGAAGGAAATATGAGCTTTGAATGTTGGAATTAAAATTTAAAGTGAAACGTTAAAAATGAAATTAAATTGGATTGATGAAGAAAATTGAATCGAATTAAATTAAATAAGTCTTAGTTAAAATAAAATTGAATTGGAATAAAATTCAGTTGAGTTCTGGGTGATATTGAATGGAATTAGATCATTACTTAAATAAATGGAAGTAAGTTGGATAAGCAATAAGTTGGATAAGAATTGGATTGGAATAAATAAATTAGAATAACTTATAAAAGAATTAAAAATCCATGGAATAAAATCTGTTTGGGCTATAAATAAGCGTAAATCTCGAGTTAAAATAAAAGATGAATATATTCAAGCCTAGAACGAATGGAAATGTGTAAAATAATAAGTTGTGACTTATAAAATTGAAAAGTGGAATAGAAAACTCAAAATAAATATTGTTGATGTTTTGGAAAATGAAACAAAAATCCAAACTTGAATTATAAAATAAGTTGAACTTAAGAAAATTAAATGAAGAGATTTTGAGATTAAAAATCAAGTATTGAATTATAAATAGGGGGAGAACTAATTAGATAATAAATTAGTTAATGAAATATGTGAATGGAACCTAATGTAGTTAGATAGAAGCTGAATTTATGAGTTAATTTTGAATTTGGAAATAAAACTCAAGTTATAAATCAAATTCGACTTGAATCGTTAGTGAAGTAAATATAATTGGAAATGTTGCCAAATAAAAATAAATTGGATTAAAATAGGGATGGTTTTAGTCGCAAATAAAACCCAGATGAGTGGGAATAAATTGAAAATGGCCTTGTAATTAATTAAATGAATTGAGAATAAATTGAATCTGAAAATTTAAAATTTATAATAACTGATCAAATAAATTTGTAGATTGAAATGAGATTTGATTGAAATAGAATCAAGTAAATTAAAAGAAAATTTTATTTGTAAAATGAAAATGAACTTATGTATGAAATTTGAATAATTTGAAGTAAATTAATTTAAGTTTAAAATTAGTGGAAGCTTGGCTTCGAGTAAGGGTAAAAGTCCATTAAATAAAAGCTTAGGTAAATTTAAATTGGGGAATGGTTATCAATATATAAGCATGGAATGGTTCAAGCTTAATAAAATGCTCTCAAATGAAATGAAGGCAAATATGGAATGAAACGTAAATGAATGGATCGTGAATAAAATTGAAATAGAATGTGTCGAGCTAAATAAAATGGTTGTGAATGAATTAAAATAGAAGGAATTAAATAATAAATTGAGTTGGAATAAATTTAAAGTGATTATAAGCTTAAGTAATTGTTATTTGCATGAATAACATCAATTTTGCATAGAAAATTAGTCATCTTGTCATAACGAAAGTAAATGTATTAACAGAGGTGAATAGAATTGATTTTTTTAAATCAATTGGAATAATATGGGTTTTTTCAAAATTAAAAATGAATTGAATGTAAGCAAGTGGATTGTAAACCATTCAAATTGAATGAAACTGGTATATGAATTAATTGAAAACAGTTGAATTAGTATTAAAAGGAAAGTGTTTAGTGTGCACTGCTTTTAGAATTCATGTGTTTAACTATTGCAAATAAGCGAAATGTTGTTAAACTTCATATGTATGACACTTACATGTTTTAGTTGAGTAAGTACAGGTTCAGGGAAGTCGTTGGGCTGGATTTGATTGCGTAAAATGTTAAACAAATAAGCCACTTTCTTAAAAATGCTACATAAAGGTACGCCTACGCAATAAAAATAGAACATATGAACTGTTTTTGTTTTTCCGACCGTGTGGGTCGATGTATATATATTTATATCTCTTGTCAAATTGCAAAAGCTCCTCCGTACAAAGGGAACTCTACCAAAAAATTTCAAAAATTTTGGGAGTTAGAAAATTTTAAAAAAAAATTTTGTTAGCGACAAAACGATTTCAAATTGGAAATTGAAATAAATTAGTGAATGAAACTAATTTAAAATAATAATATGAATCAATTATAAATGGAAGACAAAAATTCAATATTCAGAGTTGAAGATAAATTGAATTCATATGGAAATGGAAAAACTAATTTGAATAGAAGTAGATATGAAAACTTCTGTAAGGAAATGTTTAAAATGATTTTAAAAGATATGATTGGATATTATTGCTAAATAGGATATGCCGGTATTATAAAGGGAAAGGAAAATTGGTTTCGATTTTAGATGATAAATTTGAATTGCCCGACCAAAAAGGGTTGTGTTTAAATTTCTGTATGAAATTTGATTGGGTTTTTGATCTAGCCACTTGGCTTTTTGTTTTCTTTTAGAATTTGGGAGCCCGTAGATGCGTTTTGTAGTTGTACCGAGCAAGCCGTGCAAAGAAGACGTTGGCGAAATTTTTCGAAAATTTATAGAGTTAGGAATTTTTTTGAGAAATTTTTGATAATTTAAATTAGGATTTAAATTTAAATTTGAATAAATTAAGTAAATAATGTGGTTGAAAACTATGGGAAAGTTTGGGAAGTTAGTAAGAATGATAATGCGTCTTTAATAAAAAGATTGTTACGGAAGTGTTTGAAACTGAATGGTTTTAGAGAAAAATAATAAATAGGTATTGAACCATTCTTCATAACTAGTAATTTCGGGGACGAAATTCTTTTAAGGGGGGAGGAATGTGACGACCTGGAATTTTTGAGCATTTGAAATGGGAATATTTAATTTATTTTAAATATTTAGAAGTTAATTTTCAACCTGAATTCAAATATCACTATTTATTTGATAATCAAAATTATTGAATTAAATAATTTGAAGTTGGGTAAAATATGAAAACTTGAGTTTCAAAAATAATTTGAAGGCTTGTAAAATTTATATCTATAGTACTGAAGATAGTAGAAGTGTTAAAATTGATTTTGGAAGTGTTTTGTTCAGTTTTGAATTTATATCATTTAAATTGAATTTAAAAAGAGCCTTCCGAGGCAAAGTCTCGGAATTCGACAAAATCAGTTCCATTTGATCCATAATATTTTATTATTATCGGGTCTCAATTTTAGTAGCATTTGGAGTTATTGTGTGAGCACACGGTTAGTAAACGCGCTGAAATTATATCGAAAGTTTAAATTTAAAATATATATATATATATATATTCATACCAGTCAGTTTTCAGCTGAAATAATTTCATATCATAAACTTTTCTTTTCATTTCGAAATCACTGTAGCTACCTGTATAGTGTCTCCTCATCCCTTCTTCAACACGCATCCTTTCTCATTCTTAAAAGCCGAGCCTTCTTTTTTTTAACTATCTTCAGAGCTAAAAGAATGGACGAGCAAAAATCTTTCCACTTCAAAATTGCACCTTCTCCCAACCATTCCATTTCTCCTTTTCGAATTGAATTTACCCAGTTAAAAAAAAGAAATGGCAAGCTCGAATTCACGAAGATTAGGGGTGGCGCGAGGAAGCGCCGTCGCGAAGTCGATCTGGGCACGCTCGTGTTTTGGGGTTTTCTTCTCGTGCGAGGCTCTGGGTGGCGGTCGTGTGTTTGGGGTCACCGTGGGTAGGCAGTAGGCTGCAGTAGAGGGGGGCTGCTGTGGTTCGAGTTGAAGGCTTCAGTTCGCAAAGAGGCGACGATGCAGTTTGGGGCTTTTAGGGTCGGCGACGTTAGGATTCGCGGCAGCATATGTCGTGCGCGTGCGTGTGATCTGGCATCGATGTGCCGATCGAACTTGGGTTGGATGAAGGTGCGACATGGCGATGGAGTGTTGTTCGTGTGCACGTGGGACTAGGGGACTGGCTTTGGTGGCTAGGGCACTAATGCGGCGACTACTGTCTCGATTTGGGTACGACTTCTTTTCAAATTTATATAAAATATATAAATAAATTACTGAGTTTTATATGTATAAGTGTGTATCTAGTAGGTGAAGAAAATGATAAATGAACAAAAATGTACATATATGCCTAATTTCATTCATTAGTTTATTCTAATAATATATGATCAAGATAGCTTGTTTAATAAAATTCATTTAATTATTTTAGTTGCTGAAAGAAATAATTATTAAAAGGAAATTTAATAATAAGTTAGTTCGATCTATTTTAAATGGGAAATTAATTGTTCTTCTAGTTCAAATATTAATAAAATCGTTAACTCAAATGCGATATTTAATTCTTAATAATTAGAGAGTTAATTTATTTTAGTAAATGAATTTGAATTGTTACCGGGAAAAGCAGTATGATAATTTGTTAGGAAATTAGGAAAATTAGTTTAAAAATTAAATAATTAATTTAATATATTAAATGGAAATTAATTGTTCCATTAGCTCAAAATGTTAATAAATCGTGAATTGTTTATACTAGGTCAAAATCTGTAATGGAAAAAGCTGGTTTGGATTGAGTTGCAAAACAGAAAGCAAAGGTGAGTTAATCTCACCCATCTGGTTGATATTTAAATTTAAATAGTTAAATTTAAATAATTGATTGAATGATTGAATTGTTTGATGTGCAATATTATATATAGTAGTATATAATAGATCTTGGAATGATTAATTTCCCGCATTATATAGCTGATGAGACCCTATGCGCCGCATAATAGCGGATGATATTATATTTAAATCTCATATACCGCGATATTCCACCTCGAAGTGGAATTGGTATTTTATGTTGTGCTAACGTCTGGGGATGCAGGGAAATAGGTTGGGGGATCCAACTGGATTCCTCAAAATTATTTATATTGTTTAATATTCACTGTTATGAACATTCGATATTCTGTGATGAATGTTATTGATAATTGGAATATTGAATGTTACGGTTTACTTGAATATATTTCGGTACACTGAGTTATCAAAATGTGTAGAATTGGATTATTGAAAAAGGAAGATAATTTGTAAGTGAAATAATTATAGAGAATTTAAATAAATTAAAATGAACTGGATAAGAATATTAGTGGTTTTAAAATTCTAATAAATAAATTCCGTATATGAAAAAGGGGATTTTGAATAAACGGAAAGATAAAGAATTTTAAACTTCGGTGTTATTATTTAAAAGAATGAAGAATTTATTTTAAATTTAAGATTTTAAATTATTGAAAAGAATAAAGAAGAAATTTGGAAAATCTGAAATTGGTATGTTTCTGGTAAAAAATTAAAATCAAAACGAAAAATAATAATAAAGTCTATAATTAATGGATTTTGAGATGAATTGAGTAAGTAAAGGATCTATTTTAAATGGAGTAAACTGGAAATCAATTTGGAAATTGATTTAAATATTTGAAATTGGAAATTTAAAGGAGAATGTGACTATGAAGTTTATAAACTGTGTTTATACAAGTAAAGCAATATATCAATGGATATTTGAAAGAATAAATTCACGGTGAGAATTTATTGAAGAAATGAGAAAAAAAAAATTAAAAATAAATAGTGATTTATTTTTAAAGATAGAAAGAGAAGAGTATTTCCCTGGATAGCCAAGTATGTTTTCAAAGTAAAAATTTTAAATATAAGTCAAAGGGCTTTAATGTTGTTTTAAAAAGATATTTTAGAAAATTTATTTTTTCTAAATATTTAAATTCTAAAGTAAGTATTTTTCAAATCTATTTATAGTAGTAATTATTTAAAGGTGACTTGGTATTTTGTTTTAAAGGAGAGAATCTAGTTTAATATTTTATAAAGTAACTTCATTTTCAAATATTCCTATAGTATGTATTTTTAATAAAGTATTGAAGTAGTTTCATTTTGAATACTATTAAAGCATATATTTGGAATAAGTATTAAAGTAATTTTTAATTTAAAAAGTTTTAAAGGATAATTTATAATAAAGAGTTTTAAAATATTTTTAAAAAACTAAGTTTTTGCTTGGTTGTTTTCATTGGAAATAAATATTTGGAAATTTATTTTATGAGAAGAGTATGGTTTAAAACTGTTTCAAAGGATTGAAAGGGGAAATATATCTTGCGAAGATATTTTGAGGTAAATAAATAATTTGGTGAAATTATTTATGTTGATGGATGTTGTGAATGTTAATTGTTAGTTAAATAACCGACTATCAATATTGGACAATGCTGATCGTTTCGAAGAGACCGGGATCAGGACTAATTTCGCGAAAATCACTACGATCCGGTTTGTACGTTTTCGTGGAGAAACGAGTTCGGAGTCTAAGATGGAGCAGTGAAGTGCAAGGGCTAGTCGCTACTAATCCTGAGAATGTTTCCAAAATGGATGTGGTAGGAATAGTGCCTTCGGTTCCGTTCGAACCCGGGGCAGACTTGTATGGATGAATGCTTTTGGAACGTCGTCAGGTGGACGATGGGCATTCTAAGTGAAATGTTCTAAAAAAGTAACGCTTAGCCTTAAGCCTCATCAATTAGAATGACTGAAAATTAGGGGTTATGCAGCAAGGCTGGTGGGTAGTACCCATTTCGGGTGGGGTCATCCCTGTCTAGATGTCCCTTTTATTTCGGCTTAGTGGTGCGGTTGATGATCACAACCGTGGGGTGATCTTACTAGGGATTATCCATTAAGGGGTAGTCCCGAACTTGTGTTGCAGGGGGTCGGGAGTGATCCTCGGTACGGTGATCTAGGCCACATACTGTGACAGGTGGTACCCTAGTGCCTAGTCATTAGTTGGAACTCCATTTTCCCAACGCGCCCGTATGGTTTTGATTGTGCCCAACTATTGTTGAAACGTGAGATGCAAGCATTTCAGCTAAACTCTATTTTACTTTCTGTAGACATTATTATAATATCAGAGAATTTTGATAAAAAGTGTTTTAGCTATCGTAAGATAAAAACCCGACATGTTTATTTGTGGCATGGTCTTATGAGATGCTTTTGTTTTGAAAGGGTTTTTGAAACTTTAATAATCAATTTGAGTGTGGTTTTCTCACGCTGGTATTCCAGACTGACTCGGGTGTTATTTAACTGTAATGTTCGGTTAGACCAAGTATTATAGAATACATGATATGATGCTGTGAAGCTCAAGAGACAAGCTGGATGGCGATACGTACTTCCGTGTTTGTGTTACATATTTCGCTGTGTATTCAGATTATGATGACAGGTTATGATTATTGTCCAGTTATGTGATTGATGTAATCTGATGATGTATGCATAAACAGATATAGTATTTGTTTTGTGTAAAGATCTGTCATTATCTATTATATTTTTGTAATGACCCTGAAAATCCGGACCCAGTTTAAAATTTTGAAACCGCTTATTTTATGTAAAAATTTCGAATTTTCACAAACAACTTCCGTTTCCATCCAAACTTCACATTTGGAATGCGTCTAGATAGACATAGGCGTGCGCCAAATTTCGTTGAAAAATATTGAAGAAAATTACGCTCGTCGCATTTACATTTTAGTTTAAATCTTATGTGAAGATTCTCTATCGTCCGAACTCAAATATTTTTCCCGACGTTGCATAAGAAAAATATTCTGAACTTGACGGCGCATTTCGTTTTGTCAAATTTCGCTTTTAATTGCTAGCTAAAATGTTCGCTCGTGCAAATGGTTCAATAAGAATTACCACTTTGCAAACGGTGTCGAACCATCAATATCTTTATACCGTTGTGTCCGTCTCGGCGCGCTGATCACAACGGTATATTTATTTGTGTCAATCGGAGTTCGGCGTTGCGAATTATAAATTTTAACGGAGCGAAAACCGGTCCGTTACGCAGCATAAACCGGTACCAAACTTCCCAGCATTCAAAAAGTTGGAGCCATTCAGCTGACCTTGGGAACCCAAATAGCCACCATTTTTCAAAAATCATCATTGCACTGTCTGAATCTCGTGTATGTATCCCTCTCCATTATTACACTGTACACAGCTCATTCATTTATTGCTATGCAACATTTTGCCTCAGAGAGAAACTGGTACGTATCATTCTTTTCTCCTCTGTTTCTTTTTCTTCTTCCCTTCACGTTCTTTTGTTTCCTCCCTGTGCTCCTACCCTCTGTTTTCTTTTGGTTCACGTTTATATTTTGTTTATTTTTTTCTCTACAAAACTGAAGGCAAGCTTCCATCTCTTCTCCCCTCATCTCCTCTTTCTTCCCCTTTGTATTTTCACTTTTTTTTTTAAACTTCCCATGCAACATCCCCTTCACTGCCACTCACAGCTCCTCACCCGCCTCCAATGCCACCACTGCAACCACCTGCTCGGCCTCTCCCCTCCGCCTACAACACCTGGCCCCCTCCACTGCAAGCTCCACCCACGCCCCACAGACCCGCCCCTGCAGCTCCGCCTACAATACATGGCCCCCTCCACTGCAAGCTCCGCCCTCACCACACGGCCCCGCCCCCAACAGCTCCTTCCCACGCCACACGTCAATCACCACCCCCCTACCGCCTTCCACCCCCTACCGTCCACCCACGCGCCCACCTGCACCCCCCATTTACCTGCAAACACCACCCCACTTTCCCCCCCATCGGCTCCCCCTGCACCGACCCCTACCGGCCACGCACCCCATACCCGCTCGCGCCACAACCCCATGCACGGCCGCTCCACTCTGCCCTGCTTGCGCCACTGTCAGCCTCCCACCTTCTGCACTAATCCCATGCATGCACGATTAGTATAAGTTTATATAAGTAAACAGTTCGTTTATGAAAATATATATATATATATATATATTTGTATACGGCTAGTTTTGCAAAGTGGTGCAGTTGCATACAAGTAATATATTTGAGTTGTTAGTATTTATGAGTTACTTTATAAATGAGTAGTATAAGTATAGGCTATGTATTTACATTAAGAAAAATAAAAGAGTTTGTTGAAAATATAGTGTGCAGGTTAGTCTTGGCTTCGGCTGATTTATTTGGTAGTTCCTGGCTACAGTATAAACTGTATGTATGAGTTGTTATATTATATGAGTTAAGGTACAACATTAAAGTTGCAGTATAAAACATGTTTGATATTTTGTGGGGTACAGAGAAAGAAAAAAAAAGGTGTCCATGTTTTAAGTTGTTATATAGAGTACAAAGTTTTACAGAATCAGATATATGCTCACTAACAGCGTTGTGCTGCGTTTTATTCCAGCTCCCGTTATTGATCCGGAAACATAGGCTATTTCCATCCCGCTTGTCGAATCTATCTTGCTCCATTGTTTGGTATGGTTTATATATATATTCAATCGATATATATATTGCAATAAACAAATTATTGATTAATTATTTGTTGATTGCAGTTGTGTTCATTTTGCGTCGTGCTTGTTATGGCCTATTTTATCTATTCGTCTTCGTGCTTCGCCATCATCTTCTTCAACCACGCAAGGTGAATATTTCATTCACGACTCAATCTATTATGCTATGATAATCAAGTGATAATTGTTGTTTATATTAATTTGGATGTTAATTGTTGATTGTTGGAATTGTTGAAATAAAAAAAAATTAAATCGCTATGCAAGTTAAATTTGAATATTGCTAGTTTACGACAATTAGTTGTGACACTAAAATTATTATGTGATGTTGAATTTGGTTGTCAATATAAGTGAAATTTAATATGGAATTGAAATTGATATAGGATAGTCAACAATTTAAAATGGATTATGTATGTTGAACTTGACCCCTTTAAATGTTAAATAAATCATCGCGTAGAAATAGCGTTAACTACGCTTTGAACCATTGAATGTATGATTGATATAGTAATTTGATAATAGACACCAAGTGGAAACCATGATAATCTTTAGTCCGCATGAAACGATAGTGCGGATTCTAGGAATAATTATATTGATTTGCATAAATAACAAATGTAAGTTAATACGATTATTTCGGGATTATTTAATAAACTGTTAAATTGTTATGTATGGTTGCTATTGCTTGTTTATTTACTTTGACACCATCCCAGTTATCACACTGCAAGTTCCCTTTGCTATGCTTTGTTTTATATTGAATGATATTGGGTTGAAATGATAAATACCCATTTAAACAACTTGGCCTAGGATAGAAAATAAAAGTAAGAAACATGATTGGTCAACAAAACAATTTTCGAAATTGAAATATATTTTAAATTAAGGAATGAACTTGACAATTTGTTTGGAAATTTGATAACGGTTTCAATGAATGTAATTGAAATAAATTTCCCGGATTTAATTGAGATAAATTTTATGGATTAGATTGAAGTAAAATTAATGGATTAAATTGAAACGAATTAATAAACCTATGTAATTAAATAAAATGAATTGGCAAATTTAATCGAAATGAGATTTAGAAACAAGTAAGTTTAGAATTTAACAATTTATTGGATTTGTTAGGTTAAGATTAAAACTTAGGTTTAAATTAAATGGAATTGGAACATGTTATAAATTGTATTTGAAATTTAGAAAATTTGACTTAAGAGGAATACAAAACTAACTAAAGTTTTATGGATATAACTTAGTGATATTTAAATTTAAAATGATTTTAAACTTACAAATTAATCAAATCCGGACAATGTAAATGAAAATGGATTCCTTCGATTTGGGAGTAAATAAATCAAATGAGGTTTGATAAAAGGAATTTAGTAATGAAATTGATTTATCGGATTTATGACAACGGTGGATGTAAGCATGAAGTGAAATGAATGAATTTGATTTAATAATTTAAACTAAGTTTACCATTAAATTGAATTCATTGATTATGAACTAAACCTAATAAGCGACATTTAGATCTTATTAAATTAAACTTGAATACTTACCATTCAAATGTTTGGAAAATTTGCATTTGGAAATATGTTTTTAAAATATCTAAAATAAATTGAATCGTGAAATGTCAAAATTTGGAAGTCAAATTTGCGCCTTGACTTTTGGACTTTGATTTGTTTAAGACGTTAATTTAACAGACCATTGGGTAATAAATACATAGTTATTAAAGAGACCGGAATCGGGAATGGACATACTCTCTGTCGATACCGAAAACCACTTTAATAACTATTATGCGCGAAGTGTTGATCCAGAATGAAGTGGATGGTTTGGTGAACGCGTTGACTGAAGAAAGAGAACGATATTGGATAACCCCTGACATGACTAAAACAGGAGCCGCGCCGGGCCATTGAGGATCGCCACCTCTAGCGGACATGCTTCTTCGATACCATATCTATTACTTTTGTGATTCGATTTGGGTGCACCCTTGATTTGGGAGTGTTGTTTCGCGGTGTTGAGATAGTAGCTACTATGCTCAACATCAGTCCGGATCACGCAACTACTAGTATCCTAGTTGGTATTGCCTCATGTAGCTTGTCATACTGATTATCCTATTCGCGACCACTACGTTTTGATTTGTACCTTGAGTATATGGATTGCCCTCTGGTGACTTCCGGTTTTGGGGAAACTACGGTCTTGTATATGCTTTGGGGAATATAAAATGTGTTAAGGGGAATTATGGTAACGCCTTAACGCTATTTTAATATTCTATTTTACTGATTAGACATTACCTACATACCGTATTCTATTGTATATATAGATAGTTTATCGGATCCTTAGAGATGTTATTCTATTCATCTTTGAGTTATGGACTTTATTTCCTGCACTTGATTATCCTGTATAATATTTTGAGTCCTGATTCGAGTGTTTCCTTTTTGTATATGCTCAGGTCAGTCTGAAGCTATCCGGTTTGCTGATCAAGGTTGGTTGAAGATGCTGAAGACTTAGCATTTATCTTTATCAGTCTATTTTGATGTCCGTGTCTATTGGACATTTATTGTATTTACTTGCAGTCACCTTTTGTTTAGACATTGTTGTACTTTATGTAGTAGCTTCATGAACTGCTATTATGACGATGTATTTCCGCTGCATTATTCTGTGACTGTTCTGTGACTGTGATGTTGTATTGATTCTCATTTACATCTATGTATTTATAATCCCATAATGATTCGTGTTTTGTATTATTTAAGTTGACATGTGAGGATTATTGTCAATTTAAATGGTCCAAATATACGGGTTGTTACAGTTGGTATCGGAGCTTTGGTTTCCTAAAAACCTTAGTTTGGGAATATATAAACTCATTAGAGGTAGGGTAGCGACACCTTAGAATGAGGAGAATCGATTCAATATTCGGATCCTTTAAAAATTCAAACTTCTTTGATTCGTTCATTAGACTTTCTTCAAGCTGTATGATTTTCTATCCTTGGTTCTAAATCTCTTTCGATGTTTTAGGATGAGCACCGGAAGAAACAATAGGGGAGGAAGAGGTCATGGTCCTACCCGGGATGCACCTACCGTCCCAGCTCCAGTCAAATTCACCACTCTTAGCAAGGAGTATACACAGCTTGGTGGTACTAAGTTTTCTGGATCCGAGGGTATTATCGAGGCTCAGCAATGGCTCAAAGGCTTAGAGAAGATATTTTCTGGATTGGAGATCACTGATGCTCAGAAGCGTCAGCTTGCTACGTGGCAACTTCAGGATGCCGCGCAAGATTGGTAGGAATCGGTTACTTCCCGTATCGAGGAGAACACCATCACTTGGTCCCAGTTTAGGTATAAATTTATTTGGATTTGGTAGTCTAATTTCTTCTTTCAATCTTTAAAATGTTACTCATCTAGTCTATCCTTTGATTAGGGATACTTTCTCGGCACAGTGGATGCCCTCTGCTGGGAAAACCTAACTTTATAGAGCTTTTATGGATCTTAAGCAAGTCAATATGACTATTTCTAAGTATGAGAGGAAATTCAACGAACTCTCCAAGTTTGGCCCGGGATTGATCGATACACCACTTCTAAAGAACGAGAAGTTCATTATGGGAGCTAGACCAGAGTATTATGACTTGCTTACTGGCCACACTCACTGCACCTTCACAGAGCTTGTCGACTATGCTCTTCGATATGAGGAAAAGCCTAGGGGACCCACTGCCAAAGCCCCTCCTACTCAGCCTTCTTCCAGCCAGCTCGGAAAGAGGAAGATGAACTTCGATCAGCAAAAGAAAGCTTGGCAAAAGACTACAGGATTAGGATATGCCCAGAAGAGCCCAATCGACCTTGCTAAGATCACTTGCTTCAAATGCGATAAGAAGGGCCATTATGCTAATAGTTGTCCATCCATCGGAGCTGCTATTCCACCACCTTCTCAGATGAGGAATGATTTATGCCATGTCTGCCTCCAGCCAGGTCACTTCAAGAGAGATTGCCCATTGAGGAAGAAAGGCACACCATCATGAGTGTATGCTGTCACCACTCCTGCACCACCTCCACCACCTGCTCAGGATGACCGAGGTACCTTACAAAGTACTTTTACATTTCATAATTTACCTGTTCGGGTATTATTCGATACTGGTGCTTCTCATAGCTTCATATCTATTGATCTTTGTGATAAGCTCAAATTAGAACCTACTCTTGCTACTACTTCCTTATGTGTCTCCAACCCTATTGGGGGACATGCCAACCTCTGTAGAATTTGCAAAGAGGTTGTGCTTTTGTATGGAAGATATCGATTCACTTGGGATTTTTATATGCTTGGCTTCGAAGCATTTGACATCTTATTTGGCGCTGATTGGTTAAGAAAATTCGATGCTATTATTTCTTGCAAAGCTCGATCTGTTTCTCTAGTCAATGACAAGGGTCTACCGCTTGTCATCGAATGCAAATCACCTCAGAAATATGCCGGAAGCTTCATATTCTCTCTTGATGCTCACCCGGATGACCTTAGTACTACTCCTATCGTTCAGAAATTTCCCGATGTATTTGGGGAGGTTGACTCTCTACCGCCAAAACGAGAGATCGATTTCCGCACTGACCTTATTCCCGGAGCTACTCCCGTAGTTCTCCCTCACAGAAGGATGGCCCCTAAAGAAAAAGCTGAACTTAAAACCCAAATTGATGATCTATTTGCTAAGGGTTTGATCAGGAGAAGTTGTTCTGAATGGGGCACCGCAGTCGTCTTTGTCACCAAATCAGATGGATCTCTTCGCATGTGTGTTGATTACCGAGAATTAAACAAGCACACTCTCAAGAACCGCTATCCGATGCCTCGCATCAATGATTTATTCGATCAGCTCCATGGAGCTAAAGTTTTCTCACAACTTGATCTAGCCACTGGGTTCCACCAACTCAGAGTAGCAAAAGATAGTATTCATAAGACAGCTTTCCGTACCGAGAATGGATTCTATGAATGGTTGGTTATGCCATTTGGTTTGACCAACGCACCTGCTTATTTCGTCGACTTAATGAATAGAGTCTTCCGTGATGTCCTTAACAAGTTTGTTCTCGTCTTCATTGATGATATTCTCGTCTTCTCCAAAGATGAGGAAGAGCATGAGACACATCTTGCTTATGTTCTGGGAACTCTCCGAAATCATCAGCTTAAAGCCAAGTTTTCGAAATGCCACTTCTGGCGAGACGAAGTACGATTCCTTGGCCATATTGTTTCTGAAAACGGGATTTCGGTCGATCCAGCTAAGATCGCTGTAATCAATGTAAGTTCTATCCTATTCGTTAATTCTATTCGATCCATCTTATTCCTTTCTAATTTGAAAATTTACCTACAGGATTGGGAGACTCCCAAAACTCCTACTGATATCCGAAGCTTCTTGGGCCTAGCCGGTTATTATCGCAGATTCATTGAGCGCTTTGCCCGGATTTCTGCCCCACTCACTGCTTTAACTCGAAAGGATGTCAAGTTTATTTGGAGTGAGAAGTGTGAATCAGCTTTTAATGAGTTGAAGTGTAAGTTAACTTCAGCCCCAGTTCTTGCGGTAATTGACGGGAGTGAAGGATTAACTGTCTATACCGATGCTTGTCGAGAAGGTTTAGGCGCCGTCCTTATGCAAAATGGAAGGGTTATTGCTTATGCTGGTCGTCAGTTGAAGACTCATGAAGTAAACTATGCAACCCATGAATTGGAGCTTCTTGAAGTTGTATTCGCTTTGAAACTATGGAGGCACCATCTTTTGGGGACAAAATTTGAATTATTCACAGATCATAAGTCCTTGCGGTATATTTTCTCTCAGAAGGACTTGAATCAGAGACAAGTCCGATGGCTCGAATTCTTGGCTGCATATGACCTCGACATCAATTATACTCCTGGAAAAGCAAATGTTGTAGCTGATGCTTTGAGCCGTAGCAAAGCATTGTCTTGTTGTAATCTTGTAGAAGGCATGCTATTTCAGCTTGTTATCTCCCCATTTCTTTTGGATCGCATCAAAGCTAAGCAATATGAGGACACCTTACTCTATCACATGAAGGAGTTAGTTCTTGGTAGAGTTGGAAATGCTGACAGTAAAGTGGGAGCACAGATAGATAGTAATGGAGTTCTGAAGATTGACAACCGTATTTGTGTTCCTAATGTTGATGGATTGAGACAAGAAGTGCTTAAAGAGAACCATCAGTCATCACTTTCACTTCATCCTGGTGTCACCAAGATGTATCGAAATATGAAGAGTTTATATTGGTGGAGTGGGATGAAGAGAGATATTTCCATATATGTCAATAGATGTACCACTTGCCAGCAAGTCAAGGCCGATCACCGGAAGACGGCAGGATTACTTCAACCCCTAGAGATTCCGTGTTGGAAATGGGACCAAATTTCTATGGACTTCGTTGACGGATTACCGAGGACCAGAAAAGGTAACGAGAGTATATGGGTGATCGTTGATAGGTTGACAAAATGTGCTCACTTTATTCCTGTTAAGACCACTCGTACTGCTTCGAGTTTGGCCGAGATTTATATGAGAGAGATTGTCAGACTTCATGGAGTTCCATCTAGTATTGTATGCGATAGAGATCCTTTATTCACTAGTAAATTCTGGAAGGCATTTCAGGACGTCTTGGGCACTAAACTAAATCTGAGCACGGCTTATCATCCTCAAACAGATGGCCAAACTGAGAGGGTAAATTAGATTTTGGAAGATCTGCTCCGAGCTTGCATTACTGATTTCGGTGGATCTTGGGAAGACCACCTCCATTTGGTTGAATTCACTTATAATAACAGCTATCAGGTAATCCAAAATTTCAATTTGAATAGGTAAAAAAATTTGAACTAAAATATAACTATCTTTATAATCAGGCGAGTATCGATATGGCACCGTTCGAAGCTTTATATGGACGGCCATGCAAATCGCCAGCTTGTTGGATTGAGCCTGGTGATCGATTAGTTTTAGGCCCGGATATGATTATGGAAGCATCCGAGAAGGTCAATGAGATCAGAAGGAAGATGAAGACCGCACAGGATAGGCAGAAGAGCTATGCAGATAGGCGTAGAAGAGAGTTAAAATTCCAGGTTGGAGATGAG
The DNA here is from genome assembly GCA_030765085.1 of Allium cepa. Taxonomy (NCBI): domain Eukaryota; kingdom Viridiplantae; phylum Streptophyta; class Magnoliopsida; order Asparagales; family Amaryllidaceae; genus Allium; species Allium cepa. The sequence goes on along the minus strand of CM060938.1, from coordinate 439,567,452 downwards.
GTCTTTCGTAAGGTATCACCTTTGAAGAATGTTATTCGATTTGGTCGTAGAGGGAAGCTCGCTCCTAGATTTGTTGGACCATTCACTATCACTGAGAGGATTGGTACATTAGCCTATAGAGTTGCACTGCCGGAGAAATTTGAGGGCGTGCACAACGTATTCCATGTTTCACATCTACAGAAGGTTGTACATGACCCATCCATGACCATTCCTATTGCTCAGTTAGATGAGGTTTATATTGAGCCGGATTTGACTATATAGAGGAGACCGCTTCGTATCGTTGATAGGGATACGAAGCAGCTAAGAAGGAAGACTGTTAGCCTAGTCAAAGTCCAATGGAGTCCCGATGATCGTGATTGTACTTGGGAAACCGAGGAGAGTATCCGGGATTCTAATCCAGAATTGTTTGTTGAAGGTAAGTTCCATTCTATATTCTTTACTTTATTCGATAATCTATTCTATATCTATCGTACTTCGCTTATAGTTCTTCCACTCTTTTCTTTGTTCCTTTTCGGGGACGAAAAGTTTTGAGTAGGGGAGAATGTAACGACCCTGAAAATCCGGACCCAGTTTAAAATTTTGAAACCGCTTATTTTATGTAAAAATTTCGAATTTTCACAAACAACTTCCGTTGCCATCCAAACTTCACATTTGGAATGCGTCTAGATAGACATAGGCGTGCGCCAAATTTCGTTGAAAAATATTGAAGAAAATTACGCTCGTCGCATTTACATTTTAGTTGAAATCTTATGTGAAGACTCTCTATCGTCCAAACTCAAATATTTTTCCCGATGTTGCATAAGAAAAATATTCTGAACTTGACGGCGCATTTCATTTCGTCAAATTTCGCTTTTAATTGCTCGCTAAAATGTTCGCTCGGGCAAATGGTTCAATAAGAATTACCACTTTGCAAACGGTGTCGAACCATCAACATCTTTATACCGTTGTGTCCGTCTCGGCGCGCTGATCACAGCGGTATATTTATTTGTGTCAATCGGAGTTCGGCGTTGCGAATTATAAATTTTAACGGAGCGAAAACCGGTCCGTTACGAAGCATAAACCGGCACCAAACTTCCCAGCATTCAAAAAGTTGGAGCCATTCAGCTGACCTTGGGAACCCAAATAGCCACCATTTTTCAAAAATCATCATTGCACTGTCTGAATCTCGTGTATATATCCCTCTCCATTATTACACTGTACACAGCTCATTCATTTATTGCTCTGCAACACTTTGCCTCAGAGAGAAACTGGTACGTATCATTCTTTTCTCCTCTGTTTCTTTTTCTTCTTCCCTTCACGTTCTTTTGTTTCCTCCCTGTGCTCCTACCCTCTGTTTTCTTTTGGTGCACGTTTATATTTTGTTTATTTTTTTCTCTATAAAACTGAAGGCAAGTTTCCATCTCTTCCCCCCTCAGCTCCTCTTTCTTCCCCTTTGTATTTTCTCTTTTCTTTTTTTTTTAAACTTCCCATGCAACATCCCCTTCACTACCACTCACAGCTCCTCACCCGCCTCCAATGCCACCACTACAACCACCTGCTCGGCCTCTCCCCTCCGCCTACAACACATGGCTCCCTCCACTGCAAGCTCCACCCACACACCACAGACCCGCCACTGCAGCTCCGCCTACAACACATGGCCCCCTCCACTGCAAGCTCCGCCCTCACCACATGGCCCCGCCCCAGCAGCTCCGCCCCACGCCACACGTCAATCACCACCCCCCTACCGCCTTCCACCCCCTACCGGCCACCCACGCGCCCGCCTGCACCCCCCATTTACCTGCAACCACCACCCCACTTCCCCCCCATCGGCTCCCCCTGCACCGACCCCTACCGGCCACGCACCCCATACCCGCTCGCGCCACAACCTAATGCACGGCCGCTCCACTCTGCCCTGCTTGCGCCACTGTCAGCCTCCCACCTTCTGCACTAATCCCATGCATGCACGATTAGTATAAGTTTATATAAGTAAACAGTTCGTTTATGAAAATATATATATATTTGTATACGGCTAGTTTTGCAAAGTGGTGCAGTTGCATACAAGTAATATATTTGAGTTGTTAGTATTTATGAGTTACTTTATAAATGAGTAGTATAAGTATAGGCTATGTATTTACATTAAGAAAAATAAAAGAGTTTGTTGAAAATATAGTGTGCAGGTTAGTCTTGGCTTCGGCTGATTTATTTGGTAGTTCCTGGCTACAGTATAAACTGTATGTATGAGTTGTTATATTATATGAGTTAAGGTACAACATTAAAGTTGCAGTATAAAACATGTTTGATATTTTGTGGGGTACAGAGAAAGAAAAAAAAAGGTGTCCATGTTTTAAGTTGTTATATACAGTACAAAGTTTTACAGAATCAGATATATGCTCACTAACAGCGTTGTGCTGCGTTTTATTCCAGCTCCCGTTATTGATCCGGAAACATAGGCTATTTCCATCCCGCTTGTCGAATCTATCTTGCTCCATTGTTTGGTATGGTTTATATATATATTCAATCGATATATATATTGCAATAAACAAATTATTGATTAATTATTTGTTGATTGCAGTTGTGTTCATTTTGCGTCGTGCTTGTTATGGCCTATTTTATCTATTCGTCTTCGTGCTTCGCCATCATCTTCTTCAACCACGCAAGGTGAATATTTCATTCACGACTCAATCTATTATGCTATGATAATCAAGTGATAATTGTTGTTTATATTAATTTGGATGTTAATTGTTGATTGTTGAAATTGTTGAAATAAAAAAAAATTAAATCGCTATGCAAGTTAAATTTGAATATTGCTAGTTTACGACAATTAGTTGTGACACTAAAATATTATGTGATGTTGAATTTGTTTGTCAATATAAGTGAAATTTAATATGGAATTGAAATTGATATAGGATAGTCAACAATTTAAAATGGATTATGTATGTTGAATTTGACCCCTTTAAATGTTAAATAAATCGTCGCGTAGAAATAGCGTTAACTACAGTTTGAACCATTGAATGTATGATTGATATAGTAATTTGATAATAGACACCAAGTGGAAACCATGATAATCTTTAATCCGCATGAAACGATAGTGTGGATTCTAGGAATAATTATATTGATTTGCATAAATAACAAATGTAAGTTAATACGATTATTTCAGGATAATTTAATAAACTGTTAAATTGTTATGTATGGTTGTTATTGCTTGTTTATTTACTTTGACATCATCCCAGTTATCACACTGCAAGTTCCCTTTGCTATGCTTTGTTTTATATTGAATGATATTGGGTTGAAATGATAAATACCCATTTAAACAACTTGGCCTAGCATAGAAAATAAAAGTAAGAAACATGATTGGTCAACAAAACCATTTTCGAAATTGAAATATATTTTAAATTAAGGAATGAACTTGACAATTTGTTTGGAAATTTGATAACGGTTTCAATGAATGTAATTGAAATAAATTTTCCGGATTTAATTGAGATAAATTTTATGGATTAGATTGAAGTAAAATTAATGGATTAAATTGAAACGGATTAATAAACCTATGTAATTAAATAAAATGAATTGGCAAATTTAATCGAAATGAGATTTAGAAACAAGTAAGTTTAGAATTTAACGATTTATTAGATTTGTTAGGTTAAGATTAAAACTCGGGTTTAAATTAAATGGAATTGGAACATGTTATAAATTGTATTTGAAATTTAGAAAATTTGACTTAAGAGGAATACAAAACTAACTAAAGTTTTATGGATATAACTTAGTGATATTTAAATTTAAAATGATTTTAAACTTACAAATTAATCAAATCAGGACATTGTAAATGAAAATGGATTCCTTCGATTTGGGAATTTAATTGAATAAGTAAATAAATCAAATGAGGTTTGATGAAAGGAATTTAGTAATGAAATTGATTTATCGGATTTATGACAACGGTGGATGTAAGCATGAAGTGAAATGAATGGATTTGATTTAATAATTTAAACTAAGTATACCATTAAATTGAATTCATTGATTATGAACTAAACCTAATAAGCGACATTGAGATCTTATTAAATTAAACTTGAATACTTACTATTCAAATGTTTGGAAAATTTGCATTTGGAAATATGTTTTTAAAATATCTAAAATAAATTGAATCGTGAAATGTCAAAATTTGGAAGTCAAATTTGCACCTTGACTTTTGGACTTTGATTTGTTTAAGACGTTAATTTAACAGACCATCGGGTAATAAATACATAGTTATTAAAGAGACCGGGATCGGGAATGGACATACACTCTGTCGATACCGAAAACCACTTTAATAACTATTATGCGTGAAGTGTTGATCCAGAATGAAGTGGATGGTTTGGTGAACGCGTTGACTGAAGAAAGAGAACGATATTGGATAACCCCTGACATGACTAAAACAGGAGCCGCGCCGGGCCATTGAGGATCGCCACCTCTAGCGGACACGCTTTTTCGATACCATATCTATTACTTTTGTGATTCGATTTGGGTGCACCCTTGATTTGGGAGTGTTGTTTCGCGGTGTTGAGATAGTAGCTACTATGCTCAACATCAGTCCGGATCACGCAACTACTAGTATCCTATTTGGTATTGCCTTATGTACCTTGTCATACTGATTATCCTATTCGCGACCACTACGTTTTGATTTGTACCTTGAGTATATGGATTGCCCTCTGGTGACTTCCGGTTTTGGGGAAACTACGGTCTTGTATATGCTTTGGGGAATATAAAATGTGTTAAGGGGAATTATGGTAAGGCCTTAACGCTATTTTAATATTCTATTTTACTGATTAGACATTACCTACATACCGTATTCTATTGTATATATAGATAGTTTATCGGATCCTTAGAGATGTTATTTTATTCATCTTTGAGTTATGGACTTTATTTCCTGCACTTGATTATCCTGTATAATATTTTGAGTCCTGACTCGAGTGTTTCCTTTTTGTATATGCTCGGGTCAGTCTGAAGCTATCCGGTTTGCTGATCAAGGTTGGTTGAAGATGCTGAAGACTTAGCATTTATCTTTATCAGTCTATTTTGATGTCCGTGTCTGTTGGACATTTATTGTATTTACTTGCAGTCACCTTTTGTTTAGACATTGTTGTACTTTATGTAGTAGCTTCATGAACTACTATTATGACGATGTATTTCCGTTGCATTATTCTGTGACTGTTCTGTGACTGTGATGTTGTATTGATTCTCATTTACATCTATGTATTTATAATCCCATAATGATTCGTGTTTTGTATTATTTAAGTTGACATGTGAGGATTATTGTCAATTTAAATGGTCCAAATATACTGGTTGTTACAATTTTATTCCGTTGTGATGGTTAGATTCTGATGTTGTTTTTCTACTTTCTTCTTCTACCTCTTCTTCTTTAACGCAAATGGTTCGTATTTTCATTCATCTTGAGTTGATTGATGTAGAATAGTGTTGACTAAGTGGTACAGATTTACGGGTCGTTACATGACTGCAAAATCAATAGAATCCATTTTTGAACTCGAAATGGGTGATGTTACACAGATTATATTTAGAATGTAGATGTCAATATATAATAATAATTGGCGTGGTATAACAAAGTGTACCCAATAGTTTGTAGACCCCTCAAATGTGCTTACATAATCTAAAACAATGCATGCATAATATCACCCATAGTGTTGAACAATCAATCATGACATCAAATAGAACAAAAATGAAATAGCCTAAAATTATCAAACAACTGAACAACTATACCAATACCACTCAATAATGTATATCTCGACCATTAGTCCTAATGGGATACGAGATCTCCCACCTGCCTGTCCCTAAGATATATATATATATATATATATATATATAAACAAAATGACATGTAAACTCATAATATAGCATACAACATGTCATAATACCCCCATAAAACATAATGATCTATCTCAGCCATCAATTCTAATGAGAGGATTACTCTTAATTGAATGGTCTAAAGAGATATACATATAGTACATCAATTGATCTCCCGGTTAAAAGAATCTAGGAGAAAATGACAAACAAGCCTGCAGTAAGTCTCCAATGTGATATAGGAAGATTAGCACACAATTGCATATGGTCAGGCTACCACATATGATAGTTGAGTACACAACAAGTCGCTCATGTTATATCGTCATCATATCTAGTAAGGTGAAAACAATGAATATCTCATAAGAAATAGATCTATCTAGGTCATCCAAATTGGAGACTAACGCACCACAGCAACACTAACGACTGCGCTCAGTTCATATAGCCCAAAGTTAATCCCAAAATCATGACTCTTATATCCATCTAGTGGCATAAACACGCTGCAAGTCTACGCTATGCGTTGGTTACGATTCCTACTTGCCTTTAGTAACAGACTGTTGGTCCTCAATTGATGTTTGGGGAATGGCTCTAATGAAAGTAATATCTCTTAGACTCGTCTTCATCAAATTATCAAATTGATATCACAGATCCAGGGCATGACTCCACAATAGGACCGCTAAGATGGATACTAGCGCATCTGGTAGGTCCTAATCACTCACTCTCCATAGTGGCATGAACCCTATGACGTGGATTCCCATCATACACTCTTAAATCCAAAAGTTCCAACAAGAGCGTCATGATGTAATAAATCCTCAATTACTAGCCCAAGAAGTAAATAATAATACTTAACTAGTTAATCCTCAAAGGATGAATCTATAAATTCCAATACATCTTCAACTTGTAGCCTCTAGAGAGGAATATAACTCTCGACTACTAAAATCATAAGATTCGCCTCTAGACGGTCATCGAAATTCCTAACCCTTTAATGGTAAGTGATATTAACTTACAAAAGGTAATTGAACAAATATTGACATAGGCATCCCATACCACCTGGTGTTACTCGCTCGTTTACACAATGCTCATAAATCACACTCAATACACATAATAGTACTCTATACTATAAGTTAAAAGAGTGGTCAAAAAAATATTATCGAACGTCCCATGATATTCGGTACAACTAATCCATTTACTTAGAATTACTATGACGTGGAATTTTCAAGCAATCATATATTTCAATTATTTATTGATCGAGAAAGGGTTTTATTATAAAATACCTAATTGCAAAACGCTCGATACAATTTTAAATATCAACAATAAAAATCCTTATTTACTTTCAATCCTTTTTCACAACATTTGAAAAATAATTTATTTAACCCAAGCTCTCGTTTTATATGTTTGTCAAATATTTCCAAGGAAATGTCAATTTATAAAATTCACCTATATAACCAAATTCTAATATTTTTTAAATATTTTAATCCATACACATTTCAGTATTTCCAAAGGGTATGTAAATCTATTTCCTTTTATGTAAAGACAAAAAAATACAAATTAACTTACTTCTAAATATTATAAGTTTTTATTATAATATTGTTCATACGATAAATATGGGTCTTCCAAAATTACTATTATTCCAAAAATATATAAAACTTCATATCTTTCCAATTCCTTATAAAAATAAACTCATTGTCTGAATATTGAATTATAAATCACTTTTTCCCCACATATAGAAATATATCAAATATTTTTCTTCCATAGATAAATAAATATCTGTTAATAAATCAACTTATAAACAAATACCATAAAACCAATTTCCTTTTCAAAATTCTTAGAATAGTCGCTTTCATATATTTGTATGTATGTACGTATGTTTGTATGTATGTAGACGTATATATGTACGTATGTACTTACATACGGACGTATGTACATTCAACAACAACAAATACACCTATTACAATTTTTTCTTTCAATGTTGTAAAAAACCATTTTTACAACGTTTTCTGCAAAAATATTGTAAAAACCTTATTTTTTACAACTTTTTTAAGAAAAAGATAGTAAAACACGACTTTTTATAACGTTTTCTTTAAAAGCATTGTAAAAACATATTGTTTTACAATGTTTATTTATAAAACTCATCATAGTACCCTTTTAACAACACTTTTGGAACGGCTGTAAAAATGTTGTTTTCTACAACAGATATTAATTTATAACTTTTTTAAAAGTAGTTTTACTCATAGGTTTACGTTATTTTTTTGAATTGTTTAGTATAGCATAAAATATTATAATAATTAATAATCTAGAATTAATAACAAATATTTAGTACTTAAATAATTTATAGATGGTAATTTATAATTAATAATTTATAAATGAAAACTTAGATTGGTAATTATTTATAATTCATAACTTATGATTATTAATAAATAATTTATAATCACTAATTGTTATTTATGATTGATAATTATATTTGTATTTAATAATTTATTATAGTTAGTTGTGAATAACTAGTAAATTACAATTAATAATTTATACTCTAAAATCTCATTCGCTATAATTTTTCTTAACTAATAAAGGAAACAACCAGTTCATAGAATATCAAGAAATTAGTAAAATGACATCAAAGTAAGTGTAGGCATATAACCGTTTTAATTAATGTAACCAACATAAAAAACATTAACTGATTCGACTTATCTTTATTGAACGATTAGCTAATATTAAAAGCTTATTGTCCAGTCTTAACAAATCGGCTATGATTCGGTAATTATTAAAAAATTATGATCGGTAGTTTGATTGTTAATTCACCAATATTTTTCCCTTTGTTAAATAATGCATATTTTCCTAATCTTATACTATAAAGTGAAACCTTTGGTCAACAAAGTAAAAGTTAAGCCTTTTTCGTAATGCCTAAAATTTCCATTTTAGCAATTCAAAAAACAAAATAATGATTGGACATTATTCCATTTGCCTTACTTCTTAATGCATTATCATTCTTTTTCTCCCTACATTTCACATTACTTGTCACATAATTTCAGTAAATATAAATTCTACCTCGGTCACTCCTCTTTTTTCCTCAATGCAGGCACGACACCGTCGATTAAACTTTTCAAAAGGAAAAGATCCAAAAATTGAAAATCATGCTATTAGTCAAGCTAAAGGAAGATGCGAAGACTAGATTTGAACATTGACATCAAATTCAGGTTTTCTTTTGTTAGCCAGTTTCGCAATTGAGATTTATTATCTTCTAAAATAATATTCTTCATTTTTCTAAACAATTATTGGTTTTTTTGGGTATTTGATATATCTATGATTAGCTTATATGACCCATAATTTTGTTTATTCAAATCACAAAATTCTCAAACTCATTAAATTTAACATCCATCTCCTTTACTTATTGTAATCCTACTCGACCCGGCTTAACCCTTCCACATCATAACCTAACTCCTCGTGTAAGAAAAGGAAAAACAAAAGCCCATAAAACGCTAATTGAAATCCTCTCCTCTTGCTAACCCTAATCGAAAAACCAAAATAGAAACCCTAATCGCTGCTACGACTAATTCTCCAACCACTACTATATCAAACTACCAGGATTCAAGTATTGTTAATTCCTTTTCTCTATTCTTGTTTCATTTTCGATTTGCTTTTCTCGTCTGCATCATGAACTTTTTTCAGTTCCTTCTCTCGACTACTTCGTAAATGTCCATATTTATGATTTTAAATATTTTGGCAAATGTTGATTTTAATGAATTTTGGAAAACGCCGCTTATAAATATTTCGCAAATGTTGCTCGACCACAATCCCTGCTTCTAATGAAATTTGCAAAGGTTTTAAGTAGTTAGTGTTGTTGACATAAAGTGGAAGCCAAAAAAAAAATTTGGATTTTGCGAAGGTTTTTAGCAGTTACTGTTGTTAACAGTTAGTGTTTTTGTAGAGTCTACTTGTTATTTTACTTTAGCATTATTATTTAATATATTTTAACAATGTATTAATATGATATATACATATATATATATATATAAATGTATTTAGTTACATTATCATGGCTATATATATGTTTCGGTTTTATTTAATTTTAGTATGTAGAAAACTGAATATTTACTATGGCTAAAAATATTAATTATTTAAAAATAATTTTAAAACCAAATTGCAAACGTATAGGAGAAATAATAGGATTTAAGATTTAATTTCAAATTCAATACATACACACATACACACGCAAATACACACAGGCGCGCGTGCACACACACACACACACACAGATATATATATATCTTTAATAACGCTTGTAATAAATTACCCTTTTCATCGTTCGTTAAGATTAATGAAACAAATTACCCTTTTCATCATTCGTTAAGCTTAATGGCGAACTTCTGAAATAAACTACCCTTTTCATCGTTCGTTAAGCTTAATGGCGAACTTCTGTTTGCACTTGTATCGTTCGTCCTGTGCTCCTTAGCTTCCAATTGTGCTTCGTCTTTTCATTCACCCGCTATTCCGTCCGTGCCTAACTCTCCTCTTCATTCACACCTCCCCGTCGCTCCAACCTCTTCGCCCTCTTCAACTAGATCTGGTAGGATTTTTAAGGTTCCTGCAACCTCGTGTACTATGTCGCCGTTGCTATCTGACTCCGAGTTTCCTCCTATGCCTTATGTCAACAATTCTGTCCTAGCGGCTGCTGCATGCTCATGCACGCGACCTGATTTATTGATTTCTAAGGTTGGTGATGATTGTTGTTTTGTATGTGGTACTGCACCATCGCGTGTGAATGATGTCGTTGTCACTGGTGCTAATGGTGAGAAACTAAGTGTGTCTGGTAGTGAGATACGATCTGTCGCTGTTGAAAATATGAATTTAGCTCAATGCACTTCTGGTGTTTATCCATATGTTTACGAGAAAGATATTCCCAAATTCAGTGTTTTAAGTTCTGGTGATTTATTGCTTGTGGCCTCCTCCCTAGCTGGCCCCAATCCTACGCTTGCGGACTCAGTTGGTGTTCCTATTGTGGAGGTGATTCCTTATACTGCACCTTTCCCAGCTGGTCCCAAATCATGGTCTTCGCTCTTTTCATCTCTTCCCCATAAAGCGGGTGTAGATGAACCAGTTGAATTTGATATCGTTGAGGAAAATGGAGTGATGATCCCTCCTCCGAATGTTATGCAAGTCGGTATGGACTATTGGTCAGAATATTTGGTTGGTTTCTTTTTGGACCCAAATCAACGCCTTCATGATGCGTCTTCAGTTTGTCGTAGGGCTTGGAAGCTTCGCGGTCATCTTCATGTTAAGCTGGTTGACTCCATGTATTTCCTGTTGTTCTCCTCCTCTGAGGATCACAGTCGTGTTCTTGAGGCTGAGCCTTCTTTTTTTGATAGAAACCAATTATTATTACTCCCTGGTCTCCAACGGTAGCAAGTGCTCATGAACAAGTTCTTTCTATCCCAGTTTGGGTTTATTTTTCTCAAATTCCTTCTGCGCTTCAACCGCTGCTTGGTTTGAATTGGCTAGCTTGTAATGTTGGTAAATTGAAATGTTTTGATGCTAATACTGTTGCACGTGAAAAGCTGGTGTACGCTAAGGCTCTGATTGAGATTTCCCCCTTTAAGCCTCTCCCTTCCATTATTCATGTTCAGCTAGCTGTTGGACAAGTGGTGGAAGTCCGTGTTCATTACGGTTGGGTCCCGGACATTTGTTCCTCCCGTCACTCCTTTGGCCACTTAGTTTCTGATTGCATGCATTCTGATGTTTCCGCTGTTGTGCCTAAGATCCCTTTGCCTCGGCCTCCGCTCAGGAAATGGGTTCCCAAAGTCTCTCAGGTTGCTCTTCCTCCTGAAGCTCCATTATCCGATCCAGGTACGACGTCTTCTATTGCACAGCCTGCATCCCCTTCTGCATCCATTGTCCCAGGTGTTGACTCTACGGATTCCATTTCTGTACAGGATATTGCTCCGCCTCAGTTGCTTGTAGTTTGGGTTGAGTCTGAGAGATGTTGGTTTGATTGTCGGTCTGATTTGCGATTTAACCCCGTGGATGATTCCTATTTTATATTTATATCCGATAGTCTTATGGACCTACGATGCCTTTATTATCGACCTTCAGGTGATTCCTTGGTTTTTGACTTGGATGGTTCGTATGATGAGTTAAATTCTGTCATGCTTGCTGATACTTCCTGCGATCGATCTTTTATTTACTCTTCTGATGCTGAGATTTATGATCCTTCTCTTGCACTCCTATTTCGCCCCTATACTGGTCTTCTTGGGAACGTCTCTTGGTATCTTCGCAGGTGGAAGATGACGTTCGTGTTACTATCTCTTCGGAGGAGTCGTAGTATTGTTAGGTATTTATTGTAGCTATGACATGTCTGTTACACTCTTGTGCTGTATTTTCTTCTTTCTTAGTAGTTAAGGTGCCTCTACCTTACTCCTGTACTTCATGCTTTTATTACCTTCGTAATAAAAAGTGGACGGTCCACTATAAAATCGGCTGGCCTTGCCAAAAATATAACACTTGTAATAGCTTTGGTGTCACACTTTTTTGGTATCAACGTGAACTACCAAAAATGCTCCTCTATATATTATCCAATATTAATTACTTAAAAATAGGATCTAATACTAAATTTCTTTTACAAATTCAAATTTCCATAAAAGTAGGATCTAATAACTAAACATGCTTTAAAATTCAAAACGCTTAAAATAGGATCTAAAATTAAAACTTCTTTACAGATTCAAAATACTTCTTTATAAAATATCACTTGAAAATAAAAAATTATTTTTTTGACCGATTTAAACATATACAATTCATAAGAAAAACAATTCACACGCGAAGCGCGTGCCATTACACTCATATATATATATATATATATATATATATATATATATATATATACACACACACACACACACACACACACATATATATATGTGTATATATATATATCATTTTGAACCAAACACATTTTTAATTTTCATTTTAAAAATGCTTTCAAATCTAGTAATCCAAATGCATTTTAAGATTTTAAAAATTCTTCAAAATTGAAAATGGCCTAGGAAACCCAAAACATAAAACACAACGAAAAACAAACACTGCTTTTGTAAGTGATCTACAAAAGTAATAGCATTTAGTAAATTACTTGTTCTAACCAAAACAAACAATAGTTGACAAGCATCACTGTCCCAATGGTTAAGTGATTTGGCTTTAGTGCGAGAGGTCACAAGTTCAAAACTTGCATAGCATGATTCGAACGTTTATTGACATATGATATGTTGTCATAGTGATTTATTGTATATAAAGTACCATTTCAAAAAAACAATAGTTTGTCTCACTCAGTAGAATATAATTAGTAAATGAACTTATTAATAAGAAATTATGGTCACTGATACTAAGAATGAACAGAATTTGAAAACTTTAGCAATACTAAAAGCACCTTTCAAAACCCTTAATTCTCGAGTAAGAAACTTATGAGCTAAATGGTTAAGAGTAGATACTCAAAGTCTAAGATGATGGCCCAGCTCGTAACTACACCATGATTATAAGTATCTCATTAGCAAAAGCTAGTAGGCATGCTACTATTTGTTTGTATTTGAGTTTAAATTTCAATATCTAAAAAATATAGCCATATATTTAACTAAAATTGGTACAAGTATGTTAGGCACCGTTGAAATGAGGAAAAGGCGTTTTGGTGGTACTTAAATTTTGTTAAAGTTTTCTACATTTAAACTCATCATACTGTTCCAGCATGCTTTAAAATATATTTTTTGAAATTTATAATATATCTAATTAAATGGATGTAAAAAGAAGGAAAGTTTATTTACATAAGCCCACACACATACCTAACTAGTGAAATTCTAACATATAGCATCGTCGGTCATCTTTATTACGTAGCAGCGATGGGATTACACTTGCATTATTCTCACTAATAAGATTTAATCTGCTAGTTACTTAAAAACTAGGCATGTATTATTAAAAATATATTAATAGTAATGATGATTATAAAATATTTGAATAATGGATTTCATAGTGGTAATAATATGGGTAATTAATATATAATAAATAATAAGTCATATTAATGATCATTATTAATATACTATTGTTATTTAAATATATTAAAACCTATTAATATTATAGGGAATATAGTTTTTATGGTAAAATGTTATCTTAAGTGCCACTGGGTGCACTTTTCTTATGAAGTTTCTAAACAGGATTGGGATTTAAAAATGGGTGTGATAAAACTGGTGTGTTCATTGTGACTTTACATGATAACTTAGTTTTAGGGTTTCACCAACTCAACTGGGAGTTCATATGACAAACTCAAAGAAAGTGTCTACATTGGAAAACCAAGTTACTGGATTGCAGAATATAGTTCAAGAACTAAGAGGTTTGATCATAATGATGAGTTATAAGTTAACCAGATATATTTATTACTAATTAATACATGCATATTTGGCAATTATGCTTCTTAAATTTTATGGCAAGAAGGGAGAATCAATTGTTGGTCCATTAACTCCTCTTGCTAAATACGGATGTAATTTATATATTTTTTACATCTAATATTTCTCTTATAGTTTCACTTCTTCCTACACCTATCAAATTTGCTTTTCAATTGCTTGATTCTATCTATGTGTTATGCATTGTCCACCGTCTCCACTCAGTTCTATTTAGCTTTCGTTATTAAAATGAAATATAACCACTCAAATGGTTACCTTATGGTAACGATGCCTGCTTTGTAAATATACATTAGTAGGATAAAAATGAAAATTAACTACTACGGTCTGAATAAGATGTATGTTAGTGGAGAAAAATGTATATTAGAATAACAGAATGTACAGTCATTTTTGCTAAATAAAGAAAATTACTTCCCTCAGGCTTCCCAAGGTATCGTAGATAAAAATACTGAATCTGTTGCTCAAACTTCTTCAATCCCAAGCATGGAAGAGATAGGAAAGAATAAGGATGCTGCTCTGGTTAATATTCAAGAGGATTCTATGATAGTTAAACATTGCCAGCCAAAAAATCTGGTCCTTCCTGATCTGCTTATCCCTCCAGATAGCACTGGATTAAAATTTCTCCCAGATTCACTTACTCCACATAATAAGAAGTCAATATCTGAAAATGTTATCCAAGCAGCAATCAATGCTGTATCATCCATTTCATCTGCAGACAAATACAGGAAAAAGAAGAAAAAGCTAGACCAAGAATTAAAAGCTTAAATGATACCACTTCTACAGAATTTGTGGAGGATGCTGCAGATAAAGAATTTAGAGATATGTATATTTCTAAAAATGATAAAGGTGAAAAGCTTATCAAAGTCAAAAATGATTCAGCATACAAAAAGAAAGGGAAGAGGCTTGAAGTGATGGAAGATGAGGATAGTTACAGTGATTCACTGTAACTATACTCTTATCCACTGTGTATCCTTTATTATTACTATTTTTATGCATAATTTCAATTATGTCTATCATTTCATGGAATGTCAAGGGGCTTAATTCCCCTATCAGAAAACTGGATATTTCCAACTTGATTTTTACTAAAAAGCCTAGCATTTTAGGTCTTTTAGAACATAAATTAGATGATTTAAAAATAGTTGAATATCATACCAGATATTTTCCAATTGGAATATTATTCACAACAATCAAATGGGGGGTAATGGCAGAATTTTAATATTATGGGATGACAACATTTGGAATTTAGTTAGTCACTCCTTAAATTTCCAATATATTCACTGTTTGTTTGCAAATAAAGGGGGTCTAAATTTTGAAATCACCTTTATTTATGCATCAAATTTTGAAAATGAGAGACTTGTTCTATGGAACCACCTAGAAACAATGAACAAACAAATTCTCATCCTTGGATTTTAATGGGTGATTTAACACCATAATGCATGCATCTGATAAAAGAGGAGGTCTCACTGTCCCCTTTAACAAGCTAGATTTTATTAATAACTTTTTTCTTAGGACATGCCTAATTGAAGCTAACATTATTGGTAATAAATTCACTTGGAAATCGGGTCAGTTTAGGAATATGCACTGTAAACTTGATAAAATTTTAATTAATCAAAGTTTTTTAAGTATTTTCCTGCATTGCAAATGTTTTACGCTTCCCCAAGCTACAAGTGATCACACACCTTTAAAAATTCTCCTCACAAACAACATGCAATATAAAAAAATATTCCATTAAGATTTATGAATGGATGGGTGCTTGAAGATAACTATAAGGACATCATAAATAAAAGTTTGTCATTCAAGATTCATGGATCTGCTCAGTACAAATTTTTTAAATTTCTTCAAATTGCTAAGGGGAATATTAAGAGCTGGAATAATAGCAGATATAAAAATGAGCTGAAACAATTAAGAGCAGACTATGAGAAATTACAGAATGATCTAGATAGTAATTGCTCAAACAGAAATACCATAAACAGTTTTTTTCAGGCCCAAAATAAACTTAGTACATCCCTACATATTCAATCAGTAAATACTAGGCAAAAGGGCAAAATTGACTGGCTAACTAATGGGGATGAAGCTAGAAAAAAATTTTATGCCAAAATGACCACTAGGAAAAACAGAAATGTCATTGGCAAACTTATTGATGCTAATGGTATTGTTTTAAAAAAATTATTTGAAATTGTGGAGGAAGCCATTAATTATTTTACAGAGTTATTCAACTCTGAGAATTATTTGACTACCTTTCCTAATATTAATACTAACTACTTACTAAAAGAGTGTAGTCAGGATATTCTATTAGCTCCTGTAAATACCTTGGATATTAAAAATATAATTTTTAATGCTGATAATGACAAAAGCCCAGGGCCAGATGGCTTTAATACTAAATTTTATAAAACTCATTGGGCTGATATTAAAAACGAAATTTTGGAAGTTATTTCTGAATTTTTTAAGACTGGTAAGCTTTTAAAATCATTCAATCACACTTTCATTACTCTTATCCCAAAAATTAGTAATCCTATTGGATTGGAAGATTATAGACCTATTTCATGTTGCAATTTTATTTATAAAATCATTTCTTCAATTTTATGCAATAGAATTAAAATGTTTTTAAAATTCCTAATTGCTGAAAATCAATGTGCCTTCATCCCAGGAAGGCTCATAACTGATAATACTTTATTAGCACATGAGCAAATTAGAAATTTCAACAATAAAAACAAAAATGCAATGTGTATTAAAATTAACTTACACAAAGCCTTTGATAAAATTAATAGACACTTCATTATTCACATGCGGATTCAAATGGGTTTCAATAAAAAAAATTGTGATCCAATAAAAGAACGCATTGACAATGTAACATACTCTATAATGATTAATGGCTCTCCTAAAGGATATATACATAGCAACAGAGGAATTAGACAAGGAGAACCCCCCCCCCTCTCCTTATCTATTCACCATTGCTGTGGAGTATTTCTCCTTATTAATTAATTATGAATATAAAAGGGGTAATTTAAAAGCTTTAAATAGAATTAAACCCTCCATTACCCATCTGTTATATGCAGATGATTTGCTTCTGTTCATTAATGCAGATGTTAAAAGTGCTAATACTATTGTTAGCATTTTTAAAAAATTAGAAACTTTTGCTGGCTTAAAAGTTAATCACTGTAAAAGAAAAATCTATTTCAGTAAAGGATGCAATTGTAAAGAGGAAATTTTAAACATTCTCAAATTCAAAGAAGGTAGTTTGCCAGTCAAATATTTAGGCCAGCCTTTAAGTATAAATCAGCTAAATGAAAGGGAATGTCTAAGATTATATGACATTATTCAAAATAAACTTGATGGATGGTTTAGTAAGCTATTATCTCTAGCTGCCAGACTAGAACTCACCCATATTGTCATCACTGCAATTGTAATGCATTGGATACAAGCACATAATATTCCCACAAAACCAATTTGTAAAATTGAAAAAATGTGTGCTAACTTTATTTGGCAGGGCAAACAACACAAGGTTTCATGGGATAAAGTCTGCATTCCCAAAAATGCAGGTGGTCTGGGACTTAGAAAAATCACAGATTTGAGTGAAGCGACCAATTACAAACTTTTTTGGAAATTCATTGATGGAAAATCTCTTTGGGCTAGATGGATGAGAGAAAAATATCTTAAATATAAAAAAATTTGGACTACAAGGGCTGAAAACCATCATTCTTACACCTGGAAAAATATTCTTAATTGTAGGGAGAAAGGCAACACTCTTTTAGAGAGGAAATTCAAAGATGGCAATATGACTAGCTTATGGTTCGACCCTTGGATTTTTGGAAAATCTCTAATTGATCTTCTAGGATGGAATAACATGTATCTACTTGGAAATGCTACTGAAAAAGTTCAAAGCATCATTCAAAATCAAGCATGGAATTCAAAAATGCATCAAGCTGCTAATATTTTTAGAGCTGCCATTAACAATATCTCAATAGATCAAAATCTTCAAAGAGACACTTGGGTTTGGAAACTTAATTCAAAAGAAAAATTCTCCTTTAAAAATGTTTGGAAATTTGTCAAGGGGGATGACACTGAAGTTAGTTGGCACAAAGTTATTTGGTGTAAATCAAATTGTCCCAAAATGGCTCACTGTTCCTGCTTTGCCATTCTCAACAGGCTTCCAACAAAAGAAAGATGTGCCAAATGGACTAAAAATGCAGATAATAGATGTCTGCTATGTAATAATGGTGTTGAAAATGCAGACCATCTCTTCTTTGATTATATCTACTCAAGGCATGTATGGTTCAATGCTAAGAATTTTTTAAGATTTAATCAACATTAATCCATTCAAAACATAGAAGAAAGTATTCATTATATCCATAGCAGATACAAATCAAAATCAAAGGACTTCAAAATTGCATCTATCATGCTAACCACGGTCATATATCATATATGGAGAGAAATAAATCACAAACTTCATCAAAACACTGATAGGAACAGTAATCAACTTTAGAACAACATTTACACTGACTTTCAAATTCTCAGCAGGAAAACAATCAAACATCAAGAAAAAAACAATCTGGACATGTTTGAAACAGGAGTGGAAGATTTCTTACTTAGGGGGAAACACTCTACTGATATTTCCCAAAGAAGACACAGTTATTGTCAGATCTATGCTCCCACTAATACTAAAACCACATCTTTCCTCGGTCACGACAATCACTCCCAGAGCTATCTCACTGGAGGCGGCCATTCCAGAGCTGATAACAATTTTAATTACTGCAAGGGAAGTGAACATAATATAATTAGTAATAATTCTTATTCTTATTATATTATGAACAATAATGCTGGTTTTTTACCTGTTATAGCTCGAAGGAGCTACTGCACATCCAGCAGCGTTCCCAAGGAGATCAAGTTGTTGTCCAAGGAAGATTATATCAGTATTAATGTCAGCGACAATAAAAGTGAGATCTTTTTTTATAAAAGCTTGTTAAACGGTAAAGTTTATCACATATCTTGCTGGAGCAAGGGTGAAAGTAACAAGATCTTAGAAGATTCAACTCAAATCGGCTTCAACCCCCCCAATCGCTACTATTCAACAGACGATCTGGAGAATAACAACGATATCTGGAAGGGCAAAGCTTCCCACTTTTTCAATCGTCATTTCTCTGACGATGAAAGCTTGGATCTGGAGAATAGCAACAAGCTCCGGAAGAGAAAGAGATTCAACTTAACTAAATCCCCTAATTTCAGTGAAAAGCTTCAATCTTGGTTAGCTAAAGAGGATATTAATGCGCAGGAAAGAGTTTGGAAAACCCCGTGAGGAGTTGTTTGTTTGGTGGTGGCTGTTTTTGCAAGCGTCGATCGCCATTTTCATTCTTCCTTTATTTTTTAAGCTTGCGGCTAGGGTTATGTTGTTAAGGAGTTGTTTTGTTTCGGGTGTTGGTTTGTATCCGAATCTCTTTTATTATAAAGCAGGCCTTGGGCCTTTTACTTTTTCAAAAAAAAAGAATAATAGAATATATATACACCACTGTTGCTCTTACCCATAACTATGCAATTGTCCTTGCCTTTAGTGGCTATACAATCATAAAGATTTTACAACTTATGGAGACATGGTAAAAACACAACATCGACAAATTGATTAATATTTTTTATATTAGTGATATACAATTTGTCAATAGGTATATTTACTATCGATGATACATGTGGATATCAAACCATTACATGTTTTCTCTTTGGAAAAAGGTATCAAATGAATTTGAACTGCACCACATATTGGCCTGGTCTTGCAAGAGATTACTTTTAAGACTTAAATATTATAATTTTCCTATTAATAATACAATTTTAGAGTCATATTAATTAAGTTTGTTACTGCAAAAAATTGCATTTATCTACTTATAGCGGGATGATGTGTGAATTCAATTATTTTATTTAACATGTTATGTTACTTTAGATGGGTAAATTCTGCTGAAGTGCATTTTAAATTAATTATCATTTTTCTTTGTAAAAGTGCAAAAAAAAAAAAAACAATTTACTTACTTATATTGATTAAACATGCACGTTATATAATAGATTTTTGAGTTATATTCTAAAGCATTAATGGATGAGAGTAAATCACAACTATGAAACAATAGTCAAGTAAACTTTGATCATGCTTTGCAAACTATGACAAGATAATCAATATACCATAATATGAAGGTTTGTAGGTATACTTCCTTCATGCTTGTGTATTCTAGTCAGGAATATATTACACAACTAGAGGGTGACTTATGCTTAACACATGGTTTGTATTCGATAAAGCAATAAAATACGTATTTTCAAAATATAAGTTTACTATTTGGTAAGTGTATATTCTTGCTGACTAATAATTTAAATACAATCATGGTAAAATAATTGCATAAAATTAAGTTTTTAATCTACTTGTTCTTTCCTAGACTATAGTATTGAAGAAAAAATTGCCTGATATATAACAAGCCTAAGGAAATAATTCAAAAATTGTCTGAAAGATAGTTTGATCATGTCAAATAATATACGAATATAGGAAGATTACTTACAAGATATTAGTTAAATAAACAATTTCAGTTTCAATTCTATACTAAAAATTAATTAAAAATGAACAAGCTTTTAAAATGTATTTTGAAAATTAAAAAATTGGAACAAAAGAACATTTCTCTTCAAGATATAAAAGTAAAATAAATAATATTAAAAAAAATGGGAAATTCTATTTTTTAACAAAAATAGAAAAAATAAAGATGAAGATGAAAATCAAATAAGAGTCATGTGCAAAAATAAGAAGAGAATCAAGTTGAGCACAAAGCAAATAATAAATTATCTTGTAATCATGCATAAATTCTATTTTACATATAGTAAGTAAGAAAATATGATTAAAATAATAAATTAGCTTTACTCGGTTTGAATTTCAATGACAGTAGATGATCCTTTTTTCGTTTGTATATGTACTCTGTATTGACTTTGAAATGCTTCCTTAGTTTGATTGAAAAATGTTTAAGTGAATTTGCTTGGTTCCTTAATTGTTTAATCTTTCGGTGCTATTGTAAACACTAAGTCTAAAATTAATTGATCCCGGATTGTTTTCCAAACAATTTAGAGAAAAAACCAAAAATTCATTTATTCTATATGTAATGGGTCTTTTTACACAATCTTATATCCATGAGACTGCACTTTACAAAACCAAAGACTAACCATATTATGTATTGTTATATACATTGATAAATATAGTAGCATCTATCATTGATTCAATTTAGTTTTGTCACAATCTGGATAACAAAAGGTTTTACTAATTTCATAGTTATTCTCTTTCTGCACGTAAATTTAGTTGAATGAAAATGTGGCTAACCCTATGCAATATATAGTTTCAGATTTCCAATTCTTGCATGTAAATTTACATCCCATAAGTTAACTCATTACAAATTAATGGTCATGAGTAAGTCAATGTTTTCTCCATTAGTTACTGATACTGAATTACTTCCTTATTGCTGATTTATGCTTATGCTAAATTAGTTGTAGGTAGTTATCCCACAATGACTTGTAGGATTCATAAATTTACCATGTACTTATACAAACTTAATATGACTATATATCATGTACAAACCGAATATATACTAACAAATCTTACAAGGCACATTTTCTTAATTGTACTATCAAAATATACCTCTACGTATATGACCAATTAAGAAAAGTGCAAGGAATAAAGTTTGTAATGAGAACTATTAGGAAATAATACCCAATAGTGTTAATAAATTATATTAGTTTCTTACCTATGGCTTGTGGATAAATTTCAATTGCACTTCACACAATACGCAATTTCGTTAGGGTCACACTTTAGATACTCCACTAGTTAAATATTTAGCTAAAAATATAATATTTCAATTCATTCTGGATACCCCACTTGTTAAATATTCACAGTTTAGACATCCCATTTTTTATATATTCACACTACAACAAAAATACCCTATTACAACGCTCTTTTTACAACGGACATTGGTTGTCCGTTGTAATAGAAGGCTATTACAACGGTCCATTCAGGCCCGTTGTAAAAGATGCCATATACAATGCCCTTATTACAACGGGCATTGGTTGCCCGTTGTAATAGAAGGCAATTACAACGGTCCATTCAGGCCCGTTGTAATAGATGCCAACTTTACAACGGTCACAAAATGCCCTTTGTAAGAGGTACCAATTTTACAACGCATCTTATGGCAGTTGTAATATATGAAACTAAAAGCGCAGTTTATAATATAAAAGGAGCCGGCCCTATTTTTGTTCTTTCCTCTTCAATAAACTAAAAGCGTTCCTCTTCGTTCGTTTTTGTGGCGCCGCTTCGTTCGTTCCTCTTCCCTTCTATTGCTCTTCCACACGTTCAATTCTAGAAAATGTTTTACTCGTTTCGCATTTCCCAGATTCAATTTGTCTGATCTTGGGTATTCGAAGCTTGGGTGCGGGTGGCCGCGATGAGGATTTGGATGCGAGTTGTAGGTGATTCTCTGTTCAATTCGGCGACTGGTAAAGAGTTCGAGTTCGGTTGGGGGTGGATTAGTCTTTGGGTTGTTCGCGGTGATGTTGAGGATGAAGGAAGAACTGCAATGGTGTTGCGGTGCTGCTCAAGTGCTACGATGTGATGTACTGTTGTGGTCGAGCACAGTGGTTCGTATATGGTGTTATGGGAAATGCTGATGTTTCATTGTCGTTCAGATCGAGATGAGGGGTATTAGTTAAGGTAAGTTTTTCAGTTTGATGTTTATTAGTATATAGCTTGATTATTTTTTAACTTATTGAAGTTTAAGATCATTTATTTTGAAGTTTAATATTGAACAGAATTTATTCTGAAACAAAATTTACTCAATAAGTCGATAACAGGGTTAAGTGATGTTTTAGTTTCATTTGTTAAGCTTATTTACATTGATATAAAATAATAAGGAATTAAGATCATCAGATTATTGGTCGAATAAAAGCTTCAAACCAAATTAAGATTACAATGCCTGGGCTATGCTTAAATTACACGCTGAGATGACATAATAGGACTGAACTAAAATGAAAATACAAATAGTTATAATGCACTAGACTACCATAACAATGCACATGTATTATGTATCTATAGGAAGACTGGAAGAGAGAGTTTGGACCAATTGCTGATGCTTATTACCAAAATGTTATTTCGTTAAATGAATGCTAAAGAGAATTATACTTTCAATCTATCAAATTGTATTCACAGCCAATGAAATAACCCCAAGAGGTATTTTGCTTTATTACACTTGCATATAAATACAAGAATATAACAATTGAATTTAGTACTCAAATTATATGATTTAAGGCTTTCCAGACCTAACAAAAAAAAAATCATAAGACCTGCACAAAACAAAAATTAACGAAAAAAATAAGAACATCATTCATTATTTGAATCTTGTCCCATGAATCTCTATTAATATTTAGATGATTTACCAAACCGGATTATATTTTTCTGACAATATGTTATTATTAGTAGTGTACGTACAAAATATAAGATAAAACAAAAGAGGTAATTTAAAAGGTTTAGTTTAGTGTAAATAATCCTTATTAGATGGCCATAACTAGCATTATTACTGTCAAAATATGAATGTTCAAAAACAGTGCTGAAATACAAATTACATTAGTGGAGGCCTTAAATTTATTGCTCAAAAGCAATGTATATATGCATGTGGTCTGTGGGTAGTAAATTTGTTAACTTGTTTTCAATTATATATGCAGTAAATTGAGGAAACTATTATGTGCAATAAATTGAGGAAGTTGAGGAAACTATTGTGTGCAGTAAATTGAGGAAATTGCCAATTATTAACTTGAAAGCAATGCATATATGCGGGGCACTCAAAACTATATGCGTAGTTAATTTATCATTTTTTCTAAGGTTTTAATGGTTTTATTAACTTCATCAACAAAGTCAGAATAGAGTTTCTTGCAATTTTGCAACGCCTTTTTGCTATTTTCTGGAAAACCTTTACTGTTTATTAGCCGCTTTAACCATTGCTTGGTTATGAGTCAAGTTGGCCTTTGCTAAATTGCATGATATAAGTGCAAGACTTGTAGTATATTAAAATTAAAAACCATGGCATTCAAGGTTTAGATAGGTCATTGAATCAACTTGAGACATAGAAATCCATGTAACTTACATTGTTATGGTCTTTGAGAGCAACTGTGTCCTTGTTGTCCTTAAATGACACATTTAGTTCTGGCAGTTTTGCATATACATTGAAATATTGAATGCCGACAGTTTTGCATGTCTTTAAATGACGTATCAGCAAGACTAAACTATCACGAGAGCAACTATGAAATACAAGTGGATCTTCATTTGTTTATTAATCTTTAAGCATGTATTCTTATAATTTTTACTTTATTGCCCTTCAGATTTTTTCAATCTTAGCATTTTGGAGACTGGAATAGGTAAATATTTATCATCTTATTTGGGCCAGCCATATTTGATAATTAATTCCCATGCACAAATGAAGAAAGCTATAACAGAGGACGTTTATCATGAATTGCATGAACCATCTACCAATTGATACATTGTTGTTATTATTGCCAAACATTATTTTATGCCTAAATAATTATTGCTGTTACAGGGTTTCCTAAACTAGGAAGTGCATTAAATCAGTGATGAAATGAATACAATTAATTGTCTTGTTGATTAATCATTTATTGCTAATAAAATCTAATATGGGACTTTTTGAACTTTTGCAGAAAATGCTCTGTAACCAAGTTTGAATGTTCTTGGTAAGGGATGCCATAAGATGAGCGATGTTGCTGCAGATGGAAAAGGCAGATCATGCAAACTGAAGTTCCATTTTACATCTTTACGCAATAGAGTTTAACATGTTTTTGAAGCTAGAGAGTCTTTCATTAGCTATTTCACAATTACCATTTTCACTGCATAGAATTTATGGAGTCAACAACATAGAAAAGATGTTAGTTGATGTTCCAATTGAAAAAGGGGATGATTTTATAAGGAGTGTATTATTTGAAGCGTGGATGAGGAAAGAAGATCCTGTGTATGGCTGTACAAGGATAGTGATTGATTCGGAAAAAAAGGTTGAAAATTTAAAGAAAGATCTTCATAAGTGCCAACAAAGAGTCTTGGAATTACAGAAATTTGTACTGGAAGATCAAAATCCTTTATTTGGTTGGAAACATACACCACTTTCGTCTATCTTTTCTGATCCAGTTACGGTAAGTAGTTTTGTTTCTGAAATATTATATATTTATATATCATTTCTTGTATCTACATGTTAAATATGGAACTCTGTATTATTTCAATCTTCATGGTCAAATAGATCGTATACATATTTTATTTACTAACTAAATTGGTTTCCAAACTACTTATTGTTTTAAATATAGGTTTTAAATCATTTGTCTACACTGATAATTGTGATATACTGTGCGGTCAAATCTATTTTTAATGTGATGAACAGACCATTTGAAGTTAAAACTTTTTTATTTTGTTTAAAATTAGAACTTATTTAAATACACATTTGTCATAAATGTTCATGCTAAATAATTATTGTGACATATCTAATTTTTGTATGATGATATAAGAGGTAGTCTATAATAATCGGGATTTAAACTATCAGTGTCGTTCATTAATGATATTGACATTTTGGTAATTGTATTTCAAGTGATGTTCTCATTTTATTGAAATAGCTTATTGACAATCAATTTTTGAGTGCAAATGATTTACTGATTTTTGGGTGCTATTGAATTTTGCTACACATGTATCAACTTTCAAAATTTATATCACGGTGTTACATGAATGCATGCATGTATAGAGATTTATGTATGAGTGTTTGTAAATCATATGTTGATACATACATTTATGCACACATATTGTTAATGTGACATGTCTATATAAGAGGTAATTTACAATTGTCTAGGATATAAATTATTAATGTTGTTCATTTATGACCTTTTGGCAATTATAGTCCAACTATGAATGTGTGTGTGTCGAAATTTAAAACATACGTTCTAGTTGTCAAATTATATATTCCAAAACCTAATGGTAAAAAATTATAGAAATATCAATTAACAAGGGTATTCACATGATTAGTGGTAGGGGAAAGCTATTATAAGCTAATATAACATTAGCTTGAGAAATGATGCACAGTTCATATTATGTGATTTATTTTCTTCATTATATATTCGTTTAATGTCATTTCCATCTTGTGACAATGTATGTGTCAATGGATATATTGGTATGTCAATCGATAAAATAAGTTAAGCTGACTGTCATTGCCGCTTCATAGTATAATCTCTTGAAATAATCCTACACTCATCGAACTGCATTCCTATCTGCTAGGTTTTACTTGTAATGTTGCTTTAGATTCTAGATTTCCAATCTGTTGTTGAATCATCATGATTACTGTTCTGCTAATGAAAAACAAGTACGTCATCTTTTGCATGCTTACAAGGTAATGGAGCTGGAGGGGGTACTTTTACTCGTCCCTTGAATGCTGGTATAGGTTACTTGGATTCTATTTGTTTCATTTCAGTAAAACTATATTCTTATATCAAATTACTTATATTTTGGTGACATTTTTGTGGCAGAAGCACATGTCTTTGACAAGAATTCACTTCGTCGGTTGGATCAAAATGTTCCAAGCAATACTAATCTTTCAAATGTTGGTATATGTTACTTGAGTGTATTTGATTTCATTTTCATCCCTTTACTTTTGTAAATTAAATCATTATGTCAGATTACCTCAATTTTGAGTTGTTTCTAAGACAGAAGCAAATGCGGCCAACGTGAATTCACATGGTCAGTTGATCTGAATGTTCCGATCAATGATGAGTGTAAGTGTCATCTTGTTCTTTTCATGGTTTCATGTCATGTATACTAGATGTTGATCTGAATAGCATTTTCCTACCATGGTTAATATCGTATCTGTTTAATATTAAGAAGTACTCGTTGGTTATAATATTTACATATGCATATATATTTGCAGGAAAGAAGGTGAGGTGACTTATTTTCACAGACATTGTTACATTCAATAATTTTTGATATGAAAACCTTAACGCTTCATGGACTTTATTGTTTTAAATGCAGGCAACTTGAATTCGCAGGGTAAGTCTCAGTTGGATCTGAATGTTCCAACCGGTGATGAGTGTAAGTGTTTTCTTGTTCTTTTTAAATAGCAGTCTTCTATCATGATAACTATAATAGTTATTTAATGTTGAGCAGTTCCGTCACTTATGTTATTTACTAAAATATATATTTGCAGGAAAGAAGCTGGGGTTGCTTATTTTCAAACATTGTTATATAGAATAAGTTTTGGTATGAAAATATTAATGATTTATAGACATTGTTGCTTATCTTCTCAGGTGATAGAATGATTTTGCCAAAAATGTAGCGGATATGGAGGTCCCTAAGGCTTATACATCTCAGGTTAGAATATATAAACAATCCTAAATACTCCAACCTTTGGTCGAGTGCTGCAGGCGGTTATTCTGATGGTTGTAGTGGGTGCTCACGGTAGCTGGTGGAGGAGAATAAAATGTTACTGTTTGCTGATGTGTGGTGAGTGAAGTAGCGGTGATTGGGAAAGAGAAGAGATTGATGTAGGTCACTATGTGAGTTAATCAGAAATTGAAGGCAGTAATGTAAATGGTAGTTTGTGGAGCAACTGGAGGAAGTATGGGGGTGGTAGCTATGGTGATTGCCTTGAGCTTGTTCGATTGAAGGTTACAGGCAGAAGTGCTTGCTGTGAAGTTGCACAGGGTAAGTGGCAGTGTTGATATGTGGAGGAAGAAGGCAGTGACTGGCTGTTGTTTTCAATCAGTTGGATAAAGTGTTATGTGTCGTGTGACGTTGAAGGGGGTTTGGAGGTTATGGTGAAGTGATAAGGGTGGTTTGATGTCAAGGAGCTGTCGTCAGTTTTGCTAATGAAGACAAGTATGGATGGTCATTGATGGGTGAAGTTGATGTATATGAAGAGAGTGTGGCAGTTGAAATGTATCAGTAGAGGGGTGGTGCAGCAGTTTATGAGATGTAGGGAAATGGAATGAATGCTATGTATGGCAGAGGGGTTTGCTGTGTTGCTGTTGTGGAGTTGTATGGTTGTGTAGTTTGTATGATATAACAGAGTGATGTATGGTTGTGGAGTTGTGTAGTTGTGATGTAAGAGCGGTAGTCGACAGTAGCAGTAAGATGAAGAGATGACTGGAGCAGTAAGGTGGATGAAATGGTATTGCCAGAGGAGGTATTGCAAGTGATACTTGAAGCAGTAAGCAGTAAGGTTGTATGGTTTTGTATTGTTATGGTTTGATGGTGGGGATGGTATGAAGGCAATGGGACTGCACTGTGATGGTATGGGAGTTTTAATGAAGTTGTTGAAAGAAGTGCTGTAGTAAGCAAACAGTTGAAATGTGCACAGAGTTTATGTATGCACAAAGGAGGATATATCGTACATGCAGGGTGTATAGGATTCACAGTGAAGTGTGTGCACAGTGAGTATGAAAATGTTTGTATGACTGGTGGGGGTGTGGTGAACTGGTGGATGAAGGTGTGTTAGAGGAATGCAGTGGCAATTGATATGTGTTGTATGAAGCAACGGCAGTCTGCGTTTTGTATTTGTATTGTTGCTGGACAAGTTTAGTACCAGTGAAGTGAAGTGAATCGAATCAACTTTTTGGAGTGTTAACGCTTTATGTATTTGGCATGTAAACTTATTTAACTTTTTAGAGTGTTAGAATTCTATGACTCTAGCTTTTAGTCTTTTTGTATGTAATTTTAATTATTTTACGACAATATTTAGTATCAGTATGGATGTATTGCATGGATTCTGCTGTAATTTTTTTTAAAATTTGCATTTATTTTGCAACGGGCAATGTGCGTTGTTATATGAGCTTATTATAACGGTCACTGCACGTTGTTATATACGATTTTTACAACGGTCAAAAAACATTGTATTATAGTATATTGCAACGGGTTATGGCCGTTATATTATAGTATGTTGCAACGGGCAAAACAAGTTGTTAAATATTCTTTTTACAACGGTCAATACATGTTGTGAAAAAGGCTATGCAACTAGTATGGTTAGTCTATTGCAACGGGTTGTGGCCGTTATTATAGTCTATTACAACGGTCATATCCCATTCTACAAAGGTATATTGCAATGGTTTTTAAAACGTGCTTTGCTCGTTGTAAAATATGGTGGATCTATTACAACGAGGCCTACTACAACGGGCACATGCCCGTTGTGAAAACCATATTACAACGGGCATTGCCCGTTGTAAAAGGACTGTTTTGTTGTAGTGTCATGTAGTATTACACATCACTTTCTCATACTCAAATAACATTTTGCATTAATAAGTTTTTACCATATTGTTCTTTTATGAACTTAATATGTAGTTGTATCTGATTAATTTATCACCCTAATCATGCTTGCAGTCACATACCTGTCACGTTATAGTAGTACTGGTTTCCCAAATAGTCGTATGCAGCTTCCAAAAAATGCAAGCTGCTCAATGAACAAACGAAGGTTGTTGCTGAAGGAACGGTTGCATCTACCGATCCCACTTCTTTGACACACCATGTTTCGCTTGAGGTAGATAATTGAAAACTTTGGGTCGATGTGCCAGTAGAACCTCAAGCTCTATTATGGAGAGAGACTTCAGAAGCGTATACCATTCAGCAAGCTGTAGGATTGACAGTTTGTGACGACCCGGAATTTCTGGATATTTGAAATTGAATGTTTCATTAATTATAAATATTTGAAAGTTAGTTTAACTTGAATTTCACATATCACTGTTTATTTGACAATTAAATTATTGAATTTGATAATTGAAAACTGATTAAAATAGTGAATCTTGGTTTTAAGCTTGTTAAAATACTTCAAGGGCTTGGAAAATTTATATTTATAATACTGGAGATAACAGAAGTTTTAAATTTGAATTTGAAAATGTTTTGTTCAGTTTTAAAAATATATAGTTTAAATTGAATTTAAAAACAGCCTTTCGAGGCACAGTCTTAGAATTCGATGAAACCAGTTCCTTTGGATCTGTAATAGTGTATTATTATCGGATTTCAATTTTCGTAGTATTTGGAGTTGTCGTGTGATCGTACGATAAATAAACGCGTTAAAATCTACATCGAAAATTTAATAAATAACAGGTCCAAAAGCTATCTTCTCCATACGATCGAATTTGTACTCGAAACCTTTTCCATTGCATTCAGAATAGGGGTTTAACATTATAAACGCCTAGCGGCGCATCTCGATAGGATATAAAAATTTTAAGCTGCGATTTCAAGAATATTTATATTTGAATTTAAATTTAAATATTATATTATAGCATAGAAGACTGTGGCAGGCCTTTGCAACCGTGTATATAAATTTCAAGAGCACGTGTCATTCTTGGCGACACGTTTTCTTCTTGCCTCAGTAATTAGATGTAGACCGATAATAAAAATAAACAAAGAAAAAGCTTCTCTTTGTTTCTCTGTTCAACAAAAAGCCGAAGCCTCTTGTTCAGTTAAGAATAATAATATATATACCAAATCGATCAGAGAAATCATGTATCCATCTTCTCTTTCCCTTTCATTCATGAAAACGTATCGAATTGCTTCATCTTTTAAAAAAAAAAAGCGAAATCCTAAATCGTGTAACTTCCTTCGGTCAAACCAAGGCACGACATGGGCTCGATCGTGGGCACTGATCAATTGGGGTTGTTAGTTTGGGCGTGCGATGGTTAGTAATTGCAAACTCGCAAGTGGCTCAGAAGTAGTGTCTCGACGAGGTGCAGCACGACCTTGGTGGAGGGTTCGGCGATTGATCGCATTCTTGTATGGTGGTGGTGGTGCTGCGAAGCTAAGGATTGCGATCGAGGAAGAGCAGCGGCTCCGTTCGAATTCGACAATAGTGATGTCCCACGAGCGAGTGGAGGTAAGTTCTGCGTTGGTTTAACTAGGTTCTGTAATTCTTTCAATAGGAAATCCTTAAAAATATATTGGTTTTGAAAATGTTTACTAGAAAATATATATATGCCTATTTCAAGCTTACTGTTAATTTTAAAATGAGTATTAGGGTGATATATATATATATATATTATAAAATATATTAAATGGATATTTACAAATTAAAAATTATTATGCAATGGTAAATTTATTTTGGGATTTTTTTTTAATTGTTAGTACTGAAGTAAAACCTGAGATTAATCTGTAGATTTTTTTAGTTCTTTTATCAGTAAATTTTTTACAGATGAGACTTTGAAAAAAATTGGGAATTCTAAAGTATTTGAAGAGTTTATA
Organism: Allium cepa; assembly: GCA_030765085.1. NCBI lineage: Eukaryota > Viridiplantae > Streptophyta > Magnoliopsida > Asparagales > Amaryllidaceae > Allium > Allium cepa. Next base: position 439,535,964 of record CM060938.1, on the reverse strand, counting down.
AAAGTTAGACTTTTTGAAATGTATAATATATTTTTATAAGTATATTTGGAGCTTTATAAAAAAAGGGCTTGAAACAGAAAATATATGCATGCGTAAGATTTTGGAATATAGACGAGTTTATTTAAACGCTAGATCTTTAGGCCTATATAATTACTTCTATATGCAGTTTAGAAACGAATATATATATATATATATATATATATACACACACGCATTTTAAATCTACCAGTATTTTAAAATAATGTATATTAGTGAGTAATTTGTTTAGTAAACTGATTTAATTTATTTACGTAACAAAAAGGTTTTAAAGGGGAAATTATCAGTTGAATAAAATTGTAGTTAATTAAATTATTTTATGATAAGTGATTATTCGATTGGTTCGAATACTAATAAATCGTCTAATGTTTATTCAAGGTCTAAATCGTAGAGAAGACAAGTCGGGTTGGGATGGGTTACAATTAGAATCAAAGGCGAGTTAATCTCACTCATCTTGGATTTCTAGTTGATTTAAATTGTTAATTTAAATTTATTGGTTGATGGATTGAATTGTCTGGATGTGATATTATATATATATATATATATATATATATATATATATATATATATATATTGGGGTGATTGATTTCCCACATTATATAGCGGATGAGACCTTATGCGCCCACATATTAGCGGATGACCCTTTATATCGCGATATCCCGCCTTGAAGCGGGATTGGTATTTTAAATTGTTGTGCTAACATCTGTGGATGCAGAGAAACAAGTAAGAGGTATCCAACTAGATTCTTCAAAATGATAAATTTATTTTATATTCAGTAATGTGATTTATATGATAATCTGTGATGGATTATATAGATTATAATGAGAATTGAAAATTTGAATGCTATGGCTTAGTTGAATAGATATTAGTATTTGAGGAAAATGAAATCTATATAAAGATTTATTTTTAAAGGAAAATAAAATAGGGAATTTTAAGTAAATAATTATAGAGAATTTGATTAAATTAAAGAATGAATTGGAAAAGAAATAAAGTTGACTTTTGAATTCTAATAAATAAATTCCGATTATGGGAAATGAGATTTTGAATAAATCGGAATAAATGAATTTTTAAACTTAAGTGACATTATTGAAAGGAATTAAGGATTTATTTTTAATTCAAGATTTAAAATGGTTTGGGAGAAATAAAGGGAGAATTTTGAACTTTATTGCGAAACTAAAATTTCAGATTTTAAATAAGATTGAAAATCTAAATAAAGGAGCGAATATGGAACTAATGGGTTTTGAAATAAATTTGGATAAGTAAAGGAATTTATTTTAAATTAGTAAATTTCGAAAATCGATTTGGAAATTGATTTAATGTTTGAAACTGTGTTTTAAAAGGGGAACGAGACTATGGAATTTATAAACTGGGTTTTGAAAAGGATATCAGTGGATATTTGAAAGTATAATTTCACGATGGGAATTTATAAAGAAATGGGTAATTTTTTTTAAAATAGATTGTTGTTTATTTTAAAGGTGTGGAAAGAAAAGTGTATTTTCCTGAAAAGCCAAGTATATTTTCAAAGGAAAATTGTATAAGTTAGAGGTTTTAAAGTGATTTTTTTAAAAGAATGTTTTAAGGGAAATATTATTATTTTAAATTATTTCATAATTTTAAAAGTAAATATTTATTTAAATTAATTATCATAGTAATTATTTGAAAGTTTGACTAGTATTATGATTTTAAGGATAATTATTAATATTTTTATTGCACAAAGTAGCTTTATTTTAAAGATAGTTCGGCTAAAGTTTTTATTTGAAAACTTGTATAAAATTTCATAACTTTTATTTTGAAATTGTTTGGCTTAAGTTTTACATGAGAAGTTATTACAAAAGTTCATAACTAGTAATTTAAATAAATCTTTTAAGTGGTTTTTATTTTAAATGTCTTAAAATTATATATATTTTTGGGTAAAGTGACTTTAAATTATTTTAAATCTATAGTTTTCTTACAACCTTCCACATCATCAAGTTTTCTTTAGGGACCGAGTCTCTAGTCCAGATAACAGAGTACCACCTAGCAGCAGGCAAAACAGCAGTACCAGATAACTGATTGTACACATTTTTGATAGCTGAGGCTTCAGGTTCCATGAAACAGAGAGTGGATGATTATCAGAGAAGTAGAAGCTCTGAATAACACTCCAAAGCTGCCTGATCATCTGGTTACTGTTGTGTGGTAGCTGCATTCTGTCATCGGAGAAGTAGTCATAGGCCTTAGCATCACAGTGAATACCAGATTGAACAATCAGAGAATGTTCACACGCCTTAGATAGAATCTTGCCTTTACTCACACAAGGGTCATGCCAAAAACTAACAGTGTTTGGATTAATACGATATTGTATCATAGGAAGGAAGACTTCCCTAAGCTTCAGCAGATTTCTCCAAGTCCAACTACTCTGTTGTGGTATATCCATACACCAAAAATACATGTTCTTTATATTTAATTGCCATGTCCATTTAACCCATAAACTATCCTTCTTATTCAGAAGGTCATCAAAGTGTTTACTAAAAGCAGCGATATTCCACTTCGTACCATTAATAATACCAAGCCCACCCAGTTTCAGAGAAGACTCAAAGAGAGAGTGGATGATATTCCACTTCTTATGAGCGCATATTTGTTAGCGAATATAAAAGTTGTTTTTATACTATGTTGACTTATCGGTTGAGTGTTTATGAATTCTGGCCGATATATGGGATGCCATTTTATCGATAGGGGTTTCTAAACTCTCAAACGAGATAAACCGACACAGTATTATTTTAAAATGGGTAAATGAAATTATTTTGCCTAAATTATTTTTGTATATAAAAGAAATAATTTTCTATAAATTATTATAGTATATGGTTGCTTGGTTATTAGGGAATGATAATGTTAAATCATTATCATTGTTATATGGAAATTGAAATAAGGAAATAATGGTATAACCAAAGTTAGGAATTAATTCATATGGTAGAAGGGAATTTGTAAATATGAATTATAAATATGGTTGAAAATGAGATGAAAATAAAGCCAGAGTAATATTAGAATATGAATTGAAAGGATTTGGAATTTGAAATTTTAGAAATTTAATTCCTTTGTGTTTGAAACGATTTTCAAAGGTTTTGGAAGTATAATGGTGATGCTATTTGAGAAATATTTTTGATTTGAATTTGAAATCTGGTGAGATTTGGAATTTAAAAATATTTCAAATGTTTTTGAAGGGATAAAAACACTAGACTCTTTGGGTCTTTGGCAAATAACTTCGGTGATGACTGCAGCATCATCGATTTCATTTTCGAGTTTCCAAGAGAGAAATTGCTACCAAAATGTTTTAAATTAAAGTTGTTTGCAAAACTGGGCTGGTTTTAAAATTCAAAGAATTATTTGATATGCAATTGAATTATGTATATAATTGATTGCAAAAATGATTTTGAAATGTTGGAGTTTTGGTTTGGTAAAACCGTTTTGATTTCTAAATACAAAGGAATATTGGATATACTAAAGGATTTTGGGATACACTTGATTTCAAAAATAATTTTTAAATATTTAAGTAATTTCTTAAACTCTGGAAGTTTAATTGAAATGCTTATAGAATATAAATGGTTTGATAACTTAAAATTTTGAAACTTGTTGGGATAAAATTAAACTTGAATAAGGAGTTATGTTAAAGTAAGTATGACAATAAAGTAAAGTGATAGGTATACCAATTAAATGAAGTAAATGAAATACAAGTTAAAAATTAGAATTGAATTGGGATTTAGCTAAATTAAGTTAATTAAAGGAGAGCTTTGAGGAAATAAATCAAACTAAGCTTAGTAAAATGGTTATTGTAATAAAATTTATTAAGATGGAAATAAATTTGTGAATAAACAGATTAATTTAATTTGTAACTAAAGGGAAGTGGAATTTAATATTTGAATTAAATTTTAATTGTGCCAAATAAAGGAAATGGAAAATTGAGTCTTGTTGGACTAAATAAAGCAAAGTATTGAAATTAAAATTTATTGGAAAATTGAAATAAATTAGTAGATGGAAGATAGTTGATAGAATTCAATATTTGAAATTGGAGGGTAAATTGAATTTAAATGGAATTGAAAATGTATAGGTGAATAGAAATGGATATGTAACTCGGTAGTAAGTGGAAATAAATATTTGAGTATGTAAAATATTTATAATGAACATAAGAAGAAATGGATGGTAAAATTCTTAAGTAAAATTTGAAAGGGAAAAATATACTAAGTTAATATTTGAATAAAATTTTAATAAGAGTGTGTGAAAGGATAGTTGTGAATAAGTGAATGGAAATCAAAATAAATGTGAATAAAAAGAAAATTGGTTTAGCTAACAATCAATTGGGATTAATACGTAGGATGCACGTATATTATTTTATTCGCATAGAGATTTGATCCGGATTCGAGCATAGAATTTCGAGATAGTTATATCGATCCGAGTTGGGATTTTTTACTTGATTTTCGATGGCGAATCCTGGATATGAATTTTGATCTACTTTGGAAGTTTCCTATCATAGTTTACGGCTATGCAAGGAGAATGATGATTTCTGATCAAGAAACCAGATCTGAGTCTGCACTAGAGAGTCAGGTGGGCAACGCTAGTCCAAAAGTGAAATTATATAATCGAGTAAGTGATCGAATTTGGTATTTCGTACAAATGATATATATGCATCGTACGAGCTTGAATGAAATAAATATTGAAACTTTTGTGAAGAAATGTGCAAAATGATTTTGAATGTTGTAATTGGACAATTTTGGTAATAGGATATACATGTGTTTAAAAAGCAAAAAGAAATTGGGATTTTTGATTTCAGAAGATAAATTTGAATTGCTCGACAAAAGGTATGTATTTAAATTTTGTGTATAATTTGGTGATTTTCTAGTCTAGCCACTTGGCTTTTGTTTTTTTTTAAAATCTGGGGGCCCGTAGAGGCATTTTGTAGTTGTACCGATCTAGCCGCGCAAAGGAGACGCTGGCAAAAAATTTCGAGAATTTAAGGAGTTGGAAAATTTTGATAATTTAAATTTTGGTTTAAAATTTAAATTTGAGTTGCTGAGTAAGTGATATTTGTTGGAACTTATGGATGAGTTTGCAAATTAGTAAGAGGATTCGTGTGTCTTCACTAGAAAGATTGTTTCGGGAAGTTGTTATAACTGTTTGGTTTTGGGAATAGTGAACGGGTTATGAACCATTCCTCTTAACTAGTAATTTCGGGGACGAAATTCTTTTAAGGGGGAGGAATGTGATGACCTAGAATTTCTAGATATTGAAAATTGAATATTTAATTGATTTTAAATATTTGAAAGTTAGTTTAACTTGAATTTCAAATATCGCTATTTATTTGACAATTAATTATTAAATCTAATAACTAAAAATTGATTAAAATGGTGAATCTTGGTTTTAAGCTTGTTAAGAATATGTCAAGGGCTTGGAAAATTTATATTTATAATACTGGAGATAATAGAAGTTTTAAATTTGAATTTGAAAATGTTTTGTTCAGTTTTAAAATATATAGTTTAAATTGAATTTAAAACAGCCTTCCGAGGCACAGTCTCGGAATTCGGCGAAACCAGTTCCTTTGGATCCGTAATAGTGTATTGTTATCGAATTTCAATTTTCGTAGTGTTTGGAGTTCTCTTGTGATCGTATGTTAAATAAACGCGTTAAAATCTACATCGAAAATTTAATAAATAACTGGTCCAAAAGCTACCTTCTCCATACGATCGAATTTGGACTCGAAACCTTTTCCATTGCGTTCAGAATAGGGGTTTAACATTATAAATGTCTAGCGGCACGCCTCGATAGGATGTAAAAAATTTAAGGTACGATTTCAAGACAATTTAAATTTGAATTTGAATTTAAACATTATATTATTGCATTTAAGACTATGGCAGGCCTTTGCAGGCATGTATAGAAATTTCAAGAGCACATGTCCTTCTTTGCGACTTGTTTTCTTCTTGCCTCAGTAATTAGATGTAGACCGATAATAAAAAAACAAAGAAAAAGCTTCGTCTCTATTTCTCTATTCAACAAAAATGGCCGAGGCCTCTTGTTCAGTTAATAATAATAATATATATACCAATTCGATCAGAGAAATCGTATAGCCATCTTCTCTTTCCCCTTCATTCATGAAAACCTATCGAATCGCTTCACTAATTGAAAAAATCAAGCGAAATCCTAAATCGCGTAACTTCCTTCGGTCAAATCGAGTTGTGACATGGGCTCGATCGTGGGCATTGATCAATTGGGGCTGTTAGTTTGGGCGCACGATGGTTAGTGATCTTGAGCTCGCAAGTGGCTCAGAAGCAGTGTCTCGACGAGGTGGAGCATGATCGTTGGTGGAGGCTTCAGCGATTGATCGCATTCTTGTACGGTGGTGGTGCTGCGAAGTTAAGTATTGCGATCGAGGAAGGGTTGCGGCTCCGTTCGAATTCGACAGTAGTGATAGCTAATGAGTGAGTGGAGGTAAGTTCTGCGTTGGTTTAACTAGGTTCTATAATTTTTTCAGTAGGAAATCCTTAAAAATCTCTTGGTTTTGAAAATGTGTACTGGAATATATATATATCTGTGTGTGTGTGTGTGTCGGTTTCAAGCCTACAGTTAATTTTAAAATGAGTATTAGGGCGATATATATATATATATATATATATATATATATATATATATATATATATATTATAAGACATATTAAATGGATATTTACAAATTAATAAATTATTATGCAATGCTAAATTTATTTTGGGCATTTTTTTAATTGTTAGTACTCAAGTAAACCCTGAGTTTAATCTGTAGATTTTTTAAGTTCATTTATCAATAAATTATTTTACAAATGAGACTTTGAAAAAAATGGGAATTCTAAAATATTTGAAGAGTTTATAAAACTTAGAATTTTTGAAATCTATAATATATTTTTATAAGTGTATTTGGAGCTTCATAAAAAAAAGAGCTTAAAACAAAAAATATATGCATGCGTAAGATTTTGGAATATAGAGGAGTTTATTTAAAAGCTAGATCTTTAAGCCTATATAAATTACTTCTATATGGAGTTTAGAAATGAATATATATATATATATATATATATATATATATATATATATATGCATTTTAAATCTACCAGTATTTTAAATAATGTATATTAGTGAGTAATTTGTTTAATAAACTGATCTAATTTATTTATGTTACAAAAATGTTTTAAATGGGAAATTATCAGTTGAAGAAAATTATAGTTAATTAAATTATTTTATGATAAAAGATTATTCGATTGGTTCGAAAATTAATAAATCATCTAAAGATTATTCAAGGTCTAAATCATAGAGAACACAAGCCAGGTTGGGCTGGGTTACAATTAGAATCAAAGGTGAGTTAATCTCACTCATCTTGGATTTCTGGTTAATTTAAATAATTGTTTTGAATTTATTGGTTGATGGATTGAATTGTCTAGATGTGATATTATATATATGTGTATATATATATATATTGGAGTGATCGATTTCCCGCATTATACAGCGGTTGAGACCCTATATACCCCGCATAATAGCGGATGACCCATTATACCGCGATATCCCGCCTGGAAGCAGGATTGGTATTTTAAATTGTTGTCCTAACATCTGTGGATGCAGGGAAATAGGTTGGAAGGATCCAACTGGATTCCTCAAAATGATGAATTTATTTTATATTCAGTAGTGTGATTTATGTGATAATTTGTGATGGGTTATATTGATTATAATGAGAATTGAAATTTTGAATGCTATGGCTTATTTGAATAGATATTATTATTTGAGGAAAATGAAATCTATATAAAGATTGAAATTTAAAGGAAAATAAAATAGTGAATTTTAAGTAAATAATTATAGAGAATTTGATTAAATTAAAGAATGAATTGGAAAAGAAATAAAGTTGACTTTTGAATTCTAATAAATAAATTCCAATTATGGGAAAGGAGATTTTGAATAAATACGAATAAATGAATTTTTAAACTTAAGTGACATTATCGAAAGGAATAAAGGATTTACTTTTAATTCAGCATTTAAAATGGTTTGGGAGAAATAAATGGAGAATTTTAAATTTTAGTATGAAATTAATATTTCAGATTTTAAATAAGATTGAAAATCTAAATAAAAAAGTGAATTTGGAATTAATGGGTTTTGAAATAAATTTGGATAAGTAAAGGAATTTATTTTAAATGAATAAATTTTGTAAATCGATTTGGAAATTGATTTAATGTTTGAAACTGTGTTTTAAAAGGGGAATGAGACTACAGAATTTATAAACAGGGTTTATAAGGTGAAAAAAGATATCAGTGGATATTTAGAAAATATAAATTCATGGTGGGAATTTATAAGGAAATGGGTATTTTGTTTTAAAAATAAATAATAGTTTATTTTTAAAGTAGTGGAAAGAAAAGTGTATTTTCTTCAAAAGCCGAGTATATTTTGAAAGGAAAATTTCCAAGAATAAGTTAGAGCTTTTAAGGTGATTTTTTTGAAGAATGTTTCAACGGAAATTTTATTATTTTAAATTGTTTCAGAATTTTGAAAGTAAATATTTATTTAAATTAATTATAGTAGTAATTATTTGAAAGGTTTGACTAGTATTATGATTTTGAAGATAATTATTAATATTTATATTGCATAAAGTAGTTTTATTTCAAAGATAATTTGGCTAAAGTTTTTATTTGAAAACTTGTATAGAATTTAATAACTTTTATTTTAAAATTGTTTGGCTTAAGTTTTACATGAGATGTTATTATAAAATTTCATAACTAGTTATTTAAATAAAGTATTTTAAGTGGTTATTATTTTGAATGTTTTAAAAGTATATATAATTTGGGTAAAGTGATTTTAAATTATTTTAAATCTAAATTATTTAGACTTGGTAATTTTCAGAGGAAATAAACAATGTTTGGGAATTTATTCTGAGAGAGGAAAGTGATTTGAAAACTTTTTTCATAGGGTTGAAGTATGGAAAATAGTTTGCAAAGATATTTTGAAATAAATAATTTGGAAAATTATTTAAAGTCTAATGGTTGTTTCTGAATGTTATTTGATAGATTAATAACCGATTATCAATATTGGCTAATGCATTGATCGTTTTGAAGAGACGTGGATCGGGATTAATTTCCCGAAAAGCCACTTCGATCCGGTTTGAACGTTTTCGTGAAGAAGACAAGTGATTGGAGTCGAAGGTGGAGTAGTGAAGTGCAAGGGTAATCGCTACTAATCCTGAGGGTGATTCCAAAGTGGATGTAGTAGGATTAGTGCCTTCGGTTCCGTTCAAACCCGGAACGGACTTGTATGGGTGAATGCTTTCATAACATCGTCGGGAGGATGATGAGCATTCTAAGTGAATGCGTGCCGAAAAGGTAACGCAAAGCCTCAAGGCTCATCAACTAGGAATGGCTAAAGCAGGGGAGATGCAGCAAGGCTAAGTGGCTAGCAACAAATTAGGGTAAGGTCATCCCTGTCTATAGGTCCCTTTTATTCGGCTGTCTGGGCGATTGCTGATCCCAACCGCGGGGTGATCTTATTTGGGCTATCCAGTAAGAGGTAGTCCGGTCTTGTGTAGCAGGGGATTAGGGTGGATCCTCGGTATGGTGATCTAGACCACGTACTATGATGGGCGGTACCCAGTAGCCCTTCCATTGATGGAAATTCATTCTCCCTATGTGCCTTTACGATTTTGTTTGTAGAACCCACTTTGTGGCTAGTGTTGCTGGAATTTAATGAATGTAACAATTTCGGCTATCTGAATAAGTATTTATACATAGACACTATTATAACATCAGAAGATTTGATAAGAAATGTTTTGGTTATCGTAAGGTAAAAATCTGACATGTTTATTTGTGGCGTGGTTTTACGAGATACCTTTGATTTCTAAATGATTTTGAAAACTTTAATAATCCAATTGAGTGTGTTTTCTCACGTTGGTTTACCAGACTGACTCGGGTGTTATATAACTATAATGCTCGAGTCAGATCGAGCATTATAGAGTATAGATTCTAGATGAATTTCTCTAGAGCTCAGGGACGAGCTGGATGGCGAGACATATCACACATATTTGATGTATGTTCCTTTGTGTATTGTTGCTGCAAATTCAGTTTCTATGTGGATTATTTATCATAACTGTCCAGTGTTGTATTTTGTTGATGTCATACTCTGAGGATGTATATATAAAATTACAGTTTTCTTTTGTATAAATATAAGTCATTTATCTATTATATATTATTCTACTGCATTTGTGAGATTCTGATGTTGTTTCTTTTTCTTCTTCTACCACCTTCTTCTATATCCCTAATGATTCGTATTTCCATTCACTTTGATTTGATATGATGGAGAATAGTGTCGGCTCAAGGGGTACGGATTTGCGGATCATTACACAGTTGCTTGGCATAAGGATTTCATCCCTGTTGTTGATTAAACCATTGTGCATTCGTATGTAATGATCTTTTTTATTTATATATATGGTCTTGAAAGTTATTTCAAAATAAGTACTTTGGAAAGGTGTTCTATTTTTTGTATTTCATGTATTCAAGTTATCGCAGTTATATTATTGTATTTGTTGTAATACGAAATTGAAACATAGCTGTAGCTTGGAACAAAGCTGAACTGCATATACGACTTTCAAAATGGTTATAGTAAACATTTCACAATGTTTAAAAAATGTACCGCAACATTAATAAAAAATTATAAAATATTATTTACATTATTTGTAAAAGATTGTAATAAAGTTTTAGACAACAATTTATTCACCTTCCAAAATGGGTTTTTAGATATACTTATGTATGTAAACGTACATATATGTGTGTGTGTGTGTTTGTATGTATGTATATATATGTATATACATTACTAATTTACAGCTTCGGATAAAAATAGTAAAAGACTTTATTACGGCATCAGGAAAACGTTGTAGTAAAGTTTGTTACAGCATTTCCTTACTACGCAACAAAACTTTGTAAAAGGCACCGACCTTATTACACCTTGGTCTAAGACGATCTTTGAAAAACATTGCAAAACCTCTATTACAGCGATTTTGATGTTGTAATAAGATATTTTTGTTGTAGGGTTTATATTTCTCTTTTTATATTTAAATCAAAACAACTAAATACCTTCAACTATAATTTATATAAAAACATTACTTTAATATAAAATTTTATTCATTTACAAACTAGAACCCAAATAATTTTTAAATATTCAAAAGATATCCATATCTTCTCTTTTATAAAATTACTTTATATAATTAACTTCCAAATTCATTCATTTCAAAAAATAATATAACACGAAATTTTCTTTTATAAATAATTCCTAAAGTATTTGACCTAAAAAATTTTCTTCTAAACTGAATTCAAGCACAATGTATGCCCATTATCAAAGCAAAGTAAGGGCAAGCAAACATAGAGTACATAATTTAAACCTATCTATTAGCAAATAATGTTCAACGAGCAAAGGATCACAAACTTCACCAAACGAAAGAATCATATGTTGCTAAAAGTAAATTCTAAAACATAGTTTCACTCATATTCAATCAATTTCCAACCATATTTATCACACGACAATCAAACAAAGCATACATAAAGGAGATACGATCTGAGGCATAGATGTGAGTTAAAGATAAATCACCCAGATAATGAATACAATTGTCGAAACTTGCCCTAGCTGCCATCACTTGCTCTACCATCGATGCGAACCACTACCTGCACTTTATGTCACCCTTCATCAGTCGCGCGCATCACCATTACCTCCTTTTGTGTCACGAGCCAGCCAGCATACTCCAACTATTCATTTCTTCGCATGAACCATATCACACGCCACTCCTCTAGGCCATCAAGTTGCCCTCTAATGTTGATAATCGAAGCAGTAGCACCTTCTTTTATTGTGCATCGATGATTTCTTCTTCTTTTTAACACGCACATGTTTTGTTTTTTTAATAATTTAATTGTCCCTGTTCAAAATATGGATGGGAAAAATGAATGAGGGCTATGTTTAATGTGGATAATGTACTAAAGGAATAATCTTGAAGAGGAGAAAGGGTTAAAGAATGTGTTGGAACATTATTATTTACAATTAGGCCACTTCCATTTGTGTAATCCAAACGCTACACTTTCTTTTACCTATTAATTAGTTATACCATTCGTCTATAAATTTACTACCGGCTTAAATTGAACTATTAGTATATCTAATCACTTCTATAAAATATTTAAATTTATGAATTATTTATTTCCATTGATTTATTCATTTAATTAATGTCAAACAAAATTTCTTCTTCATTTTTTTCTTATGTTCCAACCATATAAAAATAATTTACCATATTAAATTACTTTATATTCATTATAAATATTTTATTCGAGTTTGATATATATTTTAAGAAGGAATTTATTAGTTAATTTAATTTATTAAAACAAATCCTTTATCAAATAATCTTTAATTCAATAAACATATATTTTCAAAAATAAAATTATCCAAAAATTGAACTCAATCATTTTATTCTATAATTATTTAGAAAACAAGGTTGTTACATTACCTCGCTTAAAGAACATCTTTAATGAATAGGGTTCGGCCTGCCGATGTAACCCACTTGACATTAGCATCTCTATTCATTTTGGCTTATCCACCTTTAAATCATATAAGCAATATATTGTTCGCTACCTTGACCAACTAGATGCCGATCCATTTAAATATCCCTTGTATTTGGCTTAGCAACACTTTTGATTAGTTCTACAATGTCTAGATTCCATAGTCTTTGGAGAAACCAGTTGTCATCCCCCATGCCGATGCCTCATTGGACTTCAAATCCCCTGTAGCTGGTTGGGCAATGCAAGCTTTGGCACTGGTTCAACGGTGCTAGCTTCAGCTCCACCAGCCAAAGGACTAATGGCTTTCCCCTCGCCAGTGTATGCAAGTTGCAATCCGAGAGGTGTAGTCTCCCAAGCAACTAATCGGCACCAACCTGTCCTGATCGGTCGGTGCCGGCCATTTTTGAATTTTTTACGAGATTCCTCCTACTAGCATCCTTTACATTGCCCCAGCAACTCTTTGCATTGGTCATTTATCTATTCTATTCATTTGAAGAAAAAATTTCTTCACTAGAATCGAAAGATGATGAATCACTGTAGATCTTCTTTTACCTATGAGATTCATTGTATCATAGTGGTTGAGCCAATGTTGTTAGTTAATCCTGCAATTTTTCATCATATCCATATGTGCTTCTGCTATTGCGACCTCATTAAGTTCATATCAGACATCATCTTTTCCTCCTTCACCTCTGTCCTAACTTCTTGCTAAGATGATGAATCTGGCAAGGCAGCTGGTTGATTTCTTTCTTCTTCATTATCATGGGATCATTAATTATCCCTTTCCTTTACAACTCTAGATCTAGTACCTTTCTTCTTGATTGGAGAAATCATTTCCTTAGATCTGATAGTAGAGTTTCTTCAATGCCAAACAACAACAGATCTATGCCTAAAAAAGTTAATCTCTCAGTGATAGCACCAAAAATGTTTGCACGAAAAATGGGCAAACACCCCAATTGAATTGAAAATGAGTTTAAATCAAAATTAAATAAATTAGTGAGGAATACGCAAAGTTTTTAAAATGGTTCATCTAGAATCTTAAACCTACGTCCACTATTAAAATTAATTCGAGTTTCCTTTACAATTACAACCACTTTTACAGTAATTTCAATCTAAAATGAATTAAATCATAAAAATGGTAGTAGTTCAGTGCAAAAGATGAAATAGGTTCATATGTCCTTTCTTTTTTACTCCAAGAATCATCTATCTACAGGCATACTTATTCAACAGAATTGGCAGAGCATGTTTGAGCAAGTATTTCTCCAGATCCAAGTTTACAGTAACAAAAAAGGAGTCAAATGAGAATGTCTTAGTAGTCATAACCGTTCAGTACCGACCGGTTGGTTGGTGTCAACGATTTTGCTAGTTCAGTTCTTCGACTTTTCTTTATATTTTCTTAAATCATATATCTATTGATCTATACTAAAAAAATTCCTATCATGGAGTGGTTGGACCGACGGATACTTATCTTTTTCTTTAAGGTTGTATAGATTGAAGTGGGCCCTGCATAACTTTGGACTAGTCGGTACTAACCCCTTTTTGAGTGGTCAATATTGATCAATTTTGACTTGTCCAAATATTAGCTAAAACTTTAGAGTTCCCTTCATTACTCAAACTTTACATATCCTGGCTTCTTGATCCATTTAATTATCGTCCTAAAGTCCAGATCTACTGAGATATTATTTATCAAAATGTCTGGTAATAATAAATAAATATAGAAAGGAAAATGCGAAAAGTTAAATAATAAAATTGGGGGGAAAATGGAATTTTATTATTGACTATCGATTTGATAGAAAATCCAAGAGATAGATCCAAATATATAGCGGACTATATGAAACAAAAAGAAAAAACAAAAAACAAAATATAAAAGGTAAGTAGGTGCATTATTTATTTTTATCCTTGCGCTTGATTGTGAGCTAGGTTATGCATGACATCTTGTACTGCTGCCTTCTGATGTGGTGTCTTCATTGAAGAGGAGAGGCTCATCAATATATGTGTTGTGTTGCTTTTATTTCGGCTTCTTGGATGCCCCATTAGCAGCGAAATCAATGGCATTCTAGGGCAGTATTGGAAATTTGGAAGTATGAGGAGAGATGTTAGGGTGCTGAGAAGGAACATCATCCAGCTTATCTCCTTTCACCAATTTAACTGTAATCTTCTTGGAGCAAGGCTTTGAGATAAGGAAGGCTCTTCACCGAAAGTTTGAGTTACAATGACGTCCTCTACCTCATCCAGGTCAATATTTAACTTGTTGGCTTTTGATAGTTCATTGATTTTTTCCACATCTGGGTCGAGGTATAGTGGTAGTTATAATGGTGGCCTTAATAGAAGGCCTAGTTGAAAGGTGAATCAAGAGTGGCAGCAAGGTAAGTTGTCCTGAAACATGGAAAACATAATGATAAGTTCAATATTTCATCCTAAGATAATTAGAGCCTTTGTAGTAAATGATAATGCGAGGATATAACTTTTGATGAGGGTGGGTCCAAACCTGCAAAGTTGTCTTGTCCAGAGGATGGGAGTCCAAAATATGAAATCTTCTCCTCCTCGAATAATGGGGATAGTATGGAACTGGGAGTAGGAGAATCGACGACCAACAGTACATACTCTTTGACAAGTTTGGTGGAGGATGCTTTTAATTGATGCTAAACCAGTATATTAATTTCGGATCTCAATAGTTGAACTAATGGATCGGGAAAGGAAAGAGTACCGAAATCCATACCAGCGGTAAGTCTTATGAAAACTAGTCTTTGATTCACAACAGCCTCAAAGAACCATGGAATTTCGCATAACTGACTGCATTCACTCGTCTCCTTCCTTTTCTCTGTCTTATAGGTAAGGTGCACAGCGGGAATGGTCTAACAAGTAATAAAACAATGTCGAGCAGGAAGGCTGGTCTATTATCTTTTCTATACATAAACGATTATGGAGTTAGTCGGTTGATGGTAGATGTAGCCAGATGAGTTTGTTCAAATATTTGGCCAATTAAAGCTTCAACCTCTCCTTTAGAATGAAGTGCAACGGGAACTCTTTGTGCTACACCGTGATTCCTCAACAACACATTGTCTACGACCCTTCTCTAAGGTAGCGATGTCTTAAGAGTCGACATTAAGAATGTTTTCCTAAACAAGTGGAATGCAATTTCACTTAGCCTTGATCTTATCGTAATTCATCATTATGTCATGGATCTTTATTAGGACCCAAGAGTATTCTTTCTCTGGAAATCTTAAGTTTTTTTGTGCAAACTATCTCATGGAATCAAAAGATGGTGGAGTTAACCTCTTTGTCCATATAATCTTTTTTGCCTTAAGCTTAGGCTAATCAACTCTAGAGGTTAGAGGCACTAGACTTCCATTTTTCAACTTTATACTCTAGCTCAAGAACTCTTTTGGAATATGACTTTGATTTGTCAAGTTTAGCTTTGAACTAGGCGATCTTCCTCATCAAATGACAAGATTAATTTCAGTTTAAGCAATACTGGCTTTTAGTCTAATCTCTTTTCCAAGTCATCTTTCCAAATATATGCCTTCTTAATAGGCATCCTTCACTTCCATAAATAGTGATCCAAGATTGCCTCTTTTATATCAAACCTCACTATGACCCAAGCCTTTTTGCTTTCCTTTGCTTTCTATTTTAGTTCAATTACCTCTTTATCCACAAAAGCTATTGGCTCTTTATCTATAACAATTCTTTTTTTCCTTCTCTTCTATGAGCTTATGGATGTGCAGTTAAAGCGCTTAGTGGTTCAAAAGCGGTGGAGGTGCAAAAAGTTATAGCGGGGATACGGCGGAAAATAGCGGAGGTGTAAAAAGTTTAATTAGATATAAAACAAAAAATTTAAAGTTGCTTTATTCTCATTATCAAAACATTTTTGTAGGAGAAATAAATACTTTTTATCTTATAAGACAAAACTAAAGAATATCATGATTTAAGCAGACTAGATTTGATGACTATAATAGATTTCTAACTTATATTAAACACTTGTGCCTTAAAACTAGGTCTTTGTCTTAGTTTTATTGATTTTGTTTAAAAGAGAACAAGTCAAATCAATCTTTGTATAATAATATTGCTAAAGCGGGTGCTAAAAAGCCCTGATTAAGTGGGTGTAGCAGAAAATAGCGGGGCTTAAAATGGATCTACTATTTAAAGTGATAAACTGAAATAGAGCGGCGATCGGAGAGTGCTATGCTTTAAAGTGGAGATTTTGCATGGCTTCAGCGGGGCTTTAACTGCACAGGTTCATGGTGCTTAACTAGAAAACATGCTTGATAAACTTTTTTGAAAGTTACATACTTGTCATTAAAGATGTTTATAACATTGAGGACTTTCTTAACCAAATCGATCGGAATCTTATCTAAGTTTTAAGTGAAATCTAGATCTATAAGATCCATCTAGGGATAGCGAGCCTTCCTAGATTAGGCAATAGAAGTATTGGATCACTTTCCACTGGAATAAGATAGGGAAGCAGTACTTTTACCATCATGTCGATTTCAGTCAGTGGAAGAAGTAATAATTGGAGCTAAAGGGTAATTGACTAAGGAGGCAGTCTTAAAGAGTATTAAAGAATATCCCCCATGTAATCGAGAGTAGGGGTGGTGCCATTATAGAAGTGCAGGGAGGAATGTCATGGCATGGATGAATACACCATTAGCGGAAGAGATGTGATTGTGCATGATTCCTCAAAAAACATTAGCCTTGCGAATGGTCGACAAAGGTGGATTACGACGGCCATGGGATTCAAACCATATCGTTCCAGAAAGCAACACCATGCACTAATCATCATGCTAAAACATCTTTCTGTTAACTTTTCGAGAGGGTTGTTATAGATTACCTCCTTAAAAGCCTAATGTTCTTGTTGGCTCATCATCACACACCACATAGTTATTGAGTTTGTAACACGCATCAGTACTATGCTGACTGACATTTGCAACATTACAACAAAAAATTTCGACTAGGTATGGGCCCCGATACCGAATGTGATGGTCGTGGGATTCGAACCCCTGCCTTTCTGAATGTAACACCATGCATTAACCACCGTGCTAAAAGATCTTTTTATTAACTTTTCGAGAGGGTTTTTACATGGATGCTTATAATATTGAGAGCCTGGGCCTTGGTAAATTATCCTAAACTTGATAGGTTCTTGGAACTAGTAGTTCACAGAAAAACATGTGACCTTTATATGGAAGACCAAAATTGCGAAGATGCAAAGATCAAAAGGAAGCAATTTGGACACTTTGGTGTTCCAAAATGCCCTAGAGGGTGATGATTGTACGTCTTAGGTCTTCGCTTTCATACCTTGGTATGTCTATAAATAAATGAATATAGATAAGAAATCATTTATAAATGAAATCGAATGGGGTGAGAACAACGGTTCAGAATTGAAGATTTACACACGAAGAGCCACCATAAGGCGAACCCTATGAGACAACTAGCAATGAAGTATTTTTCCTTATGAAGATTTATCACTACATGATGATAATGATACCTTCAAGAAGATATGTGAGGCATTTAGATATCATATCTTAAAGTTGTATATGTAGAGAACATTAGCTAAAAGGACTCCTTCCCATTTAGCGAATGAAAATCATATGTAGACTACAAGACACCACATAAGAGTTTGAGCGTAGTTGAATAGAAGTGATTCGCTTTAGCTAGAGAATGTAGTGCAACAAGCGATTGAAAAGTGAAATAGCTCCAAGGAGACACATATAGCAGTTACAAGATGTATAGCTAGTAGGAGTATTGTTAGCTCTTTTATGTGGAAACATATGCCTCAATTTATCTTTGGGAATCGCATTCCTATCATAGATACTGTGAAGGTCCCCAGCAGTGATATGTATGGAGGAGAATTGGAGGGGTTGTCTAATACTATGACCTTATACAAAGCAACATTAAGAGGAATCTCATACGTGGTTCCTCAATGATCATTAAGGAGGCAACAAAGGTTAGTTTGTGGTAGATGTAAGATGGTCTAGCGGTCGTAGAAGTAGAACCTGACATAGATCTAGATGCTATTGCAGGCGATGAACAAGTAGTAGTAGCAACCATGCCGGTAGGTAGATAAGTGAAATTAACGGTTTCCATAAGATTAACTGGAGATAAACTTGGATGCCGAGCATGATTGACTAAGTACTATTTATTTCCCACATGTGCATGTGCTTGTCTGTAGCATGGTAAACGTATAACATCTAGTGAATGTTGACATGTGTTAACTCATCGTAATCTATACAATGAATAGGGACAATATGTGCCTTATATTATGTGTGTAACATGCATCTTATGCATGGTGTATGGAAGAATGTCATGTAGAGTGAACACCTGCTTGTGCTGGAAAACGAGCTTGGGTACATGATGGAATTGTTGTAACATCTCATACCTAGATGCCAAAATCTAAGCGCTATAGATGTTGCCGTCATCCATGGTATTAACTTCTGGTGACAAAATAAGGTAATGTTAATGGTATTCATAATATCAGAGGCACTTGAATCACTACAAAATAGGTTTTGTTTAGTGACCGTAGCTAGTGACGGCTAGAGACGGCTAAGAAAGGCGGCCAACGCTAGCTGAAGCTAGCCGTCATTAAATGCGTACACATAGGCAAATCCACGAACCATAAAAAATCCCCTTCCCCCAAATCAACTCAGCAAACCCCCTCCTCTCCTCCTCCGCCGATGCCCCAACCGCAGTCCCCCGACGTGATCCGTCGATCTCCCCGTCGCGAAAGCTATAATGCTCCAAAGCTCGAAGGTATGTTATTACTCTCTAATTTTTGCTTAGTCTAGGTTTAATCAAAACCCTAAAATTGGTTGATTATATGTGATAAAAATTGATGATTTTGTGGTACTAGTAGTTGATAGTAGTGTATTGATTGATATAGGGATATGTTGAGAACCTTAATTTGGCAAATTAGTTAATAATGAGTTTGTTATTGTGTATTAGTTAATGATAATATTGTATTTGTTGAGTTGGTGATATTAATTAGTGGTTTGATTATTTAATTTTTAATTTAAAATTAGGGTTTATTTATAATCCGAAAATTAGGTAAATTACTGATTGATATGCTAATGGATATATAATTAATTTTACGCGAATATTTGTTATAGTTAATTAGAACAATGTTTATTATAGTTTGTGCAAACATTAAGGTACAATTGTTGATTAATATGTTGCTAGATTGGTACGGTTAAACAGAAGTAATATTTTTTATTTAATTAGTGTGTGTACATTATAAGTATTAGTTGTTAGTATAAAATAAAATTAATATAGTATATTAGAAGTGCTAACATCTAATTTTCGTTTACAAAATCGATAAAAAAATTAAATTGTTAACTGAATTTTAAAATATGTTTTGAAATTTCAAACGTATTAAATAAAATCTTTAAATGGTTGAATGAATTATATAATTTTAAAACGAGCATAACAACAACAAATATTGTACTGAAATCAAAATTTGTAAAAAAATTAAGAAATGAATATAACAACAATAAATATTCTACTAAAATCGATTTTGTAAAAAAAGAAATGAATATAATAACATTAAATATTTCGCTAAAATAGATTTTCTAATAAAGTTTGGGCAATGAATATAACAAAAACTAATATTGTACTAAATTCAATTTTATAGAAAAATTAAGAAACAAATATAACAACAATAAATATTCTACTAAAATCGATTTTATAAAAAATGAAGAAATGAATTTAAGAACATTAAATATTCTGCTAAAATCGATTTTTTGAAAAAATATTAGGAAATGAATACAACAACAACGACAAATATTCTGCTAAAATTGATTTTGTAAAGAAATTAAGAAATGGATATAAGAACAGATATCGTACTAATACCGATTTTCCAAAAAATTGAGAAATAAATATAACAAAAATAAATATTTTACCTAAATCGATTTTATTTTATTTTCAATGAATGTAAAGTTGATTTGAAAATAAGCATTAAATATTGTTTCAACAAATAATGGACGATGAAAAATTAAAGCTTTTAGTCCCAAAAGTTTTTAATTTAGTTTTGAAAATACAACAACAAAAATACACCCCTTGGATACAAAGTTATGCGTAGAAGAGAAGTGAAGTGAAATTCTATCGAAATTAGGCAGAAGTGTGGTGTGTGAAGCGTTTAGTCTTACATGGCTTTACTCTATTCTAGAAAATACAATCAATATTATACCATTTGAGTGCAAGTTGTGCGTAGAAGAGAAGTGAACAGAAGTGCTGTCGAAATTACTAACATATATTTTCAAATCAAGAAAAATGTTCGCTTATTTCCTTGACCGTACTTGGTGTATGAAGTCCTAACTGGTAGGAAAGGTTCAATAAAGGAACATTTCTCTAACGATGATTTATTAGATTCACTAAATCTATTAGTTGAAATAATGAAGAAATTTGTTGCCCTTATAGTAAGTGCCAACATTCGAAGCATTAGAAACCAAATATAGTTGAAGTACATTTGTATAAATATGGTTTCGTGCCGCATTATTGTTTCATGATCGTCATGGAGAACTTGTTGAACCTACAGCTAATCCTATAGTGTTAGAGGATGATAATATTATGACGATCTGATAGAAAATATGGTGGATGATGCAGCACAATCAATGTTTCCTACCATTCAAGCCGACGAGGAAGACGTAAATGTCGAAGAAGAACCGATTGTGGGAGCTAAAAGAATATATGATTTATTGGATTCTTCTAAGAGGCTGTTGTGGGACGGTTGGAAAAGCAGAACCGGACTATCAATAACCACCGAATACATTACTATGAAATCAAAATTCAAGCTTACAAAAGCTGCATTTATAGCAGTTGTACATGCTGCAAAATGATGTATGCCACCCAATAATCTGATGCGCGGTTGTCTTTATAAAGTGAAAAAACTGATGTCCACTTTTGGTCTACCGTACGAAAAGATAGGTAAAGATAGATACATGTGTAAAAGGTTGCATGTTGTATTGGAAAGATGACGTTGACCTTAGAAAATGCAGAATATTTAACGAGGAAAGATACAAATCAAGAAAGAATAAAGGAAAAGAAGTTCTGTACAAGAGAATGCGTTATTTACCCATCACTCCCAGACTTCAAAGGTCATATGCATTTTCTGCTACGGCATATCATATGCGATGACACAGTGTGAGAACACTGAAAGAAGGGACTTTGATACATCCATCTGACGGCGAAGCATGGAAACATTTCGATAAGACTTTTCCCGCATTTGTTGCAGAAAGCTATAATGTCAGACTTGGTTTATGTACGGATGGATTTTCATCATTCTCTCAGTTTGGTAGTAAATATTTATCCTGGACAATTATCATTACTCTGTATAATTTGCCTCTATGGATGTGTTTGAAAACACCATATGTGTTTCTCACTAGTGTCGTCCCTGGCCCTCATGATCTAACATAAGGAATCGATGTTTATTTACAGCAATTGATCGAAGAGTTGAAAAAATTGGGGAATGAAGGAGTTGAAACATAAGACATTTCAACAAAAAAGATCGTATGTTCGATTCTTTATTATGGACAATTAGTGATTTTCCTGCATATGGGATGCTTTCTGGTTGGAGTACGGCCGGCCGTCTAGCCCGCCCTTATTACATGCAAGAAACACAAGCATTTTCTTTATGGCGTGGGAAGATAGTTACTTGTTTTGATTGTCATCAGCGTTTTCTCCATCCCAATCATACTTTTATAAGAGATGGAGAAAACTTTATAGCTAACAGAGAAGAAAATATGCAACCACCAAACATTTAGTCAAGCAAAGAATTATATGAAATTGTAAAGGACTATCCAAAGATACATGAAACTGGAGTACAAATTGAAATTTCAGGAAAATCGATATTCATAATTGGTGCAATCAATGTATATTTTGGGAGTTATCATATTGGAAATATCTCTTGTTCCGAAATAATATTGACATGATGCATAACGAAGAAAACGTATTCGATAATGTGTTTAATACAATTTTGAATGTAAAGGGGAAAACTAAGGATGATTTGAATTCGAGACTTGATATAGCACACTTTTGTAAATGTCGTGAACTTCATATGAAGCTCGACGACAATAAAAAACCTAAAGAATGCTACGAGCTTAAAACTTGTGCTAAAGTGGGTGGAAGAACTTAGATTTCTCGATGGGATTTCTTCAAATCTTCGTAGATGTGTTGGCTTTAAAAACAGTAAATTGAATGGGATGAAAAGTCATGATTGTCATATCATGATGGAATATTTACTACCCGTGGTTTCAAAGAACTATTACCCGTAAAAGTATGGAATGTTAAACAGCTTCGTTCGATGACATTAAAAGTAGATCGTATACGTAAACTTGAAGTAGAAATCTCCATACTGCTCTGCAAACGGAAGAAAATAATTCTGTCAGGTTTCTTTAATGTAATGGAGCATTTATCTATTCATCTTCCATCCGAAGCACTTCTTCGAGGTCTTGTGCAATATGGATGGATGTATCTATTTGAGAGGTAATATTGAATATCTACAATATTTATGTCAATTTAAAATTCATATTTATTTATCTAAATATAAATTAAATTTATTTTGTAATAGGTGCTTGATACATCTGAAGAAAAAATTTAGACAAAAAGCATGAGTCGAGGGTTTGATTTGCAATTTATATCTTGAAGAAGAAGTTTCATTCTTTTTCTCTCGTTACTTCAGTGATGATGTGAAATTATTGTTTGTAAGTGTTTCTCATAATGATGAAGTCGTTGAAAAAGATTCTTTTCAAACAATGTTATCTATTTTTAAACAACATGGTCAATCTTTTGGAAAATGTGTGGAAATATGGTTTGGCGATAAAGATTACCATATAGCACACACATACATTCTTCTAAATTGTGCTGAAGTTGCACCATTTGCTAGGTAATAATAAATTCTTATATAATTAACTTATACATACATCTTAATAATAAGCCATATTACATATCTATAGTATCTACGAATCACAGCATCCATCTGGCGATCTCAGTAAAGAATTTTCCAAGTGGTTTTCGAACTACGTATATGATCTAAGAAACTTTGTCTTTGATGAAGGTTTACAACATCTTGCAATCGGATCAAAAAGAAATGTGAAGACTTATCCAATATTCTTCGTCAATGGATTTAAGTTCAACACAAAAGACTACGGGGCTGAAAAATTAACATATAACAGCGGTGTATTTGTCAAAGGTAGTGATGTCCAGATGTGCATATAAAAGATTTTTACGGCGCCTTAACACAGAATCTAGAGTTGACATATTATGTAGAACATGTAGCAAAAGTTTTTTATTCAAATGCAATTGGTTCAGCAAAGTTCCTGGTTCTGAAACGAACGTGCACAAAGATTATAAGCTTATTGAAATAAAGCATACCTCACATTACTATAAGTATGATTCTTTCATATTAGCAAAGAAAGCATTACAAGTTTAATTCGCTATGTATCCATTCTTAAAAGGAGTTAAAGCGGATTGGTCGGCAGTTTTTAAAGCAAAGTCAAGGTTTATGTTTAATGGAAATAAAATTCCAGACAAAGCGGCATATCAAGCGAACCCAATACAGAAATAACAATAACTGATGACATTGATTTAGGGCCGTTGAATGATGAATCGAATGTTTTATTAGATGCTTTTGAAAGTACCGAAGAAAATAAGATATAGTACGAGAATGAATCTGAGTCAGAAAATGACGAAGACTGAGAACTCTGAATAATTGCATCGCTTGTTGTATAATGTATTATTCTGAGTTGCATATTATTTTGAGCTATGTATTAACAATGATGACTATGTTATGAGCTATGTACTATTTTGTTTCGAAATTTCTATATATGTGTTCATGAGATATTATCCCATTTATTACGATTTAGTGGAAGTTTTATGTGGTGATTACTGAAATATGCTTTGTACTACTAAATTTATATCTTTTCCTTCTGTGATATTATTATTCCATGGTAGATATGTTTGGTAGGAGACGTAGTCAGAGATCCGAGCCTTCTCCATCTCTCAGTGCAGGTGCTAGTGGCACGACACCGAATTTACGTCCATTGGCGGAGGTATTTTCGAAAAGCGCCGAGTGAGTATCAAATTTATTTGAAATATATTTTTTGAAATTTATTAAATATCTGCATCAAAATTTATATAGGGGCTTTGAGGTGGAGACTTCAGATTTCATCCTACAAATTTTCAAGAAGGAATTTATGAGTAGGATGTCCGGCTGTTAGCCTCATTGGGATGACATCCCAACGCATATCAAGAATGCTATATTGGCTGATGTACTCGCAAGTATAAGTTTGAATTTTAGTTGAAAATTAATATAATGTACATAATTCAAACTAATTTCTATATGCAGGCAGCCGTGCCTAAAGATCCAGAGGATATCGATATTTTTACCAATCACTGGAATATAAGGATGAGAAAAAATTATAGGGACGCTCTGTCTGAGGCAAAAAATAAAGGTAAACAACCCAATTGGATAGGCGCTGATGTGTGGACTGAGTATCTCTAGCTCTAGGACTTTTTAGAAGTGAAAGTAAGTTATATACTTTTTCATTGTTGTTAAATCTTTTTTAACTTTCGTATGTTAGTTGCAGTAATTTAGTTAATCGTGCATCTAAATTTATAGGATTTATTTTCCTGGAATCATGAAAATAGGAATAAAAATCCTTCTTTGCATTGTGGCGGCTCCAAATCCTTCCAAAAACGTAGGAGAGAGTTGGTAAATTTATAAATTATGTTTATAAAAATTTAAAATGTTGTTTAATCATATTCGTTACATTGTTTATTCATATGTATATATTTTCAGGCAGCAAGGTACAATCGAGAGCCTACTATGGCTGAGGTGTTCACGACCATGCATGCCGTTGAGCAGACAAATGAGGAAGGTGACGTTTCATATAAGTGGATAGACGATAAATCTAAATCCATAATGATAGACATGCTTATCCTTAATGAAAATGTTTCATATTCCTTTATTTCACATTTCATAAACTTTAAATTGAATACTTATCATGTCAAACTATTGTTCGTAATCGTAGGAGAGATATGAAGCGAAGCGGGCACGAGTAGCGCAGTCCACCAGCCGGGTAGAGTTAACATTTGAGGAGTCACACCTTATTTAGGATGTTATTATTGATCCCCTTCGCGAAATAGGCGGTAGTATTATGGAAATCATGAGGTGAACTCCTTCATTTACTAATATATTAATATATACATGCAAATGAATTTAAACTTAAGTGAACAAATTATAAATTGAATAAGGCCCCTGAATAATTGAAATAAATAAATCGCAACCAATGTATAACAGCTATAAATACTAGTCGCATAATTAATCGACATGTTGTTCATACTATTTATAATGTTCATAAATTATAACTAGATATCAACTATTTCATAGGCGTTAATGTCCTAAAGGGCTTACAGGAGATCCCAAGCCGAGGAGGAGATTTCTCAAATCTAAAAATTGCTGGAGGAGATAAACTATTAGAGGAAGAGTGCATTGGCACACCAACTAGACGAGCATATTGCAGCCTACTTAGCACAGCATAGGATGATGTCTGAAGAAGACGGGTCGGGCGATGACGATGAGTAGCTATGCTTGTGTTTCTATCAGATTTTCATCATCTTGTCTTGTAATCATGTGACATTTGTGTATATATTTGATATATTTACGTTGGTTGTTGTGTTTAATGGGTTAGTAGGCATTTGTGTATACATGTGATTGATAGATAGTATTTGTATGTATGATTAAATTTTTTGATGAATTTGGAATGTTCCATTTGATTGGTATCATATATTTATATGGTGGTGATGAAATGTCTATGTAAAATTATATATTGCGTTATATATATGATTATTTGTAATATGTGTGAGATTATATGATGGATGGAGTGGTATTAGTTGTGTAATTGAATGTATATGTGTTGGAAAGAGATAAGAATTTAATTGTATGGTGGATGGATTGAATGGCAGAATTGGTTCAGGAAATGTGTCCTAGGTTAGTGATGGCTAGCGACGGCCAAATGATCCAGATTAGCGACCTCCAGTGATGACTAACTAGTTCAGGTTAGTGACGGCTTGAGGCGTCATCCCTATGATAACTAATTTTCCACGTGGCCAACAAGGCGTCGCAAACCGTCGCTATTTTGATAATGGAGCCATCACTTTACTGTGTAACAGCGGGCTAAATAGCGACGGCTTTTAGTAACGGCTAGCGACGGCCTGTGACGCCTTTTTGCCGTCACTAAAGCGGCTTTGTTTTGTAGTGAATATGAAAAAAACCACAGATTTCGAAAATAACATTTTACTGATTAAATTTCAAACAACTTCATATCCAAATTCCATAATCCCATAATAGTTTCTTGGTAAAATCAATTATAATTACAATAATACGCCATGAGCGATGTATGACGATTCCCCCTTGGCTGATCAGAGATAATATAGTAATATTAGATTTAGTATACACAGGGGAATCAAAACAAAATGAAACTGTGAATCCAAATTAGCTATCCGCTAGCCACCTGCTCGTCTTCGAAAGCTTTATTTACCAAAATTTCAAAAACATGAAAACCTTAACCCTCAACCTACTCAAATCAATTTTGAGTACCCGAGAGTTTAGGGGAAACAAAAAATTCGAGTCGGACATAAAGCCGGGTGTGAATAATTCCATTACATCTCGGTTTACTGATATTAAGTGAGACCACACCGCTTAGCGGAACGAGTTTTCCCTTACTAATATCCTTTTCAAAACATATTTTCTGCAAATCCTTTCTTACAACCAAACTAGTTAATCAAACTGATATAATAATGATAATAATAGCAAAGTCTGTTAAGCTATGACCATATAACTAATAGATTATCTGTCCAATAGTAATAAATGGACTATCTGTCTAAAACATAATAACAAGGTCCATTATGCTAACAAATGGACTATCTGTCCATAAAACTGGGCTGACTGCCCACAAACTGGACTAACTATCCAGATCAAAATGCACTAACTGTCCGAATCATTTTATCAGGGTTAGCTACCCTTTATCTTTTTCCTTGAAAATCTTCTCAAAATGATTTAACCCTTTAAATCATACCTTTACAAGGAAAATATGTTCTTAGCTTTACTCTAAGCTATTTTGCCGTGTTATATATAATTTGCTCAAAATAATGTTGACGACCTTTAACGAGGATTGACTATCCATCCAAAACAAGTTAAAGCCCTTATTAACTAGAAAATAATTAGGCTATATTGTCTATTTAATACATTCGAAACCCTTGAAGTGACCACTTCGAAACCATTGAAAGTGGCTCTTTCGAAACCATTAAAAAGCCTTTTCTTTGAAATCATCAAAACATTAGAAATCCCTCTTTAAAACCTTTAAATATTGCCTTTCGAAAACATAGGAAAAACCTTCTATTTCAATCCTTTCGAAACCCTAGGGAACCACCCCTTTTGAAACCATTCATAAAACCTTTCGAAACAGTCAAAACTCAATCCTTTTGAAAGCACTTTGGGTTCAATTTAAAACATGCAGCAAACTTTCGTAACCATTCAAAATTTCACTCCTTCGAAACCTTTGAAAATCATCTCAGTCGAAACCATTTGGATTATGTCTTCAAGTAGAGAGATCAAAAACTATTAAAGTCAAAAGCATCTGTTTCAAAATCATTTAAAACTATCTCTTTCGAAACCAATTCGGATTTTACTTCAATCATAGAAAAGGGTCTTAAAAATATTTAATTCGAAAGCATCTGTTTTGAAACCATTTCCTGAGTAATAAAGTGATGGTGTCAAAACATCTCTTCGAAAGCATTGGAGAGGAGGCCGGGTTTTTGGAAAATAAAACAACCCTTTCGAAACTATCTTGATCGAAAGGTAGGAAGCAGAAGCTAAAGGCTTCGACTCAGTCGACATCAATCATTTAAAACAAAAGCGCAACCAATCGAAATCATTTCTTCAAAAACCATTGACCCAGTCGAAAGCTAACCAAGTCAAAAGCATCTTAGTCGAAAGCAAGCAGGCGCATTTTCCTTTAAAAGTAAAGTAAAGCCCCAACCCCTTTGGAACCCCTGGTTTCGACTCTATACCTTCCACGTACATCCAATTCACTATGTACCAATAAATTGATACCATGTGCATTGGTTTTGACAGTGTCGGAGACGAAGGTAAGGAGGCGGAACTTGGTGTCGAAGGCATCGAGACAGTGTAAAACACATTTATTTGTAATCGAGGCAATGTAAAACACGTTTATTTGTACTTTTATACTATTTCTTTTATACCTAACTTGCCTTGTTTGTTTAAATCTAATTGGTTGTCATTGACTTTTTTGAAAGTGCTGTCGACTTTCCAGATTTAACAATTTAATTTAATTTGCAAAAAGCCCCTTCTCCTATCTTAATTATATAAAACATTTAAGTCTCATACCTTAAATAATTTTATATAACTATTAAAACACTTAGTAAATTCTACAAAAATTCCAAAAATCTTTTTTTAATATGTTTTCCAACATATAAAATTTTTAGACCTACTTCTTTTATTATTTAACCGTAAATAATTTATAATCCAAATTAACGTTTTTTACTAGAAAGTTCATATAAATTCCACATAAATTCAGAAAATTCTAAAAATTAAAACACATCCCCATGATAATATTTATGACCTTTCTAAAAATTTGCAAGGCATATGGATATCATTTAATAGGGTTTTCACCTTAAAGCATATCATAAATTCAAAGTGAATAACTATAATTCATAAACAAGTATATATATTCATTCCATCATTCAAAAACATGGAAAATCATTGCAAAATATTCGGAATTCATCTTAAAATTGAAAACACAATCAAAGATGAGACGTAAACATTATTCACCTTAGCTTAAGAGATTATAGAGATTTAAATGTGAATGGATTTGATTTGAATTAGCTTTTTCCTTAGCTTTCTTCCTCTTACTCTTGTTAATGGTGGTCGGCCTTGAGTTTAACTTTTTTTCAAATGAAATGAACGTGTAGGGATAAACGGCCAAAGGGAATAGATATAGGAATGGACTCTTTCCTATTTTGCCATTCTACTATTTCATTTTAACTCTTCCTTGATTCATTGTTAAATGGCACGGCTACACCTTATTTAAATATTAAATACCAATCCCCTAATAAATACATTATTTTATTTTATTTAACTAATTTAATATTCTAAATAATGTTACCAAAAATCTGAGGTGTTACAATGTCAACGTAGTAACTATGTTAACGGCTATGGATGGATCCAACACAGACTTGAACTTTAGCTCTCGATCGGTGAGATGGTGCAATTTTTTGGAGAAATAGAAACTCATTAACTTATGAAACAGAACGTTGGCGGAATGCATATTACTTGACATGTCAACGACCAAATTCACTAATATCTATAAATCAGTAGTAAGAAATCAATCAAACTATCGCCAAATCCATGAAGTTAATTTGAAATCACTTCATTTAACCATCTCTTTCCATTCCATCTCCTTCGCCACTCAAAACCGACCTAGTCTTCCCCTTATGGCACTTCAAAATGATTGGAAATGAATGAAGACGAGTGGATAACGGGCGTTAGCTTAGATGAGAGATCGACAAAGATGGCATGGCTAAAGTAGGCAAACAACATGTAGGTAATGAATTGCTGCCCTTGCTTAAGATTTGGAGGGGATTGATGAAGATTGGAGTGTTTGAGTGCAAAAACTTTGAAGCCTTGGAAATAGAAGTGGCTAAAAGAATCGCTAGAAATGAGATAAGTTGATGAAAATTTTCTAAGTGTTGGTATTTATATTTGGATGAATAGGTCAATGCCAATCTACACATGGATGGTAGCAATCCTTATACTGATCGGTACTAATCCATAAAGAATATTTAAAATAGAGAGAGAATAAGAGAATAGGAAAAATTAAATGAATGGGTACATCCACCTAACCATGAATCAAAGTAATTCTCGGTGATGAGCAGAGTGAACGAGCTTTCTAGATCATAGTTGCAAGATTTATATTTACCAAAAAGACATAACTAAATGACTTTATGACATCGAAGTGTTTTGAAAATGTAGTCTTTTATGTAAATGGTTTGAGTAACAGAAGCATCTACGCATATTAGAATTTAGTCGCTTGTCTTCGATCAAATCACACTATATGTTCACCGAAGCATACTTTGAGAGCAAGTGTTATTCAGCGTTTCTCACAAGCAATATTATAGTGATACAAGATTATAAAATGATGAAGAAAGGGCGATAGACTTAAAGATGATCGGCTACAAGAAGCATCAGATGAAAATATGGGGGAAATGGCCAAGTCCATGGATCGGTACTAATCAATAGAAGGATCAGGTGCGACCTATAATTTTTACTATTTTACCCCTAATTCTCACGTGTGAAGAAAATGTCAAAGCAAGGAAGAAAAAGAGAAATTTGGCTAAGTCTATTAATAGGTACAGATCCATATATTCCCATCATAATTCAACATTTTCACTAGATAAACATGTTAGGAAAATGCTTTTAGTATTTAGATGATAACAACATTACAATAATGCAACTAATGATTTTATCATGTCTCCAAATGATTCAAGAAGCAAATGGATGTACCGAATCAAACATGACAATATAGATATGCACAAATATAAGATATGGAGGATACTAATCAAATATGGAGTTTTAGAGAAACTAAACTCAATTGTGGTATTTACATAACTATTTGGACTCAGATGCATCAAGATGACAAGAAGAGATCGACATAAGAGCTATAATAAAATGTATGTTATAAGTTGAGTCTGTCTTGAGTCGTTATAGTCTAGAATTGTTAGAACCCACAATAAACTCAAACCATTTCAAATTATGTATAACTTCTAATATATCCTAAGATATATTGGATATTTTTTTGGAATTTTTAAATGCAAAAAATGTGATATAAAGGTCAAAAAATGCAAAATACACAACAATTTTTTCACAGCCGCATATTACAACATTTAGGTCGAAAACACCACCAAAGGGTCCAAACC
Organism: Allium cepa; assembly: GCA_030765085.1. Taxonomy (NCBI): domain Eukaryota; kingdom Viridiplantae; phylum Streptophyta; class Magnoliopsida; order Asparagales; family Amaryllidaceae; genus Allium; species Allium cepa. Next base: position 439,504,394 of record CM060938.1, on the reverse strand, counting down.
AACATTTTGAACAGAATTTTGGAAACACCTCTAAAAAAACTGCTACTGTACAATTCTATCTAAAATCCTATGTTTCAAATTCCCATGCGGCTATATTCCATGAAAAGTCACTTCACTATTCATTACTCCTCTTCGAAATTTTGACATTTCTAAAGGGTAATCACTATTATAGTTGCATCCTATCATCATTATGTTTACACCAAACATTTCCATTGATCCAACAACGATTATTTTGGTCAAATCTATTCATTTTTCTCTAAAATTGCTCTTTAACTATTATTTATGAAACTCAAATATTAGATCAATTATTTTCAATCACATCATTTATAATCGATCTAATATAAATCCTAGCCTCTACACATTCACTAAAATATCGTTTGTGAGGGCTATAGGAGTGTTGTACAATAGTGTGACAAGTTAGTGCATTGGAACACAAAATATTATCAAAGAATTTTGTATTCTACCTAGTTGTAAAAGCATGAAAAACTGGCAAAGTGAAGTCCTGTAGAGGTAGTCTTTAAGCAGTATTGTTGCAAACATGTTCCTCTAACATTAGAGAATTTTTGTTCGGTAAAACACCGAAGGGAATCTTCAAGACTAGACGTAGGATGGAAGGTCTGAACCAGTATAAATCGACCATGTGATCAACTATTATATTTTCGCTGCATTTATGCTATTGTTGGATCCTATGTTTTGATTAATGACAGAAATTCAACCGACATGAAGATTCATGAATCTACGGCAAAGAAATACGAAGACCAGGCTCAACAATACAAAGTATGATTCATATATATATGTTATTTAGAGCCAAGTCCAATTTTAGCTATGTTAAAATATATCCTCAAGTAGTTCACAAACATATACATTTGAAACATTCTGTAAAAGTAATAAAAGTTTTATTCTAAAATAAAACAAAATAAAATAATAACAATAATAGTATATGAAGCAATACCTGAACTTGGGTCATTGTTAAAATCATATTTTAAAAGAAAAAATAAGTTTTCAAAAAATGCATGGAGCATGACTCGAACCCAGGTCACTAGTTTAAAAGGCAAGTGCTCTAACCAAATGAGCTATGGTGATTTTTGTTTATCAATAGAATTCAGTCGATTGAATACTCTTAATCAGTCGACTAAATCTATGCACTTTCAAATGCACATGCATGATTTAAATTCAGTCGACTGAGTCTTCTAAGGTAGTCAACTGACCACTGTATAACTGTCATATTTTCTGAAGAGACACTTCCTTTTTCGAATAGCCTTCTCTTATGTGAAGAGTTGCAGCCATTGATGTTTGTAGAGATCTCTTCACCAGCAGTTGCAACTCCTTAACTACTATATATACGCATGAATTTCAAGATCAAATTTGTGACGACCCGGAATTTTTGGTATTTGAATTTGAAAATATTTAAGTGATTTTAAATGTTTGGAAGATAGTTTGACTTGAATTTCAGATATCAGAATGAATTTGGCAATTAAATTATTAAATTTAATTTACTAAAGTTGGATAAAAATTAGAATCTTCAGTTTTAAACTGAATAAAAATATTTCAAAGGCTTAGAAAATTCATGTTGATAATACTAAAGATAATAGATGCTTCAGAGTTGGATTTAAAACTGTTTTGTTCAGTTTTGAAATTTTATCGTTTAAATCGATATTTAAAAATAGCCTTCCAAGGCACAGTCTCGAATTTCGATGAAACCAGTTCCAATGGATCCATAATATTGTATTGTTAACGGATTTCAATTTTCGTAGCATTCGAAATTGTTGTGTGGCCGTACGATAAGCAAACGCGATGGAATTTAAATTGAAAATTCAATGTTTTAACTGTTTCAAAAAGCTATCTTCTCCATACGTTCGAATTTGGACCTAAAACCTATTCCGTGCACTCGGAATAAGGGTTAAACATTATAAACGCCTAGCGGCAAGTCTCGATCGGAGTTCGAGATTGTAATTTGCGTAATTCGAGACTATTTGAATTTAAATTTAAAAATAAATGATAAGTAATATAATTTCATTTCTGGCAAGCAAACACGTTGAGAAATATTTAACATGTGTCCTTCTTCATGTTACACGCGTTGCTTTTAAAAATAGAGAAAAAAAAACTTTTAAGTTATCTCGTTCAAAACAAAGCCGAACAAATAAAAAATAAAAAATAAAGAAATTTTTTATTTTCTCATTCAAGTCAAAATCCCCTACCGAAAATCAAAACAGAACATGGTTGCTTTCTCATAGTCGAATCGATTTCCCAAATCGAATCAAATCCAACATAGCGCTCGCGGCCAGGAGGAGAGGCATCGGCGAGTGCGGCAACGACGAAGTTGCTGTTGGGTCGCCGTGAGCTCGAGAGGGAATAAAATCGCCGACGGCAGAGTTGTGGGCGGCTTCGTTGACTTCGCGAGTTCAGTGCCGCGTTCGAACTTGGATGGGCATGCGCGTGATTGGGAAAAGACGTGGCGATCTGGAGGATTCATTCACAAAGTACGGGCGCGCGTGTGAGCTCGAGTTCGTGGGGGGTGGCGCAAGTTTTTGGGTAGATGTCGCAATGGAAGCTAGGGCACATCAGTGGATTTGGGTCGCGATTCAGAGTTCGCGGCGGGTCTAGGGTTCTCGGGCTCAAGAACGAAGGTGGGAAAGCGGAGCTGCATTGGTGATGGCAGCAGGTGAGGATGTTGATATGGTTTACAAATTTTTTTTTCTTCATTAGTTTTGATTTAATAAAAATAATATATAGATGAAAGAAATTTTAAATGTATAAGGTTAAACAGAACACCTTTCTTTAGTCAGAGAATTTTTTTTACATGGTATAGTGATGATGAACATGTTTAATTAATTTATTCAATTATTTTAGTATATGAAATTTCAAAGGAAATGTGTTTAAACAAAGTTTTTTAATGGAAAAAAATTAATTTATTTAGTTAACCTACGTAATTCTTTTGGTAATTAGAAAATATTTTATTGAAAAGGAAATTTAGTTTTAAATTTAAAATTTTACTTAAATAAATTTATTTAAAAAGATTTTGTTTTAGATTAAAGTATTAGTTTTAAATAAAACTATTAGATAATTTAAAACTATCAAATGAAAATTTAGAGTGTTCGATTTATTTCAAATATTAATAAATTATATAGATATTTATATAAGGTCTAAAACGGTGAAGAAAACAAACTGGAATGGAAATGGATTGCAAAATAAAAGCAAAGGTGAGATCTTCTCACTCAATCAAATTTTCTGATATAGTTTTAGTACTTAAATTTAAAATTGATTGATTGTGTGCTTGAATAATTAATTTATTATTAGTTATATTAGCTTAGACCCTATGCGCCACATAATAGCAGAGGTTATTTTATTAAACCCATATACCACGATACTCTACCTTGAAGTGGAATTGGTATTATATATGTTTTTGGAGTTGATGATTTCCCGCATTATATATCGGTTGAGACCTTATTGCGCCGCATAATAGCGGATAATATTTTATAAATCCCATATACCGCGATATTCCACCTTGAAGTGGAATGGGTATTTAATTGTTGTGCTAACGTCTGTGGATGCAGGGAAACAGGTTGAAGGGATCCAGCTAGATTACTCAAATATTTAATTTGTTTCGTATGTTGTGTGTTGATTATTTTTAATTCGTGAGATTATTTGTGATTGAAACCGTTGAAGGCTATAATCTAGCCAAATATATTTTTGGTATCGTAGGAAAGCAGAAATAAATAAAAATTTGATTTTGAAATTTGGGTAGAAAATTTATAATGAATTCATTCAAAGGAATCAGGTGAATTTTAAAAGAAGGAAATTTAAACAGATAGATTTTTATCTTTGAAAACTTATTGAATAAATTCCAAAAATATGGGAAAATATTTTAATGAAGGAATTTTAGGTAATATTGTTTAATGGTCGAAGAAATTATTCAAGATACGGATTTTAAATATTTGAAAGAGATAAAGAAATTTATTTCAAAAGGAAATGAATTTAGAAATTAATTTGGAACTTAGTTTGGAGTTGAAATTAATTTCAAAAATCGATTTGGGAATTAATTTGGAGTTAAAATAAATCTTAGGAATCGATTTGGAAATTTGGTTTGGTGTTTTGGAAATAATTTGGGAAATCAATTTGAAATTGATTTGATATTTGAAAATTAATTTGGGAAATCAAATTGGAATTTGATTTTGTGTTTGAAATAAATTGGAAATCAATTTGGGATTTGATTTGGTTTGAAGGTGATATTTGGAAATCGATTTAAAATTCATGTATCAGTTGATATTTGAAAATGTAAATTCACAACGGGAATTTGTAAAGAAAAGGGAAATTGTTTAAAAAATAAATATTGGTTTACTTTTAAAGTGTGAAAAGGAATTTACAGATTTGAAATGTAAATTGAAATAAATCGTGAAGGGTTTATTAATTGGTTTGAACGGACCATTTTGTAGTGAAAGTGTACTTTCGTTGAAAAGCCGAGTATGTTTTGAAATTAGCTTTTAGAGTATAAATTAAAAGTTCTAAAGTTGGTTTTAAAAGAATATTTTGGAGAAAATTATTTTCTTAAGTTATTTTGAAAATATTTAGAGTAAAGATATATTTAGTAAATTATAGAAGTGATTATTTAAAGACTTAATTGATAATTGTTTTAGAAAATGGTTATTTAAATATTTATACTCTATCTACTAATTTTATGTTAAAAATTAGTTTGGACTTAAAGTTCATATGTAATATCAGTTTAATGTTTTTTATAACTAATATTTTAAGTAAAGTGTTTAAAATAGTTTTTATTTTAAATATTTTCAAATATATATTTGGATAAGTGATTTGAATTATTTTTTAAAAGTATGCGGACTTGGCAGATTTTCAGTGGAAATAAATGATTTTAGGAATTTTATTCCGTGAGTGAAAAATGTTTTGAAATTGGTTTTTAAAAGATTGAAATGTGGAAATTGATTTGAAATTGTTTTCAAATGGTTGAAGTGTTAATTATATCTTGCGAAGATATGTTGAAAATAAATAATTTGGGAGAATTATTTGAAATCCAGTGATTGTTTTGAATGATGATTGATAGTTAAATAACCAACTATCAATATTGGCCTTTTTAAATGGCATTTGAATTTCGATGCGACCGAGAATCGAATTCCAAATGGATATTCGAAACCCACATCGAACCTTTGTGATTGTGATGGATCTTTTGTTAAAAGATCGAAGTGGAATTTGTTGTGATTTGTTTGAATCTGAATTAACACTTATTTTTAAAATAAGCGCTCGTTATTTGGATTAGCCGGGGGAGGGCCTTGTGTCATAAAACCCATTCCGAATAACGATACGACGAAATGGGATTGCATTTGAAGATGGTGTTGAAGACCGGGTATTTTCAAAAGCAAAAGGATTACCCGTCGAATGTCTCTGCACCGGGTTGCTCCGGTATAGAGAATTTATCGCCCTTTGTGATGGGGATTCTGGACGTGATTAGTGAATATCCGGATTGCAAGGGCTTCTTTGGAAGTGCCTTCGGTTCCGTTCGATCCCGGAACGGACCTGTATGGACGTGTTCTGACGTTACACATTGAGATGTAAAGCTGGTTTCTATCAAATACATATTTGTTGGTGGTGGAGAATTTATTCTCTTAGCTTAACACCCTTCTCTGAGATGTACGAGCTTAGAGGTTATGTAGTTGATGGTTATTAGTAATACATTCCTAATTTGGTAATGTGACATACGAAGTGCTGTTGATCATTTGTTGATCAAAGCATGGCTTTTGTGAAAAGCATAGCTTTGTGGACGAGACTTCGTCGGACCTCACATCCCGGAATGGTCGTAACAGGAAGAATGCAGCAAGGTTATAGGGGGTAGCGCCCCTTAGGGTATGTTCATTTCCTTCTGGATAGAAGTGGTATCATGGTATGGAGCCCAGATACTTAACTTATGTGGATATCGCAAATATATATTACTTTGTGATTATTGTTGTTGAGGATCCTCGGATAAAAGTTGTTTACAGCCAATGGATGGCATACTCGTGTAGTAGTTACCTATTTTTGCAGAGGTAACCCGACCTTGTGTTGGCAGAGATCCGATTAGGTTCTCAGGGCATCCCTCCAAAGGCGTACCCATGTGGTCCAGGAAGTTCCTTAGCCTGACCATTTGTTGGAAATTCAATTACCAATACGCGCCTTGTACGATTTTAGTTGTATAACCTGCCATCTAATATGGTAACTATAGTAGGCATGCTATAATGGTACGTATGCTGGCTAAGATTAATATTATACTTGCAAAATGTTTTCTGCACTATGCACTAATGATAATGTAAAAAAATAATTTTCGTATTAAGCATATTTGACTATCATAAGGAGAAATCTCCCCCAAGTGTGCGATTGCATTGTGTGTGTGCCGGGAGGCCTTATGGTAATTTCATTTTCCAAAAAGCATTGCGGATTTCTTTTAAATTCCTTTATTTTCTTTGTAAAAGAATAACTGTTTTTAAGATCTCACGCCAGTCCCATGACTGACCTTGCTCATCTAGATGAAATGTGATGGGGGTTCTCGCTCTTTGTTAGGTGGCGAGCAGGAGACTCTTACCCCCACACGTCCTCTTTACGGGGTTGGTTAGGCAGAGGTCGTGATAGTCGAAAGGCTGGCGGTAGAAGCAAGGGCAGGGTACCAGTGTAGGCCACGGTGGGGCTGGGATGGTTGAAAAGCCTACCAGTCGAGAGTGGCCGCTGTCAGACGGTCGAAGACCCGAGACTACCACAAATTTGGTATTAGAGCTTTTGGTTAAGCGACAACGTTGGCTCTGTTGGGTGTTACTCATTAGAGATAGAGTCAGTAGTACTCTAGAATGAGTTTGAGTGTAATAATAGATATGAGCGCGTATTTGTTAGTGAATATAAAAATTGTTTTATATTGTGATAATTGGTTTGTTGAGTGGTATATGGATTCTGGTCGATATAGTCTGTACAACTCTATCGATAGGAATCTCTAAACACTTGTACAGAACAATTCGACACGATATTATTTTAAAATAGGGTAAATGAAATAATTTTACCCAAAACTATTTTGTATATAAAAGGAAATAATTTTTGAAAATTATTAGAGTATATGGTTGCTTGTTTGTTAGGAAGTGATAATATTAAATTATTATCTTTGATTATTGAATAAGAAATTGAAATCATAATTGAAAGTTGAGAAATAAAATTTATATACAAATGGGAATTGTAAATGTAAATGTGATTTATAATAAAATTCCAAAGGAATGTTTAAAATAATTTGAAAGGATTTAAATTTTGAGATTTGGGAAAGATTAAATTCCTTTTTAGTTTGGAAATGATTTTCAAAGGTTTGGAAAATGTTTCGAAGGGATAAAAGCTCTAAACTCTTTTCGGTCGCTGGAAAATAACTTCGGTGATGACTGCAGCATCATCGATGTTTATTTTCGGGTTTCCAAAAGAGGGATTGCCGCCAAATTATTTTTAAAAGGAAGTTGTTGCCAAACTGGATTTGGTTTTGGAAATTCAAAAGAAAATTTGAATTGATTTCAAAAAATGAATTTTGAAAGGTTGAAAAGACTCTGGAATGTCATATAAAATAGTTATGCAATATCATTAAGTTGATAACTTGTAAAGTTTAAAATTGTTAAAATAAAAAAATTTATTAAGATAACTTATGTGGTTAATAAACTTATTTCAATTATTTAGTTACCAAATTATTTATAAAAAGGTAGATGTGGAAATAAAATAAGCTGGAAGGAAAAATTTTAATAAAGTGGAATTAAAATTGGAAAAAAAAATAGAGGTTGAAAATTTAAGTCAAATAAAATGATGATATGGATTCAAAATGAAATTGAAATTGAAGATTTGAGTTAATTTGTATGAAGGTGGATTTGAGAAGTCTTATAGACTAAATGATTGGAATAAAATCTATAAAGAAAAAAATAAAATTGTGAATGAATGAATAAATTTACAATTACAATTAAATGAAAAAGAAATTGAATATTGAAATTCATCTCAAATTTATAAGCAAATAGAACTGGAATTGGAATTGAATTTGATTTGTTATAAGCAAAGCGAAGTATTGAAATAAAAATTAGTAAGTGAAACTAATTGAAGAAAAGACCAAATAAATATGGTTTGGAATGAATTGAATTCAATATTTATAAATGAAAGATAATTTAAATTCATATGGAATTTGAAATCCAGTTTAAATATAAGTGGTTGTAAACCAAAATGGTGAATTGAAATTAAATTGTATTTGGGAATGAACAAAAGAATAAAACTGGAATTGAAACTGAATATTGAAAACCAATTTGAATTGTGAGAAATAAAATGAAGTTGTAGAATTAGTTTGAAGTGAACTAAAGATAATAAAGGTGAAAAAATGGGTTGAGATAAAATGAATTGGAATTTGTAGTGAATTAGTAAATGGAACTAATTTAAGATAGTGATATGAACCAGTTGTGAATGAAAGATAATTGATAAAATTCAATATTCAGAAGGTAAATTGAATCCAAATAGAATTGAAATTGTAAATTGAATTCAAATGAAATTGAAAATGTAAGATTGAATGAAAATGGATATGTAACTTCAATAGTAAAGTAAAAATGGTATAAGAAGTATATATTGAAAATTTTGTAATGAAATGTGCAAAATGATATTTGAATGTTGTAATTGGATATTATGGCTAGCAGTATATACAGGTGTATTAAAGGAAATGGAATTGGGATTTTGATTTGGAAGATAAAATTGAATTGCTCGACAAAAAAGTATGTATTTGAATTTCAGTATGAAATTTGATGATCTTCTTACCTAGCCGCTTGGCTTTTTCTTTTCTTTTTGAAATCTGAGGGCCGTGGTGCCATTTTTGTACTCGTACCGAGCTAGCCGCGCAAAGGAAACACTGGAAAAAAATTTCGAAAATTTAGGGAGTTAGAAATTTTTTGAGGAAATGTTGAAAATTTGAAATTTAAATTTAAATTTGAATTGTTAGGAAAACAATATTGTTTGGAATTTATGATTAATTTTGAAAGTTAATTGAAGTGACAATGGGTTGTTAATAAAAAGGATTGGTTTCGTAAGTTGATAAAACTGTTTAGTTTTGGGAAAATAGTAAACGGGTTAAGGTCCATTCTTCCTAACTAGTAATTTCGGGACGAAATTTTTCAAGGGGAAGGATGTGACGACCCAGAATTTTTTGTATTTGAATTTGAAAATATTTAAGTGTTTTTAAATGTTTGGAAGATATGTTTGGAAGATAGTTTGACTTGAATTTCAGATATCAGAATGAATTTGGCAATTAAATTATTAAATTTAATTTATTGAAGTTGGATAAAAATTTGAATCTTCAGTTTTAAACTGAAAAAAATATTTCAAAGGCTTAGAAACTTCATATTGATAATACTAAAGATAATAGAAGCTTCAGAGTTGGATTTAAAACTGTTTTGTTCAGTTTTGAAATTTTATCGTTTAAATCGATATTTAAAAATAGCCTTCCGGGGCATAGTCTCGGATTTCGATAAAACCAGTTCCATTGGATCCATAATATTGTATTATTATCGGATTTCAACTTCCGTAGCATTCGGAGTTGTTTTGTGGCCGTACGATAAGCATACGCGTTGGAATTTAAATTGAAAATTCAATGTTTTAATTGTTTCAAAAAGCTATCTTCTCCATACGGTCAAATTTGGACCCAGAACCTTTTCCGTTGCATTCGGAATAGGGGTTAAACATTATAAACGCCTAGCGGCACGTCTCGATCGGAGTTCGAGATTGTAAGTTGCGTAATTCGAAACTTTTAATTTAAATTTAAAATTTAAAATTTAAAAATAAATGATAAGTAATATAATTTCATTTCTGGCAAGAAAACACGTTGAGAAATATTTAGCACGTGTCCTTCTTCGTGTTACACGCGTTGCTTTTAAAAATAAAGTAAAAAAAACTTTTGGGTTATCTCGCTCAAAACAAAGCCAAACAAATAAAAAATAAAAACGAAAGAAAAAATTTATTTTCTCCTTCAAGTCAAAATCCTCCTACCGAAAATCAAAACGAAACATGGTTGCTTTCTCATAATCGAATCGAATTCCCAAATCGAATCAAATCTAACCTAGCGCTCGAGACCAGGAGGAGAGGCGTCGGCGAGCGCGTCAACGACGAAGTTGTTGTTGGGTCGCCGTGAGCTCGAGAGGGAATAAAATTGCCGGCGGCAGAGTTGTGGGCGGCTTCGTTGACTTCGCGAGTTCGGTGCCGCGTTCGAACTTTGATGGGCATGCGCATGATTGGGAAAAGATGTGGCGATATGAATTCATCGACAAAGTATGGGCGCGCATGCGAGCTCGAGTTCGTGGGGGGTGGCACAAGTTTTTGGGTAGATGTCACAATGGAAGCTAGGGCACGTCAGTGGATTTGGGTCGCGATTCAGAGTTCACGGCAGGTCTAGGGTTCTCGGGCTCGAGAACGAATATGGGAAAGCGGCGCTGCATTGGTGATGGCAGCAGGTGAGGATTTGATATGGTTTACAAATTTTGTTTTCTTCATTAATTTTGATTTAATAGAAATAATATATAGATGAAAGAAATTTTAAATGTATAAGGTTTAAACAGAACACCTGTCTTTAGTCAGAGAATTTTTTTTACACAGTATAGTGATGATGAACATGTTTAATTAATTTATTCAATTATTTTAGTATATGAAGTTTCAAAGGAAATGTGTTTAAATAAAGTTATTTAATGGAAAAAAATTAATTTATTTAGTTAACCTACGTAATTATTTTGGTAATTAGAAAATATTTTATTGAAAAGGAAATTTAGTTTTAAATTTAAAATTTTATTTAAAAAATTTATTTAAAAAGCGTTTGTTTTAAATTAAAGTATTAGGTTTAAATAAAATTATTAGATAATTAAAACTATCAAATGAAAATTTAGATTGTTTGATTTATTTCGAATATTAACAAATTGTATAAATATTTATACAAGGTCTAAAACGGTGAAGAAAACAAGCTGGAATGGAAATGGATTGCAAAATAAAAGCAAACGTGAGATCTTCTCACTCAGTCAAATTTTCTGATTTAATTTTAATAGTTAAATTTAAAATTGATTAATTGTATGCTTGAATAATTAATGTATTATTAGTTACATTAGTTTAGACCCTATGCGCCGCATAATAGCGGAGGTTATTATATTAAACCCAAATACCGCGATATTCCACCTCGAAGTGGAATTGGTATTATATATGTATTTGGAGTTGTTAATTTCCCGCATTATATAGCAGATGACACCCTATTGTGCCACATAATAGCGGATAATATTTTATAAATCCCATATACCGCAATATTACACCTTGAAGTGGAATGGGTATTTAATTGTTGTGTTAACGTCCGTGGATGCAGGGAAACAGGTTGGAGGGATCCAGCTGGATTCCACAAATATTTAATTTGTTTCGTATGTTGTGTGTTGATTATTTTTAATTCGTGTGATTATTTGTGATTGAAACCGTTGAAGGCTATAATTTAGCCAAATATATTTTTGGTATCGTAGGATACCAGAAATAAACAAAAATTTGATTTTGAAATTTGGGTCGAAAATTTATAATAAATTCATTCAAAGGAATCGGGTGAATTTTAAAAGAAGGAAATTTAAATACATAAAGTTTTATCTTTGAAAATTTATTGAATAAATTCCAAAAATATGGAAAAATATTTTAATAAAGGAATTTCAGGTAATATTGTTTAATGGTTGAAGAAATTATTCAAGATACGGATTTTAAATATTTGAAAGAGACAAAGAAATTTATTTCATTTAGAAATTAATTTGGAATTTAGTTTGGAGTTGAAATTAATTTCAAAAATCGATTTGGAAATTAATTTGGAGTTAAAATAAATCTTAGGAATCGATTTGGAAATTTGGTTTGGTATTTTGGAAATAATTTGGGAAATTAATTTGAAATTGATTTGATGTTTGAAAATTAATTTGGGAAATCAAATTGGAATTTGATTTTGTGTTTGAAATAAATTAGAAATCAATTTGGGATTTGATTTGGTTTGAAGGTGATATTTGGAAATCGATTTAAAATTCGTATATCAGTTGATATTTGGAAATGTAAATTCACATCGGGAATTTGTAAAGAAAAGGGAAATTGTATAAAAAATAAATATTGGTTTATTTTTAAAGTGTGAAAAGGAATTTACAGATTTGAAATGTAAATTGAAATAAATCGAGAAGGGTTTATTAATTGGTTTGAATGGACCATTTTGAAGTGAAAGTGTACTTTCCCTTAAAAGCCGAGTATGTTTTGAAAGTAGCTTTTAGAGTATAAATTAAAAGTTCTAAAGTTGGTTTTAAAAGAATATTTTTGAGAAAATTATTTTCTTAAGTTATTTTGAAAATATTTAGAGTAAATATTTATCTAGTAAATTATATAAGTGATTATTTAAAGACTTAATTGATAATTGTTTTAGAAAATGGTTATTTAAATATTTATACTCTATCTACTAATTTTATTTTAAAAATTAGTTTGGACTTAAAGTTTATATGTAATATCAGTATAATGTTTTGTTTTATAACTAATATTTTAAGTAAAGTGTTTACAATAGTTTTTATTTTAAATATTTCCAAATATATATTTGGATAAGTGATTTGAATTATTTTTAAAAGTATGCGGACTTTGCAGATTTTCAGTGGAAATAAATGATTTCAGGAATTTTATTCTGCAAGTGAAAAATGTTTTGAAATTGGTTTTCAAAAGATTGAAATGTGGAAATTGATTTGAAATTGTTTTAAATTGGTTGAAGTGTTAAAATTATATCTTGCGAAGATATGTTGAAAATAAATAATTTGGGAAATTATTTGAAATCCAGTGATTGTTGTGAATGATGATTGATAGTTAAATAACCAACTATCAATATTGGCCTTTTTAAATGGCATTTGAATTTCGATGCGACCGGGAGTCGAATTCCAAATGAACCTTTGTGATTGTGATGGATCTTTTGTTAAAAGATCGAAGTGGAATTTGTTATGATTTGTTTGAATCTAAATTAACATTTATTTTTAAAATAAGCGCTCGTTATTCAGATTAGCCGGGAGAGGACTTTGTGTCATAAAACCCATTCCGAATAATGATACGATGAAATGGGATTGCATTTGAAGATGGTGTTGAAGACCGGGTATTTTCGAAAGCGAAAGGATTACCCGTCGAATGTCTCTGCACCGGGTTGCTCCGGTATAGAGAATTTATCGCCCTTTGTGATGGGCATTCCGGACGTGATTAGTGAATATCCGGATTGCAAGGGCTTCTTTGGAAGTGCCTTCGGTTCCGTTCGATCCCAGAAGGGACTTGTATGGACGTGTGTCTGACGTTACACTTTGAGATGTAAAGCTGGTTTCTATCAAATACATTTCTGTTGGTGGTGGAGAATTTATTCTCCTAGCTTAACACCCTTCTCTGAGACGTACGAGCTCAGAGGTTATGTAGTTGATGGTTACTAGTAATACATTCCCAATTTGGTAATGTGACATACGAAGTGCTGCTGATCATTTGTTGATCAAAGCATGGCTTTTGTGAAAAGCGTATCTTTGTGGACGAGACTTCGTCGGACCTCACATCCCTGAATGGTCGAAACAGGAAGAATGCAGCGAGGTTATAGGGGGTCGCTCCCTTAGGGTATGTTCATTTCCTTCTGGATAGAAGTGGTATCATGATATGGAGCCCAGATACTTAACTTATGTGGATATCGCAAATATATATTACTTTGTGATTGTTGTTATTGAGGATCCTCGGATAAGGGTTGTTTACAACCGGGGGATGACATACTCGTGTAGTTGTTACCTATTTTTGCAGAGGTAACCTGGCCATGTGTTGGAAGAGATCCGATTAGGTTCTCGGGGCTTCCCTCCAGAGGCGTACCCATGTGGCCTAGGGAAGTTCCTTAGCCTGACCATTTGTTGGAAATCCAATTACCAATACGCACCTTGTATGGTTTTAGTTGTATAACCTGCCATCTAATATGGTAGCTATAGTAGGCATACTATAATGGTACGTATGCTGGCTAAGAATAATATTATACTTGCAAATGTTTTCTGCACTATGCACTAATGACAATATTAAAAAAATGTGTATTAAGCATATTTGACTATCATAAGGAGAAATCTCCCCCAAGTGTGCGATTGCATTGTGTGTGTGCCGGGAGGCCTTATGGTAGTTTCATTTTCCAAAAAGCATTGCAGAATTCTTTTAAATTCCTTTGTTTTCTTTGTAAAATAATAACTATTTTTAAGATCTCACACCAGTCGCATGGCTGACCTGGAGTTTATTATTCCCTTTCTAAACTCTGGGTGCCCGTAATTTTCCACACGGGCAGCCTAGAGTCAGGTTATCAGTTATTCGGGAGCGAAGTCAGAAAAGAGTTGTTGTGGAGATTAGGAGTTGAAGCTGGATGGTGAGACGTATCTCTTTACTATGTAGTGTCCGTTGTGTATGGTTAGTGCAAATCAGTTTACATATAGTTAAGTTATAATAACTGTCAGTGACGTATGATGTCATTGTAAACTCTGATGTTGTATTGTATTAATGGTGATGAGTCTTTGATTTAAAGATTATTCATTTATCTATTATATATTGTTCCGCTGCGAAATGTGATATTCTGTTTATTGTTTCTATTTTTCTTCTATCTTCTTTTTCTTTACACCCTAATGGTTCGGTTTTCCTGCATTCGACTGTGCGGCATTCGATACAGTGGTCGTATTGATGTCGACTTTCGGAAGTCGAAAAAATCGGGTCGTTACAAAATTACTTCACTTACTTGCTTACACTTGAACCATATTTTCTAAATTAACTACTCTCTTGAATTCATACATTCATTGCTTATAATCACAATTCTATAGTTTTAAAAGCAATTTGAAACTTCCTAATCTTTAGACGCACATAATTACACACATCATACTTGAGGAAAAGGTTATAGGAAGGGTGTACTACAAGTGAAAAATCCGTATTCTAATAACACACAAGGTCAAGACAATCTACTTTGTAATCAAAGTCCTCGTCGGTTGCTCAGGCGGTCAAGTCATGTTCCGTCGCTCAAGCAGTCGAGTCCTGTTCGATTGCTTGAACGGTAAAGTCATGTTCGTTTGCTTGGGCAGTGTAATACTCATTCCTCTGGGTTGGGTGATGGTTGTTATCTTTAATTCTAGAAGGAGTCTAGGACTGGACATAGAACGGGAGTTCAAACCAATATAAAAATTCCTGATGTCATTTTACATTACTGCTATTATTATTTTCCACACTAGTTATTTATTATATTCCATACTCGATCCTATAGCATATTCACTTTCACTTGGTATCAGAGTCTGGGATTCTAGAGATCGTAACAACATCCTAGAATAAATGGACATAAAGAGATCTAGTCAAAGCAATAGGAAGAGGAAGAGCAATAAAGGAGAATCAAAGGAGTAAACAAACAAATGCTTTATGACTAAACTCATATCACAATCGGTATGCATAGATTCTTTGTATAAAGATCTTTTGTTAGCACATGATAAATTATTAAAAGTTTGTAAAACTTTGAATAAAGTTAATAAAATTGCTTTAGCTAAATTAAAAGACTGTGAGCAAGAAATTTCCAATTTAAAAGAGGAACATAAATTTTTGATCAAACAAACTAAATGTTTTGAAAATACTGTAGAAGAAGTTGTTTTACAAAAAGATTTTCTACAAAAAAAAAACGAGCAGTTAGAAGAGAAAAATAATAATCTTTCGAAGGAAATCAACATTTTGCAAAATAAAAATGCATTTTTGAAAAATTCTTTAAACAATTCTAGTTCTTTAATTTTGTCTCCTGAAAAAAAGAATGGAGCTTTAATTAAAAAGAATTCAGAATTATCTAAAGAATGTAAGATTTTAAAAGTTACTAATAATATTTTGCAAAAGAAGTATGTGATTCTAAGGCAAATTTTGAAAGATTAAATACAAAAATCATAAATTTTAGCAAAGGTAAAGATATCTTATTTTCCTTAGTTATAAATTCCAAAGCTCACAATGATAAAAGCGGTTTAGGCTATGCACAAGCTAAAAGTAAAAATAGTACTAGATATGTATTCTTATATAAAAAAATTAATGCTAGTACTAGTACCAAAGATAGTTCTAAAAACACTTACAATCATAATAGTACATTGCTTAGAAATGGTAGAAATTATTTTTCAAGTACTAAGCTAATGACCAATAGTATTATGATATGGGTTCCAGCTAATATGATTGATCATGATAAACAACTTTATATTAGCAACTATTATAAGAATGTGATTGGTAATGAAAACTCTATCTATAAAGATTTAACCACACACAAATGGGTATGGTTTGCTAAAAATTAGGAAATTAAAAGAATCATGGGTATCACATGCTTTAAATGTTAAATTTTTTTCGATACCTTACATTATAAGTAGTAGTTATTTTGTTTTATATTTTTCTATGTTAGCACTTATGTGGAATATAATTTATGTCATCATATAAACTCTCCTTTTTGTCGATGACAAAGGAGAAGAAAGATATTGCTCTAATACTATTTGCAGTAATAAATGATGCATGCACGAATTTAAGGGGAGATGGTGAAAGAAAAGGCTAGCATATATTCAGGAGGACATATAGAACTATGAAGCAATATTGTCGAGATTCATTCATATCACAAATGAAGTTGTCATCATCAAAAAGGAGAAAAATGTTGGATCTTATATTTTGACTAATGACAAGAAATTCAACCGACACGAAGATTGATGATTCTACGACAAAGGACTACAAAGACCAGACTCAACAATATAAAATATGGTTCATATATATATATATATATATATATATATATATATATATATATATATATGTTATTTAGAGTCAAAGTCCAGCTTTAGCTATGTTAAAATCTATTCTCAAGTAGTTCACAAACATACACATTCGAAACATTCTATAAAAGTAATAAAAGTTTTATTTAAAATAAAACAAAATAAAATAATAACAGTAATAACATATGAAGCAATACTTGAACTTGGGTTATTGTTAAAATCATATTTTAAAAGAAAATTCAAGTTTTCAAAAAATGCATGGAGCAGGACTCGAACCCAAGTCACTAATTTAGAAGGCAAGTTCTCTAACCAAATAAGCTATGGTGATTTTTGTTTATTAGTAGAATTCAGTCAATTGAATACACTCGGTTAGTCAACTGAATCCGTGCACTTTCAAATGCACATGCACGATTTAAATTCAGTCGACTAAATCTTCTACGGCAGTGTTGGCTGACCATTGTATAACTTCCATATTTTCTTAATAGACACTTCCTTTCATGAATAGCCTTCTCCAATGTGAGGAGTTGCAGCCTTGTTGTTCGTAGTGATCTCTTCACCAGCAGTTGCAACTCCTTAACTACTATATATATGCATGAATTTCAAGATCAAATTACTTCACTTACTTGCTTATACTTGAATCATATTTTCTAAATTAACTAGTTTCTTGAATTCATACATTCATTGCTTACAACCACAATTCCCTATTTTTAAAAGCAATTTGAAACTTCCTAATCTTCATATACACACAACTAGACACGTCATACTTGAGGAAAAGATTATAGGAAGAGTGTAATACAAGTGACAAATCCATGTTATTAGAACACACAAGGTCAAGATAATCTACTTTGTAATCAAATCATGTTCGGTTGCTTAGGCGGTCAAGTCTTGTTCTACTGCTCAGGCGGTAAAGTCCTGTTCGGTTACTCAAGCGGTGTAATACATGTTTTCCGGCTTAAGTGATGGCTGCTAGCTTTAATTGCAGAAGAAGTTGGGATTGGACGTAGAACGGGAGTTCAAACCAGTATAAAAATTACCTAATGTCATTTTAATTTACTGCTATTATTATTTTCCGCACTAGCTATTTAATATATTCCACATTACTCGATCCTATAGTTTATTCACTTTCAGTTATCTCTTACTCTATTAGCCATCTTCGATCCATAACAACTTAACAAAATGAAAGAACAAGCTTAGAAGCATAAATGGAGACGGACTCAAGAAATGAAGCAACAATACTAGAGGAAAATAGAAGAAAACACAAGGAAAATGTGAAATTTATCAATCGATACCAATCCATAGATATTTTAGGGAATAACCATGTCTTTCTCCTAACATTTTGAATTTAAGCGTTGAATGAGTTTTATTGCGATCTAACGACCCAAAAGTCAGGTTAGTTTAGTTAGAGATACTTGCAGTAGAAAAAAGATCCTAACTCTTAGCTTATTGCTTATTATATTTCTTAAGGAGATACGACTACCATTATCAACTTTGAGAGGAATTCGAGTTATAAATTCGATTAGTCCAAATCTAGAGTATAATAGCAATAGAAGAATCATTAAAGAAGACTAGGTATAGTCGAACCACTATAAGTTTGTGTATCACTTGCTTTTCTTATCATTTTTTTCATTTTTCCTATTTTTCTTACCAATGTATTACTACTAAGTATAAATCTATAGTGTAGAGTTTTATCTCTACAAAATTAGTCATTTGAGGGTGTTAAACCATTTTTTCCTAACACCCCCCACTTGTGGTGCGTGTATTTGTTTTGTATGCTACTTACGAACAACATGCTTTTCGTACTGAATATTGTTCTTTCATATGCAGAAAACGTGACATTTATATAATTTATTTCCCCACTTATGCACATAGTACATGCAGCTTGATTGAATCTTTTGTCTTTCATATGTGAAACCAAGGTTCAAACTTCCCCCAAATTGTCAAAATCCTAGAGATTCCATTTCTATTCCTACACGAACTAGACTAGAATCCGTAGAAAATCTCATTTTTCAAGATGTAGGCAGAAACGAAAAAAAATATCATGAGAATTCGGTAAATAAGCACAGACATTCATCTCACTCGGAAAAAAAACAAGTATCTTACTCTTTGTAGTATCTCAAGCAATTTCAACTTTACTTTTTATAAAAAACATAAATTTTATGTTTCAATTAGCAAGTTCACATTGTTGAGAGTCATATATAAGATGTAAAAATCATAGTAACATCGAAACAAGTCACATAAAACAAAAAATTAAAATACCTTGTAACACTAAAACAAATCACAGAAAACAAAAGTTTACATGATTTGAAGAATTGCGCTTGTTGATTTTGAGCAACATCCATTGACGATGACTGTTGAAGGGGATCTCGACCTAGCATCCACCCGATGAAGGTGATTGAAGGGGATCTCAACCTAGAATTCACGGGCAACTAGGTTTGCGTGAGAATTTAAATGATATATTTTCCTTAATTCCTTGCTGAATTGATGTGGGGGATTTGCGTTAGAGGAATTGAAGTGAACTGATAAATTTGGCTAATAATGGGCTGGATAATTGCATGATTTTTCTACATAGGTTTGGTGTATTTTAAATTGGGTTGGGTAATTATTTTTATTTTTATTTTGAGTAAGAAGCTATCATTAGGTCAAAATTTTTGGTTAAATAAATTGATTTTGTATAATTGGTACAAAATTTGTATATTTTTTATTTATGATTTTAGGTTCTTGAATTTGAAAAATCGTGATATCGTGCATAATCACCGGAGGCTATTCGCTGTGAAGATGAACTTCACTGTTTGATAATATGGTGACGACATTTCTAAGTTTAGATCAGATATTGTGCTATGTTTTTTCAACATATTATAATCCGACCTAAGACGAAGACAATAATGACCACGATTCATATGATGTTCAAAGTAAATGATTTTTTATTATTCAATTTTTACATTATATATTTTGTACCTTGTATGTAATTTGAAGAAGTTACCATGAATTAGCATTAGTATTGCATATTTATTGGTTATGTTAAAAAAAGTAATAGAATTCACAAAGCAGAATTAAAGCATAACTTTGGAAACAGAATCAAAATTTATGGATTTCCCAATGATAGGAACGGAGATGGAAAGTATAATTTTGCAGCTTATGTGAAACTTGTCGTGTTTAGGCGAACTAGCTTGTAATTCATACGGAAACTCGTGTTACTGTGTAATTCATTTCACTTTGTACTCCCCAAGCACGCAATTTTGTTCTTAATTGATAGTTCATGTATATTGCATTATCTTTCTCTCTATAACCATTTTGTAGATCGTTTCTTTGGGATATTTGTATTTTGTTACTATAATAGTAAAAAACTAGTATTCAAATCCTTTATGCATTTAAAATCAAGAAATCGTTATAGTGCACGTCATATGAAATATGACAGCTGCATTGCAGAATCTGAAAATGTTGCTATAAATTCAGTAGGTGACAAAAAAAACTTGTACCAAAAAAGAAACCGTAATTGAGCCGCTCCATTGCAAACTAACGAAACGAAACAATGCGTCCTCCTCTTCGTCCTCCAAAAGATGACAATGGGGATAGCCGTAAACTCTCTCCATTACCACCAAGAATCGGACATTCTCCATTAGAGCAAACTCTTGAACAATCTTCCTCTTCTATAGTTCCAAGAACGGGGCACCCTCCGCTTCAGCAGAGAATCGCACGTCCTTTATCTCATCCAAGAATGGGACACCCTCCATTAGAGCAAAGCTTCACTGGCTCTTTTTTTCATCAAAGATTCGAAAGCCTCCCGTTTGATCCAAGAACGAGATGCCTTCTACCAGATCCCATCCTTGAACGCCCTCCATTTCTGCCAACTTTTGGACATCCTTCATCTTCATTGCTGCAAATATTTGGAAATTTTCACCCTCCATCTTCATTGGTGCCAAGAATTATACAGCACCCTCCATCTTCATTTGAGCAAAGATTCTGCTATCCTCCATCTTCATTTGTCCTGTCAAGGCATCCAGGAGCAGGCTATGGTTCTTCTTCAGGAACAGGTGTTTTTCTTCCAAGAACTACTGCGGCCAATACTTCTCATTCTGCACATGTGAATCGGAGAATCAGTACAAGAACCACAGTGTATCAAGATCCTGTGTGTCCATATGAAGATTCCACTGCCACTGCAAACCAAATAGTACCAGATGGCAGTCAGAATCCAGTAATGATGGATAGTAATCCACATGTCTTACCCAGTCTCCAGATTCCTACAACTTCTAATGGTGATGCCAATGTGGATCAGAAGGACAAGGGAATATTAGTTACTGATGTTGATGATGACGAATTTGATGTCTCCAAGTTGTCCGATGTTTTTGACGATGAAGATCAGATGAAAATGGGAATAATAGTTGATGACGATGAATCGGATCCAGAATCTCGCAACAAATGATTGATATATAGTTTGAAAATGAGAATATTATGTTGTATGGGAACTCACCAGTGATGCTGCTGTTGATACTTTTCTTCTTCTTCTTCTTTTACAACTCTAGAAAAACATTGTTCATCGTTGCTTATTGATGTGGTGTTTTGTTTCATGGATAAATTTCTTTTACATATACCGCAGTATCATTTTTTATAATTTGATTCATTCAGCATTATTTCCTATGCAAAAAGGAAACTGAATTCTGAGATATTTCGATGTGATTAAGAGAACACTTTGTCCTATTTACCACGAAGGATGGATTATTTGTCACTTTTGTTGGCTATAATTTGGAATTACATACATTAATGTTTTGGCTGTTGTTCTCAGTTCTGAATAAGTATTACAAAACATTCAACAGATGTATCAACTAGTTCTGTTTCTGCATGTGAAATTTGGGTAAAGTTTCTACATGATATTCCTTGGCAGAAGTTTCTGTGTGGCAGTCAAAATGAAGTTAATATTTGTTGTAGATAGTGTAAGTGTAATCTCAAAGTAACTAATTCAATCATCAAAACAGTGGCATGAAATGAGCAATTATAAACATAAGCACTTTGCATAATACATTACAAGATGTACAGATAAAAAAAAGATGAAGTAGCACTTCCTGGCCCCTGGGCACATCACATCATCTCAATCTGTAAACAGAAGCCATTTCAAGGGATGCGTGGTTTGATATAGACTTAGCTCAATTTGTTTTTGATAGGATTTCAATGTACTTTAAGATCGATTAATCATGAAACCCTAGATCTGAATAGGTGATCCATATAGATTTAATTGAAAAGAAATAGAAAAAAGTGAATGGATTAGCGGAAGCCATACATGAATTCATGGTTGCTTTTGAAAAAGTAAATTTGGTTTGTTTTTTCGTATTGAGACAAACCCCATACCTTATATCAGATCTGAATTCATAGTTGTTGCTTTCATAAACTGATTAAGGGAAAGGGATAGATCTAAAAGATAAGAGTTTGATCTGATCTTCCAAATTGACATAAACTCTAGATGTGAATTATTTTCGTAAAAGAGATTAGGAGAATAACGGAAGCTTATGTAATTCGAGGACCATAACACCTTATTTCCAATGTTGCCATTATCTAATTTGGCCCTTCAACAAAATAGAATTGCCCCAGTATCTACACATTAATACCACGGCAATTATATATGTAAGACTTTTAACTTTAATTTATAATTTGATCACTTTAATTAGGCTTTACACCAAAATAGCACGACACAATAATTTTACATATGTGGCTCACATATTGAAATTTTCCAACAATCTCCCCCTGTGTCATATATGTAATAACCTTGTAAATGTGTTTAACTTTATAAGCTCCAAAATTTACTATTTATAATATAAGGAGTTTCTGAAACAATCTCGTCCATTAACTATGCTGACAAAGGATCAAAGTGGCTTTCGTTACCTTCGGTGTAACTAAACCAATCAATGGTCACATATACCAGCACAATCAAACGACATAGATCAATCATGGATGCGTAGTTTGGAAATTACATGAGATGTGATTTATACATGTCTATTTTCAGCTGGTCCTACTTTAGTGAAATCAAAACGTTTAACATTTGAACAACCTAGAGTACAAACAAAACTTTAGTACATTATTTCTGATCGGAAAAAAGAACTTGATATATATCTGTAACCAAAGTATTGAGCAATGTGTCATATGACTGTACCAAATAAAAACCTTCCCTGAAACAAAATATTCTTACATAAAAGTTACATCAATTGAGCAAGATGCTCATGCAAGACCTCGGATGATAATTCTTTTGTAAGTGGATCCGTCATAGCGGAGTGTATCACAGTATGCTCTATGAATTATAATCTATTTTGCACTGAATAATGATATGTTGTTTATTGTTACAATATTACTTTAATGATCTTTCAATTTATTTATTCAATAGTCCATTACTTTATGGTAAATTATACAAATATTTTCCATCGTTGGATGTCCGATAATGGAAAATAGCAAAGAAGGATATAAGTATCTGTATGACAGCTTTTCTTATATAGCTTCATCCAAAAAAATAACAATAACAACAACAATATTATTGTTATCTGAAGTAGATTTTTTGTACTCTTGGCATCCAGAATATTCAGACTGTAATTCCTTACGATCTCCAACCAATTCGTCCTGAGCATATAATCCTTTGTTTCTTAAAGATATCTCACAACCATTTTGGTTACCAACAATTGATCCACTTTTAATGCTAGTAAGATATCTGCCAAATAATACACGTAATATCCATCTGTGTATATGCTTTAGCATGCATTAGACTCCACACCGCAAATACATGAGTAATCTTTTGCATTTCTTTAGCTCCAAGAATGTTCTTATATTACTATATAAGACAACATTTGTCTATTTTGGCAAAGTAGAATTGATTTGCAGTTTGCATACCAAACCCCCTCTTTTTTCCTTTTGTTTTTTTAAAGCCTTATGTGCGTAGCCCTTTCGTGACAATCCAAATAGCACTCCATGAATGATAATGGTGCATTTGAATCTCCAATACAAAAGGGTAATCTGTAAGTGGTTTTCTTAGTTGTTTCATCAATGTCTCCATTGAGTAACACGACTTTAATATCCCTCTGATATTGCTTAAAATCATAATCTACAACAAGTTGCAAAATAATTTTAAAGAGACTTTTAGTCAAACCAAAGAGAAAGTCTTTTTAAAAATAAAACATTATTTTACTTTTTGAGTATAGTATTTACTGTAATGAGCCCTATATCTTTACACATTACTCAGTTGATTCATTTTTGTTTTGAATAATTATTCATAATCAATGATCTTGTTACATTAAGGTGATGGGAAAGATCTCAAACTTTATCATCCTTATAGATTTAAACTACATATTCATACCTTAAATCCATATTTTAAATTAGTACATTATATGGATTGATACTAGTCGTCATCTTTACCAATCCAACATTTATCTTCATAAAAAAAATACTATATAGTCATCGGAATAGTATTTCTTCTTTTCAAGTGGATTTCCTTAGTGGCCTTGCACTTTGAGCTTGTTGAGTTTGTTTTCTTGAAACAATAACTTTAGGTTGAAGAAAATTTAGTTTGGCATTGTCTTATTATGATTCTTAATCTACTTCTTATTAATGAAAGGAAACATGTCTTATATATTTTCCGAAGAAGTAACTGTAGTTGAATCAAAGATAATGATTCTCCTTAAAGACAATGATCCTTACTTTATTTGTTCTTCTAAACTCGATATCCTCAAAAATTGTAGCATTTCCCAATATAATTTTTTTCTTAGTGTGAGTTTATAAAACTTGTAGCTTTTAAGTCGCTTAGAATACTAATAAAATATTTGCTATCTTTAGTGCCTCAACGTACAATTATTTAGTAAGCTAAAACAAATAATCATATTAATCACCGAATCAAAATTTGAGACTTCATTATAAAAGGTATTTAGCATAAGTAGATATATATAAGCTATATTTTAAACATTAAGAGTTTTAATTCCAACAATGTTTGAATTTATTCATAAATCAATCTTATTATTTTTAAATGAACAATAATAATCTAATTTGTTCATATTAGAAATAGAAAACTGAAATCTATCTAAATGGCAACATAACAAAAACATCAAATAAATCCAAACAATATTACTGAAATCTCAATAATATCTTAAAAATATCTAGTAAACTTTACTTCATATACATGTATATCTTATTAAAGAAACAGTTATAAATATATTTATATGTTATTTCTTTTCTTATAGATCCTTAGTGACTTCTTTATCCTTATTTATACATCTATGTACTGTGTACGATAAATATGTACTCTCTATCTTATCATGTTTCAATCACTCTTCTTCTTACCACAATATGAAATGAGCTCAATAAAGGTCATTTTATTCTTAGAAAATTAATAATAATATTAAAATGGTTACACTGTGAATAAAGAGAGTACAAGAAAGAATAACGACCAAAACTTGAGTGCTTTTAACTTTTGAAGCAAAATGTTCCATATAGTACTTATTTATGTTTTCTTTATTTTGACTTTATGGAATCAAGCAATATAAAGTGTGTTTTTTCTCCTTAACATTTTCACAAAACGCTTTTCATTCTCGGTAAAGAACTCCTTAAAATTGGTTACTCCTACGGGTACCACATCCTTGAAGCCTTCTGAAATATTTTACTTTATGATCTTTTGACTCTTTTTTTATTGAATTATCTCACTTCTGAATGTTCTTCATAATATTATAATAGTAATCAACCATAATATTGGCGGATGTAACCTTCCAAATTGCAAGAGCTAGATCTATGAAGTTAAGAACAAATAAGTTGTGTGACGCCCCACCTCTATACTCACGCTAGCCAAGGACACTACAGAGTAATGCCGTCAACTAGCATGAAGAATAAGGTTGTTGAGGAGCGACCATCTATATAATTGCTTTGTGCGAGTACCGATATGCCAGATAAAAATATAACTTTTCATCACAAGAGGAAATCCGACATACCGACACAACTCAAAGCTACTACAAAGTGGCTATATGAATCTTCGGAAACAAATATAGAAATATCATAATACAAATCAATCACAGAAGTTCATATCACAAAGGCGAAAATAGATATGAATATATAACACTTAAAAGTGTTTATCAGAGTAGCGGTCTAACAAGATCCACAATATCACAAAAGAATAGTTACAAGTACTACCCAAAAGAATAAGTATACATCATGGAGTCTATATCTCAAATGTATACAACAAAAACTACTAATCTAAGTAGTTAGCCAAAGGTCAGAATAAAAATCCCAAATGAGGAGTCAAGTAGAAGCATCCGTAACATCTCGGTCTGACCCGAGTATTATTTAATAAGAAAATAATAAACGGATCAGTCTAGCTATAAATATCAGGCGAAATGATATAGAATAAGAGATATGACAAAAACGTATGATAACAAAAATGTCATACTACGACAAGTATACATTAAATAACAACAAAAATCATACAATATCTCAAGAAATCTCGAAGCACCAAAAAGAATGTCATATTCTTTATTTTATTCACTAAACCACAAATATTGATAAATATATCAATGCCAATCGTAAAAGTTGTTGAAACACAAATTCACCAATGCACAAATAATGATAAAGCTTATCAATGTAAATCACGAAAATTGGTGAAGCACAAATTTTAGAAATCGATCAATAGAAATCCAAAAATCACAAAAAAGGGGGAAAGAGGCCTATCACAAAACGGAAGCATTAAAACTCACCAACATGGGTATCACAAAACGGAACGCTATTCCATGGTTGCTAGCCATTAATTTTGAGCCGAGGCTCTACAAAACGGCCTGAAAACCTTTGAGCTGAAGCTCTATAAAACGGCTCGAAGACCTTTGAGCCGAAGCTCCACAAAACAGTCTGAAGACCATGGGTCGCTACCCCACCAAACCGAAGCTCTACTAGAAACGGTGTTTAATCTCCCTCGCAGACAAAGAGACATCGCACATTGCAAGTCTAAATCACAAAATGATCATCATTGATCGATAAGTGTAAATTACACCAAGCTAGTAAATAAATGAGTTTGGCTTCATGTCCCATAACCACTAGCTTAACTTAAATATTTACGAACAAATTGTAGATCTCCACTCGAAATTGTCGCTAGAGATTCAATCGAACAAGTACAAGAATTAACCGACGAAGTAAACGCAAGCGTTTCATACCACTTGTTTTACTAAGCCGTTTAATTAGATTTCTCATACGAATGAGGTAAAGGTTTGTTTATACTAATAGATTGGAAAACGGTTTAAGAAATGAGCTTTGTAATAAAATAGTGTTGAAATCGTTTTTGATGAAAGAGTTTTGATATTTACTACTAGTATTGAAACCTTTATATTTTTAAAGTGAAAAATCACAAAAATGATTGTAGAACAATAAATCACCAAAATTCACATTCAAAGACGTGAATAAAATCCAAAGAAATCGATATCGAATCCATCAAAATGGATATTCCCAAAAATCTCGAAGAAAATGTCATCAAAGTCGATGATAAATGATTGCAACAAATCGGAATCAACACGAATCGATAAAATTAGAATTCTTAAACAAAATAGGCAAGCAGGCAAAACATAGCAGATTCAGACGTCTGAAATAGGTGGTTCAGACGTCTGAATCTGGAAAATTAGAAGTTCACCACAATGTAATTCAGACGTCTGAAATAGGCGTTTTTAGCCTATTTCCTTTCTGTTTGAAATCGAGCCAATTCAGACGTCTGAAATTCCAGATTCAGACGTCTGAAACTGGAATTCACAGCATTTCCTGATCCTCGACCAAAAATGGCCAAATGAATATCAAAAGCGATCGGACGAGCAAATGATGACTACGGATTTACGCCACGCGACAACCCAGCCTTAACGGCTTTTCGATACGCCTCAATATCAATGTCCAAATATCCATAATAGGATTTTTATAGATTTTAATTTCAAAACACCAAAAATTGGAATATACACCAAATCGATCCAAACCAAAATCAATTGCACAAGGATAAGTGTTAGAGATAATTATAGACTAAGATGTGAGATAAAAATCTCACCTTTAAACCCAAAACAAATGAAGAAGAAGCTATAGAGCAATGGCAAGGGAAATCACTCTTCAATTCCAACCCAACAAGCTTGAATCTAAGCTTAAAAGAGAAACATTTCCTAAATTAGGTTTAGGAATTTCTGAAATTGGAAGGAGAATGAGTTGGAGAAGAAGAGGAGGCTTACCAAAGCTTCTTCTATGAATTTGGAGTTGGAGCTTGGATTTTCAATGAAACTAGGGCTTAGAAATTCTAATTCTTTCTCCCTTCCCCCATTTTTTTCTAAAGCTTGAGTATTAGGAAAATATGAAGGAATGAAGAGAAGATGAGGTAAGGCTTGGGTCTAAAAGGCTGAAATCAAACCAAAGCCCTAAGTGAAAAAGTAGCAAAATTCCTCTAACTCCAAACATATCGAAGTTTATACTCAAAAAGGTCGCAAACGTCATTTTGAACTCAATGGGGGTGGTCTCGTGTCCTAATTCGACCGTTTGCAAAAAGTAGCTTTTCGGACAATAATCCGACTAATGATGAATTATTTTAAATAAAATATTTAAATATTCGATCGTAAAATATGCGGGTTGTTATTGACTCCCCTCCTTAAAGAAATTGCATCCTCGCAATCATAAGAAATAAATGAATAAAAAGTAACAACCATAAAAGCATATCAATACTAAAAAAAGAAATTTGGAATAAGAAGATTACCTCAAAGAGGACGAGAAAGTAAGTCTAGATGTGTTCGCTCGATGAATTCTATGGATTTCCAAGAACAATCCTTTGGATTTGAGGACCATTGAACTTTCACAAGAGAAACATCTTTACTTCGAAGGCGTTTAATCTCCAAAGCAATGGTACGAATATGATGTTGCTCATAAGTCAAATTAGACGAAATTTCTATTTCTTCCATAACACCGGGCTTAAGAACAGAATCGGAATCTCGAAGGAATTTCCGTAATTGAGAAACGTGAAACACGTCATGAATAGCAGAAAACTGAGCCGATAATAAAAGCGATAAGCCACGGAACCAATACGTTCGGTGCAGGGAAATGGACCAATATATTAAGGTGCTAACTTTCCTGATCGACTGAAATGCACAACACCCTTCATAGGTGAAACACGAACAAACAAAATCTTCCACAGAAAATTCTAATTTCCTTCTTCGGTTATCGGCATAGGATTTTTGCCTACTTTGAGCTTCTTTCATCCTATGACGAATAAGGTCAATCTTTTCTGTGGAATCACGAATAAAGTCTGGACCTAAAACCAGCTTCTCACCGGCCTCAAGCTAATAAGAAGGAGAACGGCATGGCCTTCCATAGAGTGCCTCAAAAGGTGCCATACCAATACTGGATTTGAAGCTATTATTATAGGAAAACTCAACAAGAGAAATATGATCTTCCCAACTTCCACCAAAATCAAGAACACATGTACGAAGAAGATCTTCAAGAGTTTGATTCACACGCTCGGTTTGTCCATTGGACTGAGGATGATAAGCGGTGCTAAAATTAAGCTTCGTTCCCAAAGCTTTTTGAAGACTCTTCCAAAATCCACTAGTAAACAATGGATCACGATCGCTAACAATAGAAGTAAGAACTCCATGTAATTTAACAATTTCTTTAATGAAGAGTTTGGCCAAAAGAGGAACGGTTCGGTTAGACCGAACGGGAATAAAATGGGCGAATTTAGTATGTCTATCAACAATCACCCATAAGCTATCATGACCGGAACGAGAACGAGGAAGGCCGTCAATAAAGTCCATGGAAATTTGATCCCACTTCCAAATTTAAATGTCTAAAGGTTGCAATAACACACCTGGCCTTTGATGTTCGGCCTTAACGAGTTGGCAAGTCATTCAACACTTAACAAAGTTAGCAATATCAGATTTCATCCCATCCCAATAATAGAGTCGCTTCATATCCGCGTACATTTGACTATTACCGGGATGAATGGTAAATTTAGAACGATGAGAATCTTCTAAAACATCTTTACAAAAATCACTAATATTTGGCACGATAAGTCTACCAAATTTTCGAATACCGCCATGAGAATCAATACCAAAGTCTTTCAAACCTTCAGTATCAATTTTATCCTATAATTTTGGCTAAGAAGGGCCAATTCGGGATCTAGCTTTTGAGCTTCAAGAATGCGGTCTAAAAGAGGGGGATGAGCCTCAAGGCTACATAAAAAAAGAGATGCACATAAATAGGATTCACGATCTCGAATCTCATAAGTGGATAAAGTCTCGAGATCGTTCCATTCGGATATCATCATAGAAACAACCGCTCGTTGCTTAAGACTAAGTGCATCGGCAACATGATTTCCCTTTACGGGAGTACACAAAGAATATCGAGATCATAAGATGCAAGGAACTTGAGCCAACGTTGTTGACGCAAATTAAGTTCCTTTTTTGACAAAATAAATATTCCAAAGATTTATGATCGGTGTGGAGAACAAATTTCTCTCCTAAAAACAATGATGCCAAATTCTAAAAGCGAAAACAACAACCGCGAACACTAGATCATGAGTGGAATACCTAGTGTCGATAGGCTTAAATTGTATAGAATCATAAATTATAGAACAATCTCTTTCGCAAGAGGATGGCACCAAAATCAATATGCGTAGCACCGGTACAAACAGTGAAGTCTTGGTTCCCTCCGGGAATCACAAGAATAGAAGTATCGAAAAGAAAGAGTTCTTTTAATTGATCCTCTTTCCCGAAAAGCTAAAACTTTCAAAATTAAAATTAACTTTATGTAATCATCTTTCTAGAAAAATTTACTTATTTACAAGTCAATTTATTGTGTCAGATTGTCTCACCAAAGCGTTTAGGAAATTCCTATCGATAACGTTGATCAAGCGCATCGACCAGAATCCTTAAAGCGCTCAATGGGCAATACAATCACAAAATCATCTTCTATATGACAAAAATGTCTCTTAAAAAGTTTTAAGAATATTCTTTGCTCGTTTAAGAACAAAATCCAACTATACTTATAAATAAATCTTATGAAAAAGATTTACAAAATTTAAATTTTTGTTTTCATCCAAAATCAATAAATACAAGGATGGAGTCATCGAGATATTCATAGAATACTCAATGCATAAAATGGATGAAATAAGCTGGATAACTGAATGACATAATAGTTCATTCATAAGAATCATAACGAGTGCGGGATGCCGTAAGTGGAATGCTAACTTCTGCAACTCGTAACTAATGAAAATCGATGGCAAGGTCGAGCTGAAAAGACCTTAACACCACTCAAAAGATTGCTTAGGTGATAATCCTAAGACAAGCTCAAAAATACCGGAAAATTCACAATTACCCAAATGAAAGAAATAACACTTTACTCAACATGTGGGATTATAGAATAAAATGATGCCATCAAATTGGAATCGGAATCACAAAGAAAAATAGATATCTTCTTAACAGATTAAGAATGCCGAAGATAGATAGTCCACTCGAGGCATAGGATATGGACTTCATAATGATTAAGCCAATCCTTTCACAAAAAACAATTCTGAAGCCTAAGTAACGCATAACATGCAAATCGGCTACGAAAGGAAAAAAATCACATAAAATAATCTTGACATCAAAACAAAAAAAATTGAGTGTTGTGGATCCACCAACCGGATTCGCAATTCTCAAAAAAAAATCACCAAGCCCAAAATGTTTTAAAGAAAAAGAATCAACAAGTTCTTTTGATATAAAATGATAAGATGAAACCGTATTATAAAGAACTAGAATAGAAAGATCACGAAATAAAATAATGCCATCCAGGATTGAATGGAAAATACCTTGACCAAGAAAAGTGTCACTAGGAGATTTTAGCTTTCCCTCTCTCCTACTTTGAAGTTTAAGACATGTAGATAAGTAATGACCCGAGCCTTTACAATAGCGACAATAAAGGGGTTTCGGGCAATTAATTACATAATGGTCTGTGGAAACACAATTGTAGCATTGTTTTCGACTAGAGGTAGGAGTCTTTGCTGCCGAAGTTTCTTGTTCCCCTTTTTCTTTCTTTGAAGTATGGGGCAGGCAGAAATATGATAACCTGAATTTTTGCAATAATGACAAAAGAGTGGCTCCGGACACTCCTTTGCATAGTGGTCCTTAGAATTACAATTGTAGCATCCTCCACAATTAGGGGTTGGAGTCTTTGCTACCAAAGTAGTTTGCTTCACCTTCTTATTGGGATAAGGGCTTTTGAACTTAATATGCCTCTTCTTGGAAATCCCAATATCACTATCACCTCCTTTACCAATCTCTTCATGTCGAAGAGTAACATCCATAAGCTGATTGAAAGGAACTTCAAGTTTCAAAGGTAGAACCATTTCGGGGTTCTTACTCAAAGCACAGATAAACTCTTGATTCTTTACAAGATCCAAAAGTTGATGGGCAGATATGAATGTGCCATCCAGAGAAGGGCTACTGGAGTGACCAGCGTTAGGACTGCCAGAACTAACCATCTCTTCTTTAAGAAAGAAATAAAGAAGAAGAAAAAGATTATTCTCAAAGTGAATGTCAAACAATCATGATAGATAAAACAAGGCAACACAAAGAAAATAGGATAGAACGGGTCCAATGACTTGAATCAAAATCCTAAGGCACGACTCCTAAGAAAGACTTAGGACAATGATCCATGCTAGATGATTCTACATTGTTCCGAAGTTTGGCTCCGATAAGCTCCGATACCAAGCTATGACGCCCCACCTCTATACTCATGCTAGCCAAGGACACTGCGGAGTAATGCCGTCAACTAGCACGAAGAATAAGGCTATTGAGGAGCGACCATCTGTATAATTGCTTTGTGCGAGTACCGATATGCCAGATAAAAATATAACTTTTCATTACAAGGGGAAATCCGACATACCGACACAAACTCAAAGCTACTACACAGTGGCTATATGAATCTTCGGAAACAAATGTAGAAATATCATAAGACAAATCAGTCACAGAAGTTCGTATCACAAAGGCGGAAATAGATATGAATATATAACACTTAAAAGTGTTTATCAGAGTAGTGGTCTAACAAGATCCACAATATCACAAAAGAATAGTTACAAGTGCTACCCAAAAGAATAAGTATACATCATGGAGTCTATATCTCAAATGTATACAATAAAAACTACTAATCTAAGTAGTTAGCCAAAGGTCAGAATAAAAATCCCAGATGAGGAGTCAAGTAGAAGCACCCGTAACATCTCGGTCTGACCCGAGTATTATTTAATAAGAAAATAATAAACGGATCGGTCTAGATATAAATATTAGGTGAAATGATATAGAATAAGAGATATGACAAAAATGTATGATAACAAAAATGTCATACTTCGATAAGTATACAATAAATAACAACAAAAATCATACAATATCTCAAGAAATCTCGAAGCACTAAAAAGAATGTCATATTCTTTGTTTTATTCACTAAACCACAAATATTGACAAACATATCAATGCCAATCGTAAAAGTTGTTGAAACACTAATTCACCAATGCACAAATAATGATAAAGCTTATCAATGTAAATCACGAAAATTGGTGAAACACAAATTCTAGAAATCGACCAATAGAAATCCAAAAATCACAAAAAAGGGGGAAAGAGGCCTATCACAAAACGGGAGCATTAAAACTCACCAACACGTGTATCACAAAACGGAATGCTATTCCATGGTTGCTAGTCATTAATTTTGAGCCGAGGCTCCACAAAACGGCCCGAAGAACTTTGAGCCGAAGCTCTACAAAACGGCCCGAAGACCTTTGAGATGAAGCTCTACAAAATGGCCCGAAGACCTTTGAGCCGAAGCTCCACAAAACGGTCCGAAGACCATGGGTCGCTACCCCACCAAGCCGAAGCTCCACTGGAAATGGGATTTAGTCTCCTTCGCAGACAAAGAGACATCGCACATTGCTAGTCTAAATCACAAAATGATCATCATTGATCGATAAGTGTAAATTACACTAAGCTAGTAAATAAATGAGTTTAGCTTCATGTCCCATAACCACCAGCTTAACTTAAATATTTACGAACAAATTGTAGATCTCCACTCGAAAATTGTCACTAGAGATTCAATCGAACAAGTCCAAGAATTAACCGACGAAGTAAACGCAAGTGTTTCATACCACTTGTTTTACTAAGCCATTTAGTTAGATTTCTCATACGAATGAGGTAAAGGTTTGTATATACTAATAGATTGGAAAACGGTTTAAGAAACGAGCTTTGTAATAAAATAGTGTTGAAATCGTTTTTGATGAAAGAGTTTTGATATTTACTACTAGTATTGAAACCTTTATATTTTTAAAGTGACAAATCACAAAAATGATTGTAGAACAATCAATCACCAAAATTCACATTCAAAGACGTGAATAAAATCCAAAGAAATCGATACCGAATCCATCAAAATGGATATTCCCAAAAATCCCGAAGAAAATGTCATCAAAGTCGATAATAAATGATTGCAACAAATCGGAATCAACATGAATCAATAAAATTGGAATTCTTAAACAAAATAGGCAAGCAGGCAAAACACAGCAGATTCAGACGTCTGAAATGGGTGGTTCAGACGTCAGAATCTGGAAAATTAGAAGTTTTCTGAAACATAATTCAGACGTCTGAACCAAAAGGTTTTAGACGTCTGAAATAGGCGTTTTTAGCTTGTTTCCTTTCTGTTTGAAATCGAGCCAATTCAGAAGTCTGAAATTCTAGATTCAGACGTCTGAAACTGGAATCAGAGCATTTCCTGAACCTCGACCAAAAATGGCCAAATCAATATCGAAAGCGATTGGACGAGCAAATGACGACTAAGGATTTACGCCACGCGACAACCCAGCCTTAACGGCTCTTCGATACGCCTCAAATATCAATGTCCAAATATCCATAATAGGATTTTCATAGATTTTGATTTCAAAATACCAAAAATTGGAATATACACCAAATCAATCCAAACCAAAATCAATTGCACAAGAATAAGTGTTAGTAATTCATACCTAACAATCGAAGATAATTATAGACTAAGATGTGAGATAAAAATCTCACCTTTAAACCCAAAACAAATGAAGAAGAAGCTATAGAGCAATGGCAAGGGCAATCACTCTTCAAGTCCAATCCAACAAGCTTGAATCTAAGCTTAAAAGAGAAACATTTCCTAAATTAGGTTTAGGAATTTCTGAAATTGGAAGGAGAATGAGTTGGAGAAGAAGAAGAGGAGGCTTACCAAAACTTCTTCTATGAATTTGGAGTTGGAGCTTGGATTTGCAATGAAACTAGGGCTTAGTAATTCTAATTCTTTCTCTCTTCTCCCATTTTTATCTAAAGCTTGAGTATTAGGAAAATATGAAGGAATGAAGAGAAGAGGAGGTAAGGCTTGGGTCTAATAGGCAGAAACCAAACCAAAGCCCTAAGTGAAAAAGTGGCAAAATTCCTCTAACTCCAAACATATCGAAGTTTATACTCAAAAAGGTCGCAAACGTCATTTTGAACTCAATGGGGATGGTCTCGAGTCCTAATTCGACCGTTTGCAAAAGGTAGCTTTTCAGACAATAATCCGACTAACGATGAATTATTTTAAATAAAATATTTAAATATTCAATCGTAAAATATGCGGGTTGTTACAGGTTGTTCTCTTAATAATCCTTAGAGTTCGTACTAAACAAGATGAGACATTTAAATTGGTACACTTTAGTCAAATTAGTTGAAAATTAAATAAAAAATTAAGGATTGACCTTATATATCCATATCCAAATATCTTCCATGGTAAATTCAAATATTTGGTAAGTCTCTTCTCAAGATACCTAGCACAATATTAATATCAAGTCTTTGGACACTAATATTAACTGTATGTGGCACTCTTGTTGTAATGATCAAACATTGATAATAAATTCAAGTCAATTAACAATCTTCCTTTAGACCGATTAGTTATTCACTTACAAAACCTGATAATTATCACATATTTATCATCGCATATATGTAAGTTATTCGACCAAATATTAGTATTCCTTTGGGCAGGCTAACATTCACATGAATGAATACACACAAATATCAAACATTTTCATGAACAACTAAAATAAAAGAGGTCACTTTGGTGACACGTTATTTCAATTAGCTCAATTGAAATGTAAGATATTTACAATTAGTTTGCAAAGAGAGGCCAATAATATATTTGAATTTATTTCTTAGTGTATGTACATGTAACATCCAGCCTTTTCGCACGCTTTAAATCGACACACGTGCCAATTCAAACCATACGGAAGGGCAGATTGTTATGGTGTAAATAAGAAAAACAAGAAAGAAATAAAACAAAATAGAATCTCACGGCGGAAGGATAAAATATAATAATCAAATATACAGTTCATGAAGATGTTTACAAAATATTTAATTTTACTTATACAATATATATCAGAGTTACACATACCAACGAATAAAAATCGATGCAGTGGAATACAGTGTGTAGTGGAACAATATAATATAATAATAATAATGAAATCTACGTCTTCGTCCTCCAGAAATAAAATCTTCAAATCCTGAAACACTCGGACTGACCCGTGCGAATTGAAAAGACAAAACACTCGAGTCAGAACTAAAAGATCTTATGTAAGTTAAATCAACAGAAGTAAATATGAGTGCAGTAACTCAAGAGATGCTCGGCATTTACATCTCCTAAGGATCCGTTAAACTATTTACTATATAGTAATATTTCGCTATTATAATAGCGTCTATTAGTAAAATAAACTTACTTTTAAATAGCGTTAAGGGGTTACCCATATAGCCCTTAACACATAATATATTCCAATAGTCGATACAGTACCGTAATCTCCACCGTACTGGACGTCGTCAGAGGGAACTGCATAGGTATGGTACAAAACAAACTCGTATAAGGCGCGCTAGGATAGGTGACACGGCACAACTAGGCAATGCCAGGGTAGATATACCAATTGCTATCTGGGCTGGCGGTAACGCATAGCCGTAGCTACCGCCCACCTCGAGACACACCGCCAAATAAAAAAAATCAAAAGTGGCCACCGAATCAATCCAAGAGTCAAAGTATAATATCGAAGGGATGTGTCCGATCAAAGGTGCTACCTCATTGGCTCGAGAATCGCTCATGTTTTAGCCACCTTATGCCAACTCATGAAAGTCGGGTCCACGTATTTACCTTAAAGGAAAAGCCGCCACCATCCTACTTCATTCTGAAATCTCCACCGCGTACACGGTTGTTAAAGTGGTTTTTGGAGTTGGCAGAGAGTATGACAACTTCCGATCCCGGTCTCTTCAACAACCAAACGTTATTATAACACCGCGGTCTTTTCAAAATAGTTCATACTTTTACAACCAAAATATAATATTCATTTCAAGAACTATAAATATGATATCATTTCTGTTTTAAAACCCAAATCAATATGATATCATTTTTTTATTTCAAAATATATTCGTTTTCAAAATTATAGCCCTTTCAAATCTGTATGACTTGAACCCATAGCTTTGAAACATACTTCTAATACTCAAATGGTTTAAATATTAAATTGCTTCATATAATAAAATAGCTTTTTTTTATTTTCCTCATAAATCCCAAATATCAATTTGAACCTCCAAATAAACCATTTCTAATTTAATATTTTCAAAGCTTAAAATACAATATTTCGAAACTAAATTTTATAATTCATATATATATATATATATATATATATATACACACACACACACACACACACACACACCAATTTCACTTTTTATATTATTTAGTTTGAAATATGTACTTAATAATCTAGTATCCCTTTAAGTAAAACTCCAAATTCCAAATTTGAATATTCCTTAGTTCATTTAGACTTGATATTTTACTTAAATCATCTTAAACCCGAATTTAGTCATAACACCATATTCTTTTTAAATCTAAATTTCAATAAGATCTTAATTAAATAAAATCTCAAATCAATTTTAAAAACTATCTTCTCAACTTTGATTTATAAAAACCAATATTAACTCTATATTGGAATATAAGTTAAGTAAATACTTATCCATAATATATTTTAATAAAATCAACTTTATTATTTAACTTACTTCATACTTTAAACAATTTTAGACATAGTCTAAAACCACGAATTTAACTATATATAAAATAACCTTTATCAAATATCCGAAATCAATATCTCATAAAACCATATATATATTTCTTTACAAAACATAGAAAAATCAATTCAAAATATTTATATATATACATACCGTGATGTCTGTATAAAATTTTCTATCCTATGGTCAAGTGATACAGATATTTATCATTTCAATCCGTAATTTAAAAATAAAATTTACGGTTATATATCATTTCAAACCGTAATCCCGAATGAAATGAAAATGCATGATAACTTGTAGTTTATTTAATATAAAATACAGCATCCATTCATCCAATATCAACCATCAACCATTTATCACAATCATCATCCAATTCAAACAATAGCATCAATATAAAATGGATAGTAATCATCAGGAATTAACTAGCAGTTTATATTCAACGATAAATTAGTAACTGTTTAACTGTTTGTTTATATGCAATGAAAAATTAATTAACAATTTAACAGGTAGTTTAAATGCAATGAATAAATTAAATAGCAAATTTAATTTAAATAAATGAAATTAACTTAGATGATGATTAAAAATATGCCAAACAAACATAAATAAAATTTTAAATCACATCATATATCAATTCAACAAACATAAGAAATTTTATAAGGCGTGAGTGGGTTAAAACACTCACCTTTTGAATTTAAATTGAATATAAATCCAATTTAAATCCAAAAATTGCACAATCTCCAACTTCGTCCAAAAAAGCGCAAAGAAGTCCAGAATTCTAATACGAACCTAGAGGAGAAAACCGCGCATGAAACGGATCACATACGTAAAAGTTATAGCAATTAGAACATCGAATAATTTAAATTGGAAATAAAACAAAACAAACTAACCAAGCCTACCCCACTAAGCCACGTCACTGTCTTCACCAAGCAGAAACCCTGCTATGCATTTCAAACGCATTCGACAACTGTAGCCGCCACAAACCCCCCATGTTCGCAAATCGCCGCCCCCACGTTCGATTCCCTCGAGATCAGAGCCCACCATCGCGGTCCCCAAGTCCAGCCGCTCCATCCTGACCCCACGCGACCGGTTACGCCGCCACCTAGAGCTCGCGCCGCCGTAACCCAAACGGACAAAAACCCTCAATTTCTGTCGAAATCGATCACCTTCTGACCAAAGGAACCGTATAGATCGAACCTACTCGACACTCTCAACGCATTCATGCCCTTCGATCGACGCCATAATCAAGATCCACCGTTAATCCTCCACGATGACACATGAACGGCCGGGAATTAAATACAATTTCTGATCAACCGATAAACTGAATCGAAAAACGAACACCACCAGTGAATTACGCTAGTCGAGAGCTTTAACATATATTTTTTTCAAATTTTTCTGAGGGGTTGAAATTTTTAGCTTTGGATTTGAATTGGAATTGGATCCAGAATTTGTTTGTCTGCCATTGAGGAGGAAAGAGTTGAGATGTTGTACAGACAAATGAGAATAAAGATAGGCTAGGGTTTATAACCGGTTTATATCGGTAGGTCAGAAATTATAATAGATGGATCGGGTTGAATATACGCGCTAACGGCAAAGTGGCCCAAAAAGCCCATTTCGACTCCGGAATGAAATTGGGTAAACCCATATATCAAAATAGGTGTTTTTAAATATTGTAAACGCGATGAAACAAGTTTCAAGTCCAAATTCTATCGTACGAAGAAGTTATGCTATTTTCAAATTGATTTCAATTAAATTGATTTCAAGGCGTTTCAAGCCCATACGATCAAACGACAAGTCCGATTGATACGAAACTTGAAATCCTACAATAATTCACTAATACGGATCCGATGGAACTGGTTTCGTCAAAATCTGAGTCAGTGGCCAAAATGGCTATTTTTCCATTAATTAAATAAATTAATAATTAATTAATTAAATCCAATTTTTAAATTTCAATTTTATAATTGACTATTTTATCACCTTTATATTTCTTAATCATTTACAAAAATTTAAACAAGTTTAGATGTAAATTAAAAGTTGATAAATCTATCAATTTCAGTGTTAATTTCTCCGCTTCATTTTATTTTGAATTTATAAATTAAATTCTCAAAACCCACTTATTAAATTTTTAAGCCTTCTTATTCACATCTGTAACGACCCATAAGTTTTCGATGTTAAATTTTTGTTATTTCAATAATATTTTTATGAGTTGATATTGAAAGAAATAAAATATTGCAATTTTATAATGGAATAATAACTAAATTTAGACTGAAACAATGTTAATACAAGTCAATTGTCAACAATCTAAATGAAACTCCAATTCATTTTATTTAAGCATGATACGTTTGGTTATAAAACTAAATATAAATAACAAATGTAAACATTTAGTTATTGTACAAAATAGATAGTTAATGGTAATTAAATAAGATCGGTATTGTGTAAGGAATGATAATATGGGTGGTATTAATGGTTACACGATTTATAGTGGGATGTAAAAGGTAATAAATTTATATATAATTTGGGTAATAAAATAAGTTTATTTATGGAGTTAGATTGGTTATATTATCTTAG
This sequence comes from Allium cepa, assembly GCA_030765085.1. Taxonomy (NCBI): domain Eukaryota; kingdom Viridiplantae; phylum Streptophyta; class Magnoliopsida; order Asparagales; family Amaryllidaceae; genus Allium; species Allium cepa. The sequence continues at coordinate 439,463,971 of CM060938.1, read as the reverse complement.
GCTATAAACCAAATAGAAGAGAACAAGCGTAAATCTTAAGGGTAAAACAACAATTATTATATATTACCTAATTTCTTGGTCAATCAATTTATTTGAAATAAAGTTCTCTTGAATGTTAAGTAATTTTAATAATGTTATGGAGGAAATGTTACATAATGATTTTTAATTTTAGTAACAGAAGAGTGAATGAGAATTTACAGAGAACATAAATTATTTATAAGTAAAAAGGAGTATATATTGAACAAATTTATGATAATTGGATAATGCAGTGTTATTGGAAATTAATTAGTGTTATATATGGGATTTATACCTGGGTGGGCAAGTAGTAAACTTATAAATGAAAGAAATTGAGTAGGTGACCCTTTATTTAGGTTATTTATTCATTTAGTATGTTAAATAAAAATTTGTGAATCAGATCTCAATTAAGGGAAATTATGTTGTATGTTAATTTGAAATAAAATCTATTAAATATTACATTTGTAGGGAATGTAGTACGAATGGTTAGGGATTGTCAAATTTGGTAAAAAGGGATTGGACTTAGGAAACTTTGTTAATTGAGTTTAAAACCTTAATTAATACGCGTAATTGACAAGATTCACGTTTTAAAAAAAATAACCGTTGATACAAATCTAAGATGTATATAGAAGTATTAATGTAGTGAAAGACAAACAAATATTAACTATGTTATTTGTGTAATTAATGGATAGGAATACGAAAGGCTAATTGTAGTAAGGAATTTAAGTGGTAGAATAATAAAAATTTAAGATTTTATTTTTGTTAACATATGTTAAGGGATATGCTTATGATCTTAATTTGAACTTCTACTAATAACATGTATTATAGTAAGATTGAAAAAATGATAAAGTATGTCAGGTGTATTTAATGACATTGTTTGAATGTAATTAATGACGGTGATTATAATAATAAATGTTAATAAAGAATAAGAATGAATAGGTTTAGTAAAAGAGTAAAAAATCATTTAGTAAAAAGTTTAGCAACTGAAAGATTAATTGTAGAGATGGGAAACTATTATTTAGTAAGAAATATATATAATTACTGTTTGTAGCGAATAGTGTATTAATATGTTTAAATTACTATTAGATAGGAAATAATTATTATACTTCTCATTACATTCATTTAGTCCATTTTGAAACTTAATCAACTGAAATTAATGTAATTGAAAATTTCCAATTAATAAGAGAGAGAATATTAATTGTAAATTAATAGGTGTAAATAAAAGCAGCATATGTTTTGTGAAAATATAGGGAAAGTCTGAGTTAATAAAAAGGAAATTTTACATCAAATAAAATGAATGTTTCATCTATGAATGTACGTTTAATTTCATTAAAATAAGAACAGAAAGATTGATTTTAAAGAAAGAAATATATGTTTATTTGAACAATGTTTTAGCTTAAAGACCGATTACAAGAATAGGAAAATAATCTATTCATTACGCTTGTGTATAAATAATAAATTTATAAACGTGTTTAAATAAACAATTGTTCTATTTCTTTATCCATTTTAGTTGTCTGTTTTAAAATCTAACTTTGTAAATAATTGCAATTAATGTAATTCAAATGTTTCAACTAAAAAGAAAGGAAACGTTGATTGCAATTAATAGATTTAATAAAAGAAATGCACGTTTTGTGTTAAACAAAAAAGGTGGTTTAATGGAAATAAAAGATCATTTTGAGAAAACAAAATTGAACGTTCTCATTTTTAAGGTAATTATAAATATTTTATTTTGCGTAGATAAAAACCTAAATGCGTACAAAATTCTACTTTCGTTTGCAAACTTTTCCATTCCTACGTACATTCCCTGATCTATTATTAATGCCTGAAGCTTTAATAATAAAACGTGACATTTATTTTTGTCCCTCCACAATCATTTCCTAATTATAAATAACCCACATCTTATTTCTTCTTCTACATTTTGTTTCTCCTAACACATCATATTCAAAAGCTCTTATTCTTGCAACTCCAAAAGCATTCTTTTATAAAAATGATTTTTTTTTTCATTTTTTGTACTAGAGAAGAATGAGGTCATGTAGCGTGCTAAAGCTTTTGCTGACGTGGCTTATATTTTTGTTAGGTATGTTTATTTGTTTGTTTAAATTAATTTTGTTTTCAAGCGATTTAACGCATGTAACTTTCTCATACGAACTTCGTTTCACACGTGATTTTTTTTTTGTTACGATCGTAATAAAATTCCGGATCTTTTGACGCTGGTTTGGACGAATTTGGAGACTGTCCAATTTTTGGGTTTACATTGAATTTTAATTCAATTTAAATTCAAAAGGTGAGTGTTTTAACCCACTCACAACTTCTAAGTTTTCTTGTGTTTGTTAAATTGATTTAAGATATGAGTAGAAATTTATTTATGACTGTTTTGCATTTTTTTCCATCATCTCAGTTAAATCGCTTTTATTTAATTTAACTGTTAATTAATTTTATTATTGCATATAAATTGACAGTTAAAATTTATTTATTTTTCATATAAACTGCTAGTTAAACAGTTATTTATTTATTTATTTTGAATATAAACTGTTCGTTGATAACTGTTATATTTTATATGCTCTATTGATGTTTGTTTAAATTGATGATGATTGAAATAAAATTGGTTGATGATTGATATTGGGTAGGGCTGTCAATGGGTCGGGTCGGGTCGGGTTTGGGTCGGGTCAAGTCGGGTTCGGGTAGATTTTAAATGGGTCGGGTCAACCCGTTTATTAAACGGGTCGAAAACGCTCAACCCGAACCCGACCCGTTTATAAACAGGTTGACCCGACCCAACCCGTGTAACCCGATTATAAATGGGTCGGGTCGTAAATGGGTCAGGTCAACCCGTATAAGGTGTAATTGGGTCGTAAATGGGTCGGAACAGGTCGTAAACGGGTCGAGTCAACCCGTATAACCCGTATAAGGTACGAACGGGTCATAAACGGGTCGGAGCGGGTCGTAAACGGGTCAGCTTAACCTATATACTGTATAAACGGGTTGTTAACGGGTCAGTTTCGGGTTAGCGGGTCAACCCGAAACCCACCCGTTTATAAACGGGTCAAATTCGGGTTGACCCGAAAATGACCCGCCAATTAAATGGGTCGGGTTAACCTACTAATTTCCGTGCGGGTTTCGGGTCGTGTTTCGGGTCGTGTAGGAAATTGACAGCCCTAATATTGGGTGAATGGATGGTGTGTTCTATATTATATAAACGGCATAGTATTATGCATTCTTATTTCATTCGGGATTGCGGTTTGAAATGATATATAACCGCACTTTTTTTATTCTTAAATTTGCGGATTGAAATGATAAATATCCGTATCAGTTGACCATTAGATAGAAAATTATATACAAGCACCGCGGTATATATATAAAATTATTTTTGAAATGATTTCTATGGTTTGGATAGAATGCGGTTTAATAAATATTAAATTTGATCTTATATAAAATCTTATTTTATATATACATATGTAGTTAAATTATTGAATTTAAGCTATGTATGAATTTATTAAATGGAAATAAATAAGTTGAAAAATGGAGTTTGATAATTTATATTTATGATTAAGTACAGGTTTAAGATATTGTGTATATATATATGGAGTTTTAAATAGTTCAAATCAATTAAGTTTGGAAATTAAATTGGAAATTTATTTGGAATTGGGCTTATTTAAAAATTAAACTCCATAAGTTGGTGTAAACTTATTAATCTTGGAAATTTTAAAGGTATGATATTTATAACTGGATTTTTATTCAAGATAAATTAAATGAATAATTCTAATATAAATAAATGGAAGGAAATATTTAGTGTTAATAAATTGGGTTTTATTTTAAATGGTTATGGATCTATTATGTAAACGTTTCAAAACTAAATAATAGGACAATGAATTGTTGAATAGAAATTGCGAACCTTAGTTTTGAAAGTTATTAAATACTCAAAGTTTGAAAATATTGAAATCGAAGTGTTTTTATTCAAACTGAAAGTGAATCTAAAGGTTATGGGTTTGGACTGAATTTAAAGTAAATAAAATTGTAAAGGCATGGAAATTATTTACTTTATAAAGAAATTTTAAATTCAACTGTCTTATTTTATATATTGTTGAATATTCAAACCATTTAAGTTTTGAAAGTTATGGTTTTAAAGCTATGAATTTCGAAGTATTATGTTTTGAAAGTTATAATTCAAATGTTTGGGTTTCAGATATTATAAATTTTAAAGCATTATGATTTTGGAAAAGATATATGTGAAATAAAGATGATATTATACTGATTTGGGTTTATAAATGATATCAAATTTATTTGGTTTTTAAAACGAAAAAAGGTATCGTATTCTATGGTTTTGAAATGGGTATATATTCTGGTTTTGAAAGTAAAACTATTTTGATAAGACCGCGGTGTTATATAACGTTTGGTTGTTGAAGAGAACGGGATCAGAAGTTGTCATACTCTCTGCCAACTCCGAAAAGCACTTTAACAACCGTGTACGCGGTGGAGATTCCAGAATGAAGTAGGATGGTGGCGGCGTTTCCTTTGAGGTAAATACGTGGACCCGACTCCCGTGAGTTGGCATAAGGTGGCTAAAACATGAGCGATTCTCGGGGCAAGGGGGTTAGCGCCCTTTATCGGACACATCCCTTCGATACTATACTCTGACTTTGGATTGATTCGGTGGCCACCTTTATTTTTTTGATTTTGGGGGTGTTTGTTCGAGGTGGGCGGTAGCTGCGGCTATGCGTTACCACCAGTCCGGATAGCAATTGGTATATCTACCCTGGCATTGCCTAGTTGTACCGTGTCACCTACCCTAGCATGCCTTATACGATTTTGGTTTTGTACCATACCTATGGAATGCCCTCTGACGACGCCCAGTACGGGAGAGATTACGGTATTGTATAGACTATGGGAATATATAACTGTGTTAAGGTGGAAAATGTAAAGCCTTAACGCTATTTAAAAGTAATTTTATTTTACAATTAGACACTAGTATAATAGCGAAATATACTACATAGTAGATAGTTTAACGGATCCTTAAGAGATGTAAATCCCGAGCATCTCTTAAGTTACTGCACTCATATTTATCTCAGTTGATTTAACTTACATAAGATCTTTTAGTTCTGACTCGAGTGTTTTGTCTTTTCAATTCGCTCGGGTCAGTCCGAGCGTTTCAGGATTTGAAGATTTTATTCTGGAGGACGAAGACGAAGACTTGTAGTATTACTATCTATTATATTATTCCACTACACCATTTGATTCCGCTGCATTAATATTTATTGGTATGTGAACTCTGATATTTATTGTATAAAGAAAAATCAAATGTTTTGTAAATAATTTTATGAACTGTATATTTATTATTATATTTTATCGTTCCGCTGCAAGATTCTATTTTTTTTCTTCTTTCTTCATCTTCTTTGTGTTTATCTTATTTACCCCTATAACAATCCTCCCTTCTGTATGGTTTGAATTGGCACGTGTGTCGATTTAAAGCGTGCGAAAAGGCGGGACGTTACAACATCTTTTACCAAAATAAGATTTCCACTACATTGGTTCATGATTTATTACATTATTATCCTCAAATTTCATTTTAATTTTGAAATAACGTAGTATTTAAATGTTTTAATTCCATTTTATTTTGCAATAAATAAAATTATTGAATTTTATACTTAAATTAAATTAATAAATCTTGCTTCCTATACTTAAATCAACCAATAGTCATATTATGGATGGATTAAACATTGGATTCAAAACTATTACATAAAGTTCCTCATATTTCATCTAAATTGCTATTTTAAAATATTAAATTCATTTAATTGCAATTAATCTTTTTATTAAATTTTAAATTCCAATAAAAATAAATAAAGCTTTATTCCCGATCCTTATAACTCAATAATTTGTCCAATATGAATACCTTAACACTGCTTACAAATATTACATTAATTAACATCAATGTAATATTAAATTATAATTGTTGTAACAAATTTCAAAGTTTAAATTTACAAGCAACCTACATAGGTAACATACAAAAATCGTTACCGTTAACCTTCAGTCACATTAATAGGCTTTTATTGCTTACAAAACAATGTTACATTTATTTTCATAATGCTAATTTCATTTACTCTATCCGTTACTACATTTATATCCATTAAAGTAATATTTAATTACCTTTATTCGAAATAATCGTTTATTACCAATATACTCTTTATAATACTTGTATGGTTATTCTCCGCAACAATTACCATCCAACCTATTATTTATAATTAAAGTCTCAATTACATTTATTTATCTTGATTTCATTCTTTTATTACACTATTTATTACTTTACATAATAAAATAACATTTAAACTCATCAATGTAATACCAAACTTCATTTTAAATCCAACTGGTTTCCAAATCAAAGTTTATATGTATTTCAAACAACTTATTATAATTACTCCCAGAACATTGGTTTTATTAAATGACCATTTATTAATATTTAATTTTCTTAATTTAATCCAATGCTTACATTTTGTTTTCATATTTTCAATGTGTAGCTATGTAGACGTCTTCATTAATTACATTAATTTTCATTAACTCCATTCCATAAATCTACATCCAATTACTACCTTTAAATAAGTTTACGTTTTTATAAATTTCCATTCACACTTCCGTTATTTTATATTAAAATCATTAAAGTAACGTTTATCAACAACACAAACATTATGAATACTTATCAACCTGCATCATCCTTATTACATTAATTTACGCTTTATCCCATTATAAATTTACACACACATTAATTCATTCGTATTTACATCCACCTCTGTATATAAATTTTGTAACGAAGTTACAACATTTACATTTCTTTCTTACTTTAATTAATTACCAAATATTCCTATTTACACTCAATTATAACTTTGCAATCTTAACAAATCCATAAATTGTCAATTGCCTAATATATGCATGGATTACTATTAAATGTTCTCTATAAATTTATTTACTTGGTTTCAAACTTTTTATTCATCAATTACTGCCCTATAAGTAAACTTACATTTCTATTTAATTTACATTATTTCCAATTAATTGCAATATAAATTTTAAATTGTCAATGTCAATTTCAATTGCTACATCTAATTTCTAACATTCGTTCTAATATATATTATAAGATTTTTATTTCTTTCTAAATTTAATTAAAAATCTTATTAATTTAACTCATTTTAATCATCAAATTTTATGGGTCATTACAGTACAATATTTCAAGTGCTATAAAATACTCCCAAAAGCATTTAAGTCCATATGACACTTGAAAATCTCAAAATTACAACTGTGGCACAACTTGTTTTAATCATAGCTATTATAATATTTTACTTTTAAGTATGTGGTAACATTCATGACATTTTCTAAATAAGTATGATAAAAGATATCATAAATAAATCATAACAAATGTGATGGATGAATGCCATAATTAATGCTATATAAAATTATACATAATTGACACAGCAAATGTTGTAATAAATAAAATGAATGAATGTAGTAGCTATGATATGTATCTGAACCACAATATAGCTATTCAGAATGTTATTGTATCACTTTATCTTTAGTTTATTATTTAAATACTTAATTAAGGTCGGTAACTATGCATAAACTGTTGCTTCTTTTATTTCATGAAAACCCAAGCATGAAAGTGAAACATATTTTCAATAAGCATAGTTCAAACATATAAAATATAATATGTAACTATTAAACATAAATGCATCAAATAATAAACCATACGTCTTTTCTTATTTCAAATACAAACATGGTGCTTTGTTAAATTTATTGCAACTGATGCATTTATTGCATTTATGATAATAAATTAGTTAATTTATTACCATAATAACCACATTAAATGTAATTATGATAAAATAAATGACATTGACCATTATGTGGTCCAAAATGTAAATTAGTGTCATGTTAAAATTTATTCGAATAATAAAATAAACATAAAAAAAATTAAAGAGCACACTTCAATTTTAGTTAACAAAATTTCTGAAATAACTCATACCATACATAGATATCCAAATTACTTAATCAAAATTGAAGTAAGGTAAAATAATCGTAGAACTGGATTTTTTTTTCATAAATGGTTCTAAATTATATATGTTTGTTTATACCATTTATAAACATTAAAAAAATGACTGTACGTATCATATCCAAAACATTCCTCACATTAGAATTCATAACTTATTTATAAAATTTACAATAATAAACATGTGAATTCTTTAACCAATATAAATTATTTTTCCAAATTTAGAGGAAGTTAGATTATTTCCCATAATTTGATGATTTAAAAATTATATCCTATTTCATAAGTAACATACTGATCTTTTAGATTTATCCATCTTTCTACACCAAATAATTTCATAAATTAGCCTTTTATTTTACAGTACAAATTGATATAAACCAAATCCAAAATCATCATCAAAAAGTCCTTGATGCATAGATCAAGCAGTTCCGAAACTTAAGTAAGATTATTACAGGGCTTCTAAAAAAAGTTCAATTCAAACTTACACATAATTAAATGTTAACCAAATTTATGGTTAACACCCCAAAAATACCTCAATTCAATGATAGCTGATTTTTGACCTAAACTTTTCGGTGTGGTGGGTAAAATCGGTCTTCTAAATAAAGAACTTTTGACTTCAAGAGATCTTTTAAGGTGTCATATAAAGCTTTCCTTTGTGTTACATATGATTACTTACCGGTCTTATCCCTTTCAAGTTGATCTTTAGTGCTTCAGAAAGATTTGAGACTGTAACGACCTGTCTTTTTGGATGCTTTAAGCAGACCCATGCGTCAACTCAAACCATACAAAGAGGCAGATTGTTATTGGGGTAAATAAGAAAAGGAGAAATAAATAAAACAAATACAGAATCTCACAGCGGAATAAAAAAATATAATAATCAAATAATAGTTCATGAAACTATTTACAAATAAATTTGATTATATTAATACAATACCGAATCAGAGTTACAGACAACAAGAATAAATAAATAAATGTAGCGGAACAACATGATGCAGCGGAATAGATATAATAAATTGTAATAGTACAAATCTTCGTCTTTGTCCTCTAGAAATAAGGCCTTCAACTTTGAAATGCTCAGGCTGACCCGAGCGAATTGAAAAGACAAAACACTCGAGTTAGGACTAAAAGATCTTATGTAAGTTAAATCAAACGTAAATATGAGTGTGAAGGCTTCAGAGATGTTTGTGGGGTTTTACATCTCTTATCTAGTGTCTAACGTGAGTGCAATAACTTAAGAGATGTTCGGGATTCCCATCTCCTAAGGATGCGTTAAACTATCTACTATGTAGTACAATACGCTAATATAATAGTGTCTACAGTAAAGTAAAATATTAAAATAGTGTTAGGGCGTTACCCATATCCCCCTTAACATATTTTTATATATTTCTATAGTCTATACAGTACCGTAATTCCTCCGTAAACTGGAGGACTATCACAGGGTGCTCCATAGGTATAGTATAAAACAAACTCGTAGAAGGCACTCTAGGGCATGTTAACACGGCACTCGAGGCAATGCCAGGGTAGATATACCAATTGCACTCCCGGACTGGTGGTGACGCATAGCAGCTACTACTGCCCACCTCGGAACACACTTCCAAATCAAAATCAAGGTTGGCCGCCAAATCAATCACAAAGTCAGAATATAGTAACGAAGGAATGTGTCCGATCGGAGAAATGAGCTCAGTTGGCCCGATATAGCTCCTGTTTTAATCACATCTAAGCTTACTCACGAGAGTTAGGGTCACGTCATACCTCATACCGAAATCGTTCGCCAAACTATCCAACTTCATTTCTAGAATCTCCACCACGTACACAGTTGTTAAAATTATTTTCGGTATTGGCAGAGATTACGGCAATATCTGATCTCAGTCTCTTTAACAACCAAAAGCTTATTTTACACCGGATGGTTCTTTTACATTTCAAAAGTCAATTCCCCATTTATATCAAAATATCGTATTCAATTTCGAATCATATCTCTTTCGAAATCATATTCACTTTCAAAATCATATTTACTCAATATGTAAATTTTCAAAAGGGTATCAATTTCAAATTATAACTTAGGTTGTATCATCATTGAGGATTTAAATATAAATACTTCACTTTACATCGTTTGAAATTTTATAAAATTGTTTAGGTAATTATAAATAGTTTATATTGTTTTAAAATAGTATAAATAGATTTAAAATAGTTTAAATAGATTTAAATTTGATTTAATTAGATTAAAATATGATTTATATAGATTTAAAATAGATTATATAAATTTAAAATAGATTAAATCAATTTAAATTATATTAAATAGATTTAAAATAGATTAAAAAAATTAATTAGTTTAAATTGGTAAGATTGGATTAAATATATTAAAATAAATTGAAATAAATTGAAATAGTTTAGATTGATTAAAATAGTTAACTTAGTTAAAAATAGTTTAAATAAAATTTAAAGCTGTATCCAAACTTTTTCCGTAACTCAGTTCCAATAAATCCATTTATATTTGACCCTTCAACTTTGAAATTCAAATTTAAATTCTTTGAGCTTGTTCATTAAACCAATTCCCATTCAACATTTAACACTTGGATTATCGAAAATAATTCATTCTATATAAATCAACTTCTGTTTTAAAATACCAGTAACTGAATTCAAAACTTTTAAAGATTCATAAGTCCTTTAATTTAGCCAATCAGGTGTCAGTATATAATTTTCTACCTTAGGGTTAAGTGATACAGGTATTTATCATTTCGATCCGTAATTTAAAATTTTATGGTTATATATCATTTCACGTCGCAATCCCGAATTTAATAAAAATCCATAAAATCGCTCGATTCTGTCATTTTAACTCATAATGATTATTCCTTAATCTATAGATCGTTCAGATATGTATCATTTCATCCCATAGGGAACTTGCAGTTATAACAATATAAACTACAACATCCAATCATCCAATATCAACAATCAAACATCCATTACAATCATCATCCAAATCAATCAATAAATATCAGCTGATAACTGGTAATCAATAAAGGTATTAAATTGACAATTTAAATTCAATATTAAATTGAAAGGTAATTAAATGTGATAAAAGTCAAACTTAACTAGAATGACAATTTAAATATACCAGACATCGATAAATAAAATTCTAATCATATCATAAATTTGTTTAACTAACATAAGAAATTTTAGAATTTGTGAGTAGGTCAAAACACTCATATTAGAATTTAAATTGATTTAAAATCCAATTTAAACCCAAAATTTCAATGGCCTTGGAATTCAATCAAACCAGTTTCAAAATGTCCGAAATTTCGATACCGTCCCAGCGGAACAAACCATGTATAAATCCGACTTCGTATGTAAAAGTTGTAGTCGTTAAACGGTTAGAAAACATAATTTAAATAGAAATAAAAATAAAATAAAAAGAATGAAAGTACCTCACCGATCCATGTCAGCATCATCTCTAATTTGAAAGCCTAACCTTGGACCAAAACGCACGCGGCAACTACAGAACACCATAGGCCGCCGCCGCTTGAACGCCATCACGGCCCACCGCGCCTGCTTCAGGCGAGCCACTGACCTTCCCAAGACTCCATGACCCTCGTGAACGCACAACCTCGCCAAACGAACCCAAAAGTAAGCACAGCTGCCACTTCGTTAAACCCTAGGTCAAGTTTTCCCCGACGATCCGACCGTTGAACAAACAAATAACCATCACCGATGGACTACGCTCGATGCTCTCTACAACCTAGCACCCTTCGTTTGACGATCAATCAACGTTGATCGCAGCCCAACGATCGGTCGAGAATTCATCGACGTTTACTGATCAAGCGATGAAATGAATTACATATTTTACCACACTCGTCGAGAGCTTCAAATTGATATATAATTCGATAGATATTGAGGAGCTTGAATTTTTGACTTGTTTTTATTTGCTAATGAATTGGAAATTTGGTTTTGGTTTGTCTTCCATTGGAAAGAATAAGAAGCAGATAGATGGAGTTGTACGTACTGAAATAAGAAATAAGAAATAACATAGGGTTTATAACGATCTATTTATAGGCAGAGCTGAAAATAGAAAGAACGGATCAGATTTGATTTGGAAGTTAAAGGATAAACGACCAAAATGTCCGTTTCATTCCCGAAACGAAAATGGGTCATCCTATATATCAAAATATATGTTCTCAATATTTTTAAACTCAATGGAATAGGCTAAGTCCTAATTCCATTGTGTGAATAAGTTATGTTAAAATTAGCTTGTTTAAATTAATTTCAATTAAATTAACTTCTAGGCGTTTCAAGCTCGTATGATCAAAAGAAAAATTCGATTGATACGAAACTTGAAATGCTATAATAGTTCACTGTTATTGATCCGATGAAACCGGTTTCATTGAAATCCGGGTCAGATGCCAAAATGCCTTTTTCACATTAATTAAATAAACTAATATTAAATTAATTAAATCACTTTTTTTCAATTCAAATTTAATTATTTACCATTTCTGCCAATTTGGATTACTCGGACATTTACCATAATTTAAAAAAAATTCGAATATCAATTCAAAGTTAATTATTTTACCAATTACAGTATTTAATTTCAATTGTAATTAAATCCAATTAATTAAAATTCGATTACAATAAATTGTTTTAATTCGATTTCAGACTTTATATTCAGTCAATTATTACTCAAATGACATGATTAATATTTGTTTGCCTTTCATTACATTAATATCCTCCAATTTTCATCTTTATTTGTATTGACTATTATATTTCCTTTTATATTGATTTTTTGTCAAATCTTATACATTAATTATAATTTAAAAATCCCAATTAATTATTTATCTTGGTTTCATTCTTTTATTGAATCAATTATTACATTGTGAATATAATCAAAATTTCTATTCATTTTATTACATTCACAATTTACAGTTATTGCCCTAACTCCCATTAACATAACATTTATTTACATTTAACTTCAATTGATTTCCAATTAAATTTTATAGACTAATTAAATAGGTAACTTATAATAACTATTACCATTAACTTTTAGTCGCATTAATGAGTTATTATTTGCCTCCAAATGTTACAGTTACCTACTTAACACTGATTTTATTCAATTACCATTTACTATGTATTAATTCATTGATTACTTCAGTATTTGCATTTGTTTCCTATATTCACTTTATAACCAAGCATAACCTTTAAGCCATTTCAATTGATTGGAATTTCATTTAAATTGTTAATAATTATCCTAACTTAACATTATTACATTTCATTTTATTCATTATTTCATTAATAAATTACAAATTTTTATTTCTTCCAATATTTAATCAAAAAATCTTATTAACTTGACTATTTTATTTTCGAAAATTGCGGGTCGTTACGGAGACGATTGATCTTATTAGCGGTATATAAACAGTAAGTCCTTGGATGACGTATAACGTCTTTCGCCATTACCGAAAGGTTTAACTTCCTATTCGAAGACTGGTAGAGATTTGTCAAAAGGTATATGAATATCTACTATCGGATTAAACTCCTAAATTCAGACTTCACCGAAAGGTTTAATCACTCAGCTAACAGTAGCGAAAGGTTTTGGTATGGTTAATATAGAAGGACCTACCAACTTAGTTGAAGAATCCAGCCTTGAAAAACAATGACTCCGAAGGGTTATCACTCTCATTAATTTAGATCATTTGTAGTCTTCACCGAAAGGTTGGAGTAGAAAAATTAAGGACTTTTGAGGGTCGAAGTCACAACTTGATCAATTAAAATTCTGGACCTGTCAGCCCGAACCTCTTAATTGAGTTAATCCTAAAAATATGAATCAATACAATGAAGAATTAAACTAGATAATAAGAGATTTAACAAAATGTAAAACTTCCTCTTTTATTGTTTAATATTAGCTTTTACAGATCGCCAAATCCATTCTTGATTAGGGTTACAACACATTTCTTTATATATTACAAGAATGGGGCGAGAGAGAAAATCCCATCCAAAATCGGGGCCCTTGGGTCCTATTTATAGACACAGAAGGCCCTCCTTTCGGCCTTATGCCTTTGGCTGAGCCAGAAGGTTACTATTTGTGTGTAGTGCAAACCTTTCAATACAGCCAAAGGATTTTCTTTTCATGTGTTTCCATAAACTTTCTGATCTCATCGGAAGGTTGCTTCCTTGTTCAGTGCTGATTAATTTTCTCTGTCTCCCATATAAATTGTTCGGTATCATCGAAAAGGTGCCTTGTATGTTTCTTAATCTGTTCGGAAGATTTGTTGTGATTTCGAAAAGGCAATTAAATAGTAGCATTCACTTGCTCTGACTCTTTTTTCTCCTTTGAATTCTTTAGAGACTGGAAGAGGAACCTTTTGACCTTTCGCAAGGTTTTATGTTGTTGAACTTCAATGGTTGCATCCCTTCAGAAGTTCCAAGAAGTGTGGGCCACGCTCTTCTTTTCTTTGCCTGCCCAGAAATCTTTAATCCTAGCCGGAAGTTTGATTTTTAGTGTAATATTTTCCCCCCACCAATTGGAGGGATGCTCGTGACTTTCCAAGACATCTTTACTGAAAGCTTCAGAATTCTTTGCCTCTTGACCTTCCCGCATTGATCTAGAAAGTCCACCTAAGTCTAATCCGACGATCAAGAATTTGGGCGACTTCCCGCTATATAATCTGCTTCCTCTCTTTCTTCCACTCTTACCTGAAACCAAAAATTACCGCAATCAAGTGAAGGGATTCCCAAAAAAATTTCAGATTTCAAATCATTACAGTAAGGTACTCTTTGAATTTAATTTATAAACTTTAGTTTCACTCTCTCCACTACTAGTTTCTAACCAGACTTTCAATTTCCCGAATTCGAAATCGAATTGGGTTTTTTTCAAGCAATTCTTCTCTTCCCAAACCAATTTCGAAATAAACTTTATTCGTGGTTTTGGATCTTAAATCGGAGGTGTTTTCTTCGGGAAAAGCCCTTTTTGGTAGAACCTAATTCTTATGTCCAAAATATTTTTAAATTCAACCCCCGGATTCCTAAGATCGATTTTTTCTGATTTGTCCATTCACTTCAGAATCAAATTAATTCGATTTCGAGTGAGCTTAATATTACTAACAGGTTCATCTTACTTGTTTCCCAAGAAAGAATTTGAAATGGCACTTATTATTGGGTACCGACTTTCTTAAACCCGCTACAAAAATCTGAGCCCCTCAAACACACAACTGGGTAACGTGAAATATCTTTCCTACCCCTTCGGAAGAATTAGAGGCGGTAAAAATTGGGTTTATCTTTCCCATATCTTTTTACAGTTTCGAAAGGTATTTTAGCATCACCTCAGCACTATAGCCCAAAGGTTACGTAAAATCAAGGTTAGTCTTTCTGACCAAGACCTTTTTGACCAACTAAAAAGGTTTTAAACCTTTCGTTCACATGTCTCCGTCAAGGCAGAAATCCTTTAGTCCTCCAAGTTATATCTCGACAGTTTTGGTCAAGCCTTCTTATAATATTAATGATATTCATTTCCCCACCTAGGAAATTTTAAATTCCTAAAATTACTTGTGCAAAAAGGTCTTGCTACCTAGTTTAGGTTGTGCCTGCAATGGGCTCAAGCTTTCATAAGACCTTTGGCATTGTCGAAAGGTAGCAACTTAGGTGAATATCTCACTCTTTTACCTTCGAAACCGTTGGAAGGTTACACTATTAACCCCATATACGTATATGTATTTCATCTGTGCAGGTTTGTCTACTTTTAGTTTCATTAATAGACATCTAAATCTATAATTGTTAAAGGTTACTAACTGGGACGTTTTCTGCAGACCGAACAATGAGTTCCCCAAAGGTAGAAGCCATCGCCAAACATTCCCTTATTGAAACTCGGGATGAAGTAAATGACATTTTGAAAGAATTAGGCATTATCAAAGTTGAAGCCATTCCTCCTAGTCCCACTGATACTATTGACAACCCACCGACAGGGTATTTTGCATTCACTGCTATCCACATATGGCATGGTGGTTTCCTTCCATTTTCCAACATTCTTGAATTCCTTCTTGTCATATAATGGGGTTGCTTCGATACAGCTTTCGCCAATGTTTATACTTACCTCTTGTCTCTTGAAATGTTAGCACTAGAATCGGGACTTTCGTCGCTCAGCCTTGAAATTTTAACTTCCTTGACTAAATTGGCAAGGTCAATCAAGTCCAATAAATAGATTTATAGAGTTAACGTGTACAAGAAGTTGATATTGGATGGTATTAACAAGTTCAAGGATTGGGAGAACCAGTTCTTTTTTGTCAAATTCTTTTCAAATGTTCATGGGACATTTGCTTCACCTCGTAAGTTCATCCTGATATCTTTTCTGCCTTACTCTATGTTCCTTGACTAACCTTCAATCTTTCCCAAGTGAGCTTCCTAAAGTACTTAGCAATGAGGATCAAGGAATGATCAACTCATTAAATGTAGCTCCAAACATCTTAGGAGTAGGCTGACACTTTTGATCCTTCCAAACTTAAGGAAGCATTCCTTATTGCCTGCTGATCAAAAGATTCTTGGTACTCCACCCTCTATTTATGTACACTCTCGATGGGTTCTTTTCTAATCTCTAGGCAACACTGATCAATTTTCTCCATTATCGCCAATTGGTGTTGGCATTTCTGGTATCTTATTAATTTGGTATCGTTTCCCACTGATCTTTTGAACTCACTTTATATGATTCACGCTTTCTGTTATTTGTCATAGCTCCTTCCCAAGTTATTGTGCCTTTAAGAGAAGTTGTTCCTCCTTCATCCTCTATGGATGCCTCACAGGTTATGGGAGTTTTTTCCATCTCCATGGAATCCCTGGAAAAAAACGGATAGTGCCACCTAAGGAAGCTCATCGAACCAAAATGGAAAAAATCATCGACATTGAAATGGAAGAAGAAGACATTTCCTTGAAAAAAGCTTCAACAAGTTCAGCTGTTGAAGCTATGGAAAATTTTGTAGAGCCAATTCCTCCTTCTCCTGTCTCATTCCGCCTATTTCAATTATGATTCTCCAGCTTTGTTATCATAGATGCCGGTGGCTCTTTTTAGAACCCCTTCCAAACCTCATGCTCTTTCGGGATCATCTTCTTCTACTTCTTCACCAACTAATTTCGGCAATCTGGTTAAGTCCATCCTTCAGTCAGAACTCTTTGTTTCTTCATCTCCACCATCTTTTACCCCAGATTTGGTGGGAAACCATTGTTCTCTTATGGAACAACTGCTTTTGGTAGGTTTCCATTTAATCAACCCAATTATCAATGGGTCCGTCTTATTGCTAACCTGCACTTCTTCTTTTGTTGCATATTACCAGGAATTGGTTTTCCTTTAATGAATATGTTTCTAAACTTTCCTCTGGCTCCTTCGGGCTTCGGGAGTAGAATGCTGAGTTAAAAAGCCGAGCATCTTCACTTACAGCCGCTCAAAATGATTCCTTCTCTAAACTAGAACGAGTCTGGGCTTTCCTTCTCAATATTGAGGTCGATCTTGAAGTAAAGAAGCAATCTCATCAACTTACCATTGAGCGGCTTCAGGCTTTTGTATCTAAAGTCGAGGCCGATCTTGAGTCTGAGAGGCAAGCTCACCAACTTACCCATGATGAGAAATTTTCAAGAGAGCTTGCTCTAAAAGACTCAAAGGATGAGAAGGCTCATTTAATCTCCAAGACCATATTACTAGAAGATAACCTAAAAAGGTCTAGAACTTCACTCAAACTCGTTGTCCAAACTCTCATTAATTTCCGAGAAGCACAATTCTGATTTCGTTGATTCTTCAATGGGGCCTATGATGATAGACTACTACATGGACGCACTCATGCTTACTTATATTGATAATCGCAATAAATGTCCTAAAATCAGATTCCCTTTACTTCATCTAGTTTTAGCTAAAAGAGTCATGGGCAAGATTGAGCAATTCGAGCTGCACCCTGAGTTGGAAAGTATAGGGGGAAGATTGATTTCAAGAAAGCTATCTATTTTGAAATCCCCTCTTTTGACATCTGAATCTGACTCTAAGGAGGAGGATGACCAAAATGAAGGTCTCGTCGAGAAAGAAAATGATGATTGTACGAGTTGGGATGTTGACGATGGTGATGATGATAATGACAATCATCCCACAGGCTAGGGCCATGGTAATGATAAGGGAAATCATCCGGGCGCTCAAGAAGATGATAATGGTTCATTCAGCCCCTTGAAAGGGAGCCATCACCCAATAAAAGCAAACCTTCATCATCCTTTGGACCAAATGTGCCTCGGGAGGAGGACAATGCTTCAGTCCAATCTGAGGATCTTTGGAGGAATGAGCAAGTTCCTTAAGTTTCTGTTGCAGCTTCTCAGGTATGGGCCTTTTTGTTTAAATGTTTTCACTTGGTAGATAACAATTAATACATCATTTGTTTTAGATAAAGAAGAAGTAGAAATCCCTCTATAGTACAAAACTTGAGAGAAAACAAGCTGAAATTAACAGGCTTTATAAGGAACTAGACAAATTAATAATGGAGCATAACACCTTGTTTGAGAAATATCACAATTACGACAGGAGTACCTCCACACTTGCATATTTTAAATTTCAGAGAGCGTTCCCTTTATTCATGAAGGAGCATCTCCATTATAATGCTTTTTGAGGGAAAATAAAGAGCTAATAACCTTGTTTTGGATAGTGATCGAGGAAAGAGATATCTCGATCAATAGGCGAATTCAGCGGGGTCTACTTAGACGTTTTCACAAGAGATATTTTGATGAGTTTGGGTCTGACCCTCATCTTGGGGCGTGTTGGAACTTACCATGGGTCAAATCAATTCCTCAAGGCCTTCGTGCTAAAAAGCTTAAGTGTTACAAGGACAAATTCATTTTTATGTTTTTCTCTAAGTCTATTTTGTATGGACCTGGTGAACAATTGTAAACGTGTAACAAGCAATTGTTTTATGAACTCTTGTTCTTTGTAATGTTGCCTATGCTTAGTTTTTTTTATCGTATTATTTCAGAATATCAGTTCACTAGGATGTGTTGTCCCAAGAGACACTCTAAGTCAATATGTTAACCTGAGAAGGTTCTATTTCGAAAAAGCGCCTCTCCTAATGACTTCAAAGCTAGCGAGATATTTCTTTCTTCGAGACTTGCCAAAACTATACTTATAATTCCCTCGTCTTTGTTTTGATTTTCTTGGCAAAGAGAAAAAAACTTTCTTGAATGAAATTAGAATATTCCAATCAAAGTTGATTTTTGGTCGTGATAGTCCCCCAGCTAGGGAGTGGGTTATAGCAAGTGACCTCTGGCTATCACCCTAGAAGGAGTCACTATTTCATTTGACTCATCTGTTATGCTTTCTTTTAACACTCTAGGCAAAGTTAAGAATGTTGTCTCTTAAAATATAAATGAATTGATTGTTGTACCTTTTATCTTTTCCTTTGTATGGGTTGTATCCCAATATTACTATAATAAAGTTACTTCTTATTTCAATTCTGAATTCATTTTGTTTCTCCCTATTTAAATAGGAACCTCAACCATCCAAAACTTTTCCAACTCAAAGTATGATATCCTAAGTTGATATTATAAGGGAAAGGGTATTAAGTGACTGTGGAGCCTCTATGGTTCAAGATGAGACGTTATTTCAGCGCTTTGGTGGTAACACAAGGTTTGTGCAATGGTATAAAAGATACTTCCCAAAAAGTCATAGTTAGAAACAACCTAGATCGCATCGAACATCTTGAGGCTAAAATTAAAAAGAAAGACAAGGTGATTATTTTGCTTAAGCACCAGGTAAACTCGAATCCCACAATCGACTTTGATGAGAAAATGTCTGAGCTTATTCAATGGATAAATGACCTAGAGGTAAAACTGAAAGATAGTCAGGCACAATGCACAGATCTAGAATTTATTTTGAGTGATAAAATCTCGAAAACAAAACTTCTGGTTTCACAAGCTTCTTCATCAACTGCAAAGACTACTAGATCAAAACTTCTCGCAGCTCAGAAATTTCCCACTGTGACAAATCCTCCCCTAGGCTTAGACGAAAACATAGTGGGAAGCTGGTGTCGAAGAGTGATATTTGAAATTAGACACTATTTTAATGAGAATTTTTTTTAGTATTTCAAGACTATTAATGATTATGCTGCCAAGAATCAAAAATTAGAACACAAAATTTACTTGCTCAATAAACGTATTTCAGAGTTGGAAAGGGAAAATAAAACCCTTGGGGCGAAAAATAGGGCCTTCAATCGTTCCCTAAAAGCTAATATCGAAGCAACCGACGATGAAAACATGATTAGGAAAAAGGAGAAGAAACTTAAGGAACTTTTTCGTATCATAATTAACCATATTGTTAACCCTTCGGTAGTAGAGAGCCTAAATAGAGCCTCCCAAGATTTATGATTGATATATTTGGGTCGTGTTAACTTATATAAAGTATGATGGTGTTGTTTGTAGATTGTTCTGTGAACTATGATAATTTTGTAAATATCACCTAATGTGTGATCTCTTGTAGTGTAACCCTTTATACACGTCTGAGTTTCTTATTTGGCAACTTTTATTCTTGTGGTATCTTTTGTCATCCCTTGCCACCTTATCTTTCTTGTGAAGCAGGTGGCAAGCAACGCTTCCAATCGTTATCTTTCATATTAACATATTTATCTGTGTATGTCCCCTGCTCGGAAAGTAATATTCTCAAATCGTTAAGAACTTATCTTGTGATAATGATGAGATACAGTCAAGGAGTCTATTCTTTTCATCTGTTTTGAATGCATAATATTTGTTATAGGTAGGTTTTTATCATTTCAATAATATACTTCGGCCCAGATTTAGGCGTTTGAGATGGATAACCATTCGAAGCCTTCATACCCATACTAAGGTTTGAGGGGCAGTAATCTTTAATACCCAGATTCGGGTGTAATATATTAGCATCTAATAATAGTTTGAAACCCCGATTCAGGCTTTTGATAGATGGTGTGTCATGACTAGAACCACAAAACCCATGTTTGGGTATTAAACTTTGAGACCTTTAGATCATAGTATCAAAGAACCAGAAAACCATTTTTGCAATAGAAGACTATAATATTCTTATTAGTAATAAATGATAGAAGATTGGGATATTATCTCCTATGATTGAAGTCCAGAATTCCTATCTGGCAAGAAGAAGTCAGTGACTTCCCTTTAATTTTCTTGTTGAATATGCCATCTTTAGGCCTTGATGAAGTACCGCATGCTTTTTCTTTCTCGGGCCTGATTTTTCTTTGTCTATTTGTTATTTCCTTTGGCCTACTTCAGACAGGGACTCTTTTGTTCGATTTTCTGCTTATTTAAGCAGAGCCTATTTCAGGACGTTGGTCATTTTTGAAACTACCGACCTTTTCGTGGTTGCTATTTTAAGCAGTGCCAATTTATGGCGACGTTTATTTCAAGCATGGACTTTTCTTAGTCCGTCGGACATTTCATCTAGGTTTCCGGTATGCTTGGCTAGATAATTCTGAGTAGGACCCAAGGACTTACCCGACCTCCCACCAGGAAACGCGTTAATCTGGCCATAGAATGACGCGGTTAAGTGCTTGTTCAGTACCTTGGCCAGCCCATAGCATGGCGAGGCCAAGGGATTACCTGTCCTCCCTCTAGGAGGTGCCTTATCCTGGACATAGTGTGATGCGAATAAGGGATTGTGCTATTGTAACTTGGCCATTTTTATTTTGGCGTAGATAAAGGCTTATGCCCTCCCTAAAGGAGGTGCCTTGACCTAGCCATCTTAGCGCGACCGAGAGATTTCTACCATTATTGTTAGCCTACCATTTTACGTAGTCTAAGTTTAAGGAGGATCTATCTCCTAACCATGTATGTTTTCTTTTTAAGAGTAGAGTTTCCCATTCCTCGATTAGTTGACCGCTTAAGTTTTCTTCATTCTAGAAGTGCGGGTTTGTCCCTTTTCAATATCTCGCATTGATCCATTTCATGTATCTTTATTAAGTAAGAGTTGCAATGCAATTCTTTAAGTTTCCTTTCACATTCTGACTTCTTCTATGAGAAGGTTATTAATTCGACTTCTTTCTTAGTCTGAAAGTGGGTATTCTGTCTGCAATAGTTGGATTATATTATTTTAGGAGTTTTGATTCTTAAGCAATTTTTAGCTGGCATCCATCCTTCTTTTGGCATGATTCAAATATTTCTTCTTAAGAGGCAGGTTCTCCCCTCATTGTTTACTGGTCCTTTTCCAAGGACTTTTCTTTCATTCTTAAGATTTCATTTGGAAATCTCTTAGTACTTTTTTATACTCCCATTCGAAGATTCTCTTACTATCCTTAACCTTTGGTTGTGATTTTTTATGCATCCATGGCTCTTTCTTGAATAGTAGACTTCATCTACGATCCTATTCTATTTATGTGCAAAGTCACCATAATCATTCACCATTTCTTTTCCAAAGAAAATCTTGTGATAATACAAATGGATGGTCCTTCTCATTTGTCAAAATATATTCTCTCTCCTTGAACTTTTTTTTTCTGGAGCAAAGATTGGGATTAGTTTCAAAATGTCCTGATTGATATTCCATTTTCATGATTTATAGGATATATTCCATCCTTTTCTCTTAATAATTCGTAAAGCTCAAAAGCGAAGGATTCACTTTTCAAGTAATAGTTAATCATGAT
Source organism: Allium cepa (assembly GCA_030765085.1). Taxonomy (NCBI): domain Eukaryota; kingdom Viridiplantae; phylum Streptophyta; class Magnoliopsida; order Asparagales; family Amaryllidaceae; genus Allium; species Allium cepa. The sequence goes on along the minus strand of CM060938.1, from coordinate 439,441,327 downwards.
CCATTCGTTAATAAGAACCTATATCTAAAAGTTCTGTTGATCTCAAACCAACTTTTCACTATAAAAGCTTTTTCTTGTTCTAAATATCGGATTCATACTTTGTCTGTCATTGGTATTCAAATGAATCGTAAATCTTATATTCAAAGTAAACTCTTTCTTGTCCTAAAAAGAGGAGTTAAAGCCTTATGAGAGTGTCTAGGTAGAAAATGTTGTTGTTAACCACAAATTCGGAGGTTTAAGCCCTCCTTCTAGCGCCAAAAATATCAATCAAATTTATGATTAACATCTCAAAAGATACTTCAATTCAATGGTTGCTGATTTTCGACCTAAACCTTTCGGCGTGGTGAGTAAAACCCGTTTTCTAGATAAAGAACCTTTGACTTTGAGATGTCTTTCAAGGTGTCACATAAAGCTTTCCTTTGTGTTACATATGATTACTTACCGGTCTTGTCCCTTTCAAGTTGATCTTTAGTGCTTCTAAATGGTTTGGGACGATTGACCTTATTAGCAGTAGTATAAATAGTAAGTCCTTGGATGATGTATAAGGGCTTTTGCCCTTATCGAAAGGTTTAACTTCCTATTCAAAGACTGGTTGAGATTTTCCGAATGGTATGTGAATGTCTACTATCAGATTAAACTTTATTCTCCTGAATTCGGACTTCACCGAAAGGTTTGATCACTCAGGTAATAACAGCGGAAGGTTTTGGTATTGTAAATATAGAAGGACCTACCAACTTAGTTGAAGAATGCAGCCCTGAAAAACAATGACTCCGAAGGGTTACCACTCTTATTAATTTAGATCAGTTGTAGTCTTCGCCGAAAGATTGGAGTAGAAAAATTGAGGACTTCTGGGGGTCGAAGTTACAACTTGATCAATTAAATTTCTGGCCCTGTCATCCTGAAGCTCTTACTTGAGTTAATCTTGAAAATATTAATCAATATAATGAAGAATTAAACTAGATAATAAGAGATTAAACAAAATGTGAAACCCCCCTTCAAATCGAGGCCCTTGGGTCCTATTTATAGACACATGTGGCCCTCTTTTCGGCTTTATGCCTTTGGCTGAGCCAAAAGATTACTCTTTATGCGTAGTGTAATCCTTTCGATGCAGCCAAAGGGTTTTCCTTTCATGTGTTGCCGTGAATCTTCCGATCTCGTCGAACGGTTGCTTCCTTGTTTAGTGCTGATTAATGATCTCTGCCTCCCTTGTAAACCTTTCGGTATCGTCGAAAAGTTATCTTGTATGTTTCTTAATCTATTCGAAAGGTTTGTTGTGCTTTCGAAAAGGCCATTAAATAGTAGCATTCACTTGCTCTGACTCTTTCTTCGCCTTTGAATTCTTTAGAGACTAGAAGCGGGACCTTTTGACCTTTCCCAAGGTTTTAGTTTAGTGAACTTCAATGGTTGCATCCCTTCAGAAGTTCCGAGAAGTGTGGGCTGCGCTCTTCTTTTCTTTGCCTGCCTAAAAATCTTTAGTCCTAGCCGGAAGGTTGGTTTTTAGTGTAACATTAACAAAATTCAATGAAATCAATTGATGGATTACTCTGATACCACTTGTTGCGGTTTCAATATACTTTAAGACCGGTTAGTCACGAAACCCTATATCTAAATAGGTGATCCATATTGATGTAATTGAAAAGAAATAGAGGAAAGTAAATGGGTTAGCAAAAGCCATACTTGAATTCATAGTTGCTGTTGGAAAAGTAAATTTAGTTTGGTTTTCTATATTGACACAAACTCTAGACCTTATATTAGATCTGAATTCATAGTTGTTGCTCTCATAAACTGATTAAAAGAAAGAGATAGATCTAAAAGATAAGAGTTGGATCTGACGTTTCAAATTGATATAAACCCTAGATCTGAATTATTTTTAAAGAAGATATTAGGAGAACAACTGGAGCTTATGTAATTTGGGGACCATAACCTCTTATTTACAATGTTGGCATTTTCTAATTTGGCCCTGCAACAAAATAGAATTGCCTCAGTATCTACACATTATTACCATGACAATTATACCTGTACGTCTTTTAACTTTAATTCATAATTTGATCACTTTAATTAGATTTTACACCAAAATAGCACGATACATTTATTTTACATATGTGGCCTACATATTGAAATTTTCCAATAGTTTTTACTTTTAAACATAAAATGAAAATTTTCGAACTCGTTGCATGCAGTTTCAGGATTTTCTTTGTTTTAAATGCTTATGCGAAAATCCATAAAACGCAACACGGATGCATTAATCTGTTATATGAAAATACCAAAGATCAATTCTCCACTACAAAATTATTACACTCTACTCAACTCATAAAAAGTTCGAATAGTGATTTTAGAATATAGGCTTTATTATCCTTCATCCTTTAGGTCCTAAAATAGAATAGCTAAAACATAAAATCGGAGTAGAATATTCAGTATAATTTGTTAGATGAGGGCAAATGCCTATCAAGCTGGAGACAATGTCTGCACAGACATCAATTTCGGCTGCAATGATAGTTGTTAACTGACCAGCGCTTGGTGCAATTTGTAATGGTTTATGATTACATTTTGAAAACATGTCAGGCTAGGATTGCTCATTTTATAAAGCATCTATCATAGCACTTGCTGCAATTTATACATGGGAGTATTTGTATTATGCACGGTTCAAAATTCTATTTTCCGTTTCCGTTCCGGTCATTAGTAATTTTAAATTTTCCCGTTTCGTTTTAAAATTTTCAAAAGTTCCGTTTTAATTTCGGTTTTCTAATTCCGGTATTTTTTTGCTTTATTTTGCTATATACACAAATAGATATCCAATACTGTCAAAAATGTATAGTACATTTTTTACATTACATATAAAATACACGCTTTAGTGAAAAATCCATTGTGTAAGATTCTGTATTGTTCATTTGAGATTTTAGATCTTAGATCCATTTTGAAAATTTTGAATTTTTTATCATGATTCGATGTAAATTATCAAAAGCATAACAACTTTTTTATGAAACTATACGATTTATTCTCCATTTATTTATTGTCATGATTAATTTATTTTCTTTTTTAATTACTATAAGTTTGTCATAATTTTTTTACTTTTTTAAGTTTTTTTTTTCAATATTTGAAAAGAAAATCCATAATTTAGATCGAAACAGGAATTTTGACGGGATTTCGTTCCGTCTATGAGCATAACTGGAGTGGAATCACCAGAATATTGGAGTGATATTATATATAGTAGCATATATATATATATTGGAGTGATTAATTTCCCACATTATATAGCGGATGAGATCCTATGCGCCCCGCATAATAGCGGATGACCCCACATACCGCGATGTCCCACCTCGAAGTGGGATTGGTATTTTATATTGTGCTAACATCTGTGGATGCAGAGAAACAGGTTGGAGGGATCTACTGGATTCCTCAAAACGTTGACTTTATTTTATATTCAATGATGTGATTTGTGTAATAATCTGTGATGATTATATTGGTAATTGAAATTGTTGAATGCTATGGTTTGGCTGAATATATTTGGATATTTTGAAGATATGAATAATATAAAAGATTTGATTTTTGAAAGAGATATAAGAGAGAAATATTAAGTAAAATAATTTTAGATAAATTAAAGAATAAATTCGAAAAGAATAAAGGTTTGATTTTAAATTCTATTAAATAAATATTGGGTATGAAAAAGAAAATATAGAGATTTTAAATAAATGAAATTAAAGGAGTTTTGGTGACTTAGGTGATATTGCTTAAGAATTAAAGGATTTTATTTTAAATTTTAAGATTTAAAATGTTGGGAAGAATTAAAAGGGAGAATTCTGAATAAAGAATGAAATGGATATTTCCAGTTTAAAATAAGATTTTGAATCATAAATAAAGAAGTGAGTTTGGAATTAATAGATTTTGAAATAAATTTGAACTAGTAAAGGGGCAATTTTTAAAATGGAGTAAATTTTGTAAATCGATTTGGAAATCGATTTAGTATTTGAAACTATGTTTTAAGAGGAGAATGTGACTATGAGATTTATAAACTGGGTTTATAAAGTGAAAGAATATATCAGTGGATATTCGAAAGTATAAATTCGCGGTGGAAATTTATAAAGAAATGGATGATTTGTTTTAAAAATAAATAGTGGTTTATTTTTAAAGGCGTGAAAAGGAAAGTGTATTTCCCTGGAAAGCCAAGTATATTTTCAAAGAAATATTTCCAAGTATAAGATAGAGGTTTTAAAGTGGTTTTAAAAGGATGTTTTAGAGAAATTTTATCATTTTAAATTGTTTTTGAATTTTAAAGTAAATATTTATTTAAATTAATTATAGTAGTAATTATTTTAAGGGTTTAGCTAGTATTATGATTTAAAGATAATTATTTAATCTTTGTACCTTATAGAATAATTTTTAATTTAGTTTTGGCTTTAATTTTACATGAGAAATAAGTATATATTTTTAATAAAGTGTTTTAAATAGTTTTATTTCAAGTGTTTAAATTATATTTTGAATAAGTGTTTTAAATAGTTTTTATTTTTAAGTGTTTTAAATAGTTTTTATTCTAAAATGTTTTAAAGAATATATAGTTTTGGATAAAGTGATTTAAAGTATTTAAAAAGTCTAAAATATTAAGGCTTGACGATTTCCAGTGGAAATAAAACAATTTGGTGGGAATTTTCTTCCGAGAGAGAAAAGTGATTTGGAAACTATTTTTTTCAAAGGGTTGAAGAGTGGAAATAATTGCAAAGATATTTTGAGATTAATAAATAATTTGAAAAATTATCTAATATGATGATTGTTTGTGGATGTTATGTGATAGTTAAATAACCGACTATCAATATTCGCCAATGCGCTGATCGTTTCGAAGAGACGGGGATAGGGATTTATTTCTCAAACACCACTTTGATCTGGTTTGAACGTTTCTATGAAGCAGAAGAGCTAGGAGTCGAAGATGGAGCAGTGAAATGTAAGGGCTAATCGCTACTAATCCTAAGCGTGATTCCAAAATGGATGTAGTAGGAATAGTGCCTTCGGTTTCGTTCGAACCCGGAACGGACTTGTATGGATGAATACTATCAGACCATCGTCAAGAGGACGGTGAGCATTCTAAGTGAATGTGTACTAAAAAGGTAACGCATAGCCACAAACCTCATCAATCGGGAATGACTAAAAGAGGGGAGGTGCACGCAAGGCTAAGTGGCTAGCAACCAATTAGGGTAAGGTCACCTCTGTCTAGATGTCCCTTTATTTCGGCTGTGTGTGCGGTTGCTGACGCCAACCGTGGGGTGAACTTTTTCGGACTATTCAGTAAAGGGTAGCTCCGGTCTTGTGATGCAGAGGATCAGAGTGGATCCTCGGTACGGTGATCTAGACCATGTACTGTGACGGACGGTACCCCAGTAGCCCTGCCATTTATGGAAATCCATTCTCCCTACGTGCCTTTACGGTTTTTCTTGTAGAACCTAGTATTGCTGGAATTTAATAACATAACAATTTCGGCTATTTGAATAAGTATTTGTATATAGACACTACTATAATATCAGAGGACTTTATAAGAAATATTTTGGTTATTGTAAGTTAAAAACCCGGCATGTTTATTTGTGGCATGGTCTTATGAGACACCTTTGATTTCAAAAGGATTTTCGAAAACTTTAATAATCCAATTGAGTGTGTTTTCTCGCGCTGGCTTTCGAGACTGACTCAGGCATTGTTTTATTATAATGCTCGGGTCAGACCGTGTATTATAGAGTACAGATTCTGGATGGACTGCTGTGGAGCTCACGAGACGAGCTGAATGACGAGACGTATTTCCGTAGATCCATATTTCCGCTGTGCAGTGTAAGCTGTATATTCAGCTTTGGAAGGACGAGATATTATAACCGTCCTGAATTGCGTTGTTGATTGTATTGTACTCTGATGATGTAATGTATAAAACAGATATAGTTCCTTTTTATAAAGATCAGTCATTTGTATATTATATATTATTCCGCTGTGGTTGTGAGATTTTGATATTGTTTTCTATTTCTTCTTCTACCTCCTTCTTCTTTAGCCCTAATGGTTCGGTTTTCCGGCATTCGATGGTTCGGCATTTGATACAGTGGACATATTGATGTCGACTTTTGGACGTCGAAAAAATCGAGTCATTACAAATAGTGTGTTGCTATTCGTATCCCAATTTACTCTTCTGGCCACCATTATAGTTTTAATAGAAATGAATTTTTTGTATGTGTCTCTGGCTACCAATATCATATTCTTTCACTCAGTTATAAACAAACGTTTGTATTAGCAGTTTTTCGGTGGTTTAACGCCCACGGCCGTTGGCAAATGGCAACCGAACCATATTCATGGAAAAAGACCGGAGGTGACCGAACGGTATTTCGATCCTTTGTAGCTGATCGGGGTGCCGCTTGATTTAGAGAAAAAAATAAACGGTGTTAAAAAGAGAAGTGCACATTGTTAGGGATGCGGATTAAGAATCTTAAGGCTGAAATAACACTAGAGGGGGGGTGAATAGTGTTTTAAAGAATATATGAACTATATGACTAAATTAAAACTTTCAACACAAATCTAAACAGAATTCTAACACAGAATGATCATAGAACATATAACAAATGCAAATAGTAAAGTAAAGCAAGTAAAAGGAAAGAACACACCGGATTTTATACTGGTTCGGAATCCTCCTACATCCAGTCCTACACCAAGGCAATATTCTTATACAGATTTTTATAAGCCAATATCCAAATTACAACCCTCAATTTCCAAGGCCTTGAGGAACCCTCCTATCTCCGAGTCTGGGGTAAACTCTCTTGATTTACGGGACACAAGATCACCCTAATACTTCTTAATAACAATCCTTTTGAATGCACAAACTCTATGGACTTTTTAAATACAAATTAATCCTATAACTCTGAATAGCATTTTGATCTTTAGTAGAATGATGGAGAATCAAATAGAGAGAGTATCTAAATGATCTCCTATTGATAATTTGGCAAAATGATGGCACGATCTTGAAAATATGAAGTTTTATGGATATGGAATGGTGGAGAAGAAAGAGTGAAGAAAATAAGAAAGTAGTTGTTAAAAAAAATTCGTTTTGGAAGCCTTTATATAGATGCACAACAGTCATAACCATTGGTGAAAGGTTTTCGAACGAATGGACACTTCTTTTGAAAATTGAATTTTGAATCCAACTATCACCATGTCGACATGGGGTATCCCCTTATGTCGACATCGCTTAGTTCAAAATTATAGAGATGTTGTTTTGTAAAGACAATTGAATTTAAAACAAGTTGAAACTTCTCTGAAGCAAAGTAAAGTGTTTAAACAATATTTTAAGATAGAGAATGAATATAAAACATTATTTTAAATATATATATATATATATATATATATAATTGATATAGACCGTCAATTATATAAGTAATATTTAAAATCAGAATAAGTTTTGATGTTTTTAAAATAGAAGTTTTTAAAATCAGAATAGAAGAATATTTCAAGGCTAACAAAGTTTGAAAATATTTTTGAAAACATGACTTTGAAATCTAAAACATTTTGAAAACAGATTTAAAAACATTTTGAAAAATCTATTCAAACTGAAATTGCAAGAACCGTCCTACAGAGCTCCTCCATAGGACTCGAGAACTTGAACGAAGTAGTTTAAATGATTTTGATTTTCATGTGTTTGTAAGCCACTTGTCGTAGGTTTGTAAGCTACTTGTCGTGGGTTTGTAAGCCACTGGTTTCGATAGAAATTGGGTTCCATCCCAAAAGAAAATTGAAAGAAAGATGAGAGTGCTATTATGAAGTTTTAACAAAATACTAGACATTTATCTTGAGATCTTGAAATTTTGATTCTCTAGAGTCTTGAATCTAGAATCTCTAATCTTCATCTTGATGCTTGAGTCTTTATACTGATCAGTCTTCGATGATACCTACATATACTTCCTATATATACACACATATATATATCTATATGGAAATGTTAGTATATATTTTATAAAGTAAAGTATAATAACTACATAAGATTGTTGTCATCAAAACACCATCAACTCAGTTCCTAACAATCTCCCCCTTTATGATGATGACAACCTTTATTTACAAAATATTCTTACCATACCATAACTCCCCCTTACTCCGTGATTTCTTCTTAAAACTACAACTCCCCCTTACTCCATGGCTCCCTCTTACACCAAGCACATATATTTTTATAACTTTCGCCCTCTTTGTCATCAACAAAAACTATTAACTAATTGCCGACGCCAACCACATATGCTTTAGAGTTGTCACCAAAATTGACTAATCCACCATCTTGATAAGTAATGTCCTTGAGTATCTCGGGATTTTCAGTCATGTGCCTCGAACAGCCACTATCAAGTATCCATTTATCTTTCTCAAATTGCACAGTTTGTCCATTGGGTGTTGATTCGTCAAAAGCCATATAATATGTCTGTCCCTGCATAACACACCAATTCGGTAGATAACTTGAATTTTCAAAATAACTATATGCAGACTAATGATACTTTGATGAAATGCATAGATTCAAAACAGTTTTAACACAATTTTTCAAAAATGCCATTTTTATATTTTTCAAGTTTCAGATTATGAAAACAATGAAAATCAATGCTCTGATACCAATTGTTAGGGATACGGATTAAGGATCTTAAGGCAGAAATAACACTAGAGGAGGGGTGAATAGTGTTTTAAAGAGTATATGAACTATATGACTAAATTAAAACTTTCAAAACAAATCTAAACAGAATTCTAACACAGAATGATCATAGAACATATAACAAATGCAAATAGTAAAGTAAAGCAAGTAAAAGGAAAGAACACACTGGATTTTATACTGGTTCGGAATCCTCCTACATCCAGTCCTGCACCAAGGCAATATCCTTGTACAGATTTTTATAAGCCAATATCCAAATTACAACCCTCAATTTGTAAGGCCTTGAGGAACCCTCCTATCTCCGAGTCTGGGGTAAACTCTCTTAATTTACGGGACACAAGATCACCCTAATACTTCTTAATAACAATCCTTTTGAATGGATAGACTCTATGGACTTTTTGAATACAAATTAATCCTATAACTCTGAATAGCACTTTGATCTTTAGTAGAATGATGGAGAATCAAATAGAGAGAGTATCTAAATGATTTCCTATTGAGAATTTGGCTGAATGATGGCACGATCTTGAAAATATGAAGTTTTGTGGATATGGAATGGTGGAGAAGAAAGAGTGAAAAAAATAAGAAAGTAGTTGTTAAAAAAAATTCGTTTTGTAAGCCTTTATATAGATGCACAACAGTCATAACCATTGGCGAAAGGTTTTCGAACGAATGGACACTTCTTTTGAAAATTGAATTTTGAATCCAACTGTCACCATGTCGACATGGGGTATCCCCTTATGTCGACATCCCTTAGTTCAAAATTATAGAGATGTTGTTTTGTAAAGACAATTGAATTTAAAACAAGTTGAAACTTCTCTGAAGCAAAGTAAAGTGTTTAAACAATATTTTGAGATAGAGAATGAATATAAAACATCATTTTAAATATATATATATATATATATATATATATATATATATAATTGATATAGACCGTCAATTATATAAGTAATATTTAAAATCAGAATAAGTTTTGATGTTTTAAAAATAGAAGTTTTTAAAATCAGAATAGAGGAATATTTCAAGGCTAAAACAAAGTTTGAAAATATTTTTGAAAACATGACTTTGAAATCTGAAACATTTTGAAAACAGATTTAAAAACATTTTAAAAAATCTATTCAAACTGAAATTGCAAGAACCTTCCTACAGAGCTCCTCCATAGCACTCGAGAACTTGTACAAAGTAGTTTAAATGATTTTGATTTTCATGGGTTTGTAAGCCACTTGTCGTAGGTTTGTAAGCTACTTGTCGTGGGTTTGTAAGCCACTGGTTTCAATAGAAATTGGGTTCCATACCAAAAGAAAATTGAAAGAAAGATGAGAGTGCTATTATGAAGTTTTAACAAAATACTAGACACTTATCTTGAGATCTTGAAATCTTGATTCTTTAGAGTTTTGAATCTTGAATCTCTAATCTTCATCTTGATGCTTGAGTCTTTATACTGATCAGTCTTCGATGATACATGCATATACTTCCTATATACATATATATATATCTATCTATATGGAAATGTTAGTATATATTTTATAAAGTAAAGTATAATAACTATGTAAGGTTGTTGTCATCAAAACATCATCAACTCAGTTCCTAACGTACATTATTTTGGAGTGGCATTCAGTGTATGTAGCCTAAGAGTAAATTGGGGTGTCAATACGAAAAATATGAGTTTGTTTTTGTGCATTTTGGCCAGCATTTTTGGGAGAAAAATCAATATTTATGTGCAAGGAGAAGAATTTTAATTTTGAAGCCAAAATTTGTGAACGAAAATTTATCTCTCTCTCTCTTGTTTCTTTCTTCTTCTTCTTCTTTTTATTTTTTATTTTTTATTTTTTTGAGAACATCAAAGGAGAAGGAAGCATAAAAATATTTGCTCGGTCAAAGCTACTTATCTGCATTAAACAACAGCATCATAGTCTGGCTTTAGAAACAGCACCAGTTAACTGAATTATCAGTCTACATATTAAGATTAATGAGTCTGCAAACAAAGATAAGGGATCACTGATTTAACAAATAAAAAGGTTCAAAATTCAACGATATTACCGGATAAAATTAAAAAGGTTATAGAAACAAATATTGCAGTATATTTTTCAAGAAAACCAATGAATATAAGATGCAACAAAAACTATTGAGTAACATGAACAGCACCTACTGCTTAACAAATAACAAAGCACTGTACACAATTTCATCTCCCTTATTATTCTGTACAAGAATGTCGGATCCTCACTTGCCAAATCCGCCTATTAATTCATATCAATACTCGTAGAAATACAGAAGAACCTAGATACTTGTATACGCCATCATTCAAAGAAAAGTCTTGATACACATCCATGCCTTGTCTATTGTTGATGGATTTTCACATCTCTCTAAATGTAAAGCACTAGATCAGTATCAACATAATGCATTTCCATCAGCTTCGGATCCATTTTCCAATAACAAGTTATATTGATTATAATGTTGTACATAATGATTTGCACCATAACTTCTTGACAAATGTTGAAGATTCTCATGCAGATAAGAATAATAACTCAGATAAAGAGGATCTCCATTCAAGAACCATACTGCATCTTCATTTGTATATGGCATCATCTGATTTCCATTCAAGTTATTATTCAGATACGGGAGATACTGATTGGCATCGTATTCAAATTGCACATTGTGATTCTCATGCTGAAGATTCTCGTTTTGGTGAAATTGTGAAGGAGCAGAAGGCACGAGCATCTCATCTTCTTCATGTTTTGGTGAAGAAGGTCTACTATTGATATATGGTAGATCTTGATGAGCATTGTCTTCAGATTGCACATTTTTATTCTCGTTCAGAAGATTCACATTTTGGTCGGACTGTGAAGGAGCGGCAGAAGAGATGAGCATCTCATCTTCTTCAGGTTTTGGTGAAGAAGGTATTTGGAGTTGGGAGGAGGGATTTAAGCCGGTAAGCCTCTGAACAACGTCTTTAAACTCTGAGGGTTTGCAAAAAATAATCGATGGTTCGACTTGGTATATGATTCTTGGCTTCTTGAAAAGGCGTATAGAGTTAATCTTGCTGAGGGGAGCCATGACCTTGGGAAGGGAAAGAAATTGAAACGGAGGGAGTTAAAATATTTTTGAGTTAAAAGTGAAGTGTGATGAGAACTGATTTTCACGTACAGGGATTGCTAGGAAATTCTTTAAGATCTGAATAGCTTAATACCAAAAATTTTGGGAAAAGATGGTTACGGTGAATAATAGTTAAAGGATTTTTTATTTTATTTTTCTCAAAACTTTGATTAAAAAGTTTCTTGTTTATGAAAATTTCTACCTTTAATTTATATTAGCCCACCTCTCCGATGAATGGTTGAGATATGTTTCATCTAAGGGTTTAAAACCATTTCTTAAGACTCTTCCTGTATTTATTTGCCTCCTTATTGCTTAATTCTCTCTACTTATTTTTTTAATTATCCGCATCTGACTTTGCTTAACTGCTTACGTTTGACTGTTCATAAATATGTAGATATATTTCTTACATGTTTCCTATATTGATAAGTCTATACTAGTAGAAGCGGACACAAAACTAGAGGAACAGACCGCTTGATCCTATAATTTTTAAGTGAAAAAAAAAGAAACAACTAAGCGCATAATGATAATACGATCAATATAAAAAATATCTGCATTCTTAAAAAACAAAAACAAAATACTAAAATCTAAAAAAAGTTAGTTCACTACAAAGAACAATATAAGAGGGAATGGTTATTTCGACGGCTAATAGCCATCGGTGGCCGTCGATATCCGACGAAGACAGTGTTGAAATAATATCTATCGAATAACTGTTCATCGACCGGCTTTTTAGATGGCGTCATCGACTGTTTTAATTCCCTCGTCGAGTAAACGTAGCAGGCATTGAGACGATCACGTTTTGACTAATAGGCTGTCGGAAATCATAGGAAAACTAGGACTTTTTTGGCAGTTGAGCATTGATTCATGCCACAAACAATACACATATAAAGTGTACATCGCAGCACAATTTCACATGTACAAATATAGCTCAAATCACACATATCACATATACCACAGAGTATATCACATCAATAACAAAAAATGCATCAATATGTACAATAAGCATACGTACAATCTCAAAAGTCTATTAAAAATTCCAATTTCAAACATCCCTCCACATCTCAATGTTTATCATACATTAAACCAACCTCAGCAGTCTCAAAGTATATATAACTTTCGTACTACCTCACAACCTCAAAGTCCATATATGCAATATCTCAACATAAGTAAATAAAAAACCATACTTACTCCTCACCGCCTCTAGATCACAGTGATGAAGAAAATCTACCACATTGTTGCATATACGTAGCAATGTGTGGATCAATCATCGAGTACATCTCCTCGGTTTGATGCATGTCTCGATCCTTGAGGCCAACGATCCAAGGTCGTAAGTTTGCAATCTCTTGATCGTCTAGGGCTCTTCTATAGTTGGCTAGCCTTCGTCTAACCTATAATAATTTTTATCGTAGCGTATGAGTTTCATATAATGTGATTAATAAAATCAATATGTTATACGTTATTTATAAATATATTATAAATAAACATTACTTCTTGATTCCTAAAACCTGAACGCATATACCACTTTGACGGTTCCATGATAGAACAAAAAATCGTATCCTCCTTATCAACGATCATCTCATCTCGACCTGTTATCTCGAGCAGCCGGTCTCTTTCTTTAAAGAATTAAAAATATAATTGCAATTAAAATTCATATTACATTATGTTAATTATTTATAACTTATAATTTAAAATAATTATTAATAACTTATAATTTAAAATATGTTTACCATGGACTCTTGTGATTTTGTATCAGATCATGTGTATTTTTTGATCCATCTTCATTGACATTCCCGATGACGTGAGTACAAGTAAAACTTTCAAGTAGGAGATGAGACAATTTCTCTCTTTCCTAAAATAATTATTATGTATTATTATGTATTATTATTATTATTAATAAAATTATACAATGTTATAAGTATTTATAACCGTAATTTATAAGTTATCAGTTCTTGACGTAATGATGGAAAGCCTGGAATGATTTTGAACCCCCGCGGTGTGTGATAGGATTTGCATTACTATTTGTAGAATTCCGCTCAGATTTTGCTTGTAAAATTAACATCATATTCATCGTTCAAAGGCCTAAAATGAGTATGATCATCTGTTATTATTATTTATTTTGCTTAAGATCTTCCTAATAAGCTTGTTCTTATGGAATATTATTTACGTCAAACATAAATGTTGCCTTTATTTTAAAACTGTCGACTAATGTACTTTACCTCTTTCTGTGGATGGATACGGAGTAAAATAAACATGTAGTGCTTGTTTGGCTAATACAAAAGGACCATAAGGAAAGTACTTAAATGATATTAGTAAAAGTTGGTAATAACAAGTGTCATAAGGAAAGTGTGTTGCATAAGTTAGTAAAGGGTGCTGGTGTTTTTTTTTAAAGAAAGGAGTAGCTTATATTAAGGAAGGTTAGTTTAGTAGTTTATCGCTTTTCAGTTTTTATTAAAGAGTACATACTTTTTACTTTTTCATTTTCCATTTTCATTTCATTCTTTCATTTACTCTTCCACTTTTCTCTTTCATTCTTCATCTTCTCCAATTTCAAAACTAAGTCAAAATTTCTTTTCTTCTCAAACTTCTTCCATAACCTTAGATATACCTAGCTACCACCACCACCATCTCAAAGATGTAAACTTTAGTACCCAAACCCATGTTTTTCCTAGGGCCATAAGCACCACGAGAGAGAGGAGGGGGTGTGCGTGAGCTTCTAAGTGGAAGGGGAGGGCTTTGGTCGAGTTCGAAGCAAGGAGGGCGGCGGCTTTGTGTTTGGTTTGAATTAAAGTGAGATATCTCACTTTGATTTAGTTTTAAAATTGATAAAATATTGTTAAATTTAGTGCTAGCATATAGTGTTGTATGTATGTATTTATGATGTGTTCTATATTGTTTTTGTTGATTCCCGCTTGAAAGCAGATGACATAAATAATCATTGTGTTGCAGGGGACAAAAGCGATGAATGAAAGTCAAAGTATCTTCATAATCAATAGGCCGCTACGGAAGCACTTCAAGGAATAAAAAGGTGTAGAGGGATCCAAATGAATTTCTCGTCCATTGTTTTACAGTTCATATATATATATATATATATATACATATATATATATATATATATATATATATATATGAAATGAAAACATACTATGGCTTGATAATGTTGAATATAACTTGGAAAGTTGAATTCTTTTGAGAATAAAAACAAATTGTAGCGTGTTTAAGTATCATAGTGGTCACAAAGTCTCTGTCTGAATTTGAAAAGTTATTGATTTTCAATTAACTTCAACTTTATAATATTTAAATGTGAAATGTTTTCTATATTTATAATGGTTTAATGTATTGAAAGTAATGTGGTTTAAAGTTATTTGATTTGCAAACGAAGTTTGAAAAGTTACGGTCCATATATCGATAGTCGCTATGGATGCACTTTGGTAACCCGAGATTTTAGTATAGTTGGAGGTTATCTATTTTAAATATTTCATAAATTCTTTTCAAAAGTGTTTTATAAAAGTTACAAGTATTCTAAAAAGAATTGAAGTTTTTAAATATATTTTGAGTATTTAAAACAAGTGGTTTATTTCAAAGAAATTCCATTACTTTTTCAAAGTCGGATTCGTTCTAAAAGTGATGGTTTTTATTTATGACTTGGTAAAAGAGGTTTGGAATTTATATAAATGATTTTTTTTTGGATTTATATTTGAAGTATCTAAGTAATCGGCTCACTCTTACATAAAGGGAAATCTTATCTTTCTAAATCAACTTTGGTTTAACAATGATCTTCAAGTGATGGTTTGGATAAGAGTTTTGAATTATGATTTGAATAAATTGTAAGGAAGAACGTTTGAAAAGGATTTAAGTTTCAAAGGGATTTAACAAGGGACTTTGAAACAAGGGGTTTATTCAAAGAATATCCATTTGTTATTCCAAAGTTGAATTCTCTTTTAAAGTGATGACATTTAAGTTATGTTTCGAATTGAAGTTTAACCTTTATTTAAAGTGTTTTAAAAGGGACTTGAAATTTATGTAAGTATTTTAAGGGATTATTTGATATAATAAACAAGTAGGTTTTATAAAAGGAATCTTGGTTTCCAAAACAACTTTGGTTTAAATATAGATTTTATATACGATTTATGTGGAGGGATTAAACTTTGTTTAAAATAGTTTTTTAAAAGAAGAAGTCATGGATTACAATGCTTTTGTTGTAGTAAATGGTTTTGAGAAAAATGAAGAGATTATAGACTATAACATTTTGTTATAGTAGATGATTTTGGAAAAGTGGAAAGGAAGTCTTGTTTTGTAATAAATTATTTATTATAAATAGTATACGAAATTTATGAATCTTTACTTGATATTAAACTTCGGGGTAGGTAGACTTCTATCTATCTTGAAAGTTAAGAATGCTGTCAAGTCAAGGTTTGAGAGATAGTAGTACCCCTACTTGAACAGCTTCATTGAGGTTAATTTAAGTTTGAAATCGATGGTTTATGTTGAATATATGAAGTTTTATTTCTGTATTCAAATTCGATTTGGATAGCTGATCTTTTTAACTTGTGGTGCTATGGAAAATATTGTTTTCATATTTAACACCCTTCTGAGGTATGGAAATGTAATGATCGGGAATTTCACTGCTATGATTAGCGAATATCTAATTAATTTTAAATATTAAATATATAGGTTTTATAATAAAAATCGAAGAACAGAAAATGTAATCATTTAGTGAATATCTAATTAATTTCACTGCTATGATGGTAAAATCATTTTCAAAATTATTTTACCAAATTATATAGTTCGTAGAAAAACAGAAAATGTAATCGAAGAACATTTTTCGAAATTTTGACCTTTCGACACCGAAAAGTTGTCGGGAATGTTGTTCATCTTTATGCACTATATACACGTATATATAAGAGTTAATTAACTAGATAATAATATACTTAGAAATAAATTATCTTATGTTAATTCGGATTAGTAAGTGATGTGACAATACATAGTTTTAAAAATAATAAATATTATATATATATATATAGCATTGTCACATCTTAGATTTTGGAATCATTAACCATCATCATATCTTATATACATATAGAGAATGATGTGACAATTCATTACTTTTAAATAATATATACATACATAGATATATATATATATATAAAGAGAGTGATGCGACAACTCATAGATTTAAAAATAATAAACATTATATATATATAAGTATTATCACATCTAGAATATTTTTATAATGAATTATCATTATCCATAATTACATGGATGAGGATACAAGAGAGTAGAGATGTGATGCATGAGAGAGAGGAAAAGACGTTGATTTGATTTCATATAATAATGCCATAGGAAAATTTGCTTATAAATAGCTCTAACATCCTCTCATTTTTACCACTTCTTTATCCTACCATAACTTCTTCATTCTTATCTCAAATGGTGATCTTTTTTTTCGAATCATCTATAATTCCAGTGGCTACCACATACAGGTGGACCACTTTTCCCAATTTCGACAATAGCTATGTCAAAATGCCCAATCTTTGCAAAGCAATTTCTCACCTAGTATTTCAAGTCTGAAAATTACTCTTTTTCTTTTGATCATAACTTCTTCAAAACCAATCAAAAACGAGTAATCTTTTCTTGAAATGATAAAGGAAAAAATTCCTACAACTTTCCTTTTAACTACTTTTCCAAATTCCGTGAATTGGTGGCCCAAAAAACAATAAGAAAATGACCTAATATTTGGTTCATTTTCGACAAATCGATGATAACCCAAAGCTCTTCTACCTTCATACTACTACCCCACATCCACCACCACATCTCTATCCAAGCCTACATACACCTAGGCTAAGCCCATTTTGAAGGTTGCTAGCACCTAAAGCCTTCATCCTTCAAAGCTAGGGAGTCGTTGGCAAGTTTAGCATAGTTCGGGTAGCTTTTGCGGAAGTTTGGTAAGTAAACTATATAGAATCAATTTCACCTTAGAGGAGGATGAATAGGGTGATATTAATAATAATAATAATTAATGCGAAAATAAAAGCAATCATAGATAATAAAATAGAAAGATAATGCAGAAGAGATCACACACAAATTTACCCAGCTTCGGCAAAACCCTGCCTACGTGCTGCCCCCAAGGTTTCTACTAGAAATTAAGTAGTTAGACGCTTACACACGTAAACTTACGACACCCGCTAATGACTAACCTAAATCTATGCTCAAAACCCTGCTACAACTCAGCCACTGAGTTGTGAATTCTCCAACTACGCCACTATGGTTCGTAACCTAGTCGCACGACTAGAAAGTTATACAGTTTAAAAAAGGGAAGTTACAGAATAAAAAATTAAGCAAAACCCTATTTAAATTTAAGCCCAATGCAAAAAGGTGACTGGCCCAGCTAAATAATTATAGAATAGCGTCCCCTTTCTTTTGTAGTATCTTCGGTTGTTCTTTGTTCCACTTCAAAAATTAGGGTTTTGATGATTTTTGCTGCAGCTTGAAAATCAAAGCATGAATCGTTTGCTGCTATGCTCTTAATTCACTTCGACGCTTCTTTGATCGATATAATTGATTTTCTTTACGGCCGCTTCTCGATCGAGTTCCAATACTGGTATGCGATTTCCCTTTTTGATTTATGATTAAGCTTGACTCAATTTTGCTTTCAAACTCGAAGTTTGATAATGATGATTTTGGGTTTAATTTACAGGGGTAAAAACCCTATAATTCGTTTGTTATTTCTTGTTTGAATAATTCATGATTCTGTCACTTGCGTTAATTTTTGATTGAACGAGCACTGTGATCTCTGACTTGTTCATTGTTGAATTTGCTTGAATACTATTTAAGTCGGTTCCATTATTTTCTCTGATGCATTTGCATTTGCTCCGTGAATTGCTTTGGTTTTATTTGAGTCGGTTTCGTTCTTTTCACCTATGACATCGACCATTTGATTATTTGAGATAAACTTGACTTGTCCACTCTCTTGGATTTGTGCCAATTTTTGTGTTACTCTTCGATTTCACTGAATTTTTTGGCTTTAGCTATTTAAGAAACAAAACTGCTACTTTTCTTTGAAATGTGACTTGCAACTGTGTTATTGTAAACATATGAACATGTATATACATATATGTATGTTTATATGTGTACGATTATTTCCTATCCACTCGGTTTCATTGATTGTTCATGATTGTTGCTCTTTGGTCTGTGCGCATGTATACTATTGCTTCTTGGAGTGTGGTTTCTTTACTTTGAATCATACTTGTTGTCACACACTGTCACTTGGTCCTGGTCTGGTACCATATATACTCTAGTTAGCGAACATTTTACTGTGCATTTTTGAAATTTTGTATGTGTGGTTGTGTCCTCTTGGAGTCTGGTATACTTATGATTCTTGCCTCTATATCTGGTTACATTATGTGGTGGCACATGCATTTGTTCATGTTGATTCATGTCTTGTTCGAGTTCAATAATGGTCTCCATGCATCTGCTCTGTCCTTGTAGTCTGATTCCATATGTTGGATGCTCTTACTTATTCTTGCATTTGATGTTCCAGTGTACGTTTACTTGAGTATGCATTGTGTGGTTGACTTTATCCTTGTGCACATTGGTTCATTGATGACCTGCTTCTTGGTTACATGTGCTTGCTACTGTCCTTGTGCACTTGAGTGTTGAGGATGTGTTATTTGTCACCATACTTGATGGTTGTTGTGTGTACTTGTATCAATTCATGTTGTATTCACCTCTGGTTCACTTTGTTGTTGTAGTCAAGTCATGTATATATTTGTTTGCATGTAAAGTGTAGCCTTGTTTATTTGAGTCTACACTGGTTCTAAAACTTGTGAGCATGTTGTTGTTCTGATTTGATGCACTTGAAGCATTTTATAATTTGGTTGCATTCCATGTCTAGTTCATGTGGTCTGAAGCATGTTAAGGCATTTGTATTCATGCAGAGTTGTATGTTGAATTGTTTTCATTTCATGTTGATTCTGACCATGTCATGTTGAGTTGCTTCACATGTACATCATGTATGGTGGCATGTTGTATGTGGTTGGTCTAGCTGTGTCTGGTGTACGTTGTTTGCTTCGCCTGCTTCCATTGGAATTGCTTTCAGGTTGACTTTATGTCCACTACTCTATTGCATTGCATCATGTACTTCATGCTGCCTCTGGAGTCTGATTGCTTTGACATATCGTACTAATCTGGTACACTTTGTTGTTGAGTGGTGTGGCATTGCGTTGAGTCTTCATTGTTGATGTTCTTTCATTCTGGACCGGTCTTTGTCGCTCCTGATATATACACATGTGTGCATACGTATGTATATATGTATGTGGCCAAACTTGTTTTTATGTGATCATTTTCTGGTCAATGTTAAACCCCTTGTTTTCATGTAGCTTGTCTGCTCTACTCTGACCACTTTTGTGTTGCCTCTGAGTTTTGTACATTTGAGCACTTTGATCAGTTTCATGTGTGGTTTAATCTGGTTTTGTTTGATTTGGTCGAGGCTTATATGAACTTGAGTTGAATCTAGCCTTTGGCTTGGGTTTGAGCTTGTGCTCACCTGTCCCTACAAGTTTATCAAGTGTATATCGGTGTGCATGGCCTTAGGACATGTACAGTGGTACATTGTGCATGATACAAGTTGTTCGTGTAAGATGAATTCAAAATAAATGATGGCGAACAACCCAAATAACTGAGGCAAATGATATTTTCAAACATATAATTTTATTGTACACAGCAAAATGTTTCTTTTTCAATTTTACCGTGTCAGTGTTTATTTTGCAGATAATTCAGATGTTGGATACAGGCTGGAACAAAGTTGAAGACAGAATACGAGTGTGACTGAATATATGTAGTGAGGACAAAATTGTAAATTGAAATTTATGATGCAATTGAAATTGTAATGTAATTGAAAAATGTATACATGTAGTGAGAGCTCAATTTTTTGCTATCTGAATTTGTAATAAAATATTTGTTTGAATGAAATTATTTGTTTGAATGTGAATTCCATGTTATTTATTTTATTCAACAAATATTTATTTAATTATGTGAAAAATAAAATAGTACGATAACAAATACATTTAAATGAATATATATGTGTGTGTGTGTGTGTGTGTGTGTGTGTTATCATCAAACAAAAATCGTAGACTATTGTATTCTATAATCCCCCTTTTGATGATAACAAACATTCATTAAGGTTTTGACTCTATTAAATGTATTTGGTTTTGAAGAATTCAATTTGCTCCCCATACTTGAATGCTCCCTACAACAAGACTTCCTCTACAAAAAAAGCTCCCCTTTTATACATGCATGAAAATAATAAAAATATGCAAATGGACCTAGATAGGAATATGCAAATAAAATATAAAATATTTGAACTTTATTTGCCAAAATCATAACTGTCTTCTCCCCCTTTTGTTATCATCAAAAGAATAATAGTGTTAGAAAAATAGAGATAAAGTGATAGATATTAATACAACATTAATACCTAATCGAGTATATATATTAAATTTCAATCAAAAATCAAACAAAAATCATAAATACTCAGTTAGGCGCATATTCCACTCTAGAGTGATAGGGGTGATATCGGCATATAAAACCATATAGTTATGTCTCTTTGTGGTATATTTATATCGGGAATTTGTATGCTTACTAACTATGCATAACCTTTAGGACTTTTAAATGAGATTAGTAGTATTCCCAATTTTTATAAAAAAATTTCAAGCATCTTCTAACCACGCATAACCGTGAGGAACTTTAAATGGGATTAGAATCAACTCGTCTATTTAATAATCAATTTTGTTATGTGTTCCATACATGCATAACGTGAGGATTTTAAAATGAGCATGAAAGCACATAACCAAATATTCAAAATAATTCACCCATGCATAACCGCGAGGACTTTTAAATGAGAGTGGATACTTTGGATGTTTTTATTGCTAATTAATTAAAAAAAATGACTAATTTCCCGTTTAAAGTATCACATTTTTACATACTATATTAGATTTTAATGAGTGATGGTTGTGAGAAATATGATAGAAATAGAGATGGTCTTAAAATTTCTACCAACAAAAGTTATTATAAATCTTGTTTAAGTTTTTAAAGAAATTTACTAAATATACTGTCTCAAGTAATAATATATGATTACTATTGACACTCATCATTTTTTCAATCACTATTTATCTTTTCAATAATCATTAGGGAGTCAGATTAGTAAATGTAGTCATTTAAGATCAAATCAAAAAATAATTATCAAATTTTCTAAAATGCCGAATCTAAAACGAATTCAACAAAAAATATTTTCTGGAAGGGGTTTTTAAAAAAATGTCTACTAATTAAAAATCAGTTGAAGTGAAAAATATGCAAAAATTTTCTTTAAAAATGTGATGCAACTAATGAATCTCTCAACATACAACGTGTTCCACTAGTACTTTTTCTACAAGCATAATTTGCATCTA
Source organism: Allium cepa (assembly GCA_030765085.1). Classification (NCBI taxonomy): domain Eukaryota; kingdom Viridiplantae; phylum Streptophyta; class Magnoliopsida; order Asparagales; family Amaryllidaceae; genus Allium; species Allium cepa. The sequence continues at coordinate 439,419,172 of CM060938.1, read as the reverse complement.
AATATCCCATTAACTCAAAGTTATCATTCACTGGAAACCATAGACCGAATCGTGGAGTGTGCAACAAATGCCTTGAAATCCTTTTTACTTCTTTTAAATGAAATTCTTTTGGATTTGAACTGAAACAGTGTATACAAGCAAACACAGAACATAATGTCAGGTCAAATATATCCATGTGTATCTAGAATAATCAACAACCAATAAAACAACATCATTAGTCCAAACAAATCTATATGAACTAATTCAAAGACTCTAGAGGTACTTATAGTTTTATCGACATAAAAAGATAGTTGGCCAACAATTTTGCATAAATCAAAATCAACATTCATTTCCTTATCACATAACTGGCTGAATTTAAATCAGGTTATGGTGTAGATTTTCAATATTTAATATATCGTTCAAGATAAATGTACCGTTACCATTTTTACCTTTACCGATAATTTTTCATTGTTTCCCATTGTGACCCTGCCACCTTTGTACTAGGCTAAGGAATTTTGATTTGTCACCGTCGTGTGCCTAGAACAACCAGAATCCAGGTAACACTGTTTTTGTTCCTTAGCCTGCCACCACACCTACATGAGAAAAGATTTTGTGACCTATTTGTTTTTATAGATCCATGATTGTTAGTGACAAATGATTTTGAAAAAAAAGTTTGTGTAAACTCAAGACAAATTATATTTGTTCCTTTTGGCACCCAGATTTGTTTGACTTTAAGGGATTTTATATCCGTGCCTTTTGGAACCCAAATTGGTATGGTTTTCACATGTTTGGGTTTATACCAGCAATTTTTTTGATTATGTCTAATTTTTCCACAAATTGTGCACTTGGAATCGACTTAATTAATTTTGCTTCTAACATATTCAGTTTGAGTATATCCATGTCCTTGTCTAATAGGATTAACAGTTTGTTTCTCTAATAACATATTTAGTGACCTTTCTCCTTTGGAGAATTTCCCTAAAGTTGTAGACAATTGTTGGACTTGAGTTTTGAGAGATATATTTCCATTCAATAAAAGTGCACTTTTTGATATAATTTTCTCTCCTAGTATTTTCGCTTTCTTCCAAAATCAAAATTTCATCTACAAACGATTTAATTTTAATTTCTGATTTTTTAATCTCTTCTTCAAATGATGAACACTTATCACACTTAGGGCTCTTGTTTCGATAGTCTTTAATCAATTAATTAAGTTGTTTATTTAGCTCTATCAAACTACCTTTTGTGATTCAAGTTTAGCGTACTTCTCCTTAAGTCGTTCAAAATAGTCTTTTGCTTCATGTAAATATATAAGTAATTCTGAATGAGTAAGTTTTGATACCTCGTTTGGCTCGTCATCATCACTATTAGTTGTTTCTCCTTAAAGACATAGATTTTATTTTATGAAAATTAGCCATAAAGGCCTCTTTAGTAAGTGCAATTAGTTTCTAGGACACACAACTGAAATAGTTACTTTTAAGGATAAAATGAAAAATAATTAGTTTCTAAGGCCTAAAAACCTATGAAATATGTCCTTGAAAGTAATTAGACTGCTGACTTTGTCCTTAAAAGTAATTATTCTACTAACTTTGGCCTTGAAATTAATTTCTGTGGACGTGTATCCTAGAAACTAATTGGACTGCAAAGTTTGTCCTTCTAGTGAAATTCCCCTTTTCTTTTTCACTCTCACCACTAGTGCTTTTATCAGCTTCATCAGTTTCATCCCAAGTAGGTGCAAAACTTCTCCTTTTCGGTTTCTTTCGTTGGATTAGTCGATTCTTAGGACAATATGTCTTGTATGACTGGGTTTATTACAGTTGTGAGTTATCTAGAACTTTTACTATTCTGCTTTTCAGTTGTTGACTTAGAGCTGGATTCCCATGCTTGTGATTCCACTTTTTGAATTTCTTTATTATCAACGCCAGTTCTGCTGCACCATCTTCATCATCATCTTCACTTTCAGTTGTTCCTTTAAAAGCTATTGATTTTTTCGAGTATCACCTCCTTCACGTTATTCCTTGAATCTCATTTCTAGCTCATAAGTGGTGAGATTTCCAATGAGTTCTTAAAACATTAACTTGTTTCAAATCCTTTAATTCCTGAATTGTAGTGACTTTTGCTTCAAAATTTCATGGAAGGACCATGAGGATTTTTCGGACTATTTTAAATTCTTTGCATGGTTTTTCGAGAGTTTTTGATTTGTATACAAGATTAGAAAGTCGTCTATACATCTCTTTGACATTTTCATCCTTGGTCATTGTGAAGTTCTCATATTCGCTACTAAGTATGGCAAGGCAAGATTATTTGACTTGGGAGGTTCCTTCATGAGTCACTTCAAGTGTGTGCCAAATTTTCTATGCAGTTAGACAATGTGAGGCACGATTAAATTCAATTTTATCTAATGAACAAATAATAGAATTCATAGCTTTTGCATTAGCACACTGCAGTTTATTTTCAGGATCTATCCATTGATCCACTGGTTTTTTAATTTCTTGATTATCTACCACTATATTTGGTGTTCTATATCCCATCTCAACAATATTTCATGCATTTATGGTTTTCGGAAAAAATTTCATTCTATTTTTCCAGTAAGCATATTCACCATTGAACATGGGTAGTCTAACTGTGGATTGACTCTCAGTAAAAGCATTATTAAAAGAAGCCATTAAAAATATCAATTTTTTAAAGCAAAAATTGGTTTTTGAAAAATCAAATTTTTAAAACAAAAAAAGGATTTTGTTCCTAGCTCCGATACCACTTGTAGGACCAATTTTACCCTAAAGGGGGGTAAATATGGTGATACTACTAATAATAAAAATTAATGCGGAAATAAAAGCGATCAAAAATAATAAAATAGAAAGATAATGCAGAAGTGATCAGACACAAATTTACCTAGCTTTGACAAAACCCTACCTATGTGTTGCCCCCATGGTTTCTACTAGAAATTAAGTAGTCAGACATTTACACACATAAATTTGCCCTCTAATGAGTAACCTAACTCTACACTCAAAACTCTGCCATAACTCAGCCACTGAGTTGCGAATTCTCGAACTACACCATCGTAGTTCGCAACCTAGTCGCACGAGTAGAAAGTTATATAGTTTTAAAAAAAGGAAAGTTACAAAATAAAAAATTAAACAAAACCCTATTTAATTTTAAGCCCAATACAAATAGATGACCTACCCAACTAAATAATTAAGAATAACGTCCCCTTTCTTTTGAGGTATCTTCGACCGTTCTTTGTTCCACTTCAAAAATTAGGGTTCTAATGAGTTTTGCTGCCGCTTAAAAGATCAAAGCAAGAATCATTTGCTGGTATGGTCTCAATTCACTTCGATGCTTCTTTGATTAATATAATTGATTTGCTTTACGGCCGCTTCTCGATCAAGTTCCAATGCTAGTACGCGATTTCCCTTTTTGATTTATGATTAAGCTTAACTTAATTTTGCTTTCGAACTCGATGTTTGCCAATGAAGATTTTGGGTTTAATTTATAGGGGTGAAAAACCTATAACTCGTTCGTATATTTCTGGTTTGAATAATTCGTGATTTTGGTACTAGCGTTGATTTTTGATTGAACGAGCACTGTGATCTCTGACTTGTTCATTGTTGAATTTGCTTGAATATTATTTAAGTCGGTTCCATTATTTTCTCTGATGCATTTGCATTTTCTCCATGAATTGCTTTGGTTTTATTTGAGTCGGTTTCGTTCTTTTCACCTATGACTTCGTCCATTTGATTATTTGAGATAAACTTGACTTGTTCACTCTTTTGCTTTGTGCCAATTTTTGTCTTACTCTTTGTTTTCACTGGCTTTTTCGGCTTGATCAACTTAAGAAACAAAACTATTGCTTTTCTTCGAACCATGACTTGCAACTGTGTTTACTGTAAACATATAAACATGTACATACATATATGTATGTATATATGTGTACGATTATTGCCTATCCACTCGGTTTCATTAATTGTTCATGGTTGTAGCTCTCTAGTCTGTATGCATGTATATTAGTGCTTCTTGGACTATGGTTTCTTTACTTTGAATCATACTTGATATCACACACTGTCACTTGATCCTCGTCTGGTACCATATATACTCTGGTTGGCGAACATTTTACTGTGCATTTATGAAATGTTGTATGTATGGTTGTGTCCTCTTAGAGTCTTGTATACTTGTGATTCTTGCATCTATATCTGGTTACATAATGTGGTGGCATATGAATTTGTTCATGTTGATTTGTGTCTTGTTCGAGTTCAATGATGGTCTCCGTGCATCTGCTCTGCCACATGTTGGATGCCCTTACTTTTTCTTGCATTTGTGTTCAATGTACGTTTACTTGAGTCTGCATTGTGTGGTTGACTTTATCCTTATGCACATTGGTCCATTGATGACCTTCTTCTTCGTTGCATGTGCTTGCTACTGTCCTTGTGCACTTGAGTGTTGAGGCTGTGTTATTTGTCACCATACTTGATGGTTGTTGTGTGTACTTGTATTAGTTCATGTTGTATTCATCTCTGGTTCACTTGGTTGTTGTAGTCAAGTCATATATAAAACATTTTGCATGTAAAGTGTGGCCTTGCTTATTTAAGTCCGCACTGGTTCTAAAAGTTATGAGCATGTTGTTGTTTTGATTTGATGCACTTGAAGCATTTTGTAATCTGGTTGCATTCCATGTCCAGTTCATGTGGTCTGAAGCACGTTGAGGCATTTGTATTTATGTAGAGTTGTATCTTGAATTGTTTTCATTCCATATTTCTTCCAACCATGTCATGTTGAGTTGCTTCACATGTACATCATGTATAGTGGCATGTTGTATGTGGTTGGTCTAGTTGTGTCTGGTGCATATTGTTTTCTTCGACTGCTTCCTTTCGAATTGCTTTTAGGTTGACTTTGTGTCCACTGCTCTATTGCATTACATCATGTACTTCAGGTTGTCTCTGGAGTCTAATTTCTTTGACATATCGTATTGATCTGGTACACTTTTTTATCGAGTGGTGTGGCATTGTTTTGTGTCTTCACTATTGGTGTTCATTCATTCTGGACTGGTCTTTGTTACTTCTGATATGTATATATGTGTGCATACACATGTATATATGTATGTGGTCAGACTTGTTCTTATGTGATCATTTTCTGATCAGTGTTGAACCCCTTGTTTTCATATAGCTTGTCTGCTCTACTCTAACCACTGCTATGTTGCCTCTGAGTTTTCTATATTTGAGCACTTTGACCAGTTGCATATGTGGTTTGATCTGGTTTTTGTTGATTTGGATGAGACTCATATGCACTTGAGTTGAATCTAGCCTTTGCCTTGGGTTTGAGCTTGTGCTCACCTATCCCTGCAATGTTATCAAGTGTATATCGATGCACGGTCTTGTGACATGTATAGTGATACATTGTGCATGTTACAAGCTGTTTGTGTAAGATGAATTCAAAATAAATGATGACGAACAATCCAAATAACTGAGGCAAATGATATTTTCAAACACATATTTTTATTGCACACTGCAAAATATTTCTTTTTCAATTTTACTAGGTTGGTATTTATTTTGCAAATAATTCAGATGTTGGATATAGGGTGGAGCAATGTTGAAGATAAAATAGGAGTGTGAGTAAATATATGTAGTGAGGTTAAAATTGTAAATTGAAATTTGGGATGCAACCGAAATTGTAATGTAATTAAAAAATATATATATGTAGCGAGAGCTCAAATTTGTAATATTTATATTTGTAATAAAATATTTGTTTGAATAAATTATTTGTTTAAATATGAATTCTATATTATTTATTTTATTCAACAAATATTTATTTAATTACATGAAAAATAAAATAGTACGATAATAAATACATTTAACTGAATATATATATATATATGTTTATTATCATCAAACAAAAATCATATGCTATTGTATTCTACGAACTACTCATTTCTTTTTAATGAAAATTGTAACTTTGTTTATATCACTATATATGGTGATTGAATAATGTAGAAGTTGAATGATAATCATGTGGTTTGGTTATGATTCGGATGGTTGATTCTAGTTTGATTTAGTTATGGAAATCGATGTTGTATTATAAAGTTAGTAAGCATGTATATATAAATGTATACTTGCAATCTATGGTGAAGATGGTTGGTGTTAGTAACATGTTGATTGTAAAACATGAGCTATGGCATGAGGCTGGTAAACAAAGTTAATTACTTTGTGTAATTGCAACGGTTATCCGGTTGGAATCGAAGTTTGTTTTTCGTAGTTTAAAGTTTTGAAGTGAATTAAATTTTTTAACTTTAGTTCTAAAGTTTTTTTAAAAAGCTTTCTAAGGTATGTTTCAAATCATGAAAAAGGGTTTGTGAAGTGGTTTGCTAAGAATATGTTTGAGCGAACTACGCATATGGCGATAGTCGCTATGGATGTAGTACGGCAAATGTTTGAATTTCTATTTCAAATTTGTTTTGTTTTGAAATTATTTTATTAAGTTTTTCAAACTTAATTTGTAACTTAAAAAATTTAATTAAGTTTATATAATTATTTAATTAATTAATTAGTTAATTAAGAGGTAATTGGCACTGAATTGGTAAATAATAAGGGATTAGAGGTTAATCATTAATTAAGTTAAGCAAATAACTTTTAATTGATTTATAAAGTTCTAACTAGTGATTAATGAGCTTAAGAAGTAACTAAGTGATTAATAATTATTTAATTAAGATTAGTGGTTATTTATTTATTTATTCAATGAGTTATTTAATTCATATTTAATTAACTAGGGTTTAACTCTTGAACAATTTGGTTTAACCTTAAACAAGTTGCATTAGGAAGTTAATTAGTACTTAATCAAGTTCATTAAGCCTAATTAGAGTTTAATTATGATTTAATCTTGATTTAAATTGGATTGATTAAGATTTAGTTAGGGTTTAAGCTAATTAAATATACTTTTAACTTTTCAAAGGTGATTTTAAACTAAACAGAATGTGTTTAATCAATTTTCTTTTTCAAAGTAAATCGATTTCATATCAAATGATCTCTAGTCTAGACCCTTAAGTAACCCATACAATTAGGAGAATCAAATGACATCCGTTAGCAGAACAAAACACCATTCTGCTATAGTGTAAGTGATTTGATTGTGTGGACATGTGTTAAGTAAAATAAATCTCTGTCCTATTATAAATTGATAGAATTTTTTGGACATCTATTAAGCAGGACAATCCTGCTGTTATGTTATTTAGACATGTATATGCCAATTAGTTATATTGACGTGTTATTACCTGATTGGATATGAATTGTATTTACATATATGGTAGTTTACGTAAATAGTTGTTATGTGAATTGGGAATCGAATTGAAATTAAATGGTTACTTAACTTAGTATCATTGGGACCGCTGAGCCTTGTTTGGAATTTATAAAGTATTGTTTTGAATATACTTTAACTCTTTAATCAATTTGAGGCTATGGATTTATAAATGGCTTTTCAAGTTATATAATTCTTATAAAGGTATTTATAAATGATAGCTTATTTATAGAAAGGGGTTTTTACTAACGAAAAGGGTTATTAAGGTGTTTCACAAACAATGTTTTTAAATGATATTTATAAAGGACATTTTATAAAGGAGTATAGAAAGGTTTATATAAAGAGTTTTAAAAATAGGAAAAAGGTTTATAAATCATTTCAAAGATTTGGAAAGAGGTTTATAAATTAATTTAAAGGTTTATAGAAGTGGTTACAACTTTATTTTGAAAGTCGTAAGTTAATTGAAATATGAGATAAGCTTTTAAAAAGGGAATTTTTGATAAAGGATAAGCGGAATGTTTTATTTGGAATAAATGTTGGGATTTGGAAAGAAGAATACTTTGAAAAGTTTGTAAATATACTTATACCGATTAGATAAGTATAAAATTTTGTTTTCAGGGCATTAAAAGTAAAATGTTTTGGTAATACACTTATACCGTTGAGATAAGTATATAAATGTTTTTTCAAGTATAAAGGAAATGTAAGAGGTTTGGACATAGTGTTTTGAAAAGATCTTTTGATCAAGTTTTATAAAGTGTTTTTTAATTAAAGAGAATTAATAAAGGCTTAGTGGATCCCATATGAAAATTAAACCTTGATTGGATGTTTGTTTATTTGATAGTTAAATAACTGACTATCTAAACTGGACTCAACATAACTTTAGAAATATCTAGGAGAAACATGGGAATTATATGGCACAGTTACCATCAAAAGTGTTATACTGTACGTATAAACTCGTTTTGTTCTTCTAGGACGAATGATAAGGAAATCTGTCCATAAATGATTAGGAGGTTAACTCCACTCTTGTCATTTGTCTATATATTTCCTAAAGAATCAAGATTGAATTTACCGAAACTGTCGAAAGTTGTTCCGAAGAGACCGGGATCGAATATGTTATCCGAAAACCACTTTGATCCAACTCAACGTTTCATATTAAAGGCATCTTGAAGAGCATGGAATCGAAGATGGAGTTTTAAAGTGCAAGGGGTATTTTCTATTTTCCATGGGAGGGATTCTCCATAATGGATGTAATAGAAGTAATGCCTTCGGTTTCGTTCAGACCTAGAATGAACTTGTATGGATGAATGCTGGCATTACATTAATGCCTGGAGGGCGGTGTTAGCATTCCAAGATGGATTTCTATTTATACAGGTAAAGCATAGCCTCAAGCCTCACTACTGGTAGGAATGGAAAAAATAGGATGTGCAGCAGAGCCATGTGGTTTGCTACCATTAGGAGCAGTCACCTTATTCTATACGTCCCTTTCAGAGTTGGTTTATGCGCAAGCACCGTGGTAGTATAAGGCTTCGATGTCAGTGGTGAGGTAATCTAGTCTGGCATGTTAAAGGGGCAGCCAGCTCTTTATTAGCATCGATGCATTTTCTAGAGGTGTATCATCGGAATATAGTCCCTTACCTTGCCATTGTTGGGATACAATCTCTAATACGTGCCTTACGTTTTCGATTGTAGAACCTAGTATGTTGGAATGTGAGATGCAAGAATTTTATTTTATCTATTTACTTTAAACCTAGAAACTATGATAATATCACTACATTTTGATATAAAATGTTTTGGTTATCGTAAGGTAAAAACCCATCCATTTTTATGTGCAGTGTGGTCTTACGAGATACCCTTTGTTTGAAAAGTTTTACAATGGTCGTTACTTGTTATCGAGTTTTACTCACGCTGGTTTACCAGGCTGACCCGGGGGTTATTCTATGTAATGCTCGGGTCAGACCGAGCATGTTTTCCCAGGTTTAGCTGGATAATTTGGAGTTGGAGAGGAGCTAGATGGTCAAGTCGTATTCATGTATATTTTTCTTCCGTTGTATTATAAAGTCTATATGTTTGTCAATATAAGGAAGATTTCTATAACTGTCCAAATTTAGGATAAGTATAGTGTATTCTGATATTGTATATATGAATAAAGATGTTCCCTTTCTATAAAGATCATTGTTATATTATATATTATTCATCGCGTTATGAGATTCTACGTTGTTTAGTTTTCTTCAATCTTCTACGTTCTTCTTTCACCATAAAAAATCGGTATTTCTGGCACTTGAATGTTCGGCATGTGATACAGTGGACATGTTAGTGTTGATTTTCGAGGCTCTAAAATCCAGTTCATTACATTCAGTATCAAAGCTTAAGGTTAAGCGAGAATCTTAGCTTGATGGGGTTTGACTCATCAAAAATAGGGTAAGTCAGACCCTTGGATGAGTTTGAGCAACTATATATATGAGAGTGTGTATTTGTTAGTGATATAAAATGTATTATATTGTGTTGGTTGATTTGTTGAGTGGCTTAAAAATTTCTAGTCGATGAGTTTGGCCAACCTAATCGATAGGGATTTTCTGAACACTTAAACAAGTTTAATCGACGCAGTATTATTTTGAAATTAGCCAACAAAATAAATTTAATTAGAATATATTTTATATATAAAAAGATTGATTTTCAAAAATAGTGTAGTATAGTTGGTTGAGGTATTAGGAGATAATAATAGGTTATTATTATCATTTAAGGCTTATTTAGTCATGTTCATCCAGTTAGGCATTGACTATGGTTAGTGTGTATAGGAAGTTTCCTTTTTAAGATATGGGTTGGGTAAATAGGAGTAGGAAAAAACATGAAACGAACTACCTTGTGAATTAAGTTTCATAATTTGACTATGAGGCGTTCGATGTTAATATTGGGTTAAAATTTGATTCGCTTAAAGGGTATTTATTAAAGGTTAGAATATTTGAAAATGAACCAAAGAAGATGTGTCTTCCAAACATAAAAAATTTCAGTTGAAAACTTAAGAAATTAAATCCCAGTGCTTTTGAAAAATGATTTTCATGGTTTTGGAAAGTGATACTAGTATCATTTGAAAGTAGTGTGGTTCCAATAAAAAAAATTGTTGGAAACAAAAATGTTAAGAAGGAAATATATTTTCTTTGGATCGGTTAGAGGGAATGAATCTTGATTGTTTTGTGATGATAGAAATAGTCTTCTAAGTAATGATCAGATGTTTGCCTAGGCGAACATTGTGGTGCACTTAGTAAATTATTCTCTTTATCATTGTATAGTCGAAACAAGATCAACCCAAACGAAATCATAGTAAGTTGGAAATAGATGTTTTGCTGGAAATGTAAAGTATTGTTCCAAAAATAAGATTTTGAAATAAAAGGAATACTTTTAAGTTAACTAGTTCGAGTGGCTCGAAAATAACTTAAAATTGGGAAAGGAATGTGTTCAGATGGTAAACACTTCTCTTGAGTATTTCCCTTCTTCGTACGGAAATGTAGGATACTATGTGGTAGCACCTAGTTCCTTGGTATCATTTTGTATTTACTCGGGCTATAGATATAGATTTCTATGATTGAAATATAGAGTTTTATTTGAATTTTTTTTGAATAAAAGCCGGGTATTTGGATCTTGAGTTTTCTTTGAGTGATAAATTTGAAATGGAATAATGGAATCAGATAGGGATATATGATCTTAGGATGTAGTGGAGTAGAATCCAAGTTGAACCAGTGTAGTTTATGAAATGTTTTCATAAATAATTTGGCGGAAATAGAATTGGTATTAGGGAGAACCAATTAAGTAAGTGCGTAAGTTGGACGTAGATCATTTCTCTTTCCATATAGAGTGATCCAAGATTCGAGTACATGTCTTTGAGGTGTTGCACCATTCCAAATTAGGATCTATTACTTAACTTTTGATGGCGAGCACTTGATGAGGGTTCTTGGTGTGGGACCAAAGTTTTCTATCATAGTTACAACTATGTAAGGAGAATAGAGGTTCCAAATCAAGGAGCCTGATCGGAGTACGCACTAGATAATCGAGTGAGCGATACTAGTTTGGAAGGAAAGTTATGTATTCAAGTTGAGATCGAATCAAATTTTGCATAAGAATGATCTATGTACATCATACAAGCTGATGTACAGTGTTAAGTGTTTTCTAGGATAGGTCGAGGTGTAATTTCAAGAACAAAATTCTTTTAATGGGGGAAGAATGTTAAGATCCAGAATTTCACTGCTATGATTAATCAATATTTAATTAATTTTAAATATTCAACATATAGGTTTTATAATGAAAATAAATTCATTTTAAATAATTAATAATGATGGTAAAATCATTTTCAAAATTTGTTTACCAAATTAAATAGTTCGTAGAAATACAAAAAAGTGACCGAAGATCGTTTTTCAAAATTTCGACCATTCGACATTGAAAAGTTGTAGGGAACGTTGGTTATCTTTCTGCACTATATATACATAAGAGTTAATTAACCAGATAATAATGCACTTAGAAATAAATTATCTAATGTTAATTTGGATTAGCAAGTGATGTGACAAGACATAGTTTAAAAAATAATAGACATTTTATATAAATATATATAGCATTGCCAAATCTTAGATTTTGCAATCATTAACCATCATATCTTGTTATATCTTAGCTTTAGTTAACAATTAAAAAAATATATAGAATGATGTGACAATTCATAGTTTTTAATATATATATATATATAGAGAGAGAGTGATGTGACAATGATATATTTAAAAATAATAAACATTTTATAAATATATAATTACTATCACATCTTGAATATCTTTATAATGAATCATCGTTATCCATAATTACATGGATGAGGTGACTAGAGAGTAGATATGTGATTCATGAAAGGGAGGAAAAGAAGTGGATTTGATTTCACATAATAATGACATAGGAAAATTTGCTTATAAATAGCTGCAACATCCTCTCATTTTTACCACTTTTTTCTCCTACCATACTTTCTTTATTCCTACCTCAAGTGGTGATCTTTTTTTTCTCAAATCACCTATATTTCCAATGGGTACAACATTTTAGTTGACCACTTTTTCCAATTTCAACAATAGCTAAGTCAAAATACCCAATCTTTACAAAGCAATTTTTCGCCTAGAATTTCCAGTCTGAAAATTACCCTTCTTATTCTATCACAGCTTGTTCAAAAAAAATTGAAAATAAGTGATTCGTTTTTTGAAATGATAAAGGAAATAAATTCCTATAAATTTCCTTTTTACTACTTTTCCAATTTCCATGAGTTCATGGCCCAAAAACCAGTGGGAAAATGACTTAATTTTGGGTTCATTTTCTACAAATCAATGATGACCTGAAGCTCCTCCACCTTCAAGCTACTACCCAACATCTAGCCCCGAACCTCTGGCCAAGCCTACATACACATGGGCCAAGCCCATTTTGAGTGTTTCTAGCATCTAAAGCCTTCATCCTTCAAAGCTGGGGAGTCGTTGGTAAGTTTAGCTAAAGTTCGGGTACCTATGACGGAAGTTCGATGAGTAAACTACTCTTTTTTTAATGAAAATAGTAAATTTATTTATGTCAATATATATGTAAATTATATAGTCTAGAAGTTGAATATCATGTGGTTTGATTATGAATTGGATGGTTGATTTTAGTTTGATTTGGTTATGGAAATCGATGTTGTAAGCATGTATATATGGATGTATGCTTGAAATCTATGATGAAGATGGTTGGTGTTAGTCATATGTTTATTGTAAAACGTGAGCTATGGCATGAGGCTGGTAAACAAAGTTAACTACTTTGTGTAATTGCGATGGTTATGAGATCTTGTTGGAATCGAAGTTTGTTTTGCGAAGTTTAATGTTTTGAAATGGATTAAAGTTTGTAACTTCAGTTTTAAAGTTTTTTTTTTAAAAAATCTTTCTAAGTTATGTTTCAAATCATGAAAAAGTAAGGGTTTGTGAAGTGGTTCGCTAAGAATAAGTTAGAGCGAACTGCTCCCATAGCGATTTCGCTAAGGATGCAGTTCGACAAAGGTTTGAATTTCTATTTCAAATTTGTTTTATTTTGAAATTAGTTTACAAAGTTTTTCAAACTTAATTGGTAATATTAAAAAAGTAATTAAGTTTGTAATTTAATTATTTGATTAATTAATTAGTTAGTTAACTAAAAGGTAATTAGAACTTAATTGGTAATTAAAAAGGTGATTAGAGGTTAATCATCACTTAAGTTAAGTTAATGAATATTAATTGACTTATAGAGTTTTAATTAGTGATTAATGGGCTTAAGAAGTAACTAAGCGATTAATAATTATTTAATTAAGATTAGTGGTTAATTAATTGTTTACTTAATTAATGAGTTATTTAATTAATATTTAATTAATTAGGGTTTAACTCTTAAAAAAATTGGTTTAACTTTAACCAAGTTGCATTAGGTGGTTAATTAGTACTTAATCAAGTTCATTAAGCCTAATTAGAGTTTAATTATGATTTAATCTTGATTTACATTGGATTAATTAAGATTTAGTTTGGGTTTAAGCTAATTAAATATACTTTTAACTTTTCAAACCTGATTTTAAGCTAAACAGAATGTGTTTAATCAATTTTCTTTTTCCAAGAAAATTGATTCCATATCAAATAATCTCTGGCCCAGACCCTACAGTAACCCATATGATTAAGAGAATTAAATGAAATCCATTAGCGGAACAAAACACCATTCTACTATAGTGTAAGTGATTTGATTGTGTGGACATGTGTTAAGCAGAATAAATTTCTATTCTACTACAAATTGATTGAATTGTTTGGACATCTATTTAACAGGATAAATCACCATCCTGTTGTTATGTTATTAGGACTTGTATATGCCAATTGGTTATATTGACGTGTTATTCCCTGATTGGATATGAACTGTATTTACTTATATGGTAGCTTATGTAAATAATTGTTATGTGGTTTGGAAATTGAATTGAAATTAAATGGTAACTTAAATTAGTATCATTGGGACTGCTAAGTCTCATTTGGAATTCATAAAGTATGGTTTTGAATTTACTTTAATTCTTTAATCAATTTAAGGCTAAGGGTTTATAACTGGTTTTTCAAGTTATATAATTCTTATAAAGGTATTTATAAATGATAATTTGTTTATAGAAAGGGTTTTTACTAACGAAAAGGATTATTAAGGTGCTCTACAAATGATGTTTGTAAATGATATTTACAAAGGATATTTTATAAAGGAGTATAGAAAGGTTTATCTAAAAAGTTTAAAAATAGGAAAAAGGTTTATAAATTATTTCAGAGATTTGAAAGAGGTTTATAAATTAAATTAAAGGTTTATGGAAGTGGGTTATAACTTTATTTTGAAAGTTATAAGTTAAATGAAATATGAGAGAGCTTTCAAAAAGGGAATATTTGATAAAGGATAAGCGGAATGTTTTATTTGAAAGAAATGTTGGGGTTTGGAAAGAAGAAATTTTTAAAAAGTTTGTAAATGTACTTATACTGATAAGATAAATATATAATTTTGTTTTCAAGGCATGAAGAATAAAATGTTTTGGTAATATACTTATACCGTTGAGATAAGTATATAAATGTTTTTTCAAGTATAAAGGAAATGTAAGTGGTTTGGAAATTAAATCATGATTGGATGTTTGTTTATTTGGTAGCTAAATAATCGATTATCAAAATTGGACCCAAAATGTAACTTTGGAAAAATCTAGGAGAAAAGCGGGATTTATACAGTACATTTACCGTCAAAGGCACTATATTGTACGTATAAATTCGTTTTTTCTTTTAGGAAGAATGATAGGGAAATCCATCCACAAACGGTTAGGAGGTGATCTCCACTCTTGTCATTTGTCTGTTTATTTCTTAAAGAACCGAGGTTAATTTTACCGGGACCGTCGAAAGTTGTTTCGAACACACTGGGATTGGATATGTTATCCGAAAACTACTTTGATCCAACTCAACATTTCGTATTGAAGACAGCTTGAAGAGCCTGGGATCAAAGACGGAGTTTTAAGTGTAAGGGTTATTTTCTATTTTCCATGGGAGGGATTCCCCATAATGGATGTAATAGAAGTAGTGCCTTCGGTTTCGTTCAGACCCAGAACAAATTTGTATGGATGAATGCTGGCATTGCATTAATTCCGTGTGGGCAGCGTTAGCATTCCAAGATGGATTTCTACTTAGACAAGCATAGCCTCAAGCCTCACAACCGGAAGGAATGGCAAAAACTGGGCATGCAACACAGCTATGTGGTTAGTTACTATTAAGAGCGGCCATCCCATTCTAGATGTCCCTTCCAGAGTTGGTTTGAGCGCAAAATCCATGGTAGTATAAGGCCTCAATGCCAAGGAGGTGAGGTAATCTGTTCTGCCATGTTAAAGGAGCAGCCGACTCTGTGTTAGCATCGGTGCATTTTCTATAGGTGTATCATCGGAAGGCAGTCCATTAGCTTGCCATTGTTGGGATCCAATCTCCAATACGTGCCTTACGTTTTCGTTTGTAGAACCTAGTATGTTGGAATGTGAGATGCAAGTATTTCAGCTATTTTATTTATTTACTTTAAACCTAGGCAGTATGATAATATCACTAGATTTTGATATAAAATGTTTTGGTTGTCGTAAGGTAAAAGCCCATCCGTTTTTATGTGTGGTGTGGTATTACGAGATACCCTTTGGTTGAAAAGTTTTCAAATGTCAAAATTAGTTTGGTTGTTACTTGTTATCGAGTTTTACTCACGCTAATTTACCACACTAACCCAGGCGTTATTCCATGTAACGCTCGGGTCAGACCGAGCATGTTTATCCAAGTTTAGCTGGATACTTTGGAGTTGGAAAGAAGCTGGATGGTCATGACGTATTCAGTGTATTTTTCTTCCACTATATTATGGAGTTTGTATGTTTGTCAATATAATGACAAGCTTCTATAACTGTCCAAATTTAGGATAAGTCCAGTGTACTCTGATGTTGTATATATGAAGAAAATGTTTTTTTTGCAAAGATCATTTTTTTCGCTGTTTTGTGATATTTTGTGTTGTTTAATTTTTTTCTATCCTCTACCTTCTTCTTTCACCCTAACAAATCAATATTTGGGCACTTGAATGTTCAGCATGTTATATAGTGGACGTATTAATGTCGATTTTTGAGGGTCGAAAATCCATTTCATTATAGGAAACTTGTCAATATCTTAAGAATAAAGAATGTATGTGGAGACAAGGATAGTTTTCTAATTTGTCAAATTTTATTGTTAATTGAGAGATAGTACTATTTGAAATTAGAAAGCGGTGGTAAGTATATTTAATCTAATTTCCATACGATCCATTCACTTACACCCGAAAAAAAGCGGTTTAATTGATGAAAGGATTAATTAAGAAGACTTAATGGTTTCTTATATGCTTGTTCATGCAGGGTTTCCATGCGAAGTTAAATTTATGATTGGTTTGTGTGCTTATTTGATAGTTAAATAACCGACTAATCTTGACCAGTTTAAAACTATTAATTGTTGGTTCAGAGAGATCAGAATCAGATAAGCATGAGTTATCCAAAAACCACTTTGAACCAGCATAAGAATTTGTATTGAATACATCGTGAAGATAATGGAAATCGACGATGGAGTTCGTTGAAGTGCAAGGGCTACTGGCTACTAATCCTGAGGGTCATTCCTAAAAGGTTGTAGTAGAAATAGTGCCTTCGGTTTGTTTATAATCTAAACAACGTGTATGGATGAATGCTGGCATTGCATTATTGCTTGGAGGGCAGTGTTAGTAATCCAAGTGGGATCTACTAAAAATATAAAACATAGCCTCAAGCCTTATACCCGATAATGAGTAAAACAAAGGATATGCAGCAGCCTGTATGGGTCGCACCCATTTGGGAATAGTCATCACCCGATTTAGATAGGTATTTATATATTTATGTATGCTCGGGGCCCATTACGGTTGTTGGCCACAACCAGGGTGGTGACATGTTCGGTACTATCCAGGAAAGGGTAGGCTGGTTCTATGTTGGTAGGGTTTTATGTGAGGCCCTCGGTATATTTTTCTAGGGTGTACTATGGCATGTTGTATCCCAGTAGCCTTATCATTGTATGGAATCCATTTTCCAATTCGTGCTTTTATGGACTTAGGTGTATACTAAATATGTTGTTGAAAGTAATTAATGTAACCATTTTGGCTATGATTCAATATTTACTTTAAACCCTAAACATTATTATAATATCAAAAGATTTCCTATAAAATGGTTTGGTTGTCGTAAGGAAAAAACACATCTATATTTATGTGTGGCATGGTCTTATGAGATACCTTTATTTTTGAAAAGGTTTTACAGATATAACAATCCATGTGATTTAAGTTTCTTGCATTAGTTTACTAGTCTGATCCGGGTATTGTTTTCTTATGGCTTTGGACGCTTGGAGCTTCAGGAGATGAGTCGGATGTTTTCAAGAATTGATGTATTTTACTTTCTATTATATTTCTTGTTTTGCATTGATTAGCGTTTGTAAGGATGTATTCTTATAACTGTCGAGGCTGATGACATATTAGACTCTGATTGTTGTATGAATAATAAAGTTTTCTTTTGCAAGGATCAATTGGATATATATTACTCGTTATGTTGTAAGATTCTATTTTGTCTTTTCTTTCTTTTCATCCCATCAATCTGCCTTTTCGACACTTGGATTCTTTATACGTGAATACCATGGATGCATTAGTGGTTACTTTTGTGGGTTGTAAAGGTGGTTCATTATATTTGGTATCAAAGACGAAGGTTAAGCGAGAACATTGGCTTTGATGGGGTAAACTCATTACAGATTGGGTAAGTGAGATCTTAGAATGAGTTTGAGTGTATTATATATGAGAGCACGTATTTATGAGTACTATAAAAATGTTTTATATTATTTTTGAAAATTGATAAATGAAATAATTTTACCTAGATTTTATATTTTATATATAAAAGAATACAAAAAATTGATTTTGTTATTTTTATTGTGATTGTTTGTTAGGGAATAATGACATTTATTTTTCATCATTTGTTGATTGATTAATTTTTGCTCAACTAATTTACGGGCATTTGTTTTTTTATTCATTAAATACAAACACCTTATGAATTCAGTTTCACGATTTGACTATAAGGCATTCGTTAATAATGTAGGTTTAACAAGTTTACTTTGTTAAAAATGTTACTATAATAAAGGAATTTACTGTATAAGGATAAATTTATGTAAATTTGGTTTATAAGATGTGTCTTATAAAATAAAAGGGATTTTTGACAATTTGAACCGCGGTTTCTTTGAAAAGGATTTCAAATGACTTTTGGAAAAAGTAATAATAGTATTGATTAGAGGAATCTATAAATATAAATATTTCTTAAATATAATTTTAAGTAAGATGCATTTTCTTTGGATCGTTTGGGAAATGAGTCTTGATTAGGTTTATGGAAATCCGAATAATCTTCTAAGTGATGATCAGATGTTTGCTTACACGAACATTGTAGAGCACTTAGTAAATTATTCCCTTTATTATTATGCGATAAAACCAAGTTCGAATTCGAACGAACCTAAAAGCAAGTTTAGTAAATATAGTGCTAAGGCTATTTTATTTATATATGAGAAATATATATATGTATTGTTTCAAAATAAGATTCGAAAAGGAAGAAATATTTTATGTTAACTAGTTTGAATGGCTCAAAAGCGACTAAAAATGAGCAAGAGATATGCTCGAATGGTAAACAATTCTTCTAAGTAGGGGTATATGATACCATTAGTGGGACCCAAATCCTCAATATCATTTTGGTGTTACTCGGCCTATATGTATATTTTCTATGGGTTAAAATATACTTTACAATTTCAAAGAGGTTTTTAAATAAAAACTGAGTATTTGTTTTTTAAGTTTCTCAAAAGAAAATGGATTCAAAATAAAAAGGTATTTTGATAAAAGAGTGTGTTAATAAATGAAATTGTTAATATGGATTTATATTACTCTTGGTTAAAGAAGAAATAATTCAACACAAGTTTTCAAATGGGTTAAATTTAATTAGAAGGTTTTAATAAACTTTGTTTTATTAATCCATGTCTCCTTTTTTAACATCTAAGTTATATAACTATTTGATATTATTGAGCCGAAAAATAAACATCTTTAACTTAGAGATGTCTAAGAAAAAGTAGACTTTAGGATCGAGTTTGGATACCAGCATCATACTCTTCTTAGCTAATTACCAAACAGATGGGTAAATAGATTGAAGCGGTCGACTCAGTTTTAGGACATAGATTTATGTTGGGCCTGCATCTGAATATAAGGAATGAAAAACGATAAAGGATTCAATCAGATAGATTTTTATTCTCTCAAGGTGTAATAGGGTATAATAGAAGTTTAAAACATAAGTTTTATTTTTATGAGATATTTTCATGAATTATTTTAGAAGTAAAATAAATTGGTATAAGTAAGAACCAATAAGAATAAGTACATAAGTTGTACATAGATCATTTCTTCACACGGTTCTAAATCCAAGATTCAAATACATGACTTTGAGGTGACTCACACCGGTCCAAATAAGAATTTATCACTAGATTCTTGAAGGCTAACACTTAATGAGGGTTCTTAATATGGTAAAGAAGTTTTCTACTGTAGTATATGGCTATGCAAGGAGAACGGATGTTCCTAATCAAGGTGCCAGATCGGAGTCCGCCCTAAGGAAGTCGGGTGAACGATACTAGTTCGAAAGAAAAGCTTACGTATTTGAGCAAGTGATCAAATCAAATATTACATACAAATGATCTATATACCTAATACAGGCTTAAGTATATTTTCCTTTAATGTTTTAAGGTTTATAAGGAGTTGGGTAAATGGCTCTTCGATTTGTCATAAGGTTGTGTGAATAATTGATTGAATGATAACCTTTGGCTGTTGAGCATGAGGTATGCTCAATATATTGTTTATCACCTTATGTGATGAGAAGGCTATAAACTTGGAAAAATTCTAAGTTTCTTAGTCATTTAACATTTTGGAAAATTTTAAGTATTAGTATGGCTTGTTTCTTGGGTTGTTTATTTGTGATGAAATTTCGGGGTCAAAATTGATTAAAGATAGAAAGAATGTAACAACCCGAAATTTTATCGCTTTGATTTGTAAATATTTGATAAATTTTGAATATTCAATTAAATGGTCGATAATATTTAAATACCCTCTTTGATTAATAAATAATTATAGTAAACTCATTTTGGAAGTTTGTTCACAAAAATGAATATTTCGATGAAAAATATGACCGAAAATCATTTTTTGGGTTTTCGAATTTTTATCAAACTAAAGTTATCACAACGTTGTTGTATACATATGTATACTTTAAAAACATAAACTTATACATATAATAAGTGATTTAATAAAGTAATAAGGATTAGTATAAGTATGCATAGTTAAAGAGGTGATTGATTAAGTTAATAAAGTAAGAAAAATCACTTCTTTCTTATTTTAAGTAAAGTACTTAAAGGACAATAGTAAATGAATGTTCTAATAACAAGTGTCTTAAGGAAAGTGTGTTGCATATGTTAGTAAGGTGTAGTAGGTTTTCAAAAGGAAACGGATAGCTAATTTTAGGGAATGTTAGTTTAGTAATTTACAACTTTTCAATTTTTATAAAAGAAGACACATTCTTTACTTTCGCTTTCATTTTTCATTTCTATTTCATTTTTTAATTTCCTCTTCCACTCTGCTCTTTGCTTTTTCATCTTCTTCATTTTAGAAACCAAGTCAAACACCTTCTTTTCTTCTCAAACTTCTTCCATAACCTTAGATCTACCTTGGTACCACCATTACCATCTCAAAGATGTATCTTTAGAATCCAAACCCTATTTTTGGCCTACGTCCATATGCACTATGAGAGAGAGAAGGGCGTATGCATGAGCTTCTAGGTGGAAGGGGAGGGATTTTGTTGAGTTCAATGCAAGAAAGGTGGTGGCTTTGTGTTTGGTTTGAATTAATATGAGATATTCTACTTTTATTTAGTTTTAAAAATAATAAAATATTATAATAATTTAGTGCTGGCCTATAATGTTGTATATATGCATTTGTGATGTGTTCATTGTGTTTTTGTCGATTCCCACTTGAAAGCGGATGACATAAATAACTACTGTGTTGCATGGGACAAAAGTGATGAATGGAAGTGGAAGTGTCTTCGTAGCGAATAAGTCGCTATTAAAGCATTTCAAAGAATAGAAATATTTAAAGGGATCCAAAAGGATTCCTCGCCTATTTATTTACATTTCATTTACATATGTATATATGAAATGATAATATGCTATGGCTTGGTAATGTTTAATATAACTTGGAAAGTTAAATTCTTTTGAGAATAAAAACAAATTGTAGCTTGTTTAAGTACCATAGCCGTCGCAAAGCCTTTCTCCAAATTTGAAAAGATATGGATTTTAAATTAACTTCAACTTTATAATGTTTTGAATTAAACTCTATATTTATAATGATTTATAATATTGAAAGAAATGCGGTTTAGAAGTTATTTGATTTACAAATCGTAGTTTGAAATGTTTCGGCCTATATATGGATAATCACTATGGATGCACATTGGTAATCCGAGATAGTAGTATAGTAGAAGAAGGTTATCTATTTTAAATAATTTGTCAGAAAATTTCAAAAGTGTTTTATAAAAGTTATATAAGTATTATAAAAGAGTTGAAGGATTTAAATATATTTTGAGTATTTAAAACAAGTGGTTTATTTTAAAGAAATTCCTTTACTTTTTCAAAGTTGGATTCTTTTTAAATGTGATGGTTTTTATTTATGATTTGGATGAAGGTTTATAAATTGTTTAATAGTAGTTAAAGGAGGTTTGGAATTTATATAAATGATTTTTTAGGCTATATATTTGAAGTATCTAAGTAAATGGCTCACTCTTACATAAAGGGAGATCTTATATTTCTAAATCAACTTTGATTTAACAATGATCTTCAAGCAAAATTTTGGATAAGAGTTTTGAATTATGATTTGAATTTTTTTTAAAAAGGATTTAAGTTTCAAAGGGGCATGATATGAGATTTTTAAACAAGGGTTTTTTTTAAGAAAATCCATTTGTTTTCCAAAGTTGAATTCTCTTTTAAAGTGATGGCTATTATATTATGTTTCAAATGGAAGTTTAAAGCTTGTTTGAAGTATTTGAAGGGGACTTGGAATTTATGTAAATATTTTAAGGGATTATTTGATATAATAGACAAGTAGTTTTTTACAAAAGGAATCTTGGTTTCCAAATCAACTCAGGTTTAAATAAAGATTCCAAATAAGATTTATATGAAGGGATTAAACTTTGTCTGAAAAGTTTTTAAAAGTATTTTTAATAGAGGAAGAAGTCATGGATTACAACACTCTTGTTCTAGCAAATGGTTTCGAGAGAAATGAAGAGATTATGGACTATAACATTTTTGTTATAGTAGATGATTTTAGAATGATGAAGGAATATTTTATAATAAATCGTTTATTATAAATAGTATACGGAATTTATGAGTCTTATACTCGATATTAAACTACGAGATAGCTAATTTCTACATATCATGAAAGTTAAGAATGTTTACAAGTCAAGGTTTGAGAGGTAGTAGTACCCCAACTTGAACGACATTATTGTTAACTAAAGGTTTGAAATCGAAGATTAATGCTAAGTATATGAAGTATTATTTCTGTATTCGAATTTGGTTTCCATAACTAACCTTTTTAACCTATGGTGGTATGGAAAATATATTTTTCATATTTAAAACAAATTCCGAGGTATGGAAACTCATCTCTATCTTGAGAATTAAGAATGTATGTCGATGAAAGAATAGTTTTCTAACTTGTCCTATTTTATTGTTAATTGAGCGATAGTACTGTTTGAAATCGGAAAGTGGTGGTGTGTATATTTGGTTTAATTTTGATACGATTCATTTACCTACACCAGAAAGAAAGCAGGTGAATTAATGAAAGGATTAATTAAGGAGGCTTTGTGTTTGCTTATATGCTTAATCATGAGGGCTTTCCATACGAAATTAAATCTCGAATTGGTTTGTGTGTTTATTTGATATTTAAATAATTGACTATCAAATCTTATCCAGTTTAAAACTATCGATTGTGGGTTCGGAGAGACCGAGATCAGATAAGCATGAGTTACCCGAAACCACTTCGAACTAGCATAAGCGTTCAAATGGAAGACCTCTTAAGGATAATTGAAATTAAATATGGAGTTCTTTGAAGTGCAATGAATACTTGTTACTAATTCTGAGGGTGTTTCCAAAAAGAATGTAGTAGAAATACTGCCTTCAGTTTGTTCATGATCTGAACAACTTGTATGGATGAATGCTGGCATTGCATTATTACTTGGATAGCAGTGCAAGGATTCCAAGTGGTATCTGCTAAAAAGGTAAAACGTTGCCTCAAGCCTTATACCTGGTAATGTATAAAACATGTGATATGTAATAGGCCTATATGGGTCACACCTATTAGAGTATGATCTTCACCCGATCTAGATCAGTATTTATATATTTATGTATGCTCAAGGCCCGTTAAAACTGTTGACCGCAACCGAGGTGGTGACATATTCGGTACTATTTAGTAGACTTGTCAATGGCATTGGTTTCGTCCTAAACTCATCCTACTAATGCGGGTATAGGTTTTTTCTTTTGCTACCCAAGCCCGACGTAGGCCCGACTCGATTACTATTTGAGTCGAGTATGGTTTCATCAAAACCTGTCCCGGTTAGGGCCCGGTCCAACTATTAGTTTTCTGCCATATCAAAATATGAGTGTGTATGTTATTTATTTACCATTTTTTTACATGTAGAAGTTTTTGCTTACTTTTGTTGTGAACCAAACTACATCACCGTTCAATTTATATGTTAAAAATGTTTATATACAAATTTTACCAACATAGTAGTTTTAAAATATGGTTTTAACATAAATATTCCGATTTAGGAATAAGGGCATTACCCTGTGGGCTTAAAAAGCCGGTGGACCGGGCTCGGATATTGGGTTGAAATACATATGGGTTCGAGCTAGGCTCGGATTTTAATTATTGGAATCGGGCTCGGATCCGGATTTTACGATACGCGGATCGAAGCCGGCCCATTGACAGACTTACTATCCAGAAAAGGGTAGGTTGGTTCTATGTTGGCAGGAGGCCCATGTGGGGCCCTTTATACATTGTTCTAGACGTGTACTGTGTTAGAAGGTACTCGAATAGCCTTGTCAATGTACGGAATCCATTTTCCAATACGTGCACTTACGGACATAGTTGTATATTAAATATGCCATCGAATGTAATTAATGCGACCATTCTGAATATGATTCGATATTTACTTTAAACCCTAAACATTATTATAATATCACAAGATTTCCTATGAAATGTTTTGGTTGTCGTAAGATAAAAACCCATATGTGTTTATCTGCGGCGTGATCTTATGAGATATCTTCATTTTTGAAAGGGTTTTATAAATATAACAATCCATATGATTTGAGTTTCTCACGCTGGCTTACCAGACTGATCCGGTGTTATTTTCATATAATACTCAGGCCAAATCCTAGTATTTTTCCAAAGTTAGCATTGGAATTCTTGGAGCTTCAAAACTTGACGTATTTTATTTTCCGTTGTATTTCTTATTTATCAACATTTGTTAGGACAAACCGTTATAACTGTCTAAGCTGATGATAGTTAGACTCTTATTGTTATATGATATTAAAGTTTCTTTTGTAAAGATTAGTTTAATATTACATATTACTCGTCATGATGTAAGATTTTGTTCTGTCTTTTCTTTTCTTTCACCCCAACAATCTATCTTTCCAGCACTTGGATACTTGACACGTGAGCACCGTGAATGTATTAGTGTTGACTTTCGATGGTTCAAAGGTGGGTTATTACAATAACCTTTATGCATGTTGATTCCCGAATTTGGAACATTGCTGAACCAATTTCATCTAAATAAAAAACTCTCTATAGGTCGTATAAAATATGTCAATTCCAGGAATTAGGTTAAGATGCCTTAAAAATCATTTATATGTTCATCTGAATCATCGGTACCTTTAACAAACGCATTAGTATTATTGGTTAAATTTTTAGCACCGTATTCTTGATGTTGAATTTAAATCCATTAACAAAGAAAATTAGAAATGTCTTGAAATTTTTTTTGATCCCATCGCAAGATATTTCAATTTTTGTCTACATAATTTCATGAATCATAAATGTAGTTTAAAAACCAATCAACAAATCCTTTACTGAGATCACCGTAATTGTGATCGTAAATAATGCAAATATTTTATATTGCTCATATTCTATAAGCATAATTGGAATAAATACAAATTTAAGAATTCACATATCGCGAATTCATATTTTAGTTAACACTAATTTGAATTTATTATATACTAATAAAAAAATTAGATTTATACACTAATTTGTTTATATTAACACACACACACACACATAAACTAAATTTATATATAATTAACATTATAAACTAATAAAAATATTATGTAAATAAGTTTTTTTTCAACATTTTAACTAAAACTAAATTATGTTATACTAATAACTAACCTATCCAAATTAGCACTAATTGTACATTAAGTTTTGGATGTAACATTAAGCCTAATTTATAATTACAATTAAATAGTAGTAACCCTAATAAACATTCCCAAATCAACTAATGCACAATTATAACTAATTGCTACCATCAATAAATTTAAGCACAATTTAACAAAAAAAATCACCATAATTTGAACTAATTAGTTTAGAAAAAGAATATACCTAATTTTTTTGCAGATTGAAGGTGTAGAAGCTTAGAGAATCCAATTTGATAAAGATTGCAACGGATTTGATGGATTACGCACAGCTAGGGACGATTTAGGATGGATTTGGGGATTTGAAAATAGGTTTTGAGGTTTTATAATACAAGGGAAATGAGGAAGAAATGGATTCAACTACAGCAATTTTGCGTTTTTTCAACGGCCGTCGACGACTAAAATCCTACAGTTTTCGAAGGTTTTCGACGGCTATAAATGGAGAATATTTTCTCTCTTTTTGAAATAAATTTAACGTGATATAAATTTTTTTAAAAAAAGTTTATAATAATCCATTTTGTTTCTAAATATTCAAAAATTTATTTTATTCATTATTTAATATTTTTTAACAATTTGATGATTAATTGTGAATTTTAAATGCATTTAAGATAATAAATTCATATAAATTAAAATATTTGGTAAAATAATAAATTTGTTGAGTCTTAGGTCGACCCAAGGTATTTTGAACATATGTCAAAACATAAAAAAACTAAACAAGTTTAAGATATCAATCTTGATTTTCAAATTTATAGTTCTTCATCAATATTTAGACTCATACCTTTCGTTCAAAGGTCACAGGGTCCTCAAACAAGACGAAATTCAAACCATATGTACTACATTATGTATTTATTTAATCCTTCTGGTTAGATTTAAAAAAGACAAAAAATAATTTTGACTTGAAACATGTCATTTTCAAAAAACAGTCATAACAATATATACGAAGTATTATACAACTCCTTGAAAAATAACATATCTGAGTCTAATTTTTTTCCTTTCCAATTTTTTCGATTCTAGCCATACAGATTGGATAAATTCACCATAAAGTATATATGGAACAAATTTCATCTCGATGAAGATCGTTTTTCCTTTGAATGAAATGTTTTTGAAAGTGTACAGGATCTATAATATGGCTAAATAATATAAATGTGAATATAATGAAGTTGAATAATAATAAAGTAAAGTAAAACGATTACACCAAGATTTTTACACTAGTAAGGAATAGGCGTTACAAGAGTTAGCTGACTTGACAATGATGTATTCAATCAACAAGTTTTTGACTTTTGTTATAAAGCTTTCTATAATCTCATTTTATTATTCAATCTATAATCTTCTTTGATTATTCAACAATGTGTGTAATGTGATTAACGAAGTGTAAGGAGTTATTTTTGAGTGAATGAGCAATATTAACTTGTAGAGAGCAAATAATGACAAGCGAGTTTAGAAATCAAGATAGCAAGTTATTTTCAACTTCTTCTTTAGGCTTATTTATCGTAGTCAATAGTTACTCTGAAAAGCTGTTTACGTTCAGAAAGTCATACCTCTTTGAAGAAGAGCCATTAAAGAGTCAAATTGCTTCAACCTTGTTTTTAGAAAATTCAGTTAATATAGCTGTTACTATTCGTTCAGTCGACTAGGAATGGTGACAAGTCGAGAGATATAAGTATAAAATATTCCAGAGAATAAGACCAGAATTGGAAGACTAAAATGCCTATTTAGTCGACTAGCTCAATTGATTGGGAAAAGATTCAGTCGACACACCCAGTCGACTGCAGAGCATTCTAGTCGATTGTTTCTTACTATTATTGATTTTATTAGAACTTCGTAAATATGATTACTTTTGGACATTGTTTTGAAATTTTCATGCACTAGCGATATATGTACATGCATATGAATTGTATAGAAGATTTTACAAATAGTTTCCAAAGACAAGAGACATACCTTTTGATTTGTAGATGACTACTTGTTCTTCCTTCAACTTCTTTGTCTCTCGAATCATTGATACCTTAAAGGTCCTATATAAAAGATTCAACAAGATACACACTCGCGCTTATATGTGTGTGTGTAGTTGTCATCAATGATAATTATACAAATAGGATTCTAACATTCTCCCCCTTTTTGATGAAGGCAACTATATGTATGGAATACGTACGATAATATCCCCTTTAATAAATACTCCTCCTTTCACTATGCTTTCTTCCCCTTTGTCATCAACAAAAAGCGAGTAAAAGTAGAATAAAAGCAAAGAAAATATGCATACAAAAAATGAACAAACAACTCACATAACAAGATATAAAACAATAGACGCATAAAGAATCATAAAATGCAACCACATGAGTACACAAATACAAAACATAAGTTAAATCATACAGACCATAAATGATGTTTTTAAAAAAACAAAAGATGCTAAATGAAGAGTAACTAAAAATACTTGTCAATCTAGTAAATTTCGAAAGAAGCATGAGAGCGAGATGAAGATGGAGACCATGAAAAAGAAGAAATATTCTGCTAATGTTTTTTAAAGAAAACCCGTTATTGTTTTCTTAGAATTCTTCATTTTTTTTCCTGAGGTTTTTTTGTTGTTTAAGCATCTTTTATTGATTTTGAATAATAGCATTTTGATGGGAAATAGTCTCTGAAGGAAGAACCAAAGAAATATCCTTGTAACCAAAGATATTCTTTTTCAATTTCTTGATGAGAAGTTATGATGCAAGTTGGGATTGATATGATGATGTCCAATATTTGCTCGAACGGTATTCACGCGATATACATCATAAGAAGGAATCAGTTCTCTAGTTACCGGAAGTTTCATTAATTAAATTGGTTTTTGATCCATAACTTTTTGGATGATGAAGTTAGATAATGCTTCAAAATTGATTCCAAAATGAACAAAAATCTTAGTTAAATAAGAGTCGTAGAAAATGGTATGTCAAGATCGAGCATTGAAACTTTTAATTTCATCATGTATAACTTTGGCCTAATTTATTTTTCTCTTCGAGTAAATTTCATATAGAGCTTTATAGTTATTGTCGTATATTTTTTCATAGCTACCCATCATAGGATGAATTTAATGAAAAATCATCTTATTAATTATTGTTTCTTGAGGACATAAGTTAGTGGAAACATTATTTGTTTTCTCCACTCAAAATAGGTAACCTTTTGCATTATACGCAAAATCATCATGGCCCTCTATTGATGACAAACACCTAAGATTATACCAAAATCATTAACAAATAGTCAAATATCTACCCCTAACACTCAACTCCAAATAAGATCATCATCATTCTCGGTTTTATAATAGCTTCCACAAAGGTTGGCATAGAACATTTGGATGAGAAAAGGGTAATTTTTTACCTGATTTCGATTACTATCAATTAGAGGCAATAATTCTTTTCCCGTGCGATTTCCTCCACCTAAATGGAAAAGTCTATCATTTTGTAGGTCTCTTGAAAGATCATCTTATCATTGAGTTCATTGAATCTCTACAAAGCAGCTTTACTATGGTTCATCCATTCTATAAGTTTCTCATTGAATGCAAATTCTAGATGAGATGAAGTTAGAGCACAAGCCTTTTTCTCTTGGAGCCGGGACCTTCTTCTCTTTGATGGTAATTTCTATCTAGGAGCCATTGAAGTTTTTAAAGTTTTAGATCAGTTTAATTTTGATTTTGAAAATGATGAAAGTAAATAGAAGGTGAAAATAAACTAGTTATGAATGAAAGGGCGCAATTTAAAAAAACAGAAAATTGTAGATTCAGTCGATCGAATGGAGGAAGGAGTCGACCGAATGCAAATGAAATATAGTCCCAAAAGCACAGACCTATTTTGTTGACTAAAATTGGAAATAGTCAACTGGTTCAGGAAAAATTTTGTCAATTGAAAAGGTACAGGTGTCGATTGAACTAAAGAAAATCATTTCCTAAGAGCAAAGCAAGGTTTAGTCGACTAAATTGGGGATATAGCCGACTAAATTCAAATGTTCTAAGTAATTCTTATTGTCTTATATACATATATATATTTAAAATTTATCTACCTTTTTTTAACAACATTGATAATTCTTTGTAAATTATTTTGATAAAAGTAGACGTTTTTACAAGATATGAAGGTAAATATTACTGTTTTATTATATATATATATGTGTGTGTGTGTGTGTGTGTACGTATGTATGTATGCATGTATGTATACACATAAGTGATCTACAAATAAAATATATGTTAAAAAGACTTATACAAGTAATATAAGAATGAAAGATCATTTACTCTTCTGATAGCATAGTCTCATCTTCAAATGGTCCTCGCTCCTAAGCGTTAGCCTGTTTTGGCTCACATATTATGATAGGTGTTGTAGTTTGCTATATCAGAGGATTTTTGTTGGTACGAATGTTGTTTTTAGTTGGTGATTTCCTATAAAACGCCATTAAGTTCTTTCGATAAAATTTAGACGTTCACTCTGTCGACTTTCCTCCCAATACATTTCCTTTTGTAATCCTATCATTTCTCCATGACAACGATCTATATTATCAATGCAATAGTCTTGAGTGATAGTTAAGTCACTTTTGAATTTCATTGATTGTTTAATTTTCTTCTATTTAGGAGAAAAACCAGTTCTCTCAGAAGGAGAAGAGATAATTTTAAGAGAAGATGAGGAATTATCTTAAGAGGATGATATGTTGTAGTGTTCATTTCTTATCTTACTAAAGAGATGTTTAAATACTAAAAAGATTACCTAGAATAAATAAATTATTGTATGATAGATATTTAAATTTATCTTAAACAAATTATACTAAATACTATTTTATGTAAAAATTGTTTAACCGGTAATAAAATTTGCTTATAATGAAGAGAAAACTATCCCTAGGTATGAATATATTTTTAATCACTTATGTGTATGTGTATTTATTTATTTATTTTAAACTAACCTTATAAATTTTTAGAAAACTATTATTCAATTAATTCATTTAAAGAACAAATATCTAATTCTCTATGCAATTTTAATAACGTTATTTTACACAATGGTTTGGTAAAACTATTCGATATTTGATTTTGTATAGTAACGAATTCTAGAGAAATGTTTTATTTTTCTACATTATATCTTAGAAAATGATGACGTATATCAATATGCTTTGTTCTAGAATGGGTAATCGGATTTTTAGGGAGATTGGTTGCACTTGTGTTATCGTAATATATAGGAGATTTCCTAATGTCTTTCCCATAATCTCTAAGTGTTTGGTGCATATAGATAACTTAAGCATAAGCCAAAGTGGCTATTAGAACCTTCCTACGCCTCTGACATCCAATCATACCTGTATAGTATGCCGCGATGGTGCCTGATCGATGTAGGATGTTAGTCAAGGATTGTAAAGTAAAGTAAAACAATCACATCACATAATCTATCATATACAGCGCATCGAATAAAATATAATAGAAAACATCTCAGATATAAAACAAGCGAGACAGTAATGATTGAATGAATCGCAAAAATCAGAGTAAATAGATCCACACTGTATACATCATAAGTGATAGAGTTATACATCAAATAATAACTCATAAATAAAATATCTTTAAATAGAAACGGCACTAGCAAGCTCTATAGTGTTGTGCAGTGGAATATCAAATCATAACGAGTAAATGTAATAATACGAGAGTATGTACTTCTACTCCTCCTCTGTCCAGCTCCACATGCTCACCAAACCTGATATCCCTAATCTACTCATTTAAGAGTACCTAGAGTGATAAAAAGCAAAGGATAAAACTCTGAGTCAGATGGCAGTTTGGTGTAAGTGGTAGAAAATCTATAAATACCAATAAACTGCTTTGATAGGACAAATGGTATGGAAAATCATACCTGACATATCCCTACATCTACAGAATTAGCGCATACACAAGATATATGCTACTCTACGTCATGGTCATCATGGGTATACTATACATCAAGGTACTAATGGTGTTTATGTGTCTGCGTCGACAACATCGACATCATGTGACATCTCTAAGGTGATAAGCAATCAAAGCAAACATAGCATCCATCATTCATCCTCACGTTCACTCACTTAGTGTATTAGACAAGTTATTACTCGAACGACCTGCCACAGTCAAAAACTACTCAATGTTCTAGTTCCTTAGTACTCAAATCCATGCCATTCAATAGGCCTAGAACTAGATTGCCCATCCTGGCTAATCCAAGGTAAAGATCGTTATAGAGACCAGATCACCAGTCATGGAGATTTGGACCCATCATGATCCGAATGGGTACCACATATTACCTTGCTTAATGGGTGCTCTCTAAAAGACAAGAAGTTATAAATTTCAGCCCATTATCTTTTATATATACTACTTGATTACAGGTACAAATATTTTTGCCTTTGGAAAATAATGGAGGAAGAGATAGAAAGTGATGAAGGAGAACAAAAGAAAGGCCTTTTTTAAT
Organism: Allium cepa; assembly: GCA_030765085.1. Lineage (NCBI taxonomy): Eukaryota > Viridiplantae > Streptophyta > Magnoliopsida > Asparagales > Amaryllidaceae > Allium > Allium cepa. The sequence continues at coordinate 439,386,930 of CM060938.1, read as the reverse complement.
GAGCCAAGTCTGCTATATTTATAGGTGAAGATGTGCATGGATCGGGCTAAAATTTCAGCAGAAGAACCTCCAGGCCCATACAAACCGACCCACAAAATTTGCGAACGATCGAACAACAAAAAATAATTTAGGCTGATCATTCCATACTAACTCTAATGGGGCTATGATCATTTTTAGGCTGTCCCTCATGCTTCTAGTCTATGCTCCTAAAGTTTCATGCCATTCCAACTTACCGTTTGTTTGACATCGATCTTCGCTGTTTTGACTAGAAATTGGATAATTGGAGATCAATCTATGCTTCACCTTTTTGAGCTATGACCGATCATGTGGGTTTTCCATAATTTTAGCTACTTTCTCTCCAAATTTCGTTTAATTCCAACCTATTGTTGTGAGATATCGCATTTTCCGTGACATTATGGATCGTTCTGGCTGATTTGTGTGGTCTTCCCAATAATGATCGGCCTCTTTTTCCAAAATTTTAGAGTTTTGAGATATGATTGATCATGGGGGTTCTCCATGGTGTAAGATACTTGCCTTACAAATTTCGTGCAATTCCGTCGTACCGTTTATGAGATGTCGCATTTTCAGTGAAACTATGGATCGCTCAAGCTGATTTGTGCAATCGTTCCAATAACGATTACCCCTTTTTCATGATTTGGGAGTTTTGTCATGCAATCATTTTCACAGGCCCCGCCCTTCAATATATCGATTCTTGGAAAGTTTCAAGTATATTGGCTTTGTAGATTTTGAGATATTGATCGATCTTCATCGATTTACATTGTTTTATGGACCGTTCCCGATCGATCTATATAAATTCTTCCTTTGCCCATAACTCGAGCAAACAAACTCCGATTGACATGAAATTAGAAATTTGGGCTCATGGAGCCTTCCTTATCACATTAAGTTTATTGCTCCTTGATAGGGACCAAGTCCGAATCCCCCCAACAATTGTCCATAGTTCTAAATTTCATCGATTTTCAAGTCTGATAACCATCTCTACATCTTTTATGATATACCACCTAGTCAAAAGGTGGTGTAACATTTGCCCTCCAAAACATGCCTTGTGATAGGAAAGCGTGTTTTGAATTGCCTTAAATACAATATTTGAAACCTGTTAATGACTTGTGAACAAATTTGTAATCTTACTTGATTGTTAGTAATAGTCATTCAGGGCCATTAATAAAATTTGTAGTTATCCTAGGCGGACGATGATCGCACCGGATCAAGTGTCCGTTTAAGGAGAAATGCGAAAACGTTCAAGATTAAATGCTTGTTTGAGGCAAAATGCAATCATTCGAGATCGAGTTCCTGTTCGAGGCATAATGTGATCATTCGAGATCGAGTGCCGTTCGAGGCATAATGTGATCGTTTGAGATCGAGTGCCATTCAAGGCGAAATGTGACCGTTCGAGATCGACTGTTGCTCAAGTGAAATGTGATCGTTCGGCCATTTAAGGTGAAATGGGATCATTCGAGATCGAGTGGCGTTCGAGGCAAAATGTAATCGTTCGAGATCAAGTGCAGCTCGAGGCGAAATGTTATCATTCGAGATCGAGTGCCATTCGAGGCGAAAAGTGATCGTCTGGATGGAACTCAAAATTATTAATGTCAGATTTCAAGTTCGAATGAGTTTTGTAATCAAAATATTCAAATAATAAAATTAAGTTCAAGTGCTAAAAGAAAAACAAAAACTAAACACTATAATGCATGCCTCTCCAGGAGGCTGGTTCATCATCATCTCAGAGCATGTCTCGGGATCGTTCTCGATGTCATACATGTGTAAGTGAATTAGCTATTTCATTATGGATTTTATTACTTATTCCTTGCCGTCCTAATCAATTGATGACAAGTTGGCGCCACGATCCAAAGCAGTTCCTGTTCAATGCAGATGGTAGCTGCTCCTGTTTTACCATCACTGCACGAGTTCTTACATATTGTGATATCATGCCACTCCATACATGTTCCTCAATCTCATCCTTTAAGTGCATGAGTCGTTTGTACTATGCCTGTTCAGCTCAAGGAACAGATAGTATTTTTCTAACTTCTTTTCATTATTTGTAGGCTCTCTCCTCATCGGCCTTCGATCGGGGATCTGCCCTTTATTATCCAGATATATCCATTCCATTGTCTTAGTCAATTCCGTGTAAGAGGTGAATCTTGATTCCCTTCATGGTCACTTTGATCCATTACATCCATCCTCTGCTTTTTGTTTTCCTTCATCCTTGTTTGAAACTTCCCTGGGCGGGCCTCCGCCTTTAACTGCATGAACTTCCTCTCTTCCTTCTCTATCAACTTTCGCATCTTTCTATTGTGGAACCCATTTTGCTTCATGGTGAAATTCATCAAGATCCACTGGTGGATCCCGTAACAACAATATCTTGAAATCCGAGTTATCCGCAATCCCTGACACTCCTGCCATCAAAACCATCAATGGATTAGGTCGATCCAACGAAGCTACTGCCACATTGAACCTAGTTAAGAAATCTCTGAGTAATTCTCCTTTCCACTACTTCATCGATGTTAAAGTCATAACACTCTTAGGTCTCGTGATGTGGACTCGAAATTGCCTTATAAAGCTTTCGATCAATTCCATCCATGTGCTAATAGAGCCGCTTTCCAACTGTTTGAATCATAGTGCAGCTATATTCGTTAAGTACAAGGGGAAGCACCATGTCATGACTTCCTCCAACGCATCCAGTACTTTCAAATGTCTCATTTATCTCGTTAAATGAACAGCGGGATCCGTTTTTCCTTCTATGTCTTAAGCATTGGTAGTTTGAACTTTGGTGGATCCCTAGCTTGCCTGATATTAGGAGCAAAGGGACTCCTACTTTCATCTTCCAGATCCCTATTTACCAATCCTCTTCTCATTGTCCGTCTTATTATTTCCACCAATCTATCATTGTCATCCAGTGGTAGCCTTCTGTCATTGTCTCTAACCTTCCACCTGAGTCCATGGGGGAATCCTGAAATCTGCTCTTCTAGATGAGGATCTGCATTTCGATCAATGCCAAACTGCACACCACCGCCCAATATCTATCGATTCAACGTGACCCGGGGGCATGCCCCTAAGTAACGATCGATCGACACCGATCGTTATGGAACAGTCGACCCCATTCATTCTTGGTTAGTCAGGGGCCACTCAGGGCTGTTCCACTCCATCCTTCTATTTGTTTGCTTCGTTTCCTTGGTCCAGATTCTGGTTTTCGTCCGCTCCTGATGCTCCAACTTTGTGATCCACATTTCTAGTGTTTCCTACTACTCCATTTCCTTGGTTTCATGCTCCAGCTTGTCTCATCTACTTGAGGAGATTCTAGATCATCTACTCTTGCCTCTTTAACATCCTTTCCTACATAGCTTCCATCATTGTTTCCATTTCATCTCTTGCGATGTTGATAGATGTCTGATCTGCTCCAGCTCTAGAAGAAGTCTCCTGACTTCCTCCATGATGAATCCCATCCTATAGTGGTCTCCTTGTTGATGCCTAACCATTGCTTCCTAGATCCAATTATCAAAGCTTCTAAATTCATGATCCTAGCTTCCAAATCCGCGGGTGCAAGTCCCTCTCAATGAAATCAGCAAAATGTTTGCGCTAAAATGGTCATAAACACCCAACTGTATGTAAAAGCATAAATTTTCAAAAAAAATATCCAAATAGAAAGATAAGCAAGAAAATCACAAAATAAATAGGAGAAGAAGTAAAGGAACACAATAGTTTTATAGTGGCTATCTCCAGCCTACATCCACTCCAATGATCTTTTATTTATACTATTTGGTTACGGTTAAAAATGTTTTTTACCTTCAAAAAATAATGGAGGATGAGATATGAAATGATAAAGGAGAGCCAAAAGAAAAGCCATTTGCAATGAGCTAAGTCTGTTGTATTTATAGGTGAAGACGTGCATCGATCGGGCTAAAATTTCAGTAGAAGAACCTCTAAGCCCATATGACCCGACACACAAAATTTGGGATCCATCGGACACCAAAAAATAATTTAGGCCTATCGTTCCATACAAAATCCAATGGGGCTATGATAATTTTTATGGGATCCCCATTGCCTATAGTCCATCCTCCCAAAGTTTCACGCCATTCCAACTTACCATTTGTAAGGTATCGATTGATCTTTGCTATTTTGACTACAAACTATAACATTCCTATTTTTTTAAAATCAAATTTCATTGGTATTTAATTTAATTTTTGAAATTAAATTGTGAATTAATTTGGTATTTTCCAAATTAAATAGATATTTTTTTTGTTTATTAATATAAATGAATATAAATATGATTTCAAAATAGAATTTCTAATTGGAAATTTAGAAATAAATATTTTGAATAATATATTAATTATAAATTTGATTGTGGATTAATTTGAAAATTTTTAAATAAATATATTTATGAATATATACATAGATTGAAAGTTAAATTGTAAATAAAATTTTGATGTTGGAAAATTCAAAATGTAAATATTTATAAATAGATTGGATTTATTATAGAAATTAAGTTTTAAAAACATTTTCCTTAAAAAGGTTATATAAGATTAAATAATAGAAAATGCATAAATATAAAACATAAGTTAATATAAAAAGGAATGTTTTGTAAATATAAAGCTAGAAGGATTTAAAACTTTATATTTTGAAATTTATAGAAACTTGTTATCTAATCATAATATATATCTATTTAGAAGTTATATAAATAGTTATAAAAGTTTTAAACTTACATATATGTATATATATCTTTTGGAGATAAAAATGATTTATATAAAGATATTTTAACTCAAAAATTCAAATGAGATAAACAAAAAGGTTTAAAAAGCATAATGCATGTTTCATAAATTAAAATAAAGTAAGAATTAAACAAAAAGTTATAAATTAATTATAATAAGGTTTAAAACACAATTTTTAAATTAATTTAGAAAAAGGATTTAAATATAAGTTATAAATAAATTTAACAAAAAGGACTTAAACACAATTTAACCAAAAATGACGTTTGTAAATTAATAATCTCATTCATATTACAAGTATTCATTTACCTTAACAAGTGTAAACATAAAGTACAAGTGGAATAAATCTCTTCCTTAAATTGTAATAAATAAGTTGTTGCAATAAGGTTTTCAATAAGAAACCTTGTTACTTATCTCATTTCAAAACTTGTGAACCAAAAACCTGAGAAGAAAATGGAATCAAACCACTAAATTCAAACAACATCTACAAACCAAAAAACTTGGAAACCTAAACAAAAGCAAACAAGATAAAAAGCAAGTTTAAATTCAAAACCAAGAAGCAACTCAATAAATCAGGAAACAAAAGCAAGCCTTAGATCAGAAAGAAAATCTGGAAAAAACAATTCATCTCAGCAATTCATGAAACTAAATTCAAGTTTTCAAGATTCAGACATGAAGCATTTCAGATCTAAAGCATGCAAATAAGATCAAGTTACAGAATTGAAGTAAATTAAACTTCAGATCATCTCAAACTAAATATCAAATTTCCAGTTCTTTGCTTTATCCCAGGTGAGTAAACTTTTGCTTGAATCTGCCCATATATATGTACATCTATGTGATGAATGTAGTAGTAACATGGTATAAAATGTTTACATGTGTGATTTGGACATGAATGCATATATATATAGTAGTATGTCTGTATATACATGTAGATAGATATGCATATGTTCTCTGTTCTTTTAATTCAGGCTTCTGGTTTAATTAGAAATTTTTTTATCTACCTATTGCATTTGATTTTAGGCTTGGTCATGTAAATGAAAAAGATCTCTAACAATGTATTTAAAATTTCAAAAATAGATTCAAGGATATTTAATAAGTTTTTAACTCAAAATTTAAAATTTACAATGGAAGTCAGGAAATGGGTAAAAATCGAACATGTTAATTTAAATCTTTGATTATATAATCTGGATGATAAAGCCAAATCAAGAATTTTGATGTGATTATCCAAAATTTTAGGCATGTGGTTGTCGAGTTAGTTTGTGTTGTTCAACGGTTTGGGAGCGCATGGATGCCTTTGGAGGTTGCCGGGATGTCGACGACGATTGCCATTGATCGACGATGATTGGGAGCGCATGGATGCCCCTGGAGGTTGCCGGGATGTCCACGAATCCAGGAAAATTGGTGGAGTGATTTATCATTGGCCGCGATGGTCGGACAGGGGTAATCTAGGGTTTAGTGACCAGTTATTGTCGAGGTTGATATCGAGCTTCGTTCGAAATCTATGGCGCATCGGAGTGGATCGCGAAGGCCGGGGCCTTTGCATGGATGGGTGAGGAAGCTCTGGTCGGAATTTCATGATCGTTGGTGGTCAATGACGGCGTATCGAGGTGAAATTTTATGATTGAGTTGATTCCAGTTTTTAAGCTGATTTGATTGATTCTAATTTTGGGTAAGATATGGTGATCTGGTGGTCATAATCGTGTGAGGAGGTCGAGATTGACTCGCCGGCGGAGATGTCGATGGTCGGAAGTGGCCTAGTCGATCATGCACGTGCATGCATATGTGGGCATGTCTGGGTGTTGATGTTATTTGGGGAAGATGAAGGAGAACTCGGGTTCAAGCTCGGGGAAAAATAGCTTTGACTCGAAGTTGAGAAAGGTAGAGGTAAACTTGAAGTTGAGCTCGGGTTAAACAAGGGTTTGACGTGGGTTATTCAAAATACAACAGGTTTTCAAAATTGAAATATGTAATCAACAAAGTTTAAACAATGTAAAGGTTCAACTTAAGTTTTTGATGAACATAAGAAGGTAAAGGAAGTTTAAAAAGAAATGGTGAATTTAATCCAAGATAAATTAACTAAAATTTAGAAGCTAAAATGAATTATTAAACAAGCGATTGAACAAAGTTTTAAGTTTCAATTTTCAAGTTAAATGTTAAAAATTAATTTGTTTTTAAAATAAATATATGATAGGTTAATTATATTAATTTCTAAATGCTTTACAAATGGAATTTTGATGATTAATTACTTAATGATATTAATTAAAGAATGATTCATTTAAGGATAATTAATTTATGTGATTAATTAATTAAGGTAATTAATCAAGGGATAATTAACCAAAGTGATTTATTAATTAATGTAATTAATTAAAGATTGATTAATAAATTAATGTTATCAACTAAAGATAATTAATTTATGATTAGGATGTGACCGATTAAGTGATTAAAGAATAATTACGTAATGTAATTAATTTGTGATTTATTAATAAGAGTGATTAAGGATAATCACTTATTGTAATTTTATTAATCAAATGGTAATTAATTAAGGGTTAATTAATCTATGTAATTAATTAAGGATAATTAATTAAAGGATAATTAAATAATTGAAGGTTAATTATTTAATGATTAAAGGTTAATTGATTTATTAATGAAGGTTGATTAATTAATAGTTAAAGGTTGATTAATTTAGTGTTAAAGGTTAATTAATAAATGATTAAAGGTTAATTTATTAAAATGGTTTGTAATTAATTAATGTTAATTAACCAGGATTAGTATTTATTCATAAGTAATTGATCTTGTTTAATTAATCAGATAATTAACTGATCTTACTTATGGATGTTTGGATTCCATTGAGTATTGAATTGTTTTGATATCTCTGATATGTGATGCTCTGTTTTGATTTGAGCTGTGATAAATTTAATTTATTTATCTGTGATGAATGTAATTTATTTATCTGTGACAAATTTATTTATCTGTGATAAATTTATGTTATATATCTGTAAATTTGTGAATGAAGATAAGCATTTTAGATTATACCGCTTATCGATATTGATATGATTGAATCTGTGATGATTGATGTTGTTGCACTATTGTGTAAAACCCTTGGACTACACCATACACACACAAATATGGATTTCATGGGAAATCAATTAAGTCACAGATAATTTGAATTTAATATTATTTTATTCAAATGATGTAATGGTTTTAAAAATTTAATTTTGAATCCAAATAGTTTTGGAAATGGAATTGGGTTAAATATGAAAAGCTTTTGGAAAGGAATTTTTAAGATAAAAGTTATCTCGAATAACTTGATAAAGTTTTAAAATTTAAATAATTTGATTTAAATTTGAATTCAAGATTTGAAATTGAATTCTATGTTTGGAAATTATGGTTTAAAAAGGTTATACAAGTTATAAATGTGTTTATATGGGTTTTAAACCATTTTAAAAGTATTGTTTTGGGAATTTGAATTTAACCCAAGTTTTATACTTATAGGGCTTTAACTTGTGCAAATGTAATTGGATTTTTCCGAAACGCAAAGGATTGTTTTTCAAATAATAATAGCTTTCATATAAAGAATGGATTTCCAGTTTATGTTGGAAGGATTTCAAGTTTGAAATAGAATTGTTTTGAAAGTTATGAATAAATCTTTGTGAAAGATCGTTGAACTTTGTTTTTGAAGAGGATCTAAAAGATATATCTTTTGTATAAAAGATTTGAAATAGAATTGTTTTGAAAGCTATGATTTGAATCTTTGATTTTAAAGATTGGATGAGTTAATCCAATTCGAAAGGGAAATCGTTTAGGAAGGCTATTAATGAATCTTTGTAAAAGATTGGTGAACTTTGTGAAGTGAACCTTTTTGTTAAAGGATAAAAATGGTAATTTGTTTAAACCATTTGAAGAAAGGTTTTGGGTTTTATAGTTGTGACTTAACTAAGATCCCAATATCCACATTTTTTGAAATAAGCGCTCATTATTCGGTTTAGCCGCGAGAGGACCTTGTGTCATATAACGCATTCCGAATAATGATACGACGTTATGGATAGCATTTGAAGACCGGTGGTGAAGACAGGATATTTTCGAAAGCGAAAGGATAACCTGTTGAATGTCTCTCCACCGACCGGTCCCTGTTTGTGATGGGGAATCTAGACGTGATTAGGGATTATTCGGATTGCAAGGGCTTCTTTTGAAGTGCCTTCAGTTCCGTTCGAACTCGGAGCAGACTTGTATGGATGTGTGTCTGACGTTACACTTTGAGATATAAAGCTGTTTCTATCAAATACATTTTTGTTTGGTGGCGGGGAATTTATTCTCTTAGCTTAACACCCTTCTCTGAGACGTACGAGCTTAGAGGTTATGTAGTTGATGGTTACTAGTGATACATTCCCAATTTGGTAATGTGGCATACGAAGTGCTTCTGATCATTTGTTGATCAAAGCATGGCTTTATGAAAAGTGTAGCTTTGTGGACGAGACTTCGTCGAGCCTCATAACCCGGAATGGTCAAAACAGGAAGGATGCGGCAAGGTTATTTGGGGGTAGCGCCTCTCGATGTTATGTCATTTCCTTCTGGAAAAGGGTTGTATCATGGTATGGAGCCCAGATATTTAACCTATGTGGTTGCTGCAAATTTATTATACTTTGTGGTTGTTGCTTTGTGGTTAAGGATCCTCGGATAAAGGCCGCAAACGACTGGGGGATGGCATACTCGTGTAGTAGTTACCTAATTACAAAAGTAACCCAACCTTGTGTTGGCAGAGAACTGGTTAAGTTCTCGGGGCGTCCCTCCAGAGGCGTACCCATGTGGCAATAGAAAGTTTCTTAGGCTGACCATTTGTTGAAAATCCAAAGAAACAATACGAGCCCTTTACGATTGCAATTGTATAACCTGCCTCCTCAGGAGATAGCTACAGCAGGCATAATATAATGGTACCTATGATGGCTAAGATTAATATTGTACTTTTGAAATTGTGGATTTCTTTTAAACTCTTTTGTTTTGCTTTTAAAAATAAACTGTTTTTGTTTGCTCATACCAGTCCCACGACTGACCTGGAGTTTATTGTTCCCTTCCTAAACTCTGGATGCCCACAATTTTGCACATGGGCAGTCCAGAGTTGGTTTTTTTAGAAAATCAAACAGTAAATGTAGATTCGATATCTTGGAAGTCTTTGGGTTTTGGTTATCACTTTAAGCTTCTTTTCAACATTCTGGACCGGCCTTGCTTAATAAAACAATGATGGTGGTTCGAGCTGGTCGTTTGGATATAATTGCTGTTGGATTGGAATCCTTGGAGCTTTAGCAATGGAGATACATACTATTGGAGTTATCTTTCCGTTATCGATGGTTGCAAAGTCTAGACCATCTACTTGTTGTTATCTCTTCCGTTGTAGTCTTCTATCTCTGATATTTGTACTGATATCTCAATTGTATCATCGTTGTATCAAATATTGTTGTATCAATGGTATTATTCATTTTATTCCGCTGTGTTGTTGTACTTAATGTGTTATAAGCTCCGGCACGAATCGGGTTTCAACGGTTGAATCTGCGGCATTCGAGTACAAGTGAAGTACGAGTGTTGATTTTCGAATGCTGAAATATGGGTCGTGACACAAACTAGATCATATTAGATCATTCCATGCTTCATACTTTTGAGCTACAATCAATCATGTGGATCCCTATGATGTTAAATACTTTCTCTCCAAATTTTATGCAATTCCAACATACCGATTGTGAGATATCGTATTTTCCGTGAACGGTGGATCAATCTGGCTGATTGGTACTACCATTCCACTAGCGATCGCCTTTTTTCCAAAATTTGGGGATTTTGAGCTGCAATCGGTCGTGTAGGTGCCCCATGATGTAATATACTTGCTCAAGAAATTTCATGCAATTCCAACATATCCTTTGTGAGATATCGCATTTTTCGTGAAACTGTTGATCGTTCTAGCTGATTTGTACGATCGTTCCAATAACGATCGGCCTCTTTTTTCAAGATTTGAGAGTTTTGTCGTGCGATCGTTCTTGTGAGCTCCACTCATCAATATATTGATGTTGTAAAAGTTTCAAGTGCATTAGCTTTGTAGATTCTGAGATATTGATAGATCTTCGCCGATTTACGTTGTTTTATGGATCGTTCCCGATCAATCCATATAAATTCTTCTTTCCCTAGAACTCGAGGATACGAACTCCGATTGACTTAAAATTTAAAATGTGGCCTTAAGGACCCTTCCTTGTCACTTCATATTAATTGCATCTTGATTGGAATCCGATCTGAATCCACCTAACTATTGTCCATAGTTCTAAATATCATCGCTTTCCAAGCTTGATAACCGTCTCTCCGGGTTTCCTGCCTTGATGATCACATAAGCCATTTAGCCCACTTTTACGATATACTGCATGGTCAAAGACGGTATAACAACCATCGTTCATCTCCTAACCTTCGTCCAATGGTCCCCTCAAATCGACTCATGGTCCTCTACTTTGTGCCTTAAAACAACCACCATCATCGAAATTGTCACTTCCCATCGTGGAATCATCACCATTGCATCACGCATCGTCATCGTCGAAATCGCCACCAAACCCTACGGTTTGGTATTGATTCGAAACTTGGCCACATTTGGCTAAGTGTTTAGATTGGCTCGAACTTGGGGTGCAAGCGAACCCAATATTTAAAGTAACCCCTACCAAGTCTTGAAGCAAGTGTAGGAAGACTTGAAGCTGACTTACAAACTTCTATTGCCGAACCATGCAACCCCAAAGCATCACTGTCGATCCACAGCCACCAATCCTACAATTTAACTGAACTAAGCCATGCTCCTCCATGTGAAGTCCTCCTTCAGCAATCCATCATAACCACCTGATCGATGCCCAATGGATCGATACTGATCCATGGCTACTAATCCCTCACTTAGAGAAATTCTTCCAAACCCGACTCCAAGCTAATCCTATGCCCATCTCGAAGTATGCACCGATTCATCCCCTTCTGGAACCGAAGCAAGTGTGTCACAAATCCATCACATAGAATTACTTCATCCCCTTGTGATCCATCCTTTACCATTCGCGACCTAAAGAAAATCCCCTAAAACTCAAAGAGAACCATCCCTTGACTCGAGCACGCCTCAAAGCATCCCTCCACCGATCCACGACACTCAAATTCACTACTGATCCATCCATAACTCGAACAAACGAACTTCAGATATCTTGAAACTTGGAATGTAATCTCATGAGGCCTCGATCGCACCAAGTTTAGTCAAGTCAGCTCAATGGATCATCGATGATCGATGCATAACTCGTTCCTAAAACTAAATCGTCGTTCGATCGATGTTTTCGACTAAACAAACATGGCACATTTAAGCAATCATCGTACATAATATATTTTTACAAGCATACGTCCATGTAGCTTAAATATGAAGGTAGAATCATAAGAAAAAAAAATCCATAAGAACGCTAATTTTACGAATCTTTTCCAAATCGTTTGAAGTTTACATATGTGGTTAAAGAAGGTTTAAAACATATTTTAGAGTTTGAAAATCATTAAAAATGTCATTAAACATCATATAGTGACTAATTACTGAGTAGAGGCTCAAAACCAATCACCTAAATCCAAAGCAATCTAAGAAGGCATAGATGCGAAGTATCTTTTGCATCCCCAAGTGATCTTCGATAGAAAATCTTCAAATCCAAGTACTAATCTCTTTGATCTTTCCTAAATGATAAGATTTGGCTAATTAAAGTAGGGTTTAGGTAACATTTTGGCTAAAAAATGGTTAATGGGGTTTTCTCTCTATTTTTGGGAAGTATGAAATGATGGAGAGAAGTCACATCAGCTCCCTCTCCATGCTAATCTCGAAATGGGCTTTGGGCCTAACCATTGAATCAGTACTTACCCATTAAGCAGTTCAAAATCAAGTGAAACTTCAAAAAATCATATCTCCCTAAAGGTATGCTCGTTTTCCTATTATGACCATTCTACGGAAAGAAAAATCATCATCTCGATCTAATGGAATTGGTTTCAAACCCTAATTCGGTTCTTATCAAAAGTTACAGTTCATATAAGATTTTCAGTGTCAAAATCGTCCGATAAAAATTCTAAGGATGGAAAACTCTCTAGAAGTCATTCTCAAAGTTATAGAATCATACGACCTCATATATAAAAATAATATTAATATTGTAAGATTCTTCGGTATGTAGAATACGGGTTGTTACAGCGACTGAGAGATACTAGGCCTCACACGTCGATAATGAAACGCAATTTTGTCTCTTACTAAACCGTGAGACCAAAGATTAACCAATAAAATGGCAAGTTCCACTAACACTCTTCTGATTTGCCTAGCAACACCCAAAATCAGCATCAATAAATGAAACTAACTCAAAAGAGCTATCTTTCGGATAGAGAAGTTCGTAATCTTTGATGTTAGTTAAATATTACGAAATTCATTTCATGGCTCGATAATGTGAATCCTTTGGATATTCTTGAAATCATGCACATAAGCAAACACTCATCATTACATTGGGTCTACTAGCGGTTATATAAAACTAAGGAACCTATCAGCATAAGCATGCCCAGCCTTACCTAGGTGTGAGACCGTCAGTCCTTGGCTTGAAAGGGAATCCTACCTGTACTGGTCCTAATAAACAAATCTTCCAGCTTTGCGCCCCTTGCCCAAATCTCCATATTTGAGTCTCTGTCTATTGGCCACTTACTTACCCTAATCAGCATAAGCGTGTCCTAGCCTCACCTACGTGTGAAACCATCAGTTCTAGACCTGAAAGGGAATGCTGCCGGTACGGACCCATAAAATAGCTGAATAAAAATGGACTGAAAAGAGCTTCTGAAATTTACTTAAAAACTGACTGTAAATAACTTACATAAAAACCGTCTCAAAATTGTAGAAAAACTACAACTATTAGGAACCCTATCATTTTAAATTGCTAACAAATGTAAAATAATTACAAAACACTCATATGTGTTCCTTAGCTCTAGTCCAGGGACTTCCTGGATCCACTTCTATGGCGTAGAATATTTTTATCAAAAAAAATTCCTTCCAAGAAAATTTTTCTATTTAAGGTTCGGCCTTAGACAATGAACCCAATTGGGAGAAACTCTGAATGAGAAAAATAGCTAGGCCTAGGGTTCTATTTATTGTGTGGTTTAGGGACGCAGAACGTCGGATTTGAAGATTAAATCTGGTGCATCGATGTCATAGACTGACTATAAACCCTCGGATGCAAGCACGAACGCAGAAATTTTTACGAAAATCGGATCTTATTGTCTTCGGCTCGTACCTGGACGGAACGGCGTCTAGGTAAAAGTGCAGGTTGAGCCGACCCCTTTGGGGGTCAACGCATAGGTCGCCCTGACCCAAATGAGGGTCGACCTATGGATAAGTATATATTTTTTGTTTTTCGTTATTTAGTTTATTAAATTTTGATTTCTTGTTTCTCTCGTAACTTCTCCATGCTAGCTCAGATTTCGACAAGTTATATATGGAAGTTGATCAGAAAATCGCCACGGACCAAATGGTGCAACTCTCCTAACTCAGTCCTGACATTTTCACAAACTTATTTTATTGTTCAATTAATTCGTTAATTAATTATTATAGCTCAAATTTTTGGGTTGTTACAAAATCTAATTGTAATAATTCAAGTGGTTATTTTGTTGACATTTCCATTTTAAAGCAAAAGGACGTTTTCCTTAATTTCCCATATTGACATACATTACATAAATTATTGACTTTAAAATTTAATGTTGGTAAATCTCTTACTAGGTCATTTTTAGCAAGTTTATGAATATATTTAAAAATTAATATTAAAAACATCATTTATGTTAAAGCCGTAGATCATTATGATTTTACGCTAAACACATATCGTTATTATTATTAAAATTCATAGTTAAAACATATCTCATACCTTCAAAATTCAAATTTTTAGTTTGACCAAAGATGCTGCATTTATCTTTTTCAAAGTCAATTGTAAAACCTTTATAACATGATTGACTAATACTCAAAAGATTATGTTTTAAATTTTCTACCACTAAAATGTTTGTAATTAAAGATGAGTTAGATATACCAGCATTATCGACGTCTCCAATTTCATCCATGAATTCTTTTGAATTGTCTCCACACGTGACGGTTCCTCCATCTATATATGTTATATTAGACAACATGCACCACTAGAAAGGAGGCTGCTTTCTTACGTCAATAAGTGATGCAACGTCGGCGCGGCGTCACCAATGTCTATGCCACTAAGGCATCGATAATTACCAATGCCTTAGTAACGCCACTTTGATTAGTGACATTTTATCTATTGCATCATACCGGCGTCACTAATTCTCTATGCTATTGTGATGCCAATGAAGATTAGCGATGCCTTTGTGATGGCGGCTTTCTCTTCTTTCTAATTTTCACTAGTCGTAAAGGCATCACTAATTCCCTACGTATTTGTGACGCTACCGAAACTAAATTAAGTTATGCATATAACTTTTAAAATTGAATTTCAATTTAGACTACACATTTTTTGTCATTTCGACCTAGTTTGATTCTCGACCCTATATGGAAACAAATTTTTCTCGATGACGAACTTACATTGGGGAATAATTGAATTTGATAATATGGAATTTCACCTTCTTAAACAATACTAAATAATATGTATGGTTGGATTTCAAAGATCCTAAAATTAATTATAATAAAATAAATTTAAAATCGTATATTTAAAAATAAATCTAAACTTGTATATTTAAAAAGAAATTTAAGTTATAATAATATTTAAAATATAATTAAAATTTTAAAAATAAGTTCTATTAAATATAACTTTAACCATTTAATTAAATTATTTAAATTATAACAATACTATTTAACATACACATACTATTTAATCACGTCCAATTTAAATAGTTTAAAATTTAATGATATTTTAAATTTTCTGTATTATATATATATATATATATATATATATATATATATATATATATATATATATATAACATTCAACAAGGTAGAAAGCACACTATTTCTCATCAACGACCCACATTCATATCAAAATATCAAAAACTTAACAAGGACCGTTAATCCAAAATCCAACCATGAATAAAATGTTGGCCACGGATTGATCCACCCTCCCAGATTTACACTGCCAAAATTTTGCTCCCAAGCTATAAACAAATCTCAAATTCTCCCCCGAATTTTACCTTCATCAATCGGCGATAAACCTAATTTCACTAATGCCATAGGTCGTTCACCATCTTGCTCAATTTTTTTCCTGTATGTTGCTTCAAAGGCTGAGATGCCAATGCTCTAGTCCTTTTCTCTATGCTGGCGCCTAGCTTGCTCAGATCTGTTGTCGCCTTACTTGAAGATGCCAATGTTCATAACATGACACACCGGAGTTGGCCTAGCCTGCTGTCTGAGGTTGAATCTGATAACGGATTGCTCAAATCCGGGTTGGCCTAGCCTGCTGTCGTAAGTGTTGTTTTCGATTAATATAAAGAGGTATTTCGGTGGCTATGCTGTGCCCGAAGCAAGGGTTTGGCCTCACTTCCTATGATATCACTAGCTGTTTTTGAACGAGATGTTCCTCCCGAGGTGTGCCTTTAGGTAAATTGCGAAGTATACAGAAAAATCGTTTGAGAAATATGAGCCACAATATTTATAAGTCGATTAAAAATCTTTGCAATTTGCAGTTTTAGAAACATGAGAAGGCTGATTCCTTCATGCTCGCTAATGGTTGGTTAGTTAATGGCAACTTTCACATGATACGTGTAGAAGTACTGGCATCTGCTCCTATATGTTGGTTAGCGACGTCTCTGGCTGCTTTTATTTTGCAATTTGCCTTATCTATTTCATATATTATTGGAAAGAACATTTTACCCATTGACCACTAAAGGGACCATGTCACTTACTTTTTAAAAGTAAAGAAACCATGTTACTTGCTTATCAACCCATATTTATATACCACTTCTTTAAGATATTTAGTGATGCGGGACTATTCCAATTTCAAACCATTATTTCTTTTATAACATGCGAAACAACCCTAACAACTTCTGCTATATAAAGGGAATAAGAAAGTTAATAGTATAAGACTACATATTCAATCTTTAGCATGTAATTTGTGCTCTTAATTGCCTCAATAAGTTTTACGACAACAACAGAGCCATTATTCCCAAATAAGTTGGGGTCAGCTAGAGATGGAACCCGAAAATAAATGACAAAATTAATTTAAAGGTTATAAGAATAATAATAGCAATAGCAATGATAAAATTAAGTCAAATAGGTAAATTAATAATAATAGTAACTAAGTAAAATAAAGATAGATATACATATGTATGTAAAAAAAAGAAAATAATAATAATAATAATAATAATAATAAATACAATAAACTAAAATAAAAAAATAAAAATGATGATAACAGTACAAATAGTAATAATGGTGCTGATAGTAACATTGATCAAAAACTAAACGCTACGTCTTGGGCTCTTTTTCCCTAATCATATAGTCTAACACTTATAAGACTCATATCTCGTGGTTCTGGTACATGGATCGCTAACTTCCACGCACTCCTATCTGGTACTATCTCTTCGGCTATATTTCAACCATTCAAGTCCCTTTTAACAACTTCCTTCCATGTCAACTTTGGTCGACCTCTGGTCCTCTATCTCTCTTTGAGCAAACGACACGGCGTATGATTCCAACGCGCATAGGTGCGTCGGGCGGCCTTCATTGGAGATGTCCAAACCATTTAAGCGATGTTAAATTAGTTTCTCCTCAATTGGTGTTACTCCAACTTTTTCACATATATAATCATTTCTAGTTCGGTCTCTTCTTGTACGATCGCAACTCCATCGCAGCATACGCATCTCTGCTACGTTTATCTTCTTGACGTGTTGGTTTTCAGTAGGCCAAGAATCTGCACTGTACAACATCGCAGGCCTAATTATCATTCTATTGAACTTTCATTTAAGCTTCTGTGGGACTTTCTTGTCACAGAGAATGCCAGATGCTTGTCGCCACTTCACCGTCCCGCTCGAATTCGAAAAATAACATCTTCATCAATCTCACAATTAGACTGCAACATTGATCCTATGTATCGAAAGGATTCCTTTTTAGGAACTATTTGTCTGGCCAAAATAACATCTCCGTCTTCTGACCTGACACCGCTGAACTCGCACTTCATATATTCTGTTTTAGTTCTACTAAGCCTAAATCCCTTAGATTCTAAAGTCCGTCTTCACAGCTCGAGTTGTCTATCAACCCCAATTCTACTATCATCAACTAGCACAACATCATCAGCAAATAGCTTAAACCAAGAAATCTCCCCTTGTATACTCTTCGTAACCTCACACAACACCAAATGGCTCATTTTGTAACATTTTTCTGCTTTCAATTTGTAACGGTAATAACCGTTATAAATTTCTAACGGTTATTTCCGTTACAACCATTTGTCACGGTTATAACTGTTACTAAATCTGGTACTTTGGTAAATAATTAAAGGCAATATGGATAGGAGTGTCATTTTGTTTACTATTGGTGATCATCCCGTTTCTCACGCTTCTAAAATCATTTCTTACCCTTCCAATATCGTTCTGTAATCAAAAATTCAAATCTAGGGTTTTCACCCCCTTCGGTTATCGCCACCTCCGCCTATAGCTTCCCCCTCCGCCTAGTTACCGTTCTTACCCACCTCTGCCTCGATATTTGTTCTAGGGTTATCGCCTCCTTCGCCTCCGCCTTGTTCCATCACCGCCGTTGCCAGGTTATCGCCTCCTTCTAGCAGATCGACTCTTTACCAAAGCGACCAAAGCCATTGCTTTGGGCCTCGTTAAAGTTTAGGGCACCAAATTAAACAAGCAACCATAGATCACAGAAAGAAAATAACAAAGCTGGGGCACAACCGCACCATTATAAAACATGCGACTCTCGAACTCAGAAACGGTAGCCTGAAAATCGAAGGCCAAAGGGACGGGGATGAGACTACTCGATTTGCGAATGGCGACTTCTCAACAATGCTAGGGCACGACCAAGCCGCATGGTACATCACAATGATCGATTGTTTGCTGACAATTATTGCTTGTTTTCGAAAAGGTATTTCTCCAGTCTAATTGATTTTGAATTTTGCATCTACTAAGTTCTAATTTTTGTTCTAATTTTTATGTAGTTGATATTGTAATTTGCAAACAAGCTTTTACTGTCAATTCTAGTTGGATTCGAAGTAGAAAGTTTAGGCTTGGGATAAAAGTTTCATCAGGGTTTTGTGAAGGAATTCATGTCAGCGAGGCAAAACTGAAGCATTTACTGCCAAAGATCATAGAGGAGAATGTAAGTCTAATTTGTGTTGTCTTAAGTTTTGGCTAAAACATAAGTATTAGATATTACTTTGCGATGATGTATTTTTGTTGCTGTATTTAGAGCAATTTGAGAAGTACTTCTTTATTGGAACCTTTTATTTTGGTAGGTCATACTCATTATAAAATTACTTTGTGATAGGATTAAGTTCTTTTTTAAGCTCATATAAAGTATATTTTGTGAATGAAACCAATATATTCCTTGAAATTGTTTCCTGTAAAGGGATTATTTTATTTAGAAGAAAAAAAACAGAAGATTGTAAATGAGCAGAATATCTTCAAATGTTGTAATAAGTAGGTAGGTTGGCCATGGATGGCATTTTGTAGCCAGGCAGATTCATGTACTCTTTATATATTTTTAGCTATCTATTACCTTTACCTTTCAGTATGTCTAGAATTTCCTAGAGTGGAAGTGTGTGGCAGTGAAGACATAGTCATCAATCTCTACTTTATTAGAAACAGTCTTATATGTGCATTGCAATTTAATAATAATGAAACTCCTATTGCAATCTCTGTTACTCATATTACATCACCTCACAATCTGAATAAATTTGACATGCAAAATCCATTACCATCGTCATTAAGTAGATACCACTATTTCTCTTGGATATAAGTCAATTAAATAGAGGAACAATTCCAGTTTACATAATCATGAGAAGTCATACTCTTTTCCTAGAAAATTGAAAAGGCAACACCTATTAGGTTGCACTTGCGTTATATCAGCTTATAATAGGAGATATCATATACGTATGCAAAAATATTTTTCGGAAAAGCACATGATCTTAAGATGCATATGCATGTATGAGTATTTGTAATGGCGTATGTTCTTCAGCATTTTAAATATCTGAGATTTCACACATATGTGCATTTATGGTTTCAGATTTCTAAGACATATATATAGCATGGTATCATAAAGTTATATATAGCACCAAATACATGTGGATTTTAATATTTCTATTTTCAAATAAAGTATATACTCATGATATTTTAAAATACATCAAGTTTTTCATATGTATAAGGTCTTTAAATTAGTGCAGCTTCATATATTTTGATTTTATGTCAGTTTCGTATGTACATACGATCCTCAAGGATGCATGACTTTGGATTACCAGGACTTGAAAATAAGTTAATTTTAAATACATACTTTTGGAAGGTATCAAATGTAGAAAGGTGTCATTTCCATAAGATTTATTGTTACTGAGCATACCAGTTTCATATGTAAAGGATTTGGTATAATTGTCTTTTGGAAGCATCTTGCACTTTGAATAAATGTGAAAGCTTTACCTTGAAATATATGTTAATTTTATATCACTTTTGAAATGCTTTTCGCACCAAGTTTGAAACAAAAGAAATTCAAGGCACAAGCACGATACCAAATTTGCATGATTGTAAGGCAGATATGATTCTATATTGGAAAGATATATCAAGATTTTAAGTTCAGAAAATACTTCAAGCTTCTTTTATTTGTATTCCATTTTTGAACACTTTTGTGATATAAGTGTGTTTTGACTTTTGAAATCGATCAATGCTGGGTTTTTGGCACCAGGATTGATGGGGATTTACATGGTATTTCTCTGTTGGTGTGCTATTAGAAGGTAAATTTGTTTTCAAGTTTACGCATTTGTTTTGTATTACTAACAAATTGCTTCAACAACAAGTTATGTTGTTGCTTGTATCTTCCATGTAAAACCATAGTGAGCCTGAATCAGAAGTGTGCAATAACAAAGCAGAATCTGCAACAAATGCAGACTAGATTACTATTGTGGTATATAAAAAATATATTAATGTTGCTCGTTGATTTTGTTTAGAATATACGTTATCTTATTTAATATGTTCGTGCTTTTGTTGCTGTAGCAGAGCTTCGTTGTTGCAATACTGGTTTTAGCCATGGCGACATTTTCAACTGGAATAGATTCCAAATGCTTACCACAAATGTTGCATGCCAGATTCATTATTTCTGGACCTTATATATGTATCAGAACCATGAATGGTTTTCCTGTCTTTTAACCTTGTCAACATGAAGAAATCGAAAATGTCATGATAGAGGTTCTTTGTTACTGCTATTTTGTTATCTGTCCAATCTTCCTTTCAGGACATATATGAAGCACTTTTTCAGAGTTATGGTGTTTTGGAGAGGATCTGTGATGCACAGTCTCATGATATCAAATATGCGCTGGCGTAGGTAAATCTTCTTGTTTTTTGGTACTGAAAACCACATATGCCAAACTTTTTGTCTATTGTAGGTTACAAGTGCAGAGTATTTTCATTTTTAGAATTTTGTTGTGTGTACCATGCTAACGACTGTGTTATTTAACCTGGGGGCCAAAGAAAACATCCAAAATTCACTATTGACAGAGCTTAGTTTTTAAGATGTTCATATCTTGGTTTCAACAAGTGTATATGAGTGTATGAAATGACATCTGCATTTTGCAGTATCAACGGTAGTGCTTTAAAGTTGTACATTGCAGAATCCGGATCTTAGGGTATCTCAAATAGAGTTCGAGATACATAGGACAAGTTTGTAAATATTACATCCATAATCATAAGAGTTTTCCAAAAGAAGCCGTAGCTAGGCATCTGTTGAACAAATTTCAAATTTTAGATGCATGTTTAATAGGTGTTCAGCATTTAACCACCGGATCAACATGCTCATATATGTTTAAATAGACATTCAGATGCTGGGTCTTTGTATCTCTTAGCATTTGTCTGTCTAACAGACACTTATGCATAGATGGTTGTACAACATGCGTTTTAAAGTTGCGTAGTACGTATTCATTAGATGTCCAGCTACAATTATAAATAGGTATCCGTTTTCTTTAACTTTTTATAATACTGCAAGTAGCAATCAATTATTGAAAGGCTTGTTTTGGTTAAAATTGTAGTTTGATATATTAGTACGTTGGAAATGTCTTAGGTCAATTCCGATCATTCTTTTGTCAGTTTTGAATTTAGTTGTGTTTCAGCTTGAACTTTGTGATATAGTTTGATTTTATAATATAGAAAGAAATACTTTTTTGAAATATGATTTTTGCAAAGAATATAAAGAAACGTTGTTGAGATATTAAAGTTTGAAATATATTTTGAAACACAGTTTGAAATATGATTTTTGTACTTCGAAATAACTTTAAGATAGGATTTTGGAAATATGAATATGAAGTTTAAATAGGTCTGATCCTTTGGAGTTATTTCTCTGCTAAGCACCAAAAAGAAAGAGATGCAGACGCTAAGCTCAAAATCTCAACCGTGTCAATTGAATCATTTGTTAATGTACAGAGTATTTTTTTGGATATAATGACACAAGCTTGAATTAATTGTCTTCAAACAAAAAAAGAACGGATAGTTGCTGTAAGTACTTTATAAAGATGTTACAACGCATGAATAACAGATGATAGTCTTTTAAAATCTACAACAACAACAGTGTTATTGGATTTAGGACTTCCTCCTCATCAAGAAAAATTACAACAATAGCATTATTAGATTCAATTCAAGTAATCGAACTTGAATCGAATAAAACTCATTGATCCATTGTATTGATAGTGAAATGAAACATTTTAAATGATACCCTCATACATGCCTTGATGTTTGGAGGCAATATGTTAAAACCTAAAAGGGATGGTTGGATGGTTGAGCATCAAAGTTGTATAGAAAAAAACGCACAGTTGAACCAAGGTGATGGTATAATCTATACACTTTGAAGTACTTAGATATACATTAAGTTTAGACATGTATCACTCATGGTTATCCTTCCAATCACTACATTAAATTTTACATTGCAAACTTCTTGATGTAGAACACCTCCCGATCACTACATTAAATTTTCCATTGCAAACTTCTTGATGTAGAACCATATTTTGACATGGACAAGATTGTGTTATTTTCTGCACACATACATTTGCTATACACATGCTCAGATTCAACTCTGTAATAACATGTAGGTGATAAAAGGATGGGACCAAGGTATAATAGGCGGCAATGGAATCCCGCGATGCTTATCGGTAATCCTTAACATCATAAACCCAATCATTCAATTTATAAATTCATTACCCGTGATGGATTTTTTTTCTTTTTTCCAATGTTACTTGGTTAGGCGGTAAGCGAACACTGAAAATTCGTCCTAAACTTGGATATGGTATGAAAGGTGCTGGTTGTAAGGGAGGTCAGTACAACTCTTTTTCCATTTACTGGAAACTTATAACTGTTGTATTCAAATTTTAAATGGTCAGTTCAAAACTTTTGATCAATGTTTTTACATAGCTTAACAAAAATGTGTTATTCATAAGTTTATATTGGTATATATAAGCTATAGCTTAAGCTATTCATGTGATTTGAGTTGAACAGTGGATTGTTTTTAGTGGCTATGTTTTTCGATTTCAGGTTCATGTATCATACCTTCGGATTCTATGCTTTTATTTGATGTGGAGTTCGTTGGCAAGGCATAAACTGTTCCGTCGCATAAACATTGCGAAGGCAGAACCTCGGATGAGGAAGACTGCGATGAAGCGGAACCGACACAAACTGTATGGAACACTGTTCAACAACATTTGTGATTACTTTTGCAACCCTGCACATATTACTTACTAATAACGCAAACAGTTATAACCATGCGTTATTAGTAAGATGAACTATGGGGAACACTATTCAACAACAGTTGTTTGGGTGGAGAATATTTACGATCCAGAAGCTTCAATTTATGAAGCACCACAAAATGACCATTACACGCTATCCGAATTAGTTGAAGGGGGTTTTGTGGTTTGGCCCGATTATCGTTTACGTTATTAGTAAGTTACTAAACACTATGTAGTTATATTCTGAAACCGTGTTTTAAAGTTTGTTATATATACTATGATTGTATGTTATAATTTGTGGTGTTGGTATGAAGTACTCTTTGTGGTGTTTGTATGAAACATAAATGTTTGGTGTTGTTCTAATTATTGATCGTATGTTTTCTTAATGTTAATACTATATATTTTTTTGTATAGATTGTTTGTAGCTGTAATAAAATATTGGTGCTATATAGTTTGTTTGATATTGTTTTAGTTATAATGGTTATAAGTGTTAGAAAATAAACTTTCATAATGGTTATAACTGTGATATAATTTGCATTTGTCACGGTTATAAGTGTTAGAGTTTCCTTTTTGGTAATGATTATAAATGTTAGAAATTATTGTTCTGTCACGGTTATAAGTGTGATACTATCTAAATTTCTCATGGTTATAAGCGTTAGTAATAACCATTTTATCACGATTATAACGGTGAGTAAATATTGTTCTGTCACGGTTATAAGTGTGATAATATCTAAATTTATAACGGTTACAAGCGTGAGAAATTACTATTTTTATCACGGTTATAACCATGAGCAAAAGTGTGATTGAATTTGCCCACAGTACCTATTTTCACGGTTATAACCGTAACAAATTAGTTTTGTCATGCTTATAACCGTGAGGAAATTACCTTTCTGGTGTTGTGTCATCCATCACTGGAGCAAAAATATAGAGGCTTAAAGCTGACCCTTGATGTAATCCTATGTTAATGGGGAAGTCACTGCTTACACCATCGCATGCTCTGACACTAGTCACAACATTGTCATACATATCCTTGATAAAAGTAATGTACTTTGTTAGGATTCTCTTCTTTTCCAAAGCCCACCACATCACCTTTCATGGTACTTTGTCATAAGCTTTCTCCAAATTGATAAAAACCATTTGTAAATTATTGTTTTGCTCCTTAAACCTCTCCATAAGTTCAAGAAAATAGCCTCCGTGGTCACCTCTCAGGCATGAAACCAAATTATTTTTTTGAAATGCTTGTCATTCTTCTTAATCGATGTTCGATTACTCTTTTCCATAGCTTCATCGTATGGCTCATAAGCTTAATTCCTCTATAGTTTGTGCAACTTTGTATTTCTCATTTATTCTTAAAAATTGGAACTAATATGCTTCTCCTCCACTCATCTGACATATTATTTGATTTGAAAATATTATTGAACAACTTAGTTAGCCAGGCTATCCCTGCATCTCCAAGGCATCTTCACACCTCAATGGGAATGCCATTAGGCCCCAATGCCTTGCTTACTTTCATCCTTCTTGCGCCTCCTTTAGCTCGGATTCTTGAATTCTCCGAACAAAATGCCTACTGTTTGCATCAAAAGAGTCGTCTATTTCAATCAAAGTGTTATCACCTTCTTCATTAAATAGCTTATCGAAGTAATTTCTCCATCTATTTTTTATCTCATCGTCCTTCACCAAAAGTCTATTATTATCATCTTAGATGCATTTAACTTGATTGAAGTTTCTTGTCTTCCTCTCACGGAGCTTAGCTATCATATAGACA
This sequence comes from Allium cepa, assembly GCA_030765085.1. Taxonomy (NCBI): domain Eukaryota; kingdom Viridiplantae; phylum Streptophyta; class Magnoliopsida; order Asparagales; family Amaryllidaceae; genus Allium; species Allium cepa. The sequence goes on along the minus strand of CM060938.1, from coordinate 439,361,548 downwards.
TCTTTTTCACCCTCCTTCATACTTAGCTTATGATATAGGTCTTCATATGTCCGACCTCTTGCTTCACTCACCGCTCTCTTTGCATTCTTCTTTACAACTTTGTACATTTGCATGTTGTCCTTGCTCATGTGATGATGCAAGCACTTATAACATTCCTTCTTCTCATTGATAGCCATTTGCACATCACTGTTCCACCACCACGAATCTTTAGGTTCACGTTTATTTCCTTTCATTACCCCAAACACCTCAGTAGCCACTTTTCGCATGCGCGTTGTCATCTCATGCCATATGTGATTTGCTTCTCCTTCCAAATCTCATGCCTCTTCTCCCATCACTCTATCCTTAAACACCCGTGAAGCGTCTCGTTTGAGTTTCCACCATTTCGTCCGACTAATCTTGGCTCCTTTATCCCGTCGAATACGTGTCCGAAGACGAAACTCGGATATCAAAAGCAGATGTTGTGAGACAACACATTCTCCAGGTATGGCTTTGTAATCTACACAAGCTCGTTTGTCATCTCTTCTATTAAGGACAAGATCAATCTGGCTATAGTATTGACCACTACTAAAAGTAAATAAGTGTGATTGTCACTTTTTAAAGAAGGCATTAGCTATCAAATTTTGATTAGTCGCTTAATTTGATATTTTCTTAAATGTTATTTACTGTCTTTGTTTGGATTTTTTTAGGAGATGGAGTTTAGCGAAATCCCTTAATGGCAACCAAAGTTGTTCTCATGTGCGATAAGATTTATGTTTAGTGGAAGTCTGTAAATAAAACACCAAAGGCTCAACTTTGAATAAGATCTGGAGAGAGGTATTGCAATCCCCTCTAGAGGTATCCTGGATATTTTATGAATTACTTCTTTCCCTAATGTTCAAATCTCATATGCTAACTTAATGTAATGCAAATTTCTCCACGTTAATAAGGTCATGAAATTCCTTGATTTAACATGCATTACTTTTCTTATATTAACGTGTATTGAATGGTATAAATGCTCAATATTGTATCAATATTTTGACTCTATTAAAAATAATGGTTTGCACCTAAATTGGGCAAACGCTAGAAGAATGGTTTCTCATTGACTTTGTTCATACATGACAAAATATGAAGTATGTATTTTGGGGGCCAATGCTTATTTGGATGACTGGTATAGTTTTTTTGATAATTTCATTCACTAGTTGTAGCAATATGATATTCACTAGTTGCCAAAGTGATGTTGTACATTGCCTAATATTATTTTCACTTTATTGCCGTTGAATATGTATTACTGCAATTATTTATATACATCCGTAGAGGAATAATACATTCGGCACAAATGCACAAGTGTAGAATCGAATGAGAAACGGAAGCTCTCCAAGAAGTTAAAAGTGAAGGATGACGTGATTTCTATAATCAAGACTAAAATGAGCGGATTAGAGACGATTATGATGGATGTGATGGATTTTATGCAGGAGTATAGATGACAGCAGATGGGTGAGGACGGTAGTAGACCATTGCATGATATGTTAGTTATTTATTTTGACATTTTGTGACAGATTTGTGTATTCTATATGTATCTTTACTAAGTGCCGTTCATGTTGGGTTTTAATTTGCATTTGTTTATGATGGTATGGTTATATATATTAGCTTGGCATATATATGATTGTTTAGATAGTATATGTTGATTATATTTCTTATTTGCATTGTTTGATTATCCAATAGTTGTGGTTGCTGGAAATGAATTTAGAGAGGTAATGTAGTGTTTAGTAACAATTAGGTACGCCAAACAGTCACAAATGCATCGCTATATTTTGAATTTACATGTAGACAAGTTGTCACAAAGGCGTCACCAAGGTTTAATGACGCCATAGAGATGGATTTTATTTATCAGAATAACGGCGTCATAAAGGCGTCGCTAAAAATTAGCAACACCATCGCGACACCTTAGTTTTTATAATCAAGCTCTCTCGACATGGCGTTGCTAATTTTAACGATGGCAGTGGGATACCAATATTTTGCTATAATATTTCCGTCGCTATGGCGTCGTTAAATTTAGCGATGTCATCACGACGCCAGTTTTGTGACATTTTTGTGACATTGGAACGATTTAATGATGATTGTTTTTCTAATGCTTTTTTGGCGTCGCTATAAAATTTAACGACGCCAAAAACGTATAAGAAAATTATAGATTTGTATTAATGATATTTGAATTGCCTGTCATATGCTTGGATCATCCACCATCGAGTATCCGCTTCTTTTTTTTGTTATTGGATACTTGCAAAAAAGTAAGAAAAGCATTTTATTGGTACCCTCATCCTACATTAGGGTCCCACGTGTTAGTAAAAGACGGCAGCCTTAACCATAAGGGTTCGCGACCTTTAAAAAAATATTATTGCTATAAAATACATCTTTTAGAAAACTATCTATATATTTTTGTATATTTAAATTATTATTAGTTTTAGGAATCCAAATTTTAATAATTTTAGAATTTGAAGTGTTTGTTTTGCCAATTTTTTTAGGTTTTCTAAATTTTGTATATAGAGTGCCGTTGTACCTTTTAATACTATCTTTTATTCTTGATTTTTTAAATCCAGATCCATTTATATTATTAGATAGTTTTGAAATTTTAATTTTTTTTTTTAAACTTTACTTTCCTTTATTGAATTTTAAAACACTGTCAACGATTTGTTCTAACTTTTGTTTTATCTGAAGCACTACTTTTTTAGTAGAATCTAAGTTAGATTTGAGTTCATAAACTTCTTTTACAAATTTAATATTCTCGGTATTACATGCTTTAATTTTTTCAACTAACGCTGTATTTTGAGAAGTTAAATTTACAAGATTTTTGTTAATTATCTAACTTCTTCTAAAATAATTTTCTCATCTTTCAACATTCTAATTTCTAATTCAGCCTTATTTAACTTGCCAATATTTTCTTTATACAATTTCTTGAAATTTCTAAATTTATCATCAAGTTCCATGCTAATTTAAAGAAGATCATTGTAAGAAAGATCAGAATTTACCTTATTAGTGGCCATGAAATAAATGTTAGCTTGTTCTTGTCACTATCGCTGTCAGTCTCTGATGAAGAGAGTCTGAATCATCCCAATTGACTTGAAATGCTTTTCTTTCCTTTTAAACTTTTCAAATTTTCTTTTGTCTTTCTTCTTGTCTTTATTAAGTTGCGGACAATCCTTCTTCATATGGTCGAATTTGTCACATTCAAAGCATTTGAATGAGGTCGAATTTCCAAAGATTTATGCCTTCGTCATCTTCTTGAATTTTTCGCATTTGTAGTTTTTGGCAATCAATAGAATCTCATCTTCATCTAAATCTGAATTCTTATCGTTTGCTTGAAATGCAATACCCTTCTTTTTTTGAGTTTGTTTCTTCCTAGCCTGCGAATTAGCTTTATACGACATTAAGTTTCTAACCAATTCTTCAATTGTGAGTTGGGAAAGATCATTGGCTTCTTCTACTGCTAGAAATTTTCTTTTCCATTCAATTTTAAAGAACTAAAAATATGTCAAGATCAAATTTGATAGATTCTACTCCTAATGCCATGAGATCATGCTGTACGGTTTGAAATCTTGCAAATATATCCACAATAAACTTATTAGTTTTCATTGTAAATGTTGAAATTGATTTTTAAGAAGTGAATACTTTGCTTTTCCCTTCATGTGTAATTTGAATTGTACACTAAATGTCATAGGCGGTTTTGCAAAGCATGACTCTAGAAAATTCACTTTTATCAAGTGAACAAAATATTCATAGCTTTTGCACCAACGATTTCTGTGGGTTTTTGAGCATCTGGCCAAGTAATCATTTCGATAGAAGATGCTTCATACTTATGTTGAGTAGATTGCCATGGCAAGACCACTAGCTTCCATAAAAATGCTCATACATGTAGACCAATAAGCATAATTTGAACCGGTAAAAGGTAGGAGACGTGTAGTTGATAGACCTTCAAGAAATGTGCTTTCTATATTATTATATTTTTTCAAAAAGTTTGTTACGGTTAGTGAAAGCTCATGTCCTAATACTAAACGAAAATGCACAGGATCTAAAATATGACTAAATAGTATAAATGTGTATATAAGGAAGCTAAATAATAATAAAATGAAGTAAAGTATTAGCGATTACATCGAGATTTTTATATTGGTTTGGATCTCCCATCCTACATCCAGTTCCAAAACCCTCCTTTGGATTTTCATTAATCAATCATCCCCACTTAGCCTTAAGGAATTGACGTTACAAGAATTAGCTGACTTGACAATGATGTGTTCTATCAACGTGGATTTTGACATCTGTTACAAAGCTTCCTATAATCTCCTTTGATAATTCAACAATGCATGTAATGTGATTAAAGAAATATAAGGAATGATTTTTGAGTGACTGAACAATATTAACTTTTAGAGAGTAAATAGTCATAAGAGAATTTAGAAATCAAGATAGCAAGTTGTTTTCAAAACATCTTGTTTAAGCTTATTTATACTAGTCAATGGTTAATCTGAAAAGATAGCAAGTCATATCTCTTCAACGTTTTGTTTCGAAAAATTCAATTAATATAGCTGCTACCGTTCATTCAGTCAACTAGAAATGATGACAAATCAACTGACTATAACTAAAATATTTCAGAGAAGAGACTAGATCAGAAAATTAAAATGTCTGTTTTGTCGACTAGATCTGTCGATTGGGAAAGGATCCAATCGACTCTCCCAATCGACTGCAGAGCTTTCCAGTCGATTGTTTCTTGCTGTTTTTGATTTTATTAAAACTTTGTGAATACAATTACTTTTAGACATTTTTTTGAAATTTTTGTGCACCGGCGATATGTGTAAATGCATATGAATCATTTAGAGACACTATCTAAAGATAAAAGACACCCTTTGAGATGACTATTTTGTCTTCCTTCCGCTTCTTTGTCTCTCGAAACATCGATACCTTCAAGGTCCTGTACAAAAGATTATACAAGCGACACACACACATATATACATATACATATATATGTATATATGTATATGTATGTATAATTGTCATCATTAAAACAATCATACAAACATGATTCTAACAGCTTTTAATCAAAATGTTGACGAACGACTATAAATATGAAAATTAAAGTCGGTATCCTAAATTTATTACATTTTCATCATATTTTGAAAGTAGGTTCAAAATACTTTGAATCAACATAAGATTCTACAAAAATTTATTTTCTACTGAATATTTTATTTTATATGAATTTGTAGTGTAAAATACATTTAAGAATTTGTAGTTAGTCACACAATGGTTTATAAAATATATTTAAATTAATTAAACTATTACACATCATAAATTTCACCAAAGTTGTATAATGGACGAACTGAGAGTCGCATAGATTGATCGTTGAGTTCGATTTTCAATATAGTTAAATATCGAATTACATAATAAAAGATTATCGAATGTAATAATTTAATTAATCACACACCGTCATAAAATTGAAGAAATGAATAAAATATCTTCGTTGATTTTTAAAAATTAAGTTAGCATTTTTAAATAAATTTGGAACTCTTATAATGAGTAAGTTATAATGATGTTATAAATCAAATTAACTAAAATTGTCTGACATCGAAAAGTGCTTGACAGTGTCGTCGGTGATCGTCGAAACAGTTCAGTGCTATTTACCTCCTTTCTAGTAATGGAAGCATAACTAAAAATACGAAATAAATGCATAAAGCTTTTTCATTCAAAAAGTTCATATCAAGTAACTTTAAGAAAAAAATCAAGGTTTTTTTATATCTTTTATGTTACCATTCCTAATATATTTGATTCAATAATGCGAATAGTAAAAAAGAAAAAGCATTAATACAAATATACACTTGACAATCACCATTGTCTAAATGGTTAAGTGATTCGATTTTGGTGCGAGAGGTCACGAGTTCGAACTTGCATAGCGTGATTCGAACGTTTATTAACATGTGATATGTTGTATATAAACTACCATTTCAAAAAAAAAACACAAACGAGCATTTCGGCTCGTTTGTTGTTTGTTTGCAGAAGATAACTATTGAAAGTAAAAGAATATATTGATCAACATCTAATTTGGTTTATAGTATTGATTATTTTTGATTGGGAAAATGCACTAAACTAATTTATAGCTAACATTATATTAGAAGTAGATTTATTTAAAAATATATATATATATATATTCACAAGGACTTAAAGTTTAATAAGCCTAGCATAAGATGTATTACTAGAAAAGAATATAAAAAATTCTATATTGAACACACACATCGATGAGTGTATGTATATGTATGTGTTTCATTAGTTTCTTTGAGCATTTATGTCATTATTCTTTATTCTAAAATAAATGAATGTGCATATCCAAGAAGCAATGGAAAACATCAACAACTCTTTCTTATGTTGCACTTGGTAAACTAAAATGAATAGTGGACTACTGTCAGCATATAAAAATCACAAATCACTCTTGTGCCACTGTAAATGATGTTTAACCAACAAGTAGTGTTATGTGATAAAACACAAAATTTACCGAGAGCACATATGATGTTTAGCCATAGAAAGCACCTTTATATGATGTGTAGTCAAACACGTAGCATTAAGTAATCAAACCGACCGTAGGGAGGTTTGCCTACTTCTACTAGCCAAAATCAATTTTCCTGAAGCCAAAAAAACGTGGATCTTGTCTCATCGCGGTTTCTCTAAAAACGTGGATCTTGTCTCATCGCGGTTTCCGTAAACTTTCTCCTTTTATTTTGCGCATCAAAGATTTCAAATTCAAATCTATTATTTTAAATTTTAAAATTTTCAGTTTCAAATCGACAATTTTGAATGTTTTGATTAATATTTAAATTTGAAATTCATATTTTCAGATTCAAATCTCAATTTATTATTTTCCAACATATTATCACTTAATGTTTAAGTAATATTAACAAATTTTTTAAATGTATATTTCTTATCAAAATTATACAATCGAACGGTCGGTTTCTCCACCGTTGTGCGGCTATACTAGTTAACACCTACATTAACAGTTCAAGACCCTAATAAATGGCAGTTAGTGTGTATCATTCAACTGTTTATGAAACTAGAAATTTACTGAAAAGTAGAGGTAAAATCATAAACCGATATTTGTGCATAATTTTAAGTCAAATACACGTTTGTAACCTACAAATATAATTGCTAAGGAATAGCTCTTTTGTTTTGTTTCATCGGTAAATATAAATTCTAAGAAATAGCTCTTTTATTTTGCTTCATAAACAAAAACCTATTTTTGAATACTTTAAATAGCACCAAATTCAAAAAGATAAAATAAGATAAATAAATAAAGAAAATGAAAAGAAAAGAAAAAAAAAGGAATGATAAAACACTAAACTTTTATCATTATCAAAGGCAAGAAACAAGAGCTAATAGTAATTGAATAATGAAGTCTACACCATTCTGTAGTAAAGTTCCCCTTGCACAATCTGCAACTACAAGTCTCTCACCTTTGCAAGCAAGGTGGAGTTATCTTTTTCTACAGGATCGGAATATCTCAAGTATTTACATTTAATATATTAAGTGTATTATTAGATGTATATGTGTAAGTCAACATATACGCATAAACATAAACATAAACAGACACATGCATAAGTACAATAATAATTAAATAATAATCAATAATTCAAACTGAATAGATGTTATGATATCCAAACAGCATCAAGACAATAAAGAGCAATTCACATTGCAAAGATGTCATAATATAAAATATACAAAGTATATCATTTTCAGAAAAAACCTAAGGACACGTTTGGTTTCATTTGGAATTTTGCGTTTTCAAAATTTATAAATATGAAAAGAACGAAGGAAAATATTTAATAATTTAAGTCATTATGGCGAAGACGGAGGGACGATAAAGAGGATGAAGGGAGATGGTGGGATCCACCGTTTTCCGTGCCTTTGTTATTAAAACACGGTAATCAAAACAAATTTGTTTTCTATTTAATTTGTACGTTAAATTCATTTTTTAAATTGTTTGTTTTTAAAAAAATTAGCATCATGTGCTTCTTTGTTGGACGAAAACTCAAATCTAATGTCAAAGCAATTAATTAATAATACATCTCATTTTCTGACATTAACAAATGTATTTCATTGTTTGTGCAATTTTGTTGCAAGAATGTATATATGCTGAGTCGGTAAATCATTGAAGGCAGAGTTCAATATGCAGGTGTGGTAGCCTGTTATTTTCCAAGTACAAATGTCAGTCCCCTTGGAGAACTACAGTGTGCGTTCACACGATCAAGTATTCGAGTGTTACATACTGTCCGTAATTTAGGTGGGAGTCGATCGGTCGAAGTCTCGTCTGATTCCGAATTAGAATGAACGAGTTATTGCAGTCTGAACAAAAAAATAGCAGCTTCTGCACTAGGCGGAGTTCAAATATAGGGATGTAGTAGTATGTTATTTTCTAAGTACAACTGTCAGTCTCCTTGGAGAACTATAGTGTGCGTTCACACGATGAAGTATCTGAATGTTCCATGCTGTCCGTAATTTAAGTTGGAGTTGATCGGTCGAAGTCTCGTTTGATTCCCAGTTAGAATGAAGAAGTTATTGCAGTCTGAACAAAAAAAATAGCGGCTTCTGCACTAGGTGAATTCAAATATGGAGATGTGGTAGCCTGTTATTTTCTAAGTATAACTGTCAGTCTTCATGAAAAATTATAATGTATGTTCAAAATTCTTATTTTTTAAATTTATATTAAAATTTAATATTTTTAATAAATGGGTAAATGGGTTACCCATTTATAACCCTTTTAAAAATGGGTCAATCCAACCCATAACCCATTTTATGATATTCATAAATGGATTGACCCAACCCATTTATAAATAGGGTAAATGGGTTGGGTTAATGAGTTGGGTCAAATTTTGACATGTCATCAGATGAAGCGTTTATGTCATGATGCCATATTCATAATTGAATCTAGAAGTAAGTGCATGTGAAATGAAAAGAAAGATTAGACTACCTGCAACAAAGTAATAAGCCAGCCGATATATATATATATATATATATATATATATATATATATAAAACATTGCAAAAGCACTTAATTCATGGTTTTGACTCATCCTGTGATGAACACAAAGGAACCGAAACTGAACCGTGCATGGTAAATGTACACTTTCAGTTCCAGTTGCCTAGTTACACCTTTCAATGATATTTCATTTCAGTTGCATTCATTTTAACAATAATGTTTTAAAGAAAAGAGAAAATTAGCCTTAGGACTGGAACTCTAAGTGCAAATCCAATATCAAGTACAAATAACGGTGGATGATTCCGCATTACACCTTAAGGAGACAGATAACACTTGAACGAAAAATTAATATTTAAAATTCTTATTAAAAAGAGTTAAAGAATAATTGGGCAGCTAAAGCCCCGTCCAATAAATCAGAGAACTAGATCTGGAAACAAAAAGATAGAATGTGGCTTTAAGGGAAAAACGGTGAAAGTGCAAAATTTCTAATGACACGCTTCATGTTCTGGCATGGAGTGCTGTCACTTAGTAACATGCAAATTGGTTTCAAACAAGGTTCGAAATTTCGGTTTTTGGTTCCGTTCCATTCAATTAAAATTTTAAGAATTTCGATCCATTTTCGGAAATTTCGAAAAATCAGTTATTTTTCCAGTTCTGGATTTTTTTACACATTTTTTCACTTAAAAACATCAATAGTTATTGCAAATTTGTATCTAAGACGAAAAATTTATCTTCTTGTCCTCAAATTATATTTTGTTTAACTTAGTTAAAAATTAGAGCACAAATCTGACATAAAGATGTAATATCAGCCCCAAATCAAATGCATACTGCAACTTCTTTTTAGAAAAGCCCATCATAACAAAGCCCAATATGATATCATTCCTGAAGCCTTGGAACTTCTTCATCAAACAAATGCAGCTCCTAATATCTTCATCATCAAACATACGCACCAACTATCGGCTCCAAAACCAGGTCCAAAATCCTTCGATCTAATCAACGCTCAAGCCCTCGATTATCCAATTCAATATGACGTTGGATTGGAGATGCTCGAATTTAAATTCCATGCTCATAAACAGGTTTTTTTCTTCTTCGTTTTGGATTTGATTCTCACAATTTCGGCTCTCATCCTTTGATTATCATTGATTTGCAACAAATTCGAGTATTTCTTTATGTTTGCACAATGAGAACGATTTTATTTTCTTTTCTTCTTCAATGTCAACGGAACAAGTTTTTTTACAAATTCCGGTCCGACGAATGTCGGAACCGGAATGGAGTGGCCGGGTTTCCGACGTGCTAGCCGGAATCTTGAACCATGGCTTCAAATCCTCATAACTACCACATTATTAAGCATAGTCTGGTAATTGCACATTTTTGTGAAACTAAGAAATTATTCTATTGCATGTTTTAACTAAGCAATAACAGTTCACAATGGCAATTCAAGCTAACATGACGACCACATTCATAATAACATGAACTTCGTATAGTAAGTTTGGGATAAAACATCAGGTTACATCCATACAGTATGCTAAGGGTTTTTTTTTGTGTGTGTGTAGGGGGGGTTTGGTAGGGTGGCTAGGTAGGGGAGTTATTGAATTGCTGATCAAAGGTTGCTTTTCGTGGTGGTGGGTGGGAGCCGTGTATGTAGGGCCGATCCAAGGATAAGCTGGGCAAGCCAATTGTTGGGAAAAACCCAATCAAAACCTTGTTAGATTCATTTTGTTTATTACTACTGATATTGTTTGTAATGTAATTATTTTTTAACTGAAGGCATAAACCATTACAAATGATCCATTATGGAAATGTCATCAGGCAGGGAAATTACAATAATATTTTCCTGAATATTTTAGAAGAAAGATAGGGGGAATATAAAAAAGGACTTTTTATTATTGAAAACTTTTTTTTCCTTGTTTAATACAAACATAAAGACTTCACCCTTGTTTATAGAAGTGACATCATCCAAACAATGAATATGATTTTACCAATACAACTTTGTCTAACGATTATAATTAATTTCTAGGATTTTCTCCACATTACTAAACTTATCTTTGTCTTTATATAATTCTAAAGACTTATCTAGAAAGAGTTTTCTAGATAAGATTTCTCTAGAACATAATTATAAGATTTAAGCTTACTACATCAAATAATTAAGATAAAAAACAAAGGTCCAAAATCAAGTAAATATTTAAACACCCTCCTTAAACTTAATTTTCCTACTCCAAGTAGACTCCTCGATCTGACAAAATCTTCGCGCTTGAGAAGCTTGGGTGAATATATCAGCTACCTGATCATACATCTTCATATACTCTTGTTGCACATCCTTTTTGGTGACACTCACTCTAATATAATGATAGCGTGTATCAATATACTTGCTTCTATCATGGAAGACAAGGTTCTTGGCCAAAACACTTGCTGCTTGTTGTTCACGAAAATCTTGATTGGCTCCTCTTATATAAAATTCAACTCCTTTAACGGATTTCATAATCAAATTGCATGACAAATACATGAAGCAGTAGCTACATACTCCACTTTGCATATGGAAAGTAAAACACACCATACCCCTTAATATAGCCAAAAGGATATATTAAAAGGCATGATAGGTATAACTGAAACTAACCGAGATTAAGATTCACAAGATAAAAAAAGGTAAAAACAGCGGAAACTAAAATAATAACTTATTTAAAACATAACTTCATAATTGCTTCATAAGTCAAATATCAATTACCACATACATGTCTCAAAACCCAATATATCTCATGAAATGAAAACTCACAGTCTCAATAAAAATCAGAGTACAGATATCCCTCTTAAGCGCCAGTACAAAGAAAGAACCAAAAGCTGAAAAAGTAGGGAAATACATATTAGAATCTTCTCCAAGAAACCTACGAGCACTGCAATCTACTACCCTCTCCCTTAATTGCTTATGGAGGAAAAAGGGGGGAAATAGAGGAGTGGGTCAGACTAAAAGTCTGGTGCGTAATAGTAACTACTAGAATCTTTAAGTAAAGTAAAAGTAATAAACTCTTCAATGGTTCTAGTATATATAAAAGGAAACAAAGGAAATGGAAAAGAGATAAACTGGAAAATACAACTAAACTATTACAATTGATAAGATATGTCAACTTTGATTGTTTGCACTTGTATTTGATAGCTGTTTGATTAGGCTGAATTGCTAATTCTATAATGAGGCTGAAATTCTAATTCTTTTGATCAGCCTGCTACTCCATAGACCTTACTGCGTACTAGATGCTATATAACTCCCTACACAGTAGTCAATGGTAATTACAAAAGTTACACAAAGCATCCACTGTGGACTAGATGATACATAGCTCCCTATACAGAATGCAATGGTGTCTACGAAAGACACACATACCAAGCACTTGGAACACATAACTATTACTAAGCACCAAAATGGAAGTCGCATGCGTAACTGCCACCATGCTCATGCTACATGTTGCTCCACCTATTGGGTCGTATTGTTAACTCAACTCAGCATAAGCATGCCTCTCGTCTCACTTTAGGATTATGTGAATCACCGTGTCCATAGAAAATATAGGGGAATGCTGCCGGTAGTGGCCCGTCATCCAAACAATATCTAATAGCGCCCTTGTCCAAATCCCCCGTGATTTGAACATCTCTATATTGACAATTTACTACCACTACTAGCATAAGCGTGCCCTCATCTCACTTCAGGTTTATGTGAAACACCGTATCCATAGAGAAATAATAGGGGAATGCTATTTTGTACAGGTCCTACTTTAATTCTTTGCTTATTAAGTTAGATAAATTTTTTAAGTAAGCCTTTGCTCTTGTTCTTACTATTTGTGCTTATTAATCTATCTAAAGTTTTAAAATAAGCCTTATTCTGTTCTATTTCTTATCATGACTTACGTTATAATCATGCTTATTACTTAACCCAAGGTCTAAGTGTGAAAATAAGCTTCTTTTATTCTTTTAGTTATAATTTTAAGTTATAATTAGATCAATCTCTTTAATCCAGTCAAATTAATACCATAATTTCATTCCAATTAATATCGTAATTAGGCATAATTTCGGTCCAATTCCAATTTATTACAGTCTTCACATTTTACATCTTATTTTCTGTAATTTCAATGTTCTTATTATTTAGTCCATATTCGCATTTTAATCTATTCCATTCCATTCGCGTAAAAAGGAAAAATAATAGAAAGAAAGTGACAATTACAGAAGAAGATCGCAACGTAGAAAAGATATAAATAAAACGTAAATAATTATAAATACTGTATATAACTGTAAATAAATGAAAAAACTATAATTAACAGTAATTAATTACAAATAACTGAAAAGAATAGCTAAAAGGAAATAGACTAAAAAATAGATCTAAAACTGAAAATAAACTAGTAAAAAGGCTATTCCAAAATCGTAGAAAAAATTGCAACTATTGGAAACCCTAATATTTTAAATTACTTAAAAATTTAAAATAATTATTAATCACTCACCTTTTGTCCTTAGCGCTTTCCCTTGGCCTTTTGGGATCCACTTGTAAGGTATTAAAATATTTTGATTAAAAAGATTCTCACCTTGGAAAATTATTCCTTTTAGGGTCCTTGTTGAAAGGTGAACCTAAGCGGAGAAAATTTAGAATGAGAAAAGTGTTAAGCCTATGGTCTAATTTATTGGGATAGAAATGATCTCAGACTATTGGATTTGGAGATTGAATATGGTGTAACCACGTCATATGCTGATTAGGAGCCAAAAGATGGAAGCACGAAGGGACCAGATGAGAGAAAATAACGCAAATGACGTGTAGAAATCATAGGCGGACGAAGAATTGAATTCTTCGCTCCCCACATGAGGCAGGTCGAAAGCCCTGTCGACCGCCTCCCTCCTAGGTCGATAGGCCGGTCGACCTAGTGGGTGGCTAGGTCGACCTCTTGGTCGACCTAGCCATTGTGTGTGTATTCTTGTTTAATTAGTAACTCCTTCATACTAGCTCGAATTCTGACGTTCTATATATGAAAATTGATCAAAAAATTACCACCGACACAATATTATAACTCCTGTGGCTCAGTTATGATAATTTCACAAAGTTAGTTTATCATTTAATTAATTCGTTAATTAACTAATTAATTATTATGAGTTAAATTTCAGGTTGTTACAGAAAGAGTGACAACCTACTACTTCTTCGACATCCATGTGAACGGTATGTCTCCCATGTAGAACATAAAACAACTTGTGCTCTTTTTATCATCCATATCTCCACTCCAATCGCTATCACTATATCAACCCAAGTTTGTAGTTATCAAAAAGAGAGTAGTACAAGTCAAAGTTTGTTGCTCTTTTGACATAGCGAATAATCCACTTTGCTGCCTTCAAATGAGTTGTTGTTGGATTCCCCATACATCGACCGACAAATCCTACATCATAGAGAATATCGGGTCTTGTGCATGTGAAATATCAAAAGCTTCCAACCAAGATTTTAAAAAGCGTCGGGTCCTCCTTTTCTCCTTCCTCGTGAGTTGACAACTTGATTCCACGTTTCATTGGCATACGGAATGAGTTAGAGTTATCCATTTTGAACTTCCTTAGCGCTTTCTTAGCATAGCATTCTTGAGTGATTAGGACGCCTTCGTTTTTTGTTTTATTTTAATGCCAAGTAGTAAAATAGGAGCCCAATATCGGTCTTCTCGAACTCCTTCATCATCTCTTTCTTAAACTCATTAAACATACTTGGATTGCTACATGTAAAGATCAAGTCATCTACATACAAGCATACAATCAATGTATCACCGTTTTGGATTTTGATATAGAGTGCATGCTCATATAGACACTTGATGAAGTTTCTCTCTTGGAAATACCGATCAATTCGAGCATTTTAAGCTCTTGGGGCTTGTTTCAACTATTAAATTTCCTTCTTCAGCTTCAAGAACTTGTCTTCTTCTTCTTCCTTGATTTTGTAGCCTTGTGGCTACTCAATATATACCTCTTCTTCAAGAACTCCATTTGGGAAGGCAGATTTCACATCCGTTTGATGTATCTTTCAATTGTTTTGAGGTGCCAATGAAATTATTAGTCTAACGGTTCCCAATTGAGCGATGGGAGCGAATACATCATCATAGTCAATGCCAGCTCTTTGCCGTTACCCTTTGCCACGAATTTCGCCATGTATCTTTCAACTCCTCCTTTGGCATTTTTCTTTGCTTTGTATACCCACTTCACACTGATTGCCTTGTGCCTCTGTGTAAGTAAAGATAACTCTCGTGTGTCATTCTTCTTGATCACCTTCATCTCCTTAGCTAGTATTTCTCCAACTCTTCTTTTGCAAGCTTCTTGGAAGTTCATGGTCTCACAACCTGCAAATAGAAAAAAAGTGTAAGATTGTCTTGATTTTTGGTTAACTCATAAATTTATTGAAGGCTTCTAAAGCGCAGAGCCCTTTCACTTGAGCTTTCATCTTCTTGACAGTTGGTGGCTGGCTTCTCTTTTGATTGTTCCATCCTTGATTGTTGCATGTCATCTTTTAAAAATATGAAAGAAGTTGTAGTCTTCGTTATGTGATCTCTAATCACATTCTCCTTCTTCACCGAACATGACATCTCAATTAATGATTACCTTCCCCTTATCAGGATTGTAGACCATGTAGGCTTTGGAAATGGTGTCATAACCAATGAAGATATACTTATAACTTTTGTCATCCAACTTACTTCGCTTCACACCCGGCATGTGTATATGAGCTATGCTTTCAAACACTTTTAGATGGTAAATTTCGAGCTTCCTTCCACTCCATCCTTCTTGTAGTGTTTTTTCAACCAACTTCTTGTTATAGATCGATTTGATAGATAAACCGTACATACAACTACTTTCGCTCAAAACTCTTTTGGCAGCTCCTTACTTTTTAGTATGCTCCTCGTCATCTCAAGCATTGTTCTATTTTTTCTTTCCGGTACTCCATTTTATTAGGGAGATCTAGGCACTATCAGTTGTCATCGAATTTCAATATCTTCACAATACATCTGGAATTCTTTTAATGTAAACTCTCCTCCATGGTTAAATCTCATGCTTTGATTACAAGGTCATTTTCCTTCTCAGCATAGGCCTTGAACTTCTTGAAGTTATCAAACATCTCTAATTTCTCCTTTAAAAGATACACCCATGTGTTTCTCAAAAATCATTGATGAAAAGATGGTAATAGTTACTCTTACTAAGTGAACTTGGCTTGATCAGACCACACACATCCATTTGTTTGAGTTCCAATGGTGTTTAGCTCTTGAGTTCCAAGTAGACTCCTTCGCACACTTGATCGAGATGGCTGATACTAGGTAATCCTCTTAACATTTCCTTCTTAGGGAGCAACTCTAATCCTCTGAAATTAAGATGCCCAAATCAAAGGTGCCAAAGCCAAAAAGTATCTGTGTAGCACATTTTAAGACATTGTGCGACATCATTTTGAATGTTGAGAACAAATACTCTATTTGCACCTTAGAAATGAAGTTATTTGTACTGTCTCTTATGGAAAGTTATTATATTTTAATCTATTATAACCTTTCTCTAAGAATTCTTGTTATCCATATATTTTCTAACTACTATGTTAAGAGAATAGGAAATAGGATATGGAAACAATGGAAAATAGAGCTACTGCAAATACGTATATCGAGCATCTTAGGAAAGCATATCGAGCTTATAAATGCATGTCATGTTAATAAACCTATGATTATATAATTAGCTCCCAAGTCAATAATGTAGCAAGCATCTAACATGAAGATATTAAACCATAAGGAATGTTGAATTCAAAGGTAGGAAGGATGTTGAGGCATTATATCCATAAGGAATGGTATCGAGCATAAAAGTGATCTCGAAGTTATGTAAGTGGTGATATTAAGTTTATAATATGATGAGGTTGTCGAACTTGTAAATATAAAACATCACGAGCTCATGGGAAATATTGGATCCATATACTGTCTAGTACAACATTTCAAATGTTGGACCATTTTTGATTTAATAATTTGGTGTTGAAAGGAGGGCTTAAACCTCCGACCCATTATTTCCTTACTTAGAAACCAATTATGTAAAGTTTTTTGTAAGAAAATGGTGAGAGCTAAAAAAGTCGATGTTCCGAACGAAAAGATTGTACAATGAATGACTTGGTGGAAAATATCACTCCAAACTTTAATTCAAGCAATATGGAACTTGGCACCTATAACACCCTTAATTGTAGTTTAACATTATTTAGGATGTTTAATTAGATATATTAAATAGAATAATGTAAATAGTTAAAGAGAATAAAATTTGAAACTTTATAAGGTAGAGCCATTATTATTGAACTAAGAAAGATTGTTTGACATTAAACATATAAGATTCATCTAAAGGTTTAAAGGTTCAGTGTCATGACCATTAAAGCCGCATGTCTTCACTTATGTTTTAAGCGATGCCACATATTTCTATTTTGAATACTCTCGACGTCAATTATAGAAACGGTTGGGATGCCGCTTGTCTTGTCTTCCACTTTATATATATAGCGGCATAATAGCCGAAGTGAACTAAGTATGATTTTACAATGGCACCGTTTATCTTGACATTTATCAGTGTCAATCACATTGTTCTTGCTTACAAAAACACTAAGCTTTATTTGAAAAGGGTGGGTAACCTATATTTCTTCTATGTCGGTGATCTTATTTTCGGTATAGTATTTTATACTTAAAGGAATTTAAATTTTGACTTCAATCTAGAGATCAACAATGTCTTAACGCCATGTGTTTTATATGTGATTTTTATTAAAGGCAAAGAGCCTTAAGCCTCTTTGTCGACATTGTTATTGATATCGACATTAAACTATATTAGCCTATTTAAAGGGGGTGAGCTATATATGGTACGATTTTGACTTTAAATATTAGAGATACCGATGTCATTTAATTGTAAATTTTGACATTATCATTGTGGAATGTAATGTGAATTTTTTTGACATGGTAAATGTTTTATAAATTGGGGTTTATCATTGGGTATACCAATGTATTTTTACACTAACCATTAGGGTACCAATGTATTTTAAATTATAATTTTAACTCAAACCATTGGGGATACCAATGTATACCATTTGTGATATTATAATGTTAGGGAGAGATAACCTAATTGGGGATAGCAATACACATAGGCCAAACATTTGGGTAACACGAATTAAATTGTTAAGTGACGGGTTCATAATTATCCTAGGAAAACTGTGGGATATGAGATAGATAGTCCACATTATTCCTAAGGTGGATAGTCTCCATCACGTTATTGAAGGGTTCATAGTCATCCCAAAAAACTATGGGATGTGTGATGAATAATCCATATCATTTCAAATTAAATGGAATATATATGTGATGGATAGTTCATATAATTTAAACAATGGAACCATATGTGATGGATAGTCAATATGGTAGGGGATTACTAATCCAAGTAATAATCATATGTGAGATGGATGGTCCACTTAACTTTGAATATGTTTATATGTGAGATGGGTAGTCCACTAATTATAAGATGGGTAGTCAAATCAAAAATAAGACGAATAGTTCATTTAAATTGTGATGAGTGGTCATATGAAATTAAGATGGATAGTCTAGTAAATTGGGATGGGCAATCTAATATATATTGCATAAATATAAATGTTATTTTATGTGTTCTAACCATTGTGGTTGCTGAAGCATGGTATATGATTATTATGTTTTGGTTAAGATACTTGTGAGGGAAAAAACCATCTGCTCAATGGTGTGGTCTTACTAGATATCTATCTGGCTCAAGATGGTAGGTTATTATTCACACCAAATTGTTTGTCTGGCCTAAATTTTTTGTCTTTCCCCTTAAACTCTCGGGTGCTCATTTGAGTAGGTCAAGAGTCGGGGTTTTTAGGTTTTAAGTTAGATGGATAAGCTTTCTAACTATTTAGCAATAGCTATCTGATCCACCATGTCGTTTGGTTTTGTCTATATGGATGTAATGGAAAGTTTTATAATTGCCAAGCGTTAGACTCTGATCAACAAGAGGGCATCTTCATATGTTGCTCTTAAAGCACTTCGTAACAGTTATATTTTCTCTGAATGTGGAATCATGAGTAGTTATGCAATGAATTAGAAACCATATTTTGAAATGGAATGTAAAAGTTATTTCTGAATTGCGTTTCAAAAATTTTCATATTCATGTGCTTCTGATTATTGATATGATTAACATAGCTGTAATTTGTCATCAGGAGTTAATAACTATGGATGATTGCAGCATTTATAGCGATCAGGTTGGGCCTCAAAATGGGGTGTATAACAACACCCTTCGACACTAGTAAAGCCAACAAATAGCGAGGCTGAGATTTGAGATTTAGCACAATGGTTTAAAGTGATGCAAGAGCTCCTTGGAAAGGTTCTTTCTTAGAAGTCTTCTAAAACAACAAAGCTTACCGAAGGAGGAGAAGAAATGGAATCTTCAAGGAGAAATCTAGACAGCTCGCTACTCAAAAGCAAAGATAAGGGCAAAACATCATGGATTCGCAAAGAAAGAAAGAAACTCAACATGAAGGACCGATAGTGTATTCCCTTAACTTGAAGGATAATGAAATTAAGATGAATCGTCAAAGATAAAGCAAAGAAAGGAGAATAGGAAGATCTTTCGAGCAGTCAGATAGCCCGATTTCAGACAAAGAATACAAGCCCTCTAGAAGGGATTATCATGACGATGAAGCATACCTGAAAGACATGGCTAATAAAATAGTGAAAGACATGCTTGATATTAAAGGGAAGAGGACCCTTAACCTAAGAGTAAATAATAATCCTCTTGAAGCACCTTTCATGGAGGAAATAATGTCTGTTAGAATTCCATTGCACATCAAAGTCTCTTCATTAAGGTACAACAGAATCGCCGATCTCGAAGACCATCTTTTGGTTTTTGCAAGTCAAATGGATTTGCACAATGCTTCTGGAGCAGCACAGTACAGACTCTTTCCTATAACTTTTCAAAGAGCAACTGCTAAATGATATAGACACTACAGAGAGAAAACTATTCTCTCTTGGAAATAATTATTTATGAGTTTTTAGCACAATTTCTGCATATGCAAAGATCCTACTATTGAATCTAGTGTACTTGAAAATGTCAACAAAGACAAGGAAAGTTGCTTGGTGAATATTTGAAGAGATTCAACACTAAGTCAATAAAGGCGAAAACCGTGGCTAATAGAGACAAACTAATGGCAATGTGTTTAGGGTTAATTAAAAAAACCCTTACAGATAGAAAACTATATCTATGGGTGTGGGGATCTCCAAGATTTTCACTTCTAGGCTGATAAGTTTATCCGTATGGATGAAATGTACCATTCTAAGAAGAAATCCAAACCAAAGAAGGAAGGAGGAAAATTTGTGTATGATCGAATTAACCCAATAAGGAGGCAGTAAATAGGGTTTATAAAAAATTCACAAGTAAATAAAAATTGTAGCATAGATCATAACAGAGTAAATACGGAAATAAAAATGACATATAAGTTTACCCAGCTTCAGCAAAACCTGCCTACTGCTACCCAAGGTTTCTACTAGGAATTAAATAAACGATCGCTTACAAATCCTATAAACTTGCGACAATCGCCTACCTATTTGTTCTAACCCTACGCTCAAAATCCTACTACAACTCCACCATAAAGTTGCGAATTCTCAAACTATGCCCTGTAGCTCGTAACCTAGTTAACACTAGAATTTAGCAATTTAAAAAAAAATACAATAAAAGAAAGGAAATCCTAATTTATAAATAATTTAAGCCCAAACACAAATAAAAAGACTTGGCCTAATATTTTGTTCTCCTTTGTTTCTTCTTTTATCCCATTCTATTTTCGTTCATGCAAACAAGTTCCCCTATTGTCTTTATTCTTTTATAATTAGGGTTTATAATCTGAAGGCCGTCGCTTGAAGGTTAAGCTTCGAATCGCCTTACTCATTTCCTTTCTCGTTGATTGCGTACTTTGATTCACTGGCTATTGATGGCTGCAGCTTCTCCTTGTCGAGTGTTCTTCGATTGATATTGGTATGATTTAATAATTCCCTCTTTTTAATTTTATTCTCAAACTCGACTTTGATGCTTCGAGTTAAGATTGGTGCGTGGTTTATTTAAGTTTTTGCTCTGATTTTGCTAAAACTCGAATCATGGTTATTGCAGATGATGATAATGGGATTTATGTATGAATTAATTTCCTGTACTATCATATGTATATTGGACTTTGAAATAACGGTTGCTGTCGACCTAGGGCCCAAGGCGGTCGACCGTTGCTTGGGAAAAATTTACATTAATCATTTGCCTGAATGGCCCAGATTTAAAATAGTTTAATCTAATGGCGTGCATTGATTTGAACCCTTATAAATATAGGCCTGGACTCTCACATCCAAACTTATATTTTCTGATGAACGCATAAGCTCGACCATTTTCTCTTCTCTACAAATTTCTAAATTCTTAAATTAGTTCTAGGTTATATGTGTATACACCATTAGAGAATTGTAGAAGATGATAGAGAAGAAGACTATATTCAAATCAAATCGTCGAAGCCTAGGTAAATTGTAAATCTGAATCTACAATATAAATCAAATTCCAAATCTCCTTTCTAGTTTAGATCTCTGATAAATCTATATATGCTTGCAATGTATAAATCCAAATAGGGGGAAAAAGGAGTCAAAGTGGAATAACATGAATTAGATCTGGTGATTTGAAAAGCAGAAGAGTGGAAATAATTATATACTTGTGTATAATATTAGATTTATATTATTATAGATCTATTCCAGTATGCTTGAAATGTAAATTGGAGTTGTTGGCTAAACCGATACATATGCAACGAAATTATAAACTTTGCCTACATATTCTGTAATTATTAAATTTATATATGTATATTTTATTTAAATGTAAATCTGGAAAAGATTTAGGTTTTAGCAATCCCTAAATATATTATTGACTAATAAGTGAATTTATAAATGATATAATAATTCTAGATTTGTTATTTATAATGGATATTGAAAAATAAGAATGTAAAATAAGGAAGCCATAATAAGATTTCAGGAGTTTAAGTAGTATTTTAATACATTGGAATCAAGATGTTGCAATATGAATTTCTATACATTATCAAGTTTAGAATAAATAAAAGTTCGTCGTTTGAAACGATAAGGTATACAAATATAAAAGAAAGAGACGTATAAAATAGGGATGTTTATTATATTTTGTACTGTCTATTTCAATAACTACAGAAAGAAATAGTTCTTTGTAATTCCAAGCACAACACAAACCTTCTTTTTTGGATAAGATATAGAAATTTACAGTGTAAATTTTCCATTAGGAGAGACCTAGTTTCAATGAATTAAACGCAGAAAATCCTAAATGCTAAATAAAGATATATAAATATGAATAGTATATTTTAGGGGAATAGATGCATGATATAAATAAAGATGAGAATTAATAAGGAAAAGAAATCTAAGAATATGTATGAATAAATTAAATGTTAAAAAGAGAATAGAAATAAGAATGGTGAAAAGTGTAAAAGAATGTAAAAAAGGCATTGTATATCTTTAAAAAAAAGGTGGTAAATTATCTTAAACCAAGTAAGATATAAACGCATAAAGAAGTAAAGAATTTTGGTTACTAGTAAATTGTGAAGGAAAAACAATTAAGTAAGAAATAATTAAGATATATATAAGATATATATGCATATTTATATGTATATATGTATACATGAATGTATGTATATGTAGCCTCAAGTATGCATTTATGATGGGTGCGAACTATTAAATTTAATAAATGATTAAATGAATAAGAATGACATAATCATTAGACCAAGTTAGAATACAAGATCAACAATGTTACATAATAGATTCTTGCCCATCACAAAGGGCTACCGATAGTTGTGTATACATTGATGTGAGACATATTCAACCGCAGGACCTGTGGAAACCATACAGTTATGTATAGAAAAAGGAATACCCCATTAGAAAAGGGAGTCTGCTTCAATAAAGTAGAAAAAGGGGGTGTTTCCTTAATTACAATAAGCAATCTAAATCAGATGGTGAGCGAAAATGACATTATGTTAGCATGTGTTAATACCAAATTAAGGAGTAGGGCTGCACGTAGGTCGAGAATGTCATCAATTCTTAGCTATCAATGGGTAAGACTTGGTAGTACATCTAACATGCCACACCGCTTACTAGTTTACGGACCACATTAGGTCATGCATCGCCATGTTGTTATTAGTTTGTGTGTTAGGAGGCAACTCTAGTTAACCCTATTAGAGAGATCTTTCAAAATATGCATGGGATAGTCCATGGAGCTGAGTCCATAACCGGTGGGGCTGAATCCGCCATATTTATAGTTTGTAGAGCTAAGTCTACAACTAGGAAATAGACATGAAAATCCCCAAAAATGCAACATAGAGCATGTTAAATTATTGTAAAGTCGTTATTAGGCACTACTAGAGTTCCTCGACATGTATGGTGACGAGAGCATGAATGACAAGGGTGGTGGATCCTGAAGGGGTGTTGAATTAAAGGATACTTATGGGGATAGTATCTTGGTCCAATGGTTGATCGTGGTACTTATATATACATATGTATGTATGTACATAGCTATAGTCTACTACGAGTAGATGGAACGTATCGTACGCATATGTAAAGTCTAGACGACTAACTGAAAATGAAAAGACATAATAAGAGATAGAAGACAATCGGCATAAACTAGTGCTATGTATAAGTGTACAATTTACCTATCACCAGAACATTATTCTAACCTCCTCCTCTATATGACATACATGATAGCTTAAACAAACAGGTTCCTTTGGCATGCTTAACGTTGACAAGGACATTAGACATGTGACATGTCAATCTTGGTTAATAAATGTGTGAATTGTTATATTTTATTATTCCATTGTGAGTTATGCTCTAATATGCATTCATTTATTTTATATGCAGGATACCAAACCAACGATCCGTAATTTGGTGGACTTGGGTTTTCAATTTAGAAAAAATTCGAGCCCACTGTGGTATGGGTTATTACAATTGCCGCTTCCATAACTTTAGAGCTATTGATTATTGAGAGCATCACTTCTGGCGCTTCCACTGTTTTAGTACCTTCATCTGCTGATCACTAAAACCATGATGAGCCTCGGCTTCGAAAGCTGCTCATATTGTCTCCTATTTTGGAAGGAGGTTCTCGCGGCACTCCGCTGCATATTGAGTCTACATCTCCCAGAGGTATATCGTTAACCTTACTTGTGTTTGAGATAGCTCATATGATAGAGGTTGACGTCAGTAATCTATACTTTTTCGTTTTCGTGTTGCAGGTCCATCTTTTATTGTCCATTTGCCAGAAGTGAGCTTGTCAATAGGGACATAGGCCATCCTAATGGAATCAGTTGTTGTATTCGCTCCTCATTAACTCCAGCTCCTCCATTAGGCATTGCCTTCAGTCCCAATGCCGCATGATTCATGCTTTAGAGGAGGAGTTTGCGGGTGGCCTTCATGAGGGTCAAGAGATAAAGACATCATTATTACTAGAGTTATTGAGCATTCCTCGGAGCCCAACATGCAAGAGATGCGACAATCCTAATCCATGCTAATTAAGGAGATTAAGATAGAAACATTTGATGGCATTCCTCCTCCCATGTCCTTCTCATCACCCATAGAATCTAACTTTGCTCTCGTTACCACTCCTTCTTCATGGGGTGTTCTAGGCACGACTTCCAAGTCTCTAAGAATTGGCTATGTTTGGGAGAAAGACCCAAAAGGCTATTCCAGCAAGGAAGGCAAAGATAAAGGGACGAGTAGGAAGAAACCGCACTTGTCTAATGCTCAGTCTTCTAGAGAAGGGTAGAAGGAGGAAAAGAGGAAAAAGAAGACTTAGATGTATTCTCTCTATTTTTTGTCAACTTTTTTTATTCAGAATCTCATGTGAATAGGCTGATGTTGTGCGAGTGCAACCCTCGCTCTTTTTGTTAAAGAAGTATGTTAATAAAGAATAGTTTTGTTTCCTTTCAAACCATGTATCTATCTATTCATGTATCAAGAATAATTTTTTTATTTAGCTAACTTGATAGCTTTCTTCACTCATTTTAGTCGAACTTCATTTCATTATCAACAACAATAGAGATTTTATCACTATTGTGTTAATAGAGTTGTAGCTTGAGTGCCTAATACTAGGCATCAACCAAGATTGATCATCTTGAGCGGTGTTTCAAACACCTATTTCTTACACATTTTTCATCTGATCTCGCATAACTTTGGGCGTTGATCACTTAGGCTTTAATGTTAGCATAACTCCTATCGTTGGGTGTCGCAATGTCTATCTCTAGACGTTTGTATAAGATCCCGCATTACTCCCGGCGTAGATCACTTAGGCTTGGGGCTTAATTAGCTTGATGCCTATCTTTGGGCCTCACAACCTCTATCTTCGGATGTTTGTAAAAGATCTTGCCTTACTCTCGGCATAGATCATTGGGTTCGCTAACCTTCAGGAAGCAGTTCGATGCTTTACCTATCTACAGGCAAAGGTTGCTTGAGGTGCACTATCATGTCCGACGCCTATGTGTTTTCACTCCGATGTCCAAGTAATAGGTTGGAGGATTTAATTGGCATCTAACTCTGAATGTCCCAAAACGATCGCGTCCCTTAGGTCCAGTCATGGACCATAGAATTTGAGTAGCACCCATCTCCGAGTACTTGGATTCATGTGCTATATTAGCTTAAGTTATTCAATCATGTTATTGTTCACAGTACAAGATTTATCTAATGAGAATAAAAATACGTTGATCCCCAGAGCCTATTTATTTTATATCCACGATGGTGGAAAATCATGCATTGTTACATTGAAATCAACAAAGTATGTACAAAGATAGTTTTAAGTGAAACAGCAGAGTAAATGCTTGCTATTCCGTGACCTTGGATGTGAAATTCCATCAACAGTTGCTAGCATGAATGTTCTATCTCCAAGCTTATGTTCAATAGCATACGGACCATCCCTAGTCGGGACCATGTTCACTGGACTAGGGAACATTCGTTAAAGAATGAGATTGCCATTCTCGAAGGTCTGCTTCTTGACCCTTGTATTGTAATTTTGAGCTACTCACTTTCAATGAGCTACGGCTCTCAAATCAGCTTCATCGCCCTTCTCATCGATCATATCAAGGGACTCTAGCAGGAGCTTGTTCGAACTAGCTAAATTTCCATCGGATTAGAAAACAGTCGATCGAATTTTAATTAAAATTAAACGCAAGCGCATGGCGTATAATGTTAGAACGTGGCGAGTACAGGTCGATCCATGAGGAATTGTTTAAATTTTAAAATTTCTATTCAATCAAATTAAACCAAGAATTTGAAGTTGTGATTAACTAAAAAAATATAAATAAACTAGCAAAAGAAAATGGACAAAAATAAGAGAGCTTAAAGGCAATTTAGAGATAAATCCACTCCCATTATCACATTAATTAACACAACATGAAATTATGATCTTTTTTTTGGTCATTAGTGAATTTAGTTGATGTATTTATTATAAGTAAGGAATTTGTGCTATTAATTAGCCCAATATAAACCATCAAACTATAACACGCCCATTAAACCACTTTTTAACTGTCATGAAAATTGCAATGAAATTGAAAATAAAATTTATTTCAAGCATGGACTATTAACTATTGATTACAAATACAGACCATCAAATTTTGATTTCAACATTCAATTCATTACCATAATTAATTAGTTAGATGATGGTGTAAATTATATTTATTTGAGTAAGCATAGCCTATACGTGATTGACATCATAGACTACCAAATTCATTAATAAACTTACATCAACATGCAACTTTCTAATAAACACAAAAAAGAGAATATAAATGATCAAAATATGTTGAATCTACATAATTAGAGAGCTTCATTACCCCTAAACTGAAGGGGTTTAGCCTCTCATATTTATTATCACATTAACAAATGTAGATTGCAACATGAAACAAAAATAAGAAGAAAAGGCAAGCTAAAAAAAGAGACCTGATTAAAATGAAATAAAAACTAATATAATTGCATAAGAAATGAAACTAAGCTACTAAGATAAGAGGAAAGAGAGCATGTAAACAAGAAAGAGCATGAATCAACATTGCATAAAAAAATTAAATAAAAGAGAATGGCTGAATAGCCATGAAAATGAAAAGAGATTTTTGATTTATTTTGTAGCTTCAATCTAAACTAACTAAAAATGGAGGCTCAAAGGAGGCTAAGAGAGGAGAGACTAATTACATGAGAATATGGTATTTATACATGTACGAAACCGTAACCATATTTTTGGGAACTACCCAAACTACTCTTGAGGAAGTGTGGCCACCAAGTTATCATTAACATGTGTTAATCCTCCACTTAAATGTGCATGAAACTTAAGTTCTATTAGCATGTTCATTAGTTCTTAATTGTACATCATTGTAAGTGGGTAGGTGGGGTCCTCTATGTTGTCACAAAATGAATTATTTCCATCTTCATTTGCTTGTAGTCTCTTGTGCGTGCATATTTTCCACGAAAACCTCTTCCATTTGAATCCAAATTCCTACAAAAGTAAAATAAAATGGCCAAGTAAATTTTCTCAAATTGATATATGCACAAGAATGACCATATTGCCCCTATATAAAGATGAATATATAACGATTTGACAATAATTTGAATTTTGTTTTAAACATGTTAAAACATCCAATATGATCGTTTATTTAATTTAATTAGATTAAATATGGAAGTAAAAATATGCACATTTACATGCACATCAAATACCCCCATACTTATCTTTTTATTCTTCCTCGACTAAACTAAAATAAGATAAATCTGTTTTCATAGGAAGCACGACTGTATTGAGCATATGCAACAGGCCGTTAAACATCTAGGTGTCCCTAGTAGGACAAGTGTTGTCTCGTGAGGGTTTTCAGTTGATACTACGCACAATATCCAAATACGACATATTAAATTCTTAAATGCAAGATTTATTTACAAAGAGGTGAATGCAAGGTTTTTATTTTCAAATATTTACAAATGACGAATTTACTTTTAAATCGATACAAATAAGTTAAATGTAAGCTTTGGTCATCATCATGAAATTTTATTCCTTATACTTGTCAAAACTTTCAATAAAAATTAAATTATCATCACAAATAGACTCTAGTTTGGCTAGTTGTTTCGGTTGATAGCATAATGTAACTACAAAATAGAATCATAGTTGGTTATCAACGTTTTTCAAAGTGGTATTTTCATTTCTTTTGAATAACAAGTCAAATCACATAAGTGAAAATAGTGCTTGGATTTCAATTGCTTACTTACTCTTATTTGAAAATTTTAATGATATTAATAATACTTGCATATGCCTAACTTAGAAAACTGAGGCCAGACATATTACCCATACACTGCCTTTCGGGCTTACGCGAGGGGAATACAGAGCGTGGTAAGTGAACACATAAGTATGAACACCTATCGACTATGGACGTTATTAATAAAAGAATTTTTATATACATACACCTAACTCAGATAAACTAAGGCCGAATATACCGATCATGCACTACCTTTCGGACTTACGTGAGAAGGGTACAAAGCATGGAGAGTGTACACACTTGCGTGTGAACACAGGACTCTAAGTGTTAATTAATAAAAAAAATACATATATACAAATATTATTATTATTTTTTGTTTTTTTGTTTATATATATATATATATATATATATATATATATATATTGAAGAGAGAGAGTTTTGCAAAATCCTCTTAGTACCACTTAACTTAAAATATTTAAAATGTTATATCCTTTTCTTTAAATTAACCACTCTTTAAACAAAGATTTCAATTAGGATATACTTCATAACTATCATCCTTGAACCTTCCTATATACTAGTTAAACTAGAGTTATTTGTAATCAAACTTTATTTTTATTTTTGTTGAGACAAACAAATTTTCAAAAATTTCAATTTAATAAACAAAATCCTATACTTGTCCTATAGTGTTTGTTTAAAAGTGTAAATAAATACATGCTAAAAAGAAAAAAATTGAGATTTGTTTTTTTTTTGTTTTTAAAAATTTTGAGTTTTGGAAAAATAAATAAACCATGGAAAATTAAAAATGCAGATGAGACTCCCTCCACACTTGATTTTGACTGTATTCCCACAGTTAACCCAAGTGAAAGGAGAAAAAAAATATGACCTATATTTAGAAGAAACGGTTATTGTTTACACGATAACAAAAAGTAGATTTTCAAAGAGTAAATGAAATGGTCTTCCAAAGACCAATTCATTTGTCTCGTCAAATACGAGAGACACGGCTTAAGCTCGGAAACCAAAGCAGAAAAGATTTCAAAATTGAATGTTTATTTGGGAAAACAAATGTCATTTCATCAAAAATAGTGTGAGTTGTTTTACTTTCGATGATTTTTAGGGTTGATAAAACAATTGACTGAAGTTCAAGTTTATTTTCACCAAATGAAATTCAAACTTATCATTTAAAACTTATTCAGAATTATTGATTTCAAAATCAAAATGGTGATTTAAATCTTCCCCTTTAGAATTTAACAAATCATCTTCGAAAAGTCCATAAATTTTATATTCACAAAATTCTTCTTCCTTTGTTGGATTATCAACAACTTCATTGCATATATCAAGTTCAAAATCCAAAGTTGTTGTGATCAAATTTCCAAAATCAAAAAAAGGAAGATTGAATTTTAAATTTGGTTCCACAATTTCAAACGAATTGAAATCCAACTCAATTGCCGTATTTTGAACTACTTCATTAAGATCGTCATTTTCAATTCAAAAGTTATTATTTGAAAATCGTCAATTTTGGTAACAGATGGATTATTATTCGACTCATACGTTTGGGTTTGATTTTGTTGCTCACGTTGTTTCAAATAGTTTCAAACAATAAATCTGTGTGATCATTGTAAATTTCTTCCATTTGCTCAACAAAATCAAATTTACAATTATTAATTTGAGGATTTTCAAATTGAATTTGTTAAGAACAAAAAAGTCCATTGAACCATAGTCGGGAGTATTCTCATTGTCAAAATTATTTGAAAAGTGGTTCACATTTCCATTTTGAAATTCGTTTTGGAGTTCGACGTTGTAATTGCATGAGTTATAATCGAAATCATATGAACATTGAAGTGAATTGAAATTTTGATTATCTTGAAAACTTTGACTTGAGTTCTTGCACAAATATGAATTGCAGAAATCATTTATCATTTGGTTTGTTGTGTAGAGTGTTCAAGTAATGATGAAATCGTTTCAATTTTATTTTCAAGATTTGAAGATTGGTCATCATTTTGAAAATTTTGTTCAAAATTCAAATTGTTTATACAATATTTGTCATTAAATTATCCATAAGAATTTGAAGTCAAATCATGTAGATTATACTGATTTTCACAACTATTATAAAATTCCCACGACTATGAAAACTCGAAAATTTTCAAGAATGTTTTTTTTCTTTTTGGATTTTTTTATAATGGAAAACTGTTTACCAAAAGAAATTTAATTTTCAAAACGGAAATTTGATTTTAGCTTTGTTTTTTGATGTTCAATTTTTATTGAAAAGATTTATACTTTTTTGGATTTTTGTTTTTCTAAAAAACAACTAACTAAATTTTTTTTGGATTTTTTATTTTGATTGAAAATTTTCCAAAGAACGGATTAAAAGACTAAGTTAAGGAATATCTACAATTTTTTTAGTTTTGAAATTTAATTTTTTTTTTAAAATATGCATGAACTAATGCAACTAAATAAATACAAAAATTTTATTAAAAGTTTTCTATCCTAAGTTGCTCTTACCCAAAATTGTATATTAATCACACTTTGTCTTAATTAAACAAGATAGTTCTTAGCCATGTAACGGGCATGATTTGTCGGTGCACCACGAATCACCGTAGCAATATAACCGAAGGTTTAAGTACCTTCAGAGAAACAATCACTATATTTACAAATCACCGATATTATAAATGGCTATTGCTCTGCCGTAGACTAGACACTAAGAGATTAAATCGTTCAAAAAAGACAACTTGTCAATATACAATTAAGCGTTATAGATGTCTAACCGTTATTACTAATCAAAATCTAAAATGAAACACAAAACTGAAATTAAATGTATATTAACAATGCAACGACGAATGAATTTTTGTTTTTTAATTTTTTAATAAAATGCAAGCAACCAACAATGCAAGATAAATAAAAAATGGAGATGAACACGATACCAGAGCATGTAGAATTATTAGCAATTTATCCTAAAGCATCAAAAATATATTTTTTTATAAGCAAGCTAAGCAGCGGAGCAAGCAGTTCCTTTTTTTAATTTCCTACAACCTAAAAAAACAAGATATATAAAAAAAAGATTTTTTTTTTTTATATGTTTAGAAAACCAAAACAAATGAAAATCAAAAGAAATTTAAAAAAAGATTTCCAAACCAAACAAAACCTATTTGTTTTTTATTATTATTGTGATTATTATTTATCTTTTTTTTTTTTTCTAGAAGGACAAAAGAAGATGAAGGAATAAAAGAGAGAATAGATTTTAACACAATGGAAATTAAACAAAACAAAAAAATAAAGAATAAAAAGAAGCCCACCGGCCCGCTTACAAATCCACAACTACTTCCCGTTCTCTTTTTTTTATACGAATAACAACGACTTCCCACTTTATTAATTCATAATTCTCGACTTCATTAAATCAAACGCAATTTGAAATCTCAAAATTCAAGGTACGTTGATGGGGAGTGTGTTCTGATTTGGTTGCTTCGGCGTTCGGGTGTTCGACTGTGGTTTGGGGTGCGGTTTCATTGAGTTGGCTGATGCGATTTGAAGAGGTGGATTCGAGGCGATGGCGATAGGGGTTCAGGCGTTGAGGGTTCGATGTGAATTGTGGTGAGGGAGGGTTGGCGATTGTAGTTTGGTCGCAGGTTTGTTGTGAGGCTGTTGGCGGATTTGGGTGGCAGTTGGTTCTCGATTTTGGGTTGATGGATTGGCGATTGGCAAGGAAGCAATTTCAGGTTCGTTGTGATGCGGACAATTGCGGATTGGGTTGAAGTGGTGATTGGTGGTTAATGTTTTAGTGGTGGGAGTTGTTAACGTGTATATCTCAGGGGTATGGCGTATGGGGTATTTGGCAAGGCAGAGGGGGGAAGTGGTCAGTGATGAAGTCAGAAGGCGGTTTTTAATTCAGGGGAGAGTTTTAAGGTCAGGGGAGAGAGCAAGCAATTGAAGTGAAGTTGTTATGGTGGGTTCGACGGTGGGGGAGTTGCTGAGGTTGTGCAGGGGGGCATTAGTGTTCGTGTGCAGTCGTGGCTGTTGTCAGGGTTCACTGTTTAGGTATTGGCGGCTGGAGTTAAGATGGCAGCGAGGAAGGAAGATGTCAGGTGGATGGTTATTGTTGCCGTGGTCAGGGATGTATGTTGATATGGGAAGAAATAAAGTGGTTTGAGAGTATGGTGTAGCAGTAAGGTAGGCAGTATGATGTATTGGTGGTTAGTGGGTTGACAAAGCAGTGTCTTTAAGTGGTTAGCAGTGGACAGTTGGGTTGTGAGCTGCTGTGGGTGGTCAGGGATGGCAGAGCAGTTTGTTGAAGGGAAGGGATGGTAGGCAGTTTTTTTTGCAGATGTTAGAGAAGAAGTATTGAAGAAGATGGTCAGGAGCAATGTAACAGGGTTTTGGTTATATGGAGAAGTTTGATGGCAGTAGACTGGTGGGTGGTTCAGAAATGTGTATATGCAATGATGTGCAATATGAAGTGCAATAGAGGGTTGAGGCAGATGATTCAGGTGCAATAGAGAAGTGAGGATGTGCACTGATGTGCAGGCAGTATATGGTGGAGAGGAGTTGCTGATAGGTGGAGCACTGGTGGTTTGGAGTGAGATGGTGGGATGAATGCAAGTGTTTGTGGTGATGGGTTGATGTGGTCAGTTTTTGTGATGAAGCGAGGTATGAAGTTGAAGTATGGACTGAAGTTTGGTGGTGTCTATGGTAACAGCAGTAGTAATGGTAGGCGGAAAGGAGATGTTAGACAGTAGTGGTATGCGTAATAGCAGTTTGGTTATGTCAGAAGTGTTTGTGTTCAGGGGTGATGGAAATGCACTATTGATTGTGGTAGGAGTTGTTGCTGTAGTGGCAATTTGGTAGGATATTGAAGGTTGACAGTTCTGTGGTAGTGGAGTAGAGGTGATGGGGAGAAGCAGTGCACAAAGATGCAAGGCAGTGCAGCAGTTTTTGTTTTTTGTTTTTTGTTTTTTTTGTCAATGTTAAACAGAAAAGGAAAGAAAGGAAAAAAAGAAAACGTAAATGTTAAAATGTCGATGCAAAATGCAAATGCAAGTTAATAAAATGTTTTTTTAGATATTGTGTACATTTTTTTATATATATAAAAATGCAATGCAAATGGAAAACTAGAACAACATGCACACAAACAAAATGTCACAAAAATCACACATGTCACAAAAATCACACACAAACAAAAATTTTTTAAAATGCAATATACGCACAAAAATTAAAATACACAAAAATCAAACAATAAATAATTCGAAGAAGAGAAATTAAAATCAAATCAATTCTCCGACAACGGCGTCAAAAACTTGCTCGAACCGGCTAAATTTCCATCGGATTGGTACATAGCCGATCGAATTTTAATTAAAATTAACCGTAAGCGCACAATGTACAATATTAGTACGTAGCAAGTACGGGTCGATCTGTAGGGAATTGTTTAGATTTTAAAATTTCCATTCAATCAAATTAAACCAAGAATTTGAGTTTGTGATTAACTACAAAAAATGTAAATAAACTAACAAAAGAAAATGGATAAAAATATTAGAGTTTGAAGACAATTTAGAGATAAATCTACTCTCTTGATCACATAAATCAACACAGTATGAAATTATGATCTCTTTTTTGATAATTAGTGAGTTTAGTTGATGTGTTTATCATAAGTACGGAAGTTTGTACTATTAATTAGCCCAATATAAACCATCAAACTATAAAACACCCATTAAACCACTTCTTAACTCTCATGAAAATTGCAATGAAATTGAAAATTAAAATCTATTTTAATCATGGCCTATTAGCTATTGAACAGAAATACAGACAATTAAATTTTGATTTCGACATTCACTTTATTACCAAAATCAATCAGTTAGATGATGATGTAAATTGTGTTTATTTGAGTAAGCATACCTATATGTGGTTGACATCATAGACTATCAAATTTATTAATAAACTTACATCAACATTCAACTTTCCAATAAGCATAAAAGGAGAACATAAATGATCAAAATGTGTTGAATCTACATAATTAGAGAGCTTTATTACTCCTAAATTGAAGAGGTTTAGCCCCTCATATTTGTTATCACATAAACAATTGTATTGCAACATGAAACAAAAATAAGAAGAAAAGGCAAGCTAATTAAAAAGAGAGCTAATTAAAATGAAATAAAAACTAATCCACTTGCATAAGAAATGAAATTAAGCTACTAACATAAGAGGAAAGAGAACATGTAATAAGAAAGAGCATGAATTAACAATGCATAAAAAAAAATTACATAAAAGAGAATGGCTAAGTAGCCATGAAAAAAAAGAGTTTTGATTTATTTTTTAGCCTCGAACTAAACTAAATAAAAATGGAGGCTCAAAAGAGGCTAAGAGATAAGAGACTAATTACATGAACTTATGGAGTATTTATACGTGTATGAAACCCTAATCCATATTTTTTAAAACTACCCTTGAGGAAGTGTGGCCACTAAGTTGTCATTAGCATGTGTTAATCCTGCACTTAAATGTGCATGAAACTTTAAGTTCTATTAGCATGTTCATTAGTTCTTAATTGTACATCATGGTAAGTGGGTAGGTGGACTCCTCTAAGTTATCAAAAAATGAAATATTTCCATCTTCATTTGCTTGTATTCTCTTGTGCATGCATATTTTCCATGAAAACCTCTTCCATTTGAATCCAAATTCATAAAAAAATAAAATAAAAAAGACCAAGTAAATTTTCTCAAATTAATATATGCACAAGAATGACCATTTTACCCCTATATGAAAATGAATATATGACGATTTGAAAATAATTTGAATTTTGGTTTAAACATTTAAAACACCCAATATGACCATTTATTTAATTTAATTAGATTAAATATAGAAGTAAAAATATACACATTTACGTGCACATCAAATACCCCCACACTTATCTTTTTATTCATCCTCGAATAAACTAAAACTAAGATAAATCTGTTTTCATAGTGAGCACGATTGCATTGAGTGTATGCAACAAGCCATTAAACCTCTAGTTGTACCTAGTAAGACGAGTGTTGACTCGTGAGGGTTTTCAACGGATACTACCCACAAAATCTAAATGCGACATATTAAATTCCTAAATGCAAGATTTATTTACAAAGAGATGAATGCAAGTTTTTTTTTAATTTTTACGAATGACCAAATGAAGATGAACATCCACAAGGATTTTTG
The DNA here is from genome assembly GCA_030765085.1 of Allium cepa. Classification (NCBI taxonomy): domain Eukaryota; kingdom Viridiplantae; phylum Streptophyta; class Magnoliopsida; order Asparagales; family Amaryllidaceae; genus Allium; species Allium cepa. Next base: position 439,326,125 of record CM060938.1, on the reverse strand, counting down.
GCATCTTCATTGATGACACACCACTGCAGTGGAATAGAGAACTCTCTTTTATACAATAACCCATTTTGAAAAATAAATCGTGGAGCCTAGCATAGGAGTATTCTTCATTCGCTTCTTCCATCCGGAAGGTTTCCCTTCGGTAGATACTCCTTAATCAGAGTCATCCATGATTCTCTCTTAAATTCATCCTCCAAGATCCAATTGAAATCCATTTGGTCGATGCTCGGAGATGATAATACTTCTATAAGAACTAAAGCCATGAGCTGCGCATCCCCAGAGCTAGTGATCTTGGCTAGACAATTGGCTTTCGCATGTTCTTCGCTAGGGATATACGTTATCGTATAATACTCAAAATCGTTAAGTAGTTCCAAAAAATGTATCAGATAAGAGGCCAGCCTTGCTCCATTAGCCTCAAATTCCTTCCTCTTCTGGCAGATCACCAATTGACAGTTAATATATATTAGAACTTTATTTCCTAACTCTTTCATAATCAGGTGTCCCGCGATTAGCACATCGTATTCAGATTCATTGTTCATTACAAGGAACTTGAGCTTTAGAGCATAGGAAATCGATCATTTTTTGGGGGTTACCAAAACCACTCCTACACCCGAGCAACATTCGTTGGATGCTCTATTCGTGTATAACTTCCTTTGAGCACTTTGTTCTATAAGTTCTTCTCTCTTATCATCTCGAGTTATGGATTCGGTAATTAAACTAGCTAGTGCTTGGCCTTGGGTGGCTCTTCTGGGATTATACGATATGTTGTACTGACTCGGTTCGACGATTCCTTTTGACATCTACCGAAAGTCTTAGATCGCAATAGGACTTATCTTAAAGGATAATCAGTTAGCGCCTTAACTGGATGAGCGTGGAAGTAGGGATGGAGTTTCTTTGATGCGATCAACAAGCAGCAGGCGAACTTTTCAAGGTTTGGGTAATTTCTTTCTACCCCAATCAATCGCTTACCGATATAGCATGCTGGCCTTTGGATTCTAGTTTCTTCTTGTACGAAGGGAGCACTTAAAGCATGAACATATATTATTAGATTAACAAATAAATCCTCGCCGTCTAAAAGCATGACAAGATAAGCAGCCTTTCTAAATGATCGACCGAGGCTTGAAAAGCATTCATGCATTCCTGCATCCAGGAAAAGTTTCTTTTCCCTCCTTTGAGGAAATCAAAGAATGATATGCATTTGTCTATAGCCTTCAAGATGAATTGGCTTAAGACGGCTACCTTCCCGTTTAGACCCTGTACCTCCTTTATCGTCTTTGGGGCTTCAACATTCCTCAAGGCTTCAATCTTCTCTGGATTGACCCAATACCCCTTGAGTTCGCAATAAAGCCTAAGAACTTTTCTAACGCGACTCCGAAGGACCATTTTAGTAGGTTGAGCTTCATCCCGTATCTTTAGAGCATGCCAAACATTTATGAAAAGTAATCTAAATGGTTCGTTAATCGTCACTCCTTTACCAACATGTTTTCCACATAGACTTCCATTGAATGTCCAATCTGATCTCTGAACATCGAATTCACTAATCTCTAGTAAGTGGCTCCAGCATTTTTCATACCGAATGACATGAGAAGGTTGCAAGACAATCCTAGTTGGTATATGAAGCTGGTATGTTCCTGGTTCGAGATGTGCAATTCATGGTCGATGGTTGAAACCACAATTTGTTGGATCATCAATAGTGGAAAACTGTCCTTTAAACCCCTCTTATTTAGGTCTAAATAGTCGAAGCACGTCCTTTATTTCCCATTGAACATTTTGACTAGGACTGGATTGGATACCCACTTTAGTTATAGAGCATCGTGGATGAAGCTATTGGCTTTTAGCTTATCCACTTCTTTCAATGCATCATGTCACTTCAGGCTCAGGCTACACCACTTCTATTTCATTGGGAGACATCTGGGGTTAACATTCAATGCATGTCACGCTATCTTAGGTGATATTCCATACATGTCTGAATGTGTCCAAGCAAACACATGTTGTTTTTCCCTAAAGAAAATAGGTCAATTCCTTCTTCATTTTCTTGCAGAGTTGATGCCCGATTTTCAGGACTCGAGTAGGATCATTCTAATTTACTGGGATGCATATCGTCGGGTCGTCCAGGGCCGGCCTCCCATCCTCTGGCTCTCTCCTTGGATCGATAGCTTTATGGAACCTACTATGTTGATCGGGCCAGGTGTAACGCCCCTAATTTTTTGATAACATTATTCATAAGATTTAATTAGATAAATTAAATAGAATAATGTAAATGTTAAGTGATATGGGGAATGAGACTTGAATTAATTAATTAAAGCCATGCCTAATATAATAATTAATGGGCTAAAGAATGGTTTTAGGTCAACTAAATTACATAACGGTATAATTGGAATTGCCGCCCATAACCCTTATCCATATATATTTTTTGTTCCTACCATTTTTTCCCATTCACGTCATTTTAAAATGCAAACTGATAGATAAATGAATAGTCGGCCATTAAGGAAGAACAAGAATTCAATAATTAAAGCTAGAAAATCAAGATTAAGAGAAATCAATCTCAATCCAATCTCCCTATCTAGATCAAGATGAATAATGATTCCATCTCTATTTTGTTTTAAACCATATATTTTCAGATTTAAGGGTAAATTATTTTTTATGATATATTGGATGATGATATGCTTGATTAATGATTTATTCGATTTAAACAAGATTGTTTAAAGGGGTTTTTGTATGGTTTTAGGTCGAAATCGAGATTAAATGATGATTAAATGCCATGGGAAAATTTTATGTTATGAGAAACATGATTTTAGAGTTGGGTTTCAATTTTGATAATTTTTCAAGCTATGGAAAGATTATTATGAATTTTCAAAGGAAAATATGGTTATTTGGGTTTATAATTTATTTTGAAAATATGTTAAGAATTTGGGTCTAAAATTTTGATATGTTAGATAACATGATTAAAGTGAATTTCTATAATTTTTGGGGATTTTTCCAAAGTGATTTTCTATACAAAATAAATTGTTTTAGAAGGGGGACTTCTTTGCAAAAAAATTGGAAGCGCTTAATTGATTAACTTAACCATGATTTAGATTTGGATCATTGGCAGTTATTTTTGAAAAAGAATTTAAAAATGTAAAGGCAATCAATTTGATGTTGACACATGGAAGGTTAGTTAGAGAAAAGTTTACTTTATAAAGAACTAAACCAGGTTTGCTCAGAAAATAGGTTTCGCCTGCTTTAGAAAGCACCTTTCGACACAGATACCTCCGCCTTTACCATGACGAAGCCAATACACAAGGTATCACAAAGATGATACGTGGTGGATTGGAGATAGGTGAAAGGTTAAGTGTCGAAAGCCTAGCTTTCGAAGGAGTCGAAACCTTGGTTTGTTTTTAAAAGAAAATAAAAGCACCTGCCTATGTTTTGATTTAGCCTTCGACAGAGTCAAAGCATTTGGTTTTTAAAGAGGATTTAAAGAAGTATTCGAAAGGGTTGCCATTAGCTTATGAAAGCTTTCGACTATGTTCCTTTACTTATGAAAGAATGTTTTGAAAGAAGGTGTTTCGACCTAATTGAAACCCTGCTGCCGTTTTATAGCCTTTCGATGGTATTAAAGATATCAAGATGTCGAAAGGTATTTTGTTTTATAAGTTTCAAGCCACTTCCCACAGCTTTCGAAAGGGGTTAGTGGTTTTGAAGGTGATGGTTTCAAAAGGGGTGTCAACACCAACCTTCCAATGTTTTACTTGGATGTTTTATGCTTTCGAAAGAGATGGTGCCGACGCCATCAAGTTTCCCCCCATATTTTTGTATGATAAAGGATGATTTCAAAAGAGTTTCTTTCACCTATATTCACTTTGACCCAAATAACTTTTTTTAAGTGCAAACCCAATGATTTCGAAAGGGGTACTTTCAATGATTTCAGAAGGGTTACTTCCATTAGGTCGAAAGGGATACGTTCTACTGGCTTCGAAGCTAATCTTCAAAAGTTAAATGCTAATACTTTAATGTATTTGAAAGGTTTCGAAAGGAGGATTTAAAGTATTAAAAGGTAGGAGCCTATTGTTTTAAAGATAAGTTTTTAAGGCTTTCGAAGGAGGCTATCCTATGAAGTCGAAAACTATGTTTCGAAGGTATCGAAAGGTTTTATAACCCAAACTCTATTTTCTAAAGGGAAAACCCATGGCTAAATTAAAGGATTTTTTATAATGGTTTTAAGAAGAAGATATCTTTGACAAAGTACTAGGTTGAAAGGATTAACTATGTTTTATTTAAACCCATAGGGGTGATATTGCTATGTTGTTAAGTTGCTTCTTCAAATATAAATAAATTAACTTTATAATGGACTCATAACTGCATTTTGGAGATAAAGGGTAGAAGAACCAGTTAGGTTAACCCAATAGTGAATATAAATTAACTCTTGAATGGGTAGAATTGCATCCAGGAGGTTAGGAAGACCAGAATATGGGATGCTAAAAGATAATGGAAAGATATTGGCAGGGGCCAATAGGTTCATAGTTAGCCTATGAAAACTATGTATAAAGGAAGACGTCTGAAAGACAGGTTCAAAGTTAGCCAATGAAAACTACGTATAAAGGAAGATGTCAGAGAGGCAGGTTCATGGTAAGCCCATGAAAACTATGATTTGATACTGGAAGGGCCAGTATGTTTGTAGTTAGCCCATGAAAACTATATCCTGATGAAATACTGAAGGCTTTCAATTGGTTCCTAGTCAACCCATGAAAACTAGGGTAAGAAGAAAGGATATTGGGGTTCCCAATAGGTTCCTCGTCAACCCATGAAAACTAGGTAAGAGAAAGATATTGGGGTTACCAATTGGTTTATACCGATCCCATGAAAACTATGTAATTGGACGGGGAGTCCTTAAATGCTTTACCGGTTATTAGTTAACACATGAAAACTATTAGTTAATAGTAATCCTAGAAACTATAATTGAGACAGATAGTCAAAAATGAATGGGGATGGGTAATTCAGAATTGATTCATTTGTTTTGCATATCATCATATTATACTGTTTTGAATTGTTTTAACCACTGTGGAAGCGGGAGCACAATATATGGTTTCTAAAGGTTTTGAGATACTAGTGAGGGGAAACCCGTTCCGCTAAGCAGCGTGTCTCACTAGATATCTAAATGATTTGAGATGGAAGATTATTATTTATATTTGCCTTTATGTCTGACTCAAAGTTTATGTTTTTCCCTTAAACTCACGAGTACTCAATTGAATTTGAGTAGTTTGAGAGTTGGGGTTTTTAGGTACCTCTTAAGACGAATAAGCTTCCGGAGACATGCAGAAGGCATAGTAGCTATTTAGAGTTCTCTTTTCTTTGGATTCTGTTGTGCTGTTTGTAATGCAAAGTTTTTATATTGCCCGTATATGTTCTGATCATCCAAAGGGGCATCTTCATATGTCGCTCTTGGCGTATGTTGTAATAAACATATTTTCTCTGAACGTGATTTGCGAATATGGGGTTATGTCATAAATTGGAAATGTTTTGACATGAAATGTGATTTTGTTTGAAGTTTAAAATTTTTCCATACTCATGTGTTTCTGCGTATCAATGAATCTAACACCGCCGTATTTGGTTGCTGAGGATTAATAATTATGGATAACTACAGCATCCGTAGCCGTTAGTTTTGGACCTCCAAGTAGGAGGATGTTATAAGTTGGTTTCAGTGCATAGGTTTATGAAACTTTAAAAGTCCAATGAATTTGAAAATATGATCGGGGTTTGGGTCAATGCTATGGTAACGTACTTGTAATTGATATATACATACATATATATATAATTACGTGTTCCCCTCTCTCTTAGACCATTCTTCTATATCTTACTAAGGTTCGTATGCAGATTTACAAGAAAAAAGATATGAAAGCAAGAAACTAAAGAGGAAATCTAGGTGGAGGAAGCACCACAACCAACGAAAATGTTCGATCTAATACCAGGAGGAACAAAGGTCGATAGGATAATGATAATCCAAATGCTGAGACCAATGTAGGTGCTGAAATTCCGCCAATAGAGGCAGAGATGGTGTATCAATTGTTGGCCAATCTTTTGCAAGTGAGTTGACAGTAATGTTGGAGGAGCTATCTTGTGGCTCCACTTGGAAATAACTATGCTAAGCTAAGTAGAGACTACACCAGTTTGGGTGGAAAGCCGTTTGTTGAAACGAAAGATGCAGTTGAAGTTGAGAATTGGCTTTTGAGTTGTGAAAGGATCTGTACTGATCTAAGCTTGGATGATGGGCAAAAGAGAAGGATAGCCTCTAGGCAGTTGCAAGGGGCGGCGCTTCATTGGTGGAACAGTGTAACCGTCGTAGTTTCGAAGAAAGAGCTAACATGGGCTGATTTCAGGAGAAGGTTTGAGCAGAGATTTTTATCCAAGGTTGCTAAGTCGGCATTGATGAGGAAGTTCATGGATCTAATCCAAGAAGAGATGTCACTGGTCCAGTATGCTGCTAAGTTTGATGAGTTTCTCGATATGGATATGCTTTGGTTGACACTGATGTCAGAAGGATTGAAAAGTTCATTCGAGGACTGAGACCTGAGCTTGCTAAAATGACCATGACCCATATCTAAGAACTTCTAATGTGGTGGTGGAGATGGCCATTCGCCACAAAGAGATGCTGCTCTTTCTGCTAGAGAGAAGACAGTTGAATCCCAAGGTACTCAGGGAAAAATGAGGAAATTCTTTAAGAAGAAGGGAGCCCAAAATAGGGTTACTACCAAGAAGGAAAAGGCTGATTTAGTTTGCTATAAATGTGAAAAGAAAGGTCACTATGTGAATGAGTATTGGTCAGGCAAGGGGAAAAAGACTACAGATAAGAAGAATGTGAAATGCTTTAACTATGATCAAGTTAGGCATTACAAGAACCAGTCTCCAGACTGCATTTCGAACTAGATATGGTTCGTATGAGCGGTTAGTGACACCATTCGGGTTGACGAATGCACCTGCTTTCTTTGTGGATTTGATGAACCGAGTCTTTCGAGAGTATTTGGATAGATTCATGTAGTTGTTTATAGAAGACATTTTGATATACTCTAAGAAAGAGAGAGCATGAAAATCAACTTAGAGTTGTACTGGAGACGTTGAGGCAAAATAAACTAAAGGCGAAGTTTCCCAAGTGTAATATTTGAAAGAAAGAGGTTAAGTTTTTTTGTCATATGGTTTTTGAGGAGGGATTTTCAGTCGATCCAGATAAGATCGAAACTATGAACAGTTGGAAGAGACCAAAGACGATGACTGAGATCAGAAGTTTTCTTGAAATTGCTGGCTACTACCGGAGATTCTTCAAGGATTTTTTGCAGATAGTAGCGCCTTTGACTAAGCTTACAAAGAAGGAAGTGAAGTTTGTTTGGTCCGAAAAATATGAGGAAACATTCCTTAAGTTAAAGCATTTGTTGACCAATGCTCCAGTGTTAGTAGTTCCAGATGGAAACCAAGGGTTGGTAGTATACACTGATGCGAGTGTGACTGGATTGGGAGCAGTGTTGATGCAGAAGTGCAAAGTCATTGTTTATGCATCTAGGCATCTTAGACCGCATGAAGTAAGATATCCCACTCATGACTTGGAGTTGGCTTCAGTGATTTTTGCCTTGAAAATTTGGAGGCATTATCTCTTAGGAAAGAGATTTGAGTTGTATACCAATCATAAGTCTTTAAGATACTTATTATCTCAGAAAGAGTTGAATACGAGACAACAAAGGTGGCTGGAGTTTTTGGCTACTTATGATGTTGGTATAGAGTATACACCTGGGAAAGATAATAATGTAGTGGATACTCTCAACAGAAGACATCAGAATGTGGTGTTGGCTATGTTGGCAAAACGGAAGGATCTAGAAGCTTTGGCCATTTGTGGTGTGTAGTTAAGATCGAGTGCTAGTTCTAGTCAAAATACTGCCATGTTATCTCGTTTAGAAGTTCGACCAGTGTTGATCGAGATAATTGCTTCTAAACAGAAGGAGGATCCATTATTAGCTGAGAGGATCAAAAGGCTTTGGAACTGAGATCGATGATTTGAAAGATTTTTCTCTTGACCGGAATGGATGGTTAAGAAAGAAGGGACAGTTATATGTTCCAGATATGAAGAAGTTGAGAGGAGAAGTTCTTGAGGAGTGTCATTTATCCAAGTTTCAATTCATCCTGGAGGGACCAAGATGTATCAAGATATAAAGAGGATCTTCCATTGGGAAGGCATGAAGATATTGGCTTGTGGATTAGGCAGTGTGTAAACTGTCAACAAGTGAAAGCCGAACATCAAAAGTCGAGTGGATTACTTCAGCCTCTATATATTCCAGTTTGTAAATGGGATTTGATATCTATGGATTTTGTAGATGGGTTGCCAAGGTCAAGAGAGGAAATAAGAGTATATGGGTTATTATGGACAGGTTGACCAAGAGTGCCCATTTCATTCCAGTAAAGTCGACCGGGACGACACCTATTTTGGCAAAGTTGTTCATGAAGAACATAGATAGACTACATGGATTTCCAAGTAGCATAGTCACCGATAGAGATGCTTTATTCACTAGTGAATTCTGGAAGAGTATACAGGATGTGTTAGGCACTAAGCTCAAGATGAGTACCGCATATCACCCATAAACAGATGGGCAGATAGCTAGAGTCAATAAGGTACTCGAGGATTTGTTGAGGGCTTGTGTGTTGGATTTTGGTGGATCTTGGGAGGATCACTTACATTTGATTTAGTTTTCCTATAATAATAGTTATTAGACTAGTATAGGAATAGTGCCTTTTAAAGCTTTGTATGGAAGGCCATGCAAATCCCCTACATGTTGGTTGGAGACTAGGGACAGATTAGTCTTAGGTCCAGATTTGGTAAGAGAGGCGTCAGGGAAGATTGAGTTGATCTGAGAACGAATGAAGGAAGCTCAATCCATATAGAAGAGTTACGCAGATAAGAGGCGTAAAGACCTAGAGTTCTTAGTGAGAGATAGGGTTCTTATTAAGGCATCACCAATTAAGAGTGGGGTACGGTTTGGGAAGTCTGGGAAGTTGGCCCCGAGATATGTTGGTCCATTCTAGATTATAGAAAGGATTGGAAAGCTCACATACAGATTTGAGTTGCCAAGCAGTATGGCAGGTGTCCATAATGTATTTCAAGTGTCTCATCTTCGCAAATATGTACATGATCCAGAGGCCACCATTCCTCAGACAGAGATGGAGTACTTGGTAGTAGAGCCTAATTTGACTTTTGTTAGAAAACTAGTTCGGGCTGTAGCGAGAGATGAGAAAAGATTGAGGAAAAAGACAGTCAAGTTGATGAAAGTTCAATGGAGCTACAGCTAGAAGGACTGTACTTGAGAAACAGAGGATAGGATTCGAGATACTTATCCTGATCTGCTTTGAGGGTGTGTTTATATTAGATTTATATTGATACTTCCTAGTCTGGTAGACTAGTATAGATTAGTATGGTTGTCAGGATTCATTACAGATGATTGCTATGTTTAGTATTTAGTCCTTACCGAATTTCGTGGATGAAATTCTCTAAGGAGGAGAGCCTGTAACATTCCTAACTTTTGATAACATTATTCAGGAGATTTAATAAGATAAAAAAATGTAAATGTTAAGTGATAAGAGGATTGAGACTTGAATTAATTAATTAAGGTCGTGCCAAATATAATAATTAATGGCCTAAATAATGGTTTTAGGTTAATTAAATTACATAAGGATATAACTGGAATTGCCGCACATAACCCTTATCCATATTTTTTTTTCATTCCTACCATTTCTTCCAATTCATGTCATTTTAAAATGCAAACTAAAAGATAGAGGAACGGCCAGCCATTAAGGAAGAAGAAGAATTCAAAAACTAAAGCAAGAAAATCAAGCTTAGGGGAAATCAGTCTCAATCCAATCTTCTTATCTAGATCAAGGAGAATAATGATTCTATCTCTATTTTTTTAAAATCATATGTTTTGGATTTAAGGGTAAATTCGTTTTTATGATATACTAGTAATGATATACATGATTTATGATTTATTTGATTTCCTTAAATGAGTTTTTACGATTTTAGGTCAAAACCGAGATTAAATGATGATTAAATGCCATAGGAAAATTTTATATTATGAGAAACATGATTTTGGAGTTGGGTTTTATTTTTGATAATTTTCCAAGCTATGGAAAGATTATTATGAATTTCGAAGGAAAATATGGTTATTTGGATTTATAATTTATTTTGGAAAATATATTGAAAATTTGGGTCTGAAATTTTGATATGTTAGATAAGGTGATTAAAGTGAATTTCTGGAATTTTTGAGGATTTCTACAAAGTGATTTGCTATGCAAAATAAATTATTTTAGAAGAGGGACTTCTTTGCAAAAAATTGGAATGGCTTAATTGATTAACTTAACCATGGTTTAGATCAGGATTAGCGGCAGTTATTTTTGAAAAAGAATTTGAAAAAGTTTAGGCAACTAATCAGGTGTTGACACGTGGCAGGTTAGTTGGAGAAAAGTTTACTTTATAAAGAACTAAAGCAGGTTTACTCAGAAAATATGTTCCACCTACTTTAAAAAGCACCTTTTGATACAGATGCCTCCGCCTTTACCATGCTGAGACCAATACACAAGGTACCACAAAGATGGTACATAGTGGATTTGAGATAGACGAAAGGTTAAGTGTCGAAAGTCTAGCTTCCGAAAAAGTCGAAACCTTGGTTTCCTTTTAAAAGAAAAAAATGCCTGCCTTTGTTTTGATTTAGCCTTCGACAGAGTCGAAGCATTTGGTTTCGAAAGAGGATTTAAAAAATATTTTGAAAAGGTTTCCATTAACTTATGAAAGCATTCGACCGGGTTCCTTTACTTATGAAAGAATGTTTTAAAAGAAGGGGTCCCAACCAAGTCGAAACCCTGCTGTTGTTTTATAGCCTTTCGATGGTATTAAAGATATCAATGTTGTTGAAAGGTACTTTGTTTTATAAATTTCAAGCCACTTCCTATAGCTTTCGAAAGAGGTTAGGGATTTCGAAGGTGATTGTTTCGAACGGGGTTTTGACGCCAACCTTCCAATGTTTTACCCAGATGTTTTATGCTTTCGAAAGAGATGGTGCAGATGCCATCAAGTTTTCCCCAATATTTTTATATGATAAAGGATGGTTTTGAAAGATTTGTTTTCGCCTGTATTCACTTTTACCCAAATAATGTTTGTACAAACCCAATGCTTTTCATAGAGGTACTCTCAATGATTTAGGAAGGGTTACTTCCATTGGTGTCGATAAGGGTACTTTCAACTGGTTTTGAAGCTAAGCTTCTAAAGTTAAATGCTGATAATTTAATGTATTCGAATGGTTTCAAAGGGTAGATTTTAAAGTATTAAAAGGCAAGAGCCTAATGTTTTTAAGATAAGTTTTTAAGGCTTTCGAAGGAGGCTGTCCTATGAAGTTGAAAGCTTGGTTTCGATGGTATCGAAAGGTTTTGTGATCCAAAATCTATTTTTTTGATGGAAAAACCCATGGCTTAATTAAAAGAGTTTTTATAATGGGTTTAAGAAGAATCTATCTTTAATAAAGTAATATGTTAAAGGGATTAATCTTGTTTTATTTAAACCCACAGGAGTGTTATTGCTATGTTGTTATATTGCTTCTTCAAAATATATTCACTATATAATGGACCCATAACTGCATTTTGGGGATAAAAGGTAGAAGAACCAGTTAGGCTAACCTAGTAGTGAATATAGATTGATTAAACCCCTGAGTGAGTAGAATTGCATCTAGGAGGTCTGGAAGACCAGAATATAGGATGCTAAAATATAAAAGAAAGATATTGGCGTGAGACAATAGGTTCATAGTTAGCCCATGTAAACTATGTATAAAGGAAGATGTCTGAAAGACAGGTTCATAATTAGCTCATGAAAACTATGTATAAAGGAAGATGTCAGAGAGACAGATTTATAGTAAGCCCATGAAAACTATGATTTGATACCAGCAGGGACCAGTAGGTTTGTATTTAGTCCATGAAAACTATATCTGGATGAAATATTGATAGTTATCAATAGGTTCCTGGTCAACCATGAAAACTAGGGTAAGAAGAAAGGATATTGGGGTTACTAATAGGTTCCTAGTCTACCTATGAAATTTGGGGTAAGAGCAAGATGTTGGAGTTAACAATAGGTTCATAGTGATCCCATGAAACTATGTAATTGGACATGGAGTCCTTGAATGCTTAACTTGTTATTAGTCAGCCCATGAAAACTATTAGGTTAATAGTAATCCTAGAAATTATAATTGATACAGATTGTCAAAAATGAATAGGGATGGAGATGGGTAATCCAGAATTGATTCATTTTTTTGCATATCAACATATTATACTGTTTTGAATTGTTTTAACTATTATGGATGCAAGAGCACAGTATATGCTTTACAAAGGTTTTGAGATACCAGTAAGGGGCAACCCGTTTCGATAAGCAACGTCATCTCACTAGATATCTAAATGATTTGAGATGGTAGTTTATTATTCATACCAGGCTTTATGTCTGACTCGAATTTTATGTTTTCCCCTTAAACTCTCGGGTACTCAATTGAATTTGAGTAGTTTGAGAGTTGAGGTTTTCAGGTACCTCTTAAGATGAATAAGCTTCCGAAGATGTGTAGGAGGCATGATAGCTATTTAGAGTTCTTTTTCTATTCCGTTGTGTTGTTTGTAATGAAAAAGTTTTTATATCGCCTGTATATACTCTGAACATTCAAGAGGGCATCTTCATATGTCGCTCTTGGCGTATGTCATAATAAATATATTTTCTCTGAGCATGATTCGCAAATATGTGATTACGTAATGAATTGGATATGTTTTGATAAGGAATGTGATTTTGTTTGAAGTTTAATTTTTTTATATTCATGTGTTTCTATATATCAATGAATCTAACGCCACCGTATTTGGTCGCCGAGGATTAATAGCTATGGATGACTGCAGCATCCGTAGCTGTTAGTTTTGGGCCTCCAAGTAGGGGGATGTTACATCAGGGCTTAGGTGGTGATTGTTATGTATCCATTGTGACACAGATTCTTCTCTACGTCCTTTCCTTTTACACATCGCTTTTCTTCTCTCAGCTCCATGACATAGCATTCATGTCTAAATTCTGATCACTTTGAATGGCTCCCATTCTATTTTCTATGGGAAATTTCATTGTCAAGCACCATAGAGCCAGGACCATATAGAAACTAGCGAGGGATAATCGACCTAAAGTGGCATTATATGCTGAAAATATGTCCATTTGCATGAAGCCCACAACCGACACTCTCTTGTAGCCGCCTTCTCCTCAAACCATCGGTGGGTATACACATTCCATAGGCTTTGCAACCTCTTCGGTAAATCTTTGAATTCGGGATTTACAAGGCTTTAAATCTTGACTATCCATCATCATTTGGTCATAAGATTTTTTGAACTATATATTGACATAACTTCCATAATCTACAATCACTTTTTAATAGTGCTAGCCCAATCACTATTATCACCAAGTGATCAAGCATAGATGCTTCGATCCAGTCTGCATCATGACTTCTGAATATAATGTCATCCTTCGTAGTCCTTAATTATTATGCGAAAGCTCTGTACAACATATTTCAAAGAACTCCCGTACCTTTCCATCTTATTCCAAATCTTCCAAGCTGGATGAGGCCCACTTGTGATTATGTTGATAACAAGCCTTTTCCTAAGTTGCCTAGGCTTATCACTACTAGGTCCAGCCTAGCCCCAAGTTGTCCTAGGGTTGAACACTCTCTTGACTGCTATCTTAGGGGCTTACACAGACTTTTAAAGCTTCTTCCTCTAGATCAAATCCTTAGTTATGTCTCGCAGATGTCTGCATTCATTTGTGTTATGACTATAGGTCTCATGAAGGCGATAAAACTTCCCAGGCGTTTTCTCCCTCTCGGTCGACTCTCTTGGAGTTGGCTTTTTGTAATGCTTAGTCGCCTATGTCACAAGGTATATGTTCTCAACCGTATTTTTTAATGGCGTATAATCCTCATACTTTGGAAATCTTGAACGTTTCTTGAAATTCGGCTTCCTATCTCCATTACCTTGATTGTTTCTTTTATGGTTATTTCCTTTATTTCCTACATTAACAGTGATATCCTCGGAACCTTCTCTATACCGCTTCACAGCCACATTACTCTGAATTACTTTAGCTAATTATGCACCATCAGCTTTCTTGGTGGTCGTTCTTCCCTTTTCTAAGTGCAAGAATTGATTCACCTTTTTGTAAAAATCATCCATAGTCAGCAAAGGTTTCATCTTCAACCGTCTTTCGAAATCAGTATCTAGGTGTATCCCCTTAATTGGAGTCGTCAATACTATGCCCTCTTTAACGTTACTCACTTCTGTTATTGCCATATTGGATCTACTCAAAAACTCCTTCAACGACTCTTTGGTATACTGAAAAAGGTTTGATAACGACATCATATCCTATGGACGGATAGTGTGAAAGTGAAACTATTCGACAAACCTTATTGCCAACTGTTCGAATGATGATATGGATCTCATTGGAAGCTGGTTTAACCACATCATAGCTATGCATTTATGGAAAATTAGGAAACACCGACATCTCACAGTGTCCATTCCCCTTGCCATGTCCATATGCCATTCGTATTTCGACAAATGCTGGCTTGGAATCATTATCCTATTATAGGACGGCAGGCATTGTGAATCTTCGTGGGTACTCCTCACATAATATCTCTTCTGTGAATGGGTTCCTACTAGGAGAATGGCCCTATTTCATTGTTTCTATACTAACTTTCATTTACTAACTTCTTCACCATATCAGTCGAAGATTCAGGTTCAATTTGATCTATTGGACGACGATAATCATGGTCTGCCCCAAATGTTTAGCTCTGCAAATGGTCTTAGTTAGTTCCATGGTACTTGAGTTCTCCTATCCGTGGGAAAAATCTTCATCCAATTGACTTGTTTTTATGATTTCTATGCACTGCATTAACAACAGCAGTCTGAATTCCAATGTTCTAGCCATAAGAAACATGACCATCTCCACCATTAACATCATTATTTAAGTCAATAATACCTCCAGGACCAAATTCTTCATTAGATAGTTCGGTACCAATTCTAGATGATGGTTCGATAGTGATCCATGCCCTTGTGCCTTAGGCAATATCCAACTTGCTTCTTGAAGTCTCGGTTTCTTTTCTCTTCATTTTATTCTTTCCTTCTCTATGACTCTCGTTGGATGATGAGGAACCATCTCCATTTTCTAAATCGGAAGGTGACAGCTCCCTTCTGTTCCTTCTATGACTACGGGGCAGCTGGTTCAGCAAATCAAAGCTCTCCCTCATTTGTTTTCTCGTTTCTTCCTAGCTTTTATACAACTTGTCATTCAACTCCCCATCATCATGTCCATCTCAACCTATGTTATCATGGCTGAGGGGCTCTGAATTTTAGAAGCATTGGGTTGAGCGATTTCTTCAACATGTTAAGAACCAGCATTCTCAACATTGTTAGTAGGCTTGGAGGCGATGGATTTTTTGTAGTATTTCGTGGAGCCATTACATTGGTTAATCCTATGATAGATTTTGCAGAAATTTGTATAGTCATGAATTATAGGAACGAAACTAGTGGATCTACTTCATGGACTAAGGCAATTTGAAAAGTAGAAAGTAGATCCATATAACCCGAGTTTGATATAAATGCTCAATGAAAGCACTGAAATATTTATGCTAAAAGTTGGAACAAACACTCAAAGACTAATAGAGGAGAATAAAATGAAGAAAATAAACAGAAAATGAGGGAAAAAAAGAACAGACAACAATTATAGTGGTTCAGCTAATCAAAGGCTTACATCCACTTAAACTTTGTTTATGTTTCTACCGAGTTTTACAAAGTTGATCTTATGGATCGGCGATGATTCCATACTACAAAAAAGCATGAAAATTGGTTAAACAAGCAAGAAGTTCCTTTAACTAGTGACCCTCTTTCTCTATTTATCGCTACAGGTCGACGAAATTCTTTCCACTATGTTCTTGTCCACGTTCCCCACATCTTGAAGAAGCCACTTTTAAAAGATCTTAGCCAACTCACCAATGTTCTAGAATCTGTACTGAACCATGTCCCATGATTCGGTACCAATCCATAAGTTTTCTCTTTGAACCTTCTTCAAGCTCTCGGGGACGTTTGATTGACTAGTATCCTCACTGTTTACATTTGGTTACATCGATATGAGCTTAAACTTGAGTGAATTCCTTATTTCGGAGATTGGGAAAAGGCATTTAATTTATCCATTGATTGTTTGGGTCAAAAATAGTGAGAGAACCATCCAACATGGCATGTACCAACTAGCAATTACTCCACCTTGGCGTGGTATGATCCATGTGACAAATTTGACAAGTGCTAGGGATTGGTGCCGATCCATGGTTATGGTTCGGTACGTACCCTTGACTTTTACTTGGTTCTTGCATTTTTGACATTGGTACTTGTAGTGGGTAGTGTTTAGGTCATCTCTAAAGATTCTTGGCTGGCATATAACTTCTCCCTTGGTCGTACTTCACACTTGAGCTTAGCAGTTATCGCTTTGGACTTCTTCTTTGTAATCCCTCTTTTTGACCGATCTGATTCGTTCGAATATCACATGGCCACAAGGCTGAATAACATCTACATAGCCATGATGTAATACGTAATCGAAAATAATATTAGATTATTACATGAATATGTGATTTAAGATTCACACCTTTAATGATTGAATAACTCCATGATTTAACTAAATCATCCTCCGGATTTAGGTACGATCTAAAGATGAACACCACCTTTCTTTTAATTTGATTCTGTATTAACATTGCCTTTAGGAATTTTTAGCTATGGAGCCTTGATACCTGCGACTAGAATAGGAATGAGGATGAAGGCAAAATAAATGACTAGTGATGTGTTTATGTAGGCATTAAGAAGAAGATATTTTCTCCTTCATTCTCTCATTCTTTTGTTTGCCATTTCGAATCAAATTTGAAAACTTAAACCCTCCTTCCCTTACAACATAGGCCAGCCATAGTATGGGCCTGCCTTTAAAATTCCCAAGCCTATTTAGTAACTAAACGATTGAAATCAGATATAAATATTTATCGATATCATTACGTAAATATATTATTTTTATATACACATTTTATTGAAAGCTAATGGAACCTAAAAATCAAATAAAATTTAATAATTAATATTTCAAAAATATTAGTTAACTTAATTCATTTATAACAATTATAAAGTAATCAAATTAATTTATATTTCTTAGTATTCATCGCAATGGTTGTGCGACACATTAGTGTAAATTCAGTCAATGATTAATATCGAACAATTCATGTATTAACGTTCACACTTCACTTCGCTAGTAGGGTGATAATTTGGCTTTGTCGCTTACACATCTTTTCAGTAAAATCCAATTATATAATTCTACGTGGTACCTTTATATAATATACCAAAATATTAATTAAGACTTAAATAATAATATTAAATAATAAAATATAAATTTGAATGTGAATTGGAAGGTGTCCAAGTAAAGTTACATTAAACAGACAAAATAGTCATTTTCCAACTATGAATTTAATGAGAAAACCATTGCCATTGCGATCGTCTTGTTTTTCTGAGTCGCGTAGTATATTTGTTTGTCTCATTTGGAAGCCATATGACGAAAAAAGGAACGAAAAAATTTTTGGAGCTAAGTGGGCTTTGGGAGTTTAAATTTTGAAATAAAGCGATTGTGGTCTCTTTATTGACTTAAAAACTAAAAATATATAACTACATTTTAGAAACAAATGACACTTCTCTCCTTCTTCTTCCTCTATCCCTCTCTAAAACCACTTGCAATCAAAATGCATCATCTTCCTTAAAACTCAAAGAAATTTAATGAAATCAATGGAGTTGCGAAGCTATCAAATTGTGCCACGGGTCTGGATTGATTAGGAGGCAAAATTTTAGAGTACGGAAGTGCAGCAGGCTCAGACACTGAAGCAAAGTAATGGATTTTCGTGCATAGTTTTCAAAATTCAATGTCCAGCTTCAAAATAGCATATCTCCTTCATTTCTCAATGAATTTATATGGAACCAGAGGAAAATCAAAGAATGCGGAGAATACTACATAAATATAAGTTTGGTGGTAGAAATAAGAGGGTTAGTGGTTAAGCAAGGCTAAACAGTAAGGAAATCGCATAACTCATTCCCTATCGACAACGTCAAACTTTAAATCAACATATCTCCTTCATCTCTTAATGGAATTAAGTGATCCACCCCTTGAAATGATTATATGTTTGATGACTATGATCTAAAAAAAGATCTAGGTTGAAAATTAAAGTTTGAAAATGGAAGGATGATGAATGCAGGAGTAAATTTTGGAAGTTTCTGTAAGTGTGGCTTCTCCGTTTCTTATATAATGCTCCGATATTGATATAGGTTGCTTTAAGGCTATCCTAGGATTAAATTACAAAGTAGAATTTTCCCTAAATGATGATATATGAACTTAAGAAAGTATGTAATTTGCCTTCTAGAAAACTTCACAAAACCAAGCATGATAACAAATTGAATTGAAAACCTCAAAGAAATCTAATTTAAAGTATAGGAACATGTAGATATTGTATATATATGACATGAAATCATCATAACCAAAGAATGAAGTAATAATCAAAATTTGAAATAAATGAAAAATAAATTAAGTTGGAGAACCCGTAATTGGAACGTACACCAGTTCACTGGTGGGCGCAAACTATTCCACCGATGGACAACCACGTTAGGTTATTTTTGGGCATTTGAACGCTCAAACCGATATGCGTTGTTTTGATCTTTTGTGTGATGTCGCTTGCAAATCCATGGTGATGTCTTGACATGTATGGTTGTAGTTTGGATGCTTGGTTTGGTAATAATGATAATGGATAGGTATAGTGTATATGGTTTTGGATGAATGAATACGTAGAACTTGGCATTGATAATGAAATACGAGTATAGTATGTAAGGCTTGGGATTACATAGTTTGATGATGTAGTGTATATGACTTTGGGATAATGAACGAATACCTGAATTTTTTATCGCAACCGATGGGTCCTTAATACATGCAATTAACGAGTATTCTCCTGTAGAGCAAGAAGGCTAATCCAAGAGAGTTTTGGTATAGACAAAAGTCGAACTGTAAAACATGTGGCAGAACTAGGTATGAGTCCAATACGTGTAATCCTTTACCGCTAGTTGCAAAACCAGAATACATAGACGTGAAATCCATCATCATAGGTGGTGAGACCGAATTTTGTATGATGAATCCTTTAACTTAGGTGTTTGGGACCTGGTCAAATTTTAAACAATATAAAATCATAATGTAGTGTGATGCAGGCGGGTCCAGAATATATTATACTTAGACTTAAATCGTGTCATATCAATGTCATAGTAGTATATAAGTTAAGATTGGCTTCAATTACTCAGACATATATTTGACCCACTCCTATATTTTCTTTCATAGATATTATTTAGTACGGTAGATTCTCGGGGTGTAATGGATGAGGAGGCAAGATCTGTACATATTGTAAATAATATATGTGCGTATATACATATATATTGTATACGGTACGTATCTAAAAGACATAATGTGATAGTGTGTTGAGTTGATTGGGTTTGGTTTGTATAAACTAATGTGGTAATATTATCTATGTAAATAGACATATTTGTGCAATATGATATTTTGAGTGACCAACTGTTGGAGACTCCGAAAGTTACTAGTTGTTGGCAACCTGTTGGAGACACTGAAGTTACTAGTTGGTACAAGATTATTTTACGCTCTCTCTATACATCAATATGTATAACCTTCCAACGAATCTTCGTTTTAGGACTTCGTTGTGTTCTTACGGGGTTCTGAATTGGTTGGTTGTTATGTATGGTATCAGAGCATAGGTTATAGGATCGGGGAACGTATTGAGAGAGCAAACTTGAATACTTTATAAAATATAAAATATAAATATAAGTATACGCACTCATATATGAGTCGAATATGTTTATAGTTGTTCCATTAGAGCTATCTATCCATTGGGGAGTTGTTAATGAATCCTAATTATGAATGGAAGAGGATGAGTTGGTGAGGATGGAAACTAGAACAGAGATAAATATTGATGGGGTGAGACCAAAAATGTAATATTACTAGAGTCGACCTTAGAGATATTATGGTGTGAACATCCATGTTTAGTTACATTAATATCTGTACGTGAAGAGTCATATTAGTGTAAACCGTAAGGTACCGACACTTAGTGTATGAGGAATAGTTCTTGGTCAAATATTGGAATTGAACCGTAATTGGTAATTGAGAAGTGGTTAAGCACTTGTCAGAATAGATGTAAACAGATGAATTTGATTGGACTGATGTATTGGATAGTACTTAATGAGTAGTGGGAAAATTGACTTTTGAAGCAAGATGAGTTTTTAGTGTAAAATTTTAAATAAATATTTAAAGGGGAAGTAGTTTCAAAAGACGTAATTATAAATTTTGTTTAAATGAGAATTTATGGATTGATATTGCATTTGTATAAGATAATACGTGTTTGAAAGAATTTTTGAAAAATTGATTTAAAGTCTTAATTCAAAGCAAGTATAATTATGATCTCTTGATATATATTTATTTAGTTAAGAAATTGGAGGATTTTTGAAATGAAATTTATAACGCATATATAGTCATGTGCGGTTTAAGATCTGGGAAATGTTTTTCTAAATTGATATAATATGGTGAGTGGTTAAAGTGAATTTTAAATTTTATTTTCACACAGATAGGATGTGTTATTTTAAAAGGCGAAAATTTTCTATTTACAAAATAATTAAATATATACTTTTATGTTTATGACAAAATGGCTATAAAATATTTGAAATGATGTTTGAGATAAAAAAAGAGTATTCTAGAAGACAGCCATAGTTTATTTAAAATTAAATTTTTTTTAAGTGGTTAATAATATATTGTTGAAGGTAAAGAAGTAATTGGTGTAAGAGTTAAATTAAAAAGACGAAGTAAATGTTTGATGAAAATATTTTATCTTATGCCTTTAAGTAAATGTGTTGTTTTTTTAAAGCAATATTTTGAAATTTGATGATGTATTTTAAAAAGCAAATGGAAGTTTTAAGTTCTGACAACAAATCTTTTATTTTCATAATAAAGTATAAAAAGGAATTTTGAATGGTCAAATTTAAATCATGTTGATAGGTTAGAAAGAAAATAAAGAAGAGAAAGGTTATGGACGTGTCCCCTAATGCAAATATGCCATTATTGGCTATATAAAAGGGAGAACGGATCGTGAATTGAAAATGATTTGTGTTTTGGATAAGAGATGTGATGGTAAATAGTTTAAGAATAATTCTTACATAATGCATAAATCGACTGATTTTGGATTAGATTGATTGATTCGCTATGGGAAGAGGTTAAATGTAGATAGAAATTTGGCTTGGACATGGATTATTGGACCATGAAATATTTTATAATATGTCGTGGTCTTGATGGTTGCATGGAATTGAACAAAGGAAGAAAGAATGTGGTTATAGTTAGAAAGAGAAGAAGTAAACCTAATTATCGTATTGAAGTAAAATAAAGAGAAGACGATCATCTGCTAACAAAATAAATTGGTTAAAATTCATATAGAAGAGATTTAGGACAAAAGTTATATTTATTCGATATTGGGAAATTTATGAAGATATATTTGAAGTAGAATTGACTTAGGAAATTTTGGTAGTAAGAGAGAAATGAGTGATATTAGAGTTTCAATTGATTGGATCCCATTAAACATTTGATTGAAAATATTTGGAGATATTTATGAAGATTTAGTTGAATAGTCTAAATTTTATTTAGATAGGGTCTCGGTGACCCAATGGTGCTACAATATGATTGACTCGATGCAGAAATTGAAATAATTGATATTCTCATTCTTTTGTTCTATGTCATTTCGATAATGATCGAAGTTGGAAGCGGGCAATATTTAGATTACTTTGTTGTTTAATAACGTTGTAAAGGTAAGTTGTGTGAGTTGATTGGAGGATGGATGTACCGTAGCATAAACTGTTGAGGGACAACTAAGAAATTTCATTTTGATAAATGATTTAAAGATGGAACTATATGTTCGGGGCTAGGTTTTCATACTGATAAAGGATTTAAAGATGAAACTATGTGTTTTGAGCACTCATAATAGCTATGTGTTTGAGAACTACTTGTTCGTTGCTATGTGCATATGATTATTTATATAGAATCGTATAATGTTGTGTGGGATAGTTCAATAGAGTATGGAAGTGCAGCACGCTCAGACAGTGAAGCAAAGTGGTGGATTTTCGTGCATAGTTTTCAAAATTCAACGTCCAACTTCAAAATAGCACATCTCCTTCGTTTCTCAATGAATTTATACGAAACCAGAGGAGAATCAAAGAATGCTGAGAGTACTACACAGATATAAGTTTGGTGGTAGAAATAAGAGGTTTAGTGGTTAATCAGGGCTAAACAGTAAGGAAATCGCATAACTCATTCCCTATCGACAACGTAAAACTTTAAATCAACATATCTCCTTCATCTCTTAATGGAATTCAGTCATCCACCCCTTGAAATGATTATATGTTTGATGACTAAAAAAGATCTGGGTTAAAAATTAAATTTGAAAATGGAAGGATGATGAATGCAGGAGTAAATTTTGGAAGTTTATGTAAGTGTGGCTTCTCCGTTTCTTATATAATGCTCCGATATTGATATAGGTTGCTTTAAGGCTATCCTAGGATTAAATTATAAAGTAGAATTTTCCCTAAATGATGATATATGAACTTCAGAAAGTATGTAATTTGCCTTCTAGAAAACTTCACAAAACCAAGCACGATAACAAATTGAATTGAAAACCTAAAAGAAATCTAATTTAAAGTATAGGAACATGTAGACATTGTATATATATGACATGAAATCATCATAACCAAAGAATGAAGTAATAATCAAAATTTGAAATAAATGAAAAATAAATTAAGTTGGAGAACTCGTAATTGGAACGTACACCAGTTCACTGGTGGGCACAAACTATTCCACCAATGGACAACCACGTTAGGTTATTTTTGGGCATTTGAACGCTCAAACCGATGTGCGTTGTTTTGATCTTTTGTGTGATGTCGCTTGCAACTCCATGGTGATGTCTTGACATGTATGGTTGTAGTTTGGATGCTTGATTTGGTAATAATGATAATGGATAGGTATAGTGTATATGGTTTTAGATGAATGAATACGTAGAACTTGGCGATGATAATGAAATACGAGTATAGTATGTAAGGCTTGGGATTACATAGTTTGATGATGTAGTGTATATGACTTTGGGATAATGAACGGATACTTAATTTTTTATCGCATGCGATGGGTCCTTAATACATGCAATTAACGAGTATTCTCCTGTAGTGCAAGGAGGCTAATCCATGAGAGTTTTGGTATGGAAAAAAGTCAAACTGTAAAACATATGGCAGAACTAGGTATGAGTCCAATACGTGCAATCCTTTACCGCTAGTTGCAAAACCAGAATACATAGACGTGAAATCCTACATCATAGGTGGTGAGACTGAATTTTGTATGACGAATCATTTACCTTAGGTGTTTGGGACCTGGTCAAATTTTAAACAATACAAAATCATAATGCAGTGTGATGCAGGCGGGTCCAGAATATATTATACTTAGACTTAAATCGTGTCATAATATCTTAGGAGTGTATAAGTTAAGATTGGCTTCACTTACTCATACATATATTTGACCCACTCCTATATTTTCTTTCATCGATATTATTTAGTACGGCAGATTCTGGGGGTGTAATGGATGAGGAGGCAAGATCTGTATATATTGTAAATAATATATGTGCGTGTGTGTGTGTGTGTATTTATTGTATACAGTATGTATCTAAAAGACATAATGTGATAGTGTGTTGAGTTGATTGGGTTTGGTTTGTATAAACTGATATGGTAATATTATCTATGTAAATATATATATTTGTGTAATATGATATTTTGAGTGACCAACTGCTGGAGACTCGTAAAGTTACTAGTTGGTGGCCAACTGCTGGAGACGCTGAGAGTTACTAGTTGGTACAGGATTATTTTACGCTCTCTCTATACATCAATATGTATTACCTTCCAACGACTCTTCGTTTTGGGACTTCGTTGTGTTCTTACGAGGTTCTGAATTGGTTGGTTGTTATGTATGGTATCAGAGCATAGGTTATAGGATTAGGGAACATATTGAGAGAGCATACTTGAATACTTTATAAATTATAAAATATAAATATATGTATACACACTCATATATGAGTCAAATATGTTTATATTTGTTCTAGTAGAGCTATCTATCCATTGGGGGGTTGCGAATGAATCCTAATTATGAATGGAAGAAGATGAGTTGGTGAGGATGGAAACTGGAACGGAGATAAATATTGATGGGGTGAGACCAAAAATGTAAAATTACTAGAGTCGACCTTAGAGATATTATGGTGTGAACATCCACGTTTAGTTACATTAATATCTGTACGTGAAGAGTCATATTAGTGTAAACCCTACGGTACCGACACTTCGTGTATAAGGAATAGTTCTTGGTCAAATATTGGAATTGAACCGTAATTGGTAATTGAGAAGTGGTTAAGCACTTGTCAGAATAGATGTAAACAAATGAATTCGATTGGACTGATGTATTGGATAGTACATAATGAGTGGTGGGAAAATTGATTTTTGAAGCAAGATGATCTTTTAGTGTAAAATTTTAAATAAATATTTAAAGGGGAAGTAGTTTCAAAAGATGTAATTATAAATTTTGTTTAAATGAGCATTTATGAATTGATATTGCATTTATATAAGATAATATGTGTTTGAAAGAATTTTTGAAAAATTGATTTAAAGTCTTAATTCAAAGCAAGTATAATTATGATCTCTTGATATATATTTATTTAGTTAAGAAATTGGAGGATTTTTGAAAAGAAATTTTTAACGCATATATAGTCATGTGCGGTTTAAGATCTGGGAAATGTTTTTCTAAATTGATATAATATGGTGAGTGGTTAAAGTGAATTTTAAATTGTATTTTCACATAGATATGATATGTTATTTTAAAATGGCGAAAATTTTCTATTTACAAAATAATTAAATATATACTTTTATGTTTATGACAAAATGGCTATAAAATATTTGAAATGATGTTTGGGATAAAACAAGAGTATTCTAGAAGATAGCCATAGTTTATTTAAGATTTTAAATTTTTTAAGTGGTTAATAATATATTGTTGAAGGTAAAGAAGTAATTGGTGTAAGAGTTAAATTAAAAAGACGAAGTAAATGTTTAATGAAAATATATTATCTTATGCCTTTAAGTAAATGTGTTGTTTTGTTAAAGCAATATTTTGAAATTTGATGATGTATTTTAAAAAGAAAATGGAAGTTTTAAGTTCTGACAGCAAATCTTTTATTTTAATAATAAAGTATAAAAAGGAATTTTGAATGGTCGAATTTAAATCATGTTTGATAGGTTAGAAAGAAAATAAAGAAGAGAAAGGTTATGGACATGGCCCTAATGCAAGTATGCCATTATTGGCTATATAAAAGGGAGAACAGATCATGAATTGAAAATGATTTGTGTTTTGGATAAGAGATGTGATGGTAAATAGTTTAAGAATAATTCTTACATAATGCATAAATCGACTGATTTTGGATTAGATTGATTGATTCGCTATGGGAAGAGGTTAAATGTAGATAGAAATTTGGCTTGGATAAGAATTATTGGACCATGAAATATTTTATAATATGTCGTGATCTTGATAGTTGCATGGAATTGAATAAAGAAAGAAAGAATGCGGTTATAGTTAGAAAGAGAAGAAGTAAACCTAATTATCGTGATGAAGTAAAATAAAGAGAAGATGATCATATGTTAACAAAATAAATTGGTTAAAATTCATATAGAAGAGATTTAGGACAAAAGTTATATTTATTCGATATTGGGAAATTTATGAAGATATATTTGAAGTAGAATTGACTTTGGAAAATTTGGTAGTAAGAGAGAAATGAGTGATATTAGTGTTTCAATTGATTGGATCCCATTAACCAGTTGATTGAAATTATTTGGAGATATGTATGAATATTTAGTTGAATAGTCTAGATTTTATTTAGATAGGGTCTCGGTGACCCAATGGTGCTACAATGTGATTGACTCGGTGTAGAAATTGAAATAATTGATATTCTCATTCTTTTGTTCTATGTCATTTCGGTAATGATCGAAGTTGGAAGTGGGCAATATTTAGATTACTTTGTTGTTTAATAACGTTGTAAAGGTAAGTTGTGTGAGGTGATTGGAGGATGGATGTACCATAACATAAACTGTTGAGGGATAACTAAGAAATTTCATTCTAATAAATGATTTAAAGATGGAACTATATGTTCTGGGCTAGGTTTTCATACTGATAAAGGATTTAAAGATGGAACTATGTGTTTTAAGCACTTATAATAGTTATGTGTTTGAGAACTACTTGTTCGTTGCTATGTGCATATGATTATTTATATAGAATCGTATAATATTGTGTGGGATAGTTCAATAGAAGCTTAATTATAAAAAAGAAAGGTTAGATATAATGAAGTATAAAAGTTAGGATGTTCGGATGGGCCATATTATTTCATTCAATTTGGATATATGATGATGGCCTAGATATTTGGAAGGGTGGTAGTTTCCTCTCTATTCAGGCACGAATGACTTAAAGGGCGTAAATTAAGAAGTTGCAAGAATGAGGTAGTAGATATCAAAGATCGATGTCGTTTGTTTTGAAGTTATTTAAGTTGTAACTATGCTAGTATTTTGTTGATTTGATATGGCAAGGCACCATCCCTATTGAGTTGTCTTATCTATAATATAGAGGAGTAGTAAGCCAGTAAAATGATATATGGAGAAGAAAACATTGGTTATTTGTTATTAGAAAATGAATGAAGTTTGGATTGTGGTTGTGAAGGGTATTAAGCGTGAATTCTAAATTTTAATGGATATTTTGAATTGGATTTGGTATGAAACTATATGAGGATAATTATATTGGTATATTGGATGAGATTGTAAAAGTACTCAAATATGGATATACTTAAGATCATATGGTTCATGTTATTTATGAATGGGATGAAGTACTTGGAATTTTATAAATAGATATGATGTATATAGAATAAAGAATTATGAAGAGTTGTAACTGCAGTTTATAATAGATGTTCCAAGTTGGATTAGCGGCGAGGATTATATGAGATGAAATTTTGATTGGTGTAGGTAAGAAACTTAGATAAAAGGTTCTGATAAAAGATTTTAAGCTATTAAGATAAAACCTGATTTGATGAATTTAAGAAAAGAGGTACTATATAGAATGGATACTAAAGAAAAATAAAGAAGTAGTACAAACTGGTGTGAGTTCAAGTGTTCTACAGTAATTAAGGAAAAATTTATTTGAAAGACTGAAGATAAGATGTATGGTTAGCGTGCACAGAAGATGTGGATGTGATTTTATGGAAATTAGAATTTGAAAGTTCGGATATGATTTTGAGTAAGTAATATATAGATTTGTTTCAATCATCTCTCGGATTAAGGAGAGACTATCTATTCAAAGAAACTCTTTTGGAATATCGACTAAAAGGTGTAGAGTTTACATTGCATATCACGTGTATGTAAGTAATGTTTTATGTAGTCAATCCTTTGAACTCTATCAACGTCTCAGGTTATAATTTTACTTAGATTTAGGATTTTGATTTCTATGGTTGTATCAGTTAATTAAAATAGTATTTCTCTTGTTTGCATGCCTTCTTAGCTATAGGACTTAGACAAAATGTTTGGATGATTGAGGAGGTGATACTTTGAGTACCAAGCTTGTTGGATATTGGGAAAAAATGATATCATAAGTGAAATGATACCACTCAAGCTAGATTTGAGATTTTGATGGGACATATATTATGTTTACTATGTTAAAGCATTGATCATTTTGGATATTCTTAGGTTAATGAAGGAATAGTATAGTGATTTAGGTCTTTTGGACTCGTACGGGTAAGACACCGTCCAGATTGAGTTGCCTTACCTTCAGAATCCAAAAAAAATGAATTTAGGAAACTACTAATGGGTAATTTTGGTGTTAAGTATATGCACTTAGAGATAGTATGAAAGATTGCAGTTCTGTGCATGCATTTTGTGCTAAGGCTACCTTTTCTTATGCACTGTGGCATTATGGATTCGAGATGGTAGCAGGGACTGTAGAAGTTATAGATATGAACATACATTTATAGTTCATATTTAAGAATGATTATATGCCAGAAGTAGAAATTGTTAGATTATGTTGGGAAGAGTGATTTTGTTAGGGACAATCGAAGAGTCAAGGAGTAGATCCGACCTTTTCAATTCGATTTCTTTCCAAAGAATTTTCCCATTTGATTGATAATTAGTTTAGTTAATATCTAGATTTAGCTGAATTACTACTTGAATTCATTGAGGTTTTTTAAGGAAAAATGCTCAAAACACAACGGATTGGGCGTAGAAGACCGAATAAGGGAAAAAGAGGGAGCTCCCCCCATAAAATCAGTTCAATACCGACCACTTCAGGTTGGTACCGAGTTAATTTTATAACCCAGGGAGCTCCCTTTACCCCTCCTACATTTTTGGATCTGGATTTAGACTTAGTATTCCGTGGATTTCTGACCCTACTGGATGATTTCCGATAAATACTGCCCCTACAGCAGCTGGAGAAGGACTTTAGGGCTCTTTGGCTTTCTTCATCTTCTATCCCTCATCTCGGTAAACAATATGGCAGACATTATTGGCTGTTCTATGCTTTAAGAACTTGTTGATCCTTTGTACTAGCAACTATCAAATCTATAATTAATAAAAACTACAATAGACGTAGGCTGGGGATTGTCGAACCAATTTAAAAGTCTTAGTGTTCTCACTATTTTTCATGTATTCTCTGCTAGATTTCTATATTTCTATTGGACTTTGGGTGTTGTGCCACTCTTGGCATCAAAATTTTGGTGCTTTGAATGGGAGAGGAGCTTCTCAAGCATATATCTAACTTTCTATTTTGGTTTGGAGTGTCCAAAGGTTAGATCCAAAAGGTTTTCATTAAGGATTTGAAGAATTAGCATATTAAATCGATTGAACTTAGGAGATTAGAAAGATCATCAGAAGAAGTGGTTGGAGATGAAGGAAATTCTCATCACATGGAAGTTAGCAACAAGTAGGCGTTGCCAGGACCTTCTACTCCTTAGGAGATGGTTACCAGAGTTGACTTTGAAAAAATGATGCAGGAGCAGAATAAGAAGATGGATGATGTCAGAAGGCTCTAATGGAGATGGATGCTAACATAGCTCTGCTAACCTAGAAGTTATAGAGGACCGGGAGGAGCAGGAAGGAAGTTTCACCTACCAGATCTGAAGAATAAAACTCGTCTATTTTTGCTCAGAAAAAGCGAGTTGGGAAACAAAAACAAAAGGAAAGGGCTATTGGAACATCAAAGGGAGCTGTCAGAGGAAGTCGTGGAGCGCCCCCAAATGAATTCAACTTCTTGCTGATCGAAATCAGGTCGATACCGAGAAGAATTTAGGTACTCTAGGAGGTCAAGGAATAGAGGCTATGGACTTGTCTAATTCGATGATGATCTACAGCACGACGGTGATGATTATGAGCTTGATATTGCTGCTTGTGATGTTGGGGTCCAAATAACTGCTATGGAGCCAGTCAAGTGCTAGAAGAGGGAGTGGTTCTTCAAAAGATAAGAGAACCTTTACGTCATCGAGCAAACCGAAACTGTTTTCATAGTCAAATACTCGACACAATTCGTGATGATTGACCTTTTCGGGCAAGTGAGGAGTACATAGCGGATATGGTTAAATGGCTGGTTGTGGAAAATAAATGGAAAAAATAAGGATCGGTGTTCAATGCCAAGTAGAATTCCTTTTATGGAGAACATTCCAAGGGAGTGTATCACAAGAAGTTTACAATGCCGACCCACTATGTAATGGGACTGTCGATCCCAAGTAGCACTTATTTAAGTACGAATGGCATATGGATGGTGCTAGGGCGATAGATTTTGTTCAGTGTAGGTGTTTTCTAATTTTCTTAAAAGGGGTTGCATCGATGTGGTTTACTCAGGTCATGCCTAATCTATATCGATGTTCGATGAGTTAGCTAAGAAATTATTGGAGAAGTTCCGGCTCCATGTTGCTTGGAATAAGGATATTTGTCCTTTTCGGGTCTTTTTCAAGGATCTAAGAAGTCACTGAAGGGTTTCTTGAATCATTTTAACATTGCTGTTATGGAGGTGACTAATCCTAAGGAGGATTTAGATTCTATGGTTTGGGTCTAGGGCATACATCCGGACATGGACTTTGGTAAATGCTTAAAAATGAAACAACCAATGATAATGGAGTAATATCACCAGAAGGAAATCAGTTCTTGTTTTTGGAGGAAGCAATTCAGACGACTGGACATATTGATGGTGGACAGTCGAAGGAAGAAATATAAGACAATGTTGTAATTAAAAAGATCGAAGAAAGCCCCAGTAATGTGGTGGTTAATGTCGAAAATTTTAATAATAAGAAGTAGAGGAATCAGGGCTCTAGTGGTAAGTAGAATGAAGAAAAAAGTGCCTAAGGAACATGAGACCTGATGAATATATGCCCTTGAACACTACATTGGATAATACATACGTTGCTACGCAAGGGATAAAACAATATAAAAGGCTGCATAGGAAGGGGCGACTAAAGAAGAAAGGCGTTTCGAAAATTACCGTCGTTACCAAGAAACTCATGGGAAGAACACGAACGATTGCCATCGTTTGAGAGATTTTATCAAAGAGTTAATAAGGAAAAAAAAGCTACAATAGTATATTAGAGGTCTATAGAATCGTGGATAGAATGCTAGACCCCAAGGGTCGAACGCTGAAGGGAATCAACCTGGACCGAGTGGAGAAGGGCTCAGATGCAATGATGGAAGGTTATCCATAAATACCAAAACAAGAGTGCCTCATCCGGCAGAGAAAAGTTAAAAGGAAATGGAACAGTAGGCTAGGTTGTTGAAGTACATACTATAGGAATGTTGCTTTTTCATAAATGATGAAGCTCTGGCTAAGCAGAAAAGGAGTAACGGATGACATAGTGTTGGGACAAATGGAGTCGAAGTGCCAACTTTCGACCCTATGGTGATAACGGCTGTTATTACACCGACAATGGTATATTGGGTCCTGGTGGATAATGGAAGTTCTAAGATCATTCTGTCTAGGAGAATGTTTAGCCGAATTTTTATTAATATGTAGGAGGTTGAGGCTTATAAACTAAGATTTAAGGGCTTATAGGCGAGCCAAAATAACTGATCGGGATGATTGACTTTCCCGCGGAGTTGGGTGATGGAGAACGTAGGGCGGTTCAAATTCAAAAGTTTGTCATAGTAGATGAATACTTGGCATGTAACGCTTTTTTGAGGCGACCTACCCAAGCTGAATTTAGGATAGCATAGGCTCCTTGGTTCTTAATGATGAAATTCCCCATGAAATTGGAGTCATATTAGTACAGAAAGACTATAGAGCATGAAGATAATTTATGTTGTGGAGTCGAGGAAAGCAAAGCGGCGAGAGAAAAGCAAGAATATGGAGAAGGCTCTCTGCATTAAGAATTTAAAAAGCATAGCAATTAAAGCCCAAGTCCTGGCTCGAGAACCATAGTAGGTTCGATAAGTCTAGGCGTCCTAAGAAGAAGTCAAACGAACTGTGGGCAGCGCCAAATGAACTGACGGTTGATGTTACAGTTGATATGGATGATCTTTCCCAGACTCTCAAGATTGGATCTTAGCTCGGTATTGGACTAAGGAAGGAATTGGTTAATTTCCTTCAAGGGAATTTGTACATATTCACTTGGACACATTCAGATATGTGCAGGATATCGCTAGAGATAGTGTGTTAAGCACTGAATGTGGATCCAAGATTTCTACCAGTAAAGCAGAAAAGGCATAGTCTGGATCCAAAGTGATTCGCTGCGCTAAAGAAGGAAGTGGATAAATCGAGGGTGAATGGCTTTATCAGCGATGCTTTATCTCTAAAGTGGGTATCAAAACCCATGTTAGTCAAGAGTCAAATGAAAATTGGTCGACGTGTATTGATTATTTTAGTTTGAATAAAGCATGCCCAAATGGTAGCTATCCCTTTCCAAGGATAGACCAACTGCTAGACTGGACCAGGGATACGAGGTGCTTTCATTTATGGACGCTTATTTGGGATATAACCAAACACCCATGCATATATTGAATCAAGAGCACACCAGCTTTATAATGGATTTATGATTGTACTGTTATCGAGTGATGCCTTTCGTTTTAAAGAATGTAGGAGATACATACCAGAGGTTGGTGAGTTCTATGTTCAGAAAACAAATTGAATGGACGTGGAAATTTATGTGGATGATATGCTTGTGTATCCATGACCATCGAGGAATCATATAGACGATCTTTCAAAGATATTCGAGGTATTGTGAAAGTACATAAATAAATTGAATCCACTGAAATGCTCTTCTAGAGTAGTATCGGAGAATTTTTTTGGGATTCTTTGTCAACTCAAAGGGCATTGAGACGACTCAGCAATAGATCAATGCCTTAAAGAACGTGAGAGCCCCGACCACGAAGGAGTTGCAGAGCTTGAGCGTGAAGGTTGCCATTTTGAGTCGTTTTATCTCAAGGGCAGTGGATAAATGTTTACCATTCTTCGATGCCCTCAAAAAAGGTAAGAAGAATTTTCAATGGAACGAGGATTGTTAGGACACCTTTAAGGAGTTACTTAGGCATATGAAAACACCACCGATTCTATCCAAACTTTTGGACAGAGAGGACTTGTTCACTTATTTTGCAGTGCCTGCTCGCATACTAAGTGTAGCTAATATGTAAGGAGGTGAGGATTTGAAGGCATGTTTATTATATCAGCAGGTGGTTTAGTAGAGCTGAAAAGAATTACCCGATGTTGGAGAAAATTTCACATTGCTTGCTCGTTGCATCAAGAAAGTTACGATCATATTTCCAGGCTTATCTGATTAAGGTGCTAGCCTTTAAAGAAGGTGTTGTATATGCTAGAAACTTTAGGGAGATTGCTTAAATGAAATATTGAGTTGAGTCGGTATGATATTACTTACCATCTGAGGATCGCGATAAATCGATAGACGTTTGCAGATTCATCATTGAGTATACCACATGGGATAGTGAAGAAGAGGATGATATGGTCACGCTTTCTCGCTAGAAATTTTTTGTTGACGGAGTTCCGAATGAACATTGTTCAAGTGCAGGAGTGGTGCATGTAACTTCAGAAGGGTGATCAATTTGTTATGCATGGAAGTTGGTATTTCCTACGACTAACAATGAGGCTGGGTATGAGGCATTGAAAGTGGGACTAAGGACAGCGAACGAATGGGGATAAGGACGTTGCATATATTCATTGATTCCTAGTTAGTGGTTTGCCAAGTGAGGAAGTAATATCAGGCTAAGGGTGCGAGGCTTGCTTCTTACCTGACAAAGGCATTGGAATCGTTGGATGATATTGAGCATTATATGATTACACAGCTCCCCCGAGAGGAGAATGCAAAAGATGAGTTGTTCGCTAAGTTGGCTAGTTCTGAGAAGGCACCTATGATGGGTTTGGTTCCGGTTGAAGCTTTAACGAAGTATCAATCAGATGAGCATCGACTAAATTTTTGAGACCATGGAGAAAATGGAGTTGTGGATGTCTTCGATCGAGGATTATTTTCTCAAGGGAATTCTCCCAAAAGACCGCAACTGTGAAAAGCCGTGACTCTCAATACACCAATCCAAAGCCTAGGGTGAATTTCGGACTTACTTCGTGTCAAGAAATACGGATCATTGGGATTAATATAACATTACAGAGACTAATACAAGCATATATAATCTAAGATATACTACATTTTCAAAACTCATAGTGGAAGGAACAAAACATATAACATAGTAAAATATCCACCTCGAAAAATATCTAAATCACAGTCTAAGAAACTAGTACGTGGTTCAATACAGAATGCAGAGAAAATATCACCTCATGTCTGATAAAAGAGATAAAATGTACTGATTAGGTAGATAAATACATGGAGAAAAATTATGATAAAAGAAGTCTCCAAAGATAATCTTGACTCTCCAAGTATCAAAAATGGGCCAATCACCTGCTGCCTTGTCCACCTGTGGTGGGGAAAAAGAAGGAAAAAGAATGGGCAAGACAAAAGTCTGGTGAATGAGTACAAGTTTAATGTGTGATGATCATGTGCAGTTAACTTTAATTATACTCTAGATGACATATGATGTGATACAAGTACCCGTGAATTCCTAAGGTCCATTACCAAATGGTTCTTGTCTAATACATACCTACACTACAATTTGTGTAGGCTACCTCAAGGATCGAACTACGGATCTAACTTCACATCCAATGATCGGCCACCGCTCCTAGAGCTACTCAATATGCAAAAAACCACCCTCTTGGCTGCTAACTATGGAAACACTACCTTCTTGGTTGTTAACTATGTAAACATACCACTAGGCTACTGTGAGAACATGTTCCCACTAATATCACCGCCACTAGAAAACTGGAGATCCGATTCTCCCTTAACTACGACTACCTATTTCTCACTACACTTAGAGAGGAAGAACCTGAAATGCCGATTCGTCGGTGTGTCTCATCGTCTGCACCCGCTTCCACCTCTCGATTGTAGTGTCGGCCTCTTATTGCACGTCTTGGGATCCTCCATCTGAACTGTACCCATCGCATCAGAAATCATGCATACCAGGATTCTTTTTATGCCAGGCCCACTTTGTCAGGCATCTTTCGTCAGTGTTGCGTGCCCACCATGGAACCTCCTGTGAGTGTCATTTGCGAAAATACATTTCCCCCAATCGATTACTCGATCCCAAATTGGGTAAAGAACATTTACCCAATACCACCATGACCAAGCGTCCTCTGATAGAGAAATAGCTTCCCTACTACTTCTAACATACATCCAAATGCCTTTAAATAGGCCCACAAACAATTATCGTTTATATTAGTTTTTATTATTAAATTTGGGCCTTAGGCCGAGGTTCAAATTAGGTAATTTACACGCCTACAAGTCGACTGCTAACCATAATCGGCCGACCGCTACCAGTCGACCACTGGATAAGGGTTCAACTGTTCATAGGCTAAATTTTGAGGGTTTTCCATTTTTAAGTGTTGATTGTTAATTTGTGTTTAACTCATATCGTTAGTTGTTTGTCATGACCCTAGTTACCAACTCGACATACTCTAAATTTCAAAATCAACTCGTTATACTTAGGGTTTTATAAAATTAGGGATTTCATATTTTAGGGTTTATAGTTTAAATAAAACTGGGTGTTTTAACATCATATTAGGTTTAACAATTTACAACGATATCAATTCTATCCTAGAGTATAAGTTTCAAATTAGGATTTTACAGTTTTCGATTTCAATTTATTAACAACCTAAATCATTTAGGATAAATTAAACCTGATTGTAATAATCATCTAATCAAAATTATTCTCATTCACCGCAAGCTTAAGCTCCTTCTATTTGCTTTACTTGAGATGGGCCCCTTTGTACGCTAGCTTCCCTTGATCTGCATATATCCAATTGCTTATGTTCTTCTAGGTTGATTTTATGTCGATTTTGAAGAAATATAGGTTTAGTGTAGAGATTAGAATTGGGCAGAGTTTTGGTATTTTTGTGAATTTTAGAGTCAGGTTGGCTTGCATTTATAGCGGTTGCCAAATAGTTTAGGCTGTTGGATTTATGTTTATGAATCTAGAGTAATCGCGCATGCTCGGCTAATAATTTAAAACAACAACGCGTCGTAGCCATTCGAACAAGTCACATCAATAGCTCAATTTAATACAGGCAGAATCGACGGCCTAGCACCCTAGGTCGACCTTCGACCCCCTTGGATCAATTGGTCCCTTTGTAAATTTCTGAATTTTTATTTTAAAGTTCTTATTTTATTTACAATTATTCTAACTCCTATAACTTTCATATACTAAGTCTGATTACACGGTGTTACACATAAAATCGTCCAGAAAATTGCTATGAACGCAACGGTGGAAGTTTCATAACCAAATTTGGATGTTTGCGGAAATTTTCTTTTTAGTCCTTGTATTAATTTAATTTAATTATTTTTTTAATTTTTGTTAAATTTTCGAGGTGTTACATTCTCCTTCCTAAAAGGATTTCATCCTCGAAATCTCGAAGGATTGAAAAGAATGTACTTATACACGCAATAATCAATGGCTACAACCATCTACTAATCCATCATCCATGGTCAAATCATGGTCCTTACAAAGTTTCTAATGGAGTTTGTGTGTGTGTGTGTGTGTGTGTGTGTGTGTATACGTATGTGCAACTGAAGTGCATGTGAACCTATACTAACGCAAAAGGTAGACAGTCTACTGATCCGGTCGACCTCTTGTCATGCAAATGCATATCATGCATCCAAATGTTGCAACATCCTTAGTAAGTGTACTTGCGACTCTATATGTATGCACAACCATACAATTCATATGCAACATCCACATGCATAACATCCACTAGCATCACAACAATCAAATGATGACATGCTATAATATATGTGTGTGTGTATTTAGAGGATATATTGTCCTAAACTTGTAAAAGATAACAGTCCAAACAATACATCCAAATACATCCACTAGCATCCAACACCCATAACATCTTATTGACCTATTTACAACCATTCCTACCATCCAGTGGTCTCTATCCAAAGATTATACCAAGCTAAGTCCTATACATTAGTAGTCTATACCTATTAACTTAAATTGGAAATATACCTGAAAAGAGTTGCGGGTGGGTAGCACGGATCTTCTCCTCAAGCTCCCATGCACTCTCCACTGGATCGTCTCCCAATTGGACTCTACCAAGTCTGATCTCCTTATTGCGGAATCGCTTTATACCATGCTCAAGAATACAAGTGGATGCACAACAAACAAATGACTTTCGCTCTAGCTCAACCTCCTCCAGTTGACTCGGTTTAACTACGGTTGCTATATCATGCAAGCACTCCCGCAAGTGTGACACATGGAAAACATCATGTACCCCCGCTAAGTTCTTTGGAAGCTCTATATATATGCCAATTTCCCTACTTTAGCAACTATTGGGACTAAACATCTCGGTGCTAGCTTCCTCGACCTACCAAATCGAATAACATGCCTAAAAGGTGAAAACTTTACAACCACCATTTCGCCTACTATGAACTCTAACTCCATACGTCCTCTGTCAGCATAAGAATTCTGCCCATTCTGAACGGTATTCATTCTCCTATAGATCAAGTCCACCTTCTCTGATGCCTCCCTCACCATATCCGGCCCAAGAATATTCTTATTCGTCATGTCCCACCAATATAACGATGATCCATAGCGTCTACCATATAATTCCTTGAATTGTGTTATCCTAATGCTAGACTGATAACTGTTATTGTAGGTGAATTCCACCAATGGTAGGTGATCTTCCCAAGGACCTCCGAAGTCCAAATTGCACATCCATGGTAAGTCCTCCAACACTAGATTTACTCTCTCCATTTATCCGTCCATCTACGAATGATATGTAGTGCTCAAACTCAACTTGGTCCCCAAAGCCTCCTTTAGACTCCTTCATAACTCGCTCGTAAAAAGTGAATCTCGGTCACTAAATATACTAGTAGGAAGTCCATGTAACCCAATGACCTCTATCACATATAAAGCAGCCAACAACACTGCCACCCTCGTACTTCTCACTAGTATGAAATGAGCACACTTAGTCAACCGATCGGCTAGGACCTAGATGCTCTCATTTCCTCTTCTACTCCTTAGTAAACCATCTACGAAATCTATAGAAATACTCTCCCACTTCCACTAAGGAATATCCAATGGCTGCAACAATCCTCCCGACCTCTTCTGCACCGCCTTTACCTACTAGCAAGTCTACATCTAGCTACATACTTTGCTACTTGCTTCTTTATACCATGCCAATAGAAGAGTCTCTTCATGTTGTGATATATCTTGCCACTACCGGGATGATCGGTCATCCTAGAACAGTAAGACTTGGCTAGTACCGCATCTACCAAATCCATACTACGAGGAACACAAAGCATACCATCCCTTTATAACCATCCTCTCGAGCCAATGGCATAACACCTCAAATGACTCGATGACTCTCCTCTACCAATCCTCTCGATTATATCTGCTAGCTCCATGTCATCCTTTTGTTTAGATCCAATACGCTCCATCAATGTAGGTTACAAATTTAAAGCTGCTAGTAATCCCGGGGTAACATCTGATAATGGTCAGAAGCCGAATGTAAAAATGAACTCTAAATGCCTCCACTTTAAGAACATGGGACTCAATACTACATGTCGTCTACTCAAAGCATCTGTTACTACATTATCCTTGCCTAAGGTATAAGAGATATCAAAGTCATATGAAGCCAAGAACTCCGTCCACCTATGTTGCCTCAAATTCAAGTCCTTTTGGAAGAACAAATACTTCAAGGATTTGTGATCCGTATACAGCTCAAACCGCTCTCCTAAAAGGTAATGCCTTCATGATTTGAGAGCAAAGGCAATGACCACCAACCCAAGATCATTAGAAGAACAAATATCTTATTTTATTTAAATTTATAAATTATATAGTTTTATTTAATTTATATATTAATATATATGTGTGTATGTCGTATACATACACACATACACACACATATGTGTGTGTTGCAAGGTATAACATGCCCGTGTATAGATGTTGGGATTTATATCGCAACGGACATGTTAGCTCATCCGATATTAGTGTATATTGTCCAAAAGCATGCATGTATATAGACTATTGATAATATATATAAATATTAAATATATATGTATGTATATAATTTATAAATAAAATATTAATAATATATATATGCATATTATTATAATTATCTATTTAAAAATAAGCTATTTAAATATTAAAATTATACATATATATAAATATATATTAAAATGTGAATAATATATGTACTAATATATATATATATATATGTGTGTGTATGTAATGATAGAATAATAATTTATTTAAAATAATATATGCATATACATATACATATATATAAATATATTTACAACATGTATGTATTAATTAACAAAATAAAAAAAAGTATTTTTCTTTATAAATTCAAAATTGTGCGTACATCGCAAAAAAAATATTATTAATTTTATTATTTTATATTTTAATTGAATATTCATTCGAAATTATATAAAATATTAATAAAAATTATTTTTAAACAATTTTTTTAAATTTTTAAAAAAATTATATATGATATATTGAAGTTTGAAATTTTTTCCATATGTTTATTTGGTTAAAGTTGATTTTTAATTAATTTATTAATCTTTGATCCATTTGAATAATAATTTTTAAAATTAACAAAAATGGTTTTTTTTTTATTTTTATATTCTGGCCAAGAGCTTATCTGATGTTAAAATAATTTTATAAAATTTTTACAAGCACTATTGTCCCAGTGGTTAAGTGATTCGACTTTGATGCGAGAGGTCACAAGTTCGAAACTTGCGTAGCATGATTCGAACATATATTAATATGTGATTTGTGTTATGTTGTCCTGGTGACATGTTGTATCTAAGTACCATTTCTAAAAAAAATTATAAAATTTAAAAAATAATTTTCATAACCTGTTCGATTTTATATGATTTATTAATGTAGTATATTCGTTTAAATAATAATGAATAATTATAAAAATTGTTTTCTTATTGTTGAAAATTACTATTGCTATAAATATATATATATACATATATAATTATCTGATCAGTTTTAACTATAGTATGATATTGTAATTAAATATGAACCATATATGTAAAATTAAATTATACACACACACACAATTTAATAAAATGTTAATATATGTATATTAGGTAGCTATAATGATTTGATTTGTATGTAAAAAAAATTGGTTTTTTATAAGTATATACAAACATATAACCAAACTATCTTGTGACAAAATTAATACATATCAAAATAGTGGTCTAACTAACAATATAATAATAATATACACATAATAAAATATTATTCAAAAAATCATAAACTATAAAGTGATAAAAATCATATCTAAGCATAAAATCTTGAAGCACATCTTAAAAGATGAACTCTCCCCTTTGAAACAGATTCAACAGATCGCTAGTCCTTGAACCATTGACCTTTGACTATCGGGCAGTGATAGACGTTGAGTTGATTTGATCTTGATACGATGTAGCACCTATGATATATTTTTGACCAGCAATTGATGGAAGAAGAGACAGAAAAAGGTCTAATCTAATCGGGGTTAGGGATGCTTAAATAGTGGATAGAAGAGAGAAAATAGTGGATCTTAACTCATACCAATTCTCTTTCAATCCGAGCCATTCAAAATGTAACATCTCTATCCTATTTTGAGCCGCCTAATATGTCCATGTTGCAATCGAATATATCACCCACCATGGTGGGCCAAAATCCCATTTGAGCCCAATGAAAATATTATTTAATTAAATCCAATTCAATCGCTTATCGATACTATATATCGATCAATATATTTATAACTATTATTAACATATTTAATAATATTTATTCCTCAAATCATAATCATAATTTTGTAATTAATATTTCATTAATATTAATTGATTTATAATAATTATAAATGAAGTAAATCATTTGATCAATGGAGAATTTGTCATTTTGTTGTGTGACTTGTTAGGTGTAAATTTGGTTAGCGGTTAATATTGAACTGCTTGAATATTAATGTTCATACGTCACTTAGTAGGTGGTGTGCCATTTTGGACTAATTTATTTCTTACTTGGTTTCGAAAAATCCAATTTCATTTTGTTAAGCTTACTTGATTATGGCTTTTATTTACATCAGTTCTCTTTGTTAAAATTATATCACTTTGAACTTATGGGATCTAGTAATGACCAAAATTCCATTATCGTCCATATTCAACTCTATAATCCAAACACAAAGTCCTTCATTCAATAATAATAATTATTAACCGAACAACTCTGAACAAATACTTTGACTTTGAACTGATGTAACAACGCCGATTTTTTAGTAAATAAAATAAAATAAATAATGATTAATTGGAAAATTGAAATCATTGGTTTGGAATTTGTATCCTATTGTGAAAGTTAATGTGTTTTAAAATGATTGATTTTAAATCATTGTGAAATTTGGAAGTGTTATTATTTCGAAAGTATTGAAATCATTTTGAAAATATTATCGAGATTTCATTAAATTATGGTGAATTCTAAATTTATAGAATAATTGAGAAATTGAGATTTTTGTGTTCATTAAATGTGAATAATTTCTTTTGGAATGAGAATTTTATGTTTAAATAATATTAGAGAAATTACAATATTTGATTGATTTGAATATTTTATTTTTAAATAAAAGAGAATGTTTATTTGTAGATTTTAGTATAAGAATTTGGTTGTAAAAGCGAATAAACAAAAAAGGAACTGCATTTTATCTATGTTGGGCACGAATGTTTCAAATACTTAACATAATTATTTCATGAAACTCTAGTGTAAAATGAATAAATGAGAATGGTTGTTTTAGTTATATTAGGTAATCTAACTCTAAAACCAAATAAGATACTAAGGTGAGAAGTTCTCCTTAGCAATATTCAGTACATTCATTCTCTAGGTCAATAATTTGAAAACCAAGAAGAAAACCAAACTTTCTCCTAAACCTAGAAAGAAATCAACAAATTAAAATAGAAGTAAATGTCTAGAAATTCTAGAAAAATAAAAGTAATGTTTGGAAACCTATTTTACCTCTTAGATGGTTTGATTTCAGCTTTTACAGTGATTAATTATGGTTGTTTTTTGTTCTACACTGAGATGATTTCTAGGGTTTGTGCTTTGAGAATATTGGAATTTGCAGCGTTCTAATTACTACTGGATTAAGGAAAAGAGGTGAGTTAATTACTCGCTAAATCAATCTCTGAATTTTTAAGTATATGCATATGAATCATATGCTATGTTGTGAAATTGGATATGTGAATGGTTGCTTAAGTGATTGAACCCTGTTTATTTATCTTCGTCAATTTCATTTACTATAAATCAGTTTTCACTATTTTATAATGTTTTACTTGCTTTGATCAAATTTGGTTTGAATACATGTGTATATTAGAGATAATTTGCGAGTATATGTTGCCGGAAAGCATATGAGTCGACC
Organism: Allium cepa; assembly: GCA_030765085.1. NCBI lineage: Eukaryota > Viridiplantae > Streptophyta > Magnoliopsida > Asparagales > Amaryllidaceae > Allium > Allium cepa. The sequence goes on along the minus strand of CM060938.1, from coordinate 439,283,929 downwards.
GGAGTTAGTATGGGTTGTCAATGGGAGGAGGAAAGCCTGGAACACACGTTTCAGACTTCCCACCGGTCGATCGATCAATGATGACCAGTCATCGACTTGGAACATGCGTTCCAGGTTGCGGTTTCTCTTCCCATCATTGTATGTTTAATTTGCTCCTACCTAGCATTGTTTTGGTGATTTCTAGGTGTTTGGTTTTCTAATTTCCTATGTTTGATTCATTGATTTGGTGATTCAATTTGATTCAAAGTTTTAGAGTTTTGTAAACATATATGTATCTAATCAATATGCATATAGTTTGGATTAAAGGAATTTGTAAAAAGATAGTTTGTTAAAATATTTAGATTTCAAACTAAATTTCTATATCAATCTAATTTGCTCTTATAAATGATTTTTATAAGTAAATTATATATATAGTATTATTAGTAGAAAGAGTTATGGACCGTGAAATATGGTTTTGGAAATATAAACTTAAGTTGTTTTTAACAAATGTAAAAATACTAATTTGAGTTTGGAATAAGAGTAATTAAGATTTTGTAAAATATGAGGTTAAATATATATGGCCTTTGGAACATAATTTGTGAACAATATAATTTTATGGAATTTTGAGTAGCAATATGTTTTTGGAACACGAAAAATCTTAGTTCATTAAATAAGTATTTTGGTGTTAAATTGGAAGTATGGTTTATTTTATCCTATGAAAAATATTTTAATAAAACAATTTAGATTGATGGAACATTTTAATAAGTGATAAATCAAATAAATACTTTGAGAACCTTAATTCTATAATTTGAAAAATACTAATAATAGACTTAATGTTACCGATTGGTATTAATGTTCTCGAGTAATGCTTCGTCGAATATTGTAAATCTCACTGAATAGAATGTTTGAGTGGTATTTACTAGCCCATTAGTGAATACTTAATTTCACCGGTTAGTATGAGATGCCTTTGTTAAATTCTTATGATTGCTAGTAGGACGTGTTTAGTGCTTTAGAGTTGTATTCTCTTTTGGTGTTCGGTGGGACCGACAGATTCTTAAGAGAACATAGTTTAGGTTTTCCAGTGTTATTTGTAGCGACTGAGATTTACTAGCTTCTAGTAAATACTTGTATTTCACCATGCGGTATGGGACATTTTGTTTAAGTTCTTGTGATTACTAAAAGTGATAGTATTTGACACTTTAGAGTTTACTATCTTTTGATGCTCGGTGGGACTGATAGATCCTCAAGAGGTATACTTATGGATTTCTTTACAACACATATACATTGAATAATCTAGAGTTTTTGAGTCATGATTGCCATGATCGTCTTAATAGGTCGAGATTTTGTGTTCTTCGATCCTATGCTTATGTCGAGATTTGGTGTTCCCCGATCCTTATGATCGTGGCGAGATTCTGTGTTCCCTAATCCTTGTGATCGTGTCGAGATTTTGTGTTCCCTGATGTTTGCGATCCCGTCGAGATTCTGTGTTTCCGATCTTTGGTATCAGATCGGTACTAGCGATACCATAATTATTTATTTGCCACAATATGGAATTGGTTTCTTTGCATTAGGAATATTGTAATTTATTCAATGATTTTATGTTTAGTGACTAATCTGTGTTTGTGACCTAAATATATAACTGTGTGCCTTGAGATAAATTATAAGTTAAATTATTTCTATGACCTATTATATATTGGACATCTGGATTAAACTATATGTTATTTATTCTTGTGTTAGATCTTGTTCTCACCTTTTGGATATTTAGAGATAGTCTGACCTGAGTGTTATTTTAATGCTCAGGTCAGACAGAGACTTTTTCAGATTACAGGACAGGTTGACCTTCGAATGGTTACGCTAGCATGGAGATAAACATTTTTTTATTTTTAATTTATCTCATTTAAGATTTCGAGTTTGGTTATAAGATGTATATTTTGAGTTTAGAGATTTGTTAGAGATTTGCACCGGATTTATATTATGTGAGTCTAGTGTTATATTTTTAAGACTCTCGGTTTTTATATGCATATGATATTTATTATTCCGCTGTGATCTGTGACAATTATTTATAAGATATACTATTCTAATTCTAAGAAACTGTTGTGATTATTACTTTGGACTAACTCAATACACGTCCAATTTTATTCCAAATATTAAGAAATCCCATAAGTATAACGTATCAGTGTTAGTTTATAGATTATTTACAGTCGGCCACCCTTAACAAGATGTATTCTCTGTATTATTAGACAACATTATCTATAATGTTCTTTAATAATATGGGCATAGCGGTGGGGCCATTGTACTTGACTTGAGTTGACTGTGATAGTATCCTCATATAAGCGAGGAGACGAATCCTCTCTTGGATAGTGCTTCACTTTCAATACTTCTACTCGACCAACTATGGTTACTCGATGGACGTCGTGCCATGATTTGACTATAATCAAAGAGGGGTTTTTATTTTGAAGATCCATAGTATTCTCAAGTCGAGAGAACCGTGTAAATTAGTCATATCTCTATTTTAAGTTTGACCTTATTTATATTAATCAATAGAAAACTATCGAGTGAGTCATTCCATACTTATCCATTGACAGTCGGTACGTAACCCTTAGGTGCTTCCAACAGTCGTGAGTAATATATTGCCCAACATTTGGAGAGCGTTATGGACTCCAATCTCAACGGATACGTCAATATCAGTTTCGATGCATTTTAACTAGGAACATTTCAAATGATATATTTGTTTGCAATGTGATAAATTACTCACGGTTACAACACTTTGCAACTACTGTCACAAACATACCATTTATGGATTTTCCATTAATTATACTTTTAATTAAATTAATTAATTAATACAACACATTATATCAAGTATATATAGAAAGAAAACACCTTTTATTTTGAACAAGACTGGTTATCGGGTTAGATATATGTAACAAATTACATAATTGCCCTCGGGGCATACCCCTAACTCCATCAGGAACTTACTAGAACTACTCGGTGTCGAGCTCTTTTATGGTTTATTTTGGACACTGGAGCTATGGCTTGTGGAAATATGGCTTGTTCGATCCTCTTGAGGTGCATCTCTCAACAAATTGACGAATAAGTCCATAGGAATTCCAAAGGAAAGTAGATAGGTACAAGTGGTATCAGAACCTCTTAGAAACATCACAATCTCTAAGGAAAAGTGCTTGGAACATAACGGATCGGGGATAGAAGACCGAAGGAGGTAAAATGGAGGAGCTACCCCTCCAAAAATTAGTTTGATACCGATCACTTCAAGTGGGTACTGAATTAATTTTATGACCCAAGGAGTTTCGTCATCCTCTCTTATATTTACGGATCTGGACTTGGACTTGGTATTTCATGGACTTTCAATCCTGCTGGATGATTTCCCTATAAATACAGTCCCTATAGCAACTGAAGGACTTTGGGGGTATTTGGATTTTTTTCATCTTCTATCTCTATTCTCGATACTCACTGAGGAAGACATTATTGGCTATTCTAAGCTTTAAGAAGTTGTCAATCTCTTGTACTAGTGACTCTCAAATCTATAGTCAATAAAAAGTACAATAGACATAAGTCAGAGGTTGCCGAACCACTTTAAATGTCTTGATGTTCTATCTGTTTTTAATATATTCTTTGGTAGATTTCAATATTTCTATAGGACTTTGTGTGTTGTGCCACTTTGGGCATCAACGGTTCTCAAGTCAAGAGGACTATGTAATATTGACATTTCGAGATTCTTTGTTTGATCTTAGTTATATTAACCATAGAACTCTATATTCAATCATTCCATTGTTATCCAATAACTATCGGTACGTAACTTTTTGGTGCCCTTAGTAACCATGAGTAATACACCGTCTAATATTTAAAGAGCAATACATACTCTAGTATCAACAGATGTATCTTGTCCTGAAAAATCTTGACTAGAATATTTAAAATAATATATTATTTTCAATGTGATAAATTGCACATGATTACAATATATTGTAATTAATAATATTTAACATGTTATTTAATAATTTGCTATGTAATACACTAGAATTAAATAGTTAATTAACATATCATAATGTGACAAATATATAACATAAAGAAAAATGCATTTTATTTCGAACGAGATTTTATTTTAAAGTCAATAATTTGCAGTAACTTACAAAATGCCCTACAGCTATGCAGTTAAATCCCCGTAAAATCCAAGCTATAGTACGTAGCGCTCTTCGATCACTACGCTATTTCAGTTTATCGCTATTAAATGGTAGATCCATTTTAAGCCCCACTATTTTCCGTTACATTTGCAAAATCAAGTCTTGTTAGCATCCGCTTTAGCAACATTAATATACAAAGGTTGATTTAACTAGTTCTCTTTTAAACCATATTGACGAAGTTGGCGTAAGGACCTAATGTTAAGGCATAAATGCTCAATATAAAGAAATCTATTATAATCACCAATCTAGTCTGCATAAATGTTGATATTCTTCAGTTTTGTTATATAAAATTAAATAATATTTCTTTTTTCTATATAAATGATAGAAGAATGAGAATAAATTAACTTTAAAAATTTGGTTTTATATCTAATAAGCTTTTGCACCTTCGCTATTTTATGCTATATCCCATTATAACCTTTTGCACCTTCACTGCTATAAAACCGCTAAGCGCTTTAACTATTCAGCTCTAGAGCATACCCTAATTCTATCGGTTAGAGTATAAGTGATGCCTAAAAGGATGCGTGCACCTAAAATGCATGAATTTGAAGTGTGATTAGACTAATGCAAGGTTGAAGGAGAATCTACAGACCTAAAATTTCTACGAACCATATCAAGGGACCTGCATCGTGAACCATATTTATGTTTCTTACATTGCAGATGTAGTATACTTTGAATCTGTGCGGTTAATGCCCAACTAAAGCCCCGCAAAATTCTCGATATAACGCATAACACTCTTCGACCACTATGCTAGTTCAATTTAACGTTATTAAATAGTAGATCCGCTTGAAACCCCGCTATCTCTGTTAAACCCACTTAACCAACGTTTGTTAGCGTCCACTTTAGCAACATTAATCTATAAAGATTGATTTGACTAGTTCTCTTTTAAATAAAATCAAAAAAATTAGGGCAAAAACTAACTTTTAAAGCATAAGTATTCAATATAAGTTGAAAATCTATCGTAGTCACCAAATCTAGCCTGTATAACTCAAGATTTTTCTTCGATATTTTATATATATGATTAAATAATATTTCTTTTTTTACAATAATGATGCGAGAATAAGAATAAATTAACTTCAAATATTTGGTTTTATAACTAACGAAGCTTTTTCATCTACATTATTTTTCACTATATCCCCGCTATAACATTTTGCACCTCCACCACTATGGAACCGTTAAGCGCTTTAACTGTATAACTTTGAATGACAGACAATTCATCTTCTATGTGCACATTAAGACAGCATGTGTAGTGCACAACCAAATCAAGTAGCAAGAGATAACGTCCTTGTTCAGAAATTGCAGGCATCCCCTCCGGTGCATAGAGGTTATCTACCTCTACCAAATCCCAAGTGCTTGACTACGGGTTGACAAATGCATCTCAATTGATACCGAGGGAAATGTCAAGAAGTCAAGGCCAGGAAGCTGCCTGCATTTCTCAATATCTATTTTAAATGCAATGCATTTAAATCCCCACCAACCTCTAAGGAGTTTACTGAATGCAAAAATACCATACAATCTTCAACTAGCCTTTGGCCATGAATAAATTTCTTATGGCTTGTGCAAATACCCACTGAAGGAGCCACAACAGGAACAATTCTACCAAAACAATAAGTGGTTCTTCAAATTTGAAGGAGAAAACTACATCAAATACCTAGAGAAGCTCCTTTATCTGATGTAGGAGGTGAAATGAGACGGAGAAAGACTCTCACCTAAATTTGGGCCTGCAACTAGAGGAACTTCAAATAGAAATCAAAGCATTTTCCTGATAGGTTCATGGATTTGGTTGAGGAAGAGGAGGGTTTTTGGTTGTTTCAGAGCACAAATTCGTTGCTTATGACCAAATGCTATACAAAAGAAGCAATCTAACATTAATTTGATCAGTGGCCAGTTGCTCCACAATGGCAACAAATCAGGCTAGATGGCCGATGTCGGATCCAAGGGATGAGAGCTTTCTGAACGGCTTTGCCATTTGCGTGATGTGTGGCGATCAATATTTGATGACTTCCGCATATGACTTAGTTGCTAAGGTTAGAAAATGGTTGGATGGGAAGATGGGAAGGTCGTCTATGCATAGGAATGGGTTGCAAGTGATTGAAAATGAAGGTGGGCAAATTAGTTTAAGGCGGGGGTAATGAAATCTATGATTTAAAAAGAGAGAATATGACACCATTTTTGTTCGCATGAGATTATAGTTATGATGGGATTTTTTGAAATTGGACATTATCTGTAATATAGTTTTTGTACCTATGTTGTTTTCCACTTTGTCTTTGCTATAGATATTAACAGCTGGAGGGCAATAAAACTGTTAAGTGTTTTGACTACATAGGATAAAATTGGATTATTTGGATAAATGTTTTGTTTTGGAGGACCCAGTGGACCTGTAGTAGTGTGCAGTTAAAGTCTTGCTAAAGCCACGTAAAATGTTTGCGATATCGCATTGCGCTCTCCGACCGCTACGCTATTTCAATTAGTGCTATTAAATAGTAAATCTGTTTTAAATCCCACTATTTTCCACTATACTCACTAAATCAAGATTTTTTAGCAACCGTTTTACCAACATTAATATATAAAGGTCGATTTGATTAGCTATTTTTTAAATCAAATAAACAAAATTAAGGTAAAATCTAATTTGAAGATATAAATGCTCAACATAAGTTAGAAATCTATCGTAGCCATCAAATCAAGTTTGCATAAATCATTATACTTTTTGTTTTTGTTATATAAGATTAATCAATATTTTTTTTATATAAATAACGTGAGAATGAAAATAAATTAGCTTTAAATATGTGCATGTATGACCATTAGAATTGTGTCCTTTGTTGGTACGGAAGGGAATCAAAACCAAAAATATGTAGGATCATTTGGTGAAGTAATTAAAACGAAATGGGAATATACTTTAATAACTTTTTTTTTTCTTTTCTTTCCAAATGACTTGTGTGGAATTGTAGATTGATGTAAAGGAAGGTACAATGAATAGATTTGTCATCTAACAAAAATTATAGGTACCAGATATTACATATTTATTTGTATGATTACTACAGGTAAAAATAATAATATGAGTACCATGCTATATATTGGTAGCTTGTTGCTCTGTATGGCTAAAATTCTTTGCACCACACTTCTGGAACCCTACCTCCTTTATTTTAACCTCGTCCGGCCCACATTCGGCCCCCTCCCTTTAAATTGTACTCTTTAAGACGTCCCACACAATTAAGTACGTGTTCATCTCAAATAATTTAGCATATATGGGTACAAAGCTCTTTCATATGCATCACAAATTCTCTCTAAAAACCTTTTTTCTTTCCTGAATAAAAAGCTAAACTTATCGATCATCAAATCCCTAGCATGTACCAAATTACTTATTTTTAACCTCCATTAATAAACCAACTTAAATCTAACAATTGAAATACTAAGCTAAACATCTCCATTGTATATCCTAAATTTATTTGTTAAAATTAAACTCTTGAAAGCGCTGTTTCTTCTTTAGGAAGGTTCGTTATTTAAATCATCTTTTTTGTAATTCTCTGATTGTTTTTTAATTTGGTTGCAATATCTTAGAAATTTGCTAAAAGGAATTGTACTTAAAGCTATCGATATATATACATATTTGTATATATAAACACACACCGGTTTTGAGAATAATGTAAGACTTATTTGAATAACAAATTTCAAAATATGCATTTTGGAAACAATAAAACCAAATAAATTTGACCACTTGCGAATTCTAGCCACAAAATACAGCAAATCTGGAAACCCAAAAACAAAAGAAAAGAAAAAAGAAAGAGCACTTTTGATTTGTAGTCTAGGATCATGATCATCTATTATAAAACTCATCATTCTTCCAATTCCTTTTGTATGTAACAAGTATCAAAGCAATAAATATAGAATCTTTTAGATAGATTTACAACTGAAATTTGCAACTTCCACCGATCATTGCAATGAATGCATGTCTTTGTACCACACTCTATAATTATATGTAAAATATTAACATGTACATTAAGAACACATGTTTAGGCTGTTAAATTAACCAAATAACCCCTTGAGTTATATTTATTATCAGTATGTAAGATTTTTTTTTTTTTTCTTTTGTCGTTTAGAACATAACTTTAATTTTTAACATGTCTTCTTAGAGAAAATATTTAGGCCTGTCAACGTATACTATCGGATGCGGATAGTGACATATCCACATCCGAAATTATTTTCGAATATCGGATATCCGCGGATATGGACGGATATCGAATAATTATCCTATTCGCTAACGACCGACAAATCAAGAAATATAAATATAAATTTTAAGTTTAACCTACATTTTTTTCAATCCAATTGATTATAAAAGCGAAATATAAACAAATATGAGGATAATAAATAGTTTTGAACAGTTAATAAGCATTAAGTGCGTATAATATAAACAACCAACTTAATAAAATAAAAAATAAATATCTTTCGTTATACTAAAATACACTTAATTTATACTATAATCTTGACAAAGACCGGATGGATAATTTTCGGATGCGGATGTCTTCATATCACCATCCGCATCCTTTTCCGGGATATCGAATACTATACGATTTTCGGATACGGATGCGAACGGATTTTGAATTTTTCGGGTATCCTTTCACAGCTATAAAAACATTAAAGATACTCTTATTATATACATGATATGCATGTGCTATTATTCATATGCACTATCTGGATGCACAGGTGAAAAAAATATGCTGTCTCCATTCATTATTAATGCATTTACCCTTTTGGGGAAATTTAGACGCATTTTTTCGCCTTTCAAAGTGTGTTGTTTTGCAGTTCTATGCGATCTCCTTTTGTCCTATAAATAAGCAAACTTTCATGCGTTTGATAAAAAATCTTCGATCATATTTTATAAAATTTAAAATATCCTTGGTTTCAATGTTAAAATGATTTAACGCAGAAGATTATCGCGTATCATGGTATTCCAAAGTTGAATGTGCCACTTTCAAATTTGCGTTTTTAACATTTGTCTTTAGCTCATATGTTAAAAAAGTATCTTATATTATTAACTATTAAATTTACATTTTGAGGCATTAGAACATGATAAATAATATTACAATAGCCCAAAATATTAAAACGAATCAAATATGAAGTTAATTATTTCTCTTAAAAGGGTTATACATGCTCTAGTGTTGAAGACATTATCGTCCAAAGCGTATGCTTGAAAGAGGACATATTTTAACAGATAAATTAGCAGAGTAGCTTGTATAAAAATAGGATCAATCACATCAATAAACTAAAACATGGTGCCAATTAAAGCAAACCTAAAGTGATGTTAAAAGTTGACTCAATCACATCAAATTAGACATTTAATAACAATAATTAACTACCCAGTTTAGATCAATTATTCAATAAAGAGAATCATGGGTGTTAATTAGAATAAGTGCAAAAAGGCATGCAACTATGCAAGATCCCAAAGAGCACAAGAGGATTAATGATATAATTTGACAAAGAAAGAGGCAACAAGTAGACATGAATCAAAAGCTAAAATTGATTTATAAATCCCATGATTTTGTTTGAGGGGACATATAGGCATGAATTAAGGTGGGTGAGAACGAAATTATTATATGTGTACACACTTCTACTTCATTCCCACAAGACAAGTTACATGTAAATATGGGGAATTGGTGAAGAATTCAAGAACATAACCCCCCTTCTTGGGAGCATAACACAAAATTGGCATATTTTGCAACACTAAATAAGATAACATCCATTAACTTAAATGCTCCCATTTGCCATCAATCTTCCATATGCCATCAATATGGGTTGTTTAACTATGTTCAACCTAGCACTCAAAATTTCAAATATCAAAATGGACATATTTTTCCACCAATCTAAGATTTGTAGGATGGTTAATTTTACAAGGCATGTTAATTTTACAAGGCATGTTAATTTTACAAAGCTTAGGTAGTTCGATGAACAGAAGTTCTGATTATGACAAAAAAATTTGTACTAAGAAAACATCCTATACATGCATTTCTCTTTGATTAATGTGTCAAGTTGAACTCTTGATCATACAGTTGTCTAATTAAAACATACATTATTTAGTATTGAAAAGGACATATATAGCATCAAACACTAAAAAGCTAGCAAGTATGAAATGCGAACATTATAAATAATTCAAAGAGTATCACTTCATAAAATAAATACAAGCATCTAGCTAGCTAGCAATCCAAGAGGACATCTATTGCAGATTTGAAGGAAAGCTTTTTATTCATGTACCCTGTAAATAAATATATAATGGTACCAATAAATAAGAATATATATAAAAACGAAACAATAATCATAGACCACAAAAACATACATATATTTCGGTAATCTAAAAAGATGATTATATGAATGGAAAGATCATGGTGAGAAAATAACAAAGAGAAACCCTTCTTCCCTTGCATAATCATATTTTCCCTACCTCCAAAACCTACCATGCAATTAATTACCAAGGAAAAAAGAAAAACAAGCTAGGGTTAGGGTTTGTTACCAAATAGCTAGATCCCATATAACATGAAATATATATACGCAGCAACAACTAATTATCCTATAATAATTCTCTTAATAGCAGTACTAATAAAACTAACTAAAACCAAGATGAAACTGAGAAGAGAGGAGTACTTTGCCAACCAAGAAAAAAGGCATCCCTCAAAGACTTCAACTGATAACCTTCGGATGGGTAATGCAACCTGAGCAACAGCCTCGCTTGTGAAAGCGCAAAAGGACTCAAAGCTTTACTTTTAAACCCAACTCCCTTCATAATTTGCTCCCATTTCTCAAACTTCAAACTCCTCTCTCTTCTCCTTTCATTCTCAAAAGCAACCACGTCGCTTATTTCCCTTCCAAACCAAACTTGCTCCACTTCCAACCTCTCTCTACTACTTGGTGGAACCGTTGCTTCCAAAGATTCAAACACTGCATTGTAATACTCCAAAGCTTCCATAAACCTTTGCAAGAAAATAGGCGAACTATGACTCGCTTCCTTTTCAGCTACAGTTAACACAGCAGGATTCATTGCCTTAACAGCATAAAGAAACTTTCGAACTTCTTGATCTCCACTGTCGCCATCTTTCATGAATCTGTTCAAGAAGTTCACGCAATTCACAGCTAGGGTTTCGCCTTGATGAATCTCAAAGTTGCTTCCGGTGCTGATATGAAACTTGAAGTGCAACCCTAGTGACGCTGCAAATGTTTCTAGCCGATCAGCTGTTCTATGCAAGACTGATAAGTCGGCACACCCAGTTCCCGTTATGCGAATGGATGGTGGATCGGATAGTGCAGCAATGGCTTGAAGCAAAGGTGGCCATTGCAAGCCATGAGAAGTGTCAAAGTCTAGAATATGGATGGCATTGGATCCTTGTAAGGATTCGAGGATTGCTTGGTTAGCTGTTAGATGAGCGAAACGTAAAAAAGGTGTGATTTGATTGAGGGACAAGTATGAAGATTGCAATGCTTTCTGGTCTATTATTTGAGGGCAGAGAGGGAATATTGAGAGACGAAGAGATAGAGCCAAAGCAAATTGATGGATTAAGCGATCATTAGAGTCGCCAAACTGAAAATTATTTGAAGAGGAAAGGAGTTCTGATAAAACCTGGCGTGCTGATGGTAGGTCAGAACGATGTACCAGCTCAGCGCAACTTATCAGAAGTTTACGAGAAGAATGATGAACATCAGTGGATTTTAGTGAGCCTAGCATTGTGAGTTAGGGCAAAAGAGATGTAGATAGGAATTAGGATGAGGAAAAGGTTGTTGCATTTCCCATTGCTTTAATAGAAGAACAATTGATACTGTCTCAGCTGAGATGAACTACTATTCATGGATGTGTGTATGTCTGTATCTAAATGGCTCTCACTCTTTGAATGGTAGGTTTTACAGGATGGTAATATATTTTCTCTTTGTCTTTGTATCACATGGAGATTGATATGTTGTCAGAAACTTTAGAATTGTGAGCATATATATTCATTTTAATATGAATATATATTGAGCAAGAGAATCTGTAACTAAAACAAAGGATTGGTTAGACAATCTATAGTAATGAAACTAAATGTTTGAAGACAGATAGAAGACGCATAAGTGCATAACATAAAATAAAATATAAAGGTAGGTCTTAGGTCCTATTATTAACTCAAACTTAAAGTTAAGGAAAAGTGGGCAAGAAATACATGGTATCAAGAGATCCATACATACCATATAGAGTAAAAGATGTTTTGAGATTATTGAGAATTTCATTCTCTGATTTTAAAAAAGAACATGTGATATATTGACAAACTAACTTTCACTTAATATTAGCTTTAAAACGTGTATACTTTGAAACAAAAATTACATTAATCCACCTTCTCTTGAACATTAACAAAGGGATTCACAATGAAACCTAGTCATTAGATAACAACTGCGATGGACGCGTATTTAATCCAAACAATACGTTTCATAGATCTAATGGCGAATTCACTGCCTATTAAACAAATTAGTAAAGATGGAGTTCCAACTCCACATAAGTACTAACATTCCTTTATTGCAATTTCTTCTATTTGTTTTACCAGTCAAATGAAATAAACATATAAGGGGTATATTCTTTATTATTATTTTTCTCTGTAAATCGTAGCATCATGCATTCACAACATTCTATCATTTATCATGAATGATGAGATACCAGGAAGGAGTTTTCCCCAGCGATAAAAAAAACGAGGATGGACCCCAAACCGGATATGTAAAACACGCAAAGCTTTTAATAAATGAACAGAGACTACACGCACCCAACTTCAACAATTCATTGTTGTTTTGTCTGCTTGTGGGATCCTCATTCATGACATTCAGATAACTTACTTGTAAGTTGTAACCATTTCCCTTCCTGTCAGTAGACTCAGTGTATGTACACAAGCTAACATCATTAAACACACACACACACAAACACAATATATATAAAATAATAAAATAAAAATAAAACCTTCACTTTTATTTTTTTTACTTCCTTTTTTCCCATTTTCATCTACAGTCAATTCTTGAATATATGTTTGATGTTTATGTGTAATCAAGGCACCATCACTATTTCCAAATTTTCAGTGTTCACTCACATCAATATGAAATCAAGGGCATCTTATTACATGCCAATTTATCAAAACAAATGGAATATTGCAGGGCTAATAAATTGATTTTGGATGGAATGTTTCAAGACTCATCTTCCCAAATTATAATCATAACCACCACAAACAGCAATTACATCTTAAAGATACCTTGCTTTCTATTCTGCATAAACAACATAACAACAAATATATTTGCAGATATGCCCCTCATCTGGATATTCATATTTATATATGTGAGAAAAGAGAGATTAGATAAAGAAGAACTCACATCCCAAAACTGGCAAAGAGAATCTCCTGCTCATATCTCTACCCTGCACAGTATCAGTAAAAGGAAAAAGTAGAGTTAATAGGAACAAGAAGCATACAAACAAAGCTACAAGGCAATAAAGAGGTGAATATGTGGTGAAAACTGCACAAATTTAACCAATACATATTTTATTTTTTTAAAGTAAATATTCAACTTATTGCCTTGTTTAACTTCTACCGCATTAAATACATTGATATGACATGCTTGAAAGTCCACCTTAAATAGACTCTGCCAAACTATATAATTTTAGCTCTTCACAACATTTTCTTACACAGAGCAAAAAAAAACATGTGAAGAAAGGGGTTGTTTGAGGAAATAGGTTTGAGTGGAGTTCAAGAAAGGATAAGGAAAAAAGACACTCATGCTTGAAGGAATATTAGTTATGTTACTTTTTTTTATGTAATACATATAATTAAAGCAATAGTGCTTTAGCAACTTCTTAATTAATTTAGCATTTTACTTTATTTATGAAGTTAAGCAAGCTGTCGTCAAGAATATCTGTATCATCTTATGTTGAACATTACTATGTGATAGATGTAAGGTTCTTTTGTACTGAGTACACCATAAGATAACTAAGCCAGGTCAAAATAGTCTTCGACCAATCACATGAAACCTGATACAATGTAATCTTTGACCTATAATTTAGAAGTGTACCCTCCCGTTGGAGCATACATAGTGAAAAACTAAAGTATTTGCACATATATATGGACCATAAAATGACTTTTAACATGCATATATTCATATGTTAAATTTTGCTAGCATTTATTGTCTACAATTAATTAGTTAAATTTTATCAGTTAAGATGTATTAGATTGCATTTAACCAAGTTGAAATAAGGCAGAAACATAATTCAATGACAACGACTGTAAATCAATAAAAGATTTGTTTCACCAGCTTAAAGACGTGCTAATCCATGTATAAAAGCTTAACTACATAAGAATCCTCTTACACCCATAGCTAGAATCAATAGTCATCTTTATTTAACATCTGCTTCCTTGACATCAGTGATAAAGTTTCGATTTAAATATTTGTCATTTATCTTTTCTGTCACATGAATCAAATATTTATGTATAAACTTGTAATCAATATCCGAGAGCTATAAATGATGCTAAATAAATATTGATACTTCCCATCGTATACACACGCTCCATGGACATTAATCTTACTTTTACAGGAGCTATATAAATGGCAGCAAATCAGCCAACTTATATGACATTTAGCATGTGTGATTTTTCAGTGAACATTAATGTGTAGATTTTAATTTCTAGGGCATGTAAAATGTTGCTAATTAAACCAAATAGAGAACCCGTTTACAAAAAATCATTGTCCTTTGATGCTTTTTAACCTCTCATATCAAATCTTTCACAGTCAAATGAAGGAACTATTCGCAACCCATTCGTGGCATCAACCATCAGGGAGAAGCATGTCAACAGTACTAAAATTTTATCTCTAGACATCTGGTATAAAAATGCGGAAACACTATTCGCATTAATGGTTTGGAGTATAAAATAGAACGCATATACCCTTTCTTTAAAACAATATATTCGAATTAATGGTGTGTAGGCATTTATTATAACTTCATTATATCAACCCATATATTTCTATCTAGCTACTGTACCACATCAAAGGACCGAAAGGCCCCCACATCCGAGCACAAAAGTGGTTATTTTGGCAGTTGTGTGGTATGGAAAAAATAAAAAAAAAACAAGAAACCAACCAAAAATAAAATACAGAAAAATATTCTCTAGGACAAGATTTAAGGCTTTTTTGATGTGTAGAACAATTCATCAATATTTTATATCAAGTACAAAGGCGCTAAAAAAATTTAAAAAGTCCTAACTGGCGCCGCGTCCTTTCTGCTTTACTTCTTCGATCTCGTTTTTCTTCCTTTTTAATTCTTCTTCGATCTCGTTTTCTTATTCGCACGTTTCAAATTTAAATTCGCTTCTTCATTTTTTCCTATTTCTATGCATGATTCATTCATATTATCCTGATTTCGATTCTCGTGTTTTTCCTTTAGACACTGGAAATTTTCAGATTTAGCTATGATTTTATGTTCTTTTCTTTTTCTTCTATCAAAGTTTTAATTTGGTTATTTCTAACATTCTCTTGTTTTTCTTTTTTAAAACTAAATTCAGTTTTGTTGTTCTGTTTTCTTCTTTTACGGTCTATGTCAAGTTTGGGCTTATGTTATCTTTTTTATGTAGCTATGTTTTTTTTATGTGTTTTAAATTGAATATTATTTGGTTTTTGTTCACTAATATATATCTTGGATTCAATGAATTCTGTTTGAGTATCGTTTTCACTAATTTGAGGTTCAGGTATTAGTTATCAGTTTTAGAGTATGTTGGTATCATTTTCGAAAAATGTTTGTTATTTTTTACTCATTTGTTGGTTTGAGTATATAAAATGAAGTTATTACAGAGTATGATGATTATTGAGTTGAATTAGTATTTTTTTTTTGGTATCAGATATTTAATGAATTTTATTTGAGTATCAGTTTTACTATTAATTTAAGGATCGGTTTTGTGCATCGGTTATTGTGATAGTAGGTATCATTTTTGTAAAAACTATTTTATTTTTTTGTTATTGATTTTCTGTTTTATAAAGAAAATTACCATACTGCAATAAAATGACAAGCTGAACGAAGCATTTTTTGCTCATGATTTTTTTTGCAGTGGTGACAATAACCTTCTTATTTTGTTTGTATTCAATGATAGTATTTTCGGCACTCGGTTGTCTATTGATTGCCCTTTTTATGATTTGAAGAATAAAATTTGTCGTGATTGGTCTCAGTTAACTCCTTTATCCACTGAGATTTCTTACGTGCTTAAGAATAAAGTTATTGTGGTTCATACCAGCTCCGATCTTTAAAATATAATTTGTTTTCAGTTGTATACGAAGAGTGCATTCTTTCATTTTGCTGTTAAGGTCAAGGGTTCTCAATTGGAAAATGATAATGATGGTTCTATTTCGATTTCATCCAATCTTCCTAGTTATTCATCTTCTAATGGATCTTTGTGTCCAATGTGGTTCATAGTAAAAGTTATTTGAAAGATGTGTTGAAGAGAGGTTCAAAATTATCCATTTCTAATTTTGCCGGTCTTTGTTTTGAAGGAGCTAATGATTTTAGGAACCTTTTGATGACATACCAAATTCAAAAGGGATATAAATTAATGTTTTTGAAGAATTGTTCTACAAGAGTTACTGCTATTTGCTCTTCATCTACGACTAGATCTCCTTTTAAAGTGCAAGCTACTTGTGATTTTAGACAACTTATTAGGCTTTTCATTAGAAGTTTGGTTAGTGATCATTCCTGTAGGATTGGCCTTAGAAATTTGAATAATTCACATCATCCTAGTGCATTTGTTAAATCGTTGAATATCGACGAGATTCGTGATTGCCTTAATAAAAAGCTTAAAGATATAATAAATGATTTTAGAAGAGAATACAATCTTGACTTGTCATACTCTTGAGCTTATTCTGGACAATAACTTGCTTTGATGGAATTGCATAGTAATGATGTTATGTCATACGATGATTTGAGTTGGTATTTAGAAGCATTGGAGAAGCATAATCCAAGTAATTATGTCGATATGGATGTTAGTGCATGTACTAATCAATTTGAGAGAGTGTTTATTGGTTTTGGTGCTTTTTTGCTTGGTTTCAAACATTGTTGACCTATGATATTTTTAGATGCTACTCATTTGAGCGAACGGTCTAGTGTTTTGATGGGTGCTACTGCAAAAAATGGTAATCAAAGCATGTTTTTATTTTTTGTGCTTTTAAGTTATGTGGTGATGTTGTGTCAATGTTGTGAAAATTAACCAGTATTACCATCTATTTCTGTTAGTATCATTTTTTAGTTTCAGTAGTTGTTATTGAGTTTTTTTAGTACAATTTTTAATTCAGTATTAGTTTCTGCTAGTTTTTGTTACTACCAGTATCAGTTTCTGGTAATATTCTTTTGTTTATATCATTTTTGTTGAGTTTTTGTTATTTTTAATTTCAATAACCGATATATTTTAGGTTTGCTTTGGTGTGTATTAGATTAGTGCTTATTATCAGTTTTAGGTATCATAATTTTAAAATGTTTCAATGGATAATATCAGAATTTAGTTATTCATTTTTTAGGTTCCAGTTTTAAGTTATCGGTAGCGGTTTTTATGTATTAATTTATAAGTTAATAGTTGACTGAATTTTGTTTTAATATTTCCTTAAAATTATTATTTGCAGGTTTTTCCCTTTGGCTATGGTTATAATTTCCCCAGAAAATGAGGATAATTGGAAATGGTTTTTGAGTAATTTAAAACAAATGCTTTAAGAAGATCGTGATTTGGTTTTTATATCTGATCGCCATCAAGGTTTGATTTTGATGTTCGTGAATTTTTTGCTTCAGCCTTTCATAGTTACTACTATCTTCATATGGAACTTAATCTAGTTTTAGCAATAAAAGCAAAGAATTCTAATATATCCATCATTGATTTGTTCAAGATGTGTTCTAAAACTTCTAATATTTATGAATATGAAGGAAAACATTCTAAAGTTTGCGAAATCGGTGGTGTTGCTGGTGAGAATTTCTTAAAGGATAAGGCTATTGATAAATAGGTTGATTTGTCTTTTTTGGGTAAACGATATGGTGAATATAGTTCAAATGTTGCCGAAAATTTCAATAGTTGGATTTTGGGTGAAACGAGCCTTGCCTATTACCATATGCTTAGATGGAATTCGAGTTAAAGTTTTGGAAATAATGGCTAAAAGGAGAGAGGAGTGTCAATTGTGGAATACTACTCTTTGTGTAACATCCCCAAAATTTTATCAATTTAAAAATTAGTAATTAATGTGAATTTTGGAATAAATTTTGGAGTTAATTTGAATTTTTCGAAATAAATAAAATAAGTGCTGATATACATACATACATATATATATAAGATTGTAAAATTGCATTTGAGTTTAAGGATTCAAAATAATATATAAATATTTTAAAACTATTTGAATTTAAATTATATAAGTATATATAGATATGGGTAGATTGAATTTGAATTTAGACTTGAATTAGAATTTAAAATTTAAATAAATGTCTTAGAAAAATATTTTGCATTTAAAATAATAAATATGTAATTTATTTAATGTAAAATTAGTTTAAAAACATTTCTTCTTTAAAATTGTATATAATAATGAATAGGAAATGTATTTTTTAAATAAGGAAAATATGATATAAGATTTGTTTAAAAGTATTTAACTCATGAGAAATACAAGTGTTAAGCATGTAACAAGAAATAATACAAGTGTAATTCATATAATAGTGTTTTAACAAATGTAATAATTTTGGATAAGTGTCATTTTGTTTTATCTTTGAATTTTTTTAATAAAAATAGAAAAATGAGATTATATAAACTATCAAATCCCCTCCTTCTCATTTCTTTCAATTTCGTCAAAAGCTTTAGAGCAAAGAAAAAAAAAGTCTGTAAACTTTCTAAAGCCAGGAAACAAAATTCTCAAAGAAAAAACAAATCAGAAAATTTATCAAAACAAACTCCAGTAAACATAAAAAAAATCTAAAACCTGGATCAAATTCAAGTTGCTGAATCAGGGAAAATATCAAACATCTCAACACAGCAAAGCCAACAAGTAAATAAGCAAAATTCAAAACTTTTTAGCAATCAAAGGAAACAGGATTCAAACTTCAACAATTAAGATAAAGCAAGGATCATCACAATATAACAGTGAATTCAAAAAAAGAACAAAACCTGGAAAAAGTCCCAGTCATTTCAAATTCAAGAAAAAGTACAAGCCTTCTCTGTTTTTCCAAATTCACAGGTGAGTAAACCTTCTTTAAACCCAGATTTTTATCCGTTGTTTGGAAAGCATGCCTGAAATGAATTGGAAAACTGCTTGCATGTAAATTAAATCTGTGTATATATGTAGAGATGTGTCTGTGTATGTCTGAGGACAAACATGCATCCCTGTTTCCAAATTTATAAAAGTTAAACTTATTCAAAAATAGAATCCTTCTTCCTTGATCATTGTTAGACCTTAGGATCTAAATAAGTTTTTTTGTTTAAACCCGATTTAAATTTTAAAAATTAAATTTAAGTTAATTAGATTGAATCTTTCTCTAGAACTTGAAAGAACAGGCAAACCCAATGTAAACTGGAATTTCATCCATCATGATTTACGTTTTCAAATATATTATCTGAAATGCTTTTGAAAACAAAGATTTTTAAGGGTGGAGTCATAATTTTTAATCATGTAATATCTAAGAAAAATAGGGATGATCAAAATTGTCTTTTTCACCAAATTCTGGTGATCGGGGTAATGATAAATCTCGTGATCGTGTTTGGAGCTAGGTGGATGGTCTGGGATCATAAGAAAATTACTGAACAAATTTGTAAATCATCGTGGTGGCCGAAAATCGCTAAATTAGGGTTTAAGCTCATATTTTAGTTAGGGTCCGAATTTGCGTTGCTGGCGTCACGTCATTGCACCGGAATCGTTCGCATTAGTGGCGATCGAAGCTAGAGAGATTGGCGAAGCTCTAACGAAATTTTCATGGCCTCAGATGGCCAGAGGTGGCGGTGCGAGTTGATTGTGTGATGTTGTTCTTGTTCTTGTTTGTGTTGGAAAGCTCGTTTGCAAAGTTCAACGTGGGTTCATGTTTCTGATGGTCTGGGGTTAGAGCAGGTCATCGTCAACTCAATGATGGTCGAAGCTTGAATCGCAGGTGGTCGGAGCTCTGGTGCATGTGCACAGCACTTGGTTTGTGTTAGTGAAAAAGAGTTGAGGAAGGTAGATTGTTACTTGAAATTGTTTTCGGGATTTTGGGATGCTGGCTCGAAGCTGGGATCGAGTGATTCTAATCTATACATCGGGTTTGTTTTAAAACTTAAACAAAATTTTGAAGATTGAAAGCTCTCGGGTTGAGTTTGGAAAAAACTCGAAGCGGGTAGGCATATAGCTCGGGGGGATGCTCGAAGTAATTCTCTGTTAATAACATTTCCAGTTTTTAAACTTCAAAAATCTAAGTCAAATTGATTTCTAAATTTATTCTTTATAAAATGATGATTGTTTGTTAAGTGGAATATGAAGTTAAAGGTTTTGAAATAAATTATTTTTTAAATTAATTAAGTTTAAAGATGTTTTAAACTTATATTTTTTAAACAGAGTTATTTTAAATAAAACTTAACAAAATAATTAAGGAGTTAATCAAATGTTGAAATTGTTAACTTATAAATAAATAAATTTATATTGTTCACGATGTTTAATAATTAATGATTTATAACTATTTAATAAGTAAAGAATTATTAATTAAAGGGTAATTAATTATTAATTTAAGTTAATTAATTTATAGTTAAAGATTAATTAATTATGGTAATTAATTAAGGAATAACTAATTATGAAGATGATTAAGGATTTAATTAACTAATAACTAAGGGTTTAATTAATTAATAATTAAAGATTTAATTAATTAACAATTAAGGATTAATTAATAATTAATGACTAATGAATTAAAAATTAAAAATAATTAATCATTAATTAAGGATTTATTAATTTGAAATTAAGGATAATCAATCATTAATTAAAGATAATTAATGAAAATAATTATATGATTAATTGATTATAATCACACTGTTAATTCATCTCATTGTTAGATGATTGATTATTATTATTGAAGTGCCTTAAGCTGATTGATACCCTTGTTATGTGATTGTGATACTTTGTGATGTGAATTGCTTTGTGTTGTACTGTGATATTTGTGATTTGTTTCTATGTGAATGTGAAAACCCATTGGCCCGTAAAAACGGCAATTGAATTTCGATGCGATAGGGAGTCGGATTCCAGTTGGTTATCCGAAACCCTCATCGAATATTAATGATGAATCTTTGTGATTGACATATCCACGTGTGTTCAAATTAATCCTCACTATTCGATTTAGTCGGAATAGGACCTTTGTGTCATATAACCCATTCCGAATAGTGATACGACGAAATGAAAAGCATATGAAGACGGTGGTGAAGACAGGATGTCTTCGAGAACGATAGGATAACCCGTCGAATGACTCTGCACTAAGTTGCTCCGGTATAGAGATCTCCATATGTGATGGGGAGTCCGATCGTGATTGCAGATGCCCGTATTGTAAGGCTTCTTTGGAAGTGCCTTCGGCTGTGTTCGAACCCGGAACAGACTTGTATGGTTTTATGTCTGCACTACACTTTGAGATATAAAGCTGATTTCTTTCAAATACATTTCTATTGGTGGCGGAGAATTTATTCTCTTAGCTTAACACTCTTCTCTGAGAGGTACGAGCTCAGAGGTTGTGTAGTTGATGGTTATTAGTGATATATCCCAATTTGATAGTGTGGCATGCTGAATGCTGCTGATCATTTGTTGATCGAAGCATGGCTTTTGTGAAAAGCATAGCTTTATGAACGAGACTTCGTCGAACCTCACAACCCGGTAATGGTTGAAACATGAATGTTGCGGTAAGGGTTTTAGGGGTCGCCCCCCTAGGGCAAGTCCATTTTCTTCGGGATAGAAAGTGGTATCATGGTATGGAGCCCAGATATTTAACTGTGTGGTTGTTGCTATTTGTTGGTGAATCCCGGGATAAAGGTAGGTAACTACCTGGGATGGCATACTTGTAGGTGTTACCTAGTTACAGATGTAACCCGGCCTTGTAAAGGGAACCGATTTAGTTCTTGGGGGCGTCCCTCCAGAGGTGTTCCATTTGATAACGAAGTTCCTTAGCCTGACCATTGTTGGAAATTGAATCATTCAATACGAGCCCTGTACGGTTTTAGTTGTAGAACCTGCCATTTAACATGGTAGCTATAGTAGGCATACTATAATGGTACGTATGCTGGCTAAGGTTGATATTATACTTTCGAAATGTTTTTCACACTATGCACTAATAATAACACCAAAATAATTTTCTCGTATCAAGCATATTTGACTATCATAAGGAGAAATCTCCCCCAAGTGTGCGATTGCATTGTGTGTGTGTGCCGGGAGGCCTTATGGTAGTTTCATTTTCCAAAAGCATGAACGGATTTCTTTTATAAATCGTTTTCGTACAAACAACTATTTTTGTTTACTCATACCACTTCCATGACTGACTCAGAGTTTATTGTTCCCTTCCTAAACTCTGGGTGCCCATAATTTCCACACGGGCAGCCTAGAAGCAGGTTATCCATGTTTTTAGAGCTAGCTTGGATTTAGAAGTCTTTTCGGAAGCAATCGGATTTTTGGAAGCTTTTGACTTTGGAAATCTTTTGAAGTATTAGAGTTTTTGGAAGATCTTCTCAAAGTCGAAGTATGTTGGAATTCTCTTGAAGTTGAGACAAATCTATTATCGCTTTGTTGTTGTATCATGTATATGAACTCTGATGATTGTAATCAAATATTGTGATGGTGTTGTATCATTGGTGTTGATTAATGATATTCATTTTGTTTCCACTGTTTATATTCATTTAATGTTGTTATAAGCTCCGTTCGAACTGTAGTTCGACGTTTGAATCTCCGGCAGTCACATACAAGTGAGGTATTTGATGTTGATTTTCAGTCGCTGTATTTCGGGTCGTGACTAGTGGTATCAAAGCTAAAGGTTGAGTTAGAACTTTAGCTACGGAGTATAACACACTGGATGGCTCATTAGAGATAGGGTGAAGTGTACCCTAGAATGAGTTTAAACTGAGAGACCGAAACCCTAAAATTTTCTTGGTCTATTTCTTTTAACTATTGATATTCCCTAAGATATCTTGTCAATATGCCTAAATTAAGTTTTCTTACTATTTACAGATAGTGAGAATGAGTGGAAGAAAACGATAAGGTAGGGGACAGGGAAATACCACTTCAACTGGTCAAGTCCCTACAACAGCAGCTATACCTACTCGACCTCAGCCGAACCTGGCTGATCTATATAGAATTTTCTCCAGACTTGTTGGAAAGCCGTTCACTGACAAGGAATCTATCGTTGAAGCCCAAGCCTAGATTAGATCGTGTGAGAGAATTTTTAGAGGGTTGAAGTTCGAAGACGATCAAATGCGACTAATAGCCTCTTGGCAACTCCAACAGGAAGCTCTAGCTTGGTGGGAGACTATTACTGTGGATGAGCCGAAAGATGAATTCACTTGGAGTCTATTCAAAGAGGTATTTGAGCAGCGATATATGCCATCTGCTGCTATCTCCCAAGTGTACCAGGAGTTCATGGATTTGAAGCAGGAAAGTTTATCGTTTGAAAAGTATTTGAATAAATTTAATGAATTATCTCATTTTGGACCGGAGCTGGTGAATACGTCTTTGAAGAAGAATGAAAGATTCATTTGGGGAATGAGTAAGAAGTACCATGAGAAGATGACTACCCACATGAAAGAATCCTTTTCGGACTTGATCGATATGGGTTATCGATATGTTACCCTGGATATGTAGGAAGTTCCGGAAGTGAAGGGAAGTTCAAGCAATTCAAATTGGAAGAAAAGGAAGTTTGAGGGGAAGAAACCGGATCAAGGCAAGGAGAAGAGGAGTAATCAGGAGAAAGACCATTATTCAAACGATTGTAAGAAGCCAAAGAAACGAGTAAAGGAATATCAGCCTGTGAAGACAAGTCGAAGAACTAATGGATGCTTTTATTGTCACAAGCTAGGTCACGAAGCAAAACATTGTCCGAAAAAGAAGCAAGCACAAGAAGCGAAAATGTACGCAATAAAAGACGACCCCTCAATTTTAAAGGCGGATAAAGAAAAAGGAGGTTTAGAAGGTAACCTTACCGTTTATGATATGGTTGTTTAGAGTACTGTTCGACATAGGAGCTACACATAGCTTTCTCTCCCAACGTACCATAAATGAATTAAAACTTAAACCCGAGTTTGTTGGCGAGCCCATTTATGTGAAGAATCCAGTTGGTGGTCCGGAAAATCTTTATTTAAGATGCAGAGAATTTCCTATTTCATATTCTTGTTATAGATTTCCTATCAACCCTTTCATCCTCGACTTTGATGAATTTTAAATCTTACTCGGAATGGACTGGCTAACGAAATACGAAGCCAAGTTAGATTTAATAATCGAAAATTTTTGATCAGAACCAAATTTGGGAATTTCATTGAAATCTCTTGTGAGGATTCGAGTCCTAAGAGAGATAAACTGATGTATACTTTGGAATATCCCGAACATAGTCTGGAGTCCATACCTATAGTTCAGGAATTTCTAGACGTGTTCGAAGAAGTAAAATCTTTACCCCCACACAGAGAAATTGAATTCAGAATTGACTTAGTACCCAATGCTTGTCCTGTTGTTCACGCAAGTCACAGGATGGCACCCAGGGAAAGGATAGAATTAGTCAAGCAAACCCATGATTTGCTAAAAGAAGGATTGATACGTTGTAATGTTTTCGAATGGGGTTCAGCCGTGGTATTCGTCGCTAAGTCTGACGGATCTTTGAGATTGTGTGTAGATTATGGTGATCTCAATAAACTAATGCTCAAAACAAATTTCCTTTACCTAGAATTGATGATCTGTTTGATCAACTGCACGACGCTCTTTTCTTTTCAAAGATGGATCTAACTCAAGGATTCCATCAGCTACGAATTGCCGAAGACTGCATTCACTTGACTGCTTTCAGGGGTCCAAACATTTTCTGTGAATGGTTAGTCATGCCTTTCAGACTAACAAATGCTCCCGCATACTTCGTAGACTTAATGACTCGTGTATTCCGAGAAGTATTGAACAAATTTGTTCTTGTGTTTATTGATGATATCTTGATTTATTCCAAAACCGAAGAGGAGCATGCTGAGCATCTAAGGATTGTTTTGGAAATATTAAGAAAGAACATTTTATTTGCCAAATTTTCCAAATGCCGTTTTTGGATCAAGGAAGTCAGATTTCTCGGGCACATTGTTAATAAAGAGGGAATCTCTGTTGATCCGGGCAAGATTTCTGCTATTCTAAACTGGAAGCGACCTACAACTCCGAAAGAAGTTCGAAGTTTTCTAGGTTTAGCGGGATATTATAGAAAGTTTTTCACGATTTTTCTAAGATAGCTAGTCCATTGACTAAGCTAACAATGAAGAATGCAAAATTTAATTGGACTCCGAAATGTGATGAAGCTTTCTTGGAGTTAAAAAGGAGATTGACTATTGCTCCTGTTCTTGCTATTATCAACGGGAACCAAGGCTTGTCTGTCTACACTGACGCTTGTGGTGATGGTTTGGGTGCAGTGCTAATGCAGAATGGGAAAGTAATTGCCTACGCGCGTAGACAATTACGTCCGCATGAGAAAAACTACCCAACCCACGATCTTGAACTCTTAGCTGTTATTTTAGCTTTAAAAATCTGGCGACACTATCTTCTGGGTAAAAGTCTCTTTCATCTTTTTTAAAAAGTTAAAAGTTTAACTTAACTTAATATTATACTTAATAAATCCTACTTTTTTTAGGTGAAAAATTCGAATTATTCACCGACCATAAATCTCTGAAATATCTCTTCACCTAGAAAGATTTAAATCCGAGACAACAACGTTGGTTGAAATTTCTGGCATCTTATGACCTAGACATTTTTGTATATGCCTGGTAAAGCCAATGTAGTTGCTAATGCTTTGAGTAGGAAACACGCTATTCTTACTCATCTTGTCATTACTCCTACTCTTCTTGAGAAAATCACCAGCAAGCAGAAAGAAGACAAATTTCCCCAAGAAATTTATGGGAGAATTCGTCGACGTGAAAATTCCAGTTTCAGAATCGATAATTGCGGAGTTATAAGATTGAAAGGCAGGATGTGTATCCCAGACATCCCTGATCTGAAACGTGAAGTTTTACATGAATGTCACAAGTCTAAACTCAGTATCCATCCAGGAGTTAATAAGTTGTATAGAGATATCAAAAGAACCTTCTGGTGGAAGACAATGAAAAGGGACATATCTATATATGTAAGTCGTTGTGCTACCTGTCAACAGATCAAGAGTGATTAGAAGAAAGTAGCGGGTTTACTCCAACCATTGGAGGTGCCAAAATGGAAGTGGGATAAAGTATCTATGGATTTCATAGACGGGTTGGCTCAAACTTGAAAGGGGAATGAAGTAATTTGGGTTATTGTAGGCCATTTGACTAAGACAGCCCATTTTATACCAGTGAAATCTTCCCGGACAGCGGCGAGTTTGGCCGAATTGTATATAAAAGAGATTGTTCGTCTCCACGGTATACCCAGCAGTATAGTGAGTGATCGTGATTCATTCTTCACCAGTAGATTTTGGGAGGCATTCCAAGCCGCATTGGGAACCAAACTGAACTTCAACACTACTTATCATCCGTAGTCTGATGGGCAGACTCAAAAGATTAATCGAATATTAGAAAACCTTTTGCGCGCTTGTAATACCGACTTTGGTGGTTCTTGGGAGGGCTATTTACATCTGTTTGAATTCTCATATAACAATAGCTATCGAGCCAGTATTGAAATGGCTCCTTTGGAGACTTTATATGGTCGTCCGTGTCGATCATCTGCATGTTGGATCAAGTCAGGTGATAGACTCGTCCTTGGACCGGACATGATTAAGGAAGCCATAAAGAAAGTTGAATTTATTCGAAAGAAGTTGAAAACAGCTCAAAGTCGCCAGAAGAGTTATTATGACCATAGAAGAAGAGATTTGGACTTCCAGGTTGGAGAATCTGTATTCCTAAAGTGTCTCCAATGCGTGGTGTGTTGAGATTTGGGAAAACT
This sequence comes from Allium cepa, assembly GCA_030765085.1. Lineage (NCBI taxonomy): Eukaryota > Viridiplantae > Streptophyta > Magnoliopsida > Asparagales > Amaryllidaceae > Allium > Allium cepa. The sequence goes on along the minus strand of CM060938.1, from coordinate 439,256,651 downwards.
GGTAAGCTGGCACCGCGTTATATTGGTCCTTTTCCTATTCTGGAGAGGATCGATCCTTTAGCTTACCGAATGTAGCTACGCAGCTGATTATCTAGCATACACGATGTATTTTATGTTTCACATCTTCGGAAATATATGCACGATCCAAGCAGTATCATTGAAGAGGCCGCTCAGCAGCATTTGGAGATCACACCAAATTTGGCAGTAAAGAGAGAACCGATAAAGATTATTGATCGTGATGAAAAGAAGCTAAGAAATAAAGTTGTGAAACTAGTCAAAGTGCAATGGAGTGGTGATCCAAAAGACTGTACTTGGGAAACAGAGGATAGTATGCAGAAGTCCTATCTCAATGGCAGAGTGGATATTTCGGCTTAATATGGTAAGCCATTTTCTATCTTTTTCTGTATTTGTATATTCTTTGTTTGTCTTTCTCTTTCTTTCAAATTTCGAGGATGAATTTTTCTTAAGGGGGAATCTGTAACGTCCCCAAAATTTTATCCATTTAAAAATTAGTAATTAGTGTGAATTTTAGAATAATTTTGGAATTAACTTGAATTTTTCAAAATAAATAAAATAAATTTTGATTTATATATATATAAATAAGATTGTAAAATTGCATTTGACTTTATGGATTCAAAAAAATATAAATATTTTAAAACTATTTGAATTTAAATATATAAGTATATATAGATATGGGTAGATTGAATTTGAATTTAAACTTGAATTTAAATTTAAAATTTAAATAAATGTCTTAGAAAAATAATTTGCATTTAAAATAATAAATATGTAATTTATTTAATGTAAAATTAGTTTAAAAACATTTCTTCTTTAAAATTGTATATAATAATGAATAGGAAATGTATTTATAAAATAAGGAAAATATGATATGAGATTTATTTAAAGTATTTAACTCATGAGAAATACAAGTGTTAAGCATGTAACAAGAAATAATACAAGTGTAATTCATATAATAAGTGTTTTAACAAATATAATATTTTGGACAAGTGTCATTTTGTTTTATCTTTGAATTTTTTTAATAAAAATAGAAAAATGAGATTATATAAACTATCAAATCCCCTCCTTCTCATTTCTTTCAATTTCTTCAAAAGCTTTAGAGAAAAGAAAAGAAAAGTCTGTAAACTTTCTAAAGCCAAGAAACAAAATTCTCAAAGAAAAAAAACAAATTAGAAAATTTATGAAAACAAACTCCAGAAACACAAAAAAATATGAAACCTGGATCAAATTCAAGTTACTGAATCAGGGAAAATATCAAACAGCTCAAGACAGCAGAGCCAACAAGTAATTAAGCAAAATTCAAAGTTTTTCAGCAATAAAAGTAAACGGGATTCAAACTTCAACAATTAAGATAAAGCAAGGATCATCGCAATACAACAATGAATTCAACAAAAGAACAAAACCTGGAAAAAGTCCTAGTCATTTCAAATTCAAGAAAAGTACAAGCCTTCTCTGTTTTTCCAAATTCACAGGTGAGTAAACCTTCGTTAAACCCAGATTTTTATCTGTTGTTTGGAAATCATTCCTGAAATGAATTGGAAAACTGCTTGCATTTAAATTAAATCTGTGTATATATGTAGAGATGTGTCTGTATATGTCTGAGGACAGACATGCATCCCTATTTCCAAATTTATAAAAGCTAAACTTATTCAAAAATCGAATCCTTCTTCCCTGATCATTATTAAACCTTAGGATCTTAATAATTTTTGTTTGTTTAAACCTGATTTAAATTTTAAAAATTAAATTTAAGTAAATTAGATTGAATCTTTCTCTAGAAACTTGAAAGAACAGGTAAACCCAATGTAAATTGGAATTTCATCCATCATGAATTATGTTTCAAATATATTATCTGAAATGCTTTCGAAAACAAAGATTTTTAAGAGTGGAATCATAATTTTTAATCAAGTAATCTCTGAGAAAAATGGGGATGATCAGAATTGTCTTTTTCACCAAATTCTGGTGATCGGAGTAATGATAAATCTCGTGACCGTGTTTGGAGCTTGGTGGATGGTCTGGGATCATCAGAAAATTACTGAATGAATTTGTAAATCATCGTGGTGGTCGGAAATCGCTAGACTAGGGTTTAAGCTCACGTTTTAGTTAGGGTCGGAATTTGCTTTGTTGGCATTTCGTCGTTGCACTGGAATTGTTCACGTCAGTGGAGATCGAAGCCAGAGCGAAGCTCTGACGAAATTTTCATGGTCTCAGATGGCCTGAGGTGGCGGTGTGAGTTGATTGTGTGATGTTGTTCTTGTTCCAGTTTGGGTAGGAAAGCTCGTTAGCAAAGTTCGACGTGGGTTCATGTTTTTGATGGTCTGGGGGTTAGAGCAGGTCAACGTCGACTCAATAATGGTCGGAGCTTGAATCGTAGGTGGTCGAAGCTCTGGTGCATGTGCACGACACTTGTTTTGTGTCAGTGAAAAAGAGTTGAGGAAGATAGATTGTAACTCGAAGTTGTTTTCGGGATTTTGGGATGCTGGCTCGAAGCTGGGATCAAGTGATTCTAATCTGTACATCGGGTTTCTTTTAAAACTTAAACAAAATTTTAAAGAAAGAAAGCTCTCGGGTTGTGTTTGGAAAAAACTCGAAGCGGGTAGGCATGTAGCCCGGGGGATGCTCGAAGTAATTCTCGGGTAATAGCATTTCCAGTTTTTAAACTTTAAAAATCTAAGTCAAAGTGATTTCTAAATTTATTCTTTATAAAAGGATGATTGTTTGTTAAGTGGAAAATGGAATTAAAGGTTTTGAAATAAATTATTTTTAAATTAATTAAGTTTAAAGCTGTTTTAAACTTATATTTTTTAAATAGAGTTATTTTAAATAAAACTTAACAAAATAATTAAGGAGTTAATCAAATGTCGAAATTGTTAACTTAAAAGTAAATTAATTTATATTGTTAATGATGTCTAATAATTAATGATTTATAGTTACTTAATAATTAAAGAATAATTAATTAAAGGGTAATTAATTATTAATTTAAGTTAACTAATTTATAATTAAAGATTAATTAATTGTGGTAATTAATTAAGGAATAACTAATTAATGAAGGCGATAAAGGATTTAATTAACTAATAATTAAGGATTTAATTAATTAATAATTAAAGATTTAATTAATTAACAATTAAGGATTAATTAATAATTAATGACTAATTAATTTAAAATTAAAATTAAAAATAATTAATCAATAATTAAGGATTCATTAATTTAAAATTAAGGATAATCAATCATTAATTAAAGATAATTAATGAAAATAATTATGTGATTAATTGATTATAATCACACTGTTATGTGATTGTGATGCTTTGTGATGTGAATTACTTTGTGCTGAACTGTGATATTTGTGATTTGTTTCTGTGTGAATGTCAAAACCCATTGGCCCATAGAATGGAAATTGAATTTCAATGCGATAGGGAGTCGGATTCCAGTTGGTTATCTGAAATACACATCGAATATTAGTGATGAATCTTTGTGATTGACATATCCATGTGTTTTTAAATTGAGTGCTCTCTATTCGGTTTAGCCGGGAGAGGACCTTTGTGTCATATAACCCATTCCGTATAGTGATACGATGAAATGGAAAGCATTTGAAGACGGTGGTGAAGACCGGGTATCTTCGAGAATGATAGGATAACATGTCGAATGACTCTGCACTGAGTTGCTCCGGTATAGAGATCTCCATATGTGATGGGGAATCCGATCGGGATTGTGGATGCCCGGATTGTAAGGGCTTCTTTGGTAGTGCCTTCGGTTCTGTTCGAACCCGGAACAGACTTGTATGATTGTATGTCTGACGCTACACTTTGAGATATAAAGCTGATTTCTTTCAAATACCTTTCTGTTGGTGGCGGAGAATTTATTCTCTTAGCTTAACACCCTTCTCTGAGACGTATGAGCTCAGAGGTTATGTAGTTGATGGTTATTAGTGATATGCTTTCAATTTGGTAGTGTGGCGTGCTGAATGCTGCTGATCATTTGTTGATCGAAGCATGGCTTTTGTGAAAAGCGTAGCTTTGTGAACGAGACTTCATCGACCTCACAACCCAGTAATGGTCGAAAGAGGAATGTTGCGTCAAGGTTTTTAGGGGTCGCGCCCCTAGGATATGTCCATTTTCTTATGGATAGAAAGTGGTATCATGGTATGGAGCCCAGATATTTTACTGTGTGGTTGTTGCTATTTGTTGGTGAATCCCAAGATAACGGTCGGTAACGAATGGGGTTGGCATACTTGTAGGTGTTACCTAGTCACAGAGGTAAGCCGACCTTGTGTTGGAAGGGAATCAATTTGGTTCTTAGGGGCATCCCTCCAGAGGCATTCCATTTGATAAGGAAGTTCCTTAGCCTGACCATTGTTGGAAATCCAATACGAGCCCTATACGGTTTTAGTTGTAAAACCTGCTATTTAACATGGTAGCTATAGTTGGCATACTATAACGGTACGTATGCTGGCTAAGATTGATATTATACTTTCAAAATATTTTTCACACTATGCACTAATAATAATACCAAAAGAATTTTCTCGTATCAAGCATATTTTACTATCATAAGGAGAAATCTCCCCTAAGTGTGCGATTGCATTGTGTGTGTGCCGAGAGGCCTAATGGTAGTTTCATTTTCCAAAAAGCATGAATGGATTTATTTTATAAATCGTTTTCGTACAAAAAACTATTTTTGTTCACTCATACCAGTCCTATGACTGATCCGGATTTTATTGTTCCCTTCCTAAACTCTGGTTGTCCATAATTTACACACAGGCAGCCTACAAGCATCCGTGTTTCTGAAGCTAGCTTGGATTTGGAAGTCTTTTCGGAAGCTATCAGATTTTTGGAAGCTTTTGGCCTTGGAAATCTTTTGAAGTATTGGATTTTCTGGAAGATCTTCTCGAAGTCGAAGTATGTTGGAACTCTCTTGAAATTGAGACAAATCTATTATCACTTTTTGTTGTATCATGTATATGAACCCTGATGATTGTAATCAAATATTGTGATGGTGTTGTATCTGTAGTGTTGATTAATGATATTCATTTTTTTTCCGCTGTTTATATTCATCTAATGTTGTTATAAGCTCCATCCGAACTGGAGTTCGACGTTTGAATCTCCGGCAGTCAAATACAAGTGAGGTATTTGATGTCGATTTTCAATTGCTGGATTTTGGGTCGTGACACTTTGTCCTTCTATCGAGTGTCGTTTAAGTAAAACCACCAAACTCCCATCGAGTTGATCTTAAAGAGTGGAGTTGTAGTCACAATCAATGGCAAGTTACAGGATTTCCTTATGATCATGCTATTAAATGCATGAATAAGTAAAAATTATCCTTTTATAAATAAGTAGTATTTCACTATGGATGCTTATCATTCTTCTTATGCTAATGCTGTTAATTCTATTCCTAATTTTGATAAGCCAGTTGTTGATGCAAGCGTTGAAGATGTTATAAAGCCACCGAAGGAGAAACGAGATGCCGATAGACCTTCTATAAAACAGAAAGAAAGATATGCATATTTTCAAAATAAGCAAATTATATGTGCTATACGCAAGCAATATGGTCACAAATAAGAAAATTAGATTTTCATGCATTTATGAATTTGTTGAGATTTGTACTTGGTTGTATATCTTTTTTGGCAATTTTATGTAATTGAACCTTGTTATACAAGTGTATTGGTTTATTATATACTAAATTTGACGTTGACTTGCTCTTTGTAATTGAAATTTGTTGTATAGTACCATTTTTAGTTAACTATTATGTGTTTTGGAATATATAGGTGGCATGGGAAGTGATGTGCTATAATGTTTATATGCTGTTCAACTTATTTATTTTTATTTGTAGTTTGGTATTAGTTTTTGTTACTATTAGTGTTAGTTTTAGACATGTAAAAATGTGGTATCGGTTTTTGTATGGTATTAGAATCAGTTTCAGGTGATATAAATTATGGTAACGGTTTTTGTATGTTTTTAATATCGGTTTCAGTATAAACAATTATGGTATCATTTTTTGTATGCTTTTAGTATCATTGTGCATAGCGATTTTTATTTTCTTTCTAGTTTTGAATACAGTTATTTGTTTGCTGAGTTGTAAAGTGCAAAACTATGAAAAGAATTATGATCTTAAATGTCGATATATAATGTAAACTATGTTATGGTGGACATTTGGCAACTCATGTTTGGCATAGTGCTATTGTCAAATTATTTCAAGTGACTATTGGGTATCGGTTTTGCATATATACGTAGGTATCAGTTTGGTTACAAATTATACTTAAAATTAGTTTATAAAATAACTAAGCATGAGTATCAATCAAACAACTACTAGGGACGAGTTTGCACTATTTTGGTATCACTTTTGTCATACATGACAATGAACTAAATAATTAAATTTATAAAGTATCATATTATATCAAAATGCTACTTGGTATCATTTTTGCAAAAATATAGGTATCAGTTTTGTTGTAAATAATATATAAAATAATTTAAAATTAGTAACCGTGAATTCCAATTATACAAGTACTAAGCATGATTTTTGCACTATTTTGATATTACTTTGTTATACATGAAAGTAAACTAAATAATTTAATTTATAGACCAACATATTATATGGAAAAGCGACTGGGTATCATTTTTGCATAAATATAGGTATCATTTTTGCTGTAAAAAAACATTTAAAATAATTTGTAAGATTATCAACTGTGAATTCTAATCATACAGGTATAGGTATGAGTTTTGCACTATTTTGATATCACTTTTATTGTACAAGATAGTTAACTAGCAGATATACAGATTACTCAAAAAGTTGAAATGTTTCAGCTTAGTACAATGAAGATGACATGGACTTGGGGTGTTCAATTTTTTTTCAAATGCAGATACCTTATCATAGTTGAATTCGAACATTTTTCTATAGCAAGAAAATGAAAATACAAATAATACAAGCAATAGTCAGCATCTTGGTTTACGTCATAGGCAACTGTCTTTTTTAAATATTAAAAATAATGAACAAAACTTAAAACAAAGTATTAGTTTATAATTTTAGGTAGGTGAAAAAATAGTATCGGTTCATGCACACTATTGGTATCGATTACATTTGTTAATAGAATATATATTACAGTCGTAATCGAACATTAAGTGTGAGAGAAGTTAAACAAATGTAATTTTTACAACATCAAAAATAAGTTCATAGTCTTTACAATAAATTAACATAATATGAAGAAGCGTTTATCAACATTAAGAAAAACTAAATTCTATTACTTATAACAAAATATCTCACATGCATATTAGGCCAACTGAACATAACATCAATTTTTGCAAACAAATTCACTTCTTCACTTTTTCTTCTTCTTTCATGCTTAACATGAACTTGTCTAAATTCTAGTTGTGCTCATTGTCCATCAATATCTTATGCACAATTCTTGCTCTTGTTTTCAATGTTTGTTTAGCATCTGTTTTAATTGGTATTCTGCTTTTGTTCAGTGAAATGATGAATATCATGACATATATACCGCAGTCAACCCTGTCTAAGGTAAAATATATTGTTAATACAAGTTTACATCACTTTTAGTATCAAGTTTGTAACAAATATAAAACATTGTATTTTAGAGATAATGGTACAAACAGATCATATGTTTTGAATTAAAGTGTTTAATAGTTTTAGTACCACAGTTAGCATTGGTTTTAGTATCGGTTTTAGTGCCTGTAGGTGTCATTCTAAGATTTGTGGTAGTTGTTTTGTTTTAGTTTTGATTATATATACATGTTTATCATCATTTTTTGTGTATGTATGTATCAGTTTTGTGCTTGTAAGCATCGGTTTTTTGTATATAGGTATCAGTGTAAGTTTGAAGAAAATGTTTTTTTTTGAACTGGTACTTTATATACAAAAAATCATTGGGACAACATATCCCATGCCAAATAAATGTTCGAAAGCAAGTTTCGAACTTGTGACATCCTGCACCAAAACCGACTCAATTAACCACTTGGACAAAGGTGCTTGTCAATGTGCTAGGCATATAAAGAAAATGTTTATTAAACTAAAAGATAAATGCCTCTGTACGAATCAAATTCAATTCAATGTGCTAGGCATATAAAGATATATAGTATTTTATATAAAAGATTATAATGCAAATAGATAATGGGTTCTAAGTATCAAGTAAATATCAATTCAGTATCACTATTAGTTTCAATTCTAGTATCAATCTTGCTCTCAGTAGGTATCATTTTTAACAAAGAAAAAACAACTTACGTGTCCAGTCCTTGCCGTGCACACTTGATTTGATGCATATTGTCTGGCTTCACCTTCGTGTTGTATATTTTTCTTCTTCCATAGTTCTTGCTGCATTTCTTCAATTCATTTTCTATTTTAAAAATAAATTGATATAAAAGTTAGATTATGCTGCTTTGTTTCAATTGTATTAGTTACTCTTGTTGAACAAAAATATCATACCAATTTCATGGCTTCTTTTAGACTAGGGCAGTTTCTATCATTTGATATTCTAGGATGTCTAGAATCTAAATGAAACCATTGCATTGTTGGGTATATCAAAGTTACTAACGTAAAACAGTCTTCACAATGCAGATGGAAATAAATATCTTTTGCTTATTTATCTTGTGCACTTGTTTTAAGCATAGGCAAGACCAAATGTTTTTGAGTACTATTTTAATTTGAGACTACAACTTTTTTTTGAATACAAAAATAAGTTAAATTCAATGTACGAAGCAATTATTATGTACTTGCATACTAAAGTTCTATTTTCCGTCATTATGGCCGTGAATGCATAGTTATGCACTGCCAGCCTGCAATTAGATATATACCAGTAAATTATCTATAATAACAATAGGAAATCGTAATTTTTTGTTATTGGTGACACAGTATTAAATAGTAAATAGTATCACTAATGTTAACGGTGGTAGTATATATTAAAAGGTATAAAAATAATAAAGCATCAAACCAAATCAAACAGCTTCTACATATCAGTTTTGTTGTATATGGTACTTAAAATATTTTTCTAAAACTAACAATCATCAAATTTTATCATCTAGAAACTAGGTATCATTTTTGGTTATATTTTGGTATCAATTTTGACATAAATTACAGTGAAAATAATTTGGAAAGGAAGTAAGCATCAACTTCAAACATACAACTATTAGGTATCGGTTTGCATTATTTTGGTATCATTTTTTCCATACATGATATTAAATAAATAATTAAAATTATAGTGATAAGCATTTATAAAACAGAAGCTAGGTATCAATTATATATATATATATATATATATATATATATATATATATATATATCGATTCTGTTTTAAGTAACTATGAAAATAATTTATAAATTAATGAAGCATGAATTCCAATCAAAGAGCTAGTAGGTATCAGTTTTGCACTATTTTGATATCACTTTTGTCATATACGACCGTAAACTAAATAAATAAATTTACATAGCATCAAGCTGTAACAAACAAAAAATAAGTATTGTTTTTGCATATATAGGTATCAGTTTTGTTACAAGTAGAATAAAATAACCAAGCATAAATTATATTCAAACCGCTATTAGGTATTGGTTTTTGTACTTCGATTCATATCAGTATCATTAAGGAAAAAAAAATTATGTACTCGCCCATCCATGCAATTTCCTTCAAAAACTTGTCGTTGTGTTTTTTGTTATTACACATCCTTTGATTGCATTATGGTCCTCCCATGCTAATTCAACGATTTAACAAAAAGATTTGAATCAATTTATTAATGTTATTTTAATATGTAGCATTAGTATAAATATTATTAAACTTACTTTTGTAATGCTAGAGCAAAGAAATTTTAGTTACATCTTGTTGTTCTTTGTTCGGGTACCCTAAACATTTGCAATGTCCTAGTCTTATCTCTAAAAGTGTTGGTTTTATTACTGCAATTGGCTGTGGAAAGGACTCTTCTGTGCTTTTCTTTTCATCGTCTTCGTTCTTTTCAGATTTTGGCTTATTTGTTATTTTTTACTTTTTGACCAAAGGCAAAGCTATCCCTTTGTTTTCTTTTCTTATTCTTGCTTTTACTCTTTGCACGTAAAAAGCTAGTTTTTTTTACCGTTGCTTTGCTTTTTTGGCCAGCCGATTTTGTTGGTTTCTTTTCTTGATCTTGTTCAATTTTTTGTTTCAAAATCTTGTGAGTCATACAGTTTGAAAGATGGAGGAGTGAAGTCAAATAATGAAGCATTATTGGGTACAATTTGGCTTTTGATAGAGGTATCTTCTTTCTTGTTTTAAGCTTCTTCTGTTTCTTTTTCTATCATTTTTTTTTTGATTTGTTGGAAGAACTGTTTTATTTGTTTTATCCACCATCTCTGCACTTTCTTTTATGTTTCCCATGGTGTATCTTCATTTGGTTGTAGCATTTTTCATGCATTTCAATTACTGCTTCTAGCTCTATGCATGTATTATCCTTTTCAGTTGCTTGGTGGACTTGGTTTATATTAGGCTCAGCAATTGTTTCTTCCTTTTGTTCTTTATTTTTTTCAGGGGTTGTTTCTTTCTTTTGATTTTCATCCATTGCATTGTTTATTTCAGTCTGATTTGCATTTTCTTTTACAATATCTACAGATGTATCTTAATTTATTTCAGTTTCATCTTCATTCTTTTCTACTTCACATTCTGCAGTTTCTTCTTAACACTCCGCATTTTCGTGTTCATTCCTTTCTTCACACTTTTCAGTTGAGCATCTCTTTTTTGCATTTTGGGCTTCCATTTCTAAACATGTATCTTCATTCATTTTAGTTGCCGTGTGGAATTTTTCTGCATAGGGCTTGGCGTTTGTCTCTTTATTTTCTTCTTCACTGTTTTTAGATGTGGATTTCTTTGGTGTGTTTTGTATTTCAGTTTCCATAGTGTATATTGATCTAAAATATTGTCAGGTTCATGTACTATGTGCAGATTTTCTACTTCGGCCTTTGAATTTCTCCATTCATTCTCTTGCAGTCTTGATTTGATTTTTTAACGACCCAGAATTTGACCATTTTAAAATATACTATTTAAAGTAATTTTAAATGTAAAATAAGTAAGTTTATATGATTCAAACAATATTAGATAGGATTTGGAAAGAAAAGTATACACAAAATAGTAACATTTACCTATATCGACAAAAGTGACAAATGCTGATCTTAGAAAAGTATGTTTCAATGGTTAAATAAATTATTATAATTTATTTATGAGTTTATAATTTTTAAATATGAATATAACATTTTATTTTAAATTTGGTTTACATAAATAAATAGTTTAACTAAAACATGAAAATGTGAATGTAAACATTTTGTCGAAAAACAACATTTTGTCGATTAAAAGTTGTCGTAACGTCATCACACCATTATATTATTATATAGGAACATATATTAAAATAGTATAAGTATTGATTAATTCATTAATCAAGTTTACTTTTACTAAACATACTTAGAAAATTTTGGAATATAATTAAGAAAAAGTAAGCGCAAAAAGACAAACATGTAATTTCAAGCAAAAATAAACATCAAATCAAACCAAACATAATTATTACATTCTTTACTTAATACTTGAGTGAAAATGAGATAAAGTAATGATTTGAAATATGATGTTAAGTTTTGAAAAAATAAGGTCGCTTAAAAAGTAAGTAAAGGGTATTTTGGTCTTTTTAAAAAATGTTATTTTAATTTAAAGCTTTTTCTATAAATAAGCATCCACTTTCTCACCTTTTTACACTTCTTCTTCTTCCTTTTTCAAACTTTTCTTCACTTCTTTAACGGCTTATTCTTCTTTCTTTTCTTTACTAACTTTTCTTAAAATCATATCAAATCAACTCCAAACACTACCAAACTTTGCCAAAGACCTTAGAATATCATTAAAATATGCTTTAGCATCAAAGAAGTGAAGAAATGATTGAGAAATGGGCGGAATAGGAGGAGACCGAACCTATGGAGGAGGGAGGAGCAAGTCATGAAGCTCCAGAGCAAGAAAAAGAGAAGAAGGTGCTGCTGGATCAAAAGGAAAGTCCACAAAAAAGATTGGTGGAGTAGAACTTGTCGTGAGTGCTCAAATCTTAGTTTTATTTTAATAAAACTTAAGTTGATAATACACATGTTAAATTAGAAATTAATATGTTGAATATTGGTTGATATTGGATGATAACTTGGTTGATATTAAGGTTGATTATATGTTATTGATATGGATGATAACTTCGTTTGATAAATGATAAGAGAAATGGTTAGTGAGCATAGTTAATTAAATAAAATTAAATCCATACAAATATGTATATGAAATTTATTTAGCCTCTTACTGATTTTAAATAACCTAAAATGGTTAGAAATGATATTATAATAATATAATATTATAATATGAAATGAAAAATGAGTTTGAAATGATGAAAATATTATTTTAAATAAGTTAAAATAGTTTAAATATGGTTTAAATCAAATTTTAAGTGTCTCGGACAAGTTTCGAATCAATTCACAAAATTGGTCAAAATCGAGTTCGTCGCATAGCGGCAGTTCGTAAATTTCGACCCGTAACTTCAAATTAACATAGAGGTAAGTTCGGATTTCATTGAAATAAAAATTCTTTGGTCCACGATGATAATAGTTTTCCAATGAAGAAGAAAACCAAGATTTCATCAATTAGACCTTGAAACATGTCCAAAACAGTTTTCTAAAAACATCAAGATTTTGTAGTACATAATCCGAAAAGAAATTTCTTTACAATTAATATTTTTAGATGACTAAAAATATGAAATAAATTTGATAAATCTATTAAAATAATTTAAAGCGATTTGGAATGGAAAATATGAATTTTCAAATATTAAAAAGTTGTTTAACTCAAATAAGCTTATATCGCACTTTCCGCAGCACTTTTATATTGCGAATTCTATAACCTTTTGAATATTAGTTTAAATGTAACGATATTTCCTAAAATCAATTATAAATGTTTTTAAAAAAGAAAAATTAAGAGTTTGAAAGATAATTTTGTATGAAAAGGGTTTTCAAAAGAATGTCATTAAAAATAATATCAAGTGTATTTTGGTATAAAGTATTTTGGTTATCATAAGAAAAAGCCCGTCCGTGTTTACGTGTGGGTGTGGTCTTATGAGATACCCTTCTTTTCAAAGGTTTTGATAACATCATCATGATCTATGCATTTGAAATTTCGAGTATCTCATGCTGTTCTGTCAAGCCTAATCCGAGTATTTTTAATACTCGGTTAAGATCCGATTAGTTTCAGGTTTAGTTAAAGACGGTTGGAGTTTCCAGAGGAGATGTAACAAACCTGTATTTTCTGATTACTGTAATTGTATATTTTAATTATTTTAATTTAAATTCCTAATTTAAAAACTCTATTTTATATATTAAAATTAACATATTTTGTTAATTGAAATATAAATGTTGATTTTGATGTGGATTAGAATTTCAATCATGCATAAATTGAATATTTCCAGAAAAGTAAATTTTGGTCAATCTGGTCAAACTTTGACTTTTAAATTTAAATTTTAAAAGTTTTAAAATTTTAATTTTACCTTTTGTTATGAAAGTAAATAAAATTTCAAGAACAATGCTTTTCGTTTCGTTGAAATCCGAATAATACTGCGAAAGTTATGCTTTTACAAAATTTGGTGTAAATTGTTTTATTTAACAATATTGTTTATTCTAAATTATATAAATAATTTTTATTTGTCATATCTTATTTTAAATTGTATTATATGTTATGTTACATATATTTTTACCTTCTAAATATTTTTAAAGTGATGTTTGAATTTTTCCAAAGCTCATTGAATTCATTTTCTATTTTTAAAGGTTAGTTTCCATTTTTCTGTTATTTTCTTTATTTAAATTATATTTAGTTAAAATTTATTTATTAATTTTTATGTATGCATTTTATTTTTATGTTTTTATCTTTATTTATAAATATGTTTCTTGTACATACAATTTTTCCAAAGTTCATTTCATTTATTTTCAAATTTTCAAGCCTAGTTTACATTTTCTTTGCAATTTTCTTAATTTAATTATATTTAATTAATATTTATTTATTTATTTTTGTTTATTTACTATATTTTCGTTTTTTATCTTTATTTATGCATATTTTACATGTATTTAAAATTTTAAAAGAAATTAGAAATTCAAAGAGACTAGACCTTTCATTTTCTAGTCTTTTCATCTCCTTGTCTCTTCATTTTTTTTTTGGCTTTTACTCTCCTTTCTTTTGGCCGTACACTACTTACCTATAGCCATGTATTTTCTCCAGAAATTCACGTGAAAATATTCTTCCCACCATCAAAAACTCACGGCATTTCAATTTGATAAAAAAAGGGCAAGTTCATGGTCTTCTTCTTCTACTTTTCCTTCTTCTTTTCATTGTTTTGCCTAGATCTCTACCTAACTTTGCTTGGCCTCTACCACCCACCATCACCACCATACTCTCCACCATCACTAGCAGCAGCAACCACCAGCTATCCCCTCCTCCAGATCATGCCATGACCATTGGATGAAGCCATAACCACAAAACTCCACAAAACATTGCAACACTCCTTGAAAACATTGCCTAGCCAAGCTTATCTTCACTATCTCCTCCATATCTTGCCTTGGCCACCCCTACATCCACCACCACCTGCCTACATCACCTCTTACCATCAGCCACTCCACTGACCCGACCTTAAACAATGCATGGCCGAGCCAAATATTGACATAGGTCGAGTCTATGTTGCTCCAAAACCTTCCATCCATTGACCTTTTGCTTACCTTTGCCTCTCCATGCCTTTGCCTTCCATTTTCATGTACATAACCATATCTCATGACTCATGGCCGAGCACACATGACTTAGGCCGAGCCTAGGTGTGATGAGATCAAGCCCTTTTGCATTTAGGCCAAGCCTATGTGTCTTGTGCAAGTCTGTTGCTTCTAAGGTTCGATTATCTTTCTTGTTTTGCCATTGTTTTGCAAACTTAAGTTGTTGATTATATTTGTATGTAAAATATTTATATTTTGCACTTATGTATGTTATATTTTGTGTATTGTTTACAAGGCTCTCCATCCATTCAAATTAAATCGTGCTTTTCGTGCCTTTGGAATCGCTCTTGTGTGTGTTGTTTGTCTCTAGCTTCGTAAAAGGTGAGTCTTTCTCACTCTGACATTTATACTTATGAAATAGTGAATTGATGACAAGTGTTTAGTAATATAAAATGTTATGCAAGTTAATGTTGATCATATGATATGCTATACCATGTTAAAACTGTTAATTATCACCTGACATCTAATATATGACATTATATTGTGACATTGACATTGTTTATATTGTTTATGTATATATTCACACTGCAAGTTCCCTGTTAGAATAGAATCACTATGGGTTGAAATGATACATACCCGAACGGACTTTAGAATAGGGAAAAATCGTTATGGGCTGAAATGATAGGCCTGAGCGATTTTTATTGTATTTTATTTGACTTAGGATTGCGGGTTTGAAATGATAGAACCCGGGTTTTCTTTGTAAACTGCGGATCGAAATGATATATATCCGTATCACTTGACCTAGGTTAGAAAATTATATACAGACCCCGTGGTATATTTTTAAATGATTTTTATTAAAAATATGTATTTTCAAAAGTATGAAATTTTGATTTAAAAATATATATATATATTATGGTTTTAAGAAAGTTAAATATTAAATCTTGAAATTGTGAATTTAAGTGAATTCAAGTATATAAATTTGGAGTAAATGTGATTTTAGACTTTAAATTTTATTTTAAAATGTAAATAAATAATGGAAATTAAATTTAAATTTTTGAAATTTTATTTGAAGTAAAATTTTAAGTTTTATTTAATTTATATGTTAATAAACAGTGAATTTTGACTTAATAAATGAATGGAGTTTTTAAATTGAATATTTGATCTAAAAATTTTCTTGTGTTAAATCATATGTTAAAATGATTTTAAATGTGAAATTTTGAAGTCTAGACTATGATTTTTAAGTTATAATAAAAATTTGGAGTTTTATTTTTATTTTTGAAAAGCTAAAATGAAATCTGGATTTTTATAGCATTTTCAAAATGTTGTAGTCTTTTGACAGCATTTGTAAATGCTATTGTTTTGAATCTAACAATGTTTGAAATAACTAATATCTATTACGACATTTTATAAATGCCGTTATTCTTGATCTAAACCATTTTTGGAAGCTATAAGCTACGATAGCACTTTATAAATGCTGTCGTTGCTATAATTTGACAATGTTTGAAATGTTATAGATTTTAACACTGTTTGAGTTATATTTTAAAGTGTTAAATGATTTAACTTTTGGAAATTGATTAATTGTGAAATTTAAGAAGTTTTGAATATATTTTAATATTTAAATTTGAATTTTTAAGGAATTTGAATTTGAATTTTAAATAAAATTTACTTGGTTATGTGTTAAACGGAATGAGATGTAATGAGATAAATGAATTTTTGAATGGAATTTTGAAATGTATTTTGTAATGATGTTTGAAATAATAAATGAATGAAATATTTGATTTTTTAAGTGATATTTAAATTTGAATATTTAGATTTGAATTCAAATAATGATTTGATTACGAAGTTTTGGAAGGATGTAATATTTTAATGATTTTGAAATGATTGGAAATGATTTGATCTTTATTTTAGCAAAGAATGTGAATGTGGAATGATATTTGATTTTGATTTATTTGATAAAGGAATATTGAAGTCTATATTTGTATGAAAAGATATTTAGTTTAATTGTAATGTAAGTTTATTTAAATAATATTGGATTTATGAAATGAATATTTCAAAACTAAGTAATAATGAAACTAGATTTGAGATATATGAAATTATAAAAAAAAATTAATTTTTGAAATGCGGGATATGAAAGTTTTGAAATATATTAAAAATTGAATAGTTTAATTTATGGATCAAATCTATATTTGAAATTGATATGATTTGAAATAGTATTGGCAAATTTAATTGAAACTGATGGTTTGAATTGAATTAAGTTGGAAATTGAAAATTTTGGTTTCATGGAATAAATTTGTAAAGTGTAAAGAATTAAAAGATTGATTTCAAATGAATGATTTCAGAATGTTATGATTTTCAAAGTGTAATGATTTCAAGTATTTTGGTTTCGGAAAAGTTATACTTTGAAAGTATTATGAATTTTTTTAAAGGTGAATATATGTTTGAAATGGAGATGATAAACTATTTGATTTGAATATAGTTTTGAAATAAAAATGGTTTTGGTTTCGAAGTGTAAACTATTTTGAAAGGAATATAGTTTTGAAATGAAATGATTTGATCCTTTTGAAGTATAAACTATTTTGAAATGACCACGGCATTATAATAACGTTTGGTTGTTAAAGAGACCGTGATCGAAAGTTGTCATATTCTCTGCCAACTCCGAAAACCACTTTAACAACCGTGTACGCGGTGGAGATTTCAGAATGAAGTAGGATGGTGGCGACGTTCTTGAGGTATATTACGTGGACCCAACTCCCGTGAGTTGGCATAAGGTGGATAAAACAGGAGCGATCTCGGGTCAAAGGAGGTAGCACCTCTGGTCGGACACATTCCTTCAATACTATACTCTTACTGGTGATTGATTAGATGGCCATCCTCCGATTTTGATTGGGAGTGTGTTCCGAGGTGGGCGTATGTGGCTGCTGCGTTACCACCAGCCGGTGTGCGTAATTGGTATATCTACCCTGGCATTGCTTTGTGTGCCGTGTCACCTACCATACCAAGCCTTTACTACGAGTTTGTTTTTCTCCCATAGCCCGTGTGGTATCCTCTGACAGTCACCCAAAGTGGAGATGGCATGATATTGGATGGACTATTAGGACTATTATGTGTGAAGGGTGATATGGGTAGCCCGAAACGCAATTTAAAAGTATGTTTATTTTACTGTAGACATTATTATAGTAGTGCAATATTACTACATAGTAAATATTTTAACGGATCCTTAAAGGATGGGCGATCCCAAGCATCCTTTAAGTTATTGATGCATTTTTGTTACTGTTCACTTGAGTTTATTTACAGTTCATAAGTATTTATGTCCTGACTCGAGTGTTTTGTATTTTGCTTTACGCTCGAGTCAGATTGAGTGAGTTAGCATTCAAGATTCACCTTCGGAGTTGGAGCTTTCCTTGAAGATCCAGCCATCTATTTTGCTTTCTGTATCCAGTGATTTCAGTGATGTATTCTGATTTGTACCTGATGTATCTTGTTACTTTTTGTTGTATCATGTTTAACTCTGATGTATCTTATTTTTATATAGTAGCTTCATGAACTACTATTTCTTTTAAATTCCGCTGCATTATTAAATACTCTGTGTCTGTGATCTGTGATTATGTATTTACTGTATATTATGAGATTTGCCAAATTTTATTTACAACGCGGTATTTTGAGCAATTCAAGTCCGACATGTGCGGATGCGAATGGTTGAAAATATCGGGTCGTTACAGTTGGTATCAGAGCTTTAGTAGCTCTAGGCAAAACTCAGCATATAGGGTAAATGAATTTGCAGAATCACTTTCATTCGAGTTTGAATCCCTTCCTTTTGACTCGATTCCTTTGATTTTGGAACGTTCCCTGCGATTTCAAAATCCATTTCGTGTCCCTCACTATTCGTCTTCATTTGATTCTAGAGTATCCCATAACTCCACTTTGAATGATCTTTATAATGAGTCGGCGGTCTCGCCAACCTCAAATTTATTTGTAAAGGGGGAAACTCCTTTACAACAGCATCGATTCACCAGAGATTCTATATCCTCGGTTTAGGTGCTAGTACCTCTTATAATCCCGAACTCTATCTCTTGAGACCGAATGTTGATTTACCCAAGAAATCCACATCGATCTTATTCTTTAAGTCACGGTTGACCTGGTTAAGGTTGCCCGCGATTTATATAAACTCATCCCTCTCCCTATTCTGTTATTTAATCATCTCATCTTTGTTTCCAACTTATCTTCAAATCGTTCTTGAAGTGTATTTGTAAACAAATATTTAAAATATTTTATATATTGTGTTGTTTGAGTTGTTGATGTTGATTTGGGTTTCTAATCGATTCGTCTGATCAACGCTATCGATAAGATTTCCAAAACACTTGAATAGAGCAAACCGACACAATATGTTTTTAAAATTTAGTAATGAAATAAATTTTTGTGAAATAAATTTTGTACCTTTATTATGTATCTTTATTTGGATTTTATTTGAATTGGTTGTTAAGAAATAATATTTGATTTTATATATCATTTTCTATTGTTTCATATATTTAATTGAACTATAAAACATAGTTATAAATTTATTTGGAAATTTAAAATGAATGTAAAACAAGAATTTGAGAATTTAATTTCCGATGGATTTCAAACTTGGTGTTTAAAGTTTTAAAGGATATATCATTTAAAGTAGTTTGGAATAGAAATTTGTTTCCAAAGTATTTTAAAGTTTAAAACTAGTACTCTTCTCTTCTTCGCTGGAAAATAACTTCGGTGATGACTGCAGCATCACCGACATTCATTTTCGAGTTTCGAAGTGAAGTGACCATTCTGTAGTCTTGCTACAGTTTTGATTTTGGAAAATTTAGTTGATTTTAATTTCTAAAATAAGACTGGATTTATAACATATGCTGATATATGATTTGAATTTGAATGGATATATATATATATATATATATATATATATAGAGTATATGAGCATTTATTTATCTCTAAATAGTTTGGAATTTATCGGAAATTTAATTCCTAAATTTTATCTTCAAGGATAATTTCTAAGTATAATTTCAAGATTTGGATAAATATTCAAGCTTGAAATAATTGAATTAGAAAGTTTTATTTGTATAATACACAATTTCATTCTAATATAACTTACCTTAATTTTCAGAAGTTGAATATGTAATTGGATAATGTACAATATAAAAAAAAGATTTTATAAATAAAATTTGAGTGGTTATTATAAATGTTATATACTTAAATTTTATTTATAAAAGAGATTGACAGAGGTAAATAAAGAAAAGGGTAATGGAATAATTTACAATATAAAATGATGTTAAAGAAACTGAGAATAAATTAAAGCAGTTATAATTAGTATAAATATATTTAACATAGGTGATAAGATATATTGAGAGAAATAAACTTAATTTTAATTAGAAATGAAGAAGAATTAAATTTTATTTGGTACATTTTGAGTATAATAAAAGATTTTTCAAATACATGATTTTAGGAATTTGTTAATTTAAGATAATTGGATGAAAAGATAATGAAATTAGAGATGCTTAAGATTTATTTCACTTATGTAAAATTAATTTTCAGTTTAAGTTGAAATTTTATGGTTTCAAATTTATTATTTTATTTTGTTTTTCAAACTATCTTTTGGTTGTCCTAATTTCCCTTATCTTGCTACAGAATGGGAGGCTATTGCATATACCAGTCTGTTTATATATCTTTCTATAATCTTTAATAATCTTCGGTACTCATCTTTGAATCTAAGCACTGCTTGCCATCCACAGACCGTCAGTCAAACGAGAAGGGTGAATCAGATTCTAAAAGATTTTTTTCCGTGCTTGTGTTCTTGAATTCTGGAAGATCTTGGAAAGATCATCTCCACATTGTTAAACTTACCTATAGCAACAGTTATCAGGTATGATTTTAATCTTCTTGTCATCTTGTCTTAATACTATTTCATTCTATCTTTTTCTGTGCTTTCCCGTACCTCATTCCTTTTCGGGGACGAAAAGTTTTGAGCGGGGGAGAGTGTAACAACCCTGTATTTTCTAATTACTGTAATTGTATATTTTAATTATTTTAATTTAAATTCCTAATTTAAAAACTTTATTTTATTTATTAAAATTAATATATTTTGTTAATTGAAATATAAATGTTGATTTTGATGTGGATTAGAATTTCAATCATGCATAAATTGAATATTTCCAGAAAAGTGAATTTTGGTCAATCTGGTCAAACTTTGACTTTTAAATTTAAATTTTAAAAGTTTTAAAATTTTAATTTTACCTTTTGTTATGAAAGTAAATAAAATTTCAAGAACAATGTTTTTCGTTTCGTTGAAATCCGAATAATACTGCGAAAGTTATGCTTTTTCAAAATTTGGTGTAAATTGTTTTATTTAACAATATTTTTTTGGCAAGGCCAGCCGGTTTTATAGTGGACCGTCCACTTTTATTACGAACGTAATAAAAACATGAAGTACAGGAGTAAGGCATAGGCACCTTAACTACTAAGAAATAAGAAAATACAGCACAGGAGTGTGACAGATATATCACAACTACAGCTAACCACTATCAAACTAAGACTCCTCCGAAGAGGTAGTGAGTCGATCAACATCTTCCACCTGGTAAGGAACCAAGGAGTCTTTCCCAAGAATACCAGAATAGGGGCGAAACAGGAGCGCAAGAGAAGGATCATAAATATCAACATCAGAAGGGTAAATAAAAGATCGATCCCAAGAAATATCAGCAAGCATGATAGAATTTAACTCAGCATACGAACCATCCAAATCAAGAACCAAGGAATCACCAGAAGGTCGAAAATAAAGGCGACGATGGTCCGTAGGATCTGAGGATGCATATCTAAAATAAGAATCATCAACGGGGTTAAAACGCACATCAGACCGACGATCAACCCAACATCTCTCAGATTCAACCCAAACGACAGACAACTCAGGCGTAGCAAGAACAGGAGAGGTGTCCGCAGAATCATCAGTACAGACAATGGGTGCAGGAAGGAAAGAAGGCCGATCAAGTGAAGACGTCTGCCCAGGATCAGGAAACGGAGGAACAGGAGGCACTTTGGGAACCCATTTCCTTAGCGGGGGACGAGGGAGAGGAATCTTAGGCGCAGCAGCGGAAACGGTAGAATGCGTGCAGGCAGAAACCAAGTGGCCAAAGGAGAGACAGGAGGTACAAATGTCCGGGACCCAACCATAACGCACACGGACATCCACCACATGGCCTACAGCTAGCTGAACAGGAATAGAGGAAGGGAGAGGCTTACAGGGGGAAATCTCAATCAGCGCCTTAGCATACACCAACTTATCACGCGCAACAGTATTAGCATCAAAACATTTCAATTTTCCAACATTACAAGCAAGCCAATTCAAACCAAGCAGCGGCTGAAGAGCAGATGGAATTTGAGAAAAATAAACCCAAACGGGGATAGAACGCACTTATTCACGCGCACAAGCAACTGTTGGGGACCATGGAGTGATAATAAACGGTTTCCCTTCAAAAAAAGAAGGCTCAGCCTCAAGAACACGACAGCGATCCTCAGAGGAAGAAAACAACAGGAAATACATTGTGTCAACCAGCTTAACACGAAGATTCCCGCGTAGCTCCCAAGCCCTACGACAAACAGAAACCGCATCATGAAGGCGTTGCTTTGGGTCCAGAAAGAACCCAACCAAATATTCTGACCAATAGTCAATACCTGCTTGCATAACAATCGACAGTGGGATCATCATGCCATCTTCCTCAATGATATCAAATTCCACTGGTACATATACACCCTCGTTGCGGGGCAGAAAAGTAAATAGCGAAGACCAAGTTCTAGTGGAAACAGCCGGGGAAGGGGCAGCAACACCAACAGGAATGGCTTCAGTAGACGCGGTGACTGCTTGCAAAAGAGCAGCAGAATTCAAAGTAGGGGACTTGGGAATGATATTCTCAGATACATTTGGACAATCACCTATAGTGCAATGAGCAAAATCCAATATCTCAGCAACATCATGTCGCAATACATTATCAAAAACACTACAATCATCCCCGTTTACACCAGATGCAACTACATCTATCACAGACTTATTCGTAGTGCCACAAACAGGTCGACATACAACCCTATCGTCACAACTAAAGCACTCGTTACCGGCACTGGAGGAAACAACAGCAGGACGTAACAAGGTGCTAGCGGATGGTAGCGGAGGAAACTCAGATTCAAGGAGCGACAGCGGCATAGGCACAGGGTTCCTAAATGACCCACCAGACCTAGTTGCTGAAGGCGTTGAAGAAGGGGGGGCTACAGGGATGGACAGCGGGAAAGGAGAGAGTGTCATTGAAGACGGAAACGAGGTTGGAAGAAACGAAAGCAACAGGAAGGAAATAAGGCCAAGACATCAGAAGCGAACAGAAGATCGCTCAATCGCCATTAACAAAAATGAGAACTTCGGTGGATTGAAAACTTTTAAACTTTTTAAAACTTTGGGGACAGGGAGACTATGTTATTGTTTATTCTAAATTATATAAATAATTTTTATTTGTCATATCTTATTCTAAATTGTATTATATGTTATGTTACATATACTTTTACCTTTTAAATATTTTTAAAGTGATGTTTGAATTTTTCCAAAGCTCATTGAATTCATTTTCTATTTTTAAAGGTTAGTTTCCATTTTTCTGTTATTTTCTTTATTTAAATTATATTTAGTTAAAATTTATTTATTCATTTTTATGTATGCATTTTATTTTTATGTTTTTATCTTTATTTATAAATATGTTTCTTGTACATACAATTTTTCCAAAGTTCATTTCATTTATTTTCAAATTTTCAAGCCCAGTTTACATTTTCTTTGCAATTTTCTTAATTTAATTATATTTAATTAATATTTATTTATTTATTTTTGTTTATTTACTATATTTTCGTTTTTTATCTTTATTTATGCATATTTTACATGTATTTAAAATTTTAAAAGAAATTAGAAATTCAAAGAGACTAGACCTTTCATTTTCTAGTCTTTTCATCTCCTTGTCTCTTCATTTTCTTTTGGCTTTTACTCTCCTTTCTTTTGGCCGTACACTACTTACCTATAGCCATGTATTTTCTCCAGAAATTCACGTGAAAATATCCTTCCCACCATAAAAAACTCACGGCATTTCAATTTGAGAAAAAATGGCAAGTTCATGGTCTTCTTCTTCTACTTTTCCTTCTTCTTTTCATTGTTTTGCCTGGATCTCTACCTAACTTTGCTTGGCCTCTACCACCCACCATCACCACCATACTCTCCACCATCACCAGCAGTAGCAACCACCACCTATCCCCTCCTCCAGATCAGGCCATGACCATTGGATGAAGCCATAACCACAAAACTCCACAAAACATTGCAACACTCCTTCAAAACATTGCCTAGCCAAGCCTATCTTCACTATCTCCTCCATATCTTGCCTTGGCCACCCCTACATCCACCACCACCTGCCTACATCACCTCTGACCATCAGCCACTCCACTGACCTGACCTTAAGCAATGCATGGCCGAGCCAAATATTGACATAGGTTGAGTCTATGTCGCTCCAAAACCTTCCATCCATTGACCCTTTGCTTACCTTTGCCTCTCCATGCCTTTGCCTTCCATTTTCATGTACATAACCATATCTCATGACTCATGGCCGAGCACACATGACCTAGGCCGAGCCTAGGTGTGATGAGATCAAGCCCTTTTGCATTTAGGCCAAGCCTATGTGTCTTGTGCAAGTCTGTTGCTTCTAAGGTTCGATTATCTTTCATGTTTTGCCATTGTTTTGCAAACTTAAGTTGTTGATTATATTTGTATGTAAAATATTTATATTTTGCACTTATGTATGTTATATTTTGTGTATTGTTTACAAGGCTCTCCATCCATTCAAATTAAATCGTGCTTTTCGTGCCTTTGGAATCACTCTTGTGTGTGTTGTTTGTCTCTAGCTTCGTAAAAGGTGAGTCTTTCTCACTCTGACATTTATACTTATATGAAATATTGAATTGATGACAAGTGTTTAGTAATAGAAAATGTTATGCAAGTTAATGTTGATCATATGATATGCTATACCATGTTATTACCATGTTAAAACTGTTAATTATCACCTGACATCTGATATATGACATTATATTGTGACATTGACATTGTTTATATTGTTTATGCATATATTCACACTGCAAGTTCCCTGTTAGAATAGAATCACTATGGGTTGAAATGATACATACCCGAACGGACTTTAGAATAGGGAAAAATCGTTATGGGCTGAAATGATAGGCCTGAGCGATTTTTATTGTATTTTATTTGACTTGGGATTGCGGGTTTGAAATGATAGAACCCGGGTTTTCTTTGTAAACTGCGGATTGAAATGATATATATCCGTATCACATGACCTAGGTTAGAAAATTATATACAGACCCCGTGGTATATTTTTAAATGATTTTTATTAAAAATATGTATTTTCAAAAGTATGAAATTTTGATTTAAAAATATATATATTATGGTTTTAAGAAAGTTAAATATTCAATCTTGAAATTGTGAATTTAAGTGAATTCAAGTATGTAAATTTGGAGTAAATGTGATTTTAGACTTTAAATTTTATTTTAAAATGTAAATAAATAATGGAATATAAATTTAAAGTTTTGAAATTATATTTGAAGTAAAATTTTAAGTTTTATTTAATTTATATGTTAATAGACAGTGAATTTTGACTTAATAAATGAATGGAGTTTTTAAATTGAATATTTGATCTAAAATTTTTGTTGTGTTAAATCATATGTTAAAATGATTTTAAATGTGAAATTTTGAAGTCTAGAATATGATTTTTAAGTTATAATAAAAATTTGGAGTTTTATTTTTATTTTTGAAAAGCTAAAATGAAATCTGGAATTTTATAGCATTTTCAAAATGTTGTAGTCTTTTGACAGCATTTGTAAATGTTATTGTTTTGAATCTAACAATGTTTGAAATAACTAAATATCTATTACGACATTTTATGAATGCCGTTATTCTTGATCTAAACCATTTTTGGAAGCTATAAGCTACGATAGCACTTTATAAATGCTGTCGTTGCTATAATTTGACAATGTTTGAAATGTTATAGATTTTAACACTGTTTGAGTTATATTTTAAAGTGTTAAGTGATTTAACTTTTGGAAATTGATTAATTGTGAAATTTAAGAAGTTTTGAATATATTTTAATATTTAAATTTGAATTTTTAAGGAATTTAAATTTGAATTTGAATTTTAAATAAAGTTTACTTGGTTATGTCTCAAACGGAATGAGATGTAATGAGATAAATGAATTTTTGAATGGAATTTTGAAATGTATTTTGTAATGATGTTTGAAATAATAAATGAATGAAATATTTGATTTTTTAAGTGATATTTAAATTTGAATATTTAGATTTGAATTCAAATAATGATTTGATTACGAAGTTTTGAAAGGATGTAATATTTTAATGATTTTGAAATGATTGGAAATGATTTGATCTTTATTTTAGCAAAGAATGTGAATGTGAAATGATAGTTGATTTTGATTTATTTGATAAAGGAATATTGAAGTCTATATTTGTATGAAAAGATATTTAGTTTAATTGTAATGTAAGTTTATTTAAATAATATTGGATTGATGAAATGAATATTTCAAAACTAAGTAATAATGAAACTAGATTTGAGATATATGAAATTATAAAAAAAAAATTAATTTTTGAAATGCGGGATATGAAAGCTTTGAAATATATTAAAAATTGAATAGTTTAATTTATGGATCAAATCTATATTTCAAATTGATATGATTTGAAATAGTTATTGGCAAATTTAATTGAAACTGATGGTTTGAATTGAATTAAGTTGGAAATTGAAAATTTTGGTTTCATGGAATAAATTTGTAAAGTTTAAAGAATTAAAAGATTGATTTCAAATGAATGATTTCGGAATGTTATGATTTTCAAAGTGTAATGATTTCAAGTATTTTGGTTTCGGAAAAGTTATACTTTGAAAGTATTATGAATTTTTTTTTAAAGGTGAATATATGTTTGAAATGGAAATGATAAACTATTTGATTTGAATATAGTTTTGAAATAAAATGGTTTTGGTTTCGAAGTGTAAACTATTTTGAAAGGAATATAGTTTTGAAATGAAATGATTTGATCCTTTTGAAGTATAAACTATTTTGAAATGACCACGGCGTTATAATAACGTTTGGTTGTTAAAGAGACCGGGATCGGAAGTTGTCATACTCTCTGCCAACTCCGAAAACCACTTTAACAACCGTGTACGCGGTGGAGATTTCAGAATGAAGTAGGATGGTGGCGACGTTCTTGAGGTATATTACGTGGACCCAACTCCCGTGAGTTGGCATAAGGTGGCTAAAACAGGAGCGATCTCAGGTCAAAGGAGGTAGCACCTCTGGTCGGACACATTCCTTCGATACTATACTCTTACTGGTGATTGATTAGATGGCCATCCTCCGATTTTGATTGGGAGTGTGTTCCGAGGTGGGTGTATGTGGCTGCTGCGTTACCACCAGCCCGTGTGCGTAATTGGTATATCTACCCTGGCATTGCCTTGTGTGCCATGTCACCTACCATACCGAGCCTTTACTACGAGTTTGTTTTTCTCCCGTAGCCTGTGTGGTATCCTCTGACAGTCACCCAGAGTGGAGATGGCATGATATTGGATGGACTACTGGGACTATTATGTGTGAAGGGTGATATGGGTAGCCAGGAATGCTATTTAAAAGTATGTTTATTTTACTGTAAACATTATTATAGTAGCGCAATATTACTACATAGTAAATAGTTTAACGGATCCTTAAAGGATGGGCGATCCCAAGCATCCTTTAAGTTATTGATTCATTTTTGTTACTGTTCACTTGAGTTTATTTACAGTTCATAAGTATTTATGTCCTGACTCGAGTGTTTTGTATTTTGCTTTACGCTCGAGTCAGATTGAGTGAGTTAGCATTCAAGATTCACCTTCGGAGTTGGAGCTTTCCTTGAAGATCCTGCCATCTATTTTGCTTTCTGTATCCAGTGATTTCAGTGATGTATTCTGATTTGTACCTGATGTATCTTGTTACTTTTTGTTGTATCATGTTTAACTCTGATGTATCTTATTTTTATATAGTAGCTTCATGAACTACTATTTCTTTTAAATTCCGCTGCATTATTAAATACTCCGTGTCTGTGATCTGTGATTATGTATTTACTGTATATTCTGAGATTTGCCAAATTTTATTTACAGCGCGGTATTTTGAGCAATTCAAGTCCGACATGTGCGGATGCGAATGGTTGAAAATATCGGGTCGTTACAGGAGAGATGGAGATCTTCGTCATTGTATGGACGTATTCTATTATCCGCTGCATCTATTGCATTTGTTTTTTTGTTTTCAGCATTTATAAGGACAGAAGTTTATAACTGTCCAGGCTGAACTAGGTTAGAGTCTGATATTGTATTTTAAAATTTTCCACTGTAAAGATTATTATTGAAATAGTATATGTTATTCCAATCTTGTGAGATTCTATTCTGTCTTTATTTTTCTTTCTACCCTTAATGATCCGCTTCTTCGTGCAATTTGAGTTGAACATGTGTGGTTTATTATCGATTCAAAGGGTACAAAAAAGGGCCATTACAGATTTCACTAAGTTCTTGTTTCAATTTCAAAATTTCTTTCTCTACTTCTAACCTAATCTTCTTTTCTTTTTCCAGTTGCTTCTTTTATTTCTGCTTCATCTTCCAAATCTTTTATGTGCATTTGTAAGACTCTAATGCTAACATCTTTTTGAAATGATCCAATAATTGTTTGGCTTCTTCAATTTTTCTTTTTTCCCTTGCTTTCTTTTCCTTTGTTGCTTAATTGTCATTTTGTAGAAGCTATATGAAGAAACCTTTCTTTATGCGCAAGAATATTAGCTATATCTTTCACGTATATAATTCGTAGGGAAATTTTATATTAGTTCTAAGCTATGATATTGTGTTATAACTAATATGTTATAACTGACAGTAACAGCTAATTTTTTAATAAATGCAAAGATAATAGTTATGAAACTGATATTAGAGAGAGTTATAAACTGATACCGTGCAATACTAAAAATGATACCAAATATTATAGTGTATTATAACTGATATTATAGTGTATTATAACTGATACTATGAAGAAGCAAAACATATACTATACAGAGGAAAAACTGATACTATGCGGAGATAAAAATGATACTATGTAGAGACTAAAATGATACCAAGTACTAAAATTGATACCATGCAGAAGCTAAACCGATACTATAAATGAAAATATGATATTATGCAGAGGCAAAAATTATACTACGTATTGAAACTGATACTATGAAAAGATACGAATTATTTTAAGTATTGAAACTGTTACTATGCAAAGACAAAAATGATAACAAGTATTGAAATTGATACTTTGCATTAGACAAAAATAACACTAATTATTGAAACTGACATTATACAGAGGTAAAGCTGATACCATGCATAGTCATAAATGATAATAGAAAAGATATATTGTTAAAATTGACTCTAAGGAAAAGTTAAAATGATATTGATTATTGTAAGTAAGATGGAGATTTAACTTACTTATCCCTCTTTTACATCATCCAAAAATTGTTTGACTACCATGTCTTTAAACTTAGCAAATCTCATCTTTCAAAATTTGGTAAATCTTCAGTACTTTGCCGTCTTGGTTGAACAAGATTCTTCTTCTCACAAATCCAATACTCTAAATATTTAAAGAGTTGATTAGATATAATTATTAAAACTAGTATTTATTTCAAATAATAATATTTTGAATATATCTTACCAATGGAAGCATGGAGCATCCGGACATGTTGCTTGGCTTACGAATAATATTTTTGAAATTTTTCTCTATTTTTTATGGCCAAAAAATTGTGTGCAATGTGTTAAAATCTATTATAAAGAAAGAATTCCCCATTTTGATTTTTATTGGTTGTTGGGGAAGAAGAATATTAATAGTATTTTCATTACTATCAACAATGGCAGGTCTTCTTCATTTTTTCTTTTGTTTTTTGATATCTCTTATTTTATTCTCCTTTCAACTATATTTCTTATAATGAAAGTACAATTTTCAGAATTTCTTGTTGCAAATTCATTACACTTTGTTGGAATAGTTTTTCTCCTCATTTTTGGTGTCGGTTCTATGTTTCTTTCTTCCAACGGTGGACCAAAAAGCAAGCTAATATCTATGGCAGTTACTTCCATTTTTTCTTCTCCAAACATGAAAGTATCGGTTTCAATTATCAAGTTGTGTTGATGCATTTTGCATTCTTTCATTATTATTCTTTCTTCATAGAAGACATTGAAGAAGTTGTAAAATTTGGTCTTTTTCAATATGTCTATTTACTTTTGGTTAGCCCATTCTTTTCTTTTACCAATTTTATCATCTTGAAAATTGCTTGTTAGCCACTATGTTGTGGCTATGTATATTCAGCCTTTTCTATTTCCTGTTCTAATCCTTTAGATATCATATTCGTGCTTGTAGGACATGTGTTCATCATCATCCTATTGTATGAAAAAGTGACAATAAGTTGACATTGAAACAAATGACATTTGTAATGTCCGGGATTTTCGACCCTCGGAAATCGATACTAATATGTTCACTGTATCTTATGCCGAGAAATTGAATGCTGAAAAACCCGATTATTAGGGGAAATACGAAGAAAGAAAGATAAGAAGAAAACTAAATGACATAGAACCTCACAGCAGAACGAATAATCGATAATATACCATAAATCTTTATACAAGACAAAACTGTAAGATATGTACATACAGACATCAATCAGAGTATACTAAGCTATTTCAGCTTGGACAGTTATAACAATCTCTCCTCATAATTACCGATAACACACCAACGAATACAGTAGAAAATATAACCAACTACGTCAATACGCCTCTAGGCCTCCAACTCATCTCCTGAAGCTCCAAGCATCCAAACTAATATGCAATATGCTTGGCATGACCCGAGCATTATACTAAAATAACACCCGAGTTAGTCTGGAAAACCAGCGTAAGAAAACACACTCAACTGGATTTTTGAGTTATAAGAAAATCTTTGAAATCAAAGGGTATCTCATTAGACCACGTCACATATAAACACAACGGGTTTTTACCTTATGATAACCAACCGCTTTTATATAAAATCCTGTGAGGTTATAATAGTGTCTAAGTACAAATACTTATTAAAATAGCTAAAATGCTTGCATCTCACATTTCAACATAGTGGGACACAATCAAAACCGTATGGTGCTTATTGGAGAATGAATTCCATATAAGAATAGGCACTGGAGTACCATCTATCACAGTACATGTCTAGAAAATGTACCGAGATCGAACCTATCGATCCTTGCCAACACAAGACCGGCCTACCCCTTATTGGGTAGTACCAAATATGTCATCACTCCGATTGCTTTGCAACCGTTTTGGGATCTCATGCACAACCAAACCATAAATATGTAGATGTAGGGTAATCTGGAAAGCTGACAACATACCCTAGTGGTTGCGACCTATTTAGCCTAGCTGAATCTCCCTTGATTTTCTGTCATTCTCAGTTGATGAGGCTTGAGCCTATGATTAACTTTCAAGAAATTTATACTTAGAATGTTCATTGCCCTCCAATGATAATGTGTTGATAGCATTCATCCATACAAGTTGTTATGGGTCTGAACAAACCGAATCTCCAAAATCACCATCTTCGTTATCTACATGATATCACAATCATAATGCTCAAATGGACCAAAGTGACTTTCGATTAATTAAATTAGTTCCCGGTCTCTTCGAAATGATCAATGAATTTGACCAGATTTGATAATCGGTTATTTAACTATCAAATTACACACATAAACAATCACTAGGCTATATTATAAACCTTTCCAAACATTTATTTCAAATATCTTTACAAATATATATATATATATATTCAAATCTCCTCTAATATTTCAATTTTTGAAAATGATTTCAAATACTTAAATCCATACAGGATATTTCAATCCATATTAACACTTAGAAATATCTCCAGTTCCCACTTGAAATATTCTATATAAATCATCTCATAGTTAGAATACTTCCAAAACCATTTAATTTCAATACTTAGGAATATTCCGTTTTATCTCGCAAATCTCCGAAAATTTTAAAATTCCCTTTATAATTCCCAAAAATTATTGATTATACTTATTTAAAATCCAACTAACAATTTATAACTTATTTGATGAATTCGGTTTCATTTTTCGAAGTTTCCGTATCTAAAATTTTTGGAAATTTCCTTTTCTCTAATTTTCTTAAGTTTCCGAATCCCATTATAAGATTTCCTCTTATAAAATCACATCCATTTGATGAACCCAGTTCATACATCTCGAGAGCATTTATAAAAAAAAATTTAATCACTTACTTTTAAACTATATATATAATAATAAATTTCATAACATGGTTAAGTAATTATTTAAAATATCAAAGCACTTTTAAAATAAATGCCAATAACTAATTCTAGTTTATTTATAAAATTCCTAATTGATTTACATTTTTTTTTATAAAACTTGGAATTCATTTCAATGAATTTGAATATTTAAAAAACCAACTTTCTAAAATATTTTAATCCAATTAATAGTTTTTTAAAATTACACAATTTAATAAATGAAAATCCTTCTCAAAAACAAACTTCACTTCTTGATAAAAATATATTTTAAAAACTCCAATATAACCAACTTTATATAAGTCTCTCTCAGTTTGTCACAAACCGATTTACATCCCAATGTCATAACCTTTTTTTCAAAATTCCAACTAGAATCCACTGTTCCTTCTAAACCGATTTCCATATCTTATTATAAATTCTCATTATGAATTTATATTTCAACCTATTAAATGATAACCACTCCACTTTATTTATAAACGTTCTTTATAAATTTCATAATCTCATTTCTAGTTTATTCATTTATAAATCGATCTCTAATTAAAAATTCCATTTACAAGTCTGTTTCTTAAATAATCAAAACTATATTCCAAAAGCAATTAAATCTCGATTACCACTTCCATTTCGTATTTTAAAAATCTTATTTAAAAATCAGTCATTTAAAATTCCTCAATTTAAAATTCTATATTTGAAATCATTTTACGAAATAGCTAAATAAATATTCAAAATCTAATCATTTAATCCAATTCAATTTCCTTTTAAATAATGTCAAAATTCAATATAAATAATTCCATTTCCAAAATTTCCTTTTAAATTCCCCTTTTGAAATTCAAAAATATCATTTAGGGTATTTATAATACCAAAATTATGGCTAGTGCTACTATAACATTCAACAAATCAATCACACAATAATCCATAACAGATTGTTCAATCACATTGTATATCGCTATATATATACATATACATACATACATATACATACATATATATTTTAACGACCCGATATTTTCAACCATTCGCATCCGCACATGTCGGACTTGAATTGTTCAAAATACCGCGTTGTAAAAATTAATTTGGAAAAACTCAGAATATGCAGTAAATAAATCACAGAATCACAGACACAGATATCAGAGAAACTCGCAGCGGAATTTAAAATACTAAGTGGTTCATGAAGCCATTATAAAAAAACTCAACCAAATAAAAATTACGTAGTTTTAAATCTCCAATACAGTTTAAAACTTCAATAGAAATCCAAAAATCCCAAAGTCTTGATTTCAAAATAAGATATAGACTGGAAGATTGGCCGGCAGCTCGAAAGATCTACAGAATGTCCTAGCTCCGGGGAGAAAGCTGAAACTGCAACTCAGGCTGACCCGAGCATAAAATAAAACATAAACACTCGAGTCAGGACATACATACTTATATAGTATAAGCTAATTCAAGTGTACTGTAATATAGAGCAAGTAACTTAAAGGATGCTTGGGACCGCCCATCCTCTAAGGATCCGTTAAACTATTTACTATGTAGTATATTGCGCTATTATAATAGTGTCTATTTATAAAATAAAATTACTTTTTAATAGCGTTAAGGGTTTACCCATATAGCCCTTAACACAGAATATATTCCCATAGTCTATACAGTACCGTAATCTCCCCCGTACTGGGCGTCGTCAGAGGGCACTCCATAGGTATGGTACAAAACCAAAATCGTATAAGGCTCGCTATGGTAGGTGACACGGCACAACTAGGCAATGCCAGGGTAGATATACCAATTGCTACTCGGACCGATGGAAACGCGTAGCCGCAGTTACCACCCACCTCGAACAACACTCCCAAATCAAAGGTGCGCACCAAAACAATCACAAGAGTAATAGAATGGCATACGAAGAAGTGCGTTCGATCAGAGGTGCTACCTCATTAATCCGAGAATCGCTCCTGTTTTAGCCACCTTATGCCAACTCACGGGAGTCGGGTCCACGTATTTACCTTAAAGGAACCGTCACCACCATCCTACTTCATTCTGGAATCTCCACCGCGTACACGGTTGGTAAAGTGGTTTTCGGTATCGACAGAGAGTATGCCAGATATCCGATCCCGGTCTCTTTAACAACCAAACGTTATTATAACCCGTGGTTACAACATTTAAAATGGTATTTATACCTTGAAATCAAAAATAAATTTCAAATACCTTCAGTATCAAAGTATTGTTTTAAACATTGGTCATTTTATAATATACCATTTAAATCTATTCAATTTATTTAGGAATAAATTAAATTCTTCCATTTAAAACCATTCAAAATCAATTCTTTATTTTTATTAATTACATATTAACTTCAGAATTTAAAACCCTTTTCCCAAAGATTATTTCCATAAATTTGTTTTAAAACAATCAATTTCAGTTTCCGTAACACTTCTGAAATGCTACCTAACGTCTATAGGTTAAAACAGTTCAATTCTAAAAGACAGCACTTAAATGCTATAATAGATTATGTTCTTAACAATTTTAGGTTTTTTAAAATTCCAAATATAACTTATTATTAATTATTTTCTTAACTGAAATCTTACCTTTAACAAAATCCAGAATTTCCCAAAATAAGTTATATACCAAAATTTTATTAAAACATTTATTTATTTATTTAACATTTTTAACTCATTCAAATCATTATAAATCTTTATAAAAATCCTTTAAATCATTTACACCAGAATATTATAAACTTCTATTTTTAAAAATAAATTAAAATATTTCAGAAAAATATTATATAAACCACGGGTCTGTATATAGTTTTCTAGCCTAGGTCAAGTGATACGAATTTATATCATTTCAATCCGCAATTTACAAAACCCCGGGTTCTATCATTTCAAACCCGCAATCCCAAGTTAAAATTAAACAGTTAACTGAATAAATGAACAATAATCATCGTTTAGGCCTATCATTTCAACCTATAACTATCTAAATTTTACAGGGAACTTGCAGTGATGATTTAATCAATAAATAAGCATTAAATAATATAACTGCAGTAATATTACAACAGATAAATAACTGATGATGTGTCAATTTAAAATGGGGTTTAACATCATACGTTATATTACAGGCAGATAAAATTTTAAATAAAAATTTACAAATACACTTGTGATAATTCACAGAAATATAGGCATGTTTGTCTGGTGAGAAATACTCACCTGAATGCTGCAGACAAAATTTGGTTCAAAACGAAAATCCACCGGAAAAGAAACGCACAGTGGGTAACGATCAAATTTGACGCGGAGTCTGCTAACCGATATATATATGAAAGAGGAAACGAATTAATAACAATCAAACTAAGAAAATTTTAACGCGAAAATTTTGAGCAAAACGGGACGAACGGAAACCATACGACTCGACCGGTTCCCCCACTTAACCCATGCTCAGCCCAAATAGTCTCGGCTTGCTTGCATATGAACGCTACTTTTTTTTTCTTTCTTTTTTATATATATATAACACGTCCCTGCCAATCTCTTGCAACATACCCACGTCTCTATCAAAACTCCAATTCAAAACATGCACCTATGCAACACGTTAATATCTCTTTCCCCAACAAAACTCACGCACTCTTCTCCCTACCCAATTTCACCCAGTTCTGCATGTACACATGCAAAGTTTCACCCAGCCTATTCAAACTATGCACGCAAGCACTTAGTATTAGGAATGCTTGATAAAACTTGCCCAGTAAAGGATCGGCTACAACTCTCTCTCTCCCTCTTATCTTCTGTTATTCTTTTTTTTTATATCAAGTCCTGCAAATCTTAAAACTAAAACATGCACACGGCCCAGTGCACCTCCTCTCCTATTCCATTCTCTAGCCTGTGTATTAGTACTAGATTTGCAACTAAAAATCAAATCTTGGAAAAAAATGCAGGCAAACTCATCTCATTATGACTCACGCATCCACTCAGCAACTATAAGGCATTGCAGTGATATTTTATATTTTTAAATATGCAAACTCTCTGTTCCTTAAAGAAACATGCACAATGCACTAAGGTGTATGCGATCCATATAAAAGTAAGGTGGGTTTGGGAAGGAAACAAAGTGGGTGGAATGGCCGAGCAAAGTGAAATGGAAAAGAAAAGAAAAAAAAAACTGAAGAAGAAACAGAAAATATAAAAGAAAACACATATCATACCTTCAACAGTTTTCCACAAGAGAGAGAAGCACGATGGGGAGATAAAATATGAACGAGGCTAGTATATTTATAGAGGGGAGAGCTTGCTTTAGATGCAAGGAAACATATACACGTGAAGAAATCAAAGGGCTCGGTCCAAAATTGTAACAACACGAAAGGCAAAATAGGTGGAACATGGCAACATTTGATTTCTGATTGAACCAAAGCACGGCAAGAAATAATTTTTGTTCAAAAACGAATTTATGAGATATGAAGGCCGAGCTTGATTAGTGGAAAAAGGCTTGCGTGATTTCCTCCCAGCTTTATGTTTTGAACGTTATTACTCTTTTGAATTTTATGGATATCTTGCGTTATTTTCTTTCCAGTTTGCTTTGTTTGAATTTTTTTTTCTTTATATGCGTGATTTACTAAAGGCCAGTTTCTTAAAATTAAATTTCTTATTAAACACAATGGGAGGCCGAGAGATTTATATTTCCAGTTATAAAAAGCTTTTGATTGTATATATGGTATGTTTGAAACAGAGGATGGAAGAATTACAAACAGATTTGAACGTTGCTCTTTTCTATGCGTGATTGATGCAAGAATGGCAAGAGGGAAAATTTTTGGTGTTGGGCAAAGGAGCAATCAGATACGAAAAAAAAGCAAACCAAAATTAACAGAGGATATGCACGTTATCAAAATGCCAGTTATGGAAAACTAACGTTTGCTATAAAACTACTGACTAATATTTTAATCCATATAGATATTTGAATATGATTTTTACAATACGCTAAACTGACGTAATACAAAACACCCAAAATTTATATAAAAATAACGTTTTTAATTTATACGTTTATTACGTTACTTATACCATAAATTTTACGCGTCCTTTAAACGCGAAATTTAACAGTTCATTAATACACTAAATTTTACAAAGTTATTATTAAAATTTTATTGGTTTACAAAATATTATATATATAAAATATATTTCAAAATTTAATGATTAAAAGAATAAATAGCTATAAAAACTAGGGCTGTTACACTCTCCCCCGCTCAGAACTTTTCGTCCTCGAAAAGGAACGAAAGAAGGAAAACAAAGGAAGATAAGATGGTAAAGCAAAGTACCTTAAACGAATAATTCCGGATTCGAAGCACGAATGCTCTCCTCCGTCTCCCATGTGCAATCTCGCTCATCAGTGCTCCATTGCACTTTGACCAATCAGACAGATTTTCTTCTTAGTTGTTTCGTACCTCGATCGACGATACGAAGCGGCTTCCTTTCAATGGTTAGATCGGGCTCGATGTCCAGACCATCAAGAGCAGTAGGATGGATGACAAGAGATGGATCGTGAAGACAGCGACGAAGGTGGGATACATGAAACACATTGTGTATTCCAGCAAACTTCTCGGGTAGATCTAGTCGATAAGCAAGAGATCCAATCCTCTCCAAGATACGAAATGGACCGATGAACCAAGGGGCCAGCTTTCCTCTACGTCCAAACCGAACCACGTTTCTTAAAGGAGAGACCTTAAGAAATACCAAATCACCAACATCAAACTCCAAGCTCCTTCTGCGCCGATCAGCATACTTCTTTTGCCTATCCTGAGCGACTTTTAACCTTCTCTTAATCTCCTCTACTTTCTCCGAAGCTTCCAAAATCATCTCGGGGCCAAGAACTAAGCGGTTACCGGATTCAATCCAACAAGAAGGAGATCTACACGGTCTCCCATATAGAGCAGCAAATGGGGACATCTTAAGACTAGCCTGATAACTATTGTTATAGGTGAATTCCACAAGATGGAGATGATCTTCCCAAGATCCTCCATAATCCAAGATGCAAGCACGAAGAAGATCCTCAAGAATCTGATTTACTCTTTCAGTTTGACCGTCAGTCTGTGGATGGTAAGCGGTGCTCAGGTTCAAGCGAGTACCCAAGGATTCTTGGAACGCTTTCCAAAACTGACTAGTGAAAATAGGGTCTCGATCGCAAACAATGCTAAGGGGAACGCCATGGAGGCGAACAATCTCCCTCATATAAATTTCGGATAAGCTCGAAGCTGTACGGGTAGATCTGACTGGAATAAAATGGGTGGACTTAGTCAGTCTATCCATAATAACCCAGATGCTTTCATTTCCCTTCCTAGATCTCGGCAAACCATCGATAAAATCCATAGAAACTTGCTCCCACTTCCAATTTGGAATCTCCAAAGGCTGCAACAACCCCGGTGTCTTCTGATGATCCGCCTTGACTTGCTGACAAGTCGCACATCTACTCACAAAGATAGAGACATCGCGCTTCATACCCTTCCACCAGTAAAGTTTCTTTAAATCCTGATACATCTTCGCTACGCCAGGATGGATGGAAAGTCGGGATTGATGATGTTCCCGAAGTAATTCCTGCCTCAGACCATCAACGTTCGGGACACAAATCCTTCTATTTACTCTCAAAATCCCTTCATCATCAATCTGAGCTCCATTCCCATCAGAATTACTACCTCCTCTGCTACGAACATTTTCCTTCATACTTCTAAGTCTCACATCCTCGTCCTGCCTATCCTTGATACGGTCCAATAGAGGAGAAGAAACAATAAGCTGGCATAACAAGGACTTCTTCCTACTCAACGCGTCCGCCACAACATTTGCTTTCCTGGGAGTATAGTTGATGTCGAGATCATAAGAAGCAAGAAACTCGAGCCACCGCACTTGTCTCTGATTTAAATCCTTCTGGGTAAAGATATATTTCAGAGACTGATGATCGGTAAAGAGATCAAACTTAGCTCCCAAGAGATGATGTCTCCAAAGCTTCAAAGCAAAGACAACCCCCAACAATTCTAAATCGTGAGCAGCATAATTAGCTTCATGTGTCTTCAGTTGACTACTAGCATAGGCAATTACTTTCCCATCTTGCATTAGCACTGCTCCCAAACCCTCTCGACAAGCATCGGTAAATACCGTTAATCTTTCACTTCCATTTGGTACAGTGAGCACTGGTGCGGAGGTGAGCTTATCCTTTAACTCTTGGAATGCAGCTTTACACTTATTGCTCCATATAAACTTAGCATTCTTTCGAGTTAGAGCAGTCAGAGGTGCCGAAATCCGAGCAAAGTTCTCAATGAACCTTCGGTAGTAACCGGCAAGGCCTAGAAAACTACGAATATCAGTAGGAGTCTTAGGTTCTTCCCAATCTTTGATTGCAGCGATCTTGACTGGATCAACAGAAACTCCTTCACTAGAGACAATGTGTCCGAGGAATCAGACTTCTTCTTCCCAGAAATGGCATTTAGAGAATTTTGCTTTTAACTGGTGCCTCCTAAGAGTCCCCAATACAAAGCTCAAGTGAGATTTATGCTCTTCCTCAGATTTGGAGAACACAAGGATATCATCAATGAAGACTAGAACGAATTTATTTAGCACATCGCGGAAGACACGATTCATCAAGTCGATGAAGAAGGCAGGAGAATTAGTCCGCCCAAAAGGCATAACTAACCATTCGAAGAAACCATTCTCAGTGTGGAAAGCAGTTTTGGGTATGCTCTCCTCAGCAATTCTGAGTTGGTGAAAACCTGTGGCTAAATCAAGCTGAGAGAAAACAGTTGCTCCATAGAGTTGATCGAACATATCATTGATGCGGGGCATAGGATATCTGTTTTTCATAGTAAGCTTGTTAAGCTCTCTGTAATCAACACACATCCGGAGGGAACCATCTGATTTGGTGACGAAAACTACAGTTGCTCCCCATTCTGAGAAGCTAGGTCTGATCAGACCTTTGGAGGATAAGTCTTGGATCTGCTTCCTTAATTCGCTCTTCTCCCGTGGTGCCATTCTTCTGGGTGGAAGGACTATAGGTCGTGCTCCAGGAATGAGATCGATTCGAAAATCAATTTCCCGCTTCGGAGGTAAAGAAGCGACTTCACCAAATACGTCGGGAAAAAGTTTGACCACAGGGGTCGAATGGATATCATCCGGGAAGTGTCGAGAGAATAGATAAACTACCAGCGAACTCCTGAGGCAATTTACACTGGATCTCCAATGGATTTCCTAAATCATCTTTAAGAGCAACCATACGAGAACTACAAGAGATATCTACATCATGCCTATCTAACCAATCTCCTCCAAGCAAAAGGTCGAAAGCGTCAAAACCCAAAACATAGAAGTCACCTGTGAAGCGCTGCCGGAGATGGAGGAGCTTCACATCCCTACAGACTTTACTAAGGTTTGCAGGACCACCAATGGGGTTTGAAACACATAAAGGTACGGAAGAAAATTCAGGAGAAAGGAGATGTTCAAATCTATCACAAAGGTCTGACGAAATGAAACTGTGGGAAGCTCCGGTATCGAATAAAACTCGAACAGGAGATTCGAACAAAGTAAAAGACCTTGAAGAGTACCTTGAGAGTCGTTCGGAGCTGGAGCGGGTGCAGGCTGTGGATCTGGAGAGGATGCAGAAGTCACCGCGAAGATCCCTGATGCCGTGCCCTTCTTTTGAGTGGGACAATCCTTCTTGAAGTGTCCCGACTGAAGGCAGATGTGGCATAAGTCTCGTCTAGCAAACTAAGAAGGAGGTGGAATAGCAGCACCCAAAGTTGGACAGCGATTAGCGAAGTGTCCCCTCTGATGGCATCTATGGCAGGTGATGGTAGACAGATCTACAGGTGGCTTCGCAGGAGCAGAAGATGATGATGATCCCAACCCTTGAGTCTTGTTCCTCTTATGACGGTAGAAATTTGACTTCCTTTTTCTTGAATTTCCAGAAGACTGGGCCGATGCAGACTGGATAGCTGGAGTGGTCCTAGAGGTAGGGTTCTCATACCGGAGAGCCATATCCATCAAAGCAGTGAACGTCCCTTGTATATGTGTAATAAGCCGATCGTAAAACTCGGGGCGAGCACCAGCGATAAATTTCTCGTTCTTCTTAAGCGGGGTGTCTATCAAATTTAGCCCGTATTGGGAGAGCTCATTAAACTTTCTCTCGTACTCCGTGAAGGACATATCGCCTTGCTTCAGATCCATAAAGTCTCGGTAGAGCTGAGACTTGCCCGCTTCGGGCATCCATTTGACCAAAAAGGCCTCCCTAAAGCACGATAAGAGATATAAGATAGATTCAAAAATGGGAAAATTTTGAATCCGGATTTGGACAACTGAAGGGATACCTAAATTGCTCCCAAGTGAGGTCAGCCTCATTAGTGTGAGCAGTAATAGATAGCCACCAATTTAAAGCGGCGCCCTTCATCTGCCAGGCCGCGAGTTGCCTCTGTTGGGCATTTGTGATTTCGAGACAGGAGAAGATTCTCTCCAAGTCTCGCAACCATTGCTGAGCTTCTATTATGGATTCAGAACCCGTGAACTTAGTGCCACCAAGCTCGGTATAATCTTTGCATAGCTTAGTAAATCTAACAGGGGCAGCAGGTGGAGGAGCTGGGGCAGCTGCTCGTCCCCTACCTCTATCATTTCCTCTATTCATCCTGGAAAAATCAAGAATGAATTTAAGGGCAGAGAAAAAATATTAATGTCAAGATATTCTAGGATAAGATAAAGTTTAACTTGGACAAGCATTTAACAAAGGCTCTAATTATAAGATGGGGAAAAGGAAAGAAATAGTCGGAAAATTTAACCTTAAAACAGGAAGTTTTTATATCAAAATACTTCTTTTAAAATCTTTTTGAAAATCATTTTATACTTTAAAATACGTTCTCTCACAAGGAAAGGATTCTGGAATTTGACTTCACTCATTCTAGGGTATTGCTACCCTATCTCTAATGAGTTTTTTTTTGCTCCTTAGGCTATGGTTAAACCTCGCTCTGATACCAACTGTAACGACCTGATATTTTCAACCATTCGCATCCGCACATGTCGGACTTGAATTGTTCAAAATACCGCGTTGTAAAAATAAATTTGGCAAAACTCAAAATATGCAGTAAATAAATCACAGAATCACAGACACAGATATCAGAGAAACTCGCAGCGGAATTTAAAATACTTAGTGGTTCATGAAGCCACTATAAAAAAACTCAACCAAATAAAAATTACATAGTTTTAAATCTCCAATACAGTTTAAACTTCAATAGAAATCCAAAAATCCCAAAGTCTTGATTTCAAAATAAGATATAGACTGGAAGATTGGCCGGCAGCTCGAAAGATCTACAGAATGTCCTAGCCCCGGGGAGAAAGCTGAAACTGCAACTCAGGCTGACCCGAGCGTAAAATAAAACATAAACACTCGAGTCAGGACATACATACTTATATAGTGTAAGCTAATTCAAGTGTACTGTAATATAGAGCAAGTAACTTAAAGGATGCTTGGGACCGCCCATCCTCTAAGGATCCGTTAAACTATTTACTATGTAGTATATTGCGCTATTATAATAGTGTCTATTTATAAAATAAACTTACTTTTTAATAGCGTTAAGGGTTTACCCATATAGCCCTTAACAAAGAATATATTCCCATAGTCTATACAGTACCGTAATCTCCCCTGTACTGGGCGTCGTCAGAGGGTACACCATAGGTATGGTACAAAACCAAAATCGTATAAGGCTCGCTATGGTAGGTGACACGTCACAACTAGGCAATGCCAGGGTAGATATACCAATTGCTACCCGGACCGATAGAAACGCGTAGCCGCAGTTACCGCCCACCTCGAACAACACTCCCAAATCAAAGATGCGCACCAAAACAATCACAAGAGTAATAGAATGGCATACGAAGAAGTGCGTTCGATCAGAGGTGCTACCTCATTAATTCGAGAATCGCTCCTGTTTTAGCCACCTTATGCCAACTCACGGTAGTCGGGTCCACGTATTTACCTTAAAGGAACCGTCACCACCATCCTACT
Organism: Allium cepa; assembly: GCA_030765085.1. Lineage (NCBI taxonomy): Eukaryota > Viridiplantae > Streptophyta > Magnoliopsida > Asparagales > Amaryllidaceae > Allium > Allium cepa. The sequence goes on along the minus strand of CM060938.1, from coordinate 439,213,533 downwards.
TCATTCTAGAATCTCCACCGCGTACACGGTTGGTAAAGTGGTTTTCGGTATCGACAGAGAGTATGCCAGATATCCGATCTCGGTCTCTTTAACAACCGAACGTTATTATAACCCGTGGTTACAACATTTAAAATGGTACTTATACCTTGAAATCAAAAATAAATTTCAAATACCTTCAGTATCAAAATATTGTTTTAAACATTGGTCATTTTATAATATACCATTTAAATCTATTCAATTTATTTAGGAATAAATTAAATTCTTCCATTTAAAACCATTCAAAATCAATTCCTTATTTTTATTAATTAAATATTAACTTCAGAATTTAAAACCCTTTTCCCAAAGATTATTTCCATAAATTTGTTTTAAAACAATCAATTTCAGTTTCCGTAACACTTCTGAAATGCTACCTAACGTCTATAGGTTAAAACAGTTCAATTCTAAAAGACAGCACTTAAATGCTATAATAGATTATGTTCTTAACAATTTTAGTTTTTTTTTAAATTCCAAATATAACTTATTATTAATTATTTTCTTAACTGAAATCTTACCTTTAACAAAATCCAGAATTTCCCAAAATAAGTTATATTCCAAAATTTTATTAAAACATTTATTTATTTATTTAACATTTTTAACTCATTCAAATCATTATAAATCTTTATAAAAATCCTTTAAATCATTTAAACCAGAATATTATAAACTTCTATTTTTAAAAATAAATTAAAATATTTCAGAAAAATATTATATAAACCACGGGTTTGTATATAGTTTTCTAGCCTAGGTCAAGTGATACGGATTTATATCATTTCAATCCGCAATTTATAAAACCCCGGGTTCTATCATTTCAAACCCGCAATCCCAAGTTAAAATTAAACAGTTAACTGAATAAATGAATAATAATCATCGTTTAGGCCTATCATTTCAGCCTATAACTATCTAAATTTTACAGGGAACTTGCAGTGATGATTTAATCAATAAATAAGCATTAAATAATATAACTGCAGTAATATTACAACAGATAAATAACTGATGATGTGTCAATTTAAAATGGGGTTTAACATCATACGTTATATTACAGGCAGATAAAATTTTAAATAAAAATTTACAAATACACTTGTGATAATTCACAGAAATATAGGCATGTTTGTCTGGTGAGAAATACTCACCTGAATGCTGCAGACAAAATTTGATTCAAAACGAAAATCCACCGGAAAAGAAACGCACAGTGAGTAACGATCAAATTTGACGCGGAGTCTGCTAACCGATATATATATGAAAGAGGAAACGAATTAATAACAATCAAACTAAGAAAATTTTAACGCAAAAATTTTGAGCAAAACGGGACGAACGGAAACCATACGACTCGACCGGTTCCCCCACTTAACCCATGCTCAGCCCAAATAGTCTCGGCTTGCTTGCATATGAACGCTACTTTTCTTTTTTTTCTTTTATATATATATATATATATATATATATAACACGTCCCTGCCAATCTCTTGCAACATACCCACGTCTCTATCAAAACTCCAATTCAAAACATGCACCTATGCAACACGTTAATATCTCTTTCCCCAACAAAACTCACGCACTCTTCTCCCTACCCAATTTCACCCAGTTCTGCATGTACACATGCAAAGTTTCGCCTAGCCTATTCAAACTATGCACGCAAGCACTCAGTATTAAGAATGCTTGATAAAACTTGCCCAGTAAAGGATCGGCTACAACTCTCTCTCTCCCTCTTATCTTCTGTTATTCTTTTTTTTTTTTATATCAAGTCCTGCAAATCTTAAAACTAAAACATGCACACGGCCCAGTCCACCTCCTCTCCTATTCCATTCTCTAGCCTGTGTATTAGTACTAGATTTGCAACTAAAAATCAAATCTTGGAAAAAAATGCAGGCAAACTCATCTCATTATGACTCACGCATCCACTCAGCAACTATAAGGCATTGCAGTGATATTTTATATTTTTAAATATGCAAACTCTCTATTCCTTAAAGAAACATGCACACTGCACTAAGGTGTATGCGATCCATATAAAAGTAAGGTGGGTTTGGGCAGGAACCAAAGTGGGTGGAATGGCCGAGAAAAGTGAAAAGGAAAAAAAAAACTGAAGAAGAAACAGAAAATATAAAAGAAAACACATATCATACCTTCAACAGTTTTCCACAAGAGAGAGAAGCACGATGGGGAGATAAAATATGAACGAGGCTAGTATATTTATAGAGGGGAGAGCTTGCTTTAGATGCAAGGAAACATATACACGTGAAGAAATCAAAGGGCTCGGTCCAAAATTGTAACAACACGAAAGGCAAAATAGGTGGAACATGGCAACATTTGATTTCTGATTGAACCAAAGCACGACAAGAAATAATTTTTGTTCAAAAACGAATTTTTGAAATATGAAGGCCGAGCTTGATTAGTGGAAAAAGGCTTGCGTGATTTCCTCCCAGCTTTATGTTTTGAACGTTATTACTCTTTTGAATTTTATGGATATCTTGCGTTATTTTCTTTCCAATTTGCTTTGTTTGAATTTTTTTTCTTTATATGCGTGATTTACTAAAGGCCAGTTTCTTAAAATTAAATTTCTTATTAAACACAGTGGGAGGCCGAGAGATTTATATTTCCAGTTATAAAAAGCTTTTGATTGTATATATGGTATGTTTGAAACGAAGGATGGAAGAATTACAAACAGATTTGAACGTTGCTCTTTTCTATGCGTGATTGATGCAAGAATGGCAAGAGGGAAATTTTTTAGTGTTGGGCAAAGGAGCAATCAGATACGAAAAAAAAAGCAAAGCAAAATTAACAGAGGATATGCACGTTATCAAAATGCCAGTTATGGAAAACTAACGTTTGCTATAAAACTACTGACTGATATTTTAATCCATATAGATATTTAAATATGATTTTTACAATACGCTAAACTGACGTAATACAAAACACCCAAAATTTATATAAAAATAACGTTTTTAATTTATACGTTTATTACGTTACTTATACCATTAATTTTATGCGTCCTTTAAACGCGAAATTTAACAGTTCATTAATACACTAAATTTTACAAAGTTATTATTAAAATTTTATTGGTTTACAAAATATTATATATATAAAATATATTTCAAAATTTAATGATTAAAAGAATATATAGCTATAAAAACTAGGGCTGTTACATATATATATATATATATATATATATATATATGAAAATAATTAATATATTTGAGGAATCCAGTTGGTTCATCCAACCTGTTTCCTTACAACCACAAGTGTTATACAACGTAAAATACCAATCCTGTTTCGAGACGGGATATCGCGGTAATATAGGGTCATCCGCTATTATGCGGGGCATATAGTATCTCATCCGCTCCAATTGGCAGGAAATATATCCAACTACTAATATATATATATATATATAATATCCAACCTATAATAATATATCAATTCAAAAAATCATCCAATAATGTTAACCTGCCTTTTGATAAGGCCACGAACAGGCGAATTTAACTAAGTTGACTTCTCAGTTATCGAGAGAGTCGGCTGGATGGATAGGTAATGCATCGCGTTCGGAAGGTCGGTTGGCATAATGGTGTGGTTCGGCGTTGGTGATGTGGCTTGGTCTTGGTGGGGTCATCCGGCCTTGATGATGTGGTTCGACCATGAAGGCATGGATTTGTCGAGGAATGGAGAGGAAGTCATATGTCGGTTGGCATCGGTCGCTCGGTTTGGAAGTCATGGGTCGCTCGGCATAGTTAGTTGCTCGATATAGGACGTCGCTCGGCATATGACGTCGCTCGGCATGGGACGTCGCTCGGCATGGGACGTCGCTCGGCATGGGACGTCGCTCGGCATGGAACGTCGCTTGGCATGACATCGTTCGGCAGCCTCGTGTCCAAGTAATTGGTTAGACAAGTGCCGCTCGGTGACTTGGTAGTGTGGGTCGGCATACTGGAGTATGGAGTGGATCGACATAGGTCGGTTGGCACGACAGTGTGGGTCGGTCATAATGAAGGATATTGGCTCAGCTATGGACCTGATGGGCCCAGACTACTCAAGAAGCCCAGTAATTATGGATTTGCCTATAAATACAACATGTGGGGGTTCAGAGAAAGGATCTTCTTTTGGCTCTCTGGCTTTCTATTTTCTAAGGCCAAGACTACTCTACCATTTTGTAACTGTAATTGATCTAACATCAATAAAAAGGAAATTTCTGGAGTGGACGTAGACCGGAGTCTACCGAATCACTATAAATTCTATGTTTTTACCGCTTTCATTTTATTTTGACCGTTCTTCATATTTACATTCTCTACATACGTTCTATTAGTAATTTGTGACTGTGCTTTGGTGCTTTCACTTGGATTTGGGTGTTAATGACCCATTTTGGCGCTAACACTTTGGTGCTTTCACTGAGAAAGCAAGCACTCGGGAATTTTGGAGTTAGGAACTTGGATTCTAGGAAGCAATGGCTAGGCCATCAGCAAGGAAGCATGTGATAGAAAGGAGATATCAAGAGGGAAATCAAGAGGCCTCCTCTGGAGCCGGAGCAGGTCAAGCATCCATCTACATCACCAGAGGTGAGATGGAAGCGATGCTGAAAAGGCAAGAGGAGATAATGTAAACCCTTCTCTAACAATTTGGACAAGTAGAAGCTGTAGGAGTTCAGATCCGTGGAGCTGGATCACGGGCACCCCGCCAACAAGCAGATGGAGTGGTTCAATAGAGGGTAGCCTCTAATCAACAGACAACTATCAACTGGGAGGGACCTAGACTCGGGGAACCCCACCAAGAAACGCTGGACCAATCCATGGAGGGATACTAGATGACGTTTTGCAGCCCGACGCCAACAAGAATACTAGAGTGCGTGATGAGGAGTATGTGCCAGTATTCCCTCCTGAACTCGGGGGACAGATCGGAGGCAACAGGCAAGGATTATAGCTCGACGACAATGACAGATTAGCGGAGATGGTTAGACGAGCTATAAGAGGTGGATTGGTAAACAAAGACTTGGAGGATGTGAATAGGAGTCCCTTTAAATACTACTATCAGGCGTGCTAGGAACACACTGGATTTTAAGCTATCAATGTTGGAGGTGTATGTCGGAGAATGGATCTTGCCGTTCACTTGACGAGGTACATGAGGCATATGGAGGTCTGGGGGCGTCAAATGAGGTCAAGGCTCGATGCTTCCCTTTGTATTTGACGGATATCGCAGCTATATGGTTTAGACAACTGTAGAGTGGTTCTATTCACATTTAGACAGAGTTGATTGAAAGGTTTATGAGGCATTTTTGGGTTGATATAATCAAACCCAAGAACATGATGACTTTTACGTCGATGAAACAATGGAAAAGAGAGTCGCTTAGGGATTTCTTAACCAGATTCAATACGGCGATGGCTTCAGTAGATCGGCCCGATCCATCGATGGTTTTGATGATGGCAGTTTCAGGAATTGCAGATTATTTGGATTTTAAGATATCATTGGAACGGGACCCACCGAGAGATCTCGGGGAGTTCTATCATGAGGCGAAAAGGTTCCTGAGACAGGAAAATGCGCAGGCTGAGAGAGTAGGGAAAGAAGCTGAAGCTTATGCAGTAATGGGTGAAGGTACACCCAGGGAGGATCCAAGATCCAAATAGAGATGATAAAGGAAAATGAATAGCAACTGTAATACCTCGAAGAGGCCTCGGAGGGAGTCAAAGTTTTCTTCTTACATATATTTAACTGAGACTCTAGAAAGGATTTACTTAGATACTCAAGGCCGCCTCCAGTATCGAAGGCCAGCAAGGAGGGAACCTTCTTAATATAAGCGGGTATCGGGAAAGCATTGCCTATTCCATGAGCTAGATGGGCACAACAAAAATGATTGTAGGCATTTGAGAGATATTATGGGCGAGCATGTAAGGAATGGTCACCTGCAGCAGTACATAAGGAATCGAGCTATGGCAGTGGAACGGGAGCAGCCACCCCCTACCTCGAACGAAGGTGGCGCTGGATCTGGCGGCCGCCGGCTTGTTGTCAACTGAATGGTAGGTCCCTACGAGTACGGGATCGAGGTAGGTCCCTAGGTGTGCTCTGAGATGACGGAAAACCATACTGCTCGGGTCTATGAAATCCTGTTTTCTTTCTGTTTTCGACAAATTCTGATTTCTTCTTTGGTACTTTGAACATTTAATTTCCTTTGTTGTACGAACTTTTTCTTTGATAAATAAATTCTATAATGATTGGATTTGGATCAATGTAAGAAATAATAAAGGTCATCCGATCCCGGTCCCGACCGGAGAGACAGGGCAGTGATTGCAAGTTACGAGTCCCTTCGCCAGAGAGCGATATAATGGACTCAAACGCAAAATAAAAAGTCCTTGGTCGGAGAGCCAAGGCCGGAGAATATAAAAAGTCCTTATCGGAGAGCCATGGCTGGAGAATATAAAAAGTCCTTGGCCGGAGAGCCAAGGCCGGAAAATATAAAAGTCATTAACCGGAGAGTCGAGACCGGAGAATATAAAAAGTCCTTGGCTGGAGAGCCAAGGCCGAAGAATGTAAAAGTCCTTGGCCGGAGAATATAAAAGCACTTGACAGGAGAGTCGAGGCCGGAGAATATAAAAAGTCCATGGTCGGAGAGCCGAGGTCGGAGAATATAAAAGTCCTTGACCGGAGAGTCGAGGTTGGAGGATAAAAAAAGTCCTCGGGCGGAGAACTGAGGCCGTAGACCATAAATGTCCTTGGCCAGAGAGCCGAGGCCGGAGAATATAAAATTCCTTGACCGGAGAGTTGAGGCCGGAGAATATAAAAAGTCCTTGGCCAGAAAGCCGAGGCCGGAGAATATAAAAGTCCTTGGCCGGGGAGTCCGGAGAACATACATGCCCTTGACCGGAGAGTCGAGGCTGTGACAGGATAACGCAACCCGGGGAGGTCTACAGATTCAAAGTTAAATTCAAAGAGGTCAGAGATTCGGATTTCGGCTTAGGATAGATGGACCCGGTGAGGTCTTGGATTTGGTAAGGGGCTCGGAGCAGTCCCGAATTTGAATGTTAACCCAGAAAGGTCATAGATTTGGCTATTGGATATGGATGGATTAGAACCCGGTTGTCGGGTTCGAATGGATATGGAATTGGAAAAGGTTTTGGTCATTGGATAGGAATCAAATACTGACTCAAAGCAGTCGTAGTTTCGGATAAGAAAATGGCGATGGCACTTGAATAGGATGGCTTGAATCATGGATATAATAATATGGCTATAAATTAAAAATGGACTTCGGTTATCGGATTTGAGGCTATTCAAAACACACCTCCCGATAGCAAGGCATGTTTTGGAGGGAAAATGTTAACTAGCCTTTTGATAAGGCCACGAACAGGTGGATTTAACTATGTCAACTTCTCAGTTATCGAGGATGGAGTGTGATAGGTTTGAGTCGGCTGGATGGATAGGTAATGCATTGCGTTTGGAAGGTCGGTTGGCATAATGGTGCGGTTCGGCATTGGTGATGTGGCTTGTTCATGGTGGGGTCGTCCGGCCTTGATGATGTGGTTCGACCATGAAGGCATGGATCGGTCGAGGAGTGGAGAGGAATTCATATGTCGGTTGGCATCGGTCGCTCGGTCTGGAAGTCATGGGTCGCTCGGCAAAGGACGTCGCTCGGCAAAAGACATCGCTCGGCATAGGACCTCGCTTGGCATATGACATCGCTCGGCATAGGATGTCGCTCGGCATAGGGCGTCGATCGTTTAGGACGTTGCTCGGCATAGGACATCGCTCAGAATATGACGTCGCTCGGCATAGGACATCGCTCGGCATGGGACGTCGCTCGGCATAGGATGTCGCTCGGCATAGGACGTCGCTCGGCAGCCTCGTGTCCAAGTAGTTGGTTCTACAAGTGTCGCTCGGTGAGTTGGTGGTGTGGGTTGGCATACTAGAGTATGAAGTGGATCGACATAGGTCGGTCGACACGGTTGTGTTGGTTGGTCATAACGAAGGATACTGGCTCGGCTATGGATATAATGGACCCAGACTACTCTAGAAGCCCAGTAACTCGGGATTTGCCTATAAATACAGCATTTGGGGGTTCAAAAAAGGATCTTCTTTTGTCCTCTGGCTTTCTATTTTATGAGGCTAAGGCTACTCTACCAATTTGTAACTGTAATTGATTCTAACATCAATAAAAAGGAAATTTATGGAGCGGACGTAGGACGAAGTTAGCCAAACCACTATAAATTCTGTGTTTTTACCGCTTTCATTTTAATTTTGATTGTTCTTCATATTTACGTTCTCTACATATGTTTTATCAGTAATCTGTCACTGTGATTTGGTGCTTTTGCTTGGATTTGGGTGTTATTGACCTATTTTAGCGCTAACAAATAATTAATTTAATTACTATAAATTTAAAAGCAGCAATCCAAATGAGTGAGATTTACTCACAGAAATTCTTGTTGTCGCTTCTGCGTTCCTGTCCCGACTAAATTCGACTAGCATTCGAATTTAGCTAAAAATTCTACAAGCTTTATTCGACTCCAACTAATTCTTGTGCGTAGAATTCGTAGATATGAACGCAATGCAACTTGTTTCGTCCAAATCTAATTTCGTATAAGGAAGGTATCACATATATAATCTTTAAAATTTTTAAACATATAATTAGTTTCATTATAATTTAAAACTGAATTACCCTTCAGCCCAGCCCGAACGAAAACCCGGTCCACTAAACTTCTCCTTCTTCCCAGATTCGAAACCCCCCATGCCTATACACGACATTGATGTGCATGGCTGTGCACCAAGCACGCTTCTCCACTAATCAATACTCTGAATCGAATCTGCCATCCACCCTCCCATCGAAAATCGCACATCTCCGACCTCACAAACTTCGACTCGAGCCACCACAACAAAACGCATCACCCACGGTCCCCTTTCAGCCCTGTCAGGTCAATGATGCTCCTCCTCATGTCGTGCACCTCCAAACTTCGACCCAAAGTGCCAAACTTCGCCACGAAATCGAATACCATACCCTCTTAATCTATCGATGCTCCTATCACCCTAAAACCCAAACCCAAGTCAATTACCCATCACTGTCGAGTTCAAATCGTGAAGTCATACCCAAAAAAAATATCAGTTCGAAGTTCAGGCAAAAACAAGAATTATTAAAATGGTTTTCGAATTTTTCATAAAGTATTTTGCTAGATTTTAATTTTTGAAATCCCAAACCGAAACAAATTTTCTTTCTCTTCTCTAGAAAAAAGACCAGCCTTTATAGAAGTGAGGTATGCGTAGGGGAGAGGGATAAAGCCATATAGGGTGGTTGAAATTAAATAATTATGGCTAAAAGGAAAAGCATGAATAAAATATATTATTTGAAAATTCAAAATATCAAGATATTAATTACAAACCCGGATCGTGGCATGTCGCCTAGCGTTTCTAATGTTATACCCTTACACTGGATGCAATGGAAAAAGTTCCGAGACCAAATTCGATCGCATGCAGAAGATAGCTTTTTGAGCTTAATTGTTATATTAAAATTTTGATATTAATTTCAACAAGTTTCTATCCTATGCGACCTAAAGGTAACTCTAAATGCTAATAAATTTGAAATCAGATGATAGTACACTATTATGGATCCAATGGAACTGCTTTCTTAAAATCTAGGATTACGCCCCGGAAGGCTATTTTATATGTTAAGTAAAACGAGTTATTTTCATAATCGAGTAAATCACTTTTAAATTCAATTTTAATGTTTTATTTTCTTCATTTCTATTAACTTGAAATTAAATAAGCTTTGAAATTATTTTTGTCTAGCTTAAAACTTAAGATTCCATTATTTAAGCAATTTCAATTATTAAATTTAATAATCAAATTATCCAATAATTCACTATATTTGAAATTTAATTTATTAAATCTATAAAATTAACTTTTAAATATTTAAAATCAATTAAATATTCGGTTTTCAAATAACTAAAACCCTGCGTCGTTATATTCTTCCCCCTTAAAAGGATTTCGTCCCCGAAATTGCCAAGGTAGAAAAAATGCCTAGACCCATTTCTTTTCTAAAACTAATCAATTGAAATAACTTACCAAATCCATTTAAGCTTTAAAATTCTCAAAAATTAATTGTCGAAACCTCATTTTCACCCTTTTCTTAAGTATTAAATTCCATCCATGAGTTCGAACTAATATTAACCATTTCAGGTTATAATTCAAAATCCATTTTTAGTTATTAAAAGTTTTCTTCATAATTTCTAACTCTTTAAATTTTCGAAAAATTTCGCCAGCGTCTCCTTTGCACGGCTAGATTAGAACAACTACAAGTCGCCACTACGGTCTTAAACCAACAAAATAAAACAAAAGCCAGGTGGCTCAATCATAAAACCATCAAATTCAAACAATAATTTAAACAAGTACCTTTTTGTCGGGCAATCAAAATTTTCTTATGAAATCAAAGACATCAATTTAGCTCTTGATTTTATATACCTTCACTTGTGTACCAGTGATATCCAAACATATAATTCCAAATCATATTATTATGCATTCTCAATTTTCAATATTTGCTTTACTAAAACCGTACGGTGTACATAAGTCATCCGTACACAACAACAGACCGGATTGCTCACTCAATCACACAATTTCACTTACGAACTAGTATTGTCCACATAACTACTCTAGTGCAAACTCAAATCTGGTTTCTTGATTAGAAACCGTCATTCTCCTTGCATAGCCATATACTATGATAGAGAATCCCAGAATCAATCAAAAATCCATATCCAGCGTTCGCCGTTGAGAATCGAATAAAAAATCCTAACCCGATCGATATAAATTATCTCAAAATTCTATGCTCGAATTTAGATCAAACTGTTATGCGAATAAAGTAATATACATACAATTAGGTATTAATTTCAATTGATTCTTAGCTATACTAAATTCTTTTTTCACATTTACTTCATTTACAATCAATATTATTCACTATTATCATTCACATTCCTTTATTTTCTCAGTATATCCTTTCCATCCTGTATCCTTTATTATTCCATCAAATATAATCTTAACACATTTCACTTCATACTTACTTCATTTACACTTATTTATAATCACTATTCTCTTCTTTACATAGTATATTCCTTAATACAACTAGCACTTAAACATCATTCCATAGAATTTGTTTACTTAAGTTCAATTTAAAATATTCTATACAACTTAAGTCTATATCCATTTTAATCAAATCCACTTTCATTTTCCAATTTCAACATTCAATTTTATCCATTTACCTTCCAATCCATATTCAATTAACTAATTAATTCAATTAGTTCATTTCAATAATTTATTTCAAATTTCATTGAATTCCATTTTCATCAATTACTTCATCTAGCCTAACGTAGGCTAAATTCTCCGAATTCACTTATACTTAAGATAAGTTTAATTCCTTAGTTCAATTTCAAATTTACTTTCCTTATATTCTTATTCAACAATTTAAAGCATTGCTATAACTTGAAAATCTTCAAATTTTATAGGTTATCAAACTTATTTTATCATATTCCCAATAAACATTTAAAAGAAGATCCCAGAGTTTAAACAGCTCGTTCTAAAGTATTTCAAATCATTTGAAATCATATACACACACATACACACAAAAAATCCCTTTTATATTAAATTATTCTTTTGGATTTCAAAATCAAATTAGTTTTATTAAAAAAAAACTCCAATGGTAGCAATTCCTCTCTTGGAAACTCGAAAATGAACGTCGATGGTGCTGCAATCATCACCGAAGTTATTTTCCAGCGACCGAAGTGAGTTCATTGCTTTTTTTCCTTTAAAATCCTTTTAAAAATACCTTCCATTATTTCCATTCAAAAACATTTTCCAAATAATGCTATTATTATTTTCCAAAGCTTTTAAAAACATCTTTAAAACCAATGGGATTTAAATTCCCAAATTTATAGCTTTTAAATCCTTTGTAAACCGTTTTTGTAAATCGTATTTATATAATATACTTCAGGAATTACATTTCATTTAATTTGTACATCACATTCACAAATCATATTTACATAATTCTGTTTTGTTACGTAAAATCACTCCTTAATTGTTGACCTTGCTTACATTGTAGTATCCACCTTTATTTGATCACAAACAACAATCAACGAATGATTATAATCAAATATGATCATTCTCTAACAACCAAGCATACCATACATCTCATACTAATTTTATGAAAAAAATTTCATTTATATATATAAAATATAGTCAAGGTAAAATTATTTCATTTACGCAATTTCAAAACAATACCATGTTGAACTTCTCTTTCAAATGTTTAGAGATCCCTATCAATAACTTAATTACACATATTGACAAGATTCCGTAAGCCACTTAATAGGTCAACCAATACAATATAAAATGATTTTTTATCACTAACAAGTACACGCTCATACACACACACTCAAACTCATACTAGGGTATTATTGACCCTATCTCTAATGAGTTATCCCACTAAAGCCAAGGTTCTCGCTTAACCTTCAACTCTGATACCAAACCGTAACGACCAAGATTTTCAACCCTCGAAAATCGATGCTAATGCGTTCACTGTATATTATGTCGATAAATCGAATGCCGGAAAACCCGATTGTCGAGGGAAAGAAGAAGAAAGAAAGATAAAAAAGAAAACTAAACATCATAAAAACTTACAACAGAACGAATAATCTATAGTATACCATAAATCTTTACACAACACAGAACTGTAATATATGTTTATACAGACTTCATTCAGAGTATACTAACCAATATCATCCTGAATAGTTATAATAATCTATCCTCATAATTGCTGATAACACACCAATGAATACAGCGAAACATATAACCAACTATGTGAATACGTCTTTGGGCCTCCAACACGTCTCCGAAAGCTCCAAGCATCCAAACTAATCTATATTATACTCGGTCTGACCTAAGCATTATAATAAAATAACACCCGAGTCAGTCTGGAAAACCAGCATGAGAAAACACACTCAACTAGATTTTTAAGTTATAAGAAAATATTTGAAATCAAAGGGTATGTTGTAAGACCATGTCACGCATAAACACGATGGATTTTTACCATACGATAACCAAACCAATTTTATATAAAAACCTATGATATATAATAGTGTCTAAGTACAAATACTTATTAAAATAGCTGAAATGCTTGCATCTCACATTCCAACATAGTTGCACACAATCAAAACCGTACGAAGCTTACTGGAGAATGATTCCATGTAATGACTGGGCACTAGGGTACTGCCTATCACAGTACACGTCTAGAAAATGTACCGAGATCAAACCTATCGATCCCTACCAACACAAGGCCGACCTACCCCTTACTGGATAGTACCGAATATGTCATCACCCCAGTTGCTTTGCAACCCTTTTAAGATCTCATGCATAACCAATCCATAAATATGTAGATGTAGAATTATCTAGAAAGGTGACAACATACCCTAATTGGTGAGACCTACTTAGCCTTGCTGCATTTCCTTGATTTTCAGTCATTCCCGGTTTATGAGGCTTAAGGCTATGGCTACCTTTCAAGATATTTATACTTAGAATGTTCATTGCCCTCCAATGATAATGTGCTGACAACAATTATCCATACTAGTTGTTCTAGGTCTGAACAAACCGAATCTTCAAAATCAACGTCTTCACTATCTTCATGATATCACAATTCGTAATGCTAAAATTGGATCAAAGTGGTTTTCGGTTAATTAAATCTGATCCCGGTCTCTTTAAAACGATAACGAATTTGACCAGATTTGGTAGTCGGTTATTTAACTATCAAATTAAACACACAAGCAGTCACTAGGCTATATTATAAATCTTTCTAAACATTTATTTCAAATGTCTTTACAAAGATATATATTCAAATCTTCTCCAGTGTTTCAATTTTTGAAAATGATTTCAAATACTTAAATCTATAACAGGATATTTCAATCCAAATTAACACTTAGAAATATCTCCAGATCCAACTTAATATTTCATTACCTAGAGAAATATTTCTATATAAATCATCTCATAGTTAGAATACTTCCAAAACCATCTAATTTCAATACTTAGGAATATTCCGTCTTATCTCACAAATCTTCGGAATTTTTAAAATTCCCTTTATAATCCCCAAAAATTATCAATTATACTTATTTAAAATCCAATTAACAATTTACAACTTCTTTGATGAATTCAGATACACTTTTCGAAGTTTCCATATCTAAAAAATTTGGAAATTTCCTTTTCTCTAGTTTTCTTAAGTTCTCGAATCCCATTGTATGGTTTCCTCTTATAAAATCACATCTGTTTAATGAATCCGGTTTACACATCTCGAGAGCATTTATAAATAAATTTTAATCGCTTACTTTTAAACTATATATATAATAATAAATTTCAAAACATGGTTAAATAATTATTTAAAATATCAAAGCATTTTTAAAATAAACATCAATAACTAATTCCAATTCATTTATAAAATTCCTAATAGATTTACAAAATTTGTTTATAAAACTTAAAATTCATTTCAACGAATTTAAATATAAAAACAACTAACGTTTTGATATATTTTAATATAATTAATAGTTTTTTAAAACTACACAGTTTAATAAATAAAAATCCTTCTCAAGAACAAATTTCACTTCTTGATAAAAATATATTTTTAAAAACTCCAATATAACCAACTTTATATTTATAAGTCTCTCTCGATTCGTCACAAATTGATTTACGTCCCAATGTCCTATCCTTTTTTTCAAAATTCCTACTAGAATCCACTGTTCATTCTAAACCGATTTCCACATCTTATTATAAATTCTCACTGCGAATTTATATTTTCATCCTATCAAATGATAATCGTTTCACTTTATTTATAAAAATGGTTTATAAATTTCATAATCTCTTCCAGTTTATCCATTTATAAATCGATTTCTAGTTAAATATTCCATTTATAACTCTATTTCTTAAATATTCCAAACTATATTCCAAAACCAATCAAATCTCGATTACGACTTTCATTTTATATTTTAAGAATCTCATTTAAAAATCCATCGCTTAAAAGTCCTCAATTTAAAATTCTCTATTTGAAATCATTTTATGAAATAGCTAAATAAATATCCAGAATCCAATCATTTATTTTATCCAATTCAATTTCCTTTTAAATAATACCAAAATTCAATATAAATATTTTTATTTCCAAAATCTCCTTTTAAATACTTTTTAAATTCAAAAATATCATTTATGGTATTTATAATACCAAAATTAAGAGCAGTGCTACTATATCATTCGATAAATTCAAATCACACTCCATAACAGATTGTTCAGTCACATCATATATCGCTATATATCTGAAAACAATCAATATATTTGAGGAATCCAGTTAGATCCCTCCAACCTGTTCCCCTGGAATCACAGATGTTACATAATAAAAAATACCAAGCCCGCTTCGAAGCGGGATATCGCGGTAATATAGGGTCATCCGCTATTATGCAAGGCGCATAGTGTCTCATCCCCTCCAATCGGTGACAAATATATCCAACTACTAATATATATACTAATATATATATATATAATATAATATAACATTCAACTGATAATAATATATCAATTCAACCAATCATCCAATAATTAATATTAATTATTTTAAATCTGAAACCAGCGATACAAATGAGTAAGATTTACTCACAGAAATTCCAGTTGTCGCTTCTGCATTCCTATCCTAACTAAATTCGACTAGCATTCGAATTTAGCTAAAAGTTCTGCAAGCTCTAATTAATTCCAAACTAGTTCCTGTGCATAGCATTCGTAGATATGAACGCAAGATATGAACGCCATGCAAATCGTTTCATCAAAATCTGATTTCATACGTAGAAGATATCACAAATATAAGCTTTATAAATTTTAAACATATAATTTTCTTAATTCAATTGCAATTTAAAACTCAGTTACCCTTCAGCCCAACCTAAATGAAAACTCAGCCCACTAAACTTCCCCTTCTTCCCAGATTCAAAACTCCCGCATGCCGTTACACGACATTTACATGCATGGCCGTGCACCAAGCAACCTCTCCACAGATCAATACTCCGAATCAAACCTACCAACCTCCCTCCCATCGAATATCGCACCTCTACGACCTCACAAACGTCAACTCAAGCCACCACAGCAAAACGCATCATCCACAGTCTCTCTTCAGCCTTATCAGGTCACGATGCTCCTCCTCACATCGCGCACATCCAAACTTCGCCCCGAAGTGCCAAACTTCGCCACGAATTCGAATACCATACCCTCTTCGTCCATCAATGCTCCTATTGCCATGAAACCCAAACCCTAGTCAACTGCCCATCAATGTAGTGTTCAAATCATGAAGTCGTACCCATAGAAACATATCAGTTCAAAGTTCAGGCAAAAACAAGATTTATAAAACCGGTTTTCGAATTTTTCATGAAGTATTTTGTTAGATTTTAATTTTTGAAATCCCAAACTTAAACAAATTTTCTTTCTCTTCTCTGGAAAGAAGAACGTCCTTTATAGAAGAAAGGTTCATTTATGGGAGGGGGATAAAGTACTATAGGGTGGCTGAAATGAAATAATAATGGTTGAAAGGAAAAGTGTAAATAAAATATATTATCTAAAAATTCAAAATATCTAGATATTAATTCCGAACCCCGACTGAGGCGTGCCGCACGGTGTTCCTAATGTTATACCCTTATTCCGGGCGCAATGGGACAAGTTCCGAGACCAAATTCGATCTTATGCAGAGGATAGCTTTTTGAACCTAATTATTATATTAAATTTTCAATATTAATTTCAATTTGTTTATATCCCGTATAACTAAACAGTAACTCTACATACTATGAAATTTGAAATCCAATGATAGTACACTATTACGGATCCAATGGAACCGGTTTCGTCGAAATTTAGGACGTGCTCGGGAACACTATTTATATGTTAATTAAAACGAGTTATTTTCGAAATCGAGTAAATCACTTTTAAATTTAATTTAAAAGTTTTATTGTCTTCATTTTTATTAACTAGAAATTAAATAAGCTTTGAAATTAGTTTTATCTAGCTTAAAACTCAAGATTCCATTATTTAAACAATTTCAATTATTAATTTAAAAATCAAATTATCCAATAATTCACTATATTTGAAATTTAAGTTATTAAATCTATAAAATTAACTTTTAAATATTTAGAATAAATTAAATATTCCATTTTCAAGTAACTAAAATTCTGGGTCGTTACGACATTGAAACCTAACAATATATTGGGTATCAATTGGAATGAAACAACTATATAAAAATATATGAGAAGTATCATTTTTGGACTAAAAAGGTATCAGTTTTGTTAAATACAGGTATCGTTTTCATAAAAATGAGATCGGAAACAATTCTGAAAATTCCAAACTAATAACTTCAAGCATACGGGCTATATTTATCGTTTTTGATTTATAATGATATCTGCTTTTAAACAATAAGCAATGGAAACAATTTACAAAAGCATAAAGTACAAACTACAAGCATGTTAGCAGTATCATTTTTAGAAGCTACTGGTATCATTTTTGCTACAAATTACATGGAAAATTATTTATAAAACTAGAAAGACATCAATTCTAGTCAAAACGTCTAGTGAGTACCTGTTTTGTTGAATAATGTATCAGTTTTCAAAAACGTGATCGTGCAAATAACTCTAAAACTCCAAATCATTAACAAAAAAATACATAATTTAGGTTCTTTTTTAATTTATAATGTACGGTTTAAATAAAATGCAGTGAAAACAACATATAAAAGTACAAAGTATAAGCTTCAAACAAATATGTTAGTGGTATCATTTTTGCAAGTTATTCGTATTATTTTTTCTACAAATTACACGGAAAATATTATTTAAAACTAGAAAGACATCAACTTTACTCAAAAGAGCTAGTGGATGTCATTTCTGTTGAATATTGTTATCAGTTTTCGTAAAAAAGACAGTGGAAACAATTTTGAAAACTCCAAATCATTTAACTCAACCATATAGAATTTAGGTATCGGTTTTTATTTATAATGGTATCAGTTTTTAAACCAAATGCAATGAAAACAATTCATAAAAGTACAAAGAACGAATTTCAAACAAACATATTATTACTATCATTTTTGCAATGTAGGTATCATTTTTGCAACAAATTACATGGAAATCGTTTATCAAATTATAAAGGCATCAACTCTAGTTAAAATAGTTGGTTGGTATCATTTTTGTTAGACATGTTGGGGAAAAATCCCTAAAGATTGCCTTAGGAACAAAAACCCAACCTTGTGGAAAAAAATAGGACTAGATTGATGGTAAGGAAAAACAAATAACAGATAGCCGCCAGCTAAAAGAAATCACAATTAAGCGATAAAAGAAAATAACACACATGATTTATAGTGGTTCCACTACCACAGGGAAGTGTACATCACTTGGGGAGAGGAGATTTTATTACTTTCTAAGAGGAGAAATTTTTACAAGATAGATAATGTAGAAGAATGATAAGAAATAAAACTGAGTGAGATAATTCTACTCATGTTAATCCCTTCATATAAAAATTGTTACTTGCGGTTAAAGTAATTAATTTATGGTCATAAATCAATGCCTCATTAATTCTTCTATTCATACATGAAATATTTAACCATTTGATTTATCGGTTTCCCCTAATTTACATGCGCTTGATAATATTCCTTCTTTAATCAGTTAATTTGGGAATTAATTGATTACCTCAATCTTCTAAAATAATTCTTTTTCTCACGTAGGTAATTTATTAATCTTTTAATGCTATAAAAGAGGCGATATAGATTTGAGTAATTATCTTAAGCATCTTTCAAATCTTCTGCAATTGAAAATATTGTATTGTTGAAATCGACAATATCTTCCAAACCTTCTGCAGTTAGAAATATTGCATCACTGAAATCAACAATATCTTCCAAATCTTCTGCAATTGGAAATATTGTATCACTAAATCTTACAGTCTCCACCTTGATACTATATTACCCCCCAAGCCAATTGACTCCACCTACATCCTCATACTCCAAGTAGCACATGGACATGACACCATAAATACTTTATCGCTTTGGCATAGACATCACCCATTGCACTGTCAATGAACTTCGGCAAGGCCGCCGCCTGCCAACAGAGTGTTGAAAGTACCCTCTCAAAGCAGGATCTATCAATCACCACAATGAAAACAAACATCTTCATCTACTAACTCACTCTTCCCCATGACACCCTATGGCACCTAGCACTTCATCAAGCTAATTAAGTTCAAACAATTCTCGTTTTTCTATGGATAACGACATGGTAAACATATCCTTTGCATTCTCCTCTGTGTGAACCTTCTGAAGACGTACAAACTTCTCTTCATCCATAGAGACAAGGAAGGACTCTCTTACCTTAATAGGCTTCGTCCTTAAGCTGAAAGCCAATTTTCAGCTAAGTGAATTGTACTTTGGATATCACAACTCACTTCTATACCTTCACACACGAAGCCCAAATTACACAATAAATGCTTCAATTAAAGCGCCTCCTTAGCCACTTCGACCACAATTATAAGCTCTGCCTCTGTAGTAGATCGTCGACAACCTCATTCTCTAGCTATAGTTGTCCCACTAATTGTGAACGCATAACCTGAGGTTGACTTCCTTCAATCTCTGTCACTAGCATAGTCAGAATCACAAAATCCAACCAAGCTAAAACCTCAATCTCTGGCGCCAAAGACAAACCCATGGCCTGGAGTCTCTCTAAGATATCTAAAAATATACTTCACCACCCCCCATTGCATCTTTCCTAGATTTGACATAAATCTACTCACCAATCCAACTGCCAATGCAATTTTAATCCTAGTTCAAACAATGGCATACATTAGACTACTAACTGCATTCGCATAGGGAACCTTCTACATATAAGCCTTGTCCTTCTTCGAGATCGGATAGCCCTTACTAGAAAGCTGTATGTGCAAAGGTCAGGGTGTGCGAATTGCCTTTTCTCCTTGCATGCTAAACCGAGCAAGCATTTTTAGAATGTATTCCTTTTGAATGAGGCTAAATAGTCTAAACTTCCTATCCTTTTGGATTTCCATACCCAAAATCTTCCTTGCTTCTCCAAGGTCTTTCATCTCAAATTCCGCATTAAGCTTCAACTTCAAACTATCGATTTTATCTTTATCTTTGAAGCGAAAAACATATCATCTGCATATAAGAGTAAATACGCCCAGTAACCATTCTTCAAATGCTTGAAGTATGCACAAGCGTCTTTGATGCTATGATCAAAACCAAGTAAAAGCACAAAAGAATCAAACCTCTTGTACCACTGTCTAAGCGACCATTTAAGCCCATACAGTGACTTCTTTAGCTTGCAAACCCAATTCTTTTTTCCATCCACGACATATCCATCTAGATGTTGCATGTAAATGGTTTCATTAAAGACTCCATGTAAGAATGCGGTCTTCACATCAAGTTGCTTAACCTCCGAGTCATGAGCAGCAACTATAGCAAGCAAAATACGGATATGGGTGTGTCCCACTACAGGAGAAAAAAATATCATCATACCCCAATCCCTTCCTCTTTGAAAACTCTTTAGCAACAAGTCTAGCCTTGTATCTTCCATCATCCCTCACCTTGAGCACCCACTTACAACCTATGGCTCGGCTTTTTTGAGGAGGAGGTACCAAATCCCAAGTCTTGTTTTTCTTCAACGACTCTATCTCTTCTTCCATAGCGCACATCCACTTCAAACTGTCACATTACTTCAAAGCTTCATCGAGGTCAAGCGGCTTCATGAACCACATGTATGGCATAATCAAATTGATTATTAAGGCTAAGGTTTGCATACTGCCAATCACCATACCTCTCAGGCAGCTTAATAGTCCTATGACTGGCTCGAGTAGGTACAACTTCGTCTAAACTCCATTCAGCTCCACCTTGAACTAAACTTCCTCTAGTCTTATGCACATCACCAACACTACTAAAAGGCAGCTATGGACTACTCTGTGATGTCACATCAACTGGATCTATCTCACTCTCAATAGCATAAACAACTCTACTATTAGACTGTAAAATAGGAACTTTTTCCATCTCCTTAAACCAATTAGAAACATTTGATGTGGTAGGTAAGTCTTTCTTAGGATTGAACATTTTTGATTCATCAAAAGTAACGTGTCCTATGAACATTTTTGATTCATCAAAAGTAACATTTTCGTGTATTAGGTCTGGAATGGACTCAAGCTCCAAAGGATACCTTAGTTTGCTTACCTAACACTCACTTCTGTTTGAAATCCAACTTGTCGAAGTCACCTTTAATCATATTCCATCCATAAAGCAACTCTAAGCCATTTTAAGGAATATGACCCAACCTGAGATGCCAAAGTCTGGTGGCATCCAAAGTATGAGAACTATCAACTCCAACACATGACTCTCCAAGAACCGTGCTCCCCTTAAGCAAATAGAGATTCTAGAGTGCATCTCCCGTCATAAGAACAAGAGCACCCCTCAAAATTTTCAAACCATCCTTCTCTAAAGTGACCTTGCACCCCGTGGATGCCAACTACCCCAAAGAAATCAAGGTCTTTCGATGACTCGAAACATATTGGACACCTGTCAAAGTGTGCATCATTCCATCAAACATCCTAATCCGCACTATACCTTCTCCTATGGCTCAACCACTAGCATCAATACTCATAAGGATTGCTCTTCCCTCTCTATCAACTAAAGTACTAAAGATATCCATATTAGACATTATATGAAAAGATGCTCTCGAATCAATCATCCAATGGTTTTTTACATTTGGTATTGTTGTAGATAACACATCATCAGATACAGCTTTCTCAACTTCAAATGATGAAGAACCATCTTTTTCCTTCTCCTTCTTCTAATCCGAACAGTCTCTTTTCCAATGGTCTGGTTTCTTACAATGGTAAAACTTTTCATCCTTAGATTTTCCTTTATAATTTTTACTGGGCTTCTAGATTTGGAATGCCCTTAGAATTCCAATTCTTCTTCCCATCTCTCCTTCTCTCGGCAAGTAGGCCTTGAACACTAGTTCCTCCTCTACCTTCACCCATCTCCTTCGTCTGATCCCTTAAGTCCACAGATCGAAGACCCACTTCACATCTACAACGGTCAAAGTATCTCTTACAAAGATAAGGCTATTAGAAAAATCTACGTAACGCTGCGAAAGGGAATACAAGAGCATCATAACCATGTGCTCTTCATCTACCTTTAAATCCACAATCTTTATCTTCATCACTAGATCATCCATGAAACCCATTTGCCCTTTGATAGAAGTACCATCTCTCATCCTCATGGTGAAAAATGTCTCCAACAAAATCAGACGGTTAGTCAATGATTTCTTCACATAGAGATTTTCTAGCTTGGTCCAAATGCCCTTAGTAGTAGTTCATTGCCAATCTCAAAAATAACATTTTATCCCATATCTAATTGCAAAGTAGTAAACGTCCATTTTTCCATCTCCTTCATTTTCATGGTTGAAACTTCAACTATCAACTCCTTAAGAAAACACTACAGGATGAACTTCATTTCTCATCAGAAAAGCTTTCATCCTCCATTACCACTTCTTGAAGTCTTTAGTACCATTCGACTTCTCTATTGCTAAATTAGATGTTGATGCAGTATAGATCCCTCTAACATAGGGTCTTGGTACAACCTCTAGAGTCTCCTCATCTCCTACCATAATGCCTAACACCATTTCTCAATCAACTTTGTTACTCCGATACTAGAATCTTGAGGAAAAATCCCTCAAGATTGTCTTAGGAACAAAAACCCAACCTTGTAGAAAAACAAATAGGACCAGATTGACAGTAAGGCAAAACAAACAACAGACAGTCACCAACTAAAAGCAATAATAGATCAAGCAATAAAAGAAAATGACACACGTGATTTATAGTGGTTCCACTACTACGACATAGTGTACATCCACTTGGGTAGAGGATATTTTATTACTTTCTAAGAGGAGAAAATTTTACAAGATTGATAATGGAGAAAAAGAATAAATAATACAACTAAGAGAGACAATTCTACTCATGCTAACCTCTGCCTTTATATAAAGATTATTACTTGGGGTTGAAATAATTGATTTACGGTCATAAATCAATGCCTCATTAATTCTCCTATTCGTGTAGGAAACGTTTATCCATCTTATTTTTCAGTTTTCTCCAATTTACGAGTGCTTGATAAGATTCCTTCATTAATCAACTATTAGGAATTAATTGATTACCTCAACCTTCCAAAATAATTATTTTTCTCATGTACGTAATTTGTCACTCTCCTTCATGCTATAAAAGAGGCAATATATATATGTAATTATCTTAAACACCTGTCAAATCTTCTGTAATTGCAAATATTGTATCACTTTATCAATAATATCTTCAAATCTTTTGCAATTGAAAATATTATATTACTGAAGTCAACAATATCTTCCAAATCTTCTACGATTGGAAATAATGTATCACCAGATCTTACAAGATATAAATATCAGTTTTCATAAAAATGACATTTGAAATAATTTTTAAAATTCCAAACTAATAACTTCAAGCATACAAACTGTTGGTATACTTCTTAGTTTATAATGGCATCAGTTTTTCTAGAAATACAGTTAGAACAACTTATCAAGGTACAAAGAACAAACTTCAAACAAAATGATTATTTGTATCATTTTTTCAAGATATCAGTGCCAGTTTTACAAATAATTTGGAAAACATTTTAGAATTACCAGCTATCAATTCTACTCAAAATAAATAGTGGGTATTGTTTTTGTAAAATTACAAGTATCAACTTCAAATAAATAGATGGAGGGTATGATTTTATAAGGTATTGGTATAAGGTTTGCTATAAAATAGTGGGTATCAGTTTTCTGATATATTGGTATCAGTTTGTTAAAAATGATAGTGAAAACTACTTTTAGAATTACAATGCCCTGTCTTCAACCAAATAAATTGTAGATATCATTTTTGCAATAAATATTATGTTACAATTTGATAGTGTTTGTAATTTTACTGGACTTATTTGTTCCTCTTAAGATTATTTATTTGCAATTTATTTTCCCTTTTCTTTTTGAGCTTTTTCCTATTTAATTTTTTTGATATAGAATGTATTTAATAATATATTGTGGTTAGCATCAATTTTATAATATTATAATATCATTCACCTATTGAATTTTGTTTTCAGTTTCTATTTAAATGTCCTTCTGAATTTTTTTCTTTTTTCTTTTGTCTTTTTTTTACAGCTCAAAATCTATTTTTGTTGCATATTTTCTTCAATATTCTATCAAATAAATTCAATGATATTAGGTACACTTATATTACTATTGTTGTAGTTTATAGTATTAGTTGCCTTCTCCCGTGTTTTTTTCTTTTTTGATTGAATTTCATCTTCTGTTTATTTTTCATTTCTTCTCTTTGTTCTTTTTTCTCTTCTGTTGTTCTTCTTGTTCGGCTGGTCGTTTTTTGCAGTTTAAGCTTACAGGATTTATTGTCATCTCTTGTGGTTTTGGATCATCCTAAGCTTGGGTTCATGTTTCTTGATTTGGTGATTGTTGTTGAATTAGTGCTTGAGCTAGATTTTTGTTTTGCTATTGAATTTCAGATAGATTTAGGTTTTCGACTTCACGATTTGGGGATTCTTGTTGAATTTGTTGTTGATGTTCATCATGGTTTTCTATTTATGGTTATATTAGAGATGATGACTTACTTCAGATTTGAGGCGCCATTGCCAGTGTGAATTTTAGTTTTGAGAACGAATCTATAGAATTTTTGAAAAAGAAGAAGATGACGAATGGAATGAAACATGTTGTTAAGGGAAGGTGAATGGTATAAGTTTCATATATGTTTTAGGCTTTTCCTTGAAAGGAAAAAAACATAGGTGTTCTTATGCCTAAATTTTTAATGTAATTTGTCCTTAAAAAAGTTTCAAAAAAAGAGAACAAAAAAGATGACAAAACAAAGGTTATTTTGGCAGTTGTGTAAAATGATATAATACGAAAATGAAAAAAATTAAGATGCCTATGATACAATGGTGTGTAATTACTGTCAATAAAATTATACGCAAACGACTTGACACAACAAAGGTTGTTTTAGCACTTGTGTAATAAAATATAATACAAAAAAAGAAAAGGTCATACCTATGATACATGACTATCTAATCATTATCTACAGAATTATACACGAAAAAAAATCTCAAAAAGATTTTCTCTAATGCTACGAGGCCAATTTACATGTGGAACAAACAATATTTATTGTAGTGTTAAATCATGTATGTCATATGGACCAAGTCAATGTTTGTTGTAATTGTTACTGCAAAAAAGTCTGGAAGTGATTTTTGACCTAAAATAATTAAAGTGTAATTATAAAGATGTTCTAAATTTAAATGTCAATTCGTCGAAAGGAGACATTCATGAGTTCAACTTCCTCTATCCCCTTCTTATATGTCTCTATATATCATAAGAAACCACAGTCATTCATCACAATAAAAAAGTGGATCGGTGGGGAGCATAATATCATATGAATGGTTGCTGATGAAAAATCAATGGCTGCGATATGTGTGGCACATGGGGATAGATAAAAAGGGATAGACGATTCGACCTGCTAAAAAGCTATATTCATACTTTTGTATCAAAATATTGATAAAGAATATTACAAATTTTTATAGAGCATCAAAAATTACTAAACTTGATAGATTTGGCTAAATGCACTAGTTTGTCTTATTGTACACATGTCAAATATAAAAGAAAACCATATCAAAATTTAATACAAACCTTATGTATCAAAATATTTCTCAATTTTCACATAGAGTTACAATTAATACCCTTGTAGAGAAAAATATATCTTGTTAATTGAAAAAGGCTTAAGCCCACATAGTATAGATTGGTAGATTTCCAACTTGTGTAGATTTTACACTTATCACACCGGGAATACAATGTGTTATAACTTGTAGTTTGACTGAAAACAAGCTTTATTACTGAAAGAGCATTGATTATTAATGTTAACATTATTTCTAAATTAATTATCTCCACCAAATGAAAAGATTTATATTGATTTCTTTATTAAAGATTCTGACATTAATCAGAGAGGAAAACATAATTCGTACATCAAATGAAATGTCATTAGGTTTATATATGATTTTTCCCCTATAGTGTCACATAGTTCCAAAACTAACAATTCTTAATCTTCATTCTTTAAAAAGGTTCCAAACTCAAAATCAGAGTGAGTGGATTTGGTGAACTACATATTCCAGCAGAGTCATGATGGACAAAAAAGGGAACAAAGTATTATGTTTGCGCACGCTTGAAGGAGTACTGTGACTTGTGATTGATGATGACTGAATTTACGTGTTTCATTTATATTTTTTATGTGTGTTTTTTGTTAGTCCGTGAGATGATGGTTTTGATGACAACAACCTTAGAATAGATTATAAAATATAAATACTGACATTATAAGTTTAGATATATATGTATATGCAGGATTTAAACATGCATGTACCAAGAATGAAGACTGTACAGTATAGAGATTCAAGATCGAGATAGAAGACTCATGTGTATCAAGATTATCAAGAGTTCAAGATTTCAAGCATAAGTATTTTTATTAGGAATTTTTGTTAAAACTCGTAGAAAAGCACTAGCATCTTAAAATCCAATTTTTTCGTGGAATGGAATCCACTTCGAGCCTGTTAAAGGATGGAACCCTAAGTAGGATGGAACCTACGAAATCTAGCGGAACATTGTTTTGTATCCACTAATTTTAATTCAAATGATTTTACAAAATTATCTTATTTTCAAAATGATTTCAAAACTTTCCTTTTAAAAACATCAAAACCCTCTATCCTGATTTTAAATAGTTTTAGCCTCAAAATTATCTTTAATTTCAAAGTCAAATTACTTCTGATTTTAAACTATCTTTTAATATAATATATTTAACTTTTAAATATTTATACTTAGATTTAAATATAAAATTATAGTAAATTCTATATATATTATTCTCTTTATTTACTTATGAATTTTAACTATAGTCAGTATATTTATAAAGTTTAAAATAGTATTAATATAAAATAAAAGTTATTTTCAAAGAAAATCAAAACACCAAAAAATCCTTTGGGATATCGACATGCCCAAGTACCCCATGTCGACATGGTGTCAGTTGAGTTCAAAATTTAAATTTCAAAAGAAGTGTCTATTCGCCATAACTCTTCATGAATGGACATGGCTGTTGTTCTTCTATAACTAAGGGTTAGTTTCAACGAATTTTATATCAGATTTTCTGGTTTTTCACTCCTCTTCTTCTTTGACATTTCTTAATACATATTCTTACCATTACTCTGCCGAAATCAACATTGAATCGAACTCGATTACTTCTAGTTTAATTCTCTATCACTATCTCCATAAGGTTTTCAGTGCTATTCAGAGTTATAGACTTCTTTGTAATCTATTAAGCGAGAAAAGGTGTGATTGTAGTCTTGGAAATCAATCAAAAGAGAAAAGGCGTGATTGTAGCCTTGGTAAATCAATTGGGTAAACTTGTGCCGCGAAAATCAAGTATCGCTACCCAGAGGATAGAAATTCTGGACGGTGTACCTCGTAGCCTTAAAACCGAGCGTGTAATTGTACAATTGCTTTTGAAAGGAAATCCGTACTTGTGTTGCGGGACTGGATGTGGGGTAACTCCGAACCAGTATAAAATCCGGTGTGTTTTTTCCTTTACTGCTTTTATTTTATTTCTACATCTGTATTTGTTTTTGTGATCATATCTGTGTCTGTATATTGCATACATTGGTGTCTAAATTAACATAAACTCAAAAAGATTTAGTAATTCTTTATTAACATTATTCACTCCCCTCTATTGTTAATCCTAGCCTTAAGATCTTTAATCCGCATTTCTCACAATTGGTATCAGAGCAAGGTATTCAAAGTTTCATAATCTAATTTTTGAAAAGTTTTCAAAATGGCTACCAACACTGGTATTGTTACAAACACTAGTATCCTGTCACTAGTTCATTTGTAGAGGGTCAGTCTACTGTCGGACCACCACTTTTTAATGGCAGTAACTACGCATATTGGGCATGTAGGATGAAAATATATTTACAATCTACAGGATTAGACACTTGGAATATCACACAAACTGAATATTCTGAACCCATAACTAATTTTGCACAATGGACTGCTGAGCAAAAGACTGTTGCACAAAATAATTCTAAGGCAATGAATATTCTGTTTTGTTCACTAGATAGAAATGAATTCAGTAGAGTATTAGTTTGTAAGTATGCATATGAAATCTAGAAAACTTTGCAAGTTACTCACGAAGGAACAAGCAAAGTTAAACAGACCAAAATTTCCATGCTCACAAATCAGTTTCAATTATTTAAAATAAATCCTAATGAGTCTATTTCGGATATGTATAGTAGATTTCAGGATATTGTGCATTCTCTTATATCTTTGGGAAAGGAATTTTCTAAAGAAGATTAAGTTGGAAAGATTTTAAATTCTCTAACTCCAGAATGGGATCAAAAGACACTTGCGATCGAAGAGGCAAATGACATCAGTACTTTAAAGATAGAAGAATTAATTGGAAATCTAATGTCGTATGAAGTTCAAATGATCGGGAGAAGATAAAGTAAAGCATATGAAAAGAAATCAATGACATTCAATGCATTGACTGATGGATCAGACTCAAACAGCGATAATGATGAAGAGATAGCCTTTATGACCAGAAATTTTAGGAAATTCCTGAAATACAGAAAGATGAATAATCTCAAGAGAAATAACTATAAGAATTCTGGAAATCAGAATGTGGTGCCAAATAACGACAAATGTTACAACTGTGATAAACCAGGCCATTTCAAAAGATACTGTCCGTATCCAAAGATGTAAAATTCTCCTATGAACAATGATCCAGCAAAGAAATGGAAGCGTACATTTACTGCTACTCTAGATGACTCAGACTCGTCCTCAAGTGATGATGATCAGAAGACAGATAATTCGAATTTGTGTTTCACAGCTGTTCATGACTCCGACGAATTCAAAGAGACGGACTCAGAAAAAGGTTCAGGTTTACAGTACAATTGGTTGAAATTGCTTGCTTAGAATTAGTTGCTTGATTGTTTGATTGATTGATTTTGAATTGGTGTGTTGTTTGAATTTTAAAATTTGATTTCTATTTTTTTTATTTCATTATTTCATTATTATTTTTAATTATTTTTATTATTTTTTAATAGTATAATAATATTTTCTGAAATATACTTGAAGTTTAATAATATTTCAGATATATATAGGCATTATAAATAATATATATATATATATATATATATATATATATATATATATATTAGAGAACTTCGGAAAAACCAATTCATGAAAAATCAGAGGCACATGTCGACATGGTCCCTGCCATGATGTTGACATGGGTACCTGAATTTGAATTTCAAAATTTGAATTCAAATGTTTGAATTTCCCTCCACCTTTTCACTTCATTCAATTCTCTGATAAGCTATCTTTTGACCAGAGAATATGTCCTTAAGAATCTATTTGTTCACTATCTTTTATCATATCTTTTCACTCTCATTTTCAAATTCGAACTCTCTCTTCATAACTTCAAGCTCTCTACTCTTTACTTTAATGGCTTCTTCAAGCAACCCCTCCACCATGAGAATTTCCAGAAAAATCAAAGAGCAATTATTCAATGATCCGGAGGCAATAAAATCATGCATCAATTATGCTAACTATGCCAAAGTCCATCCCGGAAATTTTGCTACTTTTCAAGATTTTTCTTCTTATGAACTTGATTCTCTTTTTGCAAACAATGGAGTTCTTAGTCTTATTGATGCTTCTCAAAATGATTTTGTTTGCTATCCAAATCTTGTCAAAATTTTCTATGCTAATTTAAACCGTGGATTTTATCATAGAAATGAGGATGAAATTTGGAGTAGTGTCAAAGGCACTAAAATTGTTTTGAATTGTGATCTTTTGGGTACCATTCTCAATTGCAAGTGTACGGGAATGGATCTTTCTAATTTTAAAATCGATGAAAATGATCGTGAGAAATTTCAACACATTTTTGAAGGGATTGATAATTTTGAATTCAAAAATCGAAATTTTCATCCAAAGGCAAGAATTATCAATCTTCTTTTGCAACATACTTTGACCCCAAGATCGTAGAATTTTAACAATCCTACTTCAAAAGTTTGCAAAGCTCATTTTTCTATTTTTGGAAATTATGACATAAATTGGGCGCAAGTTATTTTGGATGAACTTCATCCTAAAAATCTTGAAATGGGTGAGAATACTTTATACCATGGAATTTATCTCACTCGGATTTTTAACTATTTTGGAGTGGATTTCAAAGGTGAAGAATTTGTTTCTAGAAAAGTTTTCAATCATTCGAACATTTCACTTATGAAAATTCCTTTTGTTTTTCAACCTTATGAGACCCTTGCGGAAAAAGAAGAGCGATTGGCTCATGAGGAAATGGAAGAAGAGGAAGAGGAAGAAGAAGAAGAAGGGGATGAAATGGAAATTGAAGAAGAAGAAGGTGAAACCTCTTTGGAAAGCATTGACTATCCTCCTAATCCGTCCACCAAAACCCTTCTCAAAAACCAAAAGACGATTGTTGAGAATCAACGGATTCTTAAAAGATCCGTTAGTAAGAAGTTGGACAAAATTTCATCCAAGATGAACAAGTTCATTTCCAAAGTCAACAAGAAACTTGGACTATCTTCATCATCATCATCCTCTAACTAGTTTTATCTTTTCGTATCCTATTGTATTTGTTTTAGTTTGCTTTATTTCCAATGTTCATGTAGTTTGTTGTGTGCTTAATCATTGTATTATCGTAGTATGCAATGAAATGAAATTTCCTTTCTGTTATCTACCTTATCTTATCTCCAGAATAAATGTTAGTATATAACACACACACACACACACACACACACACACACACACACAATTATTCCCAAAATCAAATTAGTCATAATTTTTCACTAACCCATGTCGACATCCCCTATATGACCATGTCGACATGTACTGGTTAGAAATGTCAATTGATTTTGAATTTGAAATTTGAATAACTATCAAATAACTATTCATTTCAAACGAATTCTACACCTATAAATACCTGTTTCTTCCAGAATTCTTCACTAAAATTTATTTCTTATCATCTATATCTTTTATTTCTTTCAAAAATTCAACTATGGCTAATCCTATTCACAATCTATCCGAAAATCTTGAAGAAACCCTTAATTCGTTCAAGAATATTCTCTCGTTTATTCTACGTAACCAGCGTCACTTAGAATTAAGTCAAATGCAGATGATCAAGGAACAAGAAAGGCACTTCGATGCGATACGATGGATGATCTCCTCTCTGCACAAGGATGATAACGAAGCACATCCTCTTCTCTCTCTCACCAATAATAATGATAATTGGGATGCTATTAAGGCAGACCCAATCTTTGGAGAAGAAGGATGGGTGGAAGTTCCACGTAACGTTTGATTTTTATTTGTTTGCTTTGATTGATTTGGTATGGATTGATACTCTTTGTGGATTGATTTCTTGATATTGGTTTGAAGTTTGTTGTATAAAAACATATATATATATATAGACACACACACACACACATTGAAATGTATATAGTCTTTGGTTAGTTATCATCTTCATAAGTATAATTATTTCTTAATCCATATATTATATACTCCACTGTATAGTTTATCAATGCAGGCACTGAAGCCCAAGAATGAGGGGGAGTGAGTTCTTTGTTGATGACAAAGGGGGAGAAATATAAAATAGGGTAGTTAGGCATAAATTAAAGGGGAGTTATTAGTTTTACGGGGAGTTATTAGGATAGAAATAATATTTTATAAACAAGGGTTGTCATCATCAAAAAGGGGGAGATTGTTAGTCCGTGAGATGATGGTTTTATGACAACAACCTTAGAATAGATTATAAAATATAAATACTGACATTATAAGTTTAGAAATATATGTATATGCAAGATTTAACCATGTAGGTACCAAGAATGAAGACTGTACAGTATAAAGATTCAAGAATCGAGATAGAAGACTCATGAGTATCAAGATTATCAAGATTTCAAGCATAAGTATTTTTATTAGGAATTTTTGTTAAAACTCATAGAAAAGCACTGGCATCTTAAAATCCAATTTATTCGTGGGATGGAATCCACTTCGAGCCTGTTAAAGGGATGTAACCCTAAGTAGGATGGAACCTACGAAAATCTAGTGGAACATTGTTTTGTATCCACTAATTTTAATTCAAATGATTTTACAAAATTATCTTGTTTTCAAAATGATTTCAAAAATTTCCTTTTAAAAAAATCAAAACCCTCTATCCTGATTTTAAATAGTTTTAGCCTCAAAATTATCTTTAATTTCAAAGTCAAATTACTCCTGATTTTGAACTATCTTTTAATATAATATATTTAACTTTTAAATATTTATACTTAGATTTAAATATAAAATTATAATTAAATCTATATATATTATTCTCTATATTTACTTATGAATTTTAATTATAGTCAAGTATATTTATAAAGTTTAAAATAGTATTAATATAAAATAAAAGTTATTTTCAAAGAAAATCAAAACACCAAAAAATCCTTTGGGATGTCGAAATGCCCAAGTACCCCATGTCGACATGGTGTCAGTTGAGTTCAAAATTTAAATTTCAAAAGAAGTGACTATTCGCCATAACTCTTCATGAATTAACATGGCTGTTGTTCTTCTATAAATAGAGGTTAGTTTCAACGAATTTTATATCAAATTTTCTGGTTTTTCACTCTTCTTCTTCTCCCACCTTTCTTAATACATATTCTTACCATTGCTCTGCCAAAATCAACATTGAATCGAACTCGATTACTTCTAGTTTGATTCTCTATCACTATCTCTATAAGGTTCTCAGTGCTATTCAGAGTTACAGACTTCTTTGTAATCTATTAAGCGAGAAAAGGTGTGATTGTATCCTTGGAAATCAATCAAAAGAGAAAAGGCGTGATTGTAGCCTTGGTAAATCAATTGGGTAAACTTGTGGCCCGGAAATCAAGTATCTCCACCCAGAGGATAGAAATTCTGGAAGGTGTACCTCGTAGCCTTGAAACCGAGGGTGTAATTGTACAATCGCTTTTGAAAGAAAATCCGTAATTGTGTTGCGGGACTGGATGTAGGGTAACTCCGAACCAGTATAAAATCAGGTGTGTTCTTTCCTTTACTGCTTTTATTTTATTTCTGCATCTGTGTTTGTTTCTGTGATCATATCTGCGTCTGTATATTGCATGCATCGGGGTCTAAATTAACATAAACTCAAAAAGATTTAGTAATTCTTTATTAACACTATTCACCCCTCCTCTATTGTTAATCCTAGCCTTAAGATCCGTAATCCGCATTTCTCACATTTTTCAATTTGGTGCATGAAAAAGTAAAGGAAAATAAAGTAGTAATAATAGACAAATATTTATATCATAATATGATACATTTCTAATGCAATACGACAAATTAAGCCCAATTTTTACTATTATTTGGATGACACATGTAATAAAATCCATGAAATGCTCCTTATAAATTACATCTCTTGATCATTTACATGTACTTGAAATTTCTGTGTTTGAAACCATTTTTTTTTAAAATGACTTATTTCATAGCTCAAAATAAACTTTATACGTAAGGAGAAGTGGTCAGGGTTGACTTGAGAATCTATACATTTTCAAAGGATATATCATAAATTTCATTTATACAATCAAAGCAGATGGAAACTACCTAAAAATACACTAGATGGACTCTACAAACTTTACTAATAAGTCTTTCGTATATTGGTTTTATTCCAAGTCTTCCAACTTTAAGCCCTAAGGATTTCTAAATTCCAATTCCATAACTCTTACTTTTACAAACCAATATCCCATATTTATCGTCAATGTTATCCTATCAATGTAAGAGATAATATCCAAGCCACTTAATACCTTTTTAATGGGGACTAGGCTGACTCTGACCATTTAATACCTCATATAAGGTAGGTCCTCGTCATTTAATACATATACTAAGTCAGACTCTCTTGCATGGAATCTCTTCGGTCACTTAATATTTCGTAATGAAGCGAACCCTTCCCAAGATATCCACTACCGTGCCTAACTATTAACCCCAACAGTTTAGTAATTTCTACATCGGGAAGAGACGGGCCCTAACACAGCCACTTAATACCTTTCTAAGAGGAGAAACTTAGATAAACACCATATCCCCTACTTCAAACTCTAACTCTTTTCTTCGCTTCTCCACATAGGTTTTCTAGCGACCTTACGCAGCCTTCATTCACAGTCTAATCAATTATATCTTTTTCATTTTGGCAGATCAAACTCTAGTGGCAAATTCTACCACATTCTTCTTCATCCACGTCCAATAGAAAATTCTATCTTTATATCCCTACTCATCTTATCTTCTTCAGAGTGAATGGACATCCTTGAATGGTATCACTTCATAAGCTAAAAGTTATTTTCCCCAAAATCCTAAACTTTTTTTTTGAGGTTAATGCATCCTTTATTCCTAGCTACTAACCTAATTTCCTCATTAAGATTCAGTCTTTCCTACCGTTTAATGCTAGTTAAGTGTCCTTATGAAATTTCCTTAATTATGATATTCTTCTATACACACACACACACATATATATATGCTTATACATACACACACATATATATATATATATATATATATATATATGATGGCCTAATCCCATCCATAAAATCAACCGAATGATAAAACATGTACATATCTTAAACCATATCATACAATTTTCCAATAACCTAAGAGGGACAACTAGCGACAATAATCCCAAAAACTCTAGAAGAAAATTTTCTGGAAGTTTCAGTTTATCATTAACCAGTGTTAGTAATGTTAGGGCCCTGATACCCCTTACTAAAGTAGGATGAACATTCTTAGTATGTCATTCTACTTGATTCCCCATACTCCTTAATTCTCCTCCTTGGTTTTTGATAAATATGGTCCATTCATTACTTTAGTAAATATATCCATAACAATTGATCGTTAGTGTCAAAGTTGGATCATCTCTAATCAATCCTCATTTAAATCCCTTAAACCTTTTTACCAGTTTCAAAATCCATCTATTATGCCGATTTAATTCCTCCGTAATTACCATATTAAATTCTTTTTAATTCTCTATCAATTGCAAATTTATTGCATAATAAATCTATAATTAATGTCTATAAATCATTGTCCTATAATAATTAATATGAAAACCATTGTAAATTACTCTATTTACATATTTATATTTTATATGTTAAGCGTGGTTATACTTATATGTATATATTTCTTATTTCTAACAATTAATTCTAAATTTGAACATTCCTTTCAACATTTTAATTTATCAAAGCTATCATTCTAAAAGGGGTTATCATTGTAATTTCCATAAATTAACTAAAATGAGATATTGCTTCATTTGAAATTAAAAGAATTTTTTTCTTTTACTAAAATGAACAGTGTAAACTATGGAAAAGAATATCCATATCCTACACATCTTTTTCCCTTCTTGATATATCCCTTGTTAATTCAAACGATGTGCTTTTATACCTATTTTGATGTTGGATAATTTATGAAATTTACATGGCCTCGCTCCAAATAAGTGAAAACATAAAAATTTATATTCCAAGTCAACTATGGAAACCTAACTTAGAACCCAATTATAAATCTGGAATACCTTCACAACTTTACCAATATTCTACAATTAAAAATCTAGGACTGATTTTAAATTTTCAAACCAAGTTGTACATACTATTCTTATTTTATTCATATCCTAAAATTTTTACTTTATTTAACCTAGGTAGTGTTCCCTATCTACTCCACAAAGTTTTGTTTTGCATGGAGTATCCCTATCTACTCCATAAAACTTTATCCTTGTTAGCCCAGAAAAAAGATCAATATCCTGTATTGAGTATGTAAACACCAGCCTTGTTTATCAGAGCAAAAGTAATGAAAATGAAATATCAAAAGAGCATAAATAGTAAAGAGACGAGAATTTTATAGTGGTTCGGCTGTTAACGAATCCTACGTCCACTTTATACCTTTTCTTATTAACTGACTGCTGTTACAAGTTGAATTGAATTACAATATGATAGAATTGCTCGAGTTAGAGCAAGTCATCAGTACTTAAAGATGACTGGAAAGTTACAATCGCTCGCTGATGACTATCTTTTGGGATAAAAAGAGTGAAGAATAACAATGAAGAACAATCTCTGCAGAATTCCAGCAGCAAGTCCATAAGGTCATGTTTATGTTGCAGGTGGGTTTGTATTTATAGGCACAGGAGAGCAATTGGGCTAGGCCGCTTTGCCAGAAGCCTACACTCGACGATACAAAGGTGCTTTGAAAATTTCATAACCATCCAACATAATCCTATGGATCACCAACGATCCATAGGGTATGGATCGCCAACTATCCATAGGGCATGGATCGTTAGCGATCCATGTACTTAGGGGATTTTGGACTTCTTCAATTGGGTTGCACTCCTTTTCTTATGTAGGTGCACTCCATGTGATTTTGTTGCTAGTTGCCTTGTTTTGATGATTTTTCATACACGAATTAGATTGATCTATGACTAGAATCAGATGGATCTTTGCTTCTCGAACTAGGTTGCTTGAAAGATTATGAAACTATGCAAACATATTTAGAAGGGGCAATGAATCAAGATGCAAGAGGTTAGGATGACTCGTGAAGGGTCCCTATAGATCGCTAACAATCCATCTCCTTATCTTTTTATTGGCTAATTTTTCTTGTGTGCTATTGGATTGTTCTTTTGAATGTTGCGTTCAAGTTTCAAGTCATTTTGGCATAGTCTGAATGTTCTAACTCCTATCGAATTCAGTTCGGTTAAAAATGTCGTTAACAGTGCTGTTTTCACCATTCTTTATAAAACAAAGAAAAAAAATATACAAAATACTTTTTAATAAAAAAAATTCATACAAATAAAATTATTATATTAAATCCAAAACGATCATTTATTACTCCATTAATTTATGAAATCATGGCCCATACTTATGAAAACATTGATTACCATTTTGAGGATATATTATTAATATTTTCCAATCTTTACTCCTTTTAAATCTATTACAAAGATTATAACTTCAATAGCATTTCAATATAATAAATTTTTTCCTTATTAAACGTTTATTATTTTAAAGATATTTCTAGTCACAAGACAATAATTTTCATAGACTTCAAATCAGAATTTATTCACATGCAAGTCAAATTTCTAATTTCAAGTTGATATATTATTCCAAAGATATACATCAACATCGTTTGTTTATTACTCAAAATGTATTGTTACTTAACTAAATACTTTTTATAACTTTGTTAAACTCCTATAATCTTTCGCAATTCTTTTCTTGTCAATCTTAATTTATTTCTCTTTTATTACCATTTTAAATTCAATAATATTTTATTCTTATTTAAACAAATTTTAAATGGAAAAATGAATATATAAAAATTTTATTCTCACATAAATGCTCTTCCTGATAACATTCACGAAATTATCACAACTCATTTGTTAATTATCATTAATTAACTCCATCTTTTAATTTTTTTAAAACATCTTCTATAACCATAAACAATGAAAAGTGAAGTGGATAATGATAAGTTCTATCCTATTAATTTCTAATTATATTATTGATCCTGTTTTATTTAAATTACTAATGCTATTTCTGTCTAGATCACCCAATATTGCCTCTATTTATATTTGTCCTAAATAATTGGCCCTTATTTCAGCTGTTATTCTCCGTATTTTCCTTATATATAAATGTTCATTCTATCCTAATTATTTTTATCTTTCTATTATCTATTCCTTAATTTAACTAAGTTCCATTTCCATTTATTCCCATTTGAGAAAGAATTGAAAAAAAGGAGCTTCCAAATTTATGAAACAGAAGAAAAACCATTAAGTCCAACCTACGCTCTATTTTATATTTATTTTAAAAATGAAGAATCCCTTTCTCCGAAAATCATAAAAATCTTGACTCAACCAATTTTAAACTAAAGTTTCAAAAATGAAAAATCTTTTTTACCAAAAACCTATTAATTAGAAACTTTTGACTCAATAATTTTTTTAAATTATGAGTTTCCAAATTTGCTTACTTTTTCAAAAGCATCAACTTCCCAATAAATCCTTTAAAAGGCTTATTTAAAACTATTCAAGGAATTTTTCAATAATCTTCTATCGAATTCTTTCCTATGGGTTTAGATTTAGAAACTGACTTTAATTATTCTTTCTTCTGGACTTTTTTTCTTTCTTTCTCAATATTTATAAAAGTCTGATTATCTTCTTTTTGTGATTAGTATACACCTTCTTGTGGGAACTTGCTTCACTACATCTTGCTTTACTCCTATAATTTCTTACTTTCGATGTTTACAACACGTAGTTTCTTACCTCCAATCTATTTGATTATTGTGCTTGGCCCGATAATCTTTGTCTGTATAATTAAGGCTATATAATTTACTATAATGATAATTATACTACCTTATAATATTTTATTACAACCTAACATTTTTATTTTCTATTTCTGTAAATGCCAATTGTTCATAATAAATGATTATTATTCTAATGGATAATTTTTAAAGATAGTTATTTATTTATTTAAAATTTACCTAGTGTGCTTTCCTTATCTTTCTATAATTACTCCAATAATCTCTTTATTCAATCCCATTAATCCATTTATATCCTTTTTAAATTCTTGTAACTCTCTATTTATTTTGGAGTTACAATCTTTTCCATCTACATTTCCTAAGAAAGTATTATACGCTGAAGTAAAGATTTCCTTATTGTTTTTTCATATGTTTAAAATAATAATATATATACAGCTAGGATCCACAACCATACATCAAGGATCTACAGACCTTCTTATTTAGCACCATTTCCTAGCCTCCTAATATCAGCCACAAGTTTACAATTAAATAATTAACCCACGTGATAAGAGAGTGAAATGTTGATTATTTAAATATAAATATGTGGTTGGTGCTAAATAAGGGGGGCTATAGATCCTAGCTCATATATATATATATGTAGTATGTATGTATAGTAGGATTTTAAAAAAATACTTCAAAAAAACTACCACTAATATGTATACTATCCCTGTTGATCGGGTGACCTAAGCTATGATAACAAATGTAACAACCGTCTCGAAATGGACCTAAATTCCAATCTTGAAAAGGCATATCGTAACTTAGACCCATTATAAAGATGGCTTGTTGGTTGGTATATAGAACAATACATAGCTATTTATCTACACATTTCAGAACTCACGACGGAAAGATAAAATATAATAACAGAAACAGTACCCATTTCATTAAAAATCCAAATGTTGTAAAATACATAACATTATACCAATAATAAATGTCACGTATCCGTAGCATAACATTTTCAAAATACATCATTATTCTTTAATGAGCACATCAGAAAGTAACATAAGTAGATAAATAGGTAAACTGCCATAAGCTTCCTCCTCGTCTTCGCCTTCAGCATTGACTTTCTTAACCATGTGTTGTAATGAGGAGGGAGTTAGAACAACATGTGTCTGGTGGATAAAAATCTCGAGCCTTTCTATAATTGTACTTGAACAATATAATTTAAACAGGAATGTGTCTTTCGTATATTAAATTCTATTCTAAGTCTTTCCAACTTTAAGCCTTAAGGATTTCTAAATTCCAATTCCATAATTGTTACTCGTACAAACTAATAACCCATATCTATCGTCAGTATTGTCCTATCAATGTAAGAGATAATACCCAAGCCACTTAATACCCTTTTAATGGGATCTAGGCAGACTCTAACTATTTAATACCTCATTTAAGGTAAGTCCCCGTCATTTAATACATACCCCAAGGTGGACTCCTCATGGGTACTTATCTAGTTAACATTATGTGGAATCGCTTCAGTCACTTAATACTTCATACCGAAGCAGACCCTTTCCAAGATATCCACTATCGTGCCTAACCATTAACCCCGACCATTTACTACTTCCTACATCGAGAAGAGGTGGGCTCTCACACAACCACTTAATAACTTCAACCCCTAAAGTAGGTCCTCCATATTATGACTCATACCCTACGGTGACGTCTCACATTAGTCCGATTATTCGTAGGTATTTTTAGCCAGATTAGCTGGGTAGATTTACTCTACAAAATTCAGGTCTATCCTTGCATCATCCATAGTAATTTATTATAGACGATGTCTCACATTATCCCCAAAATCACACTACTAGTAGGCAAATTAGCTGGGCAAACTGCTGTGTGCTTTTGACTGACCTCGCATCTCTATAACTTACTCATAATTTATAACAACACTCACTTTATCACATATCTTATAGTATCCATTATTAAAACTTTATAAGAAAACTTAATATTTTGCCTCTACAAATAATTGCTTGCCTAAGGGGATTCAATAATAATTAATAAATTATTAACTATGTAATTAGCATGTTATAATTATATGTTTTTTATGCTAAATTTATACACACACACATACATATATATGCACCTAAAAAATTTCCAAGAGTGTGGAGATTACGTCCTAAATTTGCGTTTAAATATCAAATCTTCAAAAATTGTACAAGTCCTATTTTTATATTAACGGATATACCATATATCCAATATCCATTATTTAGTCAACATAGTTGTATAAAATAGAATCTATAACCCATTTATTTTATACTAAATAACGGAATAAATCAATATTAGAAACTTACTATTTAAATACTTTTGCCTTCTATTCAACTACTTTTCGCATGAAATCAGATAAAGGGAATTTCTGTTCAAAATGTGGAAATAGGCGTTGCAAACTACGAATGAGAATTCTTACCATACACATCATTTCCTAATCAAAACCATTAATCAGATCCACAGAAAAAATAAGAAGTGGAATTGAAGGAAAAATATTGAAATTGTAAAATCCATACAAATTCCATTATTTTAATGTATAAAAACAATTGAGTTTCTAACCTAAGAATTAACATTTCGCTTTGGGGGAATTTTGGAGCTTTTAATGCGATGTTTTGGTAAACAAAATTCTCCAATGCATATATCAATCCAAACTCTATTATTCGATTACTAAAATAAGAAAGACTAAGATTTCCATATGGTCTTTAGATTTTCCTCTTTTTAGATTTTTCATGCCTTTAATAATCTCTTTAAAATCTTCCCTTTTTGATATGTACAAATAAGAGATTTGTATATAGATTAGATTTAGAAATTTATGGATCGGAGAATAATAGAATTAAAATAATAAACATCTAGAATCTATTAGCTGAAACTGTAAATAATTTTTTCGAATCTTTAAAGACAGAGACTGATTGAGCTTCGTTTGGTTCCCAAAATAATTTTTGAACAAAAGTGAGGGGGATAAGCTCTTATTTATTATGGTTGGATTGCACCAGAATCGTTGGATTAAAGTCGGTTAAAAAACAATAAAATCTAGTACATTTGTTTGCACAAAACCTAATTGCCACACACACGAACCGATCGACCACCCATACCTTATCGGTGGACCGTTGGCAGTAGACCGACCCAGGTTAGGGGGTTGACCCATGGTATTATTTAGGAAATGTTTTTAATTGCCAGTACTTATTTATTTTATTTATTAACTACTCCTTTAACGTTAACATTAATTTTGACGATAACTTAACCTCTAAGTCTAATTTCTGTTACTTTTGAAATTTAAAATTTGATAATTATTTACTTATTTGAATTTGAAGTTTATTTAAATTAGTTTAGATCTGGAAGCTTACCATGTGCATAACTTTTTTGTTTGGGCTCTGTTTTCAGAATATTATATATGGAAATTGATCAGAATTTCGTCTTGAATGCAACGACATGACCTTCATGGTGAAATTCTAACTTTTATATAATTTTCATTTTAATGCTTATCTTATTTAATTATTTAATTTATTATATTTGTTTCTTATTAATTTTTACGGGGTGTCACATAACTGCTCATAAAATACCTACCTACGATAGGTATCCTAATTTTAGTGCTAACGGTTTGGATTTTACATGAAGAACCTTCCACATCTCAATCCATTTTAATTGATAAACATAGAAGATTAACGAGTTCCCAATAAAAAAATACTGCAGATGGTATTTGCGTCCAAATGTTATCAAGGAGTCACCCATCAAACAAAGGCGATTCTTGAAGAAATTACGTAAATGGTTAGAGTAAATCTAGGGCATAAGGAACGAATTAGCAGGTCAACCGACAAATGAAACAAAAGATGATATAGAGCTTTGCAACAATGTAGAATGCTTGCACCTCCATGCAAGGCTTAGATCTTGGGTGACCAAAAATCACCCAGATATGCAATGTCACTCAAGCAATATATGAACATTTGTGATATATTAGGAAGGCCATCTACATCAATAAGTGGCTCATATTGTTAGAAGATAAGGTCACTCGGGATTCCAAATGATAAAGCGATGCCAAGAGACTATCCAACTTAGAAGAAATAAGGAAAAACAAAGTACTTGAATACCGGAATGTGATGTGAGTAACCATTGA
This sequence comes from Allium cepa, assembly GCA_030765085.1. Classification (NCBI taxonomy): domain Eukaryota; kingdom Viridiplantae; phylum Streptophyta; class Magnoliopsida; order Asparagales; family Amaryllidaceae; genus Allium; species Allium cepa. The sequence continues at coordinate 439,171,008 of CM060938.1, read as the reverse complement.
CACATCTATGTTTTTATTATTTTATAGTGCTTTGGGCAGCAGTATTCATGTTGCACCAAATTTTGGTTGGATCTTATATTATAAAAAATTTGTCATCACACAATATAGGGAAAAATGAATGTGTGGTTGCAATCTCATAATTCATGAAACCAAAGTAAGGTGGCGATAAGCGTTAGTGAGGCATTTGGATAACAAAAAAGGAAGCTGGCAAAATATCGTTCTCCGTCCTTTGATTTATAAATCCTCTTTCAGTTTTGTTCTTCATGCATAATTGGAGTAAAGAACAGGGTTTTTAAATTTGTTTTAATTTAGTTGACAATTGATTTCATGCTATGAATCTCCTAAAATTATTATCAATTTGAGCGTATAATTTTTTATACATAAGTTTAATTGTTTAGAAATTTAATGGTTAAAGTTTTTTCTCTAATCCGTTTATAGATTATATTTTCTTCAAATTATTATGTGTAGATACCGTTGACAAATTTTTGCTCATGGATAAAAATAATCATAGATATTCATTTCGATCCTTTCAAATACTAATAGTTGACCAATGAATGATTTTGAGAAATTCATTTTGTTCAATATAGATTATTTTCATTTCAAATTCATTTTGTAGCATTATCTATAAAAAAATTGTTGTTATTGGATAATAAATATTTTTAATCGGTTAAGAAAATTTTGGCATATACTTGTATTAGTTATGGAAATTATTGTTTATTATATTCTTTACTATGTTTTGAAGCATTGGTAATTAAAAACGGATGTTGTCTTTGAATTTGTATTTTTATTAATCAATATATTATATTTTCTATCTTTTTATTAATTTACAGTGTTTAGAAACACACAAGCAATAATTTGGACATGTTATAAAGGATAAAAGAAAGAAGATTAGAACAACTCACTAATTCAAATAAAGACACTCTTAGTAGTTTTATTTAAAACATTTCAAATAAATAGTTTTTGTTTAACTGTAGACAATACCTCCCTTATTGGGGATAATAAACAAATCAAAGATAGTAATACTAGTGTAGAAGTTGTGAACGCACATGTCAATAATAAAATTGACAATGTTCATGAAATTGCAAATAATAACATTCATATTGATTTTATGAATGAACATGACCATTAAAATACAAGTGAAGAGGATGCAAAAATTGAATCATCACCACTTTTGAGAATGTTAGTGAAGTATCAAATAATACAAGAACATGGAGAAAATGGACCAATCATTGAGAGACTTGCTAGTAGAAGGTGGTCCCTTTGGAGTACAAAAGGAAAATGATTCTAGTTTTCCAATATAAAATTAGGAATGGACATTTTTCCTCCTTATATGTCAACATTGCCTAGTAGGGATAAACAAGATCGAGAATGACTGGTATATTAAGATTTATTTGATGGAATATTATGTTTTTTTGTAAATTAGTCACAAATGAAACAATGCCTGTCATTTTCTAATGAAGGAATTGATGCTAGGTGCAATCTTAGATCTAAGTTGAAATTACGTTAATGTGTAGGCATCATCTCTTGAACATGAGTAGTTGGATTAAGTAAGAAACAATACTGGTTAATAATAAATATTGTTATTAAAGCAAGGACTTTGTTTATGAACTAATCGAGTTGAATGTGGATAATATTGCAGTTTTGACTAATAATGAATTTCATACAATCTAATGTGATATAGTTTTGATGAAGAGAACATGCGTAAATTACTGTCACTGTTGGTGCTGTTTATGATAATATAAAATAAGATTTTTACCTAAAAGATCTGCAAGTGATGAACTTAACAAACTATATAACACCCCTAATTTTTGATAATATAATTCACTACAACAATCCTAATATTTTGATATTATTCAAGAGATAAATTAAATAAATAATGTAAAGAATTAGAATAACAAGAGGATTGAGATTTGAATAAATTATTATAGGGTCATGCTTAATGAACTAAATGGGCTTAAAATGGCTTTTACGTTGTTAATCGAAACATGGGAACATTAGTAAATAGCCACTCTACTCCTTATACAAGGCTATACATGCATTCATTTTCATTTTTCTCACATTCATTTTCACAAAAACATAAACGCAAATCAAAACAAAGAAGAGAAGACCATTAACAAGGGAAAAGAGGAAGAGAAATTTAATCAAGCTAGGGAATTAGAGCAAGGGATTAATTTCAAATCAAATCTCAAAGCTTTTATCATATTCAAGGTGAACAATAATTTTATACCATCTCTATTTTATTCTATGATTATATGTTTCTGGATTTAAGACTAAATTTGTTTTTATGATGTTTTGGATGAGGATATTCTTGAACTATTGTATGTTTGATTCAAATCAATTCATTTACATATGAATTTTACACGGTTTTAAGGTAAAACCAAATATAAATGGTTTTTGATTACCATAGATAGGTAAAACATGATTTTGGAGATATGTTTCATTTTATAATTTTCCAAGCTATGGAAAATTTATTATGTTTTTTCAAAGGAAAATGTGATAATATTGGGTTTAAAATTAATATCGTTTATTTCAGGAAGAATTTGGGTCTGAAATTTTAATACATTAGGTAACAAGATGAAAGTGAATTTCTATGATTTTTGAGATTTTTCTTAATTGATTTGCTATGGAATATAAATTATTTTAAAAGGACTTATTTGCAATATTGATTTTTCTTAATGGAAGGACTTAAATGTTAATTTTTCCTTGATTTAGATCTAATAAATGCGACAGTTGTTTTCATAAAGAATTTGAAAAATCTTTTAAGTTTAAATTTCTTTTGAGTTACATAAACCTATGCACCGATACCAACTTGTAACATCCCCTTACTTGGAGGCCCAAAACTAATGGCTATGGATGCTGCAGTCATCCATATTTATTAATCTTCCGCGACCAAATACAACAATTTTAGATACATTGATATACATAAACACATGAATATGGGTAAATTTTAAACAATAAATAAATTCCACATTCCATCTCAATGTATTTTAATTTATTAAATTATTCCAATACGTAGACTTGTTCAGACAACATATAATTAATACAAAATATGCCAAGAGCGACATATGAAGATGCCTCTTCTTGGTTTATCAGAGTATATAGTAAGGAAATAAACAAATTTTCCTTTACAACCAAAACACAGCGGAATAAAAAGAACTGTAAATAGCTAGCATGCCTCCTTCACGTCTCCGGAAGCTTATTCATCTAAAAGAAAACATAGAAACCTTAAACTTAAAACTACTCAAATTAAATTGAGCACCCGAGAGTTTAAGGGGAAATAAATATTTCGAGCTATATATAAACGTTGGTTTGAATAATAATTTACAATCTCAAATCATTTAGATATCTAGTGAGATCATGCCGCTTAGTGGAACGGGTTTCCCCCCACCAGTATCTTAAAAACTTTATAAAACCATATACTATGCTCATGCATCCACAATGGTTAAAATTATTCAAAATAGTATGATGATATGCAAACAAGTATACTAAATCTGGATTACCCTTCCTCGTTCATTCTGACTATCTGTCATATTCATAGTTTCTAGGGTCACTATTAACCTATTAGTTTTCATAGGCTTACTAATAACATATGAAATGTTTATGGATTCCCTGTTCGATTTCACAGTTTTCATGGGATCACTAAGAACCTATTGGTAACTCCAATATCTTTTCTCATATCCTAGTTTTCATGGGCTAACTAGGAACCTATTGACTACTATCAATATCTTAATTAAGATATAGCTTTCGTGTGCTAACAACGAACCTATTAGCCCCTGCCAATATCAAATCATAGTTCTCATGGGCTGACTATGAACCTATTGGCCCCTGCCAGTATCTTTTAATATACACAATTTTCATAGGCTTACTGTGAACCTATTGGCCCCTGCATATATCTTTAGTTAATATTTTAGCATCCTTAACTTATATTCACTATTTGGTCAACCTAGCGGTATTTCTGCCCTTACCCAAAGTACCATTATGGGTTCATGACAATGTGAATAAATATATGAAGAAACAATCATAACAACATAATAATTTCAAAACCTGTGGTTAAATATCCTTGAGATCATTTCATATAAAACTTGGTTAATCCCTTTAACCTATTAATCAAGGAAAACTTCTTTAAAAGCTTCATTTCAAAATTCTTTATTTATGCCATGGTTTTTCCTTTAAAATGAGATTGGGTCGTTTGTTTTGAAACCATAAAACGCCACTTTCGAAACCCCTGGATAACCTCCTTTGAAAGCATAGAAACCTTCTTTTCAAAACATTAAGTATGTACCTTTCGAAGCTCTTTAACTTATTCCTTTCAAAATCAAAATATACCTTTCAAATATTTAAAAACATTGCCTTAAAACATAGCTTCAAAACCATGAAAGTACCCTTTTCGATAGTATTGGGTTTTACTTTTAAAACATCTTTTGGGTCATAGTGGTTACATACGAAAGTATCTCTTTCGAAAACTTTAATAAAATTATTTGTGGAAAATTTGATGGTTTGGGAACCATTTATTTGAAAGCTCAAAACCTTCGAGTAGAAACTTTGAAGGATAACATCGAAACCCCTTTTCGACAACCCTTTCGAAAGCATATATAACTTCAGTACACTCGAAAAGTACATGAATGGCAGAGGGGTTTCGACTAGGTCAGAACCATCATCTTCGAAAGTCTTATTTAAGAATAAAGGAACTCATTCGAAAGCTCCTACTTTAAAACATAGTTTAGCAACCTCCTCCGAAAGCTTTTTAGAAAAAACCTTTCGAAAACATATGTTTCGACTACGTTGATAGCTTTAAGTAAAACCAAGCAGGCACTTAACATTTGAAAACAAAACTAAGATTTCGACCCAATCGTCAACATTGCTTTCGACCCTATGGCTCGCGCATTTCCTTCAGTCCACTACGCACCATCTAAGTGATACCTTGTGTACTGGTTTCGACTAGGTGAGTTTCGGTAGGGTTGGTTTCAACCGAGTCGAAGCAGAAGCATTGAAGTTGAAAGGTACTACTAAAGGAGGCAGAACCAGCTCTGAAATCATGCTAATTTTAGTAATTACTTTATAACTAACCTGCCTATTTGTAATCTTTTAATTGGTTGCAATAAAACTTTTCAAATCCTTTACAAAAATAAATGTCGCATTTATCAGATCTAAATCAAGGAAAATTAACATTTAAGCCCTTTCACTAAGCAAAACCAATATTGCAAATAAGTCCAGCTTTTAAAATAATTTATTTTTCATAGCAAATAAATTAGGAAAAATCCCCGAAAATCAAAGAAATTCACATTCATCTTATTATCTTACAATTAAAATTTCAAACCCAAATTCTTCCTAAAATAATTGATATTAATTTTAAACCCAATTTTATCACATTTTCCTTTGAAAATTCATAATAAATTTTCCATAGCTTGGAAAATTATAAAAATTGAAATCTATCTCCAAAATCATGTTTTTCCAACATATAATTTTCCATGGCATTCAAAAACCATTTACATTTGGTTTTATTACCCTAAAACTGTGTAAAATTCATAAGTAAGTGAATTTATTTAAATCAAACATGCAATAGTTCAAGCATATCATCATCCAAAATATCATAAAAATGAATTTAATCTTAAATCCGAAAACATATTATCATAGAATAAAATACAGACGGTATAAAATTATTATTCATCTTGAATGTGATAAGAGCTTTGAGATTTGATTTGAAATTATTCCCCTCGCTTTAATTTCTTAGCTTGATTAAATTTCTCTTCCTCTTTTCCCCTGCTAATGACCGGCTCTTCTTAATTTTGATTTGCGTTTACGTTTTTGTGAAAATGAATGTGAGAAAATGAAATGTGAATGGGTGTATAGCCATGTATAACGTGTAGAATGGCTATTTACTAATTTTCCCATGTTTTGATTAACAACATGTTAACCCGCCTTTTGTCAAAGCCATAGGTAGGCGGATTCAACCTAACTAGCTTCACTGGCTGAAATATGATGGTTTCGGTTCAAATGGATGATGTTCAATTGGATAAATGATAGGTCGTTTGGTTGGAATGAAGTGGTTCGAAGTGTTTGGATTTCGACCTTGTGGCTCGGCCGTTCGGCATGGCAATGTCCGGTCGAGGTATGGAAGTTTAGGAAGGTTGATAGGTTGCGGCTCGGCATTGTCACTTGGCATTGGATGTCGTTCGGCATCGTACCTTGCTCGGCATTAGAATTCGCCCGACATTGGATGTCATTCGGCATCATACCTCGCTCGGCATTGGAAGTCGCTCGGCAGTGGATGTCATTCGGCATCATACCTCGCTTAGCATTGAAAGTCGCCTGGCATTGGATGTCGTTCGGCTTCGTACCTCGCTCGGCATCGTGGGTCGCTCGGCATTGGTGGACGGCTCGGCATTGATGAGGCGAAGGTCGCTCGGCATCTATGGTCGCTCAAAATTGGTGGACGGCTCAGCATTGATGAGGCGAAGGTCGCTCGACATCTCTGGTCGCTCGGCATTTGTGGACGACTTGGCATTGATGAGGCGAAGGTCGCTCAGCATCTCTGGTCGCTCGGCATTTTGGATGGTCAGTCATAGGTGGCTCGGCCTCGATGGTGGTTCGGCATGATTGAAGATGGCCCGACATTTGGGTCGTTCGGCATTGATAATGGCTCAGCCTAGGTAGGTTGGCAGATGCCGCTCGAAATTTGGGTGGTTCGGCACTTGAAGGTGGGTCATGTTACTTCGAGTGATGGAACAGGTCACTTCGGGTCAGTACCATGGTTACTGCGAGTTGTCCTATGTAGGACTTGGGATCGGTTGAAGTGGAGGGAGTGAACTCGGCCGAAGCCTTAATGGGCCCGTATCGCTTGAGAAGCCAACAACTCAAGATTTGCCTATTAATACAGCGCGTGGGGGTTCAGAAAAAGGATCTTCTTTCGGCTCTCTGACTTTCATATCTCTGAGGCTAAGGCAATCAGCCATAGTTTAACTTTGGATTGTAACTGTAATCGACTATCACACCAATAAAAGGAAACTTCTGGAGTGGACGTAGGCCGGAGTTAGCCAAACCACTATAAAATCTATTGTTATTTACTGATTTCATTTTAATTTTTACTATTCCTCATATTTATATTCTCTACGTTCAATCTATCTGTAAGCTGTGACTGGTACTTGGTGCTTTCATATGGATTTGGGTAGTGACCATTTTTGGCGCTAATATTTTGGTACTTTCACTGAGAAAGCTAGCACTCGGGGATTTTGGAGCTTGGATTTTGGATTGAGAAGCTTAAGAACTCGAATTTTAGAAAGCAATGGCTAGACCACCAACAAGGAAGCAAGCTGCGGAAAGGAGCAATCAGGAAGGAAGTCAAGCGACCTCTTCTGGATCTGGATAGGATCATGCATCCATCTACAAAAATCGAGACGAGATGCAGGATATGATGAATTCTATATAGGAGCAGATGATGAAACGACAAGAGGAGATGATGCAGGCTCTTCTTAGGCAATCTGGACAATCGGGAATTGCAGGTGCTCAAGTTCTTGGAACTAGACTAGAGGAACACAACCAGCAGGCGGATGGAGTGATTCAACAGGGGGCAACTCCCAATCAACAGACAACTAGCAATCTGCGTGGACCTAGACTCGGGGGCACACCACCAGGTAATGCTGAACTAGTTCATGGAGGAATTCCAGCTAACACCACACAACAAGATGCTGGCAGGAATGTAGGAGCACGGGATGAAGAGTACTTACCAGAATTCCCTCGGGGACTCGGAAGGCAACACTTGACCGACAATGCTGGATTGGCTGAGATTATCAAGCGAACTATGCGCGGAGGTTTGACCAATGGAGTCTGGAAGGAGTAAACAAGAGTCCATTTACTCATGAAATCAAGATAGCTCGAAATCCACCAGAGTTTAAGCCGCCTAACGTGGAGGTATACAATGGCAAGGCCGATCCAACTGATCACTTGATGAGATACACAAGACACATGGAAGTGCTAGGGGCATCGGAGGAAATTATGGCCTGATGTTTCCCTCTGTACTTAACGGATATAGCTGCGATGTGGTTCAGGAAGCTGGAGGAAAGATCTATTAGGACATGGACAGAATTGGTGGACAAATTTCTAAAGCAATTTCGGGTTCATATCAAAAGGCCAAAGAATGTAATGACGCTGACATCGGTAAAGCAAAGGACGGAGGAATCACTCAGAGCTTTCTTAACTCGGTTCAATGCAGAGGTTTCATCGGTGGATCAATCGGATCCATCGATGGTCTTAATGGCAGCAGTGTCAGGGGTTAGAGAGAATCCAGATTTCAAGGTATCTTTAATATGGGATCAACCAAATGGATCTTGGGGAATTCTTTCACGAAGCTGAGAGATTCTTCGCCAGGAAGATGCAAGCTCATATATGAAGTTAAAGGAGGTGAACACGGCTGAGGATGGACGGCCATCTAGCGGAGGCTTAGAAAAAGATAAAGGTAAAGAAAAAAGGAAGTTGAATGATGAAGTAGGAAAAGCTAGGAAGCGGTGGAGAGAGCCAAAATTCTCCATCTTCATAGTATTGAACGAGACATTGGAACGGATTTATTTCGAGACTCGGAATCACCTTCACTACTGAAGGCCAGCTAGGAGAGAACCCTCAGAACGTGAAAGGGCATCAGGAAGGCACTGTCTCTTCCATGATTTGGACGAACATGATACCAACAGCTGCAGGCATTTAAAGGACATAATTGAGGAGCGTGTAAGGAATAGATAGTTGCGACAGTATGTTGGGGCTCGGAATGCAGCGGTTGAGTAGGAGCGACCACCGTCTACCTTAAACGATGATGGTGCGAGGCCTAGGAATGATGGTCGATTGGTTATCAATTGACTGGGAAATTATGAAATAAGTAGCAAACTACGGGCAAACGACCAAGGCATTTACTCATGTACGGGGACAGAGATGGCTCCTAGGCATGCTCTGAATGATGATAAACCGTGATGCTATTGTTTGTGAAATCTGTTTTTTGTTTTTTGTTTTTTGTTTTTGGATTGGACTCTCATTTTTCTGGTTTGGTTTTGGTGTTTGGTTTGAACTCCTGATTCTGTTTGTTTCCTGGTTTGGATTTTTGTTTTGATGACTGTTTCGTGTTTGGATGTTGGTTTTGATTTCAGATATGGAATTTTGGTTTCCCAATTTGATTTGGAATTTGGATTGAATTTTGATTGGATTTTTATCTGGTTTTTGATAAATGATCGTGGGTATGGATTATACCTGGCAAGGGGTAAGTCGCTTTGTCTAAGCACGGAAAATTGACATATTCAGGTCGTCGAGTATGGACTATGCTCGGCAACGGTCCAGAGAGACCAGGATTCGGCCTAGGACTTAGGCCCCATGTTATCGGTTGCTACTTCAGGTCGTCGAGTATGGACTATGCTCGACAAGGTTCTGGAGTGACCATGATTCGGCTTAGGACTTAAGCCATGACAATTACTCAACATCCAGGGACACTGGACCACGGTCGTCCGGTGTGGATTGCGCTTGGCAAGAACCCGGAGAGGTTACGGATTTAGATATTGACCCGGAGAGGTCTTGGATTTGGTTATTGGTTATTGGATAAGGATGGATTAGGACTGGATTGTCGAGTTCAGATGGATATGGAATTGGCTAAGGCTTTGGTTACTGAATTTGGAATCAGACACTGACTCGGAGCAGTCAAGAACGATGCACTTGGATGATGTGGCTATGGACTTTCGATATCAGATTCGGAACTATTCAAAACACACCTTCCAATAGCAAGGCATGTTTTGGGGTCAAAGTGTTAACCCGCCTTTTGTCAAAGCCATAGGCAGGTGGATTAAACCTAACTAGCTTCACAGGCTGAAATATGATAGTTTTGGTTCAAATGGATGATGATCAATTGGATAGATGATAGGTCATTCGGTCGGAATGAAGTGGTTCGAAGTGTTCGGATTTCGACCTTATGGCTCGGCCGTTCGGCATGGCAATGTCAGATCGAGGTATGGAAGTTCAAGAAGGTCGATTGGTTGCGGCTCCGCATTGTCACTTGGCATTGGATGCCGTTTGGCATCGTACCTTGCTTGGCATTAGAAGTCGCCCGGCATTGGATGTCGTTCAGCATCGTACCTCTCTCGGCATTGGAAGTCGTTCAGCATTAGATATCGTTCGACATCATATCTCTCTCAGCGTTGAAAGTCGCCCGGCATTGGATGTCGTTCGGCATCGTACCTCGCTCGGCATCATGGGTCGCTCGGCATTGGTGGATGGCTCGACATTGATGAGGCGAAGGTCGCTTGGCATCTCTGGTCGCTCGACATTGGTGGACGGCTCGACATTGATGAGGCGAAGGTCGCTCTGCATCTCTGGTCACTCGGCATTGGTGGACGGCTCGACATTGATGAGGCGAAGGTCGCTCCGCATCTCTGGTCGCTCGGCATCTCTAGTCGCTCGGCATTTTGGATGGTTCGGTCATAGGTGGCTCGGCCTCGATGGTGGTTCGACATGATTGAAGATGGCCCGACATTTGGGTCGTTCGACATTGATGGTGGCTCGGCCTAGGTAGGTTGGCAGATGCCGCTCGGCATTTGGGTGGTTCGGCACTTGAAGGTGGGTCATGTTACTTCGAGTCATGGAACAGGTCACTTCGAGTCAGTACCATGGTTACTTCGGTTTGGCCTATGGAGGGCTTGGGATCAGTTCAAGTGGAGCGAGTGAACTCGGCCAAAGCCTTAATGGGCCTGTATCGCTTGAGAAGCCAACAACTCAGGATTTGCCTATAAATACAACGTGTGGGGTTTCATAAAAAGGATCTTCTTTCGGCTCTCTGACTTTCTCTTCTCTAAGGCTAAGGCAATCATCCATTGTTAAACTTTGGATTGTAACTGTAATCGACTTTTACAGCAATAAAAGAAAACTTCTGGAGGGGACGTAGGCCGGAGTTAGCCGAACCACTATAAAATCTGTTGTTATTTACTGCTTTCATTTTAATTTTTACCATTCCTCATATTTATATTCTCTACATACAATCTAACTGTAAGCTGTGACTGGTACTTGGTGCTTTCATCTGGATTTGGGTGTTAGTGACCATTTTTGGCACTAACACACCATAAAAGCCATTTTAAGCCCATTTTATTCATTAAGTACGGCCCTATAGTAATTTATTCAAATCTTAATCCCCTTATCATTCTATTTTTTTACGTTATTCTATTTAATTTATCTAATTAAATCTCTTGAATAATGTTATCAAAAAATAGGGGTTTAAAAATTATCAAACCACTAGCTATGGTGATGTGTGAACGTTAATATTTGAAATTGTTTGATATTAATCGCTAACTGAGTTCACATCCTTGAGTCATACGATATCATTTGTGAATTCTCCACAAAACCATACGACTTAATTAGTTAAAAAATGCAATATATTAATTAAATTAATTAATATTTAAGAAATATTGATTATTGATTTATTTGATGTTTTGGGTGTTATTAGTAATTATTTATATGTGTGTGTGTGTCTAAAGCTATGTATGTTGTACTGATATACGATATCAGTATGTGTTTAAGAAAGACATCAAATAAATTAATTACTTAACAAACGATTTGAAACATGAATCCATCCAAGGATAATAAATGGTCGTTCACGCATAGGAGACATGAGGGTTTGACATAACTAAAAATTGATTGCAAACTAAATGAGGAAGTTTTAAAGAAAGAAAAAAGTGATATAAATTAATTAAGTTAATTAATATTAAAGAAATATCGATTGTTGATTTATTTGATGTTTTGGGTGTTATTAGTAATTATTTGGATATGTATATATATATATATATATGTAAGTTATATATGCCGTATTAATATACGATATCGGTATGTGTTTAAGTAGGAGGTCAAATAAAATTAATTACTCAACAAACTTTTTGGAAAATTAATCCTTGCAAGGAAAAATACGTGGTTGGACACACATATGAGAGTGGAGGGCTTTACATAACTGAAAATTATTGTAAATTAAATGAGGAAATTTTAAAGAAAGAAGAGAAAAGATTCTTATTCTTTCCTTAAAACATTATTCTCTCGTTCATTTTCATTCAATCTTTTTTTTCCTTCTTCCCTTATACATGGCTTCCCCTTCTCATTCATGGCCAAAATTTTTACCTAAGTAATATCAAATTAAACTAAATAAAAACAATTCATTCGATTCAAGCAATATTAGATGGTGATTCACACAATTTAGGAGACGATTCAAAAACCAAGGTGTTAAGAAGGGCTGGATCAATTCAGGCTTAATTACATTTCATATTATTTATTGACCATATTTCACCCTGACCCAAATTCATATATATGTAAATATTTTATTGTAACTTATTATATTTGAGTCAAAATTGTTCTGCTTTTTATTCACAAAATACACCATAAATTTATACACACTTTTGAGAATAGTTTGATTACTAATGTATAATTGACTTTGGTTGAAGTGAAACAATATATATGTATTTCATTTATTTTATTTGTTCAAAATAATGAATCTAATGTTTATATATTAGAACTTTATATAAATATCTTTATGTTATTTGAAATAGTAAAATACATAAATTGGTACATTTGGTTAAGTCAATCTTGATTTCAAATCAAAATATACTCTAATGTTTAATTATTCAACCAAATATGTTTCAAACTTGAATTTATTATTTATTTCTATATTTATTTATTTATGTATACAAAAATAGTTTTGTAAATATATGGCTATATATACATATTGCCCAATTTTCTCCCAAGTAATTAGTAAAACAATTAAAGGAGTCTGGCCTAATTAAAGCTAGCCCAAGTACTTTACAACCATCCTACAGAAGTCGGTCCAAGCATATGTCGGTCTCAAACTAACCCTTCTGCTCGGCAAGGCAAGAAGATGAGTCCAGATTGCCTTATCCCTAGACACTTGTCACATTAAATGCGAGGCCCACGCCTGGTATAGTGAAGCAGTGAGTATATTTTCATCCACCATACATCTTTTTAGACCTTGATGGTGTCATCTATCCATCCTTATAGTCATATCAACTGACATGCGTTTTTCCCACACGTTTTATAGCTCAAAGTCAACCGTCCATCGTCCACTTCAACTACTAGAAATATTCCCTGCATTGCAACTTCAAAGGGGTTGGAACATACAAGGATTCTGAATGCTACACACAATTTAGAGCTCTTGATACCTCAAGTCCTTAAGATCACATATATTTATTAGTGTTAACTGCTTCCTGCTTTCTTACTATTCTAATGTGATTCCTTGTAGTTGTAAAAGGAATACACAGTAAGAGAATTTCATAATGGATGTAGGCTGCTTTGCTAAACCACTCCATATCTAGTGTTATATACCTTTCAAATGCATACTTAACTCCAAATTTTTTCACTTTAATCCTAGTGTTAATAAGTAACCTTTTCGCTTTAGTCTAATTTCATGGTTTGTTAAATCTCTAGTCAACATTTTGGTGCAAGAAAGGAGGGCCTTCCCCTAAGTGCTAGTAGGAGGGCCTTCCCCTAAATCTATCACATTTCCATACTTTTCTACTTTGCAAAGAACTGATCTAACCATTTACCATGGATGTTTCTTGCCATTCGAAGGTAAGAGCTCCAACAAGCATGAAACTGCAGATAACACTCTTGCTAGTTCTGTCCAGCATAATTCAGGCAACAATAAAGAAATACGGTGTACTATGATGCTACAACTATCAATGTGAGTTTGCAGACCAGTGAAGTTAATGGTTTGAAGATGCAATTGGATGATCAAACCACTATAAACTTTGTCCCACCAGCTCCTCCGACAATCGATAGTCGACTTGCCTACTCGCATGCCCATGCCTCCCAAAGGGAATGAACTCCCAAACACCATCGAATCTCAAGAGAGGGTGGTACCTAAAACTCCACCTATGGATGTTTAAGTCTATCCTAGAAGGTATGTTGTATGCATTCCTAGTCGAATTGATCTTGCCCTAGAAGTGGCTTCACCCGTGAGGCCTAATCATTGTCATTCACCTTCAGTGGAATGGCCATTAGCCTTTGATCGCCTATGAACTTCTACTTTTGACCATCTCAATGGCTGTCCCCTTACCATTGGCAGGGTGGACATGTCCTTCCCAGCACACTCTAGGTCCCACAGGGGTGTGGTCAAAAGCAGTGAAAGAGAACCGTGCATTCAAGATTGCCCTTTGTGCATAAGTGAACATCACCTGCCCGCTATCATCACTTTCCATCATATCATTGATAGACTACTCCATCAAGGTGCAGATTGAGGCCTCAGCTCTTGGTCAGCCAAAATATCCCACACTAGGATGGTGTCAGCCTTAAGGAAGAAATGCATATCCTTCGTCGGCAACTTAAGTGAATGCAGACCCGCAATGTTATGGGTGAGGCATTCTCATATAATGAGGAAAGGGAATCATTCTCCAATGTATTCATGGATGCATTCATCCATCGATAGTATGCTTTGTCGCTTATTGAGAAGTATGATGAGGGTGTAGACCCATCTGACCACATTGTGGCATGCAATTCCATCGCTCGTGTCGGCCAACTTTCTGGCTCCATATGGTGTTTGCTATTCCACTCCACCCTTTCAAGGTCGGCATCCCGTTGGATCTTGCATCTATAATTGAGCAGTATTAGCTCCTGGGCCTAATTGTGTGTAGAGTTCTAGACCCATTTCTTTACATCTCATACCCATGTCATGTTTGCTAGTAAGCTGGGCCATATCAGAAAAGATCCCTCCAAAAGCTTAAGGTCGTATATTGGCTTCTTCAATAAAGAATCCACATAGGCTAGGGGTGTATACATGAATAGCTTGGTCATGGCTCTATGTTCAGATGTCAGATACAAGTCCAAGACGTTGATAGAGCTCCAAAAATAGCCAACTTTGTTCCTAACTGACTTTTATCAATGGAGAACAACATGATGAAGATGGAAGGAGTAGATCTTTCAAACAGCAACAGTAGGAAATATGTCCTGCCTAAGCTAGTCCTCGCAATATTAATGATAACTGACACAACGATTGTCAAGCCAATGCTTGGAGGCATTCAAAGGCAGGCCCTTACTACAAACCCAAGTATAATAATTAATCTTATTTATATAGGGGCATCTTCATAATCCACCTCGTCCTAAGGAACTGAGTGCAATTTCAAAGGCCCCACACCGTCAAAGACTAGAAGTAGGAAGAACCTCAACACAATGACAAGTATTGCGAGTTCCATCAAATCAACAGTCATTCTACATTAGACTGCCATGTGCTCAAGGATGAAATCGAAAGACTTGGTCGAGAAGGAATACTCTTTGAGTTTTTTTGACATTGGGTTAAGCAAAGTGCAAACCATGAAGAATTGGAAAATTAGACCCTCAGCTCAATAATGCCACTGTCCAAGCCATCACCGAGGTCCTAACCATATATTGCGGCCTGCATGTAGCTAGCGACAACCAGAAGCCAGGTCCCGGTATTGAAAGGAAGTCGATGCTGCTAGGCAAATTTATACATTTGAATCTTGGCCATCGAAGGCTTCATGACTGGAATTAGAAAGAGCAATTAGCCCCATTGTCGAAGACAGGCAAGTAGGCTTTTGATAGAGTTAGGGGTCTGTCTTAGGGGAAAGAATGTAATTTATTACATATATATCTAACTCGATAACCAAACTTGTTTAAAATAAAAGGTGTTTTCTTCCTATTATATACTTAATATAATGTGTTATTTAATTAACTAATTTAATCAAAAGTATATTTAATAGAAAATCCATAAATGGTATTTTTTATGATATTAGTTATAAAGTGTTGTAAACGAGAGTGATTTATAATAATAAAAGTAAATATACCTTTTAAATATTCCAAGTCAAGATGTATCTGTGACGACCTGGAATTTTCGAGCATTTAAAATCGGGATATGTAATTGATTTTAAATATTTGAAAGTTAATTTTTAACTTGAATTCAAATATTACCATTTATTCAGTAATTTAATTATTAAATTAAATCAGTTGAAGTTGAGTGAAATGTTGAATCTGGAGTTTCAAGTCTGTTAAAAATAATTTGAAGGCTTATAAAATTTATATTGACAATATAAAAGAGAATAGAAGTGTTTAAATCAAATTTAAAAATGGTTTGTTAAGTTTCGAAATTTATATCGTTTAAATTGAATTTAAAATAGCTTTCCGAGGCACGGTTTCGGAATTCGACGAATCCAGTTCCATTGGATCCGTAATATTTTATTATTATCGGGTTTCAACTTTCGTAGCATTTGAAATTGTTGTGTGAGCACACGATAAGTAAACGTGCTAAATTTATATCGAAATTAAATTTAAAATATATATATTTATACCAGTCAGTTTCAGTTGAAATTTATTTCACCTCATAACCTTTTATTTTCATTTCCAAATTACTGCATCAGTACGGTCTCCTCATTCCTTCTTCAACATGCCTATTTTTTCCCATTTCTTTAAGCCGAGATTCAGAAAGAAAAAAAATCCTCGAATCTAAAAAAAAGATAAAATACTGAACGATACCCTCCTCCCTCCCTCCTCTAAAATTCATTCACGTCGCCTCTTCTTATTCTTTCAGCTCAAAGTATAAGGGCAGCATCGAATTTGATTTTTAAAATAAGGGAGGGCGTCGCATTTGCTTAATCGCGAGGCTCGACGGCAAGCAAGTGAGGCAGAGGGGATTGAATCGCGAAGCCTCGTGAACTGCGTGCCTCGATCAAGGTATAGATGCTTGTCGTTGATTGTGTGGCCAAGATCTGGGGCTAAGGAATTTCACGGCCTTAAGAGATCGTATATACCTAGATCTGAGGGGTTTTTAGTCGGGGTCATTTTCGAGGTGGCGATGGTCCTCTGGTGGGTCGCAATTTCCTATATGGGTTGGAGATTTCGTATTGGAATTTTTTTTGGTGGTTCGATCATCGCCGGGGCAGTTACGCATGGTCGTAGTGGACCACTGTAGTGGGAGGAGGAGGCCAAGGAAGTCGCGCATGGGTTGTATTCTGCGACGAGGGTTGGAAGCTCGTTGATCTCCAGTTGGTTGATTTTTCCTGGAACGAGCGGTGATATAGGTATGAAATTGTATCTTTAATTTAATTTATCATATATATATATATATCTATAAAAAAAAGGGGGAAATATAATCATGCGAGTAAATCAGAAAATATATTGCAGATAGATTATAATAAAATATTAAGCAGTTCTGTTTTTATTTAGTTATTTAATATATATATATATATATATATATATATATATATATATATATATATATAGGGTTTAACTTATTGAAGGATTTTATTTTATTAGAATTTAAACGTATACAGATAAGGTTTGGAAAAGAAGAGAAGAATATAATAGGGACCTTTTTTGTTTGAGAAGTTTATAAAATCAGATATAAATTATTTTGTGAAGTTTCAAAAGAAAATAAATATACATTTTAAATTTACTAATTTATCAATATATTAAGGAAATTGATTTTTCGATTATTTCGACTATTAATAAATTATATAAATATTTATACAAGGTCCAAAATGGGGAGATAATGGTCGAGATGGAATTGGATTGCCAAACAAAAATCAAAGGTGAGTTAATCTCACTCAGCTGAATTTTAATTTAAAATTTAAATTGTTAAATTTAAACAATTGATTGATTGATTTGATTTGGTGTGTTATATATAGTAGTATAGAGTATACCTTGGAATGCTTGATTTCCCGCATTAAATAGCGGATGATTTTATATTTAAAACCCATATACCGTGATATTCCACCTCGAAATGGAATTGGTATTTTATGTTGTGCTAACGTCTGTGGATGCAGGGAAACAGGTTGGAGGGATCCAGCTGGTTTCCTCAACATATATTTAAATTTCTTATTATTCTCTGTTATAATGATTTGGATATTCTGTGATGAATTATATTGAAATATTGAATGTTATAGTTGCTTGAATATATTTAGGTACTCCGAGTCATCAAATTATACAGAATTGGATTTTTGAAAAGAGAATAAAGAGTGCATTGTTAAGTAAAATAATTATAGAAATTTTGAATAAATTTAAGAATGAATTAGGAAAGAAATAAAGTGACTTTAAAATTCTAATAAATAAATCTCGAGTATGGAAAGGAAATTTTGAATAAACAAAAAGTGAATGAAATTTAAACTTCATTGTTATTGTTTAAAAGAACAAAGCATTTAATTTTAAATTTAAGATTTAAATTTTTAAAAGAATAAAGAAGAAACTGGGAAAATTTGAAATTTGTATATTTCAGTTAAAAGATTAAAATCAAATGGATAATAATAATAATAAAATCTATAATTAACGGATTTTGAAATGAATTGAGTGAGTAAAGAAATTTAATTCCAATGGAGTAAATTGGAAATCAATTTGGAAAATTGATTTAAGTGATTGAAATTGGAAATTCTCCCTGGATAACCAAGTACGTTTTCAAAGTAAATTTTTAAATATAAATTAAAAGTTTTGAAGTTGTTTGAAAAAGCCAGTTTTGGAAAATTTATTATTTCTAAATACGTAATTTCTAAAGTAAGTATTTTCTTTAAATCTATTATAGCAGTAATTATTTAAAAGTGACTTAGTATTTGTTTTAAAGAGAAAATCTAGTTTTATATTTTATAAAAGTAACCTCATTTTCAAATATTCCTAAAGTATATATTTTTAATAAATATTGAAGTAATTTTTAATTTCAATACTTTAAAGTATATTTTCTAAGAAAGTGTTTTTAAAACCGTTCTAAAATCTAAGTGTTGTCCTTGGTGAATTCAGTGGAGATAGAAAATATTGGAAAGCTTATTCTGAAAATCGAAGAAGGTTTGAAATTGTTTTCAAAGGGTTGAAAATGGAAATATATCTTCCAAAGATATTTTGAGATAAATAAAAAAATTTGAGAAATTATTTATTGTTTGATGGTTGTTTGTGAATGTTAATTGATAGTTAAATAACCGACTATCGATATTGGCCAAATACGTTGATCGTTTCAAAGAGACCGGGATCGAGATTTATTTCTCGAAAACCACTTCGATCCGGTTTGTACGTTTCGTGGAAAAACGAGTTTGGATGCGAAGATGGAGAAATGAAGTGCAAGGGCTAGTCGCTACTAATCCTGAGGATATTTCCGAAATGGATGTGGTAGGAATAGTGCCTTCGGTTCCGTTCGAACCCGGGATATACTTCTATGGATGAATGCCTTTGGAACATCGTCAGGTGGACGATGGGCATTCTAAGGGATATGTTCTATATAGGTAACGCTTAGCCTCAAGCCTCATCAACTGGGAATGACTGAAAATCTGGGGTTGTGCAGCAAGGCTAGGTGGGTAGCACCCATTCAAGGGGAGGTCATCCCTGTCTAGATGTCCCTTTTTATTTCGGCTTAGTGGTGCGGTTGCTGATCCCAACCATGGGGTTATCTCACTCGGGATTATCCAGTAAGGGGTAGTCCCGGTCTTGTGTTGCAGGGGAGTTAGGGTGGCTCCACGGTACTGTGATCTAGGCCACGTACCGTGACAGGTGGTACCCCAGTGCCTAGTCATTAGTTGGAAATCCATTTTTCCTACGCGCCTTGTATGAGTTTTGTTTGTATTACCCACTCTGTGGCTAGTAGCTGGAATTTAATAATGTAGCCATTTCGGCTATTTTAATAAGTATTTGTATATAGACCCTATTATAATATCAGAGGATTTTAATAAAAAGTGTTTTAGCTATCGCAAGGTAAAAACCTGACATGTTTATTTGTGGCGTGGTCTTACGAGATGCTTTTGTTTTCAAAGGATTTTGAAACTTTAACGGTCAATTTTAGTGTGATTTTCTCCCGCTGGTATTCCAGACTGACTCGGGTGTTATTTAACTATAATGCTTGGGTCAGAACGAGTATTATAGGGTACAGGATATGATGCTGTGGAGCTCAGGAGACGAGCTGGATGACGATACGTACTTACGTACTTGTTTTATATGTATTCCGCTGTGTTGAGTAGCTGTGTATCCAGTTGTATGTTATTGATGTTGAAATGTGATTGATGTACTCTGACGATGTAATATATAAACAGTTATATTTGATTTTGAGTAAAGATCATTTATTACCTATTATATTTTATTCCGCTGCGATGGTTAGATTCTCATGTTATTTTCTATTTTCTTCTTCTACCTCTTCTTCTTTAAACCAAATGGTTCGTATTTCTATACAACTTGAGTTGATTTATATAGAATAGTGATGACTCAAGGGGTACGGATTTGCGAGTCGTCACACTTGGTATCAAAGCTTAGGTTGGTGATAACCTTAGCTCTGGTGGGAATTACTCATTTAAATTAGAGCCCGTAGTACTCTAGAATGAGTTTAAGCGTATTAATAGACATGAATTCGTATTTGTTAGTGGATATAAATTGTTTTAATATTGTGTTGATTGGTTTATTGAGTGGCATATGAACCTTCGTCGGCACAGTCTAGACAACTGTATCGAAGGGGTTTCTAAACACTTGAATGGAATAGTTCGACATGGTATTGTTTTAAATGTGGGTGAATGAAATAATTTTACCCAAAAATATATTTTGGTATAAAGAAAAGTTTTTGTAAACTATTTTAGCTAGTATATGGTTGCTTGGATGTTAGGAAGAATAAAATTAAATTATTATCATTGTTGTGTGAAAATTTAACTAGAAGTTGAAAATGTAACCAAAGGTTAAGGAAAATAAATTCATTTATAAAAGGAAATTTATAAATATAAATCTACAACATGATTTATAAATTGAAATAGGAACAAATGGAAACTTATATTAATGAATTATTGTTAAAATTTATTTAAGAAGGATTTGGAAATTTAAATCCCGGAAATTTGGAAGTATTTTGAAGATAAAAAATAGCATTGTTATTTTGGGGTATTTTTGAAAGGAAATTGTTTCAAATAAATTTTAGGAAGGGATATAGCATTGAATTCACTTCAGTCGCTGGAAAATAACTTTGGTGATGACTGCAACATCATTGATGTTCATTTTCGAGTTTCTAAGTGACAGATTGCTGCCAAATTGATTTGTTCAGGAAAACCTGTTTGTTTTTGAAATTTAAAAGGAAATTTGTCGGAAATAAAAACCATGATTGGTTTAAATATTTGAGAAGTGTGATTTGAGATGTTGGAGATTTCAAAATAATTTGAAACCAAAAGTCGGGTGTTTAAAAATCTGATGAGATAGGTTGTAAGCTTATAAATTGAGATGATTTTTAAATCAGGAAGGAAATATGAGCTTTGAATGTAGGAATTTAAATTTAAAGTAAAAAGGTTAAAAATGAAATTAACTTGGATTGGGGAATAAAAATTTGACTGGATTGAAATTAATTGAATAGGCTGAAAATAATATCTAGTTGTATTCGAACTAAGTTGAAATCGAATTGAGTTAAATAAAATTGAATTGGAATAAAAATTCAGTTGAGTTATTAAATGGAATTGGATGCTTACCTGGATAGATGGAAGTAAGTTGGATAAGGAATAAGTTGGAATAAATAAATTAGAAAAACTTATAAAAGAATTAAAAATCCATAGAATAAAATATACTTGGGCTATAAATAAGCGTAAATTTTGAGTTAAAAATAAAAGATAAATATATTCAAGTCTAGAATGAATGGAAATGTGTAAAATAATAAGTTGTGACTTATAAAATTAATATGTGGGAAAGAAAACCCAAAATTAATGTTTTTGAGGAATTGGAAAATAAAACAGAAAAAAACCCAAAACTTGAATTATAAAATAAATTAAGCTTAGGAAAATTAAATGAAATAATGTTTGTTTTGGGATTAAAAATCAAGTATTGAATAATAAATAGGGGAAGAATTAATTTGGAATAAATTTAGTTAATTGAATCTGTTAATGGAATTTAAATTGGTTAAGTAGAAATTGAATTATGAGTCCATAAAATCGGGTGGAATCGGAATTTGAGCTATAAATTAAAATTCAACGTGAAGTGAAAACAAATTAAATATAATTGGAAATGTATCGAATAAAAATGAAATTGGATTAAAGCGGTAATGGTTTGTATTACAAATAAAATCCAAATAAGTAGAAATAAATTGGAAATGGCCTTGTAATCAAATTGAATGAGTTAAATCCGAAAATTTAAATTTTATAATAGCTAATCAAATGAAATTGTAGATTTAGAATGAGATTTGATTGTGATAAAATTAAGTTGAACAGAAAAGCAAATTTACTTGTAAAATGAAAATGAGCTTAAGTATAAAATTTAAATAAATTGAAGTAAATTAACTTAAGCTAAATAGATGGAGGAAAGTTGAATTGAATTCAACTTAAACTAGATTTAATGATATTAGGTTGGATTTAAATCAAGTGAAAATAAATTTTAACCGAAATAAAATTCGGTGAGTTATAGATAATATTTAATGGAATGAAATTCTTAAATAAATAATTATAAAACATTTAAATTATTAAGGAATTGAAATAACTTAGAGACAATAAGAAAAATAGAATGTTTTCAAGATTAAAATACGGTTTTAAATGAATGCGGATAAGAAATGAAACGCAAATGAATGGATCGTGAATAAAATTGAAATGGAATGTGTCGAGCTAAATAAAGTAGTTGTGAATGAATTAAAATAGAAGGAATTAAATACAAACTGAGTTGGAACCAATGTAAATTGGTTATAAACCTTAAATAATTATTTATTCACATGGATATCGTAAAATTGCACAGAATAAATTGTCGTTTGATGTAAACGAAAATAAATTAAAATTCTCTAAGTTGATAGAAGTTAAATAAATTGATGTTGAGATCAATTGAATTAAACATGAGTTCGATTTGTTTAAAAATAAATTGAATGTAAGCATGTGAGTTGTTAACCTTTTGGATTTAAGTAAAACGATGTGTGATTTGGTTGTAAGTAATTAAAATGGGTAGCGAAATCTTGCATGTGCTTTTGAAAATTGTATGGCATGCATTGTTCATAGAATTCATGTTTTAGCTATGTAAGTAGAAGTGAAATGTTAATGAATCACAAATATTTCATACTTACATGTTTTAGTTGAGTAAGTACAGGTTCAGGGAAGTCGTTGGGCTGGATTTGATTGCGCTAACTGCTAAATAAATAAGCCGCTTGCTTATAAATGCTAAATAAGGTACGCCTACGCAATAAAAATAGGAAATATAAACTGTTTTTGGTTTTTCCGATCGTGTGGGTCAATGTATTTATATTTATATCTTTTGTCAAATTGCAAAAGCTCCTCCGTACAAAGGAGACTTTGCCAAAATTTTCCAAAAATTTTGGGAGTTAGAATTTTTTTTGAAAATTTTAGTTAGCGGCAAAACGATTCAAAATTGAAAATCGAAATAAATTAGGAAATGAAACTACTTTAAAATAATAATATGAATCAGTATAAATGGAAGATAAAATTAAATGTTCAAAATTGAAAATAAATTAAATTCATATGGAATGGGAGAACCAATTTGAATAAAAATATATATAAACTAAAGTGGTAAAGTGAAAATAAACAAAGAAGTATATTAAATCCTTATACTAAATTTAAGAAAGGAATGGTGAAATTCTTAATTGGAAATTGATACTACAAATATATTCTAAGTTAATATTTGAATGAATAAATATTGACATTTTGTAAGGAAGACGATAAAATGTTTATGAATGTTGTGATTGGATATTATTGCAAAATAGGATATGCAGGTATTATAAATGGAAAGGAAATTTGGTTTTGACTTCAGAAGATAAATTTGAATTGCTCGACAAAAAGGTATGTGTTTGAATTTCTGTATGAAATTTGATTGGGTTTTTGATCCAGCCACTTGGCTTTTGTTTTCTTTTGAAATCTGGGGGCCCGTAGAGGCATTTTGTAGTTGTAACGAGCTAGCCGCGCAAAGGAGACGCTGGCGAAATTTTTCAGAAATTTAGGGAGTTAGAAAATTTTTGAGAAAATTTTGGTAATTCAAAATTTGGTTTTTATATTGAAACTTGAATGATTGAACAAATAGTATTATTGGCAAACTATGGGAGACTTGAGAAGTTAGTAAGAATGGTAATGGGTCTTTTACAATAAGATAGAATGGTAGGATGTTGAATTGTTAGAAACTGTTTAGTTTTGGGAAAAAGATAAACGGGTATTGGACAATTCTTCCTAACTAGTAATTTCAGAGACGAAATTCTTTTAAGGCGGGAGGAATGTGACGACCCGGAATTTTCGAGCATTTAAAATCGGGATATGTAATTGATTTTAAATATTTAAAACTTAATTTTTAATTTGAATTCAAATATTACCATTTATTCAGTAATTTAATTATTAAAATAAATCAGTTGAAGTTGAGTAAAATGTTGAATCTGGAGTTTTAAGCTTGTTAAAAATAATTTGAAGGCTTATAAAATTTACATTGATAATACTGAAGAGAATAGAAGTGTTGAAATCAAATTTAAAAATGGTTTGTTAAGTTTTGAAATTTATATCGTTCAAATTGAATTTAAAATAGCTTTCCGAGGCACGGTCTTGGAATTCGACGAAACCAGTTCCATTGGATCCGTAATATTGTATTATTATCGGGTTTCAATTTTCGTAGCAATTGAAGTTGTTGTGTGAGCACACGGTAAGTAAACACGCTAAATTTATATCAAAATTAAATTTAAAAAATATATATTTATATCAGTCGGTTTCAATTGAATTTATTTCATCTCATAACCTTTTATTTTCATTTCCAAATTACAGTATCAGTACGGTCTCCTCATTCCTTCTTCAACACGCCTATTTTTTCCCATTTCTTAAAGCCGAGATTCAGAAAGAAAAAAAATACTCGAATCTAAAAAAAAGATAAAATACTGAACGAAACCCTCCTCCTTCCCTCCTCTAAAATTCATTCACGTCGCCTCTTCTTATTCTTTCAGGTCAAAGTATAAGGGCAGCATCGAATTCGAATTGAATTCGATTTTTAAAATAAGGGTGGGTGTTGCATTTGCTTAATCGCGAGGCTCGGTGGCAAGCAAGTGAGGTAGAGGGGATTGAATCACGAAGCCTCGTGAACTATGTGCCTCGATCATGGTGTAGATGCTTGTTGTTGATTGCGTGGCCGAGATCTGGGGTTAAGGAATTTCACGGCCTTAAGAGATCATATATACCTAGATCTGTGGGGTTTTTGAGTCGGGGTCGTTTTCGAGTTTCACGAGGTGGCGATGGTCCTCTGGTGGGCCGCAATTTCCTGTATGGGTTGGAGATTTCGTATTGGAATTTTTTTAGAGGTTCAGTCATCGCCGTGGCAGGTTACGCATGGTGCAGTGGATCACTGTAGTGGGAAGAGGAGGCCAAGGAAGTCGCGCGTGGGTTGTATTCTGCGACGAGGGTTGGAAGCTCGTCGATCTCCAGTTGGTTGATTTTTCCTGGAACTAGCGGTGATATAGGTATTAAATTGTATCTTTAATTTAATTTATCATATATATATATATAAATATCTATAAAAAAAGGGGGAAATACAATCA
This sequence comes from Allium cepa, assembly GCA_030765085.1. Taxonomy (NCBI): domain Eukaryota; kingdom Viridiplantae; phylum Streptophyta; class Magnoliopsida; order Asparagales; family Amaryllidaceae; genus Allium; species Allium cepa. The sequence continues at coordinate 439,145,564 of CM060938.1, read as the reverse complement.
TACGAGTAAATCAGAAAATATATTACAGTTAGATTGTAGTAAAATATTAAGCAGTTCTGTTTTTATTTACTTATTTAATATATATATATAGGGTTTAACTTATTGAAGGATTTTATTTTATTAGAATTTAAATGTATACAGATAAGGTTTGGAAAAGAAGAGAAGAATATAATAGGGATCTTTTATGTTTGAGAAGTTTATAAAATCAGATATAAGTTATTTTGTGAAGTTTCAAAAGAAAATAAATATACATTTTAAATTTACCAATTTATCAATATATTAAGGAAATTGATTTTTCGATTATTTTGACTACTAATAAATTATATAAATATTTATACAAGGTCCAAAATGGGGAGATAATGGTCGAGATGGAATTGGATTGCCAAACAAAATCAAAGGAGAGTTAATCTCACTCAGCTGAAATTTAATTTAAAATTTAAATTGTTAAATTTAAACAATTGATTGATTGATTTGATTTTGTCTGTTATATATAGTAGTATAGAGTATACCTTGGAATGCTTGATTTCCCGCATTAAATAGAGGATGATTTTATATTTAAAACCCATATACCGTGATATTCCACCTCGAAGTGGAATTTGTATTTTATGTTGTGCAAACGTTTGTGGATGCAGGGAAACAGGTTGGAGGGATCCAGCTGGATTCCTCAACATATATTTAAATTGTTTTTTATTCTCTGTTATAATGATTTGGATATTCTGTGATGAATTATGTTGAAATATTGAATGCTACAATTGCTTGAATATATTTCGGTACTCTAAGTCATCAAATTATACAGAATTGGATTTTTGAAAAGAGAATAAAGAGTGCATTGTTAAGTAAAATAATTATAGAAATTTTGAATAAATTTAAGAATGAATTGGAAAAGAAATAAAGTGATTTTAAAATTCTAATAAATAAATCTCGAATATGGAAAGGAACTTTTGAATAAACAGAAAATTAATGAAATTTAAACTTCAATGTTATTGTTTAAAAGAACAAAGCATTTATTTAAAATCTAAGATTTAAATTTTTAAAAGAATAAAGAAGAAATTGGGAAAATCTGAAATTTGTATATTTCAGTTAAAATATTTAAAATCAAATGGATAATAATAATAATAATAATAATAATAATAATGTCTATAATTAACGGATTTTGAATTGAATTGAGTAAGTAAAGAAATTTAATTCCAATGGAGTAAATTGGAAATCAATTTGGAAAATTGATTTAAGTGATTGAAATTGGAAATTCTCCCTGGATAACCAAGTACGTTTTCAAAGTAAATTTTTAAATATAAATTAAAAGTTTTGAAGTTGTTTAAAAAAGCCAATTTTAAAAAATTTATTATTTCTAAATATTTAAATTCTAAAGAAAGTATTTTCTTTAAATCTATTATAGCAGTAATTATTTAAAAGTGACTTAGTATTTGTTTTAAAGAGAAAATCTAGTTTTATATTTTATAAAAGTTACCTCATTTTTAAATATTCCTAAAGTATATATTTTTAATAAATATTGAAGTAATTTTTAATTTCAATATTTTAAAGTATATTTTCTAAGAAAGTGTTTTTAAAACTGTTCTAAAATCTAAGTGTTGTCCTTGGTGATCTCAGTGGAGATAGAAAATATTGGAAAGCTTATTCTGAAAATGGAAGATGGTTTGAAACTTGTTTCAAAGGGTTGAAAATGGAAATATATCTTGCGAAGATATTTTGAGATAAATAAATAATTTGGGAAATTATTTATTGTTTGATAGTTGTTTGTGAATGTTAATTGATAGTTAAATAACCGACTATCAATATTGGCCAAATACGTTGATCGTTTCGAAGAGACCGAGATCGAGATTTATTTCTCGAAAACCACTTCGATCCGGTTTATACGTTTCATGGAAACGAGTTTGGATTCGAAGATGGAGCAGTGAAGTGCAAGGGCTAGTCGCTTCTAATCCTGAGGATATTTCCGAAACGGATGTAGTAGGAATAGTGCATTCAGTTCCGTTCAAACCCGGGATACACTTCTATGAATGCCTTCGGAACATCGTCAGGTGGACGATGGGCATTCTAAGGGATATGTTCTATAAAGGTAACGCTTAGCCTCAAGCCTTATCAACTGAGTATGACTGAAAATCAGGGGTTATGCAACAAGGCTAGGTGTAACGACCCAGAATTTCTGTCAATTGAAATTCGTATATTTAATTGATTTTTAAATATTAACAAGTCAAAATTGTAGGTCGAATAAATTAAATTTTGAATATCTAGATTTAACTGGATAATTAAATCTATAATTTAATATTTCAAATTACAGAAATAATTGGAAATTGGGCTTAATATGATTATAAATGATTTGTAAAGTTATATTTTATCATATTGGCGTTAGAATAAAGTTATAGAACTTTTAAAATTGAATTTAAAGCAAATTTGTGAAAAATTGAATATTTTAATATTTAATCGACTAGTGAAAATAGTCATTTTTCAAATAGTCTCGGATTTCGATGAAACTAGTTTCATCGGATCCGTAATGTGATATTATTGTAAGGTTTCAAATTTTGTGTCAATCGGATTTGCCGTTTGTCCGGGGCAAGCCAAAACGTATAGAAATTAGTTTAATCGATTTAATTTAAATTTGATCGTTTATTTCCGTAACTCTCACATATGATCAAATTAGCCTCCAAAACCCATTCCATTGTGTCCAGAATGCGGGTTAAACCCTAGAAACGCCGGTCACCGCGCGAGATTAAGAGTTCGAAAATTGGGAGTGAATAGTGTTTTTCGTTCGATTATCTATAAAAGCACCTCACAACTTCAATTTTGCAAAACAAAAACCCTAACCCTAATTTTCAATGTCAGCCGCCACTTATTCATCAATGGCCATAAACACGAAATCTTTCTCCCTCAATATCTCATGATCTGTTCACCATTAGACTTCGGCATCTGAACGAAAGTTGTAGAGCGTCTCGAGCTCGATAGATCCGTACCGTGGAGTCGGTTACCGTCGACCATAGACAGAGTTACGTGCTTGCGTTCATCCTTTGTTCGTGCACGGAAATCGAGACAAGGGGGAGGCCGAGCTGGCTATTGTTCAAACCGAAGGTGGAGTTCGTCGTGGTCTTCGATGTGGCGTCGTCTGATCGTCGGCTAGATGATCAATGGAGTCGCGATAATTAGTTGATTAAAGATGGCTATGGGTCAATTTGTCTCGGCTGATAACGATGGGGAAGAAGCATCAATCGGTGGCCGAGATTTTAGGGCTTGGAAACGAACGGTGATGATTAGATCTGGGTTTAAAAATAATAAAGAAAATGTAAACTAATTTTATATTAAATTGTATAAACTTTAAACTATCATAACTTTGTCATACGAGGTCGGAAATGCACGAAACGAATTGCGTTAGCTTCATTTTGGCGAGCAATACGCAATGGAGCTGGTTTGGATTCGATTGGAGCTAGTCAAAATTTTGGGTAAAATTAAACGCGTGTTTAATTTTATTCGAAATAAAATGCTGCAACTATTAACGGAAACTCAAGGTGAGAACTTCTCACTCAATCGAATTGTTTCATTTTAAATTTTAATTAGTTAGATTATAATTGCTTGATTGTGTGATTAGATGATAAATTGTTATCTATTGTGTTAAATAGACATTATTCGCCGTATATTAAGCGGATGTTATTTATTAAAAACATATGCCGCGATAATTCCAACTTATATGGAATTGGTATTATATATGTACTTGGAGTTGATTTCCTACATTATATAGCGGATGAGACCCTATTGCGCCGCATAATAGCGGATAATATTTCGTAAATCCCATATACCGCGATATTTTGTCCTGAAGCAGAATTGGTATTGTGCTAACATCTTTGGATGCAGGAAAACAGGTTGGAGGGATCCAACTGGATTCCTCTGATGATTGAATTGGTTTCAATGTTGTATGTTGATCTATTTATAATCTGCGTGATTATCTTTGTGATTGAAATCCTTAAAGGCTAAAATTTAGCCGAATATATTTTTGGTATCGTTAGATGCCGAAAATAAATAAAATTGGATTTTTGGAAATGTAAGTTGAGAATTCATAATAAAATTTAATTTTGGAATTGATTCATTTTAAATAAATAAACGTTGAAATCTTTATGTTATAAAAATTATGATTTTTTCAAAATATAACCGAAATGTGATTTTTGAAATAAGTAGTTGATTAACTTATAAAATGGTTTAAATTGGGATTTTTGAATTACTATAAATGATTTATATAAAAGATTTATAAAATTGATATTTATAAATTAAAAATATTGGAATTATAAAACGAGTTTTATAAGTGTTAAAATGAAATATAAATGGATTTCATAAGTGGATGAAATCCATAGATTTATAAATTGTGAAGTTATAGAATGAATGGATTTTTATAAAATAAAAGATTTATAAGTAATTAACTTATAAATGAGATTTTGGCGTGTAAATGGAATATGGATAGAATTTGTTAATAAAGTGATTTTATAAATTGAAGTTGTTATAATGTATAAATGGAATTTATAAACGTTGTTTATAAATCTGAAATCAACTTATTTTGATAAGTTTAATTATTATAGCTTATTAAAGGAGATATATCCACGATTTTGGGACAGTGGGTAATCCTTTAAATAAAATATGTAGAAATTGAATTTGGTTAATGAAGTATATTCACGATTTTGGACGGTGAGTAATATACTAAAGAAATATTTTAGGAATGTGATATTTTAAATAGAATTAAAATGATTTAAAGATGTTTTAAATTGTATTAAGTGTCGAAACCATAGATTTCAACATTCATTGTTGAAATAGACGTTTTCGAGAAATAAGGAAATGATGGACTATAACACTGTTGTTATAGTAAATGAATTTCAAAATAATTTTTTTTATATAGTATTGGGATTTATACATCTATCTCAATTTCGAATCCCTATACTGGTGATTTTGGGTTGTCGTAACGATGTTTTACGCAACATTCGTTTTGACTCAAATAAATGTGTTTAAGAGAATGTTTTCCTTAAAGAATAAATTATATACTTAATTGTGATTTAAGTATATTGAATATTTTCCAAGTGTTGAAAATAAACGGAATTGTGAATTACTTATTATTAAATAAGTATGGAAATGTTTTTCGAATATGAAGTGAATGTTTTGAGATTTTATCTCTTAAAGATAAATTTAAAATGAATATTAGAAATCGATTTGAAAATCGTATATTCATAGATATTTTGGAAATGTAGATTCACTATGCAATTTATAAAAGAAAGGGAAATTTGTTAAAAAAATAAACATTGATTTATTTTTGAAGTGTGGAAATAAATTTACGGAATTGGAATGTATTAAAATACATCGGTAAAGATTTATTTGATTGATTTAAATGAACCATTTTAAATTGAAAATGGATAAATATTTGGAAGTGTTTCCGTTTAAGGAAATTGATTTGAAATTTGTTTCCAAAGATTGAATGGTGAAAAATGATTTGAAATTTGTCTTAAAATGGTTGTAGGTGGAAAATATATCTTGCAACGATATTTGTGGAAAATAAATAATTTGGGAAATTATTTGAAATCGGTTTATGTTGTGAATATTGATTGATAGTTAAATAACCGACTATCAATATTGACCCTTGAATGACTATTTGTTGTGAATTGGTTGAAATTGAATGCTACACTTGTTTTTAAATTATTGCGCTCGTTATTCGGATTACCCATTCCGAATAGTGATACGACGTAATGGATAGCATTAAAGACCGGTGTTAAAGACCGGGTATTTGTGAAAACGATAGGATGACCTATCGATTGTCTCTGCACCGTTAGCTATAGTATGGAGATTTCCTTTGTGATGGGAAATTCGATCGGGATTGTGAATACCCGGATTGCAAGGGCTTCTTTGGAAGTGCCTTCGGTTCTGTTCGAACCCGGAATAGACTTGTATGGTTACGTGTCTGACATTACATTTTGAGATATAAAGCAGATTTCTTTCAAATACATTCCGTTGGTGGCGGCGAATTTATTTTCTTAGCTTAACACCCTTAGAGGTTGTATAGTTGAAGGTTATCAGCGATATATTCCCAATTTGGTAATGTGGCATGCTGAGTGTTGCTGTGTGATGATTATTTATTAATCTTTTGCTGATCAAAGCGTGGCTTTGTGAAAAAGTGTAGCTTTGTGGACGATACTTCGTCAGACCTCACACCCCAGATATGGTCAAAATAGGGATATGCGGCAAGGTTATGAGGGTCGCTCCCTTTAGGGTAAGTCATTCCCTTTTGGAAAAGGGTGGTCTAAGGTATAGAGCCCTGATGCTTAGCCTATGTGGTTGCTCCAATCTCATTTTTCTGTGTGGTTGTTGCTTGGTGATCGAGGGCCCTCGGATAAAGGTCCCAAAGGACCGGGGGGTGGCATATTCGTGTAGTAGTTACCTAGTTACAGAGGTAACCCGGCCTTGTGTTGGCAGAGATCTAACCGTAACGTTCGGTTCTCGGGACGTCCCACAAGAGGCGATCCCATGTGGCAGTAGGAAGTTCCTTAGCCTGACCATTTGTTGGAAAATCCAAAGAAACAATACGAGCCCTGTACGGTTTTAGTTGTATTACCTGCCATGGAATGTGGCGCTAACCTACTATTAAACATGGTAGCTATAGTAGGCATACGATTATGGTCGTATGTTGGCTAAGATTTATATTCTATTTTCGAAATGCTTTCTACACTACGCACTAATAATAATATCAAAAATGATTTATTTTGCGTAGTAAGCATCTTTGACTATCATAAGGAGAAATCTCCTCCAATTCTGCGTTTGCATTATGTGCGTGCGTGGAGGCCTTATGGTAGTTTCATTTTCCAAAAGTATTACGGATATTTTTGCACTTCCATCGTTGTTGTTTTAAAAGATAAATAACTGTTTTAAGTTCTCACACCAGTCTCATGACTGATCTGGAGTTTATTGTTCTCTTCCTAAACTCTGGGTGCCCATAATTTTCCACACGGGTAGTCTAGATTCAGGTTTTCAGGTCATTCCGGATTCAGAAGTGCTTTGGAGCTCAAGTGGTGAGCTGGATGGCGAGACGTATTACTTGTATATGATATTATCTTTTCCGCTGTAGAATTCACTTGTAAGGGCATGTTTGTATAACTGTCTATTGTTTTGTTGTGTTGTATATTGTTGCCGTACACTCTGATGAAAATGTAATGTAATAACTGAGATAGTTCTTTGTTTTAAAGATTATTCATTTATCTATTATATGTTGTTCCGCTGCGATATATGAGATTCTGATATTGTTTTCTGCTGTTTCTTCTTTATTTCTTCCTGTCTTCTTCTATCTTTTTCTTCTTCTTTAACCATAACAGTTCGGTTTTCGGCATTCGATTGCTTGGCAGTTGATACAGTGGACGTATTGATGTCGATTTTCGAGCGTCGAAAAATTGCAATCTTTACATTTGGTATCAGAGCATATGGTTAAGAGACAACCTTGGCTCTGTTGGGTGTTACACATTTGAGATAGAGTATGTAGTACTTTAGAATGAGTGTGAGTGTAATAATAGATACGAACGCGTATTTGTTAGTGGATATAAATTGTTTTATATTGTGATGATTGGTTTGTTGAGTGGTATATGGATTCTGGTCAACACGAGTAATTAACGTTGTTGATAGGGATCTCTAAACACTTGTACAGAACAAATTGACACGATATCGTTTTAAAATTGGGTAAATGGAATAATTTTACCTTGATTATATTTTATATACAAAGGAATAATTTTTCAGAATTATTAAGTATATATGAATTGATTGTTTGGTCGTTAAAAATGTAAGAATGAATATAAGTTAATTAAAAGAATAATTGTATAAGAAATTGAATTATAAAGTATGGAATTATAATTAATATGATTTACAATTGTAAAATAATCTTATATATAAGAAGTGAAACTATATGAATGCATTTATAAACGTGAGTCATGAATAAAAGGGAAATTTTGAGAGAATATTAAGCACTGAATTCACTACTGTTTCTGGAAAATAATAAGGGTGATGACTGCAGCATCATCAGTATCATTTTCGAGTCTCTATGTGATAGATTTGCTACCATAGTAAATTGGGAATTGAAGTTTGATTGTGATAAACAAATTTGAAATTAAAGTCCAAGTTGAAATAAATTTGAGTTGTCATCAAAGACATGTGATTGAAATTTAACAAAAGGAAAGTTAAATAAATTGATTTGGATTAGATAAGCTATTGAAATCAATGAATATAAGTGAAATAAGTTTTGAACTTATAATATGAGTTAATAAATTTAGCTTTGGTAAAAGTTAAATAAAATTTACTTTAGAATTGAAATCTGAATTGGATTTATAAGTGGAATTTTAAGTTAAGTTAAACAAATGATGTTTGAAATGGAATATAACTTAAGTGAAGTTGAATAAAATTGATTTTGGTTTCGAAGTAAATTAGTAAGTGAATTAATGAAATGAAGTCATTAAGAATTTGAACTTGAGTTATATAAATGAAATTCAACCTTATATTGTTAAAGGAATTAGAAATTGAATTGATAAATGGATGGAATATTAATCAATCGAATGTAAAAGAATTGATATGGGATAATGAATGTAAGTGTAAATTCATTAGAAGCTAATGAAGTTGAGAAATTGAATAATTGAATGGAAGTCAATTCAATATCAACCAATTGGAATTAAAAGTGTGAACCAAATCGAATGTAAATTAAATAATTTGGTTATGTTGAATATACATTGGTTGTTATATGGTTGTTAATTTATTGTGTATAATTCATTAAGTGTTAATGAAATTTAATTAGCGGAATTAAAAGCTATGTAATTGAATTCAAATTGAAAGTGAAGTAAATGAATTTGAATAGAACTAAATTTGATTTGGATTGAAAGCGAACTAATGTGAATTTAATTAGTGAATGTAAACTAATTGGAAACGAATGAATGAATGTTAATTAAATCCAATGTAAATGAATCAAATATGATTAAATTGAAAACCAATCCAATGAATATTAATGAGAAGTGAATGTATATTGATTTGATATGGATTTGTTGGATGATAATTGTTTGGTGGTTGCATTTATTGCTTTTGTTGCATTTTCTATATTGACATATGTAGTTGTTGTAGTGATATATGTTGTATATTGATGTTACTTTCATATTTACATGTTACTCATTTGTTTGTTGAGTGTATAGTAGGTGCGGATTGCGGTTGCTTCGCATTTGGGGCTCGCTTTCGCGCTATATTAGCCGTATATGCTTGCTAATAATATATAAGGTACATATCTCGGATTAAATATCGTACTTTTACACTTTTTTCCCTGCGGGATGCCTCATCACTTGATGAGATGTATATTTGTGATGTATATATATTGTCATTTTTTTAGGATCGAGCCGCGCAAAGGAGGTTATGGCGAAATTTTCCGAAAATTTAAGGCGTTAGAATATTTTCAAGAAAATTGGAAAATTTTGAAAACTATAACTTTGTTTTTGGAGTTGAAAGTAAAAAAAATTATTGGTTGGTTTGAAAAGATGACTAAGTATGATTTGAAAACTTAGTAAAAGTATTATAAGAAGTTCAACAATGGATCTTTGAAAAGTTAATGGATCTCTAGACTTTTTCTTACTTGGTAATTTCGAGGACGAAATTCTTTTAAGGGGGAAGTTTGTAACGACCCAGAATTTCTGTCAATTGAAATTCGTATATTTAATTGATTTTTAAATATTAACAAGTCAAAATTGTAGGTCGAATAAATTAAATTTTGAATATCTAGATTTAATTGGATAATTAAATCTATAATTTAATATTTCAAATTACAGAAATAATTGGAAATTGGGCTTAATATGATTATAAATGATTTGTAAAGTTATATTTTATCATATTGGAGTTAGAATAACGTTATAGAACTTTTAAAATTGAATTTAAAGTTAATTTGTGAAAAATTGAATATTTTAATATTTAATCGACTAGTGAAAATAGTCATTTTTCAAACAGTCTCGGATTTCGACGAAACTAGTTTCATCGGATCCGTAATGTGATATTATTGTAAGGTTTCAAATTTCGTGTCAATCGGATTTACCGCTTGTCCGGGGCAAGCCAAAACGCATAGAAATTAGTTTAATCGATTTAATTTAAATTTGATCGTTTATTTCCGTAAATCTCACATATGATCAAATTAGCCTCCGAAACCTATTCCGTTGTGTCCAGAATGCAGGTTAAACCCTAGAAACGCCGATCACCGTGCGAGATTTGGAGTTCGAAAATTTGGAGTGAATAGTGTTTTTCGTTCGATTATCTATAAAAGCACCTCACAACTTCAATTTTGCAAAACAAAAACCCTAACCCTGATTTTCAATGTCAGCCGCCACTTATTCATCAATGGCCATAAACACATAATCTTTCTCCCTCAATATCTCATGATCCGTTCACCATTAGACTTCGGCATTCGAACGAAAGTTGTAGAGCGTCTCGAGCTCGATAGATCCATACAGTGGAGTCGGTTATCGTCGACCATAGACGGAGTTACGTTCTCGCATTCATCCTGTGTTCGTGCACGGAAATCGAGACAAGGGGGAGGCCGAGCTGGCTATTGTTCAAACCGAGGGTGGAGTTCGTCGTGGTCTTCGATGTGGCGTCATCTGATCGTCGGCTAGATGATCAATGGAGTCGCGAAAATTAGTTGATTAAAGACGGCTATGGGTTAATTTGTCTTGCCGATAACGATGGGGAAGAAGCATCAATCGGCGGCCGAGATTTTAGGGCTTGGAAATGAACGGTGATGATTAGATCTGGGTTTAAAAATAATAAAGAAAATGTAAATTAATTTTATATTAAATTGTATAAACTTTAAACTATCATAACTTTGTCATACAAGGTCGGAAATGCACGAAACGAATTGCGCTGGCTTCTTTTTGGCGAGCATTAAGCAATGGAGCTAGTTTGGAGTCGATTGGAGCTAGTGAAAATTTTGGGTAAAATTAAACGCGTGTTTAATTTTATTCGAAATAAAACGCTACAACTATTATCGGAAACTCAAGCTGAGAACTTCTCACCCAATCGAATTGTTTCGTTTTAAATTTTATATAGTTAGATTTAAAATTGCTTGATTGTGTGATTAGATGATAAATTGTTGTCTATTGTGTTAAATAGATATTATACACCGTATATTAAGCGGATGTTATTTATTAAAAACATATATCGCGATAATTCCAACTTATATGGAATTGGTATTATATATGTACTTGGAGTTCATTTGCTGCATTATATAGAGGATGAGACCCAATTGCACCGCATAATAGCGGATAATATTTTGTAAATCCCATATACCGCGATATTCCGTCCTGAAGTGGAATTGGTATTGTGCTAACATCTTTGGATGCAGGGAAATAGGTTGGAGGGATCCAACTGGATTCCTCAGATGATTGAATTGGTTTCAATGTTGTATGTTGATCTATTTATAATCTGCGTGATTATCTTTGTGATTGAAATCATTGAAGACTAAAATTTAGCCGAATATATTTTTGGTATCGTTAGATGCCGAAAATAAATAAAATTGGGTTTTTGGAAATGTAAGTTGAGAATTCATAATAAAATTTAATTTTGGAATTGATTCATTTTAAATAAATAAACGTTGAAATCTTTATGTTATAAAAATTATGATTTTTGTGAAATATAACCGAAATGTGATTTTTGAAATAAGTAGTTGATTAACTTATAAAATGGTTTAAATTGGTATTTTTGAATTACTATAAATGATTTATATAAAAGATTTATAAAATTGATATTTATAAATTAAAAATATTGGAATTATAAAACGATTTTTATAAGTGTTAAAATGAAATATAAATGGATTTCATAAGTGGATGAAATCTATAGATTTATAAATTATGAAGTTATAAAATGAATGGAATTTTGTAAAATAAAAGATTTATAAGTAATTAACTTACAAATGGGATTTTGGCGTGTAAATGGAATATGGATTGAATTTGTTAATAAAGTGATTTTATAAATTAGAGTTGTTATAAAGTATAAATGGAATTTATAAACGTTGTTTATAAATCTTATAAATTCGAAATCGACTTATTTTGATTAGTTTAACTATTGTAGCTTATTAAAGGAGTTATATCAACGATTTTGGGACAGTGGGTAATACTTTAAATAAAACATGTAGAAATTGAATTTGGTTAATGAAGTATATTCACAATTTTGGACGGTGAATAATATATTAAAGAAATATTTTGGGAAAGTGATATTTTAAATAGAATTAAAACGATTTAAAGATGTTTTAAATTGTATAAGTGTCGAAACCATAGATTTCAACATTCATTGTTGAAATAGACGTATTCGAGAAAAAAGGAAATGATGGACTATAACACCGTTGTTATAGTGAATGAATTTCGAAAGAAAATGTTTTATATAGTATTGGGATTTATATATCTATCTCAATTTCGAATCCCTATAATAGTGATTTTGGGCTGTCGTAACGATGTTTACGCAACATTCGTTTTGAGTCAAATAAATGTGTTTAAGAGAATGTTTTCCTGAAAGAATAAATTATATACTTAATTGTGATTTAAGTATATTGAATATTTTCCAAGTGTTGAAAATAAACAGATTTGTGAATTACTTATTATTAAATAAGTACGGAAATGTTTTTCCAATATGAAGTGAATGTTTTGAGATTTTATCTCTTAAAGATAAATTGAAAGTGAATATTAGAAATCGATTTGAAAATCGTATATTCATAGATATTTTGGAAATGTAGATTCACTATGGAATTTATAAAAGAAAGGGAAATTTGTTAAAAAAAATAAACATTGATTTATTTTTGAAGTGTGGAAATAAATTTACGGATTTGGAACGTAAGTTTAAAATAAATCGGTAAAGATTTATTTGATTGATTTAAATGAACCATTTTAAATTGAAAATGGATAAATATTTAGAAGTGTTTTCGTTTACGGAAATTGATTTGAAATTGATTTCCAAAGATTGAAAGGTGAAAGATGATTTGAAATTTGTTTTCAAATGGTTGAAGTGTGGAAAATATATCTTGTAAAGATATTTATGGAAAATAAATAATTTGGGAAATTATTTGAAATTGGGTTATGTTGTGAATATTGATTGATAGTTAAATAACCGACTATCAATATTGACCCTTGAATGGCTATTTGTTGTGAATTGGTTGAAATTGAATGCTACACTTGTTTTTAAATTATTGCGCTCGTTATTCGGATTACCCATTCCGAATAGTGATACGACGTAATGGATAGCATTAAAGACCGGTGTTAAAGACCGGGTATTTGTGAAAACGATAGGATGACCTATCGATTGTCTCTGCACCGTTAGCTATAGTATGGAGATTTCCTTTGTGATGGGAAATTCGATCGGGATTGTGAATTCCCGGATTGCAAGGGCTTCTTTGGAAGTGCCTTCGGTTCTGTTCGAACCTGGAACAGACTTGTATGGTTACATGTCTGACATTACATTTTGAGATATAAAGCAGATTTCTTTCAAATACATTTCCGTTGGTGGCGGAGAATTTATTTTCTTAGATTAACACCCTTAGAGGTTGTGTAGTTGAAGGTTATCAGTGATATATTCCCAATTTGGTAATGTGGCATGTTGAGTGTTGCTGTGTTATGATTATTTATTGATCATTTGTTGATCAAAGCGTGGTTTTTGTGAAAAAGCGTAGCTTTGTGGACGAGACTTCGTCAAACCTCACACCCCGGAAATGGTCAAAACAGGAATATGCGGCAAAGTTATGAGGGTCGCTCCCTTTAGGGTATGTCATTCCCTTCTGGAAAAGGGTGGTGTCAAGTGTGGAGCCCTGATGCTTAACCTATGTGGTTGCTGCAATCTCATTTTTCTATGTGGTTGTTGCTTGGTGATCGAGGGCCCTTGGATAAAGGCCCCAAAGGACCGGGGGTGGCATATTCATGTAGTAGTTACCCAGTTACAAAGGTAACCCGGCCTTGTGTTGGCAGAGATCCAACCAAAACGTTAGGTTCTCGGGGCGTCCCGCCAGAGGCGATCCTATGTGGCGGTAGAAAGTTCCTTAGCCTGACCATTTGTTGAAAAATCCAAAGAAACATTACGAGCCCTGTACGGTTTTTGTTGTATCACCTGCCATGGAATGTGGCGGTAACCTGCTATTGAACATGGTAGCTATAGTAGGCATACGATAATGGTCATATGTTGGCTAAGATTTATATTCTATTTTCGAAATGCTTTCTACACTATGCACTAATAATAATATCAAAAATGATTTGTTTTGCGTAGTAAGCATCTTTGACTATCATAAGGAGAAATCTCCTCCAATTCTGCGTTTGCATTGTGTATGTGCGAGGAGGCCTTATGGTAGTTTCATTTTCCAAAAGCATTGCAGATATTTTTCTACTTTTATCGTTGTTGTTGTTTTAAAAGATAAATGACTATTTTAAGTTCTCACACCAGTCTCATGACTGACCTAAAGTTTATTGTACTCTTCCTAAACTCTGGTTGCCCATAATTTTCCACACGGGCAGTCTAGAGTTAGGTTATCAGGTCATTCCGGATTCAGAAGTGCTTTGGAGCTCAAGTGGCGAGCTGGATGGCGAAACGTATTACTTGTATATGATATTATCTTTTCCGCTGTAGAATTCACTTGTAAGGGCATGTTTGTATAACTGTCTATTGTTTTGTTGTGTTGTATATTGTTGCTGTACACTCTGATGAAAATGTAATGTAATAACTGAGATAGTTCTTTGTTTTAAAGATTATTCATTTATCTATTATATGTTGTTCCGCTGCGATATGTGAGATTCTGATATTGTTTTCTGCTATTTCTTCTTTCTTTCTTCCTTTCTTCTTCTATCTTTTTCTTCTACCCTTTTCTTCTTCTTTAACCATAACAGTTCGGTTTTTCGGCATTCGATTGCTCGGCAGTTGATACAGTGGACGTATTGATGTCGATTTTCGAGGGTCGAAAAATCGCAATCGTTACACTAGGTGGGTAGCACCCATTCAGGGTGAGGTCATCCCTGTCTAGATGTCCCTTTTTATTCCGGATTAGTGGTGCGGTTGCTGCTCCCAACCGTGGGGTGATCTCACTCGGGATTATCCAGTAAGGGGTAGTCCCGGTCTTGTGTTGCAGGGGTGTTAGGGTGGCTCCTCGGTACTGTGATCTAGGCCACATACTGTGACAGGTGGTACCCCAGTGCCTAGTCATTAGTTGAAAATCCATTTTCCCTATGCGCCTTGTACGAGTTTTGTTTGTATTACCCACTCTGTGGCTTGTAGCTGGAATTTAATAATGCAACAATTTCGGCTATTTGAATAAGTATTTGTATATAGATCCTATTATAATATCAGAGGATTTTAATAAAAAGTGTTTTAGCTATCGTAAGGTAAAAACCCGACATGTTTATTTGTGGCGTGGTCTTACGAGATGCTTTTGTTTTTCTAAGGATTTTGAAACTTTAATAATCAATTTGAGTGTGATTTTCTCACGCTGGTATTCCAGACTGACTCGGGTGTTATTTAACTATAATGCTTGGGTTAGAACGAGTATTATAGGATACAGGATATGATGATGTGGAGCTCAGAAGATGAGCTGGATGACGATACGTACTTTCATACTTGTTTTATATATATTCCGTCGTGTTGAGTAGTTGTGTATCTAATTGTATGTTATTGATGTTGAACTATGATTGATGTACTCTGATGATGTAATATATTAACACTTATATTTGATTTTGAGTAAAGATCATTTATTATCTATTATATTTTATTCCACTGTGATGGTTAGATTCTAATGTTGTTTTCTATTTTCTTATTCTACCTCTTCTTCTTTAACCCAAATGGTTCGTATTTCTGTACAACTTGAGTTGATTTACATAGAATAGTGATGACTCACGGGATATAGATTTGCGAGTCATTACAGTATCAATACTGGATATCGATACATCCGTTATTGATACATCCATTGAGACTAAAGTATGTATTACTCTCCAAATATAATGTATTACTCAGTGGCTATTGGAGGAACCAAGGAGTTAGAAACCGATAGTTGTTGGATAACTATCGAATGACTGACTTAATAGTTTTCTGTTGGTTAACACGACTAAGGTCAGATAGAAAATATAGATGTGATAAATTTAAATAGTTTTCTCAACTTGAGAATACTACCAATCTTCCATATGAAATCTCTTCTTTGATTATATTAAAATCATGGTAATGCGTCCATCGAGTGACTATAGTCGGGTAGAGTGGAAATATTGGAAGTGAAGTCTTTCGAGAGAGGATTTGTCTCCTCAGTAATATGTGGTTAGTATAATGGTCGACTCAAGTCAATTCAAAGTCAAAGTCTCTAACCCGGGCTGTTTGGTTAATAATAACTATTATTATTGAACCAAGGATTTTATGCTTGGACTAGAGAGTAGAATATGAATGATACTGGAATTTTAACCATTACCAAAATCCATAAGTTCAAAGTGAAATAGTTTTGACAAGGAGAATTAGTGTAAATGAAATTCACAACCGGCATGCATAATTAATATAAAACTTGATTTTACCAAAACCAAGAAAGCGACAAATTTGACCAGAATTTCACACCACCTGCTAAGTGATGTGTGAACGTTAGAATTCGAACAGTTCAATATTAACCTCTAAACAAATTCACACCTGACGAGTCACACAACCGAAATAATGAATTCTCCTTTAACCAAATGATTTAAATAATTTATAATTTTTATAAGTTATTTAAATTAATTAATATTTATGAAATATCACTTGTAAAATTTTTATTATGATTTAATGAATAAATATTATTAGATATATTTATAATAGTTATAAATATATTAATCGATATACGATATCGATAAGAGATTAAATTGGATTAAATCATATAATATTTTATATGGGCTATAAATGTGTTCAAAATCCCATGAAGGGGGCTAGAAATTATGGCTATAATAAAAGGTTGTTGTGGCCATGAGATGGTGTAAACATAGACTTTGAGATGGACGGTTGAGATGGAAGAGAATTGATAAGAGATGAAGTAAGATATTGATCCTAAAATATCTCTTAATTTTCCTCTAAATAAGCATCTCTATCTTTAAGCTTTAGATGACTTTTGGAAGCTTCCAACTTGATTTATTTCTAGTTGAATTCCTCTCTTCCAACCCTCTAATTTCTCAAGTGCAAATCAAATCAAATCGATTGCTATTCGTTAGCTGAAGGTCAATGGTTCAAGAATTAGCATTTTGCTAAATCGGAAAGAGTTTCAAAGAGGGGAAATAATATTTTCAAGGTGTACTTCTAGGCTCTGGGATTAAGGTATAATTTTATCAGATTATCGTAAATAATTTTCAGTATATTGTTTTATTATTTATTTGTGCAATATTATACTGTTAGTTAGGCGATAATTCTGATATGTAAATAATGTCATGACAGAGTAGTTTGGTTATATACATGTATATATTTATATTTTAAAAAATTAGTTTTTTTTCCAGATATATATATATATCTGGTCAATGCAGCCATATATAAAAATAGTATAATTTTACATTTTATTGAATTAATATATGTTATTTAATTACACAAATATATAGGTTATAATTAATTAAAACATCATACTATGGTTATAATTAATCATATAATTATATATGTTTATTATTATAGTAGTACTAATTTTCCTCAGTAAAAAATAATTTATTTAGAGCTACTTATTATTATTTAATATTATTTAAGCCAATTTACATCATAAATAATTATATTAATTCAAATATGTTACGAAAATTATTTTTTAAATTTTATAAAATTATGTCATCATCTGATAAGCCTCGACCAAGAAGTAAAAAAAAAATTACTTTTAAAATTAACCATTTAATTCGATTTAAAATGAATGAATCATTTTAAATTAATATAAATCGATAAAAATATGAAATTTTTTCAAACCATAAAATATCACTTAGGATTCATCGGAAATTTAAAGTTTGAAATAAAGATTTGAAAATTTTGTATTAATATTTTATTAATTTTTGAATGGATATTTAATTAAATTGTATCTTAATAAATAATAATAATTGATTGTTAGTTGACTTGTATGTATGGTATTTCATATTTATCTAATTTTTTATTTTATTTTATTAATATATATATACGTATATTTTGTTATGAATATATATATTTATATATTTAGATTGAAAAATATATGTATTAAATTTTTTTATATGTATATATATTATTACTCACTGTTTTTTCATAAATTTGTTTTAATGTTTATAAAAAGTTTATTTCTATAAAACTATTACATAATAGGTATATATAATATTTATATTTTATTCGTATGATTGTACATATACATACACACAGACACTTATATAAAATTATTTAAATAAAAATACCTACATATAATATTTATTTACAAATAATAGCACATATATACGTACATATATTTGGACGTCATATACTTTCATATTGGATGAGCTAACATGTTCATTGTGATGTAAATCCTAATATCTACACACGAGCATGTTATACCTTGCACGGGTTAATATGTTGCATATGCAAACACATTTATGTGGATATGATACACACACACACATATATATTAAGACATAAATTAGATAAAAATATATAATTTATAATTTTAAATAAAGTAAAAGTATTTATTTAAATAATATTTAGAAATGTTCCGAATAAAGTAGACTTCGTAGGCCTAATAAAGATTCGATAAGGGAATTTTTTTTTTGAAATTCACATATAACTTCCGCGGCAGGCTGGCCCACTTCTAATACCTCATACCCTCATCACGACCCACGGTCATTAATCTTGTCTTGGCCAACTGCAATGTGCATCAGGCCTTCATGGATGGAGGAAATTCGGTGATTTCATATTCAAGAACGTCTATGAAGCTCTCAAGTTCCCTGCCTCCAGCCTCACTCCATATATTCTACCCATTTAGGGCTTCAGGGTGTAACTTGCTTGAAACAACTTCCAATTAAAAGTTCCTCGCTGCAAATATCCAGATAAACTAAATGATAGTTGATTGCCTATCTGGTTATAACCTTTTAATACGATGACTAGTGCTTACCGAGCTGGATGACATTATTTCCTACAAATGCCTGAAAGTCTACAGGGTGGATCGTGTAGTGTATATGCAAGTATATGTGATAAAATATATGTTGCAACTAAAGCAGTAATAATCTAGGTATCAATACAATAAGCACACCAGGATTTTATACTGGTTCAGACTTCCCCTCCTACGTCCAGTCCCGAAGCTCCCTTTCGAAATTCAACTGTCAAACACCCTCGCTTCATCCGAAGGAATAGGCTTGGTTACAATAAATTCTTCTGGTCAAATATGTGTTCTATAACACGGATATTGACTAATAAGTACAAATGCTTCCAATATATATCTATAGATTATTGAATGTGAAGATATGAATATATGGAAGAGTGAAATACAAGTATAGATTGCTAGAGATTAAGAATATAACAGAGTACGTAAGTAGAAAGCGCAAGTGAGTAAGGTGAGTGTTCTCTTTGATTCTTGATGATATATATAGTTGTAGAGAGATTCCTTGAGTAGTTGCATCTATTAACAAGTGCTCTGCAGTTGCTTCTGTTAATGGTGAAGAGTTGCAGCGAAGAGAAGCGAAGATGTCTATTCAAATGTGGCAGTTGAAATTTAAATTCTGAGTTCCAAATAAGACGTCTGATATTTGTATCAGACATCTGATGTTATATATTTTTTGTATATAGTATATTTTCAGACATCTGAGTGCATCTACCAGAAGTCTGGTTCTGTCTGTTTTGTTGTTTCAGAGGACTTTTCTAGATGTCTGGCTTATGCACCTAGACATCTGAAAATTGTGCATGTCTGTTCTGTGCATCTTTCTTGTTGCTTCTTTGATCCTATCGACTTGTAGTCTCTTGTAATGTGCTTTGAGCTTTGTTCTTGTCTTTCTAGTCATGTTGCTCTAGCAATTACTTGTATATAGAAATATATATGCATATTCGATTTCCATTGTATAGTTGTTGTCATCGAAACAGTATATTTGATTTCCTAACAATCTCCCCCTTTTTGATGATGACAACTATACAATGTACTTATATGTAATTTTATAAATCTCCTCCTAAATATGTGCTTTCTATAATTAATTGTGATCTTTATTATTTCTCCCCCTTTGGAATTATCAAAAAGGATATCTAACTTTTTAAATGTAGAAATCAATAAATACGGAGTCATACGGAAATAGAAATTTCATTAATTTACAATAATCGAGTACATTAATAGATTTTAAACAATTTTACATAAGATGGAGTCATAAAAATCTATGAGTCTTTTAGGGAAACTTTTTGTTGATCATCTCCTTTATCTTCAATTTTGGAAGAGCTAGGTTATTTCGTAGGGGATGTCGGAGCTTGTTCTAGAGGTCTGTTCTCCTCAAAAAGTTTGGAATGTTTGAAAGGAGGAGAAGGCACTGGGGTTGGCCAATCTTCGGAAGGTGGTGTAGGGCCACTAACCCTTTGAAGAACCTGTTCGAGAACCGATAATATAGTTGATAGTGAAGTTTCAACTATGGCTAGATGTGTGGCAAAAGATGTTTCAAACCATCAATATGCTTAGCTAAAACTATTTTATTTCTAGATAAGATATACTGATTTTGAAGAGTGAGATCTCGAATACTTTCATTTGGATTCGTCTCTATTCGAGTCTCCAAAATCTCATCGTGGTATGTATAATCAAAAGGTTGAGGAGGAGGAGGAGTCTCGCGATGTTCTTCCAACTCTTGTGGTGATTCATGATGTGGTGAGGTGGAGGCCCCACTTGTTTTGCTTGACGACATCGTGTCCATTCTTCAGATGATATAAATTCTGGAGGATTTTCCGGTAGGTGCATAAGTGAGAAAAATTTTGTGGAACATATTTTGGAGAAATTTCTTCAAAAGTTGATAAATAAGAGGGGATGTTGTGAGCACGTAGAAGTCTCATGATGTAGGTGGGATAGATAATTTTTGGGCGTGATCAAGTCCAAAAAAGTTTGAGCTCTTCAAATATGAATTTAGCCCAATTTGCCCTTGTTCCATTGAATAGAGCATACAAGGCTTTCTGTTCTAACTCTATGATCTGCTCATGACTTCCAAGACGTGGAATGATAGTGTTGATGATCATTCGAGTAAGAAGTCTCGCCTTAGGTCGTAGATATTTGGATGCGAATTTAGGCATTTCATCCTCCTATATTTGATGTGTTATATTGTCCCTTGGTTGAAAACGCATATCAGGAATATTATATAAATCTTCGCCCATGTCAGAACATCCGAGAGTTTTACCTATGATTCCTAGAGTTAACCGTATTGTGTTGCTATAAACGCTAGACCATAGCCAATTATCTTTGTTTTCAGTGTTCCAAACGCCTGTGCTATCAAAATTAGCGTAGAAGGGAAATATAACCAACTGATCAATTTGGATGTTATTGGGATTGAAAGATATCAAAGTTTCTAAACCGGCATTCTCACATATTTCATCTAAATCATGCATTGGGAACTTGAATAAGTTATAAAATGGGCCTGTGTGAAGTTTCTTCTTTTGTATATCCTCATATCTCTTGAGTGAATGTGGTACTCGTTTCATCCATCGCTCAATTTGATCATCTGAGCAAACTTGAGGATTTGATGAAGTTGCTTGGTCTTGTTTTCTCTTAGAGACTTTGGGGTTTTTTATTTTAGGAGCCATAAAATTTGATCAAGTTTGGAAGAAAAAGGATTTTTGAGAAAAAATCAAGATTGGTGAAGAAATAAAATAGAACGAAGTGAGTAAAGTAGGGAAAAAATAGACGTTATCTGGGCATATATGAGTGTTGATTGGATTTCAGACGTCTAGAATGTAAATCAAACGTCTGATCTAACCTAATTTAAAGAAACTAAATAGAATCACACATCTGGTTTGTTGTAGTAGAAGTCTGGATTTTGTCGAGTTGAAAATTTTGATAGTTAGAGAGATTTTTCAAACGTCTGGTTGTTTTATCAGACGTCTGGAGTAGATAGATTTTTCATTTCTGAATGACAAATAGTTTTCTCAGACGTCTGGTTCAGACATCTGGTATAAATAGTAGACATCTGAATTTTTTGAAAATGTGACAGTGACTTTATTCAGATGTCTGGTTCATAGTTTCAAACGTCTGAAATAGTCTGGTATCCTTTTTTAGTAAGCAGAGACATTTTTCAGATGTTTGGAAGATTATATCAGACGTTTGACATATGCATAATAGTGTATTATTTGTGTGATATCAGAGTGCCAGACGTCTGAGGGCAATGATCAGACGTCTGAAATGACCAATTTTTTCTAAAAATAGCTTTATTTTGAAGGGTGTTGCTTATTTTTTGACTTTTTATTTTTGTTAAAAAATATTGTATTATTTTTGTTGAAATAGAATTACAAAATATACGTAGATACAAATGCAATGAAAATAATTTAATCTATTTAGATGGTGATGGAGTTTTGCGATCTTCTGACTTGTCATCCCTCCATGGCTTAAGTGGAGACCATATATTTCGACATTCGTGGGTTCTCGGGGAACCAAAGAATCACCTTGGTGAAGGGTCCAAAGGTGTACGATATGAGGATAAGGGATCCAACGAATTGCAAGGAATCGGAAGTGGTTCATGTACATCCTTCTTCCGTGAATTACAAAATTTTATTACTACTTGCTCTAGAAAACTTAGTCGTCGCACCAGGACTTTTTGTTCAAAATATAATTCTCGTTGTAGATCTATTTGTTGCTTTTGATGGTGATGTATCTCATCAATTTTCTCCTTGGTGTTGGGAGAAACAAATAGAGCTCGTTTGGACTTCTTGTTATCGAGAGTGAATCCCATGTGATAGGAGGACTACTGATAAGTCGGTTCCTGATTTGGTGTAGGGATAGAAAGCCATTGAGGTGTATCCCCTGAGCTAAACGTTGTAGGTGTGAAGAAGGGCAGACGAGAATTTTCGGTAGACATGATTATATATCCTGTTGTAAAAAAATATGAAATCTATATATATTCTTTACTTCTTGTTATGTAAGGATTTATATATAAATTCAAAAATTATTTATAGGTAATTTTTAGAAACTAACTACCTAAAAAATTTAAGGTAAAAGAATAATCAATTTTAATTTGTAGATAGATAGAGTAAATGAAAATGTGGTTATTAGTTTAGAAGATCATTAAGAGAGCATATTCCTAAATGACGTCGCAGTGTAACAAAAGTTTGTTCGTTTAGTGGTTTGTGAAAATATCTGCTATTTGATTTTCGGTATTTACGTATTCTAATGTAATAATTCCCTTTTCTATGTTGTCACGTAAAAAATGATGTAGTATATCTATATGTTTAGTACGTGAGTGATTTACAAGGTTTTTTGATAGATTTATTGCACTGTGTTATCGTAATATATTGATGATTTATTGATAACTTTGCCAAAGTCCGTAAATGTTTGTTGCATGTATATCACTTATGCACATGCTAGTGCTGCTGAATTATATTCGGCTTCGCAAGTAGATAAGGGGACACAATTTTGCTTTTGCTAAACCATGAAATTAATGATTGTCCGATAAGTGGCATGTTCCACTAGCACTCTTACGATCTGTTTACATCCATCGAAATCCGCATCACTGTATGAAACTAATTCAAACGATGATCCCTTAGGATAAAACAAACCATAATCTCTAGTGCTAGATAGATACCGTAAGATACGTTTAATAACTCTTTGGTGAGATTCTTTTGGTTTTGCTTGAAATCGGACACAGAGACATACACACATCATAATGTCGGTCGACTAGCCGTCAAATAGAGTAAGGAGCCAATCATACTCCAATATAATTTTTCATCGAAATCTTTTCCGTTATCATCTTTTTCTAGGTGAACACTAGTACTCATCGGTGTTGGTTTGCTTGAAGTTTTATCCATTTCAAAACGACGTAGTAGATCGTTACAATATTTTTCTTGATGAATAAAAATACCATTTTCAAGTTGTTTTATTTGTATACCTAAGAAGAAATTTATTTCTCCCATGTGGGACATTTCAAATTCATTTTTCATAATATTTAAGAATTGATTACAAAGATTTTCATTTGTTGAACCAAAAATAATATCGCCTACGTAAATCAGTACAACTAAAATATCGTTATTTTCACGTTTAATAAATAAAGTTGTACCGATTTTACCTATTTGAAAACCAGATGCAATTAAATGATTTTTAAGACATATGTACCAGACATGGGGGGCTTGTTTTAAACCATATAAGGCTTTTTGTAGTTTAAAAACATGGTCGGGATATTTTTCATGAACAAAAAATGGGGGTTGTTCAACATATACGTTTTCTTAATAAATCCATTTAAAAAAGCACTTTTGACATCCATTTGAAGTAGTTTAAAATTATGATGATTTGCAAAAGCAAGTAATATACATAAGGCCTCTAGTCTCACTACTGGAGCAAAGATTTCATCATAGTCGATGCCTTTTTCTTGATTATAACCTTGAGCAACTAAACGTGCATTATTTCTAACTATATTTCCGTTTTCATCTGCTTTGTCTTTAAGTACCCATTTTGTTCCTATAACCGATTGATTTTCTGGTCTCGGTACTAATATCCAAACATTATTATATTCAAATTGATTTAATTCTTCTTACATAGCTATTATCCAAAATTTATCGTTTGAAGCTTCTTTATAATTTTTTGGTTTAAAACTTGACACAAATGCTATATGATTTATTTGGTTAAGTTGATTTCTAGTTACTCTAGAATTGAGATCTCCAATGATATTATCGTTTGGATGATCCTTAAGAATTCTAGGAGATGATACTAACGTATTATTTTATGCATTTTCCCATTATTAAAAGAATTTGTTGTATTTGTTGTTGGAATTATTTCTTCATCGTTATTATGATGGTTAAATAGATTTTCATCAATTAAACATGTAAACTTTCTTCAATGGTGTTATTTCGTTTATTAAAAATTATATATGCTTTGCTGCAATCCGAATATTCAACAAAGATTCCTTCATCCGCCTTCAGGTCAAATTTTCCTAGATTATCTTTTTTTGATCCGAAAGTCTTAAAGTATGATACTTTAGGTTTTCTTCCAAAATATATTTCAAAACAAGTTTATTTAGTCATAGGTCGTATGGTTACTCGATTCAAAACATAACAAGCTATGGCAATAGCTTCAGCCTAGAAATGTTTTGGTAGCCCACTACTATTTATAGTATTCGTGCACGTTCTTATAATGTACGATTTTTTCTTTCTACTACACCGTTCTGTTGAGGTGTGAGGGAAAAAGAAAAATTATGACATACCCTTTTTATTACAAAAATTAGTAAAAAGATCATTTTCGAATTCTCCACCGTGATCAATTCGAATATTCTTAATTTTCAAATCCATTTGTGTTTTAATTCTTTTAGCAAAAATTTTAAACATACCAAAGGTGTCACTTTTATGTTTTAAAAATAAAGTTCATATATTTCTTAAAAACTCAACAACTATTACAAAAACATATTTGTTGTGATTTATAGATCGTACTTGAGTTGGACAAAATAAATCTAAATGTAATAATTCTAATGGTTGTTTTGTGGAATTATTATTTTTAAACTTAAACGAGCTTTTCTTTAGTTTTCCAATTTCACAATCGTCCCATAAATTTTCTACTTTGTAATTTATTTTAAGTAAACATCTAACTAGCTCATATTTTGCTAATTTATTAATATATTTAAAATTAATATGACAAAATCTTTTGAGCCATAACCATGGATCGTCATGTTTGGTTGTTAAACACAAATTTGAATTTCGATTTATATTCATGTTTGAAAAATAAATATTTTTGTCTCTAAAACCTTCAAATATAAGTTGCTTGTTATTGTTGAAAATATCACATCTATCTTTTTCGAAATTGATTTAAAAACCTTTATCGCATAATTGACTAATGCTAAGTAGGTTGTGTTTTAGCTTTTCTACTAACAAAACATTTGTAATAATAGGAGAGTTAAAAATACCAGAGTAGATGACTTCTCCAATGCCCACGACATATCTTTTTGAGTTATCTCCAAAAGTTACGTTCTACCATCGACGTATGTTATATTTGATAACATGTTTGAATTTCCGATCATATGCTTGGAGCATTCACTATCAAGTATCCATTTCTCTTATTTTTTATTTCGGATACCTGTAAAATAAAAGATGATTTAATTGGTATCCATATACTTTGTTAGTGTCCTAGATGTTAGGAGAAGTAGGTAGCCATACCCAAGAAGGTTTGGTACCTTTATGAATATAATTTTTATTATAGACTGCATTTTCTAAAAAGTTATTAATATATTTTTGTCTAATCAAATTATTATTTGTCTTAGGATTCCAAATTTTTTATGTTTCTGGTATTCATATTAGACTTAGGTGAACTTTTAGTCTTTTTGTAAATACAGCTATATTTCTTAATATCATTCCCTCTTTGTTTAGGAATATTTTTAAATCCAATTCCATTTCTATTATCACATGGTTTTGAAGTTTTGATAAAATTTTCCAAATCTTGTTTTCCTTTATTAAATTTTAAAACATTATTTGTAATTTTATCCAATTTTTCTTTTAGTTCTAAATTTTCAACTTTCAATATTTCAATATTACTCTTCAAGTTGACATCTTCTTTTAACAAGTTATCCTTTTCTAGTTTAGTTTTATCAAAATCAATAGCAATAGTCACATTTTCGACCAAATTATTTTAATTTTTTCTTGAGATAATTCTAGTTCTTCTTCTAAAATAATTTTTTCATTTTTTAACATTCCTACTTCAAGTTCTAATCTATTTTATTTGGCTATATGTTATTTGTTCAATTTTTTAATTTTTCTAAATTTATCATCTAATTCCATGCTAAGTTCTAATAATTCATCATAACTAAGTTCGGGATGTACCTCATCAGTTTGTGTCATAAAGCACACATTAGCTTGTTCTCCGTCACTACTGCTATTGCTGTTTGAAGATGATGAAGAACCCGAGTCATCCCATGTTATTTGGAAAGCTTTCTTCTTTTTGAAAATTTCAAATTTGTTCTTCTTCTTATCATTATTGAGCTTGGGACTTCATATGTCCAAATTGGTCACATTTATAGCATTTGAATGATGTTTGATTTGTTGAGCTTGATTTTCCTCCTTTCTGAAATTTAGTCATTTTCCTAAACTTCTTGAATTTGTTGCAGTTTTTGGCAATAAATACAATTTTTTCTTCATCTAAGTCGGAGTCTTCATTTGTTACTGTAAATGCCATGTTCTTCTTTTTCGAATTTTGTTCTTTTTGTGCTGCACATTAGCTTCATAGGACATTAAATTTCCTATCAATTCTTCAACTAAGAGTGATGAGAGATTATTAGCTTCTTCGATAGCTAATACTTTTCTTTCCCACTTTGGAGTTAAAGAATTGAGTATTCTAAATACTAAATCAAAATTTGTGAATCTGACTCCAAGTGCCATTAAATCAAGTTGAATTGGTTGGAATCTAGAGTACATGTCTACTATAAATTCGCTTTGTTTCATTTTGAATGATGTAAATTGATTTTGTAAGATTGAAATCCTAATTTGTTTAACTTTGTTTGTGCCTATGTGTGTAACTTGTAAGATACGCCAAATATCAAATGCAGTGTTATATAACATGACACATGAAAATTCATTCTTATATAGTGAACAAAATAGAACATTCATAGCTTTGGCATTATTAGAAGCTATGGTTTTTTGTGCATTAGTCCATGTGTTCATAGCAGTTTCAAGTGCTTCACATTTATTTTAAGTGGCTGACCAAATTTCTAATCCATTAGCTTCCATAAAAATTCTCATATGTGTTGACCAATATGCATAGATAGAACCATTAAAAAGTGGGGGTCGTGCTGTGGATTGACCTGCTTGAAAAATACTTGCCATATTATAGTGATTCAAAAATGTGTTACTGTACTTTGATCTAACCTTGCTCTGATACCAACTGAAAGTCTACAGGGTGGATCGTGTAGTGTATATGCAAGTATATGTGATAAAATTTGTGATGCAACAAAAGCAGTAATAAACTAGGTAACTATAGAACAAGCACACCAGGATTTTTACTTGTTCGGACCTTCCGTCCTACGTCTAGTCCTGAAGCTCCCCTTCGGAATTCGACTATCAAACACCCTCGCTTCGCCCGGAGGAATAGCCTTGGTTATAATAAATTTTTCTTGTCAAATATGTGTTCTACAACATAGATATTGATTAATAAGTACAAATGCTTCCAATATATATCTAAAGAGTATTGACTGTGAAGATCTGAATACTTGAAAGAGTGAAATACAAGTATAGATTGCTAGAGATCAAGAATATAACAGAGTATGTAAGTAGAGAGCGCAAGTGAGTAAGGTGAGTGCTCTCTTTGAATCTTGATTATATATATAGTTGTAGAGACATTCCTTGAATAGTTACATCCATTAACAAGTTCTCTACAGTTGCTTCTGTTGACGGTGAAGAGTTACAGTGAAGAAAAGCGAAGATGTCTATTCAAATGTGGCATTTGAAATTTGAATTTAAATTTTGAGTTCGAAATCAAACATCTTGTATTTGTATCAGATGTCCAATACTATATTTTTTGTATATAATATATTTTCAGACGTGTGAGTGCATCTACCAGACATCTGGTTCTGTCTGTTTTGTCATTCCAAAGGACTTTTCCAAATGTCTAGCTTATGCACCCAGACGTCTGAAAATTGTGCATGTCTGTTTTGTGCATCTTTCTTGTTGCTTCTTTGATCCTATCGACTTGTAGTCTCTTGTAGTGTGCTTTAAGCTTTGTTCTTGTCTTTTTAGTGATGTTGCTCTAGTAAGTACCTGTATATAGAAATATATATGCATATTCGATTTCCATTGTATAGTTGTTGTCAACGAAACCGTAGATTTGATTTCCTAACAACGCCTTGTCATGAAGTTGCCTATCTAAGATAAGGTTCCAGAAATCCTAGGCATTCAGCAAATGGCAAGGGAATATTATGGGACTTCCCTAAAGTAAGTAAAAAAGGGTGTTCTCATGCTACAACAAAAGCATTCAACAGTTAGCAATAGATCCAACAGGCTGACCAACGCCCTTGTTCTTGCTAAAACCTCTACAAACCTGAAGCATTGGTAGCGACTTCTACTCTTTCATAATCGGTTGCCTCTTCTTAAAACCGAGGGCATCACAACATCTATCTAAACCCACCATTTTAGATAAGTTCTTTCTAAACAACTTTCCCATCTATAAATCTTTGTATGTAGTTTGCATATTGTTCGCCTCACCGTCATACAACTCACTTACACTAGAGTGTCTGGGCTAACCAATATGCTTTGATTCGATTCGAGAATAGTCGCTTCACGACTGGCTATGTGTCACATAGGAGAACCTCATAGCCCCATGTGCTCAGGTTCGAGCCTAGGTTCATCTGCCACTCTTCATTTGATCACTTAAACCTAAGAGAACTGGCTAGCAAGCTAGTGTTTCATTTCGTGCTGGTGTTGTGCAGTTAAAGCGCTTAGCGGTATCATAGTAGTGGAGATGCAAAAAGTTATAGCGAAGATAAAGCGGCGACATAGTGGAAAATAGCAGATGTAAAAAACAATTTATTAAATATAAAATCAAATATTTGTAGTTAATTTATTATCATTCTCACATGATTTGTGTGGGAAAATGAAATATTGTTTAAGCTTATATAATAAAATCAAAGAATGTCATGATTCATGAAGGCTAGATTTGGTGGCTACGGTAGATTTCTAACTTATATTAAGCACTTATGCCTTGAAATTAGTTCTTTACCATACCTTTGTTTATATGGTTTAAAAAAGAACTGATCAAGTCAACCTTTGTATATCAATGTTTCTAAAGCAGGTGCTAAGAAGCCTTGATTTGGAGGATGTAGCGGAAAATAGCAAGGATCAAAGTGGATCTACTATTTAATAACGTCGTATTGAAATAACATAGCAGTCAAAGAGTGCTACACGCTATAGCGGGATTTTGCGGGGATTTAGTGGGGCTTTAAGTACACAGTGCTGGTGCAAATTGCCACTCAACATCCAGTCAGTACCAGGTCTACATTACCGACTATACCCACACTGCCTTATTTCACATTTTTATTTAAAATATCTTAGAAGAAGAAAGGAATTTATGCAAAATAAACATAGGAGCTATTGGTTATTCAAAGCGCTCTGCTCAACAAGTCACATGCGGATAAATAAGCAAAAACAACAACGAAATTTTCAACCAATGTTTGCAACAAAAGATCTTTTTTATTCAGCATAAAGAATATAGAGGCACAACACCCAATTCGCTAGGCTTACAACGATATTCTTATTACTAACTAGTTGAAATGACGAAAGAGAGAAAAAGAAGCATGTTAGTGAAATATTTTGGAAGATCCAGCCTCAGATGCGAAGCTCTGCCGACACTTCAGATGATCAAGAACTTGTTGAAGAAAATGGAGTGTGCTACCATATCCATAGCCTTCCACATCAAATCTTGTAAAAGATCTTTAATAACACTTGTTCGACATTGTCAAGAAGATGACCGAGACTTCACCGTGACATTGAAGGCGGAGGCAAAAGCCACTACTCTTTCCATCAAGGCGTTGAATCGTCCAAACCGGCCTAGGTTCAGAACTGCTAGAGCAAGATAAACAAGAATCCACCAGCCCCAGTTGGGCCTTAGCACAACAACGATAGTTAATCACCACCGAAATCTTGAGCAACAGGCATGGGCCGAAGCCAAGTGGTAGGACAAAATCCATCTTAAGAAGAAGGTCCCAGGTGACGGTTTGAACCATAATCAACAGGTGTTAGTTCAGCATCGAGAGAAATTTCTCTTTTCTCAACAAACCAAACAATTTAGACAAAATGACGTGCTTGCTAAGACATCTAAAAGGAAATAGATGATGAAACTACCTGCTTTTTATCAGTAAAGAATTGCGAATGATTAATAGGTGCCGAAGAATTTTCATAAGTAAAGAATTACGAGTTTAGGAAAGAAGAGAAGGGGGGTATTTATATACCCATACCTTCAATCGTGTGTGTTGAATTCAAAAGGCTAAAAGAATCTTAGTTGTTCTAATGAGATCTGAACAAAGTCAATTTGAGCACATAGGAAACGTGACACATCTATACCATATCCGAGAAAACGAACCGTCACAACCAATAGCATGAAGCAGTGTGGAAACCACATGAAATGCTTTACCGAGCCATCAATCAGCATGATTTTTATGATATGACATGCCTGCACCCGAACATAGATAAGGACTTATGGAAAAAATGGTGCTCAATTTTCTTGCAAATAATTCGTAGGCCAATTAAAGGCAGTATAGCCCAATCAAAGCTAGCCCAACTACTTTACAACCGACCTACATAACACGGCCAAATCCCATGTTGGTCTCAAGCCAACTAATTCTGATTGCACCAAGATAAGGACTGATCGCCTCATCCATAGGCACTTGTTACATTTAAGCAAGATCTGTGCCCATCCCCTCTCAGTCTAGGTAGGCATAGCATAATGACGACCAACCTCCCTATGTCAATCTGCTTCTAGCACAACTCCATGTCAACAAAATCGCCCGACATCACTCATTTTGACGACTGGCACCTCTCCTAGCCTGACTTAACATGCGGAACATCAAGCATGGCTAGTCCTGGACCTAGCTTCAATACAACCACCTTTGATTAGTCCTAGGCAGCCCTCTCAGTCGCCTCACACCCGACCGTGCACCATCTTCCTACCATCGTCCTTAGCAAGATTTCTAGTTTATTTCATATCTTCGAAAGTTGATTGACTGAATCAGGAATATTTGTCACCTAAGAGCTCAAGTAAATGAAAAGCTATCCATCCACCAATCTGAAGCACTATAGCTAGTCATCTGAACTGATGTGGCTTATAATTAGCACTAAATGAGCATTTAGTGTGAAGTCTACATGTTAAATGTAAGGCCCACACTTGATGAAGAGGAGCAATGAGTATATTTTCATCATTTAATATCAAAAGTCGTGTTTTTTTTCTACTAATTCTATAACTTAATCTCAACCATTCACCATCCACTTCAACAAATACAAATGTCCCGTATTACAAGGTTGGAACACACGAAGATTTTGAATACTACACACACTCCATGGCTCTTATTAATGCAAGTCATTAAGATTACATAGGTGTACTAGTCTAGAGTGTTTCCTCCTTTCTTATTTGGTTCCTCCCTTTGCTATCTATTTATTACACATAATTTAAGGCTCTTATGGCAAGCTATTCCGCTTCAGCCCATTTTGTAAAGTAATCCACTACGACGATAACATTTTGGCTCCTTCCATTGCTATCAGTAGCATATTAATGATGTTGATTCCCCAAATTGCAAATAGCTATTGACTTACAATATATTTAAGATCCATTGATGGAGGCGTTGGAATCTTTGCAATTCTCTAGTTTTGGTCACACTATTAAGTGTAGTTAGCAACACCCCAATTTATCGTCGATCAGAAATATCCATAGTGGAGTATCTTTTTTGCCAGGGTCTTCCTCTAGTGTGATCACCATAGCTGCCCTCACGGACTTCCATAAGGATCTTCCTAGAAACGTCTTTAGCTATACACCGAAGCAGAGGAGTTGAGAATCCTCTCCTGCATAGTACTTTATCTTGCATCCCAAATCGTGGCACTTTCTAAAGGAGTTTCTTCCATCCATTCGTATCTGTCAAGAGAGTTTCGTGATCAGATACCCCTTAATTTGGGTTATCCATGACTCCTCCTCTTCTGTGATCTCTAGAATCCAATCGATGTCCATTTGATTGATGCTCAAAGCTGTCAAAATTTCCACCGCAACCAATCCCATTAGCTACGCTTCCTCAAAGATATGTAACTTAGCTAATGAATTAGCCTTCACATTTTCCTCTCTATGATGTGTACTATCGTATAACGCTCTATGTCTACAAGCAGTTCTAGCACTTTTGATAGGTAAGTTGCTAGACTCGCACCCTTGGCTTGATACTCCTTCTTTATTTGGTAAACCACTAGTTAGGAATCACTAAATATGTGCGGCGGTTTTATCCTCAATTCCTTTGCTATCCTAAAACCTTCCAATAATGCCTCGTACTTGGCTTTGGTATTAGTTGTAGTAAATTCTAGCTTCAATGCGTAATAAATTGACCATCCTTTTGGTGTTTTAGATACTACTCCTGCCCTCGATCTATATTCTTTCGAAGCATCATTGAAAAATAATTTCTGACAGGGAACTACGACTGCATAATCCTCCTCCTCTTCTCCATCCAGCGTGGTAAACTCAATGATCAAGTCTATTAATGCTTTCCCATTTATCGCTCTCCTTGGATGTTGAGTAATGTCATATTGAATCAACTCGATATTCCATTTTGCAACCTTCTTGAACACTCGGGTCAGTATAATACCTATTTCATAGGCCGATCTGTTACTTTATCGGATGAGCTTGAAAATACGATCGTAACTTCCTAGACGCTATAACCAGCCAACATGCAAGTTCTTCCAATTTTGGGTAATTTTTTTCAACTCCAGTAAACCACTTGCTGATGTAGTATACTGGTCTTTGAATCCAGGCATCGTCATGTATTAACGTCATACTCAGTGCATAAGAAGACACTGCTAAGTAAAGAAATTATTCCTCAAAATCCTATGGTTTGGATAAGATTGATGCCATGTCTATGCGCCTTAATAATTATTCGATGGCCTTCCAACAATCTTGATTCCATTCAAA
Source organism: Allium cepa (assembly GCA_030765085.1). NCBI lineage: Eukaryota > Viridiplantae > Streptophyta > Magnoliopsida > Asparagales > Amaryllidaceae > Allium > Allium cepa. The sequence goes on along the minus strand of CM060938.1, from coordinate 439,111,816 downwards.
GTTTTTCTTCACTTTCTTCGGGGAAAGAAGAAGGGTATCCACTTATTTTTCACCCTTGAAATGAATTGGCTCAAAGCGGGACCTTTCCATTCAAGTTCTGAAGCTGTTTCTTATGGTTAGGGCAATTACATTCGTCAAAGTGTTAACCTTCTTAGCATTAACCTCGATGTTCCGTGCGTTAACAATAAATCCCAAAAACTTACACGATGCTACTCCAAAAAAACATTTTAATGGATTTAGCTTCATTGTGTATTAACATAAAATTCCAAACATTTATGAAAGGACATCCAGATGGTTCCCTGACGCTCATGATTTCACAAGCATATCATTTATGTATACTTCTATTGTTCGGCTAATTTGATTCTTGAACGTAGAATTAACCATTCTCTGGTATGTGGCTCCAGCATTCTTCAAACCGAACATCATTACCTGATAGCAATATAACCCAAAATTCATTATAAAGCTAGTATTCACTTGATCCAGTATACCCATTAAAATTTGGTTATAGCTCGAATAAGTGTCCATAAAGGATAGAAACTCACGTCCTTTAGTTTCGTCCACTAGATGGTCAACCTGGGCAAAGGAAAGCTATCCTTCGAGCATGCCTTATTCAAATATGAATAATCGATACACAGTCACTATTTCCCATTTGACTTTTGGAATAAAATGGGATTGGATACCCAATCGGGGTATAAAGCATCGCGAATAAAACCGTTCACTAACAGCTTATCCACTTTTTCCTTCAACGTAGCGATAGCTCCGGATTATAACTGTGCCTTTTCTATTTTACTGATGTGAACTTTGGGTCAATATTCAATACATGACATGCTATCTCTAGTGATATTCCAATACATATTTGAATGTGTATAGGCGAATACATCCAACTTGGAGGAAATTCGCTAATTCTTTTCTTAAGTTAGCGTTGAGCCGGGTTCCATTCTTCAAGACCTAAGTAGGATCATCCATGTTGATCGAAACATTTACCGGCAGCTCAATCAGTGCTGGTCTCGCTTCCCTCGACTACTTCCTAGGATCCATAACCTTATTAAAACAGCTGTGGTTCCCGAGCTAGGGTCCAAACTTTGATGACTATGCTTGTGAATCTGACTGTGGAGAGTTCTTTCCACATTCTCTCCGTTCTCACGTCGCTTTGCTTCTCCATGTTCCAGTACATAGCATATCTTCAAGTTCTTTTTATAACCTTTCACCACTCCAACACGGTTTTGAGTGGGGAATTTCGTGATGAAACACCAAGGCATTTGTGTTATTCTAAAATATGCAGGAGTTGGTAGGCTCAAAAAGGCATAGTATGCTAAGTACTCATCTACGATAACGAATTTTTGAATTTGGACCATCCTGTGATTTCCTTCACCTAATTCCATAGGCAAATCGATCAATATGATCGGCTATTTTTCTTCACCTGTAAATCCTTGTATCTTGGTTTTACAAGTTATAAGCTCCTTCGTGTTCAAATGTTCTCCTAAGCAGTATATTCATCGAACTCCCGATGTTTACCAAGACTCGTCATACAATTGCTGGACTGATTCCAACTGTTACAACCATGGGGTTCAAAGTCGATGCTTTGCCTCCTTCATCATCTCTATTATTGAATACGATATCATTAGTTATCATCCTATGCTACTTAGCCAAAGCTCCATCTTCTATAGCAAAGCAACCGTCTTGTAGTACATGCTTTAGCGAGCTCACATACCATTCCATTTCCCTCTAATTTTCTCAGCTTGATGGAATCATTCGGTTATGGTATTGATGACTGCTTCTCTATTCTTTCATCTAGGCCCTTCTCTGTATGGTCTAAATTAATTCCCTTGGGTAGGCAGCCCCAGAAATCCTGGAATTTGACCACCTTTCTATTTTTTTGACATAATGATGGAGCTTATTTTTCCTTATTAGTTCTTCGATGAGAACCCTCAAAGGTAAGCACTCGTTTATGTCATGTCCATGAGATTCATGGAAATGACAGAATTTTCCAAAGCGCTTTTCGTGCTCAGTTGCCTCCCACCTTAGTAATTTCTAATATTACTCTGTTACTTGAGTAGCTACATATATGTTTTCCATTGTATCGTTCAGGGGAGTGTTGTCTTCCAGTTTCAAATTCCTCGAGCGCTTCTTGTTGTCGTTACATCTACCACCGAGGCCTTGATTCTGTTTCTTTTGGTATCCAGAGTTTTCAACATTAGTTGCCACATTACTCCCCATTTTGTTTTACTACCACGTTGCTTTGAATAACCTCTTTCGACTGTCCATCATTGGTATTGCCTAAAATAGACTTGCTTCTTCCAAGCGTAGAAATTGATTAGCCTACCAATGGAATTCTTCTATGGTTGTAAGTTTCTTCATCTTTAACCATCTACCAAAATCCATGCTGGGTGTATGCCCCGAACCAAAGCCATGAATACTAGATCCTCCTTCAAATTACTTACTTTAGCAACAACAACATTAAACTGGTACAAGAAACGTTTCAGAACTCCTTAGTCCCTTAAGATAAGCTCAATAAGGGCATCACATCCTTGGGTTGTATAGCATGTAGTCAGAACTGCCCCATGAACTTCCTATCCATTTCATCAAAGGTTGATATAGATCTCATCGATGCGACTCCTTCTAAGAAAATGGGAAGCATCTACATCAAATAGCATTCGTTGCCCTAGCACCATCCATGTGCTATTATTATTTGTGTAAATGTTGTCTAGGATCGATAATTCCATTATACGATTGCATAGTCGACACTGTAAACATCTTTGGGTACTATTCTCTTGGAATGTTCTCTGTGAAGGGAGTTATGCTTAGTGTTGAACTCCAATCATCATTCTTCCTATCTTTGCTTTCCTTAGACAACTTCTTAAACATGTTAGCTATGTATTCCTCATTGGCACGACATTCCGTAGGACGGATGATTACCAAGAGCTGCACCAAGTGTATGGCTCTACAAACTATCTCGGCTTGCTTGTTGACTTCTAGATTCTCCAGTCTCTTGGATAATCACTCTTGTGGTACTCCATTGGCATATGGTTGGTTCAGCTGTAGCTGTCTGAACTCCATATCCGTTAGCCTCAACATCCAACTCAAAATCAACATTGTCCAATGGTAGGTCCTCTTTCGAATCAAAACTTCAATTGCATCAGCACCCTCTCCCTCATTCTCTCTTTGATTCCACTTGGTACCAAGAGAAAACCTGATGGTACTGAGTGGTTTTCTTATGAGGGGAGCATTACTGCTTCCTTTTATAGCTACTCTGCAATTTCAGTACCTACCTCCTTTTTTTTTCCTTTTTGCTTTCACTTATTTTGACTAGAAATAGATGAATTCTCCTCTTTAAATATGGGAGGAGAAGCTTCTCTCCTATTCCTTATATTCCTTTGTGGATATTTAGTAAGTAGAGATTTCATTTTGGCCATCAAGACTTTTTGACTATCCACCATCTTCTAGTTCAATTTCTACAGCATCTTATCAAGCTCGCTTCTGGTACCCACTTCTAATTGCATAGATGATCCTGGTATCGCTTGCTGATTACTAACTTGGTAAGAATTTCTTTCATAACCCCTAGTTACTGCTCTTGTGGATCTATTCGATCTTCTAGGCGCCATTGAATTCAAATAGCAAATTTCCAATTTCTTCAAGCAAAACTTCTAGATCTCACCATTGGACCTCTTTGATTCTAAAATAGTAAGCTAGATCTAACTCTGAGTTAGATTCCTTGGTGAAAGTACCAAATTGTTAGCATCAAAAGTGGCACAACACCCATATATAACCTATTGTTGTATTATATCTAGTAGAAAAGTAGAGAGACACAAGATTTTAATGGTGGTTTGGCAATCTTTCATAGAAGTTCACTTTATATTTTTATTAATTATAGATTTTGTAAAGGTTTAGAGAGAGATTAAATTCACTAGTACAGAGGGATGACAGTTTCTTAAGCCTAAAACTGTTAAATGTACAAAGGTTTATAGAGAGATTAAAGTCATTATATTGTCCTCTATCATTTATATACTAACATATTACTTGCATACTCTATAGTTGTTGTGCTATCCTTAAGTAGGGATGTTATGTGTAGTACTATTAATATATTGAATAGGCGAGGTAAAATAACTATACATAATTGTTGTGCTTTCCTTAAGGTACGTGCATTATACTTAGGCCATCACAAAATGATATGTTCGAATGAGTAGTCCCACTTTACTTGTTGAGCCTTGCTCAAGGTAAAGGCGGCATTAGGACAAGAAACTACAAGTTAGGAGTTGTAGGTGATACAACCGATAAGAATATATACATCATATGCAGGCCTATGTTTTATTGAACTTTCGTCAAGTTCGAAGTCGTAAGGCATGGAGTCCTAAAACCCATTAGTGAGCCAAAAGACTTCTATCTTTCAATTTAGTGTTTGACGAAACATAAAAGACTAGTGGAAGACTTATTAGAAAATTGAAATGATAACATTTAACCTTTTTAATATTATATGAACTTAAGCTATATAAAATTATTATAATCTACATCGATAAATTCGTGCATTTAATATGATTGATGAAATGTTTATCACTTAAGATATACAGATAAACAGAACTGAAGATTGACAAATAGAAAATTAACATATACTTACTAATAAATGATTCTTGAATGTTAATTATTGACACCAAAAGAGGAGCAACATCCAAATATGACCGATTATAGGAATAGTTGTAGTAAAAACAGTAGAAAAGTAGGGCGACATAAGATTTTCATAGTTGTTCGGCAATCTCTGGCCTACATCCATTTTATATTTTTATTGATTTTGGATTCAATAGAGGTTTATAAGAGATTAAAGTCACCAGTACAAGGGGTTGAAAGGTTCTTAAGCCTATAACTGCCAAAATATTTGCCTAGTTCAATCTTACGTATAGAGATAGGAGATGAAGAAGACCTAAAGTCTGGAGCCTAGAAGAAAAAATTAGATCTCACTTTCATGCTATAGGGCTGGTATTTATAGAGAAACCGCTCTATAGGTCTACCAGCTCCAGTAGCTCATAGTCCTGATTTCAGCCCAGAAGGGTAAAAAAGAGCATATGGCCTAATTATCAAGAAAGACCACTCAGTACTGGGAGGTTCCTCTCGGTGCTGAGAGGTTATTCTGCTGTATACTTCTTCCACAGTTTGATGTATTTCAAATTCTTATCCGCAAAGATTGAGTCGATCTCGACGATTCCTTTGATAAAACTTGTATTATCTTTCTTTCATTGCTTTCTTCTCATCAATCCTTGGAATTTCTCTTCTATTCTCTAAGAAAAGCACCTGATGACAACTTCTTGAAGTAGTTCACATGGCACAAGAGGATGATGAGGTCCAAAGTGAATAGAAATCTATCGGTATCGAGAGGAGCTCTCGGTATTGAGAGGTTCCCTTTACTTAAGTTGACTTATGATTTTCTAAGTTTCCACTTTTAACTCTTTTAAGTATGTTTCTAAGTTCTTGATCATTTCAATTTTTCTATGGCGGTCTAACTTTCGGCTAAAATCTTTTTGGTGAAAAACCTGGTTGACATTAATTTTTCAATAACCATGCAAGTGCTTGATTTTACAACTCTTAAACACATTCATAAGTTGGCCACTTATATGTTTATTTCATCAAGACCTTACATTGACCTCCATGAGTTTCAAACTTTAAAAGCAATATAAGACTATGAATATTTGATCTATATACTATCTTGTATAAGTGTTATATGGGGTATAGTCATAGCTTATAGTGTATGATATGTTGATGAAGTTAGCTCATTTGAAATAAGCCAATAAATAGTATTGTGAAATTGAGTATTCAATTTTATTGATTAAAATAGGATTATACTGTGTGAAACAAACACAAGGCTAAACTTACAGTATAGATCTATGAACTCGATCGATGATTTGTCAGATTGATCAGTTTATGAAAAGTGCAACATATTTTAGATGTCCTTAAATGTTAAGGATGTTCGAGTGTGCTTTTGTAAAGAGTTCATTATGATGTTGTAGTAAGGGATTTCTTTTGAATGGTTCAACCATTTAGAAAGAATAATGAATGTATAAGTGTAGATGTGATTGAAGGCATAAATGAGATGAAAAGAGTGAAAAGTCACTTCTACTTCATAAAGAAACATCGAAAATGAGAATTGTGATAATAATAATTGATACTAACATTGGAGTGAGAAATATAATTTCTATTCTAAAATGTATTTTCATATAAAAGATTATTTTCTATAAGATTTATTTCATTGAGTTCAAGATATTCGATCAAAAAACTCTCTGCTATAATCTAGTTGTAGTATATGAAATTAATAATCGACAACAAGTGAATGATGGTCCTTTGAATTCAGTACTCTATTACAGTAATGGAAGAAATAGTGGGAGCATGTCATATAACACTTGTTGATTGCATCATGTTATGAAAATTATTTTCGTAAAACATAACGAACATTATTTATGAAATAATGGCTATTTTTTGGTGTCGACTAAAAAAATAGACATAGTTGTATTTTAATATGAATATTGCGAATATTCATTATGAAATAAAAATATAATGTGGTATCTGTTTTTAATCATTTTGAAATTATAGACTAAGCTGTAGTTTTGAGAAATAATTTACTTATATGATTATGAATCATATGATACCGGTTAATTATATCTCAAATAATTAAGGGCTACGCACCCATTTAATCGGAGCATCATAAGAGTTAATAAACTCTTCGGATTGATACATGTTGATGTAAGTAATCGTAAGTCTATTAATACCAATTTGGTTCCACATATTTGGTTATATTGAGCGATGATTTATCTATGGACATGTGTATTTGATACACAATAGTATGTTTATAATAAGATAATTGATTTGATCGAATTGGTGAGTATGTTGGAAAGAGTTTTGAACATATATAAAACATATAAAGATTCAATCTCAAAAGTTAATCCTCTCTATGATACATAATGATGTATTGATAAGGAGTAATTTAACTTTGTCGGACAAAGTATATTTACTTACGAGTGAAGTTGAGTTAATTTCTTTCTATAAGGCCGTGTACTCAGGAGTAATACACAAAGTTAATATTATTTCATCTAAATAATAGTATATGAAATCATACAAGATAAAGGTTTATAAGAAATCCCTACATATCCTAGATCAAGGAGTTGGCAGGTTATGCGAGTTAAAATATTGCACCTAATAATTATATATAAGGGATCTTTTATGAACCGTCCCAAGAGAATCTTGGAAACTATAGTCATTAGGATACTAATTTATGTTGTGAATATAAATATATCGTAAACTAATACAAAATCAGTTTTTTATAAGGTAATTCATATAATGTTTATGAATATTTGTTCCATTGTACTGAGAAACAAACATTGTTTTAAGAAATACCAACTTTGCAATGAAGGAATTTTATTTAATAAATTATTGGTATAAAATGAATTTGGATATGATCCAATGATAAAACTGATTACAAAGGATGAAATGAAATTGAAAGAACCAAAACGTATGCAAATACATTAGAACGCCTAATGAGTATTCTTGTACATTATAAATAAATTACGTGTTTCTTCTCAACGTTAAGAATAAATGATCCTCGATTATTTAGTTAAACCGTTAAGAGTATTGTCTTTATAATATGGTACGATGGGCTAATCTGAAATAGATTCTAAATACATAATCAAAATATGATTTTGATAGTTATACCTGAAAGGATATGATCCATTGGTCGTAAATATGTCTTTAAGGGAAAGATAAATGAATTTGGAATATAGTGAGCCGCTTTGATAAGAATAATGCCATGAATTTCAATTGTCGAAAACGTGTCAGATTCACCATTTGATGCGCTCAAGTTGTTTTGAATTTTACTCAAAAAATTATCACCTTGCACGACTTTATGTTTTGTTTTGTATGTGTTGAAATAGAAAGTTCAAAATATAGATTTAGATTAGATTGTTTTCACATAATAACCAAAGTGTCTCAAAGTCAGTGGGAGCGATATTGAGTTTGTTGGTTTCTAGATATGATCGAAGAAATGATAGAAAGTTTCATTTTATAAGCATTAGATTAAATAAATATTTTTATAGAGATATCAAATAGTTTGATTATCAATCAAAATGCAGAGAAAGTGTGTGTTCATAAGAAAGAACATTAAAAGGTACATAGATATTTCTAAATCATAAGTAAACAACACATTATTGATTATTAACGATGTACCATGTTAAAATATGTTTAGTTATTTTAATAATCAACATTGGATTAGTAAATGATGTCATTATAGCAAGTATAAATGATATTGGGAATGTCCCAAAATGATATGCAAGGACACTTAATTAAAATGTTTAATACAAAACGTGTTAGATTGATTCCTTATGCATTGGCAATAGGAATTATCATGCATATTATTTTGTCTACAATATCATGATATGCTTATGTATTTGATACATGAGAAAAATATCAAATCCAAATTGATATCATTAAATGATAGTTCTTAATGTTCTTGTATATTTGTGATATACTAGAGTATTGTTTATAGACATGATGAACTCCTAATGAAGAAGTGTTCGGACTAAAATTTCATAAGTAATATTGAGTATAATATGTCAATATTAAATTCAAGTTAAGAATCCTTAAGTTTGAAATGTTCCAAATCAATGACTATGGCTAATTCAATGAGAAAAGGCTAAGTACAACGCCTTGAATAGTGCTGCAATAAAAATAATGTATATAAATATAAATGCACAAAATTTATAATTAAGCCAAGGGTAAATCCAAGCGTTGAGAATCCCATAACATTATTACATTATAACAACGTTGCGATATTGTTCGTAACAGAACTTAAAGCTCACTAGGAGTTGAGAAGCATACTTCGAATTGTTTCACATGATAAAGGTAGTTTATTAACAACAGAGGGAGTTGATTGATAGAGTTGATAATTGAAACATAATAGCGTACTCATTCACTTTGGTACCGACCTAATTAGGTTTTGAGGAAACCGATCGGGGAAGCTGGAATAAGATTTTATAATTGATCCAAAGTGCAAGTAGGAGATTGATAAAGTTGGGGGTATGCCCTAGGTCTTATGTAATTTGTTACATATACCTAAGTCGGTAACCAATCTTATTCGAAATAAAAGGTGTTTCTTTCTATTATATACTTGATATAAACATGTCATATTAATTAATTAATTTAATTAAAAATATATTCAATAGATACTCTATAAATGGTATATTTCATGATAAAAGTTACAAGGTGTTGTAACCATGAGGAATTTATCACACAAAAACGTAAATATACCATTTTAAATATTCCTAGTCAAGATGTATCGAGACAGAATATCTATACATCCATTAACACTAGAGTACATAATGCTTTCAAATTTTAGAAAGTGTATTGCTCATGGATGTTGGGGAACCAATGGGTTACGTACCAATAGTTATTGGATAACTATTTTATTACTCATACGATAGTCTTCTGTTGGTTTATATAACTAATATCAAACAAAGAAATATCGATATGGCTATATATTCTCTCGACTTGATAATGTTATCGATCTTCAATATGAAAGCTCCAATTTGATTATAGTCAAATCATGGAACGATGTCTACTGGGTGACTCTAGTTGGGTTGAGTGGAAGCATTGGAAGTAAGCATTATTCAAGTTAGGATTCTTCTCCTTAGTTATATGGTGTTAGTATCACGGTCAACTCAAGTCAACTCAAAGTCAAAGTCTTTGGTTGGAATAGTTTAGTTAATAATAATAGTCATTGTTGAACCATAGATTTTGTGTTTGAAATATAGAGCTGAATATGAATGATATTGGAATTTTGACCATTACAAAATTCTGTAAGTTCAAAGTGATATTGTTTTGACGAAGATAATTGGTGTAAATAAAAATCACAATCGGGTAATGCTTAATTAAATTAAAATTGAACTTTACCAAAATCAAGTAAGCGATACATTTAGCCAAAATGTCACACCGCCTCCTAAGTAACATGTGAACGTTATTATTCAAATAGTTCGATATTAATCGTCGATTGAATTTACACTTGACGGGTCACACAACCGAAACTGTGAATTCTCATTTGACCAAATGATTGATTTACAATTGTTATAGTTAACTAAATTAATTAATATTTATGAAATATTAATTGTAAATTCTATTATGATTTGATAAATAAATATTATTAGGTACATTTACAATAGTTATAAATATATAAATCGATATATGATATCGATAAGCGATTAAATTGGATTTAATTGTATAATATTTTATATGGGCTCTAAATGGGTTTAAAAGCTCATGAAGGGGGCTGGAAAATTCAGCAATAATAAGGGGTTAATATGGCCATAAGATGGTGCAACATAGATTTTGAAATGGAGGGCTAAGATGGAAGAGAATTGGTATGATGTAGATCGTGATCCTAAAATATCTCTTAATTATCCTTAATATAAGCATACCTATCCTCAACCTTTAGAGGACTTTTGGAAGACTCCAACTTGATCTATTGTAGGTCAAATTTCTCTCTTCTGTCTCCCTAATTTCTTAAGTGCAAATCAAATCAAAGCGACCGTTGTTCGGTAACAGAAGGTTAACTGTTCAAGAACCCGCAATCTACTGAATCAGAAAGAGCTTCAAAGAGGAGAAATTATCTTCTAAAGGTGAACTTCAAGACTTTGGGACTACGGTATGATTTTATGAAATTATAGTTAAGAAATTAGTATAATATATATACATGTATATATATTATATTGTTAGTTACATGAAGATTCTGATATGCGGGTGTTGTTGTCACAAAGTAGTTTGGTTATATGCATGTATATATTTATGTTTAAAAAAAACTAGTTTTTTTATCATACATATATCAGATCAATGCTGCCATGCATAAAAGTAACACAATTTTATAATTTATTAAATTAATATATAATATTTAGTTATATATATAGGTTATAACAAATTACAACATCATACTATGGTTAAAATTAGTCATATAATTATATATATAAATTATTATAGTAATACTAATTTTCTGCTTTAAAAAGATAATTTTTATAACTGTTTATTATTATGTAAATCAATTTACAACATAAATAAATTATATTAATTAAAATATGTTATGGATTATTTTTAAATTTTACAAAATTATGTGATCATAAGATAAGCTCTTAGGCAAAAAAATTGTATTTTGAAAAATTATTGTTTAATTCGGGTGAAAATAAAAAATATAATTTTAAAATTAATTTAAACCCAAAAAATATGATGAAAAAATTTAACCACAATACCATTTCAAACCACAAAATTTTTCAAAACATAAATAATAATAAATTATTCGTTGAGTGTGTGTAAGACCTAGTATTTCATATTTATAAAAATACATTTGTATTTTATTAATAAATATGTGTGTGCGTATATTGTTATAAATATATTTATGTGTGTGTATATATTTAAATTAAAAAATATATATTAATTTTTTTTTACATGTATATATATGTATTACTACGGTTTTTTTAGAAAATTATTTTAACATTTATAAATATCTATGTATAAATTTATTACATAATATGTTTATATAATATGAATATTTTATTCATATGATTATACACACACACACATACATATATATAAATATAAATACACTGATACAATTTTTTGCAAAACTTAATACATGCTTATATATATAATATTTATTTGCAAAAAATAATATATACATATGTACATATATTTGTACACCATATGCTTGCATATTGGATGAGCTTAAATGTCTGTTGCGAAGTAAATATTAGCATCTTCACATGGGCATGTTATACGTTACACGGTTTGCTATGTTACACGTGCGCACACATACATGTGTGTATATGATACACTACATATATATATATATATATATATATATATATCTGTGTGTATCTAGACATAAACTAAATGTAATAATATAATTTATAATTTTAAATGAAATAAAATATTTTACTAAAATAATAGTTAGAAATATTCTAAATAAAGTAGACTTCATAGTCCCAATAAAAATCCGGTAAGGAATTTTTTTTTGAACTTCACTCATAACTTCCGCTATGGGTTGGCCCAGTTCCAACTTCTCCTACCTCCATCACGACCCCACAGTCATTATTCTTGCCTTGGCTAACTCCAATGTGCATTAGGCCTTCGTGGATGGTGGAAACTCAGTGCCTTGGCCTTGTCCCATACGTCCTACCCTTTTATGGCTTTAGGGTATAGGTATTGTTCCGATGGGCATGTCCTCACTTGTAATAACTTTCGACTAAGAGACCCTTGTTGTAAATATCTAGATAAACTATTTTGATTTCCTATCTAGATATAACCTTTTAATAGAATGACCGATGATTATCGAGGTGGATATCATTGTCTCCTAAAACTGCCTTGTCATGAACTTCCCCATCTAAGACGAGGTCAAAGAAATCTGAGGCATTCAGCAAAGGTGGGGAAATGTTATGGGACTTCCCTTAGGCGAAAAAAGAAAGGTGTTCTCATGCTATGGCAAGAGCATTCAACAATTAGAAGCATGTTTCTCAAAAGATCCAACTGGTCGCGCCCTGGTTCTAGCTAAGACCCCCGACCCTAAAGCATTAACGGTGGCTCCTACTTTCCCATAGTTGGCCACCTCTTCTAAAAATATGGGCATCACAACTTGGATTCAGACCCACCATTTTAGTTAAGTTTATTCTAAAAAACTTTCCCATCTATAAATCTTTGTAACCGGGCTGCATATTGTCCGCCTCACTATTATACAACTCAGTTACACTAGAGTTTCTGGGCTAAGCAGTGCACTATTGTTCGATTTGAGATCAATAGTCGCTTCATGATTGGCAATGTGTTACCTAGGAGAATGTCATAGCCCCATATGCTATGGTTCTAGCCTAGGCTCATCCATCGCTATTCATTTGACCACTTGCAAACTAAGAGAATCGGCTAGCAAATTAGCATTTCATCTCATACCAGTGTAAACCGCCACTCCATATCCAGTCGGTACATGGTCTACATTAACGGTTGTACCCACACTTCCTTATTTTCACACTGTTATTTAATGTATCTTAAAAAAAGGAATTTATGCAAGATAAATATAGGAGCTATTGGCTTTACAAAGTGCTTTCCTCAACAAGTCATACATAGATGAATAAGGAAAAAATAGCCATAAAATTCTCAACCAAAGTTTGCAAAAAAGGATTTATTTTATTCAACTCAAAGGATATGGAGGCACAACGCCTAACCCACCAGGTTTACAACGATATTCCTATCGCTAACTAGTTGAAAAGAAGATAGAGAAAAAGAAGCATGTCAGTAAAACACATTAGAAAATCCAGGCTCAAATGTAAAGAAGAGCTCTCCCGACACTTCAAACGATCAAGGGTCGTTGATGTAAATGGAATGTGCTACCATCTCTCCAGCCATCCAAATCAAATATTTTAAGTGATCTTTAATAACTGCCAATCGACATCACCAAAAGGACGATCGAGACTTTAGTAGTGATATCAAAGCGGAGACAAAAGCCACTACTCTTTCCATCAAGGCGTTGAAGCATTCAAGATGGCCTAGGTTCATAACAGCTGGTGCGAGGTAAAGAAGAAATTCGCCGGCCTCCGCTGACCCATTAACATAACAACGATGGTTGATCACCACTGAAATCCTAGCTGATAGGCATGGGCCGAAGCGAAGCTGCAAGACAAAATCCATCTCTAGAAAACTGTCCCAGGCAACGTTTCAGAACCACAATCAACAGTTAGCGGTTCAACACCAACAAATATTTCTCCTTTCTCAATATACCAAACAAGTTAGATAAAAAGAAGTACTTGCAATGACACCTGAAAAGATATAGATGATGAAATAAGCTGCTTTTTATTAGTAAAGAATTGTAAAGGATTAAAAGTCTATGAAGAATTTTCATAGGGAAAATTCAAGAGTATAGGGAAGAAGAGAAGGGGGTGTTTATATGGCCATGCCTTCAATCATATGCATTGAATTCAAAAGGAGAAAAGAATCTAGTTGCTCTAAAGAGATCTGAACAAAGTCAATTGTGTATATATGAAATGTGGCACATCTCTACCACTTTTAAGAAAACGAACCATCACAACCAATAGCAAAAAACCATGTGGAAACCACATTAAATGCTTTTAAGGCCATCAAATTGTATGATTTTAATGATATGACAAGCCCATGCCTGCACATGGATAAGGACTTTAGCGGCAAAATGTTGCTCAATTTTCTCACAAGTAACTAGTTGGCCAATTAAAGGCAGTCTGACCAAATAAAACTCAACCAAATACTTTATAACCGACCCACATAACCCGGTCTAAGCCTATGTTGGTCTGTAACCAACCCTTCTACTCGACAATACAGCAAGATAAGGCCAGATCGCCTCATCCATAAGCACCTGTCACATTTTAGTAAGATATGGACCCATCCTCCCCAGGTCCAGCCAGGCATGGCAAAATGATGACTGGCCTTTTTCGTCAATCTTCTTCCAGTATAACTCGATGTCAACACAATCACCAGACATCACTCTATTTGAAGCTGGCACCTATATAAGCCCACTTTAACAAGTAGCATATTGTAAGACAGGCTTAGGAATGGCCAATCCTTGACTCGACTTCAGTATAGCCACCTCCTATTAGTCCTAGGCAACCCTCTCAGTCGCCTTGCACCCGGCTATTTGCCACCTTCCTAACATGGTCCATAGCAAGATTCCTGGTTTCTTTCACATCGTCCACAACCGATCGACAGACTCGGCAAGCTTGGTCATGTAAAAACTCAAGTAAACAATAAGATGTCCATTTATATATCCATAGCACTATAGCTGGAAATCTGAACTGGTATGGCATATAATTAGCATTAAAAGAGCATTTTATATGAAATATGCATATTAAATTGGAGGCCTACACATGGTGTAGAGGAGCAATGAGTATATTTTCATCTGTTGCACGACTTCTTATACCTTGATAGTTGTCGTCCATTTATCCTTACAGCTGTATCAACAGTCTGGCTTTTTTCTTCCAGTTCTACAACTCAATCTCAACCATCCATCATCCACTTCAACTACTATAGATATCCCCTGCATTGCAACTTCATAGAGAATGGACCATACAAGGATTCTAAATACAACACATAATTCAAGGTTGGTGCCGCAAGGCACTAATATTTCATGGGTTTAGTAGTATTAAGTGCTTCCTACTTTCTTATTATTCTTTTATAATTTCTTGTGGTTGCAAGAGAAATATAAAGTAAGAGGACTTCGCAGTGGAAGTAGGCTGCTTCATTGAACCACTCTATATCTCATGTTATTTACCATTCAGCCGCGTACTTAACTCCACATTTTTCATTTTAATCCTAGTGTTAACTAGTAACCTTTTCATATTAGTCTAATTTTGAGGTTGGCTAAATATATAGTCAACTTTTGGAGATAGAAGGAGGATCTCCTCATAAAGCTCTCACCATTCCACACTTCTCTACTTTGCAAAGACCCAATCTAACTTGTTATCATGTACAATCTCCTACCATTCGAAGGTAACAATTAGAATGGGCATGAATCCAATGGTAATACTCTCACCAGAGAAGCCCATCCGAATCTGTGCATTAACAAAGAAATATGGCATACCATGATGCTATAGTTGCCAAATGTAGGTTAGTTGGACCCTAAAGTGAATGGCTTGAGGTCTTATCTGGATGCTCAAGACACTGTAAACTTCATTCCACCCGTTCCTCTAACGGTCGACTAAGTCGACCTGCCTACTCGTAGGCCCGTGCCTCCTAGCAATTATGAACTTCTGAACACCACCGAAGCCTAGGAGAGGGTGGTGGCTGAAACTCCGCTTATGGACATACATATCCATCCTAAAAGGTATGACGTACATGTACCTAGTCAGATTGATCTCGTCCTAATGTGGCAGAGCCTATGAGGCCTAATCATCGTCGTTACCCTTCAAAGGAATGGCCACCGGCCATTTATCACTCATGAACTTCTTGTTTTGACTTTCCCAATGGCAGTGGCCTTAACATTGGTAGGGCAAGCATGGCCCTCTCGGAACACTCCAGGTCCCATAATGCTGTAGCCAGAAATAGGTGAAGGGAAGGGTGGATCGTGCACTCAAGATTGCCCTCTATACATAGGGGAGATCTTCTGCTTGTCATCATCATTCTCCATCTCACCACTAATATTCTACTTCACCAAGGCACAGGCTGAGCCCTCAACCCATTGTCGGCTAGATCATGTCGCAGCAGGCTGGCGATGACCTTAGGGAAAAAATGCATAACCTCCACTAACAATTTAACAGAATGCAAGCTCGCAATGCTGGGGGTAAGCATTCTCAAATGACGACACCAAGGAGCCATCCTCCGTTGGTCCATCGGTTGTATGGTTTGTCACCTTTGACAATATGATGGGGTGCAAACCCATATGACCACATTACGATGGTCAAATCCATCACCCATATCAGCCACCTTTTGGCTCCGTAAAGTGTTTGCTCTTTCCCTCTACACTCTCAAGGCAGGCCTCCAATTGGTTCTTGTATTTGCGATCGGGCAATATCAATTCTTAGACCTAACTATGCGTATAGCTCATGACTCTTTTCTTCATGTCCTGTACCCATGTAATGTTGGCAGGCAAGCTAGTAAATATTGAATACGGTCCTTTTGAATGTTGCGGTCGTATGTTGGCTACTTCAATGAAGAATCCATCTGGGCCAGGGATACGGACGTGAATAACTTGGTTATAGTCCTATGTTCAGGGATACGATGCAAGTCCAAGATGTGGAGAGAGCTCCAGAAGCAGCCTTCTTCTTCTCCAATCGACTTATATCAATGGAAAAACGACATGATGAGGATGGAAGGCGTGAATGTTTCTGAGAATGACAACGAGGCAAGGCATCCTACAAAACTGGTCCTCGTAATCATAATGATCGTCCAAACAACAATCATTAAGTCGAAGATACAAGGCGTCTAAAAGGTAGTCCTCGATACGAACCCAAATACAATAATTACTCTCATTCTAATAGGGTCACCGCCACAATCTACCTCACCGCTATGAAGCAAGTGCAATTTTAAAGGCCCTCCACCTCATGGACAGGAAGCTAAAAGAACCTTGCTATAATGGCAAGTACTGCGAGTCCATTAATTCAATGGTCACTCTGCAGTAAACTATTATATCCTCAAGGATAAAATCGAAAGATACTCATTTGGGAAGGAATACTCTTGGAGTTTTTTCAACATCAGGTCGAGCAAAGAGAAAACCATGAAGAACATCAAAACTAGCCTTCTCTTCCTAATAGTGCTAGTGTCCAAGCCATAACTGAGGTCCTGATAATATGCGGTGGCTAGCATGTGGCTGACGGTAGCTGGGGGCTCAGTCCCATTATCAAAGATAAGTGAATACTGCCGAGAAAATTTATTCATTAGAATCTTGGGAGTCCAAGGTCCATCGACTAGAATCAAAATAACCAATCGGCTTCAGTTGGAAAGCATTCTCTTACCCCCATCATGACCCCATGGTCATTACCATTTCCTTAGCCAACTCAAATGTGCATCAAGCCTCTGTGGATGGGAACAACATGGCCAATGTCATGTTCAATAGCATCTTTGGAGCTCTTAGGCTCCCTGCATTTAGCCTTACCCCGTGCGCCTTGCCCGTTTATGGCTTTGTGGTTATACACTTTTTTTTGATAGGCACGACTTTGCTTGTAACAAATTTCAGCCATAAGGCACACACTGCAAAGATCCAATAAACTTTGTGGTAGTTGATTGTCCATTTACTTATAATATGTTAATAGGAAAACCAATGCTTGTCGAGCCGGATGCCATCGTCTACTACAACCGCCTTGTCATGATGTTCCCTGTCAAAGAAGGGGCTGGAAAAATCAAGGGCAATTACCAAAAGGAAAGGGAATGTTATGGGACATCCCTTAAGCAAGAAAAGAAGGGTGCCCTCATGCTATAGCTCAAACATCAACAATCACTAGTGGGTTTCTCTACAAATCCAACGAGCCAACCAGTGCCTTGGTTGTTGCTAAGACCCCCCAACCCTAAAGCATTGGCGACGGCTCCTACTATCTCATAGTTGGCCACCTCATCTAAAATTTGAGCACATCACAACCTCGATTCGGGCCCACCATTATAGATAATTTCTGTCTAAAAAACATTGTCATAGATAAATCTTTTAAAATGGGTTGCATATAGCCCACCAACAATCATATAAATCACTTATACTAAAGTGTTTTAGGTAGGCAATGTGCTCT
This sequence comes from Allium cepa, assembly GCA_030765085.1. Classification (NCBI taxonomy): domain Eukaryota; kingdom Viridiplantae; phylum Streptophyta; class Magnoliopsida; order Asparagales; family Amaryllidaceae; genus Allium; species Allium cepa. The sequence continues at coordinate 439,093,580 of CM060938.1, read as the reverse complement.
AGTTGTATTTGGGAACAACAACTGCTTCACGACTAACAACATATCAACCAGGAGAATCTCATAGCCCAATGCTCTTAGGTTCAAGCTGGGGCTCATCCTAAACTCTTTTTATGGCCGTTTGACACTCAAGAGAACCTTTGAGCTAACTTTCATTTCAACTCATGCCGATGTAAATCAACACTCCACATCCAACCAGTACTTGGTCTACATTAGCAATCGTACAAAACCACCTTATTTGCTCATTGATGTTTAACATATCCTGAAGAAGAAAGGCATTTTTGCAAAATAAATATAGGAATTATTGTATATTCAAAGCGCACTGCTTAACAAATCATACAAGATTATTAAGCAAAAACAACAACAAGATTCTTAACCAAATTTTGTAAAAAGGTCTATTTCATTCGGTTCAAAGAATGCAGATGCAAAACGCCTACCCCGCTAGGCTTACTGTGATTTTTTTTATCGCTATCTAGTCGAAAAGAAGAAAGAAACAAGATGAAATGATATATATTTGGGCAGGCCTAATCCTATTGATGTTCTAGTTGTTTTTATGTTGGGTAACGATATTTATAGTAGGCTGCTTGGATTGAGTGATTGTGTGCTAAGATTGTGAAATGATTTTTGGGACCATTGGCCTGAATTATCACCAATTTCCCTTGAATTGGTTTATAAAAGAGATAATAACTAGGAAAAGGGTAATTGAAACTAATTCTTATTCGCATAGTGTATTGTTTCTTGTTTCTTACATAAATGATAATTGTTTAGTTGTTTTGGTTATTTTAAGGTTGAATGTAGTTCAATTGATCTTGGTTCTTATAGTTCTTCATTTGATGGTTCTTTACTAAGGGTGGCTCGTCTTCTTCTTCAATGGTTAGATCTTCAATTAATTCTAGTTCTACTTGGAAATAATCATTAAAAAATGATTCTTGCAATCTAGTGTCTACTTGGATAGGTCAAAGATTTCTTGGTAGTGTTGAAGAGTTTTATTAGTATCTTATGCTATACTGTCTTAAGAATAGATATAAAATTAATGCTGTTAAAAATGATACGAAGCGAGTCACAGCTATTTATTCATTGAAGGTTCTACATTTCATGCTCATACTTCTCCTAAATTTAATTTTTAGGGTTTTTGTTATTAAAACTATGCAACCTAATCGTTCTTTTGGAGCTTGGTATTATAGAATTTAACCATACACTTGTTATAATTAAGAAGTTGGTTTTTAATTTTATTGCTCAAATTATTTAATGAAAATTAAAGATATTATCCATTTATTTCAGACCGAGCATAATATTGTGTTAATTTACTATATTGCATGTATAGGAAATAGATTAGCTCTTGAAGAAATACATGAGAATGATTTTCTTTCGTATCATCATTTGAATTCTTTTTGTGAAGCTGTGGTTGTGTGTAATTATGACAACCTGCATCTTCCAATACACCGATTCAAAGCCTATGGTGACTTTTGGACTAGCATCAGTGTAAAAAATGAGCTATCAAGTTTTCGAAAAATTACAGGGACTAAGATTATACAAATATGATCTAAGACTATCTACACTTTCAAATCTCACGGTGAAAGGAAATAAAATATAAATACATAAATAACCATCTCAAAAAATATCACAAAATACTGTCTCTGAAACAGTATGTAGTCAAATCCAGAGTACACAGAAATACAATATATAGCCTGATAAATAGTAAGCCTTGAATACAATAATAGTTACGTCAAGAGTAATATAAAATGATAAGAAACTCCAATGTTGAGCTTGCCACTCTACGTATTAATCTCGGGCCTATCTCCTACTGCCTTGTCCTCCTGTAGTGGGCAAAAAAGTAATAGGGTTGGGTCAGATAAAAATATAATGAATGAGTGCATCCATAATATATGGTGATCACATGTAATATGGTTTAGTGGTACTATATGTGACTTAAGATGTCCTTCAAGTGTCCATGAAGTGCTTATTTCTTAATTTAAAGGGTTTAGCTCAATTTAACGACTAATCTTGTCTCAACGCAAATAATGATCAACTAATAGCTGCTAGAATTATTCTAATTAGGTTTTCAAATAATTTCCAACCATAGGACTACGTTTCCCATAACTATGACTATATGTCACTAATCCAATATAGGTTTTCCTACAATTTCCACCATTAGACTATATTTCCGCAACTACAAATGCACGTATCCTAGTTACGCATTGAGGGGAAGCACGTAATGCCAACTATCAAAGTGTCTCATTGTCCACGCATCTGTGTCCACCCTCAATGGTAACGTAATGCCCCTTATTGCACTACACTGGGATCCATCGACAATATAAAATCACATCGCATCACCATGAATAATAAGGTACTTCCATTTGTGTCCGGCCACACACTCCATCAGGCATCATCATTAGTGTTGCGCATCCAACATAAAGCCTCCTGTGAGTGCAAATTTGTGATAGAGTCGCCCCCAGTCAGATATCAACTTATGTTGGATAAATAACATTTACCCAGTCCCACAGCATCCCAACGTCGTCAACATAGAGAACTTGCTTCCCTGCCTATACTAATATCCATCTATATATGTATAGGCTGAGGTTTATGCCACACTCAGAAAACACCAACCAGTAGACTGCTTGCTCCTAGAGCGGTCGAACACTCCAATGAGTGCGGTCGACCGGTTGGATGTTAATTCATGCATTAATTTTAATACCATACCAAACTTTTATTAAATAATGTCATAATTCTAAGCTCAGCAATTTGTTATACATAAACTCCAATTACGGTATATCCATAATTTGTGAATTTCAAAATTTTATTTTCCCCAAACTCATATTCAAATTCGTTTTCGGTATTTTCAATTTACAATAAACAGTTTAAATTTGGTTACCATTATCATCAATAGGTTTTATCAATTCTTATCTTCCAAAAGGGTTTCTCAATTCAATTTTTAACAACCTAAATTAAGTAGGGTACATTAAAATCAACTACATTTAAATAATCTAACTAACAATATACCCACTCACCTTAAAACCAAGCTATCCCCTGCGAGATACATCTGGAATCTCCTATGTTTGCTAGATCTCCGCTTGATGTGATTTAATTACTTCTTTTTGTTATTTTAAATTTTATTTTAATTTATTTTAAGAAATTTTGTTTGAAGACAAAAGAATTTGGTAGAGTTTGGGTGTATGGACTAATTTCTGAAGAATTAGGGTTAAGTATTATCATGTATTTATAGACATAATTCTCTATCCCAACTGTTCATAAAAGGATACAGTTCCATCTGCTTTGTTCACAAAAGATATGACCTAATATCATCGTCTAGAAAAGATACATTCAAATTGGGCCATTTGGCCAACCTAAACCCTAGCCATAAAATAACAACTGGTCGATCGCTTAGGTCTTGGACGGTCAACCACTTCATGTTGAACAACCCACCCAAGGGTGTCAATCGTTATTTAATACTTTATTTATTCTTATTTAATTATTTCAGATCTTCAAATTTCATACTTTAATAACTTCTTTATATTAACTTAAATTTCAAAATTTATATATGAAAATTGTCCAGAAATCGCTAGGAACGCAATGTTTTAAGTTTTGTAGCTAGATTCAAAAGTTTATGAAAATTACAGTTTTCCCCTTATCATATTTAAATTTAAGTATTTTATTAAATTTCTGCTTAAATTTTCATGGTGTTACATTCCCTCCCATTAAAAAGATTTCATTCCCCGAAATCTCCAGAGATGGTAAAACGTAACTCATGCGTACAACAACCAATTACTACAACCATCTACTCGTCAATCATCCACTGGCAATCATTATCCTTAGTAAAATTTCTAACGTGGTGTATTGATCTAGATGTGGCATGTATATGAACCATGCTAATGAGAAAATGGGGCAGTCACCTGATCTAATCGACCTCCTGAAATGGAAGCACTTATGTCATTTATCCAAATATATGCAACATCCTATGTAAATATGTACTAGCAATTCGACATGTATGTGCGACCTTTCAATCGATATGCATAAATCATAAGAACATAACTTAGTGTAATAAAATAGGTGATGGGGTATGTGTATGCTAACTCACGAATATACTTACCTACGTGTGCAGAAAAAAATGCATCCGTTAGCATACATCATTCAAAACATAACCAACTGACATGCTCACAACCATTCCTAACATCCAATGGTCCTTACCTATCGGGTATATCAAGCTAGAACCTAAAAACACTAGTAATCTATATTTATATAACTAAAATGGAAATATGCCAGAAAAATGTCATGGGTGCGTAGCACGGATCTTCTCCTCGGGATCCCATGTACTCTTCCCTGGATCGTCTCTCAACTGGACCTTAACAAGCTCTATAACCTTATTACGATGTTTCTTTGTATCATGCTAAAGAATACAAGTGGATGCATGGTGAACAAGTGACTCTCAATACATCCATCTTCTCTAGCTGACCCGGCCCGACTACGGTGGTTGTATCATGTACACTTCCGTAAGTATGATACATGGAAAACGTCTTGTACTCCTACTAATTTCTCAGGAAACTTCACCCTATAAGCTAACTTGCCAACTTTACCAGTAATCAGAAAAGGCCCTACAAACCTTGATGCTAGCCTTTTTTAACTACCAAATCTCTTAACATGCCTAAGTAGTGAGAACTTCAAAAGTACCTTGTCTCCCACTACAAACTCTTATTTCGTGCATCTCCCGTCAACGTAGAACTTCTGCCTATCTTGTACATATTCCATCCTCCTATAGATCAATTCTACCTTCTCTGATATCTACCTCACCATATCCGGCCCAAGAATAATCATATAAGTAGTGTTCCACCAACACAGTTCAGTCTCTCATACAATACCATGAACGGTGCCTTCCCAATACTTAACTAATAGTTATTATTATAAGTAAACTCCACTAGCATAACTAGTGATCCTCCCAAGAGCCTCTAAAATCCAATATGCATATCCAAAGTAAGTCCTCTAACATCTTATTCACCCTCTCCATCTGTCCATCCTTCTACGGATGATAAGAGGTACTCAAACTCAACTTAGTGCTTAAAGTCACTTGTAGACTCCTCCAAAACTCATTGGTGAAAAAAGGATCTCTGTCGTTAATGATGCTAGAAGAATCTCCATGCAACCTAACAATCTCTCTAATGTATAGTGGTGCCAAAGATGCAGCAGTCCTTATGCTCCAAGCCGAAATGATGTGAGTGCGTTTTGTCTATCGATCGACAATGACCCAAATACTCTCATTCTCTCTCCTACTCCTAGGTAGTCCATTGATGAAGTCCATAGAAATACTCTCCCATTTTCATTGAGCTATATCCAACGGTTGTAACAATCCTCCCAGCTTCTTATACTCCACCTTTACCCATTGGCAAGTCAAACACTTGGCTACATACTCCACCACATGCTTCATCATACCTAGCCAATAAAAGACTCTCTTCAGATCACAATACGTTTTGTCTCTACTGGAGTGAATGGTCATCCTAGAGCGATGAGACTCGTCTATTACCATGTCAATCAAATCCATAATGAAAGGAACACATAATATGCGATTTCTTTGTAACCACCCTTTGAGTCAATGGCATAATGCCTCAAATGACTCGGCTGCTCTCCTTTACCAACCCTTCAAAAGTATCCAAGAGCTCCTTGTCTTGCTTCTGACTCAACCCAATATGATCTATATATATAGACTGAACATCCAAAGCTATTAACAATCCCAGAGTGGTATCCGATGATGGTCGAAAATCGAACGTAGAAATGAACTCCAAATGCTTCCACTCTAAGAACAGAAGACTCAACATCGCATGCTACCTACTCAAGGCATCGCCTATAACATTGCCCTTTATCGAAGTGTATGAGATATCAAAGTCGTACAATGCTAAAAAGTCCATCCACCTCTGTTACCTTAAGTCCAAATCCATATGGAAGAATAAATACATCAGAGACTTATGATCCATATACAGCTTAAACCGCTCTCCTAACAAATAGTGTCTCCATGACTTGAGTGCAAAGACAATGGACGCCGATTCAAGATCATGGGTAGGATAGTTTCGCTCGTGGACCTTTAACTGTCAACTCGCATTACTCACTACTCTCCCTTCCTACATCGACATACTGTAAATGCCTTCGTGCCAACGGGTAACACTAGAATAGGTGTACAAGTTAATGCCTCCTTCAGCTTAATAAAAGCATCCTCACACTCTGCGTCCCATGGGAAAACCAAATTATTTTTGGTAAGACGAGTCGGAGGGGTAGAGATTTTTGCATAGTCCTTAATCAACTTCCTACAGTAGCTCGCCAAACCAAGGAAACTCCTCACTTCCATGGAATTCTTTGATGCATGCCAATCCTATACTTCAGCTACTTACCAAGATCAACCTCCAACTCACATTTTGAGACAACGTGTCCTAAAAAGTGTACCTCCTCATATGACACTTATATAACTTTACATTCAACTTATACTCACAGAGTGTATTGAGCACTTTTTCTAAATGCAATCTGTGCTCCTTCTCTCTTTTCGAATAGACTAGAGATCATATGCATATACCACCACGAACTTGTTAAGCAACCCTCTAAAAACTTGGCTCATAAAAACAACAAAGTATGTGGGTGCATTGGTCAATCCCAAGGGCATAACTAACGATTCATAAAGTTTGTCAGGTGTATGAAAGGCAGTTTGAATACTATCCTTGGCTACACCCAACTGATGGAATTCGATAGCCAAATTAAGTTGTGAGAACAACTTTGCTCCGACCAACTAATCAAAGAGATCATTTGTATAGGGCAATGAGTAATGATTCTTCTTTGTCAGCTTATTCAGATCCTGATAATCGATGTAAATCCTCAAAGATCCATTTTCCTTGGTGGCAAAAACAATTGCTGCTCTCCATTCTGAAATATTCCTTCTAGTGAAGCCTTTCTCCAACAGTTCATTCACTTTCTTATCCAACTTGCATCTCTCCTTTAGAGCCATATGCCGCAGGGGTAATGCAACCAGTTTGGATTTCTCCATAAGGTTAAATATTGAACTCGATCTCTCTCTGGAGTAGGAAATTGGTAACCTCAAAAAAGAATTTTGAGTAATCTCTAACTACAAGCACTAAATATAATTCATCATGTGATAAGTCTAACGAACATTGGTAATTCAAAATAACTGAACCTCTAGGATCGCAATAAACTCTAATTTGCATCCACTACAAGTACCCAATCTAACAACCTTTCGATCAAAATCTAGGATCAACCCATAGATCATCATCAATCCATGTTCAAAATCAAACCAAACCCAGAAGATCCCAAGATAATAGCATCGCAATCCAACTAGATCCTCAAAATTAACAATTTCAAACCCCTACGTATCATAGACAATTAAGCCGATCCTCCTATAAGGTTTGATACAACTACATGGTCCATAATTATTAATTGGGTTTTTAATTAAATAGAAGTCAGCGGAAATTAGAATGTTAAGATGAAGACGAAACGACTTGAAATCAAGAAGGGCACACTTAGACGGACTGAGAAAATAGCTTGGGGAAAGTTCAACCAGAAATATGATAAGTGCATAAGTCGGTACAGACCTATACACTATGACTTGGTATCGAGTTATCATTCCCTATAACTAGCCTCTCAGACTTCAAACTTATTATCCTCTAGCCCTTCTATGCATGCCCAAGAGATTTCATAGAGTTATATATGACATATCTCAAGAATTGAAGAGTTAGCTTTGGTGAACTGCAAAGCAAACTAAGTTATGAAGGAACTATCATCAAGACAAGCCAATGGTTTATGAAAACAAAAGGAGAAACCTAAAATGAAGTAAGAAGCACATCCCAAAAGAAAATAATAAATTTCCCCTTAATGGTATAACTCGCTCCGGGTTATAGACTTGTGTGCCCCTAACTTTTTCATACTACTTCAGGCTAATATCTGGACATCCCTGGAAGCGGGATTCTGACTTAATATGATTACTCCCCTATAAATATAAACCAAAGAGAAACCAAAAGAGGATCTGACTTATGCCATCGCTACATGGAAGCTCCGCCTCTTCTTCATCTTCTATCTCCATATAATAGTCATCAAGGCAGCTACTTTGGGCATTTCTAGGACTTAAAATCTATCTAATCCTTGTACTTGTGACTAATTCTCTTTTAAATCTCTAGTTATCTCAAACAAACTATGACAGATCTATAAGAAACAAAGCTATGAAGTGGACGTTGGCCATAGATTGTTGAACCCTTATAAAATCTTATGTCTCTCTACTTTATTTATATTAGTTTACTTTTATTTCAACTATTATCTACTAGATCTAAGTCTCATATGTTCTCTATAATATATTTTTGTATGTTGATCCATTTATGGCATCAACATGTTGGTTCTTTAACGAGAAAACTAAACCTAAGCTTTGATCTAGCTCTTTTCTTTGGATTGCATTAGATCCAAAAGTTAGATCCAGAAAATTTTCTTCGAGAAATTAAAGATTTGCTATTCCAATGGCTCTAACGAAAGGAAAATCTACATCTAAAAGATCTGTGTGAGCAACAATTGGTGGTGATGAAGCAAACATCCTCCAAATGGAAATAGACAATGGGAATCCATTGCCCGTATCTTCTATTCAACAGTCATTAAAGAAGTGCTTAGTCGGATTTTCAACGATCTAAACTAGAAATTTACTGATACGCAGAAAGTCTCATGGATGAGATGGATGCATTGCTAACTTTACAACTGCCAACAATAAGAAGTACTATAAGGGAAACTTCTCCTACAATAGAACAAGAAAATCCTCCATTTTTGGTCTAGAATAGAGGGGTGGAAGGCAAAGGAAGAAGGTGCCGGAGTTGCAGGGCACATTGTAGGAGGAAGAAGGGGGTTCTCCCTGTAAGGAGACGGGATGGGCCGATCCAAAACAACTTGGGACTAACCCAAACTTTAGGGTGAACACTTCGCAAGAAGGCGATGTCGTGCTTGTTTCAAACTCCGAAGACATATACAACTTGATGGTGGAGACTCAGGATTGAACACTGGTGTTAACTAATAGAATGCAAGAGCTGGAACTAAGACAATCATGGTAAGACCAACCACACACCAATGGAATGCTGCAAGAGTGGTTATCCCGGAGAACGGAGAACATAGGCTTCAGTTGGTAAACCAAGATCTTTTGTGGAGTAAAATAATTGTAGTAACCCCTAATGGAAGATCTATAGATAATCATGCCAGTGAAGAATACATCATTGACATGGTCAAACGGTTGATGGAGAAAAGCAAGAGTAGGAAAAATGAAGGCTGGGGTTCTATGTTGAGCCCAACCCCCTTTACCGTGAATGTTCTAAGAGAAGAACATCCCTGAAGGTTCACCGTGCTGACTATGCCATCATACAATTGAACAACGAACCCTAAACAACACTTTTTTAAATAAGAATGGCATATAGATGGAGCTAGAGCTATGGTTGTCATCCATTATAGGAGTTTACCTATCTTCTTGGAAGGAGTCACTTCTATGTGGTTTAGGAGACACACATCGAAGTCTATTTCCACTTTTGATGAGTTGGCAAGAAATTTTCAGGAATACTTTATGCTTTAAACCGCCCGACTAAAGGATGCGATGTCCTTATCTGGCTTTTCTCAAGGGCCTAATGAGTCACTGAAAGCTTTCTTGAAACGGTTTAACGTCGTGGTTACTGAGGTGAGAAATCCAAAGGAAGGCATGATATTTATAGCTCTGGTCCATGATATTCATCCGAATATGAATTTTGGTAAATGGATTAAGATGAAATAACCAACTACCATGGAAGCATTTTATCGAAAGGCAAATAAATTTTTAAAACTAGAAGAAGTAAGCATGATCAAAGGCAGAACCGTCAACGAGCAACCAAAGGAAGTGATTCAAAGTAATGTTGCAGTTAAAAAGGAGGGAAATAATACTACAGCATCTATAGTAGGTGCAGGAAAGTTTGCAAATTAGAAAAAGAGGAACCATAATTTTGGTAACCATGCCAGGAATGGAAATATCTTAGGAATCACTTCAACAAAACTATCCTTTTAGAATGCCTGTTTTATAATGGGCCATAAACAACTGTTGTAATAGAAACATTTTACAACCGCTTTCTTAAGCACTTTGCAATAGATGCAACTTTTCATCATCCAGTACACCTATTATAATGCTGTTAGCTTGTCCATGGTCCTACTACAATGGTTTTCAGCACGTTGTAATAGCTGCCAATTTTCAGCTCTATTACAACGGTTTTGGCCTGTTGTAATACAGTTCTATTACAATGGTTTTCAACCCGATGTAATATAGTCCTATTAAAATGGTTTTCGGCATATTGTACTGGATACCAGTTTTCATCTTCGTTTTCCCATTGTGATAGATGCCCATTATAACTATTTTCATCTATCCATTGTAATAGATGCTAATTTTCAACAACACTAATCTGCTGACCATTGTTACCTTCAATTACTTTAGATTTTGTATTAGGATTTAATCAATATTCCAATAGATTTAATTTTACTTCCAGTTATTAGTACGTAGCTATATACAAAGTTTTCCAAAATAAGATACAAATTTGAGAAACTCATGTTGTTAAACATTGTGTTTACGTAATAATTTTATCCGTATTGTTAGATAACACTTACAATAATTTTATTTAATAGGATAATATATTTATTAAAATTACGGTAGAAATATTTTATTTAATTTATAAGTATTTTCATTAAATTAGTTAGAAAATGCATCCTAGTATGCTTTTCAACATGAGTTTATTGCTAGATTAATATTTTACAAACAATTTCGTAGTCGGTGCATCCTAGTATACTTTTCAACATGCATCCTATTATACTTTTCAATGGAAAATTTCTAACAAGCATTTTTAATGTTCGAAGACAACATTATTTTTTCATGTTTTATTGATATTTCTACTATTAGTAATCGGTACTTTACAAATAGGGTTGATGTAGTTACCAAAGGTTAGTTTTATTGTAGTTGTCAACCATTTTTGACATTCTCTTTATTAACTATAATAAATATAATAATCTATGAAATAGAATTTGAATTATATTTAGTTTATAACCATGTTATCATGTTTGCTAACATCATTTTTTTTAAATTTCAAAATATGTAAATGTTCATATGGAAAGTTAGGTCCGGTCTTAAAATTTGAGAGGTCTTGTAAAACATATGCAAAACTTATTATTACTATAAAACGATAATTGAATTGCACTTGTGTCAAACAATGACTTTGCTTTTTTACATTTCTCGCTAAACAAAATTTCACAGCCCGCTAACAAATTTTAATTGCCCTGCTAAACTTAACATTACCTTACTTCGCCTTAATCGTAAATAAACATTACGTTCTCTTACAAATCCAAACTAGGGCACACAAAATCCAAAATCATGGTGGCAAATTCCAATGAAAAGTCATAGATGAACTCCAAGGCGAACTCGTAGACGAACTCATAAACAAATTCCAAGGCAAATTCCAAATTCAGGTTTGTGTATGAGTGCATGTAGTAATTTAATCAAAATTTTCATATTGAAGCATAATGATTTATCTAATTTTGCATGTAGTATTGAACAATTTTTAATCTAATAAATGTATTATAAAAATAAAATTCAGGTTAACATACATGTTTCGAAAATTGCTATGTGTGAATTTATCAGATTGTGCACTCATTTTAATTTTCTTTAAAATTCAAGTGAACATGCATATTTCAAAAACTGTTTTGTAGTAAAAGTCAACTTAAACAATTCCACATTATGTACCATTTGGATTTAAATTTGGTTAACTTGATACTAATGATGAAAATGATCTAGCATCTCTGAATATTTTGACCTTACAGTAATGGGATTAACATCATTGAATCCTAATGGTTAATGTCATTGAAGTTGCATCACATCTTTTCATTTGGTCATAACATTAGAGGATTATCAAGATGGACAAAGCATAGATCCACCTACCAAGGTTTCATCAATTTTGATTATTAGTTTCATACTTGTAATTATTTAGTATTGATTATTTATCCTTTCATGTTTCATAGAATGACTGTAGAATACATGCATGCCGTCCGAAATTTTGTATTTAGGCATGCAAAAAGGAAGGAAATCCAGAAAAAATTATTTTCCCTTGCTTAAAATATAGGAAACTTATCCGCCAATTGCCAAGGGATATTGTATCACACTTGAATTGTTTTGGAATTGACCCAATATATGATGTATGTAATTTTCAGGGGGAAGCACGTCCTTTAGAAAATGAGGGCGGCGAAGTAACGGATACATATAAAATGTAGTTAGACATACAAATATGTAATGAAGGGATGGAAGATCATGCTAATGTAGGACATGGAATAGGGATTAAGGAGATAATGGAGAATGCCAAAATTTCTTTGTACCTTGGTTATGCAAGCCATATAAAGTTGGCAGCTATAATACTTCTTTACAAGCACATGGCTCGAACTGGTGTACCGGACACAACATTTACAGAACTTCTTCAAATTCTCAAGGATATGCTGCCTCTGGAAAACACGCTCCTGATTTGACATATGCAATAAAGAAGCTGCTTAAATCATTTGGTTTAGTCTATAAACAAATACATGCATGTGCGAACGATTGTTGTCTATTTAGAAAAGAGCTTGCATATAGTAATTTTTGTCTAAAATTTGGCAAATCTCGTTGGACAAAGAACAAGACAAAGGAAGATGGAAAGAAAGCCATGGTGCCTGCAAAGTTCTTGAGATACTTTCCAATAATACCAAGATGAAAAAGAATGTTTGCGTCCTCAGAAACATTATAGCAATTAAGATGGCATATCAATCATAAGAGTCAAAATGGTAAATTACGTCATCCAGTAGATTCTTCTCAATGGGCTATAATTGTTAGGATATATCCTTCCTTTGTATCTGAACCATCAAATTTAAGACTTGGCCTTGCAAGTGATGACTGTAATCTCTTTGGTGATTGGAATTGTGCATATAGTTGTTGGCTGGTGTTTCTTGTTACTTACAACTTTGCTTCGTGGCATTGCATGCACAAAGATAATATGATGTTATGTTTACCAATTTCTAGGCTACGACAACCAGGAAATGCTATCGTTGTGTATCTACAACCACCTATTGAAGATTTAAAAAATCATGGGATAAAGAGGTGAAGGTGTATGATGCATACACTCGCAGCGAATTCAGATTAAGTGCTATTTTGATGTGGACGACAAATGATTTTCCAGCTTATGAAAATTTAGCAGGTTGCACTGTAAAGGGTAAGAGGGCATGTCCTGTTTATGGTGTTAATACATGCTCAATATGGCTACCTTTTAGTAAGAAGTGAGCATACTTCAGCCATAAGCGATTCCTTTGACCTAGCCAAGAATATTGTCAACGAAAACACTTATTCGATGAAACTATAGAGAATAGACAAAGGCCTCTAATACAAATCGGTTCTCAAATATTTAATATTGTTAAAGATATTTGTAACGACTGGGGAAAAAACCAACTGAGAAAGAGAAAGATAAAGAGATAGAAAAAGAGAAAAGGAAAAGAAAAGGGAAGATGGGAAGAAAAAAGGAAGTCCAATATGGAAGAAGAAATCTATTTTCTTTGATTTTCCTTTTTGGTAGGTAAAATTCAATTGGAAACAAAATTGCCTCTTCTTTTATATATATGTAATCAATACTTCATTATTAACTAATTATACTCCATTATTGATTTTCTTAGGTACTTCCTTTGCACCATAATTTGGATGTAATAAATGTTGAAAAAAATATTAGTGAAAGTATTCTTGGTACGTTACTTGATATTAAAGGAAAATCAAAAGATGGCATTAATTCACGCAAATATTTAGAAGTACCGGGTATTAGGAAAAAGTTATATCCTATAAACATGGGAAGCAAAGCATTATTTCCAACCACGCCATGCACCTTAACTAACTAAGAAAAGGAGATCTTTTATAATAGAATAAGGAATTTGAAAGTACCTGATGGGTATATCTCGAATATTGGGAATTGTTTTGCAAAAAAAAAATTCAAGTCTTAAGTCCCATGATTATAGTGTTTTGATGCAACAACTGTTGTCTGTATCACTGAGAGGACTTCTACCCAAAGGATAAGGAATGCATTACTACGGCTATGTTCTTTTTACAATGATATTTGCCAATGAGTGCTTGATAAAGATAAATTAGAATCCATTGAGAATCAGGTTGCATTAACACTATGGGATCATGAGAGATTCTTTCCTCCTTCCTTTTTGACATAATGATTCATGTGACAATGCATTTAGGAATGGAAGTAAGAATTTGCGGGCCAGTACAATATCGGTGGATGTATCTATTTGAGAGGTAAAATTTAGCATGAGTACTTAAAGTACTTAATAGTATATGTTCTTATGAAAGTATTTTATGTATGTGTCTTGTTATAGATATTTGAAAACATTGAAGGGGTATGTTAAAAATCAAGCATGACTTGAAGGGTGCATATATAAGCGATGTTCTGCTGTTGAATGCATGAAGTCTTATGACGGATATATTAAAGATGCATTAGAAACTGGACAAAGAAAAAATAGAATTGAAGAGGAACATAGCGAGGGGCATCCTATGGAAACATGCGATAGTCACTAAGGAGGTGATTGATGCTGCTCATCGGTATGTGTTGTTTAATACCAAGGAAGTAGAGCCTTATATAAAGTAAGTACAAGTTCAATTCAACTGTTATGTGTGAAATAAATTAGATTTTGACATGTAAATTTGTGTATGTAGGGTGCATAATGAGGAGCTGAAATGTTTGCATCTCCGGCTTTCATGAGATTATGTGGAACTTTCAAAGCTTCATTCGAAGAACTTTAGCCATTGGTTTTAAAAAAGGTTGATATCGCTATATCTTCTTTTAAGATGGATAAGTTTTATATGGAAGTCTACAAAAATAGTGATCAGTTTTTATATATAGTATTATTCTTTTCTAGGTTAATAATGATTGAAAAACATATGATGTTAGCAAACTAATAAATTGGCTTTCCTATGAACCTCATCCTCAAGTAATTTCTTATATTGGTTATATTATTAATGGCAGATGTTTTTATACAAAAGACCATAAGAAGTCTACATTAAATAGTGGTGTTTCCATTGAGGAAAGTACTATTCGCGTAGATGGGTCCATTGAGAAAGTAATATATTATGGGTTTTGCATGAGATTTTATTGTTAGACTAACACCAATTTTAAATTACCTTATTTAGGTGTCGTTGAGAAAATACTGATCGTTGAGTGAAGGTCGAAAATGAATTTATATTAGTCAATTTACATCAGTTCCAAAATCAATTCGCAAGCAACCCTTTCATCTTAGCAATGAAAGTTATATGAGTGTATTTTTGTAGAGAAAGTAATTTTCCAAATTGGTATGTTGTGCTAAGAGCACAACCTAGAGGTTTTCAGGAGTTGGAAAACTATGACGAGGAGGATGAGTTTACTAGCAAACCAGCACATGAGTCACTACTTGATAATAGAGATGTCGACTATTGGGATGAAAGTTATATAAGGGAGGATTGTGATGGTATTGTGGTACGATACAAGCGTCCTTTGTTGATATTTGTTTTATACATTATTATATTCGTAAAGAGTGTAAATATACCTATTTTTATGCATAGTTATATTAATGACCATCAATTTCGATTAGTAAACTTGAGAAAACAATAATTATTCTTTTGCAAATTACTATCATTTTATATTATGATTTTTATATTTTACGATAATGATTAATTAGTATGATGTTTTAATTATCTATATATTATCATTTTTTCCAGATTTCTCACTTAGTAGAAGATGGTTCAACTTGAAGCATCAATGGGTAAAAAGCATCAAGATTAAGGAGAGGTAAAATATAACTATCCCAATATTGAAATATTTTATATCCACTATAGTTTATTGCTTATTTCCACTCAGATCTAAAGTTTTTATATTTTGTAATCAATTTCTATATGATTTTAGATAATGAAGTTATCATTTTCTGCCTTTTTAGTTCAATCACAAAAGAATGCATTTTACTTAAGATACTTCTTCTCGAATCATGTTTTACTAGTTAAACTATTTAATATTTCAAAATAAGAATTCATTATTTTATCACCTAATTTTATCGACAAGTGTTTGCTAATTTAACATGAAAACTTTAGCTAATTTCACTGAAATGAAAACTTTAGCTAATTTCCATTTTCGACTATTTACATTCAAAATGAAAAGAAAACAAAACGCATATCTAACAAATGTAAAGTAAATTCTTTAGACTTGGAGCGGTATAAAGTTAAAGTAAGCACCCATGTCCTTTGACTCAATCATTGCCCATGAAAATAATTGGGGACTCCTATACTGCATTAATCAACCGAAAAAGTGATCGATGGTCCAAAAAGGTTATCTATAGCCTACATTACTTTAGGAGGATGTTTGGCAATGCTCGCATAGAGTTTATAAATTACTTTTCTAATTTGAAGGATTTGTAAGTTATTTATTTCTTTCGTTAGCAAGTAAATGATGTCACCTATGAAATGGTTATATGTAGAGAACCTCTACACAAAGATGTTGAATCAATTTTCATTATTACCATTAAACCACAGAAAAGGAAATAATACAATAAAATTATGATCAATAATGCTAGAAGGTTCAATGTTTTTTTTGTCAAATTGTAAGGCATATAGTTAAAGAACATCCCTTGGATTTTTATTTTTCCACTTTGATGTCCACTATTACCGACTGAAAATAATGATACTAATTAATATAGTTGTCTCTCCTACTAACCAGATTTTAAATACTTCGCTACAAATTAAACCGTACCATAATGCTATGGTAGAGTGTGATGCTCTAGAATTTCAATTGGGTGCAAACAATGGAGCTGCTGAAATCAACCAAGCAGGATTCAATGCAATCAGAAAGCAAAGGCAATTTATTGATAGTAAAAAATTAATGCATTGACCAAAATGGCATATGTTGTCTTGCTCATTCTAAGGCTATGCTATATGTAATGTTAAGCAAGCTAGCTATACGTTTGCTAAGTTCAGATATCAAAGGTAGCAAAGAGACACTCAAAGAGGCAATCTTGCAACCTTATGTACAAAAGATAAGACTTGTGGTGTACAAAATAATGAAACGAGAGATGCTGAAGTTGAAGCCACTCGTAATCTTCAGAATTTAGTCCCTACTGTTAGATGATTTCCTCGAAAGCATACACTGTAGATTTTAAACAATATGCCACCTCCACCCGACAAAAATCAGCCTCCAAATGTTGTTCACTCTCCTAATATTACTTCCATCAACTCAAATTCACTCAACATCATGGATGCCCCGAACGACTCTTTAGATTCGCCTAACGATGAATTTCGACTAGACCCGGTTAATAAAAAAGAGGAAAGATGATGAAAACATTTTCTTTGATGCCGAATGAAAAGGCCGAAGTTGAATTCAATGATCGAGGTCAACCAATAGGTTCCAATTCTAAACACTTGTCATCTTATCTTTGTACTTTAGCAAGGGAGATAGTACCTATGACTATTCTTAGGTGGAAAAAAGTCAACAAGGAGTTAAAGAAAGATTTATGGAGCTGTATTTGAGTATGAAAAAAATTAACATCTTACATCTTCTTTATCTGAAAAAAATTACTTGTATTTTGACATAGTTTCTTACATATAAACATAAACATAATTCAACGTGAAGTCCACAATGTGAAGTCCATGATAAAGAAATAAAAGACTTGTACATACACAGGTCTTGAGTAAAGAACTTCTATCCTATTACTGAAAATGAACTCCAGGGAATTAGAAATAAAAGACTTGGTTAGGCTAAAGAGCTTGTACAGGTATCCTATGACAACTATTACTTGTACATGTAAAGAGCTTATACATGTATTCAGTAATAGTTGTACAAGTAACTCTTATGTTAAACACTATTGCACTAAAATTCAACCTTTCGACTAAGATGAAAGGTCTTTTAACAAAAGCAAAGGAAAAGGAGTACAACCCAAACCTTTCGAAGGAGTCGAAAGGATGTGGTCATCAGAGTTTAACAGTACCAAACCTTTCAAAGGGGTCGAAAGGTACCATCTATCAGTATATAAGAAGTTCTTACCTTTCGAAGAGGATGAAGAAGTCAAAGAAAGTGTGAGCAACTCCATAGTGACCTTTTCGAAAGCATAGCAATCCTTTCGAACTGGTTGAAACACATCCAGAGTACCTTTCGACAATGTCGAAAGGTTTATGAAGAAACAAGCACTCATAGTCAGCAACGAATGGAAGACAACCTTTTGACAACACTGAAGGCAAGAACAGCTCTCGACAACACTCAAATGAAGAGCAACCTTCCGACAAGGTCGAAGGGTCCCAACAATCAAGTGAAGAGAATCCTTCCAAAAAGGTCGTAAGGTACTAAATAGTATAAAGGAAACAAACCCTTCGACAAAGTCGAAAGGTTTATGAAGACTCAAAGAAAAGCAAACCTTTCGACAAAGTTGAAAGGTCCATAATAGCAGATGAAAGGAAAACCTTTCAACAAAGTCGAAAGGTTCACAGCTGCATATAAAAGGGAGTCCTTTCGACCCAATTGATAGCACCGAGTCCAAAGAAGGGTCGTTGGCATCAATAAATAAGACCCAAGGGGTCTAGTTTTGGGGATTCGAGTTCTCTCATTCTAATCTTGTACTTTCTAAATCAATACATTGTAACCCTAATTGGGTGTTGATTTGGGAAACTAATAAAAATAGAGGTCTTTCGTGAATAAAAAGAGAAGTCTTGTGCTCTATTAATTGCTTTATTGTTTGATTATGCTTTTGTTGGATTAACTCCTAATTTCAGGTTCAACGTCATCGAAAAGGTTCTTGTCGACAAGGTCCAGAGCACTTCTACAAGTAACTACCACAACCTTTCGAAGCCCTTAACCCTACAGTTTAAACCTTTCAACAAGGTTGATAATACAATTAGTCTAAACAACATTGGTAACCTTCCAAAGTGATTAACATTTAGATCCAAAACTTTCGATTAGGTGAAAAGTGCTTATGCTATAAAATATCAATAACCTTTTGAAGTTATAATCCAAGTAGTCTAACCTTTGGACTTGATCGAAGACTGCTCTTTAAGTATAGTTACCCGGACTTACAAGGCTTAATCCAAAAGAGACCATTCTTAAATCTTTCGAGAAGGATCAAAGATACATCACATAAGTGACCTAACCTTTCGACAAGGTCGAAAGCTTCTACATATCAACTGAGAAGTTTGATATCCAACCAAGACCCAAAGAGGGCTATCTTCTTGACCATTCAACAAGATAAAATCTAACCTTTTGAGGTAAAATTGAAGGAAATTTAATCTAAAAAAAGAAGGAAACTCTTGAAGAGCATCTCATACTAAGTTAATAAAGTCGAAAGGTTTCATAACCTAGCACCTAAACCTTTCGATGACGTCGAAAGGTCTGATACCAAAGCTATCTACCAGTAAGGCTAAGTTTGAAGGCAATTCCAAAGGGATTCACATCCACTATTCATAGAAAGGACTTTTATCCTCCTAAGCACTATTTTGGGGTATGGACAAGAAATCTTGTTAACATTTTTGGCACTAAAAGGAGGGCTCGAACATCCTACTTGGTTAACCCCCTAACACTACTATTCCCTAACCCTTTTAGGTTAATCCTACTCCAAGTTTATTCATTTTGGTTTGAACATGGCTAGAAGATTTAAAAGATCTGAACAAGGGTCTTCTGAACCATACTTGACAAGATTCTCACAAGGAGACATCAAAAGCTCCAATTAAGATGAAGAGAAAAGACCAAGGCTCGAAGCCTTAAGGATTATAAACAAAAAGAAAGCAGAATCTTATGACCATGAAAAATGGAGTCTAAAACCTTTTCATGTATGTCCTATCCCAATCATTGCAAGTGGAAAGAAAACAAATGGAAGTGACTATCCATTTAGTCAAATGAGAAGAACAATTCAACATTATTCCAAGGGCATAATTTTTGAGAAAGAAATAATGAATTATTATAATGCCTTTGCAGACAAATGGCAACCAACAGTAACAAGAGTGCTTCCAACCCAAGATATTCAAAGGGTTGGAAAAACAAAGATAATTGAAGAGCACGAAATGATAAGGCTGAAAAGTAAAAGGCTAAAGAATCATCCTCAAGATTCAAGTTTCAAGCCTAGACTTCCAAAAGAATGCAACTTAACCACATTAATGGAAATTGTCTACTTGCTTACAAAGGATGAACTTAACCATTGGCCATCATAAAGAAAAAACCAAAACATGAAAGGAACTTAGGAGAATCCTTCTGTCACTAGCATATGATGAATGGTAATGAGACCAACTATTACAAAACCCTGGAGGGGATGATCATTATTTCTATAGGCAAAGAAAGATCACTGAATTTGTAAAGAGAACTTGAGCAAAGATTAATAAAGATTAGCTTTCTGAAAAGAGAAAGTCTACATGGTTGGAAATGAAATGCTCCTCAAATTTGGATACTGCTAAAGATGGTAGTGCTACCTAAGATGGTAGAAAAGCCTCTGTCCATGCCGAGATGGCTAGGGTAGAGCGTCTTCTGGAGGAAGGACGAGTAAACCTCTATCCGTGCCTAAGATGGCCAGGGTAGATCATCGAACAAGCCCTTATGCGGATCATGCTATGGCCAAGGTAAGGAACCTACTGGAGAGGGGATGGAGTAAGCCTCTATCCGTTCCTAAATGGCTATGGTAGAGCACCGAACAAGCCCCTATCCACACCGCAAAAGGGCCAGGGTAGGGAACCTCGTAGAGGGAGGTCGGGTAATTCCTTGGTTCCAGCCTCAAAGATGAGCTAACCAAGAGCATCGGATAATGGACTAAGATGTCCAAGCCCATAAAGAGGCCCAACCAAAAAAGGACTAAGATGTCGAATCCCAATCGAGGCTCATTCAATAATGGATTAAGATGTCGAGGCCCAAGAAGAGGCCCAATCAAAAAGGGACTAAGATATCCTAGCCCAAATGAAGCTCAATCCGTACTGAACAAAGAAGTTCAAGCTCAAGCATATTCAATCATGGATTAACACGTCCCAGCTCAAAGAGGCAGCCAATCAAATTATTTCTATTCAAAACCTGAAGGGTCCATTCATGTCAAGGAAGATGAAAGCAAAGGAGTAAAACAGAACTCAACTCTTCAATACCCGAATCTGGGTTTTGAGATCCTTATTTCTAAACATCAGCTATTAAAACCTGAATATGGGTTTTAGGTCTTTCTTATAAATACTTCGTCGTCAAATACTCGAATTTGGGTTTCGGGTCATTATCAAACACAGCTTATTATACCTGAATCTGTGTATCAAGATTGTGGTTTATTTAAACCCTAATCAGGGTACAAGATCTTCGGATTTCTATTCATCTCCAATGCCTAAATCTAGGCCAAAGAATATTATTAAAAAAAGATCGCTATTAAGAGCCTTTAAATGGGAACTTCAGGCTTCTAGCTTTTTAAATCACATTAATGATGAGGAATGGGTTGAAGAGTTAGTACATCAAAATTTCAAACATTGATATCTAAATTAGGTTCCCTATTAAGTAAAGGTTATATTCCAATATTTATGTGAAACTTACCACTAACTAATTTTGGGAATTCAGAAAGGGGAAGAGATTAAATCCTTGATTATCACTCATCAAGATTAAAGATGAGATCTTAACATTCTAAATTAGCAAGAAGATTTGTTAATCCAAACAAATGACGTTCATAGTTGAATATGTCAATTTCAAGCTAACAATTAAAAATATTGTTTGCTACATGTTTCTCAAGAAAGTTAGAATGAAAAAAGATTCAACAAACACAAAAGTTGCTGAATGACTAATTCAAAGGTACATAAAAAGTTATACTATAGAAAAGGATCACAAAACATGTGATATTTACAAAATTTCTTTAATTTACATGAGTTGTGTAATCATATACAAGATAGATTTATATGGTTCAAATACATAAACAAATTAAAATTCTTGAGATGCTTTATTAAGGGTCTGCACTATTGAAGGATCAACGACATGATTTGTTTCTTGGTAGAGAACTTCCTTAAGCTTCTTCTCCATTTTCCTAATTGTATTCTCATCATCGATTGCCTCAATGTTAGTTTTCAGGGCACGGTTAAAGGCCTTGTTTATAACCCTAAGGGTTTTGTTTTCCATTTCTAACTCTACAACCCGCTTATCGAGCAAATAGTTATCGTGCTCTAGCTTTTGATTTTTAGCAGCATAATCACTGATAGTCCAAGAATACTTTATCTTCTACTGCTCATCAAAATACTTGCCAATTTTGAATTTTATCCTCCGACACTAGTTCCCTATTACATTATCGTCTAAGCCTGGGAGAGGGTTGAGCATAGTGGGAAATTTTTGAGCCGCGAGAAGTTTTGATCTATTTGGTTTTGCAACTGAAGGAGTTGCTTGAGGAATTAGAAATTCAATCTTTGAAGTCTTACCGCCCAAAATGAATTCCATATAAGCACATTGTGACTAACGATCTTCCAACTTTAAGTCTAAATCACTTATTTGTTGAATAAGTTCAAACATCCTTTGGTCAAATTCAGCAGCGGGATTGGTCTTCACTTATTTATTAAGTGTAGTGATCGTCTCATCTTTTATCTTGATATCGACACCGAGGTAGGCTATATGGCCTTTGTAGCCATTAGCGATGGTCTTTTGAATGAGATATCTTTTATGCCACTTCACGGCTTCGGTGTTGCCACCAAAACTATCGAGAAGGATATCATCATGGACCACGATCTTGCCATTCCTTGTTAATAATTTATCCCTAATAGCGTCAATGGAAGAAAGTAAATTTAGAATGTTGAAACATAGATGGTTGTGGCTCCTATTCAAATAAAAAAATTGAGAGAAAATCAAAATTAGTATAAAAGATATTTTTATTATTGCAGTAATGAATTACAACTCAAATAACTACAAGGTTAAAAGGTACAACAAACACGTTCATCACATCTGAAGTTGAGAGACCACATTCCTAACTTTGTCTAAAGTATTAGCAGAAAGCATGACTATCGAATCAAAAGGTATAGTGACTCCATCAGGAGTTATAACCGGTGGACATTCTATAATCCCATTTTCCGACTGGTGGGCTATTACGACCACTAATCAACTTAAAGAAAGATTTTCGCTTGCTAATTATATAAGTGAAATGTTCTGATTTCTTTTAAGAAAATTTACTTCTCTTCACCAAGGAAGTCAAAGCGAAGATGAGGGTATTCGAAGTATATATTTTGTAAAAGAAGAAAGAAATATCTCGCTAGCTTTGAACTCTTTAAAATTGGTGCATTTTTAGAGTAAAATCTCCTCAAGTTAACATATCATAAGTAATCTCTTGGTACAACTCGACCTAAAGAACCGATATTCTAAAATAGTACAGTAAAAGAAACTAAGCATAGAGAACATAACAAAAGCATGTATTCATAAATCGATTACTTGATACATATTTATAATCACTTATCCGGTTCATACAAAACTTTGAGAAAAAATCAGAAATAAATTTGTCCTTATAGTACTTAAGCTTTTCAGGGGGAAGATCCTAAATAATCGATTTGACCCACGGTAAGTTCCAGCAAGCTCCATGATGCGCGTCAGAACCGAATTTATCTAAGTATCTTTTGTGAAAACGTCCAAGAAGACCTCCACTGAATTCCCCTAAGTATGAAAAGTCTATGACAGAGTGTCTACAATATGCTTTATATAAAAAATTGACTAAGATGTCTCTCTCTTCCATCATCATCCAGATTAGAATTATTAACTCTCTATTTTCCTTTAAGAGAGAGCTGTGAAAGTCTATGTGGATCATATATGTATATAATATATGACAAGTGGATGTATGATAGTATGAATTGCATAGAATAATAATGCAGGTAAAAATTAAAGTAATCACACCAAGAATTTTATACTAGTTCGGACCTTTCGCCCTACGTCCAGTTCCGAAGCTCCTCTTGGAATTTCACTAACGAATTACCCTCGCTTCGCCGGGAGGAACAGGCTTTTACAAGAATATTTCTTTGACAAATGTGTGTTTGACGCATAACTGATTTTGACTATAAGTACAACTTCTTTCTATAATCACATTGAGTAATATGTAGTTAAACTTTGATTTAAGGAAGAGATGATAGTGTACCTTTGAATGCTTTTGTAAATCATAGAAATATTAGAAAATAAAGAAAAGTTCAGAATAGCAAGTTGAATCCTAACTTTCAATTCCAAGTTTATTTATAGATGGCGAAGAGAATTGTTTGAAGAGTAGCGACTTTTGATTCATTATATTTCAGTCTAAGAGTCACAATGCTTGAGAAGACACAGTCATGATCAAAATAAGGGGATGCAACTCTTTGTTTTGAAGAAGATGTCTTTTGGTAGAAAATGGACGTTGCCCAGCTCAGACGTCTGGTCATTTGCGCCAGACGTCTGGTTAGTTAAGAATTTCAAAATAGAACGTTTTATCGGACATCTGAGATTATAAGCTAGGCGT
This sequence comes from Allium cepa, assembly GCA_030765085.1. NCBI lineage: Eukaryota > Viridiplantae > Streptophyta > Magnoliopsida > Asparagales > Amaryllidaceae > Allium > Allium cepa. Next base: position 439,069,106 of record CM060938.1, on the reverse strand, counting down.
CTGGTTTGTTACAGAACTTATAACTAGAACATGTTGCCAGACATCTGGTAGTAGATGCCATACGTTTGACACATGTATACTCTGTTATCTTTGTTTCATAAGTAATGAGTTTGAGCAAGTGTTTGTAAAGATTACTTAAGGAGATTGTACATATCATTTATTTACAAACTTAATAGAATGTACTAGTATAATTACCTTTGTGTCGGTTTTCCAATCTTGGATGCAAAAATCTACCTGCATATAAATGATATATATACACCTATGTATATTGACTCCGAAAGCTTGTATAGTTGTTATCATCGAAATCAAGATTGTAACATTCTCCTCCTTTTTGATAATGACAACTATACAATTAATTTCAGAGGCTCCCCCTTTCTTTTGTAATATATTTTCTCCCCTTTTGTCTTAATCAAAAAAGACTTTATGAAATAAGACGAACTCGTAATGTTAATAAGCGGAAACAAGATACCGTAGCCCAAAGATTAGTCACATTGTCATCATAGTCATCATTTTGCCATTGCGTTTGATCATGGTATTCTTCATTTTCTTGAATTGAGAGACCTTGGAAAGATGAAAAGCGTTCTTAATGTTGGGTTTTTTATAGAGGCCAAGAGAAATCTTCACTTTCTTCGGTATCCACACCGATTGAGGCTTTTCCAGGAGCATGGCTTTGTGGAGGCTCTTCTTCCATTTTAGTTGTGGATTGATGTTATGGAGGTGGTAGAGGCAGTGTAGGAGATGGAGATGATGAAGATCGTGAAGATGATTGTCCGCCAACTTTCCGTAACACTTTCCCTAGGGTTGACACAACTTTTTCCATGGTCTTTTCGACTTTAGTCATCCATGTAAAAAAAGATCTTTCAAGGCGAGAAAATTTCTTATCCAAGATTTTTTTGATTTTGAGATAAAATGCGTTGATTATGAAGAGTAACATCTCTGATAAGTTCTCCTTGTCCTGCTATAAGGCGAGCCTCTTGTTCTTTGAAATCAGATTGACATCTTGTTGGTTCAGAAGGTCTCGATGTAGAGGCAGGTTGTGTAGGAGGAGTCTGTTGGGGTTGGGGTTGATGTTGTTGGTGTTGTCATTGTTGAAATTCAACAAATGGTGTAATACTTGGAGGGATTTCGGGAAGGTGCATCAAAGATAGGAAGTGAATTCCACTCTCCTTCATAGGAAGTTCTTCATATTGTGATAGGAAGGATGGCACGTTGTTTGCTTGAAGAATTCGCATTATATAAGGAGCATAAACTATTGTTTGATGAACAGTTGTACAGAAGCTTTTAATTTGGTTAAAGATATATTGAGACCAATTTACTTTTACATGACCAAAACTCACATATAAGGCTTTATGGTCATGGTCATGTACATGCTTATGACAACCTAATCTAGGGAGTATAGTATTGATAAGCATTCTATTAAGTAGTCTAGCTTATGGACGAAAATAAGTTGGTGATAATTTCGGCATATCGTCTTCCCAAATGAGATGTGTGTTAGCATCTCTTTGTTGGTATCTCATATCAGGTATTTCTTTTAACCTCATCCCTATATATGAGCATTACAAAAAATTTCCAATTATTTCGACATTAAACTTAATAATTTCCCTATAAACACTTGACTAAATCCAATTTTCGAGATCAGAGGGGTTCCGGATATGAAGTGAGCATAAATTAATAAAGAACAAAAAGATAGCTAATTGATCAATTTGTCCTGAGTTAGAGTCATAATCAATTAGATGGTGAATTTCACATTACTCACCAAATCATCAATATCATAGTTAAAGAATCGCCTAAGCGGGTAGAACAGACCATGGTGAATTTTCTACTTCTCTAATTCTTGAAGCTTTTGTTTGCCATCTTGTTCCACTATCCAATCTTCAATAATTTCTTTAGTTACAAATTGTTGAGAAGATTGGGAGCTTTTACCTGTCTTTTTTTGTTTGGGAAAAGGTTTTTTCGATTTAGGTGCCATGGATTTGAAGAATTTGAAAAAAGAGGAGACTGATTTTGGGGATTAGGATTCTTGAGTTTTAGTATTTTGGTAGAAAATTTGGTAAAGAGTGAAAAAGGTAATTTATAGATGGAGGTAAAAAGTTGTTGTGTAGTATGGTTAGAATTCTGAAATTACAAACAGACGTCTGGTCGTTTGGGTAAAGTTGAGGCAGAGACATATACCAGACATGTGGTAGACATAACATGCGTATGAGCTGAGTTAGCTTGTTTTCCAGAAAAAAGAAACAGACGTCTAGTAATCATATCAGACGTTTGAGTTGAGTAAGTTTTTTCCCAAAAAAGAAACAGATGTCTGGTAGTCATATCAAACGTCTGAGCTGAATTAGTTTGTTTTCCCAGAAAAAAGAACCAGGCATCTGGTTTATTACTTAGACGTCTGAGCTGAGTGATATTGTAACATCTCGAAAATTTTCGACTTTCGAAAATTCAACATCGATACTCACTTTATCGACTGCCGAGAAATCGAAGGCCAAAAATCCGAAATGTTATGGTTTAAGAAAAAGAATTTAAGAAAAGAGAAGAAGAGAAAAAGAAGAGAAAATAGAGGGAAAAGAAAATAGATCATTTTAAAATAGAAAGAAAAGAGAATAGAACGGAACAGAAGGAAAATAACAGAACAACATCAGAATCTCACAATTCGCAGCGGAACAACATATAATAATAAATGAATAATCTTTAAACAAAGAACTATATCAGTTATTACATTACATCACATTTCATTACATCATATCATCAGAGTGTACAACAATAACAACAACAACAGTGCAGCGGAAAAAGAATACTATATACTAGTAATACGCCATGCCATCCAGCTTGCCTCCAGCAATTCCTGAATATCCAGAATATCCTGATATACCTAACTCTTGACTGCCCGTGTGGAAATTGGTGGGCACTTAGAGTTTAGGAAGGAAAACAATAAACTCCAAGTCAGTCATGTGACTGGTGTGAGAACTCAAAACAGTTTATTTATCTTTAAAAACAAAATAGAGGAATATTTTTAAAGTCAATTCGCAATGCTTTTAAAAATGAGACCACCATAAGGCCTCCGGCACACACACACAATGCAAATGCAGAATCGGAGGAGATTTCTCCTTATAATAGTCAAAGATGCTTGATACGCATTAAAAAGAAGCATTTGATATTATTACTAGTGCATAGTGTAGAGAAAAATTCATTTCGAAAGTAGAATATAAATCTTAGCCAGCATAGACATTTCGAACTATGCCTACTATAGCTAACTATGTTCAATAGCAGGTTACCGCCACATTCCATAGCAGGTTATACAACTAAAACCGTACAAGTCACGTATTGTTTCTTTGGATTTCCAACAAATGGTCAGGCCAAGGAACTTCCCATTGCCATATGAGAATGCCTCTGGAAAGACATCCCCGAGAACCTAACCGGAACTCTGCCAACACAAGACTGGGTTACCCCTAACTGGGTAACTACTGACACGAGCACGCCATTCCCCGATCGTAAACGACCTTTCTCACGGGATCCCGATAGCCAACAACCACAAAGTAATAAATTCGCAGTAACCACATAGGTTAAATATCTGGGCTCCATACCATGATACCACCTCTATCCAGAAGGAAATGTACATACCCTAAAGGGAGCTACCCCTCATAACCTTGCCGCATCTTTCCTGTTTTGACCATTTCCGGGGTGTGAGGCTCGACGAATTCACGTCCACAAAAACATACTTTATACAAAAGCCATGCTTTGTGTCAACAAATGATCAACACAATGATCACCAAGATAGACGATCAAATAAACGATCCTATCACAATAATCAACACAATGATCATTTACAGCAACACTCAGCATGTCACATTACCAAATTGGGAATATATCGCTGATAACTTCAACTATATAACCTCTGAGCTCGTACTTCTCAGAGAAGGGTGTTAAGCTAAAAGAATAAATTCTTCGCCACCAACAGAAATATATTTGAAAGAAATCGGCTTTATATCTCAACTTGTAATGTCAGACATACTATCCATACAAGTCTGTTTCGGGATCGAACAAAACCGAAGGCACTTACAAAGAAGTCCTTGCAATCCGGATATTCACAATCCTGATCGGATTCACCATCACATATGGAGAACTCTATACCGTAGCTACTCGGTGCAGAGTAAATCGACAGGTCATCCTATCGCTCTCGCAAATACCGGGTCTTCAACACCGATCTTCAATGCAATTATAACGACGTATCACATATTCGGAATGGGTTATACGACCCCATGGTCCTTTCCCGGTTAACCCGAATAGTGAGCGCTTATTCAAAAATAAGTGTGGCATTCACATTCAAACAAATCACATCAATTGCCCATTCAAAGGGAAATATTGATAGTCGGTTATTGAACTATCACTGGATATGCACACATCACCAGATTCCAAATAATTTTCCAAATTATTTATTTTCCAAAATATCTTTACAAGATATATAATTTCACACTTCAAAAATAAATCAATATTTACTTTTAAACAAATTCTCCTTTCCTTTATAAATTCAATAGTGAATTTATATTTCACAATATCTATTGATATACGTTTTCAATTATCCATTTTCAATTTATCTTCAAAAAGATAAATTCTAAATATCACTTCATATTGGAAAACAATTCCATACTTATTTAATAAGTAATTCACAAATTTTATTTATTTTCAACACTTGGAAAATATTCAATATACTTAAATCGAAATTTAGTATATATTTCATTCTTTAAGGAAATCATTCTCTTAAACACATTTATTTGGGCCAAAACGAATGTTACGTAAAGCATCGTTACTACAACCCAAATTCACTAGTATAGGGATTCGAAATTAAAATAGATATATAAATTCCAATACTATACAAAACATTTCCTTTCGGAAATCATTTACTATAACAACAGTGTTATAGTCCATCATCTCCTTTTATTTCTCGAAAACGTCTATTTCAACAATTAATGTTGAAATCTATGGTTTCGAATCTCAACACAATTAAAACTTCGTTAGATCGTTTTAATTCTATTTCAATATCACATTCAAAACAATTTCTTTAACATCTTATTCACTATTCAAAAACGTGAATATACTACGTTAACAATTTCATCCTTTTATTCATTTTAATTCAAAGGATTATTCACTATTCAAAAATGTGAATATAACTCCACTTATAGGTTTCAACAAATTTTCTTGTCAAAATAAGTCATTTGCGAATTTATAAAACAACGTTTATAAATTCCATTTCTATTTATTTATAAAAACTTCCTTTTTATAAATTCTTTTATTAACCTATTCCAGTTTATAACTCAATTATAAACTAAAAGTTCATATTATAAGTTAAATACTTATAAAACGATTATTTTACAAAATCGTTCCTCTAAAGACTTTCCAAACCATAAATCTTATAACTTATAAGATTCATTTATTTAACCAAATCTATTCTTTCAATAACTTCACAAATTTATAAATCTTACTATTTATAAATTTTATTTATAACTTCACAGTTTATAATTTTATAAATTTCATTCTTTAATGAAATTCATTTTCACTTCATTCAAACACTTATAAAAACTCGTTTTATAATTTCAATATATCAATTTATAAATATCCATTTATAAATCTCTTATATAAATCAATTCATATTAATATTTTAAAAACGTCTTTAAACTCCTTTATAATTTCATCATTTTGATTTATAAAATAATCAAATTTTATAAATCCTATATTTAAACTTTTCACAATTATTTCAGAAATCCCAATTTAACTATTTTATAAAGTCATTAATTCCTTATTTTCAAAAATCAGCTTTTAACTATATTTCTTAAAAATCATAATTTTTATAACCTTAAAAATTATAACGTTTATTTATTTATAATGGATCAATTCCAAAATATAGTATATTCTCAAAAATCACTTTAAAAATCATTTTAAAATCCCAAAATTTGGTCCAATGATGCTACACACCAAATAGTCAATCACGACAACAACGATATCATATATCGATATGAAAATCCATCAAATATCAAAATATCTGAAATCAAATAAATACTGTTGAGGAATCCAGTTGGATCCCTCCAACCTGTTTTCCTGCATCCACAAACATTAGCACAATACCAATTCCGTTCCAGTACGAAATTATCGCGGTATATGGGATTTAAATATTATCCGCTTAATAGACGGCGTAATAGGGTCTCATCCGCTAAAAAAATGCGGGGAATCAACAACTGCAATATATACATATGCCAATATATATATATTGATATTATTTATAATACCAATTTCACTGTTTATTAAATATTCGCGGTATATGTTTTTAATAAATAACATCCGCTTACTAACGGCGTATAATGTCTATTTTAACAATCAATAGATATCAATCAACATTCAAACATGCATTCAAATATTTTAAATCTAACTATTTAAAATTAAATAGAAACTGATTCGATTGAGTGAGAAGTTCTCACCTTGATTTTAAATTCCGTTTTAGCGATTTATTTCGAATAAAATTAAACGGACGTTTAATTTTTCCCAAAATTCTCACTAACTCCAAACGACTCCAAACCAACTCCATAGCTTAATGCTCGTCCATACGATTCCAACGCAACTGGTTTCGCGCGTTTTCGACCTCGTATGAAAAAGATATTGATTTTTGAAGTTATACGAATTTAACTTAATAAATTCACAACTTTAATTAAAAATTTTAACCCCAAATCATTTACAGCCGTAGGATCCCCTGCATCTTCATCAAGACCGCACGTCCCCCCCCCCCCCTTCATCTTCTCAAACACGCAATCCATGTACAGACACAAGCCGTAACCCATAACTCGATACTAGGGTTTCACCTTACGCCACCTACGCTCGATTACAATTCGATCCAAGACCACTACCACGCGCGCGCTTACCGGCACCACCCTCGGCCTGAGGAGCTCCAAGCTCGGCACCCCCTATGCGTGGGAATTCGTGCGCAACTTCCAAGAGAACGCGGCCATCCTGACGACGATCCTTGCAACGAAACTCGATCACAACCGTTGAAAACGTAGTACTCACAGCCCTCTACAATATTCATGTTGAAGTTTTCTCGAAATAATGTGTAGATTTGGAGTAAATGGAGGAGAAAGAGTGGAGCATTTTGGCCGTAGATTTCTGGGGACGACGGCTAGGGTTTTGAGATGTTTTTCTTTCTTTTTTTATTATGGGGGTATTTATAGAAGATTTTCAATCACTATTCATCCGTAAATCCCGAACTCCGATTTACGCGCCGTAACTGACGTACCTAGGGTTTATCCCGCGTTCCGGACACAATGGAACAGGTTTCGGAAGCTAATTCGGACATATGTGCGAGTTATGGCTATAAACGTTCAATTTGAATTAAACCGATTTAAGCGATTTTCTAGGCGTTTTAATTTGTACCGAACAAACGGTAAATCCAATTGACACGAAATTTGAAACCTTACAATAATATCACATTACGGATCCGATGAAACTGGTTTCATCGAAATCCGAGACTGTTCAAAAATTGACTATTTTTACTAGTCGATTTAAATATTAAAATATTCAATTTTCACAAATTTACTTTTAATTCGATTTTAAAAGTTCTAAAATATCGTTCTAACTCCAACATGATAAAATAAAATTTTACAAATCATTTTCAATCATATTTAACCCAATTTTCAATTATTTCCATAATTTAACATATTAAATTATCGATTTAATTATTCAGTTAAATCCAATAATTCTAATAAAAATTTATTTGACTTATAATTTCACTTATTAATATTTAAAATTAATTAAATATTAAAATTTTAATTACTAAAAATTCTGGGTCGTTACAGATATATTTTTCCAGAACGTTGTTCCAAATGTCTGGGCTATAATACAAGCTTGTTTTTAGTAGAAAATTGATAAAAAATTATTACAGATATAATTTTTATATAATAACAAGATACAAATTGTGGTTTTAATCTTATTACAACTTAAAATTTATATAATATAATTTGTAGAAGAGCAGAGTTTATTTCTTCTCCCATGAATTTGGTTTTGCCTGTGAATTTTCTTTTGATGCTCGTGTTGGAGACCAAGAAGGAGGTATTGGATTAAATTGGACTTCAGATGTTCCTTCTCCCCATAGTCTTCATGGAGTCATGTGACGAGCATGCAGAGGAGTTTCGATTATACGAGGAGATCATACATGAACACAATCCTTAGTTGGAGAATGTCTACATATGGGAAGGATACACTTCTCTAGAAAATTTAAATGAGCTCCCTGGTGTTTTTGTTCGTAATATATTTCTCTTTGTACATTCATCATTTCTTTTTGATAATGATGAATTTCATCGGCTTTGTTCGAAAGAGAAGATGTATGGAGATTAATACCATGCTTGGCTTTCTTTTCTTTTGGAGAGTAGCCAGTATGATAGACGGTGAGGGCAGAATGTGGAGAGATGGAGATGATTTTGGAGTTATTTTGGCGGGAGATGTGTATGTACTTCCAAATGAGGGAGATGAATCGATGGTAGAGTAAGTGGAGTTGTGATCAGATGACATGTTTTAAAGCTTTGATATTGATTAACATATTGTAAAGAAGTTTGTAGAGTGATTTTGTTTGGAAAATTATATGTATATATAAGACTAGAAATGTGCTATTTTAATCATTTCATTTGTTTTGGTTTGTTAAATTTCTTTCGGTTTTGAGAGAAAGCGTGTAGGCCATAAATTTCGAGAGGTATAAAATAAATTTTAAAATTTTATTCATGTTTCCAAAAATAATGTTTATGAATTAAAACTTATTAACCAATAAATAGAATGAATGAAATTTTGCATTAGTTGATAAGGTCATTAAGAGAACATATCCCTAAATCGCATCGTAGTTTAACACAAGTCTGTTCATTTAGTGGTTTTGTGAATATATCTGCTATTTGATTCTCAGTATTTACGTATTCTAATGTAATAATTCCTTTTTCTGCATTGTCGCGTAAAGAATGATGTCGTATATCTATATGTTTAGTACATGAGTGATTTACAGGGTTTTTGACAAATTTATTACACTTGTATTATCGCAATATATTGGTGATTTATCGATATCTTTTCCGAAATCCTTAAGCATTTTTTGCATATATATCACTTGTGCACATGCTAAGGCAGCGAAAATATATTCGGGTTCGCAAGTGGATAACGCAGTTTTTCTTTTTTCTAAACCATGAAACCAACGATTATTTGATAAATTGACACGTTCCACTAGTACTCTTACTATTTGTTTTACATCCGTCGAAATCTGCATCGCTATATGAAACAAGTTCAAACGATGATTCCTTAGGGTAAAAAAACCGCAATCTCTAGTACTAGATAAATATCATAAGATGCGTTTAACAGCTCTTTGGTGAGACTCTTTTGGTTTTACTTGAAATCGGGCACAAAGACATACACTCATCATAATGTCAGGTCAAGTAGCCGTCAAATATAGTAAGGAGCCAATCATACTACGATATAATTTTTCATCAAAATCTTTTCCATTATCATCATTTTCTAAGTGAACACTAGTACTCATTGGTGTTGGTTTGCTCGAAGTTTTATTCATTCCAAAACGATGTAATAAATCGTTACTACATTTTTCTTGACGAATAAAATACTCTTTCCAAGCTGTTTTATTTGTTAACCTAGAAATTAATTTAATTCACCCATGTTAGACATTTCAAACTCACTTTTCATAATATTTGAGAATTGAGTACAAAGATTTTCATTAGTTGAACCAAAAATAATATCGTCTACGTAAATTTGTACAACTAAGATATCATTATTTTCTCGTTTAATAAATAAAGTCGTATTTATTACCTATTTGAAAACCAGATGCGATTAAATGATTCTTAAGACGTACGTACCAGGCACGGTGGGGGGGGGGGGGTTGCTATAAATCATATAGGGCTTTGTGCAATTTAAAAACCTGATTGGGATATTTTTCGAACAAGCAATGGAGGTTGTTCAAAAAATAAGTTTTCTTTAATAAAACCATTTAAAAAAGCACTTTTGACGTCCATTTAAAATAGTTGTGATGATTTGCAAAGGCAAGTAATGTACGTATGGCTTCGAATCTTGCTACCGGAGCAAAAGTTTCATCATAGTCGATAACTTCTTCTTGATTATAACCCTGAGCAACTAAGCGTGCTTTATTCCTAACTATATTTCCATTTTCATCTGCTTTTTTGAAAATACCCATTTTGTTCCAATAACTTATTGATTGTCTGGTCTTGGTACTAATTCTCAAACATTATTACATTCGAATTGACTTAATTCTTCTTGCATGGCTATTATCCAAAAATCATCGTTTGAAGCTTCTTTATTATTCTTTGGTTCAAAATTTGACACAAATACAATATGACTTATTTGGTTAAGTTGATTTCTAGTTACTCTGGAATTAAGATTCCGAATGATATTACCTTTTGGATGATCTTTAGAATTCTAGGGTGTGACACTAGGTATTATTTTGTGCATTAGTCTCATTATTAGATGAGTTTATTGTATTTGTTATAGGAATAATTTCTTCATCGTCATTAATATGATTGTTATGAAAATTTTCGTCAAATGAAACATGTGAAATTTCTTTAATTGTGTTAGTACGTTTATTAAAAATTCTATATGCCCTCCTACGATCCGAATATCCAAAAAAGATTCCTTCATCGGCCTTTGGGTCGAACTTTCCTAAATATCTTTTGTATTTAATATAAAACATTTGATCCAAAAGTTTTAAAGTATGAAACTTTAGGTTTTCTTCCAAAAAGCATTTCGAAGCAAGTATGTTTAGTTATAGGCTGTATGGTTACTCGATTTAAAACATAACAAACCGTGGCAATAGCTTCAGCCCAAAAATATTTTGGTAAATCACTACTATTTAATAGCATTCGTGTACATTCTTGTAACGTACGATTTTTCTTTCTATTACACTATTTTGTTGCGGTGTGCGGGGAAAAGAGAATTACGACTTATCCCCTTTTTATTACAAAAATTAGTGAAAATATCATTTTCGAATTCTCCACCGTGATCACTTCTAATATTCTTAAGTTTAAATTCCATTTGAGTTTTAATTCTTTTAGCAAAAATTTTAAACATACCAAAAGTGTCACTTTTATGTTTTAAAAATAAGCTCCATGTGTATCTTGAAAATCATCAACTATTACGTAAACATATTTGTTGTGATTTATAGATCGTACTTGAGTTGGACCAAATAAATCTAAATGTAATAATTCTAATGGTTGTTTTGTAGAAATATTATTTTTTGATTTAAAAGAGCTTTTCTTTAGTTTACCGATTTGACAAGCATCACATAAATTTTCTACTTTGTAATTTATTTTAGGTCAACCTCTAACTAGCTAATATTTTGCTAATTTATTAATATATTTAAAATTAATATGATAGAATCGTTTATGCCACAACCATGGATCGTCATGTTTGGCGGTTAAGCATAAGTTTGAATTTCGATTTATATTCATATTTAAGACATAAATATTTTTGTTTCTAAAACCCTCAAAGATAAGTTGTTTGTTATTGTCAAAAATATTACATTTATCTTTTTTGAAATTAATTTGAAAACCTTTATCTCTTAATTGACTAACGCTAAGTAAGTTGTGTTTTAAATTTTCTACTAACAAAACATTTGTAATAATTGGAAAGTTAGAAATATCAGAGTTGATGACTTCTCCGATGCCAGCGACGTATCCTTTTGAGTTATCGCCAAAAGTTACCGTTCCACCATCGATATAGGTTATATTTGATAGCATATTTGCATTTACGGTCATATGCTTGGAGCAGCCACTATCAAGTACCCATTTCTCCTTATTATTTATTTTGGGTACCTGCAAGATAAAAAATGATTTAATTGGTGCCCATATACTTTATTAGGGTCCTAGATGTTAGGAGGAGCGGCAGCCATACCTAAGATAGTTTGGTACCTTTATGCACATAATTTTTATTATAGACTATATTATGTAGAAAAATATTAATATGTTTTTGTCGAATCAAATTATTATTTATCTTAGGAATCCAAATTTTTATGTTTTTGGTATTCATATTAGACTTAGGTGATCTTTTAGTATTTTGATAAATAAAACTAGACTTCTTAATATTATTCCCTTTTTGTTTAGGAATATTTTTAAATCCTATTCCATTTCTACTATCTGAAGGTTTTGAAGTTTTGATAAGATTTTCCAAATCTTGTTTTCCTTTATTAAAATTTGAAACATTATTTTCAATTTTGACTAATTTTTATTTTAATTCAAAATTTAAATTTTCAATGTTTCTATATTACTTTTCAAGTTGATATTTTCTTTTAAAAAGTTATCCTTTTCTAGTTTAACTTTTCCAAAATCAATAGATATAGTCTCATATTCAACTAAACTACTTTTATTTTTTTCTTCAGATAATTCTAGTTCCTCCTCCAAAATAATTTTTTCATCTTTTAACATTCTTATTTCAAGTTCTAATCGATTTATTTTGGCTATGTGTTCTTTATTCAATTTTTTAATTTGTCTAAATTTATCATCTAATTCCATGTTAAGCTCTAATAATTCATCATAGCTAAGTTTGGAACATACCACATCAGTTTGTGCCAGAAAACATACATTAGCTTATTCTCCGTCACTATCTGATGATGATGAAGAATTCGAGTCATCCCATGTTACTTTGAAAGCTTCTTCTTTTTAATTTTTTCAAATTTGTTTTTTTATCATTGTTGAGCTTGGGACAATCTTTCTTCATATGTCCAAATTGATCGCATTCATAGCATTTGATCGACGTTTGATTTGTTGAGCTTGATTTTCCTCCTTTTTGAAATCTAGTCATTTTTCTAAACTTCTTGAATTTGTTGTAGTTTTTGGCAATAAATACGATTTCTTCTTCGTCTAAGTCGGAGTCTTCATATGCTCCTGGAAATGCTATGTTTTTCTTCTTTGAATTTTGTCTTTTCTTGCCTGTAGATTAGCTTCATAGGACATTAAATGTCCTATCAATTCTTCAACTAAGAGCGTTGAGAGGTCATTAGCTTCTTTGATAGCTAATGCTTTTCTTTCCCACTTTAAAGTTAAAGAATCGAGTATTCTAGATATTAAATCAAAATTTGTGAATTTAACTCCTAGTGCCATTAAATCGCGTTGAATAGTTTGGAATCTAGAGTACATGTCAATTATAGATTCATTTTTTTTTCATTTTAAATGATGAAAATTGATTTTGTAAAACTAAAATTTTATTTTTCTTAACTTTGTTTGTGCCTTCGTGTGTAATTTGTAAGGTGCGCCAAATATCATATGCAGTGTTACATAACATGACACGTGAAAATTCGTTCTTATCTAATGAACAAAATAGAACATTCATAGCTTTGGCATTACTACAAGCTGCGATTTTTTGTGCATCATTCCATGTGTTCGTAGCAATGCTAGGTGCTTCGTATTTATTTTGAGTGGCTGACCAAATTTCTAATCCATTTGCTTCCACAAAAATTCTTATACGTGTTGACCAATATGCATAATGAGAACCATTAAAAAGTGGGGGACGTGCTGTGGATTGGCCTTCATGAAAAATACTTGCCATATTAAAGTGATTTAAATACATGTTACTGTACATTGATCAAAGCTTGCTCCGATACCAATTAAAAGTCTATGTGGATCGTATATGTATATAATATATGACAAGTGGATGTATGATAGTATGGATAGCATAGAATAATAATGCAGGTACAAATTGAAAGTAATCACACCAGGAATTTTATACTGCTTCGGACCTTCCATCCTACGTCCAGTTCCGAAGCTTCTCTTTGGAATTTCACTAACCAATTGCTCTCGCTTCGCCTGGAGGAACCAGGCTTTTACAAGAATAGTTCTTTGACAAATGTGTGTTCTATGCAACACTGATTTTGACTATAGTACAACTTCTTCCTATAATCTTCTTGAGTAATATGTAGTTTAAACTTTGATTTAAGGAAGAGATGATAGTTTATTTTTGAATGCTTTTGTAAATCACAGAGATATTAGAAAATAAAGGAAGTTCAAAATAGCAAGTTGAATTCTAACTTTCAATTCCAAGTTTATTTATAGATGGTGAAGAGTTTTGGTTGAAGAGTATTGACTTTTGATTCATTCTATTTCAGTCTAAGATTCAATGCTTGAGAAGAAACAGTTATGATCAAAATAAGGGGATGCAACGCTTTGTTTAAAAGAAGGTGTCTTTTGGTAGAAAATGGTGGTGGCCCAGCTCAGGCATCTGGTCATTTGCGCCAGACATCTAGTTAGTTAAGAATTTCAAAATAGAACTTTTTACCGGACGTCTGAAATTATAAGCCAGACGTCTGGTTTGTTACAGAACTTATAACCAGAACATGTTGCCAGACGTTTTGTAGTAGATGCCAAACGTCTGACACATGTACACTCTATTATCTTTGTTTCATAAGTAATGTGTATGAGCAAGTGTTTATAAAGATTACACAAGGAGATTGTACATATCATCTATTGCAAACTTAGCAGAATGTACTAGCATAATCACCATTGTGTCGGTCTTCAAATCTTGGATGCAAAAGTCTACCTGCATATAAATGATATATACACCTATGTATATTTACTCCAAAAGCTTGTATATTTGTTGCCATCGAAATCAAGGTTGTAACATGCTGTACTGGTAAAGCGCTTTCTTTAATAAAGGAGCCTCCCTTTGATATTTAAAAGATGCTAAAAGGAGGTACTCCTATCCAAACTATGATATTTTTGAGATAGAGCATTGTGTTCCTTTATTATTTTGTCCAACTCCTTGTATAACTTGTTAATTTCCGCTTGTTTGCTCTCAAGTTCTGTACTATAGGGAAAGTTTGACTTCTCCTTTATCTAAGACAAATGATTTATCACTAATTATTATCTTCGAAGTGTAAGATATTTAAACAGGGAGTACCATACCTCTGAAACTGGAATGGAAGCTTGGGAATCTTGTTCTTTCTCTTGAGGATCCTCGGGATGAGTGGGAGTAGTTTCCTGCTGTAGAGGCAGTTGGCCTAGGGGATATTGGAGGCGAATCTTTACAAGGGGATGAATCCTTTTTCGAAGGCTTAGTTGGACCATCACCATTTTTTTAGGGCACCGGAGGGACCCCTTTTGTCTTCACCAAGGCCTTGACCTTCAAAGGATTATCATCATTATCACCATCATCATCACTATCCCAGTTAATCTCATCATTAACATCTTCCTTCTCCTTAGGATCTTTATCTTCATCATCCTCTTCTTTAGAGTCGGATTCAAAGTCGAAGGAGGGGACATCAAAAAAGAAAGCTTCCTTTACATTAACAATCTCCTCCTCGCCTTGGGGATCGATACCCTGCCTAATTTGCTTAATTTTATCCCTAACTCTATTGGCTAAAACTGGGTCAATAGAAGGAAAAACAAAGTCAATACATTTGTCATAGTTGTCGGCATAGGCGAGCATGATGGCATCTTCATAATGATTCAGCATCATATTCCACAAGGTGGATTCAGCGAACTCAATAACATGCTTTTGGAAATCGGAGAGGTTTGAGCAACTTGCTTAAGTGAAGCTCTGGCCCTCTTGAATTTGGCTTTCAGTAGAGAATTCTTAGTAACCCAGCAAGTTTTCTCCTCCTTCGAATCCATCAAAGCTAACTCCCTTGCAAATTTTTCATCAGAGTTAAGTCGATGAGCTTGCCCCCTTGCTTCTAGATCGTCCTCAGTCCTAGTGAGGGAAGCCTTGACTCGCTCCAACTCAAAGGAGGAATCATTTTGAGGAGCTCAGTGAAGATATTTGACTTTTCAATGTAGCATTTTCCTCCTGTAGCTTAGAGGATCCAGAAGAGAGCCTGAAGACATGTTCATTTACAGAAATCCAGTTTCTGAAAATCTGCTACAAGAAGTGTAACACAAGTTAGCGATTAGAAATATCCAAAGATAATAGGGTTAGTTGGACAAAAGCTTAACAAGATTTGTTGCTACATGAGAGAGCGAAGATTTTCTGCCTAAGTATGGGCTAAATGACGATAGATAAGAAGAAGTAAAAGATTCTGAACGAAGGATTAGCTCGACGAGTTCATTGAAAGTAGTCGGTGGAGGAATGGAAAATGACGATTCCAGAGGGATCAACGCCTTAGAAGGAGTCTATAGAAGAGCAAGCTGCATCTATGCTAGCACAGCTAGGTAATCAGTTATGGTAATACAAGGGAAATGTTCCTGAGAAGGTGGAGTTTTCTCCGTTTGGTCTTTAGAAGCTTCAACAGTGGGGCTCTCTGAAGTTTTCTCTAGAAATATGCGCTTTTCTTCCTCCTCCACATCGGTAACTTTTGCTACTTTCGTTGGGGAAGCGTCTTCGGAAGGCACTATTAGTTTTCTTTTTGAAGATTTCTTGGACCTAGCAAACGCCTCTAAGACTATTATCACATCCGAAGATTGTGAAGGAAGAGCAGTGTCACTTGAGGATACAATGGCCTTGGAGGGAGCGAAAGCAAAATCAAGCAGATATAAAATCCGTCAAAGTAATTGAAAAATTACATAGGAAAAAAGAAGAGAATACTACGCTAGTAGTTACCAAAAGTGTCAGCACAAATGGGGGACATCAAAGTAAATGCTCAGCATCACCTAAGGAAAAGAAATGCTTGCCACGAGAGGTGTGCATAATGGTGGGTGGAGTGCCTAGAATCCTTTGGTCAGGTGGCAACAAAGAGTGTTTCCTTATATTTGAAAGATTCAAGAACCTAAACCTACTCCTAAGTTGCTTTAGAGATGCGGTTAAAGAGCCGATGGTTTTCGAGTTTGCATCTCTAAGTGTCTTGGAAGATTCACCTGAAAAAGATCAGAAATTAGTTAACAGGAAACATAAAGAAGCAAAGACGACATTGAAATAAACTTATGGGGGGAGGCAAAACTCCTATGAACATGCAAAGCACTTGACGAAGAAAAATTAGTTTTCTCAATCCTTAGACTTATTGATTCCATCTAATATCAGCTTCTTGTATACATTAACTCTATAGATTTGCTTGTTAAACTTGCTTAACCTTGCCAGCTTGGTCAAGGAGTTTAAAACTTCTAGATTGAGCAAGGAAGTCCATATTCCAACGCCAGCATTTCAAGAAATAAAAGATGGGTATAAACATTAGGAGAAAGATGTATGGGAGAAACTCCAATATGAGATAGGTAGGAGAGCAAGAACTTGGGAAATGGCAGGCAGCTACCATGCCATATATGGATTGTCATGAATGGAAAATACCTTTCTAGAGGGTTGTCTACGATATCAGTGAGTTCAAGAGGAATGGCTTCGATCCCAATGATTACATAGTCTTTGAGTATGGAATTGACTTCACTTTGAGATTCAATGGAAGATTTCATAGCAATGGCATCAATCTTTGGAGAGATCATGATTCTTCCAGGTGAAAATGTTTTGGTTAGAATCCTTGATCAATTATTAATTTAGAAAGAAATCGAGAATTCAAAAGTAAATAAGTTTTCTCAGATAGCTTAAGTACGAAAGCATACAAAAAGTCTAAAAGATGGTGAAAAAAGTTTGAGTCAAAAAATTTGACCGTTAAAGTATTCGAAAAAGTCGAATGGTTTATAATAAAAGCTTTCGACAAAGTTTAAAGGTTTATAAAAAAGCAGCTTTCAAAAAAGTCGAAAGGTTAATAGATCAAGCTTTTGACAATGTCGAAAAGAACAATGACATCAAACTTGGCTATCATACTTCTACAATATTGAAAAAGAAAATAAAAAATATAACTACCTAAAGCTATCGACAAAGTAGAAAGGAAGAAGTGGAACATCACCTTTTGACAATGTCAAAAGCTCTATGGAAGCCAAGGTCTACTCCACGTATAACATAAAGTTAAGTGGCAACAACGTTCGACATGGTCAAAACCAAAACCTTAAAATTCCTAAGTTAAAAACAAATATTGATATGGTTGTTGTCGTCGAAAGGTCTGGTTAAAGTTATCAGAATATGTCATATCCATTGAAGTCGAGAGGTTTCTGGTTTGGCTCATGCGTACTTTAAACGTTTAGACAAAGATGGACAGAAGCAACTCTAAGGTTAAAGAATTTCAAACTTGTCGAAAGAAAATAGTCGAAAGGTTCAAAACTCTTCAACCTTGTCGAGAGCTCATTGCAAAAAGGTTACTCTATCAAAATATCTAACCTTTTAACAATAATGAAAAATTGGCATCACAATACTTTTCGACCCCATCGAAAGGTACAAAGAAGGAAAATGGATTATTGCTGCCTCAATCTCCTTCGAAGGGGTGGAAAGGTCATTTTGAGTAACCAAATTGTACACGAGTGGGTTCCAGGTTATCATATTGAATTTAACTAAACCCAAACTCGATAATAAATGCAGTTTTCAAATTCTTCTTGAAGAATAAGTAAAACAAACCAATTAATAAAATTGATTTAATCTGGAATCGGCCTAATTCGATTTCGAAGAGTAATACAAATTTTAAACAAGTCAAAAACAGGGATTAAGAACCAAAAGCTAGATTTAGATACTTTGGATTTGAAATTGAACCATAAAAGAGGATTTTCCTTTATCAAACATTACCAGCTTAAAAATAAAAAGCCACATATGGATTTTGTTAGAAACCGATTTGGAGAAAAAATTCCAGTAAACAAAATCAAAATTAGATTTCGATTTTGGGTTTGGAAAACTAAGAATTTAATCGAAAACTGATAAGGGTAAAGATTAGATTAAGATTTATGAAACAAATTCAAGAAATTATCTAGTTGTTGCAAATCGAGATTCAAAAAATTTTGGGAATTCTTTTATTTGTATACGATGATTTTAATTTTAGGTAAAAGAAGAAGAAAGAGAAGAAGCATACTATATAAGAAAAGTCACCCAAATTCGCAACTGTTGGATTAGATTTGAATGGAAATCCCAGATCAACATGGGAAGGCAAATGGGCAGGCAGTTTTATAGCTTTTAACAAAGATGACTTGAAAAGTCAAGAGCATCCCTTCGAATTGGGGGGGGGGGAGGCAAATCTTACACTAAAAATCAACCTTTCGTCTAAGACGAATGGTTTTTCAACAAAAGCAAAGGAAAAGGAGTACAACCCAAACATTTCGAAGGAGTCGAACGGATGCAGTCATCAGAGTTTAACAGTCCTAAACCTTTCAAAGAAGTCGAAAGGTTCCATCTCTCAATATCTAAGAAGTTATTACCTTATGAAGAGGACGAAGGAGTCAAAGCAAGTGTTAGCAGCTCCATAGTGACCTTTTCGAAAGCTTAGCAAGGCTTTCGAACCGGTCGAAACACATGCAGAGTACCTATCGACAATGTCGAAAGGTTTATGAAGAAAGAAGCACTCACAAGTCAGCAAAGAATGAAAGACAACCTTTCGACAACATTGAAGGGAAGCATGGCTCTCGGCAACAATCAGTTGAAGAGAAACCTTCCGACAAGGTTGAAGGGTTCACAACCATCAAGTGAAGGGCAACCTTTCGACAAGGTCGAAATGTTCAGAATAGTATAAAGGAGACAAACCCTTCGACAAAGTCGAAAGGTTCATGAAGACATGAAGAAAACAAACCTTTCGACAAATTTGAAAAGTCCATAATAGCAGTTAAAAGGCAAACCTTTCGACAAATTTGAAAGGTTCACAGCCGCATATAAAAAGGAAACCTTCCAACCGAGTCGAGGGCATGGAGTCGAAAGGAGGCCTGCCTGCATCTATAAATAAGACCCAAGGGGTCCAGTTTTGGGGATTCGAGTTCTCTCATTCTTATCTTGAATTTTCTTAATCAATACATTGTAACCCTAATCGGGTGCTGATTTGGGAAATTAATAAAAATAGAGTTCTTATGCTATATTAATTTATTTATTGTTTGATTATGATTTTATTGGATTAACTCTTAATTTCAGGTTCAACATCATCGAAAAGGTTCTTATCGACAAGGTCGACAACACTTCTGCTACAAGTAACTGCTGCAATCTTTCGAAGCCCTTAACCCTAAGCCTAAACCTTTCGACAAGTTTGATAATAGAATTGGTCTAAACGGCATTGGTAACCTTCCGAAGTGATTAACTTTGAGACCCAAACCTTTCGACTAGGTTAGAAGTGCTTATGCTATAAAATATCAATAACATTCCGGAGTTATAGTCTAAGTGGTCCAACCTTCCGAGTAGATCGAAGACCGCTCTTTAAGTATAAATACTAGGACTTACAAGGCTTAGTCCAAAAGAGACCGTTCCTAAACCTTACGACAGGAATCAAAGATACATCGTATAAGTGACCTAACCATTCGACAAGGTCGAAAGCTTCTACATATCCATTGAGAAGTTTGATATCCAACTAAGATCCAAAGAGGGCTATCTCCCCGACCTTTCAAGTAGATAAAATCTTACCTTTTAAGGACAAATTCAAGGAAATTAAATCTAAACAAAGAAGGAAACTCTTAAAGAGAATCTCATGCTAACTCAATAATGTCGGAAGTTTTCATAACCAGCACCTAAACCTTTCGACGACTTTGAAACGTCTTATTCGAAAGCTATCCACTAGTAAGGCTAAGTTTGAAGGCAATTCTGAAGGGATTCACATCCAATATTCATATAAAGGACTTTCAACTTCCGAAACACTATTTTGGAACATTGACAATAAATCTTGTTAACAAACACAAACATGTTTAAAGAGCTTTACAAGTTCCTTATGTAAAAATTATTTATGATTTTATGCTCTAGTATGTTCTTGGATTTAATTTTTTTCTTCCAAAATATAAAGATATTGGAGATCACATTAGCTTAAAATTATTAACTTAGTTAATCGATGTATTTATGTTGATATATACTAGTTAATCTTTCCAATTTAATTCATGTACGCAATTCACAAAATTATATCAATTGTGATCAAACTCTATATCCTTGAACTTCAAATTCAGCGTGTTAAAAATAAATCTTAATTTGTCTAATTAGACTGCCATTATAACTGTCCTCTACACTTTGTATAACTGCCACTTTGTGCACTTTGTGCAATCAAGATTCACGACAGATGAAGCAAATAAGTATTTGTTGGTTAAGGTGGTGGGAGTATGATGGAGAGAATCATAGTCAAAATTGGTTTCTTTATTAAAATAGCAACAACATGTCCTCTTGATTAGCCATGCTCAGACAGGACAATGTAGAAAATATTCGAGAATGGAATGAATTTGTGAAAGAAAAACTATTGGAGAAATTTGCGGTAATAAATTATTATTCGTTATAAATTAAAAGTTAAATTATAGTTTATTAATGGATTTCTCCAATGTTGGAAACTAGCAAAAAATTTAGAGAACTGAGAGATAAGAATAAAATTCCACACACAATGAGTAGGAAGTGTTACGCAAGATTAGCCGAAGATACGATAAGAAATGCATGTCAATTTACATTGGTTATATATATTTTTCTTTGGTTCTTCTTCTTATTATTATTATTTGCGGAAAAAAGAATGTGGAATATAGGATATTAGCAGAGATGAGCTGTGGGTCAGAGCACACACCAAAAAAAGAAGACCTATTGAATTCTGTCATTGTCGATTGCATTTTAAGGGTTATTTTATTACCACAATGGGTAATTTTGCTTAGGTTACTGTATTAGATTGCTGTGTGTTAGATTACTAAAAATGTGTCAGATTGTTGTGTGTTAGAATTATTATGCAAACTAATAAGTAGTTAGAATTATTATGCAAAATACTTGTCTGCAAATGGTTATACGTGTAGTATTTTTTTACTTCTTAATATTGGATCTATTTGTAGACTAAGATCAAAGAGCATAATACTAATGCTTGGAACTCCCAGGAACAACATTGGTAAGTGGAGATGGAATGTCAATGCTTTATGGCAACGAACATAATAGACGAGTGATAGGACTAGGCTTTCGTGTTGCACCATCTCAAATTGCTATTTATTCAAGTAATTCAAAAAAGGTGAGTGCACTGGAAAGTCAAGTAACTCTATTGGAGGCTAGACTCGAAGAGGTGACTATTTTTTGGATGATGGTAAGTTTATATTTAATTAGATATAGTCTGATTGCCTGATTTTGTGCAAATATAAGTGTCAGCAGTTTCTTGATTTTGATCATAAAACATAGGTGCTAAAAAGGATTGAATATAGTGATATATGCTTATGATTCACAAAGTTCATGTCTTGTACTTTTTACAGAGATTGAGTGGAAAGAAAAATGAAAATGTGGCGGATTTGGAGACTGCTCCTGCTTATACGCCTTAGGTTAGAACAAATTCTTCTCTCAAATGCTGCTCTTAATCTTTTATGTTCATACGTTGCAAGTTTGGTAAAAGGTGTACTTCTACAAGGCACTGGTTGTTTCCATAGTTGCTTCCACTGCCTGTTTGCTAAGTTAGGAATATTTTCTATTCCCCTAATACACCAGACAGTCTCATAATTTCTTAAGTAGAGTGATTTTAAGGGGAAAGGGTGATAATTAAACATTGCTCGGCAAGGCTAAGTAGAGCACTTATTTAGAAATGACAAAAATCTAAGCAAACCCAAGCTTATTATTGTTTACACGATAGCAGTATGATATTTCAGAGTTGGATCCATCAAAACTCGCCTGTAATACTACCCTTGAAATAGTAAGGGAGAAAGTAATCTGTAACATTTTTGACTATGCTAACTGTGTTGAAATATGGAAACTGACAATATCTTACTAGATTAGGCTTCTTCAACTAGTTCTATTAATCTACAGAGTAAACTGGGCCATACATGTTTACCATCAATTGATTTTTTACTGTTATTCATCTGGTTTCAAAACTAAGTTATGCTTTGTTTACCCGACGCCAAATTTAAATTGGGCTAGACCGATCATACCTAAATTTGAATTGCTTTCAAAGTTTGTGATTATCCAAAGCAAAAAGGATATTAAAAAATTGAGTTGTTTCCATTACACAGCAATCATGTAGACAGTAATTAATGCATTGGAGATAATGGGTGGAATATAATATTACTCTAGCATATATGTGTAATATAGTTTATAACTTGATGGACTGTGTCGATAGTTTGACATATAGACTATATGCATGGCCACAAGGACGTACTATTAGGAAATTCTTTTGGATATTTTTTTTAATTGCCATTTACTTTCCTGTAGAAGACTTAAAATATATATAATTTCTTTTATATACGTTTATAGTCTGATCCTGGAACCGTTTATTGTCAAGTGCAAAAGGATTATTTAAATCCTTTGGAAATCGCCTTATTTATACGTTAAATAACCTTTTTTTAATCATGAATAGCCATGGCCAAATAGTTAAAAGTACTAAAAACGTGAAAGTTTTGAATAACAAACCATCGTATTTATGTTCACATATACACTGTTTATATCAACATAAACATATTAATGTGTCATATAAGCAAGTTGAAATGTTATAGATTTCCATATTAATGATCGTCTATTAGTTTATTAATACTTTATTTGGTCCAAAAGTAATAACCAATTGGTATGGAATGAGAACAAAATAGTTTATTTTCATTTTCGAAAGAAGTTAGAACTTTAAAGAAAAAATAGTTTCAACAATTTTTTCTGTAATTTAGACAATTATCATTCAACAATTCTAATTTCATATGCTATCATCAGATTGTAGGTCATATTTCTTTAGTCCATGGACAAAATTGATTTTTTTTTTGTTTTCCTTCTAATTATTAATAGGAAAAGGAAGTTAAAAGTTTACTTAAAAAAATACTATTACTTAAACTATATATATGGCACAATTAATCACAAATGACCAGAATATATAGCTTAATAAATTGTTGTCGACAGCGTAGACATAAAATGCTTACCTTTACAAGTATTGAATATTCAAATGTGTACGAAATATGATGCATTATATATTTATTATTCAAGGCATGTATCATAGTAGTTGCACTCAGGAAGATGCAATCTTCATGTGTCTCTTCACCCTTGTTAAAGATTATGTCATATGTATACAAAATTTTGACCTGGCATGAATTTTTCCTTCTTTTTCAAACTCTCTTATTACAGTTTGATATTGTTTGACTTTCATTTCACCTCTCATATTGACAATAACTCTGTATAGTTAGTTGTGATTCATGTGATTAAATATAAGAAAGATGTATGCAACATTATATATCCATGTACAACATTTTTATTTATATCACAGGTTAAATGTATTCGATCAAATATACAGTAGAGATTATGATTGAAGGTGTAGATGGGTTAGGCTGTATGAGATAGTGACTCCTAATTCCTATGTCAATTTGCCATACAAAATTTACTGAGGATTAAGTACACTCCTAATTCCCATATCACAAGTGTTAACTACTTTTGTTTGCTTGTAGTCACACTGCGGTAGTAACAATTTGCATAATGATCAACAAAATCAGGATACTCGTCAAAATTTAGTCAAAAGAAAGTGCAAACTATGGAGTTGGTAGAAGAATGTAGTCGTAGAAGGAACCAAAGCAAGCACCGATCCTAAGTCTTCGTTACACTTTATAAATCTTGGACCCAATGCATGGAAGGTATGGGTGGATGTAGCAATGGAACCAGAAGCCTTTTTTATTTAGATCAAATTCAGAGATGTCCACTATTAAAGAGGATGTTGGATCACCATCGCGTGGCCCAAAGATTTCATCTCCTTGGCCTAGTATGTATATGCATATTCATTTCATGGGTTATGTGTTAGTACGTGTAACTTGATATGTATTTTGTAACTAGGTGTTACGTGTTAGACCTTTGTGAGTGTAAAAACTTATCTACTCTTTTGAATGCGTTAGAACTTTATGAATATAACTTTATAGCATGTGTTGATTTTGATTGTTTTATGTAATATTTATTAGTTATTAAATATTTCTTTAGGTGTATTGTATGGATGTTGCAGCTAATTTTTTTTACTACGGGCCAAACAGTTGCAAAAGATAAAAGGACAACGGGCTATGGATGTTGTAGCTGGGACCAATTACAACGGACAGTGCACGTTGTAGCCAAAACTTATCACAAGTAGTGGATATTGTATTTGAGACTATTACAATGGGCTTGGTCTGTTGTATTATGATTTACTACAACAGTACGTGCTGGTTGCAATATCATGTTTTTCAAGGAAATTGAAACATATTTGCAACGGTCCAAAAAAATGGTTTATGACTGTTTTAAAATCTTCTAAATCCATTACAACATCGCATAATAAGACGGACGTTGGCCCATTGCGAAACACCTATTACAACGGGTTTTGCCCTTGTAAAAAGGTTGTTTTGTTGTAGTGACTCTAAGGCCTGAAGACTACACACCACTGAATGACAGTTTGAAAACATATACCTTGCCTCTCAAAGAACTGAGCGATACAACAAACTACCCAAGAGGGAAGTGCCCAAGTAGCAAAGGCTATCGGGGAAGTTTTGTCACTTCCATGAGACTCAGGGGCATAACAAAAAATGAGAGTCGGCATCTAAAAGATTTGATTGAGGAATTGATGAAGAACATAGGCTCTAGTAGTACATGAAGAAACCACAAAACCCCAATTAAACGGCTGGACCACAAGCGCCGAATGCTCAAGGGAATCAGTCCGGACCCAGTGGAGAAGGGCCCAAATTGGCGAGTCAAAGGTTAGTTATAAACTCCATCATTGGAGGACCTTGTCCAGCGCAGAAGAGTTAGTACAAAATGGAACAATATGCTAGTCCTCTAAAGCATGCCTTTCAGGAGAGTTGCTACGCCATTGAAGATGGATCTTCGAATAAGCAACATTGAATGATTATCGATGACATCGTGTTCTAGAGTGGGGACACAGAAGGCATTGAAGTGCCAACACTTGACCTAGTAGTAATAATGGTTGAGCTTGGTCTAGCAGTTGATTTTAGGTCGATGGTAGGAGTTCGATTAACATTCTATTTTTAAATGCGTTTGACCTGATGAAAACCACCATGAAGGATTTGATCCCCTACCGAATGAAGATTCATGTAATTGAAGGTGAACCAAAGCAACCGGTTGGGATAGTTGATCTACTTGTAAAGCTGGTAGAGGGAGAAAAGAGACCGGTCCTTATCCAGACATTTGTGATGATATATAAGTATTTACTTACACTGCTTTCTTGGGTCGACCAACCATGTCTACGTTCAGAATCGCTTTGGCTCCCTGGTGTCTCACAATGAAATTCCCAATAGAGAATCAGATAGAGGTAATAAAAGGAGACCAATGTGTTGCAAGAGAATGCTATGTTGCAGAATTACATGAATAAAAGTGCTGTGAAAAGCAGAGGAACATGGGAACGACTCTCCACATTCGTGAACCGCAAGTATAGCAACTACATAACACTGCTGGCTCGAGGACCATTGCCATTTTGAAAAGGTTATCGTTTCCTGGAGATTTGACCAGGCAACTAGGTACTCGACATCCATATTGTTCGGCTCAACCAGATTGTTCGGCATCTCATTACGTACGGCATTTGGAAACGCTCAGCATTCAGGAAGCACTCAGCATTCAGGAATGCTCGGCATTTAGAGAGCGTTCAGCATTGGATAACACTCGGCATCTAGATAGTGTTCGGCATTGGATAACGCTCGACATCTAGAGAGCGTTGCCGAGCGTTCGGCATTGGATAACGCTCGACAGGCAAGAGCGTTCGGCATCAAATGACGTCGGCATGGCAGAATTGTCCGGCATCCCATATTGCTCAGCACCTATCTCGTTCGGCATTCGCCTACCGTTCGGCATCCATCTCGTTCGGTACAAGTCTAGTTTGGCATCCCGAGGTTGTTCGGCACCCCACTTCGATTGGCATAAGGATATCGTTTGGCCTACTCCTTCCACTCAATACCTCATATCGTTCGGCATGAAGACTACGGTTCAGCATTTGGCCGTTCGGCGTATATGGATCGGCATACAGAGCTCACTCCATTTGGGTCGAGGTATTCAGCTACCAGGCCCACCGGGAAGTCCAACCCATCTTCGTCTATCAATAGAGAGGCATGGGCACGGTGAAAGGGATCGGATTTTTGGAGAACACTGGGGAAACTCTGCCGCATTCTACACTCATCCAAGACTTAATCTTTTACTTTGAAATTGTATTCAAGTAATTGGAAATGGATTGTATCTGTAATCAATTGTCAAGGAAAGTAATAGAAATCAACTTCAAAGTGGACGTAGGTAATCACGCCGAACCACTATAAATTTGGTGTTCTTGTTCTCTGCATTTAAATTTACATACTGTCTTATGTTTTAATTTATTATCTCCATTAATCTCTCTACACAATATTTCTTAAGGGTGTTAGTGGCCAATTTTGGTGCTAACATTTTGGTGCTTTCCCTGAGAAACGAATTCTCAGGCTGTTAGGATCTTCTTTGTAGCTATTGGATTGCATAAATCCCCCAGAGGAGATCCAAGATCATTCACAAGGCTTCTGTTGATTCTACTCTAAGTTACAACCAAAAACTCTACCATGGGAAGACCACGAACTAGATCGGCCTCCGACAACGCAGATGTCCACGAGACTGCTAGCGTGCAAAAAGTTGGACTTAGAAATCAGCAAGCAACTCGAGGTGCAGGGCCCTCCACCCAAAACCAAGCGGAAGTTGTTTCCCGAACAGAGTTCAACGACTTGATAAGAGAACTCAAGCAAAGTAGAAGGCAACTTGCTGAGCAGATTCAAGCCAACACTAACCTCATGACTCAGCTCACTCAGCAGCAACGTCAGAATGCTGGAGGTAACCCTACCCCTTATTCTGAATTTGATATCAACCTCAGCTGGTGAACCACCTAGGCGTAGGCGCCATAAGGATGAAGGTGCACAGGCAGGTGTCGCAGATCGATCGACTAGGGATCAAGCCCGTGAGGAGATCAGACGCCCGAATCTCCAAGACCCAAATCAGGCGGGACATCAACCCGCACGGTCACATGGAACGGAACCCAACCTTCCATCCTCCATACAAACTCTGGACTTAACAGCTGTGGTCAGGCAGTTGATGAGAGAGAACCAAGGCTTGACTAATGAAGATTGGGGAGTGTCCAGAAGCCATACACCTTTACAGATGGTATCCTACAGGCTGAGTACCCCAAGAAGTTCAGTATGCCGACTATCTCAGCCTACGATGGGAAGACTGATCCCAGGCAGCATGTGATGAGGTACGGATGGATGATGGATTCTGCAAGAGCTAATGATGCAACCAAGTGTAGGTGCTTCCCAATCACTCTGTCCGGAATTGCCACTATGTGGTTTACTCGACTTCCCCCACGATCTATATCCATCTTTGACGAATTGGCAATGAAATTCATAGAATAATTCAGGATACACACCACTCATCCAAAGGATGTGATGTCCTTATCAAGCGTGATCCAAGCTCTGGGAGAGTCATTGAAAGCATACTTGCAGAGATTTCATGTTGCTGCTACCGAAGTGAGCAATCCAAACGACCATGTAATTTTGATGGCGGTAATGCGTAGAGTGGATCCAGACTCTGAATTTGGAGATTGGTTGGTGGGAAAGCCCCCAGCCACGCTGGAGCATTTTTATTCGAAAGCTCATCAGTTCATAAGAAGGGAAGAAGCTCGATGGACAAGACGAGGCAAGGCACCAGGGCCAGCTCAGGAGACTGTGAAAAGTAGCGTCGCTATGAAGCAAACCGGCAATAATTCGAGAAAAGCTCAAGTCAACGCCCAAAACAAGCTTGGGCAGTCTAAAGGATCCGGAGGTGAAAATCCTGGGAAGAAAAGAAAAACGGGGAAATGGAAGTCAAGGATCCCGACCTATAATGAATACATCCAGCTCAACGCATCTCTTGAGAATATCTATTTGTCAACTTGCAACACTTTTCAATACAGAAAACCACGTCCAAAGGAATTAACGGAGGAATAGAAGCGGACTGGAAAGTATTACCGCTTTCACGAGTCTTATGGGCACAACACAGAGGAGTGCAGACACCTCCATGATGTTATAGAAAAATTGATTAGACAGAAGAAGCTGCAGGAGTTTGTTAAAGACCCACAAGACGGAAGACAAGAGACATCGGACCCCGAACGCGGGCCAGCTTCATGCCAACCAGAACAACCTGCTTGAACTGTGGGTAGATTGGTTATCAACATGATCATTGGCGAACCTCATCCTACGGATAAGAATTGACAGGAGATGGAGCGATATGCTAACTCATTAAGACATGCGGAGTATGAGTGTTGTTCGAATGTAGAGGATGGGACTCCTGCAGCAGCACACGATGGATGATGATATTGTATTCAGGAGTAGAGATGCGGATAAGGTGGAGGCTCCTACCATCGACCCGATGGTCATATCTGCGACAATCGGGCCGGCGTTCGTGAAGAGAATTCTAATTGATTGCGGAAGTTATGTTAACATCATCTTCAAGAAGGAATACGACCAAATGAAGCTAGAGACCAAGGATTTGAAACCGTCTAAAGCCAGAATCCATGGCTTTAATGGCGCAGCAATAGATGCAGTGGATATGTGGAGTTACCAGTTGAACTGGGGCAACGCGAGCGTAGGAGGGTGCAAATCCTACTATTCATAGTGTTGGATGTTGACTCTCCATATAACGTATTCCTAGGACGTCCAGCCCTGGCAGAATTTAGAGCAGCATTGGCCCTTGGTGTCTGACGTTAAAATTTCCAACAGACAGAGGTGTTGGAGTGGTACATGGCGATCAAGCGACTGGTCGTGCATGCTATGTGGCTGAGCTGAGAGAGGCTCGGCATAGAGAGAAAGAAAAGGTTGCAGGCAACTCCGTCCTCATCTAAAATTCTGATGATTGACAAGTAGCGCTCGAGTCCTGGCTTGGGCAACATTCTCGGATCTATAGAGACATAGATCGAGAGATGATGATGGGCGATCCAGGGAAACTAATGCAGCACCGGCTGAACTACAATTGACATCCCAGTCAGCCGAGATGACCCATCACGAATTCTTAAAATTGGATCACAACTCAACCCCGTGGTGGCCGAGAACCTCACTGACTTCGTCCGAGCAAATCTTGATGTTTTCACTTGGACACACTCCGATATATGCAGGATCTCTCTAACGATTGAGAGTCATATGTTGAACATAGAACCAAAGTACGTCCTCGTAAAATAGAAAAGGAGAGGTATGGACCCAGAGAGGTATGCGGCTCTCAAAGAGGAGGTGTACAAACTCAAAGCCAATGGGTTCGTCCGTGACGCCCTCTATCCTGAATGGGTATCTAACCCAGTGCTAGTGTAGAAAGCAAATGGAGAGTGGAGAACTTGTGTTGATTGCTCCGATCTGAATAAAGCATGCCTGAAGGATAGTTTTCCTTTACCTAGAATCGAGCAGCTCGTCGACTCTACCGCCGGACACGAATTATTGTCATTTATGCATGCGTACTTAGGATACAATCATATCCCGACGCATATTCCAGACCAAGAGCACACAAGTTTTGTCACGAATGTGGGGCTATATTGCTATGTAGTTGTGCCCTTTGGATTCAAAAATGCAGGAGCAACTTATCAACGTCTGGTGAATCGAACGTTTAAAGACCATATGGGTAAGACAATGGAAGTCTATGTGGATGACATGCTCGTGAAGTCACGGCAGTCAAACGACCACATTCGAGACTTAGCAGAAATGTTTGATATACTCAAACATTATGGTATGAAGATCAACCCCTTGAAGTTCTCTTTTGGTGTGGCCTCAAGAAATTTCTTGAGTTTTATTGTGAATGCACGTGGAATTGAAGCTAACCCGAAAAAGATTTAGGCTATTTGAGACATACAAGTGCCTAGAACTATAAAGCAAGTACAAAACTTGAACGGAAAGGTAGCAGCGCTAAGACGATTCATATCCAGAGCTATGGATAAATGTATTCCCTTCTTTGACGTGATTAAGAAGGGAAAAAGGAATTTCGAGTGGACATCCGACTGTGAGGGAGCATTTCAAGCTCTGGTAAAGCATTTGGAGAGCCCCCCGGTGCTATCGAAACCAATCGACCATGAAATGCTGTATGCATACTTGGTAATATCCCAGCACGCTATCAGTACGGCTCTGGTTCGTGAGGGGGACTGAGTTCAAAAGCCAGTATATTATGTCAGTAAATGCTTGACGGGGGCAAAAAGAAATTATCCGAAGATTGAAAAACTAGCCTATTGCTTGGTGATTGCGTCAGGCAAGCTTCGTCCGTATTTTCAGGCACACTCAATCAGTGTTTATACTGATCAACCTTTGCGGCAGGCACTCCAACGACCGGAAACTTCCGAAAGGATGTTAAAATGGAACATTGAGTTAAGTCAGTTCGATATTACCTACCTGCCGCGAAGGGCCATACAAGGACAAGAACTAGCTGACTTCATCGCTGAATTTACTATGTCAGACGAATCAAACGACCACAATGTCATACCTCCCGTTCGATGGAAGATGTACACCGATGGGGCATCTATCGACCGTTGTTTGGGGGTTGGCACAGTTCTTGTAACTCCTGAGAACCGATCAGTTTGCTATGCTTTGAAGCTCAAATTCACAGCAACGAATAACGAAGCCGAATATGAAGCCTTGATTGCCAGCTTAAGACTTATCAAAGAATTGGGAGTAAAATCAGTTGAAATTTTTAGTGACTCGCAGCTCGTAGTGTACCAAGTGCGAGGAGACTATCAAGCAAGGGGGCAGAGACTTGCCCCATATTTTGTCTGGGTTCAGGAGCTGCTAGCGAATCTCGAGTATTATGATATTTCACATGTCCCGCGTGAGCAAAACAGAGTAGTCGATTCATTGGCAAAATTCGCAAGCACTGGTGATGCGCAACAGATGGGATTTTTCCCTTCAAAACCTTACATGTTTCGAGTATAAATTTGATGGAGGTAGATTTCTTGTTAGAAACAGAAATCGAGAAGTAATCGTGGATGACCCCAGTCAAGCAGTACTTGCTATTCGAGATCTTACCCGAAGAAAGGAGCGAAAGATGACAAGTTCTTCATAAGGCTTCACGATATGTAATACAGGATGGGGTGTTGTACCGAAGGGGATTCTCGACCCCCTTACTCCGGTGCGTGGCCCACGATGGTATAAAACGAGTATTAAAGGAATTCCATGAGGGAGAGTGCGTTGACCATACTGGGGGGAAGACATTAGCAAAGAAAATCCTTCGTTATGGATACTATTGGCCAACTATGAATTGGGATGCTGCAGACTATGTGAGAAGATGCGATAAATGCCAAATATATGCAAAAATCCCGAGAGCTCCGCCAACAGAACTCACGCAAATGGTTAGTCCCTGGACATTTGCAATGTGGGGGATCGACCTAGTTGGTTCTTTACCCATAGCCAAAGGTGGAGCGAAATATGCAATAGTGGTGGTCGACTACTTTACCAAATAGGCAGAAGCAGAGCCTCTGGCCACAATAACCATTAAGAAGGTTATTAATTTCGTCGTACGAAATATCATATACCGTTTTAGCCTTCTATGGACCATCATTATAGACAATGGAACTCAATTCGAAAGAAAGGAGTTCAAAGAATTTTGTCAGAAATATGGCTTTGAGAAGAAGTTTGCAGCGGTTGCTCACCCGAAAGCCAACGGATAAGTGGAAGCCGTAAACAAAATAATCAAATCCATATTGAAAAAGCCTCTAGAAAAGGCCAGAGGCAAGTGGGTGGATGAACTTCCAACGACGCTTTGGGCCTACAGGACCACCCACAAGACCGCGACTGGCCACACTCCATTAGCGTTGGCATATGGCACGGAGCTGTCATACACGTGGAACTTGAAGTTCCATAACATCGGGTAACTTATTACGACCCCGAGCCAAACCAGAACCTTTTATTGGAATCGTTGGACTTCATTGATGAAAAACGCGAAGAAGCCGATTTGAGAGCGGCCGCATACAGACATAGAGTCGCTAAATATTATAACGAAAAGGTCCGACCGAGAATCTTTGGTGTGGGAGACCTCGTTTTGAAACGAGTTTTTCTGATCCCATCTCATATGAATCCCGCATGGGAGGGTCCATACGTCATCGAACGAAAGCTTGTAGAAGGAACTTTCAAGCTAGCGACCATCGACGGTGCGACACTCCCCCGAGCATGGAACAGCGAGCACTTGCGGCATTATTATACTTAGTCTATTTATTTCATGTATTAGTTGCACTTATTTCCAGTACGCTTTTATTTCTAGTTCTTGGCATGTAGTAAGACAATTTAGCTTGCTTTCGTTAATAAAGGCTTGAAGCCCTCTTTTCCATGAATTACTGATATTTCTGCGTATGATGATCCTGTGACAGGAAATGAAATTATATTATTCTGGCTGACGTACGAATACATGCAGACACTCAAAATCTCCAAGTCCCTAGAGTGCGAACTTGAGTACTCTAAGTCCTCGGAGCGCGGACTCGAGTATAAACGATTCAAATCTCCAAGTCCCCAGAGTGCGGACTGGGGTACTCTAAGTCCCCGGAGCCCGGACTCGAGTATAAACGATTCAAATCTCCAAGTCCCTAGAGTGTGGACTGGACTACTTTAAGTCCCGGGAACGCGGACTCGAGTATAAACGATTCAAATCTCCAAGTCCCCAGAGTACGGACTGGAGTACTATAAGTCCCCGGAGCACGGACTCGAGTATAAACGATTCAAATCTCTAAGTCCCCAGAGTGCGGACTGGAGTACTCTAAGTCCCCGGAGTGCTGACTCAAGTATAAACGTCTTAAATCTCCAAGTCCGCAGAGTGCGGACTGGAGTACTCTAATCCCCCGGAGCGCGGACTCGAGTATAAACGATTCAAATCTCCAAGTCCCCAGAATGCGGACGGGAGTAATCTAAGTCCCCGGAGCGCGGACTCGAGTATAAACGATTCAAATCTCCAAGTCCCTAGAGTGCGGACTGGAGTACTCTAAGTCCCCGGAGCGCGGACTCGTGTATAAACGACTTAAAATCTCCAAGTCCCAAGAGTGCGGACTGGAGTACTCTAATTCCCTAGAGCGCGGACTCGAGGATAAACGACTCAAAATCTCCAAGTCCCCAGAGTGCGGACTGGAGTACTCTAAGTCCCCGGAGCGTGGACTCGGGTATAAATGATTCAAATCTCCAAGTCCCTGAAATGCGGACTGGAGTACTCTAAGTCCTCGGAGCACGGACTCGAGTATGAATGGCTCAAAATCTCCAAGTCCCCAGAATGCAGACTGGAGTACTCTATGTCCCCGGAGCACGGATTCGAGTATAAACGACTCAAAATCTCCAAGTCCCCAGAGTGCAGACTGCAGTACTCTAAGTCCCCGAAGCGCGGACTCGAGTATAAACAATTCAAATCTCCAAGTCCCCAGAGTGCGGACTGGAGTACTCTAAGTCCCCGGAGCGCGGACTCGAGTATAAATGATTCAAATCTCCAAGTCCCCAGAGTACGGACTGGAGTACTCTAAGTCCCCGGAGCGCTGACTCGAGTATAAACATCTCAAATCTCCAAGTCCCCAGAGCGCGGACTGGAGTACTCTAAGTCCCCGACATGCGGACTAAAAAACATTCTAAGTGCTTGAAGCACGGAAGGAAATATGAACAACTCTCTAAGAATCTCCAAGCTATGTGAAGGTGAACCGAGAAGTCCATATTATTCACAATAGCTTGGATTTAAATCACAATCACACAAAAATTGAACGACAAGAGTCTTTTGTAAGACAGAAAAAGGCACTAAACTTTATTCAGAAAAAGTTTCTACTACAAGCCCTCTAAAGTTCGGAGTCGACAATCTATTTACAAAGACTACGGAAGTAGATGAAAATAATTACATAACTTAAACTAACTCTCGTTGAATGAGAGTAATGATCACTTCTTGTGCTTCTTCGACTTCTTCACCTCCGTTGTCTTCGCGGATGGCTCCTCTCCTATGCGTTTACCCTTGGTACTCTTCTTTGATGGAGGGGTAGCAACTGAAGAAGTACGGGGAACATCCATGGGCTTGGACCCGCCAGGAAGGATGACCTTCAACGGCTTATGCAAAGGGTCGTTCAGGTCCACAACTCGAGGCTCGACCTTGATTTTGGCAGTCTCTCTCTTCTCCACCTCAAGCCGTTCCTTCATACCCAGCTCAGATGTGTGTTTGGAGGCGCCTGTAATTTCTACTTCATAACTCCTATCGATGGGAGAAGAAGTCTCAAATTTGTCCTCATCCAGCACTCCAATCACCTGAGCATCTGACCCGGGAGCATCTCCTGCATGAGTGGCCTCACTTATCTTTCCCTCCACCTCCTTGGCGACATCGCTCCTCGGAGTGGGCCCGGGATCAGAATGGCCTGCACAAAATCATGAAAAATAAGCATTAGAATACAATAGTCCTTCATAAAGAATGATGACTTTTGAAATCTTAAAGTGAAGGGTTATTTACCAGGTTTCGGCAGGCTCTCAACCGTCAAGGGGGTCTCACCCTCCGGAATAGGAGACAGAATATAGACACCAAGGCCTCGGCACTCCAGATTATAACCGATATGCTGCTCAAATGGATCGAGTATCGGCCGATCGGCCGATTGAGTAGGCACATGAGCTGGAGGCACGACCCCGGATGGACCGGTAATCACTTCTTTCCCTTTCTTTGAGGAGGAGCCATTGCAATAAATAGCTTTAGATGCTGATAAGTCCTAAGGCTCATTTCCCTTGAGGAATTCTTTTATCAAGGCCCCCTCATCAATCTCTTTGGTACCGTGCTCGGCCTTCCTGATTTCTATCAAGGCCTCCCATGCCTCGGCTAAAGATTCAAGATAGCCCTCACCCAAAAAAGTCAAGTCTCGGTGCATGAGAACGCGGGCATTGAATTCGGCGATTAGCAGGTCAAACATGCTTTTGACCTCTTCCCTACCTTCTTCTCTAGCCACCTCAAGACGGAAGTCGATGTCCGCGGACGCTATCTTCTTGCCCTCTACACGGGCTTCACTCTTTATCGTCTCAACTTTGGAAAGCTCGTCCTCCATTTTTTCTTTTAAGAGTCAAGTAGCAACGATCTAATCACAGTATCGTTGTGATTCTTCTTAGGCAGCCGCGTTTTCTCTTCTTTCTCTCTGTGGATCTGCTCCTCAATTTCTTTGACTCAAAGGCTGAATGCGTCCCTCTCTTTTTGGACTAATACCTTCTCTAGTGCTAGGACCCCGCAACGTTGTACTGCCTCGTCGATCTCTTTTTTATGTGTCGATTCTAGATGAGTCACGGCTTTGGCGGTGTCTTGAGTGCTCTGTCGGGCGGCCTCAAGCTAAGATCTATAAGTCACAATCTCTTCGTCCTGAGCTTTAATGATATCTTTGTCGTGGATAGCCTCGAGCTTCAGGCGGTCGATCTCGTGTTGCCACTCCATGGAGACTTTAGAATGTTTTTCAGCAAATGAACAAACGCGTCATGTTGAACATAGACATCGTTGGTACAGGCGATGGCACTCTGCTTGACATGTCCAGGAATAGGATGAAACGCCGGGAGGAATTTCAGGCCATCAACGCAGATTTTTGGAAATTTATCTTCAAGCTCGGCCAGCCTCTCCGATACTGTTGGATCTTTCGTAGGAGCAGGAAGGGACGGCTTTGAAAGTTCAGCCCTCCTGTGAGGATCCCGGGATTGTCGAGTGGAAGAGGAATCAGAGTGTTGGTCCTGGGGGACATCAGATTGCGACCCCTTATGGCCGCGTTTATCTTTGCTTTTCTCCGGGTGAGAAGAGGTATCTTGGTGGTATTTTGCCTGATAGTAAGTTTTCTTCTGAGATGATGAGTCCCGGGAATGTTAGTCTCTATCGCCGTCACCATCTCTGTCCCGACGTCTTCCAGAACCCGAGTCCCGTCCAGGTTTATAAAAGATAGGCGAACCACGAAGGCGATCGAATCCGTGAGAGCACCCCATGTCACCTGCACAGAATTTAAATAACGACGAATTGGCAAAGAGTTGCATGACGACGAAAATCTAAGTGCAAGTGTTTGTGCGTGTCCTAGTGTTTTCCCCCGATGGACAAGTTGCTTTACTAATGGGAGTTTTTTCTCCCTGACTTTGGGCTACCTCTAATGGGCGAGTGAAGTTGAAATGCTTCTGGGTCATCGAAGTCATAATTGAGCAAGTCATCGGGAATGGAGAGGTTCGAGAGGCCCTTTAAAGAACTTTCTACATGCTGTGAAGAAGCCTCTTTCTCTGTTGGAATGAGCGTAACTTTTGAAATTCCTCCAACCTTCTCCTTCCTAATCTTGTACGTCAATCCCTTTTCCTCTTCGAAGGGGAAGATGACGTTTCGATGTCGTGCACTTTGACTATCGGATCATGAGTGGGACCCAAGTTCTCACCTTGTGCCTCGGGCGTTCCATTCCCTTTAATTTCTCCCTCTTCTGGTGCGTCAGGAGTATGACCTGCTGATGATTCAGCTAATCTCTTCCCTTTCCCAGAGGTGGGCCTAGGTACGGTGACGCCTTGAGGAAGGCTTATCTGAAGACCTTCTACCAACAGCCCAAACCTTGAAAGTGTCTCACTCGAAATGAGAGTTTGGATGTCTCTTTCTTCGGCAGGAAGGGCTCGAATTGCCTCGACGGCCTTAGAGTATCCGCGACCATCAGGACGCGGGTTGATAACTGAAAAGATGAAACAAGAGTTAGAAAAGGCATAGCCCCAACCAAGCACAAACATCAATCCAGAGAGAAAACTTACTTCCTTCAACCCATCTCCTCGCGAAATCAGGAGGGAAACGCACATAGAACCATTCCTGTTTGTACAGGGCAAATTTGCTCCATGCCCTGGTTAAAATCTGGCATTTGTGGTGCGGCTCGAGAAACACAAAGGTGGGGCTACCTCCCCGCTTCTTGATCATATATATATATATATATATATATATATATATATATATATATATATATATATATATATATATATATCTGATATCGCCCGGAGTCGGAGGCTGGGAGAGAATGATCATGAACAGGATGGAGGTACCGTAGATGAAGGCGTGACCATTTGGATGCAATTGTGACGGGGCGATGTCGATGTATTGCAGCACATCCCGAAGAAATAAATTGAACGGTGGCACGCAGCCAACCCAGAACATAAACTTATTATAGGCAGTATATCCCATTGGGGGCACGTGTGAACAATCATGCCCCGATGGAACCAACACGTCGTCGAAAGGGATTCCGTGGATAGAGCCTATTCGTCGGAGCGCAACTTCGTTGACCTTCGAAGCCTGTGAATCAACAGGGTTATCCAAGGGAATTTCTGCCTCCAGAGCATCGGGAGCCAAGTTATGGGTAGGGGAGGTTAATGGATTTGAAATATCTGCGACTTCTTGTCAGAAGGACGGTCCCGGTCTATCTGAAATCGTGGCGGAGCTAGACCTCTTAGACATATCCAATAAATATTGAGTTTGGCAGAGCGCTTGTTTGAACTATACTCGTAAAATAGTCGGCGTTAGACTTAACAACATAAATTTCCCCCCTGTGAGGTATGTGATGTAGTGCAATCATTCAAATATAAATGCTGAGGAATTATAGGTCACATAGTTGATGGTAAAAAGTTAAACTTTGAAACTGTCACTCTCGAAGACCATCATCGCTGACCGTCTCCGAAAGCCAGCCTGGCAATATTTTCAATTTTGGACTCAGACATTGACATTGTATGTCAAAAGCGTTCATCTGTTTTTATCGACTTCAGTTCAGGCTTGTGAATAATAGGAACTAGGATGTTATCAGTTTAGGTCAGTTCGATATACCAGTTTGATTAGGTCCATGTCTTTGTTTTGTCTTATGTTCAGGAAAAGTTGAAATGTTGTTCGGCATCAGTGTCGACCGGCCACACTATCGTTCGACATATATAGTGTTCGGTCAAGACATTACTCGGCCTAGGTATCGTTCGGTCAAAGTATCGTCCGGCCTAACCTTTGTTCGGCCGAAATAACGTTCGGCATCCTATCTATTTCGTACTCCCTTCCCATCCTTCCATTCCACTGCTCGGCATGTGGCTTATCATGCCGAACCAGAGTTAAGCCGAGCCCCAACGCTCGACATTCTATCCTTAATCATACCGAACAATGAGGACGAGTCGTTCGGCAAGTTATGCCGAACCACGCTGTTCGGCATTCCAGCCCATTCCTACTCCTCTTCTAGTCTTCCCTCCAATCTCGTTCGGCACGAGGGAACCATGCCGAACCATAATACACCTCCCAAAAACTCCCTCGTGTACTCGGCTCTGGCCACTTCTCTTTCCCTCCATACCATCTAGCCCTAAAAAATAGCCTAATCGAATCGAAGTTCGATTCTCTCATCCACGTAACACCTATCGGCTATAGTTCTAACTTACGAACTCGAGCCTCGTGTTAAAACCTTTTTATTCGGGGAAAGGATTTAAATAGTGGGATCGATACCTAGTTAATAGATCGAGACTTGTAGAATTCTGGAGTTAACACTACAAGAAAATCAGGCTTTAGTTGCATAAATTAGTGGCATTTATACGTAATTGCAACCATTAATATTTCACCCTTTATTATAAGCGTAACAAAATTTTTACAATATCCCGCCTTAACTAATAAATTTCTGCCTCAATCTAATAAACATAGCTAAGAATTTACGTTGTCCCACCTTAACTAAAATTTCCCCTCTGTCTCATGACCTAATAAACGTAACATAAAAATTTCCCTTTTGTGCTTCTACAAACTCCACCTCGACCATCATCTTCGATTCAACCATTACTCCACTTTCATTGTCGCTGTAGCACTTTGCTATTATGCTCCCCTCCACGTCATCGCATTTGCCCTCCAGTAAGAATTTCTCCTCGTGGTTCCCTAAATAGGTATAATTAACTTTGTGATTCTAGTGAGATTTATACAAAATTGTATGCATTTTATTTTTGGATTTGCACATAAGCCCTAACTTGAATAGTTGATTAACCCTAATTGGGATATTTGGTCAAACTGGCCCCTTCTATTTTGTAGGAACAGATTGAAAATGTATATTCTATGAAACAAACTATGAGTTATTCTTGTGGAACCACTGGTATTCTTCGTGCTATAGGCACTGTAACTTCTCAAATCAAGTTGAGTATGTCTAAAAAGAGCAGAAATTTTGTTTTGTTTCTTTACTTCTTACTGCAATCTGTCCATTTTTCCTTATGTATATGTATTATATTAATTTAATCCTTAATATTCTTCCAACAAGTAAGGGTAAGGAATTCAAGGACTTGTGTGCACCATAGAAGTTTTTCCAAAAGAATTTAGTGGCAATTTATTCAATAATGTCCCAAAAAATTGATATTATTCTTTCATTATTGGATAATTAAAATATATTGAACATGCACTAACTAAACTTACACGGTTATTAATAATATAATATAATTTTTAAAGTAATCAGTAGCTTTGTGCCTTTTACCTGTAGTGTATGCACGTGCGTGATTGCTGTTAAAATGTTAAGCAACTAATAAAACATAAATATCATAATATTCAGGTATCACTGATAATACTTTTTTTATATTTGTTTTTAATAATTTTTAAACATATTCCAGCAACTCCTTTATATGTTTATGATAAAGTTTTGTTAACTTCCAAGAATTATTTAGCATGCTTCAGTAGTTAGGAAAAATTAATAACATTCTATTTTTAGTTGAGAACTTGTACTTGGATAGATTCTTCAATACCATAACTAAAATGGATCCTTCTAAGGTTGCAAATAGTTCCTTGGCCTACTTAGTTGTTAGATAAATTTAACTCATGTGATATTTTTATCAACATTTTATTTACTTAAAACAAATGTCATTTTAGTGTGTTGGGTTTCCTAGAAAATGATTGGAAAATTGAAGATGCCCATTTGTAGCTGCTTGTGCTGGGGATACAGAGGTAATATTATCCCGTAAGAGGCAATGTTCACCTACATACAATTTACACTTTTATAGCTCATTGTGTAGTTTATTAAATAGATATTCATACTCCATGAATGTTTCTATTTGCTAAATATATCTATTCTGGTAGACTTTAGTATAATTAGGCATGCTTGACGAACACTAAATATGTAAGCGCTTTCACTATCATTGACTCTTTTATGCTTAGATTGTTAACCATATTTTTAGTTTAACATGGAAACGTGGATGCAAATGGTTGGTGGTGGTCAACAAAAAGACTTGTTATAGCAGTTACAACATGTTTGTGGACTGCATAAAGGTTGTTGAAGCACGAAAATTACTACCCATAAAATGGAGATGATATGGACATTGAGCCACGGTAATATATTTGCATACTTATTTTTTGTACAATTTTATATTCTTATATAACTTAATGGGTAGAGTATCAACCTATTGGCTTATTTCTAAAATTCGAATCACATAGATAATAAATATGAAATTGGTGTTTGAAATGAAATATATTAGAAATTGAAGTATTTGACATACTTGAGTGTGTTCATCTAATTTTTGTGATGATATTTTTGAACATTATAAATGCTTTTCCACTAGAAATCAATATCTTATTTATACCATACTTTTGGACTTTGTTTGGTGATTAGATCTTTCTTGAGACTTGATTCGAGTTGATTATGGGTTGTTTAGGGATTAGTTGATCTATACTTGGAGTATGACAATCAAATAATTTGATGAAAAAGCTGGTTATTATTTTGTACTTCAACTAAGAATTGGTTGGTTGCATGATCTAAAATTCAATTGGTTGTTTAGAATCTACTGTATTAATATCAATGTGTGTTTTAATATGTCTAAACTTGGGTTGGCGTGTGTCTGCATTTTATTATTTCTTTTGTAAAGTAGCAGTACATGTTTAGGATTTGTTTTAGTGAATCACGGTGTATTCTTATCTTAGTTAGTAGCAGTACATTCTTTGCCACACTTTATTTTAACTACTCACTAAGACAAGAAATACACATTAGGAGGTTGCTAAAATGAAGCAGGGGCAGGCTCAGAATTGTTGCTATATAGCTATGTCGTTCCATGTTGGTGGATAGTGGTAGCAGGAAATTTGCTGAAATGAACAGAGTGCACTTGAAAAGAGGAGCACTATAAAATTGCAGGCATAAACTTCTTTTTCATATGAAATTATAACTCTAAGAGCCATCACCACACATTGCACCTCTTCCTTGTCCTGCTCCAATGGCCATTCACTACTAGTGGCGACATAACAAAAATTCAAAATTTCTGCAAAATATGGCGCGTGCGATGTTATCCAACACCATCATCAACATTTCAACACTACAAAGCAACTTCCGTCAACTTTGAGCTGTTATCCTCACCGGGCGGTGACCTGAACACCTCGCACCTGCCTTCAGATTCTTCGATGCAACAAAGATCCTGATAAAGCTCAAACTCCTTCAGGGGTCAGTAAATACTTTATCTATCTCTCTTTCTTTTATTGATTTATTATTATTTTTCCTTTTGAACTAATTAGTTAGCAGGCATATTTGGAACTGTATTCCTTTTACTGATCAGCTAAAACTAGTGTTTTGAGTTGTAAATTTATAAGCAGCTTTTGGGGGAAAAAAGAAAGTTTGGATGGACAGTTAAGTTAAAATTCTAACGAAATGCAGATGTAAAATTGACTTAAACATGTATTTATTGCTTACGATCCAATAACTTGTAAGCAATTCATGTTAGTTTCTAGACGATGTTTGGCTTATTTGAATGAACAGTATCTTAAAATGGATGGTATATTATCAGGATGAACCTAGAATAGAAGATAACAATAAAACCACAGATTCATCACAAAGTATAGTGCCAGACGAATTCCCGAACAAAAGCTTTAACAGAAGGGTAGCTTTGGCATCGTCTGCTTCAGCCTCTTCCTTTCTTCTCGCCTTGATTTCGGTGTCTCTTTGAAAGATTTGTCTGCTGCTGCCATTCCATATGAAGTGGTCAGTTTACTTTCTACATTTTGTTTTTCCTTTTATTTTTTTCATCATGCACATATTTCCATATATGATGTATCTGGCATCGTCTTGGCATTATATAATAAATTGACTTTATTCAGATTTTTTTTATCTCATACTTGTGTTTCAGACAATCTCAAATGGGTTGCCTACAGTGGTAGAATTTTATGCAGACTGGTGTGAAGTATGCAAGGAACTATCACCCGATGTATACAAAGTTGAGCAACAATATAAGTAATTTCATTACATTTTTCATTTCATGCTTCACAATCACAATGCATATCAAGTATTTGCAATTGTAAACATGTTTAGCATGCTTTTCAATATTACTTCAGAGAACTTTTATTTACCCTTTTCTTCTCCTTTTTTCCAAAATAAAGGACTCGGAGAACTGAGCTTATGTTTGTAAAATGATGTATTTAACTTTTATATCATTGTTGTCTTATTGTTTTAATTGAACATATTATGATAAGATTACGAATGTTTTAGGGATCGAGTGAACTTCGTGATGCTAAACGTGGCAGCACATGTACGTAGTTAGGTTGATTAAAACTGTTATGAAACTATTATGAAACAAGTATGTATGGTAGCTGCACTACTTTAGCTGTATGTACTATTATGAAACTGTTTATGGTAGTTTGGTTGTGTAAACGTATGGTTAACCTTTTGTCTTGACACTAATGTTATGATATAGTAGTGATTATGTAATTGCTTTTGTTTGTGTTATTGTGGTTCATTGAATGTGTTATTTTTGAATGTGTATGTGTTTATATATTACGTTATTGTATAATTTTTGAAGTACTTGAATTGGAGACGAAATCAGATGTATTCGTGGAACAGCGGCAATAATACCGAAACATACGGTGGCGGAGAAAAAACGCCACCAAAAATATTTTTTTGTAGCGTTTAAAAAGTGCTACAGAATCAGCAATTATAGTAACTCAGATAATCTCTGTGGCGTTAAAAAAACACTGCAAAAATTAATAATAAGTGCAACAAAAAAATAAGATAGTAAACGACACCTTTTCGGTGGTTTTTCTTAAACGCTGTAAAAAAGATCTTTAGTAACGTTTAAAAAACACTGCCAAAAATTCATTTATAGTGGCGTTAAAATAAATGCAACAAAAAATCATGGATTTTTAGTCGCATGTTTTCTAGCGGCGTTTATCAAAACGCCACCAAAACTTTTTGTAGCGTCTTTTGAGCGCCACTAAAAATCAAATTTCTTGTAGTGTAAGGAGCGATTTTGATTAATGCCGAATGGATGGGGAAGGAGTGTTAAATCTTTGGAGGCTGTTAACAGGCGAGGTTTGCAAGTACAAGGTAGCGGAGGTAAAAAGTGAAGAAGATGGAGAATGCCAGGTTTTATAGAGAAGAAGGGAAGTCGAAGAGACTATGACCGGTAGGACTGGTCAAGGCGATATCGTTCGGCATCGGCTAACTTGGTTCGTTCGGCATCCCGGGTGCTCGACATCAGCTATTCTGTTCGGCACTAGCATACCGTTCAGCATACACCACCTCACCTGGTATTCACAAGAAAACGGCCATCGAGGGAAATAAACCAAGGATCAAAGAAGAGCATAGAGGACACGTAATTCAAAGTGCATCATGTTCGGTCACGTGATACACTTTGGGGGGCAAGTGTTTCTTAGAGATTTGACCAGGCAACTAGGTACTCGACATCCATATCGTTCAGCTCAACCAGATTGTTCGACGTCTGATTACGTTCGACATTTGGAAACGCTCGGCATTCAGGAAGCACTCGTCATTCAGGAAAGCTCGGCATCTAGAGAGTGCTCGGCATTGGATAACGCTTGGCATCTAGAGACGGTTCGGCATTGAATAACGCTCGACATCTAGAGAGCGTTCGGCATTGGATAACGCTCGGCATCTAGAGAGCGTTCGGCATTGGATAACGCTCGGCAGGCAAGAGCATTCGGCATCAAATGAC
This sequence comes from Allium cepa, assembly GCA_030765085.1. Classification (NCBI taxonomy): domain Eukaryota; kingdom Viridiplantae; phylum Streptophyta; class Magnoliopsida; order Asparagales; family Amaryllidaceae; genus Allium; species Allium cepa. The sequence continues at coordinate 439,024,395 of CM060938.1, read as the reverse complement.
GTTCGGCATGGTAGAATCGTCCGGCATCCCATATTGCTCGGCATCCATCTCATTCGGCATTCGCCTACCGTTCGACATCCATCTCGTTCGACACTAGTCTAGTTCGGCATCCCGAGGTTGTTCGGCGCCCCACTTCGATCGGCATAAGGATATCGTTCAGCCTACTCCTTCCACTCAATACCTCATATTGTTCGGCATGAAGACTATGGTTCGGCATTTGGTCGTTCGGCGTATATGGATCGGCATACAGAGCTCACTCCATTTGGGTCGAGGTATTCAGCTACCAGGCCCACCGGGGTTGTCCAACCCATCTTCGTCTATAAATAGAGAGGCAGGGGCACAGTGAAAGGGATCGGATTTTTGGAGAACACTGGGGAAACTCTGCTGCATTCTACACTCACTCAAGACTTAATCTTTTACTTTTCAATTGTATTCAAGTAACTGGAAATGCATTGTATCTGTAATCAACTATCAAGGAAAGTAATAGAAATCAACTTCAAAGTGGACGTAGGCACTCACGCCGCGCCACTATGAATTTGGTGTTCTTGTTCTCTGCATTTAAATTTACATATTGTCTTCTGTTTTAAGTTATTATCTTCATTAATCTCTCTACACAATCTTTCTTAAGGGTGTTAGTGGCCAATTTTGGTGCTAACAGCTATGAACCCTAGGAAAAAGAGTATGTGGGAGGTATGGGAAGCACTGAAAGAATTAATGGTGGTTGTCCCCATCGACATGAACGCCCCAACTCTGGTCTTGAAATTAGGTTCACGGCTCGGAATCAAGATGCAAAATGAATTGATAAAATTTCTGCATACCAATTTGGACGTGTTCACTTGGATGCATTTGATATATACAGGATATTACCAGACATAGTGTGTCGTGCACTTAATATCGATCCTAAGTTACATGGTGACGTAGAAGAGACACGGTCTGGGTTCGGAGGATATGTTGCATTAATGTAGGAAGTGGATAAGATATTGGCCAACGGCTTCATTTACGACACAACGTATCCTGAGTGAGTGCCAAATCCCATGTTGGTCCAAAAATCAAGTGGAAAATGGAGAGCTTGCATCAACTACTTAGATTTGAACAAAGCTTTCCTAAAGGAAAGCTTTTCGTTGCCTAGAATCGACCAGCTTGTTGATGGAACCGTAGGGTAGGAGCTGCATTCGTTTATGGATGCCTACTCAAAATACGATTAGATTATGATGCATGATAAAAATTAGGAGAACACCAGCTTTATCGTAGACTTAGGGCTGTACTACTATAGTGTAATACTATTCAATCTAAAAAATGCTCGAGCTACTTACCAGAGATTGGTGAACACAATGTTCATGGATCAGATCAGACAAACAATGGAAGTGTATGTGGATGGTATGCTTGTAAAGTTTTGAATATCTAGAAAACATCTGGATGATCTCTTGAAGATGTTTGAGATCCTAAAATGGAATAAAACTGAACCACTGTAGTGTTCATTCAGTTTTTCATCATGAAAATTTCTTGGATTCGCAGTGAACGCAAGGGGCATTGAGGCCAATCCAGAGCAGAGTGCTGCACTACAGAATGTTAACACCCCGATGAAAAAAATGAAGTTGCAAAGTTTGAATGGAAAAATTGTAGCATTAAGCTGCTTCATATCCAGAGCGACGATAAGTGCATACCATTCTTCGACGCATTGAAGAGAGGTAAGGAAATTTTTGAATGGAATCAGGATTGCCAGACCGCCTTTGAAGAGTTACTGCGATACATAGGGACATCGCTGGTACTATCCAAGTCACCGGATGGAGAAGATCTATTCATTTTCCATGCAGTGTCTGCCCATTCATTATGTGTGGCACTTATGCATAAGGAAGCTAGGATTCAGCGTCCCATATACTAAAATAGCATGCAGCTCACCGGAGCTGAATGAAACTACTCGAAGCTGAAAAAGTTGGCATAGTGCTTGCTGATAGCGTCAAGGAAGCCGTACCGTACTTCCAAGCTCATCCAATCAAGGTGTTGACAGATCAACCCCTAAAATAGTGCTCTACCCAAGATGGCTTCTGAAATGAAACATCTTGTTAAGCCAATACAACGCAACTTATCATCCCTGAAGGGCAATTAATGGACACGTGTTAACTGACTTCATTGCCGAATTCACTATTCGGGATGATTAGGAGAAGGACATTACATTCTTAACATCACAATGGAGGTAGTGTGTCGATGGTGCATCAAAAGAATTATACTCATGAACGGGAATTACACTTGAAACTCTCAAAGGACGGTCAATTTGTTATGCTCTAAGGCTAGAATTTTCTGCTACTAACAATAGGGGGTAGTTTAAGGCATTAGTAGCAGGATCAAAGATTGTGAAGGAACTGAAAACAAAAGCTTTACATATCTACAAAAACTCTCAGGCAGTCGTCTGTCTGGTAAATAGAGAATATCAAGCTAAAGGAGCAAATCTTGCCCTTTACCTGTTAAAATCATGAGAATTGCTCAATGACATTGAACATTACACAATAACTTATATTCCTAGAGCACAAAACATGAAGGCCAATTATTTAGCCAAACTGGCCAGTTCTAGAGATGTACAGTCACTGGGACTGGTTCCAATAGAAGTATTATCTACTTTCAGCATAGATCAAATGGATCTCTATTAGGTTTTGTAGATCTTCGAATAGGAAGAATCATGGATGACACCTATCAAGGATTATCTACTTAGATGAATGCTCCCAAGGACCGAAATGAATAAAAGAAGCTCCTTTAGAAGGTGCCACATTTTGCAATGTAGAACGAAGTGCTATATCGAAGAGGGTTCATCCTCACTTTTCTTAACTATGTAATCAAAGATGAAGCTAGAATGATCCTCATGGAAATCCACGAAGGTAGCCGTGATGATCACACCGAGGGGTAAATGCAAGCAAGAAGGCTCTCCGCTATGAATATTTTTGGGCGAAAATAAAATAAAAATGCAGTGGACTACACTAGACCGTGTGATGGTGCCAGAGGTTTGTGAAGATCCCGAGAGCCCCATCTTCATTACTTTCACAAATGGTCAACCCTTAGTTGTTTGTGATATGAGGAATCGATTTAATCGGAGTACTACAATAACAAAAGGAAGAGCTAAATACGTTATCGTTGCAGTTGATTGCTTCAAAAAAGGGCTGAATTAGAACTGCTTACCACTATTACTACTAAAAAGGTTATCAACTTTGTAACGAAAAATATTATTTGCAGGTTTTGGGTACAATAGAAGATCGTCACAGATAATGGAACTCAATTCCACAGTGCAGAGTTCAAGGAATTACGCAAGTGCTACTGGATCAAGAAGATTTTTTCCATGATAGCACATCTTCAGGCATACAGGCAAGTGGAGGTAGCAAACAAAATCATAAAATCCACCATAAAAAAGTGGCTCATGAAAGCTAAAGGAAATTGGGCTGATGAGCTTCTGCTTCTACTATGGGCTTACAGAATGACACACAAATCTACGACCAGACACTTACCATTCGCTTTGGCATATGGTTCAGAAGCTATGATACCAGTGGAACTAGAAGTCCCCTCTTATCGCAAAAGACATTTCAATTAAAGAGAGAGTGAATAGCAACTGTTCGAGTCACTCAACCAAATTGATGAGAAGTGGAAGAAAGCTAAACTGAGGACCACTTCCCACCAGAAGAGAGTGGCACGACATTCCGACCCTTAGTTTCGCAGTCGCACCTTCGAAGTAGGAGTTCTCATCCTAGAATGAATATTCCCGGGTATAGGAGGACTTGGCCCGAACTAGAATGGACCCTATATAATTGACCAAAATCTTGGAGATTGAACATTCAGGCTTGCAACAGTCTATGGAATCTCGATTCAACGTGCTTGGAGCACGACTCGCTGCTGCACCACTGCATTTGATATCAATCTATGTATTTCCTATTTTCACGAATAAGTTATCTAGGGACCCTGGAGGCATTGTAAACAGGCAGGACTTTCCTTTTTCCTTCTACTTCTTCAAAAAATCGAGCTTCTTGAACCAATGGAACCGCGTTCTTGTAAGAAAATCACCATGTTGATAGGAAATTTGATCAAAACCTTCTAAGAATCGACGTTGCTCTAGCAACGTCAGGAAGGTTCAACATCACTGCGTCGATGGCGAAAATCATCTTAAACCATCGGATCGACAGAGAAAATCGATCCATACCTTTTGAGAACCGGTGTGCTCTGGCAACATCAAGAAGGTTCAAAACCGCCGGATCAACGGGGAAAATCGATCCACGCCTTTTGAGAACTAGCTTGCTCCGACAATGTTGGGAAGGACCACTCCCTGTGTGCCGAACAATAAGCCTCCCGTTGCTTTTCTTTTTGAACCAATGGAACCGCATTTTTCTAAGCAATCTCCCTATGAAGGACACAATAAGCTGCATGGTTCTTATTAAACCAATGGAATTGCGTTCTTGTAAGCAATCTTATTATGTTCCACCGAATAAGCCACATGACTGAGAAGATACTTCTTAATCCCCAGATAAGAAGCATAGCCTCCGAAAAACACTGAGTCGATGGGGAAAGTCGACTAAAATCGCTAGATCGATCGGGAAAATCGATCCCAACTGCCTAAGTACTAGTGTTACCCCAACAACATTGAGAAACTTTTTTATTTTGTATTTACATTGTTACCTCAGTAAAATCGAGGGATTCTCATATTTTCTAAGTACCGACGTTGCCCCGGCAACATCGCGAAGCTCATGATTACAAGATGGAAAAGTAATTCCAGCTTTCCGTGAATCAACATTACTTCGATACTGTCGTGAAAATTCAAAACTGCTAAGGCAATGTCAAAAGGAAATCTAAGGACTCGAGTTGTTCATGCGTAGGTTTTCGAAGATAGAAACAGATACGCGACCAGGATCTTAACATAAAACTTAGAAAAGTTAATCAAAGTCAAGGAACTAAACGCTTGGGATTCAGCGGCAAAGCCATAAGCCCTCGAAGATAAGAACATCACACAACTTAGACTGAGGACAAACGGATGTGTCATCTAGAATACCTGGTCTCTTATCGAGTGCTAAAGTTTAGCAATTGAAATAACCAGCCTATAGAGAGGAGGCACATATATTAATACTAAATTTGAAAACTGTTGCGGAGTTAGGTCAATTGAAATACACCATAGTTCTGTTATGTCGAATGGAGTATTTTGGCAATCGCAGTAGAACTAAGTAGAATAGTATGCTTATAACTACAGGCTACACTATTTACATGCACAAAGTTGTGGTAAATACACACATCACATCATAAAAACAATAATATATAATATGGAAATTGCAGAGCCGAAAATTGTATATACATGTAGTGGTCAAACAGCGAGGTTATAGCTGCACAATATCACCCAATTTCAGACTCAAAAGAAAAGAGAAAAGTATAGACTCGGTCAACACCTAAAACATACGAAAAACCATAAGTACTCCACTCCACTCAAACTTGACCACGACATCACTTCTTACCACCACACCAAGTGATGATCTTTTGCTTTTCTCCTTTCTTCTTTCCAGAAGAGTCTGGCTTCAGAATGAGTAGGTCCCCTCCTACACCAGAATCAAGCTCTGTAGATCCACCGACGATAATATCTTTGGATTTCGGCATGCTGGTCTTGATCGAAAATGATAGAACTTTGGACTTGGTGATGCCTAGCTTGCCTTCAACTTCATCTTCTCTTCGATCCCTTTTTGTATCTGCTCTACCATCGTTTCTTCATCGGTTGAATCAAAATCATTAACAATCTAAACGTCCTTCTCGAGCAAGGCAGAGATGTCTTCCAATCCTTTTAAGGCTGCAATTCATTGAGCATTAAAACCAGGCCTAGAGCATGAAGGTTGAACTAGAGTAGCTATGCTTATGGAAATAGCAGTCGAGGCAGTGAAACTCACTTCAATGCCTAAACTTTGGGAGATGAGGGCCAGAGATGGAACATCTGGTTGACTTAAAAGTTGGAAAACACAGTTTTATAGTTTAGTAAAGGGCTCTAGTGTAAACCGAAGCTTTTGTGGCATTGAAGAAATGAGAGAAATACCTAAGCCTAGAGTACGATCATGAACTTCAACATCGATGTTGCCTTCATCGGTTCCCAATTCAATGGGCCACTCAATAACCGGATGTAGGTATGGCTCGTATAGAGCTTCATAAGTTGGAAGGGCACTAGCAGTTGTAGGACTGACCCTCGTAGATATGTTGGTCGCTACTGGTTCTTGAGATTTGGAAGCGGATGTTTCTACTTGACATAAAGAAATCGAGCCAACAAAAGCCTAAGCAACAGGCTCGACAGCGATAGCCATGAGTTCCTCTTTAGAGCACATGTCCTTGGTTTGCTCTGATTTGACCAACACTTCTTCCCAAACAATGGCAAGATTTCAGGGTTAGTTATCTCCTAGCCACCTTATACTCCCCTTATTTATGATGGTGCAAGCATAAAAGTCTAGAATGGTAGTGTCTATTTGGGTTGCCATTTCGTCATGTTCTTTCTAAACATCTAATAGTTCTAACTGAATGACCAAGCGATCAATTTCGACCGCCAACTTATCATATTCAATCTTTTCTTTCTCCTTGGCTAGTTCTGCATTTTTGTCGCGGAGTTTAATAAGTTTTGCTGCTTGCTTGGTGATAGTCTGATCTCAGACTTTGATAGCATTTTCTCCCTCAGTGATTCTCTCTTTCAATTTGAATGACGCCTCAGCAACCGTTCACTTGCGGTCTTTCCCTTCAAGGCCGCATCTCTATCACACGGAGTGATCATTCATATGCCCAAGTCATTTCCTTCAGTAACCATTCACTTGCGGTCTTTCCCTTCAAAGCCGCATCTCTATCAGTCTTCAGCTGAGCAATTTCATTGTCATGATCCTTGAGAATTAGGTCATGATCATCCCTTTCTGCATTAAAAGAAAGAATTTGCTGGTTATTAGTGCGATTCATGTCAGAAAGAGCTTGGACTAGACGTTGCCTTTCAAACCAACTTCCAAATCCTCGCAGAATGTCTCAAGATTTCGATTTGAGTCAACTTTGTTTGTGCGCTTTATATTCTGATCAAACTTAACATCGCATAATAACAGATGTGGGTAAGCAAACTGAAGCTGAGATGGACCTGATGGAAGTGTGTATTTCTCACCATGCTCAAAATAAGTAGGAGCAGAGGTAGTGGTTTTGGCCTGGGAGGATGGGATTTTCTACATTGCAGCAGTCTGGACATTGATGTAGGGAGGAGTAATGGATGATGTAGTCCCACGACGATTGTGGGAGTCCTTATGGCACTTATGAATTGCACCAAAGGCACCACCTTCACCATGGTTTCAAATTTGGATTCTCTTTGCATTCACTTAAAAAAAACAAAGATAGGGACACATTCGAACTAATATCGCCTATCACTTGTTAAGTCCTCAAATTCGCTCAAATTAATGGAGATGTCTCTTAGAGGGCACGAATATGTCATATCTCCCACCAAAGTTTCTGAAACTAGGATTCTGGTTGATTGAGGAGTCTCGACGATTAACTATTTTGGAGTAGGCAAGATAGGAACTTCAGGATTCATTACTTCAGTAATTAGTTGTTCTAAAGGGGGCAAATGGGGAAGATTAGGGCTTATGCCCGATGATTCATTGCAAGATGCATCCCTTTCCTCGGTGGCGTCAAAAACATAATCATCGTCATTGTCCGCAGCTACTTTCTCCTCTAGAACCATTAGTTTTTTCCTTTTCTTCTCTAGGTCGGCTCATCTTTCTCCAGGGTCGGAGATATCCTGGTTGTTTCGTCCTTCTCCCTCGAAATATCTTCTCCAGAAGACAGATCAGTCTAAAAGTCAAGGGTTACTCTAGGTTGTACTTTACCCGATGGACTGGCTGTATCCTCCTAAGCATTCTCGTCGAAGCTATGAGTAGGGGCAATGGTGTGAAAAAATTTCATAGAGCTGCTCAAAGCTGGAGACTCGACATCAGTAAATCTCCTTGGGTGAAGCATCCTGTATTCCCATAAGCTATCATCTATCATAATGAATTCCATAGTCCACCGGCTCTCTACTGCAGCCTTTAAATCATCGAGCATTCACTTTTATTCCTCTTTGTTGTCACATCTTTGCAAGACTACGAGGAGACATACACATTAAGTTAGCAACTTAGAAGCTCTAGCATGAGATAGACAAAAAAAGATCTTAATTTCGGTAAGCTAAAAGCGAATGAATCCCTCCGGGCAATGCATGAAAAAGAATCTATTCTTGAAATTAGAGCATTTATTATGCAATCCTTTGATGATTTTACAACCTCTCCAGGATTCTATAATCATATTGGATTGGCAATCTTTTCTTCTCTTGAATTTAAGAAGGTATCAGCTCGCTGAACGTAGGAGGCCACTCGAATCTATCCATGAAAAGAATACAGCTAGCTCAGCAATAAATATCCATTCGAATGAACTTGGAATGGAGCAAGTCGAATCTCTTGTAAGAAATGGCTCGGAAATGAGTTGAATAACGGGATGGTACTACCAAGACACATGTAGCGATCACAAGCTGTGAAGCCTTGAGGAGGATTGTGAGCAAACTTGTGTCTTATCGACAAATGAACGTTGTCTACACGGATATCATACCGAATCCAAATGTTGCAAAGTGACTTGGCTGAAAAGTTCGAAGGAACTTTCTCCAGCAGGTCGCTTATGATTCTCAGCCCTAAAGGTAGTCGACATATTACTGGACCAATTGGAACCAACTGACCTTGAGACTCAGAAGTAACAAGCTGGCATACTCTGACTAAAATAAAAGGCAAAGCTGGAGCTATAGATGATCCAGCTTCTGAAGGAATGGAATTTCCCTTGACAGGCTTAAAATAGGAAAACCGATGAGTCATTCTGAATAGGAAATCTTAGCGTTCAATATGGTCAGACATGTTTTGCTTAAAATAAAATTCCCATGTTGCCAATGTCTGGATTCTGAAGGAAGTCAATGTATGTTGACCAATCGGATTATGAGCGCTGACCAAAGTAAATGCAATGTGTTATTTATGAAATGTAAATCAATGCACTTGATCACAAACAGACCATCCTGTGTACCTAGTCCGCTCACACCAGAAAAACTATCTACCTTGTAGTTTGAGACTATCACTTGGAAATTACCCGTTATCAATTGAAAAATCAATAACAGATCCGCTGTCTGAAGCAACGCCGAAAGTTTTCTTTTCAAAATCACTGAAAGTGCAGAAATTGAAAGACAATGCAGTGGAATCGTCCAATATGTTTGAGCTAAAGGCAAGTCATCATATTGGAATCAATTTGACGATAGGATTTAGCCAATTTCATGTAGAAAGGAAGTTGAAGCCGGAGAGCGCAACTTGTCTCCAGAATCCCACACGTTTAACCGAGGCAAACCCTAACTTCACTGTCGATTAAACGCACTCTAAATCAACCATCTCCATCAAAATTAAAATTGACCAAGTCCAATTCATCATCTTCATCGCTTAACCAAAAATTCACCAATGCTATACTCCGACTCAATTGAACCATGTGCTAGGGTTTTGATGTTTTCTCGGGTCTGATCTCTTTGGCTTCAGATTTGGTGCTGGAAAGTTCTTCTCTGGGCAACGACTAGATCAGGTGATGTCGAAGATAAGCAGCAGCAGTGGTGGATGAACATAGATGGCTGGAATTAGGTCAGGGGAGCAAAGACTTGGGTGGAGCAAGCAAAGACTGGGGTAGGAAGGTGGAAAACTCGATGTAGGAAGTAAAAGTGAGAGAGAAGCTTGGGAGAGTTTAAGTTGAAAAATTTTGTTGAAAAAAAATCTCTAAGTCCATAACTCGGTACCGAGTTATCACTATAACTCGGTAATGAGTATCCCCGTTCGCTCGAATCAACCGCAAATTGTTGTAGTGGCATTCCTTGTTAAATCGAGGCACTACATAATTTTCGGAGTGTGGACTGCATCATCTATCAAGAGAAGAGGAATTATGGTTCAAATTAAACTAGGTAATGAATGAAAAATGATCAATCTAAGCTAGGTAAAAGCAACGTTTCGACGTGGCATCCAAATAGATAAATGGAATTCAAAGAATATTAGTTCAAGCTTCATTTCAATCTAGAGTACACTTTTTTTCAACAAAATCATACTCTAGAGGGAAATGTTAATTGAGTTTTTAACCGATCAGAAGTCAAAGGAAGTTAGAACATCATGACAAGGACGGAACAACTTGATGGAAGGCACAATCAGATGGACTAAGAAAACTACTAGGCAAATTTTAACCAGGAATATGCTAAGTGCATAAATCGATATCGACCAATACCCTATAACTGAGTACCAAGTTACCATGCATATAACCAGCCCCTCAAATATCACACGAGTTATTCTCTAGCCCTTCTATGCATGCCCAAGAGATTTCATAGAGTTCTAGACAACCTATCTCAAGAATTGAAGAGTTAGCTTTAGTGAACTGTAGAATAAACCAAGTTTTGAAGGAACAGTCATCAAAATAAGACAACAATGTACGAAAACACAAGGGGCAACCTAATATGAAGTAAGAAGCATGGCCCATAAGAAAATAACGAGTTTCCTTTTAAGGGGACAACTCGGTACCAAGTTATATGGATAACTCGGTACCGATTTATAGGGATAACTCGGTACCATGTTATAGCCTTAACATGTATTCCCCCCAACTTTTTCATACTACTTCGGGTTGACATCTGGACCTCCATGGAAGTGGGATATCCTTATAAATATAAACCATAGAGCAACCAAAAGAGGATCTGACTTCTGCCATCACTACACAAAAGCTTCGCCTCTTCTTCATCTTCCATCTCCATACAATACTCACCAAGGCAGCTACTGGGCAATTCTTGGACTTAGAATCTATCTAACCCCTATACTTATGACTAAATCTCTTTTAAAAATCTCTTGTAATCTCAAACAAACTACATCAGATCTATAAGCAACAAAGCTATAAAGTGGACGTAGGCCATAGATTGCCAAACCATTGTAAAATCTTATGTCTCTCTACTTTATTTCTATTATTTTCCATTTATTTCAATTGTTATATGCTAGATATAGGTCTTACAGATTCCTGCAATCTATTTTTGGGTTGTTGATTCATTTTTGGCATCAACAATAACTATGCTAGTGCCTAAGTGCAACTCATCAGCAAATCTACTCGAGATAAAAGAGTGTGATGCCCCCATGTCAAATATGGTACAAACAGATAAATCAGATAAAGTTAACACACCTTTGATTACAACCTTCTTTGCCTTATTCACAAATGGAGGCACATTCGAGCTAGGAACTACATCCAGTATGTAAGATGGAACCACCTGGGTAGAGGTCTTCTGAGGTGCTGGACATTCCTTCCTTATATGCCCTTATTGATTGCAATTGTAATATTTGATTTTCGAGATGACCATCTTGCACTACTTTGTAAAACTCCCCTTCTTACTGCACTTCCTACACTACATCTCTTACTTCTTGATCTTTCCCTTAGGTCCTCTTCTGCACTTGCGTCGGTTTTGCTAAATTGCCTTACTTCAAGCCTTCTTAGGCTCACCCTTCACTTCCTCCTTGAAAATAGTATTTCTCAAAGTCATTTCAACCAATCCCTTGAAAGTCTTACCCATGGGAATATGACTAAGGGCCAAATCCTAAAGAGGTTGGTTCGGTCCCTTAGCAAACTTCAGAACCTTCTTGTGAGGAGTATTGATCAGCTCCATGCCAAACCTAGCCAACTTATTGAACTTATCAACATACACTTTCACCGTCATTTCTCATTTCTGTAAATGAATAAAATTCTTCAAATATACTTCCTCTTCAGACCTGGATAGAAACTTCATCTCAAAACAACTTCAAAACTCCCCTCAAGTAATCTTTCTCTCATCAATTTTAGCAACCGCCACATTCCACCAATTCAAAGCCTTCCCTCTTATATGCCATGTGGCAAGCTGCCTCCTAACATCATTTCTAAGACCCATCAATCCAAAAATCCTCTCATAAGTACGAATTCATGTCCTCGAATCTACATACGTCTCAATCCCACGTGGGGTTCCCTCTTATGCTTGCAAAGTCCTTATAAAGCTTAGAAAAATCGACGGGAGGTAGGTAGGCAGAAAATGCACCTTGCGCTCACTCCATAGGTCCCCTATTAGGGTTAAGCTTGGTTTGATCGCTTGCTAGCAGATACTGACAGAACCAAATTGGGACGTTCGCACCTATAATCTCAACTGCATCACTAGAGCCAATAAGATTGAACATCCTTTCTATCTATGATTTTAAAAGCTTGTTATCAACTTTTCCACACATAGTATTGGCAACAATAAGGGGAGATTTATTTGCATTACACTTATGTATAAAACTTTTGAAAAGCCTTTATTTATACATACATACATATATACACACACAAGCCCACACTTTGGAAACCCAATTCTAAAACCTTTTTGGAAAACTTTTTGGAAAACATTTGGAAAAATTTTCAAGTACATTCTCTCAATATGCCTTTAATCCCTCAGGATTTTCAAACTAAGGCACTTGTAACACTTATGATAATCTGCACTTCCTAATATACCGATCCAAACCTAGGTAGAATTTTGGACTCGCGTTGGTGCCAAGAAGTATGGGCTATCTAGTTTTTAAGACAATAGGAGACTAAGAATACAGATATGAACTAAGACATTCTACGCTTTTAGATCTCACAATGGAAGGCAACAAAATAAATAAATAAAATAACCATCTTAGAAAATATCTCTAAGCACGGTCTTAGAAATACAGCGCAGACAAATCGAGAGTACAACGAAATACAATATATAGTTTGATAAATACCAAGTACTTAATATGATAATAGTTACATGGAGATTAATATAAAATGATAAGAAACTCCTATGTAGAGTTCGCCTCTCCATGTACTAATCTCGGGCCTACCACCTGCTGCCCTATCCTCCTATTATAGGGAAAAAGAAAGGAAAAAAGGCAGGTCAGACAAATGTATGGTGAATGAATAAATCATTAATATATGGTGATTACATGCAATTGACTTTAGTGGTACTCTATATGACCTAAGATGTCCAACGACTTGGGAAGACTAATACTCTATGTGATCACATGTAATCACATAGTGAATTGCTTATTTTTTAGTTTGAGGGGTTTGGCTCAATGCATACCTACACTAAAAACTTAGGCAGGCTAATACTTAGGGTCGAACAACTAATCGAACCTTAAGACAAATAATGATTGAGTAATAGCTACTTGAATTATTCCACATAGGTTTCCCTATAATTTCCAATCATGGGACAACGTTTCCCACTACTATGACTATATGTAACTAATCTAGGATAGGTTTTCCTGTAGTTTCCATCATGAGAAAATATTCCCACAACTATGAATACAAGTATCCAAGTTACACATTAAGGAGGAGCCCATAATGCTGACTCGTCGAAGTGTCTCGTCGTCGCTGCATCCATATCCACCTCTCAATGGTAACATAACGTCTCTTATTGCAACGCATTGGGATCCATCAACAACACAACATCATGTTGCATCATCGTGAATAACAAGAAACTCTCGCTAGTGTCGGGCCACACACTCCATCAGGATTCACCATCGATGTTACATATCAACCATAGAACGTCCTATGAGTTCAAATTTGTGATAGTTACACACCCTATTGAATATCGAACCACGTTGGACAAATAACATTTAACTAGCCTCGCAACATCCTAGTGCCATCAACATAGAGAACTATCTTCCCTACCTATACTAACATCCGTCCATATATAATATATATACATAATACTTATTCTATTTATAACCTGGGCCCTCGGCCGAGGTTCATACTGCGCCTAAGAAACGCCAATCGATCGATCGCTTGCTCTTAGAGAAGTTGATTGCTTGTTGTCGACTGCTCTAGTGAGTGCAGTCAATGGGTCAAGGTATTAATTCATGTGTTAGTTTTAATTACTGTATCAAAATTTTATACATAATGTCATAACATGAAGTTCAGTAATTTATTATACAGGAACTAATTAAAATAAATCCACTACCTGTGAATCCTAAAATTTTATTCTCTCCAAACTCATATTCAAATTCATTCTCGGTATATTCAATTTTGGTTTAGCGTAAATAGTTTAACCTAAGTTAGTATCATCATCAATAGGTTATATTAATTCCTATTAGTTGGATGAAAGAGGTATATATAGATTTATTAGATTCTTAACTTACATGTTATCATCAATCTATATTTACTGTTAAATCCTAGATCTAAACAAACAGGGTTCTCAATTTAATTTTTAACAACCTAAATTAGAGAGGGTGCACTGAAATTAACTGCATATAAATCATCTAACTAATAATATACCCACCTACCTCAATTCCAAGCTATCCTCTCTGAGTTACGTTTGGAATCTCCTTCGTTTATTAAGTCTCTACTTGATTTGACTTAATTGCTTCTTTCTCATCTTTTGAATTTTATTTTAATTTGTTTGAATAAATTTTATTCGAAGACAAAAAAATTTGGTAGAGTTTGGGTGTATGAACTAATTTCTGATGAATTATGGTTAGGTATAACTATGTATTCAAAAACGTAAAGTTCTATCTGCTCAATTCATAAAAGTTACAACCTAATCTCACCATCTAGAAAAAGATACATTCAAATCAGGCCATTCAACCAACCCAAACCCTAGCCGTAAAATAATCGGTCGACCGCTTGGGCCTTGGGCGATCGATCGCTTCATGTCGACCAGCCTACCCGAGAGGTCGACCATTATTTAATACTTTATTTATTTTATTTAATTATGTAAAATCTCCAAATTTCAAACTTTAATAATTTCCTCATATTAACTCGAATTTTAAAAACTTTACATCTAAAATTTGTCTTGAAAATCGCTACGAATGCGGCAATGTAAGTTTCTTAGCCAAGTTCGGACGTTTGTGGAAATTACATTATTTGCCCTTATCATATTTAAGTTTAGTTCTACTATTAAATTTCCACTTAAATTTTAGGGGTATTACAGTAATCCCTATAGTACTGATGAACTTCAAGGTGATCTTATTAGTTATGAATTTGAAAGGGTTTGCAACGGGTGTGAAGCATGCAAATATGAATTGGATTATTGCCGTCCTTTGATTTTTCTTTATGGAACCTTTATGGGAGGTAGAGAACAAGGTTGAATTATGTCTGCTATTGCAATAAATGGTAATTAAGGTTTGATTTTGGTTCTGATATTAGTATTATAATTATTCAATATTTTATTTTTTTCAACTATTTTTATGTCAAATATTTGCTATAGTTAGCTGGCAAATATTCGATAGAGTTAGATTGTTCCAGTTTTTACATTTTATCTATTTATTTTTTATTTAAATATGTTGTTTAGTTGTGAAATTGAAAATATAATTGTTATTTCATGAAGGTGGTATACCTTTTTAAGTATGCTTTATGTTCTTTGGTAGTTTTAAAAACTCCACCATGTCAAATTTTTCTGTGTCAAATTTTTTCCATATATTATGTCAAATATTTGACATACATATGATGTTGTAATTTGTACATTTTCTCCAACACTTTTTGCTTTACGAGTAACATTTGTATTTGCCTTTATTTTATGTATTTTCCTACTTTCTATTAGCATTGTATCTGGTGAGGATGTAGTTAATTTGGTTTTTATTAACGGTTAGGGAAATGTTATGTAATGATGATGATTATTTCATTTTTGTATCTGATCGGCATCCTAGTATTTTGCATGTTATTCCTTAAATTTTTATAGATTCAGTACATAGTTCTTGTTACTATCATTTTAATAATAATTTTTTAAAAAATTAACAGAAGGTGCCATTAAAGCAAAAAAATGGATTATTTATTTTTACTTTCGAGCGGCTAATGCTATTGCACTAAACTTATTTAATCAAACTTTGTCTATGTTTAGGAGTGTCAGTGGGGATGAAGTTGATTTTTTTTCTTGATTTTCTTTTTGAAAAGTTCACAAATTTTTATTTTTGTTGGAAATCGATATGGGAAGATGAATTCTAATTGCACAAAAAAATTTAGTCATTGGATTTTGGAGGGGAGATATTTACTTGTCACTGCATATTTAGATAGAATTTGTTTGGCTTGGAATAGTAAATTGTGCCCTATGATGGTAAGGTGTTTACGGGATTTATATCTTTAGCAAGTTACGAGAACCACTATTGATATTTATGAAGTTCAATCAACTCGATCTTATCGTGTTTACCTGAATGTTAGACGGTGTAGTTTTGACTTATGGCGTATTGAGAGGTTTCCATGTTCTAATGTTATTAGAAGCATTCTCACTTTTGATTTACATGTTTGCTATTGTATCAATGATTATTTTAAAGTATCCATTTTCAAGCATCTTATTATCATCGGATTTATCCACTTGTTAATCTTCATATGGAATCTGCTTTATCTAAAGATGTTAAAGTATATCTACCTAAGAGATGACATAGTATAGGAAGGCCTCCTTCACCTAATTGGATTAAGTCAGCTAATAAGGTAAATAAGTACAAAATGTAGTTTATGTAAGAAGTTAGGCCATAAAAAAAGAACTTCTTCGTTAAGAAATAAAGTGTATTTCTTTGTACCTCATATACTTTTTTTTATGTGGACATTCAATGTAATTTCATATTTTATCTGTCACGACCCGAATTTCAGCATTCGAAAAACGGCATCGAATACATACTTCATCCGTATTCGAATGCCGCAGATTCAACCGTTAAAATCCGATTCGTGCCGGATCTTGTAACACATTAAGTACAACAACACAGCGGAAGAAAAATAAATTACTTCATTGATACACAATTTCGATACAACAATGATACAATTGAGATATCAATATTAATCAAAGATACAAGACAACAGCGGAAAGGAAAGACCAGCAGTGGAAAAAATATCACCAACTTGATCTCCAAGAGAGAAAGAAAGAATCCAATATTTGAAACCATTGCCAAAGCTCCAAAGGTCTCCAATTCAATAAGCTCGAACCACCATCACGTTGTATTAAGCAAGGTCAGCCATGTAATGCGATCACCACAATCCAAGACTCCAAAGAATTCCAAATAGAAAACTGAAGGCTTCTTCTTGTAGCTGCCACGAAGCCATCGAAGGAATTGAAAAGAGATTGATAGAGAAAGTTGTTTCCTTGTTGTTGCAGGGTATTGAACATTTTAAGTGATACTCCCTTGTCCCTTACCTCGTCCTCTTCTTGCACTCAAACTCACTATCAGTGTATATTAAGAGAATTTACTGAGGCATACGAACAGATATCTTAGGAATATACTCATTCTAGGGTATTTATATCCCTATCTCTAATGAGCTACCTAATGTGTATACTTCACCCGTATTCGAATGCCGCAGATTCAACCGTTGAAATCTGATTCATGCCAGAGCTTATAACACATTAAGTACAACAACACAGTGGAAGAAAAATGAATAACTTCATTGATACACAATATTTGATACAACAATGATACAATTGAGATATCAATATTAATCAGAGATACAAGACAATAGCGGAAAGAAAACATCAACAGCGGAACAATATCACCAACTTAATCTCCAAGAGATAAAGAAAGAATCAAATATTTGAATCCATTTCCAAAGCTCCAAAGATCTCCAATCCAATAAGCTCGAACCACCATCACGTTGTATTGAGCAAGGTCAGTCATGCGATGCGATCAACACAATACAAGACTCCAAATAATTCCAAATAGAAAACTGAAGGCTACCGAATCTATATCTACTATTCGACTATCTGAAAATCTAGCTCTAGGCTGCCCTGGGCACCCAGAGTTTAGAAAGGGAACAATAAACTCCAAGTCAGTCATGGGACTGGTGTGAGCAAATGAAAATAGTTTTTTTTGAAACAAAACAAAGAAAAGAATTTTTAAGAGAAATCCGCAATGCTTTTTGAAAAATGAACTACCATAAGGCCTCCCGCCGCACACACAATGCAAACACAGAATTGGAGGAGATTTCTCCTTATGATATTCAAACATGCTTGATATGCAAAACCCTTTGATATTATTATTAGTGCATAGTGGAAGACATTTTGAAAGTACAATATTAATCTTAGCTAGCATAGACATTTCGTAATATGCCTACTTTAACTACCATGTTCAATAGCAGGTTACCGCCACATTCCATCGCAGGTTATACAACTAAAACCGTACAGGGCGCGTATTGTTTCTTTGGATTTCCAATAAATGGTCAGGCTAAGGAACTTCCTACACTGAATGGAACGCCTCTGGAGGAACGCCCCAAGAACCAAACCAGATTTCTGCCAACACAAGGCCAGATTACCTTTGGAACTAGGTAACACCTACAAGTAAGCCATCCCTGGTCGTTACCGATCTTTATCCCGGGATTCACCAACAAATAGCAACAACCACACAGTTAAATATCTAGGCTCCATACCACGATACCACTTTTATCCAGAAGGAAATGGACATACCCTAGGGCCGCAACCCCTAATAACCTAGCCGCAACATTCCTGTTTCGATCATTTCCGGGTAGCAAGGCTCGACGAAGTCTCGTCTACAAAGCTACGCTTTTCGCAAAAGCCATGCTTCGATCAACACTTGATCAGCATCACTTCATATTCCACGTTACCAAATTGGGAATGTATCATTAGTAACCATCAACTACATTACCTCTGAGCTCGTACGTCTCAGGGAAGGGTGTTAAGCTAAGAGAATAAATTCTCCACGACCAAACAGAAATGTATTTGATAGGAACCAAGTTTAAATCTCAAAGCGTAATGTCAGACATACATCCATACAAGTCTGTTCCGGGTTCGAACAAAACCGAAGGCACTTCAAAAGAATCCCTTACAAATTCGGATAATCCTTGATCACGTCCAGACTCCCCATCACAAAGGGTGATCAAATCTCTGTACCGAGGACCAGTCAGTGCAGAGACATTCGACAGGTAATCCTTTTGCTTTCGAAAATATCCGGTCTTCACCATCGGTCATCAAATGCAATCCATAACGTCGTATCATTATTCGAAATGGACTATATGACACAAAGTTCTCTCTCGGCTAAACCGAATAACGAGCGCTTAATTTTAAAACCACATGGATATAGTGAGATCTTATTTAAGCCACAACTTAAAGCCCATAATCTTTCTTTCAAATGGTTTCAACAAATTCCCACTTTTAACCTTTTAAACAAAAGATTCACTTCACTTTGAAAACAAAGTCACCAATCTTTAGCAAAGATTTATTTATAACTTTCAAAAAAAGTTCCCTTTAAAATTGGATTAACTCATTCAATCTTTAGTCCATAGTTTTCAAAACCATTTCCAAGGATATATTCATAACTTGGAAAACCCTTTCAACAAAACTGGAAATTCTTTCATTAATAGGAAAGCAATTATGAATTGAAAATAAAGAGTTTTTGTTTCGGAAAAATCCGATCAATTATGCACAAGTTATAGCCTTTAAAGTATAAACTTGGGTTAAATTTAAATTCCCAAAATGGGATGGTTTTAAAATCCATATATATATATATATATATATATATATATATATATAACTTGTATCACTACCTTTCAAACCATAGTTTCCAAAATAACTCCAAAACTTTAAATAAGATATATTATATTCAAATCAATTTTCAAACTTTCTTTCCAAAAGCTTTCCTTATTCATCCTAATTACATTTCCAAAACCATTTGGATTCAAAATTCAACTTTTAAACAAATAATATTTAAATTTAAAATATCTGTGACTTAACCGATTTCCCATTAAATCCATATTTGTGTGTGTATAGTGTAGTCTAGGGGTTTTACACAATAGTGCAACACCATCAATCATTATAGATTCAAGCACAACAATATCAATAAGTAGTATAATCCTATAACGCTTATCTTCATTTATAGATTCATAGATAAACAATATAAATTTATCACAGATAAATAAATTACATTCATCACAGATAAATAAATTACATTCATCACAGCTCAAATTAAAACAGAGCATCACACATCAGGGATATCAAACAATTCAACATTCAATAGAATTCAAACATCCATAAGTAAGATCAATTAATTATCTGATTAATTTAATTAGATTAATTACTTATGAATAAATTACTAATCCTGGTTAATTAATATTAATTAATTACAAACCACCTTAATTAATTATCCTTTAATCATTTACTAATTGACCTTTAATAATAAACTAATCAACCTTTAGTTATTTATTAATCAACCTTAATTAATAAATAATCAACCTTTAATCATTAAATAATTAACCTTTAATTATTTAATTATCCTTTAAATTAATTACCCTTAATTAATTACCATTAAATTAATTATTCTTAATTAATTACAATAAGTGATTATCCTAATCACTTATATTAATAAACCACAAATTAATTACTTTGAGTAATTATCTTTTAATCACTTGACTAATTAACTTTAATCATTAATTAATTACTTTTAATTAAGTACTTATCTTTAAGTAATTAATTACCCTTAATTACTTACATTAATTAATCTAAATTAATTAATTATCCCTAATTAAATCACAATAATTAATCACTTAGATTAATTCTCCTTAATCACTTTAATTAATTAACCTTTAATTAATTACGTTAATTAATCGCCCTAATTAATGCCATTAAGTAAATAAGTAATCTTTAATTACTTTCATTAACAAATTATCCATTTATTTAATTACATTAAATAATTATTCATTAATCAATCACCTTGATTAATTAAGTAATTAACTATTTTTAAAATTTTAATTAATCACGTTTAATAATTGATTATCCTTTATTCACCAATAAATCATTCTTAATAAATCAAGAACTTAATTTAGTAATGATAAACCCCTTTCCTTAATTAATTATTTCATTACATCTTTATTAAATTACATATGGAAACATTTAATTAATTAATTATAAAATTACCTAGCATATAATTATTTCAAAACAAAGCAAATTTAAAACATTTAACTTTTGAATTAAATCCTTCAGAAATTTGTTTAAACTTGTTTTAATAAATTACTTTAGAAATTTGGTTGTCATTTATAAAATTTAAAACCTGGTATATCTTTTCCTTCTAAATTTTAAAACCTGAACACTTAAAAATAAAAATCCCGAGCCAAGACACCTTCATCTCCGAGCTCATACCCGAGCAAAATCTCTTGCCCTAAATCCTTCGAGCCAACACACGAATGGCTTCGAGCCACTCACACAACAAACGCGAGTTCATCCCGAGTTCTTTCATCTTCCCCGATGCAATCAAACAAGACCTGACACAAAATTGTTCACATGCACACGCACGATCCATCGATCGACTTCTCACCATCATCGATCACCTCCACACGTCGTCGACATCACCTACGAGCCTCCCACACACCCAAATTGATGAAGCATTCACGAAATGGAAATCGAGCGTTTTAAACGAACTGGAACCAAAATTTATCATCTGGAAATGCCCCGCGCCGACAAACTCGATCAACAGAGACATCGCCAACTCGTCCACAACTTTGCTAGAGCCCAATACTCCTTTTCCCTTGGGTGCGATCGATCAAAAACGTTCGAAGACGACGTAGTTTATCAAATTCCAACCCTATATAATCTTAGGTCTAAACCATAAAATCAAATCGCGCTGTCGCTACCATCGTTAGCAAAATCCTCCAGACAATTTTCTGATGATCACTATTCCACCAGCCTCCTTCACCGTCTATCGCGACATCCCATTCGTCGCCGTTGATCCGAATTCGACCAATAACCATTTTCCGTTCAACCTTAAAAATCCCAACAATTATCAACCTACAAATCCTAAATTGACTACCTAAATTCATGAATTTATAGTACGAATATGATCATATTATCCATACTTAATTTCAAGATGATTAAATTTTAACATATAAATGTTTATCCCTGACATTTCTATTTTTTAAAATAACTAAAAAATAAATATTCGTGAAATTATTTTTAAAATTAGCATTACATGGTTATATTTACTTTTCGTTTAGAAATCGAACCCTGAAATTATTTAGATAGGATGATTTTTGAATTTTCTATCAGGTTTAAAAAAAAACTGAAACAAGAACAGAGGTACTTCTACCAGTTCTCAGACATCCACAACACTTACACATACATGCATATTTCATCCATACAAACATATTTTAACAACGTATATCCAATACATGCAAAGCAGAATAAATGTAGGAGTTTAAAAGTTTGCTCAGCTGGATCAAAAGAATAGAGAACGGGAATTGCTTTTGAAACTTGGAATTTTTTTTAACACTTTGATCTGAGGGTTGAATGCTTTAAACTTTGCTTTGTTATACTTTGATCTGAATTTTCCTGGCTCGGGTTTGAAGATATTTCCTGATTTCATTTCCAGATTTTTATTTTGTTTTGATTTCTTTCTTTCTTGTTTCCAGGCTGAATAAATTGTAGTTAAATCTAATCTTGGCTTAACCTCAGGTTGACACTTGATTTTGCTTTGAACTTGGTTTTCTGTTTCAGGCTTTTTTTTTCAGATTTGTTTCAGTTTGTTTCAGGCTTAAGAAAAACCCGGTTTATCTAATTCTCTCATATACATACATATATATATATATATATATATATATATATATATATATATATATGTTTATGTAATTAAATTTTCAAAAGAAAAGAAATGATTTTGCCACTTGTCTATCGTATTAACACTTGTTAATACAATTTCTCTTAATCCTACACTTGTTAAAATATAAACATTTTATGTTTAAAACCCACTTTTAAATAATTTTATACAATTTGTTTTAAACCCTATGTTATTAATATTTATGATTCATGTTTTTATCTTTTATTTATTAATGTTATGTACTTATCTCTTGCTTAACTCATTAATGTCAAAAGATAAAAGTATATTAATTTTAAATCATAACTTCCAATATATATATATATATATATATATATGTATATACACATACACATATTAAAATTAGAAAACACATTTTTATCAAATTTAAAAATGTAGAGTATTTAAATCCAACTTATTAAAAAATGTTTATCTTGAATTTTCAAATCCAAAATTCTATTTAAAATCAATTTATATACATATATTCAAACAAACAACTAAATATCTTATTTTATTTGAAAAAATTCAAATAAATTCACTTAATTCAATAATTTATATTAATTACCAAATTAAATTTTACTTAAAAATCGGGATTCTTATAGATTCCCCCCGTCAGAAAATTTCGTCTTCGAAATTTGCTAGACGGGGAGACAAACAAAGAATAGATGAAGAATGTTTCACTAGATCAAACTGAATATTTATTCTGCATTTGGCTTACCAATTCAGAATATCATCAATAAATATGAGATTGATCTCATACAAATCTTCACGAAATATTCGGGCATCTAGTCTACGAAATATGCAGGGGCACCGGTTAGTTTGAAGGATAATTAACCATTCGTAGAACATATCTGGATCCCAAAGAATAGACAAATAGATTAAATCGTCCACAATTCTCAAACACTAGGTATGGATTCCAACTCAGGTCGGAATACCCCAAAGTTTGCACCAGCTTGTCCCTCTTCGGACTTGGATCCACACAAGAAATCACAACAAAATTTCCTAATTTGGTTTTGACTGAAATTGTTTTATCTATACAAATTAATCAATCTTCATATTTTGTTAACCAATTCATTTCAATTAAAATTTCAAATTCATTAAAGTTAAAATAGAAAGCTGAGGGAAAACGGATGATTAGAATACGTAATAGGAATTAGAACCTTTTCTACATAGATTTGTAGGGCCACCTTCACACCAAAGCTTCTTCTTATAGCTGCCACGAAGCCATCGAAGGAAATGAAAAGAGATTGATAGAGAAACTTGTTTCCTTGTTGTTGCAGGGTATTGAACATTTTAAGTGATACTCCCTTGTCCCCTACCTCGTCCTCTTCTTGCACTCAAACTCACTATTAGTGTATATTAAGAGAATTTACTGAGGCATAGAACGAATATCTTAGGGATATACTCATTCTAGGGCATTTATATCCCTATCTCTAATGAGCTACCTAATGTGTTATACTTCACCCGTATTCGAATGCCGCAGATTCAACCGTCGAAATCCGATTCATGCCAGAGCTTATAACACATTAAGTACAACAACACAGCGGAAGAAAAATGAATAACTTCATTGATACACAATATTCGATACAACAATGATACAATTGAGATATCAATATTAATCAGTGATACAAGACAATAGCTGAAAGAAAACATCAACAGCGGAACAATATCGCTGTAACGATCGAGATTTTTCGTTGCCGAAAAATCCAACCGTTAGGGTTTTAGAAGAAGAAAGAGGTAGAAGAAGAAAGAAAAGAAAGAGAAGAGAAAACAGAAAAACAAGTAACAGAACGAGAAACAATAACAGAATCTCACAGTCGCAGCGGAACAACATATAATAGATAAATGAATATCATTAAAACAAAAGAACTATACATTTTATACATACATCACAATACATCATATCATCAGAGTGTACAACAATAAAACAGCGGAAAGAATACTATATACAATAGATAATAGACTACGCTATCCAAGCTCGCCTCCAACATCTGCACAGCAACTCCCGAATCCAGAATAACCTGACAACCTAACTCTAGACTGCCCGTGTGGAAAATAGTGGGCACCCAGAGTTTAGGAAAGGAACAATAAACTCCAGGTCAGTCATGGGACTGGTGTGAGAACTCAAAACAGTTTATCTTTAAACACGCAACAAGAAAGTTTAAATTTTTAAATCCGCAATGCTTTTTGGAAAATGAAACTACCATAAGGCCTCCCGGCACACACACAATGCAAACGCACACATGGGGGAGATTTCTCCTTATGATAGTCAAACATGCTTACTACGAGAAAAATTCTTTGATATTATTACTAGTGCATAGTGGAAAATATTTCGAAAGTATAATATAAATCCTAGCCAGCATAGGTACCATGATACTATGCCTACTATAGCTGCCATGTTAAATGGCAGGTTCTACAACTAAAACCGTACAGGGCGCGTATTGGATGAATGGATTTCCAACAAATGGTCAGGCTAAGGAACTTCCTACTGCCACATGGGATCGCCTCTGGCGGGACGTCCCGAGAACTAACGTTACGGTTAGATCTCTGCCAACACAAGGCCGGGTTACCTCTGTAACTAGGTAACTACTACACGAATATGCCATCCCCCGGTCCTTTGGGACCTTTATCCGAGCGCTCGATACCAACAACACCACACAGAAATAGATATAGTGTTTCCACATGAGTAAATATCTGGGCTCCATACCATGATACCACCCTTTACCAGAAGGAAATGACATACCCTAAAGGGCGCGACCCTCATAACCTTGCCGCATATTCCTGTTTCGACCATTTCCGGGGAGTGAGGTCCTGACGAAGTCTCGTCCACAAAGCTACGCTTTGTGTAACAAAGCCATGCTTCGGGTCCACAGATGACCAAAGCAATAATCACAAAGATAAATGATCAAACAAATGATCATATCACAAATGACCAACCAATGATCATCACACAGCAGCACTCAGCATGCCACATTACCAGATTGGGAAATATCGCTGATAACCTTCAACTACATAACCTCTGAGCTCGTACGTCTCAGAGAAGGGTGTTAAGCTAAGAGAATAAATCCTCCGCCACCAACAGAAATGTATTTGAAAGAAATCTGCTCTATCTCTCAAAATGTAATGTCAGACACGTAACCATACAAGTCTGTTCCGGGTTCGAACAGAACCGAAGGCACTTCCAAAGAAGCCCTTGCAATCCGGGTATTCACAATCCCGATAAAATTTCCCATCACAAAGGAAATCTCCATATCGTAGCTAACGATGCGGAGACAATCGATAGGTCATCCTATCGTTCTCACAAATACCCGGTCTTCAACACCGGTCTTCAGATGCAATCCAAACGACGTATCGCATATTCGGAATGGGATATATGACACAAAGGTCCTCTCCCGGCTAAACCGAATAGCGAGCGCTTATTTTAAAAATAAGTGTGCATTCAATTCCAAACAAACACAATCAATACCATCCAAGGGTAAATATTGATAGTTGGTTATTTAACTATCAATAAAGATGCGCCACATCATCAGATTCCAAATAATTTTCCAAAATTATTAAGTCCCAAAATATCTTTACAAGATATATATACACAATTTCCAAATAATTGCCCAATTTATTTGCTTTACCAAAACACCTTCACGATATAATTTCCCCACTTAACCATTTGAAAACCCATTTCAAATTAAACACCTCAACCATTTGAAAAAAAATTTCAAATTACACAACTCAACCATTTGAAAACCAATTTCAAACCACCATTCATCCTTTATCCCTTTTGAAAACAAATTTCAAAACAACATATAAATCCTTACCGATTTATTTTTAAATTTTACGCTCCAAATTCGTGAATTTTATTTCCATCTTTAAAAATAAATCAACATTTATTTTTAAACCAATTTCCCTTCCTATATATAAATTCCAACGTGAATTAAATCCCAAATACCCATTCATATTTGATTTCAAATCGATTCCAAAATATTCGCTTACACTTTTACCTTTAAAAGGTGAATTCACAAAAACGTTCCATTCCATATTGGAAAATCATTTCTAAACTTATTTAAAAATAAGTAATTCACAATTCAATTTATTTTCAACAATTCGAAAATATTCCATATGCTTAAACCATAGTTAAGTATTAATTTCATTCCTTTAAAGAAATATTCTTTTATTCACATTTATTTGGGTTAAAAACGAATGTTGCGCAAAACATCGTTACGACAACCCAAAAACACTAGTATATGGATTTGAAATTAAAAATAGATATATAAATCCAATACTATACAAATTATCCCCTTCTGTTTCTCGAAAACGTCTATTTCAACAATCAATGTTGAAATCTATGTTTCCAATACTCAATACATTTTAAAACACCTTTAATTCGTTTTAAATTCCATTTAAAACATTCCTTTCCCAAAAACAAACCCATTTTATTTAATAATCTATTCAATATCCAAAATAGTGAATATGGCCCACTTAACAAATTCCCATATTTCAATTTATCAAATTCGATGAATTTCAAATTTATAAACATAGTTTATAAATTCCATTTCTATTATAAACCCCAATTTTATAAATTCCTTTATTAATCCGATGCAATTTACATAACCCAGTTTCATACCCAAAAGCCATATTGTAAGTTAAATACTTATAATATTATTTATCTACCAAATCGTTCCTTTGAACTTCACCAATTTAAAATCTTATCACTTACAAGATTTCTTTATGGTTTATAATAATTTCGACTAATGAAATCTTCATTTATTAACAATTTCTATAAAATTCCCCTTTTTAATGCCCAAATCCATTTCTATAAGTTAATAACTTATAAACTTAAAATTTTCCAATAACCGTTCGTTTTATAAATTTCACATTTATTAATCTATAAATCCTAGTGAAATTCATGTTATACATCAACTTAACACTTTATAAATTTATTCTATAACTTCAATAATTTTTATTTAAAAACATCCATTTATAAAATCCTTTATATAAACCATTAATAATAATAACTTCCCAAAAACCAAATTTAACTATTTTATAAAAACCTATTATTGTTAAAAATTTCTTTTAAGTTATATTTTATAAAGATATAAATTTTTTTTTTTTTTTTACATAAAAACTTATACGTTGATTTATTTTAAAATTTGAATCAATTCAAAAATTTTTTTTTTTTTTAATAAACCATATTCTTTGAGAAATCACTTTTAAACCCCTTTTTAATTCAAAACCGTTATTTTTAATTTTAAAAATTTGAATCCGATGATGCAACGACATCGAATGGTCAATCACGGGAATAAGTGTCATATATCAATATGGTTATCAACGATCAACATAATATTTATAAATAAACAAATATGTGAGGAATCCAGTTGGATCCCTCCAACCTGTTACCCTGCATCCACAGACGTTAGCACAATACCAATTCCACTTCGAGGTGGAATATCGCGGTATATGGGATTTTATAAATATTCCGCTTAATAGGCGGCGCAATAGGGTCTCATCCGCTATACGAGGCGGGGAATCAAATCCGATATATACATATGCCAATATATATATATCGCTATATATAGTATATATCCTACTATATCTACTAGCACAATCAATCAACAATCATCAATCAACACCAACTATTCAAAATTTTAAACAAAACCTTTCGATTGAGTGAGGAGTTCTCACCTTGATTTTATTTCCGGTTTCGGCGTTCGTTTCGAATAAAATTAAACGAACGTTTAATTTTACCCGAAATTCAAACGAGCTCCAATCGACTCCAAACTGGTTGCATCGCGAAGTGCACGACGATACGAAGCCAACGCAAAAAATCTCGTTCGAATCCGACCTCGCATGCAAAAGTTATACTATTTTAAACGCTGTACACTATTTGAATTTCAAATTTAAACTAAAAAAAAAAACAAAAGAAAATACCCATTCATATACTTCACGCGCGTGGCCCCCACCGTGCTTCTTCCTCCCGTGCATACGTTCCCAGGTAAAATAATTCGAACGCAAATGAACCCATAGGCCGCCCCCTAGGGCTCCAAATCACATGCAATACCCTCCATTCCCCATCGATCAGAACACGCCATTAGAACGGCCTCGCCAAACCCCACTTTCGCCCCCGACCACGTGCCACTCGGTGGTCCCTGGCGCACGCAAAACGAGGTGAAACGCGCCTCCTTCTCGAACGATTTGCCAACGATCCGCTGAGTTATTCGCCACTCCACCGTACGGATCTGGAGATCTTGGAACGCTCTACAATCTTGCTTCAGAAAATTTTCGAAATCGTTGAGTGGATTTGTCGCGATTTGGAGGAGAAGATCGCTAGGTTTCGGCCATTAAATCGTTTAGAACGACGGCTGATAGCAAAGGCTAGGGTTTGGAAAAAATTGAATATATATAATAGTTATTATATTATTAAACTAATAAAATTCTCTTTTTAATAACTTATGCAAACGAACTCCAATCTACGCATGCCGCCAGGCGATCCTAATGTTTTTCCACATTCCGGACGCAATGGAACAGGTTTCGTAAGCTAATTCGGAAGTATGTGTGAGATACGGCAATAAACGGTCGATTTAAATTTAAACCGATTTAAACGATTTCTAGGCGTTTTGGCTTGTACCGGACAAACGGTAAATCCGATTGACTTGAAATTTGAAATCTTACAAAAATATCACATTACGGATCCGATGAAACTTGTTTCGTCGAAATCCGAGACCGTTTGAAAAATGGCTATTTTAACTCGCTAAATAAATATTAAAACGATATCGATGCGTTTCGAGCTGCCACGGTCAAACGACAACTCCGTTTGCTACGAAATTTGAAATCCGATAATAACTAACTATTACGGATCCAATGGAACTCGTTTCGTTCAATTCCGAGACTGTTCAAAAATTGGCTATTTTTCAGTCGATAATTAAATATTAAAATATTCAATTTTTACAAATTAACTCCAAATTCAGTTTTACAAGTTCTAAAATATTTCTATAACTTTAATATGATATAACAAAATTTTCCAAATCATTTCCCATTATATTTAACCCAATATTTAATTATTTTTGGAATTTCACTATTAAATCATCGATTTAATTATCCCATTAAATCCAATATTCGAAAAATAAATTATTCGACTTAAAAATTCCACTTATTAATATTTAAAAATTAATTAAATACTCAAATTCAAATTATTAAAAATTCTGGGTCGTTACAATCTTCCCCCCTTAAAAGAATTTCGTCCTCGAAATTGCAAGTTAAGGAGAATAATTCATAATCCGTTTATTATTTTTCCAAAACTAATAGTTTTATCAACCTTCTAACACCAATCTTTTTATTAAAGATTTACTATCATTTCAATTAGCTTTCCAACTTCAATTATAGGTTTCAAACAACATTGTTTACTCAACAATTCAAATTTAAATTTAAATTCAAATTTCAAACTTTCAAAATTTCTCAAAATTTCTCTAACTCCCTAAATTTTCGAAAAATTTCGCCAGAGTCTCCTTTGCGCGGCTAGATCGGTACGACTACAAAACGGCTCTACGGCCCCTCAGAATCAAAAAGAAAAGAGAAAGCCAAGTGGCTGGAGAAGGGAATCATCAATTCTCATACTAAAAGTGAAATACGTACCTTTTTGTCGAGCGTTACAAATTTTTTTAACTTTGAAATCAAAATCCCAATTCCTTTATAACCTGTATATCCTGCTAGCATAATATCCAATTATAATATTCAAACCAATTTGCCAATTCAATTATAAAATTTCCAATACATGCTTCTTATACCACTTTTAGCTTACTATTAAAGTTGCATATTCATTTTCATTCAACTTTGTATTCCAATTTTCATTTGAATTCAATTACATAGCTTTCAATTTAGCAGATTCAATTTCGTTAACACTTAAGGAATTTTCATACAATCAAACAACAAGCAAATAACAACCAATGCACATCCAATACAACCAAATTTTATCCATTTTACTTACATTCAATTTGGTTCAACTGTTTTAATTTCAATTGGTTTAACATTCAATTGATTTTCATTCTATTATTAAACTATTTTCAAATGAATTTACACTTGCATGCATCATTTCATATCAACTTGTTCATATTCTATTGATTAACATTCAATTCATACTTTAACTCAATTGCTAGTTCTTTTTTTTTTTACAAATAAAATTGAATTTCATTTATATAACTTAAGTTCACCTTTTTTAACAATTTCATTTACTCACTTTATTCACTTACTTTGATATTAACATCAATTCTTTCAATATTCCTTAAGTTATATTCCATTTCAACTTTATTTACATCATTTAATTCACTTGATTATTTAACTTTGATACAAAGATCAATTTTTTATTCAACTTCACTTAAGTTATTCCATTTAAACATCATTTGTTAATTTAACTTAAGTTTTACTTGTCAATTCAATTCGGATTTTAAATTCCAAAGTGAATCCTATTTAACTTTTACTTAAGCCAAATTCATATCAATATTCAAATTCATATTCCATTTTACTTAACTTAATTGTTTAACCACTTCAACAACTGGTTTCACTTACATTTTCCCATTTAATAAGTTATAAAACTTATTATTCAACTTCTAACTTATATTATAAGTTCAAAACCTTTTTCACTTATATTTATCAACTTCAAGTTGAATTTTAATTTCAAATTGATTTATTACAACAAAACTTCAATTTTAAATTCATTTTTGTAGCAAATCCATCACATAAAAACTCGAAAATGATACTGATGATGCTGCAGTCATCACCCTTATTATTTCCCAGTGACAATAGTGAAATCAATGCTAAATATTCTTTCAAAAATTTCCTTTCTATTCATAAATCACTTTTATAAACCTTTTATATAATTTTACTTCTTATATACATACATGATTATCTTACAATTGTAACTCATTATTAATTATAATTCCATCTTATGATTCATTGGTTTATACCATTATTCTTTTTACAATAGTTGCTTTTATTAGCTTATTCAAACAACTTTTAATTATTTTATATATATATCCTATTTAACAACAACCAAGCAATCAATTATATACACACTTCAATAATTCCTGAAAAATTATTTTCTTTTTATATATAAAATATAATCGAGGTAAAATTATTTCATTTACCCAATTTAAAACAATATTGTGTCGAATTGTTCTATTCAAGTGTTTAGGAACCCCTTCGATTCAGTTTTCGAGGCTGCGCCGACGAAGGTTCATATACCACTCAACAAACCAATCATCACAATATAAAACAATTTTATACTCACTAACAAATACGCACACATATCTATTATTACACTCACACTCATTCTAGAGTACTGCTGACTCTATCTCTAATGAGTAACACCCAACAGAGCAGGTTGTCGCTTAACCATATGCTCTGATACCAAATGTAACGATCGAGATTTTTCGTCAGCAGTAACCGGTAGGCTTTTCAACCATCCCAGCCCCACCGTGGCTTACACTGGTACCCCAGACCTTGCTTTTACGGCCAGCCTCTCGACTGTCACGGCTTACGCCTAACCAACCCCGTAAAGAGGACGTGTAGGGGTAAGAGTCTCCCGTTCGCCACCTAACGCAAAGCGAGAACCCCCCATCACGTTTCACCTAGATAAGCAAGTCTGGTCCGGGTTCGAACAGAACCGAAGGCACTTCCAAAGAAGCCCTTGCAATCCGGGTATTCACAATCCCGATAAAATTTCCCATCACAAAGGAAATCTCCATATCGTAGCTAACGATGCGGAGACAATCGATAGGTCATCCTATCGTTCTCACAAATACCCGGTCTTCAACACCGGTCTTCAGATGCAATCCAAACGACGTATCGCATATTCGGAATGGGATATATGACACAAAGGTCCTCTCCCGGCTAAACCGAATAGCGAGCGCTTATTTTAAAAATAAGTGTGCATTCAATTCCAAACAAACACAATCAATACCATCCAAGGGTAAATATTGATAGTTGGTTATTTAACTATCAATAAAGATGCGCCACATCATCAGATTCCAAATAATTTTCCAAAATTATTAAGTCCCAAAATATCTTTACAAGATATATATACACAATTTCCAAATAATTGCCCAATTTATTTGCTTTACCAAAACACCTTCACGATATAATTTCCCCACTTAACCATTTGAAAACCCATTTCAAATTAAACACCTCAACCATTTGAAAAAAAATTTCAAATTACACAACTCAACCATTTGAAAACCAATTTCAAACCACCATTCATCCTTTATCCCTTTTGAAAACAAATTTCAAAACAACATATAAATCCTTACCGATTTATTTTTAAATTTTACGCTCCAAATTCGTGAATTTTATTTCCATCTTTAAAAATAAATCAACATTTATTTTTAAACCAATTTCCCTTCCTATATATAAATTCCAACGTGAATTAAATCCCAAATACCCATTCATATTTGATTTCAAATCGATTCCAAAATATTCGCTTACACTTTTACCTTTAAAAGGTGAATTCACAAAAACGTTCCATTCCATATTGGAAAATCATTTCTAAACTTATTTAAAAATAAGTAATTCACAATTCAATTTATTTTCAACAATTCGAAAATATTCCATATGCTTAAACCATAGTTAAGTATTAATTTCATTCCTTTAAAGAAATATTCTTTTATTCACATTTATTTGGGTTAAAAACGAATGTTGCGCAAAACATCGTTACGACAACCCAAAAACACTAGTATATGGATTTGAAATTAAAAATAGATATATAAATCCAATACTATACAAATTATCCCCTTCTGTTTCTCGAAAACGTCTATTTCAACAATCAATGTTGAAATCTATGTTTCCAATACTCAATACATTTTAAAACACCTTTAATTCGTTTTAAATTCCATTTAAAACATTCCTTTCCCAAAAACAAACCCATTTTATTTAATAATCTATTCAATATCCAAAATAGTGAATATGGCCCACTTAACAAATTCCCATATTTCAATTTATCAAATTCGATGAATTTCAAATTTATAAACATAGTTTATAAATTCCATTTCTATTATAAACCCCAATTTTATAAATTCCTTTATTAATCCGATGCAATTTACATAACCCAGTTTCATACCCAAAAGCCATATTGTAAGTTAAATACTTATAATATTATTTATCTACCAAATCGTTCCTTTGAACTTCACCAATTTAAAATCTTATCACTTACAAGATTTCTTTATGGTTTATAATAATTTCGACTAATGAAATCTTCATTTATTAACAATTTCTATAAAATTCCCCTTTTTAATGCCCAAATCCATTTCTATAAGTTAATAACTTATAAACTTAAAATTTTCCAATAACCGTTCGTTTTATAAATTTCACATTTATTAATCTATAAATCCTAGTGAAATTCATGTTATACATCAACTTAACACTTTATAAATTTATTCTATAACTTCAATAATTTTTATTTAAAAACATCCATTTATAAAATCCTTTATATAAACCATTAATAATAATAACTTCCCAAAAACCAAATTTAACTATTTTATAAAAACCTATTATTGTTAAAAATTTCTTTTAAGTTATATTTTATAAAGATATAAATTTTTTTTTTTTTTTTACATAAAAACTTATACGTTGATTTATTTTAAAATTTGAATCAATTCAAAAATTTTTTTTTTTTTAATAAACCATATTCTTTGAGAAATCACTTTTAAACCCCTTTTTAATTCAAAACCGTTATTTTTAATTTTAAAAATTTGAATCCGATGATGCAACGACATCGAATGGTCAATCACGGGAATAAGTGTCATATATCAATATGGTTATCAACGATCAACATAATATTTATAAATAAACAAATATGTGAGGAATCCAGTTGGATCCCTCCAACCTGTTACCCTGCATCCACAGACGTTAGCACAATACCAATTCCACTTCGAGGTGGAATATCGCGGTATATGGGATTTTATAAATATTCCGCTTAATAGGCGGCGCAATAGGGTCTCATCCGCTATACGAGGCGGGGAATCAAATCCGATATATACATATGCCAATATATATATATCGCTATATATAGTATATATCCTACTATATCTACTAGCACAATCAATCAACAATCATCAATCAACACCAACTATTCAAAATTTTAAACAAAACCTTTCGATTGAGTGAGGAGTTCTCACCTTGATTTTATTTCCGGTTTCGGCGTTCGTTTCGAATAAAATTAAACGAACGTTTAATTTTACCCGAAATTCAAACGAGCTCCAATCGACTCCAAACTGGTTGCATCGCGAAGTGCACGACGATACGAAGCCAACGCAAAAAATCTCGTTCGAATCCGACCTCGCATGCAAAAGTTATACTATTTTAAACGCTGTACACTATTTGAATTTCAAATTTAAACTAAAAAAAAAAACAAAAGAAAATACCCATTCATATACTTCACGCGCGTGGCCCCCACCGTGCTTCTTCCTCCCGTGCATACGTTCCCAGGTAAAATAATTCGAACGCAAATGAACCCATAGGCCGCCCCCTAGGGCTCCAAATCACATGCAATACCCTCCATTCCCCATCGATCAGAACACGCCATTAGAACGGCCTCGCCAAACCCCACTTTCGCCCCCGACCACGTGCCACTCGGTGGTCCCTGGCGCACGCAAAACGAGGTGAAACGCGCCTCCTTCTCGAACGATTTGCCAACGATCCGCTGAGTTATTCGCCACTCCACCGTACGGATCTGGAGATCTTGGAACGCTCTACAATCTTGCTTCAGAAAATTTTCGAAATCGTTGAGTGGATTTGTCGCGATTTGGAGGAGAAGATCGCTAGGTTTCGGCCATTAAATCGTTTAGAACGACGGCTGATAGCAAAGGCTAGGGTTTGGAAAAAATTGAATATATATAATAGTTATTATATTATTAAACTAATAAAATTCTCTTTTTAATAACTTATGCAAACGAACTCCAATCTACGCATGCCGCCAGGCGATCCTAATGTTTTTCCACATTCCGGACGCAATGGAACAGGTTTCGTAAGCTAATTCGGAAGTATGTGTGAGATACGGCAATAAACGGTCGATTTAAATTTAAACCGATTTAAACGATTTCTAGGCGTTTTGGCTTGTACCGGACAAACGGTAAATCCGATTGACTTGAAATTTGAAATCTTACAAAAATATCACATTACGGATCCGATGAAACTTGTTTCGTCGAAATCCGAGACCGTTTGAAAAATGGCTATTTTAACTCGCTAAATAAATATTAAAACGATATCGATGCGTTTCGAGCTGCCACGGTCAAACGACAACTCCGTTTGCTACGAAATTTGAAATCCGATAATAACTAACTATTACGGATCCAATGGAACTCGTTTCGTTCAATTCCGAGACTGTTCAAAAATTGGCTATTTTTCAGTCGATAATTAAATATTAAAATATTCAATTTTTACAAATTAACTCCAAATTCAGTTTTACAAGTTCTAAAATATTTCTATAACTTTAATATGATATAACAAAATTTTCCAAATCATTTCCCATTATATTTAACCCAATATTTAATTATTTTTGGAATTTCACTATTAAATCATCGATTTAATTATCCCATTAAATCCAATATTCGAAAAATAAATTATTCGACTTAAAAATTCCACTTATTAATATTTAAAAATTAATTAAATACTCAAATTCAAATTATTAAAAATTCTGGGTCGTTACAATCGCCAACTTGATCTCCAAGAGAGAAAGAAAGAATCCAATATTTGAATCCATTTCCAAAGCTCCAAAGATCTCCAATCCAATAAGCTAGAACCACCATCACATTGTATTGAGCAAGGTCAGTCATGCGATGCGATCAACACATTCCAAGACTCCAAAGAATTCCAAATAGAAAACTGAAGGCTGCCGAATCTATATCTACTATCCGACTATCTGAAAATCTAACTCTAGGCTGCCCGTGTGGAAAATTATGGACATCCAGAGTTTAGAAAGGGAACAATAAACACCAGGTTAGTCATGGGACTGGTGTGAGCAAACGAAAACAGTTTTATTTGAAATAAAACAAACAAAAGAATTTTTAGAAGAAATCCGCAATGCTTTTTGGAAAATGAAACTACCATAAGGCCTCCCGCCGCATACAATGCACACGTAGAATTGGAGGAGATTTCTCCTTATGAAAGTCAAACATGCTTGATATGCAAAGCCCTTTGATATTATTATTAGTGCATAGTGGAAGACATTTCGAAAGTATAATATTAATCTTAGCCAGCATAGACATTTCGTACTATGCCTACTATAGCTACCATGTTCAATAGCAGGTTACAGCCACATTCCATCGCAGGTTATACAACTAAAACTGTACAGGGCGCGTATTGTTTCTTTGGATTTCCAACAAATAGTTAGGCAAAGGAACGTCCTACACCGAATGGAACAACTCTGGAGGGACGCCTCTAAGAACCAAACCAGATCTCTGCCAACACAAGGCCGGGTTACCTCCGTAACTAAGTAACACCTACAAGTAAGCCATCCTTGGTCGTTACCGACCTTTATCCCGGGATTCACCAACAAATAGTAACAACCACACAGTTAAATATCTGGGCTCCATACCATGATACCACTTTTTATCCAGAAGGAAATGCGCATACCCTAGGGGCATGACCCCTAATCACCTTGCCGCAACATTCATGTTTCGATCATTTCGGGCTGTGAGGCTCGACGAAGTTTCATCTACAAAGCATCACTTTTCACAAAAGCCATTGTTCGATCAACACATGATCAGCAGCACTTCGTATGCCACATTACCAAATTGGAAATATATCTCTAGTAACCATCAAATATATAACATCTTAGCTCGTACGTCTTAGGGAATGGTGTTAAGCTAAGAGAATAAATTCTCCACCGCCAAACAGAAATGAATTTAATAGAAACCTGCTTTACATCTCAAAATGTAATGTCAGACATACATCCATACAAGTCTATTCCGGGTTCGAACAGAACCATAGGCACTTTAAAAGAAGCCCTTGCAAATCCAGATAATCCCTGATAACGTCCGGACTCACCATCACAAAGGGTGATCAAATCTATTGAATATGCGATTATATGATTTTTGTTTGATGATAATAAACATATATATATATATATATATTCATTTAAATGTATTTGTTAATATACTATTTTATTTTTCATAGATTAAATAAATAATTGCTGAATAAAATAAATAACACAGAATTTGAAATCAAACAGAAATTTTATTCAAACAAATATTTATTACAATTTTTGTGTAGTACAAATTTCAAGCTTTTACTATATATATACAACTTTAATTACAATACAATTTTGATTACATCACAATTTCACATTTACATTGCACCTCACTACATATCACTCACTCACTCAACTCGTACTGATCTTCAACTTCATTCCAATGTGAATCCAGCATCTGAGTAATCTGCAAAAATATACATGACGCAGTAAAATTGAAAATAAAATATTTTTGCAGTATAAAATAAAATGTTGATTTTGAGAATAATATTTGCCCGGTTATTTGGGTTGTTCGTCATCATTTAATTTTGAATTCATCATGCACGAACAACTTGTGACATACACAGTGTATCACTGTATATGCCATAAGGTCGTGCACATCGATATATAAACTTGATAAAATTACAGGGACAGGTGAGCACAGGTCAAACCCTAAACGTCAGGTTCAACTCAAGTGCGGTAAAAATAATGTCACAATATCGGCACAAGGTCAAACCCGAGCTTCAAGCTGGATTCAACACAGGTGCAGTTCGAATATACAAGTCTAATAAAATGGTCAGGAGCAAGCCAGTCAAAGTATACAAACATGTAACAGCTCATACATATATGCAGCCTTGACCAAAATCAAATTGAAACAAATGAAACTCAGATGCAAGCACAATCAAGGCACAGTGCACATCAAACTAGAAGTGTGCTCAAAGAAAATCCAAACCAAGTTCAAGTCACACATGAAAATAACTCAGTGCAGCACTAATAATCATAAGTTTCGCTGGCTCGAAGGAACAAGCCAATATGGCAACAATACTATGACAAATTCAAATAAACTTCACCATGAATAGGCAGTGGTACAAACTACAAGTAGATAGGGATGTGCAGACCAATAGATGTAAGCAGTAGTGAATGGCAGTAACAACAATGAATCAGAGATTACAAACCAAAGGCTAAAAGTTCAAGTCACTACTACCATGACTCGAAGCATATACATGAATGCAACAATGAATCCAAACCAAACATCAACAACAATGAAATGGCTATAAACAAAATACGTGAAACTGCACCAAAGGAATGGCAACATGCATGCTACAAGTCTGAAACTCAAAGGCAACATGAACTCAACTGGACAGTACAAGTTAATGGCACGAACAACATCAATGATCAAACACCAATGAACCAAATAGGTGTACAGGTCTGTGACAACATCAGGTTAAGCCACCAAAATTTCATATCAAGCAAGTTCGGCATCAGGTCGAAACACATTGCAGGACAAAGCATAACCGAAGTCACCAACATATAAAACAATGAATACAACAGATGCAAACTTCAAAAGGTATCAGACTCGAAACAGAGACAAGAACACAAAGACTTTAAGTTTGTAAGAATTTCAAACGTTAAAGTACCAGACAGTATCAAGTTCGAACAAATCCAAAGCCGAGATAGTACCATCATAAGCAAGTGATACGGCTAGTTCAAACAAAGACATGGGAGAATTCAAACTGCAGTTCTAAGTGACCGAAGTCAAAGTACCAAAGAATTCAAAGCCATGGTAATCAAGAAATCGCAACTTCAAAGCCGTTTAAATCAATGTAACAGTTTTGAACAAGTCATAAGAAACACGAAATCAACATCGTCAATGCAATTCAATGCCGTGATGACCAAGAAATCAAACGAGTCAGAATCGAAGCCGTGTGAATCAAGCTACCAGAAAATATACAAATTTGAACAAGTCAAAAATAAATCACAGCATTCAATCAAAATCAAACGGCAAAGCGTAAATTATCAAACGAATTCAATGAGTACATACGAACGAAATTATAAGGGATTAAACCCTATATAAAAAGCCAATCATCATTGGCTTTCAATCAATCGAGTTCAAGCATTCAACTAGGAGAACAAAAAGGCATAAATTACATACCAGGGTCAAAGTCGAACTCAATCGAATCGAGGAGCCATATTCGAATTGAAGAAGGTGTCGATAGCCGAAGCAAGACAGAGAAATACCAATCGTGATCGACCATTTACCCATCAGCTTCCTCGATTTTATCAAGCCCTAATTTGCAAGCAAAGGAACAAAGGAACGAGCCGCCATTATACTGAATATAGAGTAAAAGGAACGACCGACATTGATAAAAGAAAGAAGGCCACGTTTGTTGTTTAAATTGGGTCGGCCTTGTTTTTTTAATTGTGATTTAATTAGGGTTTGTTAGGGTTTTTGTTTTAATTGTTTTTAAATCATATTTTCTTTTGAAAATTGTGTAATTACTTGTCGTGTGACTAGGGGACACTTCGCAACTTGGTGGCTGAGTTGTGGCAGGGTTTTGAGCGTAGAGTTAGGTTAGTCAGTAGCGGGTGTCGTGAGTTTACATGTATAAGCGTGTGACTACTTAATTTCTAGTAGAAACCTTGGGGGCAGCACGTAGGCAGAGTTTTGCCGAAGCTGGGTAAATTCTGTGTCGTTCTATTTCTGCATTTATTATTCTATTATTATCCGTGCTACTATAATTTTGATTTATCAATGTTGAAATAATTTTATAAGCTTCCACAATAATTTTTATAATTAACAGTATCACCCTATTCACCCCCCTCTAGGGTGAAATCGATCCTACAAGTTGCATCAGAGCTAGGAATAGAAGTCAACTTTTGTTTTTAAAAAATAATTCATTTTTCAAAAACCAATTTTTGTTTTAAAAATTTGAATTTTTAAAATGGCTTCTTTTAATAATGCTTTTGCTGAGGGTCAGTCCATAGTTAGACCACCAATATTCAATGGTGAATACGCCTACTGGAAAAATAGAATGAAATTTTTTCTGAAAACCATTGACGCTTGGAATATTGTTGAGACAGGTTATAGAGCGCCAACTATAATTGTAGATAATCAAGAAATAGAGAAACCAAAGGATCAATGGATAGAACTAGAAAATAAATTACAAAATGCTAATGTTAAAGCTATGAATTCTACTATCTGTTCATTGGATCTATTTGAATTTAATCGTGTCTCACATTGTCTAACTACGCAGGAAATATGGCACACACTAGAAGTGACTCACGAAGGAACATCTCAAGTCAAAGAATCTCACCTTGCCATGCTAAGCAGCAAATACAAGAACTTCACAGTGGCGAAGGAAGAAAATGTCAAAGAGATGTATGGACGACTTTCCAATATCGTATACAAATTTAAAGCTCTCGGAAAATCATACACAGAGTTCGAGATAGTCCGAAAAATCCTCAGAGTCCTTCCATGAAGTTTTGAAGCAAAAGTGACTGCCATTCAAGAATCAAAAGATTTAAAACAGATGAAAGTTGAAGAACTCATCGGAATCTCACCACTTATGAGCTAGAAATGAAATTCAAGGAAGTGCATGAAGGAGGTGACACTCGAAAGAAATCCATAGCTCTTAAAGGAACAAAGAAAGTGGTGATGATGATGAGGGAGCAGTAGAATTGGCGCTGATTATAAAGAAATTCATAAGGTGGAATTACAAATACGTAAATCCAGCTCGAAATCAAAAATTGAAAAGAAGAATAGCTAAAGAACTAGACTATTCAGAAGAACAGAAGATCATTTGTCACAAGTACAACCAACCCCAACACATCAAGCCCTTGTCCTCAGAATCGACGCGACTTTAAAAAGAAATCAAAAAGGAGAAGTTTTGCAGCCACATGGAATACAAGTGATGAAGATAATCAAAGTACTAGCAGTGAGAGTGAGAAAGCAGATATGTGCCTTCAAGGTAATATAACTGATAGCGACGATGACGAACCAAGCGAGGTATCAAAACTCACTCACTCGGAATTACTTATATGTTTCCACGAAGTAAATGGCTGTTTTGAACGACTTAGGGAGAAGTATGCCAAACTTGAATCGTAAAAGGATACTTTGATAGAGTTAAATAAACAACTTGACCAATTAGTTAAAACCTATCAAAGTAGGATCCCTAAGTGTGATGAGTGTCCTACATTCGAAGAATAAATTAAAAAATCAGAAATCAATATAAAATCACTTGAAAATGAAATTCTGATTTTAAAAGAAAATGAAAGTAATAGGAGAGAAAACTCTATTAAAAAGTGCACACAATTGTTAAACGAAAATGAATCTCTCGGAACACAAGTCCAACAACTGTCAATGACATTAGATAAATTTTCCCATAGTGAAAAATCGTTGAATATGCTCTTAGGGAAACAAACTGTTAATACAGTTAGACAAGGACTTGGGTATAATCAATCTAAAAATAATAGAAATGAGATTAATCAAGAAAATTCAATGTGCACAATTTGTAGAAAATTTGGACATAATCAAAATAGTTGTTGGTATAGACTCAAACACGTGAAAACTATACCAATTTGGGTTCCCAAAGGCACAAGTATAAAATCTCTCAAAGTTAAACAAATCTGCTTGCCAAAAGGAACATATATAAATAGTTTTGGGTCTCCACAAAATTATTTTTTGAAATATTCTGCCACTAACAATCATGGATCTATAAAAACAAATAGGTCATAAAAATCTTTTATCGTGTAGGACTGGTGGCAGGCTAAGGAATAACAATAGTGTTACTCGGATTCTGGCTGTTCCAAGGACACAAGGAGCGACAAAGCAAAGTTCCTTAGCCTAGTACAAAGGTGACGGAATCACAATGGACAACAACGAAAAATATCGTAAAGGTAAAACAGGTAATGGTATATCTATTTGAACGATATATTAAATGTGATAATCTGCATCGTAATCTGAGTTAAATCAGCCAATAATGTGATGATGAAATAATGATGGTCTTGATTCTGACTTATTCAAAATTGTTGGCAAATTATATTCTTATGCCAAGAACACTATAGAAATCTGTAGAGTCTTTGAAATACTTCATATATATTAGTTTGGATAGTGTTTTATTGGATGATAATACATTTGGTTATTTTACGGCTAACTCTACATTCACGGTTTTTGACTATTTACACGACTTCAATTCAAATTCAAGAGAATGTCATTTAAAAAGATGTTAAAATTGACTTTGAGATTTTTTTTGTTGCACACTTCATGGTCTGGTCTATCAAATTCGTTTAATAAAAATTTTGAGTGGAAGAGAA
This sequence comes from Allium cepa, assembly GCA_030765085.1. Lineage (NCBI taxonomy): Eukaryota > Viridiplantae > Streptophyta > Magnoliopsida > Asparagales > Amaryllidaceae > Allium > Allium cepa. The sequence continues at coordinate 438,981,537 of CM060938.1, read as the reverse complement.
ATTCAGCTGGTAATCTAGTTGATAGAAAAATTACTAGTTGAACTTAATTTTTAGTAACTACATCGTTTTTCAAAGAAAATATCTGCATAATTTTCATTTCAAATAATTTTCAAATAGCAGAAATTTTTCTCATATAACCCCTTCTACAAAATCATTTTGGACCATGTTTTCAGATCAATCATTTTGAAAATTTGATTTTATAATTATTTTTGAATTTGATTTTAAATGACTATTTTGACTAATCTGTCTGCCTAATAATTATTGAAAAGATAAATAGTGATTGAAAAAGTGATGAGTGTTGATATTTATCATATACTATGACTCGGGACGGTATAATTAGTAAATTTCTTTAGAAATTTAAACAAGAGTTATATAACTTTTTATTGGTAAAAATTCCATGATCATCTCTATTACTATCATATTTCTAACGTCCATCACTCATCAAAATTCAATATAGTTTGTCAATATGTGGTACTTTAAACAGGAACCATTCGTTTTTCATTTTACATTTTTTAATAAAATAAAAAAAGTAAATAATAATAATAATGAAATAAATTAAAATAAAATCCAAAGTATTCACTCTCATTTAAAAGTCCTCACGGTTATGCATGGGTGAATTACTTGGAATTTGTTATGTGCTTTCGTGCTTATTTAAAAGTCCTCACGGTTATGCATGTATGAAACGCATATAAATATTGATTTTTTTTAATAATAAACAATTTAATTCTAATCTCATTTAAAAGTCCTCACGATTATGCGTGATTAGAAGATACTTGAATTCATTTTTTTTAAAATAAAATTGGAATACTACTAATCTCATTTAAAAGTCCTAACGGTTATGCATGGTTAGTAGATATTCAAATTCCTGATATAAATATACCACAAATAGACACAACTATATGGTTTTATATGATGACATCATTCCCATTATTCTAAAAGTGGAATATGCGCCTAACAAAGTATTTATGATTTTTGTTTGATTTTTTATTGAAATTTAATATTTATATTCAATTGAGTTTTAATGTTGGATTAATATCTATCACTTTATCTCCATTTTTCTAACACAATTACTCTTTTGCTGATAACAAAAGGGGGAGAGAAAAGTTAAGATTTTGTCAAATAAAATCAAGCAAAGGTCAAATATTTTCTATTTGCATCTAGGCTTATTTGCATTGTATGCATATATGAAGAGGGAGCTTTGTGTAGAGAGGAAGCGTTCAAATAGGGGGAGCAAATGGAATCATCAAATACATTTATTATGTTCAAAATCTTAAATATATGTTTGTTATTATCAAAAGGGGAAGATTGTTGAATATGCGATTATATGATTTTTGTTTGATGATAATAAACATATATATATATATATATTCATTTAAATGTATTTGTTAATATACTATTTTATTTTTCATAGATTAAATAAATATTTGCTGAATAAAATAAATAACACAGAATTTGAATTCAAACAGAAATTTTATTCAAACAAATATTTATCACAATTTTTGTATAGTACAAATTTCAAGCTCTCACTATATATATACAACTTCAATTACAATACGATTTTGATTACATCACAAATTCACATTTACATTGCACCTCACTATATATCACTCATTCACTCAACTCGTACTGATCTTCATCTTCTTTCCAATGTGAATCCAGCATTTGAGTAATCTGCAAAAATATACATTGACGCAGTAAAATTGAAAATAAAATATTTTGTAGTATAAAATAAAATGTGGATTTTGAAAACAATATTTGCCTCAGTTATTTGGATTGTTCGTCATCGTTTAATTTTGAATTCATCATACACGAACAGCTTGTGACATACACAGTGTATCACTGTATATGCCACAAGGTCGGGCACACCGATATATACACTTGATAAAATTACAGGGACAGGTGAGCACAGGTCAAACCCAAAACGCCGGATTCAACTCAAGTGCAGTAAAAATAATGTCACAATATCAGCATAAGGTCAAACCCGAGCTTCAAGCTGGATTCTATAGAGGTGTAGTTTGAATATACAAGTTTAATAAAATGGTCAGGAGCAAGCCAGTCAAAGTATACAAACATGTACCAGCTCATACATATATGCAGCCTTGACCAAAATCAAATTGAAACAAATGAAACTCAGATGCACGCACACTCAAGGCATAGTGCACATCAAACCAGAAGTGTGCTCAAAGAAAATCCAAACCAAGTTCAAGTCACACACGAAAACGACTCTGTGTATCACTAATAATCATAAGTTTCACTGGCTCGAAGGAACAAGCCAATATGGCAACAATACTACGACAAATTCAAATGAACTTCACCATGAACAGGCAGTGGTACAAACTACATGTAGATAGGGATGTGCAGACCAATAGATGTAAGCAACAGTGAATGGCAGTAACAACAATGAATCAGAGATTACAAACCAAAGGCTAAAAGTTCAAGTCACTGCTACCATGACTCGAAGCATATACAGGAATGCAACAGTGAATCCAAACCAAATATCAGCAACAATGAAATGGCTATAAACAAAATACATGAAACTGCACCAAAGGAATGGCAACATGCATGCTACAGGTCTGAAACTCAAAGGCAACATGAACTCAACTGGACAGTACAAGTTAATGGCATGAACAACATCAATGATCAAACACCAATGAACCAAATAAGTGTACAGGTCTGTGACAATATCAGGTGAAGCCACCAGAATTTCATATCAAGCAAGTTCGACATCAGGTTGAAAACACATTGCAGGACAAAGCATAACCGAAGGCACCAACATATAAAATAATGAATCCAACAAATGCAAACTTCAAAAGGTATCAAACTCGAAACAGAGACAAGTACACAAAGACTCCAAGTTTGTAAGCATTTCAAACATTGAAGTTATAGACAGTATCAAGTTCGAACAAATCCAAAGCCGAGATAATACCAGCATAAGCAAGTGACACGGCTAGTTCGAACAAAGACAGAGGAGAATTCAAACTGCGGTTCTAAGTGACCGAAGTCAAAGTACCAAAGAATTCAAAGCCATGGTAATCAAGAAATCGCAACTTCAAAGCCATTTAAATCAATGTAACAGTTTTGAACAAGTCATAAGAAACAAGAAATCAACATCGTCAATGCAATTCAATGCCGTGATGAGCAAGAAATCAAACGACTCAAAATCGAAGCCGTGTGAATCAAGCTACCAGAAAATATACGAATTTGAACAAGTCAAAAATAAATCACAGCATTCGATCAAAATCAAACGGCAAAGCATAAATTATCAGACGAATTCAATGAGTACATACGAACGAAATTATAGGGGATTATAACCTATATAAAAACCCAATCATCATCGTCTTTCAATCAATCGACTTCAAGCATTCAACTAGGAGAACAAAAAGGCATAAATTACATACCAGAGTCAAAGTCGAACTCGATGAAATCGAGGAGCCATATTCGAATTGAAGAAGGAATCGATTGCCAAAGCAAGACAGAGAAATACCAATCGTAATCGACCATCTACCCATCGGCTTCATCAATTTTCTCATGCCCTAATTCGCAAGCAAAGGAATAAAGGAACGAGCCGCCATTATACAGAACAAAGTGTAAAAGGAACGGCCGACATTGATAAAAGAAAGAAGGTCGCGTTTGTTGTTTAAATTGGGCTGGCCTTGTTTTGTTAATTGAGTTTTAATTAGGGTTTTTAGGGTTTTGGTTTTAATTGTTTTTTAAATCATATTTTCTTTTGAAAATTGTGTAATTGCTAGTCGTTTGACAAGGGGACAAACTACGTGGCGTGATTTGAGAATTCGCAACTCAGTGGCTGAGTTGTGGCAGGGTTTTGAGCGTAGAGTTAGGTTAGTCAGTAGTGGGTGTCGCGAGTTTATGTGTATAAGCGTGTGACTAATAAATTTCTAGTAGAAACCTTGGAGGCAGCACGTAGGCAGGATTTTGTCGAAGCTGGGTAAATTCTGTGTCGTTCTATTTCTGCATTTATTATTCTGTTATTATCTGTGTTGCTATAATTTTGATTTATATGTGTTGAAATAATTTTATAAGCTTCCGCAATAATTTTATAAATCAACAGCTATTTATTCATGGGAAGGTTGTACATTTCATGCTCAGGCTTGTCGTAAATTTAAGCTTGTAGGTTTTTTTATCAAAACTATGCAATTTAACCATTCTTATGGAGCTAGTATTGAGAAATAATTGCCCACATGTTTCTAACAGATTAGTTAAGAAGTTGGTTGTTGATTTTATCGCTCGATATCTTGAACGAAAATAAAAGATAGTATTCATTTATTTAAGACTAACCACATTATAGAGTTAATTTAATATTTTTCATATATAGGAAATAAATTAGCTCTTGAAGAAATACATGATAATGATTTTCTTTTGTATCATCATTTGAAATCCTTTGGTGAAGTTGTGGTTATGTGTAATCTCGGTAGTACCATTAAGCTATGAGATGACCCTATTAGTTATGAATTTAAGAGGGTTTTCATTTTGTTTGATGCATTCAAATATGGATTTGATTATTGTCGTCCTTTGATTTTTCTTAACGGAACCTTTATGGGAGGTAGAAAACAAGGTTGAATTACGTCTGCTACTTCTATGAGTAGTAATACAGGTATTGTTTAGTTCTTAAATTAATAATATCATTGTTCAATATTTCATTTTGTCAAATATTTTCATGTCAAATATTTGCTATGGTTAGCTGACAAATATTTGATAGAGTTATTTTGTTGTAGTTTATACATTTTTTCGATTTATTTTGTTATTTTATTTATGTTGTTTCATTACGAAATTGATAATATTACAGTTATTTTATGTATGTGGTATACTTCTTTAAGAATGCTTTATGTTCATTGGTAGTTTTGAAAACTTCACCGTGTCAAATATATGTATGTAAAATATTTGCCCCGTATTTTTGTAAATATTTGACATGTATACATAATATTGTACTTTATTTAATTTATTTAGCAATTTTCACTTTATAAATGTAACATTCGTATTTTCCTTATTTTTAGCTTTTTCCCACTTGTTATTTGTAACAATCTACACTTCACGACATAGCGATCCTAAGCCTAGTGTGATTTTCAAACTCACGTCATGCCAAGAAATACAAGGTGTTGGTTTTTAAATATTACAGAGTATAATTATAAGGGTAAATTATAAGACATTCTATACATTTAGATCTCATAGTGGAAGGAATTAAAATATAAGTATTGCAAAGTAGACATTTCAAAAAATGGTCTCCAAAATACTTAATTGTCATATACATTGTCATATACACTAGTCCCAAAGTACAGTATAAGTTTTAAATACTTTTAATACAACAAGTAATTAAATGATGAACAATAAAGAATATGTGAGCCTCAATGTGTAGCTCCTTTTACCACGTATTATGTCCAATCCACTGCTAACCTTTCATCCGATGGTGGGGGAATATGAAAAGAAAGGGGTAGGTTTAACAAAAGTCTTGAATGAGTACAGGTTTAATAATTGGTGATCACGTGCAATTAACGTTGACCCAATACTAAGTGACATAAGGTGTACTATAAGTGTCCATGTATTTCTAGGGTCCATTACTTAAGGGTTTTTGTCCATTACACACCTACACCACAAATTGTGCAAGTTACTACAAGGATCATACTACGGATTTAACATCAATGTTTAATGATCGGCCACTGCTCCTAGAGCTACTCGTCATGGAAGTATCGCCACTAGGCTACTAAACATGGAATGCGGCAACAAAGCTACCAAATGTGGAATAACCACCCCTTGGCTACTAAATGTGGAAATAACTTCCCACTACTATTACCCCCATTCGGCTATTGGGAAATAAATCTTCCCTTAACTATGACTACATATAACCCCACTATCAAACAAGGAGGAAAACCTAAAATTCTAACTCGTCGAAGTGTCTCATCATCTATAATCCGGATCTACCACTCAACCATAGTCTACGCCTATTATTACACACACTGAGATCCAACATCAAATCTGTACCACATACTGTCAGTATCTATGCGTATCAGGACTCTCTTTATACTAGACATGCACACTCCATCAAGCACTAGTAGATGTTGTGCATCCACTGTAGAACCACCAGTGAATGCCAATGTGATAAAAATCGCCCCTGGTCAAATAATCGAATCCCTTCTGGTTAAAGGATGTTTACACAATGCTGCAATGCCCTAGTGTCACATCATAGGACTAGCTTCCTTGCAGCTCCTAATATACTATAAAATCCTTAATTTGAGGTCCTAAACTAAGTGCTACAGATGTTGCAATCATCCAAAGTATTAATTTCCGCTGACAAAATGAGATCAATCAATTGTGTCTATTATATTAAGAGCATATGAATATGAAAATTTTCAAAACTCATTTTATTGGTAACTTTCATATTCATTACATCCCATTACGTAGTCCCATTGATTCCGCATTCAGAGAAAAAATAATAATAATTACAATTATAATCCAAGAGTGACATATGAAGATGCCTCTTGGTTGATCAGAGTCTAATTACTTGATAGTTATAAATTTTGCCATTACATCCATTTAGACAAAACATAAGCTTCAATCAACAAAACAGAAAAAACTCCAAGTATTAGCTGGCTTGCCTCTTGTACGTATCTGGAAGCTTATTTGTCTAACTTGAAAATCTCTCCTCCCGACCTACTCAATGAGTATCTGAGAGTCTCGGAAGAAAAAGAAAAACTTCAGGTCAAACAAAAAGTCTGGTGTGAATAATAATATACCATCTCGAATTAAAATAGATATCCAGTGAGACCATGCCGCTGAACGAAATGCGTGATAACCCGGAATTTCAAGGAATTTAAAATGGGATAATCTCTTAATTAATTATAAAAAATTGGTAAAATTTGTTAATTTCAAACAATAATAAATATGCTGAGTTGTTTTTAAATATAGTTGTAAATAGATTTTTAAATGGAATAATAATTTACAAATTTAAATTGTGTTATTTTGTAAATTTGATTTTAAATAGACTTATCATTTTCAAATTTAATAAGTGTTGTCTAAAAATATATGTGTGTGTGTATTTAAAATTAATTTTTAAAATGAATAATTATTTTAAAATTTAATAATGTGTTTGTTTAAAATTTGATATCTATATTTATTTGAATTGATTTTAAATTGAATTTTTAAAATTGAATTTGAATTTAAAATTTGAATTTAAAGGAATATACATATATTTTAAAATAGAAATAATAATTTGGTTTGGATTTAAAATATATGGATAATGTTTTTATTTAAAATAAGATTGTTCTCTATGATTTTCTCTAAAGAAATTTATTTATAGAAATTTGGAAAAATATTTATTTAATAGTAGATAAATACAAAAGCTTTTAAATTAGCATTTAAAAACGGATTAAATAATTTTTTATATGATTTTATTTCAAAATTGATTGGATTTTATTTTATTTTCCTTTAAAATTTTTATCTATATATAATTAAGTAAAGCATTTATAAATTTATAAAGTACTTATTTATTAGGGAATTTAATAAGAAAAGCTTTATATCATTTTTAAGTAATAAAAAAAATAAGTAATGACAAATGTTAAGATATATACCCCTTAAAATAACACGTGTAAGCATATAAACAATGGTAGAGACAAGTGTCACATTTATTTTAATTTTCTTTTTCTTTTTTTAATAAAATCTAAATTAACTTATATAAACTCCTAATCTTCCTCTTCATTTTCTTTTTTTTATCTTCTATTCAAAGACAAAGAAAACTCAACCCTGCAAACATCTTCAAAATCTCAGATCAAAACATAAAATCTGTAAAACACTTTATCTTCAGCTTATAAACAAAAAAAGAAAACTCATCTCTGTTCAAATCTTATCAAACCAAAACCAGAAATCATTTGTCTCAAACCTGAATCACCTCTACAAACCAAAACTGAAATTCATTTCCAAACTCAATAATCTATAACCTGAAACTAAGTTCAAACCAATCTGCAATGTTCATTCAAAGTTTGTAACCATTTTTACACCAAAGCCCTGTAAACATCCATAAAAACATCAAGCCCCTTTAACAATCAAGTCTGTAACCATTTTTTCTTCAAGCCTATAATCATTTTTAAGAATTCAGGCATGTAAATCTGATGCAAAAGCAAAGTTTTCAAAAGCATTTTAGTCTCAAAGCAAGCTTTTCAATTTTTAAAGAAACCAAGGCAGTCAAGTTCAAAGTTTCCAGTTTTTAGCAATCCGGTTTTAAAGCTCTGCATTTTTTAAGGTGATAAACCTTTAAATTAAAAGTTTAAGTAGATGATTGATTGTTACTTGTGGAATCTTTGTGATGATGATACCATTCATGTGTATATATAAGTGAAGAATTCTGTAATATGATTGTATTCATGTGTGCATGTCTGTTACATTCATGCTCTCCTCTGTTTCATGTCCCAGAGTTTATATATTGTTCAAATTCCATCTCTCTTCTTCTGATCTCTAATGTGACTTAGTTATCAAACAAGAAATGTTTGTTAAATCATAGATTAAAATTTAAAAATGAAGTTATGTAAGATATTTGGATATTTAACTGGAAAATGGAAAGACAGTTGAATTTTTGTAAATCATGTTAAAATCGATCATTGAAATTTATTATTTCAGAATTTTAACTTGAATCAACATAGAAAGTTAGGATTTTTAAAATCAAAATCACAATTTTTAATGAAGTATTGATTGTGTATTTTGGTGATGTCTGGAATTGGGATTTTGGGTGATTTCTGATGGTCACAAGGTCTAGGGTGGTTGGAATCATCACTGGAGGTGGAGGAAGTATTAATGGTTCGGGCAAAAATGGTAGGAAGGGTGATATTCCTCTGTGGCAACAACGGCATGGTGATCTTGTTTTAAACCCTAGTTTGGGTTGAGGTTGAATTTGGGGTCTGTGCGTAGTCTTTGGGTGATCGAGTTCGATGGGACGAAGTGTAATGGCTTCGTGGATAATCGTTAATGGATTGTCCGGGGTCGTATGTCGTCCGATGGTCAGAAGCGCGTGTTCGAGGTAATTTTTTCCATGGGGTTTGGTTCCAGGTTTAACTGGACTATTTCGATTTTAAGTCGAAGCCTGTGATGATGGTTTGATGATCAAAAAGGTTTGCTGCATCGATGATCGATGTGTCGAGGGTGCCATGGATGGCGGAGATGGCTCTGGCGATGGTGCATGTGCACGAGGTGGATGTCGTGTTAGTGCTGTTGGGTTTGGGTTGTGAATTTTTACTGTGGGTTGAACTCGAAGGTTGTACCGTGTTTTGGAGTTTGTGGCTCGAGTGGAAACTCGAGTACCTCTGGTGTCTGAAAACCTATTAACAGTTTTTGATTGTTACAGATTTTTAAATTTAAATTTAAATTTAAACTAAACTTTTGAAAATTTAATAAAAGTAAATGGAACTTAAAGTGGCTCAAGTGATCCTCAGGTTCAAACTGAAGCAGATGATTAAAAGAATTTTTTTTAAAAGTTTTAAAAAGTTTTATAAAACAAGTTTCAAATTTAAATAACGGAAGTTTAAACTTTTAAATAAATCTTGTATTTGAATACTAGCCTTTATAAATATAACTGTTTTCTTTAACATTTTATCAAGAAGTTTGAAATTTGTTTAATTTAAAATTTTGTTAAATAAAGTTAAGTTATTTTTGAACTTAAGTAAATTGGAATTTTAAAAGACATGTTTTAAAATCCAAATTAAAATTTGTTTAAACCATCTTTTGATAAATATTTAAGGTTATGTAAAGGAAGTTATGATTGGTTAACTTCAAATTTATCAAGTTAAATGTTTATTTTATTTTAAAACTTAATTAATGGTTATTTAAATTAAGATATTCATAACGATAAAATGGATTAAAATGTTTTAATGATAATTAAGGCATTTATAAGATAATGTTTTATCTTAAGATAAAGAAGGTTATTATCTTGAAATTAATTAAGTTAATTAAAGAAAATTAAGTACAATTAATTAATTTAATTAATAATGATTAAGGATTAATTAAGGAATTAATTAAGAGTAATTAATTGATTTAATAATTTATTTAAAATTAATAATTAAGGGTTATAATTTAATTAATTAGAGGTTAATTAATTTATAATTAAGGATTATTAATTAGATAATTAGAGATTATTAATAATGATTAAAGATTAATTAATTAAGTAATTAAGGTTGATTAATTAGTAACTAAAAATTAATTAACTTGTAATTAAAAAGGTACTTAATTTGTAATTACGTTTTATTAATTAATAATTAGGCTTTATTAATTAATAATTAATAAATTATTAATCTAAAATTAAATTGAATTAAGGATTAATTAAATAATATTCAGGGTTAATTAATTGTTATTAGGGATTGATTAACTAATTAATTAAAGGATTAATTAATTGGTTATTAAGTTTTATTAATTGATAATTAAGGTTTATTAATTAATAATTAAAGAATAATTAATCTGTAATTAAAGATTAATTTATTTGTTTAAAGGGTAATTAAGGGATGAATTACCCAATTATAATTAATCAAATGAATGTGATTAATTAATTGGTTGATTAATTTTAGATAATCTTGATGATCGATTAAGTATGAATACTCAATGAGATTAAACAGTGTAATTACTTCGGGTAAGTAATTAATGTATAATTATTGGGATTTAAGTAATTAAGGTGAATTACTTAATGGGAAGTAATTAATGGATAATTACTTAGTAGAAGTAATTAAGGATTAATTACATGGTGTAATTAATTAGAGGATTAATATAATTAATTAAGGAGTTAATTTATCAAGGTAAATAATTACAGGATGGTAATTACTATTTATGATTAATTGAAGTTGATTAACGGAAGTAATTAATTAAGGATCATTAATTAATATAATTAATGAGAGTAATTAAGGATTGATTAATTAAGATTAGCTAATCAATAATAAGTGATTATAACGTAATTAATTAATTGTAATTAATTACGGATTAATGTAATTAATTATAGTTAATGAAGTAATTAAGGTAAATTACTTAATGGTTCGTAGATAATTAATTTGTGTAATTAATTAAGGGTTAATTACTTAATGTAATTAAAGATAATTAATCAAGGGTGATTAATTGAGATGATGATTGATTAATTGGTTTGTAATTAATTAACGGTTAAGTAAACAAGATTTATTATAATGAAAGTAATTAATTTGATTTATTTCAAATTAATTAGAGATGAAGTAATTAATTTAATTCATTTTAAATTAATTATAGATGTGTGATTAGTAAATCATTGCTTATGGATTGCTGATTGATATTGAATGCCTTGATTATTTGATATCTCTGATGAGAAATGTGTGATATGTGATATGAGATGATTTGGTTGAATGGTGATGATATGACTTATTTATCTGTGTATATGAGAATTATCTATCTGTGTAAATATAGATAATGATTTGAATTGAATTGTTTTAACTTTAAAACAACTTGGACCTAAAAGATGACATTTTAGATTTCGATGAGACCGGGATCAGGTTTCCAGATTTGGATATTCGAAAACCCCATTGATCCAAATTAACGATAGGTGGTGAATCTCAAGTGAAGATTCAGAGTGCAAGGGTTATTGTCGTTAACTCCGAGGGTGATTCCACAATGAGTGTAACGAGATAATTCCTTCGATTTCTTTCGAACCCGGAACGAACGTGTATGGATTGAATGCTTTCAGAACATCGTCAGATGGACGATGAGCATTCTATGATAGATGTGTTCTATAAAGGTAATCGTAGCCTCAAGCCTCATCAACCGAGAATGGCTAAAACAGGGAAGGTGCAACAAGGCTAAGTGGGACATGCCCAAGTAGGACGAGATTTGCCCATGTCTAGATGTCCATTTTATTCGGCTGTGTGGACAGCTGCTAGCTACAACCGCGGGGTTGTCTTGTTCGGTACTGTTTAGTAAGGAATGGTTCCGGCCTTGTGTTGCAAGGGATTTAGGGTGGATCCTTGGTATGGTGATCTAGGCCCCGTATTGTGACGGGCGATACCCCAGTAGCCCTGCCATTGATGGAAACCCATTCTTCCTACGCGCCCTTACAGTTTTGATTGTATTACCCACTTTTGTGGCTAGTAGCTGGAATTTAATAAATTTAACAATTTCGGTTATATTCTATTTATTTGAAAACCCTAGACCCTATTATGATATCACTGGATTTCCTATCAAATGTTTTGGTTAGCGTAAGGTAAAATCTTACCCATGTTTATTTGTGGGGAGTCTTACGTGATACATTTTCTTTCAAAAGGTTTTTAAAGTTAAGCAACTTTAACCCGTTTACTCACACCAGTCTCATGTCTGACCCGAATTTTATCTTTTGTTTTCTTAAACTCTTGGGTACTCAATTTTTTGCGAGTAGCCAAGGGATTCAGGTCTGCTTTGACGAATTCTGGAGAAGCAATAGAGCAGGAGGCTTCAACATTTGTAGATATATAGGTGGTTCCGCTCTGTTGTTCTCTGAGTCGTTGTTTGAGTTGTATATTGAGTTGTATGACTAGACAGGTGTTTACCACTGTCTAGTATGTGTTATATAAGTTGTGTAACTCTGATGTATATGATACTATGTAATATCTATGTGAATACTATAATTTATTCGTTCCGCTGTTGAGATTCTGATGTTGTTTCTTTCTTTCTTCTCTATCTTTTCTCTTTTCTATCCCTTTCTTTCTTAATAATGATGCATCTTTTTGGGAAGAGAAAGGAAGGTCGTTTCACTTGGTATCAGAGCATAGGTTGGGTGAATACCTAGGCTTTGGAGTGGTGTCTTTCTAGAGAGAGCGTATTTGTAGTTTTTATGCATAACTATATATATCTATTTCTACCTAATTGTTGGATTACCTATTCGAGTTTTTCCAATATGAGTTCTACAGGGAACTCCAAAAAAAATAGATGATTCTTGGCTGGTCCGAGAGTTGAGGTTGGAAGAGTATCTGTCGAGACTGTAGACCAATATCGTCTCGAGTAAGCTTTGCAGCATGGTGTAAGGATTTCACCAATCTATGAAGGAAACCTGTTAAGGTTTAGAGTCTATCTTTGAAGTGTAAGTTAACCGCGCTTGTGTGATCGGATTTTCTAAAGTTTGGATCTGTTTGGTTGAGCTGAAGTGAGTGATGGTATCTTGGTAGCTTTAGGATGGAGTAGCTGCATGATGAGACACAGCGACTATGGATGTCTCCAACGTTGTTTTCTTTTGGAGCAAGTTTAAGGAAGTGTGTCTGCTTCGGTGTTGAGACTAGGGTCAGCAGGATGTGTGTGTTTGGGTTGAGGCCCGAGTTTCTTGAGGAGATGTCTGCCCATCTCTAAGCCCTGTGTGAGATTGGATGATGTGGATTTGGGGTTCAAAGAGCTTTGGGTAAGAAGTCTTTGGCATCCGAGGCAGCGATGCAGCTGGGTAGTGTTCTGTGTGCCAGCAGGAAGATCTTTTGGCTTAGAAGTTTCCTAGAGGTGGAGTTCAGAAGCAGCAAAGTGGACCCGTTTCTTTGATGGATTGGTCGAGGATAAGCTGTTCTAATTTGTAAAGAGAGAATAGTATCTGTGGATACTGGATTGGATAGGATCGCAAAAGTGACTTGCGATAGTTTGAGTGTTCTCTTGAGTTATGGAAGTTGTCAAATATTTTTCCGAATGTCTTCAGGGAAGTCAGAAGTTTGTCCGCATTGGGGATTGAGTTTCATATTGACTTGGTTCAGCTAGGTAGAAGGATGTCTCCTAGAGAAAGGATTTGGTGAAGCAGCTCGGTATTTCTTGGAAATTCTGAGTTTTCTCTTTATGGATCTGTTGAACCATATTTCTGGGATGTGCTGTCTAGTCTGTGCTCGAGTTCATCGACGGCATTCTCATCTGCTCCAGATCAGAGTTGTGCAGCGGAAGCAAGGTGGCAGCTATTCTGGAACGGAAGCAACCGGAAGTTGCAGTGTTTTGGATTAGAGAGTTTCTGCAGGAAATTTTTTAGGATTTAAGGTCAGATTGGTGAGTGCATCTATTTTATCTTTTCCGGATGGGAGAAGTAAGTTGAAGTCATCTGATGATTGTGGAGTAGAGTTCGTGTTTTTGATTTGGGTAGATCTTGAGAGGATCATTTTTGTTGGATTATTTGTGGTCCGGTTTGTTTCCAGAGTCATCAACGAAGGTTGAGCTGATCGGGAAGGATGTGGGCAGCCCACGATCGTCAAAATAGTTCTGTGGATTAGAGATAGAGGAATTTGGAATCCGAAGTTGGAGACTTTGTTTTTGTTGAGATTTTCTCCGGTCAAAGGAGCAATAAGATTGGGTAAGACTGGGAAGTTAGCTCCGTAGTATATTGGATTCTTCTGAGTTTTTGTTATTGGCTTATAAGGATTGAATTGCTAGTTTGGAAGACTGGGATTCAATGTATTTGACGTATCACTGTGGGAGTATGTGTATGATCCATCTCTGTTTGTGGAACCTGCAGTTCAGAAGGGTTTGGTTGTTGAGTCGATCTTGACTGTGGTCAGATCTCTTGTGTAGATGGTAGATCTAGATGAGTGGGAGCTCAGTAGCTTAGTGGTATGACTAGTTTGGATTTAGTAGAATGAGTATCCCAATGTCTATACCTGGGAAACTCTGAATAATTTTAGGAAGCTTATCCGGATCTGTGTCCGGATAGCTAGTGTTGTTTGTTGGATTAAATTATTTGATTGATTGTGCATGGTTGATATATATGCTTGAATTAGTTGTAATAAAATAAATCTTTGGATTATCTTTTGTTTTAAATTTTGAGGACGAAATTCTTTTAAGGGGGGAGGAATGTGATATCCCGGAATTTCAAGGAATTTAAAATGTGATAATCTCCTAACTAATTATTTAAAATTGGTAAAATTTGTTAATTTCAAACAATAATAAATATGATGAGTTGTTTTTAAATGTAGTTATAAATATATTTTTAAATGGAATAATAATTTACAAATTTAAATTGTGTTATTTTATAAATTTGGTTTTAAATAGACTTATTATTTTCAAATTTAATAAGTGTTGTTTAAATATATATATATGTGTGTGAGTGTGTGTGTGTGTATGTGTGTGTGTGTGTGTGTTTAAAATTGATTTTAAAATTGAATAATTATTTACAAATTTAATAATGTGTTTTTTTAAAATTTGATATCTATATTTATTTGAATTGATTTTAAATTGAATTTTTAAAATTGAATTTGAATTTGGATTTAAAATTTGAATTTAAAGGAATATACATATATTTCAAAATAGAAATAATTTGGTTTGGATTCAAAATATATGGATAAAGTTTTTATTTAAAATAAGATTGTTCTCTATGATTTTCTTAAAAGAAATTTATTTATATAAATTTGGAAAAATATTTATTTAATAGTAGATAAATACAAAAGCTTTTAAATTAGCATTTAAAAATGGATTAAATAATTTTATATGATTTTATTTAAAAAATGATTGGATTTTATTTTATTTTCCTTTAAAAGTTTTATTTATATATAATTAAGTAAAGCATTTATAAATTTATAAAGTACTTATTTATCACGGAATTTAATAAGAAAAGCTTTGAATCATTTTTAAATAGTATAAAAAATTAAGTAATGACAAATGTTAAGATATAAACCCCTTAAAATAACATGTGTTAGCATATAAACAATGGTAGAGACAAGTGTCACATTTATTTTAATTTTCTTTTATTTTTTTTAATAAAATCTAAATTAACTTATATAAACTCCTAATCTTCCTCTTCATTTTCTTTTTTCTATCTTCTTTTCAAAGAAAAAGAAAACTCAACCCTGCAAACATCTTCAAAATATCAGATCAAAACATAAATCTGTAAAACACTTTATCTTTAGCTTATAAACAAAAAAAAGAGAAAACTCACCTCTGTTCAAATCTACACAAACCAAAACCAGAAATCATTTGTCTCAAACCTGAATCATCTCTACAAACCAAAACTGAAATTCATTTCCAAACTCAATAATCTATAACCTGAAACCAAGTTCAAACCAATCTGCAATGTTCGTTCAAAGTTTGTAACCATTTTTATACCAAAGCCTTGTAAACATCCATCAAAACATCAAGCCCTGTTAACAATCAAGTCTGTAACCATTTGTTCTTCCAGCCTATAATCATTTTCAAGAATTCATGCAAGTAAATCTGAAGCAAAAGTTTTCAGAAGCATTTCAGTTTCGAAGCAAGTTTTTCATTTTTTAAAGAAATCACGACAGTCAAGTTCAATGTTTCCAGTTTTTAACAATCCAGTTTTAAAGCTCTGCATTTTCTAAGGTGATAAACCTTTAAATTAAAAGTTTAAGTAGATTATTGATTGTTGCTTGTGGAATCTTTGTGATGATGATACTATGCATGTGTATATATAAGAGAAGAATTCTGTAATATGATTGTATTCATGTGTGCATGTCTGTTATATTCATGCTCTTCTCTGTTTCATATCCCAGAGTTTATATATTGTTCAAATTCCATCCTCTCTTCTTCTGATCACTAATGTGACTTAGTTTTCAAACAAGAAATGTTTGTTAAATCATAAACTAAAATTTAAAAATAAACTTAAGTAAGATATTTGGATATTTAACTGGAAAATGGAAAGACAGTTGAATTTTTGTAAATCATGTTAAAATCGATCATTGAAATTTATTGTTTCAGAATTTTTACTTGAATCAACATAGAAAGTTAGGATTTTTAAAATCAAAATCACAATTTTTAATGAAGTATGATTGTGTATTTTGGTGATGTCTGGAATTGGGATTTTGGGTGATTTCTGATGGTCACAAGGTCTGGGGTGGTCGGAATCATCACTGGAGATGGAGAAGGTGCTAGTGGTTTGGGCAAAAATGATAGGAAGGGTGATAGTCCTCTATGGCGACGGCGGCATGGTGATCTTATTTTAAACCCTAGTTGGGTTGAGGTAGAATTTGGGCTCTGTGTGTAGTCTCTGGGTGATCGAGTTCGATGGGACCAAGTGTAATGGCTTCGTGGATGATCGCTGATGGAGTGGCCGGGGTCGTGTGTCGTCCGATGGTCAGAAGCGCGTGTTCGAGGTAGTTTTTGCCATGGGGTTTGGTTCCAATTTTAACTGGACTACTTTGATTTTGGGTCGAAGCCTGTGATGATGGTTTGATGATCAAAAAGGTTTGTTGCATCGATGATCGATGTGTCGAGGGTGCCGTGGATGGCCGGAGATGGCTCTAGCGATGGTGCATGTGCACGAGGTGGATCTCGTGTTAGTGCTGTTGGGTTTGGTTTGTGAATTTTTACTGTGGGTTGAACTTGAAGGTTGTACCGTGTTTTGGAGGTCGTGGCTCGAGTGGAAACTCGAGTACCTCTGGTGTGTGAAAACCCGTTAACAGTTTTTGATTGTTACATATTTTTAAATTTAAATTTTAAACTAAACTTTTGAAAATTTAAGAAAAGTAAATGGAACTTGAAGTGGCTCAAGTGATCCTCAAGTTCAAACTGAAGTAGACGATTAAAAGAATTTTTTTTAAAAAAAGTTTTAAAAGGTTTTATAAAACAATTTTCAAATTTAAATAAAGGAAGTTTAAACTTTTAAAATAAATCTTGTTTATGAATACTAGCCTTTATAAATATAAATGTTTTCTTTAACATTTTATCAAGAAGTTTGAAATTTGTTTAATTTACAATTTTGTTAAATAAATTTAAGTTATTTTTAAACTTAAGTAAAAATGGTATTTTAAAAGACAAGTTTCAAATTCTAAATTAAGTTTAGTTTAAAATATCTTTTGATAAATATTTAAGTTATGTAAAGGAAGTTATGATTGGTTAACTTTAAATATATCAAGTTAAATGTTTATTTTGTTTTAAAACTTAACTAATGGTTATTTAAGTAAAGATATTCATAAAGATAAAATGGATGAAAATGTTTTAATGATAATTAAGGCATTTATAAGATAATGTTTTATCTTAAGATAAAGAAGGTCATTATCTTGAAATAAGTACAATTAATTAATTTAATTAATAATGATTAAGGATTAGTTAAGGAATTAATTAAGAGTAATTAATTGATTTAATAATTTATTTAAAATTAATAATTAAGGGTTATAATTTAATTAATTAGAGGTTAATTAATTTAAAATTAAGGATTATTAATTAGATAATTAGAGATTATTAATTAATTATTAAAGATAAATTAATTAAGTAAATAAGGTTGATTAATTAGTAATTAAATTTTATTAACTTGTAATTAAAAAGGTACTTAATTTGTAATTAAGTTTTATTAATTAATAATTCGGCTTTATTAATTAATAATTAATAAATTATTAATTTAAAATTAAAGTTAATTAAGAATTAATTAACTAATATTTAAGGTTAATTAATTGTTATTAGGGATTGATTAACTAATTAGTTAAAGGATTAATTAATTGGTTATTAAGTTTTATTAATTGATAATTATGGTTTATTAATTAATAATTAAATAATAATTAATCTATAATTAAAGATTAATTTATTTGTTTAAAGGGTAATTAAGGGATGAATTAACCAATTATAATTAATCAAATGAATGTGATTAATTAATTGGTTGATTAATTTTAGATAATCTTGATGATTGATTAAGTATGAATACTCAATGAGATTAAATAGTGTAATTACTTAGGGTAAGTAATTAATGTATAATTATTGGGATGTAATTAATTAGAGGATAATTACTTAGTAGAAGTAATTAAGAATTAATTACTTGGTGTAATTAATTAGATGATTAATATAATTAATTAAGGAGTTAATTTGTTAAGGTAAATAATTACAGGATGGTAATTACTATTTATGATTAATTAAAGTTGATTAATGGAAGTAATTAATTAAGGATCATTAATTAATATAATTAATGAGAGTAATTAAGGATTGATTAATTAATATTAATTAATCAATAATAAGTGATTATAAGGTAATTAATTAATTGTAATTAGTTAAGGATTAATGTAATTAATTTTAATAATGAAGTAATTAAGGTTAATTGCTTAATGGTTTGTAGATAATTAATTTGTGTAATTAATTAAGGGTTAATTACTTAATGTAATTAAAGATAATTAATCAAGGGTGATTAATTGAGATGATGATTGATTAATTGGTTTGTAATTAATTAACGGTTAAGTAAGCAAGATTTATTGTAATGAAAGTAATTAATTTGATTTATTTCAAATTAATTAGAGATGAAGTAATTAATTTAATTCATTTTAAATTAATTATAGATGTGTGATTAGTAGATCATTGCTTATGATGGCTAATTGATATTGAATGCCTTGATTGTTTGATATCTCTGATGAGATATGTGTGATATGTGATATGAGATCATTTGGTTGAATGGTGATGATATGAATTATCTATCTGTGTATATGAGAATTATCTCTCTGTGTGAATATAGATAATGATTTGAATTGAATTGTTTTAACTTTAAAACAACTTGGACCTAAAAGATGGCATTTTGGATCTCGATGAGACTGGGATCGAGTTTCCAGATTTGGATATCCGAAAACCACATCGATCCAAATTAATGATAGGTCGTGAATCTCAAGTGAAGATGAAGATTCAGAGTGCAAGGGTTATTATCGTTAACTCTAAGGGTGATCCCAAAATGAGTGTAACGAGATAATGCCTTGGGTTTCGTTCGAACCCGGAACGAACTTGTATGGATTGGATGCTTTCTGAACATCGTCAGGTGGACGATGAGCATTTTAAGATAGATGTGTTCTATAAAGATAATCGTAGCCTCATCAACCGGGAATGGCTAAAATAGGGGAGGTGTAGCAAGGCTAAGTGGGTCATGCCAAAGTAGGACAAGATTTACCACCGTCTAGATGCCCCTTTTTATTCGGCTGTGTGGGCGGTTGCTAGCTACAACCGCGGGGTTGTCTTTTTCGGAACTGTTCAGTAAGGAATGGTTCGGCCTTGTGTTACAGGGGATTTAGGGTGGATCCTCGGTACGGTGATCTAGGCCCCATACTGTGATGGATGGTACCCCAGTAGCCCTTCCGTTGATGGAAACCCATTCTTCCTATGTGTCCTTACAGTTTTGATTGTATTACCCACTTTTGTGGATAGTAGCTGGAATTTAATGAATGTAACAATCTAGGATATTTTCTATTTATTTGAAAACCCTAGACCCTATTATAATATCACTGGATTTCCTATCAAATGTTTTGGTTAGCGTAAGGTAAAAACCTACCCATGTTTATTTGTGGGGAGTCTTATGTGATACCTTTTCTTTCGAAAGATTTTTAAAGTTAAGCAACTTTAACCCGCTTACTCACACCAGACTCATGTCTGACCCGGAGTTTATCTTCTATTTTCCTAAACTCTTGAGTGCTCAATTTTTTACGAGTAGCCAAGGGATTCAGGTCTGTTTTAACGAATTCTGGAGGAGCAATGGGGCAGGGGCTTCAGCGTTTGTAGATATATAGGTGGTTCCACTATGTTGTTCTCTGAATCGTTGTTTGAGTTGTATATTGAGTTGTATAACTAGACAAGTGTTTATAACTGTCTAGTATGTGTTATATAAGCTGTGTAACTCCGATGTATATGATACTATGTAATATCTATGTGTATAATATAATTTATTCGTCCCGCTATTGAGATTCTAATGTTGTTTCTTTCTTTCTTCTCTATCTTTTCTCTTTTCTATCCTTTTCTTTCTTAATAATGATGCGTCTTTCTGGGAAGATAAAGGCAGGTTGTTTCAAAATGGGTTTTCCCTTCACTAGTATCTTATCCAAATATGTTGATCATAAATCATAAGCCTATTACCATAATGGTTAGAACAAACGTAACATGATCATATATATGCATGCAACATGGGTAAGTCTAAATAGTCCATCATCTTATGGTTATGAGCATCCTAAATTTACCCTTTTCAAAAATAGACAGTTTGTCTCAAATCACAGTTTTCCTAGGGTCAGCATGAACTTAATGGTTTTGCAGGCCTATCAATAACCTATAAGGCTGAATTTGGCCAAAACTTTAACCATATATTCAAAAAAATTGGATATAGTTAAGAGGAAATTGGATTGATTGTATGAATCTTAATTTTTCTATGGTCACTATGAACCTAATGGTTTTACGGCTAACCAATAACCTTTCTCTGTATGAATATAAAGCTACAAGTTTCTTTTTGTGCGTAAACATCCTTTAGTCTCACTGATAACGAGCCTTACGCACCGAAATCGCGGGCCTTTTCCAACCATGGGCTAACAACTGAAGCATAGGGCATTACCCTACACTAGTCCCACATTTGCACTTATTATCCGATTTTAAATCCATGAGTCCTATTTCTTTTAATCCATTCTAGGCATCCTAACATTATTGGTCTATCTAACCTCTTGGATGAAATTCTACTCACTCAGGATTTATTCTACCATACTCAACATTGGAACAACCTAACCGGTATTTTTGTTTCCAAATCCTAAGATGCAATGTTGGATCGTGAAAATGTGAGAATGAAAACGATAAATATGCAAATTTAACCGATTAAAGAAATAAGAACATATAACATCATTCATCATTTACATTTCGATCAATAGTCATTAGTGTCACAAAATTACTTAATCTTAAGTAATGATTTCCTTTTGCAAATTCATTAATAACTTGGGAAAAATGCCATTTTATTACCTTGAAAATATTTTCTTTTATAAATGATTAACCACTTAAAATCACTCCCTAAAACAAGGAAAATATAGACTAATAGAATCTTAGGCTAGAATACAATCATCTTTACCTAGCTCCTTTTAACCAATGGGTATGAAAATGAGCTTGTCGAGCCTCTAAAACATATGACTCATCGTGCCACTAAATAAAGCTATTCAATATATAGGCCTACGCACCTATGATGCTAAAATAGAGTGTCGAGCCTCTATATCAGGTCTATAAAACATATGGCCATGACTTCGAAGGTATATGGCTGTTGGGTTTCTTTAATACATATGTTGTCGTACCTTCAAAACATAGCCTTCTGCTTTGCATATCGTAAGGCTTTCGAGCCTATAAAGCAAAGATACCAAGTTTATAACATATGGCTATTATGCTGCAAGTATAGGTATCGAAAATATAGGAGACAAGAGGTTCCAAGTGAAACACTTAAGGTTATCGAACCTTTAAAAGTTTGGGATATAGTGCCCTTAAAAGTAGTTGGTGTCCGTTCTTTAAAATTTTGAGGGTATCTAACCCGTAAACAAAAGAGGTGCTGAAGTTTTTAAAAGAAAGGTGCCGAGTCTCAAAACAGTATGATGTCGAGTCTTTACAAATCAGAGATTCCAAACTTCTAAAACTTGATGCCAAATCTCTATAAGAGCTGATACATTACATATCTATAAAGTAGATATCACACGCGTCATCCTAAATAAATGTCAGATTTTATAAATACGACACCCTATATAGCTATTAGATAGTTATTCTGGGTATCGAGTTTCATAGATACCAAGGCTAAGGAGTAAGGTATCAAATCTCTAGGTTTCGTACTATGACATTTCCGTAAATAAATATAAAAATGATTTATTCCTTTTTAAAAAACAATCTTTTCACCAACACTTGCCTCTTGTTAAAATATGATTAGCCTACAATTACTTTTCATATTCTTTTAAGAAATACTACAAGGTTATGTTTTAATTTCCCAAAATAATTAGCAAACCCTTGTAATTAACATCAATAATTAATATTAATTAAAACCTAAATAAATTCATAGAAAATCATAACCATTATTGCAAAAATCCCTAAAAATTAGAATTCCTATCTTCTTTTACATTAAAAGGTTTGAGGCCAAAATATTTGTTTAATTATTTTAAATAATTAAAACCCAAAATATATTGCTTTTTTCTCTTAGAAAATTAATAAAATATTCATATGAACTTGGAAAATTATGAAGTTAAAAACCCATCTACAAAATAAAGTTTTATACAACGTATTCAAATTTCGAGTCAATTGAAGATTAAAAACTTAGGTTTTTCCTTAAAACCTATTAAAAAAATTCCATAAAAATTCCAGTAAATCATCATTCAACCCAGTAATGGTAATCATCAATCAAAGCATGATATATTGACAATCAATTCAGAAACATTCATAGATCCAAAAACAAGCATAAATAATGAGATGGACATTATTATTAACCTTAGATTGGATAAGAAGATTGAGATGTGATGTTGGTTAATCCCCTTAAGATTTTCCTTTGATTCTCTTTAGATTTCCCCTTTTTTTCTTCTAGGTAATGGCCGACCTTCTCTTATGTTTTGTTTTTTATTTGTAAAATGAAGTGAAATGAATGAGAGAGGGAGAATATAGGGAACTGAATAATGGAGATACTCCTATTATGCCCCTCTCATTATTTTCTTTCTATTTTCTGTTTAAGTCAATCTTATTAATTGGTTATTAAGGCATGATCCATACTAGTCAACAAATCTCATTCTCCTTATCACACCATACATTATTCTATTTAATTTATCTAGTTAAATCTCCTGAGTAATGTTAAACAACTTTAGGGGTGTTTCAGGCTCTCCCCTTCACGAATTTCATCCTTAAAATTACATAAGGAAAATAACAAGCATATCAATCATGCAAACATGTATGACAATAGGTAACAACAATACTAGCCTATCGGACTAGCAAAAAGTCTATATGCCAAATATACAACATAACATCAAAACAACTTGGGATAAGTATCTCTAATCCTGTCCTCTGTATCCCAAGTATAGCCTTTCTTATCATCACTCCACTGGACTTTCACTAACTTAACTGTCTTGTTTCTCAACTCTTCTCATCTCTTTCTACAACTTTAACATGTTGTCTAACAAAAGTCATATCTGGTCCCACTACTAAATCTTCCAATATAGTTGGTGCAATAGTGGTATGTGGATCATGCACACACTTCCTAAGATGAGAAACGTGAAAAACATTATGGACTCCACCAAACTATTCACTAATCCATCCGATAAGCGAGTTTTCCAATCCTTCATATGATAGGAAATG
This sequence comes from Allium cepa, assembly GCA_030765085.1. Taxonomy (NCBI): domain Eukaryota; kingdom Viridiplantae; phylum Streptophyta; class Magnoliopsida; order Asparagales; family Amaryllidaceae; genus Allium; species Allium cepa. The sequence continues at coordinate 438,957,576 of CM060938.1, read as the reverse complement.
GCCCAACATATCTCAGTGCCAATTTCCCTGTCTTCCCAACTGTACCACACCATTCATTAATGATACTTTAACAAAAACAAGGTCACCAACTGAGAGCTCAAAATCCTTATGCCTCGTATCGTTGTAACTTTTCTTCCTAGACTATTCTTCATTCATCCTTTCTCGAATCAATTCAATTTTTCTGTAGCTTCTCTCGGCACATCTTGACCAAGAATCAATCTATCGTCGGCCTTTAACCAACATGCCGATAATTTGCATGACCTTCTGTAAAGAGCTTCGAACGGCTCCATTCCTATACTAGTTTGAAAACTATTATTATAGGAAAACTCGACTAAGTGCAAATGGTCCTCCCATGACCCTCTAAATTCTAGCACACAAGCCCTTGTCAAATCTTCTACAACATCGCTGATTCTTTCTGTTTTCCCATCCGTCTGTGAATGGTGAGCGGTACTCATCGTTTGTTTACTACCTAACACTTCTTGCATACTCTTCCAGAATTCACTAGTGGGCAAAGTATCTTTGTCACCGACTATAATACTAGGAGTCCTATGCAATCTTACAATATTCTTCATAAACAATTTCGCCAAAGCAGGTTTCATCCTTATCGTCTTAATGGGAATAAAATGTGCATTCTTGATCAGCCTATTTACAAACACCTAAATGCTTTCATTTCACCTATTTGACTTTGGCAACCCATCAATAAAATCCATGTATATAGAATCTCATTTCTAGAGTGGCACTTCTAAAGGTTGAAGTAACCCACTCGATTTTTGATGCTCGCCTTTCTCTTGTTGGCAATTCAAACTTTGCTTAACCCATAAGCCTACATCCCACTTCATGCCTACCTAAAGAAACTTCTCTTCATGTCCTGATATTTCTTAGTTCCTCCAGGATGAATATTAAACTTTGATCGATGACACTCCCAAAGAACTTCGCTCCTTAGGTCACAAACATATGGAACACAAGATTAAAACCTTTCAAATCATTAGGCTCGGTTCCTACTTCAAACTTTCTAATCCGTTTAGCTAGTAATCGATGATCTCCCTACTTGAATCAATTCTTTCAATTAGTACCGATCGAACATCCAAATAGGATAACACTGTCGTATTTTAATGAGAACTAGCTGTCGACCTTAACCATACATTGCATTTAGTCAATGCCTCTAAATCCTTCCATTCTACTAAACATTACATCTTGGCGTTTTCTACAAAGTGCTTCTACGACTTTGTTTCCTTTCCCTGGCATATATTCAATTCCCAAATCATAATCCGCCAAAACTCTAGCCACCTTTGCTTTCTCATATTCAACTCCTTTTAGAAGAATAAATACTTCAAAGACTTATGATCCTTAAATAACTCGAATTGTTCACCCAAAAGATAGTGTCTTCGTACCTTCAAGGCAAAGGTCAATACTGCTAACTCTAACCATGAGTAAGATATGTAAATTAATGTGGTATAAGCTATCGAGATGCGTAGGCAATCACTTTACCTCTCTACATCCAAAAAGCTCCTAACCCTATCCCACATGCATCAATATAGACCAAAAAGTATTTTTTCCATCCGGAACAACTAACATAGGTGCATTAGTCAATGTTTTAGCTTTAAGAATGATGCTGCACATTTATCGTTCAAGGCATATTTTAAGCCTTTCCTTGTTAATTTAGTCATAGGTGCCGCTATATGGGAGAAATCCTTGATGAATCTCCAATGATAGCAAGCTAACCCTAGAAACTTCTTATTTCGGTCATAGTCTTCGTCTTTTCTAATTATTAATAGCTTCAATCTTAGTTGGATCAACGGGAAACCCTTCTTCTGAAACTACATGACCAAGAGACTCTACTTCTTTCGTCCAAAAATGGCATTTTGAAAACTTTGCTTTTAGCTGATGTTGCCTTGACATCTCAAGCAATATTCTAAGGTGAGTCTCATGATCTTGCTCATTCTTAGAATATATTAGAATGTTATCTATAAAAGCTAACATGAATCTGTCTAAATGCTTTAGGAAAATTCGTCATCAAATCCATAAAGAAACTAGACGCACTAGTTATTTGAAAAGGCATGACTAACCATTCATACAAACCATACCTCGTTCGAAACACCTTTAAAGGAATTCTACCTTACGCCACTCTCAATTGATGGAACCCTATCATCAAATCCAATAGGGAAAGTACTAATCTCCACTTAACCTATCAAATAAATCATCTATTCTCGACAAAGGATACCAATTCTTTATTGTCTTCTCATTCAACTTACTGTAATTAATACACATCCTCAATGTGCCATCTAGTTTCTTCATGAACATCGCGGTCGCTCCACAGGTGAATTACTTGGTCTAACGTAATTCCTCCTTCTAAGTCCACTATCTGCGCCTTTAACTCTTTCATCTTTATAAGTGCCATTTTGCTGGGTGGTCTACTAACAGGTTCAGCTCCAGGTACAAGATCTATTCAAATCTCAAATGCTCGTTTTGTTGGTAGTCATGTGACTTGCTCAAAGATATTTGCATACTCTCTTACAAAAAAAACTCGATTCACTTAATCTTCCTCTTTCATTTCACCTAATGAAGCACATACATCAGAACTTGAATTTTCTGTCGAATATATAATTTGATCACGGCTATTAAGGTATGATATCTTTCTATCCTGGCAAATTATCTCAGCATAATATCCGGTTAACCAATCGATACTCATAATAATCTCATAACCCATAAAATCAAAAGCATGTAAATCGCAGGCAAATGCATGATCTAACTGCTTAAATTTTAAATGGTCACATCTCATCCCAAGAATTGCATAACCTCCTATTTGATTCGCAACCTTTAAGGAATTAATAAGGTATGATGATACTGGATTTAACTTATCTACCAAACATTGTGAGATAAAAGAATATGATGTGCAGGTACCAAATAATACTTTAATAGGTATGCCGTGAATCAAAAGCGTACCTCCCACCACAAACTTTCTTTCTCTTTTACAATATGTTAAGAAGTTGATGACTTCAAAGTAAAAACTTTCCCTTTTTCAGCCTAGGCCAATTCTGGATATTCATTTTTGAAATGCCTCATCCGGTTGTATATATAACACTTCACATCTTTCTTTCCCTCAAAATTCTTTCCATCGCTAGATCGACACTCATTAACAAAGTGTCCTTTATTATTACACTTACAACAGACAATATTTGTCTTCACTTTCTTGGTAAGCTCCATTCTTGTTAAAGAACTTTCTTTTCTTACCTTGAAAACGTTTAGTTTCCACAGGCTTCTCTCTTCCAAATGTCAAAAGCAATTATTCATTTCTTAACGTCATCTCCACCACCACATCACATGGATCTTTGAAATGCGGCATAAGTTTTCCTGGAAATCTTAGGCTTCAAACCACAAATGAACTTCTCATTTCTTTTGATCATGGTATCAATAATGGCATATCCTTATATGAATAAATCATCACACTTAGTTGCATACTCCTGTACTGGCAACTTTTCCTGCTCCAATTCTATAAACTTCCAGAGCAAAGTTGACTTAGCTATCTCAGAAAAAAACTTTTCGTCAAATCTCCTCCTAAATTCAATCTAAGTTAAATCCTCCTCCGGTACTCCTACAGTCAAACTGTTCCACTAATACAAAGCATCTCCTTACAACTATCTAGATGTTAACCTCCTCTTCTACTCATCATTCAAGCCTGAGTCAGCAAAAATCCTTTCACACTGCAACAACCAATTCTCTACTTCAATATCATTCTCCATTCCTAGAAAAGACTTTCTCCAAGATTGGTATAATACCAACTTAACTTGGCGTAATTGTTGGGAATGGGTACCTCGAGATTAGCACCTTCGGCATGCCAATGTTTCTTCCAGCCAAACTAGCTGCAGTTCCTGCTTGCATCATATTCATGAAAAACTGGTACATAGCCTCCATACCTACTTGTATAGTTCCAGCACCCACATTATCATTTGCATTTGGATTAGCATTTGCTTACCGATCCAGATTCCTTTTAGTATTGGCAGAATTCCATTGGTTGTGGCGCTTCTGCTACCTAGATTCACTCTTCCATTTCCTGCTTCCATATCTCACTTTTTCGTAATCTACATATGAGTTTTGGTAAGATACAAAAGAATGGTCCAAGAGAGAGAAAGGAGTATCGAGATAAAATACATACTTATATGTAGCAATTAACAAGTATGTCACTATAGCTTTATCCTATACCCTAGTTTTATTCTTCGATTTATTTGAATTATGTTTTCAGAAATCTTTTAAGTTTTATGCCACCAAAATCTTATAACTTCTAAATAAATTTATGCTTCGATACCAAGTTGTAACATCCCCTAATTTGAGGCTCGATACTAAGCATTATAGATAAAATAGTCATCCATGGTATTAATTTCCGATGACAAAAGGAGATTTTTTAATTGTATTTATAACATTAAGAGCATATAAATATGAATTTTTTTGAAAATCATTTCACTAATAACTTTCGCATTCATTTCATCCCATTACATAATCCTATCGATTCAACATTTAAAGAATGTATAATAATAATCATTACAAATGAAGATGCTCCCTTGGATAATCGGAGACTAACAACTTCTATAAATCCTATCATTACATCCATTCAAACAAAACATAAGCTTTAAACAATGCATCGGAAATAACTCCTAATATTAGTTAGCTTTCCTTCTGCACGTCTTCGAAAGATTATACGTCTAACCAAAAAATCCCTACCCTCGACCTAATCAAATGAGCACCCGAGAGTTTAGAGGGAAAAACTTCAGGTCAGGCAAAAAGTCTTTTGTGAATAATAATAGACCATCCTGAACCAAAATAGATATCTAGTAAGACCACGCCATTGAGCGGAACAGGTTTTGCTCTCACTAGTATCTTATCCAATTATATCAATCATAAATCATTTACCTACAACCACAATGGTTAGAACAAACATAACATGATCATATGCATGCATGCAACATGGATGAGTCTGAATAGTCTGTCATCCTAGGGTTATGCACACCCGAGGTTTACCCTTTCCAAAAATAGACCATTTATCTCGAATCATAATTTTCCTAGGGTCACTATAAACCTAATGGTTTTGCAGGCCAACCAATATCCTATTGGCTGACTTAGAACAAAACTCTAGCTGGATACTCAAAATATCCAAATATGATTAAGAGAAATTTGGACTGACTATATGAATCATAGTTTTCTTAGGGTCACTATGAACCTAATGGTTTTACATACCAACCAATAACTTTTTTGTATGAGCATGTAGAGCTATGATTTCCTTAGCGTAAGTATACATCCTTTAGTCTCACTAATGACACACTATATGCATTGGAATCGTGAACCTTTACCAACTGTGGCTGATGGCTGAAGCATAGGGCACGACTCTACACTAGTCCCTCATTTGCACTTATTATCTAGTTTTAAATCCATGAGTTATATTTCTTTTGATCAGTTCAACACATCCAAACATAATTAATCTATCTGATCTCCTGGATGCAATTTTAGTCACTTAATAATTTAGTTTGTCCATACTCTCTACTGGAAGAACCTAACTTTTATTTCTATTTCTAGATCTTAAGACACAATGTTGAGTCATGAAAGTGTGAGAATGACAATGATAAATATGCAAATTTAAGTGATCAAAGGATTACTAGAACATGAACATCATTCATCAATTTATGTTTAATAAATAGTCATTGGCGTCACAAAATTACTTAATCTTAAGTAATGATTTCCTTTGGCAAATTCATATAAAACTTGGGTAAAACATCATTTTATTTCCTTGAAAACATTTACCTTTATAAATGATTAACTGCTTAAAATTATTCTTTAAAATAAGGAAAAAATAGCACAATATTTTAGCCAAAATCTTATGCCAAAATACAATCATTTTTATTTAGCTTCTTTTAATCATTCGGTATCAAAATGAGGTTGCAAAGCCTCTAAAACATATGGCTCATTGAACCACTAAATAAAGATATTCAATTTATAAATTGTGGCATCAACGCCGCTAAAACATGGTGTCAGGCCTCTATGTAGAGTCCCTAAAACATATGGCCATAATGCCAAAGATATACGGTTATTGGGTTTCCATAATACATATGCTATCATACTTTATAGCTTTCTGGTTTTTGTATCATAACACTTTCAAGCCTATAAAACAAAGATACCAAGTTTATAAACATACGGCTACTATGCCGAAAGCATAAGCATCGAAAATATAGGAGACAAGAGGTTTCGAGTAAAATACCATAGATATCGCATGCATCATCCTAAATAGATTTCGGATCTAATAATTAGATACATCATATAACTATCAGATAGTTATTCCAAATAGTTGTCGAGGGTAAGGCTTAGGGTATCGAACTTCTAGGTTTTACACAATGGTATTTCTGTAAATAAATATAAAACTGAGTTATTTCTTTTTGATGATAAATCTTTTCAGCAACTCTTGCCTTTTGTCAAAATATGATCGGTTAATACATTACTTCTTATATTTTTTTTAGAAATTTATTAAAATATTATATTTTACCTTCCCAAAATAATTAGCGAACCCTTGTAATTAACTTCATTAATTAGCATTAATTAAAAGCTTTTCTAGCATAATAAATTCACAAAAAATCATATCCACTTAGGAATAATCGTTAAAAAATCATCGAAAATCAAAATTCCTATCTTTTTTTACATATAAAAATTTCAGGGTCAAAATATTTATGTAATTATTTTTAATAATTAAAACCTAAACATCGCTACAAACGCAATGTTGCAAGTTTCGTACCAAATTCAGATGTATGTAAAAATTTCATTTTAGTTCTTATTCTATTTAAATTTAATTTTCTTATTAAATTTTCGTTAAACTTTCACGGTGTTCCATTCTCTCCCTTAAAAGGATTTCATCCTTGAAATCTCCAAGGAGGGAAAATATAACTTACGCACACAATAACTAATAGCTACAACCATCTACGCATCCATAATCCATGTGTAGTCATTGTCCCTAGAATTTTCTAATTTAATATGTACATACATATGCAAAATGAAATGCATGTGAATCTACACCAATGTAAAGTGTAGGCGGGATCCTGATCTAGTTGACATGCAAATGCTTATTCCATTAGTCCAGAATGTGCACAACATCCTAAATAAATATACTTGCAATTCTATATGTATGCACAACTATTTCATCCACATGCAAGATCCGTATGCATAATGCTTAATAAGATAAAGCGTCCATATGTGTCATATCTAACAAGCTAGACCATAAGTAAGAGAAACTATGAAGGTGTGTGTACTACCTAAAGGATATAATATTCTAAACGTGCAAAAGAAACAATCCAAACAATACATCAACCAGCATCCATCATCCAAAATATGTCCTATTTATAGTTTTGCAACCATTCCTACCATACAAGGGTGTTTAAATAAAATAGAAACATACCAAAAAAGAGTTTGGGATAAGTAGCTTGGACTTGCTCCTTAAGCTTCCATGTACTCTCAACTGGATTGTCTCCTTACTGGACTCTCATCGGTTTAATTATTTTATTACACAGTTGATTTGTCCCATGCTCCAAATATACAGGTAGGTGCATGATGAACAAGGGATTTATCTATATTTTTAATTTTTCTAATAATGCGGCTCGACCATGGTAGCTGCATCACATAAACACTTCCGTAAGTACCTAATGATGGCTCATAATAATCTGACCATATTTTATCTTACCTTAGGGATTTTCTACTTGTCTGTTTCATAACTGTAGACTCAGCTCCATGAAATATAGAGGACTCCGCTCCTCAGACAACCCTACATCTCCCATTAGTACATACATTTTTGATTATCTCATGCAGTCCTTGTCCTTTTATGAATCGAACCCTGACTGCCCTTATCAATCCCCGTTGGCTTAAAATTTTAATCCAAATGTATGTGCATCAGTAACCCTCAACTATCCTTGCTACCAACTCAAATGGTGTCGACTTGAACCATACTAAATAACTTGAGCATAAGTATGCTCCCATGAAACTGTAGCCGCGTGAAATCTTCAATGCACAACATACTGCCGTAACTCATCCAGTGGTATACCTAATCACCGCAACTTCTAGATACCAAGTGAGAAAACTCAAACGTGGATGGTACATCCTTCCATTGTACTTCCTACTTAGCTTATTGCTATTTCTCCGCTTCACCTAAGGGTATCTATTAAACTTAATGATTCTTAAATCGTTGAAAATAGCGAAATTTCTTTTCTAATTCGATTCAACTTAAATCATCTCATTTTACTTCTATATGGTTTCTTCGATCCTTCAAAAATCATGGTACCTAGTTATCAAGTTTAGAGTCTATAAGGAACCATCCTAAATGTGACGACCCGGAATTTTGAGCAATATCAATTTAATAATCTTTGATAAAAATTAAATTGATTTGATCATTTTATATTATAAATTGACAAGTTAAATTTATATTAAAAATAAATGATAATAATTTGTTAATATCTATTAATATTTTTCTTTGCAATATGAATTGGCAAATTTAATTCTTTTGAAAGCTAATAATAATTTGATTTTGAAATATTTATTTTGATAAATAAGAAGTTTTAATGTAATAAAAACTTTAGATTCAAATTATAATATATATGAATGTATATATTGTGATTTGATATTTGTTTTAAAAATGTAATATGGAAATTAACAAATTTTAGAATGTTTCTATTTGAAATGTGTATATATATTTGTATATATATATTTGAAATAGGAATTGTATTAATTTGAATTTAATAATAGTTTTCAAATTTGAATATATTTAGTTTTGAATTTAAAATGATAATTTGATTTAATGACTTTGAATTGATAATTGAGATTTAAATTTAAAATAACAAAGTTAATTCCTTATTTATGATAAATATGTACTTTAAGTTTTTAAATAAGATTTAAAATTAAAATAGATGTTTCAAAAAATATATAAACATGAATGAATTAAAAATGTAAGCTACTTGTTTCATATGAATATTACATAATAAATAAATAATTAAGCCTTAAAATACATTACATATATATTCACCTTTCATGTAAAATTTAAAATAAAAATAACATCTAAAAGAAAACATTAACTAAAAATAAAATAACACTTGTAAGCTTTTAATGTATATTAGAGATATGTGTAAGTTAAATAGAACATATAAAGTGACAAATGTCTTCTACATTAATAATTAAATTTAAGATTTAATTGTAAATTATATAATACAAGTTTTACTTCAGCTGAAAAATATTTTCCTAAAACTAAAACAAGAATACATGCAAATCAAAAATGCAAATCTGAAAGGCAAGATCAAAACAAAGTTCAAAAACAGATCAAAGAAAAAAAAAACTGCAAATCTGGAAATAAACTCAATCAAATGCAAGCTCTTCATCAATACAAACATGCAATCTGGAATTTAAATTCTTCAAAAAGCAAGATATGAATCATCAACATGCAAGTTCATTTTCAATACAAAACTGTAAAGAATCTGGAAAATATAAAGAGAGGCAATGGAGCAGCAACAAGTAATCAAAGATCATCTTCAAATGTAACAACCAACTCAGAAATCAACTGCAAGAGGATTGATTTCATCATGCAAGCTGAAAATCAATCATCACTTCAACATGAAAAAGGGGATTGAAGGTCTGGAATCATGCAACCCTGTTTTCTGCAAAAAATTTCAGGTGAGTAAAACGAATTTTTAAAAACAGTTTAACTTGAATTTCATCATGTTAATATGGTTGGGTATTTAATATTATTGAGTACTTAGTTTAGAATTGAGTGCATGTTTGAATTAAGATAGTTGAATGCCTGGGTAGTTAAAATTTATAATCTGTGTATGTTTAAAATGTACAGTTTCATCATTAAATTCAATAACTTAATTCTGGATTCATATGAGCCTTTCTTGTGTAAATAAAAGATGTTTGTAATCAACTAACATATCGTCTAAAAATATTTGCAAGTTTTAAATTTGAATAATTAGTTGTGAATTGCAAGTTTACAGTAAAATACAGTATTTGGTCAAAATTTGATGAAATCAATTTCAAGTTTTGATTTCATGATTGGATTGTAAATAGTAAATGATGATTTTAGAAGCCGGAATCAAAATTTTTAGTGGAGTATGTTGTGAGAATTTTGGAATTAACGGTTTTGGGTATTTTTGCAAAATTACGGCAAATCACGATGAATTGGTTGTCGCCGTTGAACTCGAAGGTCGAGGGGGGTTTAGAGATCATGCGAAAAATGGTTCAAGAATTTTTAATTGATTGGGTTGGCCATGGATTGAGTATGTAGGGTTTTGTGTGCTATTGAAGCCGATGTTGCTCTTGGAGTTGTCGCGACATAATGTTGTTACCGGAGGGTGTCGCGAACATTGCAGAGGGTCGAGGGGGTAATGGTGGAGCTAAGGTAGCAACGGCGTGGTCTCTGGTGAAGGCAGTGACGGGCGGTGGTGGTTTGCAGGTAGGGGTTCTTCGAACTGTTTGGGTTCGATTGTTGTATTTCGATTTTCGATCGTGTTTGGATTTCTGGGTTTCGAATTGTGATATTGGGGACGAGAGTGACTTGGTGGAGGCCGGAGAGGGGATCGCCGTTGACCAACGGCGATGTGCACGTTAACGTGCACAGTTCGTGTTTCAGTGGATGGGGTTTTGGGGAGAAGATGGTAGGGACTCGAAGTTTACTTCGGGTTTTTGATGTTCTAACTCGAAAGCAGGTTGTAGGCAGGGGAGGCTCGGGATGTTCCTGGGTTTTTTGTGAAGTTTACTCGGGTATACGCGAGGGAAAAGATTAGTGGGTGGCTCGAGTTTTAGGCATTCAGGCTTTAGTATAGAGGTTAGATATGATTATTACTAAGGATATTTTATTTTAGTAATAAAGTTTCTAAAACAAAGGATGAACAAGTTTTAAAAATTTAATTTGTTTTCAAAGTTATGTTTTAAAAACAAGTTTTATATATAATAAATATGAAAGTTTTAAATAGAATAAGTGGATTTTAAATAAAATTTGTATTAAACTTTATTAAACAAATTTGGAAAGATTTTAAAGATTTAAAGTTCAATTTAAAATATGTTTAAATTTAATTGATTTCTAAATCATTATATTTTGTTTAAAATAAGTTTAATGATTTAGAATTTGATAATCAATTGTAATAAGAATTATCTTTAGTTATTTTGAATTTGATTTAATTAAAGATAATTAAATTTGTAAAGATAATTGAGATAATTAAATTAATTTTAATTATCAAGTTTTTATTGTTAATAAATGATTTAATTAAGATAATGGTTTCTTAATTAAGAATCTTTTAATATAATAAGATTAAGAATCATTTAATTAATTTTAAATGATTTAGTTAAATAGTTAATTAAGTAATTAACTTGTGATTAATTAAAATAATCACTTATGGATTAATATAATATAATTACTTGGGAAGTAATTAAAGTAATTAAGTGGTAATTACAGAAGGGTAATTAAGTAAAGAATAATTACTTATGAAAAGTAATTAGGTAAATGTGATTAAGAGTTAATCACTTTAGTTATTAATTAAAGACTTAATTAATAATTGATTAAAGGTTTAAATTATTTGGTTAGTGATTTATTAATTAAAGAATTAAGAGTAATTAATTAAGTAATTAATTACTTGTGAAAGTAATTAATTAAGAAGAAATTTAATTAATGATGTAATCATTAATTAATGAAAATAATTAGTTAATTGTTAATTAATAATTTAAGAATAATTAGTTTATAATTAAGTTTTAATTACTAAATGTAATTAAAGTAATTAATCAGAGGTGGTTAATTAAAAAGTAATTAATTAAGTATGATTAATTAAAAGTAATTAATCAAGTGTGATTAATTAAAAATGATTAATAAAGTGTAATAGATTAAAGATAATTAAGGAATAATTATCAAGATAATTAGAGAATAATTAATCAAAGTTGATTAATTTAGAAGTAATTAAGAGGTAATTACTTAGTATAATTTGTAAGTAATTAATCAGGATGATTAATTAATATTGTAATTAAGTAAGAATTACTTATAGTAATTAAGTGATAATTAATCAGGGAAGATTAATTGAGTTGGGTAATTAAGTGATGTTAGTTAATTAATTTGTAATTAATTAATGAATAGTATTGGATCGAAGATAATCCAAGTGTTTAATTAAGAATTAATTTAATTTAAGAATTAATTAAATTGATCAAGTTTGAATAAAACTTGTTTATGAATGATTAATGATTGGATGATATATATCATTGGATGAGTTTATGATATTGGATGTTGTTGGATGGCATTGATTGATGGATGATGATATGTATATGCTATATCTGATTTTGACATATATGCTGCTTTGTGATATGTATGATGCATGTGATAATAGATGCTTATCTATTTGTGTTGGGAATATATCCATTTATGTTAAGTGATATTTTCTGAAATATCTATTGTTTAATCCCTTAAGTACAACTTGGACATTAAAATGGCGTTTGGTTTCGATGAGACCGGGATCGGGTTTCCATATTTGGAATCCGAAAACCACATCGATTCCAATTAAACGTTAGGTCGTTTATCCAAGTGGAGCAAGTGAAGACTCGAGGTGTAAGGGCTATACGTCAGTATAACTCTGTGGGTGATTCCGTAATGAGTTTGACGGAATAGTGCTTATAGATTCGAGATGGTGAATCAGAGTGCAAGGGCTATGGTCGTTGACTCTGAGGGTGATTCCAAAATGAGTGCAACGAGATAGTGCCTTCGGTTTCGTTCGAACCCAGAACGAACTTGTATGGATTGAATGCTTTCAGCACATCGTCAGGCGGACGATGAGCATTCTAAGATAATTGGTCCTATAAAGGTAATCGCAGCCTCAAGCCTCATCAACCGGGAATGGCTAAAACAGGGGAGGTGCAGCAAGGCTTCGTGGGTCGCGCCCACTGGAGGGCAAGATACATCCCTGTCTAGAGGTCCCTTTATATTTCGGCTGTGTGGGCAGTTGGTCTGCAGCCAACTGCGGGGTGGTCTTGTTCGGGACTGTTCAGTAAGGAATGGTCCCGGTCTTGTGTTGCAGGGGATGAAGGGAGTAATCCTCGGTACGGTGATCTAGGCCACGTACTGTGACGGGCGGTACCCCAGTAGCCCTGCCATTGTTGGAAACCCATTTTCCCTACGAGACCCTACGGTTTTGTTTGTATTACCCACTTTTGTGGCTAGTAGCTGGAATTTAATCATGTAACAATTTCGGCTATTTTATATTTATTTGAAAACCCTAGACACTATTATAATATCACTGGATTTCCTATCAAATGTTTTGGTTAGCGTAAGGTAAAAACTTTTCCATGTTTATGTGTGGGAAGTCTTACGTGATACCTTTTCTTTCAAAGGTTTTTCTAAAGTTAAGCAATCTTAAACCGTTTACTCACACCAGACCCCTGTCTGACCCGAGTGTTTATTTTCTGTTTTATTAAACTCTTGGGTACTCATATTATATATGAGTAGTCAAGTGATTCAGGTTATCTCTTGACGAATTCTGGAGGAGCTTTGGAGCAGGAGGCTTCAGCGTGTAGATATGATTAGAGTTTCCGCTGTGTTGTTGTCTGTATGATGTCTTGTATTGTATTAGACAGAAATGATATAACTGTCTAAATTGAGATGTTTAGTTGTGTACTCTGATGTATATGATACTCTGTATATGTTCTATATTATATTTAAATCGTTCCGCTGTGAGATTCTGATGTGTTGTTTTCTCTTTCTTCTCTTTCTTTTCTTCTTCTATCCCTTTCTTTCTTAATTAGTGATGCGATTTTCCGGGAGTGGAAAGTTGGGTCGCTACAGTTGGTATCAGAGCATTAGGTTGAGTGAATACCTAGGCTCTGGAGTGGTGTCTATCTTGAGAGAGCGTACTTGTAATTTTTATATAAATATATATTTATATATCTACCTAATCTGTTGGATTATCTGTTCGGATTTTCCAACATAGGCTATAAAGGTAGATAAGGTAGAAGTGTGTGGAACACGACTACCACTGTTGGTTGAGGCTTATATGTGATGGTTGGAGATGTTTATCGAGATTGTAGACCTAATACTGTCTCGAATAAGATTTGGTGGATTGTAGAAAGGATTTCTTTGAGTCCAGAGGAAGTCTTTTTCCAAGAATTGGAGTATATTCTTGAAGTGTGAGGTTGATTTGCTCTTAAGTGAGCAGGGATTTCCTTGAGTTGAGTTGTCAGCTGAGCCGAAGCTAGTGGTGGTATCTTGATGACTTCAAGAGGGAATAGCTGTGTGGTGAGATGAGATGCAGTATCCATAGATGGTTCTGAAGATGTTTCTTTTGGAGCCAGATTTAGATGGTGTTGGAAGAGCATTGATGTCTGCTGCAGGGAAGGTTCAGATGTTTAGAGATTTTCTGGATCTCAAGTAAGGGTATCTTATCTTTATTGAAGAAGGAGACTAAGGTCGATGAGTTACCTCATTTCGGACATGGTCCCATTTGTTTTCTTAAGAAGATAAGTGGTTGGTGTTTAGTTTGGAGCCGAGTTTCTTGAGAAGATGTCTACTCGTCTCAAGGATGTTTTAGAGGAATTGGATGTTAATTTTGAGTTTCAAGGAGCTTTTGGTTAAGGATGATCTTTTGGTTTAGCTGTATCATTTGAGTGAAGTTTGGAAGTAGCAGCATGGGTCTATTTCTTCGATGATTCAGTAATCTTTGGGATTCTACTATCAGCAGACCCGGCAGATAGTGAAAGCTTATTTTTCTTTGGAAAGGCTCAGCAGAGCGGGATATTTGTTGGAAGTGATCTATCAGTTTCTGATAGGTGAGCCATTCTTGAAGATTGGTCTTGGAAAGGAAAAGCTATTCTGGTTGGGAGACAGTTCTTTGGAATCTGAACTGAGTGGATCGCAAAAGTGACTTGCGATTAGTTTGGGAATCTTGGAGCATTCCTTGGTTTGATATTGAGGCATCTCAAGTAGAGGTGGAAGCTATGGAAGTAGTCGGAGGTTCTCTAGATGTTTTTGGGGAAATCTGAGGTCTACCTGAATCGAAGATTGAGATTTCTTATCGACTTGGATTTTCAGGAGTAGTATTGATGGTTCAATCTTATAGTGGGATGACTCTTGGAGCGAGAAGAGTTTGGAGAGGCAGCTCAGGATTCTTTGGATTGATCATCTTATTCCAAGTTGAGATTCTGTTGAGATATTTTGACCAAGTGAATGGTCACTGAGATTTTATGAGTCGGATGAACTGTGTATGGAGAAAGATTGTGCTTATGTTCTTCGATAGCATTTTTATCTGCTCTAGATCAGAGTTGTGCAGCGGAAGCGAGTTGGGAATTATTCTGGTATGGGAACAACCGGATGTTGCAGTAGAGGATTTCTACAGGAAATTCAAGTATGAAGGAATTTTCTGGATTTGAAAGGGAAGATTGTCAAGTGCAACTGTTTGGTTATGCCAGATATGAGATGTAGGTTTGAAGTCCATTGATGTTTATGGTATAGAGCTGTGGAATGGATTTCAGCAGATTATTTTTGGAAACGCATTTTGTTGAGTAGGACCTGGAGATTTGGTTTGAGTTGGCGCTGTTGTTTCATGGAGTAATCAGCAAGGGTTAGGCTGATCAGGAATATTGAAGGTGACTCAGAGCATCTGAAGAGTTGTGCAGTTAAGAATTGTGAAGTTTTGGAATGTGCAATTAGAGTTTGGATATTGATTTGGTTTTATCCAATCAAAGGAGATATAAGAATGGGTAAAACTGGAGTGTTAGCTTTGAAGGTATTTGGAGTTTTATCTGTGATCTCTAGAGATTTGATTTTGATCAACAGGATTGAATTGCCAGTTTGAATAGCTGGGAATTCATTGTATTTCACATATCTCTGAGGAATATGTGTATGATTCTTTGAGTGATAGAATCAGCAGTTCAGAAGGAATCTGGTAGTTGAGTTGGTTTTGAGTTTAGTCTGATATCTTGTTCAGATTTGAAGAATCAGGTAAGGGAGTTCTTGGTTTTAGTAGAGTAGTTAGTTAAGATTCTGTAGAGTGAGTGTTCCAGTATAGGTATCTGGAAACTCTTAATAATATTAGGAGGTTCTATTCAGAATTTTGTCTGGATAGATAAATTATTTGTTTGAATTGGTTGCTATGATTGGTAGTGTATGATTGATTGTTTGATTTCTTATAGGAATTTAAATTCTTTAGCTGGGTTATTAAATTATCTTTGCTTTTAAATTTCGGGGACGAAATTCTTTTAAGGGGGGAGGAATGTGACGACCCGGAATTTTGAGCAATATCAATTTAATAATCTTTGATAAAAATTAAATTGATTTGATCATTTTATATTATAAATTGACAAGTTAAATTTATATTAAAAATAAATGATAATAATTTGTTAATATCTATTAATATTTTTCTTTGCAATATGAATTGGCAAATTTAATTCTTTTGAAAGCTAATAATAATTTGATTTTGAAATATTTATTTTGATAAATAAGAAGTTTTAATGTAATAAAAACTTTAGATTCAAATTATAATATATATGAATGTATATATTGTGATTTGATATTTGTTTTAAAAATGTAATATGGAAATTAACAAATTTTAGAATGTTTCTATTTGAAATGTGTATATATATTTGTATATATATATTTGAAATAGGAATTGTATTAATTTGAATTTAATAATAGTTTTCAAATTTGAATATATTTAGTTTTGAATTTAAAATGATAATTTGATTTAATGACTTTGAATTGATAATTGAGATTTAAATTTAAAATAACAAAGTTAATTCCTTATTTATGATAAATATGTACTTTAAGTTTTTAAATAAGATTTAAAATTAAAATAGATGTTTCAAAAAATATATAAACATGAATGAATTAAAAATGTAAGCTACTTGTTTCATATGAATATTACATAATAAATAAATAATTAAGCCTTAAAATACATTACATATATATTCACCTTTCATGTAAAATTTAAAATAAAAATAACATCTAAAAGAAAACATTAACTAAAAATAAAATAACACTTGTAAGCTTTTAATGTATATTAGAGACATGTGTAAGTTAAATAGAACATATAAAGTGACAAATGTCTTCTACATTAATAATTAAATTTAAGATTTAATTGTAAATTATATAATACAAGTTTTACTTCAGCTAAAAAATATTTTCCTAAAACTAAAACAAGAATACATGCAAATCAAAAATGCAAATCTGAAAGGCAAGATCAAAACAAAGTTCAAAAACAGATCAAAGAAAAAAAAAACTGCAAATCTGGAAATAAACTCAATCAAATGCAAGCTCTTCATCAATACAAACATGCAATCTGGAATTTAAATTCTTCAAAAAGCAAGATATGAATCATCAACATGCAAGTTCATTTTCAATACAAAACTGTAAAGAATCTGGAAAATATAAAGAGAGGCAATGGAGCAGCAACAAGTAATCAAAGATCATCTTCAAATGTAACAACCAACTCAGAAATCAACTGCAAGAGGATTGATTTCATCATGCAAGCTGAAAATCAATCATCACTTCAACATGAAAAAGGGGATTGAAGGTCTGGAATCATGCAACCCTGTTTTCTGCAAAAATTTTCAGGTGAGTAAAACGAATTTTTAAAAACAGTTTAACTTGAATTTCATCATGTTAATATGGTTGGGTATTTAATATTATTGAGTACTTAGTTTAGAATTGAGTGCATGTTTGAATTAAGATAGTTGAATGCCTGGGTAGTTAAAATTTATAATCTGTGTATGTTTAAAATGTACAGTTTCATCATTAAATTCAATAACTTAATTCTGGATTCATATGAGCCTTTGTTGTGTAAATAAAAGATGTTTGTAATCAACTAACATATCGTCTAAAAATATTTGCAAGTTTTAAATTTGAATAATTAGTTGTGAATTGCAAGTTTACAGTAAAATACAGTATTTGGTCAAAATTTGATGAAATCAATTTCAAGTTTTGATTTCATGATTGGATTGTAAATAGTAAATGATGATTTTAGAAGCTGGAATCAAAATTTTTAGTGGAGTATGTTGTGAGAATTTTGGAATTAACGGTTTTGGGTATTTTTGCAAAATTACGGCAAATCACGATGAATTGGTTGTCGCCGTTGAACTCGAAGGTCGAGGGGGGTTTAGAGATCATGCGAAAAATGGTTCAAGAATTTTTAATTGATTGGGTTGGCCATGGATTGAGTATGTAGGGTTTTGTGTGCTGTTGAAGCCGATGTTGCTCTTGGAGTTGTCGCGACATAATGTTGTTACCGGAGGGTGTCGCGAACATTGCAGAGGGTCGAGGGGGTAATGGTGGAGCTAAGGTAGCAACGGCGTGGTCTCTGGTGAAGGCAGTGACGGGCGGTGGTGGTTTGCAGGTAGGGGTTCTTCGAACTGTTTGGGTTCGAATGTTGTATTTCGATTTTCGATCGTGTTTGGATTTCTGGGTTTCGAATTGTGATATTGGGGACGAGAGTGACTTGGTGGAGGCCGGAGAGGGGATCGCCGTTGACCAACGGCGATGTGCACGTTAACGTGCACAGTTCGTGTTTCAGTGGATGGGGTTTTGGGGAGAAGATGGTAGGGACTCGAAGTTTACTTCGGGTTTTTGATGTTCTAACTCGAAAGCAGGTTGTAGGCAGGGGAGGCTCGGGATGTTCCTGGGTTTTTTGTGAAGTTTACTCGGGTATACGCGAGGGAAAAGATTAGTGGGTGGCTCGAGTTTTAGGCATTCAGGCTTTAGTATAGAGGTTAGATATGATTATTACTAAGGATATTTTATTTTAGTAATAAAGTTTCTAAAACAAAGGATGAACAAGTTTTAAAAATTTAATTTGTTTTCAAAGTTATGTTTTAAAAACAAGTTTTATATATAATAAATATGAAAGTTTTAAATAGAATAAGTGGATTTTAAATAAAATTTGTATTAAACTTTATTAAACAAATTTGGAAAGATTTTAAAGATTTAAAGTTCAATTTAAAATATGTTTAAATTTAATTGATTTCTAAATCATTATATTTTGTTTAAAATAAGTTTAATGATTTAGAATTTGATAATCAATTGTAATAAGAATTATCTTTAGTTATTTTGAATTTGATTTAATTAAAGATAATTAAATTTGTAAAGATAATTGAGATAATTAAATTAATTTTAATTATCAAGTTTTTATTGTTAATAAATGATTTAATTAAGATAATGGTTTCTTAATTAAGAATCTTTTAATATAATAAGATTAAGAATCATTTAATTAATTTTAAATGATTTAGTTAAATAGTTAATTAAGTAATTAACTTGTGATTAATTAAAATAATCACTTATGGATTAATATAATATAATTACTTGGGAAGTAATTAAAGTAATTAAGTGGTAATTACAGAAGGGTAATTAAGTAAAGAATAATTACTTATGAAAAGTAATTAGGTAAATGTGATTAAGAGTTAATCACTTTAGTTATTAATTAAAGACTTAATTAATAATTGATTAAAGGTTTAAATTATTTGGTTAGTGATTTATTAATTAAAGAATTAAGAGTAATTAATTAAGTAATTAATTACTTGTGAAAGTAATTAATTAAGAAGAAATTTAATTAATGATGTAATCATTAATTAATGAAAATAATTAGTTAATTGTTAATTAATAATTTAAGAATAATTAGTTTATAATTAAGTTTTAATTACTAAATGTAATTAAAGTAATTAATCAGAGGTGATTAATTAAAAAGTAATTAATTAAGTATGATTAATTAAAAGTAATTAATCAAGTGTGATTAATTAAAAATGATTAATAAAGTGTAATAGATTAAAGATAATTAAGGAATAATTATCAAGATAATTAAAGAATAATTAATCAAAGTTGATTAATTTAGAAGTAATTAAGAGGTAATTACTTAGTATAATTTGTAAGTAATTAATCAGGATGATTAATTAATATTGTAATTAAGTAAGAATTACTTATAGTAATTAAGTGATAATTAATCAGGGAAGATTAATTGAGTTGGGTAATTAAGTGATGTTAGTTAATTAATTTGTAATTAATTAATGAATAGTATTGGATCGAAGATAATCCAAGTGTTTAATTAAGAATTAATTTAATTTAAGAATTAGTTAAATTGATCAAGTTTGAATAAAACTTGTTTATGAATGATTAATGATTGGATGATATATATCATTGGATGAGTTTATGATATTGGATGTTGTTGGATGGCATTTATTGATGGATGATGATATGTATATGCTATATCTGATTTTGACATATATGCTGCTTTGTGATATGTATGATGCATGTGATAATAGATGCTTATCTATTTGTGTTGGGAATATATCCATTTATGTTAAGTGATATTTTCTGAAATATCTATTGTTTAATCCCTTAAGTACAACTTGGACATTAAAATGGCGTTTGGTTTCGATGAGACCGGGATCGGGTTTCCATATTTGGAATCCGAAAACCACATCGATTCCAATTAAACGTTAGGTCGTTTATCCAAGTGGAGCAAGTGAAGACTCGAGGTGTAAGGGCTATACGTCAGTATAACTCTGTGGGTGATTCCGTAATGAGTTTGACGGAATAGTGCTTATAGATTCGAGATGGTGAATCAGAGTGCAAGGGCTATGGTCGTTGACTCTGAGGGTGATTCCAAAATGAGTGCAACGAGATAGTGCCTTCGGTTTCGTTCGAACCCGGAACGAACTTGTATGGATTGAATGCTTTCAGCACATCGTCAGGCGGACGATGAGCATTCTAAGATAATTGGTCCTATAAAGGTAATCGCAGCCTCAAGCCTCATCAACCGGGAATGGCTAAAACAGGGGAGGTGCAGCAAGGCTTCGTGGGTCGCGCCCACTGGAGGGCAAGATACATCCCTGTCTAGAGGTCCCTTTATATTTCGGCTGTGTGGGCAGTTGGTCTGCAGCCAACTGCGGGGTGGTCTTGTTCGGGACTGTTCAGTAAGGAATGGTCCCGGTCTTGTGTTGCAGGGGATGAAGGGAGTAATCCTCGGTACGGTGATCTAGGCCACGTACTGTGACGGGCGTTACCCCAGTAGCCCTGCCATTGTTGGAAACCCATTTTCCCTACGAGACCCTACGGTTTTGTTTGTATTACCCACTTTTGTGGCTAGTAGCTGGAATTTAATCATGTAACAATTTCGGCTATTTCATATTTATTTGAAAACCCTAGACATTATTATAATATCACTGGATTTCCTATCAAATGTTTTGGTTAGCGTAAGGTAAAAACTTTTCCATGTTTATGTGTGGGAAGTCTTACGTGATACCTTTTCTTTCAAAGGTTTTTCTAAAGTTAAGCAATCTTAAACCGTTTACTCACACCAGACCCCTGTCTGACCCGAGTGTTTATTTTCTGTTTTATTAAACTCTTGGGTACTCATATTATATATGAGTAGTCAAGTGATTCAGGTTATCTCTTGACGAATTCTGGAGGAGCTTTGGAGCAGGAGGCTTCAGCGTGTAGATATGATTAGAGTTTCCGCTGTGTTGTTGTCTGTATGATGTCTTGTATTGTATTAGACAGAAATGATATAACTGTCTAAATTGAGATGTTTAGTTGTGTACTCTGATGTATATGATACTCTGTATATGTTCTATATTATATTTAAATCGTTCCGCTGTGAGATTCTGATGTGTTGTTTTCTCTTTCTTCTCTTTCTTTTCTTCTTCTATCCCTTTCTTTCTTAATTAGTGATGCGATTTTCCGGGAGTGGAAAGTTGGGTCGCTACACTAAATTTCATAAGTGGAAGTTTAGTTTATCTTGCCTTTCAATCTGAACAATAAAAGTCCTAAAATTAATTCAAGTTATAGCTCAGAACTATTCTAGCATTGATGATAATCACTCATGTGGTACTTTATTTGCGTGTGATTATTATGCAACACAAACTACATATTTCAAGTTAGTCTTCTTCCAATCCGATGAATAATTGGGGAGAATCCTCTTATCCCTTCCGCCAAATCTGAGCAAAAAATTTCTGATCTGGTTTTATATGGAAATTTCCTTCGCCTTCTCAATGCATGCAAACAATAACATTTTTTTCTTGATGGAGACACAAATCCTTGAATTAACCATCCCTTGCAAAATCTTGACTATAAATTTATCTAGGATACCTTTTGTGGCTCGAACTTAGAAAGCTTTACCATCTCTTAATGTTTTCCCATAAATAAGACCTTTTTACCAAACATAACATTTTATCACCTTACTCCGATTCATGGTTTAGACAACTCAATATTCCATTTTAGTCCAATAGACATAATGGCCAATATTTTGGTTTATACGTAATGATTTCTTTATTTTAATGTATTGGAACTACTTCTCTTCCAAAGGAAAGGTTGACAGTGTAAATTTTTATGTCTTATCCAAAATGAGAATTTGTGTTACGTTTGAAATTATAATGAATTATCTTTTTCATACTAATTGAAATAGACAGTACAAAATATGGTAAATATCCCTATATTATGCATCTCATTCTTTTTGGTGTATTTCTTGTTATTCTAAATGACACACTTTTGTTTAGAAATTAGAACTTGATAATCTGTAGGAATTTACGTTGCAAACCTCCACATTCTAATGAATTAAAATATGACCCAGATCCCAACAATTTACTATGAAAATTTAATTCAAATTTTACTTGCACACGTCATTTAAATCTCTAAATTTAGAACTATCACATGATCTATAAGTTTTAGGGACTACTAATACCAATACTAAATTCAAGGGCTACTAACACCCAATATATTCTAGATTCAAACATGTGCAAATTTCTAACCTTACAATTCCAAGATCCTCATTTAGGCACTCGTGAAATATATATACAATGATATAACCCACTACCATATATAAAAAATATATATTTTCCCACTTATGTCCACCTAGTCTGCCCAAGATTTCAGGGGAACAACACAATACATGAACCATCCGTAGCCTATAGCTATCTTATTCTCACCTATATGGTATCGACCTTGTTGCTATAGCGTGGATCCTACACATACTGTTCCAATTTAGATTATTTTTTATAATCAAGGAACTACCCATTTTCTACCTAACGCACCATATTAGAATCGAGGTAGACCTTACTTGGCCCTTTTACACTTACAAACAGAAAAACTTATTGCATCTATAGTATTCTTTGATAAAGCATCTTTGCTTGCACTTTCCTTATTCAGACATATGCTTACCCAAGTCATACTTTCCAGACATCCTCACATAAAGATCATATGATTCAAACCACACTTTGGTAAAAAGATGCAATGTCGCGCTCATCATTCACTACTGTAGGAAGTTCGAATCCTTATAATTCAACTATCGATTGATAAATTCCCATGTAACTTTTCATCTTTGTTCCAACGATTTCAAATTTTATAGGAAAAATACGTCCTAGTGGGCTGTTTAATCCTATTTATCTAGCTCCGACCCATTTTTTTCTTTCCAAGTTTTAGTGGCTGCCATAATATTTTCACTCTACCTTTTTAAACCAAAACCATTTGATTTTTAACATCATTTCCACAAAACTGGTAAGTTTTTAATGCTTTAAAACCCTCATTCGATTTTAACAAGCTTTCCTCCTTACTAAGATCATGACATTTTGCTATAATTAAATTATCAAAACAGTTAAGCTTAACTTAGCAGAAGGTACATAAAACACAATTTTCTAAGAATTTTCTTGTATAAATAATAGATTTTCACAGAAGTGTATTTTCAAAGAAAACGTAGTACTTTTTATCATTTTAGGGTTTGGCAAAAACATCCATAAAAGACATTTTCAAGTACCGATCATTTCTTATTTACAGAAAGGGTTCAAAAGTTGGGTCATACTTAGTTCTCAATTTTTATTTTTCAAAAGTTCCGTTGTCAAAAGCAAGGTACACATTGAGGTAAGTGTAACAGCGTGCCTAAAATACCAAACAAAAGCATTAAAACGGTTATTGAAAGATCCTTCCTATCAAATTCTCTACCCTAACATTTTAAACAATATCCACAAATTTTTTTTAATTACTTTATGTAAAATCATAAACCAACTTTATTTTTCTATTTAAATTGTCTGATATCTGCTATTACTAACTTTTAGAAAGCATTTTCATTAGTTTATTACTTAAATTGGAGTAGACAATAACAAACTAATGACCTAAGCCTATTTATACCTAACAATGCTTTATGCATAGGGTTTCTATCCTCCGCTTCAAAGATGATAAACTCAAGTTTATTCTTCAATATAGTGCCTAACTTTAATATAGAAATACTCTGACTATACCTTTAAGTAAACATGAGTCCTTGCAACTACTACTAATGTAAGAATAGGGTTTCCACTTTAACTAAGGGAATTTTCCTTTAAATTTGTAAAGTCTTCCTTCATGTCCCCCCAACGTTATCAATATCACATTCAAAAAATGTGAAAAGTTTATTTGTTTCCTCAATTGTTAGACCTTAACCTTTACTCTGGCCCATAATTGTCTGTTTATATAAGGAATAAGTCAACAAACACCTTATGAGTTAAAATATATAGGGTGATGTGTATTAATACGCATATTATAAAATTATAATTACGCTCCCTTAGTTGAGTTAAGCTCATCTTATCTACTCGCTCACCGATACTGGCGGAACCATTAAGGAATGTTCATGCTCAAATCATGGCCATCTCTTTAAGCCATTCCCATAAAAATTTCTCATTCTCACATTCTACGATTGGAAATTATTTTCAACTTTCCCACAGATAGTGCAGGCATGAATAAGAGAAATTATGATATACCGATTGGAAAGCTTTTCGTAAAATTATATATATAAGCACTTCAAAACCTACTTTTGAAAACGTTTTTGGAAAAACTTTTGAAAAATCATTTTTTTCAAAAACTTTTTAAGTACGTTTTCTCAATACGTGCCTAAATGCTAGAGGATTTTAAACCTAAGCGCTGATAGCAAATGTGACAACTTGCACTTCCCAACATATCGATCCAAAACCTAGTATGACTTTCAAACTCATGTCATGCCAAAAATATGAGATATAGAGTTTTAAATATTACAGAGCTTGATTATAAGTGTAAATTCTAAGACATTCCACACTTTCAGATATCACAACAGAAGGAATTAAAACAAAACTATGAAACATAGACATTTAGAAAACAGTCTCCAAAATACTTAATTTCCAAATACACTGTTCCTAACGTACAATATAAGTTCTACAGACTTTTAATACAATGATTAACTACGTGATAAACAATAAAGAATATGAGAAACCCAACGTGTAGCTCATTTCTCCACGTACTATGTACTTTAACTACTAAAATGCCATCCTGAGGTAGGGAAAATGAAAAGAAAGGGGTAGGTCAGATAAAAATCTGGTGAACAAGTATAGTTTAATACATGGTGATCATGTGCAGTTAACTTTAACTCTACACTAAGTGATGTATAGTATATAATAAGTGTCTAGATATTCCTAGGGTCCATTACATAAGAGCTTTGGTCCAACGCATACCTACACTACAAATTGTGCAGGCTACTAAATGGATCGAACTATGGGTTGAAACACAATGTCTAACGATCGGCAACCACACCCAGAGCTACTCATCATGGAAACACTATCACTAGGTTACTAAACATGGAACACTGCCACAAAAGCTACTAAATGTGAAACACCACCCCCTTGGCTAATAAAAGTGGAAATAAATTCATATTACTATCATCGCTACTAGGCTATTGGGAGAAGAATCTTCTTCTTACTACCTCTACATGTAACCCTACTACCGATCAAGGAGGAAAACCAGAAATGCCGACTAGCTGAATTGTTTCATCGTCTAAAATCCATGTCCACCTCTTAACCATAGTCTACGCCTCTTCTTGCATGTGTCAGGATCCAACATCTAATTTGTACACATCACATCAGTATCCATGCATACCAGTGCTCCCATTGTGTCGGACCGATACACTCCATTAGGTATCAATCAATACTGTGCATCTAC
Organism: Allium cepa; assembly: GCA_030765085.1. Classification (NCBI taxonomy): domain Eukaryota; kingdom Viridiplantae; phylum Streptophyta; class Magnoliopsida; order Asparagales; family Amaryllidaceae; genus Allium; species Allium cepa. Next base: position 438,931,625 of record CM060938.1, on the reverse strand, counting down.
CGTAGAACCTCCTTTGAGTGTCAATTGTGGTAAAATCCACCTCAATTCAAGAATCGACCCTCATTGGTTAAAGAAAATTTACCCAATACTGCAATGTCCTAGCATCATCTCATAGGGAACTTGCTTTCCTACATCTCCTAACATAAATACAAATAGCCCTGAATAGCCCCACTAAACAACTAACATTATATTTATTGCCCACCTGGACGTGAGGTTTAGGCCATGCATTTCAGGTAATAATCGGTCGACTGCTATACTCTATAGGTTGACCACTCGTGGTTGACTGCTTAGGGTGATGGTCGACCTGTTGCATGGGTTTCCTCGTTTGTTCGATTCGATTTTAATTATTGTTTATTTTTATTGATTAACAAATATAGAGAACGAACACTAAGCAATTAAGTGGCCAGTTTGCCTTGAGGTTATACCATATTTTCATTGGTTTGTTATTCATGCATTTAATACGTTATATAGTAACAGTTAACCAATTTTAAGGTTTCAATTCAAAATAGGTTTACAATTTTATCAATTTATAGTGCTCCTATTACTACTCAACATTTCAGGTTATATAATTAGAGTTTACAAATTACTTTTTAAATTAATAATACCCCCGATCAATTAGAATAGGTTGAATTTTACTGTAATAAATCAACTTACTAAAGCTATTCCCAATCACCTTATATCCAAGCTCTACCAACAAGATCTATCAGAGAATCACCCCTATAAGCCTGCTTCATTTAGATCTGATCTACTATTTTACTTTTTCTTTGATTTTATTTTATTTTAGGAAGAAATTTAGATGTAAAGAGAAAGAATTTCGATGGAGTTTCGATAGTCTATATGTTTTCTATTGATTTTAGGGCTAGACAGATTTCAATTTATAGAGGTTAGGGACAAGTTTGGGGTGTTAAAGATGGTCTGGAGAATATTTACTAGCATTACGTTCGCTTATCACAAACGTACTAGCCAAGTAAAATAAGTAGGCCAATCACCTATTTTTATCTCACTCTAGAATCTTCGAACCTACAACGTACAAGCTGACCACTTTACCTCCCTAGGTGGACCGCTACGGGTCGACCATCAAGGCCCTAGGGTCCACCGATTGTAGTCTAATTTTTTAAAAAATTTCAAACGTCCGTAACTTCTTTGTACTAACTCCGATTTCAGAGTGTTACATATGAAAATTATCCAGAAAATCGCTACGAATGCAAATGATGCAAGTTTCGTAATCAAATTTAAACATCTATAAAAATATCATTTTAGATTTTGTTTTGTTTAAGTTTAATTTTATAATTAAATTTTCATAAATTTTTGGAGTGTTACACGATTGACATTATATCTGGTGAAGATGTAGCTAATTTGCTTTTTAATAAACCTTAGGGATATTTTTTGTAATGATGATCATTATTTCACTTTTGCATCCGATCGGTATTCTTCTATTGTACCTTTTTTTCACTATGTTTTTTTAGATTCGGCACATGGTTCTTGTTACTTTCATTTAAAGAATAATTTTAAAAAAATTAACAAAAGGTGCCCTTAAGGCAAAAAGATGGACCATTTATTTGTTTTTTCAAGCTGTTAATGCTACTTCAATAGACATATTTAATCTAACTTTGTCTAAATTTAGGAGTATTGGTGGGGAAGAAGTTGATTCTTTTCGTGATTTTCCTTTTGAAAAGTTCATAAATGTGTATTTTTGTTGGAAATCGATATGGGAAGATGGGTTCTAATTGCACAGAAAATTTTAATCATTGGAATTTGAAGGAGAGATATTTATTGGTTACTGCATATTTAGATAGAATTTGTTTGACTTGGAATAGTCAACTGTGCCCTGTGATGGAAAGATGTTTAAGGGATTTATATCTTGAATACGTTATTAGATCCACTATTGATGTTTAGGAAGTTCAATTAACTCGACCTTTTCGTGTTTATTTGAGTGTTCGACGATGTAGTTTTAAATTATGGCATATTGAGGGGTTTCCATATTCTCATGCTATTAGAATCATTCTCACTTTCAATTTATATATTTGCTCATATATCGACGATTATTTTGATGTATCCTTTTTCAAGCATCTTATTATCATCTAATTCATCCTATAATATCCTAGAATTTTGGTCATTTAATTTTAAATGTTCAATTAGTTTTAAATAATTAAAATTATATGATTTATTGGGAATTTATAATTTAAATTCAATTATGATTAATCATTTAAAATTGTAAATTAAATATTAATTAAATGAATTTAATAATATTATTTAACTTCTTTTGATTAATAAGTAATATTCATGAATTCATATTGTAAATTTGTTTACAAAATAGATCGGATAAATATCAATGGTTGGATCGAAAATATAAAACGATATTTGAAATTTTGAATTTTACATTCCAGGGCACTGTCTCGGATTTTGACGAAACCAGTGCTATTAGATCCCGAATAATAAATTTAGTACGCCAATGAGTTTCATAAGGATTAGATATACCGTGTGGTCGCGTGAAGGGATTAATTTTAAATATAATTTGATTTGAAAAGCTAACTTCCATATACTTTGGAAATTATGAAAGCTAACTTCCATATACTTTGGAATTAGGTCCCAAAAATAGTTCCACTGAATTCAGAATAGGGGTATTTAGTGTAGAACGCCAATTAGCATGCTTCGACTGCAGTTTGAGATTTTTGGGAGTGTATTGTCAAATACTATTAAACAAAATAATATATGCTCCATATTTCAAACCTATACCATATATTTTAATTCCGTACATCAGCCCCATACTCCTACATCTTAGCCATTCCTCCATCTCCTTTATATTCCATTTTCTATAAGCTAAAAAAGAGATTTCAAACTATAAAACAAAATTTGAATTCGTTTCTCCAATAAATATTCTCATTTTGGACTTGTTAAGTTCTATGCTTGATAGCTACAATCCTATGGTCCTGAATTGGGTTGCATTTTCATCTTTGGTTGAATCCATTCTTAGCAACAAGCTAAGGCTGGATTTTGAGCTCGATTTGGGGGAAGCTAGGTATGGTTGAGTGTGTATTTTAGTTCGTGTTGAAAATTGGCATCGGGTAGTGGAGTTTTGGGTTGTACGGCCTCCTATTAGGGATCGTGACCTAGCGCATGGGGGAGGAACCATCGGATTGTGTTTTAATCAAGGAGCTCGCGAGTGATGATGATGTGCCGAGAGCATGAAGATTTTGCTGAGGGACGCATCGGTGAAGTCGATTCATTGTTTAGCGGAGCGTAGCTTCGTATAATGGCTTGATCATGCACGACCATAGTGAGTTTGTGATATCCAATGCAAGATTTTGTAGAGATAGGGAAGAAGATGAGTATAAGAATAATTTTATAATTAACAATAAGTTAAGTTATTAATTAATATAAGATGATCGATAATTTATAAATTTAATATTTTTTGCAAACAAGGTCGGATTTAAACGCTGTTTAATGGGCTGTACTCGGATGGACAATATCTTTGCAATGAAGTTAGTTTGGGGATTTTGGAGCTAGTAGAATTTTGGGGTAAAATTGAATATTCGTTCGGTTTCAATTCAAACCAAAAAGCTTCGGCGCAAACTAGAATCAATGTTAGTTTAACTCACATTCAATTTTACTATATCATATCCACGATGCTATAAACTATTATTGATTGCTTGGATGTTAGTTAGATTGTTTGGTTGAATTTCCATTTATAAAATGGATGAAATATTAACTTGATTGCTATGAACCTATATGATTATATGTATTATCCATAACTATCATTTTGCGGGGAAAATTTATGGAGCGACCTTGAGGGGTATCTCATCAATAATCATTTATTTACACTCTTTTGTTGTTATATTGATATTTAATTGAAATAGATCTTGATATTCGATTTAAATTTTTTAAGCATCCTTATAGCGATTTCCGTTATACCGTCATTTAATGATTTTCATCCATAAAACGTGTCATGTGTCTTTTGAACTTGAGCTTGTGTTTTTGCTAAATAGAATTTTTAAAATTCATTAATCATATTAATTAATGATATTTTAAATTAATCAATCATTTTAATTAATGGTCATTTAAATTAATTAATTTTTTAACTAATGATTTTGAAATTAATTAGTTATTTTAATAAATGATCGTTTTAAATTTAATTAATTGTTTTGAAATGTGATATTTGAAATTTAGTTAATCATTTTAATTAATGATGTTTTATAGTTACTTAATCATTTTTAACAAATGATGTTTTTATTTATCATTTTAACTAATGATGTTTGAATTTAATTAATCCAATTAATATATGATTATTTGGACTTGATTAATTGTTTTGAATTAATGGCATTTAAAATTTATTAATTATTTTAATTAACGATGTTTGAGATTAAGTATTCATTTTAATAAATGATTATTTGAATTTAATAAATCTTTTCAATTAATGATATTTAAAGTAAATTAATTTAATAAAACTGATTAAAGTAAATTAACTAACTTGATGAAAATATTTTAAAGTTAATAAACTGATTTGATAAAGGTTTTAAAGTTAATTTACGTATAATATGAAAGTGTTTGGAAATAATTAACTATTTTATCAAAGATAACGGATTGGTTTATTTAAAAGAGATTATAAATATGATTAATTACCTTTCAGGATAATTAATATTATTTTAAATTTATAAAGGTGTTTAAATTGTTTTATTTTCTTTTGGGACAATGAATATTATTTTAAATTTAAAAATGATGGTTTTAAATGAGAAAATCCTTTAAAAGGAATTATTTATAGATAAAGCTAATTGGAAATGTTTTGGGTTTATAGTAAACAATGTTTTAACGACATCTGTTTTTGACCCTTGTTTTAGTACACTTAGTATTATAAATTTTGTTTTATAAAAGAACATTTTTAAATTGTATTTATGTTAACCTGCCTTTTTCCAAGGTAGTATACAAGCGGATTTGACCCAACAGACTTCGCGATTATCGAGGCCGATGAGTCCAGAGTGATGATTGTGGGACCTAAAAATCAAGTACAGATAATAACATAATGTCGAGATTTAATAGAATGACAGAATGTTTGAAGTATGGAATATGGTTCAACACATAGGAGTAAGTGCATTTCGATAGAAAACAGTTAATAACTCGAGCACCGCAAGAGCGATCGATGTGAAACTCTAGGAACAGGAAGAGGAGACCCTATTGAGTTCACCCTATGGGTTTCACTTCAAAACATGAAACTTGAAGTGATCGGTATCGATCCCTCTATAGAGTTCGACACTCTTCCCATGTAGGGGTCGGCTATATTCAAATTCTGGCAATGTTTAGTCAATATTTCAATATCTATTGATTCAATTGACATGAAACTTGGAGCACAAGCTAACTACAAAAAATGAAATACCCCTTAGGGATTGCATATCATTTAGAGAAAGTTGGAGGGATCGGTACTTGTCCCTCTATAGGGATTGGCTATAATCAGCCTTCACAACTGATTACAACAAAGATTGATCAATAATTCGAGTTCTACTAATCCAGTTGGCATGAATCTTATAGGCTAAGCATAATACAACTTGTATAATCTCCCCAAGGGTTCGCATGGCATTTGGAAAAGGATTAAGGGATAGGTGCCTATCCCTTTAGAGGGATAGGAAGAAATTAGAATTCAAGCAACACTACTTTAGAGAAAACGCGATATCTCAGAAACCATAAGTTTAAATGGTATGAAATTTGGAGGTAAGTGGCTAACATCATGAGGAAACCTTTATAGGATCGCAGCCCATTTGGACAACTAAAAAGGATTGGTGCCGACCCCTATTGTAGGCCCTAATGGGCTTGGAAATTTTTGGGTAGCCTCGTCTTGGTCTCCCGAACTTTCTGCCAATTTCAGCCCGATCTGTGCACATCTTCCCCCATAAATATCGCAGGCATGGCGTCAGAAATGGGATCTTCTTTATGCTTCTCTTTATCTTGAACCTAGGCTACACTCTGCCAATTTTATGCTTGGATTTTGGATTTAAACCATAAACAAACTTCAGTATAATAAAAAGGATTATTTTGGAGTAGACGTAGGCCAGAGTTAGCCGAATCACTATAAATCTTGTCTCTTTTTACTTACTTTCTAATTATTTTAATTTTGTTCTTTATTTATTTCTCTTCATATTTCTATAATTGGATTGGATAGTGGTACCTTTACATAATTGGATGTTGGTGGTCATGTTTGACGCTAAAATTTTGGTACTTTCACTGAGAAAGCTAGCCCTCGTGGATTTGGAGTTTAGATTTAGCAATTAGAGAGATTGGATTTGGAGCAATGGTGAGACAATCAACTAGGAGAAAAGTAATGGATAGGAGCCATCATGAAGGGATTCATGAGGCTTCCTCAGAAGCTGGAGCTAATCACCAGAACTATAGATCAAGGTGTTGAGGCAGCAGACATCGTTGGAAATTAGAACCGGGAACATGGAAATCGGACCAATGGACGTAGGAGTGGAGTAGAGCAGTCGGAGGAAATCCCCGACCATTTTAGAGGGAAAGACACTGATCCCTCTAGAGGGATTTGCACCGATCCCTAAAGAAGTAGGGGCATGCCGCCAGGTCTGTTCGGTTGTGATGCTAGAGGATATGCTGTCAATCCCATGGAGCTTGGTGAAAATCGGAATTTGGATGTTCATCCAGAGGAATACATTACAGAACTCCCTGATAGATTCAGGGGGAAGCTTGGACAGGATGATAGGATACTACCACTGGAAGATAATGACAGGTTTGTAGAGATGATCAGGTAAGATATGCGTGGAAGATTAGTGAATAGGGATCTTGAGGATGTAAATAGAAGTCCAATAGCTCCTAATATTAGCAATGCTAAGAATCCACTAGAGTTCACACTACCAACACTGGAAGCTTATGATGGAAAGTCAGATCCAACTATGCATATTATGAGTTATACATGGCATATGGAAGTACTGTGGGCTTCAAAAGAAGACATGGCATGTTGCTTCCCCTTGTACGTAATGAATGTAGCTGCGCTATGGTTCAGACAATTGGAGAGTGGCACTACTAGCATATGGAGAGAATTGGTCGAAAGATTTATGAAGTAGTTTTGAGTTCACATTACAAGACCCAAGAATGTGATGACATTGAAATCAGTAAAGCAGTGGGCAGGAGAATCACTCAAGAATTTCTCAAGCAGGTTTAATGTCATAGTTGTTTCAGTGGATCGACCAGATCCATCGATGGTTTTGATGGCGGTAGTGTCAGGAGTTGCGAATAATTCAGATTTTAAGATATCATTGATACGGGATCCACCAATGGATCTTGGAGAATTCTACCATGAAGCAGAAAAGTTTCTATAATAATAAGATGCAAAAGCAGATAAAGAGGCAGCGAAAGTTAATATGTATGGGGTGGAGAACCGCCCGATGTGAGCTCAGCAAACGACATGGGTAAACTGAACATGGATAATAGCTTTAATGGATCGAAGCGACATAGGGGGGAATTTGAAGGCCGGCAAGGAGGGTACCCTCCGAACGCAAATGGATATCAGGAAATCGCTGCCTATTCCATGAGCTGGATGGGTACAGTACAAATGATCGCAGGAATTTGAAGGATATCATTGAGGAACAAATGAGGAATGGTTATTACAATAATATGTGAGGACTCAGTCTGCGACAGGGGAACAGGAGTAGCCACCGTCCACTCCAAATGAAATTGGAACTAGATCAAGGCATCATCATCAACTTGTCATCAATTGCTCGATATGGCATGGAATTAGTAATAAACTCCATGGTAGGATGTCAAAGTCACCTACACATGTATGGGATCGAGGACGGTCCTTAGGCATGCTCCGAGATGATGATAAACCGTAGCGCTTGTGTTTGTAAAGTTATTGTTTATTTTTCTTACCTTTTCTTCTTATTTGCTTCGAACTTTAATTATTGGTTGTACTGGCTCTTATTTTATATTTTGGCAAATGGACTTAGGAATGTTTAAATTTGGGTCAATGTAATAGATAGCATATGTCGTCGGGTATGGACTACGCCTAGCAAGGGGTAGGTCGCTTCGCTCGAAAGCGATGAATCGGCCTACTCAGGTCTTCGAGTATGGATTGTACTCGGCAAGCATCTTGAGAGATCAAGGTCGTCAGGTATGGACTATGCCTACAAAGAGGTAGGTCGCTTCGCTCAAACGCAATGGATCGACCTACTTGGGTCATCGAGTATGAATTGTGCTCGACAAAGATCTGGAGAGATCAAGGTTGTCAGGTATGGACAATGCCTGGCAAGGGGTAGGTTACTTCGCTCGAACGCGATGGATCGACCTACTCAGGTCGTCGAACATGGATTGTTTTCGGCAAGTATCCAATAAGATCAAGGCTTTGAATTTGGCAAATGATCCGGTAAGATCATGGGTTTGGCTATTGGCATTGGATGGATATGGATTCAACTAAGGATTTGGAATGTATTTCGAATTAGATATCGATAGGGAACAGTCATGGACTTCACTAATGATTCTGAGAGATCATGGATTTGGATTAGCATTGGATTGGATTCTAGATTGGAAAATACAGCTATCAATGGATTTTGGATTTACAGCAATTCAATACACACTTTCCAATCACAAGGCATGTTTTGGAGGGCAGTGTTAACCCACCTTTTTCCAAGGCAGTATACATGCGGATTTAACCCAAAAGACTTCGCGATTATAGATCCCGATGAGTTCAAAGTGATGATTGTGGAAACAAGAAATCAAATATAGCTAATAACATGAAGTAGATATTGAATGGAATTGACAGATATGCAAGGCAGAATGTTTGAAGTATGTAATATGGTTCAACACATTGAAGCAAGTGCATTTCTCTAGAAAACAAATAATAACTCAAAAACCACAACAGGTATCGTGAAACTATAGGAACACGAAGAGGGGACCCTAGGGAGTTCACCCTAGGGGTCGCACCCTAAAACATTCAACTTGAAGGGAACGGTACCGATCCCTTCAGAGGGGTCGGCACTCTTCCCTTGTAGGGGTTGACTATATTCAAATTCTGGCAGTGATTAGTCAATATCTCGGTATCTACTAATCCAATTGACATGAAACTTAGAGCATAAGCTAATTGCCACATATGGGACAACCCATATGGATTGCATATCATTTGGAGCAAATTGGAGGGATCCGTACCTATCTCTCTATGGGGATAGTCTATAATCATCCTTCACAACTTATTGCAATAAAGATTGATCAATAACTCGAGTTCTACTAATCCAGTTGGCATGAAAAATGGAGGCTAAGAATAATTCAACATGGAGAGGCTCCATTAGGGATTTCATGGCATTTCTAAAAGATTGGAGGGATCAGTACCTATCCCTCTAAAGGGATCAGCAGAAATCAAAATTCAAGCCACGCCATTTCGCGGAAAATGTAATATCTCATAACCGTAAGTTGAAATAGCACGAAATTTATAGGGCAAGTAGCTAACATCATGGGGCACCACTCATTGAGATCACAACCCATTTGGACACACTAATAGGGATCGGTATCGATCCCTATTGTGGGCCTTAATGGGCCTGGAAATTTTTAGGTAGCCTCGTCTTGGTCTCCCAAACCTTCTGTCAAAATTTCTGTCCAATCTATGCAAGTCTTCCCCTATAAATACAGCAGGCATGGTTTCAGAAAAGGGATCTTCTTTCTATTTCTCTTTATCTTGAACCTAGGTTACTCTATGCCAATTTTATTCTTGCATTTTGGATTGTAATTATAAACAAACTTTTGTACACTAAAAAGGATTATTTAGGAGTGGACGTAGGCCGAAGTTAGCCGAACCACTAGAAATCTTGTTTCTTTTTACTTGGTTTCTGATTGTTTTAATTTTGTTCTTCATTTATTTCTCTTTATATTTTCGTGATTGGATTGGATAGTGGCACCTTTACATAATTGTGGGATGGTGGCCAATTTTGACACCCACGATTTCCTAAGTGTTTTTATCCATATTATAATATGGAAATCAATCACAATTTCAGTTTTAAAAACTAAAGTTCGATTCGGTAATGGAAAAGTAATGTAACACCCCTTCAAAATGGGAATAATAGTCCCGCATCGTGGAAAAACACTATGAAGTGGGTGCTTATATACCAAAGTCTTCACCTCATAATAACATTAAGGCCTTTTGAGGAACAAAAACCCATATTTTGGCTTGGCCCATGAGGTGGAGGTGACTAAATTAGGGACAATATCTGCGTTAAGTGAGGTGCGGGCTGTTGCAATGGTATCAGAGCCATACCCAGCCGAAATTGTTGTCTATACGTGTTATAGCCACGATGCCTGGGTGTTGTTTATGAGCCAATGAGGGCGTTGGGCTCTAAAGGGGGAGATTGTAACACCCCTTGAAAATGGGAATACTAGTCCCACATCATGGAAAAACACTATGAAGTGAGTGCTTATATGCAAAAGCCTTCATCTTGCTTGAGTTTTGACCAAATTTATTTATGTTAATCTTCATGAATTGGTCTGCTAATCCCAATATTATCATTTGGGAAACCAAAGAATTAATTGAGCCATCTTACCTTGGTTTCCTATCTTCCTATGTCAAGATTGAGAAATTTTAAACCCGAGCTTATCTATCCTCCTTTGCTTGTGAAATAATTTATGTTGAATATAGCCCTTTTTAGAAATTGCGAGGATACAATTTTTATGAGGAGGGCATTCTGTAACAACCCTGGTTTTGGTGATTACCTATAAAGTTTAATTATAAAGGTGGTTATAATTTAATAATGGAGAAAGTAAAATAAATTTGAGAGATAGAAATTTGTTAAAATTGTTTATTTCAAATAAACAATGGATTTGGAATAAATAAAATAGAATTAAGACAGTATGGGAAATAAAGTTTTACAAACTTTATCTTGGTTATCTGTGAGAGTTATGAGTGAAATATGATTTTATTTAGTGAAAGTGCAATAATTCTTATAATTATTCCCAAATGCTTCTTTTAATGATTTTTAAGGAAGTATTTGTTTAAATATGTGTTTATTACAAATAAAAAGATGATATCTTGTTTAAAAATAAATTTTGATTATAAAAACGATGTTAGAGTGATTTATTGCATATTATTATGCAAGAAGATAATTTTCATGAAATTTTTGGTGTTAAAAATGGTATCAGAGCCATAACCAGCCGGAACTGTGGTCTGTACATATTACAACTACGATGCCTGGGTGGTGTTGTTTATGAGCCAACGAGGGCATTAGGCTGTAAAGGGGGGAGACTGTAACATCCCTTCAAAATGGAAATAATAGTCTCTCATCGTGGAAAAACACTATGAAGTGGGTGCTTATATACCAAAGCCTTCACCTCATAATAACGTCGAGGCTTTTTGAGGAACAAAACCCCATACCTTGGCTTGGCCCATGAGGCGGAGCTAACTAAATTAAGGACAATATCTGCGTTAAGTGAGGTACGGGCTATTACTCTGTAAACGGTTCCCTTATATGGAAAGGATCTAGTCGTAATTTTAACACTAAATATTGAGGCTTGGGCTCGTCTCTATCTCAAAGGTTAAAAATGTCGTCAAGGAGATGCCTAGAGGTAACACTATCTTAACTTGCCTGGCTTCATTTTCTATCAAGGGATAACACATGTTTGAAGTCCATGAATAGTGGCAAATATATGAAATATAATTTCCATATACGATCATATTAATTATTCCCGGTAGTTGATTTATTAACTATTGGAACCAGCTTTCTTCATGGTGTATCGTCACCTTAAAACGATTTGCTGGTCTTTGAGCTTTTTTATCCTTTGGGGAAATAACAAAATCCAAAGCGCGAGAGGTGGCCAAGCTATGTAGGGTTGCTCCTATTAAGGTATTTTCACATCCCATCTAGATTGGATTCAACTGTGTACTTAGACATGAAATATTCGGATACTTGGTAACGTTTGGCGGTATCCAGCTTAGAGGTTTCTGAGAAGTTTCACAGAGTAAATGAGCTTCTCAGAGGGATATTACTAGAGGTATACTTCAAGAGGGTGCACCTTCCTAGTCATTTGTTGAAAATTTTCCTTTTCTTACTTGATTCAAACTTCGAATCATTTTTTCTATAATTGCAACGGGAAGAGTCAATCACTCTTCATGATGTTTAATTATAGGTTTTGTCCATTCTATCAAGTTTGGACTATTATCTTGTTTTGTCCATATTGTCCAGTTTTGATTTTGCTTGGATAATTTTCATTCTTTCAAATCTGGCTTTTAATACCTTTTATGCCCATTCTTATTTGGATTTGTTTCCTATTGTTTATCTCTACTCTTACCTGTATGGATGTTATTCTTATGAGGTAAAAACTCGTTCCACTTAGCGACGTGGTCTCGTGGAACTTTTATATGTTCCCCATTATTTGAGTTTTCTCATGTTGGTATTACCAAACTAATCCGGGTGTTATTTTATTATAGTGCTTAGGTTAGACTGAGTATTTTTCCAAGTTGGCTTTGGTGTTATGGAGATCTTGGATAGGAGCTGGAGATTCACCTATCGTAGTGTTTTATTTTCCGTCATATTATATAGTATTCGTATCAACAATTGTAAGATCAGGAGTTTATAACTGCCAAGCTGATAAGGTTTGTTTTCAACTTTGATATACTCTATATTATTGGAGTGACAGTTTTTACTGTCTATTTTGTATTATATGTTGGCGATTCCACTATAATATTCTGATTTTCTCTGTTCTCTATTCATTTCTTTTTATTTAGCCTAACAATCTGCCCTTTTTTCGATTGGATGTTTGATATTTGAACATGGTGGTAGTATTCGATGTTGATTTTCGATGGTAAAAAAGGTGGTGCGTTACAGCTTGGTATCAGAGCTGAAGGTTAAACGAGAACCTTAGCTATGGTAGTGTACAACTCATTAGATATAGGATTAGTAATACCATAGAATGAGTTTGAGAACTATTTATATTCGAAAGCGTATTAGTTAATGTTATAAAAACGTATAATGTTAATTGATCTATTGAGTTGTTTATGAATTCTGGTCTAGATGTTGGATGCCACGTTGTCGACAAGGATTTCTAAACACTTGAATAAGGCCAACGGACATGATATTGATTTTTCAAAATTTGGCAAATTAACTTTTTGCCTAGGATTATATTCTCATACATATAAAATAATGATTTTCAAAATTTATATAGTTATAGAGCATGTTTGTTTGAATGTGATGATATTTATTTATTTTCTCTATTATTTGATCAGTCATGCTCGATTAAATTAGGTGCATTGATTACCATTTGATGATCGTTGATTATTTTTGTTTAGCTTATTTTATAAGCGTTTGTTGTTTGAATTTATAAATGAACCCATTATGAATGATTTTTCACAATTTGACCATGAGGTGTTCGTAGAATATGTTAAGTTAAAACTCACCTTCTAATAATGATGAGTTAAAAGTAAAATTTGAATAAAAGTTGTTGAATATAATCTAAATGACAGGTTAAGACATTTAGAGGATAAATATTTGGGAAAATTCCATTATAAGAAAGACAAGTTTATTATAATATGAAATGATTTTAATATAAAGGAAATGTTATATAAATTTAGTTTATAAAATGTGTTTAAAAAGGCTTTTTGAATCTAAATCCCGGAATTTTTGAAAGAAATTTCAAAAGAATTTTGAGAAATAAAATAGTAGTATTTTTGAAAGTATTTAAAAGAAAATATATTTAGGAAGTTAAATTTTAAATGGAATGCATTTTCTTTGGGATAATTTGGAGAAAATCGTCTCAATTAGTTTTGTGCTAATCTAAATAATCTTCTAAGTGACGATCAGATGTTTGCTTAGCCGAATATTGTGGGGTACTTAGTAAATTATTCTCTTTACCATTGTATGGTCGAAATGAGTTCAAATGCGAACGACACCAAAGTGAGTTTTAACAGATAAATCTTTTGAAGTTATTTTATAGAAAAATATATATAATATGTTTTCAAAGATGATTTTTTGGAAATTAAAAACTGGGTATTTAATTTTTAGGTTCCCTTAAAAGGGAAGTGTTTTCAAAAAAAATAGTAATTCTAATAAGAGATTATTTTGATAAATGAGCCTTTACCCTTAGATAAGATAGGGGATAATTTAACACCGGTTTAAAATGAGTTAAAATTTCGATAGGGAAGTTTTGATAGGCATTGTTTTATTAAAACCATATATTTGTTTAAAACATCTAAGTAATGTAAACTATTCGTTATTATTGGGCCAACCAATCAACGTTCATTATAACACATTACGTTAGAAAGGTTGACAGGTTGACTTAGTTTCAAAAGGACCCATATTTTTGGGCCTCTCTAAATTTTAAGAAGTGAAATAAAATTGGTTTTTGGTATGTACTCTTAGGATCTAGAAGGGTATTATAAAAAAAATAAGATGGAAATAATTCATAAATAATTTTAGTATTGAATAAAATACTAAATGAAAATATAAGTAATTTAGAAGAAAAAAATTGGTGTAGTTAAGAAACCAATACTTTTTGGGTATAACTTTTAAATTTTTTCCAAGTGAGTTTGGATAATCTTCTAAACAATAACCAAAGGTTGACGAGGAAAATGGTACGTTTAAATAATTACCTATATTTTTTAATAATCAAGGAAATTTTGAACCTAAGTTAAGATTTGTGTGTTACTCATTTGATATTTTAAGTAATGCTAAGTGCTAGATTTTTCCTTATGGAGTTTGATTTATTGACTGATAGTGTTGGTTTATTCCTGTACAGAATTTGATTGATTGATTGTGTGATTTTATGTACCATTGTTTATAAAGTTTAAATTTATGGACAAAGGATTTTGAATTATTGTTATTAGGACCTAAATCCTGGTGATAAAGTTTAAATTTATGGACAAAGGATTTTGAATTATTGTTATTAGGACCTAAATCCTGGTGATAAAGTTTAAATTTATGGACAAAGGATTTTGAATTATTGTTATTAGGACCTAAATCTTGGTGATTCTGAAAAAAAAAGATTTTGAAGATTTGGGAAAATAAATAATATTTATTCGCTCTATTTGATGTTTTGGAGGAACCGGAGTACAAGTGGATGCTCCAAATTGTTTTGATTCTAGAGTTTCACCATACACTATTAGGAGGAATCCCCTACTTGTCATTTTGATTTTTGATTTTTGATTTAATTCCTGTCTGAGAAATTTGAAAATAAACTTTTGATTTTATAAACCGGGCATTTAGTTCTAAATTTTAATTTTGAAATAATTTGATGCATTGCATATATTATAGAATATTCTCTGTATTTTGTTGCATATGATTGAGATATGGTTGTTGGTTGCATGTAGATTTATATTAGGTTAGCTTTTGCGTATAGAGTTACATCATATCGCTTTTGTTAGCCTGATTTTCTTTTGGATTTCATAAGTACAGGTATGCAAGAGATTGTTATTTGATTCTTGTGCACCTACATTTGCATAGAGATAATAAATTACTTCCCAAATGTATAACAAATGTAAAATGGCATGTAATAAATTTAGAAATGTAAATTAGTTGATGATTTTATGCCCTAAATATGGGAAGCCTGTTGGATTTTGTTTCCTTTGGTAGGTTTAGAGCCCGTAGAGGCAATTTGTAGTTGTTACATCGAACTGCATAAAGGAGACACTACCAAAATTTTCTGTAAAGTTTAGAGATTTAATTAATAAGTTTAATAACTCATTTTAATTAATAATTTTAAACTTAATGGTTTCGAAATATTTTCTTTCTGGGAATTTCAAGGACGAAATTCTTTTAAGGGGGAAGAATGTAACATCCTAGAATTTTGATCATTTAATTTTAAATGTTTAATTAATTTTAAATATTTAAATTATAGGATTTTTCGGGAATTTATAATTTGAATTCAATTATGATTATTCATTTAAAATTGTAAGTTAAATATTAATCAACTGGATTTAATAATATCATTTAACTCCTTTAATTAATAAATAATATTGATGAATTCAATTGGTAAATTTATTTACAAAATAGATAAGATAAATACTGATAATTGATCAAAAATATCAAACGAATTTAAATTTGTGAAATTTACATTTTAGGGCATTATCTTGGATTTTGACGAAACCAATGCCCTTAGATCCAGAATAATAAATTGTAGTACGTCGTTGAGTTTCATAATGATCAAACGTATTGTGTGGTCACGCGAACTTGAAATGTATAGCAATTAATTTTCAATATAATTTGATTTAAAAGGCTAACTTACGTATACTTCGGAATTAGGTCCCGAGAGTAGTTCCATTGGATTCGAAATAGGGGTATTTAGTATAAAACACCAGTCAGCACGCTTCGATTGGAGTTTGAGATTTTTGAGAGTGTATTACAACAATCCCTACTTGGAGGCCCAAAACTAACGGCTATGGATGCTGCAGTCATCCATAGTTATTAATTCTCGATGACCAAATATGATAATGTTAGATATATTGATACATAGATACACAAGAATATGGAAAATAAAATAAAATAGCAAACCAAGTCCACATTCCATTTCAAAATATTTCAAATTCATTACTTAATCCTAGTGCGCAGGCCACGTTCAGACAAAGTATATTTATTACAACATACGTCAAGAACGACATTATAGATGCCCTCTAAGATGATCAGAGTATATAATAAGGCAATAAAACAAGTTTGCCTTTACAATCAAACACAGCGGAAATAAAAGAACTCTAAGTAGCTAGTATGCCTCATGTATGTCATCGAAAGCTTTGTTCGTCTAAAAAGACACCTAAAAACCCTAAACCTCTAACTACCCAGAATCAATTGAGCACCCGAGAGTTTAAGAGGAAAAAAACTTCGAGTCGGACATAAAGCATGGTACGAATAATAATCTACCATCTCAAACCATTTAGATATCTAGTGAGACCATGCCACTTTGCAGAATGGGTTTTCCCCTCACTAGTATCTTAAAAGTATATATTGTGCCCCTGCATCAACAATGGTTCAAACAATTTCAAAATAATATGATGATATGTAAATAAGTAAGTTAATTCTGGATTACCCATCCCCATTTATTCTGACTATCTATCTTAATTATAGTTTTAAGGACTACTATTAACCTATTAGTTTTATGGGCTCACTAATAACCGATCAAATTTTTATGGACTACCTATCCGATTTCATAGTTTTCATGGGATCACTAAGAACCTATTAGTAACTTCAATATCTTTTCTCTTATCCTAGTTTTCATGGGCTGACTAGGAACCTATTAAGTAACAGTCAATATCTTAATCTAGATATAGTTTTCATCGGCTAACTATAAACCTATCGGCTCCTACCAATATCAAATCATAGTTTTCATGAGCTGACTATGAACCTATTGACCCTTTGCGAATATCTTTTCCTTTACACGGTTTTCATGGGCTTACTGTGAACTTGTTGGCCTCTGTCAATATCTTTAATTAAGATTTTTAACCTTAAGTTATATTCACTACTGGGTCAACCTAGCCGGTTATTCTGCCCTTCCCAAATCACCGTTGTGGGTAAATTGCAATGTAAGTAAATGTAAAAAGAAACAATCATAACAATAGAATAATACCAACACCTGTGGTTTAATATCCTTGAATTCATTTTATATAGAACTTAGTTAATCCCTTTAACTAGTTATTCAAGGAAAACTTCTTCAAAGACTTCATTTCAAAGCTCTTTACTTATGCCGTGGTTTTTGTTTAAAGTGAGAATGGGTTGTTTTTTTTGAAACCTTAAAGCATCACTTTCGAAACCATTGAATGACCTCCACCGAAAGCATAGAAAACCACTTTTCAAAACGCTAAGTATATACCTTTCGAAGCTCTACAAATCAAACCTTTCAAAACCAAATCATACCTTTCGAATGTGTCAAAGCATTACTTAATAATCTTAAGAAATATAGCTTCGAAACCAATGAAAGTGCGCCCTTTGAAAATCTTGGGCTTTACTCTTTAAAAACATCTTTTGGGTCAAAGTGGTTGCATATGAAAGTATCTCTTTTGAAACCTTCAATAAAATTCTTTTGGGGAAAATTTTGATGGTGTTGGAACCATCTATTCGAAAGCTAAAAACCTTTGAATAACACTTAAGAGGGAAGCATCGAAACCCCCTACCGACACCATTGCCTTCAAAAGCCCTCAACCCCTTTAAAAGCATTTAGGAAATAATTAGCTTAAGTTTTAAACAAAGAAAAACCTTCGAAAGCATTGATGGCTGCAATATGTTAGAAGGTAAAAAAATAGCGGCTGGATTCCGACTAAATCAGAACAACTGCTTTCGAAAGTATTCTTTTATAAATAAAGTAACCCCAATGAAAGACTATACCTTGTGAATATAAAGTGGTAACCTTCTTTGAAAGCTATTTAGAAAAACTCCTTTCGAAAACATATGCTTCAACAACGTTGAAAGCATTTAAGTGAAACAATGCAGGCACTTAACATTTGAAACAAAACTAAGGTTTCGACCCCCATTAGAAGCATTGCTTTTGACACCATGGCTTCTGCCTTTCTTTCAATCCATTTCGTACCATCTAAGTGATACCTTGTGTATTGGTTTCAACTAGGTGGGTTTTGGCTGGGTTGGTTTCAACTGAGTTGGAGCAAAAGCATTGGGTCGAAAAGCACTACTAAAGGATGCAGAACCAACTATTCTAAATAAAGGCTCAAAATAATGCTATTTTTAATAATTGCTTTATAACCTCCTGCCTATGAGTACTCCTTTGATTGTTTGCCTTCAAACTTTTCTAATACTTTACAAAATAACTGCCACATTTATCAAATCTAAATAAAGGGAAAAAGTAACGTTTAAGCTCTTTTATTGCGAAAAACCAATATTGCAAATTAGTATTTATTTTAAAATAATTTATTTTCCATAGAAAATCAATTAGGAAAAATCCCCAAAAATCATTGAAATTTACATTCATCATGTTACCAAACATATTAAAATTTCAGACCCAATTTCTTCCTGAATTGATCAAAATAAATTTTAAGCCCAAATATATCATATTTTCCTTTAGAAATTCATAATAAATTTTCCATAACTTGAAAAATTGTGAAAATTTAAAATCATCTCTTAAATCATGTTTGACCTAACATATAATTTTTCGATAGCATTCTTTAATCAATAACAATTGGTTTTGCCCTAAAACCATGCAAATTCGTATGTAAATGAATTGGTTTAAAACAAATATATAATAATTCAAGCATATCATCATCCAAAACATCCTAAAAGAAAATTTAATCTTAAATCCTAAAACATATGATTATAAAAACAAAATAGAGATGGAATGAATTATTATCCACCTTAAATATGATAAGAGCTTTGAGATTTGATTTAAGATTAATCCTCTTGCTTTAATTCCTTAGCTTGATTTATTCTCCCCTTCTTTTCTTCCTTGTAATGGCCGGCTTTATTAGGTTTATGTTTTTTTATAAATAAAATGAAAGGATATGTGAATAGGTGGGTTATAGAAATGAAGGCGGTTATTCCCTAATAGGCCTTTATGTATATTAGTCCATTTAAGCCCATTTATAACAATTAAGCACGAACTTAAATTATATTATCTAATCTCAATCCCCTTATCATTTTAATTCTTAAATTATTAGATTTAATTTATCTAATTAAATCTCCTGAATAATGTAATAAAAAAATAGGGATGTTACATGCTCCCCTTCTTAAAGAATTTCGTCCTCGAAATTCAGTAAGGACTACATACTAAATACATCAATCATCTGTAACAACTCCGAAAAACTATACTAGCCTACCTGACTAGCAACTATCAACATGAATCTA
Organism: Allium cepa; assembly: GCA_030765085.1. Lineage (NCBI taxonomy): Eukaryota > Viridiplantae > Streptophyta > Magnoliopsida > Asparagales > Amaryllidaceae > Allium > Allium cepa. The sequence continues at coordinate 438,911,883 of CM060938.1, read as the reverse complement.
ATATAGGCATACCCTCAAAGAAAATCAGGATAAGTATCTCTAATCATGCCTTCTGTCTCCCAAGTACAGTCCTTCTCGTTGTCGCTCCATTGAACTTTTACCAACTTAACTATGTTGTTCCTCAATCTTTTCTTATCCCTCGCTACAAACTGAACTGATTGTCTAACAAAAGTCAAATTAGGCTCTACTATCAAGTCTTCCAATGCTGTCGGAGGAATAGTAGTCTCTGGATCATGCACATACTTGTGGAGATGAGACACATGAAATACATTATGGACACCTTCCATATTGCCCGGTAACTCTACTCTGTATGCGATCTTCCCAATCCTCTCTATAATCTAGAATGGTCCAAAACATCTCAGGGCTAACTTCCTTGACTTTGCAAATCGTACCACATCCTTTATCGGTGATACCTTAATGAAAACCTTATCCCCAACTAAGAACCCTATGTCTTTACGCCTCTTATCTGAATAACTCTTTTGTCTAGATTGAGCTTCCTTCATTCTTCCTCGAATCAAGTCAATCTTTTCTGCCACCTCCCTAATCAAATCCGCACTAATGACTAATCTGTTTTCAGTCTCCAACCAACATGTTGGTGATTTGCATGGCCTTCCATACAAAGCTTCAAAAGGCACCATTCATATGCTAGTCTGGTAATTATTATTATAGGAAAACTCAACCAAATGTAGGTGATCCTCCCAAAATCCACCAAACTCTAATACACAAGCTCTTACCAAATTCTCGAGTACCTTGTTGACTCTCTCCGTCTGCTCATCTGTCTGAGGGTGATATGCAATACTCATATAAGCTTGGTACCTAATACTTCCTATAGACTTTTCCACAATTCATTAGTGAATAAGCCATCTCCGTCGCTGACTATACTATTAGGGACTCCATGTAGTCTAACTATGTTCTTCATGAACAACTTAGCTAAAACTGACGTTGTCCTGGTTGACTTACCTGGAATGAAATGGGCACTTTTGTTCAACCTATCCACTATAACACATATACATTCAATACTTCTATTTGACCTTGGAAACCCGTCTATAAAATCTATGGATATTGAATCTCATTCCCAAACTGAAATCTCTAACGGTTGAAGAAACCCACTCAGCTTCTGACGTTCTGCTTTCACTTGTTGATAGTTTGTACACTACCTAACCCACAATCCAACATCTCTCTTCATACCTTCCCAATAGAAGCTCCTCTTAGTAACTTGATACATCTTGGTCCCTTTAGGATGAATCATAAACTTGGATCGATGACATTCTCCAAGAACTTATTTCCTTAAGTTATCAACATTTGGTACACATAATCGTCCCTTCTTTCTCAACCATCCCCTCTGGTCAAGATTAAAATCCTTTAAATCATTGATCTCAGTTCCAACCTCAAGCCTTACAATATTCTCAGCTAATACGGGGTCCACCTTCTGCATAGAAGCAATCTTTTCCATCAACACTGGTCGAACTTCAAAACTGGACAACATAGCAGTACTCTGACTAGAACTAGTAGTCAATCTTAACCGCACACCACAACTGGCCAAAGCTTCTAAATCCTTCCACTCCGCCAACATAGCTAATACCACATTCTGATGTGTTCGACTAAGTGCATCCACTACCTTATTTTTTTGCTAGGAGTATACTCTATACCAAAATCATAAGCAGCTAAAAACTCCAGCCACCTCTGTTACCTCGTATTCAATTCCTACTGAGGGCATAAACACTTTAAAGACTTATGATAGGTACAAAGCTCAAACCACTCCCCTAAGAGATAATGTCTCTAAATATTCAATGCAAAGATCACCACAGCCAACTCCAAATCATGCATAGGATATCTCACCTCATGCGGTCTATGCTGTCGTGAAGTGTAGGTAGTTACTTTACCCTTCTTCATCAACACAGCTTCCAATCCAGTTCCACATGCATCTGTATATACCACCAATACCTTGTTTCTGTCTGGAACTACTAAAACTAGTACATTGGTCAACAAATGATAAACTTAAGGAATGCTTCCTCACATTTGTTGAACCAGATAAACTTCACCTCCTTTCGGTTAGCTTAGTCAAAGGTGCTGCTATCCATAAGAAATCCTTAATAAATCTCCGGTAATAGCCAGCAAGTCCAAGAAAACTTCTAATCTTAGTCACTGTCTCTGGTCACTTACAATTATTCACAACTTTAATCTTATAAGGATCGATTATCAAGCCTTTCTCTGAAACCACATGACCAAGAAATTTAATCTTTTTCTTCCAAAATGACACTTGGTAAACTTCGCATTTAGCTGATTCTGCCTCAGCATCTCAAGTACCACTCCAAGATGAACGTCATGCTCTCTCCTTACCGTATACTAAAATATCATCTATAAACACTGGCACAAACCTATCCATGTACACTCGGAAAAATCGGTTCATCAAATCCACAAGAAAGCAGGTGCATTCGTCAATCCAAATGGCATCACTAACCACTCATATAAACCATACCTAGTCCGAAATGCTATCAAAGGATCCGCCACTCTTAATTAATGGAAACCTGTTGCCAAATCCAACTAGAAAAACACTCTGACTCCACTCAACTGATCGAACAGATTATCTATTCTTAGCAAAGGGTAGTTATTCTTAGTCGTCCTTTCTTTCAACTTATGATAGTCAATACACATCCTCAATGACTCATCTGGTTTCTTTACGAACACTGTGGTCGCTCCCTAAGGCGAACTGCTTAGCTTGATAAAATTCCTTCCTGATCCACTAGCCGCACCTTTAATTCCTTCATCTATGTAGATGTCATCCTGCTAGGTGGTCTACTAACAGGTTCAGCTCTGGGCATAATATCTATATGAAACTCAGCTGCTCGTATCGATGATAGAATTGTGACGGGCTCAAAGACATCTGCAAACTCTTTTGCAATTCGAACCTGACTTAACTCGTCTCCTATCTCCATAGCACTAGGTAAAGTACTAACACTCCTGTTAGAATTTTCCATTGAACATATTACTCGGTTATGACTATAAGGATGTCTCGGTGATATCTCCCTATCCCGGCAAAATATACTAGCCTTATACCTACCCAACCAATCCACGCTCAAAATTATCCTGAAATCTACGACATTAATAACATACAAGCTGTATATGACCTAACAAATCAAGTTTTAATTAGTCACATCTCAACCCTAGAGTTGCATACCATCCTATTGGATTCACAACCCTTAAGGAAGTAACAAGTTTGGTGGGTTTTAAGTATAATCTATCAACCAAACACTGAGATATAAATGAATGTGATGCACTAACATCAAAAAGTATCCTAACTAGAATATTCTGAATCAAAAACGTACCTTCCATCATAGTCTTTCCTTTATCAGCTTTAATTGGCCTAGCTGGTCCTATAGCAAAAACCTTTCCTTTGTCCTCCCTAACTGGCTCTGAACACTGATACTTGTAATGCCCAACTTGATCACAGTTGTAGAACTTCACATTCTTTTTATTTGCAGCCTTCTTCCCATTACCTGACTGGCACTCGTTCGCATAATGACCGTTCTTGTCACACTTAAAGTAAACTAACTTATCCTTCGCCTTCTTGGTAGTCTCTCCCTTCTGGGCTCCCTTCTTTTTAAAGAACTTCCTCTTCTTCCTTGAGAAGCCAAATGTCCACTGGCTTATCTCTAGTACAACTAGCAAGCTTCTCCTCATGGAGATTAGCCATCTCCACAACCAAATTACTAGGATCACCGAGATGTGGCAGGGTCGCCCAAACAATATCGAGCCTCAATCCCCTAATGAACTTCTCGTTCCTTCTTATGGCAGTATCTATAGTATTATGTCCATAACGGGACAACTTCTAAAAATTAGTGGCATACTCAACAATCGAAATCTCCCACTGCTCCAGATCCATAAACTTCCTCATCAGCATGGACTTAGCAAACAAAGACACAAATTTTTGCTGAAATCTCCTTCTAAAGTCAGCCTAAGTCAATAGTTCTTCCCGAACTCCGACAGTAATATTGTTCCACCAGTGAAGCGCTGACCCTTGTAATTGCCTAGAGTCCAACCTTCACCTTTGCCCACCATCTAAAACCAAATCAATGAAGATATGCTCACGATGCAATAGCCAATTCTTCACCTCAATAGCATTCTCCGTCCCCATGAACAGCTTCCCACCAAGATTGGTGTAGTCTCTACCCAGCTCAGCATAATTATTCCCAACTGGAGCCAGCTGATTAGCTCCTTCAACATTTCCAACAACACCAGCAGCAACTCCTACTTGCATCATATTGACGAAGAAGTGATACTTCGCCCCATATCTACTAGTGGATTTCCAGCACCCACATTGTCATCCACATTTTTGTTATTAGCATTAGCTGGTCGTCCTGGGTTCCACCTGGTAGTAGGTCGAGCATTTCCATTGGTTATGGTGCTTCCTCCACCAAGATTTCCTCTTCCGTTTCCTTCTTCCGTTTCTACTTTCTCATAAATCTATATACAAGCCTTAGTAAGATACAAAAGAACGGTCTAAGAGAGGGGGAAATACGTACCCATATATATATATATATATATATATATATATATATATATATTAAATACAAGTACATTACTACACGTTAACTCAATCCTGATCATATTTCTGATTCATTGGATTATATTTGGAAATCTTTTAGGTTTAAATTTCTTTTAAAGTTTCATAAACAAATGCTCTGATACAAACTTGTAACATCCCCCTACTTGGAGGCCTAAAACTAATGGCTACAGATGCTGAAGCATCCATAGTTATTAGTCCTCGATGACCAAATACAGCAATGTTAGATACATTGATACACAGAAACACAAGAATATGGGAAAAAAATTAAAACGGCAAACAAAGTCCACATTTCATTTCAAATTCATTAAATAATCCTATTGTGCAGACCACGTTTAAACAAAGTATGCTTATTACAAAATAAACCAAGAGCGACATATGAAGATGCCCTCTTGGATAATCAGAGTATATAATAAAGCAATAAAACAAGTTTTCCATCACAACCAAACATAGCGGAAATAAAAGAACTCTAAGTTGCTAGCATGCCTCTTGTACATCACTGGAAGCTTTATTTGTCTAAAATAACATTTGAAAACCCTAAACCTCAAACTACTCAAAATCAATTGGGTACTTGAGAGTGTAAGGGGAAAATAAAAGCTTCGAGTCAGACATAAAGCCGGGTATGAATAATAATCTACCATCTCAAACCATTTAGATTTTTAGTTAGACCACACCGCTTAGCGGAATAGGTTTTCCCCTCACTAGTATCTTAAAAAAATTATAAAAATATTGTGCCCCTGCATCCATAATGCTTAAAACAAATTCAAAATAATATGATGATAAGCAAACAAATAAGTTAATTCTGGATTGCCGATCCTCATTTATTCTGACTGTCTATCTCAGTTATAGTTTCCAGGATTACTATTAACTTATTAGTTTTCATGGGCTCACTAATAACAGGTCAAATGTATATGGACTACCTGTTCAATTTCATAGTTTTCATAGGATCATTAAGAAATTGTTGGTAACTCAAATACCTTTCCTCTTATCCTAGTATTCATGGGCTAACTAGTAACATATTGACTAACTGTTAATATCTTAATTCGGATATAGTTTTCATGGGCTAACTACAAACTTATTGGCCTCTCCCAATATCAAATCATAGTTTTTATAGGCTGACTGTGAACCTGTTGGTCCCTTGCTAATATCTTTTCCTTTACACAGTTATCATGGGCTCACTGTGAACCTATTGGCCTCTGCTAATATCTTTAATTAAGATTTTTAAACTTCCTTAAGTTATATTCACTACTAGGTTAACCTAGCTGGTTATTATGCTCTTCCCTAAAGCACCATTATGGATTAATTGCAATGTGAATAAACATATAAAGAATCAATCATGACAATAGAATAATACCAACGCATGTGTTTTGATATCCTTGAATTCATTTTATAAAGAACTTGGTTAATCACTTCAACCTGTTATTCAAGGAAAATTTCTTCAAAGACTTCATTTCAATGTTTTTTATTTATGCCATGGTTTTTCTTTTGAAGTGAGAATGGCTTTTTTGTTTTGAAACATTAAAACATCACTTTCGAAACCACTAGATGATCACCACCGAAAGCATAGAAAATCGCTTTTCCAAACTCTATGTATATACCTTTCTAAGCTCTTCAAATCAATCCTTTCGAAACCAAATCATACCTTTCGAATGTGCCAAAACATTTCTTAATAATCTTTAGAAATATACCGTCAAAACTAATGAAAGTACCCCTTTCGTAAACATTGGGTTTTACTCTTAAAAAACAACTTTTGGGTCAAAGTGGTTGCACACGGAAGTATCTTTTTCAAAACCTTTAGTAAAATTATTTTAGGTAAAATTTTGATTGTGTTGGAACCATCTATTCGGAAGCTCAAAACCTTTGAGTAACATGTAGAAGGATAGCATCGAAATCCCCTTTCGATACCATTGCCTTTGAAAGCCCTAAACCCCTACGAAAGCATTTAGGAAGTGATTTAGCTTAAGTTTAAAACTTAGAGAACCCTTCAAACGCATTGATGGCTGCAATATGTTCGAAGGGTAAAATAATAGCAGCTGGGTTTCGACTAAGTTGGAACCACTGCTTCCGAAAGCATTCTTTTATAAATAAAGAAATCCCATCGAAAGCATATACTTTTAAACATAAAATGGCAACCTCCTTTGAAAGCTATTTAGAAAAACTTCTTTCGAAAACATATGCTTCAACTACGTCGAAAGCATTTAAGTAAAACAAAGCAGGCACTTAACATTTGAAACAAAACTAAGGTTTCGACCCTATCAGCATTGATTTCGACACCAAGGCTTCCGCCTTTCTTTCAATCCACTACATACCATCTAAACGATGCTTTGTGTATTGATTTCAACTAGGTGGGTTTTGGATGGGTTGGTTTCGATTGAGTTGGAGCAGAAGCATTGGAGTCAAAAAGAACTACCAAAGGAGGCGAAACTATCTTTTTCGAATGAAGGCAGAAATTATGCTATTTTTAATAATTGCTTTATAACTACCGAGTAGAAGCATTGGAGTCGAAAGACACTACTAAAGGAGGCGGAACCAACTTTTCTGAATAAAGGCTGAAATTATGCTATTTTTAGTAATTGCTTTATAACTACCTATCTGTGCGTACTCTTTTGATTGGTTGCCTTAAAACTTTTCAAATATTTTACAAAATAACTGCCGCATTTATCAGATCTAAATCGAGGGAAAAAGTAACGTTTAAGCCCTTCCATTAAGCAAAACAAAATTTGCAAATAAGTCCTTCTTTTAAAATATTTTATTTTCCATAGCAAATAAATTAGGAAAAATCGCCAAAAATCAAAGAAAATTACTTTCATCGTGTTATCAAACATACTAAAATTTCAAACCTAATTTTTTCCTGAATTGATCGAAATAAATTTTAAACCCAAATATGTCGTATTTTCTTTATAAATTCATAATAAAATTTTCATAGCTTGAAAAATTATGAAAACTTATACTCATCTCTAAAATCATGTTTAACCTAATATATAATTTTTCCATGGCATTCTTAAATCGATTATAATTGGTATTACCCTAAAACCGTGCAAATTCATATGTAAATAAATTGGTTTTGATCAAACATATAATAATTTAAGAAATATCATCATTCAAAACAACATAAAAGAGAATTTGATCCTAAATCTAGAAACATGTGATTATAAAAATAAAATAGAGATAGTCTGAATTATTATTCACCTTGAATATGATAAGAGCTTTGAGATTTGATTTAAGATTAATCTCCTTGCTTTAATTCCTTATCTTCATTTAATCTTCCCTTCTTTTCTTCCTTGTAATGGTCGGCTTTCTTTAGTTTACATTTGTTTTGTTTTTGAGAAATAAAATGAATGTGAGAAAATGAAAGGATACGTGAATAGGTGGGTAATGGAAATGAAGGAGGTTATTCCCTAATAGGCCTTTATGTAAATTAATAACATATTAGTCCATTTAATCCCATTCATAACTATTAAGCACGACCTTAAATTTTTATTTTCAAATCTTAATCCCCTTATCATTTTAATTCTTACATTATTTTATTTTATTTATCTAATTAAATCTCTTGAATAATGTTACCAAAAATTAGGGATGTTACATGTATTGTCGAATATTATCAAATAATGTAATATATGCTCTATACCTCAAACCCATACCATATATTTTAGTTCCTTACATCTGGCTCATACTTCCATGTCTAAGCCGTTCCTCCATCGCCTTTATATTCCCTTCCATGTAAGCTAAAATAAGAGATTTCAAACTTTAAAAATTAAATTTGAATTCATTTCTCCACTAAAAGTTCTAATGTTAGATTTGTTGAGGTCGCATGCTTGATAGCTAACATCCTATTGTCTTGAATTAGGTCGCATCATCATCTTTGGTGGAGGCCGTTCTTTCCAGCGAACTAAGATTGGACTTTGAGCTCGATTTGGGGAAAGCTAGGCATGGTTGAGTATGTGTTCGAGTTCATGTTGAAAATTGGCTTCGTGTAATAGAGTTTGGAGTTGTACGACGGCCTATTAGGGATCGCGACCTAGGGCGTGGAGGGGGGAGGACCCATTAGGTCACATTTTGATCAGGGAGCTCGTGAGTGATGATGATGGGCGGGGGTGTGGGAATTTTGTTGAGGGATGCATCAATGAAGTCGGTTCATCTTTTCGTGGAGCGTAGCTCCGTATCATGGCTCAAACGTGCATGGCCAAGGTGGGTTTGTGATATCTTATGCATGATTTCATAGAGACGTGGAAGAAAATGACTTTAAGGGTAATGTTGTAATTAATAGTAAATTAAATTATTAACTAGTATAAGATAATCGATAACTTATAAATTAATTTTTTTACGTACGAGGTCAGATTCGAATGCCATTTGTTGCGTTGCACTCGTATGGACATTATTTTCACAATGGAGGTTTTGGAGGATCTTGGAGCTAGTGGAATTTTTGGCTAAAATCGAACGTCCTTTCAGTTTTATTTCAAACTAGAATGCTTCAGCGAAACTGAAATCAATGTAGGTTTAACTCACATTTAATTTTACTATATCATATTCATGATGCTATAAACTATTATTGATTGCTTGGATGTTAGTTAGATTATTTGATTGATTATTTGGTTGAATTTTTATTTGGAAAATGGATGACATATTAACTTAATTGCTATGAACCCATATGATCATACATGTTACCCGTAGCCATCGTTTTGCAGGGAAAATTTGTAAAGAGACCTGAGGGGTTTCTCGCCAGTAATTATTTATGTACATCCTTATGCTATTATATTGATATTTAATTGAAATAAATGTTATATTCCATATATATTATTTAAGTATCGTTATAGCGATTTCCATTATGCAGTCATTTATCGATTTTAATCCCCAAAACCCTATCGTGTTTGTTTTGAACTTGAGCTTGTGTTCTCATTAAATAAAATTTTAAAGTTCATTAATCATATTAGTAATGTTATTTTAAATTAATTAATCATTTTAATTAAAGATTATTTAAATTAATTAATTGTTTTGACGAATGAGTTTGAAATTAGTTAATTACTTTAATTATTGATTGCTTTAAATTTAATTAATCATTTTAATTAATGATGTTTTATAGTGAATTAATTATTTTAACAAATGATGTTTTAATTTCTCATTTTAACTAATGATGTTTGAATTTAATTAATCCATTTAAATTATGATTATTTGGACTTAATTAATTGTTTTGAATTAATGGTATTTGAAATTTATTAATCATTTTAATTAATGATGTTTGAGATTAATTATTCATTTTAATTAATGTTTATTTGAATTTAATAAATCTTTTTAATTAATAATATTTAAACTAAATTAATTTAATAACAACGATTAAAGAAAATAAACTAATTTGATGAAAGTATATTAAAGTTAATAAACTGATTTAATAAAGGTTTTTAAGTTAATTTAATGATGATATAAAAGTGTTTAGAAATTATTAACTATTTTATTAAAGATAACGGATTTGTTTATTTAAAGAGATTCTAAATGTAATTAATTATCTTTCAAGATAATTAGTATTGTTTAAAATTTATAAAGGCAGTCAAATTGTTTTATTTTATTTTGGAATAACAAAATATTGTTTTAAATTTATGAATGATGGTTTTAGATGAGAAAATCCTTTGAAAGAAATTATTAATAAATAAAGCTAAGTGTAAAATGTTTTGGGTTTTTAGTAAACAATGTTTTAAGGACATTAGTTTTTGACCCTTGTTTTAATACACTTAGTAATAAAAAATTTTCTTATAAAAGAACATTTTTAAAGAGTATTTCCAAAGTGTTTTTATCCATATTGTAATATGGAAATCAAGCACAAGTTCAGTTTTAAAAGGTAAAGTTCAATTCGGTTGCAGAAAAGTAATTCCGTAAACGATATCGCTTATATAAAAAGGATCTAGTCATACTTTTAACGCTAAACGTTAAGACTTGGACTTTTTTCTATCTCGAAGGTTAAAAATGTTGTCAAGGCGATGCCTAGGGTTAACACTATCTCAACTTGTCTGGCTTCATTTTCAATCGAGAGTAGCACTTGTTTGGAAACAACGAGTAGTGGTAAATATATGAAATTTAATTTCCATATACGATCATTTTAGTTACCCCCCATAATTGATTTATTAACTATCAGATCTAGCTTTCTTCATTGTGTATCGTCACCTTAAAACCGATTTTTTGCTCTTTCGGGCTTTGTTATCCTTTGCTAGAAATGACTAAATCTAAAGCGCGAGAGGTGACTAAGCTATGTGGGGTTGCTCCCATTAGGGTATTTTCACATCTCATCTTGATTGGATTCAGTTGTGCACTTAGATGTGAAATATTCAGATACTCGGTAATGTTTGGCAGGGTTTGACTTGGAGGGTTTTGAGAAGGTTCACAGAGTAAATGAGCTTCTCTGAAGTATATTACTAAGGGTATATTTGAATGGGGGTGCACCTTCCTAGTCATTTGTTGGAAATTTTCCTTTCCTTATTTGATTCGAAAGTTTGACTTGTTTTTTATTAATTTCAATGGGAAGAGTCACCTCTCTTCACGATGTTTAATTATAGGTTTTGTCCATTCTATCAAGTTTGGACTGTTATCTTGTTTTATCCATTCTATCCAGTTTGGATTTTGCTTGGATTTTTTCATTTTTTCAAGTCTAGTTTTTTACACTATTTATGCCCATTCTTATTTGGATTTGCTTCCTTTTGTTTATCTTTACTCTTTCCTATATGGATATTATTCTTATGAGGTAAAAACCCTTTTCGCGTTAGCGATATAGTCTCACTGAACTTTTATATATTCCTCATTATTTGAGTTTTCTCACGCTAGCATTTCTAGACTGACCTGGATGTTATTATATTTTAATGCTCAGGTCAGACTGAGTATCTTTCCAAGTTGCCTTTGGTGTTATGGATATCTTGGAGAGGAGCTAGAGGTTCAACTATTGTAGTGTTTTTTTCCGCTATATTATACAGTATCCATATCAGCAATTGTAAGATCATAATTTTATAACTCCCCAGCTAATAAAGTTTGTTTTTAACTCTGATATACTCTGTTTTTTTGTGTGACGATTTTTAATGTCTTTATTATATTATTTGTTGTCGATTTCACTGTAAGATCCTAATTTTCTCTATTCTTTGTTCTTTTTATTTACCTAACAATCTACCCTTTTGTCGATTGGATGTTCAACATTTGAACACAGTGGTAGTATTCGGTGTCGAATTTTAATGGTCAAAAAGGCGATTCATTACACATCCACTTGTTAATTTTCATATGGAAGATGTTTTACCTAATGATGTTAAAGGACATTTGCTTAAGAGATGACATGGTGCAGGATGGTCTCCTTCTCCCAGATAGATTAAGTCCACCGCTGAGATGAATAAGTACAAACTAAAGTTTATGTAAGAAGTTAGGTCATAAAAAAGATCTTCTTTGTTAAGAAATAAAGTGTATTTTTTATACCTTATATAGTTTATGTTACGAAGACATTCAATGTAATTTCATATTTTATTTTTAGTGAATTAATAGCTATTCTTTATGGTCTTATTGTTTTCTGTGTTAGTTCTTGTCAAATATACCTTATTCATGTAAGTTTGTTTGCATGGTAGGCAAATATTTGCTAATCGAATTTTTAGTGAGAAGAATTTACCTATTATATTTGTTAGACATATGTATTTTTTATCTAGATAATCTATTTTTATATTTTATAAGAAATATTTTGTATGTGTGGCTAAATGTTTGTAAATTTTGGTAGAAGTTTTTATAACTTTTTAGTCAATATGTTAGATAATATTCATGATTAGACGGCAACTCCTATTCTCTCATAGCCGACCACCTCATGTAAAATATGAGGACATCACACCCTCGATCCAAACCCACCATTACAGATAAATTCTTTTTAAAAACTTTCATTCATAAATCTTTATGAGTAGGTCATACATAGCCCACCTCATCATCATACAACTCACTTAAAATAGAGTGTTTGAGCTAAGCAATGCGCTCCGATTGGATTCATTTACAACGGTTACTTCACGACTGGAGACATGTCACCTAGTAATACCACATAGCCTAATGCATTTAGGTTTGAGCCCAGGCTCGTTCGCCACTCTTTGTTCGACTACTTGACACATAAGAGAATCCACAAGAAAACTTGCATTTTAGCTCATGTCAGTTGAAACGCCATTCTATATCCAATTGGTACCTAGCAAACATTAATGATTATACCCAGACCACCTTATTTTCGCACTGATGTTTAACGTATGCAAAAAAAGAAAGGTATTTTTGCAAAATAAATACAGGAACTTTTGGCTATTCAAAGCACTATGCCCGTTAAGTCATACATAGATAAACAAGCAAAAACAAAAACAAGATTCTCAACCAAAGTTTACAACAAAAAACTCGTTTCATCCGGTTCAAAGAATGCAGAGGCACAATGCCCATGCCGCTTGGCTTACAATGGAATTCTTATCACTAACTAGTTGAAAAGAAGAAAGAGAGAAGAAGAAATGATATGTATTTTATCAAGCTTAATCCTATTGATGTTCCTGTCGTTTTTAAGTTAGGTTACTATATTAATAGTATGCACTTGGTTTTGGTGATTGTGCGTTAAGATTGAGAAATGATGGTTGTGACCATTGGCCTAAATTAACTCCCATTTCTAATAAACTAGTTTATAAAAGATATGATAGGAAAAGAGTAATTGAAACTAATTCTAATTTGCATAGTATATTTTTGCTTTTTCTTATATTTATGATGATTATCTACTTGTTTTTTACATTAAAGTAGTGTAAAAGTAGTTCGATTGATGTTGGGTCTAACAGTTCTTCATTTTCATGTTCTTTTATCGAGGGTAACCCATTTACTACTTCAATGGTTAGTTCTTCATTTAATTCTAGTTCTATTTTGAAACAATTATTTAAAAATGAATCTAGCAATCTAGTATCTACTGGTGTAGTTCAAAGGCTTTTTGGTGGCGTTGAAGAGTTTTATTTGTATATTATGATATATTATATTAAGAATGGATATAAAGTTAATGCTATTAAAATGATAGAAAGCGAGTTACAGCTATTATTCATGGGAAGGTTGTGCATTTCATGCTCATGCTTCTCTTAATTTTAAGCCTGTAAGGTTTTTGCTATCAAAGCTAGGCAATCTGCTCATTCTTATGGAGCTGGTATTGAGACATTAATCAATCACCTGTTTCTATTAGTTAAAAAATTGGTTATTGATATTATCACTCGAATCCTTTACCGAAAATGAAAGATGCTTTCATTTATTTCAGACCGAGCACAATATAGTGTTAATTTTCTATTTTATGTATATGGGAAATAGATTAGCTCTTGAAGAAATACATGTGAATGATTTTCTTTTGTATCTCATTTGAAAGCTTTTTGTGAAGCTGTGGTTGTTGTAATCCTAGTAGTACTTTTGAACTTCAAGGCGATCCTGTTAGTTATGAATTTGAGAGGTTTTTATTTGGTTTAAAGCATGTAAATATGGATTTGATTATTGTTGTCGTTTATTTTTTTCTTGATGGAACCTTTATAGAAGGCAGAGAACAAGGTATGTCTGCTACTTCTATGAATGGTAATCAAGGTATGGAGTAAAATTAAAAATATCATTGTTCAATATTTCATTTTATCAAAATTTTCGTGTCAAATATTTCCTACGGTTAGCTAGCAAATATTTGATAGAGTTATTTTGTTGCTGTTTATAACTTTTGTCGATTTATTTTATTTTTTATTTATGTTACTTAGTTATGAAATTGATAATATAATTTTTTTTACATAGGTGCTATACTTTTTTTAAGTATGCTTTATGTTCTTTGGTAGTTTTGAAAACTTCACCATGTTATATATTTATGTGTAAAATATTTTCCATATATTTAGGCAAATATATCACATATATGTATAATATTGTACTTTATACATTTTCTTCAACAAATTTTATTTTATAAATGTAACATGTATGTTTTCCATATTTTTAGCTTTTCCCTCTTTCTATTTGTAACAATCCGCATTTCTCAACACACCAATCCTAAGCCCAGTTTGACTTTGGACTTGCGTCATGCTAAGAAATATGAGATTTCGGGTTATTAAACATTACTGAGCATGATTAGAAGGATGAATTCTTCAACATTCTACACTTTTAGATCTCATAGCAGAAGGAATTAAACCACAAGTAGCTCCTTTCTGCACGTACTATGTCATTCAACTGTTAACTTGTCATCTTGTGGTGGGGGGAAATGAAAAAAAGAGGTGGGTAAGACAAAAGTCTTGTGAATGAGTATAAGTTTAATATATAGTAATCGTGTGCAGTTAACTTTATCTCGACACTAAGTGACATAGGGTGTATTATAAGTGTCGGTGTATTCCTAGGGTCTATTACATAAGGGTTTTGGTCCAACACACACATATACTACAAATTGTATACGCTATTACAAGGATTGAATTATGGATTGAAGCTCACTATCTAATGATCGGCCACCGATTTTAGAGCTACTCACCATAGAAACACCGCCACTGGGCTATTAAACAAGGAACACCACCACAAAGCTACTAAACATGGAAATACCTCCTATTTAGCTACTAAACGTGAAAATAAATTTGCACTACTATCATCGCCACTTGGCTATTGGGAAATAAATCTTCCCCTAAGTGCGACTACATATAACCCAAAATGGATTAAATATGCTAATGAGGTGAATAATTACAAACTGTAGATTATGTAAGAAGTTAGGTCATAATAAATGATCTTCTTTGTTAAGATATCAAGTGTAGTTTTCGTAACTTATGTACTTTATGTTATGAAGGCATCCAGTGTAATTTCATATTTTATCTTTACTGAATTAACAGTTTTTCTTTATGGCCTTCTTGCTTCTGTATTAGTTCATGTTTAATATATCATATTCATGTAACTTTATTTTCCTAATAGGCAAATATTTGCTAATCAAATTTTCAGTAGGATGAGTTTACTTGTTATATTTGTCAGGTATATACCTTTTTTATCATGATAATCTATTTTTATGTTTTATAAGAAATATTTTAATTCTTTATTTTATCTGTGTGGTTAAATGTTGTAAATTTTGGTAGAATTTTTTTATAAATTTTCAGTCAATATGTATAATAATATTCATGATTTGGCGGTGACTCCTACTCTCTCATAGTCGGTCGCCTCGTTTAAAAACTGAGGGCATCGTAGCCTCAATCCGAACTCACCATTATAGAAAAATTCTTTCTAAAAAACTTTCACGTCTACAAATATTGGTGAGAGGGATATATATAGCCTATCTCACAATTATACAACTTATTTACACGAGAGTGTTTGAGCTAAGCAACGCACTCCGGTTGGATATGGGAATAATAGTCACTTCATGCCTGGTGACGTGTCATCCAGGAGAACTACATAGCCTAATGCACTCAGGTCAAGCCCATACTCATTCGCCACTCTTTCTTCGAACAATTGATGCCTAAGAGAACCCAGAGCAAACTTATGTTTCAGCTCATGTGGATGCAAACCGCTACTCTACATTCAATCAATAACTGGTTTACATTAACGAATATACTCAGACCACCTTATTTTCACACTGATGTTTAACATGCCCTAAAAAAGATAGGAAATTTTACAAAATAAGTATAGGAATTATTGGCTATTCAAAGCGCTCTACACATAAACAAGAAAAAACAACAACAATATTCTTAACCAAATTTTGCAACAAAAGATCTGTTTAATTCAGTTCAAGGAATAAAGAGGCACAATGCCCGCCCTGCTAGGCTTATAATGATATTTTTATCGCTAACTAGTTGAAAAGAAGAAAGAGAGAAAAAGAAATGATATGTATTTTTGCAGGCCTGATCCTGTTGATGTTTTTTTCCTTTATATGTTGGGTAATGATATTATAGTAGGTGTTTGGTTTAAATGATTATGTTTTCAGACTAAGAAATGATGTTTGTGACCATTGGCCTAAATCAAACTTGTTTCTATTTAATTGGATTGTAAAAGATATGATAAGAAAAGAGTAGTTGAATCCAATTCTGATTCGCATAGTATAATATTGCTTGTTTCTTATATTTATGATGATTATCAACTTGTTTTGGTTATACTAAAGTAGTGTAAAAGTAGTTCAATTGATGTTGGTTCTTATATTTCTTTATTTACTGGTTCTTTTACTAAGGGTAGCTCATCCTCTACTTCAATGGTTGGTTCATCAGTTAATTCTAGTTCTATTTTGAAAAAATTATTAAAAAATGATTCTAGCAATCCAGTATCTGTTAAGTTCCAAGATTTCTTGGTGGTGTCGAAGAGTTTTAATTATATCTTATGATATATTGTATTAAGAATGGATATAAAGTTAATGTTGTTAGGAATGATAGGAAGCGAGTTTCAACTATTTATTCATGGATTGTATGTTTCGTGCTCATGCTTAACTTTAACTTTTAGAGTTTTTGTTATTAAAACTATGCAACATAATCGTTCTTGTGGAGCTGGTATTGAGACATGAACCATCCACTTGTTTGTAACAGATTAGTTAAGAAGTTAGCTGTTGATTTTATCACTTGAATCCTTTAATGAAAATATAAGGTATTGTTCATTTATTTTAGACCGAATGCAACATAAATTTACTATTTTGCGTATATGGGAAATAGATTAGCTCTTTAAGAAATACATAAGAATGATTTTCTTTCATATCATCATTTGAATTTTTTTTGTGAAATGCGGTTGTGTGTAATCTCGGTAGTACCGTCGGACTTTAAGATGATCCTGTTAGTTATGAATTTTAGAGGGCTTCATTTGGTTTGAAATATGCAAATATGGATTTGATTATTGTCTTCCTTTGGTTTTTCTTGAAGGAACCTTTATGAGAGGTAGAGAACAAGGTTAAAGTATGCCTACTACTGCTATGAATGGTAATTAAGGTATCGTTTAGTTTTGAAATAATAATATCAATGTTCAATATCACATTTTTTCAAATAGTTGATATAGTAGATGGCAAGTATTTGATAGAGTTATTTTGTTGTCGTTTATGCATTTTGTTTATTTATTTTGTTATTTTATTTAAATATATCATTTAGTTATGAAACTAATAATATAATTATTATTTTATATGGGTGGTATATCGTTTTCAAGTATGCTTTATGTTCTTTGGTAGTTTTGAAAACTTCACCGTGTCAAATATTTGTATGTAAAATATTTGTCATATATTCAGGAAAATATTTGGCGTACATGTACCATTGTAATTTATACATTTTCTCCATTCGTTTTCCCTTTACGTTTATACTTAGTCTTTAGATCTAGAGGGGAGGGGCTAGGCTTTTGTGATATAGTTGCTATAAACAGCCACCTGATTCATGCTTTCTTTGAAAGAAATCCTAAACCTAGCTTCCATTAATGGACATTGGTAAAGCCTCGTAAACAGAGTTGCACGCGTGGTCAAGAAGAATGGACTTGAAGTTCAAAAAAGGTAAAAACTAACAACCAAGATGATCAAGAATCAACGAAATCATGATAAAGTATAATTATATTTTAACAAATTTACATATATATGTATGTGTTTGTTTGTACATTCATGCTCCAAAATTTAATTTGGCCATAGATTAGAAAAATATTTTTGCAAATTAAATAAATTTTTTAATAAATAAATAAGTAAAACATTTATATATATACACATATAATATTCTTTCTAGCTTTTTAAAATAAAATAAAAAACGAATCCATATACATACATATGTGTATACACACACATACACATATATACAAATAAATACTTTAAACTTTAGATCATTTATAAATTGTTTATACCCGATTTAAAAATTGAAAAAATAAACTTAGTTTACATCATTAAGAAACTTTAAAAAAATTCATTTTGTATTACACATTCACACACACACACACACACACACACACACACACACATATATCTACATAAATATATTTATATATGCATACGAATTTTATTTATGAAACAAAACTAATTTTGTTTTCAACTTTATTAATATAAAAACCTTTATAAAATTTCAATTTAGTTTGTGTGTGTGTGTGTGTATATAACATCCATTTTATTTATATAAAAGAATTTAGCTCATGCTTTCCAGAATTAATGGAAATAATTTTTTTTAAAAGAGGTTAAATTGTTTTAAAATTCGAATGTTCAATTTGTATATGGATTATTAAATTGAAATAATATTATATATATGTCTAATCTTGGTGAAATTCTGGGTGAGAAGGAATGATTGAATGGTGCTACGCATTCTGAATTAGATGTTGCAGTTGCTTATGCTTTAGGGACAAGTGATGTTTGTCCTGATGCCAACCCAATCATCATCTTCCTATTGCTAACTACAACGATTTTGTGCAGCCTTTGCTTCAAGTTCTAAGTCAGTTTGTGCGTTGCCTGAGCCTATCGTGCCCTATAAATGGTCATCGTTATGTTCTACTTTTCCACGAAATGCTAGGGGTTATTTTGCCCACTTCTTTGAAAAAGTTGAGATTGACGAAGTAATGGTTCCTCCAAGTGAAGCATTACAAAGCGGGAGTTGACTATTGGTCTGATTTTCTGATTGGTTTTTCCCTGGATTCAAACTCGTCTTATCATCTTGTCGAAGATTCATGTCATAATGTATGGAAACTCCATGGTGGTCTCCAAGTGCATTTCAATTTCTCCATGTTCTACTTCAAATTCTCAAGATCTGATGAAAGGTTTTGTAAAGATCCATATTTTTAGATGGTTTAAATTGATAATAAACCACATAAGTCAACTCAAACTATTCAAAAGGCAGGATTGTCAATGGGGTAAATAGGAAATAAGAGAAAATAAAGGAAAAACAGAACATAGAATCTCACAGCGGAATGACAAAATAAAATAATCAAATAAACAGTTCATGAAGCTATTTTACAAATAACATTTGATTACACTTTTACAATATAGATCAGAGTTATACATACAGCAGGATTAAATAAATAATGCAGCAGAATAACATGATGCAGTGAAATAAATATAATAAATAGTAATAATATACTAAATCTACGTAATGCTCAAGATGACCCGAGCATAATGAAAAGACAAAATGCTTGAGTCAAAACTAAAAGATCTTATGTAAGTTAAATCAAATTAAGTAATATGAGTGTAACGGCTTCAGAGATGTTTACGGGATTTTACATCTCCTATCCAGTGTCTAACGTACGTGTAATAACTTAAGAGATGTTCGAGATTCTACCTCCTAAGGATCCATTAAACTATCTACATATGTAATACAATACACTATTCTAATATTTCTACAGTAAAGTAAAGTATTAAAATAGCGTTAAGGCATTAACCATATCCCTCTTAATACATTTTTATATAAATACCATAGCCAATAAAGATACTGTAAGCTCCACCAAATTAGTGGTTTACTCAGTGAGCATTCCATAGGTACGATACAAACCAAAGACGTAGTGGGCGCGATCAAGATAAATATGACAAGGCACGTGAGCCAATGCCCATGGTAGGATACTACCATTTTGCGGATCCGGACTGGTAGTAACGCATAGCAGCTACTACCGCCCATCTCGAGACACACTCCCATAACCAAATCAAAGGGTGGTCATCAAATCAATCACAAAGTAATAATTATGGTATCGAAGAAATGTGCCCGATAGGTGGAGCGATCCCACTCGGCCCAGCATGGCTCCTGTTTTAGTCATTTTAATCATGACCCGAAAGTCAAGGCTATCCATCAACGTTCTCTTACTTCATTCCAGTAGCGTTCACCAAACAATCCTACTTCATTATGGATTCTCCACCACGCGTATAGTTGTTAAAGTGGTTTTCGGCATTGGTAGAGAGTATGACAATATCCGATCCTAGTCGCTTTAATAACCAAACGCTTATTTCACACCGGTGGGTTCTTTTACATTTCCAAAACTGATTCATAATTGATATCAAAATATCATATTCAATTCAAAATATGTCATTGCACTGGAAAAATCATTTCAAATTCCAACATAGGTTATAACATCATTTAACCACATTCGCCTTTAAATAGAGGATTTAAAAAAAACAATTCAATCTTGCACAATTTGAATTTTAGAAATTAGTTTGGATGGTTATAAATAGTTTAAAATAGTATTAAAAATAGTTTAAAATAGTTTAAAGTAGTTTAAAATAGTTTTAATAGTTTAAAATAGTTTAAAGTAGTTTAAAGTAGTTTAAATAGTTTAAAATAGTTTTAATAGTTTAAAATAGTTTTAATAATTTAAATAGTTTAAGGATTTGTAAAATAGCTAAAATAGTTTAATATAAAATGGTTTATTATTGGAAATGGTTTGATTATTGGAAAAGTTTTATATAATAAATAGTTTAGAAAATCTAAATAATCATAATTTTTAATGATATATTTTAAATAGTTTATATTAAAATAATTTACTTTTGATAATAGTATCGAATCAAACTGTTTCTTCCATTTCAACAAATCTGGAACATATCCAGATTTCAGATCAACAAAACTCAATTTTAATCTTTCAATTCAAATGATTTCGATTTAGTTCCAAATCAATTTGATTTCAATTTCAATTAGAAATAACTTCAATTTTTGAAACATTCATTTTTAACTTCTATTTCGATTCAACAACTCAAATCAATGATTTAAATTCAATTCCATTCTCTTTAAAACCATTTTAAATAATATCAATTTGAAACCCAATTTCAATTTACTTATTTGAACCACTTAAATCAATTTAACTTCATTTTTAAATTTTAAGATCTAAATCTTTATATTAATTCAAATTTCCGAATTAAAGTCATAAATCGATTTTAACTTACATTCCCAATTTAATTCTTAAACAATTTCCTTTTAACCATTTCAATTTCAACTTTCAAAGCTTGATAGGAAATAACTAATTTATATAAATTATAATTTGTTTCCTTTAAACGGTAACATTTAATCAAGAATCCAAATTAAAAATTTTAAACCATTTAATTTAACAACCCAGCGTCCGTATATAATTTTCTACCCTATTGTTGAGTGATACGGGTATATGTCATTTCAACCCACAACAAAATTAAATTTCCGGATATATATTATTTCAACCCGTATCCCGAATCACAATTTTCTAAATCCATAAAATCGCTTGGGTTTATCATTTCAACCCATAACAATTTCTCCCTAATCTATAAGATCATTCGGATGTGTATCATTTCAACCGATAGTGATTCTCCTAACAATAACTAAGGGAACTTGCAGTGTGATAACAACATATAAAATAAACATAACATCAAATCATCCAAAATGTCAATAATTAAGCATCCATCACAGTGGTCATTCAAATCAACCAATAACCACAACAATTAACCAGCTATCATTGACAGGCATTTAACTAACAATTTAAATTCAATATTTATTTTAAATGGCAATTTAATTCAGTATAAACTCAAATTAAATTTAAATGACAATTCAAAATAATAAACGACAATCAATAAATTTCTAATCACATTATAAATTTTAGTTAACTAACATAAGATAGTTTAGTATTCGTGAGTGGGTTAAATCACTTACCTTTTATTTATCGTCGACTAAAAATCCTATTAAGGCCTAAAATTTAAACAATCTTAGAATGCAGCCAACAAGTTCCATAACTTTTGGAATTCGATACGATCGCAATGGAGAAAATCGCATCCAAATCCAAGCTCATACGAAAAAGTTATTTAGGTTAGAACATTTGAAAATTAAATTTAAAAAAATAACAAAGGGCAATCTGGTAAATAAAATAACCTTCTCAAACCCTAAGCACGCACGCGTTACCACGTTCGGACCCGACCCTATACGTACACCGCCGCCCTTCATCCATCAACCACCACCGCTACAGTCATCGCCACCATGGTCAGACATCTTCTTTATCTCGCGCACGACCATGCGCCTCTCCCTTGACCTCCGAACTATCTCAAAACTCCTCAGGCGATCACGCTGTTGCCGCAGTTTTCTATAAATTCAGGCCAGCTCAAGAGTATCAGACATGAACAAACCCTATGGATCGAAAGCCTTTGGCCTCCTCTACGCTCTAGCACCAACCGATCGCCATATCATTAAAGATACACCGTTGGATCGACAACCCAAGAATGGACATTCGAGAACGTTTCATCAATTTCCAGCCAAACTGAAACTCTAGCTGAAAAACTAACTGCAGTTGTGGGTTTTGTTTGATTAGAGCTTCGCAACGTTATGTAATATAGTTTGTAGAGTTTAAATTTTTCGATTTAATTTTTTAATTTGGATTTAGGGTTTGGGATTATCTAACATTGGGAAGGAAGGAAAGAGCAGATGGAAATAATAGTATGTACAGAAATAAGAAAATGGCTGCTAGGGTTTCAAAAAAAATCTATTTATGTAACAGAAGGATAAGAACGAATGGACAGATCGAACTAGGTCAAAATGATAATAACGACCCGAAAGCCCGTTTCTTTCCCGAAATGAAAATAGGAGATCCAATATATCGAGATATATGTTTTCAATATTTCTAAACTCAATGGAACTAGTTTCAAACTCAAATTCCATTGCATGAATAATTTAGCTTTTCGAAATCCAGTTATCTTAATCAAGTTCATTTAATTGATTTCTATGCGTTTCGAGCCCATATGATCAAACGATAAGTCCAGATGGCTACGAAACTGGAAATCCTACAATAATTCACTGTTACGGATCCGATGACACTGGTTTCATTTAAAATTCGAGACAGTGGCCAAAATGGCTAATTTCACGTTAATTAAATAGATTATTATTAAATTAGTTTAATCACTTTTAAATTCAAATTTAATAGTTGACAATTTCATCATTCTAGATTACATAAAAATTAATAATCTATCAAAATAAATTAACTATGTTAAATTCACTATTAAAATATTTCACTAAATTCAACGTTCAATTACACTATAATAAAATCCTAGTTAATTATATTTTAAATTCAAATAAATTCTTTTATTTAGATTCTAACTCCTATTATTGAATCAACTATTACCCCATGAATATAATTAACATTAGTTTACATTCTATTGCATTCATAGTCTAAAGGTATCGGTTTAACTCATATTAATTTCTATATTTAATTACATTAATTCTAACAATTGATTCCAACAACTATTTTATTCCTTATTTACAATTATAGCTAAATCAATTTCACAGTTATTTCAGTTGATTGAAATTACATTAAAATAATTTTGAAATTACATTAAAATAATTTTCAATAACATTCAAACGATAATATTAAATCATAATCTAATTATTTTTCTCATTAATAAATCATAAATTTCAATTTATCACAATATTAAATTTAAAAATCTTATTTAATTTAATATTTTAATTAAAAAAAAGGGTCGTACACCCTCCCCCACTCAAAATTTTTCGTCTTCGAAAAGGAAAAGAAGGAATTAAGAAACTAATATATTTTTATTCAAATAATCAATTTATAAACACTTTAAACTTACATAATTAAGTATTTTAAATAAAATATATCAATTTATAAACAAATAAATCTTCCATATCCAAGTTTAATAAAAGTTTGAAAATATTTTAACTTTCAAAATTTTCTTCTAAGTCTAAAATTTACAAAAAAATACGGTAGAGTCTCCTTTATACGATTAGGTCCGGAAAAAATAACAATATCAATAATGTCAATATATGTATATTTCATAATAAAATAGCCTAACCATGGGAAATACAACTAAAATATCGTTGCAAAACCGCAATCCAAAAACATACCTATTTGTCGGGCAAACAACTTTATTTATGAAACCAAAAGCAGTAGCTATTGCTTCCATAAACCTGTATTTCGCTCATATAATCCCAAAGAGTGAGAATTATGTGGAAGAGAAATATTTAGTTGTTCAATTAGTAACAAAAGCAAATCAACACAAAATGTATGCAAACAAACTTGACAACCATCATATGCAATCAAACTATCCATTGTACATCCATAGCAGCCAAAACTAATGGTTTGTTCAGGTACATAAACTTTCATCGCACAATGATGATAAATAACTGTAACAACCCGATATTTTCAGCCATTCGCATCCACACATGCCGGACTTGAATTGGTCAAAATACCGCACTGTAAATAAATTTGGAGCAAATGAAATACAATCACAGAATCACAGACACAGAAATATCAGAATAACTCGCAGCAAAAAATAAAATACATAATAGTTCATGAAGCTACTATAACAAACTCTCAAAACATAATACATAATATCAGTCTGAAACATATCCAATAGGAATCTCAAATACATAGAAGTTAATAAATACCAGAGCTAAAATAGAATAAATGAAACTGAAAGGAACTAAACAGGCAGAATCTCCAGCGATTCCTAGCTCCAGAAAAAAAATCCAAAGCTAAGCTGTAAATACTAAGGCTGACCCGAGCGTAAAGTAAAAAAAAAACACTCGAGTCGGGAAAATATATACTTATATAATGTAAACCAACTCAAGTGAACTGTAGTAGAAATGCACCATAAATTAAAGGATGCTTGGGATCGCCCATCCTTTATGAATTGGTTAAACTATAAATTAAATACATCCCGTGGTTAAAATTTCAAAATGGTATTTATACTTCAAAATCAAATATCATTTCAAAATTCAATATCACTCAGAATCCATTTCAAAATATCAAAATATCATATCTTCCAAACCACATTCATTTTTATTTAATTTAAATACCATTTCAAAACACATTTCAAAATAGTTTATATTTCGAAATCGCTAGAATGAAGTTATTAAATTTAATAATTAAATTAGTAAATTTCCAAAATTTTAATCTTTCAAAGTTCATTCATTTACTTAAATTTATTAAAACAATGAAAATTCAACTTTCGCAGCATTTAGAAAATGCTACAGAAAGTCACATTAAAAACAGTTCAATTTGACAAAAGACAGCATTTAAAAATGTTGTAATAGGGTTACATTAGTTTCAAATAAACTTAGTTAAATTCAAAAATTATAACATTTACAAAATGCTATAATAGCCTTTAATTAAATTTAGCCATTTGGTTCATTTTTATTAACTCCAGCATTTAGAAATGTTGTATTATCATTTACATTAGAATTAATAGCATTTCAGAAATGCAACTAATTAACTTCAAATATTCAGTATAATTTCGCAAACAATTATATTTTTATTTAAATTATTTTTAACTTATAAAATCATATAATTTCACTTTTTAAACAATCATTCAAATACTCTTATATTCATGATTTTATAAAGTTAAATCTCCATTCAAAAATCAAAATTTAATAAAAATTCACTTATTAAATTCCAACATTAAATTTAAATTCATTTAATTTAAATTTAACTTAACACTTAAGTTTAAATTTTCAAATATAACTTAATTCCATTTTTATTTACTTAACTTAAAATTCACTTTTAAGCCAAATTCACAAATTTCCAATTTTAGTTATATTTCAAAATTTCAACTTAAATATTCATTCATTTCACATTTTAACTTTATAAAAAAAATCATTAATATATTATAAAATAATTTAAATTCATTTAGTTCAAAATATCATAAATTTATCATATTTTCATATTTAATTTAAATTCCTTTTATCACCAAATTATAATTTCCAAAATAACTTACATTTTAGATTTTCTGACTTTACCATTAATTTATTTCCCTTATAAATTTTTAGAAAATCAATAATGCTTTACAAAAAACATTATTAATCAAATTTAAATCAAAATATTGTAATATTTACATTTCTAAAATATTTTAAAATTTTTAGAAAAACATATTTTAACTACGGGTCTGTATTTCGTTTTCTAGCTTAGGTAAAAATGAATATGGGTAATATATCATTTCAACCCGTAATTTACAAAGAAAACCTGGGTTTGATCATTTCAAACCCGCAATCCCAAGTAAATGAAAATAATTGAAAATCATTCAGGCCTATCATTTCAGCCCATAACGATTTTCTCCTATTCTAAAGTCCGTTCGGGTATGTATCATTTCAACCCATAGTGATTCTAATCTATAGGGAACTTGCAGTGTGATGAACTGATAAAAATAACAGAACAGCATAATATAACAGTAACATATGATATAACAGGTGTTTAAGCGTGGTGAACATCATATAATCACAACATAGCAGATATAATATGGTGATGAATTTTACAGACTCAAAATTGGTCAATTTACTAGTTATATAGGTATACATTGTCTGGTGAGAATAATTCACTTGTATATGCTGGAGACGAAAACCAAAACAAAAAACAAAGGATCTTCAAAGGCAAGAAGGCACGAGTATGATTTGAGAGTGGAGAGCCAAAGATTAATTGCCTTGAATATATTCAAACAAAACAAGTATAAACAACATAAGTTACAACACAAATTTATCGTCAAATAACATAAGAAATCTATACCCAAAACAACAACAAATGACTTGCACTTGCTCTCTACCTCATTTACTTCAGTTATGTAGGTGTTTAGCTCGGCCTAGGGTGCTATAGGTCTGGTTTGGGTGTGCAAGTGGTCGGCCAACATTTTTTTGCAAGGTGGTGAAGTCTAGGTGCATATACTAGGTGTTCAAGGCTAAACAATGCAACATAACATCACATCTTTGGCACAAATAGTTTTGGCCAGAGGTCATGAGTCATGGCCAGTGGCTCCTGGAGGTGGTGGGTGGTGTGGCAGAGGGTAGAGATCAGGCCAGAGGTTGTGGTGGTGGAGGTGGTGGCTGCTAGAGGTTGTGGAAGGAGGTGTTAACAAATCTAGGCTAGGCTTGTAGGTAGTGATGGGTTTTTGGTGGATTTTTGTGTAGATCATCGCCTTGGGTTGGTTCGGCCTGAAGTGGAGAGGTAGTAGGATGGGTGTTGGTCAGAGGAAGGGGGTGGTGGTGATTGGCCAAAGCCTGGTTGAGGAGGAGTAGAGCTATATAGGAGAAGAAGCAAGTGCACAAAAATGTAAACAAGAAGAAAATAACATGAAAAAGAAATGAATTTTTACCAAATTTTTTCTCAGATGTGGAGGCCGAACTTTTTTGTGATGAGAAGTATTTTCATACGTGAAAAATG
This sequence comes from Allium cepa, assembly GCA_030765085.1. NCBI lineage: Eukaryota > Viridiplantae > Streptophyta > Magnoliopsida > Asparagales > Amaryllidaceae > Allium > Allium cepa. The sequence continues at coordinate 438,884,309 of CM060938.1, read as the reverse complement.
AGGAGAGAAGTGGCTGAAGCAATGGGAAAAGAATCGGCCAAAACAATTGAATACAAGAGGTTGGAAAATGAAGAGACGGGAAAACAAATGGTCTTAAGCAACTAAAGAGACATAAACTTTTCAAATTTCCTTTTATTTATTTATATAAGTTTAAATTACTGAAAATAATAATAATTTCAGTTTAAATTTTGAAACTGCAACAAAATATGAAATAAAATTAAATAAGTAATTATTATATACGATAAAAAAATAAGAAAATAGCTCAGAAAATGCACACTAGTCAAGAAAATTTGAAAATAAACAGAATAAATTTTGGAAAACTTATATGGACTTGGAAAATATTTAAAATAACGATAATAACATAAAATAAAAATGCATACACAAAAATAAATAAATATAATTTAATTAAATATAATTTAAATGAGGAAAATAGCAGAAAAATAGAAACTACCCTTTAAAAATAGGAAATAAATGCAGTAAGTTTTGAAAAAGTTTTATTATCACTTAAAAAATATTAAAAGAAAAAAATATACATAAAATAACATAATGACACATTTTTAAATAAAATATGACAAAGAAAATATAATTTATATAATTTAAAATAGACAAAATTGCTAAATAAAACAGATTGCATTCAATATTGAAATATACATAACTTTCACAATTTAAATCCGTTTTCAGCGAAACGAAAAGTAGTATTCAAGTTATTAAATCTAATTTCATAATAAAAGATAAAATTTAAGAATTTAAATATTTAAATTTGAAATTTAAAAAAAGTCAAAATTTGACCAGTTTGACTAGAAATCCACTTTTCAGTAAAATATTCAATTTATACCATTTGGAATTATAATTCACATAATAATCAAAGTTTATATTTAAAAATTAAATGTTTGAAATGAAACAAGTTTAGAATAATTTCAAAATGAAATAAAGTCAAAATTAAAATATACATAAAAATCTAGGGTTGTTACAATAACTAACAAGTGTGTCTTACGTTCAACAGCCTTAGATAATTACTTAATAGATTATTCAAACAACCTTAAGCAATTTGAAGTATCCTCTCCCAAACTTCCCATCATCCAAAACAACAAAGAATTTAAATGTTATTTAAGCTTATTTAATCGGTTTCCCTTTTTACACATTATTTACTTTTCACTTATTTTAATTCTCATTCATTCATACAGAATCATATTTTATTTATTTACATTCATTTACTTACGTAAATTATTTCCATTCAATTATTTAGAGGATCGATAGAAAATATTATATAAGTTTCCTTACAATTTAATTTGCATTCATTTACCTATATAAATTGATTTTCAATTAAGATTAATATTCATTAGTGAATAAATTCATAGTTAAGTTTCTCTACTTTCTTTTTCTTCTTTTTCTTCTTTTTCACATTTATTTCTTTCATATATAGTATTATTGGATATTAAATCTATTTCTGAATCATTTCAACATTTCTTAAGTTTATAATTATTTACTTAAATAGTATTCACATTTATCTACTCAATTTAATTATAAAACATGTCAACTTTTAACTTAAGTTTATATCATGTCTTCTAACATCTTAATTCTCAATTTGTATATTGACACGATTTCATTTTTGAACATTATTATTACCTAAACTTTCACTTGTATAATGTTCTATTACATACTCTTATTTAACATTTCAACTTTTAAATATTTCTAGTAAGCTTTGTAGATGTTTTTTTAGAATGTAATCGAATGTCACACAAGTTTACCTTATTCAATTTAGTTAACAAAATGATCATTGGTTCATTAGTCGCCTATCTTTTAAATTTACAAGTTACAAATTTTCAATTTCTTTACAGTTTCATTAATCGCCTAGCGTCTAATTGCTTTTTTTTACATTTTAGAAGTCTCCAATTATTAAATAGCCAAGATTTCACATCCTTATAATAATTAAAAATCATTGATTAAAAGAAATATAAGAACTATATACCTAATTTCATTTCAAATTATTAAAATATATATATATATATATATTAATATCTTTCATATGGATCAAATCATGTATCGAAAATTTAAAATAAAATTTTGTTTATCAAAAAAAATGCGCAGCAAAACTACTACAGCGGTTTTCTCACTTTGAAACTCGAAAATGAACGTTGATGATGCCGCGGTCATCACCGAAATTATTTTCCAGCGACAAAAGAGGGGAGTATAGAACTTATTTCCTTTTAAAATTCCTTTAAAATATTTCTTTCAAGTCACATTGAAAATATTTACATCTGAAAATACTTCCAAATAATATTAATATTATATTCCAACATCTTCGAAAACTAATTTCAAAACACTGGAACTTAAGTTCTCAAATTTCCAATTAAATTTATTTTATTTAAAAATCCTATTTTGCAACCAATATTTATAAGGTTTCACTTCCTAACAAACAAACATGTCACGTACAACTATATCCACTGTACAACTAAACCAAAGCTCTGATGCTAACTATAACGACCCACCTTTTTGGACGGTTTAAATCGACAATAAACCACGCATGTCAACTCAAACCATTCAAAAGGGAGGATTATTAGCGGGGTAAATAAGAAATAAAAGAAAAGAAAGGAAAAATAAAACACAGAATCTCACAGCGAAATGACAAAATATTACAATCAAATAAACACCTCATAAAGCTGTTTTACAAATAAAATTTGATTACACTTTTACAATACAGATCATAGTTATACATACAACATGAATAAATAAATAATGCAGTGGAACAACATGATGCAATGGAATAAATATAATAAATAGTAAAAATATACTAATTATCCATCTTCATTCTCTAGAAATAAGGTCTTCGACACTGAAATGCTCACGCTGACCCGAGCGTAATGAAAAGACAAAACGCTCGAGTCAGAACTAAAAGATTTTATGTAAGTTAAATCAAAATAAGTAAATATGAGTGTAACGGCTTTTGCGGGATTTTATATCTTCTATCCAGTGTCTAACGTGCGTGCAATAACTTAAGAGATGTTCGAGATTCGATCTCCTAAGGATACGTTATACTATCTACATACGCAATACAATACGTTATTATAATATATCTCCAGTAATGTAAAGTAATAAAATAGCGTTAAGGCGTTACCAATATCCTCCTTAATGCAATTTTATATAATTACCATAGTCTATACAAATACCGTAAGCTCTACCAAACCAGTGGTTTACTCAATGAGCACTCCTTAGGTATGATGCAAACCAAAGTCGTAGTGGGTGCACCAGGATAAACATGACAAGGCACGCAAGGCAATGTCCAGGATAGGATAATATCGTTTTGCGGATCCAGACCGAAGGTAACGCATATTAGCTACTACTGCCCACCTCGAGACACACTCTCATAATCAAATCGAAGGGTGGCCACCAAATCAATCACAAACTAATAAATATGGTGTCGAAGAAATGTGGCCGATAGGGGGAGCGACCTCACTTGGCCGGGGATCACTCTTGTTTTAGTCATTTTAATTATGATCTGAAGGTCAAGGTTATCCATCATTATTCTCTTACTTAATTCCAGTGCATTCGCCAAACCATCCTACTTCATTCTGGATTCTCCACTATGTGCATAGTTGTTAAAGTGGTTTTCTGTATTGGCAGAGAGTAAGACAATATCCGATCCCGGTCGCTTTAACAACCAAGGGCTTAATTCACGCCGGTTGGTTCTTTTACATTTCCAAAACCGATTCGTAATTGATATCGAAATATCATATCCAATACAAAATATCTCTCATTTCAAAACCATCATATTTACTCAAAATATGTCATTTCACTGGAAAATGTATTTTCAAATTCCAACGTAGGTTATAACATCATTTAACGACATTCGCCTTTGAATCAAGGATTTAAAAAACAATTCAAAGCACAGTTTGAATTTTAGTAAATAGATTAGATAGATATAAATAGTTTAAAATAGTTTAAAGTAGTTTGAAATAGTTTTAATAGTTTAAAATAGCTTTAATAGTTTAAAGTAGTTTAAAATAGTTTTAATAATTTAAAATAGTTTAAATTGTTTAAATTGTTTAAGGTTTCTTAAAAACATTAATTTAATATAAAATGGTTTGATTATTTGAAATGGTTTGATTATTGGAAATGGTTTATATAATAAGTAGTTTTGAAATCTAAATAATCTAAATTTTTAAATAATAGATTTTAAACAGTTTATATTAAAATAATTAACTTTTGACAATAGTATCAAATCAAACTGTTTCTTCCGTTTCAATAAATCTAGACCATATTTAGATTTCAAATCAACAAAACTCAATTTTAATCTATCAATTCAAATGACTCAATTTTAATTTAGTTCCAAATCAATTTGATTTCAATATCAATTCGAAATAACTTCAATTTTCAAAAAAATCATTTTTAACTTCAATTTCGATTCAACGATTCAAATCAATGATTTAAATTCAATTCCATTCTTATTTAAAACCAATTCAAATCATATTAATATCAAACCAAATTTCAGTTTACTTATTTGAACCACTTAAATCAAATTTGACTTGGTGGTTAAATTTTAAGATCCAAATCATCAAAATAATTCAAATTTCCAAATTAAGGTCAAATATCGATTTTAACTTTACATTCCCAATTTAATTCTTAAACATTTTTTCTTAACCATTTCAATTTCAACTTTCAAAGCTTGAATTAGAAAATAATTAAATCCATATAAGTTAAAATTCAAATTCAAGATTTTAAACCATTTAATTTAACCAATCTGGTGTCCGTATATAATTTTCTACCCTATGGTCAAGTGATACTGATATATATCATTTCAACCGACAATAAACTTAAATTTTTAGATATATATCATTTCAACCCATATCCTGAGTCACAAATTTCCAAATCCATAAAATCGCTTAGGCCTATCATTTCATCCCATAACGATTTTTTCCTAATTGTTAAGATCGTTCGGGTATGTATCATTTCAACCCATAGTGATTTTCTGTAATGACCTGCCTTTTTGGATGGTTTAAATCGACGATAAACCACACACGTCAAACTCAACCCATTCAAAGGAATAGATTGTTATGGGGTGAATAAGAAAAAAAAAGAGAAAGAAATAAAACAAATACAGAGTCTCGCAGTAGAATGACAAAACATAATAATCAAATAACCGTTCATGAAGCTGTTTTATAAATACATTTTATTATTCTTTTTCAACACAAAATCAAAGTTACATAAAACAAAAGTAAATAAATAAATAAATGCAGCAAAACAACATGATGTAGTGGAATACATATAATAAGTAGTAATAGCACAAAATCTTCGTCTTCGTCCTCCTAAAAGCAGTCTTCGATAAACTAAAAAGCTCAGACTGACCCGACCGAATTGAAAAGACAAAACATTGGAGTCAGAACTAAAAGATCTTACATAAGTTAAATCAACAGTAATAGATATGAGTTTAATGGCATCAGAGATGTGTACGGGATTTGACATCTCTTATCCAGTGTCTAACGTGAATGCAATAACTTAAGAGATGTTCGAGATTTCCATCTTCTAAGGATCCGTTAAACTATCTACTATGTAGTACAATACGCTATTATAATATGTCTATAGTGAAGTATTAAAATAGGGTTAAGGCGTTACACATATCCCCTTTAACACATTTTATATAATGTCGTAGTCTATACAGATACTGTAAACTCCACCCGTAACTGAGCTATCAGGGTTCACTCCATAGGTACGACATAAAACAAACTCATAGAAGGCAATAAGGCATGCGACAAGGCACTCGAGGCAATGCCTTAGGTAGATATACCAGTTGCGGATTTGGAATGGTGGTAACGCATAGCAGCTAGTACCGCCCACCTTGGAACACACTCCTAAATCAAAATCAAGAGGTGGTCACCAAATCAATAAAAAAGCAATAGAATGTTAACGAAGATATGTGTCGGATAGGAGGAATAACCTCACTTGTTCCGGCATAGCTCCTATTTTAGGAACATCAAGCTGACTCACGGGAGTCAGGGTCACGTAAATACCTCATACAGAATTGTTTGCCAAAAAATCCTACTTCATTTTTGGAATCTCCACTACGTACAAAGTTGTTAAAGTGGTTTCGATATTAGCACAGAGTATGACAATATCCAATCTTGGTCTCTTTAACAACAAAATGCTTATTTCACACTGGATAGTTCTTTTACATTTCAAAAGTCAATTCATACTTAATATCAAAATATCGTATTCTCAAAACCATATCATTTTCAAATCATTTTCACTTTCAAAATCACATTCACTTCCAAAAAGAAAATTTGTTCAAATATGTCATTTCACAAAAGTAATCAATTTCAAATTTCATCTTAGGTTGTATTATCATCAAGGATTTTGAATATAAATACTTCAACTTTACATAGTCTGAAATTTTGGAAAATAGTTTAGGTAATTATAAATAGTTTATATAGTTTTAAAATAGTTTAAATAGATTTAAAATAGTTTAAATAGTAAAAATAGATTTAAATTTGACTTAATTAGTTTTAAAATGATTTAAATAGTATTAATATAGATTAAACAGTTTTAAATCATATTAAGTAGACTTTTTGTAGATTAAATAAATTTAAAATAGATTTAAATTATATTAAATGGGTTTAAAATAGAGTAAATAAATTTAATTAGTTTAAAATAGGTAAAATAGGTTGAATTGGATCAAATAGATTATATTAGATTAATATAAATTAAAATAGTTTTTAATTTTCCTTAAAATAGTTAGTTAAATTAAAATAGTTTAAATTGATTTAAAAAGATTTTAAAGTTATATCTAAACATTTTCAGTAACTCAATTCCAATAAATTCACATATATTTGACACCTCAACTTTGAAATTCAAATTTAAATCCTTTGGACAGTTCATTAGCTCAATTCCTAATTCGACATTTACGCTTGGACTTTCGAAAATAATTCAGTTTATATAAATCAATTTCTATTTCAAAATACCAGTTAACTGAATTCAAAATATAAAGATATCAAAAATCATTTAATTTAACCAATCCTTTGTTCGTGTATAATTTTCTACCCTAGGGTTAAGTCATATGGATATTTATCATTTCAATCCACAATTTAAAATTTTACGGTTATATATCATTTCAAACCACAATCTCGAATTAATTAAAAATCCAAAAAATCGCTTGAGTCTATCATTTCAACACATAATGATTTTTCCCCAATCTATAGATCGTTCGAGTATGTGTCATTTCGATCCATAGGGAACTTGTAGTGTTATAATAATAATAAAATACAACATCTGGTCATCCAATATCAATAATCATACATCCATCAAAATCATCATCCAAATCAATCTATAAACATCAATAGATAACTGATAATCAATAACAGGTCTTAAATTGACGAGTCAAACTCAATATTAACTTAAACGATGATTAAATGTAGTAAAAGTCAAATTTAACTAGAATAACAATTTAAACATACCAAATATCAATTAATTGATTTTCTAACTACATCATAAATTTAATTTAATTAACATAAGAAAGTTTAGTAATTGTGAGTAGGTTAAAACACTCACCTTCGAATTCAAATCAATTAAAAATCCAATCTAAGCCCAAAATTCAAAAAATCTCAAAATTTGACCAACCTAGTTCCATGACGTTCGAAATTTCGGTACGATCCCAATGGAAGAAACCACATCCAAATTCGATCTCTTATGCAAAAGTTATTAACATTAGACGGTATGTAATCAAAAATATAATAAAATAAAATAAAAAGGGATTACCCAGTTGCAAGCGGCCACGTCATACGCTATCAACGAGAAACCCTTGTGCCCTAACACTAATGCGAACGAACCTGCTGCACCATCATGCGCCACCACCTTCCACCGCATGCACATGGCCCATCACCGTGATCAGAGACAATGCCAACACTCCTCATTACATGCCGACCACCCAGCCACCACGCGGTCACGCCTGTCACCGTCAAAACACCTCCACCACCGTGACCTTTGCACCCATGTCTCAACGAACTCAAAAACCATCTCGACAAACTAACACCCGATCTGAGACGCGCACAACACCCTCTTCCCAATGCTGCCTCCTGATCATCAATCGGACGACGATCCATCGTTGGATCGTTAAAACCATAAAACGAACGGCCGAAGTTCATCCTCAATTTCTGGATGAATGGTGATTCGATGAATAAAATTAATTGCACTAGTGGATTACGCTCATCGATAGCTTCGAAATGGTATATAATTTGATATGGTTTAGAGGAGTTTGAATATTTGATTTGATTTTGGTTTGCAATTGAAGTTGGAATTGGGAGTTGGTTTTGGTTTGTCTGACATTGGAAAGAGAAAAGAAGATAGCATTATACGTATAGAATAATGGAAATAAGAAATAGATAGGGTTTATAACAGGTTATATATAGGCGTATCAGAAATAGAAATGAATGGACTAGATTTGATTTGGATTGAAATGATAACTACGACCCAAAAGCTCATTCTGTCTTCGGAAAGAAAATAGGCCATCCCATATATCAAAATAGATGTTTTTGATAATTTTAAACTCAACGGAACAGGTTTCAAGTCCTGATTCCATCGTATGAAGAAGTTAGCTTAAAACTAGCTTATTTCAAATTGATTTCAATTGAATTTAATTAACTTGATTTCTATGCTTTTTGGATCCATACAATCAAATGACAAGTCCGATCGCTACGAAACTTGAAACCTTACAATAATTCACTGTTATGGGTCCGATTAGACTGGTTTCGTCGAAATCCGAATCAGTGATCAAAATGGATATTTTCACGTTAATTACATAAATTAATATTAAATTAATTAAATCACTTTTTAATTCAATATTTATAAACTAACAAATTCCATCGTTTTTGATTACTTAGACATTTATAATAACTTAAAGCAAATTTACATATCAAATTCAGTATTTAATATTTCACTAATTACAGTGTTCAATTTCAATTGTAATTAAATCCAATTAATATTAAAATTAAATTCTAATAATTTTTTTAAATTTGATTTCACGTTTTTATTCTAACAATTACTACTATACAAACATAGTCTTTATTGTTTATATCTTGTTATACTAACCTTCTACAGTTACATCTTGGTTTTCGTTAACGTAGTATTTAATTACATTTTAATAAATCCATTTGCTATATCTTAAATTCCAATAAATTGATCAAACTTGATTTCAATTCTTTTTATTCAATCAATTATCAATATATGAATAAAATTTACATTAGTTACGTCTTGTTGAATTAATACTCTACAATTATCAATTTAATCTACATTAACTGCACTAATTGAGTGAACTAATTGCAATTGATTTCAAATTTAATTTAGCAGGCTAAATAAATAAGTAACATACAATAATTGTCCCATTAACTTTTTACCACATCTTATAAGTTTATTATCCACAACAAGTGTTATAATTACTACCACAACACTAAATTTATTCATTTTACAATTTATTACAGCTATTCAATTAATACAACACTTAAATTATCAAATTACTCTTTTACTCCAATTATCAATTAATACGTACTACTACAATTAATTAAAAACCCATACCAATTATAACTTTTAATCATTTTATTTAGTTGGCGTTACATTTAAAGCAGTTATCCATTTCCTTAATTTAATACTATTATATTTCATTCCAAATACATTCTTATTATTAAATCTAAGATTTTTATTTCTACCCACATTAAATCACAAATCTCATTAAATTAACCAATTTTTTCTATCGAAAATTATGGGCCATTACACTCTCCCCCACTCAAAACTTTTCGTCCATGAAAAGGAAAAAGAAGGAAAAAGAAGGAATTAAGTAATCAATATATCTTATTCAAAATATTAATTTTATAATAAATTAATTTACATAATTAAATAATTTAAATTAAATATATCAATTTATAACCATTAAATCCTTTTATACTCAAGTTAATAAAAGTTTTAAAACATTTCACAAAAAATTTCTAAGTCCAAAATTTACGGAAAATTTCGACAGAATCTCCTTTGTACAGAGTGGTCTGGGAGAAGTAATAATATCAATAATAACAATATATACCATATTTTTCAAAAATATACCAAACCATGGAAAAAACAATATAATATCGCTTGAAGGCCGAAATCCGAAAAAGTACCTATTTTTCGGGTAAATAACGCTTATTTTATGAAACCAAAAGCAGTAGCAATTGCTTTCATAACATGTATTTCACTTATATGATCCAAAAGAGTTAATAATGATGTAGAAGAGAGATATTTTAAGTTGTTTTCAACTAATAACAAAACAAATCAATACTACATAACAACAATCACTTGCAAACAAACAATACAAACATCATTTAGACAAAGAAAACAATCATCCTTCCATTGCAACTAAAACAAGTGGTTTAGTCGGGTTCAGAGACTTTTTAAATCATATAAAATGATAAATAAACTATGAAGTAAACCATACACTCAACAATCATAGATAAAACTTATAGATTATTTATACATCCTTATACGAAATAGAAGTATCTTTTCCAACCAATCCATAAGCCAAACAAACAAAGAATTCAATGATTTTCTTTTTTACATCATTTATTGTTCATTTTTTCTTTCGTACAATGATTTTATTTAATTCACTTTCATTACTTAATTTTAATTTTCATTCATTCATACAAGGCTTATTTCATTAATTTACATTTATTACTTACATAAGTTGTGTCCATTTCAATTATTTGGATCATAAATGAATTCATTATTAAAGTATTATATATTTTATTTCATTTTACTTCACATTTACAATTTAGTTTGATTTTTTCATTTACTTTTCTTTTCACATTCATAAAATGTTGATTTTCATTAATTTACATTCGTTATTACTTACAAAAGTTCATTTGTCCTTCATTCATACAGTGCTATTTTCTTTCATTTTATCACTCTACATTCATTGCTTAAATAAGTTATTTTTATTTCAATTATCATATTATACATTATTAGGTAAATTTCTTTACAATTCAATTCACCACTTATAGATTATTTCTTTTCTACATTCATTCTTTCATATATATAGTATTATTGAATATTAATTCCAGTTCTAAGTCATTCAATGTTTTCTGAAGTCATAATCATTCAATTAATATAGTACTCATTTTTTCATTTATGAATAGCTTCAACATTAACTTAACTTTTTAATTATTTACTTACAGTATTCACCTTTTCTATTCCATCTGAGTATAGTAGCTTAAAATTTTAACCTAAGTTTGTAATCATTTTTCATACATTATTCACCTTTATTACGTTTAATTAGTAGCATTTCAAATGATTACCTTTAGTTTATAACAATTTATAACATTAGAATTTCTTATTTATTAAAATAATTCTATCGAACACTTTCATTACCATAAGTTTACTTGTATGATATTCTATTACATTGTAACATCTTGATATTTTCAACCATTTCCATCCGTACATGTCGAACTTGAATTACTCAAAATATCAGATTGTTAATTTATATTTGGAAAAACTCAGCATATACAGTAAATAAGTAAATCATAGAATCACAGACATAGAGTAATATAACAATAAGCAGCGAAAACAAAAAGAATAGTAGTTCATAAAGCTACAATATATATAACAAAGTTAAACAAGATACAATAGAAATCTCGAATACACAGAAGTCTCAACACGGTAGTCAAATAACAAAACTGAATATATCAGTGGAGTCAACTGAATAACTGTTGAATAGATAGATATATCTCCAATCGAAGCTCCAACTCCAAAGGTGAGTCTCAAACGCTGTGACACTCAGTCTGACTCGAGCGTAAAGCAAACCACAAAACACTCGAGTCAGGATTAACATTCTTATGTCAATAAATCCAATTCAAATGAAATATCAAATAAAATACAAGTAACTCAAAGGATGTTTGCGATAGCCATCCTCTAAGGATCTGTGAAATAATTTGCTATGTAGTAATATAAGCTAATATAATAATGTCTATAGTAAAGTAAAAGTATTAAAATAGCATTAAGGCGTTACCCATATCCCTCTTAACACATTTATATATTCTCATAGTCTATACAGTACCGTAACTCCTCCCGTAAACTGTAGGGCTATCAGAGGGCAGTCCATATGTATGGTACAAAACAAACTCGTAGAAGGCGCGATAGGGAATGCGACAAGGCACTCGAGGCAATGCCAAGGTAGATATACCATTTGTGGATCTGGACTGGTGGTAACGCATAGCAGCTACCACCCCCACCTCATGAAACACTCCCAAATCAAAGGTGCACCCAATCAAATCACAAAAGCAATAAAATGGTATTTGAAGAAATGTGTCCGATCGGAGTAATAAACTCACTTGGCCCAGCGTGGCTCCTGTTTTAGCCGCATCAAGCTGACTTACGGGAGTCAGGGTCACATAAATGCCATACAGAACCGTCACTAAACCATCCTACTTCATTCTAGAATCTCCATCACGTACGCGGTTGTTAAAGTGGTTTTCGGTATTGGCAGAGAGTATGACAATATCCAATTCCACTCACTTTAACAACTAATCGTTATTATAACGCCACGGTCATTTCAAAATAATTTATACATTATAACCAAAATATCATTTTCCATTTCAAAACCATATTGGTACGATATCATTTTTCACTTCAAATATATCCATTTCCAAATCATAGCACTTTGAAAGTTATAACACTTTCAAAACCAAAACACTTGAAATTATAACACTTTTGAAATACTAACACTTTGAAATCATAATACTTTGAAAAACCATAACTTTGAAATCATAACTTCCATCACTTAAACAGTTTAGATATTAATAATAATATATAATAAAATAGTTTATAAAATAGTTTATATAAAACAGTTATAAGTTAAAATAGTTTATACTAAATTAATTAGTTTATTAAAATAGTTTTCATAAAAAATAATTTATAAAGTAAAATATTTAAATATAATTTAAAAATACTTTATAAAAATAAAATAAAAATAGCTTCCTCAAATTCCTCAAATCGATTCAAATCAACTCGAATTCAACGTTCAAATTTACTTCAATTTTTCACAAATTCAACTCAACTCAGTCTCTAACTAAACCATTTCAAAATATATCAATTTTGATTACAGATTTGAACCACAAAATAAACCATTTCAATTTCAATATATTTCAAAGCTTTAAATATTCAACGTTTTCAAAACTAAATTTGATAATTTCATATATCTTAATTTAACTTCCTTATTATTTAGTTTCGAAATATTCACTTGATAAATTTAATATCATTTAAATAAAACCCCAAATTTCAAATAAACTAATTATTTCCTTCACTTTATTTAAACTTGAAATATTATTTAATCCTCTTTATTGAAAAATCAAGTTATAAAATCATATCCTTAAAATCTTAAATTTAATGAGTTTCAAATCAAATTTATTTGAACACAATTCCTAGATTAATTCAATTTCAATCCAATTTCTATTTCTCATTCCAACCTTATTTTATCAAAAATTATTATAAACACTTTTTTGAAAACATAAATTTTAAATAAATACTAAAACATAATATTAAATTTATTTATATATTAAATCTATTTCTATATTTTAAAAATGGTAAAATTATAAATAAATTCTTAAAATTTATAATTTTAAATTAACTCATAACTATACAATTTTCAAAACATATAATTTAAAAATATAAATTTTTAAAAATTTGTAAAAATATATTTATATATGATATCTTAAAAATCAATATTTAATAAATCATATATCTCCTTTCGAAATCATAGAAATCATCTCAAATATATATATAGACTAACAGTGTCTATATATACGGATATTTATTATTTCAATCCATAATTTAAAATATATACGGGTATATATCATTTCAACCCGCAATCCCAAATTTAATTCAATGATAATTGCATGGGTTTATCATTTTAACCCATAACAATTTCCTCCTATTCTACAAGATCGTTCGAGTATGTACCATTTCAACCCATAGGGAATTCTATACTAACAGGGAACTTGCAGAATGAAACATATATGATAATAATATAACAGGCATATATCATCAATGTAAATAAAAGATAATGATGTTAGATGTCACAGGTGAAGAGATACAGATAATATCATATATATATATATATATATATAACTAATAGCAACATATTTCAATTGTCGTTTCAATTGAAATCTGGTTTAATAAATATAAGAACGTTAATCGTGAGTGATTGCTCATCTTTCGAGGTTAGAGGATAGACAATGAAATTGAGTTACGAAATGCAAGCACGACTTTCAAAGCAAAGTAAGATTGGGACAAATTTAACGATCAAAACCAATTACAAGTAATCGATGAATCAATTAAAATAAGTTTGATGTGAATTGAACTAAATAATATATTATATTTCATTTTCCTTGAAATCAATATGTTAATTTGAGACAAAAATTAAAAATAAAATAAATATATATGTAAATAAAAATCATTGTTTTAAAACAAAACTTATGTATTAAAATCAAACATATATACATAATATATTTTGAAATCAACAATATATATCACTATATACATTGAACCATATAGATAAAATCAAAACACATTATTTATATTCAAACACCAAATGCCACTATGTAAATGAAATTATAGTTTATACTTAAACTTACATACTTATTCTATTTAAAACAAACTTTTAACTTAAGCACATACAAAGATTAAATCATTACACACACACACACACACACACATGTATTCCTCTGTATGGAAGTATGCACAACATACAGTATAAGTTTTATATATAAATTTTACATATTATAAACAACCTTTATAACTATATACATATGCTTTTTATACTCTAAGATCGATGCTCATATCCAAATCAATATAACTTTATATACTGTAATATACATACATATATATATATAACTTTAAAGCTGTAAAATATGCTACAGTCTTTTACATACATACATACATACATACATGCATGCATACATACATATATATATATATATATATATATATATATATATATGAAACAGGACAAGGATAACTTTTACACACAACAACCTGTTATGTAGTACTAACATAACTTATGTACAAACACATATATTAACTTATATAATATAGAGTAGCTTATGCATATATATACATATATATACAGCATCAAATAAACAACTTATATAACTTTCATACATATACGAAACTACATAAATACAGGCTAATAAAACTTTAGCGTACAATGACATATACTATTGTGTGAAATTTACTATTTAACAAACAAATGTATCATCTTTCAAATATCATATATAAAATACTTTATAACGTAATATATTTCAAAACCTATATACTAAAATAAAACTGTTATAATACAAAACGTTGTATTCATTAATATATGCAAAACATTGTATACTTTATCGACACTGTCACAAACAATATACAATATTGTTATGAAACAAAATATATATACAATACTATAGATATATACATACAACAAATAAATCAAAAAATATATATAAATATCTCTTGTACACACTAATATATATAACAGATTTGCAAACTTATATAAAACTTATATATAAATATACATATATACACAGGCTTACAAGCATATAATATGCATATATATAGTTTGAAAACCTTATATATACAAAACAATATCATAACTTAATCATGTAAAATATATAACTAGGTAGAATATAAACTAATATATAGCATTATACATCGCCGTTAAAACCAGGTTATATAAAACTGTAGAATATAACTAAACTGTTATATATATAGACCGAGACAAAATCTTTATATGCAACTTCTTTTATAAAAACAGACAGAACTATATACTAACCAATATATAAATATATAACAACTTAAACTTATACAAAACTGAAAACATATATATAAATATAAATAACTTAAACTTATATAAACTAATATACTAATATATACTATACTTATACGCTAACATACCAAAATAAGATGATAAGGAGAAGTCGTACGTTGTTGTAAGTGGGTTGATAGGAGGCTAGCTTTGTCACGCACGCATGGAAACAGAGAGAGAGAGGAACGGTAGACCGCGGAGGCTGGAAGCTAACATGGGCTGTGTGCATCGGTCAAGGGAAGCTGGAGGTGTGGTTTCATAGTAGAGCGGAGGAGCAAGAGGGCTAGGCAGGAGTCGCATGCTTGGTGGAGGGGAGGCATAGGCTGTCAAGGAGATTCATGGTGGAAACCCTATGGGTTTTCGCTGAAAAAAAAGGGAGAGGATAAGCCTGAGTGTATAAATAATTTCTTCACAATGAAACGTAGAAAGGTGAAAAGGTTGTGAACCGAAAAAAAAATTCACCAATATAAATTGAAATGGTGGCAAAGCAAATGTCAGGCATGATTCCATTGCAAAATTATAAATGTAAGTGTCTATTTGGTTATACACTGGGAATCTATGGACACAAAACTCAAAGACCTAAAATGGGTACCGAAACGTTTATCGTTGTACTAATCTCGCGGCGTACCAAACCCCAGAATATACAAATGAGTATACTGCGAATATCAACATAATGAGACGATCAAAACGATAGATAGATATCATTGGTAGGACCATCCTATCAAAAGTCGATAATCGGTACAAAAAATGCTGCAAATCTGTCGAAAATAAAATAAACGAAGCAATAGCGATTCAAATTTGAAGAAACGAAAAATGATTTACTCAGAAAATGATTTACAAATTTATTGTATAAAAATATTCAGGTTTGGAAAAACATTTTATTATCATATAATATTAACTGATTTTAATTTAAATAAAATTATACAATAAAATAAACTTTCATATTTTCAGATGAAAATTCACCATTTGCTATTTTTAATTAGACGTATTCCAAATATTAAATTTTTATTTCGAAATTTTATTGTTTAAAATTTCACAAAGTTCAATTAAATATATAAATAAAACCACTAAAATTTACGGATCATTACACTCTTCCCCACTCAAAACTTTTCATCCCCGAAAAGAAAGGAGGTGGGAGAATAGAAACAACCAGAAAGAAAAATAGGTTGAAATACAAATAAAACAATTAATTTAAAACCATATAAATTTCAATCTAAATTAATTAATATTCAATAATTAATTTTAAATTCAAGGTATTTTATTTCAGTTGATTTAATTTCAATTTATAAATTCCTTCAATTTTTTTTTATTAATTTATCTCATTTACTCATTATCTTATTGTTCAATTTTATATCAATTAACATTTCTATAATCATAAATTAAGTATAAAACATTTATTATAACCACTCAAATTTATTTAAAGATTTCTTCAACATCATTTTACATTGTAAATTATTCAATTACATATTCAACTTTTAAATTATTTAGGTAAGTTATATTGGAATTTAATTGAGTATTATACTAGTTAAATTTTTCCAATTAAATTATTCAAGTTTAAATATTTATTCAAAATTTGGTTTTATTTCATAATTGAAATCACCCCTTAACAAAAATATAAGAACTAAATTTTCGGTTTCAATTCAAACCATATATATATATATATATATATATATATATGTATGTATGTATGTATATGTACTCAAATCAAATCTAAAATCATATACCTATATATATTATACATCAAATCATACTTAAGAAATTCAAATCAAGCATATATTCCAAACAAAAGTGTAGAAAAGCTACAAAATGGTCTCTCCACTCTATAACCCGAAAATGAATGTCGATGATGCTGCAGTCATCATCGAAATTATTTTCCGACGACAAAAGAGGAGAGCACTTATTTAAACATTTAAAAATTCTTTGGAAACGATTTCTATTCGAAAATAATTTCAATAATATATATTTTAAAAAATTTAAACCAAAGTTTGGCATCGCCGGAAATTAATTCTCAAATTCTTAACTTAAATTCATTTCAAATTCCAAATCAATTTATAAATCATGTTTAAAAATTCATTTATTTATAAATCATGTTTAAAAATTCATTTATTTATAAATCATATGTCAATAGTCATTGGTTTTAAATGGGAATTAAACAGTATCATTTCAACAATCAATTCACTTAACTATATAAATTTCAGAAAAAATATACTTATATATATATAATAATATAGCCGTACAAAATTTATTTTCATTTACCAAAATTTGAAATAATATGGTGTCAGTTTGCTATGTTCAAGTGTTTTGGAATTCCTACCGATAGCATTAATCAGACGAATCAATCTGAACTCCAAATCAACATTAACAACTCAAACAACACACTACATAAAACATTTTTGATATTAATACAAATATACTCCCTCACTCGATGATTCTAGAATGATTTTCAAAACAAAAATAAAGAATCAAATTAGAGATATCTAAATCAAAAGAATTCTAACTAGAAGATAGGCTCGATAAGGAGATAAATAGATTCAAAGAGAGAAAGAACGGACAAACTTATATAAATCACAAGCGACCATAACCGAGTCAACCGAGACTTCAAGAATAAGATCGATGAAGAATTCTAAGGCAATTGACATCCGATCACAAGAGAATAGAATTCGGGCATAACAAGAGGTAGCAGCACCTAAACCGAAGATATAGGAATCTCTAGTGAATCAGTGCCTATTGTAATGGAGTTTCACTCCGTTACAAATCATTCTAAGATTGGCGATACCACCGATTCATTATAGATATCAGCCGAAGTGAAGTTATGAGATGCTCCAGAATCAAGAAGAATGCGACTAGGAAGAGACCAGAATGGATTTCAGGATAAATGGGGAAGTTCCAAAAATTCGAAGGAAATCGAATCAAAGAGGAAGGAATTCAAGCTCGAATGAAGGTGATTCTATAATTAAATTCAACCATATATGGTAACATCCCGATATATTCAACAATTTGCATCCGCATATGTCGAACTTGAATTGCTCAAAATATCAGATTGTTAATTTATATTTGGAAAAACTCAGCATAAACAGTAAATAAATAAATCACAGAATCACAGACACAGAGTAATATAACAATAAGCAGTGGAAACAAAAATAATAGTAGTTCATGAAGCTCCTATATATATAACAGAGTTAAACAAGATACAATAGAAATCTCGAATACATAGAAGTCTCAAAACAGTAGCCAAATAACAAAACTGAATATGTCAGTGGAGTCAACTGAATAACTGAATGCTGGATAAGTAGATGGATCTCCAATCAAAGCTCCAACTCCAAACGTGAGTCTCAAATGCTGTGACATTCAGTCTGACCCGAGCGTAAAGGAAAAAACAAAACATTCGAGTCATGATTAACATTCTTATATCAATAAATCCAACTCAAGTGAAATATTGACTAAAATACAAGTAACTCAAAGGATGTTTGGGATAGCCATCCTCTAAGGATCCTTGAAACTATTTACTATATAGAAATATACGCTATTATAATAATGTCTATAGTAAAGTAAAAGTATTTAAATAGCGTTAAGGCATTACCCATATCCCCCTTAACAAATTTTATATATACCCATACTTTATACGATACTGTAACTCCACCCGTAAAATGGAAGGCTATCAGAGGGCACTCCATAGGTATGATACAAAACAAACTCGTAAAAGGCGCGATAGGGCATGCGACAAGGCACTCGAGGCAAAGCCAAGGTACATACTGTTTGCGAATCTGGACTAGCGATAACGCATAGCAGCTACTACCGCCCACTCGTGACAAACTCCTAAATCAAATGTGCACCCAATCAAATCATAATAAGTAATAGAATGGTATCGAAGAAATACGTCCGATCGGTGGAATGACCTCACTTAGCTTGGCATGGGTCTTGTTTTAGTCGCATCAAGCTAACTCACGGGAGTCCGAGTCACGCAAATACCATACCATCACCAAACCATCCTACTACATTCTGGAATCTTCACCGCGTACACAGTTGTTAAAGTGGTTTTCGGTATTGGCAAAGAGTATGACAATATCCGACCCAGTCTCTTTAACAACCAATCGTTTTTATAACACCGTGGTCATTTCAAAATAGTTTATACTTCAAAACAAAAATATCATTTTCCATTCCAAAACCATATCACGATATCATTTTTCACTTTAAATACATCTATTTCCAAAATCGTAGCACTTTGAAAGTTATAACACTTTCGAAACCAAAACACTTGAAATTATAACACTTTGGAAATCATTAAACTTTGAAATCATAATACTTTGAAAACCATAACTTTGAAATCATAACTTCCACCACTTAAACAGTTTAGATATTAATAATAATATATAATAAAATAGTTTATATAAAAATAGTTATAAGTTAAAATAGTTTATACAAAAATAATTAGTTTATTAAAATATTTTATGTAAAAAAGTAGTTTGTAAAGTAAAATATTTAAATATAATTTAAAAATACTTTATAAAAACAAAATAAAAATATCTCCCTCAAATTCCTCAAATCAATTCAGATTAACTTGAATTCCAATGTTCAAATTTAATTCAATTTCAATTCATAAATTTCGACTCAACTCGGTCTCTAAATAAACCATTTCAAATTATATCGATTTCAGTTACAGATTTCAACCACAAAATAAACCATTTCAATTTCAATATATTTCAAAGCTTTAAATATTCAACATTTTCAAAACTAAATTTGATAATTTCATATATCTTAATTTGACTTCCTTATTATTTAGTTTCGAAATATTCACTTGATAAATCCAATATCATTTAAATAAAACCCTAAATTTTAAATAAACTAAATATTTCCTTCAATTTATTTAAACTTGAAATATTCATTTAATCCACTTTATTCAAAAATCAAGTTGTAAAATCATATCCTTAAAATCCCAAATTTAATGAGTTTCAAACCAAATTTATTTGAACACAATTCCTAAGTAAATTCGATTTCAAACCAATTTCTGTTTCTCTTTCCAACCTTATTTTATAAAAAAATATTATAAATACTATTTTTGAAAATGTAAATTTTAAATAAATACTTAAACGTAATATTAAATCTATTTATATATTTTCAAAATGGTAGAATTATAAATAAATTCTTAAAATTTATAATTTCAAAATTAGCTCATAACTATAAAATTTTCAAAACATATAATTTAAAAATCTAAATTTTTAAAACTTTATAAAAATACATTTATATATGATATCTTAAAAATCAATATTTAATAAACCATATATCTCCTTTCAAAATCATAGAAATCATTTAGACCAACGGTGTCTATATATAATTTTCTATCCTATGGTTAAGTGATACAGATATTTATCATTTCAATCCGTAACTTAAAATATATATGGGTATATATCATTTCAACCCACAATCTCAAATCCAATTAAATGAAAATCGCTTGGGTTTATCATTTCAACCCATACGATTTTCTCTTATTCTACAAGGTCTTTCGGGTATGTATCATTTCAACCCATAGGGAATTCTATACTAACAGGAAACTTGCAGAGTGAAACATGTATGATAATAATAATATAACATGCATATATCATCGATGTAAATTACAGATAACGATGTTAGATGTCACAGGTGAACAGATACAGATAATAGCATATATATATATATAACTAACAGCAGTATATTTCAATTGTCGTTTCAATTGAAATCAGATTCAATAAATATAAGAACGTTAATCGTGAGTGATTGGTCACCTTTTGAGGCTAGAGCATAGGCGATGAAATAAAGTTATGAAATGCAAGCACGACTTTCAAAGCAAAGCAAAATTGACACGAATTTGACGATCAAAGCTGATAACAAGGAATTGATGACTCAAAAAGAATCAGTTTGATATGAATTGAACTAAATAGTATATTATATTTCCTTTTCCTAGAAATAAATATATAAATTTCAAGCAAAAATTAAAAATAAAATAAATATATATGTAAACAGAAATCATTGTTTTAAAATAAAAAATTTGTATTACAATCAAACATATATATGTAATATATTTTGAAATCAATAATATATATCACTACATACATTGAAGCATATAGATAAAATCAAAACACGTTATTTATATTCAAACAGCAAATGCCACTATGTAAATGAAATTATAGTTTATACTTAAACTTACATACTTATTATATTTAAAACCAACTTTTAACTTAAGCACATACAAAGATTAAACCATTATAATATATACATATATGTATTCCTCTGTATGAAAGTATGCACAACACACTGTATAAGTTTTATATATAAATTTTACATGTTATAAACAACCTTGGTAACTATATACATATTCTTTTTATATTCTAAGATCAGTGCTTATATCCAAATCAATATAACTGTATATACTTTAATGTATATATAGCGGTAAAGCTTTAGAATATGCTACAGCCTTTTATAGACATTGTTTACATATGAAACAGGATAGAGATAACTTTTATACACAACAACCTATTATGTAGTACTAACATGACTTATGTATACTTTTATATATACAGTAACTTATATAATATAGAGTATCTTATATATATATATACAACATAAGATAAACAACTTATATAACTTTCATATAGATACAAAACTGCATAAATATAGGCTAACAAAACTTTAACATACAATGAGATATACTGTTGTGTGAAATTTACTATTTAACAAAAAAATGTATCATCTTCCAAATATCATATGTAAAATACTTTATAACATAATATATTTCGAAACCTACATACTAAAATAAAACTGTTATAATATAAAACGTTGTATTTATTAATACAAAACATTGTATACTTTGTCAACACTGTCACAAATAATACACAATACTATTATGAAACAACATATATATATATATATACAGTACTATATATACACATACAACAAATAAATCAAAAAATATATGTATAAATATCTCTTGTACACACTAATATATATAATAGATTTGAAAACTTATATAAAACTTATATGTAAATATAAATATATACACAGACTTACAAGCTATATGACATACATATATATAGTTTGAAAAACTTATATATACAAAAAATATCATAATTAATCATGTAAAATATATAACTAGCCAGAATATAAACTAACAAATAACATTATCCATCACTGTTAAAACAAGGTCATATAAAACTGTAGAATATAACTAAACTGTTATATATATAGACTGAGACAAAATCATTATATATGCAACTTCTTTTATAAAACAACAGACAGAACTATATACTAACCTATATATAAATATAAACAACTTAAACTTATATAAATCTAAAAATATAAATATAAATATAAACAACTTAAACTTATATAAAATAATATACTAATATATAATATACTTATACACTAACATTCCAAAATATGTATAAACACAAAGATGATAAGGAGAAGTTGTATGCTGTTGCAAGTGGGTTGCTAGGAGGCTAGCTTTGTCATGCATGCATGGAAATAGAGAGAGAGGAAGGGCAGATCGTAGAGGCTGGAAGCTGACGTGGTCTCTGTGCATCGGTCAAGGGAACCTGGAGGTGGGGTTTCATAGCAGAGTGAAGGAGCAAGGGGGTTAGACCGGAGTCGCATGCTTGGTGGAGGGGAGGCACAGGCTGTCGAGGAGATTCATGGTGGAAGCCCTCTAGGTTTCGGCTAAAAAAATGGGAGAGGAGAAGCCTAAGTGTATAAATAATTTCTTCATAATGAAACATAGAAAGGTGAAAGGGTTGTGAACCGAAAAAAATATATTCACCGATATAAATTGAAATGGTGGCAAAGCAAACGTCGGGCATGATTCCAATGCGGAATTATAAATGGTAAGTGTCTATTTGGTTATACAGTGGGAATCTATGGACGCAAAACTCAAAGACCCAAAACGGGCACCGAAACGTTTATCGTTGTACTAATTTCGCGGCGTACCAAACCCCGGAATATACAAATGAGTATACTGCGAAGATCAGCATAACGAGACAATCAAAACGGTAGACAGATAGCATTGGTAGGACCATCCTATCAAAAGTCGATAATCGGTACCAAAAATGCTGCAAATCTGTCGAAAATAATATAAACGAAGCAACAACGATTCAAATTTGAAAAAACAAAATATGACGTCTTACTCGAAGATGATTTACAAAATTATTGTATTAAAATATTCAGATTTGGAAAAAAAATTTATTACCATCTAATATTAACTGATTTGAATTTAAATACAATTATACAATAAAATAAACTTCCATATTTTCAGATGAATATTCACCATTTTCTATGTTTAGTTAAACGTATTCTGAATATTAAATTCAGGAAAATGGGCTGGAGGAAGTTTTTACTTCTTGTTTTGGGCCTACGGACGCGGATTATTATTTTTCGTTTGAAGGACAAGGGCTTTATTTTTTCGTTCTAAGGACAAACTTATGTAAAATTTAAATTTTTGTATTAATTTCTTCTCCACCTTTATTCTGATAATACTAATCTTAGTTCATCGATCTTCTCGATTCAAGGACGCGTTTTGTATTCGATCTTCCTGATTGTCATCGATCTTCATCGTGTTTCTTTATCGTCAATCTTCATTGTGCTTTGGATCTTTATCAAATAATTTCCTTACATTCAGGTATATTGGTTTTATTTGTTTTGATATTCTTCTTATCTTCCTCTGATATAATATCGTTCAATTATTAAGTATATTTTTGATTTTGTAGGTTGCACAGTTTGTCTTCTTCCAGATTTCAGTACCTATTTTGGATTTGTTTCAATGGCAACGTAAGATTTTATTCTGTATCATTCTGTTTCTTCAGCATAGTTTAAGGTTTTACAATTTTACTGCTCATCTATCATTTTGGTGAATTTCATATGTAGTTTGTTGCGTTATGCTATATTTATATAGCATTCTTTGTTGTTGTATTCATATTTTGTTTTAATTTAATTGTGCTATGTTCATTTATCATCTGCTTTTTAATTAATTTATATTTCTTTCATTTAGCTCTTAATTTGATTTTGGTTTGTTATACTATGTTACTTTAGCATTTTCTGTTGTTGCTATATACATAACATTAAGTAAGTTTGTTAGTTGGTTTTTTATTTTCTTTGCAGTACTGATATCTACAATGATGAAGCAAATAGTTTGCTAGTTATTTTTGAACATAATGAGAATTGTTATTCTACTCGACTCACCACGGGCTCTTCTTTGTTTGGTGTTAAGACTGAAATCTGTGAAGTTTGGCCACATCTTAGTCCATTTGCTATTGAGATATCTTGTGTTCTTGAGAATAAGAATATAATCATTGACACCGATTCAGATTTGATTACTATTCTGTGTTTTCTAATTTTCAAGAAGAGTCAATATTTTAAGTTTACTGTTAAGGAAAATGTTTGTGATATGGAAGCTGATATTGTTGGTTGTGGTTTAGGCAATGCAAGTGTTCAAAGCACTTCAATTGGTAGTAATTCTGTTTCAAATAGTGATTCGCATGCTGATTCTTCTTATTATTTGAAAGATATGTTGAAGAAAGGTTCTCAAAATAATATTGTGGATTTTCTAAGTTTTTTTTTTAATGGAGCTGAGGATTTTCGGGAGTTTTTAGTGGCCTATCAAATAAATGGTTATGATTTGATTTTTGTAAGAAATTCTCCAGATAGAATTTCGATTAATTGCTCTTGGTTGAAGGATGGCTATAAGATTTATCTTAATGCTTCTTCGGATCCTTGTCTACTCTCTCGGTTTTTTATTAGAACTTACAATTTTGATCATTCGTGTAGAGCCGGTCTTAGAGATGTTAATAAAGTTAATATTTCAAGTAGATTTGTTAAATCTTTGATTGTTGATCAAATTCGAGATGCTCTTATTAAGAAGCCAAAAGATATTATAAAGGAATTTAGAAGAGAGTACAATTTTAATCTTTCATATTATCATGCTTATAGCGAAAACTGTTGGCTTTGAAAGAAATATATGGGGATGATGCTATGTCATATAACGATTTACATTGGTATTTAGAGGCGTTGCAAAAGTATAATCCTGGTAGTTATGTGGCCATGGAAGTTAATGCTTCAACCAATTAGTTTGAGAGAGTTTGTATTGGTTTTGGTGCTTGTCTACTTGGATTTAAACACTGTCGGCCATTAATATTTTTAGATGCAGCCGCTTTGAAGGGAAGATAGGGTGTTTTGTTAGCTGCTACTTCTAAAAATGGTAACCAAGGTATGAGTTTCATTTTAGTTTTGTTTTATTTACTTATTTGTTTTTCTGGTAATGATATATTGAACTATCATTGTTCAAAGTTGTACATAATTATAATGCAGCCATGTTTACACAAGAATTGTTGGCTTTATTTTATTCAACGATTGACCTGGTTACACTAGAAATATTTATGGTACAAATGTTCACAAAAATAAGAACTAAAATTTTATGCAGCAGTAATTAAAGACTTCAAAATAACATATGTTATATTCATATATCATTTTGAATCTGCTTTAATTGTGTATAATAGAAATTATTAACATTTAATACAGGTTTTGATGTTTAATATAATTCATGTTTCTTTGTACAAAGCTGTCATTAATTATTTATTTTGTAGGTTTCTTTCCCCTTGCTATGGGTATTGTTTCACATGAAGATGAATCTAATTGATCTTGGTTTTTATCCCATCTGAAAAGAATGCTTAATGAAGATCGGTCTTTAGTTTTTATGTCTGATCGTCAATGGGGTCTCATTTTAGGTGTTCCCAAAATATTTCCTTCTTCATATCATAGCTATTGTTTATTTCACGTGGAACAGAATATTGGTACTGTTGTCAAGGCGGCTAAAGGTGATTCATCTATTATGGAGTTGTTCAAATTTTGTGCTAGAGCTTCTAATGTGTATGATTTTGAGCGATATCTTTCTAAATTTAAAGATATTGGGGGTACATCTGTAGAAATTTTTTTAAGAGATAAACCTTTTGACCATTGGACAGATTTGTTTTTTCAAGGAAAGCATTATGGTGAATATTCTTCAAATGTTGCAGAAAGTTTCAACTCATGGATTTCGGAAGATAGAGTTATGCCTATAACTTCTTGTTTGGATGGTATTAGAGTGAAAATTATGGAGCAAATGGCAAGACGAAGAGAGGAATGTTGTCTATGGACAACATATCTTTGTCCTATTATGAAGGAACATTTGTCAAAGTTAGTAGATGATGTCTTTGGTTGGGATGTTTATAAGTCTTCGGAATTTGTTTTTGAAGTTAAATCTCCTAAGTTACAGGTTGTTGATCTTAAAAATCGTTTATACATTTGTAATCAATGGAGAGTTGCTAGTTTTCCATGTGCAACATGCAATTAAGTGCATTAACAAGTGTAGATTATTAGTTTATGATTTTGTAGAGGACTATTTTACTATTAGTGCTTTCAGATCTTCGTATGCTATTGCTATGAATCCAATTATAGATTTTGATAAGCCAATTGCTGCTGAAAATGATGTTTTGATTAGGCCTCCTAAAGAAATTCATGGTGCTGGAAGACCATCTACAAAGAGGTGTGGTGGATTTGGATATTCTCAAAGTAAAAGAAACAGATGCAGTCAGTGTAATGAAGTTGGCCACGACAAAAGGAATTGTCTTTGTTTTTTAAAAAGTTAAGAAAATTTATGTGTTTTGTTAGTGTAATTGAGAAGTTTTTTAAGTGTAAAGCTGCTAAAGCTTATAGAGAAATGAAGTCAGATTTTGTGAAATCATTAGAAATAAAATGTTAAATGTTTTGGTTATTTTGTTTTAATTTCTAATATCTGTTGTTCCTCTACACTTCGGTATTAATATTTCTATTCAATGCTATATGTACTTATCATTTCAGTTGAATGCCAGTTGTAACTAGCACTTCATTATAATCAATATGCATCTCTCTGTTATTGAAACCTATCATCTGTCATTATATAGAACTGAGTAAGCTGTTGAGCAAGAATTATGGATTTGATGATGATGATATATTGTTTATATGATTAGCTGATGAGATTACTTAAGTGGTTTTGTAATGATTTGCCAGTATGGTGATGTACTGTTTATATGATATGGAGGAACATATGCTCCCATATTTCTTCTATACTGCAATAGAATATCTTCCCTTATTATTAGAAAGAGCAGTTAGAAAAAAGAATTAACACCAATTTGTAAATGGGATATCTTCATTATGCAGACTGCATCTCTCTATTTCAGAAAATAATAGAAAACAACATACACTGCTACATAATAAATAGTGCCTTCAATAACTACTTCACTTACTGTGCAAACTAATCTCCTTACTTCAGTCACAACTGTGCATACCAGTCATCCCCATACCAATCACTTCTTCCAACCTGCATACTTCATCACCACCCTAACATCATACCACCATTTACTACTTAAACTACCACTACTACTTGCTACTTCGTTTTAAACGACATCTTTACTTTGCTACTGCTATACATCCCACACTCAAACTACAACCGCCAAATTGCTGCCATCTCCACCATTTTCTTCATACATCAACACTTCCATTATCACCATACAACAACTCACTTCCTCAGCCTCCATAACTTCCAAAAAAACCACCATCACCATCTTTCTAACTCAGTACTTACCATCTCCATAACTGCCTATTGTTGCTTACCATTTCAGTTAAATGCTAGTTATAACTAGCATTACAGTGTAAACAGTAGTCATCACACTTGAAACGGAGTTCAAATATTGGAAATCATATAAAATTGCTATATGGATAAATTCACGCATTATTCATCATAGTTCAATCAAATGCTATTTCTATCTAGCATTTCAGTATGAAACAATTTTTTGGCACATCTCAAACTCCATTTCAGACTCCATCTCAGTTTAATTAGCAGAAGTGGTTCAATTCAAATATATGCAAAGTTCTAAGAAGTTAAAACGCAACAGCTATTCTTATGTAGAATCTTTGCAGGGTTTCTCCACTGACCAACTGTATTGTGGATCATTGAGTATGCTATACACCACTACAGCTCTTAGGTTTCTAAGCATTTCCTTTGGATATTTTTCTGGTATCTCATCCTTGTCTAGTTTTTTCATGTTTACCATGACAAAGAACGCACAATCAAGTCTGTTTCAAATATAGAAATATTAGTTAATATTACAGTAAAACCTAATGCTAAAATAATATTGCATTTTTACTCTAGAATACTAAAATATAGCTTTATATTTTGATCACAATATTAATCAATGCATTCATAGAGACATCATTGCTGCATGTGAAATGCGCACCTTATACATAATCTTTTTGCTCAATAGATGCATATCAATGAACTGTCAATTAGCAGTGTTAGTTTTAATTATCATTCTGCATATTTAATGCATTCTACTGCAATTTAAAAATAGAAATGATAGTTTAAACAAGATAATAAATGAAATTAGTTACTTATGGATCAGAATCCTATGGCGGGCTTTTTGGTTGCAACACTTTAGGTTTGTTAAATTCTTTGTTCATTATTCCTAATTCTACCTATTTCTTCTTGAACATCAATTCAATTTTGTCTTTCTGCAAGAAGAAAAATTAGTGCTATATATTAATTTTTAAGTGATTTCAAAATTATACTTTTCTTACAAGAATGATGGCTTGGTTATAGCTGGGGTTTGAAGTCCTTGTTGATCTAGTTTTTGGTTTGGTTGAATCATAATGACTCCACTGGATTGTTTCATAGTTTAGCATCAACAAGCTCCGATGGTTTGCGTAATGTGGAGGGAAAATTTTTCTCTATAAATTCATCTTTGACAATGACATCTATTGTTGGTATAACTACATCTTTGATCACAGTTTGTTAGTCATGTACTAAAGCATTCTACACATTCATATGTATTAGAATACTTTATATTATTTTTTAACATTTATAATGAAAAGTTTAAAAGAATGGCGACATCATCTCTTTTTCCATCCCAATCATCTCTTTTTCATTCTCTTGCGCGGTGGATAATCTTGATCAGAACTTAAATCGAGATTCTTTTCATCATCGCTCTTATGCTCGGGTCATTAAGGATCAATTGCCATCAAGTAATTCTTGTTTCCTGCAATCGAACAATAATTGGTTAGATTCAAGCACATCTGGATTCCAACAGTCGAACACGAAATGGTTAGATTCAAAAATCAATAAGTTTATCAGTTATAGATGTGGGGATAGTAATCACTTCGCGTCTCAATGTCGTGATCCAATAAGATGTTTCTCATGCGGAAAATTCGACCATAAGAGAAATAGGTGCTCGATCAAATCTAGTCAATCTGTCTCTTCTGATACTCTGGTAGATCACAGATTTCAATATGTTCTTAAGATCATGTTGTTGAAAGGGATACTCCTCGATTATCTTTGGTAGAAAAGATTTGAAGGAATCGAGTATCTAGAGGAAATGCTTATTCACTTTAATATTTTCAATTCTCCTAATATTGGTTTGGAATACGAAGCAAGATTTGGCAATCCAGAACAATACTTTGGCAAAATGGATTCTTCTTCTATGCACGTTGTTTCTTCTTCAATGCTGATTGACCATGGTTTTCAATTTGTCCTTAAATTCATTTTGTTGAGAAGAATTTTAATAGAGATCTTTGGCAAAAAAAGAAAAGAAGGCATGATGTTTTTAGAAGATCTTTTAATTCATTTCAACATTGTAAACTTGCCTAATATTGGAAAGGGTTATCAAAATAGTTTTGGTGTTCCAGAAAATTTATCTGAAAGATCTGATTTGTCTGTCAATGGTTCAGAGGAAAATCTGGATTTCTTTACTATTGAGGAAAGTGTTTTTTTTATTTTGAAAGGACTGAAGGATCGTCATCATTTGATCCTATATTGTTTGATCCAGATGTTGCCTCCTGTAAATGTGTTTATCTTCTGAATGTCACAGAGGAAAATGAAAAAGATATTGAATTGTTTAGTGGTTTCATTCAAGCAAAGTTCAATAAAGGTAAATCATTTCTTCGCTGTGTAGAAACTTTTGCGATTTGTACTTCCAGTAAATTTGCCTGTCTAGATACAGAGGCTACCTCAGAGAACTGTTCTACAGAGAATGATTTGGTAGCTAATCCTGATGGATGTTTTCATACTAGTGAGGTATTAGTCAGGGATGATTCAGCTACTGACTGTCTAGATGGATGTTTGAAAGACAGTTCTTTGTTAAATGATTTTATGATTGATCTTGATCTAGATCATCAGAAAATCATAGCAGATGAAGATGCTGAGATTAATAGCAGTATTGAACTGTTCTCAAAATACTGTGAGGTTATGAGTCGAGAAAGAAAATTTTGGATGCTGATATGTCTCTGGATTTTGATTCTAAGCTTAGCAATGATAGATTTGTCTTTTATAATCTGATTGATGAGTTCTGATTAGTGCTTGAGGAGTCTTTAATCATGGATGAGCTTGTTCCAGAAGTTGACAATTTGTTGCGGCAATCAGGAGAATTCTTTGAATGGTTTTTAGGAACAGATAACATCTCAGTTGAATAAAATGTATCAGTGTTGGAAGATTGCATCATTTTTGATGATTATTTGGCCGAATACCATGTGGTTTCAGATGCATAGGATGCGCAGAGCCTGCATGGAGACGGTGCTCAAAATTTGCTTTTGCCGGATATTAGCAAGAAAGCTGTTTTCTCAGAAGAGAGGGAGGGTGTTGTTGATTGTATGGGTGATTTGTTGCTGGTTCACAAGGCAGTGGTTGATTCAGGTGATTTGTGTGTTAACTCGTCTATAGTTGGGGGTTCGAGTATTTTGGATAAAAGAATTGATGTTAATGGAAACTGCAAAGGAATCATCACTGATGTTGAGTCAATATGTTTAGATGACTGCACTAAAGGGTCAGTTTGTTTTGTGAATGTGGATGTTGAGATGAACAAAAATGAAGTTGTTTTGTCAGATGTTGTTCGTTTGTTCGAAATAGATGCTTTTCGTGAATGGATATTGTTCTTTGAATAGCAGAAGGAGGATGTTTTTTCTGTTGACCTTGATTCTGGATTTTATGGTGTGTTTTCAAAATTATCCACGGTTCCTTTAGAAGTTGTGCACGTTGTAGATGAGTGCATGGTTCACAACGTTCATATTCAATTGAGGGAGATTTTAGTGATCTGTCTGTTGTAGATTTTTGTGATGTTCCAGCAGTTGAAGGCAATAATGTTACTGTTGATTTGGGTCGTGAATGGTTATTGACATCTGATCATCTTAATGAAGATATAGCTGCTGTGTTAGAGCCGAGACTTCCTGATGTGTTTTCAAATTCTTTTACTGCTTTTTCAGATGATTTGCACGTTGGCTCTGTGTCTGACAGTTTGTTTTGTAACATTAGTTCTGTCACTAACTCCACATCTTCGAAGAAAGGAAAGCATAAGCGGTCAGTAGCTTCTAGCGATTTAGTTCGTCGAAGTGCTAGAATTCGCAACTGTCAGTCTTCTTCTATAGTTGAGTTACGTGGATCGAGTGCCACGAGCGGTGCTATGTATCCAGGCTCAGGTATGGGCTCTTTTTTGAGTAGTACGTTTTCTACTTATGCTTTAGGTAGTCTCTCTTCTGCCGAGTTTAGTCAACTAGCTCGTGACACATCTTTTATTTTTTCTGATATTGAGTTAGATCAGGAGTATATTAGATGTAGGGAATTAGAGAGGGCTAGTTCAGTTCATCTATGAGGATCTTGAGTTGGAATATTAGAGGTTTAAATGATTTAAAAAAATGTGATAAGGTTAGCGTATTTTTTAAAGACTACTCTATAGATATTGCCTTACTCCAAGAAACTAAAATTAACTGCCCTGATGTTCGTTTCTTTAGAAGATTAGGTGGGTACCATTTTAGAAAATGGGGTTTTTTAACCTTCCGTTGGGTCTTCTTGGGGATTAATGATAGGTTGGCATGATAGTTATTTTAAATTACTTCAATGTATTGTTAAGCAACATTCTCTTCATGCTATTCTTATTAATCTTTCTGATAACTCTTTATTAAATATTTCTAATGTTTACGGGTCTAATTCTAAAACTAATAGGAGAATTTTATGGAATGAATGCCTAGATTTTAGATCCCCAGCCCCGGGTTCTTGGATTTTTAGGGGTGACTTTAATGTTATGCGTTTCATAGGTGAGCGATTTCCTAGAGAAGGAGATTACTCTGCTATGGAGGAATTCAATCAATTTATTGTTAACTCTAATTTGATTGAAATTCCTCTTTCTAATAGAGAGTTTACTTGGAGTAACTCTAGAGAGTCTCCATCCATGGCTCTGCTTGATAGATTTTTTGTTAGTGATGAGATTGAGGACAAATTTCCTATCTGTAGAGTAAATGGCTTACCGTATACCTTCTTTGGCCATTGTCCTATTATCCTTTCTTGCGAATACCATAGAGTTATTATTAATAATTTTAAATTTGAAAAAATGTGGCTTTTGGAATCTAACTTTGTGAACTTAGTTATATGTATATGGAATTCTTTGAGTTTTCAAAATTTTAGAAATAAGGAAAATTCTGCAAAAGGTTTTATTCTAAACTTAGAGATCTTAGGATTTTTCTTAAAAACTGAAACAAAAATGTTTTTGGCAATTTGAAAATTAAAAAAGCTAATATTCTTAATGAAATGCTTAAAATTAACAAGATAGTAGAATCTAGACCTCTAAATCTAGGTGAACATAATGTTCTTTCTAATTTAAAAGATGAACTAAATTCTATTTTAGAAAAAGAGGAGGTGATGTGGAAGCAGCGATCCAGAATTCAATGGATCAACGAAGGCGATAATAATACCATATTTTTGCATAATATTGCTAATGGTAGAAAATGTTCTAATACAATTAACTCTATATTTGTTAACAATATAGAGTTAGTTGATCAAGGAGACCTCAACAAGGCTTTTACTGAGTATTATAAGGATATTTTTGGTTCTAAAATCAAACATAGAATCAATGTTAGATGGACAGATTTGTATCCATCGGATTCTATTGTTGATTTATCTGAGCTTGATAATCTTTTTCAGAAGAGGAAATTATGAAAGCAGTTAATGATATGCCTAGTGATAAATCGCCGAGTCCTTATTGCTTTCCTATTTTATTTTATAAATGGGATGTTTTAAAATTTGACTTAATTAATTTGTTTAATGATTTTTATAATGGTAATTTGCAATTAGGGAGATTTAATTTCGCAAATGTTATTTTGTTGCATAAAAAAGTAGGAGCTAACAACTTAAAAGATTTTAGACCTATTTCTTTGATTAACTGTTCAGTTAAAATCATTTCTAAAGTTCTAGCTAATGGACATAGTACAAGAATGAACGATTTAATTGATTGTTCGCAATCGGCTTTTATTAAAGGGAGAAATATTACTGATGGGGTGGCTGCTGTTCAAGAATATATTAATTACTGCTGTAAGAACAACATAACCTGTGCGATTTTAAAAGTAGATTTTGCTAAAGCTTTTGATTATGTGGATTGGGATTTTCTTATTGATATTTTTCAGGCTAGAGGATTTGGGCACAGATGGATTAGTTGGATTTTGACTTTGCTTAAAACCGGAAACTCTAGTATTATGATTAATGGTATTCTATGTAATAAAATTCAGTCTAAGAGAGGCTTAAGGCAAGGGGATCCCTTATCTCCTTTGTTGTTTAACTTAGCTACTAATGTTTTTACAAAAACTATTAAGAGAGAAGTGGATAATGGATCTCTAGGAAGTGTTGGAAATGACATTTCACGTAATGGTATATCGGTTCTTCAATTTGCGGATGATACCTTACATTTTTCTTCTCATCTTCCTTGACACATTGTTATTCTCAAGTTTATTCTTTATAGTTTTGAGCTTTTATCTAGTTTAAAAATTAATTTTGAAAAAATTTCAGTTCTACTTTTAAATGATTTTGATAAAGTAGAAAACTTAGTTGCTAATACCCTAAATTGCAAAAGTATGAAATTTCCTTTTGAATATTTAGGGTTTGTGATTAAACCTACCAAACTCAAGCATGATGATTGGCTTATTATTATTGATAAAATTAAAAATAAGATATCTAATTGGAATGGGAGTTTCTTTCTAGAGCAGGTAAGCTAATTTTAATAAACTCGGTTTTATCAGCCTTACCTATCTATTGGATATCTATGCATTTGTTTCCTGATTGGGTTATTGATAAAATCGATAAAATTAGAAGAGATTTTTTATGGAGTGGGGATAATATTAATAACAGTATAAAATGTCTCGTTAACTGGGAAACTGTTTGTAAAGCTAAAAATGAGGGTGGTTTAGGAGTTATAAATTTGCGCAACATGAATTTGTCTCTTTTAGGTAAATGGCTTTGGAAGTTTAAAGACATAAATGATAACGCTATTTGGAAAGAGATCATTTCCAAATATTACTGTAACGGTAATTTCAATTTATGCCAAATTGATTATTCATTTTCCATAATCTTTCAAATTTTTGGAAAAACATTTTAAAATGTTATGAAATTTTTAATTTAGGAACAAAAACGATAGTACATTCAGGAAATTGCACTTCTTTTTGGCATGATTGTTGGATTTCGATCTTGCCTCTAAAGTTTGATTTTAAGGAATTGTATGATATTTTCAACTTTAAGTATGCTTTAATTAATAAAGTTTATTCACCGGAAAATGATCCACCTTGGAACTTCGGCTTTAACAGTATTTTAATTGGATATACACTTAGGAAACTTTCTTTGCTTTATGCTAGATTAAATCTTTATAATATAGATAATGATAATGATTTTATTAGTTGGGAATGGGATAAGAGTAAGAAATACACTCCAAATTCTTTTTATAGATTTATTAATTTTTCGGATACTGTAAATAACTCTTTTAAATATATGTAGAAATCTAATGCTCCTCCTAAATCCAAAACTCACATGTGGCTAATTCTTCATGGAAACTTAATACAATTGAATTTTTAAAGAAATAAATATTCAAAATGATAATAAATGTTATTTTTGCAATCTGCATCTTGAGGACATAAATCATATATATTATGATTGTTTGGACATAAATTACATCCTAATTAATACTCTTAAAATTTTCAACTTTAATATAGTAACTATCCGATTGTGATTTCTACTGGAAAAATTATAGATTCAAATTCAATAATAATATCAGATTTTTGCTAGACTCTTTATTTATTATTATTAGTTGGTTTATATGGTTTGAGAGAAATCAAAGAATTTTTAGTAATAACAATAGTCATCTTAACAAATTGATTTTTTCAATTTCTACATTTTGTTTTAATTGGATTTCTAATCCCAATTATAAATTAGCTAAAAATATCCTTTTCAAATGGTATCTTAACAAGGTTAGCTATAATATTAATTTTTTCAATTTAGCAATAACTTTTATAGCACTAATATTAGTATTATTAATATTTTTCCAAATTTTTATGATTATCTCACTTTAAATCATAGCTTACTTATGATTAAAGATAACTAAGTCTGATCTGTCCCAATTTTTGTTCTAGTCTCTATTTAGTATTTGATTACATTTATTCATTCCTTTAGTTTCTGTCCTGTTGGTTTTATTTAGGTTTTTATTCCATTCCTTATAAATACATATATATGTATATTTATGAGATAAATATACATACATATATATATATATATATATATGTGTGTGTGTGTGTGTATCTTTCTAATTTTTTCCTAGTCTTGTTTCAGATGCAGGTTTTGGGAGATAGGATATCAGGTTCATTTTGCAGGTTTCTCTTGTCTTCAGATTGTTGGATATCAGTTTGTAGAGAGGTCATCTGAGCAGAGTTTCTTCATCCAGGACTTCTTGCAGTTAGCCCCTCAGATTTAGGATTCTGCCATCGTCGGTATGGAGTTCTTTTCAGGATGATCTTTTCTTCAGTTTGACTCTCCTTCTTCTTGTTCAGAGCCTTCAAAGTGGTCTATCTATTTCAACAGATCCTCTTCAGAGATGATGCTTTTTCGCTTTTTCTGATTTTGTCTTTTGGAGCTTTCTTATTAGTTTGAATCGTCACTTAGTGTTTTGTTTTTTCTCTTTAGTCTTTTTGGTACTTCTAACATCTTAATATCGGGCGGTGGCCTTGCAGGAGCTCGATATTAACGTGTGATGGGTGTTGGCCTTGCCGGAACTCATCTTAGAGGTGCCTGAGTTTAGCTATTTGTATTTTGCTCTTGTTACCTGCCAGGCATGTTGGCAGCTCCCTATATTCGCGATATATATATATATATATATATATATATATATATAATCACATGTGTGCTCTCCTCTATGCATAGAGGATCACACATTTTTCTCAAAAAAACATTTATAATGAAAAGCTTGTACTTACCATCATCATTGTGGTGAAGTAGTAACTGTGTTCATACATCTGTTGATTGTAATAAAACCAATCAATAAGCTGTTAAACCAAACAATGAAGGTTGTAAGTTTTATGGGATAATTAATTTTTTTTGGACCAGGAATATTAATGCTAGTATTCACTTTCATTTACATGTTTACTGCATTGTATGCACTGAAAAATGCAAATGATCGTTTAAATAGTCGTCTTGGACATTATATATATTTATATGCCCTTTACAAATATCAATGTTATTTTTAACTCTCATTCTTTCATTCAATACATTTATATGCAGTCTGAAACTTTGAATGCTAGTTTTAACTATCATTCTATCATCCTATACACTTATATCCACTTAAAAAACTATGAATGCTAGTTTTATCAATCATTCTCCCATCCTATGCAGTTATCTACATTTTACAAATACTAATGATACTTTTAACTGCCACTCTCTCATTCAATTCATTCATATGCACTTTGAAAAGTTAAATGCTAGGTTTACCTATCATTCTTTCATTTTATATATTTACATACACTTTTTTACTATCATAATTCTAATTTGATGCATACCTGTCCATGTGTAACCCCCTCAAACAAAACGGCTTCTAGCATAGATTTCACTATTGTGATTTCTCCTTTGTGTCCTTCATCTTTTTCATATGCTACAGTGCTGTAATTGAAAATCAATAATTGACAAGTTGATTTTTTTTCAATTTTATTTAATTACAAATATAATGAAAGAAAAAATATTAGAAATTTTACTTCTCATTTTCGTTAAATTTGAAGAAAAAAAGAATTTTGTTTTTCTGTTCTACATTCAATAATTGTTGAATACTGCTTTTTGTGATATCTTTACTCTTGTAAGTCTTACTTGATTGCGAGTACCCATCAACATCAATAATTTCTTCATTTTCAACTGTTGTGACTTGCTCATCTGTTTCTGTTTCATATTCGTTTTCATAATCTGATTCTTCATTTTGTTCTTCTTGTTCCATTCATTTTACTTTCTTTTGACCTTCCTTGGTTTCAAGTTTCTCCTTTTGGTTTTCATTGTCAACATTTTTCTTTGTTTTTCTGTGAACAATTTCTACTGGCAATCAGAATCAATTTTATTCCTTCATTGGCGCTTTTTAACCCTCAAAACTAAAGAGCTTGGTTTTTTCTGTGTTTTTTCATGTACTGTTGGAGATTTTTCTATTGCCTATGAAGGTTTCTTTTGATCCCTTTGTTCTTTCTCTTACTGCATCTTTTTAATTTCATGAGTTATATTGAGATCAAATGATGGTGGTTCTATTTTTACTCTTGCTTTTGATCTCAACATCTTGATTTCTTTTCTCAACTGTATGATAGTGCCTTCTGCTTGTATTCTTTCCTGTTTCTCCTTTTCTAATTCTTTTTCATTTTTCTTCAATTTATTTTCCAGATCTTCAATGTATTGCTGCATTGAGTCAACTTGCTATTTTGATGTCTCTTCTAAGTTCTCTATTTTATGTATCCCAATATTCTCGTTGGTATCCACCTAGACAATTTTTTTTGGCTTGTTTGTTCAAGAAGTGCTTTTTCATCTTCAGTCAGATTTCTTATTTCAATAAAAATCTATGTAATAACATAAATAGTAATGAATGAGCTAACATACAATGAATGAACTAATTTTATATATAATTGTCATTTTTCATGTGATGCTATAACAAACTATTATTCTTTAGTAGCACCTACAGAAAATTGTATTTGTGCATAAATGATATATGTGACTATCATTTAAATTATGATTGTATAATAACAAAATGAAAATTGTTAGTATACACTGTTATGATATATTTATCTATCATTATATATTTCTTGTACTAGTGTGATAAATAATACCTTTCTATTGTCCATGTTCATCAAAGCTTCTCTTGAGATGACCTTTTTCAAGCTTCCGATATTCCATCTCCCAAATCTTGGTAAGGTAGAACAGTATGTTGCTAATGGAGATATCAAATTCACATGCTCACATAGGAAAAACTACAAATAAAATATTACTTGTTAAAACATATAATGTGTATAATTTAATTTATAAAGATAGATGCATTAACATAAAGTTAGAATGTTGTACTTACAATTGGGAGCATGGAACAACCCGGCATGTTTCTCGGCTTTGTTTTGAAAGCCGTCAAAGCTCTAATCAATGAATGATGAATTGAAACTGGCCAAGATACCGAGTTCGTTTTATTTTGATCAAGGATATAGGGAATATATCCCATGGTAAGTATCTTTGGTTATCGGGAAAGAAGAAGGTTATCATTTCAAGAATAATAAGCAGTTTTGGAAAATCATTTTCATGTTGAAATTGTTGTGTTTCCAGTACATTATTTATTTTTGAAACTGTAAGATCCTTTGGTGTAACGACCCGTGTAAATTCGATGCTTAAAATGAATTATATTAATAGGATTTTTAATTTTTTTTAATTTTAATTTAGAAAGAAACGGAAATCTTATTTATTTATATGAAAGAGAATGTTGAAATTAGATGTATCTAGGTTAATTGAAATTTACAAATTGAATGTTTATTGCAATTAAGTGTAATAGTGAAAATTGTTGCAATTGGATATAAGGTTAGAAATAAGTAAATAAAGGCAAGGATTGAATTCATTAATGAAAATAAAATTTTATTTAGTACAATCCTTTTTATTTATTATTGGAAGGTGTTAATTATTAATTAAAAAGGTGAAAATTTGAAAATAGATTCAAATTGTATGTAGATAATAAATTGGAATAATTAAAGTTAGTAATAAATGGAATATCAAAACTATTCATAAAGTGAATATAAGTAGATGTAACAAATGAATAGGAAATGCTAGTTATTCATAAAGTGAAGAAATGGAACCTAGATGGAATAAGAAATTGGATTTAGAATCTTAATTTGTAGATGTGCATATATTTATAAAGGGATTATAAAAGGGTAAAATAACCATATACAAGTATATTAAAGGTTGTAATAGTAGGATACTAATAAATTCACTCATTTACCTATAAAGATAATTAGGTGTGCCTTAATTATAACTAATAAAATAACGAAAGGAGTAAATGTGTTTATTTAGAGTATTAATTTCAATTGGATAAGGATTTTAAGTATTAAGGTTAATGCGAGGTAAGTAATGCTGAATTTAGGTTAATAATAATGAATAGTAATAAATTGAAAATTTGTAGCATATATCATAATTTACCTGCTTCCTTGTTAATGGAATTAGAATGTGTAATAAGTAATAATTAGATAAAGGAATGTTACCCTAATGGAAAAGGAAATAATTAAGTGTTGAGTAAATTATAGGATCGTATTTATTATAAACGTTATTCTAATAATAATGGTTGATTCTGGAATTAATATGGGG
Organism: Allium cepa; assembly: GCA_030765085.1. NCBI lineage: Eukaryota > Viridiplantae > Streptophyta > Magnoliopsida > Asparagales > Amaryllidaceae > Allium > Allium cepa. The sequence goes on along the minus strand of CM060938.1, from coordinate 438,843,786 downwards.
AGTATATAAAGAAATAACTAGGGAAGTATACGTTATAAGTTAATTATAACCTAAACTTATGTGCAAGGTTGAAATTGGATCTAATTGGAAACTTATTTAATAAATTGGATTATAGAAAGATTATTTTAAGAAAATATTAAGTACTATAATTAGTAGAATGACTTACATCTAAGATTTGAGATAGAGATTTGTCTAAGGAATTATAAAGTTAAGTAAATCAAGGTGATAGAAAAATTATGAATTATAGAAGGTGAATTTGAATAGTGAGTCAATTGGTTAATTTATAATAGTAGGACTTATTGAGATAAATGAAATCAAATTTTATTTATTATGTTAAATTAAGAATTACGTTGAACTAGGATATTTATGTGATAATTTTTAATCCAAAGGGTAAACCCTTATATTTGAGATTAATGAAAGGAATAAATATAGGTTGATTCAATAAAAAAGGAAGTTTTGGAAATTTATCAACAGTTTTGGATTTTATGGAATTGAGTATTTATATTGATTTAATCTTCAATAAATTGACATTTAAAATTTGTTAAATCATTTTAAATATTGAGAAAATAGTACTAAATCGATTGCAATAGATATAAATAAATTTTTACGTTAATGTTAATATAAAGTACTTTTTGAAGATAACGTCAAATTCATTTATGGAGATTTAGTTAAATGGGAACTTTGATTTTGAGAAATAAAAGCGTATTAATGTGACTAAAGGTTAGAGTATGATTGTTGTATGTTGCCTATTTTGGTAGCTTGTTAATTTACAATTTTGAAATCGGTTACAATAATTTTTAATTGAGTATTGCGTTAATGTTAATTAAAGTAGTATTTGTAACAATGTTAAGACTTTCGTATTGGATAGTTTGTTGTAATATAAGACTTGGAAATAAAATTATTAACGTATTGGAAAACAATTACATTTGATGAAATTAAATGTTGAAATATTACATAGATAAGAATTTAGATGAAATGGATTAATTTATGAAATAAAATGGTAAGTAATTATAATATTGTTATTAATAATAGACGTTACTTTAAGGATAATTAATGTAGTAACGTAAGGTGAAAATGTAAATTAAAAGGGAAACGTAAAATTTAGTTAAGGTAGTAATTTATGAATTGGGAATAAAATTCAAATGTTATATTAGGCTATAAATCAATTTGGGAATAAAATTTTATTTAATTGGGGTAAATTGATATATACTAATGTTAAATATATACATAAGATGATGATTGATTTAATAAAGAGAATTGAATACAAATGGTATAAAATTTCATTTGAAATAAGATTTTATAATTTATTGAATTTACTTTAATTAAAGGTAAACACTAAAAATTTTGCAATAAATCTTTATTTCATATGGAGGTTTGGTTAATAAATTTGAAGCTAATTGCAATCAGAAATGATAGGAATGGTAAGTTGACCATTTATTCATAATAAGATCTAAAAATCAAATAAATGGATTATTGGAATTTAAATTTGACAAATTGTGAATTCATTTAAATTCGCATCCATCTGTCTATTCCAACTTCATCTATAAATACCCCGCTAAACCCTAGCCTCCGCCTATTCTCATTTGTCTGCGCGTAAAATTTCATCAGCTCCTTCTCCTCCTCAATGGCAAACAAACAAATCTTAGATCCAAATAAAAATTCCAAACGAAATCAAAAGCTAAAATTCAAACTTCTCAGAAAAATCTGGAAGCAAAACGCATGAGGGAGAGAGGGAAAGAAAGGGGGATGACGTGGCGCTTGAAGGTGTTCTTTTATTTCTATTTTTTTTTTTTTTGAAATTTCAATCACCATTAATGCGTATAACTTTCTCCTACGAACTCCGTTTCACGCAAGATTTTTTTTGTTAGGATCGTAATAAAATTCCAGATCTTTTGACACTGGTTTGGACAGATTTGGAGACCGTCGAATTTTTGGATTTAAATCGGATTTTTAATTCGATTTAAATTCAAAAGGTGAGTGTTTTAACCCACTCACAATTTCTAAAATTTCTTGTGTTTGTTAAATTAATTTTAGATATGAGTAGAAATTTATTTATGTCTGTTTGGCATGTTTTATTCATTATCTCTGATAAATCGCATTCATTTAATATAACTGTTAATTAATTTTATTTATTGCATAAATTTGACAATTAGAATTTATTTAATTGCATATTAACTGCCCGTCATAGTTATGTTAAATTTTTATTTCATATTAACTGCCAGTTAAATTTACGTTTATTTTTGCATATAAACTGCCAATTAACAGTTATTAAATTTATTTTGAGTATAAACTGGTAATTGATACCATTATTTAGCACCTGTTATGTATTGGTGATTGTTTGAAATTAGATGATGGCTGTGATAAATGGATGTATGATTTGATGGATGAATGGATGATTAATTTTATTAATTGCAAGTTGCTATGCATTTCATTCATTCGGGATTGCGGTTTGAAATGATATACAACCGCATTTTTATTTTTTAATTGCGGATTGAAATAATAAACATCTGTATCACTTGACCATAGGATAGAAAATTATATACACGCACCGCGGTAAATATATAAAATTATTTTTGAAATGTTTTTCTATGGTTTTCTAAAGTTATATATATATATATATATGGTTTATGAGATATTGATTTGGTTATTGATAAAGGCTATTATATATATATAGTAATTTCCGATTTTTAAGCTTTGTATAAATTTGATTTGAAGTTTAAATAAAGTTTGATTTTAAGATCAAATAAGATTAAACATTTATTCAAAATTTAATTTCTGGAGTTGTATGACTTAAATGAGCATAGATTTGGAAGATGAATATTAAGTTAAATTGAAATTTAATAAAAATTAGAATTTTTAAAGGATATGATTTTTATAACTTGATTTTTGTGTAAAGTGATTTTAATGAATATTAGGTTGATTAAATGAATATATAATAAATTGAAAGATGATCCAGTTATATGAAGTTAAAGGTTTTCTTAAATTATATTGAATTCATTAAGTAAACATTTTAAGTCTAAATAATAAGTAACTGAATTTGATATATATATGGAATTGTCAAATGAGTCTGTTTGAAATGGTGAAATATTTAAAGCCTTGAAACATAAGAATTGAAATGGTATTTGGAAGTTTAAATCGATATTTGAAATTGATTTGTGAAATCTAAAGAAGCTATTTTGTTTTATAAAAGTAATCTAATATTTGACCATTTAAGAGATGGAAACTTGTTTAAAAGTTATGATTTTCAAGGTAGTATAATTTGAAATTTTATATTCAAGAGTTTTGACCTCTAAATATTTACTTTGAAAACCCTATGATTTTGGAAAGTATATATATTGAAATAAAATGATATCGTATTAATTCGGGTTTTAAAAGGAAATGATATCATATTTATATGGTTTTGAAATGGATATTTTATTCTGGTTTTATAGTATAATTATTTTAAATGACCGCGGTGTTATAATAACGATTGGTTGGCAAAGAGACCGGGATCGGATATGGACATACTCTCTGTCGATATTGAAAACCACTTTGACTAACCGTGTACGCGGTGGAGATTCCAGAATGAAGTAGGTTGGTGGCGGCGTTTCCTGTAAGGTAAATACGTGGACCCAACTCCCGTGAGTTGGCATAAGGTGGCTAAAACAAGAGCGATTGACGGGTTAATGAGGTAGCACCTCTGATCGGACACTTCCCTTCGATACTATACTCTGACTTTGGATTTTTCGGTGGCCACCTTCACTTTTGATTTCTTTGATGTGGGGAGTTTGTTCGAGGTGGGTGGCAGCTGCGCGCTGCGCGTTTCAATCGGCCCGGAAGCGTAATTGGTATATCTACCCTGGCATTGCCTAGTTGTGCCGTGTCACCTACCCTAGCGCGCCTTATACGATTTTGTTTTGTACCATACCTATGGAGTGTCCTCTGACGACGCCCAATACGGAGGAGATTACGGTACTGTATAGACTATGGGAATATATAAATGTGTTAAGGTGGAAAATGTAAAGCCTTAACGCTATTTAAAAGTAAGTTTATTTTACAATTAGATACTATTATAATAGGGCAATATACTACATAGTAAATAGTTTAACGGATCCTTAGGAGATGTAAATCTCGAGCATCTCTTGAGTTACTGTACTCATATTTATTTCTGTTAATTTAACTCACATAAGATCTTTTAGTTCTGACTCGAGTGTTTATGTTTTATTTTACGCTCGAGTCAGTCCGAGCGTTTCAGGATCGAAGACTTTAGCTCTAGAGGACGAAGACGGAGATTTCTATTATTAATATTAATTATATTCCACTACACTCATATTGTTCCGCTGCTTTGTCGTATGGTATGTGTACTCTGATATGTATTGTATAAATAAAATCAAAGGTTTTGTAAAACAGCTTCATGAACTGTATATTTGATTACTATATTTTATCCTTCCGCTGTGAGATTCTGTTTAGTTTTTTTTTCTTTCTTTGTTTTTCTTATTTATCCCATAACAATCTGCCCTTACGTATGGTTTGAATTGGCATGTATGTCCGTTTAAATCGTGCGAAAAGGAGGGACGTTACATCTGGTATCAGACCTTTGGTTTAGCGATAAACCTTAGCTTTGTGGGGGTTTGACTCTTTACTAACAGGGTAGTAATACCCTATGGGAGTCGCTGAGTGTTTATATATGAGAGAGCGTATTTGTTAGTGTTATAAAAAGGTTTTAATATTGTGTTGATCTGTTCTGTTTTGTATTTATAAATTCTGGTTGGTGCGTGAGACGCTGTGACATCAATAGGAATTTCTAAACACTTAATAGGACAGACCGACATAATATTTGTTTTTAATATAGGTGAATGAAATAATTTTGCCTATTATATTTTCTATATATAAAATAAAATTTTCAAATGATATATATATTTGATTGCAATATATTGGTTGTTAGGAATAAAATTTATAAATAATAGGTAAATAAGATTAAAAATAAATAAATGTAATTTGGGAATTTAGAACTTAAGTTCTGAGGTTTTTGAAAACTTCTTTCAAATGATTTGGAATATAATAATATTATTATAAGTATTTTATGATATAAATATTCAATATAATTTAAAAGAAATTGTTTTAAAGAAGATTTTTGAAGAAAATAAGTTTTGTACTTTCCTTTCTGTCGCTGGAAAATAGTTTCGGTGATGAGTGCACGCTTCATCGACATTCATTTTCGAGTTTCGAAGTGGGAAGGCCACTGTAGTAATTAACTGCAGAATCGCTAAGAAATTTTATCGTTTTAATTATAATTGGATATATATGTTAAGTGTAGATATCTATCTATTATTTTAAATGATTTAAAATTAAACTCGATATTTGGTTCTTAGGTTCCAGTTAATTAATAGGACAATTAAGTTTAGCAAATTTGAACCTTTAAGTAAAGTAAAAAATGGTATTAAATGAAATTGGAAATTTGTAACTTATGAAATAAAGATTACTATTATTGAACTTTAATTTAATTTAAGGAAATAGAACAAACTTGTATAACTTTCAATTATACTCTTAAATAACATATATAACTTACCAAATATTAAAAGTTGAAATGTTTAATAGGAAATGTAATGAAAATTGTACAAGTAAAGGTAGGTAATGAAGTATTCAATGAAATCGCTGTTAAATGAGAATTTAACGTTATAAACTTAAGTTATAATTGAAATTTTACCAAGTAAATATAATTAAAGGTAAGTATGGTAAATAAACGATTATAAACTTAAGTAATTAAAGTGAAAATAAATGAATGTAATATAATAAAGAGAAATTGTAAATTTAAGAAATAGGGTAGAGTTATTTCTAAATATAATTAAAAGAAATAAAATGGAAATAAAATTGAATGAAATAAATGAAAATAAAAGATAAACTGTTATATGAATGAAAAGAATCAAACAACTAATGTATGAAATAAAATTTATAATAAGTTAATTTGATTTGTTGATTTAAATTGTTGTTTGTCGTGGTTTGGAGTTGTTGGGTAAGGGAACTTTAATCTTGTTGGGATGGATGAATAATCCATTGGGTTTAATCTAAGACTGTTGAGTAAATGATGCACTTGATGGTTTATTCTTCATTCCGTATAACTTAAAAGTTTTAAACCCGAACAACTATTTGTTTGTTTGATTAAATGGTTGTTTGTATTTGTTGTATATGCAGTTTGTTGGAATTGTTGGTTGTTGTATTGATTTGTTGATAGTGATTGAAACCACTTAAATATTTCACTTTATATAAATTGTTACCTCTTTGGATTTTTATAAGTGAAATACAGGTTATGGAAGCAAATGTTACTACTTTTGGTTCCATAAATTAAGCGTAAATTGCACGACAAATAGGTACGTTTCGAATTACGGTTTACAGCGCTATTTTATACATTTTCCCATGTAGGGATACATATTGTTTTTGGAAAATATTTGTGTATATTGTTATACTTTGATATTATATTTTCTCCCGAGCCTCTCCGTACAAAGGAGACTCTGCCAAAATTCTCCGTAAAATTTTAGACTTAGAATATTTTAAAAATGTTTTCCGAACTTTAGTAATTTAAGTATAAAAAGATATAATGATTATAAAATGGGTATATTTTATTTAAGGTAATAAATTTAGTAATTTTTTGTTTATGAGTTAATATTTTCAATAAGATGTATTGTTATTTAATTCTTCTTTTCCCTTCCTTTCCTTTTCGGGGACGAAAAGTTTTGAGTGCGGGAGAGTGTAACGACCCGTGTAAATTCAATGCTTAAAATGAATTATATTAATAGAATTTTTAATTTTTTTTAATTTTAATTTAGAAAGAAACGGAAATTTTATTTATTTATATGAAAGAGAATGTTGAAATTAGATGTATATAGGTTAATTGAAATTTACAAATTGAATGTTTATTGCAATTAAGTGTAATAGTGGAAATTGTTGCAATTGGATATAAGGTTAGAAATAAGTAAATAAAGGCAAGGATTGAATTCATTAATGAAAATAAAATTTTATTTAGTACAATCCTTTTTATTTATTATTGGAAGGTGTTAATTATTAAAAAGGTGAAAATTTGAAAATAGATTCAAATTGTATGTAGATAATAAATTGGAATAATTAAAGTTAGTAATAAATGGAATATAAAAACTATTCATAAAGTGAATATAAGTAGATGTAACAAATGAATAGGAAATGCTAGTTATTCATAAAGTGAAGAAATGGAACCTAGATGGAATAAGAAATTGGATTTAGAATCTTAATTTGTAGATGTGCATATATTTATAAAGGGATTATAAAAGGGTAAAATAACCATATACAAGTATATTAAAGGTTGTAATAGTAGGATACTAGTAAATTCACTCATTTACCTATAAAGATAATTAGGTGTGCCTTAATTGTAACTAATAAAATAACGAAAGGAGTAAATGTATTTATTTAGAGTATTAATTTCAATTGGATAAGGATTTTAAGTAATAAGGTTAATGCGAGGTAAGTAAAGCTGAATTTAGGTTAATAATAATGAATAGTAATAAATTGAAAATTTGTAGCATATATCATAATTTACCTGCTTCCTTGTTAATGGAATTAGAATGTGTAATAAGTAATAATCAGATAAAGGAATGTTACCCTAATGTAAAAGGAAATAATTAAGTAATTATAGGATCGTATTTATTATAAACGTTATTCTAATAATGATGGTTAATTGTGGAATTAATATAGGGAGTATATAAAGAAATAACTAGGGAAGTATACGTTATAAGTTAATTATAACCTAAACTTATGTGCAAGGTTGAAATTGGATCTAATTGGAAACTTATTTAATAAATTGGATTATAGAAAGATTATTTTAAGAAAATATTAAGTACTATAATTAGTAGAATGACTTACATTTAAGATTTGAGATAGAGATTTGTCTAAGGAATTATAAAGTTAAGTAAATCAAGGTGATAGAAAAAATTTGAATTATAGAAGGTGAATTTGAATAGTGAGTCAATTGGTTAATTTATAATAGTAGGACTTATTGAGATAAATGAAATCAAATTTTATTTATTATGTTAAATTAAGAATTACGTTGAAATTGGATATTTATGTGATAATTTTTAATCCAAAGGGTAAACCCTTATATTTGAGATTAATGAAAGGAATAAATATACGTTGATTCAATAAAAAAGGATGTTTTGGAAATTTATCAACAGTTTTGGATTTTACGGAATTGAGTATTTATATTGATTTAATCTTCAATAAATTGACATTTAAAATTTGTTAAATCATTTTAAATATTGAGAAAATAGTACTAAATCGATTGCAATAGATATAAATAAATTTTTACGTTAATGTTAATATAAAGTACTTTTTGAAGATAACGTCAAATTCATTTATGGAGATTTAGTTAAATGGGAACTTTGATTTTGAGAAATAAAAGCGTATTAATGTGACTAAAGGTTAGAGTATGATTGTTGTATGTTGCCTATTTTGGTCGCTTGTTAATTTACAATTTTGAAATCGGTTACAATAATTTTTAATTGAGTATTGCGTTAATGTTAATTAAAGTAGTATTTGTAACAATGTTAAGACTTTCGTATTGGATAGTTTGTTGTAATATAAGACTTGGAAATAAAGTTATTAACGTATTGGAAAACAATTACATTTGATGAAATTAAATGTTGAAATATTACATAGATAAGAATTTAGATGAAATGGATTAATTTATGAAATAAAATGGTAAGTAATTATAATATTGTTATTAATAATAGACGTTACTTTAAGGATAATTAATGTAGTAACGTAAGGTGAAAATGTAAATTAAAAGGGAAACGTAAAATTTAGTTAAGGTAGTAATTTATGAATTGGGAATAAAATTCAAATGTTATATTAGGCTGTAAATCAATTTGGGAATAAAATTTTAATTAATTGGGGTAAATTGATATATACTAATGTTAAATATATACATAAGATGATGATTGATTTAATAAAGAGAATTGAATACAAATGGTATAAAATTTCATTTGAAATAATATTTTATAATTTATTGAATTTACTTTAATTAAAGGTAAACACTAAAAATTTTACAATAAATCTTTATTTGATATGGAGGTTTGGTTAATAAATTTGAAGCTAATTGCAATCAGAAATGATAGGAATGGTAAGTTGACCATTTATTCATAATAAGATCTAAAAATCAAATAAATGGATTATTGGAATTTAAATTTGACAAATTGTGAATTCATTTAAATTCGCATCCATCTGTCTATTCCAACTTCATCTATAAATACCCCGCTAAACCCTAGCCTCCGCCTATTCTCATTTGTCTGCGCGTAAAATTTCATCAGCTCCTTCTCCTCCTCAATGGCAGACAAACAAATCTTAGATCCAAATAAAAATTCCAAACGAAATCAAAAGCTAAAATTCAAACTTCTCAGAAAAATCTGGAAGCAAAATGCATGAGGGAGAGAGGGAAAGAAAGAGGGATGACGTGGCGCTTGAAGGTGTTCTTTTATTTCTATTTTTTTTTTTGAAATTTCAATCACCATTAATGCGTATAACTTTCTCCTACGAACTCCGTTTCACGCAAGATTTTTTTTGTTAGGATCGTAATAAAATTCCAGATCTTTTGACACTGGTTTGGACAGATTTGGAGACCGTCGAATTTTGGATTTAAATCGGATTTTTAATTCGATTTAAATTCAAAAGGTGAGTGTTTTAACCCACTCACAATTTCTAAAATTTCTTGTGTTTGTTAAATTAATTTTAGATATGAGTAGAAATTTATTTATGTCTGTTTGGCATGTTTTATTCATTATCTCTGATAAATCGCATTCATTTAATATAACTGTTAATTAATTTTATTTATTGCATAAATTTGACAGTTAGAATTTATTTAATTGCATATTAACTGCCAGTCATAGTTATGTTAAATTTTTATTTCATATTAACTGCCAGTTAAATTTACGTTTATTTTTGCATATAAACTGCCAATTAACAGTTATTAAATTTATTTTGAGTATAAACTGATAATTGATACCATTATTTATCACCTGTTATGTATTGATGATTGTTTGAAATTAGATGATGACTGTGATAAATGGATGTATGATTTGATGGATGAATGGATGATTAATTTTATTAATTGCAAGTTGCTATGCATTTCATTCATTCAGGATTGCGGTTTGAAATGATAGACAACCGCATTTTCATTTTTAAATTGCGGATTGAAATGATAAACATCCTTATCACTCGACCATAGGGTAGAAAATTATATACATGCACCGCGGTAAATATATAAAATTATTTTTGAAATGTTTTTCTATGGTTTTGTAAAGTTATATATATATATATATATATATATATATGGTTTATGAGATATTTATTTGGTTATTGATAAAGGCTATTATATATATATATATATAGTAATTTCCGGTTTTTAAGCTTTGTATAAATTTGATTTGAAGTTTAAATAAAGCTTGATTTTAAGATCAAATAAGATTAAACATTTATTTAAAATTTAATTTCTGGAGTTGTATGACTTAAATGAGAATAGATTTGGAAGATGAATATTAAGTTAAATTGAAATTTAATAAAAATTAGAATTTTTAAAGGATATGATTTTTATAACTTGATTTTTGTGTAAAGTGATTTTAATGAATATCAGGTTGATTAAATGAATATATAATAAATTGAAAGATGATCCAGCTATATGAAGTTAAAGGTTTTCTTAAATTATATTGAATTCATTAAGCAAACATTTTAAGTCTAAATAATAAGTAACTGAATTTGATATATATATATATGGAATTGTCAAATGAGTCTGTTTGAAATGGTGAAATATTTAAAGCCTTGAAACATAAGAATTGAAATGGTATTTGGAAGTTTAAATCGATATTTGAAATTGATTTGTGAAATCTAAAGAAGCTATTTTGTTTTATAAAAGTAATCTAATATTTGACCATTTAAGAGATGGAAACTTGTTTCAAAGTTATGATTTTCAAGGTAGTATAATTTGAAATTTTATATTCAAGAGTTTTGACCTCTAAATATTTACTTTGAAAACCCTATGATTTTGGAAAGTATATATATTGAAATAAAATGATATCGTATTAATTCGGGTTTTGAAAGGAAATGATATCATATTTATATGGTTTTGAAATGGATATTTTATTCTGGTTTTAAAGTATAATTATTTTAAATGACCGTGGTGTTATAATAACGATTGGTTGGCAAAGAGACCGGGATCGGATATGGACATACTCTCTGTCGATACTGAAAACCACTTTGACTAACCGTGTACGCGGTGGAGATTCCAGAATGAAGTAGGTTGGTGGCGGCGTTTCCTGTAAGGTAAATACGTGGACCCAACTCCCGTGAGTTGGCATAAGGTGGCTAAAACAGGAGCGATTGACGGGTTAATGAGGTAGCACCTCTGATCGGACACTTCCCTTCGATACTATACTCTGACTTTGGATTTTTCGGTGGCCACCTTCACTTTTGATTTCTTTGATGTGGGGAGTTTGTTCGAGATGGGCGGCAGCTGCGCGCTGCGCGTTTCCATCGGCCCGGAAGCGTAATTGGTATATCTACCCTGGCATTGCCTAGTTGTGCCGTGTCACCTACCCTAGCGCGCCTTATACGATTTTGTTTTGTACCATACCTATGGAGTGCCCTCTGACGACACCCAGTACGGGGGAGATTACGGTACTGTATAGACTATAGGAATATATAAATGTGTTAAGATGGAAAATGTAAAGCCTTAACGCTATTTAAAAGTAAGTTTATTTTACAATTAGACACTATTATAATAGCGCAATATACTACATAGTAAATAGTTTAACGGATCCTTAGGAGATGTAAATCCCGAGCATCTCTTGAGTTACTGTACTCATATTTATTTCTGTTAATTTAACTCACATAAGATCTTTTAGTTCTGACTCGAGTGTTTATGTTTTATTTTACGCTCGGGCCAGTCCGAGCGTTTCAGGATCGAAGACTTTAGCTCTAGAGGACGAAGACGGAGATTTCTATTATTAATATTAATTATATTCCACTACACTCATATTGTTCCGCTGCTTTGTCGTATGGTATGTGTACTCTGATATGTATTGTATAAATAAAATCAAAGGTTTTGTAAAACAGCTTCATGAACTGTATATTTGATTATTATATTTTATCCTGCCGCTGTGAGATTCTGTTTAGTTTTTTTCTTTCTCTGTTTCTCATATTTATCCCATAACAATCCGCCCTTACGTATGATTTGAATTGGCACGTGTGTCCGTTTAAATGTGCCGAAAGGCGGGACGTCTATTAAGCGGATAATATTTTAAATCCAATATACCGCGATAATTCCGTACTGGAACGGAATTGGTATTGTGCTAACATCTGTGGATGCAGGAAAACAGGTTGGAGGGATCCAGATTCCTCAACAGTATTTTATTTGATTACGGATATTTTGATATTCGTTGATTATCATATACAGATATATGATGTCATTGTTGTCGAGATTGGCTATTTGGTGTGTAGCATCATTGGGCCAATTTTGGAATTTTAAAAAGGATTTTGAAAGTGATTTTTGAAAGTATACGTTTATAAAATATTTTTGGAATTGATTTATTTTAAATAAATAAACGTATAATTTTAAAGGTTATAAAAATTATGATTTTGGAGAAATATAGTTAAAAGTTGATTTTTGAAAATATGGGATAAATGATTTTATGAAATAGTTTAAATCGGGATTTTTGAATTTATTGTAAAAAGTTTAAAATATAGGATTTATGAGATTTGATTATTTTATAAATCAAAGAAAATGGTGAAATTATAAAGGAGTTTAAAGACGTTTTTAAAATAATAATATAAATTGATTTATATAAAGGATTTATAAATTTATATTTATAAATTAAAATTATTTGAATTATAAAACGAGTTTTTATAAGTGTTAGAATGAATTGTAAATGAATTTCATAAATGAATGAAATTTATAGAATTATAAACGGTGAAGTTATAAATGGAATTTTATAAGTAGTAGGTTTATAAAATTTGTAAAGTTATTAAAAGAATTGTTTTGGGTAAATAAATGAATCTTATAAGTTATAAGATTTAAAATTTGGGAAGTTTAAAGGAACGATTTTGTAAACAAATAAATTATAAGTATTTAACTTATAATATGAACTTTTGGTATATAATTGAGTTATCAATTGAAATAGCTTAATAAAGGAGATTTATAAAAGGAAGTTGTTATAAAATAAATAGAAATCCGCAAACGACTTATTTTGATAAGTAAATTGTTATAACTTATTATTGGAGTTATATTCACGTTTTAGACAGTGAATAATCCTTTAAAATAGAATGTATAGAAATGATGAAATTTGTTAACGAAGTATATTCGCGTTTTTGAACAGTGAATAATATGTTAAAGAAAATGTTTTGGATGTGATGTTTTAAATACAATTAAAATGATCTAACGATGTTTTTAAAATGTGTTAAGATTCGAAACCATAGATTTCAACATTCATTGTTGAAATAGACGTTTTCGAGAAATAGAAGGAAATGGTGGACTATAACACTGTTGTTATAGTAAATGATTTCCGAAAGGAAATGTTTTGTATAGTATTGGGATTTATATATCTATTTTAATTTCGAATCCCTATACTAGTGATTTTGGGTTGTCGTAACGATGTTTTACGTAACATTCGTTTTGTCCCAAATAAATATGTTTAAGAGAATGATTTCCTTAAAGAATGAAATATATACTTAATTTCGATTTAAGTATATTGAATATTTTCCAAAGGTTGAAAATAAATGGATTTGCGAATTACTTATTAATAAATAAGTATGGAAATGTTTTCCAATGTGAAATGAAACGTTTTGAGAATTTATCTTTTTGAAGATAAATTGAAAATGAAAAATTGAAATCGTATATTCATAGATATTTTGGAACGTAAATTCACTATGGAATTTGTAAATGAAAAGGGAAATTTATTTAAAAATAAATATTGATTTATTTTTGAAGTGTGGGAATTAATTTCCGAATTTGGAACGTAAATATAAAGTAAATCATTAAGGATTTATTTAATTGGTTTAAATGAACCATGTCGAAATGAAAGTATTTTCGCATAAGGAAAATGATTGAAATTGTTTTAAAAAGTGGTAAATGTGAAAAGTGATTTGAAAATTGTTTTCAAATTGTTGAAGTGTGAAAATTTTATATATCTTGTAAAGATATTTTTGGAAAATAAATAATTTGGAATATTATTTGGAATCTGGTGATGTTGTGCATATCCATTGATAGTTCAATAACCGACTATAAATATTTACCTTTAAATGGGTATTTGTTGTGATTTGCTTGAATTTGAATGCCACACTTATTTTTAAATAAGCGCTCACTATTCGGGTTAGCCGGGAAAGGACCTTGGGGTCGTATAACCCATTCTGAATATGTGATACGTCGTTATGAATTGCATTTGAAGACCGGTGTTGAAGACCGGATATTTTCAAAAGAGAAAGGACAACTCGTCGAATGTCTTTGCATCGACTGGTCTCCGGTATAGAGACTCCATATGTGATGGGAAGTCCGGTCGTGATTAGTGAATATCCGGATTGCAAGGACTTCTTTGTAAGTGCCTTCGGTTCTGTTCGATCCCGGAACATACTTGTATTGATTGTATGTCTGACATTACAAATTGAGATATAAAGCTGATTTCTTCAAATATATTTCTGTTGGTGGCGGAGAATTTATTCTCTTAGCTTAACACCCTTCTCTGAGACGTACGAGCTCAGAGGTTATGTAGTTGATGGTTATCAGCGATATATTCCCAATTTGGTAATGTGACATACAGAGTGTTGCTGTGAAATGATCATTGTTTGATCATTTGTGATAGGATCATTTGTTTGATCATTTATCTTTGTGATCATTACTTTGATCATTTGTTGACCCAAAGCATGGCTTTGTACCAAAGCGTGGCTTTGTGGACGAGACTTCATCGGACCTCACACCCCGGAAATGGTAAAAACAGGAAGGATGTGGCAAGGTTATTAGGGGGTAGCGCCCCTTTAGTGTATGTCATTCCTTCTGGATAGAGGTGGTATCATGGTATGGAGCCCAGATACTTAACCTATGTTGTTGCTGCAAATTTTGTGGTTGCTGGAAATCGAGGATCCTCGGATGTAGATCGGTTAAGATCGGGGGATGACATATTCGTGTCAGTAGTTACCCAGTTAGGGTTAACCCGGCCTTGTGATGGCAGAGATCCGGTTTGGTTCTCGGGACGTCATTCCAGAGGCGTTTCCATGTGGCAATGGGAAGTTCCTTGGCCTGACCATTTGTTAGAAATCTAAAGAAACAATACAATCTTGTACGGTTTTAGTTGTATAACCTGCCATGGAATGTGGCGGTAACCTGCTATTGAACACGGTAGCTATAGTAGGCATAAGTACGGAATGCCTATGCTGGCTAAGATTTATATCTTTACTTTCGAAATGAATTTTTCTCTACACTATGCACAATAATAATATCAAATGTTCTTTTTAATACGTATCAAGCATATTTGACTATCATAAGGAGAAATCTCCTCCGATTCTGCGTTTGCATGTGTGTGTGTGAGGGAGGCCTTATGGTAGTCTCATTTTTAAAAGCATTGCGAATCTATTTTAAAAATATTCCTCTATTCTTTGTTTTAAAGATAAACTGTTTTGAGTTCTCACACCAGTCACATGGTTGACTCGGAGTTTATGGTTTTCCTCCCTAAACTCTGGATGCCCACCAATTTCCACACAGGCAGTCAAGAGTTAAGGTTATTCGGATAAATAGGAAATTCAGGAGTTGCTGGAGGCAAGATGGATGGCATGGCGTATCATCTAGTATATAGTATTTCTGTTTCCATTGTTTTGTTGTTGTTTGATTGTTGTACACTCTGATGATGTAATGAAATGTGATGTAATGTAATAACTGATATAGTTCTTTGTTTAAAGATTATTCATTTATCTATTATATGTTGTTCCGCTACGATTGTGAGATTCTGATATTGTTCTGTTGTTTTCTGTTCTGTTCTATCTTTTCTCTCTTCTTCTTTCTTTTTCTTTTGCTTTTTTTTAAAAACCCTGAGAATTCGTATTTCCGTTCATCTTGAGTTAATCAATGGAGATTAGTGTCTATTCAAGGAGTACTGATTTGCGGGTCCTCACATATGGTATCAGAGCATATGGTTAAGCGACAACCATGGTTCTGTTGGGTATTACTCATTAGAGATAGAGTCAGTAGTACTCTAGAATGAGTTTGAGTGTAATAATAGCTATGAAAGCATATTAGTTGGTGAATATAAATTTTTTTATATTGTGATGATTGGTTTGTTGAGTGGTATATGGATTCTGGTTAATACGTGTGATCAGCGTTGTTGATAGGGATCTCTAAACACTTGTACAGAACAATTCGACACGATATTGTTTTAAGTTGGGTAAATGAAATAATTTTACCTTGAGTATATTTTATATATAAAGGAATAATTTTTCAGAATTATTAAAGTGTATATAAGTAGATAGTTGGTTGTTGAAAATGTAAGAATATATATATAAGTTAATTAAAAGATGTTTGAATAATCTAAATTAAAGAATAATTGTATAAGAGAAGAATTATAAGAATTGAATTATAATTAATATGATTTACAATTGTGAAATAAACTTATGTATATAAGAAGTGAAACTATATGAATATATTTATGAATATGAGTTGTAAATAATAATGAATTTAAAGTTAAATGGAAATTTATTTAGAACTGGAATCTGAATTGGATTTATAAATGGGAATTTAAGTTAAGTAAAACCAAATAATGTTTAAATGAATATATCTTAAGTAATGTTGAATGAAGTTGATTTTGGTATCGAAGTAAATTAATAAAGTTAAGTGATAAATGTGAACATGAGTTATATAAATGAAATTCAACTTTTGTAATTGAATTGAATGTAAATCAATTAAATGTAAATAATTGATATGAAATAATGAATGTAAGTGTAATTCATTAAAATCTAATGTTATTGGAAATTGGAAGATTGAATGAAAATCAATTTAATTAAACCAATTGAAAGTAAAGGTGTTAAACCAGATTGAATGAATATAAGCAAAGGAATTTGGTTGTAATTAATATACATTGGTTATTATATGATTGTTAGTTGATTGTATATAATTCATTAAGTATTAATGAAATTGAAAGCTAAAGTAATTGAAATCCAATTGGAAGTTAAGTGAATCTTAAGTAAAATTGAATTTGATTTGGAAGTGAACCAACTTGAATATGAATTAGTGAATATAAACTAATTAAAAATGAATGTTAGTAAAAACATCCACTGTTAATGAATCAAATGTGATTAAATTGAAAACCCATTTCATTGAATATTAATGAGAATATGAATGAATATTTATTAGTTATGGATGTTAGTTGGATGATAGTTGGTTGATGGTTGAAAATATATTGCTTTTGTTGCATTTGTTATGTTAGCATATATAGTTATTATGTTGCTATATGTTGTATATCGATACTATTGTCTATATACATGTTTCTCATTTGTTGGTTGAGTGTTTAGTAGGTGCGGATCGCGTTTGCTTCGCATTTGGAGCTCTCTTTCGTGCTATATTAGCCGTATATGCTCGCTAATAAAATATAAGGTACATATCTCGGATTAAATATCGTACTTTTACACTTTTTTCCCTGCCGGATGCCTCATTACTTGATGAGATGTATATTTGTGATATATATACTGTTATTATTTTTTCGGATCAAGCCGCGCAAAGGAGACTATGGCGAATTTTTCTGAAAATTTAAGGCGTTAGAAAAATTTGAGAAAATTGGGAAAGTTTGTGAAAACTATAACTTTGATTTGCAGTTGAAAGTTAAACAATAGTAGTTGTTTTTGAAAAGATAACTAAGTATGATTTGAAAACTTAGTAAAGATTTTGTAAGAAGTTTAACTATGGATTTATGGAAAGTTAATAGATTCTGTAACTTTTCTTACTTGATAATTTCGAGAACGAAATTCTTTTAAGGGGGGAAGTTTGTAACGACCCAGAATTTCTATTAATTAAAATTTGTATATTTAATTGATTTTAAATATTAATAAGTGAAATTTATAAGTCGAATAAATTTTATTTCGAATAATTGGATTTAATTGAATAATTAAATCGATAATTTAATATTGGAAAATACAGAAATAATTGAAAATTTGAGTTTGATATGATTGAAAAGGATTTGTAAAATTTTATTTTATCATGTTGGAGTTAGAACGATGTTAATAGAACTTCTAAAATCGAATTAGAAGTTAATTTGTGAAAATTGAATATTTTAATAATTTAATCGACTAGTGAAATTAGTCAATTTTCGAACAGTCTCAGAATTGGACAAAACTAGTTCCATTGGATCCTTATTAGTTTGTTATTATCGGATTTCAATTTTCGTAGCAATCGGAGTGTTCGTTTGATCGTGGCAGCTCGAAACGCATCGAAATTGTTTTAATATTTATTTGGCGAGTTAAAATAGCCATTTTTCAAACAGTCTCGGATTTCGACGAAACAAGTTTCATCGGATCCGTAATGTGATATTATTAAATGGTTTCAAATTTCGTGTCAATCGGATTTACCGTTTGTCCGGTGCAAGCTAAAAAGCCTAGAAATTTGATTTACCGATTTAATTTAAAATTGAACGTTTATTGCCATAACTCGCACAGATGATCGAATTAGCTCCCGAAACACATTCTATTGTGTTCGGAATGCGGGGTGAACCTTAGGAACGTCAACCGGCACGCTTCGTTTGAAGTTCGGAAAATCCGGGATGAATAGTGTTTGAGAAATTTTCTATAAAAGCCCTCCACATGTTCACTTTTGCAAAATAAATTAAACCGTAGGGTTTTAATAGGAGCCGCCACCTCCATAAAACCAATGGCCGAAATGCATCTTCCTTCCCCTCCAAATTTCTTCCAATCTACGAACAATTTCGCGAATCCTCCAACTAGCAAAACGTAGATCACATTCTCCTCTATACATCTAACGGTCATGATCGAGTTTCGGGCAACGTGGAGGGAGAAATCGAGGGTTGAACGTGTCGTGTTCGAACACGATTTTCGATGAAACTGGGCGACCGAGTTCAAAGCCCTTGTGGCCGAAGGTAGAGCTTGTTGGTGGCTTCAATTTGGTGGTAGTTGATCGATGCAAAGACGTTTGTATTGGGTGCGAAAATTAGGGTTTCTAGGGTGGCTATGGGTGTTGCGTGTGATACCTGGAGAGGGGAGAAGAACGAGCGTGTGCGGCCTCGATTTGGTAGGAAGATTTGAACGGCAGAGATTAATTTAGGTTATAAATTTGAAAAGGAATTGTAAATTTTATTATATTATAAATTGTTCAATCTTTAAATCGCGATAACTTTTTCGTACGAGGTCGAAAAATTACGAAACCAGTTGCGTTGGGTTCGTATGGACGAGCACTACGCTATGGAATTGGGTTGGAGTCGTTTGGAGCTAGAGAAAAATTCGGGTAAATTTAAACGTCCATTTAATTTTATTTGAAATAAAAGCTGAAAACGAAATTGAAATCAACGTGAGAACTTCTCACTCAATCAAATCGGTTTCGATTTTAATTTTAAATAGTTATATTTAAAATTATTGAATGTATGTTTGAGTGATGATTGTTATCTATTGATTGTTAGAATAGACATAATACGCCGTTAGTAAGCGGATGTTATTTATTAAAAACATATACAGCGAATATTTCACAGTACAGTGAAATTGGTATTATTTATGTACTTGGAATTGATTTCCCGCATTATATAGCGGATGAGACCCTATTGCGTCGTCTATTAAGCGGATAATATTTTAAATCCTATATACCGCGATAATTCCGTACTGGAACGGAATTGGTATTGTGCTAACATTTGTGGATGCAGGAAAACAGGTTGGAGGGATCCAACTGGATTCCTCAACAGTATTTTATTTGATTATGGATATTTTGATATTCGTTGATTATCATATACAGATATATAATGTCGTTGTTGTCGAGATTGACTATTTGGTGTGTAGCATCATTGAGCCAATTTTGGAATTTTAAAAAGGATTTTAAAGTGATTTTTGAAAGTATACGTTTATAAAATATTTTTGGAATTGATTTATTTTAAATAAATAAACGTATAATTTTAAAGGTTATAAAAATTATGATTTTGGAGAAATATAGTGAAAAGTTGATTTTTGAAAATATGGGATAAATGATTTTATGAAATAGTTTAGATCAGGATTTTTGAATTTATTGTAAAAAGTTTAAAATATAGGATTTATGAGATTTGATTATTTTATAAATCAAAGAAAATGGTGAAATTATAAAGGAGTTTAAAGACGTTTTTAAAATAATAATATAAATTGATTTATATAAAGGATTTATAAATTTATATTTATAAATTAAAAATATTTGAATTATAAAACGAGTTTTTATAAGTGTTAGAATGAATTGTAAATGAATTTCATAAATGAATGAAATTTATAGAATTATAAACGGTGAAGTTATAAATGGAATTTTATAAGCAGTAGGTTTATAAAATTTGTAAAGTTATTAAAAGAATTGTTTTGGGTAAATAAATGAATCATATAAGTTATAAGATTTAAAATTTAGGAAGTTTAAAGGAACGATTTTGTAAACAAATAAATTATAAGTATTTAACTTATAATATGAACTTTTGGTATATAATTGAGTTATAAATTGAAATAGCTTAATAAAGGAGATTTATAAAAGGAAGTTGTTATAAAATAAATAGAAATCCGCAAACTACTTATTTTGATAAGTAAATTGTTATAACTTATTAATGGAGTTATATTCACGTTTTAGACAGTGAATAATCCTTTAAAATAAAATGTATAAAAATGATGAAATTTGTTAACGAAGTATATTCACGTTTTTGAACAGTGAATAATATGTTAAAGAAAATGTTTTGGATGTGATGTTTCAAATACAATTAAAACGATCTAATGATGTTTTTAAAATGTGTTAAGATTCGAAACCATAGATTTCAACATTCATTGTTGAAATAGAGGTTTTCGAGAAATAGAAGGAAATGGTGGACTATAACACTGTTGTTATAGTAAATGATTTCCGAAAGGAAATGTTTTGTTTAGTATTGGGATTTATATATCTATTTTAATTTCGAATCCCTATACTAGTGATTTTGGGTTGTCGTAACGATGTTTTACGTAACATTCGTTTTGGCCCAAATAAATATGTTTAAGAGAATGATTTCCTTAAAGAATGAAATATATACTTAATTTCGATTTAAGTATATTGAATATTTTCCAAAGGTTGAAAATAAATGGAGTTGTGAATTACTTATTAATAAATAAGTATGGAAATGTTTTCCAATGTGAAATGAAACGTTTTGAGAATTTATCTTTTTGAAGATAAATTGAAAATGAATAATTGAAATCGTATATTCATAGATATTTTGGAATGTAAATTCACTATGGAATTTATAAATGAAAAGGGAAATTTGTTTAAAAATAAATATTGATTTATTTTTTGAAGTGTGGGAATTGATTTACGGATTTGGAACGTAAATATAAAGTAAATTATTAAGAATTTATTTAATTGGTTTAAATAAACCATGTTCAAATGAAAGTATTTTCGCATAAGGAAAATGATTGAAATTGTTTTCAAAAGTGGTAAATGTGAAAAGTGATTTGAAAATTGTTTTCAAATTGTTGAAGTGTGAAAATTTTATATATCTTGTAAAGATATTTTTGGAAAATAAATAATTTGGAAAATTATTTGGAATCTGGTGATGTTGTGCATATCCATTGATAGTTCAATAACCGACTATAAATATTTACCTTTAAATGGGTATTTGTTGTGATTTGCTTGAATTTGAATGCCACACTTATTTTTAAATAAGCGCTCACTATTCGGGTTAGCCGGGAAAGGACCTTGGGGTTGTATAACCCATTCCGAATATGTGATACGTCGTTATGAATTGCATTTGAAGACCGGTGTTGAAGACCGGATATTTTCAAAAGCGAAAGGACAACTCGTCGAATGTCTTTGCATCGACTGGTCGCCGGTATAAAGACTCCATATGTGATGGGAAGTCCGGTCGTGATTAGTGAATATCCAGATTGCAAGGACTTCTTTGTAAGTGCCTTCGGTTCTGTTCGATCCCGGAACAGACTTGTATTGATTGTATGTATGACATTACAAATTGAGATATAAAGCTGATTTCTTTCAAATATATTTCTGTTGGTGGCGGAAAATTTATTCTCTTAGCTTAACACCCTTCCCTGAGACGTACGAGCTCAGAGGTTATGTAGTTGATGGTTATCAGCGATATATTCCCAATTTGGTAATGTGACATACAGAGTGTTGCTGTGAAATGATCATTGTTTGATCATTTGTGATAGGATCATTTGTTTGATCATTTATCTTTGTGATCATTACTTTGATCATTTGTTGACCCAAAGCATGGCTTTGTACCAAAGCGTGGCTTTGTGGACGAGACTTCGTCGGACCTCACACCCCGGAAATGGTCAAAACAGAAAGGATGCGGCAAGGTTATTAGGGGGTAGCACCCCTTTAGTGTATGTCATTCCTTCTGGATAGAGGTGGTATCATGGTATGGAGCCCAGATATTTAACCTATGTTGTTGCTGCAAATTTTGTGGTTGTTGGAAATCGAGGATCCTCGGATGTAGATCGGTTATGATCGAGGGATGACATATTCGTGTCAGTAGTTACCCAGTTAGGGGTAACCCGATCTTGTGTTGCCAGAGATCCGGTTTGGTTCTCGGGACGTCATTCCAGAGGCGTTTCCATGTGGCAATGGGAAGTTCCTTGGCTTGACCGCTTGTTGGAAATCCAAAGAAACAATACGATCTTGTACGGTTTTAGTTGTATAATCTGCCATGGAATGTGGCGGTAACCTGCTATTGAACATGGTAGCTATAGTAGGTATAAGTGCGGAATGCCTATGCTGGCTAAGATTTATATCTTTACTTTCGAAATGAATTTTTCTCTATACTATGCACTAGTAATAATATCAAATGTTCTTTTTAATATATATCAAGCATATTTGACTATCATAAGGAGAAATCTCCTCTGATTCTGCGTTTGCATGTGTGTGTGTGTGCGGGAGGCCTTATGGTAGTCTCATTTTTAAAAGCATTGCGAATCTATTTTAAAAATATTCCTCTATTCTTTGTTTTAAAGATAAACTGTTTTGAGTACTCACACCAGTCACATGACTGACTCGGAGTTTATTATTTTCCTTCCTAAACTCTGGGTGCCCACCAATTTCCACACGGGCAGTCAAGAGTTAAGGTTATCATGATAAATAGAAAATTCAGGAGTTGCTGGAGGCAAGATGGATAGCATGGCGTATCATCTAGTATATAGTATTTCTTTTTCCGCTGTTTTGTTGTTGGTTGATTGTTGTACACTCTGATGATGTAATGTAATGTGATGTAATGTAATAACTGATATAGTTCTTTGTTTAAAGATTATTCATTTATCTATTATATGTTGTTCCACTGGGATTGTGAGATTCTGATATTGTTCTGTTGTTTTCTGTTCTATCTTTTCTCTCTTCTTCTTTCTTTTTCTTTTGCTTTTTTTTAAAAACCCTTAGAATTCGTATTTCCGTTCATCTTGAGTTAATCAATGGAGATTAGTGTCTATTCAAGGAGTATGGATTTGCGGGTCCTCACAATAAGGCATGCGACAAGGCACTCGAGGCAATGCCCAACCAATCGCGGATCCAGACTGGTGGTAACGCATAGCAGTTACTACCGCCTAGCTCGAAACACACTCCCAAATCAAAATCAAGGTATGGCCATCAAATCAATCACAAAGCAATAGAATGGTACAGAAGAAATGTGTCTGATAGGTGGAATGACCTCACTTGGCCCCGCATAGCTCCTGTTTTAGCCACGTCACGTGGACTCACAGGAGTCAGGGTCACGTAAATACCTAATACATGTTGAATATGCGCTTATATGATTTTTGTTTGATGATAATAAACATATATACATTCGTTTAAATGTATTTGATAATATACTATTTTATTTTTCACAGATTAAATAAATATTTGCTGAATAAAATAAATAACACGGAATTTGAATTCAAACGAATATTTTATTCAAACAAATATTTATTACAATTTTGAATAGTATACAAATTCAAGCTCTCACTATTCACTATACAACTTTGATACAAATTCAATTACATCACTATTTTACATATCATCACCTCACTACATATCACTCACACTCATATTTATCTTCAACTTCATTCCAGTTTGAATCCAGCATCTGAGAAATCTGCAAAAATATTCACTAACGCGGTAAAATTGAAAAAGAAATATTTTTGCAATATAAAATAAAATATGGTTTTTGAAAATAATTTTTTTGCCTCAGTTATTTGGGTTATTCGTCATCATTTATATTTGAATTCATCATACACGAACAACTTGTGACATACACAGTGTATTACTGTATATGCCACAAGGACGTGCACGCCGATATATACACTTGATTGATTTACAGGGACAGGTGAGCACATGTCAAACCCAAATGAAAAACCGGGTTCAACTCACATGCAATACACCAGGACACGAGCACAAGGTCAAACCCGAGTTTTTTGTAACTGGATTCAACTCAAGCGCAAATCAAAAGTACACATGAATATGAAACTAAACAGTCAAGTTCAGTGGTCAAATGCAATAGGCCGAGAACCAGACTCATGCATGCAACATGGAATGCAAAGACAATGCATCAATGCAAATTCAAATAATGTACAAAAACAAGTCCAGCAGCATGAAGCAGTCGTCACAATTTCTGCAAACTCAAGCCAACATGAAACAAAACATGTGATATATACAATGAAACAACTCCACTGACTCAAATGAACTCGACCAAATAGCCAACATGATCAAAGATTGAATATGAGACCAAACTGCAGCAAGACCACAGCATGTGAATGCATCAAAGCAAGTAAACAACAATGTCGAGCTCGAGACAGTACAGCTACAACATGGTGCAGAACCAAAGCCAAGTACAGGGAAGCCAAAGTAGTACACAAACAACATAGAAGTATGGATGTACTCAATGCAATCCAGATAAACATGCACGACTTATGGCAGTGAAACTCAAACAAAGTGCAGAGGAAAACAAATGCAACAATTCAAATTCAAGACAGCTACTACCACAATGAACCAGTGACAACAAAGGTCAAACACAAATGAACACACATGGACAACATGTCATGAATGAACTAGCAAAGACTAGCCATCAACATAACAAACTCACCAACCAGACTATGATGCAAGAAATAACTCAAAGGACAGCAGACATAACAGATCAGAAGCAACTGTTCTTAACTGCAAGTTCAATTCAAATGGATGGAAGCTATAGGTCCAGTTATAACTAGACCAAGTGCAGCATCAATGCAGACAGTATAATGATCCAAACATCAACAAAGGAGCAAACCAAATATGCAGTGCATTCTCAAGTACACAGTGAAATCGACACAGTCTCAAACTCGAATGACAGACCGAACCAAGATATCAGCAAGCAAGAACAAGAGTTTCAAAAATCCAATGCTCAACATCGTATGAATCCAAATCAACTGTACTGGACAATACAAGGAAATGAAGACTGCAGCAATATACAGAAATACAAAATGACCAGAGTCGAACCAACACTGTGGCAAGTTGTTAAAATATGAAAAACAATAATGGAAAGTTTACAAAGTATCAAAGCCGTGTTTTTTACCAAGTCAATAATCAACACCGTGGTCATCACGAAATAAATCACCGAAAGCATATTCATATTGAACAAGTCAGAATCAATCTCAATCGTTCAAGAATAATAAAGTGGCCGAGATGAAGAATTTGACAAATTCAAATCAACATATACGAACGCAATTCTAGGAAATCAAATCCTATATAAGCCCAATCATCATCGGCAGATTGATTATTGAGTTCAAGTACGAAAGATTAGAAAAAGCAAAAATCGCAAATTACATACCGAAGCAATCGAACTCGATCAAGGAGGAGAAGCCGCAAACAATTGAAGCAAATCAGAGAAACAGTGATTGCAATCAACCAACAAAGGCAGCGACTTCAAGTTGAAACCCTAATTTAAGAGCACGGCACCAAAGGGACGAAGCCCTAAAATCTGAGGAGCGGCCATTTTTTTTCACGAAAGAAAAAATAAAAAGAACGGGTTGAAGAAGTGAATAAGGGGCCGGCCTTTATTTTATTAATTTGGGCTTTGATTTTTTTTATTAAATAGGGTTTTGTTATTTAAAATTGTTTTTAATTTGTATTTTTCTAAACCGTTTTTAATTTTCTAGTCGTGTGACTAGGGGACAAACTACGGTGTATAGTTTGGGAATTCGCAACTCGGTGGTTGAGTTGTGGTCAGGGTTTTGAGCGTAGAGTTAGATTAGTCAATAGCGGGTATAGCGAGTTTACGTGTGTAAGCGAGGGACTATCTAATTTCTAGTAGAAACCTTGGGGGCAGCATGTAGGCAGGGTTTTGCCGAAGCTGGGTAAATTCTGTGTTGTTCTGTTCTGTTATTTATATTCTGCTATATCGTGCTGCTATTCTGAGATCTGAATTTAAATTAATTGATAAGATTCCGCGATTAATTTTTATAATTTACACTATCACCCTATTCACCCCCCCTCTAGGGTGAAATCGATCCTACAAGTGGTATCAGAGCTAGGAATAGAAGTCAACATTTGTTTTAAAAATTCTATTTTTTTTGAAAAAATCATTTTTTGTTTAAAAATTTGAATTTTTAAAATGGCTTCTTTTAATAATGCTTTTGCATAAGGTCAATCCATAGTTAGACCACCAATGTTCAATGGTGAATATGCTTTTTGGAAAAATAGGATGAAATTTTTTTTGAAAACCATTGACGCTTGGGATATTGTTGAGACAGGTTATAGAATACCAACTATAACTGTAGATGATCAGGAAATAGAGAAACCAAAAGAACAATGAACAGAACTAGAAAATAAATTACAAAATACTAATGCCAAAGCTATGAATTCTATTATCTGTTCATTGGATCAATTTGAATTTAATCGTGTCTCACATTGTCTAACTGCGCAGGAAATATGGCACATACTAGAAGTGACTCACGAAGGAACATCTCAAGTCAAAGAATCTCGCCTTGCAATGCTAAGCAGCGAATACGAGAACTTCAAAATGGCGAAGGAAGAAAATGTCAAAGAGATGTACGGACGACTCTCCAATATCGTATACAAATCAAAAGCTCTCGGAAAAACATACACCGAATTAGAAATAGTCCGAAAAATCCTCAGAGTCCTTCCACGAAGCTTTGAAGCAAAAGTAACTGCCATACAAGAATCGAAAGATTTAAAACAACTTAAAGTTGAGGAACTCATCGGAAATCTCACCACTTATGAGCTAGAAATGAAATTCAAAGAAGAGCGTGAAGGAGGTGACACTCAAAAGTAATCAATAGCTCTCAAAGGAACAACCGAAAATGATGATGATAACGATGAAGTTGATGGAGCAGCAGAATTGGAGCTGTTAATAAGGAAATTCAAAAAATGGAATCAAAAACATGGAAATTCAGCTCGAAAGCAAAAAGCAAAAAGCAGAATAGCCAAAGCACTAGACTACTCAGAAGAACAAAAGTTTATTTGTTATAATTGCAACAAACCCGGTCATATCAAGCCCGATTGTCCACAAATTAAATCCAGCCATGGAAAGAAACAGAAAAAGAAAAGTTTTGCAGCCACTTGGGATGAAATAGACGAGAATGATCAAAGCACTGGCAGTGAAAGCGAAAAGGCAGAATTGTGTCTTCGAGGTGATACAATTGACAGTGACGATGACGAGCCAAGTGAGGTATCAAAACTTACCCATTCTGAGTTGCTTATATATTTTCATGAAGTAAACGGTTGTTTTGAACGACTTAGGGAAAAATACGCCAAACTTGAATCTCAAAAAGATACTTTGATAGAATGTAATAAACAATTTGATCAATTAGTTAAAACCTATCAACGTAGAATCCCTAAGTGTGATAAGTGTCCAACATTCGAAGAAGAAATTAAAAAATCAGAAATCAATATAAAATCACTTGAAAATGAAATTCTGATTTTAAAAGAGAATGAAAATACTAGGAGAGAGAATTCTATTAAAAGGTGCACACAATTGTTAAACGAAAATGAATCTCTCAAAACACAAGTCCAACAATTGTCAACGACTTTGGATAAATTTTCAAAAAGTGAAAAATCGTTGAATATGCTATTAGGAAAGCAAACTGTTAATTCGGTTAGACAAGGACTTGGATATAATAGTTCGAAAATAGTTGAAAACAAGATTAATCAAGAAAATTCAATGTGCACGATTTGTAGAAAATATGGACACAATCACAATAATTGTTGGTATAGACCCAAACATGTGAAAACTATACCGATTTGGGTTCCAAAAGGCACAAATATAAAATCTCTCAAAGTTAAACAAATTTGGGTGCCAAAGGGAACAATTATAAATAGTTTTGGGTCTACACAAAATTATTTTTCAAAATTTTCTGCCACTAACAACCATGGACCTATAAAAACAAATAGGTCACATAAATCCTTTTCCGTGTAGGTGTGGTGGCAGGCTAAGGAACAACAATAGTGTTCTTTGGATTTTGGCTGTTCCAGAAACACAACGGGCGACAAAGCTAAGTTCCTTAGCCTAGTATAAAGGTGACAGAATCACAACGGACAACAACGAAAAATATCGTAAAGGTAAAACAGGTATGGTATGTTTTAAACGATATATTAAATGTGATAATCTGCACCGTATTTTGAATTAATTCAGCCAATATTGAGATTGATGAAAAGATGATGATTTTTGATTCTGATTTATTCAAAATAGTTAAGCCAATTATATTCTTATGCCAAAAACACTATAAAAATCTCTAAATTCTTTGAATTACTTCATATATATCATTTTGGATTAAAAATAGTGTTTTGTTGGATATTACAATTGGTTATAATATGACTGACTCTATATTCACGGTTTTCGATTATTTACACGGCTTCATTTCAAATTCAAAAGAATGTCATTTAAATTGCTGAAAAAATTGAGTTTGAAATTTTTGATGCACACTTCATGTTTTGGTCTATAAAATTCAATTGATGATAATTTTGAGTGAAAGAGAAATTCAGATGCAGATTACACTGGTAATCTGGTTGATAGAAAAATTACTAGTGAAACGTGATTTTTGTTGAGACATTTAATAACTGCATCGTTTTTTTTAAAGAAAATATCTGCATATTCTTCATTTCAAATAATTTTCAAATAGCAGAAAATTTTCTTTTAAAAACCCCGTGGAGAAAATCATTTTTGACCATATTTTCAGATTATTCATTTTTGAAAAATTAATTTCATAATTATTTTTGAATTTGATTTTAAATGACTATTATGACTAATCTGACTCCCAAATGATTATCGAAAGAAAAATAGTGATTGAAAAAGTGATGAGTGTTGATATTGATTATTATTATAACTCGAGAAAGTATAATTAGAAAATTTCTTTAGAAATTTAAACAAGAGTTATAAAACTTTTTGTTGGTAATAATTCCATGACCATCTCTATACCTATCATATTTCTATCAATCATCACTCATCAAAATTCTATATAGTTTGTCGATATGTTGTACTTTAAACAGGAATCGTTCGTTTTTCATTTTCACATTTTTTTTAAAATAAAAAAAAACAAATAAATAAATAAATACCAAAGTATTCACTCTCATTTAAAAGTCCTCACGGTTATTGTGACGACTCGGATTTTGCCCGCTCGAAAATCGACATCCATACTTCAAATCGTATTCGAATGCCATAGATCCGATCGTTCAAATCCGATTCGCCGGAGCTTATAACAATCATTAAGTAAACAACTCAGCAGAATAAAAGAATAATACATTGATATACAGCTTTGATACAATATCTGATACAACAGATGATCCAATAGATATCAATATACATCAGAGACATGATACAATAAAATAGGAGCGGAAAGAAAATAGATAACATCTAGCATACGGAACAAATAACTCTGAGATAATCTTCAAGGAAGAACTCCAGAAATAACTGCAACTCCATTTCTAAGAATCAATCCAGCAATAGCTCGAACTCCCCATAAACATTGCACCAAGCTTAGCAAGACTGGTGTGATCCAAAGACTGAACTAACTCCAGATAATCTACTAAACCTGATTATCTGAAAAACCCAACTCTAGACTGCTCGTGTAGAAAATAATGAGCACCCAGAGTTTAGGAAAGAAACAATAAACTCCGGATCAGTCGTGGGACTGGTGTGAGCAACAAAAACAGTTTATCTATTAATACATTCAACAAAAGATTTTCAAAGTCAATTCGCAATGCTTTTGAAAAATGAGACTACCATAAGGCCTCCCGCACACACACACAATGCAAACGCAGAATCGGAGGAGATTTCTCCTTATGATAGTTAAAGATGCTTGATACGCATTTAAAAAGAACATTTGATATTATTACTAGTGCATAGTGTAGTGAAAATCATTTCGAAAGTAGAATATAAATCTTAGCCAACATAGACATTTCGAACTATGCCTACTATAGCTACCATCCAAACAGTGTTGCGACACCATAAGTGAATGATAGGTTCTACAACTAATACCGTACAAGTTTCGTATTGTTTCTTTGGATTTCCAACAAATGGTCAGGCCAAGAAACTTCCCATTGCCACATGAGAATGCCTCTGGAAAGACATCCCCGAGAACCAAACCGGAACTCTGCCAACACAAGGCCGGGTTACCCCTAACTGGGTAACTACTGACACGAGCACGCCATTCCCCGATCGTAAACGACCTTTCTCACGGGATCCCGATAGCCAACAACCACAAAGTAATAAATTCGTAGTAACCACATAGGTTAAATATCTGGGCTCCATACCATGATACCACCTCTATCCAGAAGGAAATGTACATACCCTAAAGGGTGCTACCCCTCATAACCTTGCCGCATCTTTCCTGTTTTGACCATTTCCGGGGTGTGAGGTTCGACGAAGTCACGTCCACAAAAACATACTTTATACAAAAGCCATGCTTTGGGTCAACAAATGATCAACACAATGATCACTAAGATAGACGATCAAATAAACGATCCTATCACAATAATCAACACAATGATCATTTACAGCAACACTCAGCATGTCACATTACCAAATTGGGAATATATCGCTGATAACTTCAACTATATAACCTCTGAGCTCGTACGTCTTAGAGAAGGGTGTTAAGCTAAAAGAATAAATTCTCCGCCACCAATAGAAATATATTTGAAAGAACTTTGCTTTATATCTCAACTTGTAATGTCAGACATACTATCCATACAAGTCTGTTCTGGGTTCGAACAGAACCGAAGGCACTTACAAAGAAGTCCTTGCAACCCGGATATTCACAATCCCGATCGGATTTTCCCATCACTTAGGGAGTTTCTATATCGGCGCGACTCGGTGCAGAAACAATCGATAGGTCATCCTATCGCTTTCACAAATACCCGGTCTTCATCACCGGTCTTCAAATGGTATCCATAACGACGTATCACATATTCGGAATGGGTTATACGACACAAAGGTCCTTTCCCGGTTAAACCGAATAGTGAGCGAAAATATTTTCAAAACATATGGATATGGGATTTCAATTAAGTCACAACTTAATAATTCAAACTTTCTTTCAAATGGTTTAACAAATTACCATTTTCAATCTTTAAACAAAAAGATTCATTTTCACAACCTTTAACGGTTTAAACAATTTTCACATTTAAATCTTTTAAACATAAGATTCATTCACATATTTTCCAAATCAATTTTCATTTCAATTGATTAACTCGTTAAATCTTTAAATCAAAGATTTAACTTATAGCTTTCAAAACAATTTCATTTCTATTTGATTTAAACAAATCATCAATTTAAATCTGTTAAAAATAAACAGATTTAATTCATAGCTTTCAAAAAGAATTCATTCATAACTTAGGAAAATCATTTCTCTATTCAATCTTGCAATTCCCCTAATTAACTGGAATCTCAGTTCTTATCTAAAAGTGTTTATCATTTGAAAACAACAGTTTTCATTTTGGAAATCTGATTCATTTATACGAGTTGAAATCTCTGGGTTAAATTCCAATTTCCAAAAATAATGCTTTAAAAATGATTTAACTCATAATGACTAGTATAATATCATTAATCCTAAATTTCAAATTACAGAATTCAATTTGAATATTGAATTCAAATTTAAATTAAAGTATTTAAATTTCAACACTTAATCCAGTTATTCAAAATAAATTTCCATCTTTGAAATTCAATTTCAAAAGATTTTCACTTCTATTCCAATTCCATTTCCAAAACATTTGAATTTAAAAATTCAAATTTTAAACTATTTCAAAAATCTGTGACTTAACCGATTTCCTCGTGAAATCCATAATTGTGTGTGTATGGTGTGGTCCAGGGGTTATACACAGTAGTGCAACATCATTCAATCATCACAGATCAAATACAGCAGTATATTCGATAAGCGATATAAATTATAACGCTTATCTTTCATACACAGATTCACAGATATATATATTTCATCACAGATCACAATACAAATCAGGTTAATCATAAAGCATCCTATAACCGAGATATTAAACAGTTTAACAACCAATATAATCCAAGCATCCGTAGGTAGGATTAATCCAATTATATGACCAAGTGAATCAGATTAATTTCTACGAATAAATCTGCTAGTTATGGAAAATCAGTAATCAATTAATTTCAAAACATTTAAATAACTATCCTTTAATTAACCATTGATTACTACTTAATTAATAATTATTCTTGGTCACTTTTATTTATTAATTAGCCCTTGATAATTTAATTATTCTCAAATTAATTACTTTAATTAATTTATCACATTATCCTTAAATCAATTTATTGCTTAATCACATGATTAAATCAACTTTAATTATTAATTAATATCCAATTAATAATTCTTAATTTTCAAATTAATTAACTTAATAAATCTTTAAACTTTAATTAAGTAATTAAACCTTTAATTATTTATTTAATTATTCCAAATCCTTAATCATTTAAATAAATTATCCATGTTAATTAACTTAATACTAAACGAATTATAAATCATTAATTCTATACTAACATAAGGTGAAACTCATTCCTATTACGATTTATTTGCCACTTAAAAAAATGTTAAGATTTAAACTTTTATTTAAAACTTGTTTAAATGCTTACTGTATACTTTCAAGTTCCATTATAAATTTCAATCCTCTTTAAACACACTTGAACTTAAACATTTTTAAGTTATTTGAAACAAATTAAAAAAATTTAAAACTTTATTTCCAAACAACACTTCAACTAAACTTGAACTTATATTTTAAAATTTTGATTTAAATCTCAGTTCAATCCTTAATTAAAAGTTTAAATTTGAAATTACAAACAGATTAGGTTTGGTTTATAAAACCTGTACAAAACATTCACCCAACTCTCCCCTTTACCTGCTTCGAGTCCAGCACGCAAAACTTCGAACCATCACTCGAGCCTTTTCCCTGTTTCCCCGTGTTCTCCTCCACTCTATCTCCTTCTTCTTCCTTTCCCTGTTTCTTTCCTTCTCCTCATATTTTTTTTTCTATTTAAACATTTGTTAAGAGCCAATTGCAGAAACACACACACACGAGCAAGCCTGAAGACACGGTCGAAGCAACCCTCGAATTACTCGAGTACGCGCACGCGACCGCCCAGAAAATTCACCAGTCACCTCGTCATTCACCTTCCTTCCTCCCCAGTGCACACACGTGCACCGTGCACCTACCCACGCTCCTCCGGCCACTGATGAGCACCGCGTCCATCCCACACACACACACGAACGCGCGAGACCTCAAAGCATTATCCTGATCGTAGAAAGTTCGATCAGATCGAATTTGACCCAATCGAACCCACTGACCCAAAAACTCGACCACCCAAAAACCCATCGTAACATCACCCACGACCACCGGCCACCTCGAAACTTGGTCCGAAGCTTCGCCACCACCCAACGCCTCTAACCCACCTAGTCCGATCGCCTCTAATTCCCTGATGCCCTCGCATTGCCTCGACAACCGAGCCAAACCCATTACCCCTCTTAAACCCTAGTTTCGATCCAACCCAAAAATTTACTCATTCGAAATTTTTTTAGTATTTTTCCTGCGATCATCGATCATGTTAGCTCCTCCCCACCAATTTTCGACTTCTCTGATCAACTGTGTTACCCGAGGCAACCCCATCTTCCCAAAATGATCAACACGGCCATGCCACTTCTACTCTTTACAAAAAAATATGAATTGAGCTTTAAAAATCCTATTTATGATTAAGCAATCAGTTCCTAAACTTGAATCGAAAATTCAAGATGTTCGAAATTTTGATTTATGTTATGTATTGCTGTCCTATGCTTATTCCCAGAGTAGCTCAACCTTTTTATTATGAATTTAAATTTTTAAAATTCACTTTATACTTTCCTAAAC
The DNA here is from genome assembly GCA_030765085.1 of Allium cepa. Taxonomy (NCBI): domain Eukaryota; kingdom Viridiplantae; phylum Streptophyta; class Magnoliopsida; order Asparagales; family Amaryllidaceae; genus Allium; species Allium cepa. Next base: position 438,809,252 of record CM060938.1, on the reverse strand, counting down.
AAAATTTGTTTATATACTTTACTCTAACAATCAATAGATTTGAGCATACATGATTTTTGAAGCAACTTAGGCTGTTGGAATGTATAAACAGAGGCAATATTTGTATATGTATATGCATTCCTGTATAAATGCAGAGAGAAGCACCAATATATACATGCATTCAACATAGAAATCTCAAAGATTTTATGCAACCAGTTTACTACTTAAATGAAGTTACTTACCTTGTTTTCCAGAAAAACAGAACTGCTATGTTTAACAGCTTTGAAATTTGCAAGTTGGAACCCCTCTGATCTTCTTGCTTGTTTAATTGAATTGTTGATCTAGTTTAGTTTCAGGTTTGCCATATAATTTTTTTTTTTTTTATATATGATGCTCAGTTTTCTTTTGATGCACGAAAATGAGATAAGAAAGTGGATATATAAGAATGAAGTTACTGAGTATAAAACTTTGTACAGGGTGTATATTGTTTTGTACACAATAGGTATGGCTGAAGATGTTGTATGTATATAAATGAAGATTTGTGTACAGGGGAAGGTGTAAGCAAGTCATGGCTGAAGATACTTTGTTCCCATGCTTCCTATCCTTTTATGTTTTGCACAGTTCTTTGTTTGTTTATGCATTTATTATATTTGACTTCTTTTGCATTTGAATATGAAGTTTTGTTTGTTTGTATTTTTATTTTGTACTTCATTAGCTTGTTTCATACCCTACATGTTTACTCAATCTGCACATTTATCTTCTTTTGTTTGTTCATAGATATAAAGTTGAATATTACTTTGTTTATATTTTCACTTGCCTGTATTTTTATTTTTTTCAAGTTTAGACTTTGTTATTTAGCAATACTTTTTCTTTTGTTTATTTTGCATGTTTATGATAATAGGATTAGCTAATGTATTGTTATGTATGTCCAGTTTATTATTTTAGTTATGTTTTGTTTATACTTAATTTTGTATTTTACTTTATTTATGTTTGATAGATTTCTATTTTATTTTACTTCATGTACATATTATAATAGTAGTTCTAATGATGTTTTGTTTCTTTCTATATATTTATTTCAATAGTTTATATTTTAAAAGATATTTTGTTTTGTTTATGTTTGTGTTTTATTTTACTTTGTATAAATTCTTTTGTCTTTGCTTTTATATTGCCTTGTTTTATATGCTTACTTTGTTTTCATTTACAAGTGTACATACTTGTATGTATTTTTGTTTTGTAATACTTCCTATATATGTTTACTTATTGTTTTTGTTTTATTCTTGCATTTTAAATTTACTTCTATTTTTAGTTTAAATAATTATCATAAATTTTACTTTAAAAATTATTGTTTTATATTTCTCTATATATACACATATATTTTATATAACTCAAATTATCATCATTTATAAATTTTTAAATCAATTTATTTATTCATTTTTATACTTGTGTTCAAAGTATATTATTTATTTTTTTCAAAATCATTTATTTAAGAATTTATTTAAAATCCAATATAAACATATATATTCTCGTATATACAAAATTTCAAATCCATATGACTATATATATATATATATATATTCTATTTGAATCGAGGAAACTCGCTTCCATTTATATTAAATTTCCCTTACAATTTCATTCAGAAATTCATTTAATTATCAATTTAAATTAAATTAAAATCTAGGGTCGTTACAGTTATGCATGAGTGAATTACTTGGAATTTGTTATGTGCTTCCATGCTCATTTAAAAGTCCTCACGGTTATGCATGTATGGAACGCATATCAAAAGTTGATTTGTAAAATAAACAAGTTGATTCTAATCCCATTTAAAAGTCCTCACGGTTATGCGTGGTTAGAAGATACTTGAATTCATTTTTCTTAAAAATAAAATTGGAATACTACTAATCTCATTTAAAAGTCCTAACGGTTATGCATGGTTAGTAGTTATTCAAATTCCTGATATAAATATACCACAAATAGACACAATTATATAGTTTTATATGATGATATCATTCCTATCATTCTAAAAGTGGAATATGTGCCTAACAAAATATTTATGATTTTTGTTTGATTTTTTTTGAAATTTAATATTTATATTCAATTGAGTTTTAATGTTGGATTGATATTAATTACTTTATCTCTATTTTCCCTAACACTATTATTCTTTTGCTGATAACAAAAGAGGGAGAGAAAAGTTAAGTTTTGTCAAATAAAATCAAGCAAAGGTCAAATAATTTTCTATTTGCATCTAGACTCATTTGCATATTTTTATGTGTATGCATATATGTAGGGGGAGTTTTGTGCAGAAAGGAAGCATTTAAATAGGGGGAGCAATTAGGATATATCAATGATCAAATACATTTAACATATTCAAAATCTTAAATATATGTTTGTTATCATCAAAAGGGGGAGATTGTTGAATATGCGCTTATATGATTTTTGTTTGATGATAACAAACATATACATTCGTTTAAATGTATTTGATAATATACTATTTTATTTTTCACAGATTAAATAAATATTTGCTGAATAAAATAAATAACACGGAATTTGAATTCAAACGAATATTTTATTCAAACAAATATTTATTACAATTTTGAATAGTATACAAATTCAAGCTCTCACTATTCACTATACAACTTTGATACAAATTCAATTACATCACTATTTTACATATCATCACCTCACTACATATCACTCACACTCATATTTATCTTCAACTTCATTCCAGTTTGAATCCAGCATCTGAGAAATCTGCAAAAATATTCACTAACGCAGTAAAATTGAAAAAGAAATATTTTTGCAATATAAAATAAAATATGGTTTTTGAAAATAATTTTTTTGCCTCAGTTATTTGGGTTGTTCGTCATCATTTATATTTGAATTCATCATACACGAACAACTTGTGACATACACAGTGTATTACTGTATATGCCACAAGGACGTGCACGCCGATATATACACTTGATTGATTTACAGGGACAGGTGAGCACAGGTCAAACCCAAATGAAAAACCGGGTTCAACTCACATGCAATACACCAGGACACGAGCACAAGGTCAAACCCGAGTTTTTTGTAACTGGATTCAACTCAAGCGCAAATCAAAAGTACACATGAATATGAAACTAAACAGTCAAGTTCAGTGGTCAAATGCAATAGGCCGAGAACCAGACTCATGCATGCAACATGGAATGCAAAGACAATGCATCAATGCAAATTCAAATAATGTACAAAAACAAGTCCAGCAGCATGAAGCAGTCATCATAATTTCTGCAGACTCAAGCCAACATGAAACAAAACATGTGATATATACAATGAAACAACTCCACTGACTCAAATGAACTCGACCAAATAGCCAACATGATCAAAGATTGAATATGAGACCAAACTGCAGCAAGACCACAGCATGTGAATGCATCAAAGCAAGTAAACAACAATGTCGAGCTCGAGACAGTACAGCTACAACATGGTGCAGAACCAAAGCCAAGTACAGGGAAGCCAAAGTAGTACACAACAACATAGAAGTATGGATGTACTTAATGCAACCCAAATAAACATGCACGACTTATGGCAGTGAAACTCAAACAAAGTGCAGAGGAAAACAAATGCAACAATTCAAATTCAAGACAGCTACTACCACAATGAACCAGTGACAACAAAGGTCAAACACAAATGAACACACATGGACAACATGTCATGAATGAACTAGCAAAGACTAGCCATCAACATAACAAACTCACCAACCAGACTATGATGCAAGAAATAACTCAAAGGACATCAGACATAACAGATCAGAAGCAACTGTTCTTAACTGCAAGTTCAATTCAAATGGATGGAAGCTATAGGTCCAGTTACAACTAGACCAAGTGCAGCATCAATGCAGACAGTATAATGATCCAAACATCAACAAAGGAGCAAACCAAATATGCAGTGCATTCTCAAGTACACAGTGAAATCGACACAGTCTCAAACTCGAATGACAGACCGAACCAAGATATCAGCAAGCAAGAACAAGAGTTTCAAAAATCCAATGCTCAACATCATATGAATCCAAATCAACTGTACTGGACAATATAAGGAAATGAAGACTGCAGCAATATACAGAAATACAAAATGACCAGAGTCGAACCAACACTGCGGCAAGTTGTTAAAATATGCAAAACAAGAATGGAAAGTTTACAAAGTATCAAAGCCGTGTTTTTTACCAAGTCAATAATCAACACCGTGGTCATCACGAAATAAATCACCGAAAGCATATTCATATTGAACAAGTCAGAATCAATCTCAATCGTTCAAGAATAATAAAGTGGCCGAGATGAAGAATTTGACAAATTCAAATCAACATATACGAACGCAATTCTAGGAAATCAAATCCTATATAAGCCCAATCATCATCGGCAGATTGATTATTGAGTTCAAGTACAAAAGATTAGAAAAAGCAAAAATCGCAAATTACATACCGAAGCAATCGAACTCGATCAAGGAGGAGAAGCCGCAAACAATTGAAGCAAATCAGAGAAACAGTGATTGCAATCAACCAACAAAGGCAGCGACTTCAAGTTGAAACCCTAATTTAAGAGCACAGCACCAAAGGGACGAAGCCCTAAAATCTGAGGAGCGGCCATTTTTTTTCACGAAAGAAAAAATAGAAAGAACGGGTTGAAGAAGTGAATAAGGGGCCGGCCTTTATTTTATTAATTTGGGCTTTGATTTTTTTTATTAAATAGGGTTTTGTTATTTAAAATTGTTTTTAATTTGTATTTTTCTAAACCGTTTTTAATTTTCTAGTCGTGTGACTAGGGGACAAACTACGATGTGTAGTTTGGGAATTCGCAACTCGGTGGTTGAGTTGTGGTCAGGGTTTTGAGCGTAGAGTTAGATTAGTCAATAGCGGGTATAGCGAGTTTACGTGTGTAAGCGAGGGACTATCTAATTTCTAGTAGAAACCTTGGGGGCAGCACGTAGGCAGGGTTTTGCCGAAGCTGGGTTAATTCTGTGTTGTTCTGTTCTGTTATTTATATTCTGCTATATCTGTGCTGCTATTCTGAGATCTGAATTTAAATTAATTGATAAGCTTCCGCGATTAATTTTTATAATTTACACTATCACCCTATTCACCCCCCCTCTAGGGTGAAATCGATCCTACAATACAGAATCATTCGCCAAACCATCCTATTTTGTTTTTGGAATCTCCACCATGTACACAGTTGTTAAAGTGGTTTTCGATATTGGCAGTGTATGACGATATCCAATTTTAGTCTCTTTAACAACCAAATGCTTATTTCACACCGATAGTTCTTTTACATTTCAAAAGTCAATTCATACTTAATATCAAAATATCATATTCTCAAAACCATATCATTTTCAAATCATATTCACTTTAAAAATCACATTTACTTCCAAAATCATATTTACTCGAATATGTCATTTCACAAAAGTTATCAAATCCAAATGTTGTATCATCATCAATGATTTTAAATATAAATACTTCTACTTTACACAGTCTAAAATTTTGGAAGATAGTTTAGGTAATTACAAATAGTTTATATAGTTTTAAAATAGTTTAAATAGATTTAAAATAGTTTAACTAGTAAAAATAGATTTAAATTTGATTTAATTAGTTTTAAAATGATTTAAATAGATTTAATATAGATCATATAAAGTAGATTTTTTTATAAATGAAATAAATTTAAAATAGATTAAATAGATTTAAATTATATTAAATGGGTATAAAATAGATTAAATAAATTTAATTAGTTTAAAATAGGTAAAATATGTTGAATTGGATCAAACAGGTTGTAATAGATAAATAAAAACTAAAATATTTTTAATTTTGCTTAAATAGTTAATTAAATTAAAATAGTTTAAATTAGTTTAAAAAGATTTCAAAGTTGTATCCAAACATTTTCAGTAACTCAATTCCAATAAATTCACTTATATTTGATCCTCAACTTTGAAATTCAAATTTAAATCCTTTGGAATGTTCATTAAATCGATTCCAATTTTGACACTTACGCTTGGACTTTCGAAAATAATGTAGTATATATAAATCAATTTCTATTTCAAAATACCAGTTAACTAAATTAAAAATCTAAAGATATCAAAAATCATTTAATTTAACCAATCTGGCGTTCGTACATAATTTTCTACCCTAGAGTCAAGTGATATGGATATTTATCATTTCAACCCACAATTTAAAATTTTACGGTTATATATCATTTCAAACTGCAATCCCGAATTAATTAAAAATCCATAAAGTCGCTTGAGTCTATCATTTCAATACATAACGATTTTTTTCCAATCTATAGATCGTTCGGGTATGTATCATTTCACCCCCATAGGGCCTTGTAGTGTTGTTGTTATAATAATAATAATAATAAAATACATCATTCGGTCATCCAATATCAACAAACATACATCCATCAAAATCATCATCCAAATCAATCCATAAACATCAATAGATAACTAATAATCAATAACGGGTATTAAATTGACGATTTAAATTCAATATTAACTTAAACGATGAATAAATGTAGTAAAGTCAAATTTAACCAGAATAATAATTTAAACATACCAAACATCAAGCAATTGATTTTCTAAATTACATTATAAATTTAATTCAACTAAGATAAGATAGTTTAGTAATTGTGAGTAGGTTAAAACACTCACATTTGAACTCGAATCAATTAAAATCCAATTTAAGCCCAAAATTCAAACAATCTCATAATTTGACCATACTAGTTCCATGACGTCCAAAATTTCGATACGATCCTAACGGAAGAAGCCGCATCCAAATCGAGTTCTATCTGCAAAAGTTATTAACGTTAGACGATAAGAAATCGAAAATAGAATAAAATAAAATAAAAAGGGATTTCCCAGTAGCAAGCGGCCGCATCATACCTTATCAAGTCAAACCCTTGCTCCCCAACACTAATGCAAACGAACCCCATTGCACCTTCATGCGCCACCATCTACCACCGCTTGCACATGCACCATCACTGTGATTAGAGACTATGCCGACACTCCCCATCACATGCTGACAACCCAACCACCACATGGCCATGCCTGTCGCCGTCAAACCACCTCCACCACCGCAACCTTTGCACCGATTTCTCGACGAACTCGAAGCCCATCTCGACAAACTAACTATAACGAACCAATTTTTCGACGCCCAAAAATCAACATCAACACGTCCACTGTATCAAATGTCGAGCAATCGAAAGCCGAAAAACCGAACCATTAGGGTTTAAGAAGAAGGAGGTAGAAAAAGAAATAGAAACAACATCAGAATCTCACAAACGCAGCGGAATAATATATAATAGATAAATGACTAATCTTTAGATCAAAAAGAACTACATTTGTTTATAACATTACATCATCAGAGTACAACCAAATTCATAGCACACAACTGGACAGTTATCATAATTTGTCCTCACAGAACTCACTATGCAGTTAATCATGCACATCGGTAGATTCATCAAATACGTGTGATATGTCTCGCCATCCAGCTCATCTCCTAATCTCCACAGCATCCTTCATGTATTCTATAAAACTTGATCTGACCCGAGCATTATAATAATATAATACCCGATTCAGTCTGGAAAACCAGCGTGAGGAAACACACTCAATTGGATTATTATAGTTTCAAAAATCATTTTGAAATCAAAGGTATCTCGTTAGACCGTGCCACAAATAAACATGCCTGTATTCTACCTTATGATAACCAAAACATTTTCATATTAAATCATCTGATATTATAGTAGTGTCTATATACAAATACTTATTCACATAGCCGAAATTGTTACATTCATTAAATTTCAGCATAATAGGTATACAAACAAGTTCGAAGGCACTTATTGGAGATTGGATTTCCATCAATGGCAGGGCTACTGGGCTATCGCCTGTCACAATACGTGGTCTAAATAATTATACCGAGGATCCACCCTGATCCCTTACAGCAAAAGACCGGAGCTAACCCTTACAGGGTAGTCCGAATAAGTTCACCCCGCGGTTGGGATCAGCAATCGCCCACATAGCCGAAATAAAGGGAAATCTAAACAGGGGTGACCTTACCCTAATTGGTTGCTAGCCACTTAGCCTTGCGTGCACCTTTCCTATTTTAGCCATTCCCGGTTGATGAGGCTCGAGGCTATGCACTACCTTTTTTAGCACACATTAACTTAGAATGCTCATCGTCTTTCTGATGATGTTCTGAAAGCATTCATCCATACAAGTCCGTTCCGGTCCGAACGAAACCGAAGGCACTACTCCTACTACATCCATTTTGCAATCACCCTTAGGATTAGTAGTGATTATCCCTTACACTTCACTGCTCCATCTCCGACTTCAAGCTCTTGTCTTCCTCACGAAAACGTTCAAACCGTATTGAAGTGGTTTTCGAGAAATTAATCCCGATCCCGGTCTCTTCAAAACGATCAGCGCATTGTCCAATATTGATAGTCAGTTATTTAACTATCATATAACATCCACAAACAACCATCAGGCTTTAATAATTTTCCAAATTATTCATTTCCAAAATATCTTTGCAAGATATTATTCTACACTTCAACCCTTTGAAAATAGTTTCAAATCACCTATCTCTCGCGGAATTTTTTTTCCCAAATATTGTTTATTTCAACTGAAAATCACCAAGTCTAAATACTTTAGATTTTAAAATAATTTAAATCACTTTATTCTAAAAATATACTTTAAAACATTTAAATTAAAAACTACTTAAAACACTTTATTTAAAATAATAGTTATGAAATTCTACACTAGATTTCCAAGCAAAAGTTAAGCCACAAACCATTTAAAAATAAATAAAAGTTTTATATAAGTACAAATATTAGAAAATCTCTTTTTAAAAACATAATACTAATTTAACCTTTAAATAATTACTACTAAAATAAATTTGAATAATATTTACTTTAAAATTATAAAATAATTAAAAATAATAAATTTTTCTAAAACATTTCTTTAAAACATTTTTTTAACCTTAAACTTATACATACAAATCTCCTTTAAAATATACTTGGCTTTCCAGGGAAATACACTTCCATTTCAACACCTTTTAAAAATAACCCACTATTTCTTTTTAAACAAATCACCCTTTGCTTATAAATTCCCATCCAGAATTTATACTTCCAAATTATCCTCTGATAAAAATTTCACTTTATTTATAAATCCCGTTTATAAATCCATATTCTCATTCTCCTTTAATCCCAGTTTCAAACACTTGATCAGTTTCAAATCGATTTTCAAAACTAACTCCATTTTAAAATAAATTCCTTTACTTACCCAAATTATTTTAAATCCATTAATCCCATATTTACTACTATATTTATGTTTGAAAAATCTTATTTTAAACCGAAACATCCACTTCATACTTCATTCAAAATTCTTCCCTTTTATTTCTTCCCAAACATTTTAAATCTTCAATTTTGAAAATAAAATCTTTTAAATTTTTAGCCAATACCACTTAAGTCTCCAAAATACATTTATTTTCATTTATTTAAAATCTCTATCTTTATTTCCAAATTCAATCTTTAATTTACCCAAATTCACTATATTTTTTTACTTAAAAATTTCCCTTTCTATTTCCTTTTAAAATCCAAGCTTTATACATTTTTTTTTCATTTTCTTAAATATCAATATATATTCAACCAAGCCATAGCATTCAATAATTTCAATTCCCAATATAAACAATATAATTATCACAAATTACCACATAAATCACATGGCTGACTATAAAATAATTCCAACATTTTGAGGAATCCAGTTGGATCCCTCCAACCTATTTCCCTGCATCCACAGATGTTTGCACAACATTTAAAATACCAATCCCGCTTCAAGGCGGGATATCGTGGTATAAAGGATCATTCGCTATTATGCGGGCTGCATAGGATCTCATTAGCTATATAATGCGGGAAATCAATCATTCCAATACACACGCACACATACTGTGACAGCCCGCAAATCCGTACCCCTTGAATCAACACTACTCTACCTCTATTAAATCAAGTGGCACAGAATTACGAACCATTAGGGTTAAAGAAGAAGAGATAGAAGAAGAAGAAACTAAACAATATCAGAATCTCACAGTCGTAGCGGAATAAAATATAATAGTAAATATAGAACTTTACACAAAATGAAATCTATAACTGTTTTATACATCATATCATCAGAGTATCTTATACACACAATACTTACCAGTCAGACAATTATACAATCATAGCAGCGGAAAATATATATAAGTACAGATAATACGTCTCTGACTCCAGCTCCTATCCTGCTCCAAGCATCCTGTCCTGAACAAATAGTACTCGGTCTGACCCGAGCATTATAATGACATAACACCCGAGTCAGCCTGGAATACCAGCTGATAATAATAATGCATCCAAATTGATTATTAAAGTTTCAAAAAATCCTTTTGAAAACAAAAGCATCTCGTAAGACCACGCCACAAATAAGCATGTCGGGTTTTTACCTTACGATAGCTAAAACACTTTTTATAGAAATCATCTGATATTATAATAGGGTCTATTTACAAATACTTATAAAATAGCCGAAATTGTTACATGATTAAATTCCAGCTACTAGCCACAGAGTGGGTAATATAAACAAAACTCGTACAAGGCTCGTAGGGAAAATGGATTTCCAACAATGACTAGGCACTGGGGTACCACCTATCACAGTACGGGGCCTAGATCACCGTACCGAGGACCACTCCCGATCCCCTGCAACACAAGGCCGGACCCATCCCTTACTGGACAGTTCCGAATAAGATCACCCCGCGGTTGGGATCAGCAACCGCCCACTACGCCGAAATAAAAAGGGACATCTAGACAGGGATGACCTTACTCTCCAGTGGGGGCTACCCACGAAGCCTTGCTGCATATCCCCTGATTTTCAGTCATTCCCATTTGATGAGGCTTGAGGCTAAGCGTTACCTTTAGAACGTTTCACTTAGAATGCCCATCGCCCACCTGACGATGTTCCGAAAGCATTCGTCCATACAAGTCCGTCCCGGGTTCAAACGGAACCGAAGGCACTACTCCTACTACATCCATTTTGGAAATATCCTCAGGATTAGTAGCGACTAGCCCTTGCACTTCACAGCTCCATCTTCGACTCCGAACATGTTTTACGCACGAAACGTACAAACCGGATCGAAGTGGTTTTCGAGATAAATCCCGATCCCGGTCTCTTCGAAACGATCAACGCATTTGTCCAATATTGATAGTCGGTGATTTAACTATCGATTAACATGCACAAGCATCCATCAATCAATAAATAATTTCACACACTAGTTATTTGCCTCAAATATCTTTAAAAGATATATTTCATTTTCAACTCATTTGAATACAATTCCCAAAATCTCTTCCTTTACAAGGTAAATCCTTTACTACTTATTCTCATTGGAAATAACCAAGTTTCAAAACAATTTAGATTTAAAATAATTAAAACACTTTATTCTGAAATATATGTTCAAATATGGAAATTTACTACTAATTATTACTCAAAAATATAATTCCAATATGTACAGTAAAATTCATTTATTAAGATATAAACTTTGATTTTAAATAAGGGTTTGCTAAACTAAATTTAAAAGTAGTGTTTTAAAAGATTAATATTAATTTCAAAATAACTTAAGTCAAAACCAGCCTTTAAATGAATCCCTTTGTAAAAATAATTACAAATGTATTCTTAAATCATTACTGTTGTTAATTTATTAATTTGTTACTTTAAAATAATAATTTCCAAATACTCTTTAAACAAGTTAAACTTTAAACTTCCTTTAAATAAAAATCTGTTTAAAACTTGAACTTGGTTTTCCAGAGAAACACTTTCTGTTAGCGCCAAAATTGGTAACTAACACCCAAATCCAAGTGAAAGTACCAAACAACAATCTCAGTTCACGGGTAGGATGTATGTAGAGGATATTTAAAATGAAGAATAACAGAAATTAAAATGAAAGCGGTAAAGACACGGAATTTATAGTGGTTCGGCTAACTCTGGCCTACGTCCACTCCAGTAATTTCTTTTTATTGCTGTAACAATCGATTACAGTTACAAAGTGATAGGCTTGCCTTAGCCTTAGGGGATAGAAAGTTAGAGAGCAGGAGAGAGGATCAGGATCCCTTTTCTAAACCCCCACATGTTGTATTTATAGGCAAATCCTGAGTTGTTGGGCCTTTGCGTGATTCAGGCCCACCAAGTTTATGGCCGGTCCACATATGCCGAGCCATGTAATGCCGAGCCATCAATGCCGAACCGTTCCATGCCGAACGAAGCGTCTGGAGGAAGAATGCCGAACGAAGTCTGATAGAATAATGTCGGACGAGGCATTTGAGTGATGCATTCCGATCGATGCTGGGGTGAGGTGTGCCGAGCGCACTTCAATGCCGAGTACAAATGCCGAGTGAGGATGCCGAGTGAAGGAATGCCGGACGTACTTCAATGCCGAGTACAAATGCCGAGTGGAGGAATGCCGGACGTACTTCAATGCCGAATATGCCGAACAAACTATCATGCCGAACATAACTAGGTGCCGAACAGACCTAAATGCCGAACACAAGAAAATGCCGAATATACTTAACATGCCGATCATACATAAATACCAGACCTATCTTCATGTCGAACATAGTTAGCATGCCGAGCATAATTAAGTGCCGAGCACACATAAATGCCGGACATATACAAATGCCGAACATACTCTCCTTGCCCAATTTCATAACTGGTCTTCTGCCTAATCAATTTATGCCGAATGATTGCCAATGCCGAACCATATTTCCTAGACCCAAACCATAGTTGATTCATCTTTATCCAATCATATTTCCATCTCCTAAGCACGTTGCGTCATCCATCCATCCAGTCGACTGAATCCATCGTACACCAGCCTTGGCGAACGTGCAACCGATTATGTTAATCCCGCATGTCCATGGCCTGGTAAAAAGGCGGATTAACACTTGCCCCCTAAAACATGCCTTACTACTGGAAGGTGTGTTTTGAATAGCCTCAAATCTGATATCCAAAGTCCATATCCTTTTTGTAACCATATCATCAAATCCACGACCTCTCCGGGCTTAATCTTGATTTTGTAGACCTCGCCGGGTCGTGTTATCCTGTTCCAGCCTTGACTTTTCCATAACGGGCTTGTATGTTCTCCGGTCAAAGACTTTGATATTCACCGGCCTCAGCAAACCGGCTAAGGATTTTGATATTCTCCGGCCTCGACTCTCCGGTCAAGGACTTTTTATATTCTCCGGCCTCGACTCTCCGGTCAAGGACTTTTTATATTCTCCGGCCTCGACTCTCCGGTCAAGGACCTTTTATATTCTCCGGCCTCGACTCTCCGGTCAAGGAATTTTTATATTCTCCGGCCTCGACTCTCCGGTCAAGGACTTTTTATATTCTCCGGCCTCGACTCTCCGGTCAAGGACTTTTTATATTCTCCGGCCTCGACTCTCCTGTCAAGGACTTTTTATATTCTCCGGCCTCGACTCTCCGGTCAAGGACTTTTTATATTCTCCCGCCTCGACTCTCCGGTCAAGGACTTTTTATATTCTCCGGCCTCGACTCTCCGGTCAAGGACTTTTTATATTCTGCCCGAGTCCATTTCTTCGCTCTCCGGCGAAGGGACTCGTAACTTGTGACCATTGCCCCGTCTCTCCGGTCGGGGCAGTAATTATAAAACCTGAAATGTTTATTACATTGATCCAAAACCAAATATAAAACCAGAAATCCGTATCAAAAATCAAACATCCAAACCAGAATGGGAAACCAAGAAAAAACCAACCAAATCGGGAGTTCAATCCAAACTCCAAACTCCAAAACCATACCAAAGAAAAGTAAATGTCCGAAATACGAAAGAGAGAACCAAAGTTTGCAGAAAACTTAGAAAGAAAGCAGAATTTCATAGACTCAAGTAGTACGGTTTTCAGTTATCTCAGAAAACGCCTAGGGACAGTCCTCAATCCCGTACGTGTGTAAGTGACCTAGCCGTATTACTTTGAGTTCTATTACTTATTCAAAACCATGAACCTGTTTAGTTGATAGTAAACCGGCGTTGACCAGACCCAATGCCGCCATTGCTAGAGGTAGGCGGTGGCTGCTCTAGCTCCCCTGCCGTAGTTCGATTCCTGACATATTGCTGTAGGTGACCATTCCTTACATGCTCCTCAATGATATCCCTCAAATGCCTACAGTCGTTTGTGTTGTGCCCATCCAGCTCATGGAATAGGCAATGCTTTCCCGATGTCCGTTCGTATTCTGAAGGCTCTCTCTTTGCTGGCCTTCGGTATTGGAGCCGCCCTCGAGTGTCCAAGTAAATCCTTTCTAGAGTCTCAGTTAAATCTGTGTAAGAAGAAAACTTTGACTCCCTCCGAGGTTTCTTCGAAGTGCCACCATTTCCATTCGTTTTCCTTTTTCCTTTATCATCTTTACTTAGATCCTCCCTGGATGGACCTCCACCCCTCACTGCAGAAGCTTCAGCCTCTCTCCCTACTCTCTCAGCCTGTGCATCCTCCTGTCTCAAGATACTTTCCGCCTCATGATAGAACTCCCCGAGATCCCGCGGTGGGTCCCGTTCCAATAATATTTTGAAATCCGAGTTATCCGCGATTCCCGAGACGGCTGCCATCAAAACCATTGACGGATCGGGTCGATCCACTTAGGCTACCGCTGCGTTGAATCTGGTTAAGAAGTCCCTGAGCGATTCCACTTTCCATTGTTTCATAGATGCCAGAGTCATCACGTTCTTGGGTCTAACTATGTGGACCCGAAACTGTCTCATAAACCTCTCAATTAGCTCCGTCCATGTGCCGATAGAACCATTCTCCAGCTGTCTAAACGACATAGCTGCGATATCTGTCAAATACAATGGGAAGCATCGAGCCATGACCTCATCCGATGCCCCCAGTACCTCCATATGCCTTATGTATTTCGTCAGATGAACCGTTGGATCCGCCTTCCCATTATACATTTCCAAATTTGGTAGCTTAAATTTGGGTGGGTTCCTAGCTTGCCTGATAGTAGGAGTAAAGGGACTCCTATTTACATCCTCCAAGTCTCTATTTACCAATCCACCTCTCATAGCCCGTCTAACCATCTCCGCTAGTCTGTCATTGCCCCCAAGATGTAATCCTTGTCCATCGCCTCTGGTCTGCCCCCTGAGTTTATGAGGGAATTCTGGCACATACTCCTTATCTCACACTCCTGCACTCCTGTTGGTGTCGGGTTGCACAACATCGTCTGGTATCCCTCCATGGGTTGGTCCAACATTTCCTGGTGGTATGCCCCTAAGTCTAGATCCATCTGGATTGATAGCTGTTTGCTGATTGGGGGTTGCCCCCTGCCGAGCTATTCCCTCTGCTTGCTGGTTGAGTGCTTCTGATCCAGCTCCACGAATCTGAGCTCCTGCATTTTCTGTTTGTGCAAATTGTCTGAGAAGAGTCTGCATCATCTTCTCTTGTCTTTTCATCATCGCCTCCATTTCCTCTCTAGTGATGTAAATGGATGCTCCACCCGCTCCATCTCCAGAGGAAGGCTCTTGACTTCCCTCCTGATTGCTCCTTTCCATTACTTGCTTCCTTGCTGATGGTCTAGCCATTGCTCTTTTAAATCCAAGTTTCTAACTCCAAAATTCCTGAGTTCAATTCTCAGTGAAAGCACCAAAATGTTAGCGCCAAAATTGGTCACTAACACCCAAATCCAGGTGAAAGTACCAAACAACAATCTCAGTTCACGGGTAGGATGTATGTAGAGGATATTTAATATGAAGAATAACAGAAATTAAAATGAAAGCGGTAAAGACACGGAATTTATAGTGATTCGGCTAACTCTGGCCTATCCACTCCAGTAATTTCTTTTTATTGCTGTAACAATCGATTACAGTTACAAAGTGATAGGCTTGCCTTAGCCTTAGGGGATAGAAAGTTAGAGAGCAGGAGAGAGGATCAGGATCCCTTTTCTGAACCCCCACATGCTATATTTATAGGCAAATCCTGAGTTGTTGGGCCTTTGCATGATTCAGGCCCACCGAGTTTATGGCCGGTCCACATATGCCGAGCCATGTAATGCCGAGCCATCAATGCCGAACCGTTCCATGCCGAACGAAGTGTCTGGAGGAAGAATGCCGAACGAAGTCTGATAGAATAATGTCGGACGAGGCATTTGAGTGATGCATGCCGATCGATGCTGGGGTGAGGTGTGCCGAGCGCACTTCAATGCCGAGTACAAATGCCGAGTGGAGGAATGCCGGACGTACTTCAATGCCGAGTACAAATGCCGAGTGGAGGAATGCCGGACGTACTTCAATGCCGAATATGCCGAACAAACTATCATGCCGAACATAACTAGGTGCCGAACAGACCTAAATGTCGAACACAAGCAAATGCCGAATATACTTAACATGCCGATCATACCTAAATATCGGACCTATCTTCATGTCGAACATTGTTAGCATGCCGAGCATAATTAAGTGCCGAGCACACATAAATGCCGGACATATACAAATGCCGAACATACTCTCCTTGCCTAATTTCATAACTGGTCTTCTGCCTAATCAATTTATGCTGAATGATTGCCAATGCCGAACCATATTTCCTAGACCCAAACCATAGTTGATTCATCTTTATCCAATCATATTTCCATCTCCTAAGCACGTTGCGTCATCCATCCATCTAGTCGACTTAATCCATCGTACACCAGCCTTGGCGAACGTGCAACCGATTATGTTAATCCCGCATGTCCATGGCCTGGTAAAAAGGCGGGTTAACACTTTCCATTCCAACATTCCAAAGAATCCGTCTTATAAATCTAGCCAATTTATTACCATTCAAATTCATGTTTTAATAACATAATTTCCTTTCCAGGTTTTAAAATAACTTCTTTCGAAACCCAGACATAATTTACCATTCCTGGAAATTTACTTTCAAAGCTCGAGTTTAAGAATTCTTTTAATTTAACTTTTGAGAATTTATTAAAGGAAAGTAATGCTTATGAATTACTTAAATAAAATTCCAATGGTGAAAGCTGCATTTCAAAATATTTTATTTACATTTGCAATTGTTAATTTATGTTTAGAAACATCGTTGAAAACATAATTTAATTTTTTGGAAATCACTTAATACTTTCTTAAAATTTCTCACCGGAAGCCATGCTTCCATATTTATATATTGATAAATTTCCCACTTTATTTAAAATTTAAATTTTACCAATTTCATTCTTCATCCAAACCAAACCCAAATTTTATTCCTTTAAAATTCGTTATATATCAATTTCTCTTATTTCTTTAAAAACCCAAATTTATTACGTTTATAATTAAATTCTGGATTTATAGTTTATCTAACAATAACACAGTACATTTTAATTCCAGATTTATCTGTCACAACACATATAGATAGAATGCATCATCAATCATCAAGTAATTATTATATTGCGAGGAATCCAGTTGGATCCCTCCAACCTGTTTTTCCCTGCATCCACAAATATTAGCACAGCAATATATATCAATTCAATTTGATAGTAATTACCATATTCAGCTAAACATCCAAACAAACATTCAATATTAGTTGTTTACTTTACTGGTATCCAGATGTGAGTGAGAATAACTCACCTTGAGTTTTCGGCAAGCGTTCGAAATTTAAATTAAACCAAACGACGTTCGATTTAACTCAAATTTCTACTTGCCCGGAATGGTTCTCGAACTTCACTACAGCGTAGTACGCATCTCTGCGATTCCGGAGCTGCAAATTTCGTCGAAATCTGACATCGTATGAGTTAGATACGAATGTTTAAAGTTCGAACAAGATTTAAAACAAATTTCTTTTAAATTTTAATTCAAATTATACCCAAACGCACACAGGCCGCACATCCTACAGCACGCAACCAAGACCATATCTCCTTCCTTCCCACGCAAACATCTCCAGGCTCTCACAAACCCATAGCCGCCCATTAGGGTTCCATATCGCGGCTACTTCGACACACCATCGTTCGATCAGGAACCACCACTTCAAAGCTCGTCACCCACTCTCTCTTCGGTCGAAATCCTGATGAACTCGAGCACCCTATGGTCATGCGATTTGCGTGCAAACGTACAACAAACGGGGCCCTACATCTTCGCCATCGCCATGCGATAAACCATCACGACCGCACAATCTCAAGATCTTGTTGAACTCGTCGACTTTCCAGTTGGGAGTTTGCAAAATTATTAAGTGGATTGATCGATAATTTGAAAGAGAACATCGAAGAGTTTCGGCCATTAAACCTAAAACTGCGGCGGCTCCTGTTTAAGCTAGGGTTTAGCAAATATAAATTTATATATAATATTGTTTAGTATTATTTTAATCGCGTTCCTTAAATTTTTACAACTTATGCAAACGAACTCCAATTCTTACGTTCCAATAGGCGTTCCTAAGGTTTTTCCGCGTTCCGGACACAATGGAACAGGTTTCGTAAGATAATTCGATCATACGTGCCAGTTACGGAATTAAACGATCAATTTAAAATTAAATCGATTAAAACGATTTCTATGCGTTTCGAGCTGCCACGGTCAAACGAAATATCCGATTGCTACGAAAATTGAAATTCGATAATAACTAACTATTACAGATCCAATGGAACTGGTTTCGTCGAATTCCGAGACTGTGCCCCGGAAGGCTATTTTAACTCGTCTATTAAGTCGAGCGATTTTCATAATTGTCGAAACCGCTTAAAATTTCACTTTTAAAATTTTATTAACTTAATTGTAACTCATATAAAATATATAATCACATTACAAATCATTCAGGCTCATTCCGGACCCAAAATCTGATTAATTACATTTTAATAATATTAAATTCATCTTTAAATTAATATAAAATCCCAAATATTAACCTATCAACTTAAAAATTCATCTAAAGTTCCCATCATACTAATTACACTCAAATATATCAAAATAAATTTTTAAAACCATTCTTATCACTATTTACATCCAGATTTACCCCTTTATCTAAATCCCAAATATTTAATTATATTTTTCCATTATTCAAATTCAACCGGAATTACTATAATTAAAAATTATAGCTTACTTCATTGATTTAACCCGAGTCCATCCATTGCAAAATCAATTAAGAATCCACATTAACATTTAAAACGAATTAAATGTTCAAATTCAATGGCCTAAAAACACGGGATGTTACACATACTACTATATATATAATATAACATCCAGTCAATCCAATCATTCAATCAATAATTTAAATTTAGAAGGTAAACTGAGTGAGTGAGATTAACTCACCTTTGATTTTATTTCCAACCCAATCCAAACCATCTTGTTTTTTTCAGGATTTCTGTTGAATATGCGCTTATAAGATTTTTGTTTGATGATAATAAACATATATACATTCATTTAAATGTATTTGATAATATACTATTTTATTTTTTCACAGACTAAATAAATATTTGCTGAATAAAATAAATAACACGGAATTTGAATTCAAACGAATATTTTATTCAAACAAATATTTATTACATCTTTGAATAGTACAATTTCAAGCTCTCACTATAACTATACAACTTTGATTACAATTACATCACATTTCACATTTACAATTCACCTCACTACATATCACTCACACTCGTATTTATCTTCAACATCCTTCCAGTTAGAATCCAGCATCTGAGAAATCTGCAAAAATATAAACTAACGCAGTAAAATTGAAAAAGAAATATTTTTGCAATTCAAAAATAAAATATGGCTTTTGAAAATATGATTTGCCTCAGTTATTTGGGTTGTTCGTCATCATTTATATTTGAATTCATCATACACGAACAACTTGTGACATACACAGTGTATTACTGTATATGCCACAAGGCCGTGCACGCCGATATATACACTTGATTGATTTACAGGGACAGGTGAGCATAGGTCAAACCCAAATAAAAAACCGGGTTCAACACACGTGCAATAACATTGAAAATCACGACACGAGCACAAGGTCAAACCCGAGTTGTGAAACTGGATTCAACACAGGTGCAAATTCAAAAATAAATTCGAATGCAATAAAATGGTCGGGAGTACACATGCCCAGACTCAAGCCAACATGAAACAAGACCAAGTCAGGCTACAACAGATGATCAACCTCAATGGACCAGTGATGCAACTAAGCACAAATCACTTACAACATGTATGCAGCCCAATAGACCAAAGTACAACATCACACAATCAAACTACAACAGGCCAGAGGTGAAAACAATACAATACTGAAGTGATGAAGTGCATATAAACAATTGCAACACACATGCACGACTTATGGCAGTGAAACTCAAGCAAGTCAGACCAACATTGCAACTCAAAATGAAACATGGCTGCAGTTACAAACTAGAATGAAAACTGCACTAATCCAGTTCCAACACAACATGAATCAGAGATTACAAATTCAAATGTGCAAGTGCTAACCAGAGTAAAGTCCAACACAGTTACAACTGACTACATGCAGGAGAACAAACACAACACTACAGCCAACATGAATCAGAGAATACAAACTCGAGTGTGCAAGTGAACATGACAGGAAACAGTTCAATATGAACTGATGAAGCAGTACAAATAAACATGCAGTCAAACTCAGTAACAACATGAACCAGTGATATATATGCAAACAAAACAATACCACTGTAGATACAAATAGTGAACATGCAACAAGACCACAAAGACTCAAGTCTTAAATATGAAACAAGGTGCACAAGTCCAGCTACAAGTTACAGACATAATAGGTGAAGCATCACCAAAGACACAACAGATGCACATGGATGTCACAATAGATAATGATGCAAGTGTCGACCAAATACAAATACAAGCACCAAGTATACATGAAGCAATGGTCAAGTGAAGTCCAGGCCAAACCAACCAGAAGTTCAAAGCAGTAGGGTACATGAAGCAAACAACAACACGAATGCAAGTGCAGACGATAGCTACTCATTGTAACTCAGTAATACAAGGCAAACTGACAACAACAAACATGAATACAACTCGAATGAATGCATATATATATATATCAGAGTGAAACAATTGAAGTAAATGCATTGAACAAACATTAAACCAGTTGCAACATCACTGATACTAGTGAAACAAGACACAGCAGTGATCAGAAATGCAACAAAGTGAAATGGAGCTCACTGAGAATGCAATGCAGTACCAACCAGAAAAAGATGGCCAGAGACGAAATGATTCAAAGCCAAAATCCAGCAGTAAAAAATCTCACGAAATCAACATGGTCAAAGCAAATCAACGCAATTCAAGTGAGGATGAAAAATTGACCAAGTCACAAATCAACACCGTGATGAGCACGGCAATTCAAAGCCGTGGGGGTCGAACATCAGAAAAATACGTTATTGAAAAAGTCAGAACTCATCGCAAACATCCAACAATAATCGAACGGCAACGCAAGAGATTTTGAAGAAATCAGACGAACGTGATTTTAGGAAATTGACTCCTATAAAAACCCTAATCATCATTGGCATTTAATCTATCGAATTCCAGAAAGCATAAAATCAGTAAAAGCAAAAGCATACAATTACATACCGAAGAAGGAATTCGATCAACGAAGCAGCCACAAAGAGCATCGAAGTCGAACAAGTATCAAAGGTCGGCGCTTCAATTTGAAAGCCCTAAATTGGATCGAAGGGACAAGCCCTAATTTAGCTTCAAAGTGGAAACGGCCGGCATCTCCAACTAAACAAAGGAAGATAATAAAAGAGACGGGCTAGAAGATAAAAGGGGCCGGCATTTTTATTAACAAGGGCTTTAAATTTAATATTAGGGTTATTTCATTTTAATTGTTTTTAATTGTATTTTCCTTTTTCTTTTTAAACCGTTTATTTTTCTAGTCGTGTGACTAGGGGACAAGCTACGTGGCGTAGCTTGAGAATTCGCAACTCGGTAGTTGAGTTGTGGCAGGGTTTTGAGCGTAGAGTTAGATTAGTCAATAGCGGGTATAGCGAGTTTACGTGTGTAAGCGAGGGACTATCTAATTTCTAGTAGAAACCTTAGGGGCAGCACGTAGGCAGGGTTTTGCCGAAGCTGGGTAAATTCTGTGTTGTTCTGTTATTTATATTCTACAATATCTGTGCTGCTATTCTGTGATCTGAATTGAAATTAATTCATAAGCTTCCGCGATTAATTTTAATAATTTACACAATCACCCTATTCACCCTCCCTCTAGGGTGAAATCAATCCTACAAGTGGTATCAGAGCTAGGAACAAAAGCCGTTTTTGTTTTAAAAATTTGATTTTACAAAAACCAATTTTTGTTTAAAAATTCATGTTTCAAAAATCAATTTTTGTTTTAAAAATTCGTGTTTCAAAAATTCGGTTTTTGTTTTAAAAATTTGAATTTTTTAAAATGGATTCTTTTAATAATAATTTTGAGGGTCGTTCCAATATTATTCCTTCTATTTTTGATGGAACAGATTTTTTGAATTGGAAATTGAAAATGGAATTTTATTTAAAATCTGTTAATATTAAATGTTGGGATATTATTGAAAATGGGTGTGACATAACAGATAAGAAAATTATCTCGATTAATGCTCTTGCTATGCATATATTATATTCTCATATTAATCAAGATAATTTTAATTTCATTTCTCATTATGAAAATGCACAGGAAATCTGGAATACTTTCGATGAAATATATGGTGCAAAAGTCAACAGCAATGAGAAGTCCTCCACAACTAACTCAGTTAAAGAAATGTGCTTAACAGGATTGGTAAATAGCAGTTGTGATGAGGATGATGATGATGGAGCAGCCGAGCTGGCATTAATAATGAAGAAATTCAAAAGGTGGAACCGCAAATACGGAAATCCAGCTCTAAAGCAAAAATTAAAAAGCAGAATAATCAAAGCACTGGATAACTCGAAAGAACACGGGATCATCTGCAACAAACCCGGTGATATCAAGCCCAATTATCCCCGATTTCAACGCGATTTTGAAAAGAAATAAAAACGGTGTTTTACAGCCACGTGCAATAAAAGCGATAGCAGTGAGAGTGAGAAAGCAGATATGTGCCTTCATGGAAATATAACCGATAGCGACGATGACGAGCCAAGCGAGGTATCAAAACTTACTCACTCTGAATTACTTATTTATTTTCATAAAGTAAACGGATGTTTTGAACGACTTAGGGAAAAATACGCAAAACTTGAATCTCAAAAGGATACTTTGATAGAATGCAATAAACAACTTGATCAATTAGTTAAAACCTATCAAAGTAGAATCCCTAAGTGTGATAAGTGTCCAACATTCGAAAAAGAAATTAAAAAATCAGAAATCAATATAAATTCACTTGAAAATGAAATTCTGATTTTAAAAGAGAATGAAAATACTAGGAGAGAGAATTCTATTAAAAAGTGCACACAATTGTTAAACGAAAATGAGTCTCTCAAAACACAAGTCCAACAATTGTCAACGACTTTGGATAAATTTTCAAAAAGTGAAAAATCGTTGAATATGCTATTAGGAAAGCAAACTGTTAATTCGGTTAGACAAGGACTTGGATATAATAGTTCTAAAATTGTTGAAAGCAATATTAGTCAAGTTAATTCCATATGCACGTTTTGTAGAAAATTTGGACACGATCACAATAATTGTTGGTATAGACCCAAACATGTGAAAAGTATACCGATTTGGGTTCCAAAAGGCACAAATATAAAAAATCTCAAAGTTAAACAAATTTGGGTGCCGAAGGGAACAATTATAAATAGTTTTGGGTCTCCACAAAATTGTTTTTCAAAATTTTCTGCCACTAACAACCATGGACCTATAAAAACAAATAGGTCACATAAATCTATCATCGTGTAGGTGTGGTGGCAGGCTAAGGAACAACAACAGTGTACTCTGGATTTTTTGGCTGTTCCAGAAACACAACGGACGACGAAGCAAAGTTCCTTAGCCTAGTACAAAGGTGACAGAATCACAATGGACAATAACGAAAAATATCGTAAAGGTAAAACAGGTAATGGTATGTTTTAAACGATATATTAAATGTGATATTCTGCACCGTATTCTGAATTAAAATCAGCCAGTATTGAGATGATGAAAAGATGGTGATTTTGACTTTGACTTATTCAAAATAGTTGGCCAATTTTATTCTTATGCCAAAAAAACACTATAATAATCTCTAGATTCTTTGAATTACTTCATATATATCAGTTTGGATTAAAAATAGTGTTTTGTTGGATAATACAGTTGGTTATAATATGGCTAACTCCTTATTCACCGTTTTCTGATTATTTACATGGTTTCATTTCAAATTCAAGAGAATGTTATATAAAATGCTGTTAAAATTGAATTTGAAATTTTTGGTGCACACTTCATGTTTTGGTCTATAAAATACAATTGATGATAATTTTTGAGTGAAAGAGAAATTCAGATGCAGATTACACTGGTAATCTAGTTGATAGAAAAATTACTAGTGAAACGTGATTTTTGTTGAGATATTTAGTAACTGCATCGTGTTTCAAAGAAAATATCTGTATATTCTTCATTTCAAATAATTTTCAAATAGCAGAAAATTTTCTTTTAAATCCCCCTGGAGAAAACCATTTTTTGACCATAGTTTCAGATCAGTCATTTTTGAAAAATTAATTTCGTAATTATTTTTGAATTTGTTTTTAAATGACTATTTTGACTAATCTGACTCCCTAATGTTTATCGAAAAAAAAAATAGTGATTGAAAAAATGATGAGTGTTAATATTGATCAAATATTATGACTCGAGACGGTATAATTAATAAATTTCTTTAGAAATTTAAACAAGAGTTATAAAACTGTTTGTTGGTAAAAATTCCATGACCATCTCTATATCTATCATATTTCTAACGACCATCACTCATCAAAATTCTATATAGTTTGTCGATATGTGGTACATTAAACAGGAATCGTTCGTTTTTCATTTTCTCATTTCTTTTAAAAAAAATAAAAATAAATAAATAAATAAATAAAAATAATAATAATAATAAATACCAAAGTATTCACTCTCATTTAAAAGTCCTCACGGTTATGCATGGGTGAATTACTTGGAATTTGTTATGTGCTTCCATGCTCATTTAAAAGTCCTCGCGGTTATGCATGTATGGAACGCATATCAAAAGTTAATTTGTAAAATAAACAAGTTGATTCTAATCCCATTTAAAAGTCCTCACGGTTATGCGTGGTTAGAAGATACTTGAATTCATTTTTTTTAAAATAAAATTGGAATACTACTAATCTCATTTAAAAGTCCTAACGGTTATGCATGGTTAGTAGATATTCAAATTCCTGATATAAATATACCACAAATAGACACAACTGTATGGTTTTATATGATGACATCATTTCCATCATTCTAAAAGTGGAATATGCGCCTAGCAAAATATTTATGATTTTTGTTTTATTTTTTATTGAAATTTAATATTTATATTCAATTGAGTTTAAATGTTGGATTAATATCAATTACTTTATCTCTATTTTCCCTAACACTATTATTCTTTTGCTGATAACAAAAGGGGGAGAGAAAAGTTAAGATTTTGTCAAATAAAATCAAGCAAAGGTCAAATAATTTTCTATTTGCATCTAGACTCATTTGCATATTTTTATTTGTATGCATATATGTAGGGGGAGTTTTATGTAGAAAGGAAGCATTTAAATAGGGGGAGCAATTAGGATATATCAATGATCAAATACATTTAACATATTCAAATCTTAAATATATGTTTGTTATCATCAAAAGGGGGAGATTGTTGAATATGCGCTTATAAGATTTTTGTTTGATGATAATAAACATATATACATTCATTTAAATGTATTTGATAATATACTATTTTATTTTTTCACAGACTAAATAAATATTTGCTGAATAAAATAAATAACACGGAATTTGAATTCAAACGAATATTTTATTCAAACAAATATTTATTACATCTTTGAATAGTACAATTTCAAGCTCTCACTATAACTATACAACTTTGATTACAATTACATCACATTTCACATTTACAATTCACCTCACTACATATCACTCACACTCGTATTTATCTTCAACATCCTTCCAGTTAGAATCCAGCATCTGAGAAATCTGCAAAAATATAAACTAACGCAGTAAAATTGAAAAAGAAATATTTTTGCAATTCAAAAATAAAATATGGTTTTTGAAAATATGATTTGCCTCAGTTATTTGGGTTGTTCGTCATCATTTATATTTGAATTCATCATACACGAACAACTTGTGACATACACAGTGTATTACTGTATATGCCACAAGGCCGTGCACGCCGATATATACACTTGATTGATTTACAGGGACAGGTGAGCATAGGTCAAACCCAAATAAAAAACCGGGTTCAACACACGTGCAATAACATTGAAAATCACGACACGAGCACAAGGTCAAACCCGAGTTGTGAAACTGGATTCAACACAGGTGCAAATTCAAAAATAAATTCGAATGCAATAAAATGGTCGGGAGTACACATGCCCAGACTCAAGCCAACATGAAACAAGACCAAGTCAGGCTACAACAGATGATCAACCTCAATGGACCAGTGATGCAACTAAGCACAAATCACTTACAACATGTATGCAGCCCAATAGACCAAAGTACAACATCACACAATCAAACTACAACAGGCCAGAGGTGAAAACAATACAATACTGAAGTGATGAAGTGCATATAAACAACTACAACACACATGCACGACTTATGGCAGTGAAACTCAAGCAAGTCAGACCAACACTGCAACTCAAAATGAAACATGGCTGCAGTTACAAACTAGAATGAAAACTGCACTAATCCAGTTCCAACACAACATGAATCAGAGATTACAAATTCAAATGTGCAAGTGCTAACCAGAGTAAAGTCCAACACAGTTACAACTGACTACATGCAGGAGAACAAACACAACACTACAGCCAACATGAATCAGAGATTACAAACTCGAGTGTGCAAGTGAACATGACAGGAAACAGTTCAATATGAACTGATGAAGCAGTACAAATGAACATGCAGTCAAACTCAGTAACAACATGAACCAGTGATATATATGCAAACAAAACAATACCACTGCAGATACAAATAGTGAACATGCAACCAGACCACAAAGACTCAAGTCTTAAATATGAAACAAGGTGCACAAGTCCAGCTACAAGTTACAGACATAACAGGTGAAGCATCACCAAAGACACAACAGATGCACATGGATGTCACAACAGATAATGATGCAAGTGTCGACCAAATACAAATACAAGCACCAAGTATACATGAAGCAATGGTCAAGTGAAGTCCAGGCCAAACCAACCAGAAGTTCAAAGCAGTAGGGTACATGAAGCAAACAACAACACGAATGCAAGTGCAGACGATAGCTACTCATTGTAACTCAATAATACAAGGCAAACTGACAACAACAAACATGAATACAACTCGAATGAATGCATATATATATCAGAGTGAAATAATTGAAGTAAATGCATTGAACAAACATTAAACCAGTTGCAACATCACTGATACTAGTGAAACAAGACACAGCAGTGATCAGAAATGCAACAAAGTGAAATGGAGCTCACTGAGAATGCAATGCAGTACCAACCAGAAAAAGATGGCCAGAGACGAAATGATTCAAAGCCAAAAGCCAGCAGTAAAAAATCTCACGAAATCAACATGGTCAAAGCAAATCAACGCAATTCAAGTGAGGATGAAAAATTGACCAAGTCACAAATCAACACCGTGATGAGCACGGCAATTCAAAGCCGTGGGGGTCGAACATCAGAAAAATACGATATTGAAAAAGTCAGAACTCATCGCAAACATCCAACAATAATCGAACGGCAACGCAAGAGATTTTGGAGAAATCAGACGAACGTGATTTTAGGAAATTGACTCCTATAAAAACCCTAATCATCATTGGCATTTAATCTATCGAATTCCAGAAAGCATAAAATCAGTAAAAGCAAAAGCATACAATTACATACCGAAGAAGGAATTCGATCAACGAAGCAGCCACAAAGAGCATCGAAGTCGAACAAGTATCAAAGGTCGGCGCTTCAATTTGAAAGCCCTAAATTGGATCGAATGGACAAGCCCTAATTTAGCTTCAAAGTGGAAACGGCCGGCATCTCCAACTAAACAAAGGAAGATAATAAAAGAGACGGGCTAGAAGATAAAAGGGGCCGGCATTTTTATTAACAAGGGCTTTAAATTTAATATTAGGGTTATTTCATTTTAATTGTTTTTAATTGTATTTTCCTTTTTCTTTTTAAACCGTTTATTTTTCTAGTCGTGTGACTAGGGGACAAGCTACGTGGCGTAGCTTGAGAATTCGCAACTCGGTAGTTGAGTTGTGGCAGGGTTTTGAGCGTAGAGTTAGATTAGTCAATAGCGGGTATAGCGAGTTTACGTGTGTAAGCGAGGGACTATCTAATTTCTAGTAGAAACCTTGGGGGCAGCACGTAGGCAGGGTTTTGCCGAAGCTGGGTAAATTCTGTGTTGTTCTGTTATTTATATTCTACAATATCTGTGCTGCTATTCTGTGATCTGAATTGAAATTAATTCATAAGCTTCCGCGATTAATTTTAATAATTTACACAATCACCCTATTCACCCTCCCTCTAGGGTGAAATCGATCCTACAATTTCTTCATGATTTCAGACCTTGTATAAACATTATATGTTTATTAATATTTGAGCTAATCAATCAATTAATTCCGTTTAAGAAATTTAATTTAAGCTAGTAAATTTTAATTTAAACTAATGATTTTATTTTAACAAATAATTAAATTTTAAACTAATTTCCCTTTTACAAATATTTTTTATAAAAAAATAATAATTAAAAAAGTAAATTAAACAAGTTAATTACCTTAATAAATTGTTTTCAAAATAAAATAGTAAGTTAAAATGTGTAATGTATGTTTATTTTATATTTTTCGCTTTGAAAATAAGTTATGGATTTCCTAAAATCTAGTTTATTTAAATTCTTTCAACCTTTAAAATTCCTACTCTTCCTTTTCAAGACCTTATCCATAAATATGTACTTCTGTTTGTATGCCTATTTATATATTTTTTTAAAGACAGAATTTTATATCTTGCTGTAAAATCAATACTTTATTTATATATATTCTGACTTATATATACATATTCATATATAGAATTTTAAACTAAAATATGCTTCATACCTTACTGCAAAAATAATTCCTATTTAACTATACTATTCATCCATATATAAAATAAATTTTATTGAGAAATAAATAAATAAAAACAAAGAAAATAAAATCAAATGCACACTCACCATGGTCTGCCGGAGTTTGATCGTCCCACGTATCCATGCCACCGCAATGAGCCCTCAACCCATTGCCATTACCATCATGAAATGCAGCAGCGGCCTCACGCGTGATGACCAGGCGATTTGCGATCTCAGAATCGGCACGCCTCCCAAAGCGATGGGGAAAATTAAAAGGCTCGCAATCGATTCTCTATGAACTCGCAGCCAATTCTCAATTTTGGAACGAATCGATTTCTAATTGATTTGGAAACAAAGTCGCCATCTCCCTTCTTTCTTTGCTCGAAGTTGCGAAGACAAGATTTTCTTAGATTCGAATTTCCCTTTTCGTTTGTCTGCCATTTTTTTACTGGGTGAATGATTCGATAAAAATTGAGAAAGGAGAAAGGGAAAACTGACGAATTAGTGGTAAGAATTCGATTTGAATTGAAGAAAACGAAAAGAAAGCGACCATTTCTATTCTATTTAAATGTGTTCGATTCTAAAAGAAAAGGGTTTTCATTTTTGTAAAATGAATTCGATTTGTACATTAAAATGCTTGGCTATGAGAGAAAGAGACGCGTGAGAAAATAAATAAAGAAAGGAAAACACATGCTCTCAGGGTGTGGACAAGTGCGCAACTTAAAATCTTGACATCTATCGAGGCGTGCCGCTAGACGTTTATAATGTTAAACCCCTATTCCAAACGTGATGGGAAAGTTTTGAGGCCCTATTCGATCATATGGAGAAGATAGCTTTTTGGACCCAGTTATTATATTTATATTTCAATAAAGATTTCAGCGCGTTTATCTACCGTGCGATCACATGAAAACTCTAGACATTCTGAAATTTGAAATCCGATTAATAATACAATATTACGGATCCAATGGAATTGGTTTTATTGAATTCCGAGACTGTGTCTCGAATGGCTATTTTTAAATTCAATTTAAAAAATATATTTTTAAAACTGAACAAAACATTTTCAAACTTAAATTTAAAACTTCTATTATCTCCAGTATTGTAAATATAAATTTCCAAGCCATTGAAATATTTTTAATTAGCTTAAAAACTAAGATTTACTGTTTTAATCAATTTCCAATTATTAAATTCAATAACTTAATTGCCAAATAAACAATGATATTTGAAATTCAAATTAAACTAACTTCCAAATATTTAAAATCAATTAAATATTTCAAGTTCAAATATCCAAAAATTCCAGGTCGTCACATTTCTCCCCCCTTAAAAGAATTTCATCCCTGAAATTACTTGTTAAGAGAAATGGTCCATAACCTGTTAACTATTTTTCCAAAGCCAAACAGTTTTAACAACTTGCCAAAACAAATCCTTTTATTAAAGATCCAATATAACTTGACGCAGCGGAAATTAGTGATGACGACGAAATGAAGATTTCGTGTCAAACTAATCGAAGAACGAAAGCAATATAAATCGATGGATTGAAAGATACCGAATGCCCAAATTCGTTGATCTCCAAAAGATACTAAATTCTAGCTATCCCCAACACGTTGATCGCGCACGATGCCGTGTTAAAAGATCTACGATTCTTCGACGTTGATCTCGCGCACGAGATTCCGTGAATCGGCTTCAAATCCGTTGATTCGAGCGCACTCGAATACCGTAAATGGAGAAAGAAGACAACACTCAACTTCCAATTTCAAAGTGGCATAAAGCACACAAACACAAAGTTTTATTCAAAAATCAACTACTTTACAAATGACCATCACCTCTCTATTTATAGAGATTACAACACAACCTTTCACGACCTACAGGTGACCGACCTAACATAGGTCGTTAACGACCTAACACTGCACGACTTAGCACTGCACGAGCTACAACACATGCGACCTATATGTACAAACTACAGCAGATACAACACAAGAAATATACAACACACGACCTATGAACAAACGATTCAACAAACTAACGACCCAAGACAGCAGCGACTTACGAAAATATCTTCTGGAAATCTTCACGCGACCTAGAACTTGAGCGATATAAGGACACCTCCTTCATGCGACTTAAGAAAGCAACGGCTTAGAGCAGAATGCGGCACCGACCTAAGATCTAAGCGACCTAACTCGGCTTCACAATGTTTTACATTACTTATATCGTTAGGTCGTGGCTTCGTTAGGTCGTAACACGTTAGCGACCTATGGCATAACTCAAGAGACGCCTCCTGTTGCACTGCATCATCGTTAGGTCGCAAGCGACCTAAGTCACACGGCCTTTCACATTGCACTACATCATTTAGCACGTTAGGTCGTAAGTCGTTATGCACTTCACGACTTAAGGCAACCGAACCCACATCCTGTGCTGCATCATCCTCCCCCGGTTGACAAGAATTCGACCTCGAATTTGCACCTTCCTCCTCCTCGACAGCTCATTCCCATGAAACGGGATCAAGTATTTGACGTTAAAAACATCAGAAGTATGAACATTATCCGGCAATCTCAACTGATACGCATCCTCATTGATCTTCTTTACGATCTCTAAAGGACCAATCTTTCTAGCAGCTAGCTTGTTGTAAGTTCCCACAGGAAATCGATCCTTGGTCAACACTGCATACACAAAATCTCCTTCTTTAAATTCAATATTTTGTCGCTTAGTATCTGCTGATTGCTTATATTTCTCATTGCCTTAGGCAATCGTTCCCGAACCGTTCTGTGACACTCCTGCAGCTCATTCATAAAATCACAAGCTCGCTTAACAACTCCCTTCTGACATGGCACTGTCGTCAAATCCAACGGTCCCTTCGGAATCGCTGAATATACAATTTGAAATGGACTGAATCCAGTACTTCGGTTAACAGCGTGATTATGTGCAATTTCTGCCTGACATAACTTCATATCCCAGCTCTTCAAATTATCTTTCACAAGATATCTCAACGAGTTTCCCAATGATCTATTCACCACCTCCGTTTGCCCATTTGTTTGCGGATGATAAGCGCAACTAAAATTCAGTTTCGTTCCAACCATCTTCCACAAACTCATCAAAAAATGGCTTAGAAATCGCGTATCCCTGTCAGAAACAACGGTCTCAGGTAACCCACGTAATCGATAAATCTCTTTAAAGAATAACTGAGCAACCCGGACTGCATCAGAGGTCTTCCTACAGGATATGAAATGTTCCATTTTCGAAAATCTATCTACCACCACATATATGGAATCATTTCCTCGTTGAGTTCTTGGTAATCCCAAAACAAAGTCCATGCTAATATCAACCCATGGTCTAGTAGGCACAGGCAATGGCATATACAATCCTGCTTTTGTTGCTGTCCCTTTGGAAACTTGACATATGTGACATCTCTCCACAAATCTTTCAACTTCTTTTCTCATGGAAGGCCAAAAATAAGATTGAGAAATCAACTGTAACGTACGGTCTCTACCCATATGTCCTTCTTCGTGTAAGTCCTTCACAATCTTCATTCGCAAGCTACACTCTGGTATGCACAATCGATTCCCCTTGAATAGAAACCCATCTATCATCACATATTCATCAATCTTCCCTTTATTGAGTTCATCTACCATCTTTGCAAAATAAGGATTTTCAGCAAATAATTCTGGTAGTTCTTCAAACCCCGTCACTTCAACCTTCATTGTAGCCAACAAATGATTCCTTCTACTTAATGCATCTGCAACACGGTTCGTAACTCCCGATTTGTGTTTCACAACAAATGTAAACTGCTGCAAGTATGCAATCCACGATGCATGCCTAGCTGAAATTTTCTCCTGCCCTTGCAAATGCTTCAAAGCTTCATGGTCTGTATACAAAACAAACTCCTTATGGAACAAATAATGTCTCCAGTGTTTCACAGCTTGCACGATAGCATAAAATTCCACATCATAAGTATTATATCTCATCTTTGCCCAAGAAAGTTTCTCATTGAAGTATGCAATTGGTCGTCCCTTCTGACTCAACACCCCTCCAATCCCAACCTTCGATGCATCAGTATGTAACTCAAACAACAACTGAAAATCCGGCAATACTAGAATTGGTGCTGACGTCAAAAGTTCCTTGATTCGTTCAAAAGCAACTCCTGCTTCCTCTGACCATGAAAACTGTTTGCCCTTCATACAGTCAGTGATAGGTGCCATCACATTACTAAAGTGTGGTATAAATCTTCGGTAAAATGAAGCCAGCCCATGAAAACTTCGGACTTCTGTAATAGTTTTGGGCTGTGGCCAATCTCGGATTGCTGCTACTTTACTCTGGTCCACCTGTAAACCTTCCTCGGACACAACATATCCCATAATTAAAACACTCCGCGCCATGAACACACATTTCTTCGTTGCTGCATAGAATTGTTCTCGACGAAGAATAATTAGCACCTTTCGTAAATGCTGAATATGCTCCTCTGTACTAGCACTATAAATCAAAATATCATCAAAGTAAACTACCACAAACTTCCCAATGTACGGCCTGAAAATTTGGTTCATCACCCTCATAAATGTACTAGGTGCATTCGATAGACCAAACGGCATAACCAGCCATTCATATAATCCTTCCCTTGTCTTGAACGCTGTCTTCCATTCGTCCCCTGGTCTAATTCGAATCTGATGATAACCACTCTTGAGATCAATCTTCGAAAAGATTACGGACCCACTGATTTGATCTAACAGATCATCAAGCCTCGGCATCGGAAATCTGTATCTGAAAGTTATTTTGTTCAGTGCCATGCTATCCGTACACATCCTCCACAAACCATCCTTCTTTGATACTAACAATGCTAGTACAGCACAAGGACTTAAGCTCTCTTGTATGCGCCCTTGTTCGAGCAATTCTTTCACCTGCCTTCTCAACTCCTCATGTTCCTTTTGACTCATTCTATAGTGTGGTTTATGCGGTAACACAGCTTCTGGAACAAGATCTATTTGGTGTTGTATGTCCCTCAACGGTGGTAACTCCTTTGGCAACTCTTTAGGAAACACGTCTTCAAATTCCACCAACACTGGTTTGACTTTCTTTGGAATTTCAACCTCCTCACTACTTTCACGTCCGATCAACAAAAACACTTCAGGCTCATCTTCCACTTCTTTAACAAACTCCTTCATAGATAGCAAAGTTTTCAGCTCTTCAATCTCCTCCAACTTGCTTTCGTCTTGTTGTCGTTTCTTAGGAACCAAAGTGATTTTAGTGCCCTCGAATATGAAACTGTAGCTGTTGGTACGACCATCATGTTGCACAGCTCTATCATACTGCTACGGTCTCCCCAACAATAGATGACATACATCCATATCCACAACATCACACCAAATTTCATCTTTATATTTCTTCCGAATCGAAAAATTTACACAAGCTCTTCGATTAACCTTCACTTCACCACCTTTCCTCAACCAAGCTAACTTGTAAGGTTTAGGATGCTTCTCCGTCTTTAGCTCTAATTTCTTCACAGTTTCTGTAAAGATGATATTGTCACAACTTCCCGCATCAATAACAAACTTGCACACCCTTCCCAAGATAGTACACGTTGACTGAAAGATGTTACTCCTCAACCAACTTGAAT
Source organism: Allium cepa (assembly GCA_030765085.1). NCBI lineage: Eukaryota > Viridiplantae > Streptophyta > Magnoliopsida > Asparagales > Amaryllidaceae > Allium > Allium cepa. The sequence continues at coordinate 438,774,497 of CM060938.1, read as the reverse complement.
CATCCTCTTGCTTTGGTGTCAAACAAGATCTTCTCATCATCAAATTACGTCCCTCGTCTCCCGAAAATAATTCTTCCTCCTCAGCTTGTGGCGAATTGGAACATTCTGCTTCTGTATCCTCATCCTCAACCTCAACAACCATCGCTCGCTTCTTTGGCTTCAGACATTCATTGCCCTTGTGACCAAACTCTTGACAGTTATAGCACTTGAAATTGTTGTTGACCTTGGTCTTAACAACTTCATTGACAACCGGTTTAGTTACAGCTTTGGAAACGTTAGTGTTGCCACTAGCTCCTTTCACTTGATTGTTGGAATTTGTAAACACACCACCTCCTCTTCTACCTTGCTTCTCCCAAGCTAGAGCTTTTTGATGTGCTTCAGCGACAGATCTCGGATCAAACATATTCACCATATCTTGAATCTGCATTCTCAACCCTCCAACAAATCTAGCTGTCAATTGCTCTTCTGTCTCCATGATATCATTCCTCGCAATCAATTGATAAAATTCATCCGCATAATCATTCACTGACTTTGTTCCCTGTCTCAAGTTCTGCAATCGCTGATACATAAGAGACTAATAATTATAAGGCAAGAACGTAGCCTTCATCAACTTCTTCATCTTCTCCTATGATTCAATCTTTGACTTCCCCATTCTCTCCCGTGTAAGTTTAGTTTGCTGCCACCATGCCATAGCTCTCCCCCTCAATCTTGTAGCAACTAACTTAACTCTTCGATGCTCAGGAACTTCTTTGAAGTCAAAAATTTCTTCAACATTAGATAACCAATCCAGAAATTCTTCCGCAATCATTCCACCTTTGAATTCTGAAATTTCAGTCTTCATCCCCGACTCCCATCGACGATCATCTTCAACATCCCGGTATGAATTTCGAACTTGGACTCCATCTCGATAATGAATACTAGTTCTATCACCATCCTCATCAACATCAAGTGTACGTCTATATCGATCTCGACCATCAACTTCTCTTCGATTATACATATCTCTTCTACTATGTCTTTCTTCACCACGATATGGCTCATGCTCATACTCCCGTGGAGTTCTTCTCTCTTCATTTCTATACTCGTGATGTTCTCGTCTCAATGAAGCTGAAGATTCCCTTCATATCTCGGTAAGATTGCGGCGACAGCCTCCTTGCTTCCGTAACCGATGGCGAAACTCTGTTTCCTCCATGGTTCGAGATTGGTGACCTTCTCCTTTGACCTTGATTCATGTCAATCATCAGTTTCTCTAACTTTCCAATACCTTCATCAAATTTTTCATTGATACGTTGTTCCATTTGCTCAGCTTCTTCTCTTCTATACAATGCTTCAACATTTTGATGATGATTAGCTCTCCTTGGCGGCATGATTGAATCAAATAATCTTCAACAACTCGGCTTAAACTTCAACAACTGAACTTTCGGCATGTACTTAGCTCGGCTTGGTTTCTAACTTGCAACTCTCGGGCTTGATCTTCAAAACGACGCATGGCTTCAACTTGAACAAATCTCCCACAAACTTGAACAAGTTCCGCTCGGCTTTGAACAACACTTCACTTGGCTTGGCTTTGCTTGATTTAGCTCGGCCTTGACTCTTCAAACTCTTCTCTTTGGCTCCAAGGACTCGGCTTAGCTATGATTGTCTAAGTCAAGCTCTGATACCAAAACTGACGCAGCGGAAATTAGTGATGACGACGAAATGAAGATTTCGTGTCAAACTAATCGAGGAACGATTAGATGAAGCAATATAAATCGATGGATTGAAAGATACCGAATGCCCAAATTCGTTGATCTCCAAAAGATACCGAATTATAGCTATCCCCAACACGTTGATCGCGCACGATGCCGTGTTAAAAGATCTACGATTCTTCGACGTTGATCTCACGCACGAGATTCCGTGAATCGGCTTCAAATCCGTTGATTCGAGCGCACTCGAATACCGCAAATGGAGAAAGGAGACAACGCTCAACTTCCAATTTCAAAGTGGCATAAAGCACACAAACACAAAGTTTTATTCAAAAATCAACTACTTTACAAATGACCATCACCTCTCTATTTATAGAGATTACCACACAACCTTTCACGACCTACAGGTGACCGACCTAACATAGGTCGTTAACGACCTAACACTGCACGACTTAGCACTGCACGATCTACAACACATGCGACCTATATGTACAAACTACAGCAGATACAACACAAGAAATATACAACACATGGCCTATGAACAAACGACTCAACAAACTAACGACCCCAAGACAGCAGCGACTTAAGAAAATATCTTCTGGAAATCTTCACGTGACCTGGCACTTGAGCGACATAAGGACACCTCCTTCATGCGACTTAAGAAAGCAACGGCATAGAGCAGAATGCGGCAGCGACCTAAGATCTGAGCGACCTAACTCGGCTTCACAATATGTTACATTACTTATCTCGTTAGGTCGTAACACGTTAGCGACCTATGGCATAACTCAAGAGCCACCTCTTGTTTCACTGCATCATCGTTAGGTCGCAAGCGACCTAAGGCACATGGCCTTTCACATTGCACTGCATCATTTAGCACATTAGGTCGTAAGTCGTTATGCACTTTGCGACTTAAGGCAACCGAACCCACATCCTGTGCTGCATCATAACTTCTATTAACTTTCCAAAATCTTCCATAGTTTTCAGACAATGTACTCACTCAACATTCCAAATTTACATTTAAAACCAAATTTTAGATTATATAAATTTCTCAAAAAATTTCTAACTCTCTAAATTTTTGAAAAGTTTCGTCAGCGTCTACTTTGCGCAGCTAGATCAATACCACTACAAAATTCCTTTACGGTCCCTCGGATTTCCAAAAGAAAACAAAAGGCCAAGTGGCTAGATCAGAAAATCATTAAATTTCATGGAGAAATTTAAATTCATACCTTTATGTCGAGCAATTCAATTTATCTTCTAAATTCATACACCAATTTTCCTTTGCTTTTAAAACATATGTATATCCTACTTAGCAATAATATCCAATCATAGCATTCACAATCATTTTATACATTTCTTTACAAAAGTTTCAATATCTATTTCATTCAACTCCATATGATGCAGATATATCATCTGTATGCAATATCAAATTCGATCGCTCACTCGATCACACAATTTCGCTTTCGTACTAGTATTGTCTACCCGACTTCCTAGTGTGGACTCAGATCTGGTTTCTTGATTAAAACCATCATCCTCTTTGCATAGCCACTAACTATGATAGACAAATTCCAGAACCAATCAAAAATCCATATCCAGAGTTCGCCGTCGAAAATCGAGCGAAAAATCCCAACTCGGATCGGTATAACTACCCCAAAATTCTATGCTCGAATCTGGATCAAATCGCTATGCGAATAAAATAATAAACGTACATCTACGTATTTATCTCAATTGATTATTAGCTATATCAATTTTCTTTTTACTCACACTTATCATTTCACACATCTTTATTAAATTCTCATTCAAATATTTACTTAGTATATTTTCAATACCAAATTTTCTTAAGAATCTCACCATCCATTTCTTAAGTTTAATATAAATATTTTGTATACTTCTTATATTTATTTCCACTTCATCACTGAAGTTTATCTATTTTTATTCAAATTGGATCTCCCATTTCAATTTACCATCATTTTAAATATTGAATTCTATTTTCCTCACCTTAAACATATTTTTAATTATTTATTTCTTTAATTAGTTACATTTACTAATTTATTTCCCATCTCAAATCATTTTTACTTCCAAACTTTTATTATTTTAGTCCCCTTTGAACTAATTCTTCAATTTTACTTTAGTTAACACAAATTTAAATTAAATATCATCCCAACGCTTAATGTCCATTTATTTTCTTACCATTTAAATCAATTAGTTTACTTACTAATTTTAATCTCAAACTTTTTTTTATTTAGTCCAACTTGAATAATTTCCCATTCAAACTTAATTCCAACATTAAGTTTAAATTCCATTCGTTTACAAATTTAAATTCATTTATTCATTCACAAATTCATTTCCAAATAGTTTATTTTTTTCAATAACTTATTTCATTTAGCCTACTTAGATTTATTTCCTCAACATTCACTTTTTATTTAACTTGGTTTAGTCACATTCTAATTTAATTCAAATTTCAAACTTCAATAAGTTCTCCAATATATTTACCTTCTATTTGCTAACTTCTTTTAATTCACTTCAATTAATTGGCTTACATTCTAATTTATTTCATTTTCTTACTTACTTCAAATTTTTAACTCTTCTTCAAGTTAAAATTTTCTAACAGATTCCAAATTTATAGTTATCAAACCATTTATAATTCCATAAACATTTTCAATTTATTTCCATAATTTTAAACAATTTCACAACATTTCATAATCATTTTAGAAATCAACTATTTCTTTGAATCTCAAAACCAAGCCCAGTTTTGCAAACAACTCCAATTTAAAATCCCCAGGCAGCAAGCCCTTCCTTGGAAACTTGAAAATGAACATCGATAATGCCGCAGTCATCACCGTAGTTATTTTCCAACGATCGAAGTGAGTTCAGTGCCTTTATTCTTTCCAAAACCCTTCCCAATATTTTAAATTCCAAATCTCACCAGATTTCAAATCCAATTCTAAAATATTTTCGAAATAATATCTCTACTATTTCTCCAAAACATTTTGAAAACCATTTCCAAATTCAGAGGAATTTAAATTTCCCAAATTTTCAATTTTTAAATCCTTTCAATTTATTTTCAAATATTTCTCCGGAATTTTATCTTATTTCAATCATAAATCATATTTAAAATTTATGTTTACAAATCTCATTCTATTATATAAATTATTCCTTAACTTTGGTTATAACATTATTCTCTTATTTTTAATTTCCACACAACAATGATAATATTTTAATATAATCACTTTCTAAAACTAAGCAACCATATACTATAATAATTTACAAAATTATTTCTTTTATATACAAAAATAGTTTGTGTAAGATTATTTCATTTAACCTATTTTAAAACAATACCGTGTCGATTTATCTTGTTTAAGAGTTTAAAAACCCCTATCGATGATATGGCGTCCCACATATCGACCAGAATCTATAAACACTCAACCGATAAGTCAACACAATATAAATTTTTATATTTACTAACAAATACGTGCTCATATCTATTAATACACTCAACCTCATTCTAGAGTACTACATACTCTATTTCTAATGAGAAATCCCCACCAGAGCTTCGCTTAACCTTCAGCTTTGATACCAAAATATAACGCCTGATTTTTCGACGCTCGAAAATCAACGTCAACACATCTACTATATCAAATGTCGAACAATTAAAAGCCGAAAAACTGAACCATTAGGGTTTAAGAAGAAGGAGGTGGAAGAAGAAAAAGAAACATCATCAGAATCTCACAAACGCAGCGGAACAATATATAATAGGTAAATGACTAATCTTTAAATCAAAAAGAACTATATCTATTTATAACGTTACATCATCAGAGTACAACCAAATTCATAGCACACAACTGGGCAATTATCATAATCTGTCCTCATAGAACTGACTATGCAGTTAATCATACACAACGGAATATTCATCAAATACGTGTGATACATCTCGCCATCCAACTCACCTCCTAAGCTCCACAGCATCCTTCTTGTATTCTATAATACTCGGTCTGACCCAAGCATTATAATAAAACAATACCCGAGTCAGTATGGAAAACCAGCGTGAGAAAACAAACTCAATTGGAATATTAAAGTTTCAAAAATCCTTTTGAAATTAAAGGTATCTCGTAAGACCACACCATAAATAAACATGTCGGGTTTTTACCTTACTAATCGAAACATTTTCGTATAAAATCCTCTGATATTATAGTGGTGTCTATAAACAAATATTTATTCAAATAGTCGAAATTGTTACATTCATTAAATTCCAGCATAATAGGTATAAAACAAGTCTACAGGCACTTATTGGAGATTGGATTTCCATCAATGGCGGAGCTACTGTGGTACCGCCCGTCACAGTACATGGTCTAGATCACCGTACCGAGGATCCACCCTGATCCCCTACAGCACAAGACTGGAGCTACTTCTTACTGGATAGTCCGAATAAGTTCACCCCGCGGTTGGGATCAGCAACCGCCCACACAGCCGAAATAAAGGAACATCTAGACAGGGGTGACCTTACCCTAATTGGTTGCTAGCCACTTCCTTACGTGCACCATCCTTGTTTTAGCCATTCCCAGTTGATGAGGCTCGAGGCTATGCGTTACCTTTTTTAGTACACATTCACTTAGAATGCCCATCGTCCTCCTGACGATGTTCTGAAAGAATTCATCCATACAAGTCCGTTCCGGATCCGAATGAAACCGAAGGCACTACTCCTACTACATCCATTTTGGAACCACCCTCGAATTAGTAGCGATTAGCCCTTGCACTTCACTGCTCCATCTCCGACTCTAAACTCTTGTCTTCCTTACGAAAACGTTCAGAATGGATCAAAGTGGTTTTCAGGAAATTAATCCTGATCCTGGTCTCTTCGAAACGATCAGTGCATTGTCTAATATTGATAGTCGGTTATTTAACTATCACATAACATCCACAAACAACCATCAGGCTTTAATAATTTTCCAAATTATGCACTTCCAAAATATCTTCGCAAGATATTTTTCTACACTTCAACCCTTTGAAAATGGTTTCAAATCACCTTTCTCTTACGGAAATGTTTTTCCTAGATATTGTTTATTTCCACTGAAAATCACCAAGTCTAAATACTTTAGGTTTTAAAATAATTTAAATCACTTTACTCTAAAAATATACTATAAAACATTTAAATTAAAAACTACTTAAAACACTTTATTTAAAATAATAGTTATGAAATTCTATATTAGATTTCCATGTAAAACTAAGCCATAAAACATTTAAAAATAAATAAAAGTTTTATATTACAAATATTAGAAAATATCCTTTTAAAAACATAATAGTAATTTAACCTATAAATAATTACTAATAAAATAAATTTGAATAATTTTAATTTAAAATTATAAAACAATTAAAAATAATAAATTTTTCTAAAACATTTCTCTAAAAAAAAAAAAATTAACCTTAAACTTATACATGGAAATCTCCTTTAAAATATACTTGGCTTTCCAGGGAAATACACTTCCATTTCAACACCTTTTAAAAATAACCCACTATTTGTTTTTAAACAAATCACCCTTTGCTTATAAATTCCCATCCAGAATTTATACTTCCAAATTATCCTCTGGTAAATATTTCACTTTATTTATAAATCCCATTTATAAATCCATATTCTCATTCTCCTTTAATCCCAGTTTCAAACACTTGATCGGTTTCAAATCGATTTTCAAAAGTAACTCCAATTTAAAATAAATTCCTTTACTTACCCAAATTATTTTAAATCCATTAATCCCATATTTACTTCTATATTTATGTTTTAAAAATCTTATTTTAAACTGAAACATCCACTTCGTACTTCATTCAAAATTCTCCTCTTTATTTCTTCCCAAACATTTTAAATCATAAATTTTGAAAATAAAATCCTTTAAATTTTTAGCCAATATCACTTAAATCTCCAAAATTTAATTATTTTCATTTATTTAAAATCTCTATCTTTATTTCCATACTCAGAATTTATTTAATAAAATTTAAAAATCAAACTATTATATTTTTTCCAAATTCAATCTCTAATTTACCCATACTCACTATATTATTTTACTTAAAAATTTCCCTTTCTATTTCCTTCTAAAATCCAAGCTTTATACATTTATTTTTTTCATTTTCTTAAATACCAATATATATTCAACCTAGCCATAGCATTTAATAATTTCCATTTCTAATATAAATAATATAATTATCACAGATTATCACATAAATCACTTCGTTGAATATACAATAATTCCAACATTTTGAGGAATCCAGTTGGATCCCTCTAACCTGTTTCCTTGCATCCACAGATGTTAGCACAACAATTAAAATACAATCCCGCTTCAAGGTGGGATATCGCGATATAAAGGGTCATCCGCTATTATGCGGGGCGCATATGGTCTCATCCGCTATATAATGTGGGAAATCAATCACTCCAACATATATATATATATATAATATATAATATCACATTTAGTCAACCCAATCATTCAATCAATAATTCTAATTTAACTATTTAAATTTAGAAGGTAAACCGAATGAGTGAGATTAACTCATTTTCATTTATTTTCAACGCAATCCAAACCAGCATGTTTTCTTCACGATTTCTTCATGATTTCAGACCTTGCATAAACATTAGATGTTTTATTAATATTTGAACTAATCGATCAATTAATTTCCGTTTAAGAAATTTAATTTAAGCTAATAAATTTTAATTTAAACTAATGATTAAATTTTAAACCAATTTCCCTTTTAAAAATATTTTTTTAAAATAATAATGATTAAATAAGTAAATTAAACAAGTTAATCACCTTAATAAATTATTTTCAAAATAAACTAGTAAACTAAAATGTGTATATGTATATTTATTTTATATTTTTCACATTGAAAATAAGTTATGGATATCCAAAATTTTAGTTTATTTAAATTCTTTCAATTAAAATTCCTACTCTTCCTTTTAAAGACCTTATCCATAAATATGTATTTCTGTTTATATGCCTATTTATATTTTAAAAAAAAACAGAATTTTATATCTTGCTATAAAATCAATATTGTATTTATATATACTCTGGCTTATATATACATATTCATGTACAAAATTTTAAACTAAAAAATGCTTCATACCTCACTGCAAAAATAATTCCTATTTAACTATACTATTCATCCATATAAAAATGAAATTAAATTTTATTGAGAAATAAATAAAATAAAATAAAAACAAAGAAAATGAAATTGAATGCACACTCACCATGGTCTGCCGAAGCTTGATCGTCCCACGTATCCATGCCACCGCAACGATGCCTCAACCCACTGCCATTACCGTCGTGAAATGCAGCAGCAGCCTCACGCGCGATGACCAGGCGATTTACGATCTCAAAATCGGCACACCTCTCAAAGCGATAGGGAAAATTGAAAGGCTCGTAATCCACTCTCCATGAACTCGCGGCCGATTCTCGATTTTGGAACGAATCAATTCCGAATTGATTTGGAAACAAAGTCGCCATGTACCGACCCAGAATTTCTGTCATTTGAAATTCAGATATTTAATTGATTTTAAATATCAACAAGTAAAATTTATAAGTCAAATAATTTATTTTTTCGAATATTTGGATTTAATTGGATAATTAAGTCGGCAATTTAATATTTGAAATTGCGTAAATAATTGGGAATTTGGTTTAATGTGATTAAAAATGATTCATAAAGTTATATTAAATCATATTGGAGTTAGAATAATGTTTGTGAACTTTTGAAATAGAATTAAAAGTTAATTTGTGAAAATTGAATTTTTTAATATTTAGTCGACCAGTGAAAATAGCCATTTTTCAAACAATCTTGGATTTTGACGAAACCAGTTTCATATGATCCGTAATGTTATATTATTGTGTGGTTTCAAATTTTGTGTCAATCAGATTTACGGTTTGTCTGGGGCAAGCCAAAACGCATAAAAATTTGGTTAAATCGATTTAATTTAAATTTGATCGTTTCTTGCCGTAGCTCGCACAGATGATCGAATTGGCACCCGAAACTAATTCTATTGTGTCCGAAACGTGGGATGAACCCTAGAAACGCGGGTCACCGCGCGAGATTTGGAGTTCGGAAAATTTCGATGAATAGTAATTTGGGCAATTTTCTATAAAAGGACTTGTATTCATTCATTTGCAAACAAAATTAGGGTTTCATCTCCATGCCCTAGCCGCCAGCAACTATCAATGGCCGAAAAAGCTCCATTCTTCTTCCTCCTTTTTCTTCTAATCTACTCACTATCATCAGAAACTTCCAACACGAAAGTTGTAGAGCACAATGCAATCTATAAATCCAACGGTGGATCTTTGTTATTGTTGTCGTTTGGAGGAGAAACGTGCCCGCGTTCTTCACTGTTTGGGCACAGTTTACGAGAAGCCTGGAGGGGCCAAGCTCCATGATGCTTCGGCCGTAGGTAGCTCTCGAGATGGCCTTCGTTATGGCACTCTCTGATCGAGGTATATGTCAATGATGGTGGAGTATAATTCAAATCTAAGTGAACGACCTGGAGGAGAAAACGCTTTTGGAAAGAAAACGTGCGTGCGGCCCTGGTGCTTCCAAGCAGAAACGAATGGCCAGGATTTGATTTAGGTTAATAATAATAAGAAAGTTGTTAATTTAATTTATTTTAAATCGTTCAAACTTTATAATGCTATATCTTATTCATACGAGGTCGAAAAATTACGAAACAAGTTGCGTTGGCTTTGTTTTGTCGAGCACTACGCAATGGAGCTGGTTTGGAGTCGTTTGGAGCTAGTGATAATTTCGGGTAAAATTAAACGCGCGTTTAATTTTATTCGAACCAAAACGCTACAACTGTTATCGGAAACTCAAGGTGAGAACTTCTCACTCAATCGATTCTGTTTCGATTTAAATTTAAAATTGCTTGATTGTATGCCTGAATGATAAATTATTATCTATTGTGTTGAAATAGACATTATACGCCGTATATTAAGCGGAGGTTATTTATTAAAAACATATACCGCGAATATTTCACCGTAAAGTGAAATTGGTATTATATATGTACTTAGAGTTGATTTCCCGCATTATATAGCGAATGAGACCCTATTGCGTCGCATAATAGCGGATAATATTTTATAAATCCCATTTACTGCGATACTCCGTCTTGAAGCGGAATTGGTATTGTGCTAACATCTGTGAATGCAGGGAAACAGGTTGGAGGGATCCAACTGGATTCCTCAAATGATTGAATTGGTTTCAATGTTGTGTGTTGATCTATTTATAATCTGCGTGATTTTCTTTGTGATTGAAATCGTTAAAGGCTAAATTTTAGCCGAATATATTTTGGTATCGTTAGATGCCAAAAATAAATAAAATTAGATTTTTGAAAATTTAAGTTGAGAACTCATAATAAAAATTGAATTTTGTAATGATTCATTTTAAATGAATAAACGTTGTAATTTTTATGTTATAAAAATTATGATTTTGGTGAAATATAACCGAAAGGTGATTTTTGAAATAAGTAGTTGATTTATTTATAAAAATGGTTTAAATTGGGATTTTTGAATTATTATAAACGATTTATATAAAAGATTTATAAAATTGATATTTATAAATTAAAAGTATAGGAATTATAAAACGAGTTTATTAAGTGTTAAAATGAAGTATAAATGGATTTCATAAGTGAATGAAAATTTTAGATTTATAAATTTGTGAAGTTATAAAATGAATAGATTTTGTAAAATAAAAGATTTATAAGTAATTAACTTATAAATCGGATTTTGGCATTTTAACTGAGATTTTTGATAATTATAAATGGTCCATAGATAAGATTATAAAATTGATATTTTTTTAAATCGAAATAATGAAATTTTAATGGAGTTTTTATAAATGAAAAAAAAGAGTTATAAATGAATCGTATAAGTAATAAGATTTATAATTTGTGAAGTTTTAAAAGAAAAATTTTGTAAATAAATGAGTTATAAGAATTTAACTTATAATATGGACTTTTGGTATATAAATTGAGTTATAAATTGAATTGGTTAATAAAGGAGATTTATAAATCGAAGTTTTTATAAATAGAAATGGAATTTATAAATGTTGTTTATAAATCCGAAATCAATTGAATTTGATAAACTAAACATAGAAGTTTATTAAAGAAGATATATTCGTGATTTTGGACAGCGAATTTATCCTTTAAGTTAAATGTTGTACAAATAAGGTTGGGTTGGGAATTTTATTCACGATTTTGGACAGTGGATAATATATATTAAAGAAATATTTTGGGGAAGTGATATTTTAAATAGAATTAAAACGATTTAAAGATATTTTAAATTGTATTAAGTATCGAAACCATAGATTTCAACATTCATTGTTGAAATAGACGTTTTCAAGAAATAGAAGGAAATGGTGGACTATAACACTATTGTTATAGTAAATGATTTCCGAAAGGAAAAGTTTTGAATAGTATTGGGATTTATATATCTATCTTAATTTCGAATCCCTATACTAGTGGTTTTGGGTTGTCGTAACGATGTTTTACGCAACATTCGTTTTGACTCAAATAAATGTGTTTAAGAGAATGTTTTCCTTAAAGAATAAATTATATAATTAATTGTGATTTAAGTATATTGAATATTTTCCAAGTGTTGAAAATAAAAAGATTTATGAATTACTTATTATTAAATAAGTAGGGAGATGTTTTTCCAATATGAAGTGAATGTTTGAAGATTTTATCTTTTAAAGATAAATTGAAAATGAATATTAGAAATCGATTTGGAAATCGTATATTCATAGATATTTTGGAAATGTAAATTCACTATGGTATTTATAAAAGAAAGGGAAATTTGTTGAAAATAAACATTGATTTATTTTTGAAGTGTGGAAATAAATTTACGGATTTGGAACGTAAGTTTTAAATAAATCGGTAAGGATTTATTTGATTGATTCAAATGAACCATTTTAAATTGAAATTGGATAAATATTTGGGAGTGTTTCCATTTAAGGAAATTGATTTGAAATTCGTTTTCAAAAGATTGAAAGGTGAAAAATGATTTGAAATTTGTTTTCAAATGGTTGAAGTGCGGAAAATATATCGTGTAAAGATATTTTTGAAAATAAATAATTTGGAAAATTATTTGAAATCTGGTGATGTTGTGAATATTGATTGGTAGTCAAATAACTGGCTATCAATATTGACCTTTAAATAGGTATTTGTCGTGAATTAGTTAAAATTGAATGCTACACTTATTTTTAAATTATTGCGCTCGTTATTCGGATTACACATTCCGAATAGTGATACGACGTAGTGGATAACATTGAAGACCGGTGTTGAAGACTGGGTATTTGTGAAAACGATAGGATGACCTATCGATTGTCTCTGCACCGTTAGCTACGGTATGGAGATTTCCTTTGTGATGGGAAATTCGATCGGGATTGTGAATACCCGGATTGCAAGGGCTTCTTCGGAAGTTCCTTCGGTTCTGTTCGAACCCGAAACCGACTTGTATGGTTACATGTCCGACATTACATTTTTGGGATATAAAGCAGATTTCTTTCAAATACATTTCCGTTGGTGGCGGAGAATTTATTCTCTTAGCTTAACACCCTTAGAGGTTATGTAGTTGAAGGTTATCAGCGATATATTCCCAATTTGGTAATGTGGCGTGCTGAGTGTTGCTTTGTGATGATTATTTATTGGTCATTTGTTGATCAAAGCGTGGCTTTGTGAAAAAGGGTAGCTTTGTGGACGAGACTTCGTCAGACCTCACTCCTCGGAAATGGTCAAAACAGGAATATGCGGCAAGGTTATGAGGGTCGCGCACTTTAGGGCATGTCATTTTCTTCTGGAAAGGGTGGTATCATGGTATGGAGCCCAGATACTTACTCATGTTGACACACTATATTTATTACTGTGTGATGTTGGTTACCGAGCACTCGGATAAAGGTCCAAAGGGACCGGGGGATGACATATTTAGTAGTTACCTTGTTACAAAGGTAACCCGGCCTTGTGTTGGCAGAGATCTAACCGTAACGTTAGGTTCTCGAGATGTCCCGCCAGAGGCGATCCCATTGATAGTAGGAAGTTCCTTAGCCTGATCATTTGTTGGAAAATCCAAAGAAACAATACGATCCTTGTACGTTTTTAGTTCTAGAACCTGCCATTTAATATGGCAGCTATAGCAGGCATAATATAATGGTACTGATGCTGGCTAAGATTTATATTCTATTTTCGAAATGCTTTCATCACTATGCACTAATAATAATATCAAAAATGATTTATTTTGTGTAGTAAGCATCTTTGACTATCATAAGGAGAAATCTCCTCCAGTTTTGCGTAAGCATTGTGTGTGTGCGGGGAGGCCTTATGGTAGTTTCATTTTCCAAAAGCATTGTAGATATTTTCCCTTCCTTGTTGTTGTTGTTTTAAAGATAAATAACTGTTTTGAGTTCTCACACCAGTCTCATGACTGACCTGGAGTTTATTGTTCTCTTCCTAAACTCTGGGTGCCTATAATTTTCCACACGGGCAGTCTAGAGTCAGGTTATCAGGTCATTTTGGATTCAAAATTGCTTTGGTGCTCAAGTGGCGAGCTGGATGGCTAGACGTATTACTTGTATATGATATTATCTTTTCGCTGTAAATTCACTTGTAAGGACACGTTTGTATAACTGTCCATTGTTTGTTGTGTCGTATATTGTTGTTGTGTACCATGATGATAATGTAATGTAATAACTGAGATAGTTCTTTGTTTTTAAGATTATTCATTTATCTATCATATGTTGTTCCGCTGCGATATGTGAGATTCTAATATTTTTTCTGTTCTGTTTTCTTACTTCTTCTACCTTTTTCTTCTTCTTAAACCCTCATGGTTCGTTTTTCCGGCATTCGATTGCTCGGCATTTGATACAGTGGACGTATTGATATCGATTTTCGGAAGTCGAAGAATCGAGTCATGACAATGTGGTATCAGAGCTTATGGTTAAGCGACAACCATGGCTCTGTTGGGAATTACTCATTAGAGATAGAGTCAGTAGTACTCTAGAATGAGTTTGAGTGTAATAATAGATATGAGCGTGTATTTGTTAGTGAAAATAAAATTGTTTTATGTTGTGATGATTGGTTTGTGGAGTGATATATGGATTCTGGTCGGTATAGTCTGTACAACTCTATCGATAGGGATCTCTAAACACTTTTTCAGAACAATTCGGCACAATATTGTTTTAAAATTGGGTAAATGAAATAATTTTACCTCGATTATATTTTTATATAAAGGAAATAATTTTTCAGAAATTATTAAAGTATATATAAATTGATCGTTTGGTTATTGAAAATGTAAAAATGTATAAGTCAATAAAAGTTGTTTGAATAAGTTAAATAAAAACAACAATTGTGAAAGAATATGTGTAGGTTAACAAAAGTTGTTAGAATAAATTATATAAGAGTAACAATTGTATAAGTATAGAATTATAATTGAAATGATTTACAATTGTGGAATAATCTTGTATAAGTAAAGGGAAATGGTGAAATTATATAAGCAAGATTTATAAATAAAAGAAAAATTTGAGATAATTTAAAGCATTGGATTCACTACTGTTACGAGGAAATAATAAGGATGATGACTGCAGCATCATCAGTATCATTTTCGAGTTTCTGTGTGATGGATTTGCTACCGTAGTAAATTGAAATTGATGTTTTGTTGTGATAAACAAATTTGAAATTGAAAATCCAAGTTGAAATTGATAAATATAAGTAAAACGAGTTTCGAACCTATATTATGAGATAAAAAATTTAGCTTTGGTAAAGTTAAAGAATTTGAGTTAGCATAACAAAACATATGATTTGGAATTTAACTAAAGGGAGTTAAATAAATTAAATCAGATTTGGAAGTTTAAATAGGTAAGTTGTATAACTTATAAAGGAGAAGATGTAAGTGAAACCAAATGATAATTGGTTAAATAATTTTGATGAGCAAAACGAGATATAAATTTGAATAAGTGATGAATTTGACTTAGGAAAAAGTTAAATAGAATTTACTTTGGAGTTGAAATTTTAACTGGATTAAATGGAAATTTAAGTTAAGTTAAACAAATGATGTTTAAATGGAATATAACTTAAGTGAGGCTGAATAAAGTTGATTTTGGTGTCGAAGTAAAATAACAAAGTGAATTAATGAAATGAAGTTATGAATATGGACTTGACTACATAAATGAAATTCGACTTTATTTGTAAAATGAATTAGCAATTGAATTAATAAATGGATTGAATGTTAATCAATCGAATGTAAATAAGTTGATATGAAATAATGAATGTAAGTGTTAATTCATTAAAAGCTAATGTTATTGGAAGTTGAATAATTGAATGAAAATAAATTTAATATACACCAATTGGAATTAAAAGTGTTGAACCAAATTGAATGTAAATTTAATAATTTGGTTATGTTGAATATACATTGGTTGTTATTTTATTTTTAGTTGATTGTATATAAATTCATTAAGTGTTAATGAAATTAAATTAGTGAAATCGAAAGCTATGTAATTGAATTCAAATTGGAAGAAAATGAATTTGAATAAAATTGAATTTGATTTGGAAGTGAACTAAAATGAATGTAAATTAGTGAATGTATACTAATTGGAAATGAATAAATAATATTTGTAAAGTCCAATGTTAGCAAATCAAATGTGATTAAAAAGAAGAAGAAAAAACCAATTCATTGAATATTGATGAGAAATGAAAGAATATTGATTTGGTTATTGATTTGTTGGATGTTAATTGGATGATAGTTGTTTGATGGTTGCATTTGTTGTTTTGTTGCATTTGCTATGTTGGCATATGTAGTTATTATGTTGCTATATGCATGTATTGTAGTCGTTTAAAAGAGTAAAATGTTAATAACTTCTTATATATGCCACTTACGTGTTTATATTGAGTAAGTACAGGTACCGAGGCTACCGTTAGCGGGATTTGGGTTGCGCAAAATGCTTAATAAATGAATGGTTTGCTTAAAAATGCTAAAAAGGTACGCCTATGCAATAAAAATAGGAAATATGAACTGTTTTTCTATTTTTCCGACCAGGTGGGTCGATGTATATATATTTATATCTATTGTGATATTGTAAAAGCTCCTCCGTACAAAGGAGGTTATGGCGAAATTTTTTGAAAATTTAAGGCGTTAGAAAATTTTCGGGAAAATTTGGGAAAATTTTTGAAAACTAAAAGTTTGGTTTTTGAGTTGAAAAGTTAAACGATATAGTTGATTTTAAAAAGATAACTATATATGGATTTGAAAACTTAGTAAATATTTTGTAAGGAGCTTAACTATTGATATTTTGGAAAAGTTAAACGCTTAAGAGATTTGTAAATCAAACTTGAACGGTTTGTTTTGGAAAGTTAATGGATTTCAAAACTCTTTCTTACTTGGCAATTTCGAGGACGAAATTCTTTTAAGGGGGGAAGTTCGTAACGACCCAGAATTTCTGTCATTTGAAATTCAGATATTTAATTGATTTTAAATATCAACAAGCAAAAATTATAAGTCGAATAATTTATTTTTTCGAATATTTGGATTTAATTGGATAATTAAATCGGCAATTTAATATTTGAAATTGCGTAAATAATTGGGAATTGGGTTTAATGTGATTAAAAATGATTTATAAAGTTATATTAAATCATATTGGAGTTAGAACAATGTTTGTGAACTTTTAAAATCGAATTAAAAGTTAATTTGTGAAAATTGAATATTTTAATATTTAATCGACTAGTGAAAATAGACATTTTTCAAACAGTCTCGGATTTCGACGAAACCAGTTTCATCGGATCCATAATGTTATATTATTGTATTGTTTAAAATTTCGTATCAATCGGATTTACGGTTTGTCCGGAGCAAGCCAAAACGCATAGAAATTTGGTTAAATCGATTTAATTTAAATTTGATCGTTTATTGCCGTAACTCGCGCAGATGATCAAATTGGCTCCCGAAACATATACCATTGTGTCCAGAACGTGGGATAAACCGTAGAAACGCCGGTCACCGTGCCAGATTTGGAGTTCGAAAAATTTCGATGAATAGTAATTTGGGCAATTTTCTATAAATGGACTTGTATTCATTCATTTGCAAACAAAAATTAGGGTTTCATCTCCACGCCCTAGCCGCCAGCAACTATCAATGGCCGAAAAGGCTCCATTCTTCTTCCTCCTTTTTCTTCTCATCTATTCACTATCATCAGAAACTTCCAACACGAAAGTTGTAGAGCACAATGCAATCTATAAATCCAACGGTGGATCTTTGTTATTGTTGTCGTTTGGAGGAGAAACGTACTCGCGTTCTTCACTGTTTGGGCACGGCTTTTGAGAAGCCTGGAGGGGCCGAGCTCCATGATGCTTCGGCCGTAGGTAGCTCTCGAGATGGCCTTCGTTATGGCACTCTCTGATCGAGGTATATGTCGATGATGGTGGAGGATAATTCAACCCTAAGTGAACGACCTAGAGGAAAAAACGCGTTTGGGAAGAAAACGTGCATGCAGCCCTGATGCTTCCAAGCAGAAATGAATGGCCAGGATTTTATTTAGGTTAACAATGATAAGAAAGTTGTTAATTTAATTTATTTTAAATCGTTCAAACTTTATAATGCTATATCTTATTCATACGAGGTCGAAAAATTACGAAACAAGTTGCGTTGGCTTCGTTTTGTCGAGCACTATGCAATGGAGCTGGTTTGGAGTCGTTTGGAGCTAGTGATAATTTC
Organism: Allium cepa; assembly: GCA_030765085.1. NCBI lineage: Eukaryota > Viridiplantae > Streptophyta > Magnoliopsida > Asparagales > Amaryllidaceae > Allium > Allium cepa. Next base: position 438,756,109 of record CM060938.1, on the reverse strand, counting down.
GGATAAAATTAAGCGCGCGTTTGATTTTATTCGAAACAAAACGCTACAACTGTTATCGGAAACTCAAGGTGAGAACTTCTCACTCAATCGAATCTGTTTCGATTTAAATTTTAAATAGTTAAATTTAAAATTGCTTGATTGTATGCCTGGATGATAAATTATTATCTATTGTGTTGAAATAGACATTATACGCCGTATATTAAGCGGAGTTATTTATTAAAAACATATACCGCGAATATTTCACTGTAAAGTGAAATTGGTATTATATATGTACTTGGAGTTGATTTCCCGCATTATATAGCGGATGAGACCCTATTGCGTCGCATAATAGCGGATAATATTTTATAAATCCCATATACCGCGATATTTTGTCTTGAAGCGTTTGTGCTAACATCTGTGGATGCAGGGAAACAGTTTGGAGGGATCCAACTGGATTCCTCAAATGATTGAATTGGTTTCAATGTTGTGTGTTGATCTATTTATAATCTGCGTGATTATCTATGTGATTGAAATCGTTAAAGGCTAAATTTTAGCCGAATATATTTTGGTATCGTTAGATGCCGAAAATAAATAAAATTGGATTTTTGAAAATTTAAGTTGAGAATTCATAATAAAAATTTAATTTTGTAATTGATTCATTTTAAATGAATAAACGTTGTAATTTTGATGTTATAAAAGTTATCATTTTGGTGAAACATAACCGAAAGGTGATTTTTGAAATAAGTATTTGATTTATTTATAAAAATGGTTTAAATTGGGATTTTTGAATTATTATAAACGATTTATATAAAAGATTTATAAAATTGATATTTATAAATTAAAAGTATAGGAATTATGAAACGAGTTTATTAAGTGTTAAAATGAAGTATAAATGGATTTCATAAGTAAATGAAAATTTTAGATTTATAAATTTGTGAAGTTATAAAATGAATAGATTTTGCAAAATAAAAGATTTATAAGTAATTAACTTATAAATTGGATTTTGGCATTTTAATTGATATTTTTGAATAATTATAAATGGTTTATAGATAAGATTATAAAATTGATATTTTTTAAATCGAAATAATGAAAATTTAATGGAGTTTTTATAAATGAAAAAAAAAGAGTTATAAATGAATCGTATAAGTAATAAGATCTATAATTTGTGAAGTTTTAAAAGAACGATTTTGTAAATAAATGAGTTATAAGCATTTAACTTTCAATATGGACTTTTGGTATATAAATTGAGTTATAAATTGAATTGGTTAATAAAGGAGATTTATAAATTTAAGTTTTTATAAATAGAAATGGAGTTTATAAACGTTGTTTATAAATCCGAAATCAATTGAATTTGATAAACTAAACATAGAAGTTTATAAAAGAAGATATATTCGTGATTTTGGACAGCAAATTTATCCTTTAAGTTAAATGTTGTAATAATAAGGTTGGGTTGGGAATTTTATTCACGATTTTGGACAGTGAATAATATATATTAAAGAAATGTTTTGGGGAAGTGATATTTTAAATAGAATTAAAATGATTTAAAGATATTTTAAATTGTATTAAGTATCGAAGCCATAGATTTCAACATTCATTGTTGAAATAGACGTGTTCGAGAAATAGAAGGAAATGGTGGACTATAACACTGTTGTTATAGTAAATGATTTCCGAAGGGAAAAATTGTGAATAGTATTAGGGTTTATATATCTATCTTAATTTCGAATCCCTATACTAGTGGTTTTGGGTTGTCGTAACGATGTTTTACGCAACATTCGTTTTGACTCAAATAAATGTGTTTAAGAGAATGTTTTCCTTAAAGAATAAATTATATACTTAATTGTGATTTAAGTATTCCAAGTGTTGAAAATAAAAAGATTTGTGAATTACTTATTATTAAATAAGTATGGAGATGTTTTTCCAATATGAAGTGAATGTTTGAAGATTTTATCTTTTAAAGATAAATTGAAAAAGAATATTAGAAATCGATTTGGAAATCGTATATTCATAGATATTTTGGAAATGTAAATTCACTATGGAGTTTATAAAAGAAAGGAAAATTTGTTAAAAATAAACATTGATTTATTTTTGAAGTGTGGAAATAAATTTACGGATTTGGAACGTAAGTTTTAAATAAATCGGTAAGGATTTATTTGATTGATTCAAATGAACCATTTTAAATTGAAAATGGATAAATATTTGGAAGTGTTTCCATTTAAGAAAATTGATTTGAAATTCGTTTTCAAAAGATTGAAAGGTGAAAAATGATTTGAAATTTGTTTTCAAATGGTTGAAGTGTGGAAAATATATCTTTTAAAGATATTTTTGAAAATAAATAATTTGGTAAATTATTTGAAATCTGGTGATGTTGTGAATATTGATTGATAGTCAAATAACCGACTATCAATATTGACCTTTAAATAGGTATTTGTTGTGAATTGGTTGAAATTGAATGCTACTCTTATTTTTAAATTATTGCGCTCGTTATTCGGATTACACATTCCGAATAGTGATACGACGTAATGGATAGCATTGAAGATCGGTGTTGAAGACCAGGTATTTGTGAAAATGATAGGATGACCTATCGATTGTATCTGCACCGTTAGCTACGGTATGGAGATTTCCTTTGTGATGGGAAATTCGTTCGGGATTGTGAATACTCGGATTGCAAGGGCTTCTTCGGAAGTGCCTTCGGTTCTGTTCGAACCCGGAACAGACTAGTATGGTTACATGTTTGACATTACATTTTGGAGATATAAAGCAAATTTCTTTCAAATACATTTCCGTTGGTGGCAGAGAATTTATTCTCTTAGCTTAACACCCTTAGAGGTTATGTAGTTGAAGGTTATCAGCGATATATTACCAATTTGGTAATGTGGCATGCTGACTGTTGCTGTGTGATGATTATTTATTGATCATTTGTTGATCAAAGCGTGGCTTTGTGAAAAAGCGTGGCTTTGTGAAAAAACGTAGCTTTATGGACGAGACTTCGTCAGACCTCACTCCCCGGAAATGGTCAAAACAGGAATATGCGGCAAGGTTATGAGGGTCGCACCCTTTAGGGTATGTCATTTCCTTCTGGAAAGGGTAGTATCATGGCATGGAGCCCAGATACTTACTCATATTGACACACTATATTTATTACTGTGTGATGTTAGTTATCGAGCGCTCGGATAAAGGTCCAAAGGGACCGGGGGATGACATTGTTAGGGATGCGAATTAAGGATCTTAAGGCAGAAATGACACTAGAGGGGGGTGAATAGTGTTTTAAAGAATATATGAACTATATGACTAAATTAAAACTTTCAACACAAATCTAAACAGAATTCTAACACAGAATGATCACAGAACATATAGCAAATGCAAATAGTAAAGTAAAACAAGTAAAAGGAAAGAACATACCGGATTTTATACTGGTTCGGAATCCTCCTACATCAAGTCCTGCACCAAGGCAATATCCTTGTACAGATTTTTATAAGCCAATATCCAAATTACAACCCTCAATTTCTAAGGCCTTTAGGAATCCTCCTATCTCCGAGTCTGGGGTAAACTCTCTTGATTTACGAGACACAAGATCACCCTAATACTTCTTAATAACAATCCTTTTGAATGGATAGACTCTATGGACTTTTTGAATACAAATTAATCCTATAACTCTGAATAACACTTTGATCTTTAGTAGAATGATGGAGAATCAAATACAGAGAGTATCTAAATGATTTCCTATTGAGAATTTGGCAGAATGATGGCACGGTCTTGAAAATATGAAGTTTTATGAATATGAAATGGTGGAGAAGAAAGAGTGAAGAAAATAAGAAAGTAGTTGTTAAAAAAATTCGTTTTGGAAGCCTTTATATAGATGCACAACAGTCATAACCATTGGCGAAAGGTTTTCGAATGAATGGACACTTCTTTTGAAAATTGAATTTTGAATCCAACTGTCACCATGTCGACATGGGGTATCCCTTTATGTCGACATCCCTCAGTTCAAAATTATAGAAATGTTGTTTTGTAAAGACAATTGAATTTAAAACAAGTTGAAACTTCTCTGAAGCAAAGTAAAGTGTTTAAACAATATTTTGAGATAGAGAATGAATATAAAAAATTATTTTATATATATATATATATATATATAATTGATATAGACCGTCAATTATATAAGTAATATTTAAAATCAGAATAAGTTTTGATGTTTTAAAAATAGAAGTTTTTAAAATCAGAATAGAGGAATATTTCAAGGCTAAAACAAAGTTTGAAAATATTTTTGAAAACATGATTTTGAAAGCTAAAACATTTTTGAAAACAGATTTAAATTTTTTTTGAAAAGTCTATTCAAACTGAAATTGCAAGAACCTTCCTACAGAGCTCCTCAATAGGACTCGAGAACTTGTACAAAGTAGTTTAAATGATTTTGATTTTAATGGGTTTGTAAGCCACTTGTCGTAGGTTTGTAAGCTACTTTTCGTGGGTTTGTAAGCCACTGGTTTCGATAGAAATTGCGTTCCATCCCAAAAGAAAATCGGAAGAAAGATGAGAGTGCTATTATGAAGTTTTAACAAAATACTAGACACTTATCTTGAGATCATGAAATCTTGATTCTCTAGAGTCTTGAATCTTGAATCTCTAATCTTCATCTTGATGCTTGAGTCTTTATACTGATCAGTCTTCGATGATACCTGCATATACTTCCTATATATATATATATATATATATATATCTCATGGAAATGTTAGTATATATTTTATAAAGTAAAGTATAATAACTATATAAGGTTGTTGTCATCAAAACATCATCAACTCAGTTCCTAACAGACATATCCGTGTAGTAGTTACCTAGTTACAAAGGTAACTCGGCCTTGTGTTGGCAGAGATCTAACCGTAACGTTAGGTTCTCGGGACGTCCCGCCAGAGGCGATCCCATTGACAGTAGGAAGTTCCTTAGCCTGATCATTTGTTGGAAAGTCCAAAGAAACAATACGAGCCTTGTACGGTTTTAGTTGTAGAACCTACCATTTAATATGGTAGCTATAGCAGGCATAATATAATGGTACCTATGCTGGCTAAGATTTACATTCTATTTTCGAAATGCTTTCATCGCTATGCACTAATAATAATATCAAAAATGATTTGTTTTGCGTAGTAAGCATCTTTGACTATCATAAGGAGAAATCTCCTCCAATTCTACGTTTGCATTGTGTTTGTGCGGGGAGGCCTTATGGTAGTTTCATTTTCCAAAAGCATTGCGGATATTTTTCCCTTCCTTGTTGTTGTTGTTTTAAAGATAAATAACTGTTTTGAGTTCTCACACCAGTCCCATGACTGACCTGGAGTTTATTGTTCTCTTCCTAAACTCTGGTTGCCATAATTTTACACACGGACAGTCTAGAGTCAGGTTACCGGGTCATTTTGGATTCAGAAGTGCTTTGGAGCTCAAGTGGCGAGCTGGATGGCGAGACGTATTACTTGTATATGATATTATCTTTCCACTGTAAATTCACTTGTAAGGACACGTTTGTATAACTATCCATTGTTTGTTGTGTTGTATATTGTTGTTGTGTACCCTGATGATAATGTAATATAATAACTGAGATAGTTCTTTGTTTTTAAGATTATTCATTTATCTATTATATGTTGTTCCGCAGCGATATGTGAGATTCTGATATTGTTTCTGTTCTGCTTTTTTACTTCTTCTACCTTTTTCTTCATCTTAAACCCTCATGGTTCGGTTTTCCGGCATTCGATTGCTCGGCATTTGACACAGTGGACGTATTGATGTCAATTTTCGAAAGTCAAAGAATCGGGTCATGACACGCCATCTCCCTTCTTTCTCTGCTCGAAGTTGCTAAGACAAGATTTGCTTAGATTCAAATTTCCCTTTTCGTTTGTCTGCCATTTTTTTTACTGGGTGAATGATTCGAAAAAAATTGAGAAAGGAGAAAGGGGAAACGAACGAATCAGTGGTAAGAATTCGATTTGAATTGAAGAAAATGAAAAGAAAGCGACCATTTCTATTCTATTTAACCGTGCTCGATTCTAAAAGAAAAGGGTTTTCGTTTTTGTAAAATGAATTCGATTTTTACATGAAAATGCTCGGCTACGAGAGAATGAGACGCGTGTGAAATTAAACAAAGAAAGGAAAACACGTGCTCTCAGGGTGTGGACAAGTCTTGAATGAGGTCAACATTAAATTGTAGGGAATATATATATATATATATATATATATATTAATTGAATTTAAATTCAAATTAAAATCATCTCGATTCCGCAACTCAAAATCATGACTTCCTATCGAGGTGTGCCGCTCGGCGTTTATAATGTTAAACCCCTATTCCAGACGTGATGGAAAAGGTTTCGAGGCCATATTCGATCGTATGGAGAAGATAGCTTTTTGGACCCAGTTATTATATTTAATTATCGATAAAGATTTCAGCACGTTTATCTACCGTACGATCACAAGACAACTCCAAACATTCTAAAATTTGAAATCCGATAATAATACAATATTACGGGTCCAATGGAACTGGTTTTCTTGAATTCCGAGACTATGTCTCGGAGGCTATTTTTAAATTCAATTTAAACAATATATTTTTAAAACTGAACAAACATTGTCAAACTTAAATTTAAAACTTCTATTATCTCCAATATTATAAATATAAATTTCCAAACTATTGAAATATTTTTAATCAGCTTAAAAACCAAGATTTACTATTTTAATCGATTTTCAATTATTAATTCAATAATTTAATTGCCAAATAAACAGTGATATTTGAAATTTAAGTTAAACTAACTTACAAATATTTAAAATCAATTAAATATTTCAATTTCAAATATCCAAAAATTTCGAATCGTCACACTAACACCCGATCTGAGACCTACGCGGCAACCTCTTCCCAATGCCGCCTCCCGATCGTCAATCGGACGACGATCCACCGTTGGATCGTCAAAACCCTAAAACAAACGACAGAGGTTCATCCTCAATTTCTGGACAATTGATGATTGAATGACAAAAACGAATTGCACCAGTGGATTACGCACATCGAGAGCTTCGAAAGGTATATAATTTGATATGGTTTAGAGGAGTTTGAATTTTCGATTTGATTTTGGTTTGCAATTGAAGTTGGAATTAGGAGTTTGTTTTGGTTTGTCTGACGTTGGAAAGAGAGAAGCACATAGCATTATATGTGTAGAATAATAAAAATAAGAAATAGCTAGGGTTTGTAACAGGCTATATATAAGCGGATCAGAAATAGAAATGAATGGACTAGATTTGATTTGGACTGAAATGATAACTACGACCCAAAAGCCCGTTCTGTCTCCGGAACAAAAATAGGTCATCCCATATATGAAAATAGATGTTTTTCATAATTTTAAACTCAATGGATTAGATTTCAAGTCCTAATTCCATCGTATGAAGAAGTTAGCTTAAAACTAGTTTATTTCAAATTGATTTCAATTGAATTCAATTAAATTGATTTCTATGCTTTCCGGGTCCGTACGATAAAACGACAAGTCTGATCGCTACGAAACTTGAAACCTTACAATAATTCATCATAACGGATCCAATGAGATTAGTTTCGTCGAAATCTGAGTCAGTGGCTGAAATGGTTATTTTCACGTTAATTACATAAATTAATATTAAATTAATTAAATCACTTTTTAATTCAGTATTTATAAACTAGCAAATTCCGTCATTTTTGATTACTTAAACATTTATAATAACTTAATGCAAATTTACATAACAAATTCAGTGTTTATTTTTCACTAATTATAGTGTTCAATTTCAACTGTAATTAAATCCAATTATATAAATTAAATTCAAATAAATTGTTTTAATTTGATTTTACACTTTTATTCTAACAATTACTACTCTACAAACATAGTCTTGATTGTTTATATCTTGCTATATTAACCTTCTACAGTTATCATCTTAGTTTTCATTAACGTGGTATTTAATTACATTTTAATAAATCCATTTATTATAGCTTAAATTCTAATAAATTGATCAAAATTGATTTCAATTCTTTTTATTCAATCAATTATCATAATATGAACAAAATTTACATTGGTTACATCTTGTTGAGTTAATACTCTACAATTATCAATTAAATCTACATTAACTTCACTAATTAAATGAATTAATTGTAATTTATTTCAAATTTATAGCAGGCTAAACAAATAGGTAACGTATAATAATTTTCACCATTAACTTTTAGTCACATCTTATAAGTTTATTATCCACAACAAGTGTTATAATTACTACCACAACACTAAATTTATTTAGTTTACAATTTATTACATACTATACAATTAATACAACACTTAAATTATCAAATTACTCTTTCACTCCAATTATCAATTAATACGTATTATTACAATTAATTTACAACCCATACCAATTATAACTTTTAATCATTTTATTTAGTTGGCGCTACATTTAAAGCAGTTATCCATTTCCTTAATTTAATACTACTACATTTCATTCCAAATACATTCTTATAATTAAATCCAAAAATTTTATTTCTACCAACATTAAATCACAAATCTCACCAAATTAACCAATTTTTTTATCGAAAATAAAGGGTTGTTACATTTTCCTAATAATAACTCAGAGACTTGCAGTGTGATAACAACATATAAAATAAACATAATATCAAATCATCCAAATTTCAACAATTAATCATCCATCACCATCATCATTCAAATCAATCAATATTCATAACAATTAACTGGCTGTCATTATCAGGCATTTAACTAACAATTTAAATTCAATATTTATTTCAAATTGCAATTTAATTCAATATAAACTCAAATTAAATTTAAATGACAATTGAAAATACCAAACAACATTCAATAAATTTCTAATCACATCATAAATTTAATTTATCTAACATAAGATAGTTTAGTATTCGTGAGTGGGTTAAATCACTCACCTTTGATTTATCGTCGATTAAAAGTCCAATTAAGGCCTGAAAATTGAACAGTCTCAGAATGCAGACAACTCAGTTCCATGATGTTTGGAATTTCGATACGATCGTAATGGAGAAAACCGCATTGAAAATTAAACTTAAAATAAAATAACAAAGGGCAATATTATAAATAAAGTAACCTTCTCAAACCTTAAGCATGCACGCGTTATCACGATCGGACCTGACTCTATACGTACGGCTCCATCCTTCATCCATCAACCACCGCCGCTACAGGTATCGCCACCATGATCTGACATCTCCTTCATATCACACACATCTAGGCGCCTCTCCTCTGACTGTCGAACCACTACCAAACACCACAGGCGATTACGCCACCATCGCCGTTTTCCACAAAGTCAGGCTAACTCGAGAGCATCTGACATGAAATCTATGGATCGAAAGCTTTTTCCCTCCTCAACGCTCTAGCACTAACCGATCGCCATATCCACCGTCGAATCGACAACTCCAGAATGAACGGCTGAGAATGTTTCATCAATTTTTGGTCAAATCGGACCTCCAATTGAAAAACGAATTGCCGATGTAGGTTGCGTTCGATGAGAGCTTGACAAAGATATATAATATGACATAGTTTGAGGAGTTTATATTTTTTGGATTTGATTTTTGAATTGGGATTTAGGGTTTGGGATTATCTAACATTGGAAAGGAAGGAAGGAGCAGATAAGAATAATAGTACGTATAGAAATAAGAAAAAGGCCATTGGGGTTTTATAAAAAAATATATTTATATAACGGATGCATAAGAACGAATGGACATATCGAATTATGTCGAAACGATAAAAACGACCCGAAAAGCCCGTTTCTTTTCCGAAATAAAAATAGGTCATCCAATATATCGAAATACATGTTTTTGATATTTTTAAACTCAATAGAACTACTTTCAAAGCCAAATTCCATTCTATGAAGAAGTTAGCTTTTAAAATCGAATCATATTAATCAAATTTATTTAATTGATTTCTACGCGTTTCGAGCCCGTACGATGAAATGACAAGTCAGATCGTTATAAAACTTGAAATCCTACGATAATTCACTATTACAGATCCGATGAAATTAGTTACGTCGAAATTCGAGACAATGGCCAAAATGGCTAATTTCACGTTAATTAAATAAATTATTATTAAATTAATTTAATCACTTTTAAATTCAAATTTAATAGTTAACAATTTCATCATTCTAGATTACATAGAAACTAATAGTCTATCAAAATAAATATTATATGTTAAATTCACTGTTTAAAATATTTCACTGAATTTAACGTTCAATTACATTGTAATAAAATCCTAGTTAATTATATTTTAAATTCAAATAAATTCTTTTATTTTGATTCTAACTCTTATTATTGAATCACTATTACCCTATGAATATAATTAACATTTGCTTACATTCTATTACATTCATAGTCTACAGTTATTACTTTAACTCATATTAATTTCAATATTTAATTACATTAATTCCAACAATTGATTCCAACAATTATTTTTATTCCTTATTTACATTTATAGCCAAATTAACTTTACCATAATTTCAAATGATTGAAATTACATTAAAATAATTGTCAATAACATTCAAACGATAATATTAAATCATATTCTAATTATTTTTCTCATTAATAAACCATAAATTACAATTCATCACAATATTAAATTTCAAAATCTTGTTTAATTTAATATTTTTAATTATCAAAAATACAGGTCGTTGTAGGTTTCGGGTTCTTGATTCTGATCTTATCCTTATTGCTGGGAAACTTTTCATTATTACGTCTTGGAATTCTATGGTGGACATGGCTAGGGAGCTAGTATTGTTTATCCCTATTTGGGTCCACTTCTCTAAAATCACTTCTGTTTTGCAACCCATGATTAGAATCAACAGGTTAGCTAGCCTAGTTGGCAAAGTAAAATGTTCTGATGCCAATACTATGTCCAGGAAAAAAATTCGTGTGTGTAAAGACTTTGATAGAAATCACTCCTAATAAACCATTGCCTTCAAAACTTAGGGTGAGAATAGAAAAACGTCATGAGGAAGAGGTGGAAGTTCGATACAGTTGGAAACTGGATATAAGCACATCTTTTCGATCATTTGGCCATACCATTGACTGTTGTCGGTTTAAGGCAGTCGATCTACTTCAAACAATCCCGGCTAAGATTTCTTTACCACGATTGCCTCTCAGGAAGTGGGTCCTAAGCCTAGGCCCACTTCCTCTTTGGTCGAGGTGATGGATTCTATCCATATCATGGATCCTTCTTCCACTTCTAGTCCACATCATGATGCCTATTTTCCGAATGATATGGTGATTTCGGCTATGGGGCCTCCTAACAACCGTACTATTTGTTGGGAGTAGGGTTTCTTCTGTTCGTGTAGTGTCGAAAATAAGACAAAGACCGTAGATAGAGAGTTACCATAGGTTTGTTGGACGTAAAGGTAAGGAACATATTTTGTTGTACATGTAAAGGTGTATGGGTTGATCTTATCTTCTGTAGGTAAGGACGATGAATGTAACAAGGTGACGCAGCGGATATTAACGAATGACAACGAAATGAAGATTTCACGTCAAACTAACTAATGAAACGATTAGTTGAAACAAGATAAATCGATGGATTGAAAACACCGAACGTCCAAATTCGTTGATCTCGAGAGATACCGAATTCTAGCTATCTCCAACACGTTGATCGCGCATGATACCGTGTTAAAAGATCTACGATTCTTCTACGTTGATCTCGCGCACGAGATTCCGTGAATCGGCTTCAAATCTGTTGATTCGAGCGCACTCGAATAACCGAAAATGGAGAAAGGAGACAACGCTCAACTTCCAATTTCAAAGAGGCACAAAGCAATCAAACAAATGTTTATTCAAAATCAACCAAGTTTACAAGTGACACAACACCGCTATTTATAGAATTTTACAACACAGGTCGGCGACCTAACATGCACGACCTAACAGACCCACGAGCTAACACATGCGACCTAAAACAAACAAGTTAACAAACATACAAACGATCTACGACCTAACAGTTACAACACATTACAATACAATCGACTTTATCAACCCATGCGACCTAAACAAACACGGTCGCGACCTATCACATGAGCGACTTAAAGAACTGGACAGTCTAAGATCTGAGCGACCTAAAAATCAGCGGCTTAAGCTTCAGAAATATCTTCACGCGACCTAGGCCTTCGCGACTTAAGAAATAGCTTCTGAACAATCTGGAGTGACTTAAGAATAATTCACGAACGACCTAAGTAGATAGCTCACATAACTCGTGCACTACTTCTTTCTTCGCTCTTATCTCGCTAGGCCGTATCCCACTAGGTCGCAACCGACCTAAAGCATGTTGCGCTGGATCACGTAGCTCGCTAGGTCGGTCCATTTGACTTGCTAGGTCGCTTGGGCGACTTATCAGCTCGCTAGGTCGCCGACGACCTAAAACACACGCGAATTGCACTGCATTCTCCCCTATTGCATCATCTATCTCATTAGGTTGCAAACGACTTAAGGCTATCGTGCGACTTAAAGCAAATGAGTTAACATTGTGCGCTGCACCATCCTCCCCTGGTTGACAGGAATTCGACCCCGAATTCACACTTTCCTCTTCTTCGACACACTTATCCCCATGATATGGAATCAAGTGTTTGACGTTGAAAACGTCGGCAGTATGGACATGATCTGGCAATCTTAACCGATAAGCATTATCATTAATTTTCTTCAAAATTTCTACTGGACCAATCTTTCGAGCTATCAATTTATTGTAAGTTCCAACTGGAAAATGATCCTTGGCCAACACTGCATAAATAAAATCACCTTCTTTGAAGTCCACACTCCTTCGCTTCTTATCTGCCAGTTGCTTATACTTCTCATTTGACTTAAGCAATCGTTCATGAACAATCCTGTGGCGCTCCTGCAATTCATTCATGAAATCACACGCTCATTTAACAACCCCTTTCTGAAATGGAACTATCGAAAAATCCAACGGTCCCTTCGGAATTGCTGAATATACCACTTGAAATGGACTAAATCCAGTACTTCGATTAACTACATGATTATGTGCGAATTCAGCTTGACATAACTTCACATTCCAGCTCTTCAAATTATCCTTCACAAGACATCTCAACAAATTTCTCAAAGATCTGTTCACTACTTCTGTTTGCCCATCAGTTTGCGGATGATAGGTGCTACTAAAATTCAGCTTAGTTCCAACCATCTTCCACAGACTCAACCAAAAATGACTTAGAAAATGAGTATCCCGGTCAGAAACTATGGTTTCAGGTAGCCCATGTAGTTGATAAACCTCTTTGAAAAATAATTGAGCAACACGGACTGCATCAGCTGTCTTCTTACAAGCTATAAAATGTGCCATCTTCGAAAATCTATCCACCACAACATATATAGAACCCTTCCCTCGTTGTGTTCTTGGCAAACCCAAAACAAAGTCCATGCTAATATCAACCCATGATCTAGTAGGCACGGACAATGGCATATACAATCCTGCATTCGTAGCTGTCCCTTTGGAAACTTGACATATATGACATCTCTCCACAAATCTTTCAACTTCTTTCCTCATGGAAGGCCAAAAATATGACCGAGAAATCAACTGAAAAGTACGATATCTTCCCACATGACCTTCTTTATGCAATTCTTTCACAATCTTCATTCGCAAACTGCCCTCTGGTATACATAATTGATTTCCTTTGAAGAGAAAACCATCCATCAACACATACTCATCCTTCTTCCCTTTCTCGACTTCATCAATAATCTTAGCAAAGTAAGGATCTTCAACAAACAATTCTGGAAGTACATCAAACCCCGTTACTTCAACTCTCATCGTCGTCAACAAATGATTTCTTCTACTCAATGCATCTGCCACCCGGTTTGTAACTCCCGACTTATGCTTCGCAACAAATGTAAACTGTTGCAAGTATGCGATCCATGAAGCATGCCTGGCTGCAACCTTATCTTGTCCCTGCAAATGTTTCAAGGCTTCATGATCAGTATACAACACAAACTCTTTATGAAACAAATAGTGTCTCCAATGTTTTATGGCTTGGACAATAGCATAGAATTCCACAACATAAGTATTATATCTCATCTTTGCTCCCGAAATCTTCTCACTGAAATAAGCAATTGGACGGCCCCTCTGACTCAACACTCCTCCAATTTCAACTTTAGATGCATCTGTATGTAACTCAAATAACAACTGAAAATCCGGCAAAACTAGAATTGGTGCCATCGTCAAAAGTTCCTTGATTCGCTCAAAAGCAAATCTTGCTTCCTTCGACCATGAAAACGGCTTGCCCTTCATACAATCAGTAACAGGTGCCATCATGCAAATGAAATGTAGAATAAACCTTCGGTAGAATGATGCTAAACCATGAAAACTTCTCACTTCAGTTATAGTCCTGGGTTGCGGCCAATTTCTGATTGCTTCAACTTTACTTTGATCCACCTGGATACCTTCCTTCGACAATACATAACCCAAAAACAAAACACTATGCGTCATGAACACACATTTCTTTGTTGCCGCATAAAATTGCTCCTGACGAAGTATCATCAACACTTCCCGCAAATGTAGTAGATGTTCTTCGGTGCTCCCACTGTATATCAATATATCATCAAAGTACACCACCACGAACTTTCCAATAAACGGTCGAAAGATCTGATTCATCACTTGCATAAAAGTACTAGGTGCATTCGAAAGACCAAATGGTATGACCAGCCACTCATACAATCCTTCCCGTGTCTTGAATGCTGTCTTCCATTCATCACCTGGTCGAATTCGAATTTGATAATATCCACTCTTCAGATCAATTTTTGAAAAGATAGCAGCGCCATTCAACTGATCTAACAAATCATCCAATCTCGGCATTGAAAATTTGTATCTCACTATAATCTTGTTTAGTGCTCGATTGTCTGTAAACATTCTCCAAGTTCCATCCTTCTTCGGAACTAACAATGCTGGTACTGCATAAGGACTTAAACTTTCTTGTACGCGCCCTTGTTCAAGTAACTCCTCCACCTGCCTTCTCAACTCTTCGTGCTCCTTTGGACCCATTCTATAATGTGGTCTATGTGCTAACATGGCTCCCGGAACAAGATCAATCTGATGTTGTATGTCTCTCAACGGTGGTAACTCTGTTGGCAATTCTTCAGGGAATACATCTTCAAATTCCTTCAGCACTGGCTTAACTTCTTCAAGAATTTCAACCGCTTTACTACTTTCACGTCCAATTAATAGAAATACTTCAGGCTCATCCTCCACTTCCTTGACAAATTCCTTCAAAGATAACAGAGTCTTTAGTTCTTCAATCTGCTCCAACTTGCTTTCACTTTGTTGTCGCTGTTTAGGAACTAAAGTGATTTTGGTGCCCTCGAACATGAAACTATAGCAGTTAGTCCTCCCATCATGTTGCACAGCTCTATCGTATTGCCACGGTCTACCTAACAACAAATGACATACGTCCATATCCACAATATCACACCAAATTTCATCCTTATACTTTTTTCCGATGGAAAAAGTTACATAAGCTCTTCGATTAACCTTCACTTCCCCACCTTTCCTCAACCAAGCTAATTTATAGGGTTTGGGATGCTTCTCTGTCTTTAACGCCAACTTATTCACAGCTTCTGAAGAGATGATATTATCACAACTTCCTGCATCGATAACAAACTTGCAAACCCCTTCCCAAAATAGTGCACGTTGACTGAAAGATGTTACTCCTCAACCAACTAGTCTCCTCTTCCTGCTTTGGCATCAAGCAAGATCTCCTCATCATTAAAGAATATCCTTCGTCTCCTGCCAATAATTCTTGTTCCTCCTCAACTTGTGGTGAATTGGAACATTCTACTTCTGCATCCTCATCCTCAACCTCAGCAACCATCACTCGCTTCTTAGGCTTCGGACATTCATTGCTCTTATGACCAAACTTCTGACTGTTATAACACTTGAAATTGTTGTTGACTTTGGCCTTAGTAACTTCATTGACAACTAGTTTACTAACAGCCTTGGAAACATTAGTATTGCTACTAGCTCCCTTCACCTGATTGATTGAACTTGTAAACGCACTACCTCCTCTTCTACCTTGCTTCTCCCAAGCTAGAGCCTTCTGGTGTGCTTCAGCAACGGATCTTGGATCAAACATACTCACCATTTCCTGAATTTGCATTCTCAACCCTCCAATAAATCTAGCTGTCAACTGTTCCTCTGTCTCCATGATATCATTTCTGGCAATCGGTTGATAAAACTCATCTGCATAGTCATTTACCGACTTTATCCCTTGTCTCAAATTCTGTAAACACTGATACATAAGAGACTGATAATTATAAGGCAAAAAAGTAGCTTTCATCATCTTCTTCATCTTCTCTCATGAAACAATCTTCGACTTTCTCATTCTTTCCCGTGTAAGCTTAGTTTGTTGCCACCATGCCATAGCTCTTCCCCTTAATCGAGTAGCAACCAACTTAACTCTACGATGCTCGAGTACTTCCTTGAAGTCAAAAATTTCCTCAACATTCGATAACCAATCCAAAAATTATTCCGCTATCATTCCCCCTTTAAATTCTAGAATCTCTGTTTTCATCCCCGACTCCCATTTACGATCATCCTCTACATCCCGATGGTGACATCGTACTTGGTCTCGATCTCGATAATGAACACTACCTCTATCACCATCTTCATCATAATCAAATGTACTTCGATATCGATCTCGACCATCAACATCTCCACGATCACGCATATCTCTTCTACTATGTCTTTCAGCATCATGATATGGTTCATCTCCAAACTCGCGTGGAGTTCTTCTCTCTTCATTTTTGTACTCATCGTATTCTCTTCTCATTGAAACTGATGATTCTCTTCTTTCTCTACAAGATTTTGGTGACACCCTCCTCGCTTCCGCAACCGATGGCGAAACTCTGTTTCCTCCATGGTTCGAGATTGGTGACCTTCTCTTTTGACTTTGATTCATATCATTCATCAATTTCTCTAACTTTCCAATACCTTCATCAAACTTTTCGTTGATACGTTGTTCCATTTGCTCAGCTTCTTGTCTTCGATACACATCTTCAACATTTTGAAATCGATTAGCACGTCTCGGAGGCATTATCAAATCTTCAACAAATTCAAACACACTTCAACTAGCACAACTTAACTCGCGGCCTGCACTTACTCTTCCTCTTGGCTCCACAGGCTCGGCTTAGCTATGATTGGCTAAATTAAGCTCCGATACCAAACTGACGCAGCGGATATTAACGAATGACAACGAAATGAAGATTTCGCGTCAAACTAACCGATGAAACGATTAGTTAAACAAGATAAATCGATGGATTGAAAATACCGAACGCCCAGATTCGTTGATCTCGAGAGATACCGAATTCTAGCTATCTCCAACACGTTGATCACACACGATACCATGTTAAAAGATCTACGATTCTTCTACGTTGATCTCGCACACGAGATTCCGTGAATCGGCTTCAAATCCGTTGATTCGAGCGCACTCGTAACCGAAAATGGAGAAAGGAGACAACGCTCAACTTCCAATTTCAAAGAGGCACAAAGCACTCAAACAAAAGTTTATTCAAAATCAACCAAGTTTACAAGTAACACAATACCGCTATTTGTAGAATTTTACAACACAGGTCGGCGACCTAACAGGCACGACCTAACAGACCCACGAGCTAACACATGCGACCTAAAACAAACAAGTTAACAAACATACAAATGATCTGCGACCTAACAGTTACAACACATTACAATACAATCGACTTTATCAACCCATGCGACCTAAACAAACACGGCCGCGACCTATCACATGAGCGACTTAAAGAACTGGACGGTCTAAGATCTGAGCGACCTAAAAATCAGCGGCTTAAGCTTCAGAAATATCTTCACGCAACCTAGGCC
Organism: Allium cepa; assembly: GCA_030765085.1. Taxonomy (NCBI): domain Eukaryota; kingdom Viridiplantae; phylum Streptophyta; class Magnoliopsida; order Asparagales; family Amaryllidaceae; genus Allium; species Allium cepa. The sequence goes on along the minus strand of CM060938.1, from coordinate 438,738,257 downwards.
TTCGCGACTTAAGAAATAGCTTCTGAACAATCTGGAGTGGCTTAAGAATAACTCGCGAACGACCTAAGTAGATAGCTCGCATAACTCGTGCACTGCTTCTTCCTTCCCTCTTATCTCGCTAGGCCGTATCGCACTAGGTCGCAACCAACCTAAAGCATGTTGCGCTGGATCACGTAGCTCGCTAGGTCGGTCCATTTGACTTGCTAGGTCGCTTGGGCGACTTATCAGCTCGCTAGGTCACCGGCGACCTAAAACACACGCGAATTGCGCTGCATTCTCCTCTATTGCATCATCTATCTCATTAGGTTGCAAACGACTTAAGGCTATCGTGCGACTTAAGGCAAATGAGTTAGTATTGTGCGCTGCATCACAAGGCTCTCTTAGAGAATGTCACTTGTGATAGGAAATATATATATTTGTGTGTTTCCACGCATTTTTTACCTAACCTGGCATTGCTTTTTCAGTGGCATTGCTTTTTTCAGGGTATTTGCATGTCTCAGGGCCTGTCTCTGATGGAGATAGCGGTTGTGATGACTAGATTAGTCGCCCTTATCACCTAGTAGTTTAGTTCTTCTACCTAACTCCCATGTTCTTTTTTTCTTTTCTTAGTTGTTCTAGTGCATGTGCTGAAAACTTGTTATCAATGGTTATTAATACATGTCGACGGTTCTCTTTAAAGTCTGCTAGCTTTGCTTAAAAAATTTATTGTTATACATATTTAAATATTAAATAATATTTTATTATATATACGTGTAAATATTAATTAATAAAATTAATGGCCGAATTAGAAAAATTACTATTAGTTTAATGTGTGTTTGTGTCTCTAGATACGTGTGTGTGTATAATTTGTGTATCCATACAAGATATCATTATTATCTTATCATGAACCTATTAACTAACCATAAACCGCAATTGTTAATTACGTATATATGTTCATCATGTTTATCTTAGGTTAGATAATCATATTTAATTTAATTATAATGTTTGTATTATGAATACTAACATGTTATAAAATTAAAATATAAATTTAATTAAATTTAACAAATAAATACAAATATTTAGTATATAAATTAATTAAATTTAAATTATACCCCAATCAATTTTATTACTCAATGTTAAATATGATTTAGTGCAAAAAACTTATTCACGTTGACACAAAATACGATCTTGTGCAAATTAATTTTTTTTTTTTTAAATTCCCTCTTTTAACCTCGCTACTAATGCACCTGATCCAACAAGTACTTGCATGAATTTTGAGGCGATAACATGCCATAAGTAAAATTTTACATTTCTTCATCAATCTTTAATTCAGTATATTTAGTATATTTTAATATATAAATAATTTTATCAATTACATTGTTTGTCCAAATTTATTAAAGTAGATTATGATAATATTACATGTGTTCGTCAAGTGAGTTTTATGATCCATTTATCATATAACTATAACCTTAAGGGTCCTCAATAAATTATAGTTCAAATGGTAAATAATACATTATTAGATATATCTCTTATGTAACTCTTTACTATGCATTCGTCTGCTCATATTGATCTTTATGACATTGTGGATGGTCAACAAATCATAAAGTATATTAGATACTCATGATGCATCATTTCATAATTATTTAATAAAAAAATTGTAGCCGTTAAGAGTAACCCGACAAAGTTAAAAAATGTTCTTGACAATCAAGGACAATATACGCATCATTGTATATATGCATCGCTATAAATATTTATGCTTGAGGATACTTATCAACCAGTATGTACCATGCTCTATTTATATGATAGAGAGGAGCATTACTTCAGATTCATAATTTCAAAATAATAGTTGCGAGAATCATCGTCTATAAGGAATAATGAGTATTTATAAGACTCAATGATATCATCTGCCATTACACACACAGACACACATACAAAAATACACACTCAATTATATGCATATGTATTTATCCCTTTTAAGTACAATAGGTTTTAATCCGACTTTAACTTTTAAAACCATAAAATTTATTTTATATGTATTATTATATACAAGATTCTCTTATTTAAGTATAACATTAATATAATATTTGATCTTATATTTATGTATATATTAGTTTTAATTAATAATTATTTAACATTACAACTTTATTGTAACCTTCTTGAACTATAACATATATAATTCATTATAATATAAAATTATTTTGAATTTTTTTTAAAAGCTCATACAATTTGAAATTCAAAACAATTTGAAATTTATTTCTTCATAACTTTCATAAATTTAAATTTAAACAATTTTAAATTTAGTTTTTATAACCTTTATGAAGTCAAATTTAAATTTTTTAAATTTTATTCATAACCCATAAAAAATTAATTCAATGCAATTAATTCAATTCAAAGCAATTTTAAATTTATTTATTTATAACTTTTATGGGTACAAATTTAAATTTGTTCATACCTTTATAAATTTAAAACTAATCCAAATTTAAATTCATATTTCCAGAGCATATTTCTTCATTTTCCTCCTCCTCGCTCAATAAACATTTATTTTTCGTTATATGCTTGTAATTGCAAACAACGGCCAAATTTGCATGGTCGAACTGCTATAAACGATTGTGTGGATTACTTTTTTCTCCGTTTACTACACATTATATTGTTAAAACAATACTAAATCCTTATATTTCACTCAAAAATCTTAGGCACCACTCATAAATTACATATCCATGGCAACTAGTCTAATACTTTCGTCTAATACCTTGACCCGATCAATCACCGCCTCAACGCTAACGATAAGTTTGTCATGCTCGTCTCTTGTTTAATCCTTGATTAATGTATTATTTAACAAGATCCAAAAATATTTGTGGCACTCGATCATAAATGATTAAATTTTCAAATGTTAAGTTCCTTCGAGTCCAATTTCGAATTTTAGAAGAAGTCAAGTTATCGTATGCTGATAACCATATAATTCTAATTTTAGCCATAGTTTTAGATAAACACGAGGGAAAGCAAAAGTGATGATTTGGCTGAAATAATTAAGTAAAAATAAGTATTTGTAAAGAAACAAACATATGAATGAAAATTATTTACTTGTGACCCTCCAATTATTTGCAGTCTGTGGATATGTGGTCTTTAATAAAGATCAAGTTTTAACAAAATGAAAGCGTCTGTTCCAATATATGGGTATGGGCATGGGGTAGTTAATTAAAAATGATTATTCTGAGTTCAACCAAAAATAAACAGAGATATGTGGGGTTCCTAATGCAGTGTAACCCCCAATGAAAGGCTTCTTTTCAACCAGTCTCTTTTCTGTTACTTTACTTCTTATCATTCTTTCTACAACTACTCTATGCTAGAATTTCCAGCACTTTTCCAAGAAAGTTAACAACCAAAATTCTTCTCTCAAACTCCAAGACAATGGGACAAAATAAGAAAAAGGAGTCACTTTTAATACATATATACTTGTTTTATGACCCTACTATTCTACTAAAAGCCTAAAATGCGTTGTAACTATACTGTCGTGTAGCTAACACCGTATCATGTATTAACAAGTTCATACATGAACCTGAAATGCAAACTTTTGGCATATGAAAAATACTATCGATATTCTCTTTAGTTCAAGTCAGAGCATAACCTCTCTCTTCTTTATTGGAGCAAAATATGGAATGAATAAGAAATTTAATTTATGACGACTTGGAGTAAAATTGTGAATCAACACCCTTTTCATCTAGAGGATATATATACTGAATTTTTTTCCCGTGTCTTTTTGGTTTCTTCATTTGTTCATATAAAATCGATGGCTAATATGTTACATTTAGTCATAAGTTATTAGAATAGTATATGACTGATATATTACGTTTAGTTATAAGTTATTAGAATAACATATATAGTATAATCATTATAAACTATTTACTATAGTTTATCTTGCTAATGGTAGAATTCACTAATCAAAACATATCACTCTAAAATTTACAAGTCTTACAATAAAATTTCCAAAAGGGATTCAGAAGTTATACGACTATTAAGACCAAACGACAATGCCATTGTTAGCATTATTTACAGCAGAAATGTGTGACTAATCCAAACTATTTCAAAAAAGGATAACAGGTATCATGTTCAAAGCCTGATGACATCCTCCCTGTAGACATACTCTCTTCAAGCAAGGGTTTAAATAACGTCATTTCTCTGTGAATAATACATCTTCTTCTAGAATCTTGCATTACGATTCAGAGTTTTATGTGTATAATTTTGTGTGGGTGGCAATATATAAAGTAGTTTGACAAGGAGCATTAAAAAATGATCATAATGGAGCAGAAGGATAAGAACATTCAATTTTTAATTTTTTACATACAATCTTATCTACAAAATTATCAATCTTTAATATGCTAAAGTGATACCACCACAAGGGTATTATTTTAATTATATTAAGTTCAAACTTTGTGATCTTAACGGATCTATGACTCATAACAGCATCTTTCGACTTATAAACAACGTGAGCTATACAATTTTTAATTTAAGTCAGTAAATTAGTACAAACAAAATATGAATAGATATATGAAATCTACAAATTACGCGTTCTATTTTTTCTATCATGGAAAATTGCTAAAGACGTGTGAGTGTGTATATCCTTTTTGAAACTACCATACTTGAGGATAGAGTAAACAGAGCTTTACTTTACAAATACAACAAGAACATATATATACTTTTAAACACAAGATATACTACAAGAATTAATGTTCTGGTAGAAAGTAAATCGGTAATAACGCGTTCATCTTACCCATTGTTCCAAATACCAGCATGTTTCCTTTAATTAAAAATTATGTCTCCATATTCATCAAATACATACGTTTAGCTATACACAATTCCACTTTATTCAACAATAAAAAAGTACCTTCAACTTGGAGGAGCAAAAATCTACCTCTGAACTTAATAAATTGCTTTATTCCTCAATTTTAGAAATCAACCTTTGAAAAAAAATTAAAACGTAAGGTTGAACAGATTTAGTTGCAAATAACTCAATAAATATATCATATGTCATTTATTAAGATTTAAAAGATGGTTTTTGCTCATAAAAAAAGGATGAGTGAAACATTGTTCATACTACCTCCCACCAAACACTATTATATAATTTAACACCAAGTGCAAACATTAATTAATAGTTTAATACTTCACTTATTTTATCCTGATTCAGGAAGCATTTGCCAGTTCCAAGTGCAATTTGAATATGCATGTCCCTATTAACATCTAATTCTAAAACTCAACATCCAGATTAAACATTGATCGTAGATACAAAGTGAAAGTCTAATAAATAATATGCTCTAGGGAGCTCTCAGTAATAACACCTATTAAGGAAGACTTCAACTAAATATATTATTTCAATCTTTACCATGTAGACAGCAAAATAATCCTAGAAAATTAATGAGAAATATACAAATTCACTCTTCTTTACATTTGTATATCATTTACAAAAAAACATATCCAATTTTGGCAAAGATTGAAAAATGCAAAGAAAATGAACATAGACTCCCATTCCTCAATAAGCACAAGCTACAGACAATTGTTTCTTAAGCTCAACTTCACAAGAAACAAGAACTTTCTCAGTTAATGCCCCCACAAAGGAGCCCATGCGTTTATTTTTAGAGTTTCACTTGTCAAATTTAACAGGTTCTTAGATGGCTTTGTGTGTTGTTCTAGTCATTCTTCCTTGTCTTTTTATTCTTGGTATCATGCTTGAACTACCTACACAGTTACCCTATTCTTTCAACTTTCCACACAAGTTGAAAGCCAACTGCATTTCCATGAACAAAATACTTAGATTGTTTTTGTATACTAGCCTATTAGGTTGCTTAATGTATTCTAATATTTTAAGGCTAAGCTTACATGAGTCTTGAAACTTATATGAGTTGTCTGCACACATAACGCCTTTTGAGTCTTTAATTTCAACTTGAATGAATCAAGTTTAAGTCGTGACCTTTAGAGCTCTACATGTAAAGGATTCTTTAAAACTTGAGATGAATATTATCATAATATTGAAAGTCGCTAATAAAAGATATGTGACAATAGATTTCTGTGGCTACAACTTAATTATTTACTGCATTATGTTCATATCTAAAATACTAAAGGTTGACTCTGTTGATTTTATCCGGAATCACAATTGTAAAGTGAGCCGGTGCAAAATATCTCCAGAATACTGCTTTCCGCCAACATTCAAAACATATTAATAAATATACTATAACCAATGTTTATGCTATATGACGTTTAATAAATTGGGGGAAATACTATTACATAACCTATTTTTAGAAATCAATCAAGTGCATATCATATCTGTTATTTCCAAATAAATTTATCAAAATATATAAAATACAAGAAACATGGCGCCAAAGTAATGTAGATTCCTGTCGACCCAATAACATTAAAAGAAGTGCCATGATTACGCAAATCTAGGATATAAAGTCAAGCATTAAAATATTACACATGCCAAAATGACTTTCTAATAAAAACAAATTTTAGATTTGTTATTCTATTTTTCATGCTTACATTACCTTCTTAATCCCAGTCAGATTCCACCAATAGAAGGTTTGCGAAGATTCCCATCCTAAATCTTATATACAAATGGAATTAACAATTAAAGATGCTTTTATCGCTTAAATCTTTTTCAGTAGAAAAGTTAGTTCATCTGTACCTTATCATAATTGCACAAGATATGTCATTGGTGCAAGGAAGTTTCAAGACATGTAAATGCTTTAAAATATTAGTCAATTAGTGACATATTCACTGATTAGTATTGAAAAGGAATGTATTGATGTCACCATAACAATATTGTGTTATTTTAGTGCTTTATAGATAAATATAAGAATTATTATGCTTACCTCAAAGCTAAGTTAATGGGAGCACTAGCTATAAAGATTCCCCATCACTATAAGAAAGATCATTCTTAGATAAATTTCATATCTTACACAAGCATAGCATATTTTTTGTCAAAGGGTAAATCTACTTTGATGGTTGATAGTTTATGGAAACTAACTAGAAATAACAATATATGAATTAGGAATATTTATTCCATTATATTTTGTTCGGTGTATGTATGCGTAGTTAGGGCTGTCAACGGATGCTTTCGGATACGGATAGTGGCATATCCGTATCCGTATCCGAAATCATTTTCGGATATCCGTATCCGTTTAATTTTCGAATATCGGATATCCGTATCCGCTTAATTTTCGGATACGGACGGATATCGGATATTTATCCGCTCCGCCAATAATTGATAAATTTAAAGGCATAAACGAAAAAGTTTAGATCAACATAAAACATTTTTTGTACTATTGTTTATAAAAAAACAAAGAAATAAAAAATATGGTGATAAAACATTGTTTTATACTAATATATGTATGTGTATCCAAAAATATTCAAAAGTTAAACACTCAGCCCTATTTTCCTATTTTAAATTATATAAATATGCATCAGTTAATCGGACGGATATTTTTCGGATACGGATACCACTATAACCATATCGGTATCCGAAAAGCTTTTCGGATATCGGATATCCGTATCCGCTTTTCGAATAACGGATATTTTTCATATTTTCGGATACGGATTCGGACGGATATCGGATTTTTCGGGTACCCATTGACAGCCTTATGCGTAGTATACACAAATAAACACTTGATAAGATTGAAAGAGGGAAAAATATCCCATGGTTCATAGGTGACGTACGGCTATAATGCAAGATCTATATATACACAAAACATGCAAAAATAAAATAAAATACATCATTCATAATTTTAATCAATTATGTCCCTAAACAAGCATGCATTATTTCAGATTTGTACTTCAAGCTTAATAAAAAATAAATAAAAAAAATAAAAAAGAAAATTCTTAAACCCAACAGAGAACGTGTGGTCTAATAGGTCAGGTTGACCTAAATAAGAATTTAATAAACAAATTACTAACTACAGGAACTCAGCCTGTTCCATACTAACTTTTTGTACAAATGCTCATACGCTTATTCCTGTATGCAGACAACAGTCCTCATTCATATGCTCTATAGGATTATTGATCCAAAATCCACATCTTATCCACCTGAGTCATGACACCCACTAAAATTTTCTAGCATGCATAGCATTTGATGATGTAGTGATTTTTTTTTATTTGAGCGGAAGCGGTTATTTGTTCAGGATCTAGTATTGCCTATTTAGATACCAATGGCACTTAAAAGAATTATGCAGTCTCTCACAAAAAAAAAAAAAAAAAAAAAATAACAGAAATAGAAGACACAAAAAATTTAACGTGGTTCGGATATGAATATCCTACGTCCACGGAGACCCAACAACTTTTTATTTCACTAAAGAAAAGAGTACAAAAGAGAGAGGAAAGAATAATGGTAGATACTACACTTGCATTGTTCATATGAAGATAAATTCTTTCATTTATATAGACTTGATAATGAAGGGTTGCTTGGAGATTAAGCAAATCAATTTCCCGATTACCCAGATATATTTCCAATTTGCGTGATTTGATTTTAGTACAAATAGATGGCGTAATCTTCGTTTCCAGATCTTTCCTTTATTCTCCATGCCTAATTATTTATTTCTTCATATAACAGATATACATTGACTAATTAATTGATTGACTAATTAATTAGTTTCTTTCAAAATATCCTTCCATATATCAGCTAAATTAATTGATTTGATTGAATCAACTAATCAATTTCTTTCCTCTTTAACGAATATTTGAATCATCAAATTCAACACTCCACCTTAATTCAAATATAACAATCTCTCTTCATCACTTTATCATCAAGTAATCAACATATAAGTTGTTGGGTCTAGCGCCCCATGGCGCTCAAGTAACACGTATCAAACTGATCAAGTTTGAGCAATGCTCAAACTTGTCCTTACGAAGTGACTTCGTCATCATATCTGAAGGATTATCCAAAGTACCCACCTTCAACAATTTGATCTTTCTTCGTTCTTCCTCAAGCATAAGAAAGAAACCTCTAACATCAATGTGCTTCGTCCGTGAACTATAAGCTTGATTTTCTACAAGATGAATCGCACTCTGACTGTCTGAAAATAGCTCTACTGTCCGCTGCACCATTGAAAGATCATCCAACAACTGAAGTAAGTATAATCCTTCCTTTGTTGCTTCCACAATCGATATCAACTCTGCTTCGGTAGTCGATAAAGCTACGATAGATTGCAGCTTTGATCTCCATGAAATTGAGTCTATGCCAAGTGTAAAAACATAGCCCGATACTGACTTCCTAGCATCTCTATCCTCAGCGTAATCAGAATCACAGTATCCTCTAAGAAAGATGTCACCATCCACTCCACCATATAATAAGCCCACCGAAGAAGTGCCTCGAAGATATATAAGAATCCACTTCACAGCTTGCCAATGCTCTTTGCATGGGTTAGACATATATCGACTCACAACACCCACTGCATGAGCCAAATCTGGTCTTGTGCACACCATTGCATACATAAGACTACCAACAGCACTAGCATAAGGTATATCAGCCATATACCTCTTGTCTTCTTCCGATGAGGGAGATAAGTCTTTTGACAACTTAAAATGAGAGCCTAATGGAGTGCCAACCGGTTTAGCTTTCTCCATTCCAAATCGAGCGAGGACTTTCTCGATGTACTACGCTTGAGTGAGCCTTAACTCTCTCTGCTTTCTATCCCTGCTTATCTCCATACCCAATATTCTTTGTGCCTTTCCCAAATCCTTCATATCAAACTCTCTACTGAGCTCCGCTTTCAACTCCTTAATTCTGACCAAACTCCGAGATGCAATCAGCATATCATCAACATATAACAACAAATAAATCATATCACCATCACATCTTCTGAAATAAACACACTGGTCTTTGAAACTTCTGGAGTATCCCTGTGAAAGCATAAACTTATCAAACCTCTTATACCATAGTCTAGGAGACTGCTTCAGTCCATATAGAGATTTGTTGAGTTTGCAAACATAGTCTGGCCTGCTACTATCAATGAACCCTTCCGGCTGCTTTAAATAAATCTCCTCATCTAGATCACTATGCAAGAATGTAATTTTGACATCTAGTTGCTCTAGTTCCATATCATAATGAGCAACCAATGCCAAAAGAATACGAATAGAAGTATGCCTAACCACTGGAGCAAAGATATCATGATACTCTACCCCTTTCTTCTGAACATACCCCTTTGCGACTAACCTTGCCTTGTATCTGAGATTACCATTTTCACCGTCTTTCACTCTATAGATCCACTTGCATCCAATAGCTTTCTTGTCGGTGGAAAGAGGCACCAAATCCCAAGTATGATTTCTCTGCAATGGTTCAATCTCCTCCTCCATAGCAACTAACCAACTGGAACTGTTAACCGATGTGATAGCTTCTCTATAATCACAGGGCTCATCATGGACAACATTCAAAGCATATGTTGCCATATCATCGAAATTAATATCTTCGATGCTCAATCCAACAAACTCATCAAGCCACTTAGGCTTTCTTCTTTGTCTGACAGGCCTAGGTTTTGAATGAGCTCCACCTTGAGTTTGATCCTCTATACCAACATCGATATTATCCTCATCAACCACGGTGTCACCGGAAACACCATTTGAACGTCTATGGAAAGAATCAACAGATGACTTTCTTTGTGTCTGGTATTCTTCACATGTCCTCTCATTGTCATCCGATGAGAAAGGCTCCACCTTCAACATAGCCTTCTCATCAAAAATCGCATGCCTGCTCATAACGATCTTCTTGCTAATAGAACACCACAACCTATATCCCTTCACTCCTCTCCTATAACCTAGAAAAATACACACTACAAGATAATACGGCTATTCCAACGGCTTTTAGCAGTTGGCGGCCGTTGGAAGCCGTTGGAATAGCCGTTGGAATATATCCCACGACTTCCAACGCTTTCCAACGGAAACAACGGACCATTTCCAACGGCATTTCCAACGGCCGCTAACGGCTTATAGCCGTTGGAAACCGTTAGAAACCGTTACAACAAAATGGCCAATATGCCGTTGGAAGCCGTTAGAAATACTGGGTTTATTTTGCTGTGCAACAGCAAGCCTATTTACCTTCCACCAAACCATTTCCAATTCATACAATTTTCATTCCATTTCCAATCAATTCCACATATATATATCAATATCAATACAAACAACGCACATAAATCAATAAAACACCAATATAAACAAACCAAACCGATCAAACATCACAAAATATACCATCAACGTACATACCATCAACAAATGTCACTAAACCATGATCATACCATCAAAATACTTCTCACCCACTCCGTACCAATATATACAACATCACCATCAACATCAAAACATCTCCAAGTCAATATATACATTGTTCAAACACAAATACTCAAAAACATACCTCCTCAAGGATCCTCTCGCCTCCAGAAGCACCAGACGACGAAGGAAGGGTATCATGATTCTGCAAATACTGCGCAAGCTTTTGATCCAGCTGCTCCACCTGGATGGCTCGTAGACGATTCTCCTCCCGTAGCTGCTCAACCATAGCTCTAAGCTCCTTGATTTCTTCTTTGTCTCGGTCTTTTTGAGCTTGCCGAGCCTGTCGAGCCTGCAAATAAAATTAATAGCAAAAGGGTTGTCTCAGCATATACAATATTATAACATTATATATCTAAACGCTGATTTTTTGTACATATGTAAAAGGATTAATTACCGTTAGGTTCCCGAAGCCAAAACGTCTACTCCGTTGCGCCGGATCCATAACAGCGGTAAAAATGTTATCCTGCTCCTCTTGTGTCAGCGCATCACGACCAGACTGCTCAAGCGCATAAGCCTGTACCTCCTGCAACCTCGACTATAATGAAAAAAAACAATTTCAGTTGAAAAATAGTAGCATGTAATTATTTTGCGTAGCTAGAAATTAATAAACTTATCGGTGTAAGTATTAAAAATTAAAAAATGCATACATATGCCTCGGTCGTCCTATCTTGCTCACCCCACTGATATATGATATTGCTAGCCTCATCTACTTTCCTAGACGCGTGGGTGTGAGCAAACACGTTCACTAAGCCAACAGAGCCTCCACGAGCTCGTTCCTGCAATTGATAATTTGGATAATTTAACTGTACATAACTAATTACTGAACTGATCAATATACAAATGTGATAATAGATAAATTTACCAAATCTTCGCGGTGATGCTGGAAAGATTTGGAGCCTCCACGGTGTGATACAGGATTCCTGCTCCTATTTGCCGAGTTCCTAGCTGACCCCTCCTGCAAATTTACAATGATTAATTATTTATTAAACGGTAAAAAAATGCTAAGATTTATTGTAGATTTACCTTGAACTCCTCAGAGTTCCACCAATCAACCCATTTCTCCCATACAGTCGCGCTCATCCACTTGGGCTTCTTTCCTACTTTTTTAATCTCCGACATAGTCTCTCTATAGTTCTTCGCGATCCTGGAGTTCCAGTGTCGCTGAACTAAATTGACGTCAGGCTCTTGCAATTCTACGGAGCCCTGTACAATGAGAAAATATTACTAATTATTTATTTGTATTTAATTAATCATCTTGTAAAGCGGTATAAACTTACCAGAAAATCTTGCCAAATCGTCTCTCTCACGTCGTCGGGGATCTTGCCCTACTTGGGCCAGCAATCGGTCATCCTAGCCATGTACGCCTGCTTCGAAATGCTCAGAACCACTTTGGATGGCTCCAACTCAAATCCACTACGTTAAATATAAAATTGAACTTTAGACAATTGTAGATATATCATGTACAATTAAAAAATTAAAATGCTATGCTCGCTAATTTTCCAACGGCCGCAAACTGGTTATTTCACAAACTGAATATTTTAAATAAGCAACTATTGTTTCATTGCCACTTATGTGTCTTTCTTTGATGATCGGTCATCCTACTTCCCATTACAAACACAATAGTAATTATATTCCGTAAATCATATCATTTTAAACGATTCACAAAATTTCGACAGCATTTCCCCCGTGTTCCTTGTATCGTACACAAATGCGTGTACTCAAGGAACGTAAAGGAAATGCCGTTGAAATTTTGTGAACCGTTTAAAGTGATATGATTGACGGAATATAATTACTTTATAGTGTTTGTAACTTGTCCAATACTGGGACAAATCCGACAAATGATGTATCAAATGAATAGAGTTGTCCGTTTTATGGAAAAAACGAATATCCCTAAAACGATCATATACAACACTTGTCAGACGGGGCCGAATAATATCTAAGCATTTAAATATTTGTTTATATTAAATTCGAATATATAATTCGTTTAATTAATATTGGTTTATATTTTACCGTTTTATTACATAAGTACTAAATTCATTTTATACGCTAAATTTGTACACAAAATTCATTTATAAACTAAATTAATTCGCGTGTTCACACAAATACAAAGCTCGTATTCGCACATATGAAATATCCGTTCTAACGGCTTCCAAATGCAATAAACTCTATCACACACATACGTTTAATATACTAACCAAATAACATAAACTAATGCAATATCTTAAATTACAAAATTTTCAATCAATTATAATAACTTGTTCATTATGTTATAATGGTTGCAATTAGAAGATAATATAATGTAATATGCATACACTAACAAGTAGGAATCAATCAACATTCAAATTAAACCCTAAATCAAAAAAAACCTAAATATTAGCTTTAGGAAAATTACCGATTTGGAGAGCTAGAACGGTGGAGATGTGCCGGAGTAGCTTCTAGATGGCGTCGGAGGTTGTTGGGATGGTGTTTGGGCCGGCAAATGAAGATTGGAGATGATGGAATGGTGGATTTGGGGGTAATTTTCGGTTGAGAAGATGAATAATGAGCTGAAGGTCGGTCTCTGGAAATATGCAGGAAATTTTCCAACGGCTTCCAACGGCCGCAAACGGCTCTTTTCCAACGGTTTCTAACGGTTTCAGACGGCTACGTAAAAAATTAACGGGCCGTTGGAAGCCGTTGGAAATGCCGTTGGCGGCCGTTGGAACTGGGGCGTTGGAATTTACTGTTTTTCTAGTAGTGACACTTGCGAGCACTAGGTTCCAGCTTCCCTTTGCTCTCATGCACATAAACTGGGCAACCAAACACTCTGAGAAATGAATAGCTAATAGGCTCTCCTTTCCATACTTCTTCAGGGATCTTCATATCTATGGCAGTGGAAGGTGTGCGGTTGATGAGGAAAGCCCCATAGATAAAGCTTCATCCCAAAATCCCTTCTTCAATTTAGCAGTCAGTCTAAGGCATCTTGTCCTCTCCAATAATGTCTGATTCATCCTTTCTGCAACTCCATTAGAATAGGGTCTCCTGGTGTGGTATAATGCCTCTTAATGCCTTCAGACTCACAATAATCGATGAATTCCCGTGATACAAATTCACCGCCATTATCTGAACGGAGAACTTTCAATTTCTTCCCTGACTGCTTCTCATCCATAGATTTCCACTTCCGAAACTTAGCAAAGGTTTCACTCTTTGACTGAAGAAAGTATACCCATACTTTACGAGAGAAATCATATATAAATGAAACAAAATATCTGGCTCCACCTAAAGACGGACAAAGGGAGGGACCCCAGACATCTGTATGAACATACTCCAAGATAGCTTTTGCTTTATGCTCTCCTATACCAAAAGAAATCTTCGTCTACTTTCCAAGAACACACCCTTCACAAAAACCAAGTTTTGAATGATGAACTCCATCAATCAATCCTCGTTTTCTCAACTCATCCATGCTGCGCTCACCGATGTGACCCATCCGTAAGTGCCATAATCTGAAAGAATCTGAATCAACAGATGTAACAGAAGCTGATTCACCAATTACAGTAGTGCCCTTTAATAGATAAAGATCTTCTGCCCTCACACCTCTCATAACAATCATGGAACCCTTCGATATCTTCATTTTCTCTCCTTCCACTACAATCTTCAAGCCAAGTCTACTTAACGCCCCAACAGAAATCAAGCTCCTCCTCAAATCAGGTATATGTCTAACATCGGTGATCGTACGAATAACACCATCAAACATCCTAATCATCACGCTACCAACACCCACCATACGACAAGAAGCATCATTACCCATCAGAACTTCTCTTCCATCAATTTCACTGTAAGTGGAAAAGCAGTTCCTATCAGGTGTCATATGATAGGATGCGCCAGAATCAACCAGCCATAAGTTGCTCTTCCTAGAAGAGCCAGAAGCTGTAAATACATCGGTCTCACTTTCTGTATCTGATTTCTCTGCTGTAGAAGCTGAGGCTTGCTTTGGATCTTTTCTTCTACCTTCAAGCTTGGGACATTGTGCTATGAAGTGCCCTGCTTTCTTACAATAATGACAAATCAAATTCTTAGGCCCCCTAGATTGAGACCGTGAATAATTCCGTCCTCCACCTTTCTTCGACCTGCTTTGGCCTCTACCTCTCTAAACAGATAAGCCTTCAGTATCACTATTCAAGCTAGTGCTCGCCAATCTACCTCTTAATACTTCATTATGAAGACCGGCCTTAACATCAGACAGACTAATTTTACTGCGGCCATAAATCATGGAATTAACAAAAGCAGTATACTCCTTAGGCAAGGAACATAAGAGGATCACAGCTTGAGCCTCATCAGTAATATCAACTTCCGCTGCCTTCAGGTTCATAATCAAAGTCGTCAAAGCATCTACATGCTCCATGAGATCAGCTCCAGGCTTCTTCTTGAACAAATAAAGTTGTTGCTGAAGAATAATCCGATTAGTGAGAGACTTGTCTTGATATGCATCCGATAATGCATCCCATAGTTCTTTCGCCGTCTTCTTCTGAGGGAATTCTCTAAGAACTTCATCTGAAAGGCTCAACTGAATTGTTGTAAGAGCTTCATCTTCCATCTCTTCCAAATAAGCTGCATCAATACCTTTCAATTTTTCAGACGCAGAAACAACCTTGTAAGTCCTCTCCTTTTTCAATACAGCCTCCATCTTCATCTTCCAAGTATCAAAATATCATTTTCTGTCAAAACGTGTTACTCCATAATTGACACCAGATCTGCCAACAGACTTACTAGAAGTAGCCATTAATATCCAAACAGGAACAATAACACTAGCTCTGATACCAAACTGTAGTGATTTTTTTTATTTGAGCGGAAGTGGTTATTTGTTCAGGATCTAGTATTGCCTATTTAGATACCAATGACACTTAAAAGAATTATGCAGTCTCACCAAAAAAAATAACAAAAATCGAAGACATAGAAGATTTAACCTGGTTCGGATATGAATATCCTACGTCCACGGAGACCCAACAACTTTTTATTTCACTAAAGAAAAGAGTACAAAAGAGAGAGGAAAGAATAATGGTGGATACTACACTTGCATTGTTCATATGAAGATAAAGTTCCTTCATTTATATAGACTTGATAATGAAGGGTTGCTTGGAGATTAAGCAAATCAATTTCCCGATTACCCAGATATATTTCCAATTTGCGTGATTTGATTTTAGCACAAATAGATGGCGTAATCTTCGTTTTCATATCTTTCCTTTATTCTCCATGCCTAATTATTTATTTCTTCATATAGCAGATATACATTGACTAATTAATTGATTGACTAATTAATTAGTTTCCTTCAAAATATCCTTCCATATATCAGCTAAATTAATTGATTTGATTGAATCAACTAATCAATTTCTTTCCTCTTTAACGAATATTTGAATCATCAAATTCAACAGATGAAATCCACAACTGAAGGTATACCCTCATTGAATGCGTTGATTGTGAACAGACAAGAAGAACAACTTCCACAGTAAACTAGGATACACCAAACCAATATATTGAAGCATGCTCAATCAGATATAGTAAGAAATGAAACATTTAACCATCTACAAATTAAATGGCCTATCTTTACACTATTTTTACCCTAAAGAATGTGTAAAATAGTTTTCCTGTTTTACCTGCCAGGAAAACTTGTTATTGGAAATGAACTTGACTTTTAGGAAACAATATTATCTTACAAATTTAATTTTATAAATTAAGAATGGAGAAAATTCTAGATTTAACAAATATGTAATTTGGAGAATTCTAAAAAAATGTTTCGTCAAGAAGAATATATAAAATAGAAGACTAAAGAAAAGTCTAGAAAAAGGAAAGTCCAGAGAATATACTCCAATATTTATATATTGAGAGATTTTCTATCTCATTTGATATATCCAAGCAAGTAAATGTAATTGTATGCAAACAAGAAAGAAAAGTTGAATAATAAATAAAGTTTATTTCCTCCTTTATAAAATATTTATCTCTCGATCTCCAATTGCAAATTAGTAGTTGCTTCTCTCTCCTTCTTCTTCCTCTAGAAATTTTTCAACATTGGTATCGGAGCTTGAAAATCCTCTTAAAATTTCCAATAGTGGTATCAGAGCCAAGTTGCTAATCAAGAAAGATGACAACATAACAATTCTTTTTCAAGTTCTTAAAGGAGGAGAATTTTAAAAATTGAAGCATTCGTGTAACATCCCGCTTCCGGAGGCTCAAAAATCACTGCTACGGATATTGCAGTCATCCCTAGGTATTATTTCTGAGTGATCAAAATCGAAATCTCGAAACTATTGGCAACAAAGAAACACAAGAATATGAAAAATTTTAAACTTCAACATAAAATTTCTCATTTTTTATGAATTTCAAATTAAGATTTAATTACATAATCGTAGACATTAACCACGTTCTAATCACATATACATGTACAAAATACGATAAAAGCGACATATGAATATGTCCTTTTATGATGATCGGAGAACTAATAAATATGAAATTTACAGTTCTCAGTACATCACAGTGGAAAGCACAAAATAGCTCCTATGTAGCTAACACTGTCATCTGCACGTCTCCTGAAGCTAATTCGTCCAAAAACCTGAAAGTCTCCCACTTTTAGACTACTCAAATTAATTTTGAGTACCCGAGAGTTTATGGAGAAACACAAACTTCGAGTCAAACAATAAGTCTGATATGAATAATCCTCTATCACTTTTAACATAAATAGATATCTAGTGAGACCATACCGCTTAGTGGAACGGGTTTTACCCTCATTGGTATCCAAAACAAAACATGCAAATCATTTGCTACGCACCTACACCCAAAATGATTAGTCATAACATAATATGAAATAAAGCCATAAATTATATATATATATATATATATATATATTGGATATTCCATCCACCCATTCATTAGATATCTCACCTAAAAGCAATATATTAGATTTTCCATCTAAAATCCATTTGGTAGAGGTCCCCTCTAAATCTTTAAAATGACTATTCGTCAAAACTTAAATAGGACTATGCGTCTCAAATTCATCAAAATAAATACAAATTATCCATTGCATATTTTCTATAAAAGTTGGTGTGGGCTATCCACCGCACACTCCATACTTTTCCTAGGATGACCACGAACCCTTGGGTAGGCCTGTCAATGGGTCGGGTTCCGATCGGGTCAGCTCGGGTGCGGGTTGATTTTTAAATGGGTCCGGTCAACCCGTTTATTAAACGGGTAGGTTTCGGGTTGACTTGATTATATATTGAGTGGGTTTTAGGTTGATTCGTGTAACCCATTAAGAAAAATATTTGTATAAAGAAATGGAAATGGGCATGAAATTTTGAAAAGTTGTTAAATGCGAAAGTGTAGGAATAAATGAATGACAATTATACCCTTCTTTTGCAAGCTAAGATGAGAATTTTAGAGAAAAAATAGGGTATTGTTGTCATTCTTTTATTGCAAGCTAAGATGGGTATGAAAAATTTGAGAAGTTGTTACATGGAAATGGGCATGAAAACATGGGAATGAGCATGAAAACGTAGGAAGTTGTTAGGTGCGAATGTGTAGGAATAAGTGAACAACAACAATGCCATTCTTGTGCAAACTAAAATGAGAATTGTACAACAATACCAAGCCCATAAATGGGTTAGTCGGGTCAAGTTCGGGTTCATGGATCAACCCCAAACCCACTCGTTTATTAAACGGGTTCTATCGGGTTGACCCAAAAATGACCCGTCCTTTTAAACATGTAGGGATAACCCACTAATTTCCGTACGGGTTTCGCATTGTGTTTCGGGTCATGCTGAAAATTGACAGCCCTATCCTTGGGTGCCAATGCCGAGGCTAAACACCTCTGGCAAAACATTCGTTATTTTAGTAATTTGATGCGGGCTATCCACTGCACATTTTATGGTTTTTCTAGGTTAACCAAGAACCCAATACTTGGCCAACTAAAATATCATGATTCCCATGATTATTCATTAAAACTCATGATCCACATGAATATTTATTTGTCCCATGTATTCCACATTTTTATTATATTCCTATTGGTAGCCCCAATTAGGTTAAATTAAATAAAAACACATTGATAGCCCCAATGTTTATTTTTGAAAGCATATTTCTATTTGGAACCCTAAACTATGTGTCAAAAACATTAAACGCACATCGGTATCCCTAAGATTTAATAACATCCAATTTATATAAGTATCCACCTTGATAAGTATTTTATGTTATAACCCTTTGATGTACCCCTTCAAATTAGCAAAACTTTACATAAGAAAAATTGCTAAAACAGCCCTTTCAACCCCTTCGAATGAAGCCCCATTCGAAAGCAAATAAACATTCGAACTTAGCCCTTCGGAAGCCTTCCTTTTGAAAGCATCATAAAATCATACCTTTCAATTTTGTCGAAAGGTTCTACCTTTTGACCTTATCGAAAGGTTTCTTTTCGACCTAGCCGAAAGGTTCTATCTTGCGACTTTGTCGAAAGCCTGGCGTATCCCCCTTATAAAACCATTTATAAACCTTTCGAAACCGAAGAAACTCAAAACCTTTTGAAATCATTAAAACTCAAAACCTTTCGAAATTAAAACCTTTCGAAATCATTGAAGGCAACCCCTTCAAAACCTAAAACCTTTCGAAATCATTCAAAAACAATGAAGTGTTAGTGTTTGAACCAACCCTTCGAAAACAATGGAGAGAGGCAGCAAGTTTTAGAAAACAAAAATGACCTTTGACTACATCTGTATCAAAAGGTTTCATTTAAAACAAGAAAGCAAACCAATTGAAACCTTTTTCTTTTAAACCATTTCACAACGTCAAAAACTCTTTGTTGAAAGCTACTAGGTGTAGTTTCTTTAAAACCAAGATAAAGTTTCATCTCCTTCGAAAGCTCTAACATTTCGACTAGTTTGAATTCACTACGTACCAGTCGCCTGATACCATGTGCGTTGATGTTTGATCTAGTCGAAAGGTTTGATACTTTTCGACCTTGTTGGAAGGTTTGAAATGGAGGCGGAGGCTCTTGCCGAAAGAGTTGAAATAGTAAAAATTGTACTTTAAACAGTTCTTTTGTACCCCAGTTACCTTGTTTGTCTAAATATGATTGGTTGCCAGAATTTTATATTCAAAAATTGCTGTCGACTTTCCTTATTTGGAAATTTGAATAAATTTGAAAAAGCTCATTTATCCTTTATAATTATACAAAACATTTAAGTCTCATTCCTTAAAATGATTTTATATAACTATTAAAGCATCATGAAAAATTCTGAAAAAATTATAGAAAATCAATTAATATGTTTTCTTCAACATATTAAAATTTCAAAGCATTTGAAGATAAAAACAATTTGAAATTTAACCAAAATCAAATAAAACATGTTTATTAGCCTATTAACGTTTAAAAACACCCATGTCATATCCAAACAAAGATTTTAAATGGTTATATCCTAACCAAAGCACAAACATGAACCGGGTATAATCCATAGCCGATCTAAATAGAGAAAAATGAGATGATAAACATGATTATTCACCTTGATTAGTGAATTGGAGAATGAGATAATTTCCTTGATTTAATTCCTTAGCTTTTATCTTCAATTTATATTTTTCCTAGAGCTTTTAATGTCCGGCCGAAATTGGTTTGGAGTTATGAATGAGAACGTGAAAGTTTATTAAGGTGGAGGAAGAGATATATACTAAGAAATGTAGCCCCATTTTCAAGTTTACGCCTTAGGAAAATTCCTCATTCTGAATTTAGTTAAGTCTTATTTTAGTTCGTTCATTAAGACATGGGATACAACCATTGGATTTATTAATCTCATCTCCCTAATTATTCACATTATTCTATTTAATTCATAAAATTAAATATCCCGAATAATGTTAATTAAAATTCAGGGGCATTACAGACTCCACCCTTAAAGAATTTCGTTCCCGAAATTTCAGTAAGGATACAACAAGCATATAGCCCATGCAAGCAAAGCTAGTATAACCTACCAGCCAAATTCTATATAAACCCCATATAGAACATACCATCTAAAACAGCCCAAGAAAAGTAGCCATAATCCTGTTTTTGTCTCTCAAGTACAGTCTTTCACGTTGTCGCTTCACTGAACTTTACCACCCTAACAATCTTGTTCCTTAGCCTCTTCTCATCTTTTGCCACAACACAAACTGGTTGACTCACAATAGTCATATCCAGTTCCACCACTAAGTCCTCTAGTTCCGTCAGAGCGATAGTAATTTCTGGATCATGAACATACTTCCTAAGATGAAAAACATGAAACACATCGTGGACCTTGGCCAAACTGCTCGGTAAATCTACCCGATATGCGAGTCTCCTAATCCTCTTTGATATAGGAAATGATCCAATATATCTCGGTGCTGGCTTCTCGGTCTTCCCAAACCAAACCACATCTTTCATCGGTGATACCTTGATGAAAACTCTATCTCCAACTAAGAACTCTAGGTTCTTACGCCTTTTGTCTGTGTAATTCTTCTGCCTAGACTGAGCTTCCTTCATTCTTTCCCATATTAACTCGATCTTTTCCGTTGCCTCTCCACCAAATCTAGACTAAGGACCAATCTGTCTTCGGTCTCTAACCAACATACTGGTGATTTTCATGGCCTTCCATACAAAGCTTCAAATGGCGCTATTTCTATAGTAGTTTGATAACTATTATTATAGGAAAACTCCACTAAGTGTAAGTGATCTTCCCAAGAACTACTAAATTCTAGCATACAAGCTCTCAACAGATCTTCCAGTACCTTGTTAACTCTCTTTGTCTACCCATCCATTTGAAGGTGATATACAGTACTCATCTTGAGTTTAGTGCCTAACACACTTTGCAGGCTCTTCCAGAACTCGCTAGTAAACAAGGCATCTCCATCACTGACGATACTGCTAGGAATTCCATGCAGTCTAACGATGTTCTTCATAAATAACTTTGCCAAAACAGGTACCATCCTAGTTGATCTTACCAGAATGAAATAGGCACTTTTGGTCAATCTATCCACTATGACCCATATACTTTTATTACCCCAGTTTGACCTTGGTAACCGGTCAATAAAATCCATGGATATCGAGTCCCACTTCCAAAATGGAATATACAAAGGCTAAAGTAAACCACTTGGCTTTTGATGTTCGGCTTTTACTACTGACAATTCAAACACCGTTTTACCCATAAGCCAACATCCCTCTTCATTTCTTCCTAGAAAAAACTTCTCTTCATATATTTATGCGTCTTGGTTCCTTTAGGATAAATCGTAAACTTCGATCGATGGCATTCCCTAAGAACTTCCTTCCTAAGGTCTCTAACATTCAGAACACATAATCGTTCCTTTTTTTCAACCAACCCCTATGGTCAAGAATAAAATCCTTTAAATCATCAATATCGATTCCAGCTTCTAATCTTCTAATCGTCACGGCTAACACTGAATCTTCTTTTTGCCTAGAAGCAATCCGTTCATTCAGAACTGGTAGAACTTCCAAACAAGACATCATGGCAAAATTCCGTCTAGACCCACAATCGACCATAACTGCACATTGCAAGCGACCAGTGCTTCCAAGTCTTTCCATTCGGCCAACATAGCTAACACCACATTTTGATGTTTCCTGCTAAGCGCATCTACCACCTTATTTCCTTTTTCCGATGTATACTCGATGCTAAAATCATAAGTTGCAACAAACTCCAACCATCTTTGTTGTCTCACATTTAGCTCCTTCTAAGAGAATAAATACCATAGAGACTTATGATCCGTGAATAGCTAAAACCTTTCTCCCAGAAGATAATACCTCTAAACCTTCAATGCGACGATTACCGCTGCCAACTCCAAATCATGAGTAGGGTATCTCACTTCATGCGGTCTAGACTGTCTAGAAGCGTAGGCAATAATCTTCCCATTTTGCATTAGCACGACATCTAATCCAGTACCACATGCATCGGTGTATACTACCAACCCCTAATTCACATCTGGAACTACTAACAAGGGCACATTGGTTAACAAATGTTTGAACTTAAGAAATGCCTCTTCGCATTGTTATACCAAACAAACTTCATGTCATTCCTGGTTAGAATGGTCAAGGATGCCGCTATCCACGAGAAATCCTAAACGAACCTCCGGTTGTATCCTGCAAGTCCAAGAAAACTTCTGATCTTATTTACCTTCTCCGGTCTCTTTCCATTGTTAACAACTTCGATCTTATCTGTATCAACTGCTAAACCATTATAGGAAACAACATGAGCAAAGAACTTCACTTCTTTCGTCTAGAAATGACACTTGGAGAACTTCGCTTTCAGTTGATGTTGCCTTACCGTCTACAACACTATTCTAAGATGATCTGTATGATCCTTTTCATTCTTAGAATACACCAAAATGTCATCAATAAAAACCAATACGAATCTATCCAAGTGCTCTCGGAAAACCCGGTTCATCAAATCCTCGAAAGAAAGCTGACGCATTAGTAAGCCCGAATGGCATAACCAACTATTCATAAGACTCATATCTGATCCTAAACGCCGTCAAAAAAAACTATCCTTTACCACTCTTAGCTGATGAAAATCTATCGTCAAATCCAGCTAGGAAAACACTACGGCTCCACTCAACTGATCGAATAAGTCGCCGATTCTTGGCAAATGATACCTATTCTAGATCATCCTCTCATTCTGCATACGATAGTCGGTATATATCCTTAACGACCCATCTGACTTCTTCACGAATACCGTGGCCATTCCCTAAGATGAACTGCTTCGCCGGATGAAATTCTTTCCTTTCAATTCCACTAGCTGCACCTTCAATTCCTTCACCTTGGATGGTGACATCCTACTAGGTGGTCTACTTACGGGTTCAGCTCTCGGTATGAGATCAATCCGAAACTCAATTGCTCTTTTCAGCGGCATGCCCGAAACTGGTTCAAAGACATCCACAAACTCTCTTGCAACATAAACCTGCTTCAACTCTGCTTCCGTTCCCGTGGCACCCAATAACACATTAGCATTTTCGTTAGAACTCCTTACTGAGTAAATAACTCGGTCATGGATATTAGGGTGCTTCAGTGATATTTCGCCCTCTTAGCCAACTATCCTAACATCATATATATCTAGCCGATCCATACCCAATATGATCCCGAAATCCACGAAACCAAAAACATATAAACTGCATGCAAACATATGACCTAACAAATCAAGTTCTAACTGGTCATATATCATTTCCAGAGTCGCATATCCTCCTATAGGATTCGCAAACCTTAAAAGAGTAATAAGGTATAAAGGTTCCAGACATAAGCAATCTACCCAATACTGAGATACAAATGAATGCGATGCACCGGTATCAAATAATATCCTAACTGGAGTACTATGAATCATAAGCATACCTTCCATCACAGCTTTTTCTTTCTCAACGGTCCTTAGTCTAGAGGTTGATGGTTCAAATGCAAAGACCTTTCCTTTTCTAACCTTAGCAGGCTCGGGACACTTGTCTTGTAATGCCATATCCGGCCACAGTTATAGCACTTCACATTCGGCCTCACTGCAACTGCTCTTCCATCACCCGAGCGATACTCATTAGCATAGTGCCCCTTCTTGCCACACTTGCAACAGACAATATCAGCCTTGCTCTTCTTGGCTGTTACCCCCGATTGGGTTTCTTTCTTCTTAAAGAACTTCCGCTCCTTACCCTGAAAATTCTGAATCTCGGCTGGTTTCCCATTTCCAAAAGTAGAAAGGATCTCTTCATTCTGAATAGCCATCTCAACAGCAATATGACAAGGATCCCGGAGGTTTGGCATGGTTGCTCAGCTGATCTCAGGATTCAACCCCCGATAGACTTATCATTCCTTCGAATGACTGTATCTATAGTATCATATCCGTAACAAGACAACTCATCAAACTCCATAACATACTCAATCACTGATCTATTACCCTGGACTAAATCTGTAAATTTCCTAAGCAATGATTACTTGGCAAACTCTGATAGAAATCTTTCTTTGAACCTCCTTCGAAATTCAGCCCAAGTCAGGTTTTCCTCTGGCTCTCCCACGGTAACTCCGTTACACCAAACCTATGCTGCTCCCTGCAATTGCCTTGAAGCAAGTCTTCTCTTTTGCATTCAGTCAAACTGAGATCCACAAATATCCTTTCACAATGCAATAGCCAGTTCTCCACTCCTACTGCATCCTCAGTTTCCAAAAAAAGCTTACCTCCAAGACTAGCGTAATCCCTGCTCAACTTGGCATAATAATTGCCAATTGGGGCCACCGGATTAGCTCCTCCAGCATTCCCTACAGCCACTCCCGTAGCTTCTCCAGCTTGCATCATATTCATGAAGATTTGATATATTGTTCCCATATCGACTGGAGGAATCTCAGCACCAACATTAGCATTTGCATCTTGGTTTGCATTTGTTTGTCGACCCTAATTGCTCCTAGTATTGGGTCGAACATTTCCACTTATTGCGATGCATCTTCCACCTAGATTAACTCTTCCGTTTCCTACCTCCATATCTTACTTCCCTACTACCTGAAATCTAATCTTCATAAGATATAAAAGACTGGCCTAAGAGAGTAGGGAATACATACTTAGGTATTTATAGCAAGGTACACATACGTTATTATAATGTTTTCCCAAGCCCAACCATATTTTAGATTCATTAGATTATGCTTTAAAAATCTTTAAGGTTTAAAATTCCTTTTAAGTACATAAACCATGCTCTGATACTAACTTGTAACATCCCGCTTCTGGAGGCTCAAAACTAACTGCTACGGATGCTTCAGTCATCCATAGGTGTTATTTCTAGGTGACCGAAATAAGAATCTTGAAACTATTGGCAACACAGATTCACAAGAATATGAAAAAAAATTAAACTTCAACAAAACAGAATTTCTCATGTCTTACGAATTTCAAATTAAACTTTAATTACATAATCCTTGATGCTAACTATGTTTAGATTAGATATACATGTACAAAATACGATAAGAGCGATATATGAAGATGTCCCCTTATGATGATCAAATACTAATAAATATGAACTTTATAGTTCTTAGTACATCACAGCAGAAAACACAAAATAGCTCCTATATGGATAACACTGCCTTCTACATGTCTCCAAAAGCTTATTCGTCCAAAAACCTGAAAGTCTCCCACTCTCAAACTACTCAAATTAATTTTGAGTACCCGAGAGTTTGTGGAGAAACACAAACTTCGAGTCAGACAATAATTTTGGTATGAATAATCCCCTATCATCTCTTATCATAAATTGATATCCAGTGAGACTATGTCGCTTAGCGGAAGGGTTTTTTCCCCTTACTGGTATCCAAAACAAAACATTCAAATCATTTACTATGCTTCTGCATCCAAAATGATTATCCTAACATAATATGAACTAAAACCATAAATCATACATATATATATATATATATATATATATATAATGGATATTCCTTTTAGCCATTCATTGGATATCCCATCTAAAAGTAATTTATTAGATTTTCCATCTAAAATTCATTTATTAGAGTTCCCCTTTAAAATCTCTGAAATGACTATCCATCAAAACTTAAACAGGACTATTCGTCCCACATTCATTAAAATAAATGCAGATTAGCCATTGTACTTTGTTTTATAAAAGTTGGCATGGGTTATCCATCGCATATTCCATACTTTTCCTAGGATGACTATGAACCCTTGGGTGCCAAATCTCCAGGATAAACACCTCTGGTAAAACATTTTTTATTTTATAAATTTGATGTGGGCTATCCACCGCATGTTCCATGGTTTTTCTAGTTTAACCAAGAATCCAACACTTGGCCAATTAAAATATCATAATCCCATGATTATTCATTAAAATTCATGATCTCCATGAATATTTATTTTACCCATGTTCCCGCATGTTCAACCTATTCTCATTGGTAGCCCCAATTAGGTTTAATAAAATAAAAACACATTGATAGTCCTATTGTTTATTTTTGAAAGCATATTTCTGCTTGTGACCCCAAACTATGTATCAAAACATTAAACCCACTGCGGTGTCCCCTAGGTTTAATAATATCCAATTTATATAAGGATCCCCCTTACATATTCAAACCAAGATAAGTATTTTATGCTATAATCCTTCAAAGTACCTCCTTCAAATTAGCAAAACTTCACCTGAGAAAAATGGCTGAAAAAGGCCCTTTGAGCCCTATCGAATGAAGCTCCATTTGAAAACAAATAAACATCCAAAGTTAGCCCCTTCGGAAACTGTCCTTTTGAAAGCATCATAAATCATACATTTCGATCTTGTCAGAAGGTTTCTTTTCGACCTAGTCGAAAGGTTCTACCTTCGACTTTGTCGAAAGCTTGGGATATCCTCCCTTATAAACCTTTTATAATCCTTTCAAAAGCAATGAAACTAAAAACCTTTCGAAATCATTGAAACTCAAAACCTTTTGAAGTCATTGAAGGTATCCCCTTTAAAACCTAAAACCTTTCAAAACCATTCAAAAACAATGAAGTGTTGGTATTTGAACCAACCCTTCGAAAATAATGGAAAGAGGCGACAAGTTTTAGAAAAAAAAATAACCTCTAACTCTATCTATGTCAAAAGGTTTGGAAGCGGCAACTATGCTTCCGACCTTGTTAAAAGCTAACCTTTCGACTTTGTCGAAAGGTTTCATTTAAAGCAAGAAAGCAAACCAATCGAAATCTTTTTCTTTTAAACCATTTGGCAACGTCGAAATCTCTTTGTCGAAAGCTAGCAGGTGTATTTCTTTAAAACCAAAACAAAGTTTCAACTCCTTCGAAAGCTCTAACCTTTTGTCCCTAAACCTTTCGACCCCTTTCAATTCACCATGTACCAGTCGCCTAATACCATGTGCATTGATTTTTTCCCTAGTCGAAAAGTTTGATACCTTTCGACCTTGTCAGAAGGTTTGGAATGGAGGGGGAAGCTCTTGCCGAAAGAATTGAAATAGGGAAAATAGTACTTTAGACATTTTTTGTACCCCATTTGCCTTGTTTGTCTAAATCTGATTGGTTACAAGAATTTTATATTCAAAAATTGCAGTCGACTTTCCTTCTTTGGAAATTTGAATAAATTTGAAAAAGCCCATTTCTCCTTTATAATTATACAAAACATTTAAGTCTCATTCCTTAAACAATTTTGATATAACTATTTAAACATCCTGAAAAATTCCAAAAAAATCAAGAAAATCAATTAATATGTTCTCTTCAACATATTAAAATTTCAAAGCATACGAAGATAAAAATAATTCGAAGTTTAACCAAAACCAAATAAAACATATTGATTAGCCCATTAATGTCTAAAAACACCTATGTCTTATCCAAACAAAGTTTTAAATAGTTATATCCTAACCAAAACACAAATATGAATCGAGTATAACCCATAGTTGATCCAAACAGAGAAAAATGAGACGATAAACATGATTATTCACCTTGATTAGTTGATTGGAGAATGAGATAATTTCCTAGCTTTAATTCCTTAGCTTTTATCTTCAATTTATATTCTTTCTGGAGCTTTCAATGGCCGGCCGAAAGATGGTAAGGAGTTATGAATGAGAAAGTGAAAGTTTACTAAAGTGGAGGAAGAGATATATACTAAGAATGTAGCCCTATTTACAAGTTTACCCCTTAGGAAAATTCCACCTTTTAAATTTAGTTAAGTCTTATTTTAGTTCGTTCATTAAGACACGACATTGGATTTATTAATCTTATCTTACTAATTATTCACATTATTCTATTTAATTTATCCAATTAAATATCTCGAATAAATTTAATTAAAATTCAGAGGCATTACAGACTTCCCCCTTTAAAGAATTTCGTCTTTGAAATTTCAGTAAGGACACAGCAACAAGCATGTAGCCCTATCAACCAAATTCTACAAAAACACTATATAGAACATACCATCTAAAACAGCTCAGGAAAAGTAGCCCTAATCATGTCTTCTGTCTTCCAAGTATAGTCCTTCACGTTCTCGCTCCACTGAACTTTCACCAACCTAATTGTCTTGTTCCTTAGCCTCTTTTCATCTTTTGCCACAACACGAACTGGTTGCTTCACAATAGTCATATCCAGTTACACCACTAAGTCCTCCAGTACCGTCAGAGCGATAGTAGATCATGCACATACTTCCTAAGATGAGAAACATGAAACACATTATGGACCCCGGCCAAACTGCTCAGTAAATCTACTCGGTATGCGAGTCTCCCAATCAATGTTCCAACATATTTCGGTGCTAGCTTCTCAATATTCCCAAACCAAACCATACCTTTCATCGGCGATACCTTGATGAAAACTCTATCTCTAATTGAGAACTCTAGGTCCTTACACCTTTTGTCTGCTTAACTCTTCTGCCTAGACCGAGCTTTCTTTATTCTTTCCCGTATCTACTCAATCTTTTTTTTCGCCTTCGTCAACAAACCTGGACCAATGACCAGTCTGTCTCCAGTCTCTAACCAACATTCTGGTGATTTGCATGGCCTTTCATGCAAAGCTTCAAAAGGCATTATTCCTATAGTAGTCTGACAACTATTATTATAGGAAAACTTCACTAAGTGCAAGTGACCTTCCCAAGAATCACTAAAATCCAGCACACAAGCTCTCAATAGATCTTCCAGTACCTTGTTGACTCTCAATGTCTAGCCATCTGTCTAAGGATGATATGCAATAATTATCTTGAGATTAGTGCCTAACACACTCTGCAGGCTCTTTCAGAACTCGCTAGTAAATAAGGCACCTCTATTACTGACGATACTACTAGGAATTCCATGTAGTCTAACGATGTTCTTCATGAACAACTTAGTCAAAATAGGTGCTATCCTGGTTGACCTTACCGGAATGAAATGGGCACTTTTGGTCAATCTGTCCACTATGACCTACATAATTTCATTATATAAGTTTGACCTTGACAACCCATCAATAAAATCCATGGATATCGAGCCCCACTTTCAAACTGGAATATTCCAAGGCTGAAGCTAACAACGTGGCTTCTGATGTTCAGCTTTTACTTGCTGACAATTCAAACACTGTTTTTACCCATAAGCTAACATGCCTCTTCATTCCTTCTCAGTAGAAACTTCTCTTCATATCCTTATACATCTTGGTTCCCTCAGGATGAATCGTAAAATCGATCGACGAGACTACCTAAGAACTTCTTTCCTAAGATCTCTAACATCCGGAACACATAACCGTTTCTTCTTTCTCAACCAACCCATGTGGTCAAGAATAAAATCCTCCAAATCATCAACCTCATTTCCAGCTTCTAACCTTCTAATCATCTCGGCTAACACAAGATCCTCTTTCTTCCTAGAAGCAATCCGTTCGATCAGAACTGGTCGAATTTCCAAACAAGACATCATGGCGATATTCCAACTAGATCCGCAGTCGACCTCAACTGCACACTACAAGCAGCCAGTGCTTACAAGTCTTTCCATTCTGACGAGAACGCTTTTAAGGGAATCGACAAAGTGAAGAAAATTAGACTACAAACCATGCGGGGTGAGGTTGAATCTTTTCATATGAAATCATCAAAATCAAGATGACTTTTTTTTCGAGTTTTATTTATTGTAAATCAAATGAAAAGATATGAAGAAACAATAGAACACTCTAGAGTTGTTGAGCAAATTTTACAATTTTTAGATTCAAAATTTGATTACATAGTTGTAGTAATTGAAGAACCTAAAGATCTAGCATCCATGATTGTTGATCAAATCATGGGTTCACTTCAAGCCTATGAAGAAAAATTGAAGAGAAAGGTTAAAGAAGAGCCATTAGAGCAAGCTCTTCAAACAAAACTCACTTTGCGGGAAAATGAGGCATTTAAAAATGGAAGAAATTAGAGCCAAAGCAAAAGAGGTCATGGCTATTTTGAATGTTTTAATTGCCACAAACCTGGTCATGTGGTAAATGAATGCTGGTATAAAGAGGGGAAAAGACAAAACACATATAACCCAAGAGATCGAAAACGATGAGGAAACAAAAATTACAATGGAAGATCAATGTATGAAAAACCTCAAATAAAATGTTATAATTTTAATAAATTTAGGCATTTTGCTTCTGAAGGTGATCATCTTTCACTAAGCTTCAAGAAAGATCAACCTTCGTTAAAGAAGACGAAGAAGGTTCTATACTTTTATGGGAATTCAGAGCAGTTGAAATAAAAAATGAAAAGGCATGGTACTTGGATACAAGGGTTAAAAAGAAAGAAATATAATACGTTGAAGAAAATATGTTAGACAATAAGAAGGATGAAAAAGAAAACAACAAAATAAGAGAGAATACCGTGATAAAAGGAGAAGAGAAAACGAAGACTAATATGGAAGAGAATGCTGCAGAAGAGCTTCCAAAGATCATAGAAGTAATGGAAGATGAAATTGAGGAAATAAAAGACAAAGAGCTATCGATGATCGAAGAAGAAAGCAAGGAAAAAGTCAAAAGGATAGAAGTTGAAGAGAAAATAAAAATCAATGAAGTGAAAAAGGAGTCTGCCAAGGAATTTCAAAACTACTATATGATAGAGGGACTGATTATTGTTATAATAAATTCACGAACTCAATTGAAAAGCGTTATGAAAATCTTCATGTTAACCTTATGTGAAGGTTGATGATACATAAGCTGTTTTAAAAATCTTTAATGAGTTCACTTAAAACCGTTAGCATTCATCAACTGCCTTGGTTATGCCGATGATGTCATTTCAATTACGAGAAGAAGGCGTATGTAATGTCCCACATCGTCTAGTATGGGATAGGTGATGTGTATATAACCCATTAGGGACTTTTCCTTTACAAGCTAGCTTTTGTGGGATGAGTTCTACCTAATTGGGTCGTAACAAGTGGTATTATGTAGTTCACCACTGACGAAAAATTCGAGTCACGAGAGGGCGACCTATAGGCTTGAACCGATAGGTGAGTGAGGCCATCCAAAGGGAAAAAGGCCCGTCCAAAAGGAAAAGGGCTACCATCAAATCGGTCAATAAGGGAATAGAGTAGGCCATGTGGACGTCGATACTTTCGAAGAGTGGTGGAATGTAATATCCCACATCGCCTAGTATGAGATAGGTGATGTTATATAACCCATTAGGCACTCTCCCCTTACAAGCTAGCTTTTGGGGATGAGTTCTAATTAATTGGATCGTAACAGCATTTTCATGCAACAACTAAAGCTGTTAGGAACTTGCATTGACATGGAAAATTAGTACAAGTTTTCAAAATGGAATTTGAACCGTAGATCATAAAGTTCAAATTTTAAATCAAAAATAGGATTTGAATAATATATCATAGGTTTTAAAGATCCATATTTCAAGGTGTGTGCGCATTTGAAAATGACATTGATGTATGAATAGATGACTAAACTTAAAACTTAATTTTATCTTTTATTCCTTTTTTTATAACATTATAATTGAAATTCTGAACTCAAATAAGTATATTAGATATGTTAGTTGGGATTTAATTCGTAAGATTATAATTTTTTTGACAACAATGTATACATATAATTGGTTGGCAGAGATGCAAGCAAAATGCAGTGTTGTTCATGAAAAATACAAACTTTTTGTCATCAAGTATATAATGTCATGGATACTGCAGTAATTGCAAGTAGCTAACATAGAGCAGATGCCTTGGGACTATTTTACATGATCCTAAAAATTTGGTAATTATCCTGAAAGTATCGATTTTTTCGGTATGTTAAACACTTGTGATCAGATATAAAAGAATAGAGTTGTGCTAATATTGATTTTAAGATTATTTGCTGTGTGATCTGTCAATTATAAGGCATAAAATGTTCATCTATTATGGTGCAAGATCGGCTGATCCAAACTGACCATTTTATACGTCGTCAATTTTCTTGGGGAAAAAAGTAGGTGGACATCATTTTCCAAAATTTAAAAGGTGGAGGAATTTTTTTATTTATAATAAAAAAGTTTGCAAAAGTTAAAAGTACTTGACCAAATGCATTTCTTTTGTTAAGAAAACCCAAAATTGAAAATTCCGAACCAAACACAATCTTAATTTTTATAAACACTATACCGAAGTATTTTGGGGTTCAAAAAAACATCTTCAAAGTGGTCAAAGAGACACCGCCTTGGTGTTTCTTTCCTCATTATTTATTAAATAACCCCTTTGTTTTTAGAATTGTCACTCAAGGCTTTGAAGAGATGTGAATTAGTCCCAGGAAATT
This sequence comes from Allium cepa, assembly GCA_030765085.1. NCBI lineage: Eukaryota > Viridiplantae > Streptophyta > Magnoliopsida > Asparagales > Amaryllidaceae > Allium > Allium cepa. The sequence continues at coordinate 438,704,838 of CM060938.1, read as the reverse complement.
ATTGTCAAGGACAAAATTTCACAGCTTTTTAGCCTCAAGGACAGACTTTCAATATTTTATCCCGAAGGACAACTTTCTGTAGGTATCAGTTTTTAGTTATTGATAGCAGTATTTAGATATCAGTTTGCAGTTATCGGTAGCAGTTTTTAGGTATCAGTTTTAGCTCGGTAGCAGTTTTGTTGTCCTTATGAATAATTTTGAAAATTGTTTGTTCTTATGAATAATTTTTAGAAGAATGTTTGTCCTTGTGGTAAAAATATTGAGGTCGTGTCCTTGAGGCAAAAAATATACAAATCTTTGTCCTTTAAATTAATTTCCCCAATTAGTCCTATCTCATGATTTGTACAGTAACTTACTTTGTAGCTTTTTCATAATCAGCAATTATCAAGGAGTTTAATGACTAGTTGGCAGTGATATAATAATTATCATATTCAGGACCGGTTGATTTAATGAAAGAAACACCGAGGGTATTAGTGAGTCATATTTAAAATTGGCAAATTTTATTTCAACCCAAGTATTTACTTAGTAGCCCCCAAAAATTAAAAAAGTCTTAAACCTAAAAAATAACTTATAGCCCCCTACCATTTCCAGAAATACCCTTCCCATCATGCAAATCATGAAAATTTGAATTTTTTCTTCACTGATTTACAAACTAGGGTTAGAATTTTTTCTTCACTGATTTAGAAACTTAGTAGTGAAAAATAGAATTTTTTCTTACTAAATTCTATAAACCCAAAAAATAACTTAGCAGTGAAAAATTGATTTTATTTCACTGATTTAGAAACCCAATAAAAAATGGCGTAAGAAGATAATTAAATTGAGAAGAAAGAAAGTACGCGGCTTTCTAAGGGTATTGTAGTCTTAAAATTTTATTTATTTTCGAAGGGCTACTAAGTAATTATCTATGTTGAAATGGAATTATCTTCTGTCCTAGGATGTCTTCTTTTATTATGATATAGAATTCTCTTTAATTTTCTTATATTATATTTTTCACTTATCATAATAACTCTCTTATTGTATAGTCTGCGCAGTAAATGCAGATCTAGGTTCATTATTGTTTATAGCTTCAAATTGTTTTCTAATAATTTACTTGATTTACTTTATTTTCTTCTTTTTTGGGAAGTAATTCTGTTTTATTTTGTAACGATACGGATTTTTCACGCTCGAAAATCGACATCCATACTCCATATCGTATTCGAATGCCATAGATTCGACCGTTCAAATCCGATTCGCCGGAGCTTATAACAACATTAAGTAAACAACACAGCGGAATAAAAGAATAATACATTGATATACAGCTTTGATACAATATCTGATACAACAAATGATCCAGTAGATATCAATATACATCAGAGATATGATACAATAAATAGCAGCGGAAAAGAAAATAGATGACATCTAGCAGCGGAACAATATAACTCTAAGATAGTCTTTAAAAGAGAACTCCGAGAACTGCAACTCCATCTCCAAGAATCAATCCAGCAATAGCTCGAACTCCCAATAACGATGCACAAAGATAAGCAAGTGCGGTGTGGTCCAGAGACTGAACCAACTTCAGATAATCCACTACATCTGACTATCTGAAAACCCAACTCTAGACTGCTCGTGTAGAAAATAATGAGCACCCAGAGTTTAGGAAAGAAACAATAAACTCCGGATCAGTCGTGGGACTGGTGTGAGCAACAAAGACAGTTTATCTTTAAAAACAAACAACGAAATATTTTAAAATCAATTCGCAATGCTTTTTAGAAATGAGACTACCATAAGGCCTCCCGCACACACACACAATGCAAACGCAGAATCAGAGGAGATTTCTCCTTATGATAGTCAAAGATGCTTGATACGCATTAAAAAGAAAAATTTGATATTATTACTAGTGCATAGTGTAGTAAAAATCATTTCGAAAGTAAAGATATAAATCTTAGCCAACATAGACATTTCGAACTATGCCTACTATAGCTACCATCCAAACAGTGGGGCGCCACCATAAGTGAATGATAGGTTCTACAACTAAAACCGTACAAGGTACGTATTTGAAGAATGGATTTCCAACAAATGGTCGGGCAAGGAACTTCCCAAACCCCGTAATGAAACGCCTCTGGAAGGACGTCCCCGAGCATCCCAAATGGATCTCTGCCAAACAAGGCCGGCTACCCCTTTCCCAGGGAGTAAGAAACCTCAGATATACCACCCCCGGTCCTTTTGGACCTTTATACGAGGCCTCGATTCCAACAACACCACACAATAATAGATAGTGTATCCACATGAGTAAGTATCTGGGCTCCATACCATGATACTACCCCTTTCCAGAAGGAATGGTCCTACCCTAGGGAAGCGATCCCTGAAACCTTACCGCCACGATTCCTGTTTCGACCATTTCCGGTTTGTGAGGCTCGACGAAGTCTCGTCCACAAAGCCACACTTTATACAAAAGTCATGCTTTGGGTCCACAAATGATCATAGAAATGATCACAAAGATAAAAGATCAAACAAATGATCATATCACAAATGATCAACACAATGATCATTTCACAGCAACACTCAGCATGTTACATTACCAAATTGGGAATATATCGCTGATAACCATCAACTACATAACCTCTGAGCTCGTACGTCTCAGAGAAGGGTGTTAAGCTAAAAGAATAAATTCTCCGCCACCAACAGAAATATATTTGAAAGAAATCAGCTTTATATCTCAAATTGTAATGTCAGACATAACTATCCATACAAGTCTGTTCTGGATTTAGAACAGAACCGAAGGCACTTCGAAAGAAGCCCTTGCAATCCGGATATCCACAATCCTGATCGGATTCCCCATCACATATGGAAAACTCTATACCGGAGCAACTCGGTGCAGAGTCAATCGACAGGTCATCCTATCGCTCTCGCAAATACCCGGTCTTCAACACCGGTCTTCAAATGCTATCCATAACGACGTATCACATACTCGGAATTGGTTATACGACCCAAAGGTCCTTTCCCGGCTAACCCGAATAGTGAGCGCAAAATTTAAAACATATGGATAAGGAATTTCAATTAAGTCACAACTTAATAATCCAAAGTTTTTCTTTCAAATGGTTTAACAAATTACCATTTCCAATCTTTTAAAACAAAAAGATTTATTTCATAAAGTTCACCTAGTTTCTCAAAGATTCATTCCTGGATTTCAAAACAATTCCAATTCAATTGGATTAACTCGTTAAATCTTTAAATCAAAGATTTAACTTATAGCTTTCAAAATCATTTCCAAAGATTCATTCATAGCCTTTCAAAAACAATTTCAATTCAAGTTGGATTAACTTATTCGGTCTTTGAATCAAAGATTTATTTCATAGCTTTCAAAACATTTCAATTCTATTTCAGCTTGAAACCCTTTCAACATAATTGGGAGATCCTTTCTTTAAATGAAAGCTGTTATTATTTGAAAACAAGTAGTTTTCGTTTCGAAGAAATTCGATCTTATTTATACAAGTTAAATCCTTTGGGTTAATTCAAATTCTCAAAAACAACACTTCAAAAATGGTTTGACTCATATATAACTAGTATAATATCGTTAATCCCTAGTTTCAAATCATAGAATTCAATTTTAAGTATTGAATTCAAATTGAAATCAAAATATTTAAATTCCAAATCTTAATCAAGTTATTCAAAAGAATTTTATCTTTGAAATTCTATTTCAATTGCTTTTCACTTTAAAACCAATCCATTTCCAAAACATTTGAATTAAAATATTCAACTTTAAAAATCATTTCAAAATCTGTGACTTAATCGATTTCCTCGTGAAATCCATATTGGTGTGTGTATAAGTATGGTCAAGGGGTTTAACACAATAGTGCAACATCATTCAATCATTACAGATCAAACACAGAAATATAGTTGATAAGCGATATAACTATAAAGCTTATCGCCCATTCACAGATTCACAGATAATATATAGATGTATCATCAATAAATGAATAAATTATATACAGCTCAATCCACGGAATAAAATATCACAGATCAGATAGGACAATCAATTCAAGGCATTTCATACAATATAATCATTCATAAGTAAGGTCAACCATTCAAAAATCATTGGAAAGTAGTATTAATTAATCGTTTTATCCTGATTAATTCAATTTATTTCCAATTAAATTAATTACTTATGAATTAATTATCTAATCTTGATTTATTAATTACAAATCAATTGATATAGATTAATTTATCTATCTCCTTTATTAATTCTTCTTAATTAATAAATTAATTATATTAATCTTTTAAACCAATTACATAATTAATTAACCAATTAATTAATTGTTTTAAGAAATTAGACCTTAATTAATAAGGTTAAACTTACAATTACTAATTTAATTGATACAAAACATTAATTATCCATTCCTATTATCTTAATAATTAATGTATTACGAATCATTCAATCTTTATTAATTTAAGGTGAACTCATTCTTAGTAGTGATTTAAATATCATTTACAAATATGTTGAAAACCTTTTTATTTCGACTTGCCTTTCTAAATTTCATTTTAAACTCAAGATTTAAAATGAACCCTCGTTTATCTTTAGTAAAGTTTAAAACTAATTTAAAAATCCTTTAAATTACTTGTTGAAGTAATATTTTATTATAAAGAAATTTAAAAGAGTTTAAATCAAATTTATTTATTAAATTCACATATTAAAGGAACTTTAACATTTAAACTTATTTATACCTTTAAATTTATAAAACTAAATTTAATTCCAAATTTAAATTAAATTATTTAAATTTCAAAACGAACTCAAATTCATTATTGAACTTTATTTAATAACTTGGTTTAACTTGTAAAAAAAACTGTTAAAACTTGCAACAGGTTTTAAAACCTGAACAATTCTACCATAGCTCCTCCCCTCGTCTACTTCGAGCAAACGCGAGTTTCCCCCCGAGACCCTCCTCGTGTAAAATCTCAAAACCCCCGAGTTCTTCCCCTCTGCTCTTTCTTCTTCTTCTACTAATCCTTTTCTTCTTCTTTTCAATTTTATAAAATTTAAAACTGCAGTGATAAAAACACTCATGCGCATCGGGTTCGACACGATTCGTTTCCCAAAAATACTCGAGCAACATCACGCGACAACCACGACAACATCCCAGGCCATCCAAACACCACTGTGCTGTGCACATGCACGGCCAAACACGAGGGCTTCGATCATCGCCATGATCTTCGTCAAGTCGACAATCTTCCACGCAACTCATCACGATCATCAGATCGTGTTCAAAATCTCGAAATCAAATTTGAGCCCATCATTCCAAAACCTGGAACAACGTAAAAACTGGGAACACCCTCACCTGTCAACGCTTCGTTCTCCTCATCACGACCACCGGAGACTCTGCAACTTCGACCAACCCTTCGTCAACGACCAAGCTACCCTCACCCAAGAACCTATTTCACTCGATCAACCAGAGAAACCGTGGTGATCGAATTATCAAACCTAGTTAAAACTAGGGTTACAAACCAAAAATCGAATGTCGCTACCGCCACAATGATCTAATCAACTTCCTACCAATTTTCCCTAAGTCTCTGATCATCGTACTATCATCACTGAAGAATACAACATCCCAAACCACTGAGATCACCAGAGATTACCCAATTTCCAATTTTTGTTCAACCCAGAGCTCCACGCTTATTTCAAAACTAAAAATTATAATTTTAGTTTTAAAAATCATGTTTAAGTAAATAGATTCAATTTATATGCCTGGTTTCTTAAATTAAGAAATTTGTTTTTAAACTTATTTAAAGTTGTATTCGTCTTTCTTGATTGCCAAAGACAATTACATGTTGTTTCAACTTTAATAAATTTTTAACACCTAGCTTAAAAATAAACAAACAACATTTGTTTACATCCTAAGTTCAAGTAGTTACTAGATCAATTGATGAAGGTTTGTTTGCTCATCTGTCTAAAAAAAAACAACAGGAACAGAGTTTCAAAAGTTACAGGCATACACAGATTTTCACAATCACATATATACACATTTTCTAGATCTACATAAGCAACTAATTCAGGGACTTAAGATTTTTTATTTATTTATTAAAAGTTACTCACCTGTCTCAAAAGAAATAAACAGAGGAGACTCAGGCTTGAAATTGGAAATGCTTTTGCAAACTAGAGTTTGATGATCTGAAATGCTTCAGGTCTGAATCATTGGAAACATTGCTTCTTTGTTTTGTTGAAGATTTTATTATTATTAACTTGCATGCTTTCAGATTCTTGTTTCCATATTTCCATTTTTTCTCTCTCAAGTTGATGATGCTCGAACTAAAATGAGGAGGAAGTTTGGTATATAGAAGATGAGTAGTTTAGGTGATATTATAATGCTTTGTACAATGAAGTGATACTTTTCTTCCTTGTATAGGGGCTGATACATAGGAAAGTGTACAGGTTAATTATATCATTTAGTATAATAGGCATGGCTAGAGTGATTCTTGTATTAAATGCATGAAGCATGTTGCATTAATTGCTCTGTCCTTTGACCCTTTTCTTATGCATTTTTATAATGAATTTGATTTGTTTACACATGCCTTTACTTGTTCTTGCCTGGTTACTCTTTATATACAAATATATGTGTCTTAGGTTGAATTTTCTTTAGTGTTGTTTTGCATTGTTGCCTCGGCTGATATGATCTTGCTTTGTACATTTTTTTTCCTTTGCATTGTTTAACTATGCTGAGATTCCTATAAACAAGTGGAGGCTGAAAATCTTATTTCAGTGGCTAAAGATAGTGGCATTAACTGCCTTGTACAATCCACACTTTATACCATACTTGTATATAACAAGGCCTGACACATCACCTTTTCATTTTATAAGCATACTTTTAGTTATGTTTGAATACTTTATTTATTATGCCTTAGTTACAGTTATTTGTTTATAAAATTTTAACTCAAGTATAAACACACTCTTATACTTAATCAAAAATTTAAAATCTTACCTTTCCTTTATTTTTTAAACTTAAATTATTAAATACTAAATTTACTTAAAATTATTTCAAACTATTTTATAAACATGTTCATTTTCAAATATCCAAATTAATTCTCGATTATCTAAAATTTAACTAAAATTTTATATTAATTACCAATTATTTCACAAATTTTAGTCAAAAATAAAATTTAATTATCAATTTAAACTTAATAAAATTCGAGATCGTTACAGACTTCCCCCCTTAAAAAGAATTTCGTCCTCGAAATTCGCAGGCACGAAAACAACACAGCGATAGACAGATTCGATCTCCTATAATTCCTTAAACACAAGATATGAATTCCAAACTCAAGTCGGAATATCTAAAAATATATACCAATTTGTCCCTCTTCGGACTTTGATATTCACAAGAAATTTCAATAGAATTTCAAACTTTGTTTTAAATAAAATCGTTTATCGATTCAATTCAAATTATCCTTCATATTCTATTGATCAATTTAACTCAATTTAAAATTTTCCAATTCATTTAAAATTTTCAATCTCAAATTTTAAATTCATATTCATTAAAGTTTAAATCAGAAACTGATAAGAAATCGATAAAGATACGAAGTAAGAATTTTCTACAACGATTCATAAGGCATTACCGCACCGAAACTTCTTTCTGTAGCTGTCACGAAGCAATCAAAAAGAAATTGGAATCGAATCAAAGAAATTGATAAGAAAGTTATTTCCACTGTTGTTACAGAGTATTGACCAATTATAGTCGTACTTCCCTGTCCCCTATCTCATTATCTTCTTGCACTCATACTCACTATCAGTGGATAGTAAGAGAATTTACTGAGGCGTTAAAACAGATATCTTAGGGATTACTCATTCTAGGATTTACTTCATCCTATCTCTAATGAGTTACTTAATGTGTTATACTCCTGAGCTAAAGTTCAACCCTTAGCTCTGATACCAAATGTATTGACTCACCGACAGCGGTCACAACCGGTAGGCTTTTCAACCATCCCAACCCCACCGTGGCTTACACTGATATCCGAAACTTGCTTTTACGGCCACCCTTTCGAATTTCACGGCTTCGCCTAACCAACCCCGTAAAGAGGACGTGTGGGGGTAAGAGTCTCCCGTTCGCCACCAAATCGCGAAGCGAGAACCCCCCATCACATATCACCTAGCATAAGCAAGACTGGTGTGAGCAACAAAGACAGTTTATCTTTAAAAACAAACAACGAAATATTTTAAAATCAATTCGCAATGCTTTTTAGAAATGAGACTACCATAAGGCCTCCCGCACACACACACAATGCAAACGCAGAATCGGAGGAGATTTCTCCTTATGATAGTCAAAGATGCTTGATACGCATTAAAAAGAAACATTTGATATTATTACTAGTGCATAGTGTAGTAAAAATCATTTCGAAAGTAAAGATATAAATCTTTGCCAACATAGACATTTCGAACTATGCCTACTATAGCTACCATCCAAATAGTGGGGCGCCACCATAAGTGAATGATAGGTTCTACAACTAAAACCGTACAAGGTACGTATTTGAAGAATCAATTTCCAACAAATGGTCGGGCAAAGGAACTTCCCAAACCCCGAAATGAAACGCCTCTGGAAGGACGTCCCCGAGCATCCCAAATGGATCTCTGCCAAACAAGGCCGGCTACCCCTTTCCCAGGGAGTAAGAAACCTCAGATATACCACCCCCGGTCCTTTTGGACCTTTATACGAGGCCTCGATTCCAACAACACCACACAGTAATAGATAGTGTATCCACATGAGTAAGTATCTGGGCTCCATACCATGATACTACCCCTTTCCAGAGGAATGGTCCTACCCTAGGGAAGCGATCCCTGAAACCTTGCCGCCACGATTCTTGTTTCGACCATTTCCGGTTTGTGAGGCTCGACGAAGTCTCGTCCACAAAGCCACACTTTATACAAAAGTCATGCTTTGGGTCCACAAATGATCATAGAAATGATCACAAAGATAAAAGATCAAACAAATGATCATATCACAAATGATCAACACAATGATCATTTCACAGCAACAGTCAGCATGTTACATTACCAAATTGGGAATATATCGCTGATAACCATCAACTACATAACCTCTGAGCTCGTACGTCTCAGAGAAGGGTGTTAAGCTAAAAGAATAAATTCTCCGCCACCAACAGAAATATATTTGAAAGAAATCAGCTTTATATCTCAAATTGTAATGTCAGACATAACTATCCATACAAGTCTGTTCTGGATTTAGAACAGAACCGAAGGCACTTCGAAAGAAGCCCTTGCAATCCGGATATCCACAATCCTGATCGGATTCCCCATCACATATGGAAAACTCTATACCGGAGCAACTCGGTGCAGAGTCAATCGACAGGTCATCCTATCGCTCTCGCAAATACCCGGTCTTCAACACCGGTCTTCAAATGCTATCCATAACGACGTATCACATACTCGGAATTGGTTATACGACCCAAAGGTCCTTTCCCGGCTAACCCGAATAGTGAGCGCAAAATTTAAAACATATGGATAAGGAATTTCAATTAAGTCACAACTTAATAATCCAAAGTTTTTCTTTCAAATGGTTTAACAAATTACCATTTCCAATCTTTTAAAACAAAAAGATTTATTTCATAAAGTTCACCTAGTTTCTCAAAGATTCATTCCTTGATTTCAAAACAATTCCAATTCAATTGGATTAACTCGTTAAATCTTTAAATCAAAGATTTAACTTATAGCTTTCAAAATCATTTCCAAAGATTCATTCATAGCCTTTCAAAAACAATTTCAATTCAAGTTGGATTAACTTATTCGGTCTTTGAATCAAAGATTTATTTCATAGCTTTCAAAACATTTCAATTCTATTTCAGCTTGAAACCCTTTCAACATAATTGGGAGATCCTTTCTTTAAATGAAAGCTGTTATTATTTGAAAACAAGTAGTTTTCGTTTTGAAGAAATTCGATCTTATTTATACAAGTTAAATCCTTTGGGTTAATTCAAATTCTCAAAAACAACATTTCAAAAATGGTTTGACTCATATATAACTAGTATAATATCGTTAATCCCTAGTTTCAAATCATAGAATTCAATTTTAAGTATTGAATTCAAATTGAAATCAAAATATTTAAATTCCAAATCTTAATCAAGTTATTCAAAAGAATTTTATCTTTGAAATTCTATTTCAATTGCTTTTCACTTTAAACCCAATCCATTTCCAAAACATTTGAATTAAAATATTCAACTTTAAAAATCATTTCAAAATCTGTGACTTAATCGATTTCCTCGTGAAATCCATATTGGTGTGTGTATAAGTGTGGTCAAGGGGTTTAACACAATAGTGCAACATCATTCAATCATTACAGATCAAACACAGAAATATAGTTGATAAGCGATATAACTATAAAGCTTATCGCCCATTCACAGATTCACAGATAATATATAGATGTATCATCAATAAATGAATAAATTATATACAGCTCAATCCACGGAATAAAATATCACAGATCAGATAGGACAATCAATTCAAGGCATTTTATACAATATAATCATTCATAAGTAAGGTCAACCATTCAAAAATCATTGGAAAGTAGTATTAATTAATCGTTTTATCCTGATTAATTCAATTTATTTCCAATTAAATTAATTACTTATGGATTAATTATCTAATCCTGATTTATTAATTACAAATCAATTGATATAGATTAATTTATCAATCACCTTTATTAATTCTTCTTAATTAATAAATTAATTAGATTAATCTTTTAAACCAATTACATAATTAATTAACCAATTAATTAATTGTTTTAAGAAATTAGACCTTAATTAATAAGGTTAAACTTACAATTACTAATTTAATTGATACAAAACATTAATTATCCATTCCTATTATCTTAATAATTAATGTATTACGAATCATTCAATCTTTATTAATTTAAGGTGAACTCATTCTTAGTAGTGATTTAAATATCATTTACAAATATGTTGAAAACCTTTTTATTTCAACTTGCCTTTCTAAATTTCATTTTAAACTCAAGATTTAAAATGAACCCTCGTTTATCTTTAGTAAAGTTTAAAACTAATTCGAAAATCCTTTAAATTACTTGTTGAAGTAATATTTTATTATAAAGAAATTTTAAAAGAGTTTAAATCAAATTTATTTATTAAATTCACATATTAAAGGAACTTTAACACTTAAACTTATTTATACCTTTAAATTTATAAAACTAAATTTAATTCCAAATTTAAATTAAATTATTCAAATTTCAAAACGAACTCAAATTCATTATTGAACTTTATTTAATAACTTGGTTTAACTTGTAAAAAAAAACTGTTAAAACTTGCAACAGGTTTTAAAACCTGAACAATTCTACCATAGCTCCTCCCCTCGTCTACTTCGAGCAAACGCGAGTTTGCCCCCGAGACCTTCCTCGTGTAAAATCTCAAAACCCCCGAGTTCTTCCCCTCTGCTCTTTCTTCTTCTTCTACTAATCCTCTTCTTCTTCCTTTCAATTTTATAAAATTTAAAACTGCAGTGATAAAAACACTCATGCGCATCGGGTTCGACACGATTCGTTTCCCAAAAATACTCGAGCAACATCACGCGACAACCACGACAACATCCCCGGCCATCCAAACACCACTATGCTGTGCACATGCACGGCCAAACGCGAGGGCTCCGATCATCGCCATGATCTTCGTCAAGTCGACAATCTTCCACGCAACTCATCACGATCATCAGATCGTGTTCAAAATCTCGAAATCAAATTCGAGGCCATCATTCCAAAACCTGGAACAACGTAAAAACTGGGAACAACCTCACCTGTCAACGCTTCGTTCTCCTCATCACGACCACCGGAGACTCTGCAACTTCGACCAACCCGTCGTCAACGACCAAGCTACCCTCACCCAAGAACCTATTTCACTCGATCAACCAGAGAAACCATGGTGATCGAATTATCAAACCTAGTTAAAACTAGGGTTACAAACCAAAAATCGAATATCGCTACCGCCACAATGATCTAATCAACTTCCTACCAATTTTCCCTAAGTCTTTGATCATCGTACTATAATCACTGAAGAATACAACATCCCAAACCACTGAGATCACCAGAGATTACCCAATTTCCCATTTTTGTTCAACCCAGAGCTGCACGCTTATTTCAAAACTAAAAATTATAATTTTAGTTTTAAAAATCATGTTTAAGTAAATAGATTCAATTTATATGCCTGGTTTCTTAAATTAAGAAATTTGTTTTTAAACTTATTTAAAGTTGTATTCATCTTTCTTGATTGCCAGAGACAATTACATGTTGTTTCAACTTTAATAAATTTTTAACACCTAGCTTAAAAACAAACAAACAACATTTGTTTACATCCTAAGTTCAAGTAGTTACTAGATCAAGTGATGAAGGTTTGTTTGCTCATCTGTCTAAAAAAAACAACAGGAACAGAGTTTCAAAAGTTACAGGCATACACAGATTTTCACAATCACATATATACACATTTTCTAGATCTATATAAGCAACTAATTCAGGGACTTAAGATTCTTTTTATTTATTAAAAGTTACTCACCTGTCTCAAAAGAAATAAACAGAGGAGACTCAGGCTTGAAATTGGAAATGCTTTTGCAAACTAGAGTTTGATGATCTGAAATGCTTCAGGTCTGAATCATTGGAAACATTGCTTCTTTGTTTTGTTGAAGATTTTATTATTATTAACTTGCATGCTTTCAGATTCTTGTTTCCAGATTTCCATTTTTTTTCTCAAGTTGATGATGCTCGAACTAAAATGAGGAGGAAGTTTGGTATATAGAAGATGAGTAGTTTAGGTGATATTATAATGCTTTGTACAATGAAGTGATACTTTTCTTCCTTGTATAGGGGCTGATACATAGGAAAGTGTACAGGTTAATTATATCATTTAGTATAATAGGCATGGCTAGAGTGATTCTTGTATTAAATGCATGAAGCATGTTGCATTAATTGCTCTGTCCTTTGACCCTTTTCTTATGCATTTTTATAATGAATTTGATTTGTTTACACATGCCTTTACTTGTTCTTGCCTGGTTACTCTTTATATACAAATATATGTGTCTTAGGTTGAATTTGCTTTAGTGTTGTTTTGCATTGTTGCCTCGGCTGATATGATCTTGCTTTGTACATTTTTTTTTCCTTTGCATTGTTTAACTATGCTGAGATTCCTATAAACAAGTGGAGGCTGAAAATCTTATTTCAGTGGCTAAAGATAGTGGCATTAACTGCCTTGTACAATCCACACTTTATACCATACTTGTATATAACAAGGCCTGACACATCTCCCTTTCATTTTATAAGCATACTTTTAGTTATGTTTGAATACTTTATTTATTATGCCTTAGTTACAGTTATTTGTTTATAAAATTTTAACTCAAGTATAAACACACTCTTATACTTAATCAAAAATTTAAAATCTTACCTTTCCTTTATTTTTTAAACTTATATTATTAAATACTAAATTTACTTAAAATTATTTCAAACTATTTTATAAACATGTTCATTTTCAAATATCCAAATTAATTCTCGATTATCTAAAATTTAACTAAAATTTTATATTAATTACCAATTATTTCACAAATTTTATTCAAAAATAAAATTTAATTATCAATTTAAACTTAATAAAATTCGAGATCGTTACATATTTGGTTGGGTATGAAAACTATACTAAAAATCCATTTATATATTTTGATAATAAATAATACTATAGACAATAATTCGTAACTACCGGGTATTTCTTTATTATTTTGGAATAGTGTAAAATACAGTGGTTTCTCTATTTTACACTAGTTCCCTTTTTATTTCTTTTATTCTTGCAGTAATGTTTATCGTTGTCTTTTAAATATTAAATTATAGAAATATGTCGTATTTTCTAAATCAACTAATTAATCTAATACTTACTTCCAAATCAAGTTATTAGATTAATTTGTTATTCCCGTTTCAGCATAATTTATTGCAGAATTCCATTTTTCTAGCTTTATTCCAACCTTTCTTATTTTGCATCTAATCTAGTATTTTCCCATTTTTATCCATAATCGTGAATTTTCTTTTTAACTATATTATTTGTGTACAAAGAGAATAAAAAGTAACTAGCATTTAGGCTAAATTATAACATCAAATTAGATGAAAATAACTATAAATTTCTTATAGTTCAGCATAACTAATTAACAAATTAATTACTGAAATACTGAATAAAATTATTTAACGGGAATTTAACGATAATATGTCATAAACGAAAAATGTATAATTAAATCCACTCACATTGCTAGCTTTTCAAATCTTCTTGTTTTTAATTCAGATCTGTCCCTAACATCTATATTCACCTACCGTGTAATCTCTATTTGGAATTACAAACGATATATTTACAGATCTATAATATCTGAAAGAGAAAAGGAAGAGATTTGTATTAGAAATAGCAAATAAAACTCAGATCTAGGGTTTTAGCTTTGACGTAGCCTTCTGATTTGAACCAATTCCTAATTCCCTAATTAATTCTATTCTCTTTCTATTTAGATCTAAATTCATGTGAATTAGATCTAAAATTTTGTTATTAAGAAAGTGTTGAAGAGATAGAAAAATAGCAGAGCTTCTGTAGGCAAGAGAAATATAATGAGAATAAAATAAGGCTCTGCACCTATATTTATAGTGGTTCAAATCAGTGCAAACCATCCAATATAAAACCCTAAAATCTAAAGTGTACACTCAGTCTACGGACATAAAATTAATATATTTTCTTCTGCGTTTATTTTTATTTCAAATTGATTCTCCAACAATTTTTTCATTAATCACTTTCACCTTCTCTCTCGCAATCTATGGAAACATATATTTTTAAATGTGATGTTTCTTTTAAATAAAATTCCCTTATTAATCACCCAATTAATAGATTTCATACACACGTAGAATTAATTTACCATCCAATTAATCCCTGCCTGCACTGTGATTTCTTACCAAATTAATATGCCAATCAACACATATTAATTCATCACATATATGCATATTAATTTATTTTATTCCCATAATTATTACATGCATATATTCCATAATTGAATTTTGAATCACAATCTTAATTATATATGTTACCATAAGTCTCCATGTTTATTAATTGACAATTGATTAGTTGCATAAATTATCTTTCTCTATTTTATTCTCTTGCACTAACATATATGTTTTTAATCATATCAATTAGTTGCTATAAGATATATTTCCTTTCTTGTCAGTTACTGTTAATTAATCACCTCTACTAATTAATTGAATATTAATTTCCCTTTTAAACAAACACCGTCAATTAATCTTCCCTATTAATCGACTTTATATAATTTCTTTCTATAATTTATTTGTTACAAAAATATGTATGTATTCAAAATAATATTAATTAGTTGCCCCATTGACAAACATTTCTTTGTTTTAAAATTTCAAACGTATATAATTTAATTAAATTACTTGCAAATATAATTATAATTTAACGCGGGGCATATATATTCTCCCCCCTTAGGAAATTTCATCCCTGAAATTTGATAAGGGTTCAATTATGTAATTTCTCATATTAATCACATCCATTTTGTGTACATATAATTTTGCAACAATCCGTGTATAGTGCAAGGTGCAATACATCATAAAATATATGCACGTACAAGAATTTCTATGCGGTACCTTCTATATGAAGGCCTTTTCTTTTAGAAATTCTTTTTAAAACATGATGCACACATCCTAAATATGCTTGCAATTTCTATATGAATGCAATCTTTTGACAACTCAAAACTTTTTCATTCAATTTTTCCCACACTCCTACTTAATGGAGCATAGTTCAATAAATTTTTACATCCAAACCTACTACACAACTTTCAATTTTTGGATTTTAGAAAAATCTAATTTTTCCAAATTCGAGTTCTGATGTTATAAAGGTGGAAAACGGAAAAACTTCATATTTCTCTGATTTTCTTTTGCACACATCTTCCACCGTTCTTTAGATTTAGGCTACTATTCGAAAAAAACTATTTACTTCCCCAAGCACAGTTTATATAAGAAAATATCTCTTTTTAAAATTTTCTATTGATGTTTCTATCGCTTTCTTTAAATTTGTTATTTTCCTTTTAATTATCTTGTTCTACTTTTACTTTTTTTATATATCAACTAAACACAACTATCATCTATATCAAGGAGGTCTAGGACCATGTCCACTTTGACACAAACAGGTTCTACTTTAGGAATCCAATTGACTCATATGCTCCTCCTGCCGCCTATTATTTGTTACTAGCTTACGCTGTGTTACTCATGACGAATAAGATCTATTCATCTCTGTTATTCCATGCTCAGAAAGGAATAACTAAGTCTCATTTACAATCTATGCAGTCTCTATCTAAAAAGACATTGGGGAAATTTCCTCTTTACCTTTCATTTTCCCCAATGAAGGTCTACCTATCCCAACCACGTGTGTCTTATCATCTTATTAATATCATTTCACTATTCTTCTATAGTTTGCATATATGAAGCAACATTTCTAGGTTTTCACTAGTGTCCCACACACCAAACGGGAACTTTTATTATTACTAAGAGTACTTACTGGTATAAGCTTATACTTTTCCCGTTACACCTAGGAAATGATTCCTATCTACTACATATTTAAAAGTCTGATTTGGTTTGGTATTTATCAAATTTTCTTCAAAAATTAAAACTTTTGAATTTTATCTTTTCAAAAACTTATTTACTTTTCCACCAAACCATCTTTTTTTTAAACATGTCTTGCTTGTTATTTAAACATTTTTCTTTTTTCTTGACTTTAAAAAAAATGTCCTCACATGTTTCCAAAATATCCTTCTTATTTTTTTTAGATTTTCAAATTTACTAAAATTGGGTTAAATAAGAATAATAATTTTATAGAAAATCTCTTAACTTTCCTACTCTTCCAATTATTTAACCTTAAAGGAGTTACTAACTTACTACACTTAATGGTTTTATACCTTAATGCATTGGAATTACTTCTCTTATCTGAAACCATTAACGCTAAAACCTTTTATGAATCTCTTAAAGGAGGATTTCATATTTATGTGAAATTATAAGGAATTTATATTATATTTTATTGAAACAGGCTATGCAAAATATGGTGCTTTCCATACCTTGTATATCTCTTTCACGTATTCCTTATAGCTCGCACAAAACATCTTTATTTGTGATTCATAAAAAATTATATCATATTCATTTCATTTCAATAGATTAAGGTATGTTTGCTCTATATTTACTTATATAAGATATTTCCTGCTAAATTCATTAATTTATTGTACATTATTTTTCAAAAGAACTCATTTTTAAAACTTCTTTATAATAAGAAAATATTTTCATGTGCTTATTTAAATAGTAAGTGTACGTACAAACCACTTTAGACATTATCCCCAAAACACATTTGGGTCAAAACAGATGTTGCATAAAACACCGTTACTACAACCTAAAAATATTAGTATATGGATTCAATTAAAATAAATATTAATAAATCTCGTATGCTATGTAAAAACATTTACTTTGGGAGTCACCTACTATGACAATAGTGTCATAATCTATGCTTCCTTTATATTTACTGAAAACATTTATAACCTACGTTTTCAATACTTAACACACTCTAGGTTTTTATATTTAAAATCGTTGTTTACCTATAAAGAAACTAGCGAGCTATACATGCTCTATAATTCTTTAAAAACAATTCCACTTTTAATAAAATTTACATCATCTAAAAACCAATTTAAATTTCATACCACTTATTTTTTCAAAAACCCAATATTTACTTCCCCAAATATATTAACAATTATTTTTTCAACCTTTTTAATTCAAAAGTTTCATTTTTATTGGGTTAGGCATAAAGTGGATTTTCATCATACTAAAACCTCTTATTCTTCCTAAAATAAAAACACTCTCCCTACTATCCCTAAGGAACTTATCTACTTCCTAAAGCATATGGATACAAATTTTCTCTCAAAACATGGCTTTATTTTTAAATTATTTTAAGCTACAAAATCTATTTATTCTCTTAATAAGGGAATTTTCAAATATCATCTTCAAAATTGATTTCGGAAAATGGTCTTAAATCTTCTTTTCTCAAATAAATTATTTTATATATAGAATACACATTTTTGCACTATTCGAGCGAATGAGAAGGAGAATTAAATGGTTTGGTAAAACATGTGGCATGGAACACGTGCGTTTATCTTATCGGTTAATTCCTGACTTGTCCGTTGATCGTTTTGACCTTCGGGTCGAGTTTACTGATGAGATGAGGTAAACTTTTTACTACTTTGAGTGTGAAATTTACTGGCAAATAGGAACCCGCATTGAGACATAGGGCTCTATATACTTGGGTCGTCCCTAACCCAACTAGCAAACTATGCACAAATATACTTCAAAAACCTTTCCATATGTTAAAATCTATGGTTCAGGACAATTTGGATTTTAGTACATAACATGTTTATATTTTATTCAAAATACAAATACGTTCACTCAATGTCTACATAAAATACTAAACCTAGGCTATGATACCAAATGTAACAATTTGAATTCCAGTGAGTCCGGACTTTTCGTAAAAATGCTAAAACCCAAGTCCAGTGAAACTCGAGTTTGGAATCTGGTATCATGCAAATAGGCAAAGACAAATATATCAAGCTCAATTAAATATGTCACCATGGAATTGACTAAAATATAATAGTAAGTAAATACTCACCAATATAACAACACTTTCTAAACAAGTGTCTTAAAGCTGGGAAGTCTCTACCATCTACCAAACCTGTAGGATGTTATGAGGAGGGGGTCAGAACTAATGTTCTGGTGAATGGATAAATCATACACTTTGAAGCTTAATTTTACATAAACCGTTATATCTCCATTTACTGTTATATTAAGTTCACTAGGTTTATCATACTCTCACCTCTGTGCGTGGATCGTATCCATCTACTTCTTAGTAGATTAAAACCTAATAATTGATATATATATATTATATAATAATTGATATATATATATAGCTATATGCCCAATGACCATACTGGTCCTAGGTACTACCCATAGTACCTTTCGTATTCTCCTCGCAAAGGACTCCATCATCTTACTCTTATAGCGTTTTGTGACTACATCTGTAAAGGACAGCTTCGTGAGGCCTACAATACAGATGTTCCATCATCTACTATGAAAATGTAAAACTTCATCCGCACTAGTCCATACTAATGCTTGAACATCCACAACGTACCACCCAGTGCGTACATTGTGGACTATACGTAATCGTTTTGTCTATCTCTGAATCCCTCCAACAAGGTCTACCTTATACGGAACTCGATCGGGGATTTTCTATATCGATAAAGGACAGCTTCGTTAGGCCTACAATACAGATATCCTAGTTAGTCTATCGCTTTTCTCATCATGGCTATGGCCCCACGCAGCCACCCCTCAACTAATCGAAAGACCTTTAGAATGTTAAGTGGTCGTGCACTACTTCAAACAATCTAACATCCAATTGGCGGGGCCCCTCATCCAATTTCTCGATAGTGAAAGAATCATTGGACTTTTGGTTTTAATTCTAGTCTTTCCTGAACTCAACTCTTGGTTTGATGCTGGTCGATATCCGCATGCGACTATCTTTTTGGGTCGTGCCCACTAAACTTACTTGCAAGTACTTGGACAAGCGAATATCCTACTCAGAACACCAACCCCTTTTGACTGCCTACAATGGTCCTGTCATGTAAAAAGCAGTCAAGGCATACTCTCTTGATGGAACACTACAGACTTGCCTCTGGGGAAGCAGCTTCATTAGGTCTACCCAGAGGGCCATCCTAGAGTATCCTCATGTCCCGTCGAAGTCTCGTATTTCCTTCTAACAAAAAATAACTAAGTTGGATGTGCTTTTCCTTTGCTGAAATCTGTAATGAACTACATCATTAGGCTCTTCATCCTTTGGGCTACTCCAAACGCATCTCGCTCATTTATTAGACCCTAAGTCTAATATTTTAATTTGCATTTAGTTTACTTTTCTTATTCTGTTGGCTACTTATTTACCTTAATTTGCATATTCTTGCCCTCGTCTCACTTCTGGCTATTGTGAGACCACCATTAATCTAATAGGGAATGCTGTTGGTACTGCCACTTCTATTACCTTGCTTATTTAACTCAATTTAAGTATTAAGTTTATTAAATAAGCATCTTCTATTATCTTTGTTCTATTTACTTATTAACTTGATTTAAATCTTAAATAAGCCTTTCCGTTCTTTCTATCTTTAATTATGACCTCTGTTATAATTTTACTTGTAATAGCCACTTTTATCTTCTTTTATAAATGTATATGATTACAAGTGTCTCTCTTCTGTTCTAGGCTGTCTTCTTTTATTATGATATAGAATTCTCTTTAATTCTCTTATATTATATAATTCACTTGTCATAATTACTGTCTTACCGTATTGTCTACGTAGTAAATGCAGATCTAGGTTCATTATCGTTTACAGCTTCAAATTCTTTTCTAATAATTTACTTGATTCCTTTCATACTTTACTATATTTTGTTCTATTCTAGGAAATAATTCTATTATTTGGCTGGGTATGAAAACTATACAAAAAAACCATTTTCATATTTTAATACTAAATATACTACAAACAATAATTCGTAACTGCAAGGTATTTCTTCTGTTATTTTGGAATAGTGTAAAATACAGTGGTCTCTCTATTTTACACTAGTTCCTTTTTTTCTTTTTTTCTTGCAGTTACATTTATCGTTATCTTTTAAATATTAAATTATATAAATGTATCATATTTTCTAAACCAACTAATTAATCTATTACTTACTTCCAAATCAAGTTACTAGATTAATTTATTATTCCAGTTTTAGCGTAATTTATTGCAGAATTCTATTTTTCTAGCTTTATTCCAACCTTTCTTATTTTACATCCAATCTGGTATTTTACTATTTTAATCCATAATCGTGAATTTTCTTTTTAACTATATTATTCGCATACAAAGAGAATAAAAGGAAATTAGCATTTAGGCTAAATTATAACTTCAAATTAGATGTGAATAACTGTAAATTTCTTATAGTTAAGCATAACTAATTAACAGAATTAATTACTGAAATACTGAATACAATTATCTAATGGGAATTTAACGTTATATATAATAAACGTAGAAGATATAAATAAATCCACTCACATTGCTTGCTTTTCAAATCTCCCTGTTTTTATTTCAGATCTTTCCTTAACGTCTATATTCACCTTCCTTGTAATCCCCATTTGGAATTACAAACGATATATTACAGATCTATAATATTTGAAAGAGAAAAGGAAGAGATTTGGATTAGATATAGAAAATAAAACTCAAATCTAGGGTTTTACCTTTGACACAGCCTCCTGGTTTGAACCAAATTCTAATTTCCTAGTTAATTCTATTCTTTTTCTATTTATATCTAAATTCGTGTGAATTCGATCTAAAATATTGTTATTAAGAAAGTGTAGAAGAGATAGAAAAATGGCAGAGCTTCTGTAGGCAAGAGAAAAATAATGAGAATAAAAATGAGGCTCTACACATATATTTATAGTGGTTCAAATCAGTGCTAACCATTCGATATAAAATTCTAAAATCTAAAGCGTACACTTAGTCTATATGCATTAAATTAATATGTTTTCTTCTATGTTTGTTTTTATTTCAAATTGATTCTCCAACAATCTTTTCATTAATCATTTTCCCTTTCTCTCTCGTATTCTATGGAAACATATATTTTAAGTGTGACGATTCTTTTAAATAAGATTCCCCTATTTATCACTCAATTAATAGATTCATATATACCTAGAATTAATTTACTATCCAATTAATCCCTACATGCACTATGATTTCTTACTAAATTAATACGCCAATCAACACCATGTTAATTCGTCACATATGTGCATATTAATTTATTTTATTCCCACAATTATTGCTTGCATATATATATATATATATATATATATATATATTCTACAATTGAATTTTGAATCACAATCTTAATTATATATGTTACCACAAGTCTCCATGTTTATTAATTGACAATTGATTACCTGCATAAATTACTCGTCCTTCGTTTTATTCTCTTGCACTAACATATATGTTTCTAATCATATTAATTAGTTGCTACAATATATGTTCCCTTTCTTATCAGTTCATGTCAATTAATCACCTCTACTAGTTAATTGAATATTAATTTCACTTTTAAACAAACACAGTCAATTAATCTTCTCTTTTAATTGATTTTATATAATTTCTTTCTCTAATTTATTTGTTACACAAATATATATGTATTCCAAATAATATTAATTAGCTTCCCCATTTACAAACATTTCTTTGTTTTAAAATTCCAACGTATATAACTTAATTAAATATTTACATATATAATTGTAATTTAATGTCGAGTGTTACATTCTCCCCCCTCAAAAAATTTCGTCCTCGAAATTTGATAAGGGTTCAATTATGTAATTTCTCGTATTAATCACATCCATTTTGTGTATATCCAGTTTTGCAACAATCCATGCAAAGTGCAATGCGTCATAAAATATATGCGTGTATATGAATTTCTATGCGGTATCTCCTATATAAATGCCTTTTATTTTAGAAATTCCTTTAAAACATGTTGCACATATCCTAAATTTACATGCAATTTCTATATGAATGCAATCTTTTGAAAACTCAAAACATTTTTCATTCAAGTTTTCCCACACTCCTACTTAATAGGAGCACAGTTCAACAAATGTTTACATCCAAACCTACCACACTACTTTTAATTTTACAAATTCGATTTCTTATGTTATAAAGAAGGTGGAATACGGAAAAACTTCATATTTCTCCTATTTTCGTTTGCACACATCTTCCTCTATACTCGGGATTTAGACTACTATTCTAAAAAAAAATACTTCCCCAAGCACAGCTTATATAAAAAAATATCTCTTTTTAAATCTTTCTGTTGACGTTTCTGTCACTTTCTTTTAATTTGTTATTTTCCTTTTATTTATATTATTTTGCTTTTACTCTTTTTTTATATAGCAACTAAACACAGCTATCATCTAGGGAAAGGATGTCTAGGACCATGTCCACTTTGACAAAGAAAGGTCCAACTCTAGTAATCAAAGTAACTCATATGCTCCTCCTGCCGCCTATTATTTGTTACCAAGTTACGCTGCATTGCTCATGGCAAATAAGATCTATTCATCTCTTCTATTTCATGCTTAAAAAGAAATAACTAAGTCTCATTTACTACAATGGATAAGGGTTTCAATCTATGCAGTCTCTATCTAAAAAGACAACAAAGCTTGGGGAATTTTTTTCTTTGCCTTTCATTTTTCCCCAACTAAGCTCTACCTATCCCAACCACGTGTATCTTATCATCTTCTATAGTATGTACACATGAAGCAACATTTCTTGGTTTTCACTAGTGTTTTATACACATTATGGGAACTTTTATTGTCACTAAGAGTAATTACTGCTACAACCTTATACTATTTCCGTTACACTAGGAAATGATTCCTATCTATTCCAAAATTAAAAATCAGATTTGGTTTGGTATTTATCTATTTTTATTCAAAAATTAAAACTTCTAAAATTTATCTTTTCAAAAACTAATTTACTTTTCCACCAAACCATCTTTTTTTTAAACATGTCTTGCTTGTTCTTAAAACATTTTTCTTTTTTCTTGACTTTTAAAAAAAATATCCTCACATGTTTTCAAAATATCCTTTCTATTTTTTTAGATTTTCAAATTTACTAAAACTGGGGTAAATAAGAATAATTATTTTATCAAAAATCTTTTAACTTTCCTACTCTTCCAATTATTTAACCTTGAAGGAGTTACTAACTTACTACACTTAATGGTTTTATACCTTAATTTATTGGAATTACTTTCTCTTATGAGAAATAATTAACGCTAAAACCTTTTATGAATCTCTTACAGGAGGATTTCATGTTTATGTGAAATTATAAGGTATATATTTTATATTTTATCGAAATAGGCTATACAAAATATGTTGCTTTCCATATGTTGTACATCTCTTTCACGTATTCCTTATAGCTTGCACAAAACATCTTTATTTGTGATTCATAGAAAATTATATCATCATTCATTTCATTCCAATAGATTAAGGTATGTTTACTTACATAAGATATTTCCTACTAAATTCATTAATTTATCGTACATTATTTTTCAAAAGAACTCATTTTTAAAACATCTTTATAACTAGAAAATATTTTCATGTGCTTATTTAAATAATAAGTGTAAGTTTAGAAATTATCTTCAAAACTCATTTGGGTGAAAACAGATGTTGCGTAAAACGCCGTTACTATAACCTAAAAATACCAATATATGGATTCAATTAAAATAAATATTAATAAATCTCATATGCTATGTAAAACATTTAATTTGAGAGTTACCTAACATAACAATAATGTCATAGTCTATGCTTTCTTTATTTCTACTGAAAACATTTATTACAACCGTAAATGCTGTAACCTACGTTTTCTATACTTAACACACTCTAGGATTTTATATTTAAAATCATTGTTTACCTACAAAGAAACTAGCGAGCTATACATGCTCTATAATTCTTCAAAAAGAATTTCGCTTTTAAAAAAATTTACATCATATAAAAACCAATTTAAATATCATACCACTTATTTTTTCAAAAGCCCAATATCTACTTCCTCAAATATATTTACAATTATATTTTTCTACTTTTTCAATTCAAAAGTTTCATTTTTATTGGGTTAGACATAAGGTATATTTTCTTCATACTAAAACCTCTAATTTCCCAAAATAAAAACTCTCTCCCTACTATCCCTAAGGAGCTTCCCTACTTCCTAAAACATATGGATACAAATTTTCTCTCAAAACATGGCTTATTTGTATGTTATATAATTGGTAACATCATAGGGCTCTATACTTGGGTCATCCCAAATCCAACTAGCAAACTATGCACAAATATACTTCTAAAAACTTTCCATATCTCAAAATCTATGCTTGGGGACTATTTGGATTTTAGTACATAATATATTTATATTTTACTGAAAAATACAAATACGTTCACTCACTATCTACGTAGGAATCCTAAACCTAGGCTTTGATACCAAATGTAACAACTAGAATTCCAATGGGTCCGGATTTTTCACAAAAATGCTAAAGCCCAAGCCCACTGAAACCCGACTTGGGAATATGGTATCCTACAAATAGGCAAAGACAAATATATCAGAGCTCGATTGAATAACTCACAGAAGAATTGACTAAAATATAATAGTAAATAAATACTCACCAATATAATAACACTGCCTAAACAAGTGTCTTAAAGCTGGAAAGTCTCTACCATCTACCTAACATGTAGGATATTATCATGAGGGGTTCAGAACTAAAGTTTTGATGAATGGATAAACTATACGCTTTTAAGCTTAATTCTACACATACCGTTTTATTTCCATTTACCGTTATACTAGGTTCACTAGGTTTATCATACTCTCGCCTCTATGCGTGAATCATACCCATCTACTCCTTAGTAGATTAAAACCTAATATATATATATATATATATATATATATATATGTAGCTATATGCCAAATGACCATAGTGGTCCTAGGTACTACCTATTGTACCTTCTGTGTCCTCCTCGCAAAGGACTCCATCATCTTGCTCCTGTATCGTTCTATGACTACATCTATAAATTACAGCTTCTTGAGGCTTACAATATATATGTTTTGCCATCTACTATAAAAACGTAAAACTGCATCTACACTAGTTTATACTAATGATCAGACATATGCAATGTACCGCCCAGTGTGTACATTGAGGACTATACGTAATTGTTCTGTCTACTCTCTGAATCCTGCCAACAAGGTCTACCTTGTACGAAACTCAGTCGAGGATTTTCTATATCTGTAAACGATATCTTCGTTAGGCTTACAATACATATATTCTAGTCGGTCTGTCTTTTTTCTCATCGTGCCTATGGCCCCACGCAGCCACCCCTAAACTAATCGAAAGACCTCTAAAGAGTTAAGTGGTCGTGCCTTACTGCAAACAATCTAACATCCAGTTGGCCGTGCCCCTCATCCAATTTCTCGATAGTGAAAGTATCATAGGACTTTTGGTTTTAACTCTAGTCTTTTCTGAACTCACTCTTGGTTTTGTGTTGGTCGATATCCGCATGTGACTATCCTTTTGGGTTCAGTAAACTTACTTGCAAGTACTAGGACATACGAATATACTACTCCGAACACCAACTCCTTTTGACTGTCTACAATGGTCCTGCTATGGAAAAGCAGTCAAGGCATACTCTCTTGATGGAACACATACATGTTAGTCCTTGAGATGATGGCTTTGATGACAACAACCTTAGGACTTGTAATAAAATATAAATACTAACGTTATGGTTTAGATATATATGTATATATAGGATATAAACATGTAGGTACCAAGAATGAAGACTGTACAGTATAGAGATTCAAGACTGAAGATATCAAGATTGAAGACTCATGACTATCAAGATATCAAGAGTTCAAGATTTCAATAGTACAAGATAAGTATTGAGTCTAGAATTATGTTAAAACCTCTTGAAAGCACTTACATCTTTATTCGAAATTTATTCGTTGAATGGAATCCACTTCGAGCCTGTTAAAGGGATGGAACCCTTGTGGGATGGAACCTACGACAATATCTAGTGGAACATATAGTGGTCCTATTTTGATATCTGCTAATTTTATAAAAATGTTTCTAAAAATAAATATCTCTTGTTTTTAAAAACTGTTTTTAAAACTTTCTTTTCAAAAAGACATCTCTCTTGGTTTTAAATATTTTAGCCTCAAAACTATTTTTATCATTTTTAATATTTTGATTTCAAAATCGTCCTTGTTTTTAAACCATCTCTTGTTTTAAATATTTTAGCTTCAAAACATTTATATACTCAGATTTTAAATCACTTTATAGGTTAAGATTATATATATATATATATATATTACTTTCTAAACTCTTTTATATGTTTAAACTATTTTAAATATATTTACAAAGTTTAGAAATTTTTTTGACAAATTATAGAAACCAATTTTAATAAGAAAATCAAAACATCAATTTTGCCTTGAGCATGTCGACATCCCTCAACCATCCATGTCGATTGGCGTCCGTTATTTTCAAATTTCAAATTTTAAAAGGAGTGTCTACTAGTCGCATCCTTTCATGAATAGATATGGCTGTTGCATTACTATAAATACCAGTAAGTTCTAAACAATTTTTTTTACCAGATTTCATTTATTTTTCTCTCATCTTCATCTTCCACATTTATTCTAATGAATCCTAAACTATACTCCGCTGAAATACCAAGTGAATCAAATTTGATTATCTCTTATTTGATTCTCTGCCACTCTCTCCATAAGATCTCAGTACTATTCAGAGTTGTGGAATCTTTTGTAAACCAAATTGTTAAGTAAAAGGTGCGGTTGAGCCTTGAAATCAATTAGATATGATTGTATCCTCGGAAATCAAATAGGTGATCTTGTAGCCTGATTAAATCAAGAGAGTTTGCCCTGGATTCGAATACAGGAGGGTGCACCTCGTAGCCTTGAAACCGAATAATATGGGAGATCATTTTGATAAGAAATCTGTACGATTGTACAGGACTGGATATAAGGTAACTTCAAACCAGTATAAAATCCTGGTGTATTCTTTCCTTTAGTGCTTTTATTTAGTATTTGCATCTGCGTCTGATTCTATGATTATATCTATGTTTGTGAATTGCATTTGTTGGTGATTAAATTACATAAGTTTTAAAACGATTTAGAAATCCACAAAACACTATTCACCTCCTCTAGTTTTATTCCAGCCTTAAGATTCATAATCCGCATTTCCCACATTTGGTATCAGAGCATTGGTTTTCAAAATTTTCATAATCTAAATTTTGAAAAGTTTTAAAAATGGCTAACAAGACTGGTTCTGTTAACACTATCACTAGTTCATTTGTAAAGGGTCAATCTACTGCCAGACCACCACTTTTTAATGGTAGTAACTATGCATATTGGGCATGTAGAATGAAAATATATTTACACTCAATAGTACTAGACACTTGGACACAAACTGAATATTCTGAACCCACAACTAGTTTTGCACAGTGGACTGCTGAGCAAAAGGCTATTGCACAAAATAATTCCAAAGCCATGAATATTTTATTTTGTTCACTTGATAGGAATGAATTCAATAGAGTATATGTTTGTAAGTCTACATATGGTATTTGGAAAACTTTGCAAGTTACTCATGAAGGAACAAGCAAAGTAAAATAGACCAAAATATCCATACTCACAAATCAGTTTCGATTATTCAAAATGAATTCTAATGAGTCCGTTTCAGATATGTATAGTAGATTTTAGGCTATTGTGCATTCTCTAATATCATTGTGAAATTTTTCGAAGAAGATCGAGTCAGAAAAATTCTAAATTCTCTTACTTCGGAATGGGATCAGAAAACTCTTGCAATCAAAGAAGCAAATGATATCAGTACTTTAAAGATTGAAGAATTGAATGGAGATCTAATGTCATTCAAAGTATAAATGCAAGGGAGAAGAGATAGCAAGGCATTCGAAAAGAAGTCAATTGCATTCAATTCATTAACAAATGGATCAGACTTGGGAAGTGATGATGATGGAGAAATAACTTTCATGATAAAGAATTTTCGAAACTTTTTGAAATACAAAAAGATGAACAACTTAAAAAAGAATGATCATAGGAATTCTGAAAATCATAATGAAGTACCAAACCACGTTAAATCTTTCAACTATGACGAACCAGGCCATCTCAAAAGAGACTGTCTGCATCCTGATAAGCAAAAGTTTCCCACAAGTAATGATTATATAAAGAAAAGGAAAAGAGCATAAACCGCCACACTAGACGATTCAGACTCAGACTCATCCTCAAGTGATGATGATCAGAAGACGGAAAATTCAAATATGTGCTTTACGGCTATTCATGATTCTGATGATCGTGGAGATATGAATCTAAAAAAAGATACACGTTTATAATATATTGGTTGAAATTGTTTGCTTAAAATTGTTTGATTGTTTTTGAAATTATGTGTTATTTGAATTTTAAATTTTTTATTATTGTGTTTATTTTTGATTGTTAATATTATAATATTTTTTATTAAAAGAGTATTATTATATTTAATATTACTTTCGAAAATATATAGACATTGAAATAATATATGTATATAGATATTAAAATATATAGGAAAATATAAGTCACATGAATTCTCTGAACCATGTCGACATGGCCCTACCCATGATGTCGACATCCCTGTCAGAAATTTGAAATTCAAATTTGAATCAAAATCTTTGAATTTTCCTTCACCATTTCACCAAACCCAATGTTCTAAAAAGATACCTCCTGACCAGAGAACATGTCTATTGAATATCTATTTATTTCCATTATCTTATCATACCTTTTCACTTTCATTTTAAAATTCAAACTCTCTTTCACTCGTTCAACCTTTCTACTCTCTTCAAAAATGCCTTCTTCAAGCACTCCATCCACAATGAGGCTGTCTAAAATTATTAAAGAGTATCTCTATAATAATCCGGAAGCAATCACGGCTTATATAAGCTATGCTAATTTCGAAAAAGTTCATATGGAAAAGTTCTCTATAATAATCCGGAAGCAATCACGACTTGTATAAGCTATGCTAATTTCGAAAAAGTTCATATGGAAAAGTTTGCTACCTTTAGCGATTTCTCTACATATTAAATCAATACTCTTCTTGATGAGAATCATATCCTTAGTCTTTTGACAATTCTCAAAATGATTTTGTCTGTTACCTAAATCTTGTTAAAATGTTTTATGCGAATTTTAATCACAGTTTTTATGAAGGAAATGAAGATGAAAATTGGAGTAGTGTTAAAAACACTAAAATTGTTTTAAATTGTGAAATATTGGGCAACATTCTCAATTGCAAGAATTCAGGAATAGATCTTTCTACTTTTAATATTGATGAACATGATCGTGAGACATTTCATTACATTTTCGAAGAGATGACCACTTTGAATTTAAAAACCAGAACTTTCATCCAAAAGCACGTATTGTCAATCTTCTTTTGCAACATACTATCACTCCTAGATCGGGAAATTTCAATAACCCGACTTTAAAAGTTTGTAAAGCTCTTTTTTCTATCTTTGGTCATTATGACATTAATTGGGCGCAAGTGATTATGGATGAACTAAGTCCTAAGAAATCTACAAATGGATGAGAATACCTTGTATCATGGATTCTATATCACTCGGATTTTTAATTATTTTGGCAATGATTACAAAAGGGAAGAATTTGTTTCAAGAAAAGTGTTTAATCATGCTAACATTTCTTTCATGAAAATTCCTTTCATATTTCAACAATATGAATCTCTTGCCGAAAAGGATGAAAGATTGGCACATGAAGATATGGAGGAAGAAGATGATGAAGAAGAAGAAGAAAGGGAGGAAATGGAAATTGTAGAAGATAATGAAGAAACATCCTTGGAAATGATTGAATATCCTACCAATACTAACAATCCTTCCAACAAAATTCTCCTTAAAAATCAAAAGATTATAGTGGAAAATCAATGGATTCTCAAAAGATCCGTCACTAAGAAATTGGATAAAATGTCCACCAGTATGAACAAATTCTTTGCTAAGTTGGTCGAAAACTTGGCTGATCATAATCCTCCTCATCCTCTAGCACATTCTAAGAACTATGTTGTGATGTATTAGTTTGTTTTATGTGAGTTTGTATTGTTCTTTTCATCATATTATATAGTATCTTATGTATCATCTCATCTATTTATAAAAATCATCTATCTTATGTTTTTCTACCTTATCGTGTCTCTGGAATAAATGTTAGTATAGTATATAAATTTATGTATACACATACTAATTCACAAAATAAATAAGACACATAAATTAACAGACCCATTTCGACATGCCTCTACCTCCCTATGTCGACATATAACTATCAGATTTGGTTATTGTTTAAATTTTGGAATTAAAATAACTAACTCGTATCTATTCATTTTAAACGAATTACTGCCTATTTAAACACCTGTTTCTTCCAAAAATTTGTAATCTTTTCATTTCTACTTATCTTTATTTGCATCTCTTCACTACTTATCAAAAATGGCTTCCTCTTCTCAAAATCTAAGTGATAATCTTAAAGAAACTCTCAATTCATTCAAGAATATACTTTTTTTATTCTCCACAACCAAAGGCACTTACAACTAAGTCAAATGCAGATGATAAAAGTACAAGAGAAGCATTTTGATGCTCTCCGTTGGATGATTTCTACCCTTAACAAAGATGATCTTGATGCAAATCCTGTAGGAACTTTGATTCAAGATAATGAAGATTGATAAGTTATTAAAAAAAGGATCCTATGTTTGGAGAAGAAGGTTGGGTTGAAGTTTCGAGAAATATTTGATCTCCTTATGGTTTGAATTGCTTGTTTTTGAATTGTGTGATTTGATTTGATTTGATTTGATTAGAATTGATTGGTTTGAATGGATTATATAACATTATATGAAACATAATATATATTTATTAGGTTTAAACTTTCATATTTGTCATGTCATTATTATTAACTCATGTTATTTTACGCGCACACACACACACTCCATCATAATTTTTCACAAGTACTCCAGTATAAGACTAAGGGGGAGTTATATTAGTTTAGGTAAGGTTTTGTTATGGCAAGGAGGGAGAAATATAAAACTGAGTAGTTAGAGTAGTTTGGCTTAGATTAAGGAGGAGCTATTAGTTTTAGGGGGAGTTATAGTGAAGGTGAAGTATATTTTATAAACATAGGTTATCATCATCAAAAAGAGGGAGATTGTTAGTCCTTGAGATGATGGTTTTGATGACAACAACCTTAGGAATTGTTATGAAATATAAATACTAATGTTATGGTTTTGATATATATGTATATGCAGGATATAAACATGCAAGTGCCAAGAATGAAGACTGTATAGCATAAAGATTTAAAACTGAAGATATCAAGATTGAAGACTCAAGAGTATCAAGATATCAAGAGTTCAAGATTTCAATAGTACAAGATAAGTATTGAGTCTAGAATTATGTTAAAACTTCTTGAAAGCACTTACATCTTTATTCGAAATTTATTCGTGGAATGGAATCTACTTCGAGCCTGTTAAAGGGATAGAACCCTAGTGGGATGGAACCCACGACAACATCTAGTGGAACGTACAATGGTCCTATTTTAGTATCCACTAATTTTATAAAAATGCTTTTCAAAAATATATATCTCTTGTTTTTTAATTTTTTTTTCAAAACATTCTTTTCAAAACGACATCTCTTTTGGTTTTAAATATTTTAGCCTCAAAATTATTCTTATCGTTTTTAATATTTTGATTTCATAATCGTCATTGTTTTTAAACCATCTCTTGTTTTGAATATTTTAGCTTTAAAATATTTATATACTCAAATTTTAAATCACTTTATGGATTAAGATTATATATATTAAAAATTACTTTCTAAACTCTTTTATATGTTTAAACTATATTCAAATATATTTACAAAGTTAAAAATTATTTTGACAAATTATAGAAACCAATTTTAATAAGAAAATCAAAATATCAATTTTGCCTTGAGCATGTCGACATCCCTCAACCTCCCATATCGACATGGTGTCCGTTATTTTCAAATTTCAATTTTCAAAAGAAGTGTCTATTCATCGTATCCTTTCACTAATAGATATGGTTGTTGCTGTACTATAAATACCAGTAAGTTCTAAACGAATTTTTACCAGATTTCATTTATTTTTCTCTCCTCTTCATCTTCCACATTATTCTAAAGAATTCTAAACTATGCTCTGTCGAAATACCAAGTGAATCAAACTTGATTATTTCTTGTTTGATTCTCTTCCACTCTCTCCATAAGATCTCAATGCTATTCAGAGTTATTGAATCTTTTGTAAATCAAAATGTTAAGTAAAAGGTGCAATTGAGCCTTGAAATCAATTGGGTGTTTTTGTAGCCCCGAAAATCAATTAGGTGATCTTGTAGCCTGGTTAAATCAAGAGATTTTTCCCTTAACTCAAATATAGAAGGGTGTACCTCGTAGCCTTGAAACCAAGGGTGTAATCTGGGAGATTATTTTGATAAGAAATCCAAACAATTGTACGGGACTAGATGTAGGGTAACTCCGAAACAATACAAAATCTTGGTGTGTTCTTTCCTTTATTACTTTTATTTAGTATTTGCATCTACGTCTGATTCTGTGGTTATATCTATGTATATGAATTGCATTTGTTGGTGATTAAATTACATAAGTTTCAAAAATATTTAGAAAATTCACGAAACTCTATTCATCCCCCTCTAGTGTTATTCAAGCCTTAAGATCCGTATTTCTCATACTATAGACCTACCTCCAGGGATGCAGCTTCGTTAGGTGTGACAAACCAGATTTTTCGACATCTTGTAATTGAATAATTAACTGATTTTTAATATTGAGATACTAATTTTATTTAGTTGAACAAATAAAATTCTGACAAATATCTGGATATATATATATATATTGGAAACTATAATAAATCTTGAATTATAAATATCTAGATAAATGAATAATATATTTCACTATTTAATTCAAGATAAAATATCTATATATATAAACAGATATATGCAAACTTTATGATGTTGAAAATTTTAAGTGTACACATATACAAGCACATAAGTGTGAATATATATATATATATATATATATATATAATATCAAAAACAAATAAAAATATGTTCTAATTATAATTCATATATATATATATATATATAGACACACACATATTGTGATTAGGAAGCATTGTTTTCAATTTAATATAATAATTCTCAAAAGACATTTAAAGTTAAATTCTATATTTTAAAATACCAAAGATAAATCTTTATTAATTAAGGTATAATAGTTTAAGTTTTAAATAAGATTTAATAATGGGTTAATATATTTTCTTTTAAAATTTTACGTGAATATAGTTTATGAGTACAAATATAAGAACATAAAAACAAATTTTATAAAACATAGTTAATATAAAAATATAAATAAAAAGAAAATATAAAATATTGCATATAGACATTTGTAAGCTTGGGGTATGTCATGCAAATACAAGTGGCAATATTCTTTTCTTTGAAAAAAATAAAAAATATATATAAACATAATTCTTAAATTAATAAAAACATATAAAGAAAAAAAAATTCAATGCATACCATTTAACAAGTGTGAGCTAAATGCAACATGCAAGATACAAGTGTTAAGATAAATTGTTTTTATAACTTTTGTATATATATAGCAAAAGTCCTTCTTTTCTTCATTTTGAAAATACAAAGCAAGGATAAAAACTGAGAAAAAACAAAATAAAATCAGAAAAATTTACAACATCAAATGCAATTGAAAACTAAAGCAAGGATCCAAGTTTTAACACAACTAAATTCAAGTAATCAATAGCAAATCAAGAAAAATGAAGTTTTTTCAGATCAGTTGCAAAAAAATCAACTAATAGTTCAAGCCCTGCTCTCTATTCCTTAGTAAAAAAAGGTGAGTAAACATCACATTTAAGAATTTAATCTATTTTATTTCTTGATGCATGTGATAAATTCTTGTAGAATGTTGAGAAATGTTTGCGTAAATATATGAATGTGTTTTCTGGTATGAATATGTATGTGATACTCTGTTCATGTCTAAGTGAGAATGCATGTCTCTGTTTTTAATTCCAATAGGCTAAGCAAGTTCAAAATCTCAAATTCTCTTCCCTAGTCTATTTTAGGTTAGGATCTTTTAAAAAAAATGTTTGTATTAACCCAATTTAATTTTAAAAAAATATTATTAAGTATAATTAGGAAGCAAGTTCTACTGGAAGGAAGAACATTATAAATCAAAGCAAGTCAGAAAATTTATTGTTTAAATACTAGTTTTTCTTATATCATCTGATTCGTATGTAAAACTATGTTTTTTAAAAATAAAATCAAGATTTTTAAGTTGGTATTCGGGTTGAATTTGCGAGTTGATCTAATTCGGCTATATCGTCGATTTCTGGTAGCCGCAAGGATCAGTAACCTTGGGGTTGTGGCCAGAGCAGGGTGATGGATCGCCAGTCTCGTGAAAAATGGCCTCGCATTTTTTTGGGCGTCGGCGAGTGCAGATCGATAGGATTTAGGGTTTAAAACCCCATGAGGGTCGACGTGGTTACCGTGACGATTTCGTCAGCATAACAATTTCGAGTAGGACCGGGGTAAGGGCATAGGAAGGTGGTCGGGTGGCGAAGGTCTAGAGTCGATGGCGAGGACTCTGGAGGTCTGTGGCGGTGGAGTGAGGTGGATGTTGGTCAGGGTTTTTTTTCTGGAATAGTGGAGGTGTTCGATTTTGATTCGAGCGAAATCGAAGGGAATTGGGTAGCCGGAGGGGTCAGAGGGGTCGTCATCGACTTGCTGGCTATCATGATGATGGTCAGAGATGATCCGATGAAGTGTGCACGTGGACATGTTTCAATATGTCAGGATGTTGTTGTAGATAGAGAGAAGAGGAAGGGGAGAAGAAGACGGTCGGGGAAGTGAAGGGAATTTCATCGGGTATGGCTCGTGTTGAACGTGAGTAATCTAACTGATTTCACGAAGGAATAGAGAGGAGGAGATGAAAGGAGTTAATTAAGATAAATAGTTTATCTTAAATTAATTAAGGTCTTAATTAATTGAAGGGTAATTAATTAATGTGATTAGTTAAAGGTTAAATACTTAGTGTAAGTAATTAGGATGCTTACTTAATGTAATTAATTAAAGGATAATTACATAATGTAATCAATTAAGGATCATTAATTAATGCAATTAATTATAGTATAATTAATTAATTAAGAAATTAAAGGTTAATTAACTAACGTGAACAATTAAGGGATGATAAATTAATTTCATTAATTAAGATTCATAGTTTATAATTAATTAAGGATAATTAAGCAGGATTTAAAAGTAGTTAATTTAATTTATTTGGAGATTAAGTTAAATTTATTAGGAATTGTACAACCAATTAATCTTGCTTATGGATGATTAAGTTATGTTTAATGTCTTAAATTGATTGATACCTATGATGTGTGATGCTCTATGACATGCAATGCTTGGTTGTACTATGATAATCTAAGATATCTATCCGTAATGAATTGCTGTGTAAATATGACATCCTGTATTCACAAATTGAATTGTATCCACTTAAACAACTTGGATTTAAGATGGTATTAGATTCGAAGAGACCGGAGTCGGATATTAGGAATATCCGAAACCACTTCTGTGATAACCCGAAATTCTTAGATATTTGAAATTGAAATATTTAATTGATTTTAAATATTTGAAAGTTAGTTTAACATGAGTTTCAAATATAATTATTTTTTTTGGCAGTTAAGCATGGTTTTAAATCTCCTATATCTCGCCCGAGATCTCGCCCGAGATCTCATTTTCACACTTAAACGAGACGAGACATCAAATCTCCTCCATATCTCCCTCGACACTCATCTCGTCCGAGATATTCAAATCTCACTCGATATATGGATCAAAATCTCAATCCGAGATCTCACCCGAAGTTATACATTTTTCTTATTTTCCATAATAATTTTTATTTTCATATTGATTCAAAAGAAACTACTCAATCCAATTATAATTTACCAACTTCTTGAACATATTCTTTACTTTTTATCTCAATGAGTCATAGCAAAAGGTTTCACTTCTTTATTACGTTCAAATAAAAGGATATTATTCAATCATTACCAAATCAATTAAGCTAATCAAGCTACTACTCTTCTAAAAATATTTCCTTTTCCATGTAAATCAAGTATGTTACCATTTTTTTTTCACTAAAAAAGTTATAATCGTTAAATAAATTTTTGACACATCAATTTTAAACAAATAAGTACATACGAGATATTCCCGAGATGCATTATAAGACCCAAGATGTTAATCCGAGATGTACACCCGATACGTACTCATCTCGTCCGAGATCTCTCCCGATACGAGATAACTTGTGCAAAAATTCCGAGACGAAACGCGAATGAAATCCGATATTTAAAACCTTGATTGGAAGTTAGGTAAAATATTAAATCTGCAGTTTAAGCTTGTTAAAAAAATTGTTTAAAGATTTATAAAATTTGTATTAACAATACTGAAGGTAATAGAAATTTTAAAATCGAATTCAAAAGCAGTTTGTTCAATTTTAAAAATATACAGTTTAAATTGAGATTTAAAAATAGCCTTCCGAAGCACAGTCATGGAATTCGACGAAACTAGTTCCATTGGATCCGTAATAGTGTATTATTATCGACTTTTCAAAATTTCGTGGTGTTTGAGTGAACGTTTGGCCGTACGGTAAGTAAACGTGCT
Organism: Allium cepa; assembly: GCA_030765085.1. NCBI lineage: Eukaryota > Viridiplantae > Streptophyta > Magnoliopsida > Asparagales > Amaryllidaceae > Allium > Allium cepa. Next base: position 438,667,483 of record CM060938.1, on the reverse strand, counting down.
GAAATTAAATCAAAAATTCAGTATAATAATAAGGTCCAAAAATCTATCTTCTCCATGCGATCGAGTTAGGACTCGATATTTTATCCATTACGTTCGGAATAGGGTTATAACATTATAAATGCCTAGAGGCATGCCTCGATAGGAGGTCGAGATTTTGAGTTACGATTCGAGACATTTAAAAATTTAAATTTAAATACATATGTTGAATGGTCAGTTCTCAATCCCGTCATAACTTTTTACCTTCGTTCAAATCACTATAGCATATGTAGATGCTAATTAAACACTTGTCCTCCCTAGGACACGTGTCATTTCTAGGAAATACAATAAAACAATAAGAACGATCGTACGAAACCATTCTACCTTCGATCTATTCAAAATAAAAAAGAAATCCCTCTTCGGGTTTTAACCATGGCCGATCCTAAAAAATAAATAAATAAAAATAATAAATCAGTCGCGATTCAAAATTTAGTGGTGGCCGCTGACCTTCTCAATCGAATCAAGTCAATTGAGATGCTGGCATCAGCCATTGACGCATGCGCGAGGTAGTTTCGTGAGGCAAGTAGGGTTGTGGAATCAATGGTGAAGCTAACGCGTGCTTGGATGGTTGCAGATGCTCGCCGGGGTCGCGTGATACTGGTATTCGATCTACGAGGCTTGGCTGCGTTTTCGCTGAGGGGTTCGGGGCATCACGATTTTGGGTGGCTCGAGCTTGGTGTGGCTCTGGCTAAAGGACATGGGGGGTTCATGTCAAGGTTTGCATGCACGACTAGGTAGGTGGGCTCTCGCGTGCAGATGATTGGAGAAGAAGAAGCTCTGTGGCTTCTTTTGTCGGGTCGTTGGTGCTTGTGAGGGAGGGTTGTCAGCAAGGTATTTCTAATTTATTTTATTTAAATTTTATATGGATATTATAGAAACAATATATATATATATATATATATATATATCATAGCAGGATATATAAAACAACTCTGTCCTATTTTTAATCTAATATTATACACTGGTTTAAAAGGGGTTTATTTCTATTGGTATTTAATGTATATAGATTAAACAGAAAATATATATGCGTAAGATTTTGGAGAAAATATGGAAATAATAATTGTGTAGAGTTTATATGATAATTTGATTTTTTATACATATAAATTATTTTACAAGTATACATGATGTTTCAACAATAAAAAGAAGAAATAAAATGAATATACATATATACCTATTTTTATTTACTAGTTTAATTTTAAAATAATGGAGATTCATTGTTTAATAAACTTATTTAATTATTTTAGTTAAAACAGATTTCAAAGAAAAATTAGTTTATACCAAATTTTAAGTAAAAAATTAAATAAGTAAATCATGATTAAATTTTCGATTAATTCAAATAGAAATAAATTATGAATTGTTTATACAAGGTCAAAATCATGGAGAAACAAGCCGGAATGGATTTCGGTTGCTAACAATAAAATCAAAGGTGAGTTAAACTCACTCATTTGGATTCCGTTTAAATTTAAATAGTAAAATTTAAATTATCGGTTGATTGTTTGAATTGTCTAGATGTGATAGTATATATATAGCAGTATATATAGTATATATTGTTGTGATTGATTTCCCTCATTATATAGCGGATGAGACCCTATGCGCCCCGCATAATAGTGGATGACCTTTTATACCGCGATATCCGGCCTTGAAGCGGGATTGGTATTTTTATATTGTGCTAACATCTGTGGATGCAAGGAAACATGTTGGAGGGATCCAAATGGATTCCTCAAAATTATTTGGATTGTTTAATATTCTGTGATATGGTTTATTTGATGTAACGACCCGAGATTTTGGCAATATTATTTTAATAAGTATTTAATCTAATTAAATAAAATACAAGCTTATCATTTTCAAAACAAATAAGATTTTGGACATTTACCAGTTTTATATTTATATGTGTATTATGAAGGAAACTTTGATTTGAAAATTTAAAATAAAATCTTTTGAAAACATTTAAAATATAATCTATCTTATTCAATTTAATTAAATACTCTACATTATTAACATTTGATCTATATATATATATATATATATATATATATGTAATCTAGATAATAATGCTTAAAATAAAATCAATCTTTTCAATGCGAAATATAAGTATAAAATATATGAATATAAATTAAATGTTTGATAGTTAAACTTTAAATTGAAATAAAAACTAAGGATTTATGTTAGTAATAAATTATATGGTTATATGGAAACATAAGATAATTCTAGAAATATATAACTTATGAAATACATGTATATGCAAGGCAAGAATATATATATATATATATATATATATATATATATGTATATGTATGTATGTATGTATGTATGTATGTATGTACATACAAAATCAAAGGGGATAAGTATGTAACATGAAACAAGACAATTACGTTTAATGCTATCAATTCAAGCATAAAACAAGTCATTTCATTTTCCACAAAAATCACTTCAGTTTTTATAAAATCTTACCCGATCAAAGAAAAATCTGACCAAAGGAAACAAGTTGTACCAGTAAAGCCTACCCTGTACAAAACCTGTTTTCTATAGATATGCATATCCCCTTGTTCTAATTCGTTCATAACTTAGCAAGCCAGAAAGATGAAAAAAAAGTAAACATCACCATCTTTACAAACTTAAATAACATTTCAACTAAATAAACTGGAAGATTAAGGGAAGATCAAACTGCAGCTTTTCAAAACAGATATTGGTTCTCTGTTCCAAAACTTCTTTTTTTCTTTTCAGGTGAGTAAACAATTAACTTAAAAGTTTAAGGTAATAAATGCTAGTGTATGTGAATTATAGATGATGTTGTGCTATATGATTATATATAGATGAGTATCTCTATGTATGTTTATTTATATTTGTTCTGTGTGTAAATGTTTGTCATCTCTGTGTTTTTTGTTTGTCATCTCTGTGTTTTTTTAAGTACAGAGTTCAATCAAGTTAAAAATTTAAACTTTACTTCTCTAATATCCGATAGGCCTTAATCTTCAAGAAAATAAGTTAGTTTAACATAAATTATGATCTAAATTTTGTTTTAAGTTTGATAGTGAAATATTGACTCTGTAATTCAGTTTTACAGTGAAAAAGACAATCATATGATAAATTCGAATAGTTTAGAATATTAATTCGATTATATAACTTGAATCAACATTCAAAGATAGGATTTATAAAACTAAAATGGTGATTTTTAGTTGAGTGTGCAAAGTGCAGTTCTTAGTTGAACCGAAAATGCTTTTTAACTAATTTCCAGCAATCAAACAAATACTGGATGTTTAAATTTTGTGCAAAGCTAGTTCGGCAATCGATGAACTCTGGAAAATTGTTGAATAATTTTTCTATTGTAAGTGATGATAGAACGAGGCAAGATTAGGGTTTAATGCTCGAGTTTTGACGTGGTCTGGAAACGAGGTGATTTCATCACCTCTGATTGATCGAGCTGTATGAAACTCTGAGGAAGTGTAGTGTAGGGGATTAGCGAGGTGAGGCCGAAGTCGTTGCGCCTCAGGTGGACGGCGTGGATGGGGCGAAGTGATTTGCTGAGGAGAGTAAAGTTACAGGTTTTCGAACGAAAGGCCAAATTTTGATCTCGAGTTCTTGGCATCGAATTGATTTTTACTTTCGAGTGTAGGGGAGTTTCGTGACTCGCCGGAGGACGCGAAGTTCGCTGGAGCGCCGACGAAGCGCCGTGCGTGTGCACTGCAATGAATTTGTGTCTGGAAAATTTTGGTTTATGGTGACTCGAAGGGGAACTTATGATTTTGGTGTTTTAGCTCGAGTTATTCCCTGTGTTCTCTGGATAGTATTTTACCCGATGTACTTAAGCTTTAACTAAAAAAAATGAAAAAAAGAAGAAGAAGAAACGTATGTGAGGAAGGAAGATGGATTCGGGGAAATGGTGGGAGAAACTCGAGTATCAACTCGAGTAAACCTGGAGGCATTCTCAGGTTTTGATTTTTCAACTTGCAGTCCAATAAAAATTGAAGTTTATCATCTTATACAAGTTTAAGTATTTATGAATTAATTAATGTCTGAAAGTTGAAGATAAGAATTTATTCTAAAACGTAATTAATTAAGTTAATTCTTTAGAAATGTTTTAAATCTTAATTAATACTTTAATTAAGTTGTTAATGTAAGATAAGTTTTAAATTTAGTTAACATTAAAGCCTTTTAAGTTAATAATAATTTGATTTCAAAGTTATTAAGGAAGATTTTTAAATGTAAGATAAATGATTCTAATTCAACTAATTTATATTGTAATGTACTTAAGAATGTTAATTCATTGAAATGGCAATTAACTAAGTGAATTGAGATTTATAAATTTGTTATTAAAAATTGATTAACAAATGATTAAGTGTTTAATTAATCTGTAATTAAGGATTTTAAATTACCTACTTAAAGTTAATTAATATATGATTAGTAGTTAAGTAAGTAATTTAATTAAGAATTAATAATTCATTAATTAAGTAATTAGTGATAAATAAATAGGTAATTAAGTTTTATAGATTAATAATTAAGGTTATTAATTAATAATTAAGGAGTAATGAATTAAGTAATTAAGGTTTTATAAATTGATGAAGAAGTAATTAATAAATTAAATGGTATGAAATGAAATAATTAATTAATTAATGATTTATCGAGCAGGATTAAAGATGCTTGTTTATGGATGATTATAAGTAGAATATCTGGATTTGTGATATCTATTTGGTGATATTCTGTGATACTCTGTGATATGCTTTGGATATATCTGTGATGTTTGAGTATGATTTATCTGTGATAAATGCTATGTGAATTCAAAGTGTTGAATTCACATTGTTTAAACTATTAAACAACTTGACCTTAAAAATGGCATTTGGATTTCGATGAGACCGGGATCGGGTGTCAGTTATGATTATCCGAAAACCACATCGACCCAAATTAAACGATAGGTCGTGAGATCTTCAAGTGAAGATCGAGATGGAGTTTTAGAGTGCAAGGGTTATTGTCGTTAACTCTGAGGGTGATTCCAAAATGAGTCTAACGAGATAATGCCATCGGTTTCGTTCGAACCCAGAACGAACTTGTATGGATTGAATGCTTTTAGAACATCGTCAGGTGGACGATGAGCATTCTAAGAGATATGTTCTCTAAAGGTAATCGTAGCCTCAAGCCTCATCAACCGAGAATGGCTGAAACAGGGGAGGTGCAACAAGGTTAGGTGGGTAGCACCTAAGCAGGACGAGATATACCCCTGTCTAGATGTCCCTTTATTTAGGCTGTGTGGGCAGTTGTTGGCCTCAACTGCGGGGCTATCTTGTTCGGGACTATTCAGTAAGGAATGGTTCTGGCCTTGTGTTGTAGGGGGTCGGGAGTGATCCCCGGTACGGTGTTCTAGGCCCCGTACTGTGACGGGCGTTACCCCAGCAGCCCTGCCATTGATGGAAACCCATTTTCCCTACGAGACCTTATGGTTCTGATTGTATTACCCACTTTTGTGGCGAGTAGCTGGAATTGAATGGATGTAACAATTTCGGCTATTTTCTATTTGCTTGAAAACCCTAGACGCTATTATAATATCACTGGATTTCCTATCAAATGATTTGATTAGCGTAAGGTAAAAACTTACCCGTGTTTATGTGTGGGAAGCCTTACGTGTTACCTTTATTTTCAAAAGATTTTCAAAGTTTAGCAACATTAACCCGTTTATTCACACTAGACCCATGTCTGACCTGGAGTTTATTTCTGTTTTTCATAAACTCTTGAGGTCAATTTTTTATGAGTAGCCTAGTGATAGGTTTTGGATTGTTTGGAGTCTGGAGAAGCTTGGAGCAGGAGTTCAGACGTATCTATCTACCTAGTTCCACCGTGTTAGTTGATGTATGTTGTATTTTGGGATGTATTTAATGGCAAATATATATATGACTGTCTTGTTGTATGATGTTGTGTAACTCTGATATATGTAAAACAATGTAATAGTTATATGATGTATTATATTTTGTTTCATTTCCGCTGTGAGATTCTGATGTTGTTATTCTTTCTTTCTATCTTTTCTATTTCTATCTCTTTCTTTTCTTATTGATGATACGTCTTTCTATGGAATGAAACGTGGGTCGTCACAGTTGGTATCAGAGCATAAGTTGAGATAATACTTAGGCTCTGGAATAGTATCTATCTTGAGAGTGTGTATTTGTATTTTTATATAATTATATACCTATCTAAATTTGTTGAGTTACCTTTCCATGTTACCAATATGAGTTCTAGAAGGAGAGGCGGAGGTAGGGGCAGTACCTCGACCGATAATGGACGAAGTCAAACTGCTAGTGAGGCTGTGGATCCAGTACCGCCTCAGGTTAGTTTTGTTGCTTTATGCAAAGACTTCACCAACCTTGGAGGTAAACCATTTAAAGGGTTAGAGACTATAATTGAGGTCCAAGCTTGGCTATGCTCATATGAGCGCATCTTTAAGAGTATGAAGTTGTCTGATGAGCGAAAAAGGGAAATGGCTTCATGGCAATTACAGGAAGGCACTGCAGCCTGGTGGGATGCAGCGGTAGCAAATATCTCTGAGGACGACATTTATTGGGAAAGATTTAAAGAGTTATTTGAGGAGAAATTCATGCCAACAGTAGGGAAAATTCGTCTGTACCTAGATTTTCTGAATTTAAAGCAAGGGAGCATGGCTATAGCAGAGTATGAGAACAATTCAATGAACTTTCTTGATATGGACCAGGGCTCATTGATACTCCCCTCAAAAAGAACGAAATGTTTGTGCAAGGCTTGAGGCCAGAATTTCATGAAAAGATGACGACGCACTGGAAAGGATATTTTATTGAGTTAATTGATATGCCTTTGAGATATGAGGATTTAATGAACAAGAAACTAGTGGCACCAGTAGCAGCATCGGGAGGGAATTTTGCTAATCCAAATAAGAGGAAGTTCAATCCCAATTCGAGGAAGCAGAACAAGAAGAAGCCTGGAAGTAATAACGGACCTCGAAAATGCTATATATGTCAACAAGAAGGTCACTTGGCGAATAAGTGTCCCACGAAAGGATTTCAGCAACAGCAGCAACAATCGCATTATAGTGGACCAGGTTCGGCTTTGGTTCAGAAATCTCTACGCTTCAATTGCCACCAACCAGGTCATATGATCAAGGATTGCCCGCTACTTCATAAAGCTCAGCAGAATAAGGTATTTGCTTTGGAGGGCGCACCATCTACTTCATTTACAGGCAAGGGAGTATTGGAAGGTACATTACTTTTAGATGGCAAGTATATTAAAGTTTTGTTTGATTCGGGTGCTTCTTTGAGTTTTATTTCTCTGGAATTTGTAGAGAAGTTCTTTCTTACCCCTAGTACTGTTGACCATCTCATCTTTGTATCTAATCCTATAGGAGGGGTAACCAAACTAGATATGATCTGTAAGGATTTGAGGAGTTCCTATCTGTCCCATAGTTTTTCTAGTGACCCTTATGTGTTGGATTTTAAGGGATTTGACCTTATATTGGGGATGGACTGGCTTGATAAGTATATGGCTGTCCTGATTTGTGATGAGAGAATAGTTTCGTTGGAAACCGATCTGGGTAGAATTGCTAGAGTGATATGTGATAACTCTGGGATTCACTTGAGTAGTCTTTTACATAGAGTTAAGACTTCTCAAGAGAAGGTTGAAGATATCGATGTGGTCCAAGATTTTCCTGACGTATTCGAAGGAGTCAAGTATTTAACTCCGCATCGAGAGATAGAGTTTCGCATTGATTTGGTTCCAAGAGCAGTACTAGTGATTCAGCCTAGTAGGAGGATGGCTCCTAGGGAGAGGGAGGAGTTAGTTAAGCAGACTCAGGATCTTTTGGAGAAGGGATTGATTAGACCCAGTTTCTCTTGTTGGGGATCTGCTGCGGTGTTTGTCACCAAGCCGGATGGATCGCTAAGGTTCTGTGTAGATTATAGAGAATTAAACAAAGTGACCATTCGAAATAAATATCCTCTTCCTCGTATTGATGATCTCTTTGACCAGCTGCATGGAGCTTCTGTCTTTTCTCAACTGGATTTAGCTTCAGGTTTCCATCAGTTAAGGGTAGCTGAGGACAGTATCCCTTTGACTACATTTAGGGGACCAAATTGTTACTATGAATGGTTGGTTATGCCTTTCGGATTAACCAACGCTCTTGCCTACTTTGTTGATCTGATGAATCCTGGTATTCATTGTCTACTCTAAGACTGAAGAAGAGCACAAGCAGCATTTGAGAATTGTGTTGGAGACACTGAGAAGGCATGTTCTAAAGGAAAAAATTCTCTAAGTGCCATTTTTGGAAACCGGATGTCAAATTTTTGGGGCACATTGTTTTTGGAGAAGGTGCCTCTGTAGATCCAGCGAAGGTTGAGACTATTCTGGAGTGGAAGAAATCAAAGACACCGACTGAAGTTCGCAGTTTTCTGGGATTGGCTGGCTACTGGAGGAAGTTCATCAAAGATTATTCCAAGATTTCTTCACATCTAACCAAATTGACAAGGAAGGGTGCTAAATTCAAATGGACACCCCAGTGTGAAGAAGCTTTCCAGGAGTTAAAGACGAGGCTAACCAGTGCACCTGTGCTAGCTATTGCAGATGGGAAAAGCAAATTTGAGGTTTATACAGATGCATGTATAGTTGGACTGGGAGAAGTTCTGATGCAAAATGGTAGAGTTATTGCGTATGCGAGTCGGCAATTAAAGCCACATGAAAAAAAATACGCTACGCACGATCTAGAGTTGGCCATTGTTTTTGCTTTGAAGATTTAGAGGCACTATCTTTTGGGAGAGAAGTTCGAGTTATTCACGAATCACAAACCGTTGAAATATCTTTTCTCTCAAAAGGATCCTAATTTGAGGCAGCAGCGATGGGTCGAGTTTCTAGCATTATACGTTTTGGATATTCTGTATACCCCGGGAAAGGCGAATGTTGTAGCTGATGCTCTTAGCAGGCATGCAGTTCTGTCTCTTTTGGACATCTCTTATTGAATGGATTTCGAGCAAGCAGAGATCTGATAAAATGTTGAAAGAATCATCAGAAGAGTTAGGAAAGATCAGTGTTCCATTTTTGAGATTGATGACCTAGTGACACCGAGGATCAACGGGAGAATTTGTGTTCCGAGTGATAGGGATCCAAGACAGGAGGTGTTGTCAAAGAGTCATCGCTCCAAACTGAATATTCACCTAGGAATATCAAAGATGTATAAGGATATGAGAAGGGTTTTCTGGTGGCCGGGAATGAAGAAAGATATTGCTAGATTCGTAAATAGTTGTGCTATTTGCCAATAAGTTAAAGGAGATCAACAAAAGTCGGCAGGTTTATTGCAACCTTTGGAAGTTCCAGAATGAAAGTAGGAGATGATTTCGATGGATTTCATCGAGGGTTTGCCTAGAACCAAGAAAGGAAACGAAGGAATATGGGTTATTATGGAAGTCTAACTAAGAACGCCCATTTTATACCGGTTAAGGCAACTCGTGCTGCAGCTTCTCTAGCAGAGATTTTCTTGAGAGAGATAGTCGGATTGCATGGTGTTCCAGTCAGCATAGTAAGTGATCGAGATCCTATCTTCACCAGCTATGGGAACGAGTTTGAGATTGAGTACAGCCTATCATCCTTAGACAGACGGAGAGGCTGAACCGAATTCTAGAAGATATGCTGTGAGCTTGTTTTTTGGATTTTGGTGGATCGTGGGAAGACCATCTTTATCTGGTGGAATTCTCTTACAATAATAGTTACCAAGCGAGTATTAAGATGGCTGCCTATGAAGCTTTGTATGGAAAACCGTGTAGATCCCCATCTTGTTGGATAGAGTTGAAAGATCGTCTTGTGCTTGGACTAGATTTGATTCGTGAAGCTTCTGTGAAAGTTGAGCTTATCAAGAAGAGAATGAAAGTTGCTCAGGACCGTCAAAAGAAGTATGCAGATAAAAGGCGAAGACAATTGGAATTTGAGATCGGAGATTTGGTCTTTGTCAAAGTTTACCCGATCAAAGGAGCTATTAGATTCGGAAAGACGGGAAAACTTGCCCCGAGATATATTGGACCATTTCGGGTGCTGGAAAGGATTGATGCTGTGGCTTACAGAATTGAATTGCCAGAACGGATGTCTGGAATTCATAATGTATTTGATGTATCCCATCTAAGGAAGTTTGTCCATGATCCATCATTGGTTGTAGAACCAGTAGTCCAGGAAGATTTGGAGGTCGAGCCAAACTTGACTGTGGTCAGGAATCCTGTTCAAATTGTTGATCAAGACGGGAAGTAACTCATGAGCAAAGTAGTGAAGTTTGTCAAAGTACAGTGGAGTGAGGATCCCAGAGATTGTACCTGGGAAACTCTGGATAGTTTTAGGAAAGCCTATCCGGATTTGTGTCCAGATAGCTAGTAATGTTTGTTAGGATAGATTGTTTGGTTGTTTGCTAATGTATGGATGATATGTATGCTTAGGTTGTTGATATAAAATCTTTTGAATTATCTTTCATTTTAAATTTTGGGGACGAAATTCTTTTAAGGGGGGAGGAATGTAACGACCTGGGATTTTGGGAATATTATTTTAATAAGTATTTAATCTAATTAAAGAAAATACAAGCTTATCATTTTAAAAACAAATAAGACTTTGGACATTTACCAGTTATTTATATATATATGTGTGTGTGTGTGTGTGTGAAGGAAACTTTGATTTGAAAATTTAAAGTAAAATCTTTTGAAAACATTTAAAATATAATCTATCTTATTCAATTTAATTAAAAACTCTACATTATTAACATTTGATCTAAATATATATATATAAATGTAAGCTAGATAATAATGCTCAAAATAAAATCAATCTTGTCATTGCTAAATATAAGTATAAAATATATGAATATAACTTAAATGTTTGATAGTTAAACTTTAAATAGAAATAAAAACTAAGGATTTATATTAGTCATAAATTATATGGTTATATGGAAACATAAGATAATTCTAGAAATATATAACCTATGGACTACATGTATATGCAAGGCAAGAATATATACATATGTGTGTGTGTGTGTGTGTGTGTGTGTGTGTGTACATACAAAATCAAAGGGGATAAGTATGTAACATGAAACAAGACAATTACATTTAATGCTATCAATTCAAACACAAAACAAGTCATTTCATTTTCCACAAAAATAATTTCAGTTTTTATAAAATCTTACCTGATTAAAGAAAAATCTGACCAAAGGAAACAAGTTGTACCAGTAAAGCCTACCCTGTACAAAACCTGTTTTCTATAGATATGCATATCCCCTTGTTCTAGTTCGTTCATAACTTAGCAAGCCAGAAAGAAGAAAAAAAAAGTAAACATCACTGTCTTTACAAACTTAAATAACATTTCAACTAAATAAACTGGAAGATTAAGGGAAGATCAAACTGTAGCTTTTCAAAACAGATATTGGTTCTCTGTTCCAAAACTTCTTTTTTTCTTTTCAAGTGAGAAAACAATTAACTTAAAAGTTTAAGGTAATAAATGCTAGTGTATGTGAATTCTAGATGATGTTGTGCTATATGATTATATACAGATGAGTATCTCTATGTATGTTTATTTATATTTGTTCTGTGTATAAATGTTTGTCATCTCTGTGTTTTTTTAAGTACAGAGTTCAATCAAGTTAAAAAATTTAACTTTACTTCCCTAATCTATGATAGGCCTTAATCTTCAAACAAATAAGTTAGTTTAAACATAAATTATGATCTAAATTTTGTTTTAAGCTTGATAGTGAAATGTTGACTCTGTAAATTCAGTTTTACAGTGAAAAAGACAATCATATGATAAATTCGAATAGTTTAAAATATTAATTCGATTATATAACTTGAATCAACATTCAAAGATAGGATTTTTAAAACTAAAATGGTGATTTTTAGTTGAGTGTGCAAAGTGCAGTTCTTAGTTGAACCGAAAATGCTTTTTAACTAATTTCCAGCGATCAAACAAATACTAGATGTTGAAATTTTGTGCAAAGCTAGTTTCGGTAATCGATGAAGTCAGGAAAATTGTTGAATAATTTTTCTATTGTAAGGGATGATAGAACGAGGCAAGATTAGGGTTTAATGCTTGAGTTTTGACGTGGTCTGGAAACGAGGTGATTTCATCACCTCGGATTGATCGAGCTGTATGAAACTCTGGGGAAGTGTAGTGTAGGGGATTGGCGTGGTGAGGCCGAAGTCGTAGCGCCTCAGGTGGACGGCGTGGATGGGGCGAAGTGATTTGCTGAGGAGAGTCAAGTTACAAGTTTTCAAACGAAAGGGCAAATTTTGATCTCGAGTTTTTGGCATCGAATTGATCTTTGCTTTTGAGTGTAGGGGAGTTTTGCTACTCGCCGGAGGATGCGAAGTTCGCCGAAGCGCCGTGCACGTGCATGGCAACAAATTGGTGTCTGGAAGATTTTGGTTCATGGTGACTCGAAGGGGAACTCGTGATTTTTGTGTTTTAGCTCGAGTTATTCGCTGTGTTGTCTGGATAGTATTTTACATGATGTTCTTAAGCTTTAACTAAAAAAAAGAAAAGAAGAAGAAACGTATGTGAGGAAGGAAGAAGGACTCGGGGAAATGGTGGGAGAAACTCGAGTATCAACTCGAGTAAACCTGGGGGCATTCTCAGGTTTTGATTTTTCAACTTGCAACCCAATAAAAATTGAAATTTATCATCTTATACAAGCTTAAGTATTTATGAATTAATTAATGTCTGAAAGTTGAAGATAAGAATTTATTTTAGGACATAATTAATTAAGTTAATTCTTTAAAAATGTTTTAAATCTTAATTAATACTTTAATTAAGTAGTTAATGTAAGATAAGTTTTAAATTTAATTAACATTAAAGCTTTTTAAGTTAATAATAATTTGATTTCAAAGTTGTTAAGGAAGATTTTTAAATGTAAGATAAATGATTCTAATTCAATTAATTTATATTGTAATGTACTTAAGAATGTTAATTCATTGAAATGGTAATTAACTAAGTGAATTGAGATTTATAAATTTGTTACTAAAAATGATTAACAAATGATTAAGTGTTTAATTAATTTGTAATTAAGGATTTTAAATTAACTACTTAAAGTTAATTAATATATGATTAGTAGTTAACTAAGTAAGTAATTAAGTATTAATAATTGATTAATTAAGTAATTAGTGATAAATAAATGGGTAATTAAGTTTTATAAATTAATAATTAAGGTTATTAATTAATAATTAAGGTGTAATGAATTAAGTAATTAAGGTTTAATAAATTGATTAAGAAGTAATTAATAAATTAAATGGTACGAAATGAAATAATTAATTAATTAATGATTTATCGAGCAGGATTAAAGATGCTTGTTTATGGATGATTATAAGTAGAATATCTGGATTTGTGATATCTATTTGGTGATATTCTATGATACTATGTGATATGCTTTGGATATATCTGTGATGTTTGAGTATGATTTATCTGTGATAAATGCTATGTGAATTCAAAGTGTTGAATTAAATTGTTTAAACTATTAAACAGCTTGACCTTAAAAATGGCGTTTGGATTTCGATGAGACCGGGATCGGGTGTCAGTTATGATTATCCGAATACCATATCGATCCAAATTAAACGATAGGTCGTGACATCTTCAAGTAAAGACCGAGATGGAGTTTTAGAGTGCAAGGGTTATTGTCGTTAACTCTAAGGGTGATTCCAAAATGAGTGTAATGAGATAATACCTTCGATTTCGTTCGACCCAGAACGAACTTGTATGGATTGAATGCTTTCAGAACTTCGTCAGGTGGACGATGAGCATTCTAAGAGATATGTTCTCTAAAGATAACCGTAGCCTCAAGCCTCATCAACCGAGAATGACTAAAACAGAGGAGGTGCAGCAGGGTAAGGTGGGTAGCACCCAAGCAGGACGAGATATACCCTGTCTAGATGTCCCTTTATTTCGGCTGTGTGGGCAGTTGTTGGCCGCAACTGCTGGGTTATCTTGTTCGGGACTATTCAATAAGGAATGGTTCCGGCCTTGTGTTGTAGGGGGTCGGGAGTGATCCTCGGTACGGTGATCTAGGCCCTGTACTGTGACGGGCGGTACCCCAGTAGACCTGCCATTGATGGAAACCCATTTTCCCTACGAGACCTTACGGTTTTGATTGTATTATCCACTTTTGTGGCTTGTAGCTGGAATTTAATAGATGTAATAATTTCGGCTATTTTCTATTTACTTGAAAACCCTAGAAACTATTATAATATCACTGGATTTCCTATCAAATGATTTGGTTAGCGTAAGGTAAAAACTTACCCGTATTTATGTGTGGTAAGTCTTACGTGATACCTTTATTTTCAAAAGATTTTCAAAGTTAAGCAACTTTAACCCGTTTACTCACACCAGACCCATGTCTGACCCGGAGTTTATTTCTGTTTTTCATAAACTCTTAGGTACTCAAATTTTTATGAGTAGCCAAGTGATAGGTTTTGGATTGTTTGGAGTCTGGAGAAGCTTGGAGCAGGAGTTCAGACGTATCTATCTATCTAGTTCCGATGTGTTAGTTGATGTATGTTGTATTTTGGGATGTATGTAATGGCAGATATGTATATGACTGTCTTGTTGTATGATGTTGTGTAACTCTGATATATGTAAAACTATGTAATAGTTATATGATGTATTATATTTTGTTCCGTTTCCGCTGTGAGATTCTGATGTTGTTATTCTCTCTTTCTATCTTTTCTATTTCTGTCTCTTTCTTTTCTTATTGATGATACGTCTTTCTGTGGAATGAAAGGCGTGTCATCACATTTGATAATCTGTGATAAAAATATTGGATGCTATTATTTGATTGAATATATTTAGGTATACCGAGTTATCAAAAAAATATAGATTGGAATTTTTAAGGGAAATAAAAGGGAGAATTCTTAAGTAAATAATTATAGAGGTTTGGATAAATAAATTGGAAAATAATAAATGTTGATTTTTAAATTCTAATAAATAAATTCCGAGTATGGGAAAGGAGATTTTTGAATAAATAGGAATAAATGAATTTTTAAACTTAAGTGATAATATTTAAAGGAATAAAAGATTTATTTTTAAATTCAGAATTTAAATGGTTTAGGAAGGAATAAAAGAGGAATTTTGAAATAAAAATGAAATTGGTATTTTTAGTTTAAATAAGATTTTAAATCATAATAAAGAAGTTAGTTCTGAAATTAATGGGTTTTGAAATAAAATTGAGTAAGTAAAGGAATTTATTTTTAATGGAGTAAAAATTTGAAAATCGATTTGGAAATTAATTTTTTGTTTGAAACTGTGTTTTAAAAAGAGAATGATATTATGGAACTTATAAACTGGGTTTATAAAATGTAATATTTATCAGAGGATAACTTGGAAATATAAATTCAGAATGGGAACTTATAAAGCAATGGGTAGTTTGTTTTAAAAATAAATAGTGATTTATTTTTAAAGGTGTGGAAAGGAAAGTGCATTTCCTGAAAGGCCAAGCATATTTCCAAAGTAAGATTTTCAAAAATAAGTTAGAGGTTCTAAAGTGGTTTTTAAAAAAGAATGTTTTAGAGAAATTTTGTTATTGTAAATTGTTTTAGAATTTTAAGTAAATATTTATTTAAATTAAATATAGTAGTAATTATTTTAAAGGTTTAACAGGTATTATGATTTAAAAGTTAAATTAATATTTATACCTAATAAAATAACTTTTATTTTGAAATTAGTTTTGGCTTAAGTTTTACATAAGATAATTATTATAAATTTCATAATTAGTATTTTAAATAAAGTGTTTAAATAGTTTTATTTTAAGTATCTTAAAGTATATATTTTTGGATAAAGTGATTTAAATTACTTTAAAATCTCAAGCATTAAGGCTTGGTGACTTTCAGTGGAAATAAAACAAATTGGGTAGAAGTTATCCTGCAAGAGCAAAGTAAGTTGAAAACTATTTTCATAAGGTTTGAAGTGTAAAGAAATATCATGCGAAGATATTTTAAATTAAATAACCGACTATCAATATTCGCCAATGCGCTGATCATTTCGAAGAGACCAGGATCGAGATTAATTTTTCGAAAACTACTTCGACCCGGTTTGAAGTTTTCATGAAGATGACAAGAGCTTGTAATCGAAGATGGAGCAGTGAAGTGCTAGGAATAATCACTATTAATCTGAGGGTGATTCCAAAATGGATGTAGTAGGAGTAGTGCCTTCGGTTTCGTTGGGATGCGGAACGGACTTGTATGGATGAATGCTTTCAGAACATCGTCAGGAGGACGATGAGCATTCTAAGAGAATGTGTACTAAAATGGTAACGCTTAACCTCGAGCCTCATCAACCAGGAATGGCTAAAACAGAGGAAGTGCACACAAGGCTAAGTGGAAAGCAACCAATTAGGGTAAGGTCACCCTTGTCCAGAGGTCCTTTTTATTAGGCTGTATGGGCGGTTGCTTATCCCAACCGCGTGATGAACTTATTTGGACTATCCAGTAAGGGGTAACTCTGGTCTTGTGGGGCAGGGTGGATCATCGGCACGGTGATCGAGACCACATACTATGATGGGCGATACCCGGTAGCCCTGCCATTATATGGAATCCAATCTCCAATAAGCGTCTGTATGGTTTTGATTGTGCCCAACTATTGCTGAAATTTGAGATGCAAGCATTTCAGCTAGATTCTATTTTACTTTCTATAGACACTATTATAACATTAGATGGATTTGATAAAAATGTTTTGGTTATCGTAAGGTAAAAACCCGGCATGTTTATTTGTGGGGTGGTCTTACGATATACCATTGATTTCAAAGGATTTTGAAAATTTTAATAATCCAATTGAGTGTGTTTTCTTACTCTGGTTTTCCAGACTGACCCGGGTGTTATTTAACTATAATGCTCGGGTCTGACCGAGTATTATAGAGTATAAATTTCGATGAACTGCTGTGGAGCTCAGGAGACGAGCTGGGTGATGAGGCATATTCACATAGATTATATTCCGCTGTGTAGTGAAAGCTGTACAGTCAGCTTTTGGGAGGACAAGTTAATATAACTGTCTAGTTGTGTGCTATAGATTTTGTTTTACTCTGATGATGTAATGTATAAAACAAATATTGTTTCTTTTGTGTAAAGATCTGTTATTATCTATTATATTTTATTCTGATGCGATGGTAAGATTCTCTTATTGTTTTGTTTTCTCTTCTCCATCCTCCTTCTTCTTTAACCCTAATGGTTCGGTTTTTCGGCATCCGATTGTACGACATTTGATACAATGGACGTATTTATGTCGATTTTCGGGTGTCGAAAAATCGGGTCATTACACTTGCTATCAAGCTTAATGTTAAGCGAGAACCTTGGCTCTGGTAGGGATTACTCATTGAAATAGAGTCCGTAGTACTCTAGAATGAGTTTGAGTGTATTAATAGATATGAGAACGTATTTATTAATGAATATAAAATTTGTTTTTATATTGTGTTGACTTATCGATTGAGTGTTTATAGATTCTGGTCGATGCAGTCTGGCCAATTGTATCGATAAGGATTTCTAAACTCTCAAACAAGATAAACTGACACGGTATTGTTTTAAAATAGGGTAAATGAAATAATTTTGCCCAAATCATTTTTTTATATAAAAGAAATAATTTTGTAAGTATTATAGTATATGGTTGTTGGGTTGTGAGAAAGTGATAATATTAAAATTATTGTCATTGTTCTTACAATAATTGAAACAAGGAAATATGGGTATAATCAAAGATTTGGAGATAAATTCATTTAATAAATGAAATATATAAATGTGAATTATAGTGTGATTTATAATTAAAATGAGATAAAATTCCTGAGTAGTCTTTGAATATGAGTTGAAAGGATTTGGAATTTGAAAATTTAATTCCTTTTGAGTTTGAAAATGATTTTCAAAAGCTTTGGAGAAATAATGGTGATATTATTTGGGAAAATATTTTTGAATTGGATATGAAATCTGGTGAGATTTGAAATTTAAAAATATTTAAAGGGTTTTAAAAAGATAAAAGCACTAAACTCTCTTCGGTCGCTGGAAAATAACTTCGGTGATGACTGCATCATCATCGATGTTCATTTTCGAGTTTCCAGGAGAGGAATCGCTGCCGAAATGTTTTAAATTGGAATTGTTTGCAAAACTGGGTTTCATTTTAAAATTCAAAGGATGATTTGATTTGAAAATGAATTATGTATATAATCGATTTTAAAAATGCATTTGAAATATGCGTAATTGTTTAAAATACTTTGGAGTTGGTTTGAAAATTGTTTATAGAATATAAATGGGTTGATAGTTTATAAAATTTGAACATGCTACAATAAATTTAACTTAAGAAGGGTTTAATAAAAGTAAGCATGAAACCCAAATAAGTGGAAGGTAATCTAATTAATTGAAGTGAATTAAAATAAAGTTAACAAATGGAATTTAAATAAGTATAGAAGATTTAAAATTTAAATTGAATCGGAATGTAAGTGCATCTAGTTAAGTAAAAGTGAGCTTTGAGGAAAATGATTATTGAAAATAAGTTTATTAAGATTGTAAACAAATGTATAGAGAAACAAAGGAACTACATTTGTAAGTAAGTAAAATGAAACTGAATATTGGAATCTATTTGAATTATGTTAAGTAAAGTGGAATTGGAAAATATAGTTTGAGTGGATTAAAAGAACAAAATTCTAAAGATTAAAATTTATTGGAAATTGAAACAAACTAGTAGATGGAAGATAGTTGATAGAATTCAATTTTTAAGAATGAGAATTTAGTTAAGTTAAACTAAATAAAACAAAGGATTGGAAATAAAATTTGTAAGTAAACAAATTAAATCAAATAGGTAAGGAAATGAATTGAAATTGAATATTAAGACAGTATTTAATTTAAAAGTTGTGCGAAAGTAAAGTTGAAGAATTTGTTTGAGGTGGACTAAAAAGTAAATAAAGTTTGTAAATAAAAATTGTTTGAAATTTAAAATAAATTAGCAAGTGGAATTAACTAAAGAAATGATTAATTAAATATGGTTTGAAAGATGTATAGAGTTCAATACCTAAAAATGAAAGGTAAATTAAAGTCACAATGAAATTGGAAATTTAAGATTAAATAAAATAGATATGGAAGCTTAATGACAAAGCAAAAATAAATATAAGGAGCAGTATAAAATATTTATATTTAACTTAAGGAATGGATGGTGAAATTCTTAAGTAAAATTTGGTATTGGGAATATATTCTAACTTAGTATTTGAATGAAGGTTTAAATAAAAATGGTGAAATGATAATTGAGAATAGTAAATGAAAATCAAATTGAATTTGAATAATAAGAAAATTAATTTGGCTAAAAATCAATTAAGATAAATACATAGGATGTACGTATATTATTTTATTCGCATAGCCATTTGATCCAGATACGAGCACGGAATTTCGAGGTAGTTATATCGATCCATGTTGGGATTTTTCACTGGATTTTCGAGGCAAACCTTGGATATGGTTTTTTGATTGATTCTAGAAATTCTCTATCATAGTATATGGCTATCTAAGGAGAATGACAGTTTCTAATCAAGAAACCAGATCTAAGTCCGCACTAGGGAGTCGGGTGAACGATACTAGTTCGGAAATGAAATTGTGTGATCGAGTGAGCGATCGGATTTGATATTGCGTACGAATGATATACAGACATCGTATGAGCTTGAATGAAATGAATATTGGAATTTTGTAAAAGAGATGAGTAAAATAAATTTGACCGTACTAGTAAATACTATTGGTAGATAAGTACAGGTATCTAAAGGCAAGGATAAATGAATGTTTTTGATTTCTGAAGATGAATTTGAATTGGACAACATAGAGGTATGTGTTTAAATTTCTGTATGATATTTGATGATTTTCTGGTCTAGCCACTTGGCGTTTTGTTTTCTTTTGAAATCTGTGGGCCCGTAAAGCATTTTTTAGTTGTACCGAGCTAGCCGTGCAAAGGAGACGCTGGCGAATTTTTTTCAAAAATTTAGGGAATTAGAAAAATTTTGAGAAAATTTTGATAATTCAAAATTTGGTTTTAAATTTGAATTGTTAAGTAAGTAATATTGTTTGGAACTTATGGGTGAGTTTGGGAAATTAGTAAGAGTGTTAATGTGACTTTAATAAAAAGATTGTTTTGAGTGTTGTTAAAACTATTGGGATTGGGAAAATGGTTAACGGGCTATGAATCATTCTTCTTAACTACCATTCGGGATGAAATTCTTTCAAAAGGGGAGGAATGTGACAACCCAGAATTCCTAGGTATTTGAAATTGAAATATTAAATTTATTTTAAATATTTGGAAGTTAGTTTAACTTGAGTTTCAAATATCATTATTTATTTGACAATTAAATTATTGAATTTAATAATTAGAAGTTGGGTAAAATATTAAATCTGGAGTTTTAAACTTGTTAAAAAATAGTTTAAAGACTTATAATTTTTTTTTAACAATATTGAAGGTAATAGAACTTTTAAAATCGAAAAAGCAGTTTGTTTAGTTTTAAAATATATAGTTTAAATTGACATTTAAAAATAGCCTACCGAGGCACAGTCTCGGAATTCAACGAAACCAATTCCATTGGAACCTTAATAGTGTATTATTATCGGATTTCAAAATTTCATGGTGTTTGGAGTGATCATTTGGCTGTACGGTAAGTAAAAGCGCTGAAATTAAATCAAAGATTCAGTATAATAATAAGGTCCAAAAAACTATCTTCTCTATACGATCGAGTTAGGACTCGAAATTGCATTCGGAATAGGAGTATAAAATTATGAACGCCTAGCGGCACACCTCGATAGGAGGTCGATATTATGAGTTATGATTCGAGACATTTAAAAATTTAAATTTAAATACATATGTTGATTGGTCAATTCTCAATCCCGTCAGAACTTTTTACCTTTGTTCAAGTCACTGTAGCATATGTAGACGCTAAGTAAACACTTGTCCTCCCTGGGACACACGTCATTTCTGGGAAATAAAATAAAACAGCAAGAACGATCGTTTAAAACCAAGCTACCTTCGATCTATTCAAAATATAAAAAGAAATCCCTCTTCTAGTTTTAATCATGGCCGATCCTAAAAAATTAATAATAATAATAAATCAATCGCAATTCAAAATTTAATGGTGGCCACAGAACTTCTCAATCGAATTAAGCCGATCGAGATGCTGGCATCGGCCATTGACACACGCGCGAGGTGGTTTCGTGAGGGAAGTAGGGTTGTGGAAGCAGTGGCGAAGCTACAGCGTGCTTGGATATTGCAGATGCTCGTCGGGGTCGCGTGATACTGGTATTCGGTCGACGAGGCTTGGCCACGTTTTCGCTCAAGGGTTTGGGGCATCGCGATTTTGGATGGCTCGAGCTTGGTGTGGCTTTGGCTAAAGGATAGGGGCGTTCGTGTCATAGTTTGCATGCACGACTGGGTAGGTGGGTCTCGCGTGCAGACGATTGGAGAAGAAGAAGCTCTGTGACTTCTTGGGTCGGGTCATTGGTGCTTGCGAGGGAGGGTTGTCAGTAAGGTATTTCTAATTTATTTTATTTAAATTTTATATGAATATTATAGAAACAATATGTATATGTGTGTGTGTGTGTGTGTGTGTGTGTGTGTGTGTCATAGCAGGATATATAAAACAACTCTACCCTATTTTTGATCTAATATTATATACTGGTTTAAAAGGAATTTATTTCTATTAGTATTTAATGTATATAGATTAAACAGAAAATATATATACGTAAGATTTAGGAAAAATATGGGAATAATAATTGTGTAGAGTTTATATGAAAATTTGATTTTTTTATCCATATAAATTATTTTATAAGTATACATGAAGTTTCAACAATAAAAAGAAGAAATAAAATGAATATACATATACACCTATTTTTATTTACTAGTTTAATTTTAAAATAATGAAGATTCAATATTTAATAAACTCATTTAATTATTTTAGTTACCTAGATTTCAAAGAAAAACTAGTTTAAATCAAATTTTATTTAAAAAATTAAATTAGTAAATGGTGATTAGTTGTTTGATTAATTCAAATAGAAATAAATTGTGAATTGTTTATACAAGATCAAAATCATGGAGAAACAAGCGGGAATGGATTTGGGTTGCTAACAATAAAATCAAAGGTGAGTTAATCTCACTCATTTGGATTCCGTTTAAATTTAAATAGTAATTTAAATTATTGTTTGATTGTTTGAATTGTCTGGATGTGATAGTATATGTAGCAGTATATATAGTATATATTGGAGTGATTGATTTCCCGCATTACATAGCGAATGAGACCCTATGCGCCCCGCATAATAGCAGATGACTCTTTATAACGCGATATCCTACCTTGAAGCGGGATTAGTATTTTTAAATTGTACTAACATCTGTGGATGCAGGGAAAAAAGTTGGAGGGATCCAACTGGATTCCTTAAAATTATTTAGATTGTTTAATATTCTGTGATATGGTTTATTTGATAATCTGTGATAAATTATATTGCTAATTGAAAATATTGGATGCTATGGTTCGATTGAATATATTTGGGTTTACTGAGTTATCAAAAATATATAGATTGGATTTTTGAAGGGAAATAAAAGGGAGAATTCTTAAGTAAATTATTATGGAGGTTTGGATAAATAAATTGGAAAATGATAAAAGTTGATTTTTAAATTCTAATAAATAAATTCCTAGTATATGAAAGGAGATTTTTGAATAAATAGGAATAAATGAATTTTTAAACTTAAGTGATAATATTTAATGGAATAAAAGATTTATTTGTAAATTCATAATTTAAATGGTTTAGGAAGGAATTAAAGGGGAATTTTGAAATAAAAATGAAATTTGTATTTTCAGTTTAAATAAGATTTTAAATCATAATAAAGAAGTTAATTTTGAAATTAATGGGTTTTGAAATAAAATTGAGTAAGTAAAGGAATTTATTTTTAATGCACTAAAAATTTGAAAATCGATTTAGAAATTGATTTTGTGTTTGAAACTGTGTTTTAAAAAGAGAATGATATTATGGAATTTATAGACTGGGTTTATAAAATGAAATATTTATCAGGGGATAATTTGGAAATATAAATTCAGAATGGGAACTTATAAAGGAATGGGTAATTTTTTTTTAAAATAAATAGTGATTTATTTTTAAAGGCGTGGAAAGGAAAGTGCCTTTCTTGAAAGGCCAAGCATATTTCCAAAGTAAGATTTTCAAAAACAAGTTAGAGGTCCTAAAGTGATTTTTTTTTTAAAATGTTTTAGAGAAATTTTATTATTTTAAATTGTTTTAGAATTTTAAGTAAATATTTATTTAAATTAAATATAGTATTAATTATTTTAAAGGTTTAACAAGTATTATGATTTAAAAGTTAATTATTTAATATTTATACCTTATAAAATAACTTTTATTTTAAAATTATTTTTGGCTTAAGTTTTACATAAGAAAATTATTATAAATTTCATAACTAGTATTCTAAATAAAGTGTTGAAATAGTTTTATTTTAAGTATTTTAAAGTATATATTTTTGGATAAAGTGATTTAAATTATTTTAAAATCTAAAGCATTAAGGCTTGGTGATTTTCAGTGGAAATAAAACAAATTGGGTGGAACTTATCCTGCAAGTTAAAAATAAGTTGAAAACTATTTTCAAAAGGGTTGAAGTGTAAAGAAATATCATGTGAAGATATTTTAAATTAAATAATTTAGGAATTATTAAATCTAATGATTGTTTGTGGATGTTATTTCATAATTAAATAACCGACTATCAATATTGGCCAAAGTGCTGACCGTTTCGAAGAGACCGAGATTGGGATTATTTCTCGAAAACCACTTCGATCCGGTTTGAACGTTTTCGTGAAGAAGACAAGAGCTTGGAGTCGAAGATGGAGCAGTGAAGTGCAAGGGCTAATCACTACTAATCCTGAGGGTGATTCCAAAATGGTTGTAGCAAGAGTTGTGCCTTCGGTTTCATTCGGACTCGGAACGGACTTGTATGGATGAACGCTTTCAAAACATCATCAAGAGGATGATGACAATTCTTAGAGAATGTGTGCTAAAAAGGTAACGCTTAACCTCGAGCCTCATCAACCGGGAATGGCTAAAACAGAGGAGGCGCACACAAGGCTAAGTGGATTGCAATCAATTAGGGTAAGGTCACCTCTGTCTAAAGGTCCCTTTTATTCGGCTGTTTGGGCGGTTGCTGATCCCAACCACGGGGTAAACTTATTCGGACTATCCAATAAAGGGTAGATCTGGTCTTGTGATGCAGGGGATCAGGGTGGATCCTCGGTACGATGATCTAGACCATGTATTGTAACGGGTGGTACCCCAGTAGCCCTACCATTGAATGGAATCCAATCTCCAATAAGCGCCTGTACGGTTTTTGATTGTGCCCTACTATTGCTTAAACGTGAGATACAAGCATTTCAGCTAGATTCTATTTTACTTTCTATAGATTCTATTATAATATCAGACGGATTTGATAAAAATGTTTTGGTTATCGTATGGTAAAAACCCGGCATGTTTATTTGCGCATGGTCTTATGAGACACCTTTGATTTCAAAGGATTTTGAAAACTTTAATAATCCAATTGAGAGTGTTTTCTCACTCTGGTATTCCAGATCGACTCGGGTGTATTTAACTATAATGCTCGAGTCAGACCGAGTATTATAAAGTACAGATTCAGATGAACTGCTATGGACTCAGGAGACGAGCTGGATGACGAGGCATATTCATGTAGATTATATTCCACCGTGCAGTGAAAGCTGTATAGTCAGCTTTTATGAGGTCATGTTAATATAACTGTCCAGTTGTGTGCTATAGATTTTGTTGTAATTGATGATGTAATGCATAAAACAGATATAGTTTCTTTTGTGTAAAGATCCATTATTATCTATTATATTTTATTCTGCTTCGATGGCAAGATCTGTTGTTTTGTTTTCTCTTCTCCTACCTCCTTCTTCTTTAACCCTAATGGTTCGGTTTTCCGGCATCCGATTGCATGACATTTGATACAGTGGACGTATTGAAGTCGATTTTCGGGCGTCGAAAAATCGGGTCGTTACAACTTCGATTAGTAACTATCTATAATTCCTTAAAGATTTGATTATAAAATCAAATGGGCTGAAATGGAATAAAATTAAGAACATGG
The DNA here is from genome assembly GCA_030765085.1 of Allium cepa. Classification (NCBI taxonomy): domain Eukaryota; kingdom Viridiplantae; phylum Streptophyta; class Magnoliopsida; order Asparagales; family Amaryllidaceae; genus Allium; species Allium cepa. The sequence goes on along the minus strand of CM060938.1, from coordinate 438,642,361 downwards.
CCATTTAAACTGAGTAACATTTCCTAGATATTATTTGTAATGAGTTAAGAACTCATAGTGAGGTACGAGTTATCCCAGAATTCCAAATAAGACTTATAAGTCACTATTTTCAAATCATATGGTTTACTCATGCTGTTTTCCAGCTGACTCGGGTGTTACTTTATTGTAATGCTTGGGTCAGACCGAGTATTACATATTTTCAGTTTAGGACGTTCTGGAGCTCAACGAGCTGGATGGTAGGAACGTATGGAGTATATACATCTATGTATTTGAGATTTGTATTGATAGTCGTCATGGACAAGTTGTTACAACTGTCCTGTTTATTTGTGATTGGTTGTACTCTGATGTATTATTTGTAAACTGACAATTGCAGCTTTTCATTGTATAAATGCTATTATTTGATATTATATTTTAATCCGCTGCGAATGTGAGGCTTTATGTTGTGGTTTCTTGATTCTTTCTCTATCTCTTTTCCTCTTTTCCCTAATGATTTGGAATTTCCAGCGTTCGATTGCTCGGCACTTCTACAGTGAACATATTAGTGCCGAATTTTCGGAATCGAAAATTTCGGTTCGTTACATTTGGCATCAGAGCAGAACGTTAAGCGAGAACCTTGACTCTGGTGGGTTATTCATTAAAGATAGGGTCAGTAATACCTTAAAATGAGTTGACTGTATTATATGAGGACGTATTTTTTATTTTCTTATAACAAGTTTTTTAAACGGTTTTAAAATTAGTTTTTATATAAGCCTATATTTTGGTATATAAAGCCATAATTTTTCTAATTATTATATATATTAAGATAATCAGTTGATGGTCATTAAAATTAAATATATGAATAAGATTTAAGTGGTAATATATATAACCAAACAGGAATTGGATAATATGAACTATGCAAATAAGTTGAGCTAGAAATGGATTCAAACCAGAAAATAAAATCCTAAAATCTATAGAAACGTTTTCAGAACGTTGAATCAAGTTACCTGATTTTTTTTTTCCAACAAATTATGAGATAATATGTATTGAACGGATATGATAATCTTGGTTATTTCCATAAAATGGTTATTGTGTCTAATAATGGATATTTGTTTCTAATAAAATTTAATGATTAAGCAAAATGGAATGTTTTAAGGAAGTAAACACTTAGGTGAGTATGACTTAAAAATTGAAAAGATTTAAATTGTGAAGTTTTAAATTCTAGGTCTAGAAAATTTGAAATTGTTTCAAAGTATAAAAAAATGAATATGTATATATGTGGGATATACATAATAAAGTTGATTGGAAGTAAACACTAAGTGTCGAGTTTTGAATTTTCCCTAAAATATGAAAAGTTTTTGAACTTGTAAGCGGGAAAGGATATTGATAAGAAGTTTAAAATTTGAAATGGAGAATCCAAATTGAGTAAGGTTAAGTGGATTAAATGAATTGAATTTAACTTAGGGGAAGTTAAATAAGTTTAACAAACAACCTGAATTGGAAATTTCAAGATGAAATTGAGATTTAACTTAGCGAAATTAAATGATTGGTTTGAATGGGAGTTATGTTTGATTTCGAAACAAGTTTGAGATCAGGAAATTGGTAATGGGTGTTATTGATTGGTGTTTGGATAATTTGGATGTTTACTTACCTTGACTTATCCAGATATCATCCTATTGTTATTAATAATCTATGAAACTGTGAATTGGATTGCTTAAATGAATTAAGAATTGGATTGAGATAATATATATCTATTACTGAAATTAAATAAAACCTTATTTTGAAAACTATTTAAAAAGATTTTGATTTTTGAAATGAAATTGTAATTATGGAATGGAATACCTTTGAACTTAAGATTTAAACGTTAAAAATGAACTTGCAAATTAAAATTGTTTAAGAATTGGTTTCAAAGTTTGAAGTTAAAATTAGGTAACAAATTTGATTTTGAAGATATAAATTGTTTAAAAAGAGTTGAACTCTTACCTAAACCTTGAAATAAGTTAAGTAAAGATAATTTTAAATGAATATTAAATATTTGGACTCAGAATTAAATTGTTTAAAGACTTAGGTTGTTAAAATTAAAAGTAAAGGTTGATTTAAAAGATTAAATCAACATCAAAAAATTTAACTTGAATTTATATAATTCGAGATGGGTTAAAGTTAAGATTGGAATTCAAATTAGTTCAAATTGAATTTAATTTGAATTAATTGGATGTGAGATTGAAGTGAATAAGTTTAAATTCAAATGGAAATGGATTTGAGTTTGGGAAAGGAATTGAAGTTAATTCAAATTAAATTGAAATTGAATCAATTTAAATGGAAATGGAAATTGGAAATTGATTGGGAATGGAGATAGGGAAATTGAACCAGTTTGACTCTGAAACTATTTTAAATAAATTGTTTTAATATAAACTGTTTTAAATCTATTTTCCTTGTTATTTACTATACAACCTTTCTTTTGAAAACCCAAACTATCTTATACTTATTTTACAAATATTTTGAAAACTAATTACTATTGTACATCTGTTTTACAAACTAATTACTATTTTACAGCTATTTTGCAACTATTTAACTATTTTACAACTATTTTATAATTACTTAACTATTCTACTGCAGTTTACAACTAATAACTATTTTATAACTACTTATCTATTTTAAACTTTTTTCAAGCTATTTTCTAAGTTCAAGTTGGTCAGAGTGCAAACTGTTTAGAATTGAAGTGATAACCCAAATGGGAATTGAAGCAATTGTGAATAAGTGAATAGAAATCTAAATGAATGTGAAGTAAAAGGAAATTGATTTAGCTGATAATCAATAAAGATAAATATGTAGGATGTATGTATATGCTCTATTCACATAATTATTTGATCCAGATTCGAGCATAGAATTTCAAGGTAGTATATCGATCCGAGTTGGGATTTTTCATTCGATTTTCGAGGCAAACCCTGGATATGGATTTTCGATTGATTCTGGAAATTCTCTATCATAATTATGGCTATGTAAGGAGAATGACGGTTTCTGATCAAGAAACTAGATCTACGTCCGCACTAGGAAGTCGGGTGGAAGATACTAGTTCGGATGTGAAATTGTGTAATCGAGAAGCGATCGAATTTTATATTGCGTACGGAAGATATTTATACATCGTACGTGCTTGAATGTAATAGATATTGAAGATTTTGAAAAAGAAATGTAAAAAATGATTTTTGAAATGAAAAGGTATATTTTAAGAAGTATATGATAAATAAAAATGGAAGTTGGATATCTCTATAATTGAAACTCATTTTATAAAAAGTAAGTAATGTGGAAAATAAATTTATAAAAGAAATCAAATTTGAATGTTAATTTGGCATAGGTTAAGTTATATATATTGGTTTTATATGATAAACTCTTCTTATTGAATCTATAACCAGAAGAAAAGATCTTTGAAAAATATTTGAAGTATACAAGGTAAATTTATATGAGTATAGTGATCTAAAAATATTTTTGTTCTTATTAAAAGAATAAACTTATATGTATCTATATATATAAAGGATTTTATGAGAATGATTTTGGGAAAAAGGTTTTTGGAACCCACTGATTTTGAAAGGCTTTTGATTTTTAGGAAAAATTAATTTTGGGAATTTGGAAAGCCAAGTTTGAGAACTATCGATTTTGTGTAAAGGAGATTTATATGCGATTCATATAAAAAGTATGATTTGAAAGATACTATATGTGTATAGTATAAAATATTTTGAGTTTGCCTCCGGGGAAAAAGGTGCTCCCATTTAAATGAACTTCTAGTACGAGATCCATGGGGTGGTTCTGCCTTGAGCACTAAGGAGGGTTCCAAATTTATTCCTAGGAGGAAGTCCGGACAAACTGAAGTTCCTGAGGATTGTGTTGGGGTAGCGAAAGTCGAGTGAGCTGATGCCTACAGAGACATTTGGGTTATGTTGTGACGACAGTGTAACTCGATGTCACTACGATCTACTACGCACCATAGCGGAAGTCGAGGGGCAGCAATTGCCTACGGTCTGTGTTTGATTTCGCCGTAACACCGGTAGAATGTGATCTATGAAGACATAGCGAAAGTCATGTGGTTGTGAGTGCCTACAGGCTACGTTGGGACTCGACTGATGTAATCTGCGATCCATGTGGTCTGTGTGGAGAAGTTTCATTTGACAATGAAATTCGAGGGCGCTGATGCCTACAGTTACATGGATTTTTTCCATGATGGCAATGTAACCCATGGTGTAGCTACGATTTGTGGTGGATTCCATGGTGTAATCGAGGGACGCGGAGGCTTATAGTTTTCTGTGGTTTTTCCGAGATGGCAACGTAATCACCGGGTTAACTACGACCATGGAGGGGGTGATGATTTCCAGAGCGTTCTTACCAAAACTGTTGTCTATATTTTCAAAAATGTTTTCTATATTTAACAAATGTTTTCCAAGTATTTTCACTGGGTGTTGAAAATGAGTTTACCAAGAACTTAAAGATTTTCAGTCCAACGCCTGATCAACGTATGACCGAATTTCTGTGAGAACAAGGATAGACTTGTTGAGACATCGAGTTATAAAAAGTATTTTTATAAAAAGCTATTTTAGATAATATTATGTAGATTTTAAAGTATTTTAAAAAATATAAATAAAAAGAGTTGTAATTAAAAATGTTCAAAGAGTAATTTAACTGATAATAAGCATTGTAATAAAATTCTGACTTTGCTCCTTTTCGAGGACGAAAAGTTTTAAAGGGGGAGGAATGTGATAACCCGGATTTTTGAACATATGGTAATTAAAATAATTAACTGATTTTACTATTGAGATACTAATTTATTTAGTTGAACAAATAAAATTCTGATAAATATCTGGATATATATATATATATTATAAATCTCTGGATAAATGAATAATATATTTCACTATTTAATTCAAGATAATATATATATATATATAGATATAGATATATGCAAACTTTATGATGTTGAAAATTTTAAGTATACACATATACAAGCATTTAAGTGTGAATATATATAATATCAAAAACAAATAAAAATATGTTCTAATTATAATATATATATATTGTGATTAGGAAGCATTGTTTTGAATTTAATATAATAATTCTCAAAAGACATTTAACGTTAAATTCTATATTTTAAAATACTAAAGATAAATCTTTATTAATTAAAGTATAACAGTTTAGGTTTTAAATAAGATTTAATAAGGGGTTAATATACTTTCTTTTAAAATTTTACATGAACATAGTTTGTAAGTACAAATATAAGAACATAAAAACAAATTTTATAAAATGTAGTTAATATAAAAATATAAATAAAAAGAAGAAGAAAGTATAAAATGTTGCATATAGACATTTGTAACCTTGGGTATGCCATGCAAATACAAGTGACAGTATTCTTTTCTTTTAAAACAAATATATAAAATATATAAACATAATTCTTGAATTAATAAAAACATTTAAAGAAAAAAAAACATTAATGCATGCCATTTAATAAGTGTGAGCTAAATGCTACATGCAAGATACAAGTGTTAAGATAAATTGTTTTTATAGCTTTTATATATATGGCAAAAGTCTTTCTTTTCTTCATTTTGAAAATACAAAGAAAAGATAAAAATTGAGAAAAACCAAAATAAAATCAGAAAAGTTTACAACTTCAAATTCAATTGAAACTAAACCAAGGATCCAAGTTTCAACACAACTAAATTCAAGTAAATCTGTAGCAAATCTGGCAAAATCTAGTTTTCAGATCTGTTGTAAAAAAAATCAACTAATAGTTCAAGCCCTGCTTTTTGTTCCTCAATAAAAAAAGGGTGAGTAAACATCACATTTAATAATTTAATTTGTTTTATTTCTTGATGCATATGATAAATTCTTGTAGAATGTTGAGAAATGTTTGCATAAATATATGAATGTATTGTCTGGAATGAATATGTATATGATACTGTGTTCATGTCTAAGTGAGAATGCACGTCTCTGTTTTTAATTCTAGCAAGTTAAACAAGTTTGAAATCTCAAATTCTCTTCCTTAGTCTCTTTTAGGTTAGGATCTTTTAAAGAAAAATATTTGAACTAACCCAATTTAATTTTTTTTAAATATTATTAAGTATAATTAGGAAGAAAGTTTTACTGGAAGGAAGAAGAATAGTATAAATCAAAACAAGTCAAAAAAATTATTGTTTAAATCCTAGTTTTTACTTATGTCATCTGATTTGTATGTAAAAACTATGTTTTTTAAAAATAAAACCAATATTTTTAAGTTGGTATTTGGGTTGAATTTGCGAGTTGATCTAATTCAGGTATATCGTCGAATTCTATTAGCCACGAGGATCAGTAACCTTGGGGTTGTGGCCAAAGCAGGGCGATGGATCGGCGGTCTCATGAAAAATGGCCTCGCATTTTTCTTGGCGTCGACGAGTGCGGATCGATAGGATTTAGGGTTTAAGACCCGTGAGGGTGACGTGGTTATCGTGATGATTTCATCGGCATAACGGCTTCGAGTGGGACCAGGGTAGGGGCCATAGGAAGGTGGTCGGGTGGCGAAGGTTTGGAGGTGATGGCGAGGACTCTGGAAGTCTGTGGCGGTGGAGTGAGGTGGATGTAGGTCAGGGGTTTATTTTTCTGGAATAACCGAGGCGTTCGATTTTGATTCGAGCGAAATCGAAGGGAATTACGTAGCCGGAGGGGTCAAAGGGGTCGTCATCGACTTGCTGGCTATCGTGACGATGGTCGGAGATAATCCGATGAAGTGTGCACGTGCACATGTTTCAGTGGTGTCAGGATGTTGCTGTAGATAGAGAGAAGAGGAAGGGAAGAAGAAGTGAGTCGGGGAAGTGAAGGGAATTTCATCGGGTATGGCTCGTGTTGTACGAAAGTAATCTAACAGATTTCACGAAGGAATAGAGAGAAGGAGATGAGAAGAGCAGCTTGGGTTTTGCTCGAGAGTTTTGAGCTTGGACTCGAGCTGTTTTATCTATTTATTTAGTTAACAGGTTTTAAAAATATGGAAGCATATTTTGTATGAGGTTTAAAAGCAAAAGAAAATCCAAGTTGTAAAGCATCAAGAATGTACAAAGTTCCAAAGCAAAAGTAAATTTTTAACAAGTTTTCAAAGCATTATTAAAGAAGATTAAATTTTAAAGTTAAATGATGTTATGATAAATTGGTTTAGAATCGAATAATTATATATTAGTTAATTAATTAAATAAATCTCTAATTGTTTTAAAATAAAATGATGAAACTAAGAAGTGATTAAGGTATGTGGATTAAACTTTAATTGATTAAAATATCTCAAATGATTTTGTATGTTAATAATAAATCAATTTCAAGCATTAAATTTAATAAGATCTAAATGGTAATTAAGTATTTGATTAAGATAAATAGTTTGTCTTAAATTAGTTAATGTCTTAATTAATTGAAGGGTAATTAATTAATGTGATTAATTAAAGGTTAAATAATTAGTGTAAGTAATTAGGATACTTACTTAATGTAATTAATTAAAGGATAATTACGTAATGTACTTAATTAAGGATAATTAATTAATGTAATTAATTATAGTATAATTAATTAATATAAGTAATTAAAGGTTAATTAATTAACGTGAATAATTAAGGTATGATAAATTAATTTCGTTAATTAAGATTCATAGTTATAATTAATTAAGGATAATTAAGTAGGATTTAAAAGTAATTAATTTAATTTATTTGGAGATTAAATTAAATTAATGAGGAATTGTACAGCAAATTAATCTTTCTTATGGATGAGTAAGTTATGTTGAATGTCTTGAATTGATTGATACCTCTGATGTGTGATGCTCTGTGACATGCAATGCTTGGTTGTACTGTGCTAATGTAAGTTATCTATCCTTGATGAATTGTTGTGTAAATATGACATCCTGTATTCATAAATTGAATTGTATTCAGTTAAACAACTTGGATTTAAGATAGTATTGGATTAGAAGAGACCGGAGTCGGATATTAGCAATATCTAGAACCACTTCGATTAGTAACTATCTATAATTCCTTAAAGATTTGATTATAAAATCAAATGGGCTGAGATGGAATAAAATTAAGTGAACATGGCCATTTAAACTGAGTAACATTTCCTATATATTATTTGTAATAAGTTAAGAACTCGTAGTGAGGTACGAGTTACCTCGGAATTCTAAATAAGACTTATAACTCAGTATTTTCAAATTATATAGTTTACTCACGTAGTTTTCCAGCCTGACTCGGTGTTACTTTATTGTAATGCTCGGGTCAGACTGAGTATTACAGATTTTCAGGTTAGGACGATCTGTAGCTTATGAGGCGAGCTGGATGGCAGGAACGTATAGAGTATATACCGTTGTGTATTTGAGATTGGTATTGATAGTAGTCAGGGACAAGTTGTTACAACTGTCCAGTTTATTTGTGATCGGTTGTACTCGGATATATTGTTTGTAAACTAAAAATTGCAACTTTTCATTGTATAAATGCTATTATTTGATATTATATTTTAATCCGTTGCGAATGTGAAGTTCCGTGCTGTGGTTTATTGTTTCTTTCTCTATCTCTTTTCTTCTTTTCCTTAATGATTTGGAATTTCTGGCATTCGATTACTCGGCACTTCTACAGTGAACGTATTAGTGTCGAATTTTCGAGGTCGAAAATTTTGAGTCGTTACATTAGGCCTACCCAGAGGGCCATCCTAGAGTTGCCTCATGTCCTGTTGAAATCTTGTACTTCCTTCTAGCTCAAAATAACTAAGTTGGACATGCTTCTCCTTTACTGAAATTTGTCATGAACTGCTTCATTAGGCTCTTCATCCTTTGAGCTACTCCAAATGCACCTCGCTTTTTTATTAGACCCTAAGTCTAATCATTTAATTTGTGTTTGGTTTACTTTTCTTATTCTGTTGGCTATTTAGTTTCCCTAATTAGCATATTCCTACCCTTGTCTCAATTCTGGCTATTATGAGACCACCATTGATCTAATAGGGAATGCTGTTGGTACTGCCACTTCTATTACCTTGCATATTTAACTCAATTTTTAAGTCTTAATTTTATTAAATAAGCATCTTCTATTATCTCTCTTCTATTTTCTTATTAACTTAATTTAAATCTTACATAACCCTTCCCAATCTTTCTACTTTAATTATAATCTATGCTATAATTTTACTTGTAATTGCCACTTTTATCTTCTTTTATAATCTGTATATGATTATAAGTGTCTCTCTTACGTTCTAGGCTGTCTTCTTTTATTATGATATAGAATTATCTTTAACTCTCTTATATTATATAATTCACTTATAATAATACCTATCTTATTTTACAGTCTACACAGTAAATGCAGATCTAGGTACATTATCGTTTACACCTTCAAATTCTTTTCTACTAATTTACTTGATTCCTTTCATACTTTACTTTATTTTTTTCTATTCTAGGAAGAAATTCTATTTTATTTGGTTGGGTATGAAAACTATACTAAAAATCCATTTCCATATTTTAATACTAAATAATACTATAGACAATAATTCGTAACTACAAGGTATTTCTTTTATTATTTTGGAATAGTGTAAAATACAGTGGTTTCTCTATTTTACACTAGTTCTCTTTTTCTTTCTTTTATTCTTGCAATTACGTTTATCGTTATCTTATAAATATTAAATTATAGAAATGTAACATATTTTCTAAACTAACCAATTACTCTATTACTTACTTCCAAATCAAGTTATTAGATTAATTTGTTATTCCCATTTTAGCATAATTTATTGCAGAATTCCATTTTTCTAGCTTTATTCCAACTTTTCTTCTTTTGCGTCTAATCTAGTATTTTCCCATTTTAATCCATTATCATGAATTTTCATTTTAACCATATTATTCATGTACAAAGAGAATAAAAAGTAACTGGCATTTATGCTAAATTATAACTTCAAATTAGATGTAAATAACTGTAAATTTCTTACTGTTTAGCATAACTAATTAACAGAATTAATTACTGAATTACCGAATAAAATTATTTAACGAGAATTTAACGATAATATATCTTAAACGTAAAAAATATAATCAAATCCACTCACATTGCTAGCTTTCCAAATCTCCCTATTTTTATTTTAGATCTGTCCCTAACATCTATATTCACCTCCCTTGTATATTTGAAATTACAAATGATATATTTACAGATCTATAATATTTGAAAGGGAAAAAGAAGAGATTTGGATTAGAAATAGCAAATAAAACCCAGATCTAGGGTTTTACCTTTGACATAGCCTTCTGATTTGAACCAATCCCAAATTCCCTAACTACTTCTATTCTCTTTCTATTTAGATCTGAATTCGTGTGAATTAGATCTAAAATTTTGTTATTAAGAAAGTGTAGAAGAGACAGAAAAATGGCAGAGCTTCCGTTGGCAAGAGAAAAATAATGAGAATAAAAATGAGGCACTACACCTATACTTATAGTGGTTCAAATCAGTGCTAACCATCATATATGAAACCCTAAAATCCAAAGCGTACACTCAGTCTATAGACATTAAATTAATATGTTTTCTTCTGCATTTGTTATTATTTCAAATTGATTCTCCAACAATCTATTCATTAATCACTTCCCCGTTCTCTTTCAAAATCTATGGAAATATATATATTTTTAAACGTGACGTTTCTTTTAAACAAGATTACCCTATTAATCACCCAATTAATAAATTTCATATTACCTAGAATTAATTAACTATCCAATTAATCCTTGCTTGCACTGTGATTTCTTACCAAAATAATGTGCCAATCAACACCATATTATTTCGTCGCATATATGCATACTAATTTATTTTATTCCCATAGTTATTGCATGCATATATTCTACAATTGAATTTTGAATCACAGTCTTATATATGTTACCATAAGTCCCCATGTTTATTAATTGACAATTGATTACTTGCATAATAACTCTTCCTCTATTTTATTCTCTTGCACCAACATATATGTTTCTAATCATATCAATTAGTTGCTACAATATATGTTCCCTTTCTTGTCAGTTCCTATCAATTAATTACCTCTACTAATTAATTGAATATTAATTTCCTTTTTAAACAAACACCGTCAATTAATCTTCCCTATTGTTGATTTTATATATAGTTTCCCTCTCTAATTTATTTGTTACACAAATATATATGTATTCCAAATAATATTAATTAGTTGCCCCATTTACAAACATTTCTTTGTTTTAAAATTTCAAACGTACATAATTTAATTAAATTATTTGCGTATATAATTGTAAATTAACGCGGGATGTTACATAATAATTATGTGTATATATATATATAGAAAGTGATTTAATTAAATATAACAATTATATATATATATATATATATATACACACGTGTGTGTGAGTGTGTTAAGAAAGTGATGTGACTAAAAATAATTATATATATAAGATTGATGTGATTAAACATATTTATATATATTATAAAAGATTTGTGATATGACAAGATATAATGATGACATAGGTAATTTGCATATAAATAGCCATATGTTTCTCCATTTTTTATCTTCATTCCAACGGATTTTCTTCCTTATTTCTTACTCAAATTGAGGTTTCTTCTTTTGAAACCGTGTAAAATTTTAATGGCTACAACTTTCAAGTTGACCATTTTTTCAAATTTCTATCATAGCTATGTCCAAATAGCCAATCTTTGCAAAGCAATATTTCGTCTATAATTTCAAGTCCAAAAATTACCCTTCTTCTTTTGATCATAAATTCTTCAAAACTAATTGAAAATGAGTGACACTTTTTTTGAAATAATAGAGAAAAGAAATTCCAATAACTTTCACTTTGAGTGCTTTTTGAAATTCCATGAGTAGTTAGTCCAAAAACAATTGCAATAAGGCCTATTTTTGGGTTTATTATTCAAAAATCGATGTTTATCCGAAGTCGCTTTACATTATCAAAACATGTCTCACTTCCTTGTTCATCCATGGCCTAGCCTACCTAGTACATTTAGGATTCAAGACTCCGTCTTTTTCCTTAGGAATGAAAGTGCTAGTCGTACTCAAGTCAATGAATGTTTGGATAGCCTTCAGTGAGTAAATTCCTTAACTTTTTGGAAAGAATTTACATTTATATATATGGTTGTTATATAGTTGTATTTGTGATATTATTATTATTATTTGAATTATGATACGGTTTGGATGTGTATGTATGTGCTAATTTGTGGTTTAGCATTAGAACTTTGAATTGAAGATCTAATTGATGTTTGGTTATAAAATTGTGATCTTTGGCATGGAATTGGAAGTGATATGGAAAGTTAGTGAGTACAGTTAGTAAATGGAAGAGTTACTGAGCAACAAGTTGGAAACTATGGGTATCTATAGGGATAATTGCTATCAATGCAGTTCGTTTAAAAATCCGATTTTCATAAAGTTTGGTTTTTATACTTCAAATTGTTTTGTAAATGGTTTATAAGCTAAATAATGATATTTTAAAAGGTAAATTAAGAATTTAATAATAAAATTTTAATTAATTATGTTTTGATAATAAATAATTAATTAAGGATTAAAAAAGAGTTATTACATTTTATTAATTAAAGGTTAGTTATTAATTAATTATCTTTAAAAGTTAAAATTTATTCAAATTAATTATTAATTAAGTTAGTTAATTATGAGTTAAGTATATGATTTATTTTTAATTAACTATTATTGAAATATAGAATTAATTATTAATCAAGTGTTTAATTATTATAAATTATTTATTAAAGGGTTAATTTATTATTTAAGTTTAATTAAATATTATGTAATTAATTAATTGAGATTATTTAATATTTAATTAGTAATAAAGGTTTAATTAATTATTTAATAATTAATAATGGGTTAATTTAGATTTAATTAATAGTTAATTACTATTGATTATTTAATTAAATTAAGTTAACATTCAATTAAAACTAATTATGATTTAAATAAGCTACTTAAAATTAATTATTTTTAAAAGGGTATGAATGTTTAAACCCTTTGGTTTTCAAAAGTAAAATTGTTTGAATGTACTTCATTTTCGATGATGGTTTTGAATACAAGTGACTTAAGTGTTGATACCATAAAGAAACAATATAACTGTGAACGAGTTATAATGTAGATCTTTGGGTTGTTTGGACATGTGTTAGTAGATAAATCCATGTTCTGCTATAAATTGATTATTTGTTTGGTTGTTTGGACATGTATTAGCAGAATAAATCCCCGTTCTTCTATGAATTGATTGAATTGTTTGGACATCCATTAGCAGAACAAATCACCATGCTTTTATTATGTTATTTGGACATGTATATGTTAATTAGTTCATATTGACATGTTATTCCCTATTTTGGATATAAGTTGTATTTACATATATGTTGACCTATGTAAATAACTGTTAAGTAAATTGGAATTAAAATTGAATGGTAACTTAAATTAGTACCGTTGGGATTACTACGCTTCTTTTTGAATTATTAAAATATGATTTTGAATTAACTTTAATTCTTAAATCAATTTGGGTTTAAAGGTTATAAATGATTTTCAAATTTTATTATTATTTTATAAAGTTATTTTTAAATAATATCTTGTTAATAAAAAGGGTTTTATTAAATAAAAAGTTTTACATAGAGTGATTTACAAAGGAGATATTTATTTTATAGAAGATTCTATAAATAAATTATGAAGGATGATTTTTAAATAGGTTTAAAAATAGAAGAAGATTTTATAAATCATTTTAGATATTTGTGAAAGAAGTTTTAAATCTAGTTTGAAACTTTTAAGTGGTTTGAAATGTGAACTGAACTTATAAAAAGAATTTTTATAAGGAATAACTAAATATGTTTTATAGGAGGTGATGTTTTTGAAAGGGAATTGTTTGACCATTTAATATGGAATTTTGAGGCAATGGAATTTCCAAAATGTTTGGTAAATACTTATATTGTTTTTTTCAAGTATAAAGGAAATGTAAGGGGTTTGAAAATAGTGTTTTGAAATGATCTTTTGATCAAGTTTTATAAAGTGGTTTTACTAATTAAAGAGAATTAATAAAGGTTTAGTGGATCCCATATGGAAATTAAACCGTGATTGTATGTTTGCTCATTTTGATAGTTAAATAAACGAATATCAAATTTGATTAATTTGACTTAGGAATCATGAATGTAAATTCGAGTTCCATAGTGAGGACTCGAATACTTACTTCCAAAATAACCGGGAATGAGTCTACCGGAAATAATCGGTTGTTGGTACGGAGAGACCGGGATCAGATTTATATATCCAAAAACCACTCCAAACCAACATGTACGTTCAAGTGAAAGACATCTTGATGATGATTAAAGATGGTGCTCTTTGAAGTGCAAGGGCTACTGCCACTAATCATGAGGGTGATTCCAAAATGGACGTAGTAGAGTTAGTGCCTTCGGTTTGATTCAGATCCAAAGTGAACTTGTATGGATGAATGCTGGCATTCAATTGACTCTTAGAGGATAGTGTTAGTATTCCAAGTTGGATTGCTATTCAGAAAGGTGAAGCATAGCCTCGAGCCTAACAACCTGGAGGAATGGAAAAAACAGGGCATGTAGTAGAGCTATGTGGTTAGATACCAATTGGAGTGGACACCCCACACTAGATGTCTCTTTCAGAGCTTGTTGGCACACAAATACCATGGTAGTATAAGGTCTCGGTGTCAAGGGGATGAAGTAATCCGGTCAGTCATGTTAAAGGAGTAGCCGACTCTGTGTTAGCATCAGTGCATTTTCTAGAGGTGTATTATCGGAAGGTAGTCCCTTACCTTGATATTGTTAGGATCCAATCTCCAATACGTGCCTTAGGTTTTGATTGCAGAGCCTAGTATGTTGGAATATGAGAAGCAAGCATTTCAGCTATTTTGTCTATTTACTTAAAATCTAGACACTATGATAATATCATTGGATTTTGATATATAATGTTTTAGTTATCATAAGGTAAAAACCTATCCGTTTTTATATGCGATGTGGTCTTACGAGATACTCTTTGTTTGAAAATTTTCAAATGTAGAAATCATTTTGGTTGTTACTTATTATCGCGTTTTACTTACGACGGTCTAACAGACAGACCTGTGCGTTATTCCATGTAGTGCTCGGGCTAGACTGAGCATGTTTTTCCAGGTTTAGCTGGATACTTTGGAGTTGGAAAGAAGCTGGATTATCAAGATGTATTCACGTATATTTTTCTTCCACTGTATTAATGAGTCTATTTGTTTGTCAATGTCGGGATAGGTTTCTATAACTGTCCAAATTTAGGATAGGCCTGATGTTGTAACATTCCTGTTTCTAAGACAAATTTTATTTGATAATTAATATAATATTTTGGATTAAATTATGAAATAATTCAAAAAATTTCAAATTAAATAGGATATTTGTTTTTTTATTTATGCATATAACTTGATTATAAATTGAATTTTGAAATTGAAATTCTAAAACAAATATTCTGTGAATATATATTGGATTTGAAAAAAATAAATATTTTGAGAAATAAATTGAATTTAAATACTCTATATTTTAAGACTAATAAAAAATTTTCTGTAATTTTAATATGTATATATATACATACATCGTTATTTGAAAGTGATATTTTGAATTTGATATAGATAGATTTTTTCTTCTTCAAATATATATGTATTTATATGTTAGTGTTTAATTAATTATTAATTTATATTCTTAAAAGTTATAAACATATATAAATAGTATAAAAGGAAATACAAATAGAAAATTATATGAAAATATATTTAACATTAATATTTAAATAAAGACATTTGTACGCAATTTAAACAAGGAGGTAAACAAATGTTGTTATTTTAAAGCACGCATTAACAAGTGTTAACCATGTAATAATTTTTTTTACAAGTGTCACTTATTTTTAATTTTAAATAACATGAATTAGAGAAAAATTTAGTTATTCATTTCAATTCAAAGTTTTCAAACTCTTCACTTCTCGTCTTCTCTAAACTGAAATAAAAGGAAATCAAAATAAAAATCAAAACAACAATTAAACTTCTTTCAAGTCTGAAACTTCAAGCAAGCAAATTCAAACATCAAGTTTTAGATTCAACTAAACAGTAAATCAACTAGCTTTAGATCAATGTCAACAACAGTTTCAGATCATCCATAACCTGAAAGAATCAAAGCATGCAAATTGAATTCAACTGTATCAAGCAATTAATCAAGGTTCTGATCAAAATCAAAACAACCTGAAGCAATTTTTAACCTGAGACCATTAACCCAAGCTAGCAAGATTCAAAGCTCAACTCAAAATGGAAGAAAGCTTCAGCCTGATCCATCTGAGCATAACTCAACAGTTTCAAATTGATTCCAAACTAAAGCTAACAATGCAAAGATTAACTTCAACAAATCAAGGATACAGATCTCAAAACCTTGTCTCCGTTCCAAGTACAGGTGAGCAAACCACGTGACCTTGTTTTATCCGTTGATGTTTAGATTTGTACTTGTAGTATGATATAAAATGTGCTGGTAGGATTGTGTGAATATGCTTGTATATATGTATGATTGAGTATGCATGTCTGTGTATATGTATATACACATCTCTGTTGTTTTTACAAGCTCAAGTTCACTAAGAAAAAAATTTAATTATATCTCCTCATCTAATCAAGATTAAGTCATGATTATTAAAGGAAAAGTATTTGTATTCACCTAATTCAAATTTTAAAAATGGTATTAGGTTGAAATATTTGGTAAATAATTAGAAAAGGTGAAACTATAGTGAGATTTCTTTTTAAACAGAAAATTCAATGAGCTTAATTTTGTATTTTGATCTCATAATTAGATTCATGCTAACAAATAATGATTTTTAAAGGCAATTTCATAATTTTAATGTAGTAATTAATAAGATTCGTCGAATTGATCAGAATTGGCTTCTTCGTCAATTCCCATCGATCAACAAAGAATCGAGCCTCGAGTTTGGGTCTGAAGGAGGTTGACGTGATGGAGATCAAAGGAAGATTGATGGTTGGGTTTCTTAATCATCGAAGTGGTGTAACGAAGTCGATTTAGGGTTTAAGACCCTGTTGGGTTCGTCGTGGTTTACGAAAGCATTGCATGGTCGTGGGTGAACTTGAAGCGATCACACTTAGGAAAAACAACGCGTGGTGATGTAACGCTGCTCTGGGTTGGTTCGACGGGTGTCTGGAGGTCAATCGTCGCGGTGCTTGGTGGTTCTAGTCGAAGGTTTAGTTCTAGTTTTGGTTTGATAGGCTCATTTTCGTTCTCATGTTCGATTCGAGGTTTTGTTGGTCATAATTGGGTAGGGAGGCCAACGTCGACTTGTCAACGATTTGAGATTTGGTCGGAGATGGCCAGTCCGGCCGTGCATGTGCACATGTGCGCATGTATATCTGGATAATCAAGTTATTGAGGGAGAAGGAAAGCGACTCGGGTAGAAGCTCAGGTAAGTGATGAAACAACTCGAAGGTGCTCGTGAGTGTTTAAAAATATATACCAGTTTTTTTATTTTAACTAAAAATGATTTGAAAAAGAAAAAGGAAAGGAAGAGGAAGAAGTAGCTCGGGGAGGAGCCCGAGGAAATGGGGGTTGGATCTCGGGTTGGTTCCCGAAGTGGGTTTGGGTCAGATTGAAAACACTAACCAAGTTTTGTATATTTTAAATAAAATATGTTTTAAAGTGAAACAAACCAAGTTTTCTCAAACAGGTTTTCAACTTAAATTTTAAATTCAATGTAAATTGAAATAATTTGATTTGTTTTTTAAAACAAATTTTATATTAGATTAATTATTTAATTTAATCTCCAAGAGTTTTTTTAAATACAATTTAATAATGTAATTAGATGGGTGATTAAGATTAGTGTATTAAGTTTTAATCAAAAGGTCTTAAGTAATTTATTAATGTAATTAATTTAAAAGGATGATGGAAATTAACTAACGGTTGATTAATGAGATTACTTTAAATATTTAAATAATTAAAGGTTGACTTAGTAGTAAAATATAAAGGTTGATTAATTAATAATAAGTAATTATAGGGTAATTAATTTCTTAAATATAATTACTTGATTAAAAGTAATTAATTAATGATCGAAGTTAATTAATCAAGTAATTAAAGGATAATTACTCAATGTAATTAATTTGCGATTTATTAAAATAGGTGATTAGAGATAATCACTTATTGTAATCAATTAAGGGTAATTAATTAGTTAACGATAACTAATTAAGGATTAATTATTGTAATTAATTAAGGACAATTAATTGGTAATTAATTAAGGGTTAATTAATTAATGTAATTAGGGAAAATTAAATAAAATATAATTAAATAATTAAAGGATAGTTATTTAATGATTAAAGGTTGATTTAGTTATTAATTAAGGTTGATTAATTAATAATAAAAGGTTAATTAATTTTAATATTAAAGGTTAATTAATAAACGATTAAAGAATAATTAATTAAAATGATTTGTGATTAACTAATGTTAATTAACAAGGATTAATAATTAATCGTGTTTAAATAAATCAGATGATTAATAAATCTTACTTATCGATGTTTGGATTGTATGGAATGCTTTGAATTATTTGATATCCCTGATGTGTGATGTTCTGTGATATGATTGAGCTGCGTTGAATGTAATTTATTTATCTGTGATAAATTTACATATTTATCTGTGAATCTGTGAATGAAAGGTAAGCGTTATAGGATTATACCGCTTATCGATATTGCTGTGTTTGGATTGTGATGATTGATGATATTGTTATTGTTATGTGTAAAAACCCCTGGACTACACAGACACAAAAAAATATGGATTTCATGAGGATTCAGTTAAGTCACGGATATTTGAATTTAATATTATTTTAATGAAATGGGTCTAAAATTGAATTTTGAATCCAAAATGGTTTGGAAATGGAATTGGGTTAAATATGAAAAGCTTTTGAAAGGAGTTTTAAAGATAAAATTATTTTTAAATAACTTGTTAACGCTTTGAAATTTAGATAGTTTGATTTGAATTTGAATTCAAGATTTGAAATTGAATTCTATAAATAAATGTTTCGAAATTATGGTTTAAAAAGGTTATACAAGTTATATAATGTACTTATATGGGTTTTAAACCATTTTAAATGTATTATTTTGGGAATTTAAATTTAACCCAAGTTTATACTTTAAAGACTACAACTTGTGCATATTTGATCGGATTTTCCCGAAACGAAAACTTTTTGTTTTCAAATGATAATGGCTTTCATATAAAGAAATAATTTCCAGTTTTTGTTGAAAAGGGTTTCAAATTTGAAATGGAATTATTTTGAAAGCTATAGATGAATCTTTATTAAAGATTGGTGAACTTTGTTTTCAAATTTAAGAGGATCTTAAAGGTGTATCTTTTGTATAAAAGATTTGAATTGGAAATAGTTTCAAAAACTATGCATGACTCTTTGGGAAAGATTGGGGAACTTTGTGAAATGAATCTTATTGTTTAAAAGATTAAAGTGGAAAATTGGAAAGGTTTTGGGTAATAGATTGTGACTTAACTAAGATCCCAGTATATCCATATGCTTTTTAAATTAAGATCTCATTATTCGATCTAGCCGGTAGAGGACTTTGTGTCAGAAAACCTATTTCGAATAATGATACGACGTAATGAATAGCATTTGAAGACCAGTGGTGAAGGCCGGGTATTTTCGAGAACGAAAGGATTACCATTGAATGACTCTACACTGAGTAGGTATGGTATAGAGATCTCCATATGTGATGAGGAGTCCGATCGGGATCGTGAATACCCGGATTGCAAGGGCTTCTTTAAAGTGCCTTCAGTTCCATTCGAACCCGAAACAGACTTGTATGGATGTATGCCTGACATTACACTTTGAGGCGTAAAGCTAGTTTCTATCAAATACATTTCTGTTTAATGGCGGAGAATTTATTCTCTTAGCTTAACACCCTTCTCTGAGATGTACGAGCTCAGAGGTTATGTAATTGATGGTTACTAGCGATATATTCCCAATTTGGTAATGTGGCATACGAAGTGCTGCTGATTATTTGTTGATCAAAGCATGGCGTTTGCGAAAAGCGTAGCTTTGTGGACAAGATTTCGTTGACCTCACAACCCAAAAATGGTTGAAACAGGAAGAATGCAACAAGGTTATTAGGGTCGTGCCCTTTAGGGTATGTCCATTTCCTTTTGGAAAGAGGTGGTATCATGGTATGGAGCCTAGATATTTAACCAATGTGTTTACTGCAAATTTTTGCTTTGTGGTTGTTGGTGTTGAGGGCCCTTGCATAAAAGTCGGTAACGACCGGAGGATGGCAACTCGTGTAGTAGTTACCTAGTTACAGAGGTAACCCGGCCTTGTGTTGGCAGAGATCCGGTTAGGTTCTCGGGGCATCCCTATAGAGGCGTACCCATGTGGCCCAGGAAGTTCCTTAGCCTGACCATTTGTTGAAAATCCAATCACCAATACGCGTCTTGTACGGTTTTTGTTGTAGAACCTGCCATTTAACATGGTAGCTATAGT
This sequence comes from Allium cepa, assembly GCA_030765085.1. Classification (NCBI taxonomy): domain Eukaryota; kingdom Viridiplantae; phylum Streptophyta; class Magnoliopsida; order Asparagales; family Amaryllidaceae; genus Allium; species Allium cepa. The sequence continues at coordinate 438,621,916 of CM060938.1, read as the reverse complement.
AGGCATACTATAATGGTACGTATGCTGGCTAAGATTAATATTACACTTACAAATGTTTTCTGCACTATGCACTAATAATAATATCAAAAGGTTTTCGTGTATCAAGCATGTTTGACTATCATAAGGAGAAATCTCCCCTAAGTGTGCGATTGCATTGTGTGTGTGCCGGGAGGCCTCATGGTAGTTTCATTTTCCAAAAAGCATTACGGATTTCAATTTTTAAATTCTTTTTGTTTTTTTGCTTCCAAATGAAAACCGTTTTTCTTTCCTCACACCAGTCCTATGATTGACCTGGAGTTTATTGTTCCCTTTCTAAACTCTGAGTCCCCATAACTTTCCACACGGGCAGCCTAGAGCCAGATTTTCAGATAATCAGCTAGTAGACCTAGTTTTTGGCGATCTTTGAAGTATCCGGATTGGTGATCGCATTCCGGAACGAACTTGCTTATGTAAATTTGAGGATGGTTCGAGTTTTTTTGTTAGAGTTTTGGAGCTCTGGCATTGTGGATGAAATCTGTTGGATTTTCTCTCTCTCTTTTGGAAGTCAAAGTTGATGTCCAGTTTAATGCTAATCTTTCCGTTGTTGTATCACTGATAATACTAATATTCATTGTGTTGCTAAAGTTATTCATTTTTTCTTTCGCTGTGTTGTCGTACTTAATGTGTTATAAGCTCCGGCGACCCAGATTCGAAGTTTGAATCTGCGGCATTTGAATACGGGTGATGTATTCGGGTGTTGATTTTCGAAGGTCGAGTCAGGACGTTAGAAGTGGTATCAGAGCTGAAGGTTGAGTAAGAACTTTAACTCAGGAGTATAACACATTAAGTGACTCATTAGAGATAGGGATATAAATGCCCTAGAACGAGTACATCCTTAAGATATCCGTTCGTATTGCCTCAGTAAATTCTCTTACTATTCACTGATAGTGAGTATGAGTGCAAGAAGAGGGCGAGATAGGGGACAGAGGAGTGCCACTACAATTGGTCAATACCCTGCAACAACAAATAACAACTTTCTCTATCAATCTCTTTTCATCGTTATATGATTTCAATTCTTTAATGGCAGCTCCAGAAAGAAGCTTTGGTGTGGTGGTGGCCCTACGAATCGTGTAGATAAGTTCCTATCTCGTATTCTAATCATCAGTTTCTATCAGCTTTTCATTTTAAACTTCAATAAATTTGGAAATTTATTTGAAATGAATTGTTAACAAAATATGAAGTTAAATTAAATTGTATCCATTTGTCTGTTCTTTTGGGTCCATATATATTCTACGAACGGTTAGTTATCCCTTCGGACTAACCAATGCCCCTGCATATCTCATAGACTAGATGGCGCGAATATCTTGAGAAGTGTTGAATAGATTCGTTCTCGTATCTATTGTTGATATTCCGATTTGGTAAACCAAATGCAGAATAGATCTGGAAAAGCATTTTCCATCTATTCTTTGGTTGTCTCCCTGTCTAGCAAATTTCGGGGATGAAATTTTCTTAAGGGGGAAATCTGTAACATTCCTGTTTTTAAGACAAATTTAATTTGATAATTAATATAATATTTTGGATTAAATTACGAAATAATTAAAAAAAATCCAAATTAAATAGGATATTTGTTTGTTTGTTTATGCATATAACTTGATTATAAATTGAATGTTGAAACTGGAATTCTAAAATAAATATTTTGTGAATATATATTGGATTTGAAAAAAATTGAGAAAAAAATTGAATTTAAATACTCTATATTTTAAGATTAATTAAATTTGTTTTGTAATTTTAATATGTATATGTATATGTGTGAGTGTGTGTGTGTGTATACACACACACATCGTGATTTGAAAGTGATATTTTGAATTTGATATCGATAGATTTTTTTCAAATATATATGTATTTATATTAGTGTTTAATTAATTATTAATTTATATTCTTTAGAGTTATAAACATATATAAACAGTATAAAAGGAAATACAAATGGAAACTTACATGAAAATATATTTAACATTAATATATAAATAAAGACATTTGTGAGCAATTTAAACAAGGAGACAAACAAGTGTTGCTATTTTAAAGCACACATTAACAAATGTTAACCATGTAATAATTTTTTTTTACAAGTATCACTTATTTTTAATTTTAAATAACATGTATTAGAGAAAAATTTAATTATTCAGTTCAATTCAAAGTTTTCAAACTCTCCACTTCTTATCTTCTCTAAAATGAAACAAAAGGAAATCAAAATAAAAATCAAAACAACAATTAAACTTCTTTCAAGTCTGGAAACTTCAAGCAATAAATTCAAACATCAAGTTTTAGATTCAACTCAATAGTAAATCAGCTAGTGTTAGACCAGTGTCAACAACGGTTTCGGATCATCCAAAACCTGAAAGAATCAAAGCATGCAAATTGAATTCAACTGTATCAAGCAACTAATCAAGGTTCTGATCAAAATCAAAACAACCTGAAGCAATTTTTAACCTGAAACCATTAACCCAAGCTAGCAAGATTCAAAGATCAACTCAAAATTGAACAAAGCTTCAGCCTGATCCATCTGAGCATAACTCAACAGTTTCAAATTGATTCCAAACTAAAGCTAACAATGCAAAGATTAACTTCAACCAATCAAGGATACAGATCAAAATCTGGCTCCAAATTTTCAAAACCTTGTCTCTGTTCCAAGTACAGGTGAGCAAACTACTTGACCCTGTTTTATCTGTTGATGTTTAGATTTGTACATGTAGTAAAATGTGCTGGTAGGATTGTGTGAATATCCCTGCATATATGTATGATTGAGTATGCATGTCTGTGTATATGTATATACACATCTCTGTTGTATTTACAGGCTCAGGTTCACTAGGAAAAAAATTAATTATATCTCCTCATCTAATCAAAATTAAGTCATGATTATTAAAGGAAAAGTATTTGTATTCACCTAATTCAAATTTTAAAAATGGTGTCAGGTTGAAATATTTGGTAAATAATTAGAAAAGGTGAAACTACTGTGAGATTTCTTTTTAAACAGAAAATTTAATGAGCTTAGTTTTGTAGTTGATCCAATAATTAGATTCATGCTAACAAATAATGATTTTTTAAAGCAATTTCATAATTTTTAGTGTAGTAATTAATGAGATTCGTCGAGTTGATCAGAATTGGCTTCTTCATCAATTCCCATCGATCAACAAAGAATCAAGCCTTAAGTTTGGGTTTGAAGGAGGTTGACGTGATGGAGATCAAAGGAACATTAATGGTTGGGTTTCTTAATCATTAGAGTGGTGTAACGAAGTCAATTTAGGGTTTAAGACCCTATTGGGTTCGTCGTGGTTTTCGAAAGCATTGCATGGTCGTGGGTGAACTTGAAGCGATCACACTTGGGGGAAACAATGTGTGTTGATTTAACGCTGCTCTTGGTTGGTTCGGCGGGTGTCTGGTGGTTAATCGTGGCGGCGCATAGTGGTTCTTATCGAAGGTTTAGTTCCAGTTTTGGTTTGATAGGCTCATTTTCGTTCTCATGTTCGGTTTGAGGTTTTGATGGTTGTAATTGGGTAGGGAGGCCAACATCGACTTTTCGACGATTTGAGGTTTGGTCGGAGATGGCCAGTCTGATAGTGCACGTGCATCTGTGCACATGTATGTCTAGATAATCAAGTTATTACAAAAGAAGGAAAGCGACTTGGGTAGAAGCTCGAGTAAGTGATGAAACAACTCGAAGATGCCCGCGAGTGTTTAAAAATATATACCAGTTTTTTATTTTAACTAAAACATGGTTTAAAAAAGAAAAAGAAAGGAAGAGGAAGAAGTAGCTCGGGGAGGAGCTCGGGGAAATGGGGGTTGGGTCTCGGATTGGTTCCCAAAGTGGGTTTGGGTCGGATTGAAGACACTAACCAATTTGTATATTTTAAATAAAACATGTTTTAAAGTGAAACAGACCAAGTTTTCTCAAACAGGTTTTCAACTTCAAATTTAAATTCAATGTGATTTGAAATAATCTGATTTGGTTTTGAAAACAAATTTTATATTAGATTAACTATTTAATTTAATCTCTAAGAGTTTTTTTAAATACAATTTAATAATGTAATTAGATGGGTGATTAAGATTAGTGTATTAAGTTTTAATCAGAAGGTCTTAAGTAATTTCTTAATGTAATTAATTTAAAAAGATGATGGAAATTAACTAATGGTTGATTAATGTGATTACTTAAAATATTAAAATAATTAAAGGTTGACTTATTAGTAAAATATAAAGGTTGATTAACTAATAATAAGTAATTAAAGGGTAATTAATTTCCTAAAGATAATTACTTAATTAGAAGTAATTAATTAATGATTGAAGTTAATTAATCAAGTAATTAAAGGATAATTACTCAATGTAATTAATTTGCGATTTACTAAAATAAGTGATTCGAGATAATCACTTATTGTAATTAATTAAGGGTAATTAATTAGTTAATGATAACTAATTAAGGATTAATTAATTATTGTAATTAATTATAGATAATTAATTGGTAATTAATTAAGGATTAATTTATTAATGCAACTAAGGAATATTAATTAAAAGATAATTAAATAATTAAATGCTAATTATTTAATGATTAAAGGTTGATTTATTTATTAATTAAGGTTGATTAATTAATAATAAAAGGTTAACTAATTTTATTATTAAAGGTTAATTAATAAATGATTAAAGAATAATTAATTAAAATGATTTGTAATTGATTATTGTTAATTAACCAGGATTAGTGATTAATCTGGTTTAAATTAATCAGATGATTAATAAATCTTACTTATCGATGTTTGGATTGTATGGAATGCTTTGAATTATTTGATATCCCTGATGTGTGATATTTTATGATATGATTGAGCTATGTTGAATGTAATTTATTTATCTGTGATAAATTTACATATTTATCTATGAATCTATGAATGAAAGGTAAGCGTTATAGGATTATACCACTTATCGATATTGCTACGTTTGGATTCTGATAATTGATGATATTATTATTGTTATGTGTAAAAACCCCTGGACTACACCACATACACAAAAATATGGATTTCACGAGGATTCGGTTAAGTCACAAATATTTGAATTTAATATTATTTAAATGAAATGGTTTTAAAATTTAATTTTGAATCCAAAATGGTTTAGAAATGGAATTGGGTTAAATATGAAAAGCTTTTGAAAGGAGTTTTAAAGATAAAATTATTTTTAAATATCTTATTAAAGTTTTGAAATTTAAATAGTTTGATTTGAATTTGAATTCAAGATTTGAAATTGAATTGTATGAATATTTGTTTGGAAATTATGGTTTAAAAAGGTTATACAAGTTATACAATATATTTATATGGGTTTTAAACCATTTAATATGTATTATTTTGGGAAATTAAATTTAACCCATGTTTATACTTTAAAGACTATAACTTGTGCATATTTAATCAAATTTTCCCGAAACGAAAACTCTTTGTTTTCAAATGATAATGGCTTTTACATAAAGAAAGAATTTCCAGTTTTTGTTGAAAAGGGTTTCATATTTGAAATGGAATTGTTTTGAAAGCTATAGATGAATCTTTATTAAAGATTGGTGAACTTTGTTTTCAAATTTAAGAGGATCTTAAAGGTGTATCTTTTGTATAAAAGATTTGAATTGGAAATAGTTTTGAAAACTATGAATGAATCTTTGGGAAAGATTGGGGAACTTTGTGAAATGAATCTTTTTGTTTAAAAGATTAAAGTGGAAAATTGGAAAGGTATTGGGTAATAGATTTTGACTTAACTAAGATCCCAGTATATCCATATGCTTTTTAAATTATGCGCTCATTATTCGGTTTAGCCGGTAGAGGACTTTGTGTCTGGAAAACCCATTTCGAATAATAATACGACGAAATGGATAACATTTGAGGACCGGTGGTGAAGACCTAGTATTTTCGAGAATGAAATGATTACCTATCGAATGACTCTGCACTGAATAGCTACGGTATAGAGATCTCCATATGTGATGGAGGTCCGATCGGGATTGTGAATACCCGGATTGCAAGGGTTTCTTTCTTCGATTCCGTTCGAACTCGGAATGGACTTGTATGAATGTATGTCTGACATTACACTTTGGGATGTAAAGCTGGTTTCTATCAAATACATTTCTGTTTGGTGGCAGAGAATTTATTCTCTTAGCTTAACACCCTTCTCTGGGACGTACGAGCTCAGAGGTTATGTAGTTGATGGTTACTAGCGATATAATCCCAATTTGGTATTGTGGCATACAAAGTGCTGCTGATCATTTGTCGACCAAAGCATGGCTTCTGTGAAAAGTGTAGCTTTGTGGATGGAACTTCTTCGGACCTCACAACCTGGAAATAGTCGAAACAGGAAGAATGCAGCAAGGTTATGAGGGTCGCGCCCTTTAGGGTGTGTCCATTTCATTCTGAAAAGAGGTGGTGCAATGGTATGGAGCCTAGATTTTAATCTATGTGGTTACTGCAAATTTATGCTTTGTGATTGTTGGTGTTGAGGACCCTCGGATAAAGGTCGGTAACGACCGAGGGATGGCATTCTCGTGTAGTAGTTACCTAGTTATATAGCTAACATGGCCTTGTGTTGGCAGAGATCCGGTTACGTTCTTGGGGCGTCCTCCCAGAGGCGTACCTATGTGGCCCAGGAAGCTGACCATTTATTGGAAATCCAATCACCAATATGCGCCTTGTACGGTTTTAGTTGTAGAACCTGCCATTTAACATGGTAGCTATAGTAGGCATACTATAATGGTACGTATGCTAGCTAAAATTAATATTATACTTGCAAATGTATTCTGCACTATGCACTAATAATAATATCAAAAGGTTTTCACGTATCAAACAAGTTTGACTATCATAGGGAGAAATCTCCCCAAAGTGTGCGATTGCATTGTGTGTGTGTGCCAGGAGGCCTTATGGTAGTTTCATTTTCCAAAAAGCATTGCGGATTTCAATTTTTAAATTCTTTTTGTTTTTTTGTTTCCAAATAAAAACTGTTTTTGTTTGCTCACACTAGTCCCATGACTGAGCTGGAGTTTATTGTTCCCTTTCAAAACTCTGGGTGCCCACAATTTTCCACACAGGCAGCCTAGAGACAGATTTTCAGATAATCAGCTAGTAGACCTAATTTTTGGCGATCTTTGAAGTATCTGGATTGGTGATTGCATTCCGGACCGAACTTGATTAAGTAAATTTGAGGATGGTTCGAGCTTGTTTGTTGGAGTTTTGGAGCTTTGGCATTATGGATGAAATCTGTTGGATTCTCTCTCTCTTTTGGAAGTCAAAGTTGATGTCCAGGTTAATGCTAATCTTTCCGCTGTTGTATCTCTGATAATACTAATATTCATTGTATCATTAAAGTTATTCATTTTTTCTTCCACTATGTTGTTGCACTTAATGTGTTATAAGCTTCGACGAACCAGACTCGACATTTGAATCTGCGGCATTTGAATACAGGTGATGTATTCGGGTGTTGATTTTCGAAGGTCGAGTCAGGGTCGTTAGAGATGTACTCTGATGTTATCTGAATAAATATGTTTCCTTTTTGTAAAGATCATTGTTGTATTACATATTATTCGTTGCCTTGTGAGATTCTGTGCTGTTTAGTTTTCTTCTATCTTTTACCTTAACAAATTGGTATTTTGCACACTTGAATGTTCGGCATGTGATATAGTGGAGGTGTTAATGTTGATTTTCCAGAGTTGAAAATTTGGTTCTTTACATTTGGTATTAGAGCTGAAGGATAAGCAAGAACCTTGGCTTTGGTGGGCTAAACTCATTGGAGATAGGATATGTGACCTTAGAACAAGTTTGAGTGTATATTATATAAGAGCGTGTATTTGTTGGTAATATACACATGTTTTATGGTGTGTTGTTTGATCAGTTGAGTGGTATATGAATTCTAGTCGATGTGTTTGGCCAACATTATCGATAGGGATTCCTAAACACTTGAACCATAACAACCGACCTGGTATTATTTTGAAATTAGGGAAAATCAAATAATTTTATCTAGGGTATATATATATAACGATTTTTGAAAATAGTATAGGTATTTATGAGGTGATGTTGTTCGAAGATAATAATACTTTATTATTATCATATAGGGTTTGGTTAGTCACGCTACTCCAGATTGAGCATTGGCTATTGTGTAAATGTTTAGGTACTTTCCTTTGAATAAGATAAATCTTTTAATTAAAAGGAATATAGGATGAAAACTTGAGAACCTAAATCCTAATGTTTTTGAAAAATGATTTTCAAGGTTTTGAAAATCATAATAGTATTTGAAAGCAACTTTGGTTCATGCATGATGAAAATTTAAGTAAAAAGTGATTTTCTTTGGATTGGTAAGAGGGAATGAGTCTTGATTGGTTTGTAACGATCAGAATAATCTTCTAAGTGACGTTCAGATGTTTGCTTAGGCGAATGTTGTAGTGCAGTTAGTAAATTATTCTCCTTATCATTGTACAATCAAAACAAGTTCAACCCGAACAAATCCATAGTAAGTTGGTGATAAATGTTTTGTTGGAAAAACAAAAAAACTTATTTCAAAGAAATGAGATTTTGAATTAAAAATAGAAATATTTTTAATTTAACTAGTTCGAGTGGCTCGAAAATAACTAAAAACTAGGGAAGAGATGTGTTCAGATGGTAAACATTTGTCTTGAGTATTACCCTTCTTGGAAAGGGAAAGTATGATACTATTGGTGATACCCAGTTCCGTCTATCATTTTGGAGTTACTCGGGCTATATCTATCTTATGTTATATAATTAAAATACAGAGTTTCATTTCAAAGCGATTTTGAAATAAAAGTCAGGTATTTGGATCTTGAGTTTTCTTAGGGAGATAAATTCAAAATGGAATAGTGTAATCAGATGGGGGTAAATACTCTTAGGCCGTAGTGGTGTATTATCCATGTTGAAACAAAGAGTTGTTTATGAAATGATTTCATAAATTATTTAGTGGGAATATAATTGGTATAGGGGAGAACTAATTAGTAAGTGTGTAGGATGGACGTAGATCATTTCTCCTTTTTATATAGTTTTGATCCAAGATTCGAGTACATAACTTTGAGGTGTTTGCACCGCTCTGAATAAGGATCTATTGCTTGAATTTTTATGGCGAGCACTTGATGAGGGTTCTTGGTGTGGGACCAATTTTTTCTATCATGGTTACAACTATGTAAGGAGAATAGAGGTTCCAAATCAAGGAGACTGATAGGAGTCCGCACTAGAGAACCGAGCGAGCGATACCAGTTCAAAAGTGAGGTTATGTATTCGAGTTATGATCAAAACAAACTTGGTATAAGAATTATCTATGTACATCATATGGACTGATGTATATGTTAAGTGTTTTCTGTGATTGGTTGAGGTGTAATTTCGGGGATTCTTTTAAGGGGGAAAGAATGCAACGACCTCGAATTTCACTACTTTGATTAGTGAATATTTAATTAATTTTAAATATTTAATATATAGGTTTTATAAAGAAAATAAACTTATTTTCATTAATCAATAATGATGGTAAAATCATTTTCAAAATTTGTTTATCAAATTAAATAGTTCGTAGAAAAAGAGAAATTGTGACCGAAGAACATTTTTCGAAATTTCGACCTTTCGATACCGAAAAGTTGTCAAGAACATTGTTCATCTTTGTGCACTATATGAACATATATATAATGGTTAATTAACTAGATAATAATACACTTCAAAATAAATTATCTTATATTAATTTAGATTATTAAGTGATGTGACAAGACATAGTTTTATAAATAATAAACGTTTTTTTAAATATATATATTAAGTATTGTCACATCTTAGATTTTGCAATCACTAACCATAATTATCTCTTATCACATCTTAGTTAATTCATAACTAAGCTTACACATACATACATACATATATATATATATATATATATAAAAGAAAGTGATGTGACTAAACATAATAATTATATATATATATATATATATTTGTGTGTGTATGTATGTATACATAAAGAAAGTGATGCGACTTAGCATAATAATTATATATATATATATAAAGAAAGTGATGTGACTAAATATAATAATTATATATATATATATATGTAAAAGAAAGTAATGTCACTAAACATAATACTCATATATATATATATATATATATATATATATAGAAAGTGATGTGACTAAACATAATAATCATATATGTATAAAGAAAGTGATGTTACTAAACACAATAATTATATTATATAATAAGGAAAGTGATGTGACTAAACCTAATTATATATATATATAAAAGAATGATGTGATTAAACATAATTATGTAACGCTATAAAAGATTTGTGATGTGACTAGATATAATGATGACATAGGAAATTTGCCTATAAATAGCCATATGTTTCTCCATTTTTCATCCTCTTTCCACCAATCTTTTCTTTCTCATTTCTGAATCAAATGGAGGTTTACTTTATTAAAACCATGTGAAATTTTAATGGCTACAACATTCTTGTTGACTATTTTGTAAAATTTCAAACATAGCTATGTCAAAATAGGCAATCTTTGCAAACTTATTTTTCACCTATAATTTCAAGTCTGAAAATTTCCCTTCTTCTTTTGACCATAACTTCTTCAAAACTAAGACAAAAATGAATGATTTATTTTAAAATGATAGAGAAAATAAATTCCAATAACTTTCTCTTTGAGTGCATTTCGCAATTCCATGAGTAGATAGCCCAAAAATCAATTGCAGTATGACCTATTTTCAGGTTTATTATTGAGAAATCGATGTTTATCTGAAGTCGAACATGTCTCACTTCCTTGTTCATCCATGACCTAGCCTACCTAGTACATTTAAGATTTAGTACTCTGTCCTTTTGCTTTGGAATGAAAGTGCTAGGTCGTACTCAAGTCAGCGAAAGATTGGATAGCCTTCGATGAGTAAATTCCTTAAATTTTTGGGAAAGAATTTACATTTATATATATGGTTGTTATATGGTTGTATTTGTGATGTTATTTTTTGGATTATGGTATATTTTTGATGTATATGAGTGTTCTAATTTTTGGTTTAGCATTAACTTTAAATTGAAAATCTAAGTGGTGTTTTGGTTTTAAAATTGTGATCTTTGGCTTGGAATTGGAAGTGATATGGAAAGTTAGTGAGTAAAATTAGTAAATGGAAGAGTTAGTGAGCAACAAGTTGGAAATTACGGATATCCATAGCGATAGTCACTATGAATGCAGTTCGTTTAAAAATTTGATTTTCGCAAAGTTTGGTTTTTATACTTCAAATTGTTTTGTAAATGGTTTATAAACTAAATAATGATATTTTAAAAATTAAATTAAGAATTTAATAATAAAATTTTAATTAATTATGTTTTGATAATTAATAGTTAATTAAGGATTAAACAAGGGTTATTAACTTTTATTAATTAAAGGTTGGTTGTCAATTAATTATCTTTTAAAGTTGAGATTTATTTTAGTTTATTATTAATTAAGTTAGTTAACTATGAGTTAAGTATATGATTTGTTTTTAATTAATATTATTGAGATATGGGATTAATTATTAATTAATTATTAATCAAGCGTTTAATTATTATAAACTAATTAAGGTTTAATATATAATACATTATTTATTAAATGTTTAATTTATTATTTACGTTTAATAAAAGATTAATTATTATTAAAGGTTTACTTAATTATTTAATAACTAATAGTGGATTAATTTAGATTTAATTAATAATTAATTACTGTTAATTATTTAATTAAATTAAGTTACGATTCAATTAAAAGTAATTATGATTTAAATAAGGATTTAACTTATAATTAATTACTTTTAAAAGGGTTTCAAAGTCTTAAATCCTTTGGTTTTCAAAAGTAAAATTATTTAAAGGCACTTCTTTTTCAAAGGTGTTTTTGAATACAAGTGATATAAATGCTGATGGCATTAAGAAACCATATAACTGTAAATGAGTTATAATGTAGATCGTTGGGTTGTTTGGACATGTGTTAGCAGATTAAATCCCCGTTCTGCTATAAATTAATTTTTTTTTAGTTGTTTGGATATGTGTTAGTAGGATAAATGTGACGGCCCTGACTCGACCTTCGAAAATCAACACCGAATACGACACTCATATTCAAATGCCACAGATCCAAACGTCGAATCTGGTTCGCCAGAGCTTATAACACCATTAAGTACAACACAGTGGAAGAATAAGAATATCAATATATATAACACTGATACAATGACAGATACAATATCTGGTATAATATGACACGGCGGAATGATACAATAGATATCAATACTATCAGAGATACAAGAAATAGTAGCGGAAAGATATCTTCAATAGAATGCATCCCCAAATCCAATGCTCCAATCCTAAGCCAGCTCGAACCAACATCACGCTTCACTTAGACAAGCAAGTCTCGTCCAAACCCAAAAACTAAACTAGCTCCAGATAATCTACTAAACCTGAATATCTGAAAAACCTAACTCTAGACTGCCCGTGTGGAAAAATTATGAGCACCCAGAGTTTAGGAATGAACAATAAACTCCAGGTCAGTCGTGGGACTGGTATGAGTAACAAAAACAGTTTATCTTTTAAATAGACAACAAAAGAATTTAAAATAAATCCGTAATGCTTTTTGGAAAATGAAACTACCATAAGGCCTCCCGCCACACACACAATGCAAACGCAGAATTGGAGGAGATTTCTTCTTATGATAGTCAAACATGCTTAATACAAGAAAATTTCTTTTGATATTATTACTATTAGTGCATAGCGCAGAAAATATTTCGAAAGTATAATATTAATCTTAGCCAACATAGGCATTTCACACTTATGCCTACTATAACTATCATGTTCAATAGCAGGTTACCGCCACATTCCATGGCAGGTTATACAACTAAAACCGTACAGGGCGCGTATTGTTTCGTTTGGATTTTCCAACAAATGGTCGGGCTAAAGAACTTCCCACTGTCTATGGGTACGCCTCTGGCGGTACTTCCCGAGAACTTAACCAGCTCTCTGCCAACACAAGGTCGGGTTACCTCTGTAACTAGGTAACTACTACACGAGCATGCCACCCCCTGGTCCTTTGGGACCTTTATCCGAGGCGTCTCTAAACCACAAAGCAACAACCACACAGTAAATGAGATTGAAGCCCACCACATAGGTAAATATCTGGGCTCCATACAATGATACCACCCTTTACCAGAAGGGAATGACACACCCTAAAGCGCGCGACCCTCATAACCTTGCCGCATCTTTCCTGTTTCGACCATTTCCGGGGTGTGAGTTTCTGATGCAGTCTCGTCCACAAAGCTACGCTTTATACAAAAGCCATTCTTTGATCACAAATGATCAACCAATGATCATCAACACACAGCAACACTTAGCATGCCACACTACCAAATTGGGAGTATATCGCTGATAACCTTCAACTACATAACCTCTGAGCTCGTACGTCTCAGAGAAGAGTGTTAAGCTAAGAGAATAAATTCTCCGCCACCAACAGATATGTATTTGAAAGAAATCTTCTTTATATCTCAAAGTGTAATGTCAGGCATACAACCATACAAGTCTGTCCCGGGTTCGAACATAACCGAAGGCACTTCCGAAGAAGCCAAATTCGGGTATTCACAATCCCGATCGGACTTCCCATCACTTAGGGAAAACTCTATACCGGAGCAACTCAGTGCAGAGTTAATCTATAGGTTATCCTATCATTCTCACAAATGCCCGGTCTTCAACAGCTGTCTTCAAATACAATCCATAACGTCGTATCACTATTCGTAATGGGTTATATGACACAAGGTCCTCTCCCGGCTAAACCGAATAATGGGCGCCATATTTAAAAACATATGGATATGGGATTTTAGTTAAGTCACAACTTATAAAATCCAAAACTTTTCTTTAAATGGTTAAAGAGATTACCATTTCAAATCTTTAAAAAAAAAGATTCGTTTCACAAAGTTCACCCAGTTTCACAAAGATTCATTTACGGATTTCAAAACAATTTCCATTTCGATTGATTAACTCATATAATCTTTAATTAAAGATTTAACTTATAGCTTTCAAACCGTTTCCATAACTTGGAAAAACATTTTCATTTCAAAATAGGAATTCCTTTAACACAAATTGGTAATTCATTTCTTATGTGAAAGCTTTTATTATTTGAAAACAAACAGTTTTGGTTTTCGGAAGAAACCAATTATATTTGCAACGTGTTAAAGTCCTTTGAATTTAAATTCAAATTCCCAAATCAATACATTTAAAAATGGTTTAAACCATATAAACTTGTATAACATCTTAAATCCCTAGTTTCAAATCATAGAATTCAGTTTTAAATTTTGAATTTAAATTTAAATCAAATTATTTAAACTTCAAGGCGTAATCAAGTTATTCAAAAATAAATTTTATCTTTGAAATTCCATTTTAAAAACTTTTCGCTTAAATCCCAATCCATTTCTAAACTATTTGGATTCAAATTCAAATTCAAAATTATTTCAAAAAAATCTGCGACTTAACCAATTTCCACGTGCAATCCATATTTGTGTGTGTATGGTGTAGTCCATGGGTTTCACACAATAATGCAACATCGTCAATCATCACAGATTTACAGATAAAGTAAATTAATCAATCACAAAGATTTACCATTACGATTCGATGTGGGTTTCGGATAACCAACTGGAATCCGACTCCCTGTCGCATCGAAATTTAAATGTCGTTTTACAGGCAAATAGGGTTTTCACATACACATAGAAACAAATCACAAATCACAGTCCAGCACAAAGCAATTCACATCACACAGTTTCACAATCACGTATCAAAAATATCAATCCAGTACACAATAATTGGCAATTAACTTAAATTAATTAAATTAATTGTTAAAATTAATCACATTAATTAATTATTTGAATAATCTTAGTTAATGACTTTCATTAACTAATAACAATTCTTTAATTACTTTGTTAAAGAAATTACTTACATTAATCATCATTAATTAAAATTGACTAACCATTAATAACTCATTAATTAATCCTAATTAGTTAATTAATTAAGTGTTAATTGTAACTTAATTAGTTCTTAATTACAATTTAATTATTCCTAATCATTAATTAAAATCTAATCCATGATTCTTAATTATGAATTAATATTTTCTTAATTAATTAACTTACACCTTTAAAATGAATACCAATTCATCTTTAATAAAGTTTAAAACTAATTTTTAAAACCTTTGAATTCACATGTTAAATAATACTTTGGTTATAAAGGAAATTTAAAGAATAAAATCAACTTCTCTTTAAATTCATATATTAAAGGATATTTAATCATTTAACTTATTTAACATTAAATTTATAAAACTTTATTATTATTTTTCAAAATCCAAAATTCAGATTTGGATTCAAGTCCAGGTTTAAAATCTTGATTTAAACTTTGTTTTGAATGCTCCCTTTACAATTTCAAGTTCCATTTTAAATTTCAAACTCTTTACAAATACACTTACACTTACATACTCTTAGTTATTTAAAAACAATTTAAATTTACAAACTTTATTCCCAAACTAGGCTTCGAACTAAACTTGAATTTATTATTAAAGCTTTTGATTTCAAACTCAATTTAAAACTTTGCTTTGAAATTAAGAATTCAGTTTTCAAATTTCAACAAAACAGAACAGGTTTGTAGAACCTATACAAAAACCTACCCGAGCCAGACTACAAATGCTTCGAGTCCAACACTAAACCACTTCGAGCCCAACATCAATTTTCCTCGAGAATTGCTCGAGCTCTTCCCTGCTCGACTCAAATTTGCCCAGAACCAAGAATTGCACCGTGCATGTGCACGGTGGTTTCTAGCCGCCTCCGACCATCTCCGATGGTCGTCCCACATCGAAAATCAACTTCACCTCCAAACCCCGATCATCAGATCGTCCTCCATCGCTTCGAAATTAAATTCGCGTTCAATGTCAAACCTGGAAACATCATCAGGTTCGCCATCAACCCAGGAAACACCACAATACTCTCAACCTCAACCCCCAGAGTATCTGAATTTTCGGCCATCCACTAGTCGACATCCCCTCTACCATCCTTCAGAACCACGTCGCGCTCGATCCAACGTAGACGACGAACGAATCAAATCTTTCGACCTCAACAAAACTAGGGCTACGAACTTCAAACGCTCGCCTCCTCTTCCACGCCCATCAGACCACCATCCCAATATTTTTCCTACAACCACCGTTCATCCCTCCCTCACCAGCCAAAACCCTAACCTCAACACATCATAGGATCACCAGAAATCACCAAACAATGAAATCTCGACTAACCCAAACTACTCTTCCTTCTTAACTCGAAAAATTATGATTTTCGCTTTAAAAATCATGTTAAAGCATACGAATTCAAGTTACATACCTAAATTTGTAAATTAAGCAACTTAAATTTTTAACTTGTTCAAAGGTTTGCTCAGATTATTTACTTTCCAGAGGTATTTACAAGTTGTTTCTACTTAAATAAATTTTCAATCATTAATATATGCTATAACAATTTTGTTTTAACACCAAACCCTAACAGCAAGTAGGTTGGAAGGAAATAATTGTTGAATCAAAAACTTGTGTTTATGATCTCAGAACAGAGAACTTTTATAAACATTAGCCTGCACACCAAACACCCATCAACCAAATATACACAGAGAATTCGTGTTTATATTCAGACATACTTATCACTAATATAACTTGTAACATATCCATATTTTTAAATTGTTTAAAGTGATGTTACTCACCGTGATTAAGAAATGAACAGAGCTTCATTTATGTTGAAACAGGCTTGAACTGCAAGCTGAAACCCTCTTCTTTAATCTCTAGTTTGCATTGATTTGTATTGTTGTTTAAAGTTGAATTTTGTTTTAAAGTTGATTTGTTGTTTACTTCAGATATTTTTTTTCCTTTAGTTTTGATGGACGAACTGAGATAAGAAGGCTGATATATAAGAAAAGAAGTTACAGGTGATATTATTTTGCTTGTACAACGGGGGGACATTGTTTTGTTTTGTACAAATATATATCAGAGATTTTTCTTGTTTGTTGACTAAGCTGATTTTATTTCGGCTGATGATTTTATTTTTGGTGGCTAGGAAGATTTTTGTTAATATGGTGGTTGATATCATGTACTGCTTGTTTTTCCTACATAGATATTTTCTTTGTTTTCTTTTGTTTCTTCTTTTGCAAGCCTAAGGATGTTTACATTTTCTTCTCACTCACATTTGTCTTGTTAACACTTTGTCTTATTACTTTATAATATAAATAAATTTCTATTTCAATATGTTGTTAGATTTTTCAATGTATTCACTTTATATTTTAATTTATCTTATATATATATCTATTCCTATTTCTAACTTAAATATTTTTTTTAACTTCAATACCCATTGTCTTATTTTACATTTGCATTCATTCATTATATAGATATTTGACTTTTAAAGAAATTGTTTTTAAAACTTACTTATACTTTAGTAAAATAAACACACATATTTTTATTCGATTTGGAGAAACTCAAATCAGTTTACGAATTAATTTCACAATTTTTATTCAAAAATTAAATTAATTATTAATTTAAACATAGTCAAAATCTGGGATCGTTACAGATTCCCCCCTTAAGAAATTTCATCCTCGAAATTTGCAGGCACGAAAACAACAAAGATAGATACACAAAGATAGAGAAACGGTATTCCAGGTCAAACTAGATATCTATTCTGTATTTGGCTCACCAAATCGGAATATCACCAATATGAGAACAAACTCATACAATACTACATAGGATACTCGGGTCACCAGATTTACGAATATGCAGGGTCACTGGTTAGTTCGAAAGGATAACTAACCATTCGTAGAATATATCGGACCCCAGAGAAGAGATAGATAGATACAATCTCCTACAATTTCCTAAACACTAGATATGGATTCCAACTTAGGTCGGAACAGCCCAAAGTATATACCAACCTGTCCCTCTTCGGACTTCAATCTACACAAGAAATTTCAATAGAATTTCAAATTTGGTTTTAAACGAAATCGTTTTATCGATTCAATTCAAATTTAGCTTCATATTTTATTAATCAGTTTAACTCAATTTAAAGTTTCCAGTTTATTTAAAAATTTCAATTCCAAACTTCAAATTCATTAAAGTTTAAATCGAAAAGCTGATAAGAAACCGATGAAGATACGAAGTAAGGACTTTCTACAATGATTCGTAGGGCACCATCACACCGAAACTTCTCCTTGCAGCTGCCATGAAGCAATCAAAAGAAATTGGAATCGCATCAAAGGAGATTGAGAAGAAAATGGTTTCCGCTATTGCAGGGTATTGACCATTTATAGTGGTACTCCCCTATCTCCTATCTCGTTCCCTTCTTGCTCTCATACTCATTATCGGTGGATAGTAAGAGAATTTACTAAGGCATTCAAACGGATATCTTAGGGATTACTCATTCTAGGGTATACTTCACCCTATCTCTAAGGAGTTACTTAATGTGTCATACTCCTGAGCTAAAGTTTTAACCCTCAGCTCTGATACCAAATGTGACGGCCCTGACTCGACCTTCGAAAATCGGCACCGAATATGACGCTCATATTCAAATGTCGCAGATCCAAACGTCGAATCTGGTTCGCTGGAGCTTATGACACCATTAAGTACAACACAGCGGAAGAATAAGAATAAGAATATCAATATATATAACATTGATACAATGATAGATATAATATCTGGTATAATATGACACAACGGAATGATACAATAGATATCAATACTATCAGAGATACAAGAAATAACAGCGGAAAGATATCTTCAATAGAATGTGTCCCCAAATCCAATGCTCCAATCCAAAGCCAGCTCGAATCAACATCACGCTTCACTTAGACAAGCAAGTCTCGTCCAAATCCAAAGACTGAACTAGCTCCAGATAATCTGCTAAACCTGACTATCTGAAAAACCCAACTCTAGACTGCCGTGTGGAAAAATTGTGGGCACCTAGAGTTTAGCAAGGGAACAATAAACTCCGGGTCAGTCGTGGGACTGGTATGAGTAACAAAAACAGTTTATCTTTTAAACAGACAACAAAAGAATTTAAAATAAATCCGCAATGCTTTTTGGAAAATGAAACTGCCATAAGGTCTCCCGCCACACACATAATGCAAACGTAGAATTGGAGGAGATTTCTCCTTATGACAGTCAAACATGCTTGATACGAGAAAATTTCTTTTGATATTATTACTATTAGTGCATAGTGCAAAAAACATTTCGAAAGTATAATATTAATCTTAGTCGGCATAGCCATTTCGCACTTGTGCCTACTATAGCTATCATGTTCAATAGCAGGTTACCGCTACATTCCATGGCAGGTTATGCAACTAAAACCGTACAGGGCGCGTATTGTTTCGTTTGGATTTTCCAATAAATGGTCGGGCTAAGGAACTTCCCACTGTCTATGGGTACCCCTCTGGCGGGACGTCCCGAGAACTTAACCAGCTCTCTGCTAACACAAGGTCGGGTTACCTCTGTAACTAGGTAACTACTACACGAGTATGCCACCCCCCAGTCCTTTGGGACCTTTATCCGAGGCGCCTCTAAACCACAAAGCAACAACCACACAGTAAATGAGATTGAAGCCCACCACATAGGTAAATATCTGGGCTCCATACCACGATACCACCCTTTATCAGAAGGGAATGACACACCCTAAAGGGCGTGACCCTCATAGCCTTGCCGCATCTTTCCTGTTTCGACCATTTCTGGGGTGTGAAAATCCTGATGCAGTCTCGTCCACAAAGCTACGCTTTATACAAAAGCCATGCTTTGATCACAAATGATCAACCAATGATCATAAAAACACAGCAGCAATCAGCATGCCAAACTACCAAATTGGGATTATATCATTGATAACCTTCAACTACATAACTTCTGAGCTCGTACGTCTCAATGAAGGGTGTTAAGCTAAGAGAATAAATTCTCCGCCACCAACAGATATGTATTTGAAAGAAATCTGCTTTATATCTCAAAGTGTAGTGTCAGAAATACAACCATACAAGTCTGTCCAGGGTTCGAACAGAACCGAAGGCACTTCTGAAGAAGCCCTTGCAAATCCGGGTATTCACAATCCTGATCGGACTTCCCATCACTTAGGGAAAACTCTATACCGGAGCAACTCAGTGTAGAGTCAATCGATAGGTTATCCTATCATTCTCACAAATACCCGGTCTTCAACACCAGCCTTCCAATGCAATTCATAATGTCGTATCACTATTCGGAATGGGTTATATAACACAAGGTCCTCTCCCGGCTAAACCGAATAATGAGCGCCATATTTAAAACATATGTATATGGGATTTCAGTTAATTCACAACTTATAAAATCCAAAACTTTACTTTAAATGGTTAAACAGATTACCATTTCAAATCTTTAAACAAAAAGATTCGTTTCACAAAGTTCACCTAGTTTCACAAAGATTCATTTACGGATTTCGAAACAATTTCCATTTCGATTAGATTAGCTCATTTAATCTTTAAATTAAAGATTTAACTTATAGCTTTCAAACCGTTTCAATAACTTGGAAAAACATTTTCATTACAAACTAGAAATCCCTTTAACACAAATTGGCAATTCATTTCTTATGTGAAAGCTTTTATTATTTGAAAACAAACAGTTTTCGTTTTCGGAAGAATCCAATTATATTTGCACGAGTTAAAGTCCTTTGAATTTAAATTCAAATTCCCAAATCAATACATTTAAAAATGGTTTATCCTATATAAACTTGTATAAAATATTAAATCCATAGTTTCAAATCTTAGGATTCAGTTTCAAATTTTGAATTTAAATTCAAATCAAATTATTTAAACTTCAAGGTGTAATCAAGTTATTCAAAAACAAATTTTATCTTTGAAATTCCATTTCAAAAACTTTTCACTTTAATCCCAATCCATTTCCAAACTATTTGGATTCAAAATTCAAATTCAAAATTATTTCAAAAAAATCGGTGACTTAACCAATTTCCACGTGCAATCCATATTTGTGTGTGTATGGTGTAGTCCAGGGGTTTCACACAATAGTGCAACATCATTAATCATCACAGATTCACAGATAAAGTAAATTAATGAATCACAAAGATTTACCATTACGATTCGATGTGGGTTTCAGATAACCAACTGGAATCCGACTCCCTGTCGCATCGAAATTTAAATGTCGTTTTACGGGCAAATAGGGTTTTCACATACACATAGAAACAAATCACAAATCACAGTCCAGAACAAAGCAATTCACATCACACAATATCACAATCACATATCAAAAATATATATCCAGTACACAATATTTGACAATTAACTTAAATTAATTGTTAAAATTAATCACATTAATTAATTATTTAAATAATCTTAGTTAATGACTTTCATTAACTAATAACAATTCTTTAATTACATTGTTAAAGAAATTACTTACATTAATCATCATTAATTAAAATTGATTAATCATTAATAACTCATTAATTAATCCTAATTAGTTAATTAATTAAGTGTTAATTGTAACTTAATTAGTTCTTAATTACAATTTAATTATTCCTAATCATTAATTAAAATCTAATCCATGATTCTTAATTATGAATTAATATTTTCTTAATTAATTAACTTACACCTTTAAAATGAATACCAATTTATCTTTAATAAAGTTTAAAACTAATTTTTTAAACCTTTGAATTCACATGTTAAATAATACTTTGGTTATAAAAGAAATTTAAAGAATAAAATCAACTTCTCTTTAAATTCACATATTAAAGGATATTTAATCATTTAACTTATTTAACATTAAATTTATAAAATTTATTGTTTTTTTTCCAAAATCCAAAATTCAGATTTGGATTCAAGTCCAGGTTTAAAATCTTGATTTAAACTTTGTTTTGAATGCTCCCTTTACAATTTCAAGTTCCATTTTAAATTTCAAACTCTTTTCAAATACACTTACACTTAAATACTCTTAGTTATTTAAAAACAATTTAAATTTACAAGCTTTATTCCCAAACTAGGCTTCGAACTAAACTTGAATTTATTATTAAAGCTTTTGATTTCAAACTCAATTTAAAACCTTGCTTTGAAATTAAGAATTCAGTTTTCAAATTTCAACAAAACAGAACAGGTTTGTAGAACCTGTACAAAAACCTACCCGAGCCAAACTACAAATGCTTCGAGTCCAACACTAAACCACTTCGAGCCCAACATCAATTTTTCTCGAGAATTACTCGAGCTCTTCCCTGCTCGACTCAAATTTGCCTAGAACCAAGAAGTGCACCGTGCACGTGCACGGTGGCTTCTGGCCGCCTTCGACCATCTCTGATGGTCGTCCCACGTCGAAAATCGCTTCACCTCCAAATCCCGATCATCAGATCGTCCTCCAACGCTTCAAAATTAAATTTGAGTTCAATGTCAAACCTGGAAACATCATCAGGTTCGCCATCAACCCTGGAAACGCCACCGTACTCTCAACCCCGACCACCAAAATATCTGAATTTTCGGCCATCCACTAGTCGACATCCCCTCTACCATCCTCCAGAACCATGTCGCACTCGATCCAACATAGACGACGAACGAATCAAATCTTTCAGCCTCAACCAAACTAGGGCTATGAACTTCAAACACTCGTCGCCTCCACCATGGCCATAAGACCACCATCCCAATATTTTTCCTACAACCACTGTTCATCCCTCCCTCACCAGCCAAAACCCTGACCTCAACACATCAGAGGATCACCAGAAATCACCAAATAATGAAATCTCGAATAACCCAAACTAATCTTCCTTCTTAACTCTAAAAATTATGATTTTTGCTTTAAAAATCATGTTAAAGCATACGAATTCAAGTTACATACCTAAATTTGTAAATTAAGCAACTTAAATTATTAACTTATTTAAAGGTTTGCTCAGATTATTTACTTTCCAGAGGTATTTACAAATTGTTTCTACTTCAATAAATTTTCAATCGTTAATATATGCTATAAAAATCAGTTTTTGTTTTAACACCAAATCCAAACAGCAAGTAGCTTGGGAAGGAAATAATTGTTGAATCAAAAACTTGTGTTTATGATCTCAGAACAGAGAACTTTTATGAACATTAGCCTGCACACCAAACACCCATCAACCAAATATACACAGAGAATTCATGTTTATATTCAGACATACTTATCACTAATATAACTTGTAACAGATCCATATTTTTAAATTGTTTAAAGTGATGTTACTCACCTTGATTAAGAAATGAACAGAGCTTCATTATGTTGAAACAGGCTTGAACTGCAAGCTGAAACCTTCTTCTTTAATCTCTGGTTTGCATTGATTTGTATTGTTGTTTAAAGTTGAATTTTATTTTAAAGTTGAGTTGTTGTTTACTTCAGATTTTCTTTTCTTTAGTTTTGATGGACGAACTGAGATAAGAAGGCTGATATATAAGAAAAGAAGTTACAGGTGATACTATTTTGCTTGTATAACGGGGGGACGTTGTTTTGTTTTGTACAAATATAAATCAGAGATTTTTCTTGTTTCTTGACTAAGCTGATTTTATTTCGGCTGATGATTTTATTTTTGGGGGCTAAGCAGATTTTTATTAATATGGTGGCTGATATCATGTACTTCTTATTTTTCCTACATAGATATTTTCTTTGTTTTTTTTTGTTTCTTCTTTTGCAAGCCTAAAGATATTTACATTTTCTTCTTACTTACATTTGTCTTGTTAACACTTTGTCTTATTACTTTATAATATAAATAAATTTCTATTTTAATATGTTGTTAGATTTTTCAATGTATTCACTTTATATTTTAATTTATCTTATATATATCTATTCCTATTTCTAGCTTAAACATTTTTTTTTAAACTTCAATACCCATTGTCTTATTTTACATTTGCATTCATTCATTATATAGATATTTAACTTTTAAAGAAATTGTTTTTAAAACTTACTTTTACTTTAATAAAATAAACACACATATTTTTATTCGAATTTGGAGAAACTCAAATCAGTTTACGAATTAGTTTCACAATTTTTATTCAAAAATTAAATTAATTATTAATTTAAACACGGTCAAAATCTAGGATCGTTACAATAAATCACTGTTCTGCTATAAATTAATTATCGGTTTGTTTGTGTGGATATGTGTTAGGAGAATAAATCCCCGTTCTGCTATGAATTGATCGATTTGTTTGGACATCTGTTGGTAGAACAAATCACCATCCTTTTATTGTGTTATTTGGACATATATATGATAATTAGTTCATATTGACATGTTATTCCCCGTTTTGGATATGAGTTGTATATACACATATATTGACCTATGTAAATAACTTAAAAGGGATTTATTAAATAAAAAGTTTTACCTAGAGTGATTTACAAAGGATATATTGAAAATCATATTTTATAAAGGATGTTCTATAAATAAATTATGAAGGAAGATTTTTAAATAGTTTTAAAAATAGAAAGAGATTTTATAAATCATTTTAGATATTTTTGAAAGAGCTTTTAGATCTAGTTTGAAACTTTTAAGTGGTTTGAAACGTGAGGTGAACTTATAAAAAAAAATTATAAGGACTACGTAAATGTGTTTTAAAGGAGGTGATGTTTTTAAAATGGAATTGTTTGGCCATTTAATATGGAATTTTAAGGCAATGCAATTTCCAAAATATTTGGTAAATCCTTATAATATTTTTTCCAAGTATAAAGGAAATGTAAGGGGTTTGGAAATAGTGATTTGAAAAGATCTTTTGATCAAGTTTTATAAAGTGGTTTTATTAATTGAAGAGAAGTAATAAAGGCTTAGTGGATCCCATGTGGAAATTAAAGCATGATTAGATATTTATTCATTTTGATAGTTAAATAACCGACTATCAAATTTGACATAATATTATTTTGGAAGTATGAATGTAAATTTGAGTTCCATGGTGAGGAATCGAATACTTCCAAAAGAACTGGGAATAAGTCAACCAGAAATTATTGGTTGTTGGTACCGAGAGACCGACACCGGATTTATATATCTAAAAATCACTCCAAACCAACATGTACATTCAAGTAAAAGACGTCTTGATGATGATTGAAGACGGTACTCTTTGAAGTGAAAGGGATACTGCTACTAATCCTGAGGGTGATTCCAAAATGGATGTAATAGAGTTAGTGCCTTCGGTTTCATTCAGCCCCAGAATGAACTTGAATGGAAAGATGCTGACATTGCATTGATGCTTGGAGGGCAGTGTTAGCATTCCAAGATGGATAGCTATTCAGGAAGCTAAAGCGTAGTCTCGAGCCTCACGACTGGGAGGAATGGCAAAAACAGGGCATGCAGCAGAGCTATGTGGTTAGCTACCATTAGGAGCGGTCACCCTATTTTATATGTCCCTTTTAAATTTGGTTTGCGTGCAATTACTGTGGAGTATAAGGCCTCGGAGTCAAAGGGGTAAGGTAATCTGGTCTATCATGTTAAAGAGGGAGCCGACTCTGTGTTAGCATCAGGGCATTTTCTAGAGGTGTATCATCAAAAGGTAGTCCCTTACCTTGCCATTGTTGGGATCCAATCTGCAATACGTGCCTTACGGTTTTGATTGTATAGCCTACTATGTTAGAATGTGAGATGCAAGCATTTCAGATATTTTTCCTTACTATTTTAAACCTAGACACTATGATAATATCACAGGATTTTGATATAAAATGTTTTGATTATCGTAAGGTAAAAACCCATCCATTTTTATATATATTGCGAGATTGTCTTTGTTTGAATGGTTTTCAAAGGTAGAAATTAGTTTGGTTGTTACTTGTTATTGAGTTTTACTCACGCTGGTTTACCAGACTAACCTGGGTGTTAATCCATGTAATGCTCCGGCCAGACCGAGTATGTTTTCCATGTTTAGTTGGATACTTTGGAGTTAGAGAAGAGTTGGATGGTCAAGACGTATTCACGTATATTTTTCTTCCACTATATTATAGAATCTATTTGTTTGTCAATGTAAGTACATGTTTCCATAACTGTCCAAATTTTGGATAAGTCTAATGTACTCTGATGTTATATGAATAAAGATGTTTCCTTTTTATAAAGATCATTGTTGTATTATACATTATTAGTTGCGTTGTGAGATTCTGTGTGGTTTAGTTTTCTTCTACCTTCTACATTCTTCTTTCACCCTAACAAATCGGTATTTCTGACACTAAAATGTACGGTATATAATACAGTGGACGTATTAGTGTCGATTTTCGAGGATCGAAAATCTAGTTCGTTACATTTTTTTGTTTTACAATTATTTAATAGATAACTATAAAAACAGTAACGGCGTATAATGAGAAACTTATTTGTTGAATATGCGCTTATATGATTTTTGTTTGATGATAATAAACATATATACATTCATTTAAATGCATTTGTTAATATTTTATGTTTGATAGGTGAAATAAATATTTGCTGAATAAAATTAAATAACACAGAATTTGAATTCAAACAGAAATTTTATTCAAACAAATATTTATTACAATTTTGAATAGTACAAATTCAAGCTCTCACTATAAATATACAATTTTGATTACAAATACATCACAATTTCATATTTACATTTAACCTCACTACACATCAATCATTCACTCAATTCGTAGTTCATCTTCAACTTCATTCCAGTTAGAATCCAGCATCTGAGCAATCTGCAAAAATATTCACTAACGCAGTAAAATTGAAAAAGAAATATTTTTGCAATATAAAATAAAATATGAATTTTTGAAAATAATTTGCCTCATTTATTTGGGTTGTTCGTCATGATTTATATTTGAATTCATCACACACGAACAATGTGACATGCACAGTGTATCACTGTACATGCCACAAGGCCGTGCACACCGATATACACTTGATAATGTTACAGGGACAGGTAAGCTCAGGTCAAACCCAAATGAAAAGCCGGGTTCAACTCACGTGCAATAAAATAAATGTCACAACTCTCAACACAAGGTCAAAACCAAGTTTTTAAAACTGGATTCAGCTCAGGTGCAATAAAGTGTACAAGTTCAACAAATTGATCAGAGGTAGCAACTTTGAGCTACAGACCGAGCAAGTACATATATACAAGCAACTGAAGGCAACATGGCCCAAACCAGTTGCAACATCACTAATACTAGTGAAACAGAAGCTCAGACTCAATAAAACAACAATACAGGCAAACACAATATACAACTCAAAGTGAACAGAGCTAAGAAACTCGAGCTCCAAAAGCTACAGCAACAATGCACCAATGAACACAAGACAGTGTACAACATCAACTACACAATGCAAAGCCCAGTGATCAAACATGAACCCTACAAGTCAGTAGAGAACCTATACTACACGAAATACATGGAGACAAAGCCAAACTGCAACAAGACCAACTCCAAATGCATCAATGCTTGAAGACTACAGTAAAACCAAGTTCAGTGCCACAGCGAACATGGTTCGAAACAGCATACCAAATGAACCAAAGTAACCAGAGCCAAGAATACATGTACTCGAGGCAATATGCACAAGCGAAAAACCAAAGTGACACAACAATGCATATAACCAAGACAGTACAACTACAAGCAGATGCAATATGACATCACAGCGAACATGACAGTATACGAAATGCACCAATTTTTGTAAGTGACAATGCTCAATGCACAACAGTTCATATATATACGTATACAATGCAGAAGAACCCAGACTCATACATCCAGAATCAAGCAACAATATGCACAGGAGCATCAGGATATACTACAGATATGAACACATGAGAATGGAATGCACAGGTCAGGGAAGCAACAAATATACAGAGACAATAACCATTTCACCAAAGTCAAAACAAAATCAAGGTAAAGCCGTGCAAGTCCAGGATGACACAAATACAGACAGTGAAGAATCTCAAGTCAAGGCCGAAGCAGTACAAGAAAATTCATGAAATCAAAAATTGGGCAAAGTCAAAGGAAATCAAAGCCGTGTTTCATATCAAAATTAACACCATGATGACCGAAATCAAAGTACGAACAAGTCAAATTCAAAACCATGGAAGCAAAGGCAATTGACCGAGTTAAACATTCAAAGCCGTGGAAAGCAAGCATACGAAATTATACGCATTTGATTTTGTTAGAGTAATCATCAGCATCAAAGTGAAATCGAACGGCCGATCAAACATAATTGACAAATTCAAATATATTCGTACGAAAGCAATTTTAGGGTTACAAACCCTATATAAGGAAATCATCATCGGCAATCTCATCATCGAGTTCAAACAAGCCAAAACCAGAAAAGCAAAAGGAATAAAGTACTTACTGAAATCATAGATGAACTCGATCAAATAGAAGCGGCCAAGACAAACAAAATCATCACGCAATTAGATTAATCGAACAATCGGCAGCTTCATCAAACCCTAAATTGGATCGAAGGGACGAAGCCCTAATTTAGCTTCAAAAAGGAACGGCCGCCATCTCCAAATAAACGAACGAAGAAACTAAAAGAGAACGGGCTGAATAATTTACAAAAGGGGGCCGGATTATTTTCCTCTGTTTTATATTATACAAGGGCTTTTTATTCTAATTAGGGTTATTTTATTTTAAATTGCTTTTTAATTTGTAATTTCTTTTTAAACCGTTTAAATTTCTAGTTGTGTGACTAGGGGATAAACTACGTGGCGTAGTTTGAGAATTCGCAACTCAGTGGATGAGTTGTGGCAGGGTTTTGAGCGTAGAGTTAGGATTAGTCGATAGCGGGTGTTGCGAGTTTACGTGTGTAAGCGTCTGACTATCTAATTTCTAGTAGAAACCTTGGGGGCAGCACGTAGGCAAGGTTTGGCCGAAGCTGGGTAAATTCTGTGTCGTTCTATTTCTGCATTTATTATTCTGCTATTTTTCTGTGCTGTTATTAATCTGTGATCTGTGTTGAAATTATTTATAAGCTTTTGCAATTAATTTTTATAATTTACACCATCACCCTATTCACCCCCCCCCCCTCTAGGGTGGAATCGATCCTACAAGTGGTATCAGAGCTAGGTACAAAAGCCCTTTTTGTGTTAAAAATTTGATTTTACAAAAAACCAATTTTTATTTTAAAAAGTTGAATTTTTAAAATGGCTTCTTTTAATACTGCTTTTGCTGAGGGTCAATCCATAGTTAGACCACCAATGTTCAATGGTGAATATGCTTACTGGAAAAATAGGATGGAAATTTTTCTGAAAACTATTGACGCATGGAATATTGTTGAGACAGGTTATAGAATACCAATTATAACTGTAGATAATCAGGAAATAGAGAAACCAAAGGAACAATGGACAGAACTAGAAAATAAATTACAAAATACTAATGCTAAAGCTATGAATTCTATTATCTGTTCATTGGATCAATATGAATTTAATCGTGTCTCACATTGTCTAACTGCGTAGGAAATATGGCACACTCTAGAAGTGACTCATGAAGGAACATCTCAAGTCAAAGAATCTCGCCTTGCCATGCTAAGCAGCGAATATGAGAACTTCACAATGGCGAAGGAAGAAAATGTCAAAGAGATGAATGGACAACTTTCCAATATCGTATATAAATCAAAAGCTCTTGGAAAATCATACACAGAGATGGAGATAGTCCGAAAAATCATTAGAGTCCTTCCATGAAAATTTGAAGCAAAAGTGATTGCCATTCAAGAATCAAAAGATTTGAAACAAATGAAAGTCGAAGAACTCATCGGAAATCTCACCACTTATGAGCTAGAAATGAAATTCAAGGAAGAGCATGAAGGAAGTGACACTCGAAAGAAATCAATAGCTCTTAAAGGAACAACAGAAAGTGATGGTGATGATGATGATGATGCAGCAGCAGAATTGGAGATATTAATAAAGAAATTCAAAAGATGGAATTACAAATATGGAAATTCAGCTCGAATTCAAAAAGCGAAAAGCAAAATAGCCAAAGCACTAGACTACTCTGAAGAACAGAAGATCATCTGTCACAAGTGCAACCAACCCGGACACATCAAGCCCAATTGTCCTCAAAAGCAACGCGATTTTAAAAAGAAATCAAAAAGGAAAAGTTTTGCAGCCACGTGGAATACAAGTGATGAAGATAATCAAAGTTCTAGCAGTGAGAGTGAAAAAGCAGATATGTGCCTTCATGGAAATATAACTGATAGCGACGATGACGAGCCAAGCGAGGTATCAAAACTTACTCACTCTAAATTACTTATTTATTTCCACGAAGTGAATGGCTGTTTTGAACGACTTAGGGAAAAATACGCTAAACTTGAATCACAAAAAGACTCTTTGATAGAATTAAATGAACAACTTGACCAATTAGTTAAAACCTATCAAAGTAGGATCCCTAAGTGTGATAAGTGTCCAACATTCGAAGAAGAAATTAAAAAATCAGAAATCAATATAAAATCACTTGAAAATGAAATTCTGATTTTAAAAGAGAATGAAAATACTAGAAGAGAGAATTCAATTAAAAAGTGCACACAATTGTTAAATGAAAATGAATCTCTTAAAACGCAAGTCCAACAATTGTCAACGACTTTAGATAAATTTTCAAAAAGTGAAAAATCGTTGAATATGCTATTAGAAAAGCAAACTGTTAATACGGTTAGAAAAGGACTTGGATATAATCAATCTAAAAATTGTTGAAAACAAGATTAATCGAGAAAATTCAATGTGCACAATTTGTAGAAAATGTGGACACAATCACAATAATTGTTGGTATAGACCCAAACATGTGAAAACTATACCAATTTTGGTTCCAAAAGGCACAAATATAAAAACTCTCAAAGTTAAACAAATTTGGGTGCCGAAGGGAACAATTATAAATAGCTTTGGGTCTTTACAAAATTGTTTTTCAAGATTTTCTGCCACTAACAACCATGGACCTATAAAAACAAATAGGTCACATAAATCCTTTCCCGTGTAGGTGTGGTGGCAGGCTAAGGAACAACAACAGTGTTCTCTGGATTTTTTGGCTATTCCAGAAACACAACGGGCGACAAAGCAAAGTTCCTTAGCCTAGTATAAAGGTGACAGAATCACAATGGGCAACCATGAAAAATATCGTAAAGGTAAAACAGGTAAAGGTATATTTATTTGAACGATATATTAAATGTGATAATCTGCACCATATTCCGAATTAAATCAGCCAATAATGAAGATGATGAAATAATGATGATTTTGATTCTGGCTTATTCAAAGTTGTTGGCCAATTATATTCTTATGCCAAAAACACTATAATAATCTCTAGATTCTTTGAATTACTTCATATATATCATTTTGGATTAAAAATAGTGTTTTGTGGGATAATAATACATTTGGTTATAATTCGGCTATCTCTATATTCACGGTTATTGATTGTTTTACACGGCTTCAATTCAAATTCAAAAGAATGTCATTTAAATTGAAGTTAAAATTGATTTTGAAATTTTTGGTGCACACTTCATGTTTTGGTCTATCAAATTCAATTGATGATAATTTTGAGTGAAAGAGAAATTCAGATGCAGATTACACTAGTAATCTAGTTGATAGAAAAATTACTAGTAAAACGTGATTTTTGTTGAGACATTTAATAACTGCATCGTTTTTCAAAGAAAATATCTGCATATTTTTTATTTCAAATAATTTTCAAATAACAGAAAATTTTCTTATAAAACCACTTCGAGAAAATCATGTTTGACCATATTTTCAGATTAGTCATTTTTGAAAAATTGATTTTATAATTATTTTTGAATTTGATTTTAAATGACTATTTTGACTAATCTGACTCCCTATGATTATCAAAAAGATGAATAGTGATTGAAAAAGTGATGAGTGCTGATATTGATCATATATTATGACTCGAGATGGTATAATTAGTAAATTTCTTTAGAAATTTAAACAAGAGTTATAAAACTTTTTGTTGGTAAAATATTCCATGACCATCTCTATCTCTATCATATTTCTAACAACCATCACTCATCAAAATTCTATATAGTTTGTCGATATGTGGTACTTTAAGCAGGAATCGTTCGTTTTTCATTTTACATTTTTTTCTTTCTTAAACAAAAAAAATAGTAATAATAAATAAATACCAATGTATTCACTCTCATTTAAAAGTCCTCACGGTTATGCATGGGAGAATTACTTGGAATTTGTTATGTGCTTCCATGCTCATTTAAAAGTCCTCACGGTTATGCATGTATGGAACGCATATCAAAAGTTGATTTTTAAATAAACAAGTTGATTCTAATCCCATTTAAAAGTCCTCACGGTTATGCGTGGTTAGAAAATACTTGAATTCATTTTTTTTAAAATAAAATTGGAATACTACTAATCTCATTTAAAAGTCCTAACGGTTATGCATGGTTAGTAGGTATTCAAATTCCTGATATAAATATACCACAAATAGACACAACTGTATGGTTTTATATGATGACATAATTCCCATCATTCTAAAAGTGGAATATGCGCCTCACAAAATACTTATGATTTTTGTTTGATTTTTTATTGAAATTTAATATTTATATTCAATTGAGTTTTAATGTTGAATTAATATCGATCACCTTATCTCTATTTTCTCTAACACTGTTATTCTTTTGCTGATAACAAAAGGGGGAGAGAAAAGTTAAGATTTTGTCAAATAAAATCAAGCAAAGGTCAAATATTTTCCATTTGCATCTAGGCTCATTTGCATATTATTTAATTGTATGCATATATGTAGGGGGAGCTTTGTGTAAAGATGAAGCATTTAAATAGGGGGAGCAATTAGAGCATATGAATGATCAAATACATTTAACATATTCAAAATCTTAAATATATGTTTGTTATCATCAAAAGGGGGAGATTGTTGAATATGCGCTTATATGATTTTTTTTTGATGATAATAAACATATATACATTCGTTTAAATGCATTTGTTAATATTTTATTTTTCATAGGTGAAATAAATATTTGCTGAATAAAATTAAATAACTCAAAATTTGAATTCAAACAGAAATTTTATTCAAACAAATATTTATTACAATTTTGAATAGTACAAATTCAAGCTCTCACTATACATATACAATTTTGATTACAAATACATCACAATTTCATATTTACATTTAACCTCACTACACATCACTCATTCACTCAATTCGTAGTTCATCTTCAACTTCATTCCAGTTAGAATCCAGCATCTGAGCAATCTGCAAAAATATTCACTAACGCAGTAAAATTGAAAAATAAATATTTTTGCAATATAAAATAAAATATGAATTTTTGAAAATAATATTTGCCTCAGTTATTTGGGTTGTTCGTCATGATTTATATTCGAATTCATCACACACGAACAATGTGACATGCACAGTGTATCACTATACATGCCACAAGGCCGTGCACACCGATATACACTTGATAATGTTACAGGGACAGGTAAGCTCAGGTCAAACCCAAATGAAAAGCCGGGTTCAACTCACGTGCAATAAAATAAATGTCACAGCTCTCAGCACAAGGTCAAACCCAAGTTTTCAAAACTGGATTCAGCTCAGGTGCAATAAAAGTGTACAAGCTCAACAAATTGATCAGAAGTAGCAACTTTGAGCTACAGACCGAGCAAGTACATATATACAAGCAACTGAAGGCAACATGGCCCAAACCAGTTGCAACATCACTAATACTAGTGAAACAGAAGCTCAGACTCAATAAAACAACACTACAGGCAAACACAATATACAACTCAAAGTGAACAGAGCTAAGAAACTCGAGCTCCAAAAGCTATAGCAACAATGCACCAATGAACACAAGACAGTGTACAACATCAACTACACAATGCAAAGCCCAGTGATCAAACATGAACACTACAAGTCAGTAGAGAACCTATACTACATGAAATACATGGAGACAAAGCCAAACTGCAACAAGACCAACTCCAAATGCATCAATGCTTGAAGACTACAGCAAAACCAAGTTCAGTGCCACAGCGAACATGGTTCGAAACAGCATACCAAATGAACCAAAGTAACCAGAGCCAAGAATACATGTACTTGAGGCAATATGCACAAGCGAAAAACCAAAGTGACACAACAATGCATATAACCAAGACAGTACAACTACAAGCAGATGCAATATGACATCACAGCGAACATGAAAGTATACGAAATGCACCAATTTTTGTAAGTGACAATGCTCAATGCACAGCAGTTCATATATATACGTATACAATGCAGAAGAACCCAGACTCATACATCCAGAATCAAGCAACAATATGCACAGGAGCATCAGGATATACTACAGATATGAACACATGAGAATGGAATGCACAGGTCAGGGAAGCAACAAATATACAGAGACAATAACCATTTCACCAAAGTCAAAACAAAATCAAGGTAAAGTCGTGCAAGTCCAGGATGACCCAAATACAGACAGTGAAGACTCTCAAGTCAAGGCCGAAGCAGTACAAGAAAATTCATGAAATCAAAAATTGGGCAAAGTCATAGGAAATCAAAGCCGTGTTTCAAATCAAAATTAACACCATGATGACCGAAATCAAAGTACGAACAAGTCAAATTCAAAACCATGGAAGCAAAGGCAATTGACCGAGTTAAACATTCAAAGCCGTGGGAAGCAAGCATACGAAATTATACGCATTTGATTTAGTCAGAGAAATCATCAGCATCAAAGTGAAATCGAACGGCCGATCAAACATAATTGACAAATTCAAATGTATTTGTACGAACGCAATTCTAGGGTTACAAACCCTATATAAGGAAATCATCATCGGCAATCTCATCATCGAGTTCAAACAAGCCAAAACCAGAAAAGCAAAAGGAATAAAGTACTTACTGAAATCATAGATGAACTCGATCAAATAGAAGCGGCCAAGACGAACAAAATCATCACGCAATTAGATTAACCGAACAATCGGCAGCTTCATCAAACCCTAAATTGGATCGAAGGGACGAAGCCCCAATTTAGCTTCAAAGAGGAACGACCGCCATCTCCAAATAAACGAACGAAGAAACTAAAAGAGAACGGGCCGAATAATTTACAAAAGGGGGCCGACTTATTTTTCTCTGTTTTATATTATACAAGGGCTTTTTATTCTAATTAGGGTTATTTTATTTTAAATTGCTTTTTAATTTGTAATTTCTTTTTAAACCGTTTAAATTTCTAGTCGTGTGACTAGGGGACAAACTACGTGGCGTAGTTTGAGAATTCGAACTCAGTGGTTGAGTTGTGATAGGATTTTGAGCGTAGAGTTAGGATTAGTCGATAGAGGGTGTCGCGAGTTTACGTGTGTAAGCGTCTGACTATCTAATTTCTAGTAGAAACCTTGGGGGCAGCACGTAGGCAGGGTTTTGCCGAAGCTGGGTAAATTCTGTGTCGTTCTATTTCTGATTTATTATTCTGCTATTTTTCTATGCTGCTATTAATTTGTGATCTGTGTTGAAATTATTTATAAGCTTCCGCAATTAATTTTTATAATTTATACCATCACCTTATTCACCCCCCTCTAGGGTGAAATCGATCATACATTATTGATAGTGGTGTTTAGACTCACATAGTTTAAGTTTATCATCAATAAATTAAAGAGAAAATCTGATAATATTATATTTATAACGGTAATAAAATTTATACATAATATATGCATAATGAAATTTATGTCATAATTATAATTAAATATTTATGGTACTTGATAATCATGAATTCATAGAAAAACAAAACAATCATAAATGATTTTTATCTATTTATTCATAGTAAACCAGGTTATATTCCAAAAATATTTAAAATAGAACATAAAAATAAATAAAATAAGAAAGTATAATGAAGAGATGATAAAATAAAATTTCCAAGAAGCGAAAAGTTAATGGGTAATTATGGTTGCATATTTATTTTCGTTACTAAAAAAATAATTAAATAAGCTTTTGGAAAAATGAAAATTGTACACTTATTTTGAATTATGAAAAAGAAATACTAGTTGAATGCTTTCTATATATTTTAAGATGAAATAAAATATGTAAACAAATATTAAAATAGAAGTTGAAGAGCTTCAATCAATAAACAAAGTAATTAAGTCTTTTAGTGCATATATATCTAATTTAGTCAAAGTCAAAAAAAAGTTATATAAAAAATGCTTAAGTTTTTAGCTCCAAAGAAATGTTAGTGCTCAGACGATGCCTTAGGTAAGACGAAAAATAAAACTCCATAGTAGAAAAGTGGAATGTTAGAATTGTGAAATAACGCTTAAATGAAGCTCCACAGGGACTCAATAATGCC
Source organism: Allium cepa (assembly GCA_030765085.1). Classification (NCBI taxonomy): domain Eukaryota; kingdom Viridiplantae; phylum Streptophyta; class Magnoliopsida; order Asparagales; family Amaryllidaceae; genus Allium; species Allium cepa. Next base: position 438,585,704 of record CM060938.1, on the reverse strand, counting down.
TTTAACAACATATATTTTGAGTTTTGGGACCTATTTTATAATTTACGAAATTTTTGGGCTGTGTCATGATAAATTTATAAATTTAAACCTAATATCTGCATTTTATGATAATTAGATATTTTCACTGTGATGATTTTTTTAACATTTCATAAGAGAAATCAACACAAAAGACAAAAATGTGCTATAAAAAGAATGACTTTTATTTCACTATTTCCAATAAAGAACTAATATGTTTCGATTTTCTTCTACCATAAGTGTGTGTATGTATATCTTCTTGTGTTTTTCACTATTCGAAAAAGCTCAAAATATCATCATCGTTTGCCATTGTCATCCCTACATTGCATCAACATAGTATTGGAAAACAAGGTGGTATCAATAAGGAATAATAAAGGTATAAAGGATTCTATATCTCTACTATACGATCTATTGTTAATTATTGACAAATTTTAGATGGAATATTAGAGAATGTGACGTAGAGAGAGCATAAGGAATTCCCTACGATAGAAATTTCCTGACGTCATTAAGATGCCTGCTAATAAAGGCATTGGGAAATTTCTTACAATGCGAAATACATAGGAAATTTCATACTCTTTCCTTATGTTTTTCTCACTGGCTTTTTCTAACACCCCTTTTTACTATGCCTTCCCTATATATCATCTGTTCACTTATATTAATTTACCATATTATTGCTAAATATTATTTTCCATTTTTATGGTATATAATTTTTTAATTTTTTTAAAATAGTAAGTCTTATTTTGATATACTTTTCGAAGCTTATTAAAGAGTTGGAATTGGTACCTTTTATAATATACTTAATATGAGGAACGAATTAAGCACAGATCACATAATATTAGGTATTTAAGCTTCTTATGTGATAATCAATGAATTCATATGCTCAATTTTTGAAAATTTACACTGTAAGCATGATTTTTAGTTTCACCAAGAACGTATATTATCAAAAATGACTAGTTTGAACTAATATTCCTGCTTTTATTTTGGATTTTCAAAATCCGATCATACAAATCATTAACTTTTTCCAAAAAGCCAAATTATATAATATTATGTGGTTTGAACTCAATTTGGTCCTCGATCTTATATATTATTGAATTTATAAATAAAAGTTTCCAATTAATAATTAATCTAATGATAAGATGGAGGGTAATATTAAGCTCATATGAGACTATATTATAGATTCACTTAATTTACCACAATAATGATTTTGTATAATGATACATACATACGACTGTTAGTTCAAACTTATCAATTTTGATAATTTACTTGAAAAATGACCAAATTGAACTATAATTCTATTTATATTCACAATCTTTAAAATCCGACCGTAGAAATTCTTTAATTCTATATGAGAAACTTGAATATATGGTATTTTGCCATTTGACCTCAATTTGATCCTCGTACTTAAGTGTAGTATAACTGAAGAACTGTTTGGATATAGAGAGTATGATTCTACTAATTTTTCATATTTCCTGTAACTGTAGACTCGGCTATTATTCAATAAAGAGAGCATCTTTTAGGGCACAAAATTAAGCATAAAATTTGACATAAGCACAGATCATTGGATCCTTTTGTTTCCATACTAGAGGTGGAAATTAAGGGAATATCTAACGGGTTGGATCTCATATGTCTCATTTTGTGTCTGTATTCTATGTCCAAATAGAATTTTCCCTTAATAAATTATGTAATATTATAAAATAAAAATAATAAAAATAATTTAAAGTGAACTAATGAAAAGGCATTAAAATGTTGTAAATAACTAAATAATTGGTATTGAAAAGGAAAAAGTATAGCAACGCTGTACCAATTCCACTTATAAATAAAAAAATATTAGCATCAAAACATGTAAGGATTTCTACCGTTCCTAACCTATCGCCAAATCCCTAACTTGATCTCCCTTCCAACTTGTCCTAGGAATCCCCTTCTTCTACTATGTAGTTAAAGCCCCACTAAAACCTAGCTAATATCCAACTAAAGCGCTAAATAGACTTCGACTGTTATGCTTTTTCAATTTAACGCTATTAAATAATAAATCGACTTAAAGCCATGCTATTTTCCGATGTACCCACTAAATTAAGAGGTATTTGCTCCTTCTTTAGCAACTATACTATATAAAGGTTAATTTGACATGTTCTTTTGTAAATCAAATCAAAAAAATTAGGTTATAGGTCTAAGTTCGTATCCTAAGCGATCAACATAAATTAGAATATATTCTATTCACTAAGCCTTAATTACATAGATTATGATATTCATATTTCTTGTTATATAAAAGCAAATAATTTTCTTTTTTCTATACATATGATGTGGGAATGAGAGTAGATCAACTTTGGAGACTTGATTTTATCTTTAATAAAGATTTTTCACCTTATTATTTTATGATATAATCCTACTTTATCTCTGCTACAACTTTATGGACCCTCACGCTATGGAACCGATAAGGGCTTTAACTGCATGGATCCACCGTCATCGTCCCCCTCCTTTTCTCCTCATATCCCGATGCTGCCTTAGCTTACTACTTCTGCCCTCGAAGCTTATCAATGCTTTAAACGAGCTACCTCCTTTCTCAGTAACCATGGTTAATCTACTTGTTGACTAAAAATTTCATCAGCGAGACAGATTGACTATCAACCTTCGAAATTGTGAGAGAGTGTGGTTTTAATAATGTTGTTATCTTTGCAATATATGATCGCGAATCAATGATGGAATGTTAGTGATAAGGTGACACAGATTTTAGAGTGGTTTGGCAAAAATGAATGCTGACGTCCACTATATATATTATTCTCACTATATATATTATTACAATGGATATATGGAGATGATGGAGAATGCTTGAAGATGATATGAGCATGTTGGGAAGTGCTATCCTTCTAAGTTTTCTGAATCCAGCCCCTTTCATGGTGAAATACTTGGGGTATTTATATGAGCAAACCTCTTTTGATCTATGGTTGAGATTGCCTAAGGATATTCGCGGTCCGTACAGCAGATAAGACCATGGGATGGCTGGCAGCGATACATGCATATATGGTGACAAACTACCTTTCTGTAATTTGGTTGTTTCTTTTGCAGGATGTCAAGTAGTGTAACTCGGAGTTTGTTGCTACATTCCACGTTGGATAGGAGCAGTTGGTGGCAGATGCTGTATTAGCACTTTTCCATGGCAACAAGACTTTAGTTGGATGCTTTTCTTTACCGGCCCGACTGTTCTCTCTCCATAAAGCCACTTCGAACGGTTTTCTATCCTTATGTGAGAGATACCCAAGCGTATAAATCAGTTGACCTTTGGGTTGGTCGGTTTCCAAGGAATCTCAGATCAGCTTGGCTGATGCGTTTATGTTCCTATGAGTGGCCGTCATGCCCTATTAAACTTTTATGAAAACTTTGAGCAACATTTTGCCCCCCATTTCTGCCCTTGTGGGAGAGGCAGGCTTGCAAATACGAAATGACATGATTTGATGAATTCCTGTAGTGTCTATCACATTTTTTTCTATATGTGTCTCTGTCGTTCCATTTTTCCCTGTAACTTCTGAGCCAAAGGATCTGAATCGACCCTAATGTCACATCTCTTCGCATGGTCTGGATTCGGTTGTCATTCCGAGATGAAGGGTCACGATTTGGCTGGTGAGGGTTTATAAGTAGACGAAGCTACCTCTTCTTCTTCTTTTACCGTTTCTCTATTTCTTCTGCCATTATTATAAATCTTTTGACATTTTTTGAAATTTTCCATTAATAGGTACGTCCCTCTCTCCATTGTGGTTTATCATTGCCATTTGGTCATCGACAGCTTATTTCTTTGCCATGGGTTGCCCCTTGGCAGTTTCCCTTTGGGTGGTTTTCTTCTCTTGTTAACGTTGCCCTCCTTATTTGACCATGCATTGAGGTCGGTTAGTCATTGAGGGGGAGGCATCCATCGTGCTTGTTTTCTAATGTTTTCTATGATCTTGTCAGGATGACTGCTTTCGATAGTGCTTTGAGTTTCACTCCCATGGTCCCATCTGACTTTGTGGGTGGACCAGACAACGTGGTCAGAGAGCTGAACTTATCTTGTTATACTCCTGGCTTGATACAATTTCTCAAATCCCATGAATGAGCTGCACTACCCCACCAAACTTCTAGACATTCACCTTGAGTAACTGAAAGTTGGAGTGGCATTTCCCCTGCATCCAACCAACATGTCCCTTTTAAATGGGCTCAGCTTCGCTTCAAGTGTACTTACTTGGACCAGCTATCGTTATCTAGTGGGGCTTTGCGTAGTGTGCCATCGCTTAGAGTTATGGACACCTTTTGCGGGCCTTGTCGCCTGCCTCTTTAATATTAAAAAAAGGCCTGGTCATCACCCCGGGACCTGATACCACATCCAGATGAAGAAGAAGAGAGAAGTGGTCCTTATCGGGGTTTCAGAGAAAGGTGTTTCCGGTTGGAAATATCAGTATTGCTTTCCCGTAGGCTCTGAATGAGGGTTGCATTTTTAGTCGTTTCAACCTTTTGGTGAGACTATCCTTATGATTTTATCCCTTCTCTTTCTTTGTCCTGTTGGACGTTCTTAAAATTTGCCCATGCAGGGTTTCTAATGTTGAGCCAAGCCAAGGCGAGGTTGGTGGAAAGGCAAATGCTGGGCCTTTGGGGGCTGATGATGCCCTCTTAGATTTCGACAACTTAGTGACTGATGAGATGCACCGAAAATTTAGGCTACTATCGGAGAGTTAGTCCACTCATGCCCCTAAAAAAATGGAGAAAAGCGCAAAAACCAACTGGAAGAGAAAGAAGAAGGAGACGGTTTTTAAGAAGCCCTCAGGTAGTCACCTCTTTTTATCTCCTTCACACGAATCCACACTTTTGCCTGGGGCCAGCCAGGGTGCATTGATATGGACGATTACGGCAGCCCAAAGGATGCCGAGGACTAGCCCATATTTGATGCGGACGCCCTTTTTGATGCGCCATCGGAATGGCAGGAGTATGATCAGGCGAAATATGATAGAACTTTTGGCTAGCCTCTGCCCCTCGCTCTTGGAGAAAGTATGACTTGGTCTTCCTCAGGTGATGGTCCTACCGAAAATGGGGGTCGTGATGATAGACCATCGGGCATAGGAAGAGCAGGACATACCGACTCTAAAGGGGATGATTCTGAACCTTGTGCACCTCTGATTAGGAAAAGAAATTAGGTTGCTCTGTCCGGTAGTTAATTATGTTTATCTTTACTATTGTCGGTTCCTTGTTTTCTAACTTGTTACCTATCCTTGGTTCCATCGTCCGCATCAATTTTGAGGAGCTGGATGATGTGAATGATCTCCCCACAGATCTTCCACAGCAAGATGCCAGGGGGAAAGCCACGATGGTCTCTACTTTACCGCCTCTCGAAGTAGTGGCCGATGCTTCTTGCTCCATGATTCATGTTGATGAAGAGGCCAATGCTGAAGAATCCCTAGGTAGCAAATGGGCGAGGATTGGAATGGAAAAGAAGGAGGGACCAATGAAGGGTGTAGGAGGAGAGGAGCCTATGGTGGCTGAAATGTGGTTGGCTTGTGGCGAAGCTTATGAAGGTGATGTTGATGTTTCCATATATCATAGGCCTATTGTAGAGGATAAAGAGAAAGTTTAGACGATTTCAATATGGATCGGTCTGGGATATGATAGGGAGGGCTTACCAAGGGCATAGGAATCTTTGGGAATTTAAGTAGTATGTAGGATAGACTCCTACGAACCTTCCAAGTGGACGCTGCTCATTCTTCAGGGATTTCCCATACGTCACGCACTAGATGACCAGGTCATGGATTACGGGTTGTTTCTGATAGCTTATGCAAGGAAATGGCTATGGTAAGACCTATTTAGCTTCTCATTTTTCTTCCATCTCCTTTTTCCAATAACTCAAACTAACTTATTTTTAGGAGGGCACATGCACGATGCGGGTCCAGATGAGCTTTTTAATTTGTAGAGACCTAACGTGAGCAAGCCGTAGAAGAAGTGGGGGAGTATTCTCATGGTGGTCCTCAGCGGATGGTGAGGACTGTGGATGAACTTGGGGAGGTCATGATAGGTTGACTCCCTTGAGGGATAAGTTAGAGGAGAATAGGGCTCGCATAATGATGAGATGGAAAAGTTGGAAGTAGTCAGAGCCGATTTGTTGGGTGGAGATGACGTAGTTGCCCAATTGAAGGAAGAGTTGAGAGCTATGAGGGAGGAGGGTAGAGCGGCCTAGGTGGCAATTAAGCTGGCCATTGATAAACATGAGGTGGTTATTGTGACAAAACGTGTGGCCGAAAAGGACCATAAGTGTCAGAGATCACACTTCGAGCAGATGCAGTTCGGGATAGGGAGTTGGCTGAGAAAGAAGTGGCAAAGCCAACGACCATAGAGCCGACACCGAAGCTGTCAAAGACAAGGCTGTTTTCGACCGAGGATCGCTTGAGGAAGAGCTTACATGGCCAAAGGAGGTAAAGAAGATATTGGAGTAGGAGTTAGGGCATCTTCGAGGGATTTTGGATGCCCATTAGACTTGTTTGCCCTTGGCGAAGTTGAGGGGTTGAAAGAGAGAGTCCGTTAAAAAAAGAGATGCGTACTAGTCGGCTTATTTAACTAACATAACTGTGAGCACTTTAATAAACAACTTCAATCTTCCTATCGTGATCCCAGAGGTGACGCTCACTTTGGTCTAGAGGTATTAGGAGGAGGCAGCCGCTAAATTGACCAGAGAGGGTAAGCTTATGCTGACCATCTTGACCGCCGAGCGGATTGACTCTCTGACCCAACCAAATGAGTAAGGAGGTTGTCACGTGTTGTTGGTTATAACCTGGTTGTCTTTGTTGTTTCTTTTTCCTTCCCCTTTTTTTGGTTGATATAGGTTAATTGCGCCTAGCATGATGAACTGTGTGTCGTGCCCTTTGTTTGTTATGAAGTCTTTTTTGCATCATGTGGTGTTTGAGATTCTCATTTCTGTTATTGTACCTACAAATAAAAGAAAAGAACAAGGTATGTTGTGGGGAGTATGTTTCACCTTGGGGGGATTGAGGCCTTAGCAAGACCCATGGGGTTTACTCAGAAGGACCTGCTTATTTGCTTGCGGGATCCCTTTCCAACACCCAGGCATTTGAGTTTAGGCCCGTGGGGTTTGCATGGAAGGATCCAAATTATTTGCTTGTAGATGCCCTTTCCGACATCTAAGTGTTGAAGTTTAGGCCCATGGGGTTTGCATAGATGGCCCCTGCTTATTTGCTTATAGGCACCCTTTTCGACACCCAGGGGTTGGAGTTGAGGCCCGTGGGGTTTGTGCAGAAGGACCTGGCTTATTTTCTTGTGGGCACCCATTCCAACACCCAAGGGTTGGAGTTGAGGCTCGTGGGGTTTGCATGGAAGGACCTAGCTTATTTGCCTACTGGCACCCTTTCCGACACCTAAGGGTTAGGTTGAGACCCGTTGTGTTTGCACAGAAGGACCCCGTTTATTTGCTTGTGTGCGTCCTTTTCAGCCCTTTGGGGTTAAAATGAAGCTTGGCATATTTACTTGTGGGCACATTACAGATGTCGGACCTCGGAGAACTACCATGGTGTTGCGCTATGTTATCATGAACCAGTCTTGACAATAGTGTCTTGTCCTATTGGGAAGAGGAGCATCATGGGTGAGGGTAATCGGACCATTGTGGTTGCCATCTAACTCATCGATGCAACCTAGGAGGCAAGAGTTACATCTCATGTTTTCCTCCCGGACCGAGTCGGGTAGCATCAAGATAACTTGTAGGTTATTGGGCATCCCTGACGTGCCTAGGTGAAGTGGAAGCACAATAATCCACCCTCGTCGAGCACGTACTTCTATCAAGGAGGGAACGGTAGCTCGTGCAACCCCTTGACAAGATATACGCTGTCGCCAGATCGGATGAATGAGCATGTAAGAACTCATCCCTATCTAGGTATCCCGAACTTGCATGTCTGACATTGTCTTCGCAAAGAAAGATGACCTTCCATTGATCCCATTAGCTAGCACAAAATTGATAACATAGGTTCTTCCCTATTTAAGCAGAGCACCACATCGGCCGAGTCCCTAGTATTTGCGAACAAACAATGTAAAACAAAGTCGCCAATAGTGAATCGTCGGAGCTTCACCCATGCATTGTAATGTTTCGCGACTTTTCTCTTATAAGCCTCAGTGCAGACTTCTACTTCTATTCTCCACTCGTCGAGTGTATCCAGGCCGATCCTGAGGAGCTCATCATTTTGCTTATGGTTGCAGATCACCCTATGAGGGTATGGGACATCCACCTTGATGGGCATCATGGCCTCATGCATGTATGAAAGGGAGAAGGGTGTATTGTCGGTCGAAGTTCAGGCGAAGGTGCAATATGGCCATGGTAAAAAAGGCATCTCCTCCACCAAATTTCCTTTTGCTTTGGCAAGCCTTTTCTTGAGAGTGGACTTGATGGTATTGTTGGCTGCCTCGACCTGTCCATTGGCTTGTAGGCAGGACCGAGAAGAAGCTCTTTTCTATTCCATTTCTGTCGCAGAACTCTTGGATCATTGTGCTTTCAAATTGGGTCTCGTTGTCCATAACAATTCTCTTTGGAAGGCTGAAGTGGTAGATGATGTTCTTGATAACGAAGTTGGGAACCTTTGGAGCTCTGACACCGGTCTGAGGTTCTATTTGAACCTATTTTATGAAATAACCTATAGCTTCGATTGTGTGGTTGTATCCACCTATGGCATTTGGGAGCTTCCCAATTAGATCGATCCTCTATGAATCAAAGCCAGGGGGACGTCGTGGAGACCAGAGGGGCTGGTGAAGCCCTGATGACCTTCGAGAACTGCTAGAACCGGTCGTATTTCTTTACATAGTTCATAGAATCCTTTACCATGATGGGCCAGTAGTACCGTTGCCGAGCGGCCCTTTTTGCTAGACTTTGTACCCCGGTCCTCAACTGTAAAGGTGATTGGAGGATCTTCCTCTTCCATTCTTGGAGCTTTAACGGCATGTCGTTCCAATGAATATACTTGGCCTGAGGTAGCGACTTCACTCTGATATTGGTGAGCGCCTTCCGACTACTTCTTGCTATGTGTGGCGCTCAGCATATGATAAGAATGTTGGTCATGGTCACAGTGCCCTTGGCTAATTGTGGGGAAGGCTGGATCAAACGGTTTTCACAGGCCTTCCTCTAGTCTACTTGTTGTCTGACATATTCCACAAGCAATCCTTCCCTAATCAGTTTATTGATTTCATCCTTTAGAACATGGCAACTGTTCCACCTCGCTCGGCCATTCTGTGGCCTTCGAAAGGGAACTTGATATCTGGTTGTGAGAAGGACGGTTTCCATGTCTCTTTTCAAGGGAGTATAGCTCATATCAGCCCGGTACCTCGGGCCGTCATCATGGTTTCTCTTGCATGATTTTTTCGATTCCATTCTCTTCCGTCATGGTTTCCTTTCTAGCGAAATTTAAGGGGGCATCATCCCTCGTTGTAGATATCTGACAAATCTAAATCTTCCATCCTCATGATTCCATTTGCACACAGATAAAAATCAGAAATAGACAAGGTCGGTCTCTTCTGGAGATCTTTCCACATACTGAATTTATAGCACATGCCTGAGCACAGGGTGACCGTCAGACTGTTCTTATTGACTTCGCAGGCTCGAGTTGATTCTTGATTGATGTTCGAACCGCTAATTCTCTATCGGATTAGAAAATGGCCGTTCAAATTTTAAATAAAAATTAACAGCGAGCGCATGACGTACAATTCTAGTACGTGGCGAGTACGAGTCGATCCGCAGGGAAAGAATTAAATTTTAAAATTACTCAATCAAATTAAACCAAACAAGAGGTTGTTTTAAAACTAAAAATGCTAAAACTAAGAAACAATTGAGATTAAAAACTATATGATTAAAAATCAATTTAGAGGGAAATCTACTTTCCTATTCTCATGAAAATCAACGCACAATAAATTATGACTCTTTTTTTATCTAAGATTAGTGATGTATTTATCATAAGTATGGTCTATTTTAATTATTAATTAACATAGCTTAAACCATCAAACTATAATACACATCTAATCCTACTTTTTTAAAATCCCATGAAAAATGACATAAAGATTGAAACTAAAATCTATTTTAAGCATGATCTATTTACTATTAATTAGTAACATAGATCATCAAATTTTGATTATAATTTCACTTCATTGTCATAATCATATTTAGATGAAAAGGCAATTTGTGAATAATGTGATAAGCGTAACCTATGTGTTATGAACAAAATAGGTTATCAAATTCAACATAAAACAAAAAATCACATAAACATCCATTTTCTCATGAATCACAAAAGAGATCACAAAATAGAAAATTATTTTGAATCTATATGATTAAGAGAAAAGCGTCATTACGCTAAATTCTAGGGATTTAGCCTCTCATTTGTGTTATCATTTTAACATATAGAGATTTCAACATTAAAAAGAGTAGAATTAAACAAAGGAAGAAAAGAAGATTAACTACTAAACTACTTGCATAAAAAAAATAAAACTACACCACTTGCATGAAAGTAAATCTAATATATTAACAATGAAAAGAAGAGAGCACAGAAATAAACATGAACGTAAAAGTAAATAGAAGCATGTAGAAAAGAGAAAGCTTCGAAAGCCATTTTTATTTCATGAAACTTTGATATTATGTTTACAACTTGCTAATTAAAAGTGATAAGAGGATCTTTTACATGTACATAATAGGGCTATTTATACATGCATAAAACCCTACTTCAATTTTTTGGAAGCTTCCCAAAATGTCCCTTAGGAAATGTGTCCATCAAGTAACCATTAGCCTCTAATTAATCCATCATCAAGTACGCATGAAGCTTTAACCTTCACTTAGTTGTCCAATAGCTTCTAATTGTAGATTTAGGTAAGTGAGTAAGTGGGGTTCTCCATGATCATGAGTTTGAATTATTTCCATCTTCCTTCCTTTGTATTCTCTTATGCATGCATATATTCTTGAAACCTCTACCATTTGAATCTAAATTCCTATAAAAATTATAAAAATGTCCAAGTAAAAATTCTCAATTAGCACATGTACAAAAATGACCATTTTGCCCCTGTACGAAGATGAATATATGATGATTTGAAAATAATTGAATTTTTAGTTTAAATATGTTAAAATACCATATTATTACATTTATTTAAATTAAAATAGATAACATATGGATGTAAATATAGGCACATTTACGTGCACATCAAATACCCCAACACTTATCTTTTTATTCGTCCTCGAATAAAGAAAAACTAAGATAAATCCGTTTTCGTAGGACAACAAGCCGTTAAACCTCTATGTGTCCCTAATAGGACGAGTGTTGTCTCATGAGGGTTTTCAGCAGATACTACCCACAAAATCCAAATGCAAAATAAGAAATTTCCTAAATGCAAGATTTATTTACAAAGACATGGTTGCAAGTTTTTCGAAAATATTTACCAATGAAGAATTTACTTTTTAAATCGACATAAGGGAGTTAGATAGAAGTTTTGATCATCATCATGGAATTCTAGTCATTTACTCATCATAAACTTCAAACAAAAGCTCAGTTCACATTACATTTGACTCTAGCTTAACCAGTTGTCTCGGTTAAAAACGTAGAACAATTATGAAATAAATTCTTTAATTGATTGTCTGAGTTTGCATAATAGTTTCTTCATTTCTTTTTGTATAATAAGTCAAATCCATAAAGTTAAGATATTGCTTGGGTTTCAATTGCTTTCTCTCTCTTTATTTGAAAGAAATATTAACATTATTATTATTTATACACCTAACTCAAGTAAACTAAGACCAGATATACCATCCATGCACCGCCTTTCGGGCTTACGTGAGGGGAATACAGAGCATGGAGAGGGCACACACTTATATGCATACACCTATATATCGACTGTAGGTGGTTTTTATTAAGTTTTATTTTATTTACACACCTAACTCAGATGAATCGAGGCCAGATATACCACCCATGCACTGCCTTTCGGGCTTATGTGAGGGGAGTACAGAGCATGGCGAGTGTACACACTTGCGTGTATACACCTATCGACTGTAGGTGGTTTTGATTATTATTCTTCTTTTTCTTTTTTTCTTTTTTATTTTTGAAAGAGAGAGAGAGAGAGTTTTGCAAAATCAACTTAGCACCACCTAACTTTAGAGATTAAAAATGCGATCGGAAATACTTTAAATCAATCGCTCTTTTAAACAAGGGTTCAATTTAGAATAAATTTCATAACCATCACATACGAATCGTCCTATATAGTAGTTACGCCAAAGTTTCTTGTTATTTAGAATTTACTTTTTATTATTTGTTAAGATAAGTAACTTTCCAAAAATTTCAATTTAATGACCAAAACTGAAAGCTTACTCTTTCATGGCTATTCAAAAGTAAATTAAAATGCAATAATTCTTTTAAATAAAGATAGGAAAACAAAGAAACTGCAAAACTAAACTATGTAAAGTAAAAATGAAAATGAGACTCTTCTCCACACTTGATTTTTACTGTGTCCTCACAGTCAATGCACAACATAATGAGTGAACGGGAGAAATTTTTTTTTACATATTTACAAGAGAGGGTTAAAATTTCTTACTAGACATAGTGTAGCTCATAAAGAATATGAGCAGCTCCTCCTCTCGATTGGTAGACAATTCCAAGTATAGCTTCAAACAATGCCTGTTGACTTTGAAAATCGATCCATTCCTAGGGTTTTCTATTTCAATTATACCATGTTGGTAGACAGTTCGTACCACATATGGTCCAATCCATCTTGATTTTAGTTTCCCATGGAATAAATGAAGTCGAGAGTAATATAAAAGAACTTTCTGATTCGGCAAAATCGTTTTTCTTAGGATTGACACGTCATGAAAAATTTGGTTCTTGCCTTGTAAATTTTTGAGTTTTCATACGCGTCCTTCCTAATCTCTTCTAATTCATTGAGTTGCAATTTTCTATTTTCGCCAGCCCTTTCAAGATCGAAGTTTAAGTTTTTTATTGCCCAAAGTGTTTTATGTTCAAGTTCAACGGGTAAGTGACATGCTTTATCATATACTAACCCAAAAGGTGACATTCCAAGATTAGTTCTAAAAGCAGTACGGTAAGCCCAAAGCACATCATTCAATTTCTGAGACCAATCCTTTTGATTCTTTTTAACAGTTTTCTCCAAAATTTGTTTTATTTGTCGATTCAAAACTTTAACTTGACCACAATTTTGAGGATGATAAGGAGTGGACAAATTGTGGGTCATTAAGTATTTCTTCATTAAAGATTCAAACGATCGATTACAAAAGTGTGTTCCGCTATCATTGATTATTGTATGAGGTATGCCGAACCTCGAAAATTTTATGATTATTTGTTCTGCACAGAAAGGCTTTAATCCATTTGGAAACATAATCGACAGCAAGAAGAATGTAAAGATTTCTAAAAGAATTTGGGAATGGTCCCATAAATTCAATTCCCCTAATGTCAAAATTTTCGATCGTAAGGATGGGGTTCAAAGGCATCATGTTTCGTCGAGGGATTTTTCCCAACATTTAGCATCAATCACACGTTTTACAAAACTCGAAGTATCTTTGAAAAGCGTAGGCCAGTAAAAACCACATTGAAGCACCTTTTCTGCTGTTTTCTTAAGCCCGAAAGAACCACCACAAGTTTGGTAATGACAAAATGAAAGAACACACTTAATTTTACTATCCGGCATACATCGTCGAATGATTTAGTTGGAACAATATTTAAACTAGTAAGGACCGTCCTAATAGAAGCATTTCACTTGGGAAAGAAATTTGTATTTATTTTGTTAGGACCAAAAAGGAGTTTCCTTAGTGACTAAGTAGTTCACTATATCGTCAAACCAAGGATTGACAGAAACTAAAAGGAGTTGCTCATCAGGAAAGTTCTCGTTGATGGGTAAAGAAGATGGTGTGTTTGGAAGACGGGACAAGTGCTCGGCTACGATATTACTGGATTTTTTGTCTTTGATTGTAAGGTCAAATTCTTGAAGTAAAAGGATCTAACGAATCAAATGAGATTTAGCATCCTTTTTGGCAAAAAAGTATCGAAGAGTAGTGTTGTTAGTATAGATCGTGATGTGTGAACCTATCAAGTAAGATTGAAACTTTTCGAGCGCAAAAATGACGGGTGGAAGTGCTATTTCAGTTGTTGTATAGTTGAGTTGAGTGTCGTTCAAAGTCATACTCGTGTAGTAAATGACATGAAGGATTTTATTGATGCGTCGTCCTAAGACAGCACCAACTGCAAAGTTAGAAGAGTCACACATTATTTCGAAAGGAAGATCCCAATTTGGTATGCAAATGATTGGAGTAGAAATGAGTTCGTTTTTAAGACATTCAAAAGAAGAGATACAATCAGAGTTGAAATCGAAAGGAACATCTTTTCGTCGAAGAGTAGTCAAAGGACGAGCGATTTTGCTAAAGTCTTTCACAAACCATTGATGAAAGCTAGTGTGTCCTAGAAATGATTGAATTTCCTTAACATATTTGGGAATGGATAGGTTTGCAATTACGTCAACTTTCGCTTTATCTACATCAATGCCTTTATTTGAGATGATATATCCAAGGACTGTGTCTTGTTTGACCATAAAGTGGCATTTTTCTCAATTGAAAGTCAAATGTTTTTCTTTACATCGATTTAGAACCAACTCGAGATGATGTAAAAAATCGAAAAAAGAATCACCAAACATATAGAAATTGTCCATAAAAACTTATATAAAGCGTTCGATCATGTCAGAAAAGATACCTACCATGCATCGTTGGAAAGTAGCAGGAGAATCGCAAAGTCCTAATGGCATATGTCGACAAGCAAAGGTACCGAATGGACACATGAAAATCATTTTCTCTTGATCTTCGGGAACGATTGGAATTTGGTTATAGTTGGAATAACCACCAAGGAAGCAATAGAATTCGTGGAAGGTTAAATGTTCGAGCATTTGGTCAATGAAAGGAAGAGGAAAGTGATCTTTATGTGCTGCAGCATTTAATTTTTGATAATCAATGCGAACACGCCAACCAGTTTGAGTCCGAGCAGGAATGAGTTCATTAGTGTCTTTTGTTATGATGGTAAGTTTGGACTTTTTAGGTACAACATGAATTGGGCTAACCCACGAGCTACCGAAGATGGGATATATGATACAATTATCGAGGAGCTTAAGAATTTTGTCTCGAACCGTATCTTTCATTTTTGGGATAAGGCTTCGTTGCGCGTCACGAGCGGGTTTGGCATTGTCAATTAAGTGAATGCGATGTTGAACAATGGTGGGACCGATTCCCTTAATGTCAGTGATGGATCAACTAATTGCGTCTTTGTTTTTAAAAAGAATCGAAAGAATAGAAGATTCTTGGTCAAGAAGAAAGATCATTAGAAATCATGGTAGGAAACGTTTCGCTAACACTTAAGTATACGTACTTAAGGTGAGAATGAAGACATTTGAGCTCTAGCCTAGGGGGCAGCTCAATCAAAGAATTCGGTTGAGATTTAAACTCAACCATTAGAGGCTCGAAAGGGAGCATGTTCTCGTTCTCGCTTGGAACATTTTGAAATAATTTCTCATACTTGGCTTCGCATTCCTCATTAAGGTCAATCGATTCATTTTTTCAGAGTTTTCTTGAATGGCACTAACTTCCAATGTATGGTCGAATGGTCATGTTTTAGAAGAAATTTTCATTGCACCTTTTCGACAATCGAGTAAAGCATTAGAGGTGGCTAAGAAATGTCATCCTAGAATCAAAGGAATTTGGCTCGTTAGATTGTTACAGGTTGAGTTTCGAGGACAATGCAATCGATGGGGAATATGAATTCTCCTACTTTAATGAGTAGGTTGTCGATTTCACCTATCGGTTTCTTAACAAAACGATCGGCTAATTGAAGAGTGATCTTTGCCGGTTTGAGCTCACCTAGACCTAGTTGCTGGTAAACTTAATATGAAAGCAATTTTACGCTAGCACCTAGGTCCAAAAGACATTTGTTAATTCTCATGTCTCTTATCGTACACGAGATCGTGGGACAATTGCGATCATTGTATTTAACGGGAATGGATTGAGATAAGACTTCGCTAAGACCAACGGCTAAAAAGACTTTCTTTGGAACTTGAGTGTATTGCTTTTGAGTGCACAAGTCCTTTAAAAACTTAGCGTAAGTTGGGACTTGTTGGATGATATCTAAGAGTTGAATGTTCACTTTGACTTGTTTGAATTTTTTTAAAATCTTTTCCATTTGTTCAGAATGTTTCTTTGGTTGAAGTCGATGTGGAAATGGAATTCAAAACTTAGTAGGTCGGTCCTCTTGAGTTGGAAAAGAATTAGACTTGGAATTCGGTTCAAGATTCGTTTCGATGTTAGGATCAGAATCATTCGTCTTTTTCGAAGAGTCGAGAGGATATCCGGTAAGTCGTTTGGATTGATAACTTGATTATCGATTTGCTTACCAGATCACAAAGTGGTGATTGAGTTCATTTGATTTAAATTACTATCTTGGATGACATGAGCTTGGTTCGAGTTTTTGTTTTGATTTCTTGGGTTTGGAACTAGTTGACTCGGGAAATTGCCTCTTTTCCGTTTACACACGGAAGTGGCTAACTGACTCATTTGCATTTCGAGTTTAGCAATCGATTGGGTCGCATTTTGCATGTATGAATTTAGCAAATTTTGCAATTGCATTGTCACATTAGCCAAGGCTTCAATATTCTTTTCAAGGGAGATCTTTCGTTTGTCATCTAGAGGTACGAAAGGTTGTTATGCTTGGTTCGGAGAAGGAGGTATGAAATTTTGTTGAAATTGTTTCGGTAGAGAAGGGGGATTTGGATTTGAAGCGTTATTTGGATATGATTGAAAAGATGGTCGAATAACATTTATGTTTGAATTGTTTTGGTTCCGAGCGAAGATAAGACGATTTCTCCAACCAGGATTGTATGTTAGAGAAAAAGATCGTTCTTAACTTGATTTATTTTAACCTGTGAGGACATTGATCAGCGATGTGATTTGCATCACTGCATTTGTAACACATGACTTGAGAAGGTTGGTTCATTTGATTCGACGAAAGGACGTTATCAAATTTGGTTATCATTGCATCGATTTCAACTTCTAAGGCCAAAAAGGATCCTATCGAATGAGCGCTTGATCGAGAATTGGTTGATTTCTCATTAGATCATTCTCATTGAGATGATTTTTCGGCAAGATTTTCATGAAATTGCCAAGCGGCATCGTGATCTTGTGCTAGAAAATTTCCTTGGCGCATTGATTGGAGCATGGTTCGAGAGCTGTTTTCAAGTTCGTCGTATAAAATTTGGCAAAGAGTCCATTTTTCGAAATTATGGTACGGACATTTGATTATAATTTCTTTAAATCTCTCAAAATATTTTGCAAAGGATTCACTCCCGTATTGATGAAAATTTACAATTTCATTTTGAACTTTTGTTGTTTTTTCGAAGGGGTAAAACTTTTTTAGGAAGGTTGTCACAAATTGATCCCAAATTTTGATCGCATTCGAAGGCAAGCTATACAACCATTTCTCAGTATAATCTGTAAGTGCAAATGGAATTAACCTAAGTTTGATTCCATCGTCACATAGTTGTTGAAGTTTAATGGTTGCACAAACTTGTTCAAATTTGGTTAGAAAGATATAAGGATCGTCATGTTCAAAATTTCCAAATTTTGGAAGTGTATTAGTGTGATTCGAATAAATTTCAAAGTGATTACCCATTGGGACGGGCAAAGTTGTAACGTCCCGCCTTTTCGCACGCTTTAAATCGACACACGTGCCAATTCAAACCATACGGAAGGGCGGATTGTTATGGGGTAAATAAGAAAAATAGAGAAGAAAAAAAACTAAACAGAGTCTCACAGCGGAAGGATAAAATATAATAATAAATATACAGTTCATAAAACTGTTTACAAAACATTTGATTCTTCTTTATACAATAAATATCAGAGTTCACATACCAATGCAACGGAATTAAATGGTGTAGTTGAATAATATACTAGATAATAGTAATACAAATCTTCGTCTTCGTCCTCCAGAGCTAAATCTTCAAATCCTGAAGCGCTCGGACTGACCCGAGCGAATTGAAAAGACAAAACACTCGAGTCAGAACTAAAAGATCTTATGTAAGTTAAATTAACAGGAATAAATATAAGTGCAGTAACTCAAGAGATGCTCGGGATTTACATCTCCTAAGGATCCGTTAAACTATTTACTATATAGTATATTTCGCTATTATACTAGTGTGTAATTGTAAAATAAACTTACTTTAAAATAGCGTTAAGGCTTTACATTTTCCACCTTAACACATAATATATTCCTATAGTCTATACAGTACCGTAATCTCCCCCGTACTGGGCGTCGTCAGAGGGCACTCCATAGGTATGGTACAAAACAAAATCGTATAAGGCGCGCTAGGGTAGGTGACACGGCACAACTAGGCAATGCCAGGGTAGATATACCAATTACGCTTCCGGACCGATGGAAACGCGCAGCGCGCAGCTGCCGCCCACCTCGAACAAACTCCCCACATCAAAGAAATCAAAAGTGAAGGTGGCCACCGAAAAATCCAAAGTCAGAGTATAGTATCGAAGGGAAGTGTCCGATCAGAGGTGCTACCTCATTAACCCGTCAATCGCTCCTGTTTTAGCCACCTTATGCCAACTCACAGGAGTTGGGTCCACGTATTTACCTTACAGGAAATGCCGCCACCAACCTACTTCATTCTGGAATCTCCACCGTGTACACGGTTAGTCAAAGTGGTTTTCGATATCGACAGAGAGTATGTCCATATCCGATCCCGGTCTCTTTGCCAACCCATCGTTATTATAACACCGCGGTCATTTAAAAATAGTTTATACTTTAAAACCAGAATAAAATTTCCCATACGATATCAAATTAAAACCCAAAATAATATGATATCATTTTATCTCAAATATAATCCTTTTTCAAAATCATACTGGTTTAAAATTTAAAATATCTGGAAACCAACATTTGAATTATACTTTCAAAACATAATATTTCGGAATTCATACTTTTAAAACCATAACTTCTAAAACTTGAATGGTTTGGATATTCAACGGTATATAAAATAAATGTTTAACTTTAAGGTAACTTTGTAAAGAAAAATAATTTCCATGGCTTTACAATTATGTTTCTTTATTTAAAGTCTGAACCAAAATTTAAATATCACTTTCAAGTTCCAAAACTACTTCAATTTAATTTATACTAACATATTCATTTTTAATTATCTTGGAAAAGTCCAGTTATACATATCATATCTTAAAATTTCCAAACTTAAACATTAAACATATGATATAATTATCAAACCCCATTTCCTCAATTTTTTCATTTTTATTTAAGAGATTTATACACAGCTTAAATTCAAAATCTCTAACTTCATATGAATATATATAGAAGAAAATATCAAAATTAAAAATTATAAACCGTATTCCATACAAACCATAGAAATCACTTTAAAATATTTTATATATAGACCACGGTGCCTGTATATAATTTTCTATCTTAAAATTTCCAAACTCTATCCTATGGTCAAGTGATACGAATATTTATCATTTCAATCCGCAATTTAAAAATAAAATTTTGCGGTTGTATATCATTTCAAACCACAATCCCGAATGAAATGAAAAATGTATGATAACTTGCAATTTAATGATATAAAATAAACATCCATTCATCAACATCATCCATCATCCAAATCACAATCATCATCCAATAATAAATCAATATCAATATATATCAGATAATATATAACAGGTAATAACTGACACTTATGTTCAAAATAATTTAACAACTATTAAACTAACAGTTTATATTCAGTAATAAATTTTATAACTGTTAACTAGTAGTTTATAGGCGAATAAATAAATTTCTAACTGTCAATTAATATGCAATAAATAAACTAAATTAACAGTTAAATTAAATAAATGCGAATTAACAGATATGCTGAATAAAACATGCCAAACATTCATAAATAAATTTCTACTCATATCTAAAATAAATTCAACAAACATAAAAACTTTTAGAAGTTGTGAGTGGGTTAAAACACTCACCTTTTGAATTTAAATCGAATCTAAATCCGATTTAAACTCAAAAAAATTCGACGGTCTCCAAATCTGTCCAAACTAGCATCAATAGATCCGGAATTTAATTACGATCCTAACAAAAAAAATCTCGTGTGAAACGGAGTTCGTATGAAGAAATTATTCGAATTAAACGATTTGAAATCAAATCTAAAATAAATAAAAGAAAACCCAACTTCACAAAACAAATCTGCCACGTTCACAAAGACCACGTGTGCTTCCTCAACCTGTACGCGACGTTCCCCAGCTTCTCCCAGACACGCAACAGAGAACACGAAACCCTCCTTTTGACCGCGCCTTTGACCAACTTCCAACGCCTCCACGCCCCGCCGTTGATCATGTCGATGCCACCATTGACTCCAGCTCGCCGAGCCGCCTACATCCCCCTAGGTCCGGTCGCCCAAACTCCCACCAGCCGCCACGAGAAACCTAGGGTTTCGAACCCTAAAACCAAAATTCCCACAGATCTGACTGTCGATTTGTACGATAAACCATACAGATCAACTCCCCTCATCTTTCTCTCCAAAACCCAGGAATCGTTTGACGATCTGACGAAGTTTGTTACGGCGATGATGTAAGGGCGAAAATGATTTGAATCTTTCTGGACAAACGATAGCTCCCATCGAAAAACGAATATCACCACTGAATTACGCTCATCGAGAGCATTGACATATATTTTTTTGGAATTTTTAGGAGGACTTTGAATTTTCATTTGAATTTTGAATTGAAGTAGATCTAGGTTTTGCAACCATTGAGGAAGAGAAAGAGATGAAGAAAAATGAACGTACAGCCAACTGATAGAAGATGAAGGCTAGGGTTTATGATCACATATATATAGACAATAGAAGAAGGCTAGGTGGGCACGAGTTACGAACGTGCTAAACGGTAGTTGGCCCAAAAAGCCCGTTCTGACCACGGAACGAAATTTATTAAATCCATATATCCAAATAGGTATTTTAAAATATTCTGAACGCGATGGAAAAAGTTTCACGTCCAAATTTGATTGTACGAAGAAGTTATGCTGAAAACAAAATTTCCAAATTGATTTCAAATTGATTTTTAATTAAATCGATTTCAAGGCGTTTCGCGTCCGTACGATCAAACGACAGGTCCGATCGATACGAAATTTGAAACCCTATAATAATTCACCGATACGGATCCGATGAAACTAGTTTCGTCGAAATCCGAGTCCGTGGCCAAAATGGCTATTTTTATATTAATTAAATAAATTAAAAATTTAGTCAATTAAATCAAATTTCCCATTTCTTTTTGATAATTGACGATTCTTATTATTATAAATTTTTTCAATCACCTATACTAATTTAAACAAAATTTAACTTGTCGAATTTAAAATTTTAGAAATCCCCAAATTTCATTAATTTCACCAAATTATAAATTAAATTTCCAAAATTTTAATTAAATTTACTTTCCATTATTATTGTCAAATAGAAGAATTTATCATTGGGTTCATATTTCAATATGTAAATATTTCCAATTTCATCTGAACTTATATTTACATAATTCCTAAATATTAAATTTCAAATGTCACTTAAATTAACGTTAACGTAATAATTATTTATTATTTATTGCAGTTGATTATCAGTTACAATTAATATACTAAATAGATGGTAAATCTTGAATACTGGTTATCCTTAACGTGTTATTTCCCATTTAATTGCAACAACGCAATTTCAAAAATTTAACTCAATTAAATAGACAACTCTTTATATTCTAAATCAATTGCAATGGTTTAAAAATTGCTAAATTTTGATTTCAGTAATCCCTTTAATTCGATTCAAAATCAGCAATTACCTATTAAATTCCCCAAAATTCTTATTAAATAAATCTAACAAATCTTTATCATCAATTAGATGAATTAAATATTGCAATCAAACTATTTCGTTAATAATTTCCGTTTCACTTTAAAGTATCTAAATTAGCCAATTACAATACTTATTACCCAAATAACTTCAATTTCTTCCAAATAATATTTACATAATTATTTTAAATATTGAATCCATTTAATTGCAATAAATTCAATTGATTGCAAATCAATTCCAAATAAATTTGATTTTTATCCAGTTACAACTTAATATTAAATCAGTTTTCACTTAACTAACAAAGTCATTATTACTTAGAATTTCATTACATTTTATATTTTCACATTTTCATTTTGGTTTCATTTCTTTTCCCACATAGTTTATTAAAAATGGGATTTTTCTTGGTTACAACTTATTTGGATCCAACATTCTTCATTTACCAATTTATTCCACTTTAACTGCAGTAATTTTGGGGATAAATTGAATTTGATTCCAGATTAACGTTGACAACTAATAAAATAAGTAACGTACAATAATTATAGTCATTAACTCTATTTCACACGTCGGCATCCAGTTACTATTAGAAAATCTTATTGCATTGGTTTTATACAATCGCCATTTACTTTACATTTCATTACTATTTAATATATATTTTTATTCATAAATAAATTCGATATTCATTCTTCTTTACTCCTATTTGATAAATAACCTAGTATACATTTTACATATATTCATTTCATTTCATTCATTTATGGGCATTGCATTGAAAATTATTTATTAACTAATATCAACGTTATTATCATTAATTTAAATTGGATTCCTAATTTTTATTCAATACCCTGAACAAATAACATATATATTAATCAAATCCCTACATTTGTATTTCTCATATTCCATAAAAATCAAATCATAACATTTAAATGATTTTATTAAATTGGAATCTCATTCAAGTCGTAATCTATTAAGTGGAACAAATATGATTCCTTAATTTATTCCCATTTACCATTTAAAATCTTTCATTGCATTAAAACCGTTTACCATTTTCATAAATTTCTCATATTAAATTCCATATCCAGGTGAGAATCCTTTTCTACTTAATTCATTTGGATTTCATTCTAAATTAAATTAGAAATCCTATTAAATTATCACATTTAAAATCATCGAATTTTACGGGTCATTACATAAGTGATGCAAGAAGGGATGAAACTCGATCAGGGAAGATTCTTTCCATATGAGTTCGAGGGGCATTTTCGTTAGCCATGGTTGAGGGAATGTTTGTTCGAACTAGACGATTCGTCGAAGAGTCACGAGTCCAACGATTCGTAGAAGTGTCACGAGTCCAAATACTCATGCACTAGTGAGAAGAATAAAGGAGAAGAAGAAATAAATGAGTGAAAAGCAAGGCTGGGAAGAGAATAGAAGAGAAATTTTACAAAAGGAGAATTGTTTTAAAAAATTTCTTTTTGTTTTTGAATTTTGAGTTTTTTAATAGAAGGAAAGAAATGTTTTCTTTTTACAGAAATAATTTTTTTTTATTTTGATTTTTTTTTGAAAAGGAAGAAAAAATTATTTACCATGGTGAAATTTATTTTTCAAAAGAGAAGATATTTTTTTATATGCTTTTGTATTTTTTTGAGTTATCAAATTTTCAAATATTTACCACAAGGAATTTTTTTGTTTTTTAGAAAATGGAAAATTGATTTTTGTTTTTTGAAAAGATTTTCTTCTTTTTTTTAAATTTTTTTGCTTTTTTTTAAATTATTCATGAACTAATGCAACTAAAGGAATGCAAAGGACTTAATTACAAATTTTATATCCTTAGCAGCTACTAACCCAAAATTGTATAATTACACTCTATCTTAAATAACCAAAAATATTTATTAGCCAACTAAGGGGCATGGTTTATTGGTGCACCATGAATCACCGTAGCAACGCAACTGAAGGTTTAAGTACCTTCAGAGAAACAACTAGTATAATATTTATGAATCACCGTAATTTTTATAACTGGTTATTGCTCTGCGTAGCCTAGACACGAAGAAATAAACTTGTTCAAAGAAAACAATTGTCAAGATACAATTAAGCACTACGTGAGCTCGCAACACCCTTAAGTCGAATATCTAACATTTACTATTAGTCAAATTCTATGATGAAATGCAATTTGTGGGTTAAGGAAAGCGTGATGAATTTCCCCACCTTATATGGATTTGGGTATTGCTTTTGGAAAAGAAAATAAGATGAGATGAATGCAAAGCAGTGATTAAATGTGAATTAACAATGCAACTAAAATGAACTTTGTTTTTGTTTTTTTTGAAAATTTGGATTTTTGAAAAAAAAATTGAAATTTTTTATATATAAATGCAAATGCAAGCAACCAGCAATGCAACTAAAGTAAAACTTGGGATAAAAATACGATACTAGAGCGTGCAAAATGATTAGCAATTTTATTTTAAAGTAGCGATTTTTTTAGTATTTAGCAAGCAAAGCAAAGCAGTTTAACAAACAATTCCTATCCTTTTGATTTTATGCTTTTGCAAATATATATATATATATATATATATATATATATATATATATATATAAGCTAAAACAAATGCAAAACAAAACAAACTAAAACAATTGAAAACAAAACAAACTACTCTTTTTTGTTTATTTTTAGTTTGAAGTAGTGTGCATTTTCTTTTACTTCTTCCAAAAATAAATCACAAATAACAAAAATAAAATTGCACAACGTAGCCCAAGACAGTAAACTAACCCGTCCCCACTTTAAAAAACATATCAATCACTTTTCTTACAAAAAATAAAATGAACTGGGAAAAAAGAAATAAGAAAAGGGAAAATAAGAAACAAAAAAATTTGTAAAGGGGAATCGCAAATTCAAATGGAAGAAATTGAAGCCGATTGGGAAAATTCAGGGAAGATGGATGTCGATTGGTGGTATAAGGTTGGAAGGCTTCAGGTTTGGGGTTTCGAGCAGGGTTTGGTTGTGGGTTTTGGGTATTGCAATGATTGTTAGTCGATTTGGGATGGTCTCTAGTGTCGAAGGTAAGCAGGAGGTGTTTGTTTGGGTACGGTGAAGTCAGCTTTGGTTTGGTGGTAGAGATGAAGGATTGATGAAGTGGGAGTGGAGCGATTAAGGGGAGATTTTTCAAAGGTGGTTTCTGGCAGTGGGAAGTTTCAAGTGAGACTGGGGAAGAAGGAGGTCGGTTGGCAATGTTCAGGTGATGCCGTGAAGATGGAGACTGGCTGTGATTGGAATTAAGGTATTTGATGAAGATGGAGGAGTTTTGAATGTTGTATGGGAGGAGTGCAGCAGTTTGGGTTTTGTATGTATAGTGAGGGGTTGGGGAATGTAGGCAGTAGTGTATGTGTGATGCAAGGAGTGAAGTATGATTAAGAGGAATGAGGTGTTGTTATAGGGTGTTGTATTCTCGGTGATGGGAGATGAATGGATGATGGGGGAAACTGATGGACTGCTTGTGGTAGAAGAGGGATGATCACGAATGGGTTTAGGGAGAGTTGTGTGGAGTAGTATGTAAGGAGAAGGGTGAATGCTTCAAGGGGACAGTGTGGCAGGACAGTGAGGATGTGTAGTTGGAGCTGATATAGGGTGGTGAGGTGAAGCTTTGGTGATGTACGAATTGAGAAGGATAGTGAAAGGGATGTTGTTGGTGATTGAATGTGGAGGAGTTTTTTGGTTGATCTGCTGTCGTAGTTTATGGAAGTGGTCGTTTGGCAGTGATGAAGTTGAAGTGCGAGGGGAGTTTTGGTGAACTAAGAAGAAGCTGGTTAAACTCTTATGGGATATGACTGAGGTTTTGGGTGAGGGGCAGTGTGCTGGATGAAGCGTTTGTAAAGGGTCGTGGCTTGAATGATCATGTTGATTAAAGGAAGGCTGGCAGGAGGAGGGAAGAAAGTGAATGAAACAGTAGTTATGTGAAGTAGAGAAAGAGTTCAAGCAAAATTAGAAACAAATGCAATGTGAAATGTGAAATGTGTGTGTTTATTTTACATGAACAGTCAATAATGTCAATGCAATAAAATGTTTGGATGCAAATTGAAATAATAGTTCTTTTTTTTTTTTGAAGACAAGTGAAACTATTGCATCTGCAATGTAAACAAGTTCAGCAGAAATGCAAAGTGAGATAAGTAAAATAATTGCAACTAGAAACTGAAACAATGCAACTACTAAGTGAAACAATGCAATGCAACTACAACACAAAAGAAATGAAAAACAACAAATGCACAATATATTTTTTTGGTTGTTTTTTTTTTGTTTTTAAAACAAAAGAAAATGCAAAATAAAAGAAAATTAATTCGAAGAGTGAATAAAATTAATTTGCCTTCCCTGGCAACGACACCAAAAATTTGTTCGAACCGTCAATTCTCTATCGAATTAGAAAATTGCAGATCAAATTTTAAATAAAAATTAACTGCAAACGCATGACATACAATTCTAGTACGTGGCGAGTACGGGTCGATCTACAAGGAAAGAATTAAATTTTGAAATTACTCAATCGAATTAAACTAAATGATGAGATTGTTTTAAAAACTAAAATGCTAAAACTAAGCAAAAATTGAGATTAAAAATTATGTGATTAAAAATCAATTTAGAGGCAAATCCACTTTCCTATTCTCTTGAAAATCAACATACAATAAATTATGACCTCTTTTTTTATCTAAGTAAGATTAATGATGTATTTATCATAAGTATGGTATATTTATGTTATTAATCAACACAACTTAAACGATCAAACTATAATACACATCTAATCCTACTTTTTTAAACTCCTATGAAAAATTAGTAACATAGATTATCAAATTTTGATTATAATTTCACTTCATTGCCATAATCATATTTAGATGAAAAAGCAATTTGTGAATAATGTGATAAGCATAGCATATTTGTTATGAACAAAATAGGTTATCAAATTCAACATAAAATACAAAATCACATACACATCCATTTTCTCATGAAGCACAAATGAGATCATAAAATAAAAAATTATGTTGAATCTACATGATTGAGAGAAAGCTTCATTACCCCTAAATTGTAGAGATTTAGCCTCTTGTTTGTGTTATCATTTCAATATATAGAGATTTCAACATTAAAAAAACAAAAGAAATAGAAACTAAAC
The DNA here is from genome assembly GCA_030765085.1 of Allium cepa. Taxonomy (NCBI): domain Eukaryota; kingdom Viridiplantae; phylum Streptophyta; class Magnoliopsida; order Asparagales; family Amaryllidaceae; genus Allium; species Allium cepa. The sequence goes on along the minus strand of CM060938.1, from coordinate 438,558,669 downwards.
AAAGGAAGAAAAGGTGATTAACTATTGAACTACTTGCATAAAAAAACTGCACTACTTGTATGAATGTAAATCGAATCTATTAAAAATGAAGGAAAATAGCTTAGAAATAAACATGAACATAAAATTAAGTAGAAGCATTTAGAAAAGAGAAGGCTTAGGAAACCATTTATTTCATGAAACTTTGATCTTGTGTTAACAACATGCTAATTAAAAGAGATAAAAAGATCCTTTATCTGACAACCCGGAATTTTCAAGATATTTGAAATTGGAATATTTAATTGATTTTAAATATTTGAAAGTTTGTTTAACTTGAATTTCAAATATCGCTGTTTGTTTGGCAATTAAATTATTAAATTTAATAGCATGAAATTGGGTAAAATATTGAATCTTGGTTTTTAAGCTTGTTAAAAATATCTCAAAAGCTTATAAAATTTATATTGATAATACTGGAGATAACAGAACTTTTAAAAAGTTGAATTTAAAACTGTTTTGTTCAGGTTGAAATTTTATTGTTTAAATCGATATTTAAAAATTGCCTTGCGGTGCTCAGTCTCGGAATTTGACAAAACATGTTTTATTAGATCTGTAATATTGAATTATTATCGGATTTCAATTTTCGAAGTGTTTGGAGTGATCATTTGGCTGTACGATAGATAAACGCGTTGAAAATTAATATCTAATTTAATATAATACTGGGTTCAAAAAGCTATCTTCTCCGTACGATCGAGTTAGGACTCGAAACCTTTTCGATTATGTTTAGAATAGGGGTTTAACATTATAAACGCCTGGCGGCACGCATTGATAGGAAGTCAAGATTTTGAGTTGCGTAATTTGAGATAATTTAAATTTAAAATTTAATTTGAATATAACCTATAGTTTGACTGGTCAAAAACAATTCACATCAGGCCTTGGCCACTTGTCTTCTTGCCCTCACCATTTGTTATGCACGTAGAAATTTTGAAGCACGCGTCACTTTATAAAAAATAACGATAAATATAAAAATTTATCTTCGTGAAGAAAATTCAAAATAAAAAAAAGAAAGACTCTCCTTCAAAAAGAAATTTAAATGGCCGACCCCCATTTTCTTTGTTCTCGGATCAATTTCTAGAAAAAAAATCGATTTTCCTCTATCTAAATTTAACGAAATCCTCCAAAAAAATAGCCGAGCAGGAATTCTAAATCCAATTGTATCGTTCTAAATGAAGGTATTGGGGATCGATCGACTAAGAAGAAGAAGAGAGAATCGAAATCGTTTTTGATTCAAAGAGCGCACCTTCGAAGGAGGAGCTCGAGTGAGGGGTTGTGCGAGTGCAGTCGAGTGCGTGGTGGCATGGGTGGGCGTAGACTCGAAGCCAAGGTCACACTGTCATTGGTTTCGCACGCGCATGTGGTTTGGGTATTCGCTGGCAGTAGTTCGAGGCACAGAGGTTGATGATGTAGAGAAAGGTGTTGTAGTGCGATTTGGTTATGCTATAGTGCAACGATGGTTAGGAGACAGGGAGATGGTTGCTTATGCTTTGGTGGTTTTGGAAAGGAAGCAGTTTTCGGGTGATGATGGCCGGGTTTCAGGTGAAGTGTTGGCAGATTGTGATGTAGTTGGTGAAGTAATAACAGGCCACAGGTATGTGATGCAATTATAAGATGTTATTGATGTTGAATTTGGATAATGAGGTGATAAAGTTGGAGACTGTGTTTGCATATAGAAGTGATGAGCAGAGAGTTTTGTAACGGTACGGATTTTCGTTGCCGAAAAACCGAATAGTTAAGGGTTTTAAAAAGAAAAGAAAAAGAAAGAAGAGAGAAGAAGATAGAAAATAGAGAAAGAAGGAGAAGAAGATAGACAATTTTTAGAAAATAGAAAATTTGAAAATAGAAGATAGAAGAATTTTAAAAATAGAACGGACAGAAAGGAACAAAAGAACAACAACAGAATCTCACAATTCGCAGCGGAACAACATATAATAATAAATGAATAATCTTTAAATAAAGAACTATATCAGTTATTACATTTCATTTCATTACATCACATCATCAGAGTGTACAACATCAACAACAAACAGTGCAGCGGAAAAAGAAATACTATATAAACTAGTAATACGCCATGCTATCCAGCTTGCCTCCAGCAACTCCTGAATATCCAGAGTATCCTGATAAACCTGAACTCTTAACTGCCCGTGTGGAAATTGGTGGGCACCCAGAGTTTAGGAAGGAAAACAATAAACTCCGAGTCAGTCATGTGACTGGTGTGAGAACTCAAAACAGTTTATTTATCTTTAAAATCAAAATAGAAGAATATTTTTAAATCAATTCGCAATGCTTTTAAAAATGTAACTACCATAAGACCTCCCACCACACACACAATGCAAATGCAGACTTGGAGGAGATTTCTTCTTATGTTAGTCAAAGATGCTTGATACGCATTAAAATAACATTTGATATTATTATTAGTGCATAGTGTAGAACAAATTCTTTCGAAAGTAGAATATAAATCTTAGCCAGCATAGGTACCATTATATTATGCCTACTAATAGCTACCATATTAAATGGCAGGTTCTACAACTAAAACCGTACAAGTTTCGTATTGTTTCTTTGGATTTCCAACAAATGGTCAGGCCAAGGAACTTCCCATTGCCACATGAGAATGCCTCTGGAAAGACATCCCCGAGAACCAAACCGGATCTCTGCCAACACAAGGCCGGGTTACCCCTAACTGGGTAACTACTGACACGAGCACGCCATTCCCCGGTCCTTTAGGACCTTTTCAACCGAGCGCTCGATATCCAATTCACACAATCATAAAGTGTTTTCAACATGAGTAAGTATCTGGGCTCCATACCATGATACCACCCCTTTCCAGAAGGAAATGCACATACCCTAAGGGGAGCTACAGCAACCCCTAATAACCTTGCCGCATCTTTCCTGTTTTGACCATTTCCGGGATGTGAGGCTCGACGAATTCACGTCCACAAAAACATACTTTATATAAAAGCCATGCTTTGGGTCAACAAATGATCAACACAATGATCACTAAGATAGACGATCAAACAAATGATCCTATCACAAATAATCAACACAATGATCATTTCAGCATCACTCAGCATGTCACATTACCAAACTGGGAATATATCGCTGATAACTTCAACTATATAACCTTTGAGCTCGTACGTCTCAAAGAAGGGTGTTAAGCAAAGAATAAATTCTCCGCCACCAACAGAAATATATTTGAAAGAAATCGGCTTTATATCTCAAATTGTAATATCAGGCATACAATCCATACAAGTCTGTTCCGGGCTCGAACAAAACCGAAGGCACTTACAAAGAAGTCCTTGCAATCCGGATATTCACAATCCTGATCGGATTCACCATCACATATGGAGAACTCAATACCGTAGCTACTCGGTGCAGAGTCAATCGATAGTTCATCCTATCACTCTTGCAAATACCGGTCTTCAACACCGATCTTCAATGCAATTCACAACGACGTATCACATATTCGGAGTGGGTTATACGACCCCATGGTCCTTTCCCGGTTAACCCGAATAGTGAGCGCTTATTCAAAAATAAGTGTGCATTCAAATTCAATCAATTCACATCAAATACCCATTTCAAAGGGAAATACTGATAGTCGGTTATTGAACTATCACTGGATATGCACACATCACCAGATTCCAAATAATTTTCCAAAATATCTTTACAAGATATATAATTTCAATACGTCAAAAATAAATCAATATTTATTTTTAACCAATTTCACTTTTCACATATAAATTCCATAATGAATTTATATTTCAAAATATTCGTGCATATACGATTTCAATTATTCATTTTCAATTTATCTTCAAAAAGATAAATTCTCTATATTCACTTCACATTGGAAAACATTTCCATACTTATTAAATAAGTAATTCACAATCATTTATTTTCAACACTTAGAAAATATTCAATATACTTAAATCGAATTAAGTATATATTTCATTCTTTAAGGAAATCATTCACTTAACATATTTACTTGGGCCAAAACGAATGTTGCGTAAAACATCGTTACAACGTCCCAAAATCACTAGTATAGGGATTCGAAATTAAAATAGATATATAAATCCCAATACTATTCAAACATTTCCATTCGGAAATCATTTACTATAACAACAGTGTTATAGTCCACTATTTCCTTTTATTTCTCGAAAACGTCTATTTCAACAATGAATGTTGAAATCTATGGTTTCGAATCTCAACATGTTTAAAAACATCGTTAGATCGTTTTAATTCTATTTAAACATCTCATTCAAAACAATTTCTTTAACATATCATTCACTATACAAAAACGTGAATATACTTCTTTAACAAATTCCATCCTTTTATTCATTTTAATTCAAAGAATTATTCACTGTCTAAAAACGTGAATATAACTCTATTTCTAAGTTATAACAATTAACTTATCAAAATAAGTCGTTTGCGAATTTATAAAACAACGTTTATAAATTCCATTTCTATTTATTTATAAATACTTCCTTTTTATAAATCCCTTTATTAACCTATTCCAGTTTATAACTAAATTATAAACTAAATGTTCATATAATAAGTTAACTACTTATAAACGATTATTTCACAAAATCGTTCCTTAGAATTTCATAATTATAAATCTTATAACTTATAAGATTCATTTATTTAACCAAATCTATTCTTCAATCAACTTCACAAATTTATAAATCTTACTATTTATAAATTTCATCTATAACTTCACAGTTTATAATTCTATAAATTTCATTCATTTATGAAATTCATTTTCACTACATTCAAACACTTATAAAAACTCGTTTTATAATGTCTATATTTCAATTTATAAATATCCATTTATAAATCTCTTAATATAAATCAGTTTATACTATTATTCTAAAACGTCTTTAAATTCCTTTATAATTTCATCATTTCGATTTATAAAATAATCAAATTTTATAAATCCTATATTTAAACTTTTATCATATATTCAAAAATCCAATCTAAATTATTTTATAAAATCATTAGTTCCTATTTCTCAAAAATCGACTTTTAATCGTATTTCTAAAAATCAGCTTTTTAACTATATTTCACAAAAACCATAATTTTTATAACTTTAAAAATTATAACGTTTATTTATTTATAATGGATCAATTCCAAAAATATAGTATATTTTCAAAATCACTTTTAAAATCATTTTAAAATCCCAAAATCTGGGTCCAATGATGCTACACACCAAATAGTCAATCACGACTACAACGATATCATATATCGATATGATAATCCATCAAATATCAAAATATCTGAAATAAAATAAATACTGTTGAGGAATCCAGTTGGATCCCTCCAACCTGTTTCCTGCATCCAAAAACATTAGCACAATACCAATTTCGCTCCAGTACGAAATTATCGCGGTATATGTTCTTATTAAATATTATCCGCTTAATAACGGCGTAATAGGGTCTCATCCGCTAAACAAAAAATGCGGGAAATCAACAACTGCAATATATACATATGCCAATATATATATATTGATATTATATATAATACCAATTTCACTGTTTATGAAATATTCGCGGTATATGTTTTTATTAAATAACATCCGCTTACTAACGGCGCATAATGTCTATTTTAACAATCAATAATTTACAGTCATCATTCAAACATGCATTCAAATATTTTAAATCTAACTATTTAAAATAAAATCGAAATCTATTCGATTGAGTGAGAAATTCTCACCTTGGTTTTAATTTCCGTTTTAGCGATTTATTTCGAATAAAATTAAACGCGCGTTTAATTTTACCCGAAATTCTCACTAACTCCAAACGACTCCAAACCAACTCCATCGCGTAGTGCTCGTCCATACGATTCCAACACAACTGGATTTGCATTTTTTCGACCTCGTATGAAAAAGTTATGTATTTTATAAGATTACACGATTTTTAATTAACTAAATACAACAAAACCTTTATATTTTTAACCTACAAACATTTACAACCCTTGGATCTGCTGCCTCCACATCTGGACCCTTCCCCCTTTCTTCCTTCTTTCACGTTTTTGGCTACAGCACAAGCCGAACAAACAAAACCCAACATAGAAACTAGGGTTTCCGATTTCACTTTCATCACTCAACTTGACGACGATCAGATTGCTCCACCTCGAAGACCACCACACTAGCTCCCCACGGCCCTAGGCATATGAAACTCGGCCCCCTCCTCCTCCTAGGGATGCGTGCGCGACTGTAGGGTGTCGGCCCCACCTATCTCCTCCTCCGATGCTCCAAACTCGATCTCAACCGTTGATCTCGTAGCTCTCGTCGTGCTCTTCATCTTTGTAGTTGAAACCTAAGGCTAATTGTCGACGGATTGGAAGAAATCGAGGGGGAGAGGAGAGTGATTTCTGGCCATACACAGGGGGGGTGGCGGCTAGGTCAAAAAATTAGGGTTTAGTGATAATTTTTTATCAAATTTATGAAGGGGTAGGGCTATTTATAAGGAACGAGCGACACTATTCATCCCGGAAATTCCGAACTCCGATTTAGACGCCGTAACCAGCGTACCTAGGGTTTATCCCGCGTTCCGGACACAATGGAACAGGTTTCGGAAGCTAATTCGGAAGTATGTGCGAGTTATGGCTGAAAACGTTCAATTTAAATTAAACCGATTTAAATCGATTTCTAGGCGTTTTAATTTGTACCGGACAAACGGTAAATCCAATTGACTTGAAATTTGAAACCTTACAATAATATCACATTACGGATCCGATGAAACTGGTTTCGTCGAAATCCGAGACTTTTTGAAAAATGGCTATTTTGACTCGCCAAATTTAAATTAAAAACGATTCGATGCGTTTCGAGCTGCCACGATCAAACGATAACTCCGATTGACACGAAAATTGAAATCCGGTAATAACTAACTATTATGGATCCAATGGAACTGGTTTCGTTCAATTCTGAGACTGTTCAAAAATTGACTATTTTACAGTCGATTATTAAATATTAAAATATTCAATTTTCACAGATTAACTTTTAATTCGATTTTAAAAGTTCTAAAATATCATTCTAACTTCAATATGATAAAATAAAATTTTCCAAATTATTTCTAATCATATTTAACCCTATTTTCAATTATTTCCATAATTTAACATATTAAATTATCGATTTAATTATCCAATTAAATCCAATAATTCAAATAAAAATTTATTTGACTTATAAATTCACTTATTAATATTTAAAATTAATTAAATATTCAAATTTTAATTATTAAAAATTCTGGGTCGTTACAATCTTTCCCCCTTAAAAGAATTTCGTTCTCGAAATTATAAGTAAGAAAGGTTACAGAATTTATTAACTTTCCAAAATTTATAATTAAACTTCTTATAATTCTTTACTAAGTTTTCAAATCATACTTAGTTATCTTTTTAAAAACAACTACTATTGTTTAACTTTCAATTCCAAAATCAAAGTTAAAGTTTTCCAAAATTTTCCCAATTTTCTCAAAATTTTTCTAACGCCTTAAATTTCCGGAAAAATTCGCCATGTCTCCTTTGCGCGGCTCGATCCGAAAAAAAAAATGACAGTATATATATCACAAATATACATCTCATCAAGTAATGAGGCATCCCGAAGGGAAAAAGTATAAAAGTGCGATATTTAATCCGAGATATGTACCTTATACTTTATTAGCGAGCATATACGGCTAATATAGCGCTAAAGCGAACTCCAAATGAAAAGCAAACGCGATCCGCACCTACTAAACACTCAACAAACAACATGAGAATCATGCATATAGACAATAATCTCAATATACAACATATAGCAACATAATAACTATATATGTCACATAGAAAATGCAACTAAATAACAAATGCAATATATATTCAACCATCAACCAACTACATTCATAACCAACAATATTTATTCATATTCTCATTCATATACAATGAATTGGTTTTCACTTTAAATCATATTTGATTCATTAATAGTGGATGTTCTTACTAACATTCATAATCAATAATTATCCATTTTTATTCTCATTTTAATTAGTTTGCATTCACTAATTAACTCCAATTCACATTCAATTCTATTCAAATCTATTTACTTTCCATTTGAATTCAATTTCATAGCTTTAAATTTCACTAATTCAATTTCATTAACTCTTAATGAATTATATACAATCAACAACAATCAAATAACAACCAATGTATATTAATTACAACCAAATTACTTTGCTTACTTTCATTCTGGTTTAATTAAATTGATTTCCATTCCAATTTTTTTTTTTATCAACTTCTAATAACATTAGATTTTAATGAATTTACACTTACATTCATTATTTCATATCAACTTTATTCACATTCAATTGATTATCATTCAATTCATTCATTCAATTCAATTACAAAAGTTGAATTTCATTTACATAACTTAAGTTCATATTCTTTTAATCCACTTGATTATTTACTTCGATACCAATATCAACTTAATTCAATATCTCTTAAGTTATATTCCATTTAACTTGTAATTCACCTTTATTTACAACTCATATTCATATAATTTTACTTCTTATATATATATATTTATTTCACAATTGTAAATCATATTAATTATAATTCAATTCTTATAATTCTCTTGCTTATACAATTACTCTTTTATTTAGATTATTCAAACAACTTAACAATCAACTTATATACACTTTAATAATTCTGAAAAATTATTCTTTTATATATAAAATATAATCAAGGTAAAATTATTTCATTTACCCAATTTAAAATCAATACTATGTCGAATTATCTTGTTTAAGAGTTTAGAAACCCCTATCTACGATAGTTAGCTAGACTAGATCGATCGAAATCTATAAACAATCAACCGATAAGTCAACACAATATAAAACAATTTTATTCACTAACAAATACGTTCTCATATCTATTATTACACTCAAACTCATTCTAGAGTACTGCTGACTCTATCTCTAATGAGTAATACCCATCAGAACCATGGTTGTCGCTTAACCATCAGCTCTGATACCAAATGTAACGGTACGGATTTTCGTTGCCGAAAAACCGAATAGTTAAGGGTTTTAAAAAGAAAAGAAAAAGAAAGAAGAGAGAAGAAGATAGAAAATAGAGAAAGAAGGAGAAGAAGATAGACAATTTTTAGAAAACAGAAAATTTGAAAATAGAAGATAGAAGAATTTTAAAAATAGAACGGACAGAAAGGAACAAAAGAACAACAACAGAATCTCACAATTCGCAGCGGAACAACATATAATAATAAATGAATAATCTTTAAATAAAGAACTATATCAGTTATTACATTTCATTTCATTACATCACATCATCAGAGTGTACAACATCAACAACAAACAGTGCAGCGGAAAAAGAAATACTATATAAACTAGTAATACGCCATGCTATCCAGCTTGCCTCCAGCAACTCCTGAATATCCAGAGTATCCTGATAAACCTGAACTCTTAACTGCCCGTGTGGAAATTGGTGGGCACCCAGAGTTTAGGAAGGAAAACAATAAACTCCGAGTCAGTCATGTGACTGGTGTGAGAACTCAAAACAGTTTATTTATCTTTAAAATCAAAATAGAAGAATATTTTTAAATCAATTCGCAATGCTTTTAAAAATGTAACTACCATAAGACCTCCCACCACACACACAATGCAAACGCAGACTTGGAGGAGATTTCTTCTTATGTTAGTCAAAGATGCTTGATACGCATTAAAATAACATTTGATATTATTATTAGTGCATAGTGTAGAACAAATTCTTTCGAAAGTAGAATATAAATCTTAGCCAGCATAGGTACCATTATATTATGCCTACTAATAGCTACCATATTAAATGGCAGGTTCTACAACTAAAACCGTACAAGTTTCGTATTGTTTCTTTGGATTTCCAACAAATGGTCAGGCCAAGGAACTTCCCATTGCCACATGAGAATGCCTCTGGAAAGACATCCCCTAGAACCAAACCGGATCTCTGCCAACACAAGGCCGGGTTACCCCTAACTGGGTAACTACTGACACGAGCACGCCATTCCCCGGTCCTTTAGGACCTTTTCAACCGAGCGCTCGATATCCAATTCACACAATCATAAAGTGTTTTCAACATGAGTAAGTATCTGGGCTCCATACCATGATACCACCCCTTTCCAGAAGGAAATGCACATACCCTAAGGGGAGCTACAGCAACCCCTAATAACCTTGCCGCATCTTTCCTGTTTTGACCATTTCCGGGATGTGAGGCTCGACGAATTCACGTCCACAAAAACATACTTTATATAAAAGCCATGCTTTGGGTCAACAAATGATCAACACAATGATCACTAAGATAGACGATCAAACAAATGATCCTATCACAAATAATCAACACAATGATCATTTCAGCATCACTCAGCATGTCACATTACCAAACTGGGAATATATCGCTGATAACTTCAACTATATAACCTTTGAGCTCGTACGTCTCAAAGAAGGGTGTTAAGCAAAGAATAAATTCTCCGCCACCAACAGAAATATATTTGAAAGAAATCGGCTTTATATCTCAAATTGTAATGTCAGGCATACAATCCATACAAGTCTGTTCCGGGCTCGAACAAAACCGAAGGCACTTACAAAGAAGTCCTTGCAATCCGGATATTCACAATCCTGATCGGATTCACCATCACATATGGAGAACTCAATACCGTAGCTACTCGGTGCAGAGTCAATCGATAGTTCATCCTATCACTCTTGCAAATACCGGTCTTCAACACCGATCTTCAATGCAATTCACAACGACGTATCACATATTCGGAGTGGGTTATACGACCCCATGGTCCTTTCCCGGTTAACCCGAATAGTGAGCGCTTATTCAAAAATAAGTGTGCATTCAAATTCAATCAATTCACATCAAATACCCATTTCAAAGGGAAATACTGATAGTCGGTTATTGAACTATCACTGGATATGCACACATCACCAGATTCCAAATAATTTTCCAAAATATCTTTACAAGATATATAATTTCAATACGTCAAAAATAAATCAATATTTATTTTTAACCAATTTCACTTTTCACATATAAATTCCATAATGAATTTATATTTCAAAATATTCGTGCATATACGATTTCAATTATTCATTTTCAATTTATCTTCAAAAAGATAAATTCTCTATATTCACTTCACATTGGAAAACATTTCCATACTTATTAAATAAGTAATTCACAATCATTTATTTTCAACACTTAGAAAATATTCAATATACTTAAATCGAATTAAGTATATATTTCATTCTTTAAGGAAATCATTCACTTAACATATTTACTTGGGCCAAAACGAATGTTGCGTAAAACATCGTTACAACGTCCCAAAATCACTAGTATAGGGATTCGAAATTAAAATAGATATATAAATCCCAATACTATTCAAACATTTCCATTCGGAAATCATTTACTATAACAACAGTGTTATAGTCCACCATTTCCTTTTATTTCTCGAAAACGTCTATTTCAACAATGAATGTTGAAATCCATGGTTTCGAATCTCAACATGTTTAAAAACATCGTTAGATCGTTTTAATTCTATTTAAACATCTCATTCAAAACAATTTCTTTAACATATCATTCACTATACAAAAACGTGAATATACTTCTTTAACAAATTCCATCCTTTTATTCATTTTAATTCAAAGAATTATTCACTGTCTAAAAACGTGAATATAACTCTATTTCTAAGTTATAACAATTAACTTATCAAAATAAGTCGTTTGCGAATTTATAAAACAACGTTTATAAATTCCATTTCTATTTATTTATAAAAACTTCCTTTTTATAAATCCCTTTATTAACCTATTCCAGTTTATAACTAAATTATAAACTAAATGTTCATATAATAAGTTAACTACTTATAAACGATTATTTCACAAAATCGTTCCTTAGAATTTCATAATTATAAATCTTATAACTTATAAGATTCATTTATTTAACCAAATCTATTCTTCAATCAACTTCACAAATTTATAAATCTTACTATTTATAAATTTCATCTATAACTTCACAGTTTATAATTCTATAAATTTCATTCATTTATGAAATTCATTTTCACTACATTCAAACACTTATAAAAACTCGTTTTATAATGTCTATATTTCAATTTATAAATATCCATTTATAAATCTCTTAATATAAATCAGTTTATACTATTATTCTAAAACGTCTTTAAATTCCTTTATAATTTCATCATTTCGATTTATAAAATAATCAAATTTTATAAATCCTATATTTAAACTTTTATCATATATTCAAAAATCCAATCTAAATTATTTTATAAAATCATTAGTTCCTATTTCTCAAAAATCGACTTTTAATCGTATTTCTAAAAATCAGCTTTTTAACTATATTTCACAAAAACCATAATTTTTATAACTTTAAAAATTATAACGTTTATTTATTTATAATGGATCAATTCCAAAAATATAGTATATTTTCAAAATCACTTTTAAAATCATTTTAAAATCCCAAAATCTGGGTCCAATGATGCTACACACCAAATAGTCAATCACGACTACAACGATATCATATATCGATATGATAATCCATCAAATATCAAAATATCTGAAATAAAATAAATACTGTTGAGGAATCCAGTTGGATCCCTCCAACCTGTTTCCTGCATCCAAAAACATTAGCACAATACCAATTTCGCTCCAGTACGAAATTATCGCGGTATATGTTCTTATTAAATATTATCCGCTTAATAACGGCGTAATAGGGTCTCATCCGCTAAACAAAAAATGCGGGAAATCAACAACTGCAATATATACATATGCCAATATATATATATTGATATTATATATAATACCAATTTCACTGTTTATGAAATATTCGCGGTATATGTTTTTATTAAATAACATCCGCTTACTAACGGCGCATAATGTCTATTTTAACAATCAATAATTTACAGTCATCATTCAAACATGCATTCAAATATTTTAAATCTAACTATTTAAAATAAAATCGAAATCTATTCGATTGAGTGAGAAATTCTCACCTTGGTTTTAATTTCCGTTTTAGCGATTTATTTCGAATAAAATTAAACGCGCGTTTAATTTTACCCGAAATTCTCACTAACTCCAAACGACTCCAAACCAACTCCATCGCGTAGTGCTCGTCCATACGATTCCAACGCAACTGGATTTGCATTTTTTCGACCTCGTATGAAAAAGTTATGTATTTTATAAGATTACACGATTTTTAATTAACTAAATACAACAAAACCTTTATATTTTTAACCTACAAACATTTACAACCCTTGGATCTGCTGCCTCCACATCTGGACCCTTCCCCCTTTCTTCCTTCTTTCACGTTTTTGGCTACAGCACAAGCCGAACAAACAAAACCCAACATAGAAACTAGGGTTTCCGATTTCACTTTCATCACTCAACTTGACGACGATCAGATTGCTCCACCTCGAAGACCACCACACTAGCTCCCCACGGCCCTAGGCATATGAAACTCGGCCCCCTCCTCCTCCTAGGGATGCGTGCGCGACTGTAGGGTGTCGGCCCCACCTATCTCCTCCTCCGATGCTCCAAACTCGATCTCAACCGTTGATCTCGTAGCTCTCGTCGTGCTCTTCATCTTTGTAGTTGAAACCTAAGGCTAATTGTCGACGGATTGGAAGAAATCGAGGGGGAGAGGAGAGTGATTTCTGGCCATACACAGGGGGGTGGCGGCTAGGTCAAAAAATTAGGGTTTAGTGATAATTTTTTATCAAATTTATGAAGGGGTAGGGCTATTTATAAGGAACGAGCGACACTATTCATCCCGGAAATTCCGAACTCCGATTTAGACGCCGTAACCAGCGTACCTAGGGTTTATCCCGCGTTCCGGACACAATGGAACAGGTTTCGGAAGCTAATTCGGAAGTATGTGCGAGTTATGGCTGAAAACGTTCAATTTAAATTAAACCGATTTAAATCGATTTCTAGGCGTTTTAATTTGTACCGGACAAACGGTAAATCCAATTGACTTGAAATTTGAAACCTTACAATAATATCACATTACGGATCCGATGAAACTGGTTTCGTCGAAATCCGAGACTTTTTGAAAAATGGCTATTTTGACTCGCCAAATTTAAATTAAAAACGATTCGATGCGTTTCGAGCTGCCACGATCAAACGATAACTCCGATTGACACGAAAATTGAAATCCGGTAATAACTAACTATTACGGATCCAATGGAACTGGTTTCGTTCAATTCTGAGACTGTTCAAAAATTGACTATTTTACAGTCGATTATTAAATATTAAAATATTCAATTTTCACAGATTAACTTTTAATTCGATTTTAAAAGTTCTAAAATATCATTCTAACTTCAATATGATAAAATAAAATTTTCCAAATTATTTCTAATCATATTTAACCCTATTTTCAATTATTTCCATAATTTAACATATTAAATTATCGATTTAATTATCCAATTAAATCCAATAATTCAAATAAAAATTTATTTTACTTATAAATTCACTTATTAATATTTAAAATTAATTAAATATTCAAATTTTAATTATTAAAAATTCTGGGTCGTTACAAGTTTAGTAGGCTTTATGTTGATATGATGATGGTTGGTGGAATATGGGATTGCAGTATGAGTTTCAAGTTGATTGTTTGAGTAGCGTTTATTCCTAAACGCATTTGAGGTATTCATATTTTTTTCTTTCCAATTTAAATTAGTAATTTACACAGATATGTACACGAACAATTAAAATACAAGTATACCTACATGCGTGTTAATGTAAGGATAGAGCAAAGAATTCATAAATTACAGTGAACTCGAATTTCAAAAGTTTTACAGTTAAGTAGATCTGTAGTTAATGAAACTATTATCGGTTGCAAATTGAATAAATAAATAAATATATTAGACCATTATTTATTTAAAAATAGTAGATTAAATTTCCCAAAATACTTGAACAGAGCAAACGGACACAGTATTGTTTTCAAACTTAGTAAATGAATAAATTTTGTATTATATATGTATAAATATAATTTTTTGAATTTTGAAAGTTAATTGAATTGGATGTTGAGAAATAGTATTTGCCTTTGTATATAGCTTGTAACCATTAACTCTTGTTCATAGATATCAATAATTGAAATATAAACATGGTTATATATTAGTTTGGAAATATAAATGAATTTAAACAAGAAACTAAGAATTTAATTTTCGATAGTTTCAAACTTTGTGTTTAAAGTTTTAAAGGGTACATTATTTAAGGTATTTCAAGTAGAAATTGTTCCAAAGAATTTTTAGTTTTAAATCAGTACTCTTCTATTTGTTACTGGAAAATAATTTCGGTGATGGCAGCAGCATTATCGACAATCATTTTTGAGCTTCGAAGTGGAGAGACCATTCTGTAGCTCTGCTACACTTTTGTTTGGAAGTTAAATTTGATTTGAACTTCGTAAAGTATGATTTGAATTACAATATATATGATTTGAATTTGATTTGATATATATTAAATGTATATAAATTGTATTTATCTCTAAAATTGTTTGAAGTTAAACGGAAATATAATTCTTAAGACTTTATCTTAAAAGATAATTTCAATTACAAAATGAAATCAAAATTTTGAATACATATTTAAGCTTGAGATAATCGAATTTTTATTTGTATAATATTCTATTGCATTCCAATATAACTTACCTAAATTATTAGAAGTTAACAATGTAATTGGATAATATACAATATAAAAGGATTTTCATAAATAAAATATGAGTGGTTATAATAAATGTTATACACTTAAATTTTAGTTATAAAAGGATTATTTGAGGTAAATAGAATAATGGGTTAATTGAATAACTTACAATATAAAATGGTGTTAAAGGAATTTTTAAATAAATTGGTATATTTTATTCAAATTAATTAATTTTGTAGATTTATTTGTTTACAAAGTTAGTATTTTTGAATAAGATGTATTATTTACTTAATTCTTTCTTTCCCTTCTTTTTCCTTTTCAGGGACGAAAAGTTTTGAGTGGGAGAGAATGCAACGACCCATAAATTCTCAATAATATAATTTGTTGATTTAATACGATTTTGGTAATTAAAACTGGAAGAATAAAGACTTTGTAATTTAAGAGTGAAACAAACGTTAAAATGAAGTGTAACAATGTAATTAGAACTAATTATGAAATTTCAAACTAATTGAAATAATGTAAATTGTTGCACTTAGTTAGATTTGAATATAAGAAAACAAGTGTGAATGTTGAATCATTAATGAGATAATATATGATCGATATAAATTGAAGTAAATCAGTGTTAATTAAGTAATTGTAACAATAGATTTGTAAATAATATTGAATTCATTAATGTGATTAAAAGTAATAGTAATGGTTGTAAGTTACTATTTAATTGGTTTAATAATTTAGTTGTAAATGTTAGATTTAGGTATAAAATTTGAATATAAGAAAATAAGGGTAAGTGTGGTGCGAACAAATGAATTAGTGTATAATCTATGGTGATTAAATGAATTTAACATTTTGTAAGCAATTATAATAATTAGAGAAAATGATAAA
The DNA here is from genome assembly GCA_030765085.1 of Allium cepa. Lineage (NCBI taxonomy): Eukaryota > Viridiplantae > Streptophyta > Magnoliopsida > Asparagales > Amaryllidaceae > Allium > Allium cepa. The sequence continues at coordinate 438,542,116 of CM060938.1, read as the reverse complement.
CTTGAGTGTAAATTAAAGGGTAATGGCAACAGCTATTATAAGTTGTCTATTTAGGCTATAAAATGAATTGGAAATCAATTGTATTCAAATGTAAATAAATATTCATTAATGCAGCAGCGAATGTATATATTAACTTGGAACGTAAATTTATTTATAAAGTAATAAATTGGTAAAAAGAATGGAACTAAGGTAAATTTATGTATTTGGTTTCAAACCTTAATTAATGTGTACAAAGGACAAAAGTACACATTTAAAAAAGTAACATTTGTACAAACTTAAGATGTAAATAGGGGTGTATTAATGTAATTGAGTATAAAACTAATGTAACCAGGTTTATAAAGAAATAGTGGGCACAGTATAATGATGGAAATCAAATCAAATCAAATTATAGGAATCAATTTTAATTGATTGGAATGTAATCTATAATAAATAAATTTAATGATAAGTAAATGAATTTAATTACTATATTAATTGAAAACTACGATGAAATGAGAATGCGTATTTTATTTATAAGATAATATAAATAAATGAAACCTATCTGAATGAATTTATTGAGGTTTCAATCATAATAAATGTATACATTTGATAAATTTAATAAAATAATCAATTTCTGGAACTTTTTGTATTTTTGGTCAACTGAAAGTCAAAGTTTGACCACAGTTGAAAATTTTAAATTTGAATTTTTAAATGCTAATCTTTTTCTTTGAAAATGTATTTTATTTTAATATTTATTCTGCTTTTCATTTCATGAAATTCCGATTTATACTTTTAGGTTTGGATAAATTACAACGTTTTACATGCAATAAATTTATGTATTTTCATTTTATATATATATATATATATATTTCTATATTTTTCCTATGTCCATCTCTTTATTTATTTTTCTATTTATTTGTCTAGGCTTTGATTGTATTCATTGGAATTTATTTGTTTATATCTTTTATAAAGAGTTAGAGAAAATCAAAGGGTATACGTATTGTTAAATGCTTGCCCTTTTAATTTTATACCCTCTTTATTAATTCTTAGCGTTTCTCACCTATCATAGCCATGCATTACTCTATCAAATCATGTACAAAATCTTCCCAAATATCTCGCTGCTTCATTTTCCTCTTCTGATTGGAAGATATTACATAAGTTTCTTTTATTAAATATGAAATAAATCTCATTCATTCACTAGCCTCTTTATTTTTTGTCTGTTTATTTCCTACCTCCTTAATTACCTTCTAGCCATGCAATTTATTTTCTTTAAGCCCTGAGAAACTTTCCATTCACTTCATTTGTCATTTGCCTGCAAACATAGAAAATATACAAGATTTCTTCTCCTTAAATTGTGCCTTTTAATTTCCTAACCATTCATTTTCTAGCCTTTACATCTCTAGCCATCCACTCTCCGTATCTTTAGCCGTTCATTGTTTCTGTAACCCTAGCCGCCACTTTTATTATTATTTCACATGAAAATTTTCTTATCTCATTTCCATTCGCTTGAGAGAAAAATAAAACAAGCTCTAAATTTTCATGGCTTCTCCTTACTTTTTTTCTTCCTTTTTCTTCTGATTTTCTCTTTGGTTTTCATGCTAGCTCGGCCTCCATCTCCTAGCCTACCTCTCCTCCTCATCACCACCATAGGACTACAAACATCCCTAGCCGTGAGTTTGTGATGCCTAGACCCTACCCAAACCCAATGGCCGATCTCACTTGGTGGTTGAAAGCAAGGTTATGTCCTCTTTGATTCGTAATTGCATTGTTTAATCCATCTTTTATTGTGTTGAATCTTATTCTTATGATTTGTGTATGTGTTATATACAAGATATGGATCTTGACTCTCTATCTACTTAAAAGTTTGGTCATGCCTTGTCGTGCTTTGCGGAGTTTCAATTGTGTATTGTGAATTTGATTCTATCTTTTAAAAGGTGAGTGTTATCACTCTAGACATATATACTTATATTATTGTAGAATAATGACAAGTGGATCTGTATAAATTGATATTTATTCATACATGCCTGTGATATATTATATGATGTTAAATGTTGTTTATATATTTGTTACAGCATCTAATATGTTATTATATGATATACTGTTCATTTTATTTACTGTATCACTATTGCAAGTTCCCTATCACTATGGGTTGAAATGATACACACCTGAACGGACTTTAGAATAAGGAAAAATCATTATGAGCTTAAATGATAAGGTCAAGTGATTTTTATTGTGATTTTTTTGTTGCATTTATTTTACTTGGGATTGCGGGTTTGAAATGATAAAACCCGGATTTTTCTTTTAACTTACGAATTGAAATGATACATATACGTATCACTTGACCTAAGTTAGAAAATATTATAAGGCCCATGGTTATATTTTAAATGATATTTTCCTAAATTTATTAAGTGTTCTAATATTTTCTGAAAATTATTAAGTATTTTGGAATTATAAATATATGAAAATTTTAACTTAATTTGATTTAATGCTTTAAAGTGTAAAGAAATATTGTTTGTCCATAAGTTAAAATTTTTATAAGTTAATTGGTTTGGATGGAGTTTAAAGAGTCTTATTTATGATAAATAACTTAATAATTAAGTTTGATTTAATCTAGAATCTTAAACCTAACCTAGTAATTTTAATAAAGGTTACTCCTTGAAATGGACATATTTTGTATAATAAATAATGCAATTTTGAGTAAATAAAATGAAATGCATTTTATGGGACATTTGTAATTAGTTTATTTAACTTGGAATCATAGTTGAATTGATAAAATGAAATATAGTTTTAATTGTACATTTTGTAATTAATGTATTTAGCCTGAAATCATAGTTTAATTGATGCCTAAATGAATAAATTTGCAAAGAAATTGATCATTATATTTACTATGATACTTTATTTATAAAGTGGAAATGTTTGGAAATTGAATAATTATGATTTAAGTGGAAAAGTGTATTTTCAACTTATGACTTAACTTGATAATTGGAAAATTAGTTTTAACTGAAATTGTTAAGTTAAGTATATAAATGGGATTTAGTCTTGCTTATAGGGTAGGTATTTTAAAATAAAGTGGTTTGATTTAAGATGATTTAAAGGAATATTTCCATATTAATAAATTGAAGGAAATATTCAGTGATTTGACATTTGGGTTTTATTTAAAGGATATATCAATTTGTTTTTGGAATTTAAATGATATATTATATTTTGGTTTTGAAATGGAAATGATATATTGGTTGGTTTTTAAATGAAATAATATAGTATTTAGTTTTGAAAATGAATATTATTTTGGAACGTATATGCATTTGGAAATATTACCATTTTTGAAAATGGATATTATTTTAGAAAGTAATAGTATTCGATTTTAAATGGTTTTGGAATAGAAAAGGTTTAGAAATAAATATCCATGGGCAATAATAACGTTTGGTTGTTAAAGAGACCGGGATCGGAAGTTGTCATACTCTTTGCCAACTCTGAATACCACTTTAACAACCTTTTACACGGTGGAGATTCTAGAATGAAGTAGGATGGTGGCAACGTCCTTTGAGGTATGAACATAGACCCGACTCTCGTGAGCTGGCTTAAGGTGGCTAAAACAGGAGCAATCTCGAGCCAAGGAGGTAGCCCCTCTTATCGGACACACTCCTTCAATATTATATTTTGACTTTGAGATTGATTTGGTGGCCACTTTTGATTTTTGATTGGAGCCGTGGCTCGAGGTGGGCGGTAGTAGCTGCTAGCATTACCACCAGCCCGCGTGCGTAATTGGTATATCTACCCTGTCATTGCCTTGTGTGCCATGTCACCTACCCTAGCGTGCCTTGTACGAGTTTGATTTGTGTTGTATCTATGGAGTATCCTCTGGTAGCCTCCCGATCAGGAGGTATTAAGGTACTGTATATACTATTGGCACTATTACGTGTTAAGGGCTATAGGATAACCCCTTAACGCTATTTAAAAGTAAGTTTATTTTACTATAGACATTATTATAATAGCGAAATATTACTACATAGTAAATAGTTTAATGGATCCTTAGAGGATGTGCAGCCCCAAGCATCCTTTAAGTTACTTGTACCTTATATTACAGTTCACTTGAGTTGGTTTACATTGTATAAGTATGTATGTCCTGACTCGAGTGTTTTGTGTATTTGCTTTACGCTTGGGTCAGACTGAGTGATACAACATTAGAGACTCACCTTCGGAGTTGGAGCTTTGCTTGAAGATCCAGCTATCTATTTCAATTTCAGTATTCAGGTTATTCCAGTTATCTAGTTGATCCCAGTGATATATTCAGCTTTGTACTTGATTATTGTATTGAACTTCAATTGTATCTTGTTAACTCTAATGTATTTATATAGTAGCTTCATGAACTACTATCTCTTTTCTTCCGTTGCATTTTATTACTCTGTGTCTGTGATGATTTATTTACTGTTTATGCTGTGTTTTACCAAATTTAAATTACAATTCGGTATTTTGAACAATTCAAGTCCGACATGTGTGGATGCGAATGGTTGAAAATATCGGATCGTCACAGGATTTCCGTGTATTTTGTTTTAGACTCTGATGTTTATGTAGTAGCTTCATGAACTACTATTTATCTATTCCGCTGCTTATTGTTATATTACTCTGTGTCTGTAATTGATTTATTTACTATATATGCTAAGTGTTGCTAAATATAAAATAACATTCTATTATTTTGAGCAGTTCAAATCTGACATGTGTGGATTATTATCGATTTGAATGGTTCGAAATAGCTGGTAGTTACGGTTGGTATCAGAGCTCTGGTTTAGGCAAAACTTAGCACACAGAGTAAAAACTCATTAGAGATAGGGTAGTAATACCCTAGAATGACTAAAATTAATTGCATTATCATCTTCGTTCAAGCATGAAATTCTTCGTTAGGATCCTCCTAAATTAGGATTTCTTTTGAATTTTGAAACTTTCCCTTTATTCTGAAATCCATTCTTGTCTTTTCCTGTTCATATTCTCTTGATACTGGAGTATCCCACAGCTTTATTTCGGTTAATATCTGTAATAAATTCGAGCATATCTTGCAACCGTAAATGGAAACTTTATGCTTATGCGTGACTAATCCTATCGGAGGTCTCCCCAACCTTTGTATGTTTTGTAAAGGGGTGAAAATAATTTACAACAAGCGACGGTTTATCGGAGATTTCTACATCCTCAGTTTCGATGCTGTTATCTTTTGCTAAGCCCAAACCACATCTCTAGTAGACGATCAGGGAAATTCTCTTGTGATCGAATGTCAAATGCCTCGGGATTATGTAGGCAGTTTTATCTTCTCCCTTGATTCTCAGCCTAGTAATCTTGACTCCACCCATGTTGTCCAACTCTTTTCGAATGTCTTTGGTAAAGTCACTTCTCTACCTCCCAAGTGGGAATTTGAATTCCATATCGATCTTATTCCAAAAGTTCAACATGTTGTCCTTCCTCCCAAATGAATGGTTTCTATGAATGGTTAGTCATGCCCTAAGGATTAACCAATGATCCTGCCTTCTTCATTGATCTCATGGATTGCATTTTTAGCGATGTTCTCAACATGCTTGTCCCGGTTTCGTTGATGGTATTCTCGTCTTCTCTGAGTCTGAGAAGGAACATGAATCTCACTTGGGCTATGTATTGGAAACTCATAGGAGTCATCAGTTGAAAGCCAATTTTGTAAATGCTAATTTAGGAGGGATGAAGTCTGATTCCTTAGGCACATTGTTTCTGTAAATAGAGTCTCGTCGACCTGGTGAAGGTCGCTGCGATTAATATAAGTCTATCCATCTTTTCTCTTTGCAGTTTAATTATATTATCTTCCTTTCGAGCCTTTCTTCTTATTTAAAATTCTCTTTTATTAGGGTTCCTCTAAATTTGAATCTCTATCCTTGTTCTAAAATTCATTCTTGAATCATCTTATGAGAGAACATATTTGTAATTAATATAAAAATGTTTTGTATTATGTTGTTTAAGTTGTTAAGTCTGAATTTTTGTTTCGATCGATTTATCTGGCTAACGTTATCGATAGGAATTCTAAAATACTTGAACAGAGCAAACTGACACAATATTGTTTCCGAAATTGATAAATGAAATAATTATGTATGATTATATTATATTTACATATAAAAGTACAATTTTCTGAAATTCGATAGTTAAATGAATTGGTTATTAGAAATGATAATACTAGATTATCATTTATTATTTTGCCAGCATTTCTAAACTGTTAACTCTTGTTGTATGTTACAAGGAGATGAAATTTTAAAGCATGGTTTATAAATCTGATTTGCAAATGAAATGTATTTAAACTAGGGATTTAAGAATTTAATTTCCGGTGTTTTTCAAAATTTGGTTTCCAAAGTTTTGAAAAAAAATATTATTTAAAAGTATTTTCGAATGGAATTTGTTTCCAAAGAATTTTAAAGGAAGCAAGCCAGCACTCTCCTCTTATGTCATTGGAAAATAATTTCGATGATGAATATACATCATTGACATTCATTTTCAAGTCAAAGTGGAGAGACCACTTATTAGCTTTGCTACAATTTTTTTTTGGAAAATGGATTTGATTGAATTTATTGAGTATGATTTGATTTATAATATATATATGTGTATGTATATATGTGTATATATATATATGTCTATATATGTATATGTATATGTATATACTTATTTCAAAATATTTTGAAGTGAAACTGGAAATTTAACTCTTAATTTCTATGTAAGTTAAGGTTTCCAATTATTAAAATGAAGCAAAAATATTTTTTGAAAAATTGGAGTGTCTAAAGTGAGAAAAGAAATCGAGATAGCTTGAGACAGTTGAAATATGATATAATTTATTTGTATGATACTCGATTGCACGCTAAAACAAATATAATTTACGTGAAATATTCAAAGAGTTAAAATGTTAATATGAATATGTAATTGAAGGTTATATAAGAGAAACTTAAGTAATAAAATGATCAAACTAAATTGTTGCTTAATAGAAATGTTGAAAGTAAAAGGTAAAATTGTATAGTGCTCAATTACATTAGGAAACATTAATAAAAATTTCCTGGAAAAGTTTAAATGTTAACGTGCACATGTAATTGAATAGTATACAATATAAATGTAAGTAATAAGATGTCCAAAAATGAAATATATATGGTTTTGTATTAATTGTTATATCTGGTAGTATGTATTTCGAATCTATCTTTCCTTTCTGTTCATTTCTATTCTCCTATCAAGTTCCTTTTCAAGCACGAAAAGTTTTGAGTGGGGGAGAGTGTAACGACCTGTAAATTTTAACGATTTAAATAATGTAATTAACTGAAATTTTTCATGTAAACAAACATTAAAATTTTGTAGTGAAAATTTGATATTTGGAATACGTCTATTTAAACGAAGCAAGTGTTAAATTTTCATCTGAAAATATGAATGTTTATTTGGTTGCGAAATTTTCAATTTTAAATTTAAAATCACTAAATATTTGATGGAAATAAAATATTTTTAAATCTGAATATTTTTATACAATAAAAATGTAAATCATTTTCTTAGTGAGACGTCATATTTCGTTTCACCAAATTTGGACCGCTGTAGCTTTGTTCATATTATTTTCGACGTTTTTGGAGCAGTTTTGACAGCTAATATCGATTTTTGATAGATGGGTCGTGTCACTCATATCTATGTACCATTCTGTTCGTCTCGTTGTGCTGATCTCTGCAGCATATTCATTCGTACATTTTGGGGTCCGGTACGTGGCAAAATCTGTGAAAAAGATAGCCATATCGGTAACCATTTTTGGTTTTGTTTTCCCTGTGTCCATTCAGTTGTCCTACGTGAGAAACCACATAGCCATCAGTATTTATATTCCCAGCAATCCACGCATTTGACTTTTGTTATTCCCATGACTTTTCTTTTTCCAAGCTGTTAAATTTATATTATGCTAGTTCATTCATATACATATATTTCACTAGTAACTTGCTCACTTTCTTTCCTCTGGAACTCCGCATGTCTATTTTCACGAAACCCTGCTCCTTTCTCTTCCCTTCCCCTCTTTTGATTGTTCTTCCGTTTGATTATATACACACACACACATATATATGATCCAAAGTTGATATATATACATATATATATATATATATAGTTTTTGCATTGAGTCTGCTCTTTCACCTTCGCCAAATTTTCTTTGTGGACCTACTCATCACCCCACCTTCATGCATCACGCTACCCTCCACGTGAGCCTTCCACCACATCCGCCTGTCCACCTTCAACCGGCCACCCATCCAATTCATCGTGTCGTATCATCCAATCCTCCACCATAACTGAGCTGCTCCTTCTATTGTTTTTGTCGTAACCTACCCTACGTCGCCTCTCACCATCATCAGCCTCGCACCATAGCATGTTAGCCCTTCAAGGCACACAGCAGTGGCTACAACTCCCTCCTCCTCTTTCTTTTGAATCGCCATACCAAACCCACCACCCTCCAATGCACTGCCACCAGCTATCCCTCTCCTGTTTCCCTCCGATAGTAAACCCTGCAGCCAACCACCCACGTTATTCCCACCATAATACTGCCGACCACAGCTACAACCACATCGCAGCCAAGCCTTCTCCATACTGTGATAGCCACCTTTGTTTCGCTTTCGTTCCTCCGACCGCCAGCAGCAGCACCACCCTAAACGAGCAGCTTTGTCATTTTATTTTAAGAAAATAATGTTGAAAATAGAAAAAATATGTATTTTAAATTAAATATTGATTTTAATATATATATTATTTTAATACGTGTTTCAAATAGTATATTGATTTTTAAAATATAATATGAATATTGGTTTTAAAAAATATAATATAAAGATTTTATATGTCAGTAAATTTTAGATTTTTAAAAGTTATATATTTGTTTTCATCGATTCAAGTCCATCTTGCTTTGCTTTGGAATTTGTGCTTGGATTCGTAGCTCATTTCATTGTCAAATTTCTCTAGACTCGAAAGGTGAGTGATCACTCACGATTAACATTTTTATGATTAGTAAATTGATTACATATGAAATGACGATTGAATATTTTATTAATTTGAATTGTTTAATAATTAAATCGTTAAATGACATGTTATTAATATGTTGTATATATATTGTTTCGAGATTGTTAATTATGATATATGCTTGTCATTGATATGTTATGCTATTTATATTATATTATATTATTCTCACTCTACAAGTTCCCTGTTAGTTTAGGAAATCCCTATAGGTTGAAATGATATATACCTGTTACCCGCCTTTTTACAAGGCCACGGACAGGCGGAGTTAACTAAAACAACTTTACGACTATCGAGGCTGAAATATGATGGATTTGGTTTAAACGGATGATGGTCACTTGGATAGATGATAGGGCGTTCAGACGAAATGAATGGTTCGAAGTATTTGGGATTCGACCTTATGGTTTGGCCGTTCGGCATGGCAATATTTGATGGAAGTACGGAATTTCAGGAAGGTCGTTTGATTGTGGCTCGACATTGTCGCTTGGCATTGTCGCTCGGCTCAGGACATCGCTTGGCATCATGGGTCGCTCGGCATTGGACTTCATTCAACATCACACCTCGTTTGGCGTTGGACATCGCTCGGCATTGGACATCACTTGGCACTGGACATCGTTCGACATGATGGGACATTCGGTATGATGGGTCGTTCGGCGTGTTGGGTCATTCGGCGTGTTGGGTCATTCGGCGTAATGGGTCGTTCGGCATGATGGGACGTTAAGCGTGATGGGTCGTTCGACGTGTTGGGTCGTTCGGCGTGATGGTTCGTTCGGTAGGGTCGTTCGGCGTGATGGGTCATTCGGCGTGATGGGTCGTTCGGCATCAGGTGTGGCTCGGCATTCGGGAGAGACCGGTGTGGCTCGGCATGGTAGAGGTACATGGATCGATGGAAGGCATTGATGGGCCTATACCATTCAAAAAGCCCAACAACTCAAGATTTGTCTATAAATACAACGTGTGGAGGTTCAGAAAGTGGATCTTCTCTTCTGCTCTCTGACTTTCTATTTTCTAAGACTAAGGCTAGTCTTCCATTTTGTAACTGTAATCAATTATTACGGCAATAAAAAGGAAATTACTGGAGTGGACGTAGGCCGGAGTTAGCCAAACCACTATAAATTCTATGTCTTTACTGTTTTCATTTTAATTCCTGTTATTCTTCATATTTATATTCTCTATATACAATCTATCTGTTATCTATGACTGTGATTTTGGTGCTTTCATCTGGATTCGGGTGTTAGTGACCAATTTTGGCGCTAACAATACCCAAACGATATTGTAGATTAAGGAAAATCGTTATGGGTTGACATAATAAATCCAAACAATTTATTGATTTTTAAATTTGAAGTTGTAGGTTGAAATGATATATACCCATAAATATTAAATTATTATGGATTGAAATGATAAATATCCATATCACTTGACCATATAATAGAAAACTAATATACAGACACCATTGGTTTATTTTTGAAAATTGATTTCCAAGGTTTTGAAAGAAAACATATGGGTTTTAATAAATATTGATTTTCTTAAAATATAGTATAAAGATTTTTATTTTAATGTATGTGTTTAAAATTTAGATTTTTGAATTATATGTTTGAAAATTTTAAATTATAAACTAAGTTCTGAAAAATGTAAATTCTAAAATTTTTCTTACAATTTTACTATTTTTAAATATATAAAATATAGATTAATATAAAATAAATTAGATTTAATAAAATTAGATTTGTAGGATCGATTTCACTCTAGAGGGGGGTGAATAGGGTGATGCTATTAATTATAAAAATTATTGCGGAAGCTTATAAAATATTTCAACACAGATATATCAAAATAATAGTAGCACAGATAATAGCAGAACAATAAATGCAGAAATAAAACGACACAGAATTTACCCAGCTTCGGCAAAACCCTGCCTACATGCTACCCCAAGGTTTGTACTAGAAATTAAGTAGTCATACGCTTACACACGTAAATTCACGACACCCACTACTGACTAACCTAACTCTATGCTTAAAACCCTGCCGTAACTCAGCCACCGAGTTGCGAATTCTCAAACTACGCAACGTAGTTTGTCCCCTAGTCACACGACTAGTAATTACAATGGTTTAAAGGAGAAAATACAAAAACAATTTAAAAAACAACTAGAAAACCAAAACCCTAATTATTCCTTTTTAATATAAACCAACACTAAAGAGAGAAGGCCCGACCCAAAATTTTATTACTAAAAAATACGGTCTCCTTTATCTCTTTTATCTATGTCGGCCTATTCCTTGCTTGTTCCTCTTAGCTCTGAATTTAGGGCTTTGTGAAGTTGCCACTTAAATTGATGGCTGGTGCTTCGATCGCTTACTTCAATTGATTCATTCGTGGCTCCTCCTCCTTGATTGGGTGTGACTTTGATTTGGTATGTAAATTTTCCTTTTTGCTTCTTCTGATTTTCTTTCTTGAACTCTATATCGAATTGCTGATGATGTTCCTTGTTTATATAGGATTAGAGATCCTTAATTTTCATTTGTATACATTTATTTGAATTCATCACTTGATTTATCTCGGCCATTCGATTTTGTTTTAATGCTTGGGATTGATTTCTGACTTGTTCGAATTACTTGAATAACACGGTTTTGATTTCGGACTTGGTTCGATTACTTGATTGACATGGTGTTAATTTCGTTCGTTCTCGTTCTTGTTGTCTTCGGCTTTGACTTGATTTTGACAATGTTGATTTTGTTCGACTTTGGCCATATTGTTCACTGCCTCTGGTAGTACTTTCAACCTTGTTCGATTTTACTTGCCGTTTCATGACTCTGGCCACTTGAACTATTTTGATTTTGGTACTGTTTCATTTGATATAGATATGTATGTGTATACATACATACATACATACATACATATATATATATATATATATGTATGTATGTATGTATGTATACATGTACATTTGTATTTGCTCGGCTTTGGATCTATTCGAACTTGCCACCATGGTTTGTTCATCTCTGCTTGATTTTCTGTTGTACTTAGTATCACTTGATGTTGTAGTGTATTTGGACTTGTACTCTTTTGATTTATTTGATTGTTATGTGCATAGCGTGCGCGCGCACACACACACACACACACACATATGTCTATGAGCCTGGACAGTTTGGTTTCATTGATGATGCTATGCACCTGCATATATGTGTGCCATTTCTTTGTTACATCTATTGGTCTGCACATCCCTGTCTACTTGTAGTTTGTACCACTGCCTGTTCATGGTGATGTTTACACTGCTTGTTGTACCTGTTCTTTTGGCACTACTGCACTGTGTATGTCCTAGTCTTGTGTCTTAGTTGCTTGATTGCATGCTCATGCTTGTTTTATTTGCTCTTGCACTGCTATGTGCACTGTTCTACCTTGTAGTGTGTTGTACATCTGTGTAGACTTGCCCGGGTTGGATTTATTTGAGTGCATTATCTTTGTGTGTGCATTCTCCGACCTCTCTTGTATCATCTTGGTGTGTACTAAGTTGTGCCTTGCTTCTGTTTTGTTGGTCTTGCCTTATATGTGCTTTTTGCTTCCTTGAGTTTGGTTTGCTTTTGTATACTTCGTGTAGAGGTTGCACTTGTTCTGTCCACTGGTTTTTAAGCCTGTTTTCATTTTTCCTGTACTCTGCCTTTCTTCTGTTGCAAGTGTTCATGTATGGTTGTTTTGAACATGGCCATTTCATTGTTGAGGCTGTGTCACCGACTTGATCGAGCATTTTCACATGTACTTGACAATTTTGTATTGCACCTGAGTTGAATCCAGCTTAAAGCTTGGGTTTGACCTTGTGCTGATATTGTGACATTATTTTTATTGCACTTGAGTTGAACCGCGTTTTGGGTTTTTTACCTGTGCTCACCCGTCCCTGTAATTTTATCTAGTATATATATCGGTGTGCACGGCCTTGTGGCATATACAGTGATACACTGTGTATGTCACAAGCTGTTCGTGTATGATGAATTCAAATTTAAATGATGACGAACTATCCAAATAACCGAGCAAATATTATTTTCAAAATCCACATTTTATTTTATACTGCAAATATATTTTATTTTCAATTTTACTGCGTCAATGTATATTTTTGCAGATTGCTCAAATGCTGGATTCACATTGGAATGAAGTTGAAGATAAATACGAGTTGAGTGAATTAGTGATATGTAATGAGGTCAAATGTAAATTAGAAATTGTGATGTAATCAAAATTGTATTGTTATATATATAGTTATGTGTATATATATAGCGAGAGCTTGAATTTGTACTATTCAAAATTGTAATAAATATTTGTTTGAATAAAATATCCGTTTGAATTCAAATTCTGTTTTATTTATTTTATTCATTAAATATTTATTTAATATGTGAAAATAAAATTGTATATTAACAAATACATTTAAATGAATATATATATGTTTATTATCATCAAACAAAAATCATATACTCGCATATTCAACAATCTCCCCCTTTTGATGATAACAAACATATATTTGAGATTTTGAATATATTAAATGTATTTGATTATTCCATTTGCTCCCCCTATTTGAATGCTTCCTCTCTACACAAGCTCCCCTTTCATATATGTATACAATTAAAAATAGCAAATGAGTCTAGATGCAAATAGAAAATATTTGACCTTTGCTTGATTTTATTTGACAAAATCTTAACTTTTCTTTCCCCCTTTTGTTATCAGCCAAAGAGTAATAGCGTTAGAGTAAATAGAGATAAAGTGATCGATATTAATATAACATTAAAACTCAATCGAATATAAATATTTAAATTTCAATAAAAAATCAAACAAAAATCATAAGTACTTTGTTAGGCGCATATTCCACTTTTAGAATGATGGGAATGATATCATCATATAAAACCATACAGTTGTGTCTATTAGTGGTATATTTATTTCAGGAATTTGAATATCTACCAACCATGCATAACTATTAGAACTTTTAAATGAGATTAGTAGTATTCTAATATTATTATTTTTTAAATGAATTGAAGTATCTTGTAACCACACATAACCGTGAGGACTTTTAAATGGGATTAGAATCAACTTGTTCATTTAAAAAATCAATTTTGATATGCACGCCATACATGCATAACCGTGAGGACTTTTAATGAGATTAGTAGTATTCCAAATTTATTTTAAAAAAATGAATTGAAGTATCTTCTAACCACGCATAACCATGAGGACTTTTAAATGGGATTAAAATCAACTTGTTTATTTAAAAATCAATTTTGATGTGCGTGCCATACATGCATAACCGTGAGGACTTTTAAGTGAGATTGGAAGCACATAACAAATTCCAAGTAATTCACCCATGCATAACCGTGAGGACTTTTAAATGAGAGTGAATACTTTGGATTTTATTATTATTATTGTTGTTGTTGTTGTTGTTGTTTTCATTAAACAAAAGTGTAAAATGAAAAACGAATGATTCCTGTTTAAAGTACCACATATTAACAAACTATACTGAATTTTGATGAGTGATGGTCGTTAGAAATCTGATAGAAATAGAGATGGTCATGGAATTTTTACCAACAAAAAGTTATATAACCCCTGTTTAAATTTCTATAGAAATTTACTAATTATACCATCTCGAGTCATAATATATGATAAATATCAACACTCACCACTTTTTCAATCACTATTTGTCTTTTTGATAATTAGTAGGGAGTCAGATTAGTCAACGTTACAATTTAAAAATTAAATTCAAAAATAATTATAAAATCAGTTTTTCTAAAAATGACCAATCTGAAAACAAGGTCAAAAAAATGATTTTCTATAAGGGGTTTTATGAGAAAAATTTCGGCTATTTGAAAATTATTGGAAATGAAAAATATGCAGATATTTTCTTTGATAAACGATGCATTTACTAAATGTGTCAACAAAAATCACGTTCCACTAGTAATTTTTCTATCTACTAGATTACCAGTGTAATCTACATCTGAATTCTTCTTTCACTCAAAAACATCATTAATTGAATTTGATAGACTGGACCATGAAGTGTTCAACAAAATATCTCAAAATCAATTTTAACAGCTTTCTAAATGATATTCTCTTGAATTTGAATTGAAGCCATGTAAAAAATCAAAACAGTCGTAAAATAATCAAATATATTATCATCCAATAAAACACTATTTTTAATCCAAACTAATATATATGAAGTAATTCAAAGACTCAACATATTTTTATAGTGTTCTTGGCATAAGAATATAATTGGCCAACAATTTTGAATGAGTCAGAATCAAAAATCATCATTATATCATCATCACATTATTGGCTGTTTTAACTCAAATTACGGTGCAGATTATCACATTTAATATATCGTTCAAATAAATATACCATTACCTGTTTTACCTTTACGATATTTTTCGTTGCAGTCCATTGTGATTCTGTTACCTTTATACTAGGCTAAGGAACTTTGCTTTGTCGCCCGTTGTGTTTCTGGAACAGCCAGAATCCAGATAACACAGTTGTTGTTCCTTAGCCTGCCACCACACCTACACGATGAAAGATTTTTGTGACCTATTTGTTTTTATAGGTCCACGATTGTTAGTGGCAGAATATTTTAAAAAATAATTTTGTGGAGACCCAAAACTATTTATATATATTCCTTTTGGACCCACTTTTTTTAAATTTAAGATATTTTATATTTGTGCCTTTTGGAACCCAAATTGGCATGGTTTTCACATGTTTGGGTCTATACCAACAATTATTGTGATTGTGTCCATATTTTCTACAAATTATGCACATAGAATTGACTTGATTAATTTTGCTTTTAACATATTCAAAGTGAGTATATCCAAGTCCTTGTCTATCAATATTGACTGTTTGTTTCCCTATTAGCACATTCAACGATTTTTCACTTTTGGAAAATTTTCCTAAAGTCGTTGACAATTGTTGGACGTGTGTTTTGAGAGATTCGTTTTCATTCAATAATTGTGTGCACTTTTTAATATTCTCTCTCCTAGTATTTTCACTTTCTTTTAAAAACAGAATTTCATTTTCAAGTGATTTTATATTAATTTCTGATTTTTTAATTTCATCTTCAAACGATGGACACTTGTCACTCTTAGGGCACTTATTTTGATAGTTTTTAACTAATTGTTCAGGTTGATCATTTAAATCTACCAAAGTATCATTTTGTGATTCAAGTTTGGCGTACTTCTCCCTAAGTCGTTCAAAAAATCCATTTACTTAGTAGAAATATATAAGTAATTCTGAATGAGTAAGTTTTGATACCTCGCTTGGCTCGTCATCGTAGCTATCAGTTATATTACCTTGAAGGCACGTATCTGCTTTCTCACTCTTACTGCTAGTACTTCTGTTATCTTCATCACTTGTATTCCACGTGGCTGCAAAATTTCTCCTTTTTGATTTCTTTTCAAAGCCGCGTCGGTTTTGAGGACAATTGGGCTTGATGTGTCCGGGTTGGTTGCACTTGTGACAAATGATCTCCCGTTCTTCTGGATTGTCTAGTATTTTGTCTATTCTGCTTTTCAATTTCTAATTTAGAGCTGGATTTCAATATTTGAAGTTCCATTTTTGAATTTCTTCACTACTAACGCCAACTCAGCTGCTCCATCATCATCGCCATCATCATCACTTTCAGTTGTTCCTTTGAGAGCTATTGATTTCTTTCGAGTATCTCCTCCTTCACGCTCTTCCTTGAATTTCATTTCTAGCTCATAAGTGGTGAGATTTCCGATGAGTTCTTCAACTTTGATTTGTTTTAAACCTTTTGATTCTTGAATGGCAGTCACTTTTGCTTCAAAACTTCGTAGAAGGACTCTGAGGATTTTTCGGACTATTTCCAATTCCGTGTATGATTTTTCAAGAGCTTTTGATTTGTATACGACGTTGCAAAGCCGTCCATACATCTCTTTAACATTTTCTTCCTTGGCCATTTTAAAATTCTCATATTCGCTACTCAGCATGGCAAGGCGAGATTCCTTGACTTGAGATGTTCCTTCGTGAGTCACTTTTAGTGTGTGCCATATTTCCTGCGTAGTTAGACAATGTGAGACACGATTAAATTCAAATTGATCCAATGAACAGATAATAGAATTCATAGCTTTAGCATTAGCATTTTGTTATTTATTTTCTATTTCTGTCCATTGATCCTTTGGTTTATTTACTTCCTGAATATTTTTAATTGTAGTTAGTGCTCTATAACCTGTCTCAACAATATTCCACGCGTCAATGTTTTTCATAAAAATTTTCATTCTATTTTTCCAGTAGGCGTATTCACCATTGAACATTGGTGGTCAAACTATGGACTGACCCTCAGCAAAAGCATAATTAAAAGAAGCCATTTTTAAAAAATTCAACATTTTAAAATAAAAATTGATTTTTTTTAAAATTGATTTTTTTAAAAACAAAAGCCGACTTCTATTCCTAGCTCTGATACCACTTGTAGGATCGATTTCACTCTAGAAGGGGGGCTGAATAGGGTGGTGCTATTAATTATAAAAATTATTGCGGAAACTTATAAAATATTTCAATACAGATATATCAAAATAATAGCAGCACAGATAATAGCAGAATAATAAATGCAGAAATAGAATGAAACAGAATTTATCCAGCTTCGGCAAAACCCTGCTTTCTACTAGAAATTAAGTAGTCACACGCTTACATACGTAAACTCGCGACACCCGTTACTGACTAACCTAACTCTATGCTCAAAACCCTGCCACAACTCAGCCACTGAGTTGCGAATTCTCAAACTACACCACGTAGTTTGTCCCCTAGTCACACGACTAGTAATTACAATGGTTTAAAGGAGAAAATACAAAAACAATTTAAAAAACAATTAAAAAACCCAAACCCTAATTATTCCTTTTTAATATAAACCAACACTAAAGAGAGGAGGCCCGACCCAAAATATTATTACTAAAATATACGGCTTCCTTTATCTCTTTTATCAATGCCAGCCCGTTTCTTGCTTGTTCCTCTTAGCTCTAAATTTAGGGCTTTGTGAAGTCGCCGCTTAAATTGATGGCTGGTGCTTCGATCGCTTACTTCAATTGATTCGTTGGTGGCTCCTCCTCCTTGATCGAGTCTGACTTTGATTTGGTATGTAATTTTTCCCTTTTGCTTCTTCTAATTTGCTTTTTTGAACTCGATATCGAATTGCCGACGATATTACTTGTTTATATAGGATTCGAGATCCTTGATTTTTGTTTGTATACATTTATTTGAATTCGTCACTTGATTTATCTCGGCCATTCGATTTTGTTTTAATGCTTGGGAATGATCTCTGACTTGTTCAAATTACTTGAATAACACGGTTTTGATTTCTGACTTAGTTCGATTCCTTGATTGACACGGTGTTGATTTCGTTCGTTCTCATTCTTGTTGTCTTCGGCTTTGACTTGATTTTGACGATGTTGATTTTGTTCGGCTTTGTCCATACTATTTACTGCCTGTGGTAGTACTTTCGACCTTGTTCGATTTTACTTGCCGTTTCATGACTCCGACCACTTGAACTATTTTGATTTTGGTACTGTTTCATTTGATGTAGATATGTATGTGTGTGTGTGTGTGTGTATATACGCATACATGTATATTTGTATTTGCTCGGCTTTGGATCTATTCGAACTTGCCACCATGGTTTGTTCATCTCTGCTTGATTTTCTGTTGTACTTAGTATCACTTGATGTTGTAGTGTATTTGGACTTGTACTCATTTGATTTATTTCATTGTTATGTGCATAGCATATATATATATGTCTATGAGTCTGGACAGTTTGGTTACATTGATGATGCTATGCACCTGCATATATGTGTGCCATTTCTTTGCTTACATCTATTGGTCTGCACATCCCTGTCTACTTGTAGTTTGTACCACTGCCTGTTCATGGTGATGTTTACACTGCTTGTTGTACCTGTTCTTTTGGCACTACTACACTGTGTATGTCCTAGTCTTATGTCTTTGTTGCTTGATTGCATGCTCATGCTTGTTTTATTTTCTCTTGCACTCCTATGTGCACTGTTCTAGCTTGTAGTGTGTTGTACTTCTGTGTAGACTTGCTCGGGTTGGATTTATTTGAGTGCATTATCTTTGCGTGTGCATTCTCTGACCTCTCTTGTGTTATCTTGGTGTGTACTAAGTTGTGCCTTGCTTCTGTTTTGTTGGTCTTGCCTTGTATGTGCTTTTTGCTTCCTTGAGTTTGGTTTGCTTTTGTATACTTCATGTAGAGGCTGCACTTGTTCTGTCCATTGGTTTATAAGCTGTTTTCATTTTGCCTATACTCTGCCCTTCTTCTATTGCAAGTGTTCATGTATGGTTGTTTTGAACATGGCCATTTCATTGTTGAGGCTGTGTCGCTGATTTAATCGAGCATTTTCACTTGTACTTGACAATTTTGTATTGCAGCTGAGTTGAATCCAGCTTAAATCTCGGGTTTGAACTTGTGCTGAAATTATGACATTATTTTCATTGCACTTGAGTTGAACCCGGCGTTTTGGGTTTGACCTATGCTCACCTGTCCCTGTAATTTTATCAACTGTATATATCGGTGTGCACGGCCTTGTGGCATATACAGTGATACACTGTGTATGTCACAAGCTGTTCGTGTATGATGAATTCGAATTTAAATGATGACGAACAACCCAAATAACTGAAGCAAATATTATTTTCAAAATCCACATTTTATTTTATACTGCAAAAATATTTTATTTTCAATTTTACCGCGTCAATGTATATTTTTGCAGATTGCTCAGATGCTGGATTCACATTGGAATGAAGTTGAAGATAAATGCGAGTTGAGTGAATGAGTGATATGTAGTGAGGTGAAATGTAAATTAGAAATTGTGATGTAATCAAAATTTTATTGTTATATATACACTTGTATATATATAGTGAGAGCTTGAATTTGTACAATTCAAAATTGTAATAAATATTTGTTTGAATCAAATATCAGTTTGAATTCAAATTCTATGTTATTTATTTTATTCATCGAACATTTATTTAATCTGTGAAAATAGAATAGTATATTAACAAATACATTTAAATGAATATATATATGTGTGTGTGTGTTTATTATCATCAAACAAAAATCATATACTCGCATATTTAACAAGATTTAATTTAATAATATTTAATAATATTTAATGTAATAAAATTTAATTTAATAGAATTTAATTGGATAGGTGTATATATTATATTTAAATTTTTTATTTAAAATTTTTATTAATATTTTGAAAATAGTTTTTTGTAATAACTTTAATAAAATAATGGTTGGGAAGATAAATTAAGTAAATTTATAATTTATTTTGTTTGAGAATTGAGCATAAATAAGAATTGATTGGAAGCTTACTGATTTTGAGTTTTTGAAAGGTATGATTTTATAACTCGATTTAATTCAAGGTGATTAAATAAATATTTTCAAATTTAAATAAGGTTGAATGTTTAATTTTGATTTAAATTGTAATTTGAGATTTTATTTAAATGCACATAAAAAAGTGATTGAGTGAATATTTCAAATTTAAATAAAATTAAAGTTGAATTTTGAAATACAAATGAAATTTGTCAAATTGAGTTATCGTAAATGTTTGAATATTTAAACTTTGAAACATATTTTTTAGCAAAGCTAAGCCGGCTTTATAGTAGGTACGCCACTATATAATAAGGAATAGGTGTTCTGTACATGCATAGAACAACTAAAACTGATTTTATAAAGGTCAGGCCACTTAAAAGATAAACAAATGAAAAACAAGAGCTAGACTAAGCGTCTAGACCGCTTGGAAGGACATAAATCCCCCCTATCATCACTAATATCAACATCTGTACCTGGACCTATAACATGCTAAACAACAAAAAAGTACGTAGCCAAACGCGGATCATACGACCTCGAGAGAGTAGAGTAGAGATAAATCCAGTCTCATGTAGGATCTAAGAAATGCCACCAATTATACACACCATCAGTAACAGTGGTCGTGAGAGATAGATCCTCACCCGAAGGGGAATCGTGGGTACATGGGAGTCGAAAATGGGTATGACCCATAGAAGCATAGTTATCACATGTTCTTAGGTGGCGAAGATGAGTCTAGGAGGCTGGTGTATCAACTTTGAAACCTATTGAATTGGAAGTGGTTTAAATTTGTAGCTCAAACCTGGATTTGAAATTGACATAAATTAGAAATGGTTTAATGAGAAACTGAATTGAACCTTTAACCTTTTAATTCAAATTGTTGAACCGAGATTGATTTAAATTGAATTTTAGAACTAAAGTTGATGCGAATTGATTTGCAAAATTGGAAGAAACAATTATAACTTGAAACTATTTTCGATATATATCTTTTAATATATAAACTATCTTAATATATTAACTATTTTAATCTATAACCTATGTTTATATATATAAACTATTTTTAATTTATAACTATTTCAATATATATATATATATATATATATATATAAATTATTTTCAATATTTAAACTGTTTAAGTTGGAACTATTATGATTTAGATTTAACAGATTTAAATGCGAATATTTCAATATGATGGTTTAAACTATTTTTCGATAATGATTTTGAAAGTGAATAAGATTTCAAAAATTATATGATTTTGAAATAAATATGATATTTTGATATGAATTGTGAACTGTTTGAAATGAAAATGACCATGGTGTGAAATAAGTGTTTGGCTGTTAAAGTGAGCGGGATCAGATATTGTCATACTCTCTGCCAATATTGTAATCCACTTTAATAACTGTGCACGTGGTGGAGATTCCAGAACGTAGTAGGATGGTTTGGCGAATGTCCGTATGAGGTATGATCGTAACCCTAATTCCAGTGAGCCAGGTTAATGTGGCTAAAACAGAAGCTATACCAGGCCAAGTGGGGTCGCTCCCCTTATCGGGCACATTTCTTCGATGCCATATCCACTACTTTGTGATTTGATTAGGTACACCTTTGATTTGGGGGTGTGTATCAAGGTGGGAAGTAGTAGCTGCCATGCGTTACCACCAGTCCGGGAGTGCAAACGGTAGAATCCTACCCTAACATTGCCTCATGTGCCTTGTCATGTGCCTTATCCCGCCTTCTACGAGTTTGGTTTGTACCATACCTATGAAGTGATCACTGAGTATTCCGCCGGTTTGGTGGAGCTTACACTATCTGCATAGACTACGGCAATGTTATAAAAATGTGTTAAGGGGGATATGGGTAACGCCTTAACGCTATTTTAATATTTTACTTTACTTTAGACATTATCTGTATAGCGTATTGTACTATGTATGTAGATAGTTCAAAGGATACTTAAAGGATGAGAATGATAAACATCCTTTAAGTTATAATGCATTTCACTTGGACATTTCACTTGAGTTGATTTACTGGCATAAGAATGTTAGTCCTGACTCGACTGTTTTGTGTTTTGCTTTATGCTTGGGTCAGACTAAGTGTCACAGCATTTGAGACTCACCTTTGGAGCTTGGAGTTTTGCTTGAAAATCTTTCTTTTATCTATCCAACTTTCAGTTATTCCAATTTTATATTCAGACTTATCACTTACTTTTGCATTGAGACTTCTATGTATTGGATTTTTGTGTATTTTTTTATACTCTGATGTTTATGTAGTAGCTTTATGAACTACTATTTATCTATTCCTCCATTTATTGTTATATTACTCTGTATTTGTGATTCTACGATTGATTTATTTATGCTAAGTTTTGCCAAATATAAAATAACAATCTTTGTTTTGAGCAATTCAAGTTTGCAAAGTGTGGATTATTGTCAATTTGAATGGTTTGAAATAGCAGGTCATTACATTCATAAAACACTACATTTATAATACCTAGAAAATGTATCCATATACATCTCTCAATAGTATGATTATATTTACGAATCTTAAGAAAGATTCTAGTTTCAAACCATACTAATTTAAGTTAAATCAAATGTCGTTTAAACATTAATAACAATAAACCCAAAAACACTTTCCTTGGTGCAAGTTAGGCGAGTCGTATGGAAATTAAACCATATGTACTTGCCACCACTTCTTGATTTCAAAAAGCACTATCCCTCGATTAACAATGAAATCAGACAAGTTAGAAAACTATCCTTGCCTCAATCCACATTCTTAATTCTCAAGATAGAGATGAGTTTCCATACCTCGGAATTTGGTGTAAATATGGAAAGAACATTTTGCAATGCCGTTGTAATTTAAAATGATCATTTATGCAAATCGAGTGTTGTTCTTTTTAAAACTTCTTATAAAACCCCCTTTTTAAAACCTTTTCCATATTTACCAAACTCATTTCTATAAATCTCATATCTATTGCTAAAACTCTTTTATATAAGTAAGCTCTTTTATAGAAACTCATTTTATAAAATGCCGATATGATTATAAACTCCTTTAATAAACAATTCTTTCATATTTATAAATCTTTTTATAAATTCATTTCTATTTATGAAACTCCTTCTTAAAAATTTCCAAGATATAAATTTATAAGACTCATAACTTCCCATAAATCTCTAAAATATAATTATAGAGCTCCTTTATAAAAATCCCATTAAAAATCCTTTATAGACCAAAAACATGTTTTTATAAATCTTATATCCTCGAAACAAATCTTCGTTTTCAAAATAATAGATCAAATACTTCCATAATACGATCATTTCCTATATCACCATAATTCCAAAAGTGGAATTAATTGTTCCAATTTATCAAAATGATATTAATTTCCTCTTATAGAATATCATTTATAAAGCCATTTTTTACTTATAAAACACTACTTATGCAACTATCTTTCTTATAAAACAATATTTAAAAATCTGTCCCTTTATATAGCATTTTATATAAACTTTCATGAATATTTTATTCCAAAGTATTCAATCATCTTTTAAACACAAAATCTCCTTAAATAAAAGATTTCCCCTTTTTACTTTTTTTAAGACATTCATTATTTTAATAACTTTTCCATAAAAATAAATATTTTCCAAAATAATTTGAAAACATTTCCATATATTTAGAAAAGACAATTAAAAAGGCTGAGGTGAAATATAGAAGTTCAAAAACCCTTTTAAATAAAATATCACGGAAATTTCCAAAGATCATGTTTAAAACCACTCTCCAAATTTAAACCATTTCCATGCCAAAACTAAAATTAATAGTATTTCAAAATGCTATAACTAGACCAATATTTACTATAGCACTTAACCAATGCTATTATTGCCTTTTCTCTAAAAGTGTTCAACTTTTAACAATCTATATAAAAGGTATATAACTAGAATAAAATCAACAGGAATATAACGGGGGAAATAAAAATCACAATGTCAAGAAATCCAGATTTTTCTAGAAATTTTCCTTTTATTTCATTTTTGAATTTTCATTCGCTTTTGAAGATGGATATTTAACCAAATCAACCAATAACTCATCCGAACCTAAACAGTAAATTTTATCTACTTTATACCATATTAATTATTCAAAAAAGCGAGTTTTACTAACTGAAATTCCAACGGACGCTTAAGCGTTCAAGTTTGAACTAAAATCGAATGACGTTCGATTTTAGCCCAAAATTTCACTTACCCCAAGTTCAATAAAACCAGTTGCATTGTGAACTATCGCCATTACGATCGCAATGCAAAAATATCTCACCTCGATTGGACCTTATATGAGAGATTTATTGTATTTATAGGATTTGATAATTAAATAGTATAATTTATTTGCTAATTACACTTCAGATCTCAATTACCGTGAACAATCTCTCTTCTCCCTCCCAAAACTCCCTTATTGTTCATGCCTAAACATGTCATGAAACATCACCATGCACGGGTCATCCTCCGTCATCTAATGATGATCCTTCAATCTGATCGTACCATCGACGCTCTCTTTGAAATCTCCACCCATCCATCACCATCATGGTCCATCCAACCCTCCCTTTCAACAAGAAACCATACAGGTCGAATTGCCACCAAGAAAAAGCCATGCGACTCATTTATGCACCAAGCTCTGCCAAATACGCGCCACCACCTCACCTTGCCCGAACAAACGTGCACCTACCCTCTAATTAGCCTAAAACTGCATCCCCTGCAAAAATTAAAAAATCCAAGTTTGCAAGCATTGCTCTCAACCTATCGAGCACCCTATATCTCAACCACATACAATCAAACCATACTGACTCAAAGATCTAGTCCATACGAACTCAAAGATCTTTATTTTAGAACTTTTAAATGATTAAATTTTGAGATCTAAATTTTTGATGATGCCATTTTCTTTGTTTCCTCTTCCATCAATTAGTTTACTATACAGAGAGGAGGGAGGGAAAAAATAGTAAAGTTGAAGCTGTGTAAGTTTGAGATATATTTAATTTGAAATCACTGGCATCTCACTATATAGCATTTAGTTCGCATACAAACCACCAACGAAAAAAAAAAAAATATGATCGCACAAAAAAATGCTATAGGATCCCGTATAATTAATAATATACAATAGTTAACTAATTCAATAAAATCATAAAAATACCGTCGTTTGTTGAAAAATCGTCAAACAATAATTAAAATATTTTCAAAATTAGAAATTATGGAAAAATAAAATAGATTAAAAATAAATTAATTAAAATCAAGTCATTTTGTCAAAAATAAAATTTCCTATTATTTATTAAATTTGAAGCAAATCTGAATATTTAAATAAATTTAATATTCCCATTCAAAATGTTAAAAATTCCAAGTCATTACATTCTTCCGCCTTAAAAGAATTTCATCCCTGAAATTTTCAGAGGAAGAAAAATGTCTTTGAACTCTTAATCATATAGTACTCTTACACTCAAAATGTGTTATAATCATATATTACGAAAAAAAATTCGGCAGCATCTCGTATGCACTGCTCGATCGAAAAAACTACAATTTGCCACAAGTGAGCCAAACCAACAAAAGAGAACAAAAAAAAGTGTCCTCCCATATTTGGGGCATAAAATCATGAAACCAAAATAATAATATAAATGTGTACCTATTAGTCAAACAAACCAACTCTACTCACGAAACCAAAAGCATCAAACTAGCATTTGTTTCTATATACCTATATCTCACTTACAAATGATATCAGCCAAACATCTTTCGTTTTAAAATGTTAAAAGAATATAGCTATATTAAAGCCCATCCGATGTACATATATCATCTGTACGCAATAACAAATTTGATTCCTCACTCAATCACACAAATTTCATTTTCTAACTAGTATCGTTCACTCAACTTTCCTAGTGCGAACTCCAATCGGGTTCTTTTGACTAAAAACCTCCATTCTCCTTACATTGCCATATAATATGATAGAAACTTCAAAATCAAACTGAAAATATATAACAAGTGTTTGCCATCAAGAATCGAGTGAAAAATCCTAACTCAGACCAGTTTAAATCACCTTGAAATCATGTACTCGAATCTGGATCAAACATCTATATGAATGAAATAACCTACGTACAACTTACGTATTTATTCAATTAGTTTATTAAGTATACTATTTTCTTTTTGTTCACAGTCATTTAAACTACAATTTAATTTACACCAATGGTATTTCATTTAATAGTAAAATTACTTGTGAACCATTTCATAAAACTTTTCTTAAGTTTTTAAACATCTTGTAAAACTTGAGTTCATATTCCTATAACACTCTTCTACATCTCAAAAGTATACATACAAATTTCAGATTTGTTTTACAAAACCAATATTTTCAAAAGATTTAAAACTTTTTTAACTTCTTATTATCTTCTCAAATTTATAAGTTACATAAACTTATTTCCTTATAACTTTATAAAAACACTTAGCTTCACGAACTTAATTAACTCGAAAGTTTTCAACTATCCAACATCGTCGAAAATTCCATTTCATTAACAATGAAAATTACCAAACAACACACTATAATGAGATGCACAAATCAAACTACCCTACTGCATAAGATACATATGTTCATAAAATAACTTACCGAAGAACTTCAGAATTTAAATACCCAATTTTATTTCAAACTATTGCTTGAAATTATATATATATATATATATCCTATTGTATAACAAATCATACTTTTTGGATTATTAAATCAAGATCCATTTTACCAAAACTACTATATACCAAATTTCCATGGTAGCAACCCCTCATTTAGAAACTCGAAAATGAACGTCGATGATGCTGCAGCGCTCGTTAGAATTACTTTCCAACGACAGAAGTGAGCTCAGTAGTTTCTATCTCATTTAAAATTCTTTAAAAATATTTCTATTCATAAATACTTTCAAAATAATACTGGTATTATTTTTCAGTGACTTTGAAATCAATTTTCAAAGCACCGGGACTTAAATTCTCAAATTCTACATTTATCCTTTTTTTTTGCAAACTATAATGACCCATAAATTTTAATGATTTTAATAATGTAATTAACTAAATTTTCCATGAAAATAAACAATTAAAATTTTAGCAATGAAAATTTGATATTTGGAAGACGTCTATTTAAACGTAGCAAATGTCAGATTTTCATCAGAAAATATGAAAGGTAGTTCTATTGTGTTATTTTCAATATCAATTTAAATCAGTTAATTTGACGAAAATAAAATATTTCAAATCTATATATTTTATATAATATGATGTAGACCTTTTCTGAGCGAGACGTCATATTTCGTTTAACCAAATTTGGATTGCTCTAGCCCCGTTTATCTTATTTTAGGCGGTTTAGCAACAGTATGGCAGCGAAAATCGACTTTTGATAGGATGATCGTATCGTTCATATCTATGTACCATTCTATTCGTCTCGTCATGCTAATCCCTGTAGTATATTCGTTTGTATATTTCGACATCCACGACAAAATCCGCGAAACGGTTAGCTGTATCAGTACCCGTTTGGAACCTTTTGGTGTTCTATGTCCTTTCAAAATCCACCCTGAAAATGAATGTCCACTAACCATATATATTCCCATCTATTCAACTTTTGACTTTTGTTATTCCGCTATGTTCAATATATATTATCTAGTTCAATTCTATTCGTTCTCTTCTATTCATGCCTTTACAAAGATATATATATGTATACATATATATACATACATATATATATATATTAGATATGTCGGTTGCATTTTGGAAGGAACCTGCTTCCCATATTTTTCCAACTTCTCTCGTTTCCACTCCAACGCATGTCGTCCTGTCACCGCCATTCATTCCCTTCCACTCGGTCGGCAACTCATCCATACGCCTAATTTCAGCCACATCTGCCCTTACAACCTCCACCCACCACAACCCTTCCGTCTCCTCCACAGCAGCCACTACAAGCATCCAAAAATGCCTACACGCATGGCCGTTCCACCATCATCCCCATGAACCAGGTCAGCCTTTCCTACCACCCTCATTTGAACGGCAGCAGCCATGCAAGAGCTGCCTTGTCATAGTTTTCCCCAACCTTGCCTCCATGACCCGAATTTACTTCCGTAGCCAGGCTTGCCTTCCCCACCAGTCCACCCTTCCAGACAGCAACCGACCAACCTTTCCCCTACTGTCGACCACACACAAGCCTAACCGCTAGTTCGCACTGCCCATCATCTCCAACCGAACCCACTGCCGCAACTTTTACGCGCCGTCATTCACTCCGCTCCATCTTGGCTTTCCATCCAAGCACTGCCAGTGCTTTATGCATGCAACACCCGCTGCACTGAACCCATAGCCACCAGAGAAGCCATTGCTTTCTGCCCCTTCGTCGCATGCCTCAACCCTTGGTGCTATATCCAGGCATGTATGCTATATATATATGTTGCATGTATCTTATGTATATGTTGCACGTGTCTTGTATATATGTTGCACGTACGTTGTATACATATATTTTGGCAGAAAGTTATATATTGGTATCCTTCGATCTAAAGCTTATTTATATAATTTTACTTATATATACTGATTTTTTGAATCAATTCACTTAGATTTTCTTTTGTGCTTGTCGCAGCTCTTTGACATGTCATGTCCGTATTCGTGTCCCTATTTTCGTTCTTGTGGTTTCTCTAGCCTCGAAAGGTGAGCATACTCACGATTTACATTCTTATATTAGTAAATTATCTCAGATGAAATGATTATTGAAATATGTTGTATATTTGAATTATTAGTTATTTAATTGTTGATTATGATATGTTATCATTTAAAATTGTTAACCTATGCTAATTGACATATGACACTATAACGTGTTAGTATATATATTAAATTTTAATTGCTAATTATGATATATGCTTACTATTGATATGTATGTCATTTTATATTATTATTTTGTTCTCACTCTGCAAGTTCCCTTCTAGTTAGGAAATCCCCTATGGGTTAAAAATATACAAACTCGAATGATATTATAGATTAGGGAAAATTGTTATAGGTTGAAATGATAAGACCAAGCGATTTTATTGACTTGAATTTTGGGATTACGGGTTGAAATGATATATATGCATAAAATATTAAATAATTATGGATTGAAATGATAAATATCCTTATCACTTGACCATATGATAGAAAATTATATACGGACACCGTGGGTCTATTTTAAATGATTTTCAAATTTTTGAAAAGGGAAAATATATGTGTTTCAAAAGATATTAATTTTTAAAATATAATATAAGGATTTTATTTTATTTTAATATATGTGTAAAATTTAGATTTTTAAATTATATATTTGGAAATTTTAAATTTATAGGTTAAGTTTTGAAAAATACAAATTTTTAGATTTTATTTATAGTTTTATTATTTTTAAATATATAAATAAGATTTTATATAATATATTTAGTAAAATAAGATTCAATTTAATAATAATTAATATGATAAAATTTAACAAGAATTTTATTTAACTAATATATATAATATGTTTTAAAAATTTATTTACAATTTATATTAATATTTTAAAATAGATTTTTTTAATAATTCTTATGCATATAATATGATTAAAATAAATATTTATTTAAATTTATATTGATATTTTAAATTAGATTTTGGAATAACTTCAAATAAATAGAGGTTGGAAAGATAAATTAAACAAGAATTGATTTATAATTAAATTAGTTAAGAATTGAATTTAAAAAAGAATTGATTTGAACCTATTGATTTTGAGATTTAAAGATATGATTTAATAACTTGATTTTGATTAAAGGAGATTAAATGAATAACTTCAAATTTATATAAAATTGTAATTGAACAATTAATTTTGATTTAAATTTGTAATTTGAGAATTTAGTTAAATGTTTATAAAAGGCGACTAAGTGAATATTTTCAGATCTAAATATAATTGAAGCTAGAAATTTAATTGTGATTTAAATTTAAAATTTGATATTTGTTTTAAATGTTATTAAAACTGATTAAGTGGATTTTTTCAAATTTAAATAAAATTATAGTTGAATATTGAAAATAAATGAAATTTATTAAATAGAGTTATTGTAAATTTGTTTGAATATTTAAACTCTGAAATCTATTGAATTTGGTGTGGTTTAAATCGGTAGTTCAAACATGGATTTGAAAGCGATATAAATTAAATGGTTTTAATGAGAATTTGAATTGAACGTTTAACCTATTAATGGAAATTGTTGAACGGAGATTGATTTAAATTGAATTTTTGGGAATTAAAGTCGATTTGAATTGATTTGTGAAATTGAAAGAAGATTTCCAATTTGAAACTATTTTCGATATAAATTCTATTTATATAAACAATTTTAATCTATAACCTATTTTAAATATATAACTATTTTTAATTTATAAATATTTCAATGTCTAAACTAATTTTAACATTTAAACTATTTAAATTGGAACTGTTATGATATAGATTTAATGGATTTAAATATGAATATTTTGATATGATGGTTTAAACTATTTTATGGTTATGATTTCAAAAGTGAATACGATTTTGAAAGCAATATGATTTTGAAAGTGATATGATTTCGAAAGTGATATGATTTTGGAATGAATATTATGTTTTGATAAGCTGAATGAACTATTTGAAATATAAAATGACCACAGTGTGAAATTAGCTTTTGGTTGATAAAGAGACCGGGATCGGATATTTTCATACTCTCTACCAATACTGAAAACCACTTTAACAACCATGTACTTTGTGGGGAATCCAAAACGAAGTAGGATGGTTTAGCGATGCCTATATAAGATATGAACGCATCCCTGATTCCCTCGAGTCAGCTTGATGTGGCTAAAACAAGAGCATATCGGGCCAAGTGGGGTCACTCTCCCTATTTGGCACATTTCTTCGATACCATTCTATTACTTTGTAGTTTGATTGGGTGCATCTTTGATTTGGGAGTGTGTCTTGAGGTGGATGATAGTAACTGCTATGCGTTACCACTAGCTAGGAGTGCAAACGGCAGAATCCTACCCTAGCATTGCCTCGCATACCTTGTCACATGCTTTATCATGCCTTCTACGGGTTTGATTTGTGTAGTAACTATGGAGTGCTCCCTGATAGCCCACCGGTTTTGGTGGAGTTATAGTACTGTATAAACTACAACATTCATATAAAATGTATTAATGGGGATATGGGTATCGCCTTGACACTATTTTAATATTTTACTTTACTATAGACATTGTCTATGTAGCAAATTGTACTATATATGTAGATAGTTTAACGGATCCTTAAAGGGTGGAATCCCAAACATCCTTTGAGTTACTTTGTATTTCACTTAACATTTCACCTGAGTTGATTTACTAGTATGAGAATGTTAATCCTGACTCCAGTGTTTTGTGTTTTGCTTTATGCTCGGGTCAGACTGAGTGTCACAACATTTGAGACTCATCATTGGAGCTTGGAGCTTCATTTGGATATCTATCCTTATCTAATCAGCTTTTCAGTTATTTCTAGTTGTTTATGATCAGACTTGTCATTTACTTTAGTATTGAGGCTTCTGTGTATTTGAGATTTTGTTGTATTTATTTCAGACTCTTATGTTTTCTGTAGTAGCTTAATGAACTACTATTTATCTATTTTGTTGCTTATCATTATAAAGTGTCTATGATACTATGATTGATTTATTTACTGTATACGCTACGTTTTTCCACATATAAATTAACAATCTTTTGTTTTAAGCAATTCAAGTCTGACATGAGTAGATGATTGTCAATTTGAATGGTTCGAAAGGCCAGGTCGTTACATGTGATATCAGAGCTCTGGTTGAGGCAAAACTTAGCATATGGAGTAAAAACTCATTAGAGATAGGGTAGTAATACACTAGAATGAGAAAAATTAATTACAAAATTATCTTCAATCGAGCTTGAAATTCTTCGCTAGAATCCTCCTGGATTAGGATTTTTTTGAATAATGGAACTTTCCCTTTTCTCTGAAATCCATTCTTGTCTTTTCCTATTTGTATTCTTCTTATACTGGAGCATTCCATAGCTTCATTTTCTTGATCCCTGTAATAAATTTGAGCATCTTGCAACCTCAATTGGCAAATTCATCCTTACAACAGTCGTTGATTCACCGGAGATTTTGACGTCCTCAGTTTTGATGCTGCTGTTTCTAGCAAAGCATGAACCGTTTCTCTAGTAGCGACAAGAGTAATTCTTTTATGATCAAACGTCGAATGCCTCAGCCTAGTGATCTTGACTCCGCCCCTATCGTCCAACTATTTTCGAATGCCTTTTGTGAAGTCTCTTCTCTACCTCCCAAGAGGGAAATTGAATTCCACGTCGATCTTATTCCTGGAGCTCGATCTTGCTACCGGTTTTCACCAGCTTCGTGTAGCCGAGGAGAGCATCCCTAAGACAGCTTTCCAAACCGAGAATGGTTTCTGTGAATGGTTAGTCATGCTCTTTGGATTAACCAATGCTCCTGCCTTCTTTATTGATCTCACGAATCCCGTTTTTCGCAATGTTCTCAACAAGTTTGTCTTGGTTTCGTTGATGATATTCTCATTTTTCTAAGTCTAAGAAGGAACAAGGATCTAATTTAAGCTATGCTCTCCAAACCCTTAGGAGTCATCGGTTGAAAGCAAAATTTCCTAAATGCCATTTCTGGAAAGATGAGTCTGATTCCTTGGGTAGATTGTTTCTGAGAGTCTCGGTTGACTCGGTTAAGGTCGTCGCGATTAATATAAATCAATCCATCTTTCCTCTTTTGTAATTTAATTATCGTATCTTTCTTTCGAGCATATCATCTTAGTTAGTATTCCCTTAATTAGGTTTCCTCTAATTTGAAATGTCTATCCTTGTTCTAAAATTCATTCTTGAATCATCCTACGAGGCAGTGTATTTTTAATTAATATAAAAATGTTTTATATTGTGTTGTTTGAGTTGTTAAGTTTGAATTTTGGGTTTCGATCGATTCATTTAGACACTCCTATTGATTGGGATTCCAAAACACTTGGACAAAGCAAACTGACACAATATTGTTTTCGGAATTTGCAAATGAAATA
This sequence comes from Allium cepa, assembly GCA_030765085.1. Classification (NCBI taxonomy): domain Eukaryota; kingdom Viridiplantae; phylum Streptophyta; class Magnoliopsida; order Asparagales; family Amaryllidaceae; genus Allium; species Allium cepa. The sequence goes on along the minus strand of CM060938.1, from coordinate 438,508,781 downwards.
ATTTTATGTATGATTATATTTTTGATATATAAAAGTATTATTTTCTAAAATTAGATAGTTAAATGAATAGTTTGTTAGATATGATAGTACAAGACTATCATTTATTATTTTTCAACATTTCTAATCCATAATTATTGTGTGTGTTATAAGGAGATGAAACTTTTAAACATTGTTTATAAATATGATATGCAAATGAAATGAATTTAAATTAAGAATTTGAGAATTTGACTTTCGGTGCTTTGAAAATTTGGTTTTCAAAGTTTTAATATTTTTAATATTATTTGAAAGTATTTTCGAGTAGAATTGTTTCCAAAGAATTTACAAGAAGTATATCGGTACTCTCCTCTTATGTCATTGGAAAATAATTTCGATGATGACTGAAGCATCATCGATATTCATTTTCGAATCTTAGAGTGAAGAGACCACTTAGGAGCTTTACTACATTTTGGTTTTGGAAATGGATTTGATTTGAATTTCTTGAGTATGATTTGATGTATAATATATATATATATATATATATATATATATATATTTCAAAAATGGTTTGAAGTGAAACCGAAAATTTAACTCTTAAGTTTTATGTTAAGTGATTATTTTCAATTATAGAAATAAAGCAAATTTTTAAATAATTGAAGTGTCTAAGATAAGGAATGAAATTGAAACCATTTGAAATAGTTAAACTAGAATAAAATTTATTTGTATAATACTCAATTTTATTCTAAAACATATATAACTTACCTGGAATATTCAAAAACTTAAAATGTAATGTGAATATGTAAGTGAAGGTTATACAAGTGAAATTTAAGTAATAAAATTGTTCAAACTTAATTTTGCTTAATAGAAATGTTGTAAATAAAAGTTAAATTTGTATAGTGCTCAATTACACTCAGAAGCACGAATAAAACTTATATGAAAAGATTGAATTAATGTGAATATGTAATTGAATAGTATACAATATGGAAGTAAGTAATAAGACGTCAAAAATGAAATTTATTAAAGGAATTTATAAATAAAAATTGAGTGGTTATAATGAATGTTTATACACTTAATCTATAATGCAAGATATTTTAAGTGAAATGAACTGAATAATAAAAAGAGAATGCTATTTAAGTAAATAAATATAAACTTAAGAAATTGAACAAGTAATAAATAAATTATATTTTTGTAAACTATCTGTGATACAAAGGGAAATTACAAAGAACGGTGAAATTGAATTTTGAGTTGGAATTAACTTAACTAGAGTCAAATGGATCTAATAAATGGGTTAGATAAATAAAATTTGTTTTGAAAAATGAACTTAGGTTATAAAAAAAGGGTGAACGCAAATAAATTGCAATATAAATTAATTTAAGTGAGTTAATTAGAATAATAATAATAATAAATGAAATTTATATGGTTTCGAATTAACTGTTGCATCCAGAACTATGTAATTCAAATCTATCTTTCCTTTCTATTGCTTCTATTCTTCTATCTCGTTCCTTTTTGAAGACGAAAAGTTTTAAGTGGGGGAGAGCATAATGACCCATAAATTTTAACGATTTTATTAATGTAATTAACTAAATTTTTCATTAAAATAAATAATTAAAATTTTAGCAATAAAAATTTGATATTTGGAATATATCTATCTAAACGTAGCAAATGTCAGATTTTCATCAGAAAATAAGAAAGGTAGTTCTGTTATGTAATTTTCAATTTCAATTTAAATCGGTTAATTTTATGAAAACAAAATATTTTCAAAATATGAATATTTTTATATAATAAAATGTAGACCATTTTTCGAGTGAGACATCATATTTCATTTCGCCAAATTTGGACTACTCTAGCCCCGTTTATCTTATTTTCTGCGATTTAGCACCAGTTTGACAGTGAAAATCAACTTTTATAGGATCGTCGTATCGTTCATATCTGTGTACCATTCTGTTTATCTCGTTGTGCTGATCTCCATAGTATATTCACTTGTATATGTCGGCGTCTGGTTCATGGCGAAATCTACGAAACAGTTAGGTGTATCTGTACCCATTGGAACCTTATGGTGTTCTGCGTCCTTTCATAATCCACTGTGAAAATGATTGGCCACTAACCATATATATTCCCAACTATTCAACTTCTGACTTTTGTTATTCCTCTGTGTTGAGTATATATTTTCTGTTTCAACTCTCTTCATTCTCTTCTTTTCTTGTTTTTATAAAGAAAAATATTTTATATATATATATATATATATTAGATATGCCAGTTTCATTTTGAAAGGATCCCACTCCTCATATTTTTCCAACTTTGCTTGTTTCCTTTTCAATGCATGTCGACTTGTCACCTCCATACACTTCCTTCCACTCGATCGACAACTCATCCATACCAACAGTCTTAGCCACCTCTGCCCTTACAACCTCCGCCCACCACAACCCTTCCATGTCTCCTCCACAACAGCGACCCCAAGCATCCAAATATTCCTACACACGGACCTCCCACCATCATCCGCATGAACTAGGTTAACCTTTTCTGCCTCCTTCATTTGAACAGCACTGACCATGCTAAAGCCGCCTTGTCACAGTTTTCCCCGACTTTGCCTCCGCGAGACGAACTAACTTCAACAACCAGGCTTGCCTTCTCCGCCAATCCACCCTTCCAAACAGCAACCGACCAACCTTCCCTCCATTGCCAACCACACACAAGCCTTACCACCGGATCGCACTGCACATATTCTCCAACCGAACCTACTGTCATGCCTTTTGCCCGTTGTCATTCACTTTGCTCCATCCTGGCTTGCCATCCGAGCACCGAAAGTACTTCATGCACGCAACACCCACTGCACCAAACCCGTAGCCACCAGCGAAGCCATAGCTTTCCACCCCTTTGGCGCATGCCTCGGCTCATGGTCTTATATCCAGGCATATATGTTGTATATATATGTTGCACGTATCTTATATATATATATATGTTGCACGTATGTTGTATACATATATTTTAGCGGAAAGTTATATATTGGTTTCCTTCGATCTAAAGCATATATATAAGTTTACTTGTATATATTTTTGAATCAAGTCGCTTAGATTTGCTTTTGTGCTTATCGCAGTTCTTTGACATGTCATGTCCATATCCATGTGCATGTACGTATCCCTATTATTGATTCTCATGGTTTCTCTAGCCTCGAAAGGTGAGCAATCGCTCACGATTAACATTCTTATATTAGTAAATTTATCTCACATGAAATGAAAATTGAAATATGTTGTTAGATTTGAATTATTAGTTATTTAATTATTGAATATGGTATGTTAACATTTAAAATTGTTAAAATATGTTAATTGACATTCGACACTATAACATGTTAGTATGTATGTTAAATTTTAATTGTTAATTATGATATATGCTTGCTATCAATATGTATGTCATTATATATTATTATTTTGTTCTCACTCTACAAGTTCCCTGATAGTTAGGAAATACTTATGGCTTGAAAATGATACATACCCGAACGATTTTATGGATTAGGAAAAATCATTATGGGTTGAAATGAAAACCCAAGCTATTTTATTGATTTGAATTTTGGGATTGCCATTGAAATGATATATACCCGTAAAATATTAAATTATTTCGGATTGAAATGGTAAATACCCTTATCACTTAACCACAGGATAGAAAACTATATGCAGACACCATTGTTCTATTTTAAATGATTTCCAAATTTTTAGAAAGGGAAAATATATGTGTTTTAAAAGATCCCGATTTTTAAAATATAATATAAATATTTTATTTTATTGTAATATATGTGTAAAATTTAGATTTATGAATTATATATTTGGAAATTTTAAATTTATAGTTGAAGTTTTGAAAAATACAAATTTTTAGATTTTACTTATAATTTTATCGTTTCTAAAATATAAATAAGATTTTATACTATACATTTAGGTAAATAAGATTTAATTCAATAATAATTAATATAATAAGATTTAATAAGAATTTAATTTAACCAATATATATAATATGTTTTAAATATTTATTTACAATTTACATTAATATTTTAAAATAGATTTTTTTAATAATTCTTATATGTATAATATGATTAAAATAATATTTATTTAAATTTATATTAATATTAAAAATTAGATTTTGTAGTAATTTTAAATATATAGAGGTTGGAAAGATAAATTAAATAAGAATTGATTTATAATTAAATTTTTAAGAATTGATTTTATATAAGAATTGATTTGAACTTATTGATTTTGAGGTTTAAAGATATTATTTTATAACTTGATTTTGATTAAAGGTGATTAAATGAACAACTTCAAATTTAAATAAAATTGAAATTGAATATTTAATTATGATTTAAATTTGTTATTTGAGAATTTACTCAAATGTTTATAAAAGGTGATTAAGCGAATATTTTCAAAATTGAATATAATTGAAGTTAGATATTTAATTTTGATTTTGATTTAAATTTAAAATTTGAGATTTTGTTTTAAATGTTATTAAAAATGACTAAGTGGATATTTCCAAATTTAACTAAAATTAAAGTTAAATATTGAAAATAAATGAAATTTATCAAGTTGAGTTATTGTAAATTTGTTTGAATATTTAAACTCTGAAATCTATTATATTTGAAGTGGTTTAAATGGGTAGTTCAAACATGGATTTAAAACCGTTATAAATTAAAGGGTTTTAATGAGAATTTGAATTGAACCGTTTAACCTTTTAATGGAAATCATTGAACCGAGATTGATTTAAAATGAATTTTTGGGAACTAAATTCGATTTGACTTGATTTGTGAAATTGGAATAAAAATTCCAATTTGAAACTATTTTTGATATAAACTCTATTTTAATATATATACCATGTTATTATATAAACTAATTTAATCTATAACCTGTTTTAAACATATAACTATTTTTAATTTATAACTATTTCAATATATAAACTATTTTCAATATTTAAACTTCTTAAGTTGGAGCTATTATGATTGGATTTTGTAATAACCCAAATTTTTGGTCTTCTGTAATTGATTAATAAACTAGATTAATTAATATGATATTGAATTTTAAATTAAACGAATAAATCTGATCAGATAGATATTTATATTTGTAATTGTGTTGTATATATATACATAGATTTTAAATAAAATTTTTGATTACAAATTCAATTTGTGTTGCTTAATACATACATATATTTGAAAATATATATAGAGTTAAAATAAATTTTCAAAGCATATATACTTATGACAAAGCATAAGTTAATTATTAATAAATGTTTATTTGAATTCACTTTTGTTTATTAAAATCTAGAAGCTATTTATATAAGATAAATACATTTTATATACATGTAGTATATGTTATAATTTGGATTGTTTTGAAAATTTAATTCAATCTATTGATAATTTAAATAGGTATGAATTGTAAAGCTTTGTTTCAAAATATAAGATAATGGTTTATTTTAATATGATAGTTCATAAAAAGGATTTAAATAAAGTTTTTTTTTGTTTCTTTAAAGTGTTTAATTTTAAATGGTTAAAAATGTATATGTATAAGTTTTAGATTTAAAATAACATGTATAAGAAGTATATTATAACTAGTTTTAGAATAATTTCTTTTAAAAGTAAATTTATATATACATATGTAAATTATATTTATTAATAGAATTAAATAAGTAAGTTATATTTATATTTAATTTGGGTGAGAATTAAATTAAAAACACTTAAAAACATGTGTTATCATCTTAAGTTATATTAATAACATTTGTAAAGAAATGAAGCATTGCATGACATTTGTCCAATTTAAAAACAAGTGGCAACTATTTTATTTTAACTTTTAATAAATACCGTAAGAAGAAAATTGGTTTTACTTTCACAAATACTTTTCTCTTTATTTTCACTTCTAAGCTCAAAACAAAAATTCTTCTAAAAACTGAAATTAAACCAAAATCAAAAATCTGAAGTTAATGTCAATCTGCAACATCAATTAAAACTGCAAATGCAAATGAAGTTCTTCTTAATAATCAAAGCAAATGAGATTTAAAACCTGCAATTCGATTCAAAACTGCAAACTTCAAATCTTCTGCAACCTTCAACTTACAATTCAGATTGATGATCAACTGCAAGTTTCAACCTTTAAAACCTCAAGATGTATGCATGCAAAGATTAAAGGCCTGGAAAGTTTATATAATCTGCTCTGCTTTTGTTCACCGCAAATGAACAGGTGAGTAACATCACTCTTTAAAATTTCAAGTATATAATTGTGTTGCATGTTCAACTCTGGAAACAAGTATGTTTGTGAATATAGTTTAAACTCTGTGTATATATATGAATATATTGATGTGCGCATGTCTGAAATGTCTGGAACATCTCTGTCTATGTTTTAAGCCCAGTTTTTAATTTAAATTCTCTAGCTCTTGATCTAGTCATAAATATGAGATAAGTTACAAACAAAACTTGTTTGATTGATCGTAGAGTAGGATTTAAAATTTTATGCAAGTTAAAATAAACTTAGATTTGCTCTGGAAACCATAAGAACAGGAATGCTTTAGCTTTGTCAAAATTTCAAACATTTAAATTTATAGTTTCAGTTTTAGGATCTAAATCCTCATCCAAAAACTTGGTTTTTAAAACTAAAATCATTATTTTTAGTAATGGGAATTGAGAGCAGTTCTGGTATGAACTGGAAGTGGGAATGTGATGATTTCTGGTGATCTTGATGGTCTGGAGGTCGGGGGGTCTTCTGTGATGATGGAGGGATGATCGGAGTTTGGGGGAAAATTGCCAGGAAGTTGATCAGAGCTTTGTGGCGACGGTGGCCGGCCGAGGAAGTTTGTAACCTTAGTTTTAACTAGGTTAGGTGTTTCGATTTGCACGTCTGCTTTGGTTGATCGAGTTCAACCAAACTCGAGAGGATGGAAGTAAGGAGGTAGGCGATGGTGTGGCTGGAGTTTCAGAGTCGCTAATGGTCGGAGATTCGTGGTCGAGGTGGTTTCCAGGCTTGGATGGATATTCCAGTTTGGGTGTGAAGCTCCTTTCCGATTTTGAGTTGTAGTCGAGGTTTTGGTGATCGGATTCTGGTGAGGGGATGGTCGCCGTCTTGCTTGATGGTGTGGTGTTGACCAGAGGCGGCGAATGGAGGCGTGCACGTGCACGGTGGGGTGTTTTCTGGTGAGGCGTTTTTTTATGGTTTCGAATTTATGCAGGGGGACTCGAAGCAGGTTGTTGATTTTCTCGGGGAAGCTTCACGTGTTGCTCGAAGTAGATAAGGGGGAGGCTCGGGTTGATGTTGTTCAGGTTTTAAACCTGTAGCAGTTTTGATAACTTTAAATTAACATTCAAATTTCTTTAACTTTCAAGGATTTAAGTTTAAATCTGTAATAAATTTTCAAGCTGTATTCCAGTTTCGAATTTAAAAGAAATTTGTAAATTGAAATTGTATTTAAAATAACCTAGAATGTTTAGGTGTGTTTTCTTTTAATTTTATTTGAATTTAAATTGAATTGGAATTTAAATTCTTTTAAACTTATTTTATAAGTGGATGTTTCTTTTAACATATGAGATAATAAGGTTTGAATTGTTTTAAAAACCTCATTTAAGTTAAATTTGTGTCTTAAGTTTAAAATGAAATTTGTGAAATTTAAAGTAAATTTGAAAACAAAGTGTTTTTAAATACTTCCAATAAGTAAGAAAGGATTCTTAGATTAAGTTAGAACTTAAGAAATTGGATTCATTTAAATTATTAAGTTAATTTAAATGGGTAATTAATCATTTAATTAATTAATAATGTGGATGATTAATTAAGTAATTAATAAATTTTAAATTGATTAATTAAGATTTGAGATTAATTAAGTAAGGTTAATTAATCTATAATTAGGAATGGTTAAGATTAATTGGTAAATAATTAATTTGTAATTAATATTGGATAATTTGAGTTAATTACTTAAAGGACGTAATTAAGGATTGTTAATGAAGGTCATTATCTTAAGATTATTTAACAATTAATTGATGTAAGTAATTTTTTTATAATTAATTAGATTAATTAATTAATGATAATCATTTGTGAAATTGTTTAAGGTTAATTAATAGAAGTAATTAATGAGTTAATTACTTGATGAAATTAATTAGGTTAATGTGATTTGTTTAGGTTAATTAATTAAGTTTAATTAATTTAAACACTTGATCAACAATTACTTAATGTAATTAATGGGATTGTAATTACTTAGGAAAGTAATTAATTGATATTTACTAAATATAATTAAAGATGTTTTAATAATGGAAGTAATTTGGATTTAATTACTTTGTAATTAATCAAGGGATTAATTAGGGAATAAATTAAGGGTTAATTTATTCAATATTGTAATTAAGGGTAGTTAATTACTGATGTTATTAATCAAGGGTGATAATAATTATAGTTAGCAATTAATTTATGAAATTATTAAAGGTTAATTACCGTATTGGGTTGAGGATAATTAATTTGTGAAATTAATTAAGGGTTAATTCTTAAATGTGATCAAAGGATAAATAGATCGATATTGGAAGTTTTGATTAATTAATATGTAATTTGTGATGCTTGATTTGAATTGTGATGATGGTGTTATCTATTGTTGATTAATTATATGACATCCTGTATTTAAAATTTAGTTGTATTTCGCTTGAATAATTTTAGTTAAGTTGATTTTGGTTTCGAAGAGACCGGAGTCGGGTATTAGAAAATACCCAGAACCACTTCGATCCTATATAGATTTGATATGTGAAATCAATAGGCTGATATGGAATGATTTAAGTAAATTGGACTATTTAATAAGTTTTGGCCCTTAGAAATTAATGGGTGAAATTGATGATGTCTATAATAACTTGTGAAGTTGAAATTGATACAAGTACCCCGGGTTATATAAGTTGTATGTTTTTATCATTTATGTTAGATGGGTTGACTCAGGCTGGTTTCCAGCCTGACCCGGGTGTTACTTTGATGTAATGCTCGGGTCAGACCGAGTATTACAGATTTTTAGGTAAGGACGTTCTGGAGCTCAAGTGGCGAGCTGGAGGGTAGGATCGTATGGTGTTTTCCGCTGTGATATGCTATGTTATAACTAGAATATGTTGTCTTAGACTATCCACTGTTGTGTATTGATTGTAACTCTGGTATATATAAATGTGAATATACTGATAAGTTTTTCTTTGTAAAACTATTATTTATGTGATATTATATTTTATCCGCTGCGAATGTGAGATTCTGAGTTTGAGTTTTCTGTTTCTTCTTCTTTCTTTTTCTTCTTTTCACTAACTATCTGGAAATTTCTGGATCGAAATTTTCGGGTCGTTACAGATTTAATGGATTTAAATGCAAATATTTTGATATGATGGTTTAAACTATTCTTTGGTTATGATTTCGAAAATGAACACGATTTCAAAAATAATATGATTTCGAAAGTGAAAATGATTTCATAAGTGATATAATTTTGAAATGAATATGATGTTTTGATATGATGTATGAACTGTTTGAAATATGAAATGACCATGGTGTGTAATAAGCGTTTAGTTGTAAGAGGCCGAGATCGGATATTGTCATACTGTCTACCAATACCGAAAACCACTTTACCAATCATGTACATGGTAGAGAATCCAGAACGAAGTAAGATGGTTTAGCGGCGTTTATATGAGGTATGAACGCAGCTCTAACTCCTTCGAGTTAGCTTGATGTGGCTAAAAAAGGAGTTATATTAGGCCAAGTGGGGTCGCTCCCTCTATCGAGCACATTTCTTCGATACCATTCTATTACTTTATGATTTGATTGTGTGCACCTTTGATTTGGGAGTGTGTCTCGAGGTTAGCGGTAGTAGCTTCTATACGTTACTACCAGTTCGGGAGTGCAAATGGTAGAATCCTACCCTAGCATTGCCTTACGTTCCATGTCACATGCCTTATCGCGCCTTCTACGAGTTTGGTTTATGTCGTACCTATGGAGTGCTCCCGGATAGCCCACCGGTTTGGTGGATATTATAGTACTGTATAGACTACGACATTTACATAAATGTGTAAAGGGGGATATGGGTAACGCCTTAATGTTATTTTAATATTTTACTGTAGGCATTATCTATGTAGCATATTGTACTATGATGTAGATAGTTTAACGGATCTTTAAAGGGTGGAATCCCAACCATCCTTTGAGTTACTTTGTATTTCACTTGACATTTCACCTGAGTTGGTTTATTGGTATAAGAATGTTAATCCTACCACTAGTGTTTTGTGTTTTGCTTTATGCTCAGGCCAGACCAAGTGTCGCAGCATTTGAGGCTCACCTTTGGAGCTTGGAGCTTCATTTGAAGATCTATCCTTATCTACTCATTTTTTCAGTTATTTCCAATTGTTTATGATCAGACTTGCCATTCACTTTTGTATTGACACTTCTGTGCAATTAATTCTGTGCAATTAATTCTGTTGTATTGAACATCTCTGTCTATGTTTTAAGCCTAGTTTTTAATTTAAATTCTCTAGCTCTTGATCTAGTCATAAATCTGAGATAAGTTACAAACAAAACTTGTTTGATTGATCGTAGAGTAGGATTTAAAATTTTATGCAAGTTAAAACAAACTTAGATTTGCTCTGGAAACCATAAGAACAGGAATGCTTTAGCTTTGTCAAAATTTCAAACATTTAAATTTATAGTTTCAGGTTTAGGATCTAAATCCTCATCCAAAAACTTGATTTTTAAAACTAAAATCATTATTTTTAGTAATGGGAATTGAGAGCAGTTCTGGTATGAACTGGAAGTGGGAATGTGATGATTTCTGGTGATCTTGATGGTCTGGAGGTCGGGGGTCTTCTGTGATGATGGAGGGATGATCGGAGTTTGGGGGAAAATTGCCAGGAAGTTTATCAGAGCTTTGTGGCGACGGTGGCCGGCCGAGGAAGTTTGTAACCCTAGTTTAAACTAGGTTAGGTGTTTCGATTTGCACGTCTGCTCTGGTTTATCGAGTTCAACCAAACTCGAGAGGATGGAAGTAAGGAGGTAGGCGATGGTGTGGCCGGAGTTTCAGAGTCGCTAACGGTCGGAGATTCGTGGTCGAGGTGGTTTCCAGGCTTGGATGGATATTCCAGTTTGGGTGTGAAGCTCATTTCCGATTTTGAGTTGTAGTTGAGATTTTGGTGATTGGATTCTGGTGAGGGGATGGTCGTCGTCTTGCTCGATGGTGTGGTGTTGACCGGAGGCGGCGAATGGAGGCGTGCACGTGCACGGTGGGGTGTTTTCTGGTGAGGCTATTTTTTTTTTTGGTGGTTTCGAATTTATGCAGGGGGACTCGAAGCAGGTTGTTGATTTTCTCGGGGAAGCTTCACGTGTTGCTCGAAGTAGATAAGGGGGAGGCTCGGGTTGATGTTGTTCAGGTTTTAAACCTGTAGCAGTTTTGATAACTTTAAATTAACATTCAAATTTCTTTAACTTTCAAGGATTTAAGTTTAAATCTATAATAAATTTTCAAGCTGTATTTCAGTTTGGAATTTAAAAGAAATTTTTAAATTGAAATTGTATTTAAAATAACCTGGAATGTTTAGGTGTGTTTTTTTTAATTTTATTTGAATTTAAATTGAATTGGAATTTAAATTCTTTTAAACTTATTTTATAAGTGGATGTTTCTTTTAACATATGAGATAATAAGGTTTGAATTGTTTTAAAAACCTCGTTTAAGTTAAATTTGTATCTTGTTTAAAATGAAATTTGTGAAATTTAAAGTAAATTTGAAAAAAAAGTGTTTTTAAATACTTCCAATAAGTAAGAAATGATTCTTAGATTAAGTTAGAACTTAAGAAATTGGATTCATTTAAATTATTAAGTTAATTTAAATGGGTAATTAATCATTTAATTAATTAATAATGTGGATGATTAATTAAGTAGTTAATAAATTTTAAATTGATTAATTAAGATTTGAGATTAATTAAGTAAGGTTAATTAATCTATAATTAGGAATGGTTAAGATTAATTGGTAAATAATTAATTTGTAATTAATATTGGATAATTTGAGTTAATTACTTAAAGGATGTAATTAAGGATTGTTAATGAAGGTCATTATCTTAAGATTATTTAACAATTAATTGATGTAAGTAATTTTTTTAATAATTAATTAGATTAATTAATTAATGATAATCATTTGTGAAATTGTTTAAGGTTAATTAATAGAAGTAATTAATGAGTTAATTACTTGATGAAATTAATTGGGTAATGTGATTTGTTTAGGTTAATTAATTAAGTTTAATTAATTTAAACACTTGATCAATAATTACTTAATGTAATTAATGGGATTGTAATTACTTAGGAAAGTAATTAATTGATATTTACTAAATATAATTAAAGATGTTTTAATAATGGAAGTAATTTGGATTTAATTACTTTGTAATTAATCAAGGGATTAATTAGGGAATAAATTAAGGGTTAATTTATTCAATAATGTAACTAAGGGTAGTTGATTACTGATGTTGTTAATCAAGGGTGATAATAATTATAGTTAGCAATTACTTTATGAAATTATTAAAGGTTAATTACCGTATTGGGTTGAGGATAATTAATTTGTGAAATTAATTAAGGGTTAATTCTTAAATGTAATCAAAGGATAAATAGATCGATATTGGAAGTTTTGATTAATTAATATGTAATTTGTGATGCTTGATTTGAATTGTGATGATGGTGTTATCTATTGTTGATTAATTATATGACATCCTGTATTTAAAATTGAGTTGTATTTCGCTTGAATAATTTTAATTAACATGATTTTGGTTTCGAAGAGACCGGAGTCGGGTATTAGAAAATACCCGGAACCACTTCGATCCTATATAGATTTGATATGTGAAATCAATAGGCTGATATGGAATGATTTAAGTAAATTGGACTATTTAATAAGTTTTGGCCCTTAGAAATTAATGGGTGAAATTGATGATGTCTATAATAACTTGTGAAGTTGAAATTGATACAAGTACCCGGGTTATATAAGTTGTATGTTTTTATCATTTATGTTAGATGGGTTTACTCACGCTGGTTTCCAGCCTGACCCGGGTGTTACTTTGATGTAATGCTCGGGTCAGACCGAGTATTATAGATTTTCAGGTAAGGACGTTCTGGAGCTCAGGAGGCGAGCTGGTTTTCCGCTGTGATATGCTATGTTATAACTAGAATATGTTGTCTTAGACTATCCACTGTTGTGTATTGATTGTAACTCTGATATATATAAATGTGAATATACTGATAAGTTTTTCTTTGTAAAACTATTATTTATGTGATATTATATTTTATCCGCTGCGAATGTGAGATTCTGAGTTTGAGTTTTCTGTTTCTTCTTCTTTCTTTTTCTTCTTTTCACTAACTATCTGAAAATTTCTGGATCGAAATTTTCGGGTCGTTACATTTGGTATCAGAGCTGAAGGTTAAGCGAGAACCTTGGCTCTGTTGGGATCACTCATTAAGGATAGGGTAAGTGATACCCTAGGATGAGTTGAGTATATAAATATGAGAGAGCGTACTTGTTATTTCTTATATAAAGTTTTTTAAATGATTTCAAAAGTAAGTGAATCTTATATAAGAAATAGATTATCTATTATATTAAGGAAATTGGTTGTAATATTAATTAAATTAAAAGTAATAGTAAGAATTAAATTAAGAAGTAATAGAATACAACCAAATTGAAGTTGGAATTAAATTAAAGACAAGTTTAAAATGGATTCAAACTGAAATTATGTGACCCCCCACCTCTATACCCACGCTAGCAAAGAGTATTGTATAGATAATACCGTCTGCTAACACGGAGAATAAGGCTGGATAGATCCTATAGCCGTTGTAGTCTTGCTTTAAATATTTATTGAATACGTCGAACTGTTTGTGATTCTACTTTTCGACGTGTTTAGTGAATAGTTAAGGTAAGATTACACATGGTCGCTCCTATCCAGCCTTATTCTCCGTGTTAGCAGACGGTATTATCTATACAATACTCTTTGCTGGCGTGGGTATAGAGGTGGGGCGTCACAAATTAAATCTTGAAATTGGGAAAGGTTTCAGGATAAGGATAATCAATTAATTTATGTAATTAATTAAACTTTATTTAAGTAATGGTTAATAATTGGAAATGATAAATAAAGAGGGAGTTACTTAATGAAGTAACTAGAGGCAAGTAATTTAAAAGACAATTACTAAATGAAGGCAATTAAGAAATAGGTTAATTACCGAATTCGATTAATTAATGACGTAATTAATTTAAAGAAATAGTAAATAATATTATTTAATGCAATTGAATGAAATGGTCTTATTTCAAACAAGACTTGTTTGAAAATATAAAGAAATTTGTTTGAATTAAAAACCAAAGGTGGTTTAAAATTTTAAAGTATAACTTGGTATGTAAAAGAAATTAATATGTATATATGTGGATATACATAATATCAAAGTTGGTTTGAAATAAACTCTAAATATTGAGTTTTGAATTTGGAATAAGATGTGATATCCAAGTGATAAGTTTTGAACTTATAAATGGGAAAAATTATTAATGTGAAGTTTAGAATTTTGTAATTTGAAATGGAGAATTCAAGTTTGAGTGAGGTTAATCGAGATTGATTGAATTTAACTCGGAGGAAGTTAAATAAGTTTGAATGAACAATCTGATTTGGAAATTTCAAAATGAAATTGAGATTTAATTTGGAAAGTTAAAAGGTTAATCTGAATTGGGAGTTTGTGAGATCTCAAAATGGGTTTGAGATCTGGAAATTGTAAATTGATGGATGTTTTAAGATGAATTGAATGATATCATCCTATTGTTGTTAAAAATATTTAAGTTGTGAATTAGATTTGTTTAAATGAATAAGAAATGGAGTATGGTAATCCATTGTTGGGATAAAAAGGTAAATTGATTTAAAAGAATTAAATCAACATTTGAAGTATTAACTCGAATTTATATAATTCAGATGGTTTAAAATTTGAAATTTAGTTCAAATTGAATTTGATTTGAATTGATTGAAATTGTGATTGAAGATGTATGAGTATAAGATTCAAATGGAAATTTGAATTGGATTAATTTGAATGATTTGAAATTGAAGTGGGCTCAATTTGAAGTTAGTCCAAATTAATTTGAATAATTTGGAATTGTAATTAAAGTTGAATAGTTTTAAATTTAAATGGAATTTGAATTGAATTTGGGAGGAAGTTTAGAATAATTCAACTTGATTTGGAAATAGAGTTTGAAATTGGTCTTAATTCAAACTGGAGTTGAAATGAATTGAAATTTATTTGAATTAGTAGAATTTGAGATCAAGGTTGAATAAAATTAAATTTGGAAAGAACTGAGATTAATTCAACTTGAATTTGGATTGAATCAATTTCAATGGAAATTGAAGTTATTTAAAATTGGAATTGGGTCAATTTAAATGAAAGTGGAAATTTAAATTGAATTGATGAGAATGAAGATTGGGAATTTAACAGTTTTGACTCTGGACTATTTTTAATATAAATTGTTTTAATATAAACCTATTTTTTTCAAGCTATTTATTATATATACAACTTTTCCTTTAAAAAGCCAAATTTTCTTATACTTGTTTTACAATTATTTTTGAAACTGTTTAACAATTTTCTAACTATTTTATAAACTAATTACTATTTTCAACTACTAATTACTATTTTATAGCTACTTTGCAATTATTTAAAATTTCTATGACTATTTAACTATTTTCCAATTATTTTACAATTACTGAACTATTTTACATCTATTTTACAAAATAGAAATTATTTTCCAACTACTTATCTATTTTAATTTTTTCAAGCTATTTTCTAAATAAATTGGTCGGAGTTTAAACGGTTATTGGTTAAATACCCAATCGAGATAAGAATAGAGGTGATAATCCAAATGGATTGAAGTAATTCTGAGTAAGTGAATGAAAATCAAAGTGAACATGAATAGAAAGAGAATTAATTTGGCTAATAACCAATAAAGATAAATACGTAGGGTGTACTTATGTTATTCTATTCGCATAGTAATTTGATCCAGATTTGAGCACAGAATTTCGAGATAGTTATATCGATCCGAGTGGGATTTTTCACTCGATTTTTGACGGCGAACTTGGATAAGGATTGTTGATTGGTTCTAGATGTTCTCTATCATAGTTAGGCTATGCAAGGAGAATGACGGTTTCTGATCAAGAAACCAGATCTGAGTCCGCACTAGAAAGTCGAGTGGACGATACTAGTTCGGAAGTGAAATTGTGTGATCGAGTGAGCGATCAGATTGGTATAGCGTACGGATGATATGTGTACATCGTACGGATTTGAATGAAAATGATATTGAAAAGAGTAATCAAATTTGAATATTGATTTTGAGTAAACAAAGTTAAATATCTTTGTTATATAAGATAAAACTCCCCTTGATGAATCTTTTGCCGGAAGAAATGGTTTTTGAAAATGTTTGAAGTATAAAAAGGAGTTTATACAAATTTGGAATGATCCAAAGTTTTGAAAGATTTTATATATCTGAATATATATATATATATATATATATATATATAAAGGATCATATGAGGATTTTGGAAAAGGTTTTGAGAACCTATGGATTTGGAAAGGCTTTTGATTTTTGTGTAAAATCAATATTATATTTGGAAAGCCTAGTTGAGAATTATCGATTTTGGGATAATCGATTTTGTATAAAGGAGCTTTGAATGAGATCATACTAGGTGTATGATTTAAAGATACTATATATGTATAGTATAAAATGTTTTGATGATGCTCTGGGGAAAAAGGCGCTCCCTTGGAATGGACTTCTCAGGAGTACCACCGGGTGGTGCTGCCTTGAGCCCCAAGGGGGGGTTCTAAAGTTGATCCTGTGAGGAGTCCGGACTAAACTAGTTCCTGAAAATTGTTGGGTAGCGAAAGTCGATGGCGCTGATGTCTACAGGGGCATTTGGGTTATGCTGTGACGACAGTGTAACTCGATGTCGCTGCGATCTACGGTGGGGACCATAGCGAAAATCGTGTGGAGGATGAGTGTCAATGGTCTACACTTGATTTTGCCGGGAAGGCAACGCAACATCGGTAGACTGCGATCTATGGTCAAGTGGAGTGGAGAAGTTTCATTTTTGGCAGTGAAATTCGAGGGCGCTGATGCCTACAGTTATATGGGTTTTAGCTGTGATAGCTACGTAATCCCAGTTGTAGCTGCGATCTGTAGTGGGTTCCATGGTGTAATCGTGGGGCGCGGAGGCCTACAGTTATCTGTGGATTTTGTCGGGACGGCAACGTAATCATCGGGTTAACTGCGACCATGGATGGGGGTAATGATTTCCAAAGCATTCTCACCAAAGATATATCCTCTATTTTCAAAAACTGTTTTCAATATTTTCGATAAAATTATTTTTCAAGTATTTTCACTAGGTGTTGAAAATGGGTCTGCTAAGTACTTATAGATTTTCAGTCGTACGCCTGATCAACGTATGACCGAATTTCTGTGAGAACGAAGATGGACTTGTTAAAACATCGAGTTATAAAAAGTATTTTCATAAAATCTATTTTATAATATTATATTTTTTTCAAAGTGTTTTAATAATGATCAAGGAATATTTTAACTAGTTTTAAAAAATTTAATAAATTCTGGCTTCGATTCTTTTCGAGGACGAAAAGATTCTAAGGGGGAAGGAATGTAATAACCCGAATTTTTGGTCTTTTGTAATTGATTAATAAACTAGATTAATTAATATGATATTGAATTTTAAATTAAACAAATAAATCTGATCAGATAGATATTTATATTTGTAATTGTGTTGTATATATATACATAGATTTTAAATAAAATTTTTGATTACAAATTCAATTTGTGTTGCTTAATACATACATATATTTGAAAATATATATAGAGTTAAAATAAATTTTCAAAGCATATAAACTTATGACAAAGCATAAGTTAATTATTAATAAATGTTTATTTGAATTCACTTTTGTTTATTAAAATCTAGAAGCTTATTTATATAAGATAAATACATTTTATATACATGTAGTATATGTTATAATTTGGATTGTTTTGAAAATTTAATTCAATCTATTGATAATTTAAATAGGTATGAATTGTAAAGCTTTGTTTCAAAATATAAGATAATGGTTTATTTTAATATGATAGTTCATAAAAAGGATTTAAATAAAGTTTTTTTTTGTTTCTTTAAAGTGTTTAATTTTAAATGGTTAAAAATGTATATGTATAAGTTTTAGATTTAAAATAACATGTATAAGAAGTATATTATAACTAGTTTTAGAATAATTTCTTTTAAAAGTAAATTTATATATACATATGTAAATTATATTTATTAATAGAATAAAACAAGTAAGTTATATTTATATTTAATTTAGGTGAGAATTAAATTAAAAACACTTAAAAACATGTGTTATCATCTTAAGTTATATTAATAACATTTGTAAAGAAATGAAGCATTGCATGACATTTGCCCAATTTAAAAACAAGTGGCAACTATTTTATTTTAACTTTTAATAAATATTGTAAGAAGAAAATTGGTTTTTATTTCACAAATACTTTTCTCTTTATTTTCACTTCTAAGCTCAAAACAGAAATTCTTCTAAAAACTGAAATTAAACCAAAATCAAAAATCTGAAGTTAATGTCAATCTGCAACATTAATTAAAACTGCAAATGCAAATGAAGTTCTTCTTAATAATCAAAGCAAATGAGATTTAAAACCTGCAATTCGATTCAAAATTGCAAACTTCAAATCTTCTGCAACCTTTACAATTCAGATTGATGATCAACTGCAAGTTTCAACCTTTAAAACCTCAAGATGTATGCATGCAAAGATTAAAGGCCTGGAAAGTTTATATAATCTGCTCTGCTTTTGTTCACCGCAAATGAACAAGTGAGTAACATCACTCTTTAAAATTTCAAGTATATAATTGTGTTGCATGTTCAACTCTGGAAACAAGTATGTTTGTGAATATAGTTTAAACTCTGTGTATATATATGAATATATTGATGTGCGCATGTCTGAAATGTCTGGAACATCTCTGTCTATGTTTTAAGCCCAGTTTTTAATTTAAATTCTCTAGCTCTTGATCTAGTCATAAATATGAGATAAGTTACAAACAAAACTTGTTTGATTGATCGTAGAGTAGGATTTAAAATTTTATGCAAGTTAAAATAAACTTAGATTTGCTCTGGAAACCATAAGAACAGGAATGCTTTAGCTTTGTCAAAATTTCAAACATTTAAATTTATAGTTTCAGTTTTAGGATCTAAATCCTCATCCAAAAACTTGGTTTTTAAAACTAAAATCATTATTTTTAGTAATGGGAATTGAGAGCAGTTCTGGTATGAACTGGAAGTGGGAATGTGATGATTTCTGGTGATCTTGATGGTCTGGAGGTCGGGGGGTCTTCTGTGATGATGGAGGGATGATCGGAGTTTGGGGGAAAATTGCCAGGAAGTTGATCAGAGCTTTGTGGCGACGGTGGCCGGCCGAGGAAGTTTGTAACCTTAGTTTTAACTAGGTTAGGTGTTTCGATTTGCACGTCTGCTTTGGTTGATCGAGTTCAACCAAACTCGAGAGGATGGAAGTAAGGAGGTAGGCGATGGTGTGGCTGGAGTTTCAGAGTCGCTAATGGTCGGAGATTCGTGGTCGAGGTGGTTTCCAGGCTTGGATGGATATTCCAGTTTGGGTGTGAAGCTCCTTTCCGATTTTGAGTTGTAGTCGAGGTTTTGGTGATCGGATTCTGGTGAGGGGATGGTCGCCGTCTTGCTTGATGGTGTGGTGTTGACCAGAGGCGGCGAATGGAGGCGTGCACGTGCACGGTGGGGTGTTTTCTGGTGAGGCGTTTTTTTATGGTTTCGAATTTATGCAGGGGGACTCGAAGCAGGTTGTTGATTTTCTCGGGGAAGCTTCACGTGTTGCTCGAAGTAGATAAGGGGGAGGCTCGGGTTGATGTTGTTCAGGTTTTAAACCTGTAGCAGTTTTGATAACTTTAAATTAACATTCAAATTTCTTTAACTTTCAAGGATTTAAGTTTAAATCTGTAATAAATTTTCAAGCTGTATTCCAGTTTCGAATTTAAAAGAAATTTGTAAATTGAAATTGTATTTAAAATAACCTAGAATGTTTAGGTGTGTTTTCTTTTAATTTTATTTGAATTTAAATTGAATTGGAATTTAAATTCTTTTAAACTTATTTTATAAGTGGATGTTTCTTTTAACATATGAGATAATAAGGTTTGAATTGTTTTAAAAACCTCATTTAAGTTAAATTTGTGTCTTAAGTTTAAAATGAAATTTGTGAAATTTAAAGTAAATTTGAAAACAAAGTGTTTTTAAATACTTCCAATAAGTAAGAAAGGATTCTTAGATTAAGTTAGAACTTAAGAAATTGGATTCATTTAAATTATTAAGTTAATTTAAATGGGTAATTAATCATTTAATTAATTAATAATGTGGATGATTAATTAAGTAATTAATAAATTTTAAATTGATTAATTAAGATTTGAGATTAATTAAGTAAGGTTAATTAATCTATAATTAGGAATGGTTAAGATTAATTGGTAAATAATTAATTTGTAATTAATATTGGATAATTTGAGTTAATTACTTAAAGGACGTAATTAAGGATTGTTAATGAAGGTCATTATCTTAAGATTATTTAACAATTAATTGATGTAAGTAATTTTTTTATAATTAATTAGATTAATTAATTAATGATAATCATTTGTGAAATTGTTTAAGGTTAATTAATAGAAGTAATTAATGAGTTAATTACTTGATGAAATTAATTAGGTTAATGTGATTTGTTTAGGTTAATTAATTAAGTTTAATTAATTTAAACACTTGATCAACAATTACTTAATGTAATTAATGGGATTGTAATTACTTAGGAAAGTAATTAATTGATATTTACTAAATATAATTAAAGATGTTTTAATAATGGAAGTAATTTGGATTTAATTACTTTGTAATTAATCAAGGGATTAATTAGGGAATAAATTAAGGGTTAATTTATTCAATATTGTAATTAAGGGTAGTTAATTACTGATGTTATTAATCAAGGGTGATAATAATTATAGTTAGCAATTAATTTATGAAATTATTAAAGGTTAATTACCGTATTGGGTTGAGGATAATTAATTTGTGAAATTAATTAAGGGTTAATTCTTAAATGTGATCAAAGGATAAATAGATCGATATTGGAAGTTTTGATTAATTAATATGTAATTTGTGATGCTTGATTTGAATTGTGATGATGGTGTTATCTATTGTTGATTAATTATATGACATCCTGTATTTAAAATTTAGTTGTATTTCGCTTGAATAATTTTAGTTAAGTTGATTTTGGTTTCGAAGAGACCGGAGTCGGGTATTAGAAAATACCCAGAACCACTTCGATCCTATATAGATTTGATATGTGAAATCAATAGGCTGATATGGAATGATTTAAGTAAATTGGACTATTTAATAAGTTTTGGCCCTTAGAAATTAATGGGTGAAATTGATGATGTCTATAATAACTTGTGAAGTTGAAATTGATACAAGTACCCCGGGTTATATAAGTTGTATGTTTTTATCATTTATGTTAGATGGGTTGACTCAGGCTGGTTTCCAGCCTGACCCGGGTGTTACTTTGATGTAATGCTCGGGTCAGACCGAGTATTACAGATTTTTAGGTAAGGACGTTCTGGAGCTCAAGTGGCGAGCTGGAGGGTAGGATCGTATGGTGTTTTCCGCTGTGATATGCTATGTTATAACTAGAATATGTTGTCTTAGACTATCCACTGTTGTGTATTGATTGTAACTCTGGTATATATAAATGTGAATATACTGATAAGTTTTTCTTTGTAAAACTATTATTTATGTGATATTATATTTTATCCGCTGCGAATGTGAGATTCTGAGTTTGAGTTTTCTGTTTCTTCTTCTTTCTTTTTCTTCTTTTCACTAACTATCTGGAAATTTCTGGATCGAAATTTTCGGGTCGTTACAGATTTAATGGATTTAAATGCAAATATTTTGATATGATGGTTTAAACTATTCTTTGGTTATGATTTCGAAAATGAACACGATTTCAAAAATAATATGATTTCGAAAGTGAAAATGATTTCATAAGTGATATAATTTTGAAATGAATATGATGTTTTGATATGATGTATGAACTGTTTGAAATATGAAATGACCATGGTGTGTAATAAGCGTTTAGTTGTAAGAGGCCGAGATCGGATATTGTCATACTGTCTACCAATACCGAAAACCACTTTACCAATCAT
The DNA here is from genome assembly GCA_030765085.1 of Allium cepa. Classification (NCBI taxonomy): domain Eukaryota; kingdom Viridiplantae; phylum Streptophyta; class Magnoliopsida; order Asparagales; family Amaryllidaceae; genus Allium; species Allium cepa. Next base: position 438,486,565 of record CM060938.1, on the reverse strand, counting down.
GTACATGGTAGAGAATCCAGAACGAAGTAAGATGGTTTAGCGGCGTTTATATGAGGTATGAACGCAGCTCTAACTCCTTCGAGTTAGCTTGATGTGGCTAAAAAAGGAGTTATATTAGGCCAAGTGGGGTCGCTCCCTCTATCGAGCACATTTCTTCGATACCATTCTATTACTTTATGATTTGATTGTGTGCACCTTTGATTTGGGAGTGTGTCTCGAGGTTAGCGGTAGTAGCTTCTATACGTTACTACCAGTTCGGGAGTGCAAATGGTAGAATCCTACCCTAGCATTGCCTTACGTTCCATGTCACATGCCTTATCGCGCCTTCTACGAGTTTGGTTTATGTCGTACCTATGGAGTGCTCCCGGATAGCCCACCGGTTTGGTGGATATTATAGTACTGTATAGACTACGACATTTACATAAATGTGTAAAGGGGGATATGGGTAACGCCTTAATGTTATTTTAATATTTTACTGTAGGCATTATCTATGTAGCATATTGTACTATGATGTAGATAGTTTAACGGATCTTTAAAGGGTGGAATCCCAACCATCCTTTGAGTTACTTTGTATTTCACTTGACATTTCACCTGAGTTGGTTTATTGGTATAAGAATGTTAATCCTACCACTAGTGTTTTGTGTTTTGCTTTATGCTCAGGCCAGACCAAGTGTCGCAGCATTTGAGGCTCACCTTTGGAGCTTGGAGCTTCATTTGAAGATCTATCCTTATCTACTCATTTTTTCAGTTATTTCCAATTGTTTATGATCAGACTTGCCATTCACTTTTGTATTGACACTTCTGTGCAATTAATTCTGTTGTATTTATTTCAGACTTTGATGTTTTCTTAGTAGCTTTAGAACTACAATTGTAAAGGCCCGCAAATTCGTACCCCTTTTAAGCTAGCAAAATCCCACAATAATTCAGCCAAAGAGGAACAAACTTACGAATCTTTAGGGTTTAAAGAAGAAGAGGTAGAAGAAGAAGAAAGAAGAAACAGAAACAATAACAGAATCTCACATTTCGCAGCGGAAAAAATATAATAGATAAATAAATTTCTTTAAACAGAATCACCATATCAGTTATTACATTACATCACATTACATTATCAGAGTGTACAACAACAAACAGCGGAAAGAAATATTGCATATATAAGTGATACGCCTCTCCATCTAGCTCCAACTCCTGATTTCCATAGCAACTTCTTGACTTCGCTCCCGAATAACTGCTAACCTAACTCTAGGCTGCCCGTGTGGAAAATTATGGGCACCCAGAGTTTAGAAAGGGAACAATAAACTCCAGGTCAGTCATGGGACTGGTGTGAGATCTTAAAAACAGTTACTTTCACATGAAACTACCATAAGGCCTCCCACCACACACAATGCAAACGTAGAATTGGAGGAGATTTCTCCTTATGATAGTCAAACATGCTTAATACGCAAATTCCTTTCGATATTATTTTTAGTGCATAGTGCAGAGTACATTTCGAAGGTATAATATTAATCTTAACCAGCATACAACCATTATTGTATGCCTACTATAGCTACCATCCAAACAGTGGGGCGCCACCATAAATAGATGGCAGGTTATACAACTAAAACCGTACAGGGTGCGTATTGTTTCTTTGGATTTCCAACAAATGGTCAGGCTAAGGAACTTCCTACTGCCACATGGGTACACCTCTGGAGGGACGTCCTGAGAACCTACCTGGATCTCTGCCAACACAAGGTCGAGTTACCTCTGTAACTAGGTAACTACTACTCGAGTATGCCATCCCCCGGTCCTTTGGGACCTTTATCCGAGGATCCTCTACACCAACAACCACAAAGAAAAGTATTTGCAGTAACCACAAAGGTTAAATATCAGGGGCTCCATACTTGACACCACCCCTTTCCAGAAGGAAATGACATACCCTAAAGCGCATGACCCTCATAACCTTGCCGCATTTTCCTGTTTCGACCATTTCCGGGGTGTGAGGTCCGATGAGGTCTCGTCCACAAAGCTACACTTTTCATAAAGTCATGCTTTGATCAACAAATGATCGGCAACACTTCGTGTGCCACATTACCAAATTGGGAATGTATCACTAGTAACAATCAACTACATAACCTCTGAGCTCATACGTCTCAGAGAAGAGTGTTAAGCTAAGAGAATAAAATCTCCGCCACCAACAGAAATGTATTTGATAGGAACCAGCTTTACATCTCAAAGTGTAACGTCAGACACACATCCATACAAGTCCGTTCCGGGATCGAACGGAACCGAAGTCACTTCAAAGAAGCCCTTGCAAATCCAGATATTCACAAATCACATCCGGAATCCCCATCACAAAGGGTGATAAAATCTCTATACCGGAGCAACTCGGTGCAGAGACATTCGACAGGTAATCCTTTCATTTTCGAGAATACACGGTCTTCTAGACCATCTTCAAATGCAATCCCATTTCGTCTTATCGTTATTCAAAATAGGTTTTATGACAAGAGGTTCTTTTCCGGCTAATCCAAATAACGAGGGGTTATTTTAAAAAATAAGTGTTCCTTCAGATTTCAAACAAATCACAACAATTTCCACTTTGATCTTTTAAATAAAAGATCTATCACAAATCACAAAGGTTCGATGTGGTTTTCGGATATCCACTTGGAATTCGACCCCCGATCGCATCGAAATTCAAATGTAGTTTAAAGATCAATATTGATAGTCGGTTATTTAACTATCAATAAATATTCACAACAATCACCAAGATTTAAATAATTTTCTCAATTATTTATTTTCAAAATATCTTTGCAAGATATATTTCACACTTCAACCATCTGAGAAAAAATTTCAAATTACTTTTCACATTTAATACTTTGAAAACAAATTTCAAATTACTTTTCCTTACGCGGAATACATTTCCAAATATTTATTTATTTCCACTGAAAATCTGCCGAGATCAAATGTTTTAAAATAATTTAAATTACTTATCCAAACTTATATACTTGGAATATTCATAATAAAAACTATTTTAAAACACTTTATCTAAACATTAGTTGTGAAGATGTTATATTAAAATCTCATATATAATTCAAGTCCAAACTAATTTTAAAATAAAATTAGTAGATAGGATATAACTATTTAAATATCCAATTTTTAAATCAAATACCAATTTAGTCTTTAAAATAATCCCTTTCTTTTATAAAATTCTCATTGTGAATTTAAATTCCCAAATATCCACTGATATATGATTTTTTTTTAAAAATCGATTTCAAGGAACGTATGCAAACACCAAATCAATTCCCAATTTGATTTCAAATTTTTATTTTGAACACCAAATCAAATTCCAAATTGATTTCCCAAAGATTTATTCTTTTAACACTAAATAAATTTTCCGAATTTATTTTTAAAATAAATTCCTTTATCTCTTCCAAATTATTTAAAAACCGTATCTTTAAAATAAATTCTTCAACTTTTTAATATTATTACTTGGAATCCATTCATTAAACATTTTATATATTCGGCTAAATTTTTAGCCTTCACCGATTTCAATCGCAATAAAATCACATACAGATTTTAAATAAATCAACACACAATATATTGAAACAAATTCAAAGATTTAAGGAATCCAGTTGGATCCCTCTATCCTGTTTTCCCTACATCCACAGACGTTAGCACAACAATTAAATACCAATTCCACTTCTAGGTGGAATATCGCGGTATATGGGATTTATAAAATATCATTCGCTATTATGCAGCGCAATAGGGTCTCATCTGCTATATAATGCGAGAAATCAACTCCAAGTACATATATAATACCAATTCCACTTCAACGTGGAATATCGCGGTATATGGGTTTAAATATAATATCATCCGCTATTATGTGGCGCATAGGGTCTAAACTACTATAACTAATAATAAATCAATCATCCAAGCACACCATCAACAAATTCTAAATTTAACTATCACAATTCAACAATCAATCAATAATTGAAAATTTTCAATCATTATTCTGAGTGAGAAGATCTCACCTTTGCTTATGCATGCAATATGTTCCCACTCCAGATTGTTTTCTTCACAGTTCTAGACCTTGTAAACAATTATATGATTTTTATAAATATTTGAATCAATCAAACAATTGAATTTTCATTTGGTAAATTTGATTACTTAATAATTTAATTTTAACCAATGGTTTTAAATTTTAACTATGATTCAATTTTAATCCAAGAATTAAATTTTAAACTAATTTTCCTTTTAAATTTTTAGCAATCTAAAATAATTGAACAAGTTTAATAATCCAACCCATATCCATAATACATTATTGAAAATAACAAGTAGATTCGATATGAGTAAGTATATCTTTATATAGATAATTTTATATTTATATATATATTCTATATTCCTAATTTCTGTTCATGTATATATATAAATTAAAATTTTACATATATACTTTACTGTATAAAATTTTCTGTTATCAATTTCAACTAGAAATAAATTAAAACAAATTTCCAAATCTAAAATAAAATCAACATATTACCTTATTCACAAAAACTGCAGCCATCGACAACACATCATCGAATTGATGCTCACGATCACGGCAGGCTACACGCGCACGGCCACCACAGTCGCCATCGACCATCACCGCCATGCTCGAGTACTAAGTGCCTACCATGCTTCTTCTTAGATCGTAGAGCCACAGCCTCCAATTACGCGACTTTCGAGACCTACATACGAATGCGACTCTGCCTCCCCTTGCCTTTTACTCGACCATTTTCCGACTGTACTGCTGCACAATCACACGTGTGTGCTGCAATACTTCCCCTAGGTCGCCGCCCCTCGCGATAAGTTCCCCTCCCAATTCGATTTTGAACGGCCATCGCGACGCGATTTTGACATAATCCCCTTCGTCTGCCATTTTTCGAGTGGATTCAGTTTATTTTTGGGTGAAAGAGGCTTCGGCCATTTTTTTTAAGCGAAGGGGTTTTGATTTAGTTGCGGCCATTGATTTTGTTTATTTTGAAAATAAAAGAAAGGCTCGTCTTGTAATTATAAAAAGAAGAAGGAGACACGATGATGTTGGCGTGTAGAGGAAGGTAGGGTTTGATTTTCTAATTAATTTTTTTCATAATTTTATATTCAAAATATCTCGCATAACCTAACTCGAAATCCCGAACTCCTATCGAGGCGTGCCGCCAGGTGTTTATAAGGTTTTATCCGCATTTCGAACACAATAAAACGTGTTTCGAAGGCTAATTCAATCATATACGCAAGTTACGGAAGTAAACGATCAATTTTAAATTGAATCGATTAAAATAGTTTCTATGCATTTTGAGCTGCCAGGGTTAAACGACAACTTCGATTGCTACGAAATTTGAAATCCGATAATAATTCAATATTACGGATCCAATGGAACTATTTTCGTCGAATTCTGAAACTGTTCCTCGGAAGGCTATTTTTAAAGGTCGATCTAAACGATATAAATTCAAAATTGAACAAATCGTTTCCAACTTAAGTTCTGAAGCTTCCATTACCTTCAATATCGTCAATATAAATTTTCTCAGCCTTGAAAATATTTTTAATCAACTTAAAACTTCAAATTCAAATTTTTTACCCAAGCTTTAATAATTAAATTAAATAATTTAATTGCCAAATTCATAGTTAATTTTGAAATTCAAGTTAAACTAACCTCCAAATATTCAAAATCGATTAAATATTTCATTTTTTTAAAATGTTAAAAATTTTCGGTTCATCACAACAATTTATCTATTCCGCCACTTATTATTATATTACTCTGTGTCTATGGATCCGTGATTAATTCATTTACTAGGTATGCTAAGTTTTGCCAAATATAAATTCACAATCTGTTTTTTTTGAGCAATTCAAGTCTGACATGAGTGGATGATTGTCGATTGGAATGGTTCGAAATACCAGGTCGTTACCACAACACCAGAAAGGCAATTTCCTCACGGTTATAAGCATGACAAAACTAATTTGTCACGGTTATAACCGTGAAAATAGGTACCGTGGGCAAATTCAGTCACACTTTTGCTCACGGTTATAACCGTGACAAAAATAGTAATTGCTCATGCTTATAACCGTGACAGAATAGCATTTACCCACGGTTATAACCGTGACAAAATAGTAATTTCTCACACTTGTAACCGTGACAGAATAATATTTACTCACGGTTATAACCATGACAAAATATTAATTTCTCACACTTATAACCGTGACAGAATAGTATTTACTCACGGTTATAACTGTGACAAAACAGTAATTTCTCACACTTATAACCGTGACAAAACAATAGTTTCTAACATTTATAACCGTTACCAAAAAGAAAACTCTAACACTTATAACCGTGACAAATGCAAATTATATCACAGTTATAACCATTACGAAAGGTAATTTTTTAACATTTATAACCGTGATAACTAAACCGGTATCAAACAAACTATATAGCAGCAATATTTTATTACCGCTACAAACAATCTATACAAAAAAAAATATAGTATTAACATTAAGAAAACATACAATCAATAATTAGAACAACACCAAACATTTATGTTTCATTCAAACACCACAAAGGATACTTCATACCAACACCACAAATTATAGCATACAAGCATAGCATATATAACAAACTTTAAAACACAGTTTCAAAATATAACTACATAGTGTTCAGTAACTTACTAATAACGCAAACGATACTCGAGCCAAATCACAAAACCCCCTTCAACTAATTCGGATAGTGTGTAATGGCCATTTTGTGGTGCTTCATAAATTGAAGCTTCTGGATCGTAAACATTCTCCACCCAAACAACTTGCTCTCCTTCAACCACCATTCTACCATGACATATCTTTTGCGTCCCAATGTGTCCTTTTGCTACTTTCGTCAAATCTACCGACAATAGCGTTACTGGTTGTTTCTCTCTCGTAGAAGATCCAGAGATATACAAAATTGCCAATACCTCCACAACTTCACCGTACCCAAACAAATACCCCCAATTGAAAAAAAACAAATACAAATTGAAATCACTGCCACCTCCTCCTTACCTTCGACACAGAGACAACCGAACATCGCCGACACCCTATTCACCATCACTGCCTTACTACTGCATAAACTCCTCTCTATTCACCAAAAAAGAAAAAAAAACTGCTGCAACTCAAACATTCACCAAAAAAACACTGCACAAACTCTAACTATTACCTCTGTGCAGACTGTTTCATACAACAAAAACCACATTTCTTCCTGCAGCCTCACCCTTCACCAATACTGCTTGCACACCACACTTCAATACAAACTGCCATTTCACCCCTACACACCCTCCTTACAGCAACCATAAGCCTTCAACAGAGCTACTTCACATCAACCATGAACACAAGCCTCTGGCTACCTGAAAACAACAACCGTTACCCCATCCATTCCCCTGTGCATCGCCTTCATACACTTCACCTATATATACAAACTTCAACAAACATTGCATTGCCATCATCACCATTTGCCTGCCACGACACTGTCAAACCAGCTCTGTTATCATCTCACAATAATCACTGCCTTAATTTAATCACTACTGCCACAAACTTCCCCCTCCAAACAAATCCATACAACAACAAAACAATTTCCCTCCATCTTGCTTAACCTTTACCCACCTACTTCACCCAGTCATTATTCCCACTGTCTACACTGCCAGGTACACACTTCACTACATAAACAAAGCATTGTTCCTGTTTATTGTTCCAACAATTTTATTGCAGAAAATATGAAATGTAATTGCAGAAAATTTATTGTTCCTACAATTTTATGTAAATACAACATTAATACATAAACGAACATTAAACAACATGATTAAATGAAGCATTAATCATTTTTGTACTGTTTACAAAAGAAAGCATTGCGATATTTTTGGAAAATATGATTTATCTAATAATCATATTTTTGATTCAATTCCATCAGTCACCAGCTTCCGTCATAAACAAAATAAGTCTAGTTTGTTCCAGTTTTGGTTGGAAAAATAAACGACACAACTTGAATTGGAATGACTTATGTAAACTAAATTATGAAGGGGGAGTGGGGAACAGAAAAACTGAAGATGTTATGCAAGCAGTATCTCTAAAACTTACAAGGAAATATTTGCAAAATCCCGGAATGATGCTTGTGGGCTCAACGGATGAATAACAGATACTGTAAAAATAGAAACTTTTGGACTATTTTTTAGGATAACAATGCTCCATGTACATGGAAACTGCTACTCAAAACACGTTCACAAACAAGCTAAATCATAAGGACAAATAGCAAACGGAGATAGTACTAGTTTATGGTTTTTGTGTTTTCATAAATAAAAAGAAGGCAGAACAAGCATAGTGCATTTCAACAAAAAATAGTGTGCATTTCTTTTACATTCTTTTACATTTTGTTTACGTTGCATTTCATTTACAATTGCATTTCAACTACACATCAACTTCTTCACCTACATCCACCTCGACCAAATCTCCAAAGGACTCGTCAAACCAGTCAATAACAACCACCAAACCAATATATCTAACCATCCAATTGCTCCAACCACTCACCGCAATCTCCACTCAAAACTACAACCCACCAAACACTCAACTTGCTCCTCCACTGCATTCTTCCCTATGCTACAACACTCCCCATCTGCCTTCACAACTCCTCCTTGCCAACCCAATTGCAACCACATTCCTACCTAAAACAACCATCTTTGCCTTCCTGCTCCTCAACATCACAACATTTATCATACAGACTTCCTCCTTCAACCAACAAAACACAACCGCAACTCGGAACTACCAGCCCACTCTGCTTCAGTCCACTTAATAGTAAAACATTTTGTTGGGCCATCAGTTCGTCTTACTCATTGACATTGGAACAAGATTCCTGATATGGACCGTTATGATAACCGAATCCTCCACTACTATCCCTCGCGTGAAGACACATATCACGTGACTAATCAGATTAATGAAACCCCACTATGCTCGAATGTTTTCAAAATGAAAACTGAAACCCTACTCCTACTGTCTAAATACTACTTTAAATTCACCGCTTTGAATAGTTATTGATGAGTTCATTATCTCGAGAGTCACACAAGCCATGTGGAAGAAAATCACACCACCAAACACATAACTCCTGCATTGCTTAATAGTAGTTGCGATTTATGAAAGTAGCCCATGCTAATCTAAAGGTAGATGGTGATAGTTCTAGATCAACCCTTTGTTTATCTCAAATGTGTGAAGAATGTACTTAGACGCAAAACACTGGAACTTTGAATTAGCATTTGAATTAAAATGCTCGGCCTCACCTAAAAAATGCATAGGGATTGAAAACTGAAATAATTTGATACTAGATCCCAATTCAAATAACAATTACCCATTTCGTAACAAATAAACTGTATGCATTAGGCAACGAGAATTTACTCATACTTGTAGTAATGAATTGTCCAATTTGTCCATAGCAAGCACGATCTCTCTAACAGTAGGATAACTAGTATTTATTAATAAATGTAATCCAAATTCTCATCAGAAAAACTATCGTGCCCACATCATCCTTTAATGCTCCTTCCAAACTTAAATGAAACTGAAACCATTATTTTCTTTCTTAAGTTACTAAAGTTAATCATACAACAGATAGCAGCAAGAAATAAAAGCATATTACAACCACAGCTTGTACCTCCTGACCACAGCAATTCACATCATCAAATTTCTACCACACCATCCCCTTGCTTCTCTGACACAACCACTACACACTGCATACTACCAGTCTACTGCCTTGCAACATACATCCATCGAACTACACATCGTCACATCACCAATACATCACCAATACTTCTCTGCCTAGACTCCTGACCACCAGTGCCACCACCTTTAAGCAGCAACATCCCAGTCATACCACAAAACAATCCACCACTGGTCATACTCATCAATATAACCACATAAACCATCTCCTTCATACCCGTCATCTGCAATAATTTTTAACTCAAGCAAGCCTCCACTGTCACCAACCCCATTTTCCATCAACATTGCATTTACATTGCCATATTACTGCATTCAAACCTTCCACCTTATTTCATTTCATTACAACCTCATCTTCATTCAACTGAACTGCACTGCCTTCATTTATCGGGCATCAAAATAAACTCCACGGCCAATCATACTTTACTTTTAACCACATATTTCATCATCACTACCACTAATCACATACTTCATATACAACTGCACCTCTTCTCAACTCATATCAATACTGCCAGCACTTCTACTCAATAGCTCATATACATACCATCGAATACTGAACCACTCAACAAAGCAGACATACCACCACTAGCAAACAACCTGAAAACATCAACTTACTTCACAGCAGACATACCACTAGCAAACTGCTCATCTTCATATATGAATTTTGTCTCCAATCTTATATCAATTACTGTCCAAATATCTTCTATCAATTCTACTCTACCTTCTCCAAGTAAGTTTGCTTTAGAAAACTTAACAACACAACAGAACCAACTAGCAATGGACAACTTTGAATGTCACATATCTCAAGTTATGTGTTAGTTAGTACTTATAAAAAAACGACAACTAAGAGGATAATCATGGGAAAAATATAAGTATATACTGAAGTAAAAAGTTCAGCTCTTTTTACCATGGAAGTTTCTTTAATGGAATGTTGATTTTGTTTAGTGCAAAGAAAATGTTCTGGAATAAAAATCATTTTCGTTTTCAAGTAAACAAAGAATGACGTAGATGTGATGGCTAAGCTATAGGTTCAACACACGCTGCACATGATAACTAAATTCAAAGAAAATCATATAATCAATAACTACGAACATTCTAGACAATCATATAAATTATCATTGTGTTGGAATTTTTTTTTTCCATTCAAAATACGTATAAAAAATATTCAGATTGTAAAAATCTTCCTATATATTCATGCTTCATTAAATAAAAATCAACTTAGATTTTCTTCCTATTAGGGTTTTCAGTAATCAAATCCAGCAACAAACACAACATAAAAGTGGGTTACACGGTAATCAAATCCAATAATAAACACAACACAGAAGTGTGTTACATGGTTTTCAGTAATAGTTAAACATAACAGTGAAATATATCACAACAATGAAATAGGTTACAATGTCCATCAATAATGAACACGGAAAAAATAATGTCTCAAGGTCCAACAGTGTTGCTGCTACACAACCCAAACAAACTACAAGGTAAACACCAAAATTCAATTCACCTAGTCAAGTAAACTGAACCTTTATCATCATCACTCAACAGGCTGCTAAACAAAATTTGCAATCCCTTTTGTTCTTGCTTAATAACCGAACCTAAAACTATTTCAAAGCTAACAAATCAAACTCCAAAACATATATAGCAACGAATTGTTGCTCCTTAATTTCAAAAATCTACCGGAGATGGTAAAGTTCACTCACCTAAAGAGAACGCAGAAAATCCCAATAAACTAAGAGGTGTTGCTGTTATAAGAAAATTCAACCAAACACATATGTATTGTAAGAGATTAAACATTATAGACGAAGAGAAAGTGCTCACCTCACTGCAGCTTTGCTTTGGATAGCTTTCTGATTTTCACCTTTTGCCTACAGTAAGAGAATCGTAATATCACTAAGGAATGATACACGACGATAGGGCGACTCGCAGTGAAGGAAGGCTGCGACGGCTTTAACCTAATTAGATTTTAGGAAGAAAGATACAAGCGTGACAAACATCTGAAGCTAAGTATTGGTACATAAATGACAACTCTTCCCAATGTCTTCTAATTATTTACAAAAAGCCCAAATTTTGTCACGGAAATAACCGTGACAAAACAATATAACAATAATAACCGTTACAAATTTCCAACAATAATAACCGTGACAAAATGAAACGAAAAAAGTGTGACAAAATGGCCTGTTTGGTGTAGTGTACACAAATCATTTTTATAAATCATACTTATATAATTTCACCTTCTTATGTAAAACATATCATAAATGTTTTTCCTTATTTAGATTATAATCAACTACCTTGTTAAAATTAAATTTTATTGTCAACACAATATTATACACAAACAATGTATAGCCAAATTGCGAAACTCAATTCGTAAGGTGTTCATGCTTAATTTAACCAAACAAAAATTCCCATAAACTCTCTTAGCACAACTAGTCAAATGATGAATGATAATAATTAAATATGTCAATTCTAACAAATAACCACATCATAAATAACTAGAGGGAATTAGGGAAAAAGACAAACTTTGAAAACAATTTAGGCTGAAGGATACTAAGTGTCATTTTTAGACTGAAGGACAAATGCTAGTTATAATTAACATTATATTCAACTTTTACAATATACAAAATGCTAGTATATCTAGCATTATATTCAGTTTTACACTATACAAAGTGCTAGTTATAACTAGCATTGTCCTTTAGCCTAAAAAATGAACTTATTATCTTTCTGCCTAATTTTTTTTTTCTAATTTGTCCTTATGCCTATTTTCCTGAAATAACTATATCCCTTTCTCAAAATTATTCTTTTATATAAAAAATAAAATCTTGGTTTTTACCAATTTCAAAACAATACTATATCTGTTTGTCTTGCTTAAGAGTTTAGAAACCACTACCGATATAGTTGTTCCTTCTGTATCAACCGGAGTTCATAAACTACTCAACAGAAAAACCAATACAATGTAAAACAATTTTATAGCACTTTCAAATACGCGCTCTTATATATATACACACTCAAACCCATTCTAGAGCATCACTTACCCTATCTATAATGAGTCTACCCCACTAAAGCCTAGGTGTTCACATGACCTAAGCTTTGATACCACTTGTAACGACCCACTTTTTCGTCCCTCAAAAGTCGACACTAATATATCCATGGTATTTACGTGTCGAACATCTTAGTGTCGAAAAGATATATTTTTATGGGAATAGAAAGAAAAGACAGAACATAAGCTCACATAATGACAAGTAGTATATATATACACAGTTCTTTACCAAAGAAAACTGTAATACACAGACATCAATTAGAGCAACTATCTATCATCAGCTTGGATGGTTATAATGATCTATCCTCAAAATTGCTTATAAATAAAAATAACTAATGCAGCGGAAAAACAAAGTAAATTAAATTAAAAATACATCAACAAAAATCAAGCCATTATATTATAAAGAAATTTTCGTATTATTTATTAAATTTGAAACAAACCTGAATATTTAAGTAAATTAAATATTCCCATTCAAAACGTTAAAAGTTCTAGGTCGTTACGAACGTCAACACTCCACTTATAGTTAAACCATGGTATGACAACTATCAAATGATTGTAATTGGGTTTGAGTTAGACTATATGTAGTAAAACTTTACCCAGTAGAGAATTTATCGCTTTTTTATGAGAGGTTAGTACCATGGTCAACTGTAGTCAAATCAAAGTCAAAAGTCTTCGACTGGGGCATATCGATTGATAATAAATATTATTATTGAACCAAAAACTATAGAAATGGAATAAATATTTTTATATAGATAATTTTATAGTTATGTTCATGACTAACTCTAGATATCGAAAGTGATATAATGGCGATGAAGAGAACGTACATATAATATATCATTACTTAAGGCTGCAGCATAAGCCGATCTAAAATATGATTTTATCGAAAGGATTTGTAAGAAATGATTTCCGCCAAACTATCACACTATCAGATAAGGTGACGTGTAGACGTAAATATTTAAATTGTTTCATTGCCCATTATCTAATTCACACTTGTGAATCACACAACTTACTATATAGTCTTCTTAATACTACCTAGTTTAATTAGTCTATAATGTGTTATAGATTAATTGATATTTCACAAATATTAATTATATGTGTTATAAGTTAATTTGGAGTGGTATTCGTAATTCTGATAGCCCTTGGGAATTTTCTAGATGCTTTTAGTAATTATGTAAGTGTGTGTATATATACGTTATATATGCACATGTGAACATTTGACGTAATACATGTTTAATTGAGTTTAAACATGCATAAATAAAGGATGAGGGTCGGTTATGCTTATGGGAAATGAAGAGTTATTCTTTTTTGCTTTTAAGAGCGAGTAATTAGTGGTAGTAAATCTTGTAAAAGCTACTCTATAAATAGCATCTCAAACTCCTTATTTCTTTTTAGTTTTTCCAAATACCTCAGTGCCCTTAGTTCTATATTCTCCCACTTCTCCTTTTTCTTCCAACACAATGCTCGGTTGGTGGTAGAAGTCTATATCTTCCAAGTTTGAGTAGAGGATTTAGAATTTATGGATATAAACATACGTCGATGTGTAACGAGCGATAAGATCTTCATGGTAATTTTATATTTTATAGAACCACATCTATTTTATGCCCAAACTATTGCATGTGATTATATCCCCATGCATATTTTTTTTTGATAATTATAGAATTGATAATTACTTAATCAATACCATGTATAAAAATCAAATGTTTGAATCATGCAAATATGGAAGAATCAATTTTCAGCCTTTAATAAAATTAGTATAGTAAAACTAATTTACATGAAACAATATATATTTCATCATTCATACATATAATATTTAAAGTATTCAAATATAACTTTGGTTTAAATTTACATATATGTATATTTGAACTAAACAATATATATACACACACATACGCATATATATATTAGTCATAAAATATTTTGTACAAAAAAGGTAATTACATCTATTAACTTTAATTTATTTGATATAGTTAAACATTAGACATTCATGTTTATGACTCTGTATTCTAAATCTAGATGGTATTATGATTTGTCATATTTGTTTTATAATTCGTAAATAAAATATTTTTGACCTTGTTAAACAAAATTTGACTTAAATCATTTTTGAAATATTAAGTTTTGAATCAAAATAAACATTATCTTATTTAGTCGAGGTAACTAGATATTTTACAACTAATTTTATTTTAAATATATATTAACATAATGGTTTAAAAGTTATACATTACAAGTATATGCTATTGATATAAGTCCCAATATTCGTATATGTACACATACATGTATTATTAATCGATATGTTATTATTATTTTATATTACTATGTTATGTATATGTCTATTTTGGTCCATATTTGTGAAAATATAATCACATTAACTTTGGACGCACAACTCATTATGATTAGCTATTGCGGATGTTTCACATACGAAAGGTGAAAAGTTTTAAGTTTATGTGTATTTTGGACACACAACTTATTATGACTAGTAATTATATAAGTTTCACAAAAGGAAGAAAAGGTTAATTTTATGTAGATATAATACGATTTATATCAAAGTAAAACATTAACGTAATATGTAGACTGAATTTGAATTCTAACTAGTTATTCATATAGGCCCTATTAAGATCCGCTTAGGAATTTTTGTTTTCAAATTTCCTATTTCGTCCATTGCCAAATAGACTTAAACCAACGTAAACTACACCAAGGCCAATGTACATTCTCCTGCTCGTAGTTAGAAAACCATGACACTCCTTTTAAGGGCGTGTTATTCGAGTATTAATAGACAAAACATTAACGAAGATCCTTCACAAATCAAAAACGTTGGGCTGTCTGTTGAAGTGAGAGATCGAACAAAGCTAGCATGACATCTCATACAAATAGAGGAAGTCAAAGAAAAATGGTGGTAGTGGTAATTATAGGTGATGGATCATCAAATGGGCAAGAAGTAGGCATTGGATATGTGTTGATCATGCCAAATAATCAAAAGTTATATGGCGCAGTCCATCTTGGGTTCAAAGCAACCAACAATATAGTTGAATGTGAAGCATCCACTGGTGGATTGAAATTGGCATAGTTAATGAGGTAATGAATATTCAAATTTATAGTGATTGCTAGTTACTTGAAAAACAAGGGTGGGGGAAACTACCAAACAAAGGAACCATCCTTTGCTAAAATGTTTCAAGTTATCCAAACAATTATTAAGTCGATATGAGAAGCTTAGTATCAAACAAATTTCTAAATGAAAAAATTATTCCATGGACTGCTTAGCCAAACTAACTAGTTTAAAAGTTGCATAGGAAATGAAAATTGTTCTAATGAGACACCTATCTGAACGTAATGTCTCTCAAGAAAAATAGATCATTGTCCTGATAGGTGCTCAGTATACAAGAGTTCAAATTTCAAGAAAACAAAATTAAAATGCCTCAAAATAAAAAGGTCGGCCTACCCTGCCAAAACAACAAGAGGCTAAAGAAACTTGGATGAATCCTATAAAGTAGTTCTTATTGACTGTTTCATTACTAAAGTACAAAAATGCAGCATGAAAGGTTAGGTATCAAGCCCCGTACTTTGGATTCTTCGATGTAATATTATATAAAAGAGGGTATTCGACCTCGTACAGCAAATTCATAAAAGTAGAAGAAGGGTTCAGGATCTTAAGGGAAGTTCATTGGGAACACTACGGAGATTACTCGAGGACTAAAACTACAAAAAAATGTGCCAACTAGGGGCTATTACTGACCAACAATGCCATGATGCGCACGAGTTCATCCGTAGATATAATCACTGTAAGAAGTTGGCCAATATATGAAGCTTGCCATTATGTGAACTCATACAAGTAACGAGCCTTCGGTCCTTTTACATATGGGGTTAAACTAAATAAGACTGCTTTCAATGTCCAAAGGAGGAGCTAATATGTATTGTAGCCATATACTACTTCACAATATAGGTAGAAGCAATGTAACACCCTATAAAATTAATGATAATTAATAAGGCTCAAGATTTTAATTTTTGCAAATATCTGAATTTACCCACAAAACTTGTTATGTTCGTGGCGATTTGTAGCAACTTTCATATTTGGATTTTTACGATCGGAGTTCAAATGAAGAAGTTATCAGAGTTCGAATTTTTCAAAGTGAAAATAATTATAAATGAAAATAGGAAACAAATTATGTTAAATGCAGACCCTACCAATCGATCCCCTCATTGAGTCGGTCGATCAGATCGACCGCCCATAGAAAAGCGTTCAACCAGTCCTATAGTGGCGGCTAATGTTTGATTCTTGGCTAAACGGCTTGGCTTTAATTAATTTAATCTAATGGATACGGTTTATTTAAACAATTATAAATATGGGCATAACCCCTCACTTCTCGTCTCATAGTTTCTGATCAAAGCATTGAAGCTCTGCCATTTTCCATTCTCCACTATTTCTAGAAGTTATAAAATATCTCAAATTTATACGAATCAGAGAAGGATGGAAATTAAAAGAGAACAAGAGAAGAAGCAGATCAACATTGTGAAAGAAAAAGGAAAATTTCTATTGTTATAAATCTATATTTCCCTTAACTCCAAATCTTTTTTCAAATATGTAATTTGAATAGTATGTATATGCCTTGTTATACAACATCTTTTGGATTAGAATGGAAAAGGAGTTAATTAAAGGAATGAATTCGAGTTTGGGAGATTTGAAAAGCTAGAAAGCTGAGTGAGAAATTATATAATTTATTCATAGCATTGAAATTTATATCATTTTGTTTTGTTTAATTATTATGCCTATGTTGGATTTATTGCATTATAGGCCTAAAGTAAACGTATTTAGTTGAAATCTTGACTACATACTCAGTAAGTAATGAAACAGAATAGTATGTACAACTTAATCTTTATGTTTGAAATTAGCTCCAAATATTTATTATTATGGAATGTCTGTATAGTTGTAAAGTTCATTCTAGATTTATACTTAGGTCGTAAATTAGGTTGCCTTAGTTGACTTGAAATGTAAATTTTTATGTTTTAATTTATTGGAAGCAAGGTAAGATTCAGTTGTATCCATTTTCGTGTAATCTCCATGAATTATCCAACTCCATAAATTTATGAAAAGCACATGTTTGAAATAATAAGAATATTTTAAAAAAGAAAGAGATGTGCAAAGTACAGAGGTTCTTCTCCATAGTTTACACTATCTATTTCAATAAAAGAAAAAAATGATAATTTCTTGTAATTTCAAACAGAGTTAGTCTCATTTTTAGATAGTTTATGGAAAGTTATAATGATGATCATTTTGGAAGAATAGCTCTATTAAATTAAAATGTAGGAATTTATGTTCTTTACGGAAAGCACATGTAATTGTATGTTTCAGAATTCCTATGTATGGGAATTATTGTATTAGGAATATGTGTGTGTGTGTGTATAAACACATACGTATAAGCACATCTTTCAATTTATGGCATAATTAATAATATGCGTAGTTAATCGTATTAGTTATAATAAGGACGACTAGTTATTTATAGCATAGTAATTATAGGACTACGAGGTTAAAGAAGGAAGGAATGATAATTCCAAAATTTACAAGCAATAACTCCAAACTTAGTGGTCAATAAATTTGTAGTTAACATGGAGTTAAAGGAATTAAATGGGGACTGATTATAGAACAAAATATGGCATTTATGGAGAAATTGAATAGGCATAATTGATTAATTTTGAAACGTGCAAATAAATGTCAGTAGAGATTTTCCAATTTTTATATTGATGACAATTTATGGATAATTGACATTTATTAGATATAAGAAGGAAACTAGGAATATATGGAATAAGCACAAATTAGGAATAGTTGCGCAATAAACAAGTATTAATACTATAAAATATACGTAGTAGGAAATATTATTTTCGTAGCAGGAAATTATTTAGTCTTAATTATACATCTAGAACTAGTGTGAATTAGTGGGCTTAGCCTAACATTTAGGTTTAGATGACTGGTTTGGTTTAGTGGGTTGGCATGCGATATCGGTAGAGTTATGCAATAGTAGTTTGCCCTTCACCTAGAGGTTACCAGTATTTACATATGCCTACCATTGATGTGGGAGACCTCCGATTAGGACCAATGGGGAAGGGATATACACTTGCATATAGGTATGAGAACATAAACTAGGGTTTACCATGGATTTGGAGTACTAAATGGCCCGGTACCTTTAACGATGTCAAGGAGTTTACTTCTGGATTGAGATATTAAATAGTCGTTGGGTATGCCTCCTCTCTTTATGGAAGCCTTAAATAACCTACAATGTTACCCAACAAGAAAATGAGGTCTGCTTCATTTCTAACAAGAAGTATTTAGTTACTAGGATGTTTATTTTATCTTGGCTTATGTTAGGTTAGTATAAATGGGATTTCAGATGTAGGAGGTCTATGGACTATCTTAGCGTTGTTTTTAGATAAATATTTAGTAGTAGGGCTGTCATATAAACTTTCACCACCAACGGTCCTGCGCGGTCATTAGTAAAGATACTAGTTATGCCTTGATGAATTTTGCCTCCTGCTAGTACAGAATCCTTAAGGGATATGCAAAGCCTTAAACTTTTATTTATTTGTTTGTTTATTATTTGTTTCGAAGAGGTTGGCTAGTTAACCATTAAACGAGTCTTTGAAATGCGTTAGTAATACAGTAGCTATATCATAAAATCCATATCTAAGGGTCGTCGGTCTTTGTAGCTAGGACCGATCGACTGCATTTACGTTGGAAGGGCCCGCTTTAGGGTTGAGGTAATAAATGGCTGTTGGATATGTCTCCCCTATTTAAGAAGTATTAAATAGCCAGGGTTTTTGTAACGGTTCTTCCTTTGTAATACTCAAAATCATCGTCTCATATCACATAACTAACTTTCGAATACCACAAAAGATAGATTATCCTGGTAAAATTTGAATTAATACTAAACCAAGACATCGATAAGGTCTCATAGCGGCAACATATAATATATTGAATACATATGAACCTAATAGGATGATGATATATAAGAAACTACACAATAGGAAGCAAGTGATAAATAAATATCAATACAGAAAGTTAGAATACATCAATTCCCAACAACATGGAGCTTTAATGAAAAATCCGACATAACCGGTCTCATACAAAAATAAAAAGTCTATCGTGTACTACTAAAATATAAAGTACACATACCTAAAATATCAATGCCATACCTCCAAAACACTCCAACTCCGCATTCTGATAGCGTATCCCCAAAAGCACATAATTTTCAAATTACTCAATCCAGTACCTGAGAGTTGCCATGACATAAATAGACAAAGACAAAACACAGGTCAAACTTAAAGCCTGGTGTGAGTGGAACTATCTCAAAATACTGTATACCAAAAGAATATACGAATAAAAAATACTAAGGCCCAATCGGTCCTCTCCACGGATATGGCTAAGGGGTAAACCAGACCGTCCATAAACAAGTAAGCAAACCTATCTCAAAATAATAGGAAATCATACCATAACATGGTATTCTCCTGCATTCAACAAGTTAGTACATTTATAATATCATGGTACACTATACGATAAAATCATCATAAAAAACAAAAAAGCAACAATTGTGATGCAACCGTCACACACACTAGGCTAGTGGGCCACGGGTCTTCTGGTAAGGCCAAAACCCGCTAATTATGGCCACTAATGTATGACCAATACTTACGATGCGCTTTATGCATTGTCCACCACCTAAGAATTGTATTAAACATGAATCAATATATATATATATATATATATATATATATATATATATATATATATATATATATATATGTATGTATATATATATGCGCCTAGCCGCTGCTATTTGTTTATCATGAGAACAAAATGGCATGTAAGTCCCAACCTATAAACCTTGCTACAATGTAACCCAAGGTCTATAGCTGTAGTATCGAGATAGAACGTCTCCTATCCCTGGATCGCCATCGTCCAAGACATGCACATGAAACAATGACCGCTCACGCAATAAATGGTCTATAACTGTCAAATCCCAATGCCTATGCCATGGAAATGGATTCAAACAATATACTAATATCGTATAGAATCGTATATCACAATGCTCTAATCATCACGTCTTATAATCACCGAATGACTCTATAATAGTTACCATATGTATCCAAAGTATCATCAATAGTCAATTAAGATCTCAATGTCATCTTACTTCCCTGATACATCCTCCAGGCCTATCTAAAAATCCCCTATTTTGGAAAACATGTTAGAGTGGGTCCTACATGGGTACCAAAATCAAAGTGCTCCAAAACCTTCAAAAATTACCCAGATAGTAGCCATTGAAAAATGATGAATACTAGTCGAAATTGCTCCTTAACCAAAGTTCATATGCAAAAGAAAACGTATTCTGAAATTTGTTTGATCGATTCACAAAATTCAAACAACAGGTGTTCAGACGTCTGATACGCAACTCAGATGTCTGAATTTCAAGGTCAAACATCTAAATGGTATTTTAAACATATAAAAATCCTTGAAAATGTACTAATTCTTTTCTATTTTTCACCCAGGAATCATCTATACGTCTGACTACGATGTTCAGACGTTTGAATGCCAGATTGGAAAAAGCTATCTTCAAACAACCATAATTTTCAATCCGTAGCTCTAAACGACTCACCGTATCTTTCATGTCGACCATGGCGATACATAATTTTAATTTTATTATTCCCCTTTTATGCTTTTGATAAACAGTTCATATCACCGAGTACATTGCACGACCATCATCCGAATCAAATTCACATGTAAAGTTCAATGGGCAATTCTAGCGACCTGGCCTCCTACGACACGCCAAAACAACATACCCAACCGATTTTCCTTTTGTGTAGCTTGTTTGTATGTTGATACACTCATTTGAGCATGCCTACGCATTCACATTCATAAAAACACACATTAACTTCACAATTTAAATTTCGAACTTCACCGGATCGATTACTTAACCCGGTGTACTCTCGTGCAGCTTTGCACACATGATAGTCGCTATGGCAATGTGAATTGCCCAAACCGAACTTGTATTGAATAATACATTTATATGATCAAAGAATTGTATACCTATATAAACAAGCAAACACATAACAGTTCTAACTACAATTCGCACATCGTTTTGATAGTTCTATATCTTCAAATACACATATACGTATACTTTCCCATACTCATATACATAAATGTATATTTAAATAAGTAATTCATTTATTACTTAATCAAATCTTACTTATATTTACTAACTCTTTTCAATAAAGTCAATTTTATGCCTTTAATTACCTTATTACCTTATTAAAAGTAAGCATATTTCATATTACTATTTTATAAAATCTCATATCCATTTTATAAAATCTATAATTCATTTATAAAACCATATAACCCTTCTATAAATGATAACTATGCTTCATTTACTATCTTATAAAATATCATTTCATTTTATAAAATACCTTGTTTACTTCTAAAAACCATTCCTTTACTTGAACAATATATATAAGTACCAATTAAGCTTCATACCGCTCTAATCACTTTAATAGTAAGTAAAGAGTTCAAAACTCACCTAATTAGCTTACTAATTTTTCCAAAATCATTTAAACTAGTTTAATTATCATTAACTAATGGCATGCACTTAATTATCACATGCGATGAGTATCTAGTCTTTCACTATCTCACATGTAATCATTCAATTACCTAAAATCAAATTCTTAGGTTACTAAATATATTCAAAAATAGTAGTTAAGGTCTTAAACAAATAATGAGTTAATATAATCATGTTTACAACACAAACATAATCCCTAATCATTTGAAACAATCTCCAAATCAATTCATATAACTCAATAATCATCAATAAACGAAAATATGAAGTAAACTATATAAATTAGTAAGAAGAACCGTCTCATTCACCTCTTCTTCAAACCATCAAAACCCAAATCCAATCTCTCTTTGAAGTTGATATCTAGCTCCAAACTCCACCTCATGTTAGTTCCTTCACGAGTTATGTAAGCAATGAATAGAGACGAACTATAGCGATTTTAGTTTGAATTTATGAATTTTATATGAGCAAGAATTAGTGATTTAGGATTTTGAGGTTAAAGGGAAATTAGAGAAATAATTAGAGAGGAGGAAGAGGAGTGTTATGCGAATGAGAGAAAAAATGAAAATAATGAAGGAGTTAATTAGCTTATAAGCTAGCTTATGGACCTTAGCCTAACATTCAGTTCTTATTCCTTTCTAAAAGTCACTATTCACTCCAAAAACTAATCGACTCCAAATATAAACAAGTTTATACTCATTTTTCTCGTATCGGAAAAACGGTCTCAACTACGGGTGTCTCAGGACCTAATTCATTCGTCTGTAAAAGTCAAGTACAAGAGGTGTTCCATTAATTAACGATTAAATATTTAAATGAATCGTTTAAGTATTGGATCGTTAAAATTGTGATGTGCTACATTCCCTCCTTCCTAAAACAATTTCGTCCTTGAAATTCCCATGAGTACAAGAAAGTAACAGGACTGACCAAACTTCCTTAATCTCAGTTTTGGAAAATTTGAACAGTACTTTCCCTTATGCTATCATCATTATGGAAACTCTCAAATTATAACGCATCACACGACAAGGGAATATGCGATAACCTATGTTATACTAGGCTTCCTAAAAATTCATACCTCTCTTAAGAAAGCTTCTCACCATTTAAATGCCAATCAAAACAAATAAGCATTTAAATATGTATACTTCATCTCTTAAGTACGGAATTGTTCTATACAAAGAGGATTATGTAAAATAGAATTCAAACATATAAATAGTGTAGTAACCAATACTACTATAACCATACATGACAATCAATTGGAGAGTAAGCTCAAGTGAGTCGATATCAAGATATACGATAGACTTTGAGTCACACCAAAGGCAAAAGACTCGTATATATCCCATTTCGACCCGCTGTGGGCAGGGCTAATATATGATCTATTTCAGATAGTTATCATTATCACTCTTCGTTATGAAATTATATTATAAGTAACATAGTGACAACATAGGATAAGGTCTCGCTAAATCTAACCCATATCTAATCATATGCACTCGATCGAACCCAAAGTCCAAACTCGCTGCCAAAGACCAACTACAACACGATTGAGCCCAAAATCCCTACTCGTTATCACTGAAATCATATATTACTCGCTTTGAGGAACTATATGTCTCGGCCCACTATTGTCAAATCATAAGCGACTCGCTACTGAGAATCACATTGTCTCAGCCCACTATCGTCAAAATTTGTGACTAACATATAGGAAATCAAAAACACAATCCAGGCGACAACCAATAAATGTCTAAAAATGACAAGTAACAGCCGAATAATAGCAACAATGATAAGCAAAAAATAAATAGCATACAAACTATCAAACTTGCAAGCAAACGACAGAATCCACACTAATTAAATCAGCCAATAACGGAAATCAAACACAACAAACTACATCAAACAACAACAAGTAAACATGAGCAATGGAAAACAACAACAAGCGGCAACAACCATCAATAATCAACAATAAACAATCACCATACACTTTATATACAAAAAACCATCCAACAACCAATAAAAAGCATACAAAGCAACTGAGAAATTCAGAAAGAGCCTATTCCAACATGCGTGATAACCAATCAATAGTTAAAACATATATGGCGAATTATAAGCTCCAATGAGTTTGTTCATCATTCAAAAGGAACAAATGCTTAAGTGGTGTAACCCCTTTGATGAACATAATATATGAACGACTATTACACCTCCTACTATGAAAAGGAAAACGTATATGATATGCAGGATTATCGAGTCTCGAAACACTCGAATGAATCCCGCAACCAATTCATTATTTTTCCTTTTCTTCCAAATAAAACTCATTCTCCCAAAGAAAAAATTCTACTAAATAAATCATCATTAAACGAAGATCTACAGTTTCTTGGGTTTGCTCGGGTTCAAACTCACCTCAACTACACAACGTTAATAAGGATAATTTATTAAATGCATTATGATGCTCGCCTAAGTAAGTATAATCTCGTCACTTAGGAGATTATTTGAATCACCACAGAACCAGTCAAGAAATTCTTTCTCGAACTACATCAAGCAATCTTAGCTATACTACTAAAGTTCACAATAACTAAAGACTATCCAAACGATAAGGTCACCACAAAACTGACTCTTCTCGTGCAAACTCTGATCTGATTCCTTGATCCGCCTATTGAAATTCCCTTACACGACTGGAGTCGTGCTTTAAAAATCTCATAGTTATCCCAAGAATACGACTCGAGTGCTCGCTTTTAAGGATCGAGTGTAAAACCCTTTCCCAACTAGTTTAAATCACCTAGAAACCATGTGCTTGAACTAGTGGTTAGGAACTGTTATATGAATGGCCAATATTTAGAAAATGCCTTTTCGATACATGAGATAACTCCAACACCTGAGTTTTTACCGACACAAAGAAAAACAATTCTGACACAAACAACTATAGGCAAATGTTTATAAGTCATCTGCTTGGTCTTTGCACATTACTGGGCATCCACTGAACCCTACCTAGATATAAATCTAAGTCATACTTCATTGGCAAACCCCACTCAACTTGAACGTTTTTGGATCATGTTCGAATGGTAGCACTCTTATTAACTTCAACTCGGCTTTACAACCAAAGTTACTAATACAATGTTTATCTTTACTGAAGAATTTATCTACTGCGATAGGTGTCGAGTTTAGCTTATTTACCAAGTAACTAGCAATAGATAAAAATACCGCCCAAATGTTAGAAGGAATAGAAGTAAGTTCCCCTAAAATAGAGCATACCTTACTACATAAGCTCCTTTTATTTCTCCTGAGCCGCAGGCGTACTTAGACCTAGTAATGCCTATAAACCATAAGTCATCATCTCTTACTCACCCTTCAAAATTGTAGGACAGTCCTTCTTCAAGTGACCAAGCCGATCGCAATTGAAGCACTTAAGCTTGCTTTAGCTAGATGTCATTTCATAGCAAAATGCACCCATATGCTGCGGAGGTGACATACTAGGTCAGCTTTCTTTTTCGCATAAACTTTATCTTCCTTGTATCATGGTCTTCGCATGTCAGTTGGAGCTTCGGTTTGATTTTCCCCTTTTACTACTACAAATGGCATCTTATGGCATTCTCATGGAGGAGAACCATCCCAACAAGACATTCAAAAGTGGTTCCTAACAAGTATAAGACTAAGCAATAAATCCCCAACTGATGCTTTAGGACCAAAAGAAATCACCTTTTCCCACACCAATGAATTACCGACCATCTCAAACCATATAAACAAATGGTTAAATTGGTCGATACTCCATCATCGACAAGCTGCTCTGCATAAGACGGATGGAATGCTCAAGCTATATGACCTTCTCGATCTTCAAAATGGATCGATAACCAAAGCGATGCCTGAATTAATCCCAAATCATGGGCCTGCTCATCAGGTACCTAAACTCTATGTCCTACCCAGCCAAAGTCTCCCCTCTTTAGATGCCAAGAACAATCTTCCTTATGAGCACTTCTCTAGATTTATTTCAATGGAAGATGTCTCACGTATATGTCCAAGGCCATATCTCAACAATAGTCTCAGGAATCAAATGAGGCTTCCCCCTAAGGCTAAGGAAATTTTGGCACTGCTTCGAAGGGTAAAGCTGGTAGAGCTAGAAATACCGATTCCATAAGGGCCACACTACCTCTAACGCCAACTACATCTGCTGGGAATGATCACGGGTGGCAGGGTATTTTATGCAGTAGTTAAATAGTCTATAAACTAATTAGGAATCTCATACTGCCAATCTATAGTCGCTTGTGCACTCCATCTACTCGTACTGATAATGTGACAGAGATACCTTAGCAACAAGCGATAGAAATTAATCAGAGTTTAGAAGACAAGTGGTGTATACGGCATAATATAGAAGAAAAATACAGGTATGCTCTCTCAAAATATCTCCTTCTACTATATTGATTAACTCAAACTGGTCTACTTGATCCAAGTGTGGAACCTAAGCACCGATAGCAAATGTAACGACTTGTCCATCTTCATACTCAAAATTATCGTCTCGTATCATACGACTTACTTTCGAATACCACAAAAGATAGATTTTTGTAGTAAAATTTGAATGAATACTAAAACAGGACATCAACAAGATCTCACAATGGAATGATAGCATGATATATTTAATATACATGAACTGAATAGGATGACAATATATAAGAGACCACACTATTGAAAGTAACAGATAAATAAATATCAATAATGAAAGTCAGAATACATCAACTCCTAACAACAAAGAGTTTGGAAGAAATATAAGTTACAACCAATCTCATTTATAAACAACAAGTCTGTTTTGTACTACTAAATATCAAGTAAAAATATCTAAAATATCGATGTTACGCCTCTAAAATGCTCCAGCTCTGCATCATGATTGCATATCCCCAAAAGCACCCGACTCCCAAACTAGTCAATAGATTACCCAAGAAATGTCATGACATTAGCAGACAAAGAAAAATGCGGGTTAGACTTAAAGTTTGGTGTGAGGGGAACTATCTCAAAATACTGCATATTAAAACTATATTTAAAAAAAATAGGGTATTACTAAAGCCCAGCCAATCCTCTCCACGATCGTGGCTCAAGGGTAATTCGACCTGTCCATAAATGAGTAAAGTAAAACTATCTTAAAATGATAGGAAATCATATCATAACCTGCTCTTTTCTTGCATCCAATAAGTTAGCACATTTATAATATCATGCTACAGTGTACGATAAAACTATCATATAAAAAACAACACGACAATAATTGTGACTCAACTATCACATACAGTAGGATAGTGGGCTATGGTCTTACGGCAAGGCCTAAACCCACAAACCCACCAATTATGACCACTAATATAAGGTCATCACTTACGACGCTTCCAACACATTGCCCACCACCTAAGAATCAAATCGAACCTGAATCGATATATTAACATGCCTAACCGCTACTTTTTTTTATCGTGAGAACAAAATGACAAGTATGTTCAGCCAATAACCCTTGCTATAACGTAGTCCGAGGTCTATAGCTGTAGTACTGAGATAGAATGCCTCTTATCCCCAGATCGCCATCGTCCAAAAAGGGTAAATGAAAAAAACAACCACTCATGCAATAAATGGTCTATAACTATCAAAACCCAATACTATGCCATAAGAAACAGACTTACACCATATACGCAATATTAGATAGCACTCTAGTCGTCACATCTTAAAATCACTAGACGACTCTATAAAGTTACCACATTAATCCAAAGTACCATCCATATTCAACTAAGACCTCAATGTCATCTTACCTCCCCGACACACCCTCCTGGTCTATCTAGAAATCCACTATTTTGGAAAATGTTTTAGTGAGTCTCGCATGGGACCCAAAAAAGCACTTCAAAAGTTAAAACTTCATATATAGCGGTCCTTGAAAAACGATCAATATTGGTCCAAACCATGCCTCAATCCAAGTTTGGATGCAAAAGAAATCTAAATGGTGTTTTAGACATCTAAAACCCCTTGAAAATGTACTAAATCCTCTTTGTTTTCCCCTTGGACTCATCCAGATATCTGGCTATTAAGTACAAACATTTGGATTTCTTTTATAGGCAAAAGCTACCTGCAAACATTCATAACTCCAATCCATATCTCCAAACGACTCGTCGTTTCTTCCACTGTGACCATGGTGAAATCTTCTTCAATGTAGAAAATTAAAATCATGTTTTACATAATTTGAATTTTCTTCTTTCCCTTGGGTGTTTTCGACGTACGGCTCATAGCATCGAAATACATTACATGACCATTATCAGACTCAAACTTATGTGCAGAGTTCAACGGGATATTCTAGCAACCCAGCCTTTACGAACATGCCAGAATAACATAACCAACATTTTTTATTTATGCGTAGCTCATACGTTTGCCGATTGTGCATGCCTACGGACAATTGTTTATGCAAATTTACACTAACTTCACAATTTACATTTCGAACTTCACCGGAGTGTTTATTTAACCCGGTGTACTCTCACGTAACGTAGCACACATGATAGTTGCGATGGCTATGTGAAATGCCTACAATAAATCTTTATTTAATAATACATCTATATAATCAAACAAATGCATACCGATATATAGAAGCAAACACACAAAAAATTTAACTACAATTAACACATTGTTTCGATTGTTATATATCTTTAAATACACGTATACATATACTTGCCCATACTCATGCACCTAAACATATATTTAAACAAGTAATTCAATTAATAATTAATCAAATCATACTTCCATTTAATAACTATTTTCAATAAAAATCAATTTTAAGCCTTTAAATAATTAGTTGACTCATTAAAATTTAATGCGCTTCAAATTACTCATTTACAAAATATTATTTCCATTTTATAAAACCTATACTTTATTTATAAAATCATATAACCCTTTTATAAATGATAATTAAGCTTCATTTACTATCTTATAAAATATCATATGATTTTATAAGTAACTTCTTTGATTATAAAAACCATTCCTTGACTTAAATAATATTTATAAATGCTATTAAGCTTCATCAACCCTCTAATCACCTTAATAATAAGTGTATATTTCAAAGCTCACTTAATTAGCTTACTAACTTTTACAGAATCATTTGAGTTAGTTTAATTACCAGTAACTAATCGCATGTACTTAATTATCAGATGTAGTTAGTCTCTAATATATCACTGCCTCACATGTAATCATTCAATTGATATAAAATCAAATTCTTAGGTTATTAACTATTCTCAAAAGTAGTTATTATGGTCTAAAACAAATAATGAGTTAATATAATCATGTTTATAACACAAACATAAGCCATAATCAACTGAAGTTTAGATATATACATATATAGGCATATATAGTTATACGTCGAAGAAGTTTAGGCATATCGTATGTTTATATAGGATTGAAAAGATTAGCCATGAATAATAGACATAACACTTAAATGGAAATTAATTGACATAAATTAGTGTTATGGGTAAAATATGTAATTTTCTAGTCACTAGAACAATCTTTAACCTCCTCCTTTTTATAACCCTTATGATAGATTTAGAAGGACAAGCTACAGGTGCAAGGCGGGAACGGTAGGTGGTGAAGTCTTCTCATTCATGCTCGGTGATGGCAAGGCAAATAGATACTAAAGGAATAATATTTATTCTATGTAGTAGCCTTAGTTAGTATGTATGTTCTATTATATTTTTTTATTCCGTTTTGAGTTTATATTGATTGCTCTCTGATATACTTATGTTATTATAGGTTACTATAATCAACGAATTGTTCCCTAATGGACTTGGATTTTAATTTAGTCAAAATTCAAGACCATTAAGGTGCGGGTTGTTACATTTGGTATCAAAGCTTAAGTTAGTCAATCATAAGAATTATAATATGCTGAGAAAACACATTCATATTTTTGCTTATAATTATATACATTATATACGTCAAAATCTAAGAATTTTGATAATAGAAGTTGCTGCAACCATATTCTGAAAGGATAGATGTGACAACTATGAGTTCGGATAATAAGCAGGGTTAAATCTATATGCCTGCCTCGACTACCCTATGGAACGTTGGCTGTACCGCATATCGTTGACCAAGAAGAGCATGGGTATGACATATGGAAGTACTTAAGAAGCTTAAAGGTACTTGACTCCTTTAATGAACCTATGCCTTATGGTTGTGGATTTTGATGGTTTGTCGATTGAAGTCGTGCATTTTATCTAGACAAATAAGAGATAAGAACCTAAATGCTGCAAGCATCTGGAAGCAAGACTTGAAGAAAGAATGGAGCAAGTTTTCACAAGAAGGTGTACATTAACCACTAAAACATGATAAACGAGATTTTTATGAAGGTGATTAGAAAGAAAGAAAGTCCAAAAGAAAGGACGATTAAAGTCTATTTCTAAGTTTGATTCCATATGAAAGAATTTAACAAAAAGATTTTTTTTTTCTGAATTTTTTTTGAAACATTTTGAATGGGTTTTTCAAAGGATTTTTAGGTAGTTGTTTTGAAAAGGAAGGAAATTAAAAATTCTTAGTTTAAAATTATTTTGAATTTAAAGGGTTTTGATAAAGGGACTATTTTGTTTTAATAAGTGCAAAAATAGAGCATAGGTTTCGCTCGATGACTTTTCCTATTTTGTAAGTTTGGAAGTTCCTTTCTAAAATTCTTTTTAAGGAGTTGATAAACAGAAATGTTACTTGATTAAAATGAGGTAGGGAGAATAGAAGGGAAGGACTGCTCGATAATGATGGTAGAAGGAAAATTCCTCCATAAGAAAATACAGAGAATATTAACTAAAATAGATTTATATATATTTCTTTTCATGTTAATGAAGAAAAGCCCAATGACTAAAGGGGAAGGAAAATGCATTACAATGAGTCAATGTTGGAAAATTTAGATAGAAATAGCATTAAAGATTTAAACAGGGTTAGTAATCTAACTAGGAATAATACTGGAGAAAAACAATAGGAGTGGGATACGAAGAAGGGATAAATTCCTTAGATATGTGTAGTAACTGTGCATATATTTTAGATAGGTGCTTAGGTAGATAGCGCAATTGCACGTATCTTTTAGAAGTCCTCTTCATTTGTTATTAAATGCTTTGTTTGGTTGGAAAGTGGAAATAACATGAGTAGTAGGAAAATAATAGAATGAAAGTTATTTATGTCTACTTTGCTTTTCATTATTTAAAGTTGTAAAGGATGTTTTGGGAAAAAATGCTTTGGTAGGGTAATTGAGTTTTCAAATGTTTTAAGTTAAAAATCCAACTTTTAAGGAAGTAAATCTCTATTGTAGGTCTTTGAAAACGAAAATTTTTCATTACTCTTTTTTGGAAACCAAACAATTTTTGAATTTGATAAAAAAAAATTCTAAGTCTATATTTTCAAAGATAAAGATTTTAGATTGGGTACTTATGATGGTGAATTTATAGTTTTATAAAGAGTGGTGGAACCCAAAGTAATTTTTATATGGTGTTTGTGCAGTTAATACCCCGCCAAAGCCCCGCAAAATCCCCATTATAGCGTGTAGTGCTCTCCAACCACTACGCTATTTCAAGTTAGCATTATTAAATAGTTGACTTGTTTTGAATCCCACCATTTTCTGCTAAACCCACTAAATCAAGGCTTTTCTAGCACTCGCTTTTGCTATATTAATATACAAAGTTTGATTTGAGTTATTTTCTTTTAAATTAAATCAACAAAGTTAGGTTGAAGACTAAATTTTAGGGCATAAGTGTTCAATATCAGTTAGAAATCTATTGTAGTTGCCAAATTTAGTCTGCACAAATCATGATATTCTTCATTTTTGTTACATAAGATTAACTAATATTTCTTTTTCTTACATAAATGGTGTGCGAATGAGAATAAATTAACTTTAAATATATGCTTTTATATATAATATAGATTTTTGAACCTTCGCTATTTTTCGTTATATCCCCTCTATAACTTTTTTCCCTTCCACCGCTATAGAACTGCTGATCGCTTTAACTACACTATATGTAGTTGATAGGAATGATTGCCTTGGTAAGATGGGATAAAGGTTTACTCTAGGAATAAAATAGCTATAAATGCTCATGGAGTAGCAACAAGAAATCTCCATTGAATTAAGAAATATTTGTACAAACCTAGGGATATTTTGTGACAGATGTGTGAAGCCAAAAGAAGATCCCTAATAAGATTAGGGAATGTTTTCAAGTAAAATTTTGCGAGTACTAGTGTATACTTGCATGAAAGATCAAGGATAGAGAAAGTAAATACCAAAGTTTAAGGATACTATCAAGAGATTTTGCTTGAGACAAGATAGTAGTATGGTTGGAGAAGGGAGTATTAAGAGGTAAACAAACATAAAGTATGTTGATTGATGCAAGGTTATAGAAGGTAAGATAAGTAGTAGAAAAGTTATTCCATTAAACTAATTTTTCGATGAGCTATTCTAAAATGTGCGCCATTCATATTTCTTGGCCATAATGTGGGAATGCACAATTTATCTCTTAACCAAGCGTAATGATTAGTAATGGATGGACCTTATTTATTAGGAGCCAAGGAGGTGAGTTAAGCTATTTGGATTAATGTCATACTAGATGTGTTTGTCTTAAGTGAGTAAGGAGTGATAAAGTCACAACATCATTAACATTGGTTGATGATAGACGGAAGCTTTTAGCAATTATTATTTTTTAGGTTTTTTAGTTGTAATCGTAAGTTGTCTCTCTTTAGCTATTGAAAAGCATACGATGTGATACGAGAAATGTTCATATTTATCTACTGTGACGATTTTCAAGATGAGCCTTGATTGCCATACATATATTGGAAAGCATTATAAATAAAGAAATCTCATTAGCACACTTAACTAGTGATTAAATACAGTTATAGTTGGAAGTTAGTTAGAAAATTAGATTAACAACTAGAAATCAAGAATGCATTAATTCCAGAAACTTTATAATTTTGGGAAAAATGAATTTTAGCTAGCGGATGACTACGAAGGATTGTTGTGAAATCACAGTTCACTATCCCTATGCCTCAAAAACTAAAATTTATAATTATGTTTGTAGTTTGTTTGTCATTTTAGAGTAAAATGAATGGTTCTTCAAATCTAGGAAATAACTGCAAAAATTCTAGGGTTTACCATATGTATTAACTCAATGATTGAGCCCTGGTTATGTTAAAATGCGGCTTGATTTTTTTCAAGGATGGAGTGGTAAATGTTTTGAAATTTTTTGTTAGAATGTATTTGAAAAGAAGATTGTGTTTATATGCCTTTTAGAAGTTGGGTTCAAATGTTTTTGGAAAATTTTGTGCAAATGCTTTTAAAAAAAATTGTATTTAAGTGCTTTTCAATATTTGATTTTTCAAATTATTTTGCATGTTTGATTGAAATGGGAAAATAATGATACTTGATAGAAAATGAAAATTTTTCAATTTTCTAGTGCCACATGATTAGCTAAGGTGAGTAAATATAAGTTTTACTATTCGACAAGGGTGATACTATATAAAATGTAAGGAAAACAAAGGAAAAGGCTGTTTTGGCTTTGGAATTTCTATTTTCATATCTTATTGATAGTGAATCAAAACTTACATTTAGGATAATTACGTTTTAACATCTAGAAATAAACTATTTACGCAATTTGTACTTGGAAAAAATGGATAGAATTTTAGGGCAAAAAAGAAGGTTTCAAAGTATATTGGAATAGGTATCCAAAACAAGGGTGGAAATATAAAATATCCCATCTAAATTCCTTTTCCATTATAAGAGTTTTGATTTGGAAAAATTGGATTTTTAAAATTTTGAATGTTGAAAATTGTATGTTAAGTATTGAATGGTAGGGATTGGATGCAAAACTGGTTAAACCATACTCCAACTCATAGGACTGTGGAAATTATTGTGTGAAAAAATGGATTTGATTTTTGAAAACTTGCATACAAATAGAACTGAAAGTATATATAGATTGTTTGCATCATATTTTTAATTTTTTATAAGAATGCATTCATATAGGATATGCCAATTTAGAAATTTTTAGCATGCATCTCATATATGTTGTGATACACTGTGCATTTGTGCACATTTGACTGCAAAATTGGTGGTACACAAATTGGATGGATAGCTTAGATTGGTTGCATGCTATGTTAGATGATCCAACCCTTAGGGAATTTCGAGCACAATATTCTTTTAAGGGAGAAAATGTAACACCCAATAAAAATCAATGTTAACTAATAAGGTTCAAAAATGAAATTTCAGTAAACGTTGGAACTTGACCATGAAACTTGCACCATTGTGTTCGCGGTGATTTTCTGTGCAACTTTCATATTGCGATCGAAGTTCAAATGAAGAATTTAACAGTGTTTAAAGTATTCAAAGAGAAAATAGTTAAAAATATAAAATGAAAATAAACTATATTAATTACAGACCCTACTAGCCAAAACCCTCATTGGGCATGTCGATCGCTAGTGGTCGACCATCTACAGGGAACGATCTACTGGTCCTATAAATACAATTCAGTAGGGGAGTGCCTACGGGCTAGAGTTTGGACCATGGCCAAATAACCCGAATTTAATTATTTAATTTAGCGGACAAGATTGATTGGAGTACTTATAAATATAGGCCTAACCTCTAGCTTCTCTTCTCATATTTTCTAATCGAAGTAGTGAAGTTCTGTCATTTCCTTTTCTCCACTATTTCTAAAAATTATGAAATATTTTATATTTAAACAAATTGGAGAAGGGTGGAAAATAAAAGAGAAGATGAGAAGATGCAAATCAACTTTGCGAAAGAAAAAGGTAAATTGCTACAATTATAAATCTATATCCCGTTTAACCGCAAACCACTTCTCAAATTTGTAAATCTAATAGTATGTGTATACCTTGTTATACATATTCTTTTGTGTTAAAATAGAAAAGAAATCAAGTAAAGGGATGGATTCAGATTTGAAAGATTTGAATTTAGAAATGTGACTGGGAAATTATATAATTTATTTATAACATTGAAATTATTATCATTGAGTTTTGTTTAGTTATTATGCATATGTTAGACTTATTGAGTCGTAGGCTTAAACAGGCGTATTTTGTTGAAACTCTGCCTACATACTCCATAAGTTAAGAAATTGGAATAGTTGTATACCTAGTCTACAAATTTGGAATCAGTCCCAAAAATTTATTATAATAGAGTGTTTGTAAAGTTGTAAAATTCATTTCAGATTTATAAGTGGGTTATAAATTAGGTCGCCCTAGTTGACTTGGAATGTGATTTTTTACGTTTTAATTTATTGGAAGTGAGGTACAGTTCTGTTATATCTATTTCTGTGTAATCTTTGTGAATTATCCAATTCCATTAAATTTTTCAAAATTACACATCTGAAATAATAAGGAATATACTGAAAACGAAAGAGATGTGTAAAGTACAGAGTTTTTTCTCCGTAATTTACACTATCCATTTCAATAAAAGAAAAAAAATGATAATTCCTTGTAATTTCAAATGGAGTCAGTCTCATTTTTGAGTAATTTATGGAGAGTTATAACGATAATCCTTTTTGGGAGGATAGCTCTATTAAATTAAAATGAAGTAATTTATGTTCTTCACAGAACGTACATGCAAATGTATGTTGTGGAATTCCTAAGCATGGGAATTATAGTGTTTGGAATAGAAATATATGCACGTATATCCACATAAGTCAATTAGTATATTAAAATTTATGGCGTAATTAATAATATGCATAATTATTCATATTAGTCACAATTAGGATGACTAGTTATTAATTACGAATTAACTATAGGACTAGGAGGTTGAAAAAGGAAGGATTGGCAATTCCAATATTTATGGGCAATATCTATAAATTTAACGAGAAATAAATTTATAGTTAATAAGGAGTTAAAGGGATTAAATGGGGTCGATTAAAGAAATTAATACGGCATTTATGGAGAAATTAAATAGGCGTAATAGATTAATTTTGAAACAAGTAAATAAATGTCATTATAAATTACTTATTTTTGATATTATTGACCATTTATTATGGACAATTTACATTTACTAGATATAATAGGAAATAAACACAAAATAGGAATAATTACGCAGCGAATAAGTAAGTTGTTAACCCAAAAAATCAATCAACACCCTAGATTGAGTGTGAAAGCACCAGCTCTGTTTATCAGAGCAAATAAAATATAAAAGAAACATAAAAGGAGCATTAATAGTAAAGAGATAGGATAATTTTATAGTAGTTTGGTTGGTAACAAAGTCTATGTCTACTTTATAACTTTTCTTATTAACTGACAGATGATACAAGTTGAATTGGATTACATTATGTTAGAATATCCTAAGTTGGATCAAGTCACAAGTACTTAAAGACGACCAGAGAATCACAGTTGCTCCTTGATGACTATTCTGTGGGAGAAGAAGAGTGCAGAATAATAGTGAAGAACAATCTCTACAGAGTTCCAACAGCCAGTTCAGAAGATCATTTTTATGTTGCAGATACGACTGTATTTATAGGGGTTGGAGAGCAGTGGGGCTACATCTACTTTAGTAAAGTAGAGGCCCGTAATTAATGCTATGAAGGAGCGTAGAGAGTTTCATGATGACCCGAGCCACTCTGATGGATCGTTAGCGATCCAATTACATGGAGTATTTTTGCTTTATCCTTTTTGTGTTGTACTCCTCATTTCATCTTGATGTTCTCCGTGCAATCTCGTATTTCGTTATTTAGTTTTGGTGATTATTCTTACATGAGTTAGATTGATCTATTTGTAGAATCAAATGGGTCTTCGCTTCTCAAACTAGGTTGCTTGGAAGGCTATATAACTTCGCAAATGTACTTAGAAAAGGCAATAAATTGAGATGCAAGAGGTTATAATGGCTCATGAAGCTTCCCTATGGGTCGCTAACGATCCATAGGCGAAGGATCGCTAGCGATCCATCTCCTTAGCTTATTTTTGGCTGACTTTCCTTGGTTGTTTTTTTGTTGGCCTTGTTCAAGTTTCAAATCAGTCTGGCATAATCTGGATATTCTAACTCCCATTGAATTCTGTTAGGACAAAAACCCAGTTAACATTTACTACCCAGAATATGCCTTTGTTGAAAATAAGGCGTGCTCTGGAACTGGTCGTCTTTGAATTCCTATTCCACAAAATCCATTCGATCATGTTAGGCTTACTGAAAAGTATTGTTTTTGACTTTTAGTTTTTTGTT
This sequence comes from Allium cepa, assembly GCA_030765085.1. Taxonomy (NCBI): domain Eukaryota; kingdom Viridiplantae; phylum Streptophyta; class Magnoliopsida; order Asparagales; family Amaryllidaceae; genus Allium; species Allium cepa. Next base: position 438,449,088 of record CM060938.1, on the reverse strand, counting down.
GGGTTTGGGATGTGATTCATCATTATTCATCGAAACTTATCAATTTTCACTTTGTAATTTCCAAAGCGTTTACGAATGGCAAGGGGGTTGAGTTTGAAAAGTTTGAGCAAAAATTAACATGAAATGATGGATCGCTAGCGATCCAACCACTTTAATTTTTTTGCCGACATCTTTCCTACTTAATACTCTTTTCAAGCTGACCCTCCTTACTTGCTTTTTCCTCACCTTCTTTAGTTGCGACCCCAAACAACCACGACCAAAACCCAAATCAACTTCTCCCGCCGTCGCTGTTGAACTTCACCGCCAGAGCCTAATGTCATCAACCTATGATACCTCCATTACCTCGAGCCAAATCCCAGTACTAGAATCACCGCTCACTTGGATCGCTATCGACCTTGCAGACTGCTAACCCTAGCTTGGATCACTACGAACTCGAAATCTAACCCGTTTGCCTTTGATACGAGGTTAGTAATGACGTGGTTATCATATTGGTGGTGGTTGCTAGTGAAGTTGGGTCGATCAATGAGAATAGTGAATGAAGCTGGTTGATTGCGATTTATTGGAGGTAGAAAGTGGATTCGTGTCTTGCACTTGATGCATTCTACTACCTTCATCCAATAAATCAAAATCATCAGTGTATTGTCTTGATGGTTCCGACAAGGCAGTTTACTATGGACCTGATCATCCTAAAGTAGTCTTACTATCGCACGCCCGGTGTACTTGAGAATAGAATAAGCTTTTCGTGTCGCTTTGGACAATGGATCCATTATTGATCATCGACCGATAACAGGTATTTGTAGGAGGAATAACTTTAATGAATGATATGAAAAGCTTTTTCTTTCAGGATAGAGCATTCGTTCTCTCGACCAAAATCCAAGGGAGGAAGCCCGAAACTTTCAAAAGCGGAATAATTATCGGTTTTACCTTTACAAATGATTCCAACAGCGCCTATTTCTTCAGCACCCCAGGCTCAATATGGCCAATTAGTGTCGTTTGGTCCAGTCATCAATCAAACTTCTTTAAACTTTAGAGTTTTACTTAACCCTCCGAAGAGAGCTTCTACTATAATTTCTGCAAAAATTCTACACAATATTTGTTTATAGCATGGTATTCCAGACGATGGAGTGCGCCTTCCATCGAAAAATTAGTTTGCACACATGCCATCTTTGAGGTACACCGCTTGCCATCGGTACGTGTGCTTGAATGTGAAGTGTCCCCATTCAATCATTTCTTAAGAGACACCCTTCTGAATTTGGGAATAGCCCTATTTAAGATTCATTCTAATGGTTATGAAATTTTGACTTGTCTTCATGTTTTATTTAGGCAGACATTCAGCTATGCCCTAAGCTTTGACGAATTGAGATACTTTCTTTCATTCAAGAAGAAAGAGGAATGTCCATCTCTTATTATTATTGAGGCTCGGAGAAATCGCAAAATCATGTTGCAACTCTAGAGAAACTTATCCCAGTTCAAGACGCAATATTTCTTCGTTAGATATCCTGAAGGATTTAATCGTCTTTGGATGATATGAGTGAGTATTCTCTTCTCTCATCGAAATTTATTATGATGGTGAAAGGTTTCAATAGACTGTTATAGTTATTCTGAGGCCAAATAAAGATCCAGCACTTGACTTTATCTTCCATACTCTGAAGGGCATATATGCTAGAGAGAGATTGGTCAAATTTTTACTAATGGACAAGAATTTGCGTCAGTATGGATTGTTGCATCCCAAGAGGCTTGCCCTCGCTGTTGAGGTTCCATCCCCTACTCGTTCTAGTATTATAACATGCTCCAATTCTTCATCGCATGATTCCCAAGTTAGCGGTCTAAAAGGAGAAGAAGGTCCATCCGGTGGATCAATTGAGGAAATTCGTGAAGAAAAGGGCGTTTGACTGGAGCTATTACTCCGAACAGGTTGCCCCAATCCAAAGAAATGGGAAGAGGAGTTCAAACAAAAAAAATCCAAGGCTGCTATGATCGTAGAAATAGAGGAAGGTGAAATTGAGAGTGGAAGTGACAATGACCTTTCCTCTAATGATGATGAGTTTGATGCATGTTTGAGTGAAGGAGATCTCGAATCAAGCGATGAAACTTCAGGAATGAGTCCCATTCTCCAAGGTTCACCTCCCCAAGAGGTTATTTCTAAAGATGCTCCGTTGGCAACTTAACGACTTAATGGTTCACTTCTTAATGAAATCGATATCAACTTTGTGGACTTGATCAACGTTTATCTAGATACTACAGAACTCATGGGTGATGATTTTGAGTCCAAGGGATTGTCTTGTCACCCCGATCATGCTGCTTCCAGAAACATCAATGGTTTGATTCCTTGTAATCATTTTCTAATGAAATATGGTTAATACCCTTAACCTGCTATCTTTAGCAAGGAAAGCATCCTCTAAATATTCAAAGTTAAATGCCATTTTAAAACCCTTTTACATTTCCATGTGTTTACTTCAAAAATGAGATTGGGTTCTCTAATTTGAAAACTAAGGCTTTCTATTATATCTTTCGGATCACTGTGACATCATGACTTACCCTCCATCACTCTCCCTTTCGATATCATACAGCAAACAAGGCTTCCATCCCCTTCCATTTAACTAATAGGTTCGAAACAAGCGGCTATGCCTTTTTTGCTAATCTACTCTAGCGGCGGTACCTTTCATAATCATTGCTTAAGCAATGCAAAAGGCCCCTTCCACTACTTCTTTCAAACCATGTCGAAGGACTACGTCGAAACCATTGATTGGGTGCAGCACAATCCTTCCAACTCTATGATTAAACATGCATGCAGAAGGACCCTTCGACACTATCGACTAGTGTAGAAGGTACCTTCCATAATGGTTGGACTTACTCAAGTATAAAGGTCAATCGACACCATTAATTGTTGCGGTACACCTCTTCCGACTTCTTTGATTAGCTACTTGTAGAGCATAGAAGGATCCCCTTCGACAATATCAACTAATGCAGAAGGTCTGTTCCATGATTCAATTAATGCGGCGGTTCACACTTGTTAAAGTGTATGTATGTGGAGGGACCCCTTCGACACTATTGATTAGTACGGAGGGACCCTTCCATCTTCATTCTAGCATATGTTAACAATAGCGACACCCATATCCCCTTAGTATTCAAAGAAAAGTGGCATTGTATGCTTTCAAAGGTATCAATGCTTTGAAAGGCATCAATGCTTTCAAAGGCAAGTGGTGTTGCTGTAATTATTATAAGAACTGATTTTTAACTAAAGAATTTTCTTTACCTAGCCCCTTATGTTGTAAATTTTATATTGGATAGCAAACCTTTTTAAGATACTTTTCAAAATTTGCCACCACTTGTAATCCCCAATGCTCCAATATTTAATTAAATTATTAATTAACCCCTTGTATTTACTTAATCATTAAATACTGATCTTTCTAATTAAATCTAAAACTCACTCAAATCTCTTGAGAATAATCTCAGAAATTCACATAAATTAAAAAATGATAATATCTTTATTATATAAAATTTTCAGCCCAAAAATACTTAATTACTTAAATTAATTAGAACCCAAAATATCCATCTCTTTCACTCAAATATTCATAATAGATTACCATAGCTTGAAATATTATCAAAATTTAAACCCGTCTCCAAAATCATGTTTTATCTAACATATTTAAATATCATGGCATTTGGAAATCATTTTGCACGATTTTATCCTTAAAACCGAACTACAATATTCCATAAAATCCTTATTTAAATTCTAGCATGGCATTAAAATCAAAACATATCATTATTCATCCAATCATACGTTTTTAAACCTCAGATCCAAATTCAAACATTCAAGATGGCTTATATGAGATGGTTTGGATCGTTATTCAGCTTCTTTGATAAGTAACGTAAGATTTGTTCTACACTTTAATGTTTCTAGCTTGAATCTTAGTCTCTAATTGATTTTTGAGCTCTTGTTCTCCTAGGGTTATAATCGGCCTTGTTTTTCTTTTGTTTATGTTTTTGTTTTGTAAAAATATACATGAGAATGAGAATGTGGTAAGGGGTTTTAGGAGTCAGAGGGTAAGCTATTCCCATTTTGCCCTCACCTTATTCTCTTAAGTATTTAAGTCATAACTCTTTCTCATTAATTAATTTAGTTAAGGCATGACCTTAATTAGTTTTCAAATTTCAATTCCCTTGTCACTCTAGTCTCTACATTATTCTACTTAATTTATCTAATTAAATCTCTTGAATAATGCTATTTAAAATTAGGGGTGTTACAGGCTCGCCTCCTTAAAGAATTTTGCCCTCGAAATTCTGCAAGGACTATGTACAAAGCATAACAATCATCTATAACATCTCCTAACTACCATACTAGCCTACTTGACTAGTAAGAAGTCAATGTGTTTGTATATATATACACACATAAGAAATACAGAACATACCCTTACGATAGATCAGGATAAGTATCTTTAATCCTGTCTTCTGTCTCCCAAGTTCAGTCCTTCTCATTGTCGCACGATTGAACTTTCACCAACTTGACTGTCTTGTTTCTTAACCTCTTCCATATCTCATTACAACCCCAACTGGTTGCGTAAAAAAGTCAGATCCAATTCTAATATTAAGTCTTCCAATGTGGTGGCAGGATAGTAGTCTCTGAATCATGCACATACTTATGAAGATGAACATATGAAACACATTATGAGCACCTACCGAACTATTTAACAACTCTACTCTGTATGCGAGCTTTCTGATCCTCTCTATAACTTGGAATAGTCTAACATATCTCGATGTCAATTTCCTTGACTTTCTGAATCGTACCATGCACTTCATCTGTGATACTTTAATGAAAAATTTATCTGCAACTGAGAACTCTAGATCCTTAAGCCTCTTATCTACTTAACTCTTTTTCTAGACTACGCTTCCTTCATCCTGCCTTGGATCAACTCAACCTTATATGTTGCCTCTCTTACTAGATCTAGATCTAAGACTAGTCTGTTTCCGGTTTCCAACCAACATGCTGGTGACTTGCATGGCCTTCCATACAAAACTTTGAAAGGTGCTATTTCTATATTGGTCTGATAACTATTATTATAGGAAAACTCAAATAAGTGTAGTGATTTTCCCATGATCCACCAAAATTTAGCACACAAGCTCTCAACAAATCCTCGAGTACCTTGTTGATTCTCTTTGTCTGCCCATCTATCTATCTGAGGGTGATAAGCAGTACTCATCTTGAGCTTGTTACCTAACACATCCTGTGGACTCTTTCATAATTCACTAACGAACAAACTATCTCTATCACTAACTATACTGCAAAGAATCCCATGTTGTCTAACTATGTTCTTCGTAAACAATTTTGCTAAAATAGGTGCCATCGTGGTTGACCTAACTAGAATGAAATGGGCACTCTTGGTAAACCTGTCCACTATGACCCATATACTTTCATTTCCTCGATTCGACCTTTGCAACCCGTCTATAAAATCCATGGATATCGAATCCCATTTCCAAAATGGTGTCTCCAAAGGTTGAAGCAACCCACTCGACTTCTGATGTTCAACCTTTAATTGTTGATAGTTCACACATTGCCTTACCCACAAGCCAACATCCCTCTTCATACCTTCCCAGTAAAAACTCATCTTCATATCCTGATACATCTTTTTCCCCCCAGGATGAGTAATAAATTTTGATCGATTACATTTCCTAAGGACCTCCTTTCTTAGGTTTTCTACATTTGGGACACACAATCATCCCTTCTTTCTCAACCGCCATCTTTAGTCAAGAATAAAATCCTTCAGGTCATCAATCTTGGTTCCGGCCTCTAGCCTTCTAATCTTCTCAACTAACACCGAGTCATCCTTCTGCTTAGATGCAATCCTTTTGATCAATCTCGGTTGAACTTCCAAGCAGGATAACAATGGGAGTGCTTTGACTAGAACTAGCAGTTGATCTTAACTGCACACTATAAGTAGTCAAATTCTCTAGGTCCTTTCACTCTACTAACATAGCTAACACCACATTTTGATGTTTTCTGCTAAGTGCATTCGCTATTTCATTTCCTTTTCCAAGCGTATATCTATACCAAAATAATATGCTGCTATAAACTCTAGCCACCTTTGTTGTGTCATATTTAACTCCTTCTGAGAGAATAAGTACCTTAAGGACTTATAATCTGTGTAGAACTCAAATATCACTCCTAAGAGATAATGTCTCCATGCTTTTGATGCAAAGATCACCGCAGCCAACCCTATGAGTAGGATATCTCGCTTCATGAGGTCTAAGCTATCGTAAAGCATAGGCAATAACTATACCTTTTTGCATCAATACAGCGACCAATTCGATTCCACATGCATCTGTATACACCACTAATCCCCGGATTCCACTTGGAACTACTAACACCAGTGCGTTGGTAAATAAGTGCTTTAACTTAAGGAATGCTTCCTCACATTTTTCAAACCAGGTAAACATCATGTCCTTCCTGATCAGCATAATCAAAGGTGTTGCTCTCCGCGAGAAATCCTTAATAAACCTCCGGTAGTAACCAGCAAGCCAAAAAAAATTTGATCTCAGTCACCGTCTCTGGTCTCTTCCAATATTTATAGCTTCAATCTTATATGGATCAACTGATAAACCCTTCTCTGAAAACATGTGACTAAGGAACTTAACTTCTTTCTTCGAGAAATGACACTTTGAAAACTTCGCTTTCAGTTGACGCTGCCTCAACGTCTCAAGCACCACTCTAAGACGAACTTCATGCTCTTTTTCATCCTTAGAGTATATTATGATGTCATTTATAAATACCAATATTAACCTATCCAAGTGCTCTTGGAAAACCCAGATCATCAAATCCACGAAGAAAGCTCATGCATTTATTAACTCGAATGGTATCACTAACCACTCGTACGAGCCATATCCAGTCCAAAACGTCGTCAACAGAACATTATCCTATGCCACTCTTAGCTGATGGAAACCTATCGCCAAATCCTATTGGGAAAATACTCCGGCTCCACTCAATTGATCAAATAAATAATCGGCTCTCGACAAATGATATCTATTCTTGATCGTCTTCTCGTTCAACTTACGATAATCGATTCGCATCCTTAATAACCCATCCGGTTAAACATCGAGGTTGCTCCCCAGGGCAAACTGCTTGATCTAGTGAAATAGCTTCCTTCTAAATCCACTAGTTTCACCTTCAACTCCTTCATCTTGATAGGTTTCATCCTGCTAGGTTTCTATTTACAAGCTCTGCTCCTAGCACAAGATCTATCTGAAACAGCTCGCTTCGGTGGTAGTCCTATGACTGGCTCAAAAACATCTACAAACTCTTTTATTACCGTTTATACCAAAAATGGTCACAACACTCTTCGGATGTAATTGAATAGATTAGAATGAAGAAATTAAATGAAAAAAGAGGCTAATCTAACAATTGCACCAAGAAAAGTAAGCAGCGACAGAAAAAGACAAGAATTTATAGTTCGACATTGTAGCCTAGATCCACTTCGAAGAGTTTTCTATTTATCGATGATTCTCAACTTAGTTACAATAGTACAAATCACTAGCACTCAAGTTAAAATGGAGTTTCAACAGAGTAACAGAACAAAAGTTTCAAAAGTCCCTTTTCAGTTGGTGTAGGAGTGCTATTAATAGAAGTAGATCTAGAAATATCTACCTCAAATCTAGAAATACCTCTTCTCACACATAGGTAGGCCCACCAAATCGATATGGAGTTGTTTGGGATCAATCCTGACCGATTCATACCCTCTTCGTATCGACCAAGAATTGGCCCAATAGAGCTACGTTCTATCATGGACGTTCTTGAGTGAATAAGAAGGCTTCTGTGAAAATTTCATGGTATTTGGACTTGTAGTTTGAGAATTATGATCGATCCAAGATTGAATTTTCCTTGGAAAGCTAAAGGCTTCGTATCGATACGTTCGTATCAATAGACTTCGTACCGATACAATGTGTATCGATCAGCTGCGTGTCAATGACATGGCATAGGAGATCCACATTTCATGCTTATAGACCGTTTCCTTTGGTTTGACATATTCCTTTGTAACCTTCCAAGGTTATACTCTTCATATGGATCCCGGCCTCCTTCTTTTGTATCAATGCTTCGCCTCGGCTCTTTGTATTGATTAAAAAATTGATCGCGCAATCGATCCATGGATCGTTGAAGTCTATTCAAACACGATGAATACGAAATGGATGGAGGTAGAGTGATGGGAATATACTCATTTCATTTCGATCTGGATGGATATGAAATGATGGATGTAGGTTAATGGATACGAAATTGATGTGTTCCACATGGATCTTAATCGAGCCATAACTTGAGCATACGAACTCCGATTGACCTTTGGAATGTTTTCTTTCATAGCTTTGCTTTTCATACCATGCTAATTGTTGTTTGATTCAAACTCGGACCAAGTTTGCATGTATCCATCGTGGATCTATAGATAACCAATCTTCGGGGTGGATTGTCTTTAGTCTCTTGTCAAGCCCTTGGTGTCACGGCCTTGCCAAGAGACGGTATAACATCCAACACCCGATCTAACTCTTCTTTCGCTTCCACAGACCCAAAAATACACAAGCACTCAGATATGAATTCTCCATTGAGTATATAATTCGGTTATGACTATTAGGTTGGCTTAGCGATATTTCTCAATCTTGGCAAAATATCCTAGCATCATACGTATCTAACCAATCCATACCCAAAATGATCCTAAAGCCTATGAAATCAAAAACATACAAATTGCATGCAAACTTATAACCTAACAAATCAAGTTCTAACTAGTCATATCTCATCCCTAGAGTTGCATACCCTCCTATCGAATTCGCAACCCTTAAGGAGTAGCATGGTATGAGGGTTCTAAATACAACTTATCTACCAAACACTGAGATATAAATGAATGTGATGCATTGGTATTAAATAGTACCCTAATTGGTATACTATGAATCAAAAGCGTACCTTCCATCACAGTCTCTCCCTTCTCAGCAACGACTGGTCTAGAAGATGATGTTTCGAAGGCTAAAACTTTTCTCTTATCTTCTCCAACTAGTTCTGGACACCAATTCTTGTAATGCTCGACCTGGTCACAGTTGAAGCACTTCACTCCTTTCTTATTTGCAACCTTCTTCCCTTTTCCAGTTCGACATTCACGAGTAAAATGTCCTTTGTTTTCGCACTTGTACCAAACCAAATCAACTTTACCTTTCTTGGCAGCTACTCCTTTCTATGCTCCTTTCTTCTTAAAGAATTTCCTCTTCTTTCCCTGAGAATCCTTGGTTTCAACCTGGTTCTCTTTCCCAAAAGTAGAGAGCATCTCTGCATTCTTGATTGCCATCTCCATTATAACTGTACTTGGATCACGGCGATGTGGCATAGTCGACCTAGCAATCTCAGGCTTCAACCCTCTAATAAACTTTTCATTTCTTTTGATGACGGTGTCAATGGTAGCATATTTGTATCTGGAAAACTCATCAAACTTCGTAGCATACTCATTCGTCGACATTTTAGTTTACACTAAGTCCATGAACTTTCTTAGTAATATTAACTTGGCAACTTCAGACAAGAACCTCTCTTCGAATCTCTTTTGAGACTTTGCCCAAGTCAACTCTTCCTTGGGAACTTCCACGGCATTACCATTTCACTAATAAAGTACTACTCCCTACAACTTTCCAGAAGCAAGTCTCATCTTCTGCTCATCATTTAATCTCAAGTCAGTAAAAATTCTTTTACAATGCAACAACCGGTTTTCTACTTCAATAGCATCCTGTGTTCCCAAAAATGGCCTCCCACCAAGACCAGTATAATCCCTGCTCGGCTTGGCATAGTTATTGCCAACTAGGACCATGGGATTAGCTCCTCCAACATTCACGGCATTTCCTCCAGCTACTCCTGCAACTGCTTCAGCTTGCATCAGATTGACGAAGAACTGATACATCATCCCCATATCTACTGGCGAGGTTCCAACACCTACATTGGCATTTGCGTTTGGATACATATTCACCTATTAATCCAGATTCCTCCTGGTATTGGGTCGAGCATTTCCATTAGTTAGGCTACTTCCTCCATCTAGATTTCCTTTTCCATTTCCTGCCTCCATATCTTCCTTTCTCGTATATCTGCATATGAGCCTTAGTAAGATACAAAAGAACGATTTAAGAAAGAGGGGAATACGTAAATTTTTTTGAATAAAGGTTCATTTATTAATAACAATAAATACAAGTACATGCATTTTTACAATGCACTAATTCAAATCACAAAAGCTCACATTCACAAACCCTATACCCATCATTCTGCCCAAACCCGCCCAAACAATAAAGCCTAAAGTTGATCTATAAAAACATGGTATATTCATGTACACATCACAAAAATAATACACATAAAAAGAAACATTTCCTATGTACAAATACAAACCAAAGCCAAGCCCATTATGAATCATCAAGAGGCTTGCTACCTTTGTTTATATTCCTGATTTTGTAGGTAAGCACTAGGATGATATCATCAGCCTCCTTGTCAGCGATGTTATCTTGTCCATATGAAACAGAAGCAAAATCATACCCCCCCCCCCAAATATTCTTCACACTGAAACTGTGTGGCTAGTATGAAAAGTAACTATCGAACAGAAAATTATACTCAATTCTTATTGTTTAACAAATCTGTAACTTTAGAAGGTATGAGTGCCTTTGATTTTAGATCCTGGAGTAAAACAAAATATTTTGATACAAACTTCATACCAACAGGACTACCATACTTCACAAACTCGGTATAACTTATCAAAATCTGGAAGAAACCTTGATCGCTTATATGATGGAATTAGTGTATCAAATTAACTCAGTAAAAAACATTGACGTAGCTATGCGAATGTTTTAGTTGACCTTACATCTCGCCAGGTCTGAGAGACATGAATCTGAGGCCTAGGGTTCACCATATTCGAATAAATATACAACCAACAACAATTGATCAAAGTTCTCCAGATTTTGTAAGTTGAAAAAACAGAGAACAAAGGTAGCCTTACAATACAGCCTTCGAATTCCGAGCAGAACTGTTATGGCTATCTTGATATCGCCCATCCAAATGTACTACTGTCAATCCCTAGATCAAAACCAATAATAAAAGAAAACAACGCTGTCGGCAACGGTTTAAGTTGGGCCACTCATCCAGATCTAAACACTGCCTTTCTATGGCCTAATCTCTACCAAATAATTCGAACACGATCGACCAGATAGTTGGGGATTAGATGAACTTCAAGAATAGTAATATGAAATTCTGCAAACAAAGTAAAACACACGCCCGTAAAAAAGTACGTTATTGGATCTCAAGCGGGCTGCCTAACTTTAAAATCCTAAAATTCGAGGAAATTCGAAATCATGGTGTTGACTTGGTTAATCGAATCTCGAATTTGTATTAGATAGAAAGAAAACGGTCTCAGGCATGGAAAAGCAAGGGGAGGAATCCCGATTTTGAAACCCAGATCGCCTTTCTCCCCACCATAGAAGAGAAAACCATTTTCTTGGAATACGTACTTATATATATGTGTGTGTGTATGTGTATGACAAACGCAAGTACGTTACTATAGCATTAGCTTAAACCCCGGTCTTATTTTTCGGTTCATTAGGTTATGCTTTGAAAATCTTTTTGGTTCAAATTTCTTTTAGATATACATAAACCTATGCTCTGATACCAGCATGTAATATCCCCTATTTGGAGGCCCAAAACTAACCACTATAGATGATGCATTCATCTATAGTTATTATTTTTCGGTGACCAGATGCGGTAAAGTTAGATACATTGATATACTAGAAACACATGGATATGAAAATTTTAAACTCAATGTTAAAACAAATTTCTCATTCCATTTTTGTAACAACCTAGCATTTCGAACCATTCAAATCGACAATCATCCACACATTTCAGACTTGAATTGCTCTAAACAACAGATTGTTAATTTATATTTGGCAAAGCTTATCGTATACAGTAAATAAATCAATCATAGACTCACAAACACAAAGTATTGCAACAATAAGCAGCGGAATAGATAAATAATAGTTTATGAAGCTACTACATAAAACTTCAGAGTCTGAAACAAATACAATAGAAAATTCTAAGTATAAAGAAGTCACCAATACAAAAGCAACTAAAAGTCTAAACATAAATAATTGAAAACAACTAAAATAACTGGACAAGCTGAATAGATAAAAGATCTCCAAGCAAAGCTTCAAGCTCCAAAGGCGAGTCCCAAATGTTGTTACACTCAGTCTGACCCATGCATAAAGCAAAACACAAAACACTCGAGTCAGGATTAACAATCTTATACCTGTAAATCAAGTCAAGTGAAATATCCAAGTGAAATGCAATATAACTTAAAGGATGTTTGGGATTCCATCCTTTAAGGATTCGCTAAACTATCTACATACATAGTACAATACACTACACATATAATGTCAACAGTTAAGTAGAATATTAAAATAGCATTAAGGCATTACCACTATCCTCCTTAAAACATTTTATATATTCCCACAGCCTATACAGATACTGTAAGCTCCACCAAACCGATGGTTTACTCAAGGAGCACTCCATATGTACGGTACAAATCAAAGTCTTAATGGATGCGATAAGGCATGTAACAAGGCACGCGAGGCAATGCCTAGGGTAGGATTCTACCGTTTTGCAGATTCGGACTGGTGGTAACGCGTAGCGGCTCCTACCGCCCACCTCGAGACACATTACCATAATCAAAGGTGCTCCCAATCAAATCACAAAGTAATAGAATAGTATCGAAGAAACATGCTCGATCGGAGGTGCAACCCAACTTGGCCCGACGTAGCTTCTTTTTTAGTCACATCAAGCTGACTCGTGGGAGTCAGGGCTGCGTTTATACCTTATATAGACATTGCCAAACCATCCTACTTTTTTCTGGAATCTCCACCACACACAATTGTTAAAGTGGTTCGGTATTGGTATGGAATATGATAATATCTGATCCTGATCTCTTTAACAACCAATGCTTATTTCACATCGTGGTCATTTTCATTTCAAACGGTTTATATTTCATATTAAATATCATAATCACTTTCGAAATCAAAATCACTTTCGAAATCATATCACTTTTGAAATCATATTCATATCAAAAATCATAACCACAAAATAGTCTAAACCATCATACCAAAATATTCGCACTTAAATCCATTAAATCTAAATCATAACAGTTCTAATTTGAACCGTTTAAATATTGAAAATAGTTTATATATTGAAATAGTTATAAATTAAACATAGTTTATATATTTAAAAATATATTATAGATTAAAATTGTTTATATATTAAAGTTATTTTATATATTAAAGTTAGTTTATATATTAAAAATAGTTTATATATTAAAAATAGTTCATATATTAAAAAATATATGCATTGAAAATAATTTCTAGTTAGAATTGTTTCTTCCAATTTCACAAATCAATTCAAATCAAATTTAATTCCAAATTCATCTTAAACCAATCCCAGCTCAACAATTTCAATTAAAAGGAAAGGTTCAATTCAAATTCTCATTAAAACCATTTTTAATTTTTATCGATTTCAAATCTACGTTTGAAATAACAATTTAAACAACTTCCGATTCAATAGGATTTAAAGTATAAATATTAAGACATTTATAATAACTCAATTTGATGAATTTCATTTATTTTCAAAATCCAACTTAAATTTTATTAGATTTTGAAAATATTCACTTAATCGTTTTTTATAACATTTAAATAAAATCTCAAATTACAAATTTAAATCAAAATTAAATATTCGACTTCAATTTTATCTAAATTTGAAATTTTCATTTAATCACCTTTAATTAAATATTTAAATAAACATTCAAATTACAAAATTAAATCAAAATTAATTATTCAAATTAAATTTTATTTAAATTTAAATTATATTTATTTAATCCTCTTTAATCAAAATCAAGTTATCAAGTTATAAAACATATTTTTAAATCTCAAAATCAATAAGTTCCAAATAAACCTTTATTTAAATTCAATTATTAACCAATTTAAATTTCAAGTCAACCTTAATTTATTTTTCCAACCTCTAAAATTTATTACAATATATATTTTCAAAATATTAATATAAATTTAAATAAATAGTTTAAACACATTATATATATAAATATTAGTTAAATTAAATTTTATTAATTTTATTATAGTAGGTTTTTATTAAATTAAATCTTATTATTAAATATATTTTATATTTAATCTTATTTTATATATTTAAAAATTATAAATTATTTGTAAAATTTAAAATTACATTTTTCAAAATTTAGCTTATAAAAATTTCCAAACATATAATTTAAAAATCTAGATTTATATATATATATATATATATTAAAATTAAAATAAAATCTTTATATTATAAAACCGAATATTTATTTCAAACACATATTTATATTTTTCAAAATTCTTGAAATCATTTAAAAATAGACCAACGGTGTCCATATATAGTTTTATATCTGATGGTCAAGTGATAAGGATATTTATCATTTCAATCCGCAATTTTATTTTTACAGGTATATATCATTTCAACCCGCAATCCCAAATTTTAAAAATAAATAAAATCGCTTAGGTTTATCATTTCAACCTATAACGATTTTCCCTAATCTATAATATCATTTGGGAATGTATCGTTTCAACTCATAGGGAACTTATAAACTAACAGGGAACTTGTAGAGTGAGAATAATAAAATGATAATATAAAATGTCATAGCATATCAAATAGCAAATATGATCATAATTATCAAATTAAATATATACATACTAATAGGTTATTGGTATCAATATTGTCATTAACATAGGTGAATCAAATGCAAATAATTACATGTCATATTTAACAATCTAGTCATTAATCAATTTAAATTTAACAACATACTTGAATTGTCATTTTATGTGAAATCAATTTATTGAACATAAGAAAGTTAATTGTGAGTGATCGCTCATCTTTCGAGGCTAGAGAAAATTAACAACAGCTAAGAATGATGCAAACTGACTTAAACTGGTTCACATGCGCACATGTACACATGCACACACCAAGGGACTGTGTCCAAGCGAGCAAAGAAAGCTATAACAAATTCGACAACAGCAAAGCAGGGCAAAACGAACTTTAATCGATGGGTCAAAACACACACACATATGTATATATATATATATATGAACTTATATATATTTATCTTTCTAAAAATCAATATTCAATTAAAAAACTCATATTAAAACTAAATATATATATATATATATATATATATATATTAAAATCAATATTTTTTTAAAGACATACTGCAACAAACCTTCATGTATTATATTAAAACATAGGAAGAGAGAAGGCTGCAACTAAGGTCGAAGAGGAAGAAGAGCTTGTCAAGCTCTGACGCTGCATGTGCAGTTTGAGTGGAGAGGCACGTGGAGGAGGTTACTGCCACTATTTGGAAGGAATAGCAGTGAAAGGAAGGAGGATGCTAGGGCATTGGCTGCTGCATTGATGGCGAGATGGTTCAACAGGCGGAGGTGCCAAAGGGTCATGGCAGTCAGTAAGTAGGTGGAATAGTGGCTGGATGTAGTTGTTGTGGTGGAGCCTACGTGTTGTGGTAGGGTAGGGAGGGGACAAAGCTGCTCGATGTTGTGATGCTAATGGAGTTCGGTGGCTGCCTCTTAGGTGGCTGAGTGGTCGACTTGGCAGTAGGGGAGGGGCGGAGGGTCAGGTAAGGGTGGTTCTGGTATTCGGGTCTGAGTAGGGGGATAGGGAAAAGTGGTGGCGGCCATGGAAGTGGAAGAGACAAGGTGATGGTGGCAGGCTCAGCTTCAAATCTCACAAACATATACATGCTTCAGTAATATATATGTGTGTGTGTGTGTAAAAGGAGGGTTGCTTAAGGCTATGTAGAGAAGAAGCGGAAAGGGGGTTTTGGCCGAAGCTGTCACAGGTGGAAAGGTGGCGGATTGGGAAGTGTTGGTTGGCTGGTGATGGAACGAGTAAGCCAGAGAAGGAGGATGCAACTCTCAGGAAAGATACGAACTTATATTATATATATATATATATTTATTTAAAGTGATAGAACGAAGGAGAGGAAATGTAGAGACTAATAATATGAAATGAACCAGAATGAAATAGCAATATAAATTAAAATGATATAATGGTAAAAGGTCACGACCGAATTTCTAGGAATATTTAAGGCTGCTGGCCATTTATCTTCTTAAAATGGATAAATGAATAGTCGCAGTGAAACAAAATGGTTCAAAACGGGTACCGTTACGGCTAACCGTTACACAGATTTCACCATGTACCGGATGCCAAAATAGACAAATTAATATACTACGGAGATCAGCACAACAAGATGAACAGAATGGTACACAATCATGAGCGATGCAACATCCTATCAAAAGTCAATTTTCATTGCGAAGATTGTAGTTAAAATGCTAAAAATAAAACAAACGAAGCTAGAACAGTCCAAATTTGGCGAAATGAAATATGACATCTCACTTATAAAATAATTTACAATTTTATTATATAAAATATTCATATTTCAAAAATATTTTATTTTCATCAAATTTTACTGATTTTAAATTGAAATCAAAATTCCACAATAGAACTAACATACATATTTTCAAATGAAAATCTACCGCTTGCCATGCTTCAATAGACGCATACCAAATATCAAATTTTCATTGCAAAAAATTTAATTGTTTAATTTCAAGAAAAGTTTAGTTAATTACAATATAAAAATCGTTAAAATTTTACAGGTTGTTTCAATTTCAAATCGCCTTTCAGATTCATTACATTATCCCAATTCGTAAATCACTTCTAAAGAAATATAATTATTACAAATTACGCCAAGAGTGACATAAGATGATGCACCCTTGGTTGATCGGATTCTAAATATAGGCACTAAGTAACTTTTCCATTACATCCAATTACATGGTGGAATTAAACATAAAGAACTCCTAATAGCTATCTTGCCTCCTGCGCGTCTCCGGAAGCTTATTCGTCTATCGTTGAACCTGAAAACCTTAACTCTAAAACTACTCAGAATTAATTGAGCAACTAAGAGTTAAGGGGAAAATATAAACTTCGAGTCGGAAAAAAATGTTTGGTGGCTACCATGTCGATCCATAAAAATATCTAGTGAGACCACAACATTTAATGGAACAGGTTTTCCTTTCACTAGTATCTTAACCCAATTTATAATAACCACATACTATGCACCTACATCCATAATAGTTAAGACATAACTTAATAAAATGTATCATGTTGATATGCAAACATGTAATATGCTCTGGATTTCTCATCCCCTTTCACCTGGTTATCTTTCTCAAGTTATAGTTTCTTGGATCACTATTAGTATTCATGGGCTAATTAATAAATTGTTCCAAGCTTGTGGGCTATCTATTCGGTTTCATAGTTTTTATAGGTGACTAAGAACCTATTAGTATTTACCAATAACATTATCCAATTATAGTTTTCATAGGATCACTATAAACCTATTGGATTCTCTAATAACATCTCTCATGTAATAGTTTTCATGGACGGGCAATGAACCTATTAATTTGTATCAACAACATATTCCGGACATAGTTTTCAAGGGATCACTAAGAACCTATTGGACCAAGGCAATAAAAATTAACATAACATAGTTTTTATGGGCTTACTAAGAATCTTTCTAAACCAATATCTTTTGATCGGTCTTGGGCATCCTATATTCTGGTCTATCTAACCTCCTAGATGCAATTCAACTCACATAGGAGTTAACTCAATGTATATTCATTATTGGTTCAACCTAGCCTGTTATTCTGCCCTTATCACGCCAAAATGCAATTATGGGTTAATAATGAAGTGAATATGATTACATAAGCATACATGATAACTGATCAAATAATACAACAATACAAATCCATGGTTTAATTCCATGTAATCATTTTCTAATGAATTATGGTTAGTACACTTAACTTATTATCTTTAGCAAAGAAAGCTTCCCCTAAAGTTTCAAAGTTAAATGCCATTTCAAAACTCTTTTACATTTCCATGTATTTACTTTAAAAATGAGATTGGTGTAACATCCCCCACCTAGAGGCCCAAACTAATTGCTGTGGCGATGTAGGCATCCATAGTTATTAATTCTCGATGACCAAATGTGATAATGTTAGACACATTGATATAAAAAAACTCATGGATATGAAAAATTTAAACAAAATTTTTAAAACATATTTCTCATTCCACTTCAAATTACATTTCAAATTCATTACATAGTGCCAACTCGTAAACCACATTCAAAAAAATATAATTATTACAAAATCCGCCAAGAGTGACATATGAAGAAGCACCCTTGTTTAATCAGTGTCTAAATGTAGGCAATTAAATAACATTGCCATTACATCTGAAACATAGCAAAATCGAACAAAAAGAACTCCTAATAACTAGCATGCCTCCTATACGTCTCTGGAAGCTTATTCATCTAAAGGAGAACCTGAAAATTTTAACTCTCAAACTACTCAAAATCAATTGAGCATCAAAGAGTTTTAAGGGAAACTTAAACTTCGAGTCATACAAAAAGTTTGGTATGTATAACCACCTACCTTCTCGAACCATATAGATATCCAGTGAGGCCATGCCACTTAGAAAAAAAACGAATTTCCCCTCACTGGTTTCTTAACCCAATTTATAATAACCATATACTATGCGCCTACATTCGTAAAGGTTAAAACATACATAATAAAATGCATCATGATGATATGAAAACATGCAATATGCTTTGGATTTTCCATCCTCATATACCTGACTATCTGTCTCAAGTTATAGTTTCAAAGATCACTATTACCCTATTAATTTTCATGGGTTGACTAATAACCTGTTAATTCTTTATGGATCTCCTATCCACTTTTATAGTTTTCATGGGGACATTATGAACCTATTTGTTCCTACCAATACTATCATCCAATCATAGTTTTCATGCGATTTCTATGAACCTATTGGTATCTATCAATATCTTTTTTCAATAATACTTTTCATGGGCTTACTGTGAACCTATTGCATTCTCCAATAACTACTCTCATGTCATAATTTCCATGGGATTACTATGAACTTATTGATCTCCTTCAATAATGTAATCTAGAAATAGTTTTCATTGAGTCACTAAGAACCTATTGGCCCCTACCAATAACTATTTCCATACATAATTTTCATGGAATTACTAAAAACCTATCTAAATTAATAATTATTTGATCATTCATTGGGCATCCTATATTCTGATCTCCCTGACCTCCTAGATGCAATTCTACTCACACAGAAATTAACTCAATGTATATTCACTGCTGGGTCAACCTAGCTGGTTATTCTGCCCCTTCACCCCAAAATGCCATTAAAGGTTAATTATGAATTGAATATGTTTACCGAAGCATACATGATAACTGATCAAAATACATACAATATATACATCCATTATTTAAGTTCCTTACAATCATTTGTCTAATGAAACATGGCTAGTACGCTTAACCCACTATCTTTAGCAAGGAAAGTTCTTCAAAACTCCAAAAATAAATGCCATTTCAAAACTCTTTCATATTGCCATGGATTTACTCTTCAGAACACCTAAAACATTCATTTCGTAATACTTAACACTTACCTTTCAAAATACTTAAAGCTTATCTTTCGAAATACTTAAAACATAACCTTCGAATGCCAAAAACATATCCTTTGAAAGATTTAAGGAATCGAAAGAATCATAGAAACCGTTTAAAAGTGTTCCTTTCAAAACCATTGGGTTTAACACTTAATATAATTATTGAGTCAAGTAGAACAGAAGTGAAAGCATTGATTTTAAGTAAAGTATCTGAGGAAGAGGATGGTTTTGAAACCTTCCTTTCGAAACCATTGCCTCAAAAAGCCTTCTTAAAAGCAGCTAAAAATAACCCTTTCGAAAACATTGAGAAGGCGGCTTTAAATTTTTCAAGGACGAAAGCCTCCCCTAAGAAAGCATTGATTCAAAGTTATAAAGAAAGTGGCTTTAACTAATTCGAAAGGCCTGAATGTGGCTACTAGGTTTTGAATAGGTTCAATAGCGGCTTCCCTATCGAAAGCTCCTTTTTAAAACAAAATAAGCAACGACTCATCCGAAAGATTCTTTTAAAAGAAAGGTAAGTGCAAATTCATTCGAAAGCTATTTAAAAGTGGTCTCAACCCCTTCGAAAGCAAGCCTTTGACACCGTCCTTTCCCCCTTTCTCCAATACACTACGTAACAATTACTTGATAACATGTTCATTGGTTTTGAATGGGTTCGAAAGGCATACTAGGCTTGGTTTCGAAAGCGAGCTAAAGGAAGTGGCAAGGTAGTTATTCGAAACACAACTAATTTTTATGCCATTAAAAGAAATTACTTTTCACCAAACTTTCCTAATTTGTCAAAATATGATTGGTTTCCAATCCTTCGTCAAAATAATTTTCTAAAAAGGCTGCTGAATTCATCGATTAAAAATCAAAAATGCTTTAGCAAATAAGCCCTTTTCCTTAATAAAACAATTAAAACATTCAAGTCCCCAAACTTAACTAATTTAATTTCCATAGTAAACCAATTAGGAAATATCCTCAAAAATATTAATAATTTGCTTTTAATATGCTTTCTACATACATAAATTTCAAACCCGGAGTCCTTTATATAATTGACGTAATTAATTTTAATCCCAAATTTTCTATTTCTTCCATTCAAAATTCATAATAAACTATTCATAGCTTGGAATATTATGAAAATTTAAACCTATCTCGAAAATAATGTTTTACATAACATATTCAATCATCATGACATTCAGAAGCCATTTTATACTATTTTAACCTTAAAATCAAAATTATACCTTTACATAAAAACCCATGTTTAAATAACAACATGGCATATATCAAAGCATATCATCATTCAATCCATCCAAGCGATTTCAAACCTTAAACCCAAAATTTAAAATGCCCAATAAAACATATAGGAGATGGTTTAGCTTATTATTCACCTTATTTGGATAAGCAACTTGGGATTTGTTCTTGCTTAATTCTTCCTTACTTGAATCTTAGCTTCAAATGGATTTAGATCTCCTTTTCTCCTAGGGTTATAGCCGGCCTTGATCTCCGTTTGTTTATTTTTTTGTTTTATAAAAGTATGAATGAGAATGAGGTAAGGGTTTGGGGGTTATATATGGTTGCCTTATTCTCTTAGGTATTTAACTTATAAAATCATTTTATAAACCTATTTAGTTAAGGCACGGCCCTATTTATTCGCAAATCTCAATCCCTTTATCACCGTAGTATCTACAACATTCTATTTAATTTATATAATTTAATCTCCTAAATAATGTTATTTAAACAAAACGTGTCACAGATTCCCTTCCCTAAAGAATTTCATCCTCGAAATTCAACAAGGACTAAATACTAATCATAGTAATTATCTTTAACAACTCCTAACTACATACTAGCCTACCTGACTAGAATATAGTCTATATAAAGAAAATATAGGATATACCCTTATAGCAGATTAGGATAAATATCTCTAATCATGTCTCATGTCTCCCAAGTACAGTCTTTCTCGTTGTCACTCCCCTGAACTTTCACTAACTTGACCGTCTTGTTTCTTAACCTCTTCTCATTTCTTTCTACAACCTGAACTGGTTTCCTAAAAAAGGTCAGATCCGCTTCTACTATTATGTCTTCCAATGCAGTCGAAGGA
Organism: Allium cepa; assembly: GCA_030765085.1. NCBI lineage: Eukaryota > Viridiplantae > Streptophyta > Magnoliopsida > Asparagales > Amaryllidaceae > Allium > Allium cepa. The sequence continues at coordinate 438,427,389 of CM060938.1, read as the reverse complement.
ATAGTAGTCTCTGTATCATGTACATTCTTACAAAGATGAGACATATGAAATACATTATGGACACCTGCCAAACTGCTCGGCAGCTCTACTCTATATGCGAGCTTTTCGATCCTCTTTATAATTGGGATCCAACATAACTTAATGCCAGTTTCTCTACCATTTTTAATCGTACCACACACTTCATTGATGATACTTGAATGAAAACCCTATCTTCAACTCAGAACTCTAAATCTTTACGCCTCTTATCCGCATAACTCTTTTGTCTAGAGTGAGCTTCCTTCATCCTACCTCGGATCAACTCAATCTTCTCTATTGGCTCTCTTACCAGACCTGGACCTAAGACTAATCTGTCTTCAGTTTCCAACCAACATGATCATGATTTGCATGGCCTTCCATACGAAGCTTCGAAAGGCGCCATTCCTATACTAGTCTGATAACTATTATTATTGGAAAACTTAATTAAGTGTAGGTGATCTTCCCAAGATCTACCAAAATGTAGCACACTGGCTCTTAACAAATCCTCGAGTATCTTGTTAACTCTCCCTGTTTACCCATCTGTTCGAGGGTGATAAGCAATTCTCATCTTGAGCTTGATACCTAACACATCCTATAGAATCTTTTCAAACTCACTAGTAAACAAAGTATCCCTATCACTTACTATACTACTAGGAGTTCCATGCAGTCTAACTATGTTCTCCATGAACAATTTAGCTAGAGCAGGTGATGTCTTGGTTGACTTAACTGGAATGAAATGGGCATTCTTGATCAATCTGTTCACTATGACCCATATAATTTCATTTCCTCGATTCAACCTTGGCAACCCATCTATAAATTCATGGATATCGAATCCCATTTCCAAACTAGTATCTCCAAAGTTGAAGCAACACACTCATCTTCTGATGTTCGGCCTTTACTTGTTGACAGTTCACACACTTCTTTACACACAAGCCAACATCATTCTTCATACCTTCCCAGTAGAAACTCCTCTTCTTGTCTTGATACATCTTGATTCCCCCAGAATGAATCGTAAATTTGGATCGATGACGTTCGCTAAGAACTTCTTCCCTTAAGTCCTCAAAATTCAAAACATACAACCATCCCTTCTTTCTCAACCGTCCCCTCTATTCAAGATTAAAATATTTTAGATCATCAATCTCTGATCCAACCTTAAGCCTTTTTATCTTCTCAGCTAACTGTGGATCCTCTTTTTGCTTAGAAGCAATCCTTTCGTCCAGAACTGGTCGGACTTCCAAGAAGGATAACATGGTAGTGCTATGACTAGAACTAGCAGTTGATCTTAACTGCACAACTAGTCAAGGCCTTTAGAACTTTCCATTATCTTAACGTAGCTAACACCATATTCTGATGTTTTCTACCAAGTGCATCTGCTAATTTATTTCCTTTTGCAGTTGTATACTCTATACTAAAATCATAAGCTGCTAAAAACTCCAACGACCTCGACTGTCTAATATTCAATTGCTTCTAAGAGAATAAATACCTTAAGGACTTACGATCTATGTATAACTCAAATCTCTCTCCTGAAAGATAATGTCTCCATACTTTCGGTGTGATGATCAACGCTGCTAACTCTAGATCATGAGTAGGATATCTTACTTCATGTGGTCTAAGCTGTCATGAAGCGTAGGCAATAACTTTACCTTTCTACATCAACATAGCCTCTAATCCGGTTCCACACGCATTGGTATAAACTACTAATCCTTGATTTCAATCTAAAACTACTAACATAGACGCATTGGTTAACAAATGCTTTAACTCAAGGAATGGTTCCTCACATTTGTCAGACCAATTAACTTCAAGTCCTTCCTGGTTAACTTAGTCAACCTGCTATCTGTGAGAAATCCTTAATGAATCTCCGGTAATAGCCATCAAGTCCAAGAAAAATCCTGATCTCGGTCACTGTCTCTGGTCTCTACCAGATAGTCACCACCTCGATCTTAGCCGGATCTACTGACAAACCCTTCTCTAAAACCACATGACCAAGAAACTTAACCTCTTTCTTTCAAAAATGACACTTTGAAAATTTCGCTTTCAGCATTATGCTGCCTCGGCTCCTCAAGCAATTCTATGAGAAGAACTTCATGCTCTCTTTCATTCTTAGAGTATATTAAAATGTCATCCATGAATACTAATACGAACCATCCAAGCGCTCTCAGAAAACTTGGTTCATCAAATCCACAAAGAAAGCTGGCGCATCACTTAACCCGAATGGCATTACTAACCACTCGTATGATCCAGACATAGTTCAAAACGTCGCTAACAGAATACTATCCTCTGCCACTCTTAGCTGATGGAAACTTATTGCCAAATTCAATTGGGAAAGTACTCTGGCTCCAATCAACTGATCAAATAAATCATCGATTCTCAACAAAGGATACCTGTACCTGATTGTCTTCTCGTTCAACTTACGATAGTCGATACACATCCTTATCGACCCATCCAGCTTCTTTATGAACATCGCGGTTGTTCCCTCAGGCGAATGGCTTGGTCTAATGAAATTATATTTTTCTAAATCTACTAGCTGCACCTTTAATTCATTTATCTCAGTAGGTGTCATCATGTTAGGTGGTGTACTCACAAGTTCTGCTCCTAGCACAAGATCTATCTAAAACTCAATGGCTCGTTTCGGTGGTAGTCTTTGAGTGGCTCAAAAAGATCTACAAACTCTCTTGCTTTCAAAACATGATTCAACACTTCTTCTACTTCCATAGCAACCAAAAAAGCATAAGCACTCAGATCTGAATTCTTCATTGAATATATAATTCAGTTATGACTATCATGGTATCCTAGCGATATTTCCCTACCTTGGCAAAATATCATAGCATCATATCTATTTAACCAATCCATACCCAAAATGATCCCCAAGCCTACGAAATAAAAAACATACAAACTACATGCAAACTACATGAAAACTTATGACCTAACAAATAAAGTTCTAGGTTGCATACCCTCCTATCGGATTCGCAACCCTTAAGGAAGTAACAACGTATGAGGGTTCTAAGCATAGCTTATCTACCAAACATTGAAATATAAATGAATGTGATGCGGCAGTATCAAATAGTACCCTAACTAGGATGCTGTGAATCAAAAACATACCTCCTATCGCAGTCTTTCCTTTCTCAGCAGCAGTTAGTCTAAAAGAAGATGGTTCCAAAGCAAAAAAAATTCCACTGTTCGCTCTGACTGGTTTTAGACACTGATTCTTGTAGTGTCCAATCTAGCCACAGTTGAAGCACTTCACTCCCTTCCTATCTGCAACCTTTTTACCTTTTCTATTTCGACATTTATGAGCATAATGTCCCTTCTTATCACTCTTAAAACAACCAAGTCAGCTTTTGTCTTCTTGGTAGCTCCTCCTTTCTTCTTAAAGAATTTCCTCTTCTTGCAATGAAAATAGTGGGTTCCAACTTGCTTCTCCTTCCCATAAGTAGAAAGCATCTCTTCATTCATGATTTCCATTTCAACTACAATAATATTTGGGTCCTGGAGATGTGGCATACTTGCCAGCAATCTCGGGTCTCAATCCTCGAATAAAATTTTCATTTCTTTTAATGACGGTGTTAATGGTAGCATATCCGTATCTAGACAACTCATCAAACTTCGTAGCATACTCAGTCACCAACATCTCACCTTGCACTAATTCCATGAACTTTCTCAGCAACACTGACTTGGAAACTTCAGACAAGAACCTTCCTTCGGATCTCCTTCGAAATTTGCCCGTGTTAACTCATCCTCGGGAACTCCAACAATAATACTATTCCACCAATAAAGTGTTGCTCCTTGCAATTGTCTAGAAGCTAGTCTCATCTTCTGCTCATCATTTAATCCCTACAGCAAATATTCTTTCGCAGTGTAGTAACCAATTTTCTACTTCAACATCATCCTTTGTTCCCAAAAGTGGCTTCCCAAAAAGACTGGTGTAATCCCTGCTCACCTTAGCATAGTTACCACCAATTGGGGCTACGGGATTAGCTCCTCTAATAGCATTACCCTCAGCCACTCTTGTAGCAGCTCCAGCTTGCATCAGATTGACAAAGAACTGATACATCATCCCCGTATCTAATGGCGGGGTTCCAACACATACGTTGGCTTTTGCATTTGGATTTGCGTTTGCTTATCGACCCGGATTCCTCCTAGAAATTTTTTTCGAGCATTTCCATTAGTTATGATGCTACCTCTACCTAGATTTCCTCTTCTGTTTCCTGCCTCCATATCTTTCTTTCTTGTAAATCTACATATGAACCTTAGTAAGTTACAGAAGAAAGGTCTAAGAAAGAGGGGAACATGCATTTATAGATATACATATAACAAATGCAAGTACATTACTATAGTTTTAACCCAAACCCTGATCACATTTTCTAATTTATTGGATTATGTGTTGAAAATCCTTTAGGTTCAAACTTCTTTTCTTTTTTATTTTGCATAAACTTATGCTCTGATACCAACATGTAACATCCCCCTTTAGGAGGACCCAAAAATAACCGCTATAGATGAAGCATTCATATATAGTTATTATTTTTTGGTGACCAAATACGGTAATGTTGGATACATTGATATACCAGACACACATATATATGAAAATTTTAAACTCAATAAAACAAATTTCTCATTCCATTTCAAATTGCATTTCAAATTCATTACATAATCCCAATTTGTAAACCATATTCAGAGGAATATAATTATTACAAAATATGCCAAGAGTGACAAATGAAGATGCCCCCTTAGTTGATCAGAGTCTAAACATAAGCAATTAAACAACTTTGTCATTACATCCAAAACACAGCAGAATCAAACAGAAAGAACTCCTGATAGCTAGCTTGCATCTTACATGTCTCCAAAAGCTTATTCGTCTAAAGGAGAACCTAAAAACCTTAACTCTCAAATTACCCAAAATCAATTGAGCACTTGAGATTTTAAGGGGAAAACATAAACTTCGAGTCGGAAAAAAAAGTCCGGTATGAATAATAAACTACCATCTCAAACCATATAGATATCTAGTGAGACCACGCCGCTTAGCGGAACGGCTTTCCCTTACTAGTATCTTAACCCAATTTATAATAACCACATATTATGCACCTACATCCACAATGGTTAATACATAACATAATAAAATGTATCATGATGATATGGAAACATTCAATATGCTCTGCATTCCATCCCCCTTCACCTGACTATCTGTCTCAAGTTATAGTTTCTTGCATCACTATTAGTTTTCATACGCTAACTAATAACCTGTTCCAAGCTTGCAGACTATCTGTCCGGTTTCATAGTTTTTATGGGATCGCTAACCTATTGATATCTACCAATAACATTATCTAATCATAATTTCGTAGGGTCGCTATGACCCTATTGGATTCTCCAATAACATCTCTCGTGTAATAGTTTTTATGGATAGGCTATGATCCTATTGATCTCTTTCAACAACTTATTCCAGACATAGTTTTCCTGGGATCACTAAAAACCTATTTGTCCATGCCAATAAAAATTTCTATAACATATTTTTTATAGGCTTACTAAGAACCAATCTCAACCAATAATCTTTTGATCAGTCTTGGGCATCCTATATTTTGTTCTATCTAACCTCCTAAATGCAATTCTACTCATCTAGGAGTCAATCCAATAAATATTCACTACTGGGTCCACCTAGCCTTTTATTCTACCCTTAACACCCTAAAATGTAGTCATGGGGTAATAATGAAGTGAATATGAGCAGATTAGCATACATGATAACTGATCAAATAATACAACAATATAAGCATCCATGGTTAATTCCTTATAATCATTTTCTAAGTAAATATGGTTAATACCCTTAACCCACTATTTTAGAAAGGAAAGCTTCCTCTTAAGTTTCAAATTAAAATGTCATTTCAAAACTCTTTTACATTGCTATGTATTTACTTTAAAAATGAGATTGGTGTAACATTTCCCACTTAGAGGCCCAAAACTAACTGCTACGGATGCCGTAGTTATCCATAGTTATTAATTCTCGGTGACCGAATGTGGTAATGTTAGACACATTGATATAACAGAAACTCATGGATATGAAAAAATTTAAACTAGACTTTTGAAAAAAATTTCTCATTCCACTTTAATTCACATTTCAAATTCATTACATAATCCCAACTCGTAAACCAGGTTCAGAGAAATATAATTATTAAAAAATATGTCAAGAGTGACATACGAAGATGCCCTCTTGGTTGATCAGAGTCTAAACAAAGGAAATTAAACAACTTTTCCATTACATCCAAAACACGACGGCATCAAACATAACAAACTCCTAATAGCTAATTTGCCTCTTGCATGTCTCCGGAAGCCCATATGTGTAAAGGAGAACCTGAAAACCTCAACTCTCAAATTATTCAGAATCAATTGTGCACCCGAGAGTTTATGGGAAAAACATAAACTTTGAGTCAAACAAAATTCTAGTATGAATAATTACCTACCATCTCGACCATATAGAAATCTAGTGATATCACGCCGCTTAGCGGAACGGGTTTCCCCTCACTAGTAACTGAACCCAATTTATAATAACCATATACTATGCACCTGGATCCACAATGGTTAAAACATAACATAATAAAATGTATCATGATGGTATGCAAACATACAATATGCTCTGGATTTTCCATCCACATTTACCTTACTATCTGTCTCAAGTTATAGTTTCTAGGGTCATTATTACCCTATTAGTTCTCATGGGTTAACTAGTTTCCTGTTAATTCTTTATGGAACTCCTATCCACTTACGTAGTTTTCATAGGGTCACTATGAACCAATTGGTTCCTCCAATACTATCATCCAATCATAATTTTCATAGGATCTCTAAGAGTCTATTGGTATCTACCAACAACTTTCTCCAATCATAGTTTTCATGGGCTTATTATGAACCTATAGGATTCTCTATTAAGTTCTATCATGTCATAGTTTTCATGGGATCAGTATGAACCTATTGACCACTTTAAATAACTTAGTCCAGATATGGTTTTCTTGGAATTACTAAGAAACTATTGGCTCCTTCCAATAAATATTTACATACATAGTTATCATGGGTTTACTAAGAACCTGTCTAAACTAATAATTATTTGATCAGTCTATGGGCACCCTATATTCTGGTCTTCCTGACCGCCTAGATGCAATTATACTCACATTGGAGTTAACTCAATGTATATCCATACTGGGTCAACCTAGCTGGTTAATTTTCCCATTCACCCCAAAATGTCGTTATGTGTTAATTATAAAATGAATACGTTTGCAGAAGCAAACATGATAACTGATCAAAATACATAATAATATATACATCCATTATATAATTTCCTTGTAATCATTTTTCTAATGAAACATGGTTAATACCCTTAACCCGCTATCTTTAGCAAGGAAAGCTTCTTTAAAAACTACAAAGTTAAATGTCATTTAAAAACTCATTCATATTGCCATTGATTTACTTTTTAAAAATTGAGATTGGTTTCTTGTTTGAAAACTAAGGCTTTCAAAACCATAGGCCTTTTCTTTCGAAATTACTAAAAACATACCTTTCGAAAGTATTAAAACCTTCCTTTTAGAACACTTAAACATTCCTTTAATATTTAAAACCTACCTTTCGAAATACTTAATGCTTATCTTTCGAAATAATTAAAATATACACTTTGAAATGCCTAAAACATATCCTTCGAAAGACTTAAGGTACACCATTCGAAAGCATTATAGAAACCATTTAAAGTGTTCCCTTCGAAACCATTGGTTTAACACTTAATATAACTATTGGGTTAATAAGAACAAAAGTGAACTTACCCTTTCGAAAGCATTGATTTTAAGCAAAGTATCTGGGAAGAGGATGGTTTTGTAACCTTTCTTTCAAAACCATTGCCTCCAAAAACCTTGTTAAAAGCAACTAAAAATAACCCTTTCGAAAGCATTGAGATAGTGAATTCAAAATTTTCAAGGATGAAAGTCTCCCCTTCGAAAGCATAGATTCAAAGTTATAAAGAAAGCAGTCTTTAATGAATTCGAAAGGCACTAACGCGGCAGCTAGGTTTCAAATAGGTTCAAAGCGGCTTCCTATCGAAAGCTCTTTTTAAAACAAAATGTAATGACCCGTCATTCATTTCCACAGAATGATACATCATTAATAAGAAAGAAAGGGATAGAAAGGAGAAAGAAAGAGAAGAAAGAAGAAACGACACATCAGAATCTCAACAACGGAACAAATAAATTATAGTAATGACATAAAATATTACATAGTGTGTATAACAACTATCAGAGTTACACAGATAATACAACACATACTAGATAGTTATAAACACCTGTCTACTTATTACAACTCAATACAACTTAGAGAAAACACAGAGATACCAGACACAGCGGAACATTAAACATATCTACAACGCTGAAGCCTCCTGCTTCATTGCTCCTCCATAATTCGTCAAAGCTAACTTAAAACCCTTGGCTACTCATAAAAATTTGAGTACCCAAGAGTTTAAGAAAATAGAAATAAACTTCGGGTTAGACATGGGTCTAGTGTGAGTAACAGGTTAAAGTTGCTTAACTTTCAAAAACCTTTGAAAACAAAAGGTATCATGTAAGACTTCCCACACATAAACATGGAAAAGTTTTTACCTTACGCTAACCAAAACATTTGATAGGAAATCTAATGATATTATAATAGGTCTAGGGTTTTCAAGTAAATATGAATAGTCGAAATTGTTACATTTATTAAATTCCAGCTACTAGCCACAAAAGTGGGTAATACAATCAAAACCGTTGGCACTTATTGGATTTTGGATTCCATACAATGGCAGGGCTATTGGGGTACCTCCCGTCATAGTACATGGCCTAGATCACTGTACCGAGGATCACTACCATTCCCTTGCAACACAAGGCTAGAACCACTCCTTACTGAACAGTTCCGAACAAGACAACCCCATAGTTGGCTTGCGAATCCAACTGCCCACACAGCCGAAATAAAAGGGACCTCTACATAGGGGAAAATTTCGTCCTACTTGGGCATGACCCACTTAGCCTTGCTGCCCCTCCCATGTTTTAACCATTCGCGGTTGATGAGGCTTGAAGCTACAATTACCTATATAGGACAAATTTATCTTAGAATGCTCATCGTCCACCTGACGATGTTCTGAAAGCATTCAATCCATACAAGTTCGTTCCGGGTTCGAAAGAAACCGAAGGCATTATCTCGTTGCATTCATTTTGGAATCACCCTCAGAGTTAACGACGATAACCCTTGCACTCTGAATCTTCATCTCGAATCTGAAAGTACTATCTCCGTCAAACTCATCTCGGAATCACCCTCAGAGTTATACTGACGAATAGTTCTAACACCTCGAGTCTTCACTCCTCACTTGAGATCCACGACCTATCGTTAATTTGGATCGATGTGGTTTTTAGATATCCAAATCTGGAAACCCGATCCCAGTCTCATCGAAATCCAAAGTGTATCTTTTAAGGCCAAGTTGTTTTAGAGTTTAAAACAATTCAATACAATTATCTATATACACACAGATAGATAATTTATGGATTCACAATAGATAATCATCACCACAGATAATCTATATTATCATTATCAGAAGATAATCCAAATCATCATCACAATGCAACCAATGCATCCATATCACACAACATTCTTATCTCATAGCTAAGATCTTAAACCATTCATGGCAAACAATATCAACCATTCATAAGCAATGATCTATAATCACACCATCTATAATTAACTTAAAATGAATTAAATTAATTACTTCTATCTCTAATTAATTTAAAGTGAATTAAATTAATTACTTACATCAATATAAATCTTGCTTACATATCCATTAATTAATTACAAATTAATTACCTTAATTAATCACCCTTGATTAATTATCCTTTAATTACATTCAAGTAATTATCCTTTAATTAATTGCACAAAATTAATTACTCTAAACCAAATACAGTAATTAACCCTTAATTACTTCATTAACTAATTAACTATAATTAATTACATTAATCCTTAATTAATTACATTAATTAATTACCCTTGATCTCTTATCATTGATTAATTAATCTTAATTAATCAATCTTAATTACATCATTAATTATATTATTTAATGATCCCTAAAAATATTTTAATTAATTATCTTATTTAAATTAATTACAATAAGTAATTAATCTCAATTTAAACCATAATTATTAATCATCTTTGATTAATCACATTCTGTAATTAACTTCTCTTCATTACTTATCAAATTAATTACTCCTTAATTAATTATCTTTAATTAACCCCTTGATTAATTATAAAGTAATTTAATCTAAATTACTTCCATAATTAAACCATCTTCCACTAATTACATCCAGTAATTATGATTAATTACTTAACTAATTAATTACATTCCATTAATTACATTAAGTAATTATTTACCAAAGCATCTAGTGTTTAACTTAATTAAACTTAATTAATTAACTTAAACAAATTACATTTAAACTTAATTAATTACATTAAGTAATTAATTCCTTAATTACTTCCATTAAGTAATTAAACTTAAACTCTCAAATGATTATCTTTAATTAATTAACCTAATTAATTCTTAAAAATTAATCATATTAATTAATTGTTAAATAATCCTTAAGTTAATGACCTTCATTAACTATTAATCATTCTTTAATTACTTTACTTCTTAATTAATCTTTAATTATAAATAAATCTAAATTATTAATTTACAAATTAAATAAATAAGTCATTCCTTAATTATCTTATTCATTTAATCGTTTTAATACCTTATTAATCTCTAAGATAATCCATTTCTTTATTAATGACTTCATTGATATTAAAGTGTATTTAGAACATTACATTTCAAATTTAAATTCAAATTTCGTTTTGAATTTAAGATTTAAAATGATTATTTATTTAAACATTAACCAAATTTAAATTTAATTTGTAATCCTTTAAACTAATTTACTTAATTTTATTTAAAAATTAAGCTTTTAAATACATTACTATTTAACTTGCAAATTCAAGTTAACAAATCATTTAACTTCCATTTAAAATGCTTTTATAAAAGAACTTTATCAAAAATCAAGTTTAAATATTTGTCTGAAAACAAATTTACTTTTTAAAAAACTATTTTAATTTAAACTTGTTTTTAAAAACATTCAGAATTTAAAAACTTATTCAAATACCCAGATCTGAATTCAAGAAACTTGAATCCACTATTTATTTAAAACATTTGATTTTAAACTTGATTTAAACTTGTTTTAAAACTCTTTATTAAAAATCCAAATTTCATTTTAAAACCTTAAAATTCATAAGCTATTTGAAAACTGAACTTAGCCTTTGAATTTAAACCACTGTTTAAATTATGTTTCAGATTTTAACTTAAATTTCAAAATTTAGAAAACCGTCAGGTTTTTCTTTTTTTAAAAAAAAACTGAAAACCCACTTTAAATATTTCAAAACTTTTAAGATTCAAAGCCATTTGAATTTATACTTCATACTAAATTTAAACTTGTTTATATTTATCATCACAACCTTTAAATTCATTTAAATTTGGTTTAAATTTAAATTATAGAAAGGTTTTATAAAACCTATAACAAAACAGAATCAACCCGAGGGAACCCAAAATTTGCTTTGGGTCAAAACCCTTGTTGCTTCGAGTAAACCCTTACATTTACTCGAGTAAATTCGGGTTCAAAAATTCCTGCACAATCAAGTTCATCAGAACTTTCAAAATGTATGGTGCACATGCACCATGGCTCTGGCCAACTTCGGCCACCCTCCAGGTCTTCCCCACATTGCCGACCATCACCAGACTTGATCACGACCAACGGAAATCCAACAGTAACTCGAAATCGAATTCGAGTTAGCTAATTTAAAACTTGGAACAGTAGAATGAAATAAACACCAAACCTGTCAACACTTCATCCAAGAAATTCCGACCATCCGAACGCTTACGCCTCCGATCACTCCATCGTCATCTCATCTACATCCAATTCCCCGAGTTAAGTAACACTCGATCCACTGAGTAGGTCGAACCAATCAAAAAACACTACCTAGATAATATTTAGGGTTCTAAACTTCAAAGTTTAATCATACTCAACCCCGAGCTACGATCACTGTCCAACCATTTTTCCCACCATCACCGATCACTCTTCCACCTCCAGGAAGAAAGCCCGACCTCCAAAATCAATAGATCACCAGAAATCATAAATTTTCCACTTTCTGTTCATCACAGAACTGCACCCTCATCCCATCATTTTAAATTATGAATTAAGCTTCAAAAATCATATTTTACGATAAGAATACGGTTTACATTCTTGAATTTATAAATTTAGATGTTTGAATTTTATTATATTAAGTTTGCTCAGTTTTCACCTTGATTCCTAGTGAGGTTTCCAATTTATTTAACTTAAATGAATTTTTAACTAAATTTTTGATGGAACACACAAGTTTCCTTTGAAACTTAAGTTTTAACAGTGACTAAACTAAGAGTTTAAAATTTTAAATCAAAAACTAGAATTTAAATCTGGAAACAGAGATGTTCCAGATATTCAGATGCATACTTCATACAACAGAAATTCATCAATAATATGTACACAAACATACTTGTAAATATACACAATTGAAATATTTTCTGCAATAATAACATGCAATCATAATTTACTTTAAATTGCCTTCCAGATTTTATTTGAAAAGTCTTGAAATCTTTGATTTTTTTTTTAAAACTGAAAAAATTGCTTTGCTTTTAGGAACTAAGTTGCTTTGATGAAGACTGGAGTTACTGAAGCTTAAAACTTGATTTAAAACTACATGCAGCTGCTTTGATTCCCAGATTTTAAATGATGCAGGCCTTGATTGAATATGCAGGTTTTAAAACAGATTTGTTTGCATCCCACAGATTTGAAAAGATTATAGGAATTTGATTTCATGGATTTGGTTTTAGTGGAGGTTTTTTCAAATTTTAGTTTTGAGGTAATTTGTTTTTATGAAGTATTGATTCATACTTGCCTTTGAAAAATGAAAATAGAAAAGAAGAAGAAGATAAGAAACATATGTATTTATAAGGGTGAAATTTGATTTATTAAAATAATAGAAAAATTAAAATAAATGACACTTGTCTCAAATTTTAACATTTGTCATTATCCTTGCTTTATCAACTAACACATATCTTTTAATTTATAAAATGTTTACATTTGTCTTTTAAAGTTAATTAGTTATAATTAAATGTTAATTTGTTATTTAGTTAATAGATTAATATAAGATAAATATAAACTTATGTTTAATTAATTGGTTATTATGTACTTATTTACATGTAGATAATTTTGGAATGAATAAATCCAATTATATTTATAAAATAAAAGTTTATACAAATATTTTAAAATCCAAAGCAAATAAAAATATTTATACTTTAAATTTTCAAAGCTTTAAATTCAAATTCAAATCAAATTTTAAAATTAAATTTTTGAAATCAAGTTATATATATACATATATAACTACATAATTCAATTTTGAAAAACAAACTATTTTTTATAAAAAATCTATTTGTTAAAAACAATATCTTATTATTATATTTTGAAAATAACAAATTTGATAACTTTAAATAATTTATAAAAGAAATTGTTTCTTTATTAATAAATTATTTATTTTATCCAACTATATTTAAAAAGAAAATCAAAATAAACCTTATTGTAAATTTTATTTAAATTTAAATTTAAGTTAAAACATATTTTAAACCATTTAAACATTTACCTTATGTATTTAAAATCATATAGTTATTTATTATATACATTTAAAAAGCTTAATATCAAATAAATTAATTTAAACAAATTCAATTTTTATCTTATCAATTTAAAACCATATTTTATTTATTCGATAGCTTTTAAAAATTTAACTTTAAATAAAATCATAATTCCAAATTTTAAGAAAAATATTTATATTCAGAAAACAAGATTTCTTTATTTATTTATTAAATTTAAAACAAGGTTTATCTATTTACAATATATACATATCCTATATATTATAAAAAGAAAACAATTTATTAGCTTTTAAAAGATAAAATCTATCAATTAAATATTTATTTAATTGGATTATTAAATTAATTCCAATCTTATTAACAAAGAATATCAAATCAATTTATTTAATTTTAAATTCAGATTATTAAATTGATATTGCCTAAAATTCTGGGTCATCACATTCCACCCCCCTAAAAGAATTTCGTCCCCGAAATTTAAAACAAAGGTAATTTAATAATATTTTTAAAGATTTAATTTTAATTTTAAAAACACAAGCATGTATCAAACATATGCTAACAACTATATCAATCAATATACCCAATCAAACAGTCTAACTATCCAGACAAAATTCTGGAAAGAGGTTCCTCGAGTTTCCCAAGTGTGTATATATATATATATACTAGGATACTCGCTCTACATAATCCAAACAGTCAATACTACTAAGCTAAAGAGCTCCTACTTATCTAGATCTACAAAACTAGACAGCATATCAGACTACAGAAGAGTCTGATTCAACAATCAAATCTCATGAACTACTGGTTCCAAAACCAGAGATTGATCATACACGTACTCCTTCAGAGATACGTGAAACTCATCGAATCCTAGTTATCCAAACTAGCAATTTCAATCCTGCAAACCAGCACTTATCCTCACAAGAACAAAGAAAAGATCCAAACATCACGGAGCTAGCTTCCCATTCTTACCAAAACTTATAGCTTATTCGATCGAAGAAAGCTTAACCAAAATCAAATCTCCGACTCCGGACTCCAAATTCCTTCGTCTCTTATCCACAAAATTCATCAGACGAACCTGAGCTACTAACATCCTTCCTGATCAGCTCAACCCTACTCTGATTCCTCTAAAAATAAACAGAACCAAAACCACCTAACACAATGATCTCGTCAGATCAATCCAAAACCAAGAATAAACTCTACTCCTCACATAATAGAAGACTGAATCATACTTCTCCTTATCCGGAAAAGACAACAGAAACACACCAACTGCTTCCGCTGCACAACTCTGATCCGAAGTAGATAAGGAAATGCTGATGAAGAACACGAGCACAAACTGGACATCACTTCCCAGAAATACAGCTCAACAGATCCATACAAGAAAAAACTCAGAAATTCCTCCAAAACCTAAGTTGCTTCACCAACCTCTAACTCTAGGAACCATCCTTCTACTAAACTAAACCACCGGTTCCCCTCTTGGAATCCTAGTCGATAAGAAAACTCAATCTCCAGATGCAGGAAAACCTCTGACTTCCTTGAATACATCCAGAAAATCACTGACAATCCAAGAGAACACTCAAACAATCGCAAGTCACTTTTGCGATCAATCCAACCTAGTCCAAAGAAAACTGTTCTCTCTTTATCAAACAAAACAGCTTACGCTGGTCAAGCCAATCCTTCGAAGAAATGGATCCACTTTGCTACTTCTGAACTCCACCTCCAGAAAAACTGTTCAGCCAGAAAACTTCCAGCCAACACAGAACACTCCGAGCTGCATCGCTGACACAGATGCCAAAGACTTCCTAATCCAAAGCTCTTCAAGAAACTCAGACCTCAAAGCCAACCACAACATCCTACTGAACCCAGCCAGAACACTGAATCAGATACACTTCCTTAACCTTGTTCCAAAGAAACATCCTCGGACACAATCCATAGTCACTACATCTCATCCCGCAGCTACTACTTCTTGAGGTATCAAAATACCATCACTCGCTTCTGCCTAACCGACAGATCCAAACTCTACTCATTCAAACTTTGCACTTCAAAGATGGACTCTGAACCTTAATAGGTTTCCTTCAGAGATCGATAAAATCTCTACACTCTGCACAACTTACTCAAGACGGTATTAGATCTACAGTCTTGACAGATACACTTCCAACCTCAACATACAAACTCCAACCAATGGTAGTTGTGATACACACCACTACCACATCTACCTTTATAATTTATATTGGAAAACCTGTACAGGTAACCCAACAAATAGGTAGAATAAATAATTATGTATATATATATATATATATATATATATATATATATCAAAATTACAAATACGCTCTTTCAAGAAAGAAATCACCCCAAAGCCTAGGTATTCACTCAACCTAGCGCTCTGATACCACTATGACGATCCGTCATTCATCTCCATAGAATGACGCATCATTAATAAGAAAGAAAGGGATAGAAAAGAGAAAGAAAGAGAAGAAAGAAGAAACAACACATCAGAATCTCAACAGCGGAACGAATAAATTATATTAATAACATAAAATATTACATAGTGTATATAACAACTATCAGAGTTACACAGATAATACAACACATACTAGACAGTTATAAACACCTATCTAGTTGTTACAACTCAATACAACTTAGAGAAAACACAGAGATACAAAACACAGCGAAACATTAAGCATATCTACAATGCCGAAGCCTCCTGCTCCATTGCGCCTCCACAATTCGTCAAAGCTAACCTGAATCCCTTGGTTACTCATAAAAATTTGAGTACCCAAGAGTTTAAGAAAACAGAAATAAACTCCGGGTCAGACATGGGTCTGATGTGAATAACAGGTTAAAGTTGCTTAACTTTCAAAAACCTTTGAAAACAAAAGGTATCACGTAAGACTTCCCACACATAAACATGGAAAAGTTTTTACCTTACGCTAACCAAAACATTTGATAGGAAATCCAATGATATTATAATAGGTCTAGGGTTTTCAAGTAAATATGAAATAGCCGAAATTGTTACATTTATTAAATTCCAGCTACTAGCCATAAAAATGGTTAATACAATCAAAACCATTGGCACTTATTGGATTTTGGATTTCAAACAATGGCAGGGCTACTAGTGTACCGCCTGTCACATTACGTGGCCTAGATCACCGTATCGAGGATCACTCCCAATCCCCTGCAACATAAGGTCAGAACCATTTCTTACTGAACAGTTCCGAACAAGACAACCCCGTAGTTAGCGCACGATTCCAACTGCCCATACAGCCGAAATAAAAGGGACCTCTAGACAGGGGAAAATCTCGTCCTACTTGGGCATGACCCCCTTAGCCTTGCTGCACCTCCCTTGTTTTAGCCATTCCCGGTTGATGAGGCTTGAGGCTACGATTACCTTTACAGGACACATTTATCTTAGAATGCTCATCGTCCACCGGACGATGTTCTGAAAGAATTCAATCCATACAAGTTCGTTCCGGGTTCGAACGAAACCGAAGGCATTATCTCGTTACACTCATTTTGGAATCTCCCTCAGAGTTAACGGCGATAATCCTTGCACTCTGAATCTTCATCTCGAATCTGAAAGTACTATCTCCATCAAACTCATCTCGGAATCACCCTCAGAGTTATACTGACGAATAGTTCTTACACCTCGAGTCTTCAATCCTCACTTGAGATTCACGACCTATCGTTAATTTGGATCGATGTGGTTTTCGGATATCTAGATTTGGAAACCCGATCTTGGTCTCATCAAAATCCAAAGCATACCTTTTAAGGCCAAGTTGTTTTAGAGTTTAAAACAATTCAATACAATTATCTATATACACACAGATAGATAATTTACAGATTCACAATAGATAAGCATTACCATAGATAATCCATATTATCATTTTCAGAAGATAATCCAAATCATCTTCACAATGCAACCAATGCATCCATATCACACAACATTACTTATCTCATAGCTGGGATCTTAAACCATTCATGGCAAACAATATCATCCATTCATAAGCAATGATCTATAATCAAACCATCTATAATTAATTTAAAATGAATTAAATTAATTACTTCTATCTCTAATTAATTTAAAGTGAATTAAATTAATTACTTACATCAATATAAATCTTGCTTACATATCCACTAATTAATTACAAAGTAATTGATTAAGCATTCAAATTAATTACCTTAATTAATCACCCTTGATTAATTATCCTTTAATTACATTCAAGTAATTATCCTTTAATTAATTGCACAAAATTAGTTACTCTAAACCAAATAGAGTAATTAACCCTTAATTACTTCATTAACTAATTAACTAAAATTAATTACATTAATCCTTAATTAATTACCCTTAATCACTTATCATTGATTAATTAATCTTAATTAATCAATCATAATTACGTCATTAATTATATTAATTAATGATCCCTAATAACATTTTAATTAATTATCTTATTTAAATTAATTACAATAAGTAATTAATCTCAATTTAAACCATAATTATTAATCACCCTTGATTAATCACATTATGTAATTAACTTCTCTTAATTACTTATCAAATTAATTACTCCTTAATTAATTATCTTTAATTAACCCCTTGATTATTTATAAAGTAATTTAATCTAAATTACTTCCACAATTAAACCATCTTCCACTAATTACATCCAGTAATTATCATTAATTACTTCACTAAGTAATTACATTCCATTAATTACATTAAGTAATTATTTACCAAAGCATCTATTGTTTAACTTAATTAAACTTAATTAATTAACTTAAACAAATTACATTTAAACTTAATTAATTACATTAAGTAATTAATTCCTTAATTACTTCCATTAAGTAATTAAACTTAAACAATCTCTCAAATGATTATCTTTAATTAATTAACCTAATTAATTATTAAAAATTAATCATATTAATTAATTGTTGAATAATCCTTAAGTTAATGACCTTCATTAACTATTAATCATTCTTTAATTACTTTACTTCTTAATTAATCTCTAATTATAAATAAATCTAAATTATTAATTTATAAATTAAATAAATAAGTCATTCCTTAATTATCTTGTTCATTTAATCATTTTAATACCATAACAATCTCTAAGATAATCCATTTGTTTATTAGTGACTTCATTAATATTAAAGTGTATTTAGAACATTACATTTTAAATTTAAACTCAAATTCCATTTTGAATTTAAGATTCAAAATGATTATTTATTTGAACATTAACCAAATTTAAATTTAATTTATAATCCTTTAAACTAATTTACTTAATTTTATTTAAAAATTAAGCTTTTAAATACATTACTATTTAACTTGTAAATTCAAGTTAACAAATCATTTAACTTCCATTTAAAATGCTTTTATAAAAGAACTTTATCAAAAATCAGGTTTAAATATTTGTTTGAAAACAAATTTACTTTTTAAAAAACTATTTTAATTTAAACTTGTTTTTCAAAATATTCAGAATTTAAAAACTTATTCAAATACCCAAATCTGAATCCAAGAAACTTGAATCCACTATTTATTTAAAACATTTGATTTTAAACTTGATTTAAACTTGTTTTAAACCTTGATTTAAAACTCTTTATTAAAAATCCAAATTTCATTTTAAAACCTTAAAATTCAAAAGCTATTTGAAAACTGAACATAGCCTTTTAATTTAAACAACTGTTTAAATTATGTTTCAGATCTTAACTTAAAATTCAAAATTTAGAAAACTGTCAGGTTTTTCTTTTTTTTAAAAAAAACTGAAAACCCACTTTAAATATTTCAAAACTTTTAAGATTCAAAGCCATTTGAATTTATACTTCATACTAAATTCAAACTTGTTTAAATTTATCATCATAACCTTTAAATTCATTTAAATTTGGTTTAAATTTAAATTATAGACAGGTTTTATAAAACCTGTAATAAAATAGAATCAACCCGAGGGAACCCAAAATTTGCTTCGGGTCGAAACCCTTGTTGCTTCGAGTAAACCCTTACATTTACTCGAGTAAATTTGAGTTAAAAAATTCCTGCACAATCAAGTTCATCAGAACTTTCAAAATGCACGGTGCACATGCACCGTTGCTCTGGCCAACTCCGGCCACCTTTCAGGCCTTCCCCACATTGCCGACCATCACCAGACTTGATCACGACCACCGGAAATCCAACAGTAACTCAAAATCGAATTCGAGTTAGCTAATCTAAAACCTGGAACAATAGAACGAAATAAACCCCAAACCTGTCAACACTTCATCCAAGAAATTCCGACCATCCGAACGCTTGCGCCTCCGGTCACTCCATCGTCGGCTCATCTACTTCCAATTCCCCGAGTTAAGTAACACTCGATCCATTGAGTAGGTCGAACCAATCAAAAACACAACCTAGATAATATTTACGATTTTAAACTTCAAAGTTTAGTCATACTCAACCCCGAGCTACGATCACTGTCCAACCACTTTTCCCACCATCACCGACCACTTTTCCACCTCCAGGAAGAAAGCCCGACCTCCAAAATCAATAGATCACCAAAATCATAAATTTTCCACTTTTTGTTCATCACAGAACCGCACCCTCATCCCATCATTTTAAATTATGAATTAAGCTTCAAAAATCATATTTTAGGATAAGAATACGGTTTACATTCTTGAATTTATAAATTTGGATGTTTGAATTTTAGTTATATTAAGTTTGCTCAGTTTTCTCCTTGATTCCCAGTGAAGTTTCCAATTTATTTAACTTAATGAATTTTTAACTAAATTTTTTATGGAACACACAAGTTTCCTTTGAAACTTAAGTTTTAACAGTAGCTAAACTAAGAGATTTAAATTTTAAATCAAAAACCAGAATTTAAACCTGGAAACAGAGATGTCCCAGATATTCAGATGCATACTTCATACAGCATAAATTCATCAATAATATCTATACAAACATACTTGTAAATATACACAATTGAAATATTTTCTGTAACAACAACACGCAACCACAATTTACATTAAGTTTAAAAGTTACTCACCTGTTAAAAATATAAGCAGAGCCTTCCAGATTTTATTTGAAAAGTCTTGAAACCTTTGATTTTTTTTTTTTTGAAAAAAATGGAAAAATTGCTTTGCTTTTAGGAACTAAGTTACTTTGATGAAGACTTGAGTTTCTGAAGCTCAAAACTTGATTTAAAACTGCATGCAGCTGCTTTGATTCCCAGATTTTAAATGATGCAGGCCTGATTGAATATGCAGGTTTTAAAACAGATTTGTTTGCATGCTACAAATTTGAAAAGATTGTAGGAATTTGATTTCATGGATTTGGTTTTAGTGGAGGTGTTTTCATATTTTAGTTTTGAGGTAATTTGTTTTTATGAAGTATTGATTCATACTTGCCTTTGAAAAATGAAAATAGAAAAAAAAACATATGTATTTATAAGGGTGAAATTTGATTTATTAAAATAAAAGAAAAATTAAAATAAATGACACTTGTCTCAAATTTTAACATTTGTCATTATCCTTGCTTTATCGACTAACACATGTCTTTTAATTTATAAAATGTTTACATTTGTCTTTTAAAGTTAATTAGTTATAATTAAATGTTAATTAGTTATTTAGTAATAGATTAATATAAGATAAATGTAAACTTATGTTTAATTAATTAGTTACTATGTACTTATTTACATGTAGATAATTTTGGAATGAATAAATCCAATTATATTTATAAAATAAAAGTTTATACAAATATTTTAAAATCCAAAGCAAATAAAAATATTTATACTTTAAGTTTTCAAAGCTTTAAATTCAAATTCAAATCAAATTCTAAAATTAAAATTTTGAAATCAAGTTATATATACACATATATAACTACATAATTCAATTTCGGAAAACAAACTATTTTTATAAAAAATCTATTTGTTAAAAGCAATATCTTATTATTATATTTTGATAATAATAAATTTGATAACTTAAAATAATTTATAAAATAAATTGTTTCTTTACTAATAAATTATTTATTTTATCTAACTATATTTAAAAAGAAAATCAAAATAAACCTTATTGTAAATTTTTTTTAAATTTAAACTTAAGTTGAAACATATTTTAAACCGTTTAAACATTTACCTTATGTATTTAAAATCATATAGTTATTTATTATATACTTTTAAAAAGCTTAATATCAAATAAATTAATTTAAACAAATTAAATTTTTATCTTATCAATTTAAAACCATATTTTATTTATTCAATAGCTTTTAAAAGTTTAACTTTAAATAAAATCATAATTCCCAATTTTACCAAAATATTTATATTTAGAAAACAAGATTTATTTATTTATTAAATTTAAAACAAGGTTTATCTATTTACAATATATACATATCCTATATATTATAAATAGAAAACAATTTGTTAGCTTTTAAAAGATAAAATCTATCAATTAAATATTTATTTAATTGGATTATTAAATTAATTCCACTCTTATTAACAAAGAATATCAAATCAATTTAATTTTAAATTTAGATTATTAAATTGTATTGCCTAAAATTCCAGGTCATCACACAAAATAAAAGACGACTCATTCAAAAGCTTCTTTTAAAATAAAGGAAAGCGGCAATTCATTTGTAAGCTATTTAAAAGTGACCTCAACCCCTTCGAAAGCTAGCCTTTGACACCGTTCCTTCCGCCTTTCTCCGATACACTACATACCAATTACTTGATAACCTGTGAATTGGTTTCGAATGGGTTCAGAAGGCCTACTGGGCATGGTTTCAGAAGTATGCAAAAGGAAGTGGCAAGGTAGTAATTCGAAACAAAACTGATTTTTATGCTATTAAAAGAAATTATTTTTCACCTAACTTTCCTAATTTGTCAAAATATGATTGGTGACCAATCCTTTATCAAAATACTTTTCTAAAAAGGCTACCGAATTCATCAATTAATAATTTAAAATGCCTTAGCAAATAAGCCCTGCTCCTCAATAAAACAGTTAAAACATAAACATCCCCAAACTTAAATAGTTTAATTTCCATAGTAAACCAGTTACGAAAAATCCTCAAAAATTATAATAATTTACTTTTAATATGTTTTCTAGCATACATTAATTTTAGACAAAATTCCTTTATATAATTGCCGTAATTAATTCTAAGCCCAAATTATCTATTTCTTCCATTCAAAATTCATAATAAATTATCCATAGCTTGGAATATTATGAAAATTTAAAATCATCTCCCAAATAATGTTTTACATAACATATTCAACCATCATGACATTCAGAACCCATTTTATATGATTTTAACTTTAAAATCAAAACGATACCTTTACATAAAAACTGTTATTTAAATCAAACATGGCATATAATCAAAGCATATCATCATTCAATCCATCCAAATAATTTCAAACTTTAAACTCAAAAATTAAAATGTTTAATAAAACATATATGCAATGGTTTGGATTATTATTCACCTTGTTTGGATAAGGAACTTGACATTTATTCTTACTTAATTCTTCCTTGCTTGGATATTAGGTTTTAATTGATGTTGATCTCCTTTTCTCCTAGGGTTATGGCCGACCTTGATCTCCTTTTGTTTATGTTTTTGTTTTTATGAAAGTATGAATGAGAGTGAGAAAAGCGTTTAGGGGCTATGACATACGACTATTCTCCTATTACCCTTGCATTATTCTCTTAGGTATTTAGCTTAGAAAACCATTTTATAAACTCATTTAGTTAAGGCGTGACCCTATTCAGTTTTCAAATCTCAATCCCCTTATCACTATAGTCTCTACATTATTTATGTTATTTATCTATTTAAATCTCATAAATAATATTATTTAAACTTAGGGGTATTAAAATTAGGTTCTTTATTTTGAAAACCAAGGCTTTCGACTATATCCTTCGGATCATTATGACATCATGAGTTACCCTCCGTCACTGTAACATCCCGTATCTAAAGGTCAAAAGCTAAGCGCCACAGATGCTGCAGTCTTGTTTTTCAAAATCTTATTAGTTAACAAATACTTTCTCATAATTCTTTTTAGAAAACTGACTCAAAGCGGTTTTATCATTTCCAAAATATTTTGCAAACCCTACATTTTATTTTAATATAATAATTAAGCTTTTCCAGCTCAATTAATTCATATTAAATCATAAACACTTTAGAAAACCAAAAATTATAATATATCCAATTTAGTATATCCTTTAACATATAAAAGTTTCAGGATCGAAAACATAATTTAAATATTTTAAATAATAAAAACCCAAAATATCTCATTTTCTAATCTTAGAAATTCGCCAAATATTCTCATTAAATTGAAAAATTATGAAATTAAAAACCCACATCCAAAATAATGTTTTTGACATCATATTAAAATTTGAAGTCATTTGGGTATCATATGATAGATTTTATAACTCAAACATATAACTTAATTTCATAAATAAATTCCATTAATTCACCTATAAGCATATAATCATTCAAATTATCATAGCATGACATAATATGAGCAAAAGAATTAAATTTATACTTAAAACCAAAAATAACAATTAAAATATGAGAAATATAACTATTATTCACTTTGAATGATTTAAGAAGGTTGAGATTTGTATTTGATTCGATTCACTTAAGCTTTGATCTTGTTTTCCCTAGCTTACTTCTCTTGAATCAACTTGCTATGGTCGGCTTTCTCTTTTAGTTTTGTTTGTGAATAATGAAGTGAGGGAGGAAATGAGAACGGGAAGGGCTTTATTTAGGAATTACACTATTTTCCTATTTTCCCTCCTCATATGTCCTCATTCTTATTCATTTTCTAATTAATTCCATTAGTTCATTAATTAAGGCTCGACATATACTATTAATCAAATCTCAATCTCCTTAACATTTTACATTACTTTATTTAATTCAAGCAATTAAATCACCAAAATAATGTTAATTAAATAGGGTTGTTACATAACATTTAACCATTACAAACATACGACCATACACCAAAACATGGAAAATCATTACAAAATATATTTATATAATAGCCTAACATCTATATAGGCAATCATACATCAAAATAACATGACTAAATCACTTTAAATCAGTTTTTATTGTAGATTGGATTCCAAAACAGTATAAAACATAATTTTGACATTGAAAAAGATCCAAAACATGTCAAAACCTATATACATAAGGTTGTGAGATGATAAATCACTCACCAAATACCCAAAAATCAAGGATTTGCACGCAAAACAAGGCAAATCCGAGAATAAATAACAAAGCCTCAAATTTTATTCTTAACTTTGTATTTGGAAATCTCTTGCTAATCCCCTTGCGAACCTACCTAATGTCTATGAATTTACTTGATTTGGAAGAGACTAGAGAATTTTTTAAAGTAAGAGTTTAATGGAGATTTATATATGTCTTGGATAATAGAAATGATTTCGCGAAGGCTCCATCAGCCAGTAATACCCTTAAATCTGGAATGGGTTATTGGGCCTCACTCAGACGTCACTGATTCCCTACTGAACTATCCCATAATATCTACCTTCAAATAGCCATATCTTCTATACCATTAATCCAGAAAACTATTGTGACCAATCTATGGAAACAGAAATTATCATAGCTTTCCAATGGAAGTGGTCTTAGACCCTAGTTTGGATCACACCAAAAAGTTACAGTAGTTATAAATTTTGTGGCTTAAAATCACTCAATAAAATTTCTAAGGGTTAAAAATATCACTACTCAATGTTTCTCATAGTTATAGCATTATATGACCCATCATGAATTTAAAAATAATATTTTAAGGTCCTCTATACGTAAATACAGGTCATTGCACTCTCCCTATCTTTAGGAATTTCGCCTTCGAAATCCCTAATATAACTAAGGAAAAGTCAGACATAGTTTGGTCTGGTTCCATCGTTGGAGTTCTGGTTCTGTTTATATGTGCACTGCTTATATATATATATATATATATATATATATATATTTGTATGTGTATATATGTATGCTTATACTTCATTTTTGTTGCATGTTGTCCTTGATTTCACTTGAGTCTTGTTGCAGTCCTTGTTGTCACTGTTTTCATGTGCACTGATTCCATTTGCCTTGAATCTACTTCATGTTAAAGTTTGGTGTAGATGTGGTTCTGGCCATTTCACTTTTATATGTGTTGGTTGAGCTGAACCAACTTATTGTATACATGTGAGCTTCAATTGCTCCTTTGGGCGGTCCTGCACTCCTCTCTAGTTACATACCTATGCATGTCACTTTTTTTTTCCACTTGAATCTTCTTTGGATTCTCCGGTTTATCCTTTGAAACTGTTTGTATTTTTTTATTTGACTTTGTCTTTGAGCCTGGGCTTGTGGCTTGTTACTGTAGTCACCTCAGTATATTTCGAGCCAGTGCATTTGTGTCATCACTGCTTATCACATCCATGCTTATACCTTATCTTATTGTGCTCGATAATTTGGTGATGTATTTGTATTGCACCTGAGTTGAACCTAGCTTTGGCTCGGGTTTGACCTTACGCTCGTATCGTGACTTTATTTGTACCGCACTTGAGTTGAATCCGGCTTTTGATTAGGTTTGACCTTGTGCTCACTTGTCCCTGCAGTTTTGTCAAGTGTATATCAGTACGCATGGCCTTGTGGCATGTACAGTGATACACTGTGCATGTCACAAGCTGTTCATGTATGATGAATTCAAATTTAAATGATGACGAACAACACTAACTGAGGCAAAGAATATTTCCAAAAATATACATTTTATCTTACACTACAACAATATTTCTTTTTCTATTTCACCACGCCAGTGTTTATTTTGCAGATAGCTCAGATGTTGTATTCAATTTGGAATAGAGTTGAAGATAAATACGAGTGAATGAGTGATATGTAGTGAGGTGCAAATGTAAATTAAAAATTATGATGTAATTGAAATTGTATTGTAATCAGAAATTGTATATATGTAGTGAGAGCTCAAATTTTTACAATTCAAAATTGTAATAAAATTTTTGTTTGAATAAAATATCTGTTTGAATTTAAATTCAGTGTTTAATTAAACTCTGTGTTATTTATTTTATTCAACAAATATTTATTTAATTATGTGAAAACAAAATAGTACAACAACAAATACATTTAAATGAATATATATATATATATGCTTATTATCATCAAAAAAAATCATATACTTGCATATTCAACACCAATACTGAGATAGAGTATGCTAATAAGAGCTCACGGTCTCTTCAACAACCAAACGTCGTTTTACACACCGGTTGGTTATTTTACATTTCAAAAACGATTCATACATGATATCAAAATGTATAGACCCAAATTTTTTGGTCGATCTATCAATGAATATTTAACTGATTTTAAATATTTAAAATTTAATATTTTACATGGATTTGAAATATAATGAATTATTGAATAATTTAATAATTGGAATTTTCTTAGATAACTGAATCTTGAGTTTTTAAGTGAGATAAAAATAGTTTAAAGGCCTATAAAATTTCTAATAATAAGAATGAAGATAATAAGACTTTTAAATTGAATAAAAAAGCAATTTGCTCAATTTTAAAAATATCTCGTTTGAATTAACATATAAAAATAGCCTTTTGGGGCACAGTCCTGTAATTCGACGAAACCAGTTCCATTAGATCCATAATAGTGTATTATTATCGGATTTCAAATTTCGTTTGGTCATACGGAATGAAATGCATTGAAATTAATATCGAAAATTCGATATAATAATTGGGTCCAAAAGGCTATCTTCTCCATACGATCAATTAGGACTCAAAAACTTTTCCATTGCGTTCGAAATAGGTGTATATCATTATGAATGTCTAGCGGCATGCCTCGGTAGGGGTTCAAGATTTTGAGTTGTGTAAACTGAGATATTTTATAATTTAAATTAATATAATGTCTAGTCAAATATTCACATCACTTTCATTTCTTTCCCATCAAGCCACTGCAGCCAGCCACCAATATGCAAGGCGTCTTGTTCTTCCCTCTCCATTTAAAATAGAGCACGCAACAGTTACAGAACAAAAGGAAAAAGCGCATACTTTAAAAATCATTTTCTGAAGATATACTCAATGGAAAAATACCAAACTAGTTTGTAAAATCCTTTTTGACCGAGAGCTTCAACCTGGGCTACTTTTCAAAAGGCGAGCGGCAGTTTTTGAACTTGGGCTCCGTTTTTCGAGAGATTGGATTGTCTATTCCAAAAATGAAGCTCGCTTTGAGCTCATGAGGGAAAATAGCATCTTGGTAGGGAAAATTAGATGGTGCGACTAAGGATTTCGAATCGCGACATAAGGCAGATCATCGTGGGGGTGCATGCGACGTATTTTGAATGGAGGGCTTGGGTCGAAAGTGATGGGTGTGGATAGGGCAAGCTCGAATGGAGAACCACGATGGCGTCGTTGGATTTTGGTTTCGAGCAACATAGCTCTGTATCACTCGAGATGGTGCACGGTCGTTTTTGGTCATCTTTATTTTCGTGCACAGCGAATCATTTGAAGGAGAAGATTCATAGTCGGGTCGGTTTGAAATTTAAGGTACGGGCTTTAGTATAGTAAATTAAATTAGTGTTCAATTTAAATTAAATTATCGTCAACTTATAAAATGTATAACTCTCACATGCGAGGTCGACATGGGATGAAACCTTCTGCGTTGCAATCATGGTGACGAGGGATTCAAAATGAAACCGCTTTAGACATATTTGAAGACAGTCAAAATTTAGGCTAAACTAGGGCGTCGTTCGGTTTTAGTTCAGAAACGAAATGTCTCGACGACAACTGAAAATCAAAGTGAGTAAATCTCACTCATTTGGATTAGCATTAATTTTAAATGGTTAAAATTAAATATTGATTGAATGGATAATTATTATTATCAGTTGAAAGTTATAATGTATATAATAGTATATATTAGTTGTTGGATTGATCATTCCCGCCTATTGGAGTGGATGAGACCCTATGTGCCCCGCATAATAGCGGATGACCATATATTAACACGATATCCCGCCTCGAAGCGGCATTGATATTTTTATGTTGTATTAACATTTGTGCTTGCAGGGAAATAGGTTGGAGGTCAACTGGATTCCTAAAAAATGTTGAATTTAATTTCATATATAGTGGTATATGATAGTTTTGAATAATCTGTCATAGATTATGGTATGATTTGAATTTACTGGATGCTTTGGTGGCAGTGGCCTAGATTTTGGTATTTTGAAATGCCATAATTTTATTTATTCAAATTTGAAAGGAATTAAAAAGGGATTTTTTAGAGGTAAAATGACTATATAGGATTTTAGATTAGCTAAAAGAAAATGATTCGGATAAAATAAATGGTTTGACTTTAAATTTGTACTTAACTATTTCGGGATATTTAAATAGAGGTTTTGGGATAATGTATGTAAAGGGTTTCAAATAACAATTCCTGGGTGATACTTGTTTAAATAAAAAGGTTTCAAAAATCGAGATTTTCAACAAGTTTGGAGAATAAAAAGGAATCTGGGAATAAGTATAAAATTGGTTATATCGGATCTTAAATAAGTTTTTAAATTGAGAAATGAAAGTAAAATCGAGATTTGGTTGGTTTTGGAATGTAGTTTAGACTATTTAAGAAATTGATTCATAAATGGCATTTAATTTATAAATTCATTTATAATGGATTTAAGTAATGTGAAACCGTTGTAGACTGGAAATGAGACTATGGGATTTATAAACAATGATTATAAATAAAGTGAAATGATTATCATTTGATAAATCGAAGATAAAAATTCAAGGTAAGAATTTATAATGAGATGGGTAAATCGGTTTAAAAATAAATGATAGATTTTACTTTTGAAAATGAGAAAAGGATTTATGAAATTGGGGACGTAAATCGATTGGTGAAAAATTGAGAGGAGATCTAGATATATTAGATTGGTTATATTGGAATTGAAAATTATATTTTTATCGAGAAGTTGGGTTTGTTTCAAAAAGAGGATTTTAATTGTTAAACTGGGTAAAAATGTTTTAGCATAAGAACGTTTTAGAAAGTTAGTTATTTAAATATTCTTAAATTGTCAGAAGAATTATAAGTTTATAAATAAGTTTTGTAAAACGATTAGAATTTTATTAATAGATCATATTTAATCAGTATTATCATTTTAAAATATAAATTATTTAGTATTAATACTGTTTTATATAATAGCTTTTATTAAAGAGTATTTTCCTAAATTAAACTTGGAAAATTATTATAGAAACTTTATAAGCATTATTTTGAGATAATTATTAAATAAAGTTTTCGGAAAGTATTGGTACACTTTCATGGCGAAATTGGGAGGCAGAAATTGCCTATAGTAAAGTTTGATTTCTCTGGGATAGAGATGTAACCATTGAGTTGCAAATCCATGGTTGACACCTCATGGTGCTTTCCACAATTATTTTAAAAGATACTTTTTTATATTTAAAGGGAATGGTTTGTGAACATATTTATTCCGATAAGATAAGTATATACCTTTTTGATAAAGAGGGTTAATTTATTGAAATTTAAATCAAATAAGGCTTAGGGATTTCCGTGGGAAATAAATCTTTTGTTAAATGATTGATAATTTGATAGTTAAATAACCGACTATCAAATATAGACCAAAAACATAACTTTGTAAATATCTAGGAGAAACGCGGGGATTATGTGGTACAGTTACCTTTGAAGGTGCTATAATGTTCGTATAAACTCATTTCATTCTTCTAGGACGATGATAAGAAAATATGCCCACTAATAGTTAGGAGATGATCTCCGGTCTTATTTTTGTCTGTTTATTTCCTAAAGAACCGAGGTTGAGTTTTACCGGAAAGATCGAACGTTATTTCAAAGAGACTAGGATCAGATAAGTTATCCAAAAACCACTTCGATCCAACGAATACATTAATGAAGTGAAGACAAGAGCATGGAGTCAAAGATGGAGCATTGAAGTGCAGGGGCTAATCGCTACTAATCTTGAGGATGATTCCAAAACAGATGTACTAGGAATATTGTCTTCGGTTTCATTTAGACCCAGAATGGACTAGTATGGATGAATGCTATTAGTACATTATCATTGGAGGACAATGAGTAAGTGAAATTGTTCTTGAAATTTAATCGTAGCCTTAAGCCTCGTCAACCGGAATGACTGAAAATCAGGGGAGATGCAGCAAGGCTAAGTGGGTCGCACCGAATTAGGGTATGTTATCACCTATCAAGATACCCTTGGATGTATTATAAATTATGGATACGGTGATGCATGGAGAAGAGATCTCGATAAGGGTAGGAATACCCGAGGTGGTAACATATTCGGTACTATCCAGGTTAGGAATAGAACCGGTCTTGTGTTGTAGGGAATCCGAATAAGGTCCTTGGTACATTTTTTTAGATGTTTACTGTGCTAGGTAGTACTCCAGTGCCTAATCATTGTATGGAAATCCGTTTTTCGATACGTGCCCTTATGATTTTGGTTATAGAGCCTAGTATGTTGGAATTTAATAATGGCAACAATTTTGGCTATTTCATTAAGTATTTGTACTTAGACACTATTATAATACCAGATTATTTTGATATAAAATGTTTTGGTTATCATAAGGTAAAAACCCATCATGTTTATGTGTGGCATGGTCTTACGAGATACTTTGTTTTTCAAAGGATTTTGATAACTTTAATAAGTTCCAATTGAGTGTGTTTTCTCATGATGGTTTTCCAGACTGACTCGGGTGTTATTTATTATAATGCTCGGGTCAGACCGAGTATTACAAATTCAGGTTAGGATGCTTTGGAGCTTAGGAGACGAGCTGGATGACAGAGACGTATCTCCGTGCTTGGTTTATATTTCCGCTGTGTGAGGACAAGTTATTATAACTATCCAGATTTATGTATTGTTTTCTGTACTCTGATGATGTTATGTATAAATAATAGTTATAGTTCCATTTTGTACAAAGACATGCTGTTATCTATTATATATTGTTTCGCTGCGATTATGAGATTCTGTGTTGTTCCTTGTCTTCTACCTCTTCCTTTTCTTTTTCCCTAATTATCGAGTTTTCCATCATTCAATTGCTCGGCGTGTAATACAGTGGACGTATTAGTGTCGATCTTTTAAGCTCGAAAATCTCCGTTTGTTGCACCAAATATCATATTCACTTCAAAATATCCTTCATTTCAAAAATCATATTTACTTAAAATATGCTATTTCACTTGGAAATATCATTTTTGCTTCAACGTCTCAATTTTACTTCTGAAATCGTTTCGAATTTTAACTTTGGTTATATCTTCATTTTAACCACATTCGTATTTAAATACATGATTTAAATATGAACATTCCACCTTTGCACAATTTGAATTTTTTTTTAAGAAAATAGTTTGAAATTTTTTAAATAGTTTAAAACGGTTAAAATAGTTTGATATAAAATGGTTTGGGTATTAAAATGGTTTATATTGTAAAATAGTTTGGAAAATCAAAATAATTCAAATATTTAAAAAGATAGGTTTTAAACAGTTTATATTAAAATAATTCATTTGAAAATAGTTTCAACTCAAAGTGTCACTTTCCATTTCAACAAATCCGGACCTAGTCCAAATTTTAATCAAATTGATTCAATTTTGAGTCGTTCAATTCGAATCATCTACAATCTCAAACCAATTTAAATCGACTCAATTCCGATTTCAATTTAAATGAACTTCAATTTCAATTTCAATTCAAATTAACCTAAATTTTGAAATGTTAATTTAACTTCAAATTTGATTCAACGATTCAATGGTTTAATCTCAATTCAATTCTTATTTTTAAACCATTTCAATTTGTATAAATATTAATTTCGATTTCAAAATACCGATTTAAATCAATTAAATCTAATTAAACTTCATTGTTCCATTTAAAGTTCAAATTCCTACAATAATCAATTTCGAGCCAAATTTTGAAAGATCCGTTCAAATTGCTTTCACTTGGCAATATTTCAAAGTTTGAATCAAAGTTCAAAACTTTTAAAAAAATCAATTTCCATAATTTAAATCATATTTCAATTATAACTTCAACTTTCAAATTCAATTCTTTAAACACTCCTATTAACAAATTTCGGATTAAACGTTTCGAGCTCAAGTTCGAAAATATCTAATTCCAATGTTTTAATTCAATTTTATTTTTACAAAACAAAATCATTTGAATAAATTCAAAGCCAAGAATTTAAAATCATTTAATTTAACCAATCCGTTGTCTGTACATAATTTCGTATCCTACGACCAAGTCATTAGTTATTTCAATTTAATTTCAGGGATAGATATATATCATTTTAATCCAAATCAAAGTGTCATAAGTATATATCATTTCAACATATTTCTTAATTTATTCGAATATAATTCAAATAATAGGTTTATATATACGGTCAATAATATACAACGTGATAACATGTTATATATAGAAATAGATAAACATCCAATCATCCAAAATATCTAGTCATCCATCACAATCAACATCCAAATCTGTCAAAATATCACAGTAGTCGACTAGTTATTAATGTCTGGTGTTTAACTAGCAATTCAATTTCAATTTGAACTGTCAGATTAAATTCTATCAGTTCAGTTCATATGTCAATTTTAAATGTCAGTTAAACTACTAAACAACAGTCAATAAAATAAATCGCTTCATGATTTTAAATTTAACCAACATAAAAATATTTTAGTACTTCATGAGCGGTTTAATACACTCACCTTTATTTGAAACTGAAAATTTTTCAGCTTTAAATAAATTACATTTCAATTCCATGTTATAGATGATCGACGACATCGATACGAATCGAATGCAACTTGTTTCGGTCGAATCGGACCTCGTACGAAAAAGATACGAGCTTTTAAACATTTGAATAATTAAACTTAATTTACAAATTAATTTAAATTAAATGTCACCCTCTCATCCTTTCTTCCTTCGCCCATCTCTAGGCCCATACGAGAAACTCATGATAGAAACCTCTCGATGCACCAACCTTAAACCACTGGACCCAGTTCCACAAACGCCATCACGCGCGCCAGGCGCCGCTCCACCACCGCCAACAAACCCCAAGCCTCCACCAGCGTCATTCATGCAGACACCTTCATGAGCGATCCTTGGCAATTTCGAGACGTTTTTCCTCGATCCAACTGTTGGATGTGTAGAGCTTGTCTAGCATTACATTTTCCTGATTAATGTCATTCAATTTCGATGAGCGGATTGGAAGAAAATGAGGAGAGAAGATTGGGCAATTTCGACCGTTAAAATCATTTAAAGATACGTTCGAAGGTTTTAGGGGTTAGGGTTTGTGAATAATGAAAGATACTTGGCCTATTATATAAATTTCCGATACGATTGACCCATGAAAATTTCAAATTCCAAACGAAGCATGCTACCTTGCATTCTATGTGTTATACCCTTATTCCGAACACAATGGAACTAGTCACGATGCCTAATACGATTGTGTGCAGAAGATAGCTTTTCAAAATCAATTTATTTTGATTAAATTCCTTTAATTAATTTCTATGCATTTCAAGCTCGTACGGCCAAATGATAAGTCTGATCGCTATGAAACTTGAAATCCAATAATAATTCACCATTACGGAGTTAATGAAACTGTTTTCATTGAAATCTGAGACAGTGGCCAAAATGCTATTTTCACACGTTTATGAAGACAAATAATTTACCAAATCAATTTATTGCTTTAAATTCGACTTTAAAAGCCAATAATTTTCATTCTTGTTTAAATAAAATTAAAATCAACTTTTGAAATCATTTTCATTTGCACTAAATTCAGGATTCAATTATTTAAACAATTTAATTATCCAATAAATCACTATAATTGAAATATAAGTTATTTAACATCTAAAATTTCTGTTTGAAAACGAATTCAAATCATAAAACAACAACTTCCATTTTGCAGTAACTCAACATTTACTATTCAATTCCAACTATTGATTTTAAACACATTCAATGTATAAAATTTCATTTCAATACTTGTTATTGCCGAAATCTTAAAAATTGGTTATTTCAAAATTTTATTCAAGTTCATATTAAATAAATTACATTGATAAACCATTAAATTTTAATTTATAACCATTTTTGTTCAATAATTATAATTAATTTAATAATTTAATATAGTTAAAATACTGATCGCCGCATTCTCCCCCACTCAAAACTTTTCATCCTCGAAAAGGGTCGTCACATTCTCCTTTACCCGACTCGATCATAAGAATTTACAATACAAATATATATCACAAGTATGCCAAATATCAATGATGAGGCATCCCCTATGGAAAAATATAAAGATGATGTATGTAATCCGGGATATGTAGCTTATTATTATTAATACGAGCAAGTTCGCTTATATTAAGCAAGCAAAAGCAAATCAAACCACGTATATGTCCAAATGGTATTCATATGTACCAATATCAACTCAATTTAGAATATTATTTGTATATAAAGGATATAGAATGCATATATGAGTTTAATAGACTATATAGCATGAATTCTGAATCCAAATCATAAGCACGAGCATAAATACACTACCATAACAATCATATGCAGCTAAAACAGTAATAACAATGATTTACAACCAAAGAATCCATTCAACAAATAATATTCATCCAATCAATTCATAATTACATCAATTTACATAATTCAATGTCTATTGTTAATTTATACACTATCATTTCTTATTAGCATTCACTCTTTATTAACATTTGATTGGTTTACTTCCATTTTATTTACATCTGTTTCATTTACATTCAGTTTATTCAAATTTAAATTATTTCACCTTTTTTAACACATTTCATGTCAAATCATTTATGGACAATTCATAAAAATCATTTTACTTAACCTTATTTAAGTTAGATTTTATTACATGGCCACTTGGTATATTCTCTTTAATATTAATGTCATTTATAAGCCATTTCATAAAACCATTTAAGTTTATTATAAGCATTTTATGAAACTCAACTCATGTTTATTATTTCATAACTTAAGTTCATATTATTTCATTGATTCACTTCATTAGTTCATTTCATTAATTTATATCATTTTACTTAAGTAAATTTTACTATATAACTCAAATTCTTATTAATAAAATATCTTTATATCACAATCAATTTCATTCAACTTTTCTTAAATTAACTTCCATCCTGTAATTCATTTCATTAACTTATTTCATATCTCAATTAGTTAACCATTTAATTTATTAAAACTCACTCCACTTCCATTTAATTTATTTACATCCAATTTACATCAAATTCAATTACTCACATAAATTTTACTTACACTCATTTATTCCCATTCAATTTCTCTCACACCCAAATTGAATTTCATTTTATAATTAAAGTTCTTATTCATTGTATTAATTCACTTTATATCTTACGTGGAATTAATTCACTTTACTAATTTATCTAGTTCCATTCAAAATCCAATTTAATTCATTTAACCTGCTTAAACTAAACTTTATTTCATTTAATCCATTACTCGGTTTATTTAGCTTTACTTTAGTTAAATTTTCTTTTCTTATCATTCACATTCAATAAATATAAATTTTGTTTTTTAGCTTAATATTATTAAAATTATAAGTTATACAAACTAATTCACTTAAAATTTCGTTTCAAGTGCAATTCACTTTTATTTAAGTTTTCTTGAGTTAAACTTCATTTTATTTACTGCATTTCACTAACTCAATTTATTTAACATTTCTTAATTCTTTTATTTCATATCTCAAATTCAAATTTTCT
This sequence comes from Allium cepa, assembly GCA_030765085.1. NCBI lineage: Eukaryota > Viridiplantae > Streptophyta > Magnoliopsida > Asparagales > Amaryllidaceae > Allium > Allium cepa. The sequence continues at coordinate 438,390,958 of CM060938.1, read as the reverse complement.
TTTGTTTTCGTAACCAAAATGTTCAGCCTTTTTTAAAATTCTGCCTTACTTTCCTGTTCAAATTCATAAGTTATAAATTAATTTATTATCTATACTATTTTCAAATTATAAGTTTAAAAAATATTTTCATATATTCATCAAATCATACTTGGAATATTTTTTCTTAATCAAAACTTGTTGTAACCGAAAATAGATTTTTTTCGTAGCAATTATCACTTAGAAACTTGAAAATGAATACCGACGATGTTGCAGTCAACCTAAGAATTATTTTCCAGCGACAAAAGCAAGCTCAATGCTTTTATTTCTTTTAGAAATCTTTTCAAAATATATTTCTAGTCAAAACATTTTCAAATAATATTATTATTAATTTTGAAGGAATTGAAAACAATTTTGAAAGCAACATGATTTAAATTCTAAAATTCTTAGCTTTTAAACCCTTTCTATTTATAAGCTATATTATAAATATACTTATACAATTCCATTACTTTATTATGAAAACATTTCTTAATTTGCATCTTTGTTATATCAAACAATTCTTATTGTAATTATATTTCAATTTAATTTAATTATCGAACGCTTTGTGAAGTAGAGTTCACAAAGTATCCTTTTTAGTTTTAATTCAACCAATAATCGATGATAAGTAATTATTATCATCTTCTAACAAATAACATCCACAAGTAATCATTATTTATATATATATACACACAATAATTTAGGGAAAATTAAATCATTTACCCGATTTTAAAACAATATTATGTCGACTTGCCTCGTTTAAGTGTTTAGAAACCTCTATCGATAACATGGCGTCCTACGCACCGACCTGAATTCATAAACAACTCAACATATAAGCAAACACAATATAAAACAATTTATAACACTAATAAGTATGCGCTCTTATATACATATACACTCAAACAAACTCATTCTAGGGTATTACTACCCTATCTCAAACGAGTCAAACCCCACAAAGCTAAGGTTATTGCTAATTCTAAGCTCTGATACAACCTGTGATGACCCACATTTTGGAAGTTTAAAATATATAATAATCCACACATTTCCAATTCAAACAATATGAAACATAAATAACCAATAGGGCTAATTAAGAAAAATAAGAAAAGAAGAAAACAAATGCAGAATCTTTAGTGGAATGACAATGTAATAATCAAATAAACAGTTTATGAAGCTGTTTATATTATAGATTTGATTAATATTTTACCACATCTATCAGAGTAGAAAATACACCACAAAAATATAATAATGTACCGGAATAAACAATGTGGTGAAATAATACTAGTAATAATTATATACCAAATCTTAGTCTTCGTTCTCAAGAAAATATTCTTCAATGCAATTAAAACTTAGGGCTGATCCAAGCGTAATGAAAGACAAAAAACTCGAGTCAGGACTAAAATATCCTTGTATGAGTCAAATCAATATCACATATGATAGGAGTGTAATAGCGTCAGAGATATTTATGGTGTTTTACATCTCATATCCAGTGTATAACATGTGTGCAATAACTCAAGAGATGTAACAGGATTTTCTATCTCTTAAGGGTCCATAAAAATATGTATATATAGCGGAATATGCTACATATGTAATGTCTAATCAGTAAAATAAATATTTTTCTCAGGATTAACAATTGTCATATAGTTTTCATATAACGCCATAGTAGCACGTCGAAGGATAAGGATGCACCGTGATACGACAACACTAAACCAAAATCGTAGTGGTCTCGTATATGGATAAAAGTATAACAAGGAACGTGAGGCAATGCGCAAGCTAAGATATTACCAGTTCGGTTCGTAGGGCTGGTGGTAACGCATCGTAGCCACGATCGCCCACCTCGTCCATCCATCCCATATCGACTCAAAGGGAGTCATCCCAAATCAAGGTGCATTAATGGAAACCAATATCAGAAGTAATAGTACGGACCAAGTCCAAGAAGAAAATCGAGGAACGGATGTCCGCTAGAGGTAGCTAGCCCACTTGGCCCTGTCAAGCCATCCTATTTTAGTCATTTCAAATTGGCACAAATGCCGAGGTCTATCCATCAGCATTCTCTTTCTTCAAATCCAACAAACATATGCCAAATCAAACCATTTCATTCTGGAGTCTCCTCCATATGCACGGTTGTTAAAGTGGTTCCAACATTAACAAAGAGTAAGCCAACAAGAGGCCTCGGTCTCTTTAACAACCAAACGTCGTTTTACACACCAGTTGGTTCTTTTACATTTAAAAAATGATTCATACTTGATGTCAAAATATCATATTTACTTCAAAATGTCCTTCAATTCAAAATATTATATTTACTTGAAATATGCTATTTCACCTGAACATATCATTTTCGCTTCAACATCACAATTTTACTTTCAAAATCGTTTCGAATTTCAACTTAGGATATAACTTCATTTTAACCACATTCATATCTAAATCCATGATTTAAATATAAATATTCCACCCATGCTCAGTTTTAATTTTTTTTAGAAAATAGTTTGAAAAAAATTTAAATAGTTTAAAAAGGTTAAAATAGTTTGTTATAAAATGGTTTGAGTATTAAAATAGTTTATATAGTAAAATAGTTTGGAAATAAAAATAATTTAAATATTTAAAAAGATAAATTTTAAAAAAATTAAATTAAAATAATTTATTTGAAAATAGTTTCAACTCAAACCATCTCTTTCCATTTCAACATATTTGGACCCAAGTCCAAATTTCAATCAAATTGATTCAATTTCAAATCTTTAAATTCGAATCATCTTCAATCTCACATCAATTAAAACGACTCAATTTCTATTTCAATTTAAATCAACTTCAATTCCGATTTCAATTCGAATTAACTTAAATTTCAAGACGTTCATCTAACTTCAAATTCGATTCAACGATTCAATACAGTGGTTTAATCTCAATTCAATTCTTATTTTTAAACCAATTCAATTTATATAAATTTCAAGTTCAATTTTAAAATATTGGTTTAAATCAATTATATCGAATTAAACTTCATTGTTCTATTTAAAGTTCAAATTTCTAAAATAATTCAATTTCGAGCCAAATTTTAAAACATCCATTTAAATTGCTTTTACTTGGCAATATTTCAATGTTCGAATAAAAGTTCAAAACTTTAAAAAAAATTAATTTCCATAATTTAAATCATATTTCAATTATAACTTCAACTTTCAATTAAATTCTTTAACATTCCTGTTAGCAAATTTTAGTTTCACATTTCAACCCCGAGTTCGAAAATATCCAACTCCCATATTTCAATTTAATTTAATTTTTATAAGAAAATCATTTGAATAAATTCAAATCCAAGAATTTAAAATCATTTAATTAAAAAAATTCGGTATCTGTATCTATGTTTCTATCCAGTGGCCAAGTGATCGTTATTTCGATAATTTCAGGGATGGATATATATCATTTCAATCCAAATCAAAGTGTCGCAGGTATATATCATTTCAACCTATTTCGTAATTTATTCGAATATAATTAGAATAAAAGTTTGCATATACTATCAATAATATACAAGATGATAACAGAATATATATAAAAATTAAATAAACATCCAATCATCCAAATATCAAATCGTCCATCACAATCAACATCCAAATCAGTCAAAATATCACAATAGTCTACTAGATATTACTATCGAGTGTTTAACTAGCAATTTGATTTCAATTTCAATTTCAATTTGAACTCTAAAATTAAATTTCTATCGGTTCAATTCATATGTCAAATTTAAATGTCTGTTAAACTACAAAACAACAGTCAATAAAATAAATAAGTTCATGATTTTAAATTCAACTAACATAAAAATATTTTAGTACTTCATAAGCAGTTTAAAACACTCACCTTTATTTGAAACTGAAAATTTTTCTGCTTCAAACAAATCCGACTTCAATTCCATGTCGTAGATGACGTCAATAAAAATCTAATGCAAATCATTTCGCTCGAACGGACCTCGTACGAAAAAGATACGAGTTTTTAAACATTTGAATAATTAAACTTAATTTACAAAAATCATTAAAAAAGATTAAATTAAACGTTACCCTCTCATCCCTTTCTTCCTTCATCTATCTCCAGGCTTGCACGAGCAACTCACGACAGAAATCTCTCGATGCATGCAACCCCAAAACATCGACCAAGTTCTACCTCTGCCATCTGCGCCACGCGCTGCTCCACCACCACCAGCGAACCTTAAGCCTTCGCCGCCGCCATTCACAAACGGGAATCCAAAAACGCAGCCGCCTTCATGAGCAAATCTCAGTGATTTTGAGATATTTTTCCTGGATCCAACCGTTGTATGTATAAAGCTCGTCGAGATCTACATTTTCCTTTTCGGCGTCGTTCAATTTCGATGAGCGGATTGGAAGAAAATGAGGAGAGAAGATCGGGCGATTTCGACCATTAAAATCGTTTAAAAGAGGGCACCGGAGGTTTAAGGGATTAGGGTTTGTGAATAATGAAAGATACTCGGCATATTATATAAATTTCTGACCCGATTGACCCACTAAATTTTCGAATTCCAAACGAAGCATGCCGCCTAGCGTTCTATATGTTATGCCCTTATTATGAACACAATGGAACTAGTCTCGATGCCTGGTTCGATTGTTTGAGAAAAATAGCTTTTCAAAATCAATTTATTTTAGTTAAATTCCTTTAATTAATTTATATATGCTTCAAGCTTGCAAGGCCATACGATAAGTATGATCGCTACAAAACTTGAAATCCTATAATAATTTACTATTACCGATCCAATGAAACTTGTTTTGTCAAAATCCAAAATGGCTGTTTTCATACGTTAATTAAAACAAAAAATTTCCAAAATCAATTTAATCACTTAAGATTCTAAAAGCTAATAATTTTCATTCTTGTTTAAATGAAATTTAAATCAACTTTTGAAACCATTTTCATTCACATTAAATTCTGGATTCAGTTATTTAAATAGTTTCCAATATTAATATTAAACAATTTAATTACCCAATAAATCATTATAATTGAAATATAATTTATTTACCTTATAAAATTTTACTTTTATAACGAATTCAAACCATAAAAGAACTACTTCCGTTTTACAGTAATTCAATATTTATTATTCAATTCCATCTGTTGATTATAAACAAATACATAAAATTTCATTTCAATACTTGTTATTGCCAAAATCTTCGAAATTTGTTATTTCAAAATTATATTCGTTCATATTTAATAAATTACACTAATAAACCATTAAATTTTTATTTATAACCATTTGTTCAATAATTATGTTAAATTTACTTATTTTAATATAGTTAAAATAAGGGTCATTACACTTCTTCATCTAATTTAGCCATGATATCTGCTAGTCTAGCGTCATGCCTCTGACTAGTGCCAATCAGCTCAATCAAAGTGGTATGATAATCAAACTAGCTAACATCTGACTCTATCTTACATCGAGGTTTGAAGTCATAACTTGCAATAAACTAAAGGTACTTACACTCTGAGAAGATTGCTTCCAAATTGGTATGTCTTCTACTCAAAACATCCATGACTATGTTCCCCTTACCTGGCGTATAGTAAATGTTGATTACGTAGGCGACTAAGAATTCCAACTATCGTTGCTAATGAAGGTTGAGATCTTTTTGGAGAAGTACTTATATTATTTGTGGTCAATGAATAGCTCACACCTCTCTCTTAATTGATAGTGCCTCTAAATCTTCAAAGCAAACACTATTGCTGCCAACTCCAAATCATGAGTTGAATATTTTCTCTTGTGTCGCTTTAGCTGTGGACTAGTGTATGCGACAACTTTGTATCTACATCGTACCCAGCTCGATGTCGTGATGCCACAAGAATCTGTTTATATAGTCAACTCATCATTCCTGCTTAGAATGACTGGCACTGGTGCACTCATTAAACTCTTTTAACATCCCGCCTTCTGAGGCCCAAAACTAACCGCCACTGATGCTGCAGTCATCCGTAGTTGTTATTTCTTGGTGATCGAATGCAGCATAGTTAATATTGATACATTGGAACACAAAAATATGAAAAATTTTAAACTTCCAATAAACAAAATTTCCATTTCAAGCAAATCACAATTTAAGATTTAATTACATAAACCCAAACGTTAACCATGACCAGATCACAAATACATATACATATACAAAATACGATAAGAGTGACATATAAAGATGTCCCCTTATGATGATTAAAGAACTAATAAGTATGAACTTTATAGTTCTTAGTGCATCATAATGGAAAACACAAAACAACTCCTATATAGTTAACACTGCCTCCTGCATGTCTCTGGAAGCTTATTCATCCAATAACTTGAAAGTCTCCCACTCTCAGAATACTCAAATTAGAGAAACACAAACTTAGAGTCAGCAATAAATTCGGTATGAATGGTTCCCCATATCTCTTATTAGTTAGATCACACCGCTTAGCGAAATGGGTTTTCCCCTCACTAGTATCCAAAACAAAACATGCAAATCATCTACTACCCCCACTGCACCCAAAATGATTAGTCTTAACATATATATTGGACATCACATCCACCATTTTTTACTTATCCCATCTAAAGCAATTTATTAGAGTTCCCCTCTAAATATTTAAAAATGACAACCTATCAAAACTTTAATAGGACTATTCGTCCTAAATTCATCAAAATAAATGCAAATTATCCCTCATACATTATATTATAAAAATTAGTGTAGGCTATCCACTGCATACTCCATAGTTTTCCTAGGATGCCTATGAACCCATGGGTGCCAAATCCTAAGGCTAACCACCTGCGGAAAAACATTCTTTTCTTTAGAAATTTGATGTGGGCTATCCATCCACATTTCATGGTTTTCCTAGGTTAACCAAGAACCCATCACTTGGCCAATTGAAATATCATGATTACTTATAAAAATTCATGATCCCCATGATTAATTATTTTCCTCAGGTATACCACTTGCTTAACCTATTCCCATTGATAGCCCAAATTAGGATAAATTAAATAAAAACACATTAATAACCTTAATATATATTTTCGAAAGCATATTTTTGTTTGTAACCCCAAACTATGTATCAAAAACATCAATCCCATTTTGGTATCCCCAAGATTTTATAACATTCAATTTAAATAAAGATCCCCCTTACATATTCAAACAAAGATGTATTTTATGCTATAACCCTTTGAAGTAGCCCCTTCGGATTAGCAAAACTTTACTCAAAAAATGGCTAAAATAGCCCTTTACAACCCTTCGAATGATATCCCATTTGAAAGCAAATAAACCTCTGAAGTCAGCGGCTTCAAAAGCCTTCCTTTTCAAAGCATCATAAAATCATACCATTCGACATTGTCGAAAAGGTCCTACCTTTTGACATTGTCGAAAGGTTTCATTTTCGACCTATTTGAAATGATCTGCCTTCGACTTTGTCGAAAACTTGGGGTATCCCCCCCTTATAAAACAATTTATATACCTTTTGAAAGCAATGAAACTCAAAACCTTTAGCAATCATTAAAGGTAATCCCTTCATACCCTTTCAAAATCAAACCTATAAAAATCAAACCTTTTGAAACCAAAACCTTTCGAAATCAAACCTTTCGAAACCAAAACCTTTTGAAATCAAACCTTTCAAAACCAAAACCTTTCGAAACCATTTAAAAGCAATGAAGTGTTGGTGTTGGAACCAACCCTTCGAAAGTATACTTTCGACCATGTCGGAAGGTTTACCCATCAACTTTGTCGAAAGGTATTAAAACTTTTACTTCAAAAATAATGGGAGGTTCAGAAGTAACCCTTTCTTCTTCCCCTTCTTTCCCTTCGTCTTTGTCGAAGGCATCCCTTCGACTTATTCGAGAGGATTAAAAAAGCTTTTTAGAAAATATTTAAAAGCCATTTTCTTGAAAGTATAAACTTTCGAAGATCCCCTTCGAAATCCCTTCTTGAATATATAAAATTTTTAGTCTTTTATAAAATGTTAGATTTGAAGGATACTCCTTCAACTTATTCGAAAGCAACTATGTTTCTATTCGAAAGCAAAGGAAGCATCCTCCCCATCCTTCACCCCTCTTCCCTTCGATATTGTGCCTACCTTTTGGCAGAGGTGGAGGGTAACTGTTTACCTTCAATCTTAGACCAAAGGCACCTTTTGACTTCGTCAAAAGGGTAAAAGCGGGCTTCTTGGAGTCGAAGGCAGAATTAAGCCTACCGAAATGATGTTTTATCTTTCTTGTCTAATTTGGATTGGCTGTGGAGCCTTCTTTTATACTTTCAAATAGTAAAAAGTATACACATTTTTCTAAAAACACTACTCTTCTTCCCCAACTAAATTTTCGAATTGCAGCCTTCCCTCCGAATTGACTAATTCAAAGGCAATTTTGCAATTTAGCCCTTAACCGTAAATAATTTAATTACCTTAGCAAATCACTGAAGAAAATCCCCAAAAATACCAAAAATCTAATAAATCATATACTTCAACATATTAAAATTTCAAAGCATATGAAGATCAAAGCAACTCGAAATTTAACCAAAACCGAATAAAAATGTATTAATTACCCATTAACATTTAAAATACCTATGTCTTATCCAAAAAAGGTTTAAATGGTTATATCCAAACCAAAATCACAAACAAAAATAGGGTATAAGCTATAACCGATCCAAAAACAGAAAAATGAGATGATAAACATGATTATTCATCTTGATTTGTTGATTGGAGAATAAGATAATTTCCTTGCTTTATCTTATATATATATATATACATATACATATACATATACATATACATATACATACATACATACATATATATATATATATATATATATATTCTTCTTGGAGCTTTTAATGGCCGGTCGAAAGTTGGTAAAGAGTTATGAATGAGAAAGTAAAAGTTTATTAAGGTGGAGGAAAAGATATTTATTAAGAATTATAGCCCCATTTCCAAGTTTACCCCTTATAAAATTCATCCTTCTTAATTTAGTTAAGTCTTATTTTAGTTCATTCATTAAGTCACGGCCATTGGATTTATTAATGTCATATCCTAACTATTCACATTATTCAATTTAGTTTATCCAATTAAATATTCTGAATAATGTTAATTAAAATCCAGGGGCGTATAGACTCCCCTCCTTAAAGAATTTCATCCTAGAAATTCAGTAAGGACAAAACAACAAACATATAGCCCATGCAAGCAAAACTAGTATAACCTACCAGCCAAATTATATAAAAATCTTATACAGAATATACCAACTAAAATAGCCCTGGAAAAGTAGCCCTAATCCTGTCTTCTGTCGCCCATATACAGTCCTTTACGTTGTCGCTCCACTCAACTTTCGCCAACCCGACTATCTTGTTTCTTAAGCTCTTCTCATCTTTTGCCACAACACGAACTGGTTGCCTCACAAAAGTCATTTCCGGTTCCACCACTAAATCCTCCAATGTCGTCAGTAAGATAGTAGTTTCTGGATCATGAACACACTTTCTAAGATGAGAAACATAAAACAAATTATGGACCCCGGCCAAACTGCTCGGCAAATCTACTCGGTATGCGAGTCTCCTAATCCTCTCTGATATAGAAAATGGTCCAACATATCTTAGTGTTAGCTTCCCTGCCTTCCCATACCGAACCACACCTTTCCTCGACGATACCTTGATGAAAAATCTATCTCCAACATAGAACTCTAGGTCCTTATGCCTTTTGTTTTCGTAACTCTTCAGCCTAGACTGAGATTCCTTCATCCTTTCCCGTGTCAACTAGATCTTTTATGTCACCTCTCTCACCAAATCTGAACCAAGGACTAATCTGTCTCCGGTCTCTAACCAACATACTGGTGATTTGCATGGCCTTCCATACAAAGCTTCAAAAGGCACCATTCTTACAGTAGTTTGATGAATATTATTATAGGAAAACTCTACTAAGTGCAAGTGATCTTCCTAAGAACCGCTAAAATCCAACACACAAGCTCTCAACAGATCTTTCAGTACCTTATTGACTCTCTCTGTCGGCCCATCCGTTTGAGGATGATAAGTGGTACTCATCTTGAGCTTAATGCCTTACACACTCTGCAGGCTCTTCCAGAACTCTTTAGCAAACAAAGCATCTCTATCACTGACAATACTACTAGGAATTCTATGTAGTCTAACGATGTTCTTGATGAACAACTTTTCCAAAATAGGTGTCGTCATGATTGACTTTATCGATATAAAATGGGAACTCTTGGTCAATCTTCTCACTATGACCATATACTTTCATTACCCTGGTTTGACCTTGGCAACCCATCAATAAAATCCATGGGTATCGAGTTCTACTTCAAAACTTGAATATCCAAAGGCTGAAGCAAACCATTTGGCTTCTGATGTTCAGCTTTTGCTTGCTGACAGTTCAAACACTGTTTTACCCATAAGCGAACATCCCTCTTCATTCCTTCCCAAAAGAAAATTCTCTTCATATCCTGATACATCTTGGTTCCCCCAGGATGAATCGTAAAGTTCGATTGATAACATTTCCAAAGAACTTCCTTCCTAAGTTTCCAACATCGGAAACACATAACCGTTCCTTCTTTCTCAACCAACCCCTGCGGTCAAGAATAAAATCTTTAAATCATCAATCTTAGTTCGAGCTTCTAACCTTCTAATCCTCTTCACTAAAAGTGGATCATCTTTCTACCTAGAAGCAATCCGTTCAATCAGAACTGGTTGAACTTCCAACAAGGCATCATGGTGATATTCCGACTAGATCCAACAATCGATTTCAACTGCACACTGTAAGCAGCCAGTGATTCCAAGTCATTACATTCTGCCAACGTAGCTAACACCACATTCTAATGTTTCCTGCTAAGCGCATCTACCACCTTATTTCCTTTTCCTGGCGTATACTTGATGCTAAAATCATAAGCTGCAACAAACTCCAGCCATATCTGTTGTCTCATCTTCAGCTCCTTCAGGGAGAATAAATATTGTAGAGACTTATGATCTATAAATAGCTCAAACCTTTCTCCCAAAAGATAATATCTCCACACCTTCAATGCGAAGTTTACCGCTACCAACTCCAAATCATAAGTAGGTTGTCTCATGTCATGCATTCTAAGCTGTCTAGAAGCATAGGCAATAACCTTTCCATTTTGTATTATCACAACACCTAACCCAGTACCACATGCATCAGGGTAAATTACCAATCCCTTATTCTCATCTAGAATTACTAACACGGCCGCATTGGTTAACAAAATTTTCAACTTAAGGAATGCCTCCTCACATTTGTTAGACCAAACAAATTTCTAGTCCTTCCTGGTTAGCTTGGTCAAGGATGCTGCTATCCGCAAGAAATCCTTAACGAAAATTCGGTAGTATCCTGTAAGACCAAGAAAACTTCTAATCTCACTTACCGTCTCTGGTCATTTCCAATTATTAACAGCTTCGATCTTATCCGGATCAACTACTAAACCTTCCTCAGAAACTACATGACTAAGGAACTTCACTTCCTTCTTCTAGAAATGACACTTAGAGAACTTCACTTTTGGCTGATGTTGCCTTTGCGTCTCCAATACTATTCTAAGATGATCTACACAATCCTTCTCATTCTTAGAACACAAAAAAATGTCATCAATAAAAACCAACACGAACCTATCCAAGTTCTCTTGGAAAACACTGTTCATCAAATCCACGATGAAACCTCGCACATAAGTAAGCCTGAAACTGGTTCAAACATATTTGCAAACTCTCTTGCAACATAAACCTGCTTCCACTATGCTTCCGTTCCAATAGCACCCAATAATGCATAAGCATTTCCGTCCGAACTCCTTACTGAGTAAATAACTCGGTTACGGCTATTGGGGTGCTTCAATGATATTTCCCCCTCCTGGAAAAATATCCTAGCATCATATCTATGTAATCAATCCATACCTAATATGATTTCGAAACCCACGAAATCAAAAACACATAAACTGCATGCAAACATATGACCTAACAAAACAAGTTCTAACTAGTCATATCGCATTTCTAGAGTTGCACACCCTCATATAGGATTCGCAAGCGTAAAAGGAGCAATAAGCTATAAAGGTTCCATACATAAGCAATCTACAAAATGCTGAGATATTAATGAGTGCGTTACACTGGTATCAAATTGTATCCCAACTGGAGTACTATGAATCATAAGCGTACCTTCCATCACAGCTTTTCCCTTCTCAGCAGCCGTTGGTTTAGAGGATGATGGTTCCAATGCAAAGACCTTTCCCTTTCTAGCCTTAGCAACCTCGGGACACTTACTCCTAACAGGGCACCCTTCTCCTTGAAGAACTTCCGCTCATCTTGAAAATTTTAAACCTCGGCTGGTGTCCCTTTTCCAAAAGTAGAAAGCATCTCTTCATTTCGAACAGCCATCTCAATAAAGTATGACACGGATCCCGGAGGTTTGGCATGGTTTGCTCTGGCGATCTCAGGATTCAACCCCATGATAAACTTATAATTCTTCCGAATGCTTGTATTCATAGCAGCATATCCGTAATGGGACATCGCATCAAACTATGTAGCATACTCAATCACCGATTTATCCTGTTGTACTAAATATGCAAACTTCCTTAGCAACGCTGACATGGCAACCTCAAATAGAAATCTTTTTATGAACCTCATTCAAAATTCAGCCTAAGTCGGGTCTTCCTGTCTTTCCTACAGTAACTCCGTTCCACCAAAACAATGTTGCTGCCTGCAATTGCCTTAAAGCATGTCTTCTCTTCTGCACATATGTCAAGTCGAGATCTGCAAATATCCTTTCATAATGCAATAGCCAGCTCTCCACTACTGCATCCACGGTTCCCAGAAAAGGATTCCCTCCTAGACTAGCGTAATCCCTGCCCATCTTAGCATAGTTATTGCCAACTGGGGCCACCAGATTAACTCTTCTACAGGAACTCCCGCAACACCAACATTAGCATTTACGACTGGGTTTGCATTTTCCTATCGACCCTGGTTGCTCCTAGTATTAGGTCAAACATTTCTTGTTGCGCTGCGTCTCCCACCTTGATTCACTCTTCCATTTCCTACCTCCATATCTTACTTCCCTACTACCTGAAATCCAATCTTGGTAAGATGCGGAAGAATGGCCTAAGAGAGTGGGGAATACATACTTAGGTATTTATAGCAAAGTACACATATGTTACTATAATGCTTACCCAAGCCCAACCATTTTTTAGATTCATTAATTTAAAAATCTTTTAAGGTTTAAATTCCTTTTAGGTATATAAACCATGCTCTGATACCAACTTGTAACATCCCGCCTTTTGAGGCCCAAAACTAACTACTACTGATGTTGCACTCATCTACAGTTGTTATTTCTTGACGACCAGATGCGGCATAGTAAATATAGTTATGTTGGAACACAAGAATATGAAAAAAAATTAAACTTCCAATAAACAAAATTTTCATTTCAAGCAAATCAAAATTTAAAATTTAATTACATAATCCCAGTCGTTAACCATGATCAGATCATTTATACATGTACAAAATACGATAAAAACAACATATGAAGGTGCACCCTTATGATGATCAGAGAACTAATAAATATGAACTTTATAGTTCTTAGTACATCACGGTGGAAAACACAAAATAGCTCCTATATAGTTAACACTGCCTCCTGCACGTCTCTGGAAGCTTATTTGTCCAAAAACCCGAAAGTCTCCTGCTCTCAGACTACTCAAATTAATTTTGAGCACTCGAGAGTTTGTGGATAAAAAAAAACTTTGAGTAAGAAAATAAGACTGGTTTGAATAATCCTCTATCATCTCTTATCATAAATAGATAGCTAGTGAGACCACGTCGCTGAACAGGTTTTTGCCTCAATAGCATCCAAAACAAAACATGCAAATCATTTACTATGCCCATCTACCCAAAATGATTAGTATGAACATAATATGAAATAAAGCCATAAATCATATATATCCGATATCCCATCCACCCATTTATTAGATATCCCATTTAAAGCAATTTATTAGAGTTCCCCTTTAAATCTTTAAAAACGACTATCCGCCAAAACTTTAATAGGACTACTCGTCCTAAATTCATCAAACTAAATGCAAATTATCCATCATATGTTGTTTTATAAAAATTTATATGGGCTATCCATCGCACACTCCCTAATTTTCCTAGGATGATTATGAACCCTTGGGTGACAAATCCCAAGGTTAACCACCTCTGGCAAAACATTCTTTTCTTTAGAAATTTGATGTGGGCTATCCACTGCACATTCCATAGTTTTCCTAGGTTAACCAAGAATCCATCACTTGGCCAATTAAAATATCATGATCCTCGTGATTACATATAAAAATTCATGATCCCCGTGATTAATTATTTTCTTCGGGTGTACCACCTATTTAACCTATTCCTATTAGTAGCCCCAATTAGGTTAAATTAAATAAAAACACAATGATAGTCCCAATGTATATTTTCGAAAACATATTTCTGTTTGTAACCGCAAACTATGTGTCGAAAACATTAAACCCACCCTGGTGTCTCCAAGGTTTTATAACATTCAATTTAAATAAGGATCCCCTTTACATATTCAAACAAAGATAAGTATTTTATGCTATAACCCTTTGTAACATCCAGCCTTTTCGCAAGCTTCAAATCGACACACGTGCCATTCAAACCATACGGAAGGGCGGATTGTTATGGGGTAAATAAGAAAAATGAGAAAGAAATAAAAAGAAACAGAATCTCACAACGAAAGGATAAAATATAATAATCAATATACAGTTCATAAAACTATTTACAAAACATTTGATTCTTCTTTATAAAATAAATATCAGAGTTCACATACCAAAAAATATCAATGCAGTGTGTAGTGGAACCATATAATATATAATAATAATAATGAAATCTTCGTCTTCGTCTTCGTCCTCCAGAAATAAAGTCTTCGATCCTGAAATGCTCGGACTGACCCGGGCTAATTGAGAAACAAAACACTCGAGTCAAAACTAAAATATCTTATGTGAGTTAAATCAACAGAAAAAAATATGGGTGCAGTAACTTAAAAGATGCTCAGGATTTACATCTCTTAGGGATCCGTTAAACTATTTACTATGTAGTATATTTCGCTATTATAATAGTGTCTATTAGTAAAATAAACTTACTTTTAAATAGCATTAAGGCTTTACATTTTCCACCTTAATACTTAATAATGCCTATAATCTATACAGTACCATAATACCTCCTGATCGGGAGGCTACCAGAGGATACTCCAAAGGTACGACACAAATAGAAACTCGTACAAGGCGCGATAGGGTAGGTGACACGGCACAACTAGGCAATGCCAGGGTAGATATACCAATTACGCTTCTGGGTCAGTGGTAACGCGTAGCCGCAGCTACCGCCCACCTCGAGCCACACCCCCAAATCAAAGAAATCAAAAGTGGCCACCGAATAAAACCAAAGTCAGAGTACAATATTGAAGGGATGTGTCCGATCAAAGGTGCTACCTCAATTAACCCATCGATCGCTCCTGTTTTAGCCACCTTATGCCAACTCACGGGAGTTGGGTCCATGTATTTACCTCAAAGGAAACGCCGCACCATCCTCCTCATTCTGGAATCTCCACCGCATACACGGTTGTTGAAGTGGTTTTCGGGGTTGGCAGAGAGTATGACAACTTCCGATCCCGGTCTCTTCAACAACCAAACGTTATTATAACACCGCGGTCTTTTCAAAATAGTTTATACTTTTAAAACCAGAATATAATATCCATTTCAACATATAAATACGATATCATTTCCTCTTTTAAAACCCAAATCAATTTTTTATATATCATTTTCAAATATATCCTTTTCTAACTATAATATTTCAAAGTTATAATATTCCGGAACCAACTTGAGTATATAGCCTTTCAAACGTAAAACTTTAAATTTCATAACCTTGAAACATACTACACCACTTAAATGGTTTAACTATTAAATTACTTGATAAAATAAAATACTTCTTCATTTTCACAAATAAATTCCAAATATCGATTTGAACCTCCAAATAAACCATTTCTAATTTAATGTTTCCACAGCTTAAAATTCAACATTTCAAAACTAAATTTTATAATTCATATAAATATACCAATTGCACCTTTTCTATTATTTATTTGGAAATATGTACTTAATAATCTAGTATCCCTTTAATAAAACTCCAAATTTCAAAAAATTGAATATTCCTCAATTCATTTAGACTTGATATTTTTACTTAAACCGCCTTAACCCCGAATTTAGTTCTAAAACCATATTCTTTTAAAAATCTAAATTTAAATAAGTTCCAATGGATTTTTATCAAATAAAATTCTTAATTAAATAAAATATCAAGTCAATCTCAAAACTATTTTCTCATACCTGATTTATAAAAACAATATAAACTCTATATAAAAATAATATTAAAGTAAATACTTCCCATAATATAATTTAATAAAATCAACTTTATTATTAAAATTATTTATACTTTAAACAATTTTATACCTAGCTTAAAACCAAGGATTTTACTATATATAGAATAACCTTTATCAAATATCCGAATCAATATCTCATAAAACCATATATATTTCTTTACGAAACCATAGAAACATTTCAAAATATTTTTATATATAGACCGCGGTGTCCGTATAAAATTTTCTATCCTATGGTCAAGTGATACGGATATTTATCATTTCAATCCACAATTTATAAATAAAAATTACGGTAATATATCATTTCAAACCACAATCACGAATGAAATGAAAATGCATCATAACTTGCAGTTTATAACAATATAAAATACAACATCCATTCATCCAATATCAACCATCAACCACTTATCACAATCATCATCAAATTTGAATAGTAGCATCAAATATAGAATGGATAATAAACAACAGGTATTATATAGCAGTTTATATTCAAAAATAATTTAAATAACTGTTTAACTGGTAGTTTATATGCAATGAATAATTGGTTAACAATATAACTGGCAGTTTAATTGCAATGAATAAATTAAATTGCTATCTAAATTAAATAAATGGCATTAACTGAGATGATGATTAAAAATATGCCAAACAACCGTAAATAAATTTTAAATCACATCATATATCGATTTAACAAACATAAGAAATTTTAGAAGTTGTGAGTGGGTTAAAACACTCACCTTTTGAATTTAAAGTGAATTCAAATCCAATTTAAATCCAAAATTTTGACCGTCTCGGAATTCGTCCAAACCAGCATCATCAAGTTTGGAATTTCAATACGATCCTAACATAAGAAACCGCGTGTAAATCAGATATCGTATGCAAAAGTTATGACGATTAATGCGATTGAAAAAAAATAAAAAAATATACAAAAATGAACACATTTTAACCTTTCATCAAAGCCCCTCTCTTCTTGATGTCACACTACAGGCCGCGCGCACGACCCAAAACATCACCGTTTGACCGCCAATTTCCACCCTCTTCAACCATCGTACGCTCCACCGCCAACGCCAATGTTCGCCGTTCCTTCCTTCACCTATCGGCACCACTCGCCTCTCCTAAAACGATGCCTTCGGTCGCCCAAAACCACAGCCGCCGCTAACAAAACAAACCCTAGTTCGAAGTCCAAAATTTATGAAAAAGTTCGGCAGAGTCTCCTTTGTACGGGGAGGCTCGGGAGAACAATATAATATCAAATATATCAATATATAACATATATTTTCCAAAATAATATAAATCCCAACCTGAGAAAATAATATAATAACGCTATAAACCGTAATCCGAGAACGTACCTATTTGTCGGGCAAATTTTACTTTATATTATGAAACCAAATGCAGTAGCAATTGCTTCCATAACCTGTATTTCACTTATATAATCCGAAAGGTTAACAATTATATAAAATGAAATATTTAAGGTTATTTCAACTACAACAAACAATTCAATACAATCAACAATCACTTGCAATAAGGCATACAATCATCACATAGAATCCATACAACTCAATTATTCATTCATATCAACAAAACAAATAGTTGTTCGGGTTCAAAACTTTAAATTGTACAGAATGAAGAATAAATTACTTAGTGCATCATTTACTCAACAGTGTTAGATGAAACAGTGACGACCCGCCCTTCTACTACCAGAAAGACGCATCATCATAAAGAAAGAAAGGGATAGAAATAGAAAAGAAGGAGAAAGAAAGAACAACAACATCAGAATCTCACAGCGGAATGGAACAAAATATAATATATCACATAAATATTTCAAAGTTTTACATATATCAGAGTTATACAATATCAATACATATGACAGTCATACATACATCTATCATTATATATATCAAAGGTACAATACACATCAACTAACACAGCGGAACTACTTAAATAGCTATATATGTCTGGAATCTCCTGCTCCAAGCTCCTCCAGAAATCAAAGTCCAAAACCTATCACTTGGCTACTCATAAAAATTTGAGTACCCAAGAGTTTATGAAAAACAAAATATAAACTCCGGGTCAGACATGGGTCTGGTGTGAGTAAACGGTTTAAATTGTTTAACTTTGAAAAACATTCGAAAATAAAGGTATCACGTAAGACTCCCCACAAATAAATACGGGTAAGTTTTTACCTTACGCTAACCAAAACATTTTATAGGAAATCATGTGATATTATAATAGTGTCTAGGGTTTTCAAGTAAATAGAAAATAGCGGAAATTGTTACATTCATTAAATTCCAGCTACTAGCCACAAAAGTGGGTAATACAAATCAAAACCGTACGGTCTCGTAGGGAAAATGGGTTTCCAACAATGGCAGGGCTACTGGGGTACCGCCCGTCACAGTACGGGGCCTAGATCACCGTACCGAGGATCACTCCCGACCCCCTACAACACAAGGCCAGAACCATTCCTTACTGAACAGTTCCGAACAAGATAAACCCCGCGGTTGTAGCTAGCAACCGCCCACACAGCCGAAATATAAAGGGACATCTAGACAGGGGAAATATCTTGTCCTGCTTGGGCATGACCCACCTAACCTTGCTGCATCTCCCTGTTTTAGCCATTCCCGGTTGATGAGGCTTGAGGCTGCGATTACCTTTACAGAACATATTTCTTAGAATGCTCATCATCCGCCTGACGATGTGATGAAAGCATTCAATCTACACAAGTTCGTTCCGGGTTCGAACGAAACCGAAGGCATTACCTCGTCACACTCATTTTGGAATCACCCTTAGAGTCAACGACGATAACCCTTGCATTCTGAAAACACCATCTCGATCTTCATTTCAGGATTCACGACCTAACGTTTAAATTGGATCGATGTGGTTTTCGAAGAATCAAATTTGATTCTTCTGATCCCAGTCTCATCGAAATCCACACGCCATTTTAAGGGCTAAGTTGTCTAATTAACTTAACAGTTTAAATAATTTAAATTTAACAATTATTATTGACATAGCATTTATCACAGATAAAAATATACAAGTATCATAGATAAAACATAACATATCACAGAGCATCACAGAATATCATCTATTTAAATATCACAAACCAGACATTCCACATACACAACAATCCATAAGCAATCATTTAAATTCTCATAATTAATTCGATTTGAAATCAATTACTCGAGAATTAATCGCTTAACCCTGTTTAATTAACGACTAATTTGATATTCCCTTTCAAATTTATTTGAGTTAATTAATCATTGCTTAATCAATTATTAAGTCTTAATTATTTAATTTATTATTTATTCCTCTATTTAATTAATTACCAAAAATCAAGTTGTTTATCTTTAATTACAATTCCTTGTCCATCAATTAATAACCTTAATTATTAATTAATGAGACTTAATTACTTAATTATATAACTACTAATTACTTAATTAATTAATTCTAAATTCTTAATTAAATTACTTAATTTATTAAACCTTACCCATTCATAAATTAACTTAAATAGTTGATTACAAATTCAATTATTAATTATAATCCATCACCAATTATAATCAAAACTCATTATTCTTAATTACTTCCTGAAAAAAAATCAATTTATATTAATTACTCAACTTAATTGACATTTTAAAAGAAATCTTCTTAAGTTTGGTAATCAATTTGTCTCAATTACAAACTTGTATTAATAAGATTTATACTTATCTTATATTACCTACCTAATTTGAATAATAATTATGAGCTTAAAACACATTAAAGTATTAGCTTAAGTAATTAACTTGTATCTGAGTTTTAGCTTAAACTGTTAACTACTACCAAGTTTGCAGTATTTAGAATTGAATGAAAATTTGTTTACTTACATTACCTTAAAAAAAACGATACAGTAGTTAACAAACCCGAGGCTTCCCCATGTTATCTCGAGAATTACTCCGAGTTTCTCACTCAAACTTCCCGTGACTTCCCTGGAAATCTTCATCTCCTTCATATTTTCTTTCAGCACTATGTTTAAGTTTCAGATAAATTAAATTAGCATCGGGATCCTATCCCTCGAACGCGAACCCGAGTTTCCCCCTTTCTCACTCGTGTGCGACTCGAGTCAGACCTCCCTTCACAGCACTGACACCAACACCGCTGCCGTGCACGTGCACAGCGGCGCGGCCTAACTTCGGCGACCACCCAACACCCCTGCAAGTCACGAATCCTCCAAAGATTCGAAAACTCAACTCAATTCGACCCTAAACCATCGAATGAAAAAAATAACCTTCAGCTCAAAAGAGACTGTAAGCTACTGACCACTAACTCGCTCCGCCACCGCCGCCTAAGCTACTGGAGGCACTCGTACTTCAACCACACCACTACCACTCATCACTCTCCCATTCCTCAATTCCACGTAACACTCGATCGCATGAATAAAATGAAATTCGTCATACTGCAGTTAAAACTAAAAACATGTACACAAGCCCTAACTTTCCTTCGTTCGACAAATTCTGAAATTTGAAAAATTATTCAGTATTTTTCCCATCATCTTGAATGTTCAAACTACCTTCATAACAAATTCCGTCAATTTAAATTGAATCAGTAACTAGGAATTTGCAAAAATACAAATTTTGTCTATTTACAAACTGCTATTTAAATATCAATCTATAAATTTTGATTCTTGTTGTAAAAACTTTGATTTGCAGTATATATTCAATATACAATCTTGAATCAGCATTCTGCAACATTCGAATATTATCAATGATCACTTAATCTACCTGTATTTCAATATGACAGTGGAGTACTTGATGAAATGATTTGTAATCGCCCTTTAGAAATCATAGTTTTAAGTTTACATCTTGTTTTCTAAGGAAATCAAAGTTTATCAATGATCAAATAAGAGTATCCTTAAGTTAATGATTCAAATATGAACCCTGTACCAATTTACAGAAAACACAGTGCATCTCAACATATGCAAACTGAAGCATATACAAATCAACTCATCAGATAAATTTGAACTATTTAAATTAGCTTAAAACTTTTAAAAAATTTAGTTTACTCACTTGAATCATGCCTGAACAAAGAATAGCTTGATGTTGAACATCTGAAGCCTGAACTATCCTAAATCCTTGACTGTATTTGTTGAATTGAAATAGAGTTTGCTTCTTCCCTTGCTTTCTGATTTCTCAGGTATTACAAAGTTTTATTATGTGTTTTTGGTTGAACGACCAAAACTAAAAAGCAACTGCACATATATATGTTTGAGATAATAGTAGTATAGGGAGGCAATATCTGGACATGTTTTTACCCTGTCTTGTTTTTATTTTAACCAGATTTGCTAGATATATTGAGGTGACAAAAATTAGGCTGAGTTGATAGTAAGTACATACTTTGGTTTCTAATTTGTTTACACAATTATTAATTATTTTGCTTACTATAATTATAATTATGTTCAGCTGCATAAGTATATTTGTATGTCAGTGTACAAATCTGCAGGTACATACTTGGCTTATGTATGAAGCTTTGGTTATGAAGATATTTTGTTTTGTTATCATATTACTTGTTTTATTATCCTCTAATTTTAACTCTATACACATAAGTGTTGTGTAAATATACACTTGCAGGTCACACTTGACTTGTACATGAAGCTATTTATTTGTTCATATTTGCAGGTAGACTTGTTCTACAAGGTTTTTAAATTAATTATGTATTCTAACTATGACTAACAATATTTAAGTTATATTCAAGATGGTTTATTTACATTTATATTTATATTTCATTCTTAACTATCAATATTTAAATCATGTACAATATGATTAAGTTACATTTTAAACTTATTATATTATATATGTTTTTCTATGGTCTTGCAAATTTAAAATGATATTGGAAGTATTAACTACTTATTTCTGGTTTTGATTTATATTTTTATTTTGATTTGTGTTTTATATTTGACTATTAATATTAAACTTAGATTGATGTGTTTACTTATTTATTTATATTTATGTTTCAATTATCAATAATTAAATATGATTCACATGTTTCACTTATATTTTATATTAATAGAACTAGATTTTAATTTAAACATTTTCATTCATATATATATTTCATCACATGATAACAAAACAATATAATTTAATTTAATTGTATAAGATAAATATTATAAAGAGATATATTTTAAATTTCACACATTATTATTCGTATGCATATGTTTATCAATGTTAGCAATGTAAAACCTTTTAATTTAATTATATAAGGTAAATTTTGTCAAAAAAATATTATTAAGAATCTTTTATTTTAGAATTTTCAAACATTATTACCTATATGTATCATTTTATTCTAAATATAAACAAAGTAAAGTATTTTGAGTAATTATATAAGATAGATTTTTATTGTGAATATTATTGAAATACTTATTTCAAATTTCCAAATCAATCTCCTTTTTAAAATACAGTTTATATAAATAAATGGCAGTATTTCCAAATCATATTTATTTTAATATGATCAATTACATTTTATTAAATTAGATTAAACATTTATTAAAATAAACGGGCCAAAAATCAGGGTCGTTACATTCCTCCCCCCTTAAAAGAATTTCGTCCCCGAAATTTAAAACAAAGATAATTTTAAAAGCTGTTATGCCAATCATTCAAACATAAATATCATTTATGTATTAACAAACAACCAAACAGTCCTTTTTAACAAACAACACTAACTATCTGAACACGAATTCAGATAGTTTTCCTAAAATAATCCAGAGATATACGGAATACACCATAAATTCCAGATATCCACTCTGGCAATTCAATTCTGAAATCTACAGTATTAATTCTTCCCAAATTTTATTGACCTCTTTACAGAATTTCAATATCTATTTAATCAAGCCCGTACGATGTACATATATCATTCGTACGCAAATATCAGATTCGATCGCTTGCTCGATCACACAATTTCTCTTCCAAACTAGTATCGTTCATCTGACTTCCTAGTACGGACTCAGAACTGGTTTCTTGATCAAAAACCGTCATTCTTCTTGTATAGTCATAACTATGATAGAGAAATTCCAGAACCAATCAAAATCCATATCCATGGTTCGTCGTCGAAAATCGAGTGAAAAATCCTAACTCGGATCGATATAACTATCTCGAAATTCTGTGCTCGAATCTGGATAAAATTGTTATGCGAATAAAATAATATACGTGCATCCTATGTATTTATATTCATTGATTATCAACTATATCAATTTCCCTTTATTCACATTATTTTGATTTCTATCCACTTAGAAATTTCTCAATACCAAATTTACTTAAGAATTTCACTCTTCGTTTCTTAAGTTTAATATGAGCATTATATATCTCTCACCTCATTACTCTACCCCCTTAACCTTTATATCTTCTTATTTCCAATTTGAATTTCTAATCCCACGTAAATTCAATTTATCTTCAACTCTGAATATTTAATTTTATTGGCTATATTTCATTAATGACATATTCTTATCATTATTTTTAAATTAGTTTCATCCACTAGTTTATTTCAATTCCTAATTTGAAATTGTTTTGTTGCTAAATTTTTTTTTAATATCCAAAATTTTGAAAGTTTTGGCAGTCTCCATTACATATTTTTATAAGCACATATGCAAGGTTTCAATCCTTATCACAATTAATTCCAATCAATTCTCAAACCATTCCCTTTAATTTAAGTGATTTACAACTTACTTGCTTACATATATAATTCATTTGAGCAAAACAAACTCATATTCATTCCAATTGGTTTCAAAATCATCCTATTTTGTTTCCAATAATTCATAAAATTTTATCTAATCTCATTTATCTCAAAAGACCCATTTGTATGCAATTTGACAATACTATTGTGAATAAATAATTATTTAAGCTTTATAACAAATCTTAAATTGATTCCAACTCAATTTACACTTGACTCCACCACAATTAATTTATTCACAATCCTTTCATTGCATTTCTTTCATTTCAACAGGTTTGACTTCAAACCATTTTATTAAACTCGATGACCAATATTTTAAATAATCATTTCACAATTTACTTAATTCATTTATTTTCTTCAAACTGTTCCACCCAATAACTTAAGATTATACTATTTTACCAATTTCCATTCAAATATTAGATTTGATTTTCCTTTTAATCAAATCCCAACTATTTTCTGATTAGTTTATTATTTTATCCACTCTTAAATTTTAATTTACATTAACAATTCATTGTTGGATTTATTCATAATAAGGTTATTCAATTTATACTTGAATTAGATTTGTTTACAACTCACACCATTTCTATTTTAATCCATTTCAATACTTACTTTGGTTTACATTTACTTATTTACATAAGAATTTTATTTCATTCAATATTATCTGTAAATCGATTGAATTTATTCAAATTCAGTTTTATTCCAACTCAATTTCAGTTAAATTTAGCTACTTACCATTCTTTAAATTTATTTCTCAATATATGAGCTCAAAACTTATTTGTTTACTTTAAAGTTTATATTACTCATTTGGGTCATTTCATCTTATAATCCCAGTTTCAAATTATATATATATATATATAGCACTTACTATCTTAAGGTATAAATTTCCACCTCACAATTTCAATCATTTTACCTTCAAATTTTATATCCAATTAAGTTTATCTTGAACTTCAGTTCCATTTAACTTATCGCAGGTTAACTCCAATATGTTTTCTTATTTTCATTTACTTAAGTTAAATTTTAATTCCGAGATTAAAATTCCCAATTTCTTCTTATTAATATCAACTTTACCTTATAAGTTTAATAGTTGATTCATTCAAACCTTTCACATTACTTAAATAGAATTTCTTAGAATTCAATTGTCCGGTTTTCATTTCAGAACCATTTTTGAAATGATAACTACACTTACCCACTTGGTGTCAAATCAAAATTTCAAATTCCAAACACTTGTTTTCACCAAAACAATTTTCCCTTTGAAATTTCTAAACAACTTGTATGCCGAACAACCCCAAGAATATCATGACCAACTATCCTGGTAGCAATCCATCACTTTAGAAACTCGAAAATGAATGCTGATGATGTGGCCATCATCATCAGGATTATTTTCCAGCGATTGAAGTGAGTTCAGTGCTTCCTTACTTTCATAATTTCCTCCCAAAACAATTTCCATTCAACAATATTTTCCAAAACAATATTCCAATATTGCCTTCAAATCTTTGGAAAAACATTTCAAACATTTCCAAGATTTTTAAATTCCCAAAATCCTTTTGTTTAAATTCATTTAAACACCTTTTAAATTTCCGGAACTTAAATTCTGGTTTAATCTAATTTTAATTATATTCCTTTTTATTTAAATCTACTTAGATAATTTTATTTGGTTATAAACCATTCCAATTTTAAATTTTAGTATTAACAACCAATCATCCAAACATATATAATAATTATCAGAAAAATATTTCTTTTATGTCAAAATATAATTTTGGGGAAAATTATTTCATTTACCCTACTTTTAAAATTAATACTGTGTCGGTCTACCTTGTTTGAGAGTTTAGAAATTCCTGTCGATGAAATGGCGTCCCACACATCGACCAGAATTCATAAACACTCAACAGATACATCAACACAATATAAAAAAAATTATATTCACTAACAAATACACGCTCATATCTATTAATACACTTAGACTCATTTTAGAGTTTTACAAACTCTATTCTATGAGTAATTCTTACCAGAGCCAAGGTTATCACCAACCTATACTCTGATACCAACTGTGACGACCCGCCCTTCTACTACCAGAAAGACGCATCATCATAAAGAAAGAAAAGGATAGAAATAGAAAAGAAAGAGAAAGAAAGAACAATAACATCAGAATCTCACAGCGGAATGGAACAAAATATAATATATCACATAAATATTTCAAAGTTTTACATATATCAGAGTTATACAATATCAATACATATGACAGTCATACATACATCTATCACTATATATATAAGAGGTACAATACACATCAACTAACACAGCGGAACTACTTAAATAGCTATATATGTCTGGAATCTCCTGCTCCAAGCTCCTCCAGAAATCAAAGTCCAAAACATATCACTTGGCTACTCATAAAACTTTGAGTACCCAAGAGTTTATGAAAAACAAAATATAAACTCCGGGTCAGACATGGGTCTGGTATGAGTAAGGTTTAAATTGTTTAACTTTGAAAAACATTCGAAAATAAAGGTATCACGTAAGACTCCCCACAAATAAATATAGGTAAGTTTTTACCTTACGCTAACCAAAACATTTTATAGGAAATTGTGTGATATTATAATAGTGTCTAAGGTTTTCAAGTAAATAGAAAATAGCCGAAATTGTTACATTCGTTAAATTCCAGCTACTAGCCACAAAAGTGGGTAATACAAATCAAAACCGTAGGGTCTCGAAGGGAAAATGGGTTTCCAACAATGGCAGGGCTACTGGGGTACCGCCCGTCACAGTACGGGGCCTAGATCACCGTACCGAGGATCACTCCCGACCCCCTACAACACAAGGCCGGAACCATTCCTTACTGAACAGTTCTTGTCAGGACCCGATTCTTCGTCTTCCGAAAATTCAACATCGATACTCACTTTATCGACTGCCGAGTAATCGAACGACGGAAAACCGAACACTGAGGGTTTTAAGAAAGAAGAAAAGAAGAAAAAGAGAGAAAAAGATAGAAAAGATAGAGAGAATAGAGAACAGAAAATAGAGAAGAGATAATGGAAGATAGAACATAGCAGAAAACAAATAGAAAATAGAAAGATAGAGAGAGGAGAGAAAAGAACATGGAAAATGGAACGGAATAGAACACAACAGAACAACATCAGAATCTCACAATTCGCAGCGGAACAACATATAATAATAAATGAATAATCTTTAAACAAAGAACTATATCAGTTATTACATTTTATACATTTCATTTCATTACATCATATCATCAGAGTGTACAACAACAAACAATGCAGCGGAAAAAGAAATACTATATAAACTAGTAATACGCCATGCCATCCATCTTGCCTCCAGCAACTCCAGAATATCCAGAATATCCTGATAAATCCTAACTCTTGACTGCCCATGTGGAAATTGGTGGGCACCCAGAGTTTAGGAAGGAAAACAATAAACTCCGAGTCAGTCATGTGACTGGTGTGAGAACTCAAAACAGTTTATTTATCTTTAAAATCAAAATAGAGGAATATTTTTAAAGTCAATTCGAAATGCTTTTAAAAATGAGACTACCATAAGGCCTCCCGCACACACACACAATGCAAACGCAGAATCGGAGGAGATTTCTCCTTATGATAGTCAAAGATGCTTGATACGCATTAAAAGAACATTTGATATTATTACTAGTGCATAGTGTAGAGAAAAAATTCATTTCGAAAGTAGAATATAAATCTTAGCCAGCATAGACATTTCGAACTATGCCTACTATAGCTACCATCCAAACAGTGGGGCGCCACCATAAGTGAATGATAGGTTCAACAACTAATACCGTACAAGATCGTATTGTTTCTTTGGATTTCCAACGAATGATCAGGCCAAGGAACTTCCCATTGCCACATGAGAATGCCTCTGGATGGACATCCCCGAGAACCAAACCGGATCTCTACCAACACAAGGCCGGGTTACCCCTAACTGAGTAACAACTGACCGAATATGCCATCCCCCGGTCCTTTAGGACCTTTCACCGAACGCTCGCAATCAATTCACACAATCATAACAAAGTGTTTTCAACATGAGTAAGTATCTGGGCTCCATACCATGATACCACCCTTTTCCAGAAGGAAATGCACACATCCTAAAGGGCGCTACCCCTCATAACCTTGCTGCTTCTTTCCTGTTTTGACCATTCACGGGATGTGAGGCTCGACGAAGTCACGTCCACAAAAACATACTTTATACAAAAGCCATGCTTTGGGTCAACAAATGATCATAGAAATGATCACCAGGATAGACGATCAAATAAACGCTCCTATCACAAATAATCAACACAATGATCATTTACAGCAACACTCAGCATGTCACATTACCAAATTGGGAATATATCGCTGATAACATTCAACTACATAACCTCTGAGCTCGTACGTCTCAGAGAAGGGTGTTAAGCTAAAAGAATAAATTCTCCGCCACCAACAGAAATATATTTGAAAGAAATCGGCTTTACATCTCAATTTGTAACGTCAGACATACAATCCATACAACTCTGTTCCGGGCTCGAACAAAACCGAAGGCACTTACAAAGAAGTCCTTGCAATCCGGATATTCACAATTCCTGGTCGGATTCACCATCACATATGGAGAACTCTATACCGGAGCAACTCGGTGCAGAGTCAATCGACAGGTCATCCTATCGCTCTCGCAAATATCCGGTCTTCAACACCGATCTTCGATGCAATTCACAACGACGTATCACATATTCGGAATGGGTTATACGACCCCATGGTCCTTTCCCGGTTAACCCGAATAGTGAGCGCTTATTCAAAAATAAGTGTGGCATTCAAATTTAAACAAATCGCATCAATTACCCATTCAAAGGGAAATATTGATAGTCGGTTATTGAACTATCAATGGATATGCACACATCACCAGTTTCCAAATAATTTTCCAAATTATTTATTTTCCAAAATATCTTTACAAGATATATAATTCAATACTTCAAAAATAAATCAATATTTATTTTTTTAACGAATTCCACTTTCTTTTATAATTTCCATAGTGAATTAATATTTCACAATTATTTATGAATAACGATTTCAATTATTCATTTCAATTTATCTTCAAAAGGATAAATTCTCAAAGTATTCACTTTATATTGGAAAACATTTCCATACTTATTTATTTATAAGTAATTCACAAATTTTATTTATTTTCAACACTTAGAAAATATTCAATATACTTAAATCGAGATTAAGTATATATTTCATTCTTTAAGGAAATCATTCTCTTAAACATATTTATTTGGGCCAAAACGAATGTTGCGTAAAACATCGTTACGACAACCCAAAATCAATAGTATAGGGATTCGAAATTAAAATAGATATATAAATCCCAATACTATACAAAACATTTCCTTTCGGAAATCATTTACTATAACAACAGTGTTATAGTCCACTATTTCCTTTTATTTCTCGAAAACGTCTATTTCAACAATAAATGTTGAAATCTATGGTTTTGAATCTCAACGCATTTTAAAGCATCGTTAGATCATTTTAATTTTGTTTAAAACATCACATTCAAAACAATTTCTTCAACAGATTATTCACTATTCAAAAACGTGAATACACTATGTTAACAAATTTCATCCTTTTATACATTTTATTTAAAAGGATTATTCACAGTTCAAAAACGTGAATATAACTTCATTTATAGGTTTCAACAATTTACTTATCAAAATAAGTCATTTGCGAATTTATAAAACAACGTTTATAAATTCCATTTCTAATTATTTTATAACAACTTCCTTTTATAAATTTTCATTATTAACCTATTCGATTTATAACTCAATTATAAACTAAAGGTTCATATTATAAGTTAAATACTTATAATTTATTCGTTCACAAAAATCGTTCCTTTGAACTTCATAATTATAAATCTTATAACTTATAAGATTCAATTATTTATCCAAAACCATTCTTTTAATGACTTTATAAATTTTATAAACCTACTGTTTATAAAATTTATTTATAATTTCACCGTTTATAATTCTATAAATCTCATTCAATTTATGAAATTCATTTTCACTTCATTCAAACACTTATAAAAACTCGTTTTATAATTTCAATATTTCAATTTATAAATATCCATTTATAAATCTCTAAATATAATTCAATTTATATTATTCTTTTAAAACGTCTTTAATCTCCTTTATTATTTCACCATTTTGATTCATAAAATAATTAAATTTTATAAATCCTATATTTAAACTTTTCACAATAAATTCAAAAATCCTGATTTTACTATTTTATAAAATCATTAGCATCATATTCTCAAAAACCAGTTTTTAACTATATTTCTCAAAAATCATAATTTTTATATAACATTAAAATTATACGTTTATTTATTTAAAATGGATCAATTCCAAAATTATTTTATAAAAAGTATACTTTTCAAAAATCACTTTAAAAATCATTTTAAAGTTCCAAAACTTGGTCCAATGATGCTACATACCAAATAGTCAATCACGACAACAACGATATCATATATCGATATGATAATCCATCAAATATCAAAATATCTGAAATCAAATAAATACTGTTGAGGAATCCAGTTGGATCCCTCCAACCTGTTTTCCTGCATCCACAAACATTAGCACAATACCAATTTCGCTCCAGTACGAAATTATCGCGGTATATGGGATTTAAAATATTATCCGCTTAATAGACGGCGCAATAAGGTCTCATCCGCTAAACAAAAAATGCGGGAAATCAATAACTCCAATATATACATATGCCAATATATATATATATATTGCTATTATATATAATACCAATTTCACTGTTTATGAAATATTCGCGGTATATGTTTTTAATAAATAACATCCGCTTACTAACGGCGTATAATGTCTATTTTAACAATCAATAGATAACAATCATCATTCAAACATGCATTCAAATATTTAAATCTAACTATTTAAAATAAAATCGAAACTAATTCGATTGAGTGAGAAGTTCTCACCTTGATTTTAATTTCATTTTAGCGATTTATTTCGAATAAAATTAAACGGACGTTTAATTTTACCCAAAATTCTCACTAACTCCAAACGACTCCAATCCATTTTCATCGCGTAGTGCTCGTCCATACGATTCCAACGCAACTGGTTTCGCGCGTTTTCGACCTCGTATGAAAAAGTTATGCATTTTTAAAGTTTGCTCGTATTTATATACACAAATACAACATAATTTAAAATTTTATAACCTATATTTAATCCTAGCCCTTGGTCCTGCATTCCATCATCCTGACCGTAGAACGCACCCCCCCCCTCTTCCTTCTTCGTGCGCACGGCTACAGATAGAGGCCGAACCCAACTCAATCAATTAGGGTTTAAAAGCTCGATCACCACAGCAACTTCTAGCTCGATCAAGATGCGCCATCGCGAAGCCCTCACCCACGTCCATGCTCGGCCCCAACCACCTGAAGCTCGGCCTCATCATGTGCGTGAATTTGCGTGCGCAAGTCATAGAGGACGCGGCCCTCTATCTCACGAAATACAACTCCATATGCGATCATATCCGTTGAACTCCAAGATCTCACTATGCTCTTCGATTTTGCTTCAGGAAGTTTAGCCTAGTTGTCGACGGATTTGGAGTAATCGAGGGAGGAACGTCGCTTGTTTCTGGCCATTGAAGATAGTAGGAGGCGGCTACAGTTTTGCTAGGGTTTAGTTTTATTTATTTTTATTTTTGTGAATTTTAAGGCCTATTTATAGAAAAAAAATCGAACACTATTCATCCGGAAATTCCGAACTCCGATTTACGCGCCGTAACCAGCGTTTCTAGGGTTTACCCCGCGTTCCGGACACAATGGAACAGGTTTCGAAAGCTAATTCGGACATCTGTGCGAGTTATGGCAATAAACGTTCAATTTAAATTAAACCGATTTAAACGATTTTCTAGGCGTTTTAATTTGTACCGGACAAACGGTAAATCCAATTGACTTGAAATTTGAAACCTTACAATAATATCACATTACGGATCCGATGAAACTGGTTTCGTCGAAATCCGAGACTTTTTGAAAAATGGCTATTTTAACTCGCCAAATAAAAATTAAAAATAAATCGATGCGTTTCAAGCTGCCACGATCAAACGATAGCTCCGATTGACACAAAAATTGAAATCCGGTAATAACTAACTATTACGGATCCAATGGAACTGGTTTCGTTCAATTCTGAGACTGTTCAAAAATTGACTATTTTCACTAGTCGATTTTAATATTAAAATATTCAATTTTCACAAATTAACTTTTAATTCAATTTTAAAAGTTCTAAAATATCGTTCTAACTCCCATATGATAAAATAAAATTTTACAATCATTTTCAATCATATTTAACTCTATTTTCAATTATTTCCATAATTTAACATATTAAATTATTGATTTAATTGTCCAATTAAATCCAAAAATTCAAATTAAAATTTATTCGACTTATAAATTCACTTATTAATATTTAAAATTAATTAAATATTCAAATTTTAATTATTAAAAATCCTGGGTCGTTACAGTTCTGAACAAGATAAACCCCACGGTTGTAGCTAGCAACCGCCCACACAGCCAAAATATAAAGGGACATCTAGATAGGGGAAATATCTTGTCCTGCTTGGGCATGACCCACCTAACCTTGCTGCATCTCCCCTGTTTTAGCCATTCCCGGTTGATGAGGCTTGAGGCTGCGATTACCTTTACAGAACATATTTCTTAGAATGCTCATCGTCCGCCTGACGATGTGCTGAAAGCATTCAATCCATACAAGTTCGTTCCGGGTTCGAACGAAACCGAAGGCATTACCTCGTCGAATCACCCTCAGAGTCAACGACGATAACCCTTGCATTCTGAAAAAACCATCTCGATCTTCATTTCAGGATTCACGACCTAACGTTTAAATTGGATCGATGTGGTTTTCGGAGAATCAAATTTGATTCTTCCAATCCCGGTCTCATCGAAATCCAAACGCCATTTTAAGGGCCAAGTTGTCTAATTAACTCAACAGTTTAAATAATCTAAATTTAACAATTATTATTGACATAGCATTTATCACAGATAAAAATATACAAGTATCATAGATATAGCATAACATATCACAGAGCATCATAGAATATCATCAATTTAAACATCACAAACCAGACATTCCACATACACAACAATCCATAAGCAATCATTTAAATTCTCATAATTAATTCAATTTGAAATCAATTATTCGAGAATTAATCGCTTAACCCTGTGTAATTAACCACTAATTTGATATTCCCTTTCAAATTTATTTGAGTTAACTAATCATTGCTTAATCAATTATTAAGTCTTAATTATTTAATTTATTATTTATTCCTCTATTTAATTAATTACCAAAAATCAAGTTGTTTATCTTTAATTACAATTCCTTGTCCATCAATTAATAACCTTAATTATTAATTAATGAAACTTAATTACTTAATTATTTAACTACTAATTACTTAATTAATTAATTATAAATTCTAAATTCTTAATTAAATTACTTAATTTATTAACCCTTACCCATTCATAAATTAACTTAAATAGTTGATTACAAATTCAATTATTAATTATAATCCATCACCAATTATAATCAAAATTCATTATTCTTAATTACTTCCCGAAAAAAAATCAATTTATATTAATTACTCAACTTAATTGACATTTTAAAAGAAATCTTCTATAGTTTTGAAATCAATTTGTCTCTAATTACAAACTTGTATTAATAAGATTTATACTTATCTTATATTACCTACCTAATTTGAATAATAATTATGAGCTTAAAACACATTAAAGTATTAGCTTAAGTAATTAACTTGTATCTGAGTTTTAGCTTAAACTGTTAACTACTACCAAGTTTGCAGTATTTAGAATTGAATGAAAATTTGTTTACTTACATTACCTTAAAAAAAACAATACCGTAGTTAACAAACCCGAGGCTTCCCCATGTTATCTCGAGAATTACTCCGAGTTTCTCACTCAAACTTCCCGTGACTTCCCTGGACTTCTTCATCTAATTCATATTTTCTTTCAGCACTATGTTTAAGTTTCAGATAAATTAAATTAGCTTCAGGATCCTATCACTCGAACGTAAACCCGAGTTTCCCCCTTTCTCACTCGTGCGCGACTCGAGTCAGACCTCCCCTCACAGCACTGGCACCAACACCGCTGCCGTGCACGTGCACGGCAGCGCGGCCTAACTTCGGCGACCACCCAACACCCCTGCAAGTCACGAATCCTCCAAAGATTTGAAAACTCAACTCAATTCGACCCTAAACTATCGAATGAAAAAAATAACCTTCAGCTCAAAAGAGACTGTAAGCTACTGACCACTAACTCGCTCCGCCAACGCCGCCTAAGCTACTGGAGGCACTCGTACTTCAACCACACCACTACCACTCGTCACTCTCCCATTCCTCAATTCCACGTAACACTCGATCGCGTGAATAAAATGATATTCGTCATACTGTATTTAAAACTAAAAACATGAACACAAGCCCTAACTTGCCTTCGTTCGACAAATTCTGAAATTTGAAAAATTATTCAGTATTTTTCCCATCATCTTGAATGTTCGAACTACCTTCATAACAAATTCCATCAATTTAAATTGAATCAGTAACTAGGAATTTGCAAAAATACAAATTTTGTCTATTTACAAACTGCTATTTAAATATCAATCTATAAATTTTGATTCTTGTTGTAAAAACTTTGATTTGCAGTATATATTCAATATACAATCTTGAAGCAACATTCTGCAACATTCGAATATTATCAATGATCAATTAATCTACCTGTATTTCAATATGACAGTGGAGTACATAATGAAATGATTTGTAATCGCCCTTTAGAAATCTTAGTTTTTAGTTTACATCTTGTTTACTAAGGAAATCAAAGTTTCTCAATGATCAAATAAGAGTATCCTTAAGTTAATGATTCAAATATGAACCCTGTACCAATTTACAGAAAACACAGTGCATCTCAACATATGAAAACTGAAGCATATACAAATCAACTAATCAGATAAATTTGAACTATTTAAATTAGCTTAAAACTTTTAAAAAATTTAGTTTACTCACTTGAATCATGCCTGAACAAAGAATAGCTTGATGTTGAACATCTGAAGCCTGAATTGTCCTAAATCCTTGACTGTATTTGTTGAATTGAAATAGAGTTTGCTTCTTTTCTTGCTCTCTGGTTTCTCAGGTATTACAAAGTTTTATTATGTGTTTTTGTTGAATGACCAAAACTAAAAAGCAACTGCACATATATATGTTTAAGATAACAGTAGTATAGGGAGGCAATATCTGGACATGTTTTTACCCTGTCTTGTTTTTATTTTAACCAGAATTGCTAGATATTTTGAGGTGACAAAAATTAGGCTGAGTTGATAGTAAGTACATACTTTGGTTTCTAATATGTTTACACAATTATTAATTGTTTTTCTTAACATAATTATAATTATGTTCAGCTGCATAAGTATATTTGTATGTCAGTGTACAAATCTGCAGGTACATACTTGGCTTATGTATGAAGCTTTGATTATGAAGATATTTTGTTTTGTTATCATATTACTTGTTTTATTATCCTCTAGTTTTAACTCTATACACATAAGTGTTGTGTAAATATACACTTGCAGGTCACACTTGACTTGTACATGAAGCTATTTATTTGTTCATATTTGCAGGTAGACTTGTTCTAAAAGGTTTTTAAATTTATTATGTATTCTAACTATGACTAACAATATTTATGTTATATTCAAGATGGTTTATTTACATTTATATTTATATTTCATTCTTAACTATCAATATTTAAATTATGTACAATATGATTTAGTTACATTTTGAACTTATTATATTATATATGTTTTTCTATGGTCTTGCAAATTTAAAATGATATTGGAAGTATTAACTACTTATTTTTGGTTTTGATTTATATTTATATTTTGATTTGTGTTTTATATTTGACTATTAATATTAAACTTAGATTGATGTGTTTACTTATTTATTTATATTTATGTTTCAATTATCAATAATTAAATAAGATTCACATGTTTCACTTATATTTTATATTAATAGAATTTGATTTTAATTTAAACATTTTCATCCATATATATATTTCATCACATGATAACAAAACAAAATAATTTAATTTAATGGTATAAGATAAATATTATAAAGAGATATATTTTAAATTTCACACATTATTATTCATATGTATATGTTTATCAATGTTAGCAATGTAAAACCTTTTAATTTAATTATATAAGGTAAATTTTATCAAAAAAATATTATTAAGAATCTTTTATTTTAGAATTTTCAAACATTATTACCTATATGTATTATTTTATTCTAAGTATTAACAAAGTAAAGTATTTTGAGTAATTATATAAGATAGATTTTTATTGTGAATATTATTGAAATACTTATTTCAAATTTTCAAATCAATCTCCTTTTTAAAATACAGTTTATATAAATAAATGGCAGTATTTCCAAATCATATTTATTTTAATATGATCAACTACATTTTATTAAATTAGATTCAACATTTATTAAAATAAACGGGCCAAAAATCAGGGTTGTTACAGAAACGAAATAGATTTATTCATTTACCCGGACATTTTCAAAGTATCCTTACCCAAACAACCCTAAACCAAAACAAACAACAATCCAAATAATAAACTAAGTTTATTCTTGTCAATTTCATTTCATATATTGTTGTTTGACTTATTTTTGTACATATAATGGTTTACTGTTCTTATAGTCAACACATCTACGAAGATTAGAAGATATGCCATCTGGGAATCTTAATCCTTCCACCCATTTTAAAAGTAATTTAACTTGATTATTGTCTAGCTCATAGCAAGCTTTTGGCTTTTTTGTGTCATTTGGTTTTATATGAAGCTCAGTACGATTACATATTACTTCGATATCACGTCTTGATTTCAAATCATCTTTCATTTTCCCTTTAACATTCAAAATTGTATTAAACATATTATCAAACACATTTTCCTCATTATGCATCACGTCAATATTATGACATATCAAGAGATTTTTCCAATAAGGCAATTCCCAAACTATGCTCTGTTTGCACCAGTTATGAATCGATGATTTACCTTGAATTTCAATTTGTTCTCCGGTTTCATGTATCTTTCGATAATCCTTTACAAGTTCATAAATTTCTTCGCTTGACCAAACCGGAGGTGGTCTCAAAGTTTCATGTCTATTAGTTGTAAAGTTTTTTATCTCTTCTAAAAGGATAATTAATATGAAGAAAACATCGATGACAGTCAAACCACGAAACTTTCTTTCCATGAGGTAAAAAAATTGCTCGTGTTTCTTCCATGCAATAAGGACAAGCTAGACGACCGGCCGTACTCCAACCTGAAAGCATTGCATATGCAGGAAAATCGCTGATTGTCCACAATAAAGAAGCATACATGCGAAAGTTCCTTTTTTGGAAAATATCATATCTCTCTACTCCCTCGTACCACAATTTTTTTAATTCATCAATCAATGGTTGTAAATATACATCGATTTCTTGTGTCGGATCATCGGGACCACGGACGACAACTGTAAGAAACATATATGGAGTTTTCATGCATATCCAAGGAGGTAAATTATAAGGTGTGACAATTATAGGCCAGGACGATTATTTCGAACCAAATTGAGAGAATGGGGAAAACCCATCCGTACATAAACCAAGTCTAACATTACGAATTTCGGACGCAAAATCAGGATATTTCTGGTCAAAATGCTTCCATGCTTCCCCATCAGCTGGATGTGTTAACGTACCTTCTTCTTGTGTTCTCACACCGTGCCATCTCATATGTTGCGCAGTTACAGAAGATGCATATAACCTTTGAAGTCTAGGAGTAATTGGTAAATAATGCATATGCTTATATGAGACTTCCTTTCCCTTTTTCTTTCTTGGTTTGTATCTTTCCTGTACATATTTTACAATTTCTAAGGTTGAAATCTTCTTTCCAAAACAACATGCAACCCTTTAGACATGTATCTATTTTTTGATACGGTAAACCGAAAGCCGACATCAGTTTTTTTACTTCGTAATGATTTTCACACATTAGATTATTAGGAGGCATATGTTGTTTCGCAGCTTGTACAACGGCCGTAAATCCAGATTCTGTGAGGTTGTATTTGGATTTCATCGCAATGTATTCAACAGTTACTGATAATTGGGTTCCGTTTGTGCAGCCTTCCCAGAAGGGTTTTTTCGCGGCATCTAACAAATCATTTTTTCCCCCAATATTTGGTTCTACTTCAGCGTTACCATCGTCATCAGTTAATTGAGGAACGGGAAATATTGAATGTGCAGCATCTTCAACCATATGTTCTATAAGATTTGTCGTACCAATTTCATTACTCACCACCTCCTCATCTTGTATAGGATTAGATGCTAACTGTTCCCCATGACGATCCCAAATCAAATAGTTCGACACGAAACCGTACTGACGCAAATGAACTCTAACCATTTGTGGTATTAAATGCTTTAGCAGTTTGCATTTACTACATGGACAGCGGATTTCTCTGTAGTTTCCGTTATTACGTAAAGTAAAATCAATAAATTCGCTAACACCACAAATAAAATGTTCACTTGTTGAGCCGTCAGTATTGACCCTTCGTTTTTTGTACATCCAGCTCCGATCAGTAAAATAATTGTCCGTTTACCTACGCATATAATTAAAAAGTACGATATAAATTTGCATTGACATTTTTTATTAAAACAATTTTATAAACATTCTTCTTGTTTTTGTTATATCTGTTAAAATAATACTTAAAGCTTATTATAAAATGAACATTATATTCTATTTAAACAATTTTATTAGTGAATTTGATATTAATTGATCATTGACACTTTGTTGATGGGTCATCCTACCTCCCATTACAAATACAATAACGTAATTAAATCGCATAAATCATTTCAATTTAAACGATTCAACAAAATTTCGACAACACTTCGCTTTAGTTCCCTGAACAGTACACAATTGCGTGTATACAGGGAACATAAAGGGAAGCGCTGTCGAAATTTTGCGAACCATTTAAACTGAAATGATTTACGAGATTTAATTACGTTATTGTTTTTGTAACTTGTCTATTACAGGGACAAATCCAACAAATACTGTATACGATGAATATAGATGTCCATTCTGTTAAAAAAACGAATATCCACACAATGATCATATACAATACTTATTAGACGGGCCAAAAACACTCTAACGGTTTAAATTTTAAAATTAGCGATATAAAAGTTTAAATTTTATTTTCATAAAATTTAAACTTTTGTATCAATAAACAATTTGTTGAATCAACGCACATATAATGATTTTTTCCTAAAACAAAAAAAATCAAGTGTGTGTGTGCAACGTATAAAATAAACAAACAATGTTATACATATAGTCGCATCACAAATCACATCCAGTCATGCACAAAATGTATCACGTATATATCGTATCATAACATGTCAAAAGTGAACAATTTATATGTCAATATCATCACTTTCTACGTACGCTTTTACGCAATTCAATCACTAATATAATAACAAGTGAGGTTCTTGCTTAGGTTAGTAACAATTATTAAGTTTGAAACTAATTTAATAATAAACCTAATTTAACAAATCATAGTTAAACATGCAATAATTAGTTTAATAACAATAATTAAGGTCCAATACACTACACTACACAAACAATAGCACAATACATACACAAAATTTACCAATTTAACCTAGAATTAAAATTTAACAAAATTAGAGTTTTATCAAATAATACCTGATTTTGGAGGTTGTGAAGCTTGCAAACAAAGATGAGGATGCTAGAACGTGTAGAATGTGATCAAATGGGGTTGGATATTTTTTAGGGTGGGAAAATTGGGGTTTTTGGGTTTGATTTCAGATGGAATGTGAATGAGGAAGAAGAAGAGTGATCTGTAGGTATGTCGTGGATTTCCAACGGCGTGCAACGGCCGCCAACGGCAATATTCCAACGGCTTCCAACGGCATGTATTTTTTGTTATTAAAAATTCCAGGAAAAAGCTTGTCGTTGCTCGCCGTTGGAAACCGTTGGTCAGCGGCCGTTGGCGGTCGTTGCCCCCTCCCCCGTTGCTATAAACAGTAATTCCTGTAGTGCTAATGAAATGAAAATGCATCATAACTTGCAGTTTATAACAATATAAAATACAGCATCCATTCATCCAATATCAACCATCAACCATTTATCGCAATCATCATCAGATTTGAACAATAGCATCAAATATAGAACGGATAATAAACAACAGGTATTATATAACAATTTATAATCAAAAATAAATTAATAACTATTTAACTAGCAGTTTATATGCAATGAATAATTAATTAACAATATAACTGGCAGTTTAATTGCAATGAATAAATTAGATAGCAATTTAAATTAAATAAATGACATTAACTGAGATGATGATTAAAAATATGCCAAACAACCATAAATAAATTTTAAATCACATCATATATCAATTTAACAAACATAAGAAATTTTAGAAATTGTGAGTGGGTTAAAACACTCACCTCTTGAATTTAAATTAAATTCAAATCCAATTTAAACCCAAAAATTTGACCATCTCTGAATTCATCCAAACCAGCGTCATCAAGTTCGGAGTTTCAATACGATCCTAGCAAAAGAAACCGCGCGTAAATCGGATATCATATGCAAAAGTTATGACGATTAATGCGATTAAAAACAAATAAAATAAATAAATAAAAAAGAACAAATTTTAACCTTTCATCAAAGCCACGTCACCTCTCTTCTTGATGCTCACACTACAGCCCGCACGCACGACCCAAAGCATCACCGTTTGACAGCCAATTTCCACCCTCTTCAACCATTGTACGCTTCGCCGCCAACGCCAATGCGTTCGTCGTTCCTTCCTACACCAATCGGTACCACTCGCCTCTCCTAAAACGTCACCTTCGGTCGCCCAAAACCACAGCCGCCGCCAACAAAATCGAACCCTAGTTTGAAATATCCCAGCAATCCGACCGTCAACTCGCAAAATCAACCACACGGATGCACTCCTCTTCGTTCCTTCTTCAAAACTCAGAAATGGTTCGTCGATCCGTCGATGTTCATTGACGCACGATGAACGGTCAAAAATTTATTTAGAATTTCTGGACAAACATGCATCGAATCAGAAAATGAACACCACCAGTGAATTACACTAGTCGAGTGCTTCAACATATTTTTTTTCAAATTTTTCTAAGGACTTTGAAATTTATGCTTTCGATTTGATTTGGGATTGGATCTAGAATTTGTTTCTCTACCATTGAGGAGGAGAGAGTTGAGATGTACGTATAGACAATGAGAATTAGAGAGGCTAGGGTTTATAGTAGGATATTTATAGGCAGAATTGAAAATAGAATAGATGGATAAAACAAATATACGCGCTAACGCCAAAGTGGCCCAGAAAGCCCGTTTCGACTCCGGAACGAAATTGGGTCAATCCATATATCAAAATATGTGTTTTAAAAATATTGTAAACGCAATGGAAAAGGTTTCAGGTTCAAATTGCATCGTATGAAAAAGTTATGCTAAAATCAGTATTTTTCAAATTGATTTCAATTGATTTCAATTTCGTTTATTTCAAGGCGTTTCGAGTCCGTACGATCAAACGATAAGCCCGATCGCTACGAAACTTGAAACCCTATAATAATTCACCGATACGGATCCGATGAAACTAGTTTCGTCAAAATCTGAGTCAGTGGCCAAAATGGCTATTTTTATATTAATTAAATAAATAAAATTTTGTCAATTTAATCAATTTTTCAATTTAAATTCGATAATTACCAATTCTTATCATTTTAAATTATCCAATTATTTACAATGATTTAAACCAAATTTAACTGTCATATTAGAGTTGATAAAATTTCGGTATTAACCTCAATCTCATTAAATTCGAAAATTATAAATTTAACTTCCAAAATTGCTATTAAATTTACTTTTCATTTTATTATTCAATTCATTGATGTCAATTGGATGAAATTAACATTGGCTCAATACCTTTAACATTAAAAATCTCCAATTTAAACTAAATTTTCAATTTCGTAATAATTGAATATTTAATTTCATTCATTTGCAATTAACCCAATTATTATAAATTAAATAAATTAAACCGCTATTTAAATTCAAATTTTATAGTTCATAAATGTTATCATCTTGTATTACTTTAGAAATTTATAAATCCTTTAAAACCAATCCCCATATCAATTTAAAGTAAATAAATTCACCAATTATAGTATTAACATTCAATTTAACAAATCCAGTTATTTATAATTACTTACAATACCTTGCTTTATACCTGATTTCAATCCTTCCATTAATTACATTAATAATCACTAAAGTAATGTTTATTATAAACCATAAATATTAAAATTTTACTTAACGGACATTGATTGTGTAATTTTACAATTTATTACGTATTCTTCATTGGTTAACATAACTCTAAATTCATTTCCCAATCTACTAATTTCAATCAAACCTACTTTACAATCTGTTTCAATTAATAGGGTGTGCACTAATTCAGTTATTGCATTCATTCTTATTAATGCAACATTAAGGTTCCTTTACTCTAATTGATTTCCAATTTTATTATTAAACGAAATAAACAGGTAACTTATACTAGTGTTACTATGCCTTTAATTTCACTCATGAATTCCCTATTATCAAGCAACCGTTACAGTTCTTACGTACTTACGCTTTTATTTAATTACCAAAATTAACCTTAACGTAGTATTAGATTGAAATTTTCATTGGTCACATCCTATTGAATTAACATTCTCCGATTACCAAATTAATCTACATTAATTCGCACTAATTAAGTAATTAATTAAGGATTAAATGACAAATTAATTGGTAATTAATGATTAATCAAATAATTAGTGATTAATAAATGGATAATTAAGGTTATTAATTGTTAGTGATTAAATATATTGGTAACGAACAATATTTGTCACCATTATACATTTTATACATTTGTTAGTTTATTCTTTACAACCAATTATTACACATTACTTTATTACCTTTTACATCCCACTATAATTAGTGCACACAATAACCAAGCATAGCAGGTTTAAATACAATGGATTGGAGTTTCATTAAAATTATTGACAATTAACTTGTATTAACCTTGTTTCATTTTACTTTATGTATTATTCCATTATTAAATTGCAAATTTTTATTCCTTTAAATATTAACTCATAAAATATTATTGAATTAACAAAATTTAAACATCGAAAATTTATGGGTCGTTACACCCTTCAAAGTAGCACCTTCGAATTAGCAAAACTTCACTCAAGAAAAATAGCTAAAAACCACCCTTTACAACCCTTCGAATGAAGTCCTATTAGAAAGCAAATAACCCTCTGAAGTTAGCCCCTTCGGAAGCCTTCCTTTTGAAAGCATCACAAAAATCCTTTTGAAAGCATCACAAAATCATACCTTTCGCCATTGTCAGAAGGTTTCTTTTCGACATAGTAAAAAGGATCTATTTTCGACTTTGTTGAAAGCTGACTTTTTCAAAAGGCTAAGGTATCCCTCCCCTTATAAAACCATTTATAAACCTTTTGAAAGCAATGAAACTCAAAACCTTTCGCAATCATTGAAGGTAACCACTCCATTACCTTTTGAAATCAAACCTTTTGAAATCAAACCTTTCGAAACCAAAACCTTTCGAAATCAAACCTTTCGAAACTAAAAATCTTTTGAAATCAAATCTATCGAAACCATTTAAAAGCAATGAAGTGTTGGAACCAACCCTTTGAAAATATACTTCCGACCATGTTAGAAGGTTTACACTTTGACTTTGTTAATAGGTACTAAAAATTTTAATTTAAAAACAATAGGAGGTTCAGAAGTAACCCCTTCTTCTCCTTCTTTCCCTTTAGCTTTATCAAAGGCATCCCTTTGTCATAGTTTAAAAGATTAAAACACCTTTTTAGAAAACATTTTAGAACCATTTTCTTGAAGGTTTAACTTTCGAAGATCCCCTTCGAAACCTCTTCTTGAATATATAAAAAATTTGATCTTTTGTAAAATGATAGAGTCGAAGGATCCCCCTTCAACTTATTCAAATGTAATTAGTTTCTATTCGAAAGCAAAGGAAGCAGCACCCCCATCCCTTCGCCTCTCTTCCCTTCGACATCGTGCTTACCTTTTGAGATAGACGGAGGGTAACTATTTACCTTCCATATTAGATGAAAGGTACCTTTCGACTTCGTCAAAAGTGTAAAAGTGGGCTTGTTGGAGTCGAAGGTAGAACTGGGCCTACTAAAGTGATGTTTTATCTTGCTTGCCTAATTTTGGTTGGTTAAGGAGCCCTCTCAAGTACTTCCAAATGGTAAAAAATATAAAAAAGTTAACCTTTTTCTTAAAAAACTATTCTTCTTCTCCAATTAAAATTTTGAATTGCACCCTTCCCTTTGAATTGACTAATTCGAAGG
The DNA here is from genome assembly GCA_030765085.1 of Allium cepa. Taxonomy (NCBI): domain Eukaryota; kingdom Viridiplantae; phylum Streptophyta; class Magnoliopsida; order Asparagales; family Amaryllidaceae; genus Allium; species Allium cepa. Next base: position 438,346,417 of record CM060938.1, on the reverse strand, counting down.
AAATTTTGCAGTTTAGCCCTTAGGCTTAAATAATACAATTACCTTAGTAAATCACTAAGGAAAATCCCCAAAAATCACTAAAAATATGATGAATCATATATTTCAACATATGAAAATTTCAAAGCATATGAGGATCAAAGCAACTTGGAATTTAACCAAAACCGAATAAAAACGTGTTAATTAACCAATTAACATTTAAAACACCTATGTCTTATCCAAACAAAGGTTTAAATGGTTGTGTTCTAACCAAAATCACAAATATGAATCGGGTATAAACCATAACCGATCCAAGCACAAAAAAATGAGATGATAAACATGATTATTCTCCTTGATTAGTTGATTGGAGAATGGGATAATTTCCTAGCTTTAATTCCTTAGCTTTAACTTCAATTTATAATCTTTCTTGATCTTTTACTGGCCGGCCAAAAGTTGGTGAGGAGTTATGAATGAGAAAGTAAAATTTTATTAAGGTGGAGGATGAGATATATATACTAAGAAATGTAGCCCCATTTCCCAGTTTACCCCCTTAGGAAATTCCTCATTCTTAATTTAGATAAGTCTTATTTTAGTTCATTCATTAATACATGACCATTGGATTTATTAATCCCATCTTCCTAATTATTCACATTATTCTATTTGATTTATCCAATTAAATATCCCAAACAATGTTAAGTAAAGTTCGGGGGCATTGCACCTCTTCTATAGACTCATGAACGCATGCTCACACCTCGTGTCCCATGTTAAATTTTGATTCTTTTTTGTCAAATAGGTAAACTGTGCTGCTACCCTAGAGAAGTCTTTTATGAATCGTCTATAGTATCCCGCTTATCTAAGAAAACTTCTCACATCCATAGCTTTCTTGAGTCTTTCCATTATTGGATTAATGTAGGATCATAGCTATGCCCTGCTTAGAAACAACATGAACCCAAAATATCACATCCCTCCTCTAGAAGTGACAAACTTTGAAAAAATTGTCTTCAATTAGTGTTTTCTCAACAGCTCCAGCACAGCCCTTAAGTGCTCTTTATGTTTTTCCTCCTCCTTCGAATAGACAAGGATATCATCTATGAACACAAATATAGAGTTATGCGGTTGAATCTTGAAAATACTGTTCATATGATTCGAAAACTATGTTGTTGTATGGGTTAGCCTAATCGGCATAACTAACCACTCATAAAATTCAGATGTCATATGAAACATTGTGGTTAGCACACTTTCCTTTGCCTCCCTCATTTGATGGAACACCCTCGCCAAATCCAATTGAGAAAATACTCAAGCACAATGAAGCTAATCGAAAAAGTCATCAATATATGAAAGTGGATACTTTTTCTTCTGTCACCTTATTCAGCTCATGGTGATCAATGTACAATCTCAAAAAGCCATCCGCCTTTGTGGCGATACTACTAGCGCACCCCACTCAGATATATTCCTTCGGTGAACTCTTTCCTCAATAGGTCATCCACTTAAACCTCTAGTTCCTTATGATCTTTGGCCGTTATACGCCTCGATGTCATCACTATTGGTGTGGCATCCTTTACCAAATCTATACGGAATTCTATCTCCCCATGTTGTGGTAGTCCAACCACCGCCTCAAATATGTCTGAATACTCCTCTATCGGTATTGTTGAAAACCCATCATATGGGACCTCGAGTTAATTTAGAAAACTAACCATCGCCCTAACATATGACAGGCAGTCGAACACTGCCCTCCGCTCATTGTCAGTCCCAATCACCATCAACCTCTCACATCCTACCACGAATCTGTATCTTTAAAGCTAGTCCATAACTAGTATAATGTTGAAGCCCACAAAATCCAATACAAAATAAACACAAAAAATATATAGAAAACATACATCCACGACTCAATAAAACTATATCATAACAAACCATACTTAAACTAGTCGAGCCCCCCCACAAGATTTGACACAGTCAATAGTCCATCCACTTGGTCAAGTCTCAATTTCAGCCTATCTTCCAAGTCACCAGATAAAAAAAATATAAAGCTCTGTTATCAAACAACACATGTATATATATATCAAAAATAAAAAGCGCACCTTATATGATTACTCATTTCCCTTTCTCCTTCATCAATGGAGCATTCGATAAGGTAGGAATAGCATTCAAAGAATAAGAAGACATAACCTACTTGTTCTTTAGTGGTTTTTTATGGTCCTTTTTCAAATGATTCACCTTTTTGCATTTGTAGCACTTCTTTTCTACGCTCTTGCAGTTGTTGCTAAGATTGCCATTCTCTCTGCACATTTGACATATAGTGTCCCATGTGCCCTTTTGCTGGCCATCCTTGCCTTAAAATTGCTTCTTTTATTTATTATACCATTTTCTCTTCCTACCACCACCATCTTGTGGTATGGATTCTACCTTTGGAATAGCAACTTCTTTTGGCTACAGATAGAGGATCTCATGCCTCAAAGCCCTCTCCACTACCTTCTCGAATGTCTCATCTATGTGGATGATCATTTGCTCAATAAGATACTCATTCATCTTAATAATGAACTTTAAGTTCTAATTCAATGGAGTGTTGATAAAAGACATCCTATACTTCAACAACATATCAACCTCAGCTACGTACTTTGAGACAGGTAAGTTTCCTTACTTTTGATAAGCAAATTTCCTAAAAAGTACCGACTTCTGAGCTACTGATATATACTTATCCTCAAACCTCATCTTAAACCGCTCCCAAGTAATCTGATCGTCAGAAGTAGCTATCTTCATAGCATTCCACTAATTCATAGCCTTACTTTGAAGTTTCTTAGAGGCCAACTTCCTCTTCATCACATCTTCCAACTCCAAGACCTCAAAGATGAATTTGTAAGTGTCCAACCAACTATGCACCTTAATGGCTGATTTCGGTCCAGTAAATGGTTTCTCTCACAAACTAGAGTAGTCTTTATTTAACTCAGCAAAGTTAGCCCTCGGCACTTGCAATGGAGCACCATCGCCTACAACAGTTGAAGCTATTACTTGGGCGTTCTACAGCATGTTGCTCATTATATTATTGGACATAACCTGTATATTGGGGGTTCACAACTGCCCAATCGTCGGCTCCTACTTTATGCCAAAAATGGAAATCCTAGCAGCAATCCTTATTTGTTGCCTCAATCTTATAAGCTGTAAGAAGAATGATCGGTCTCTTAAAATGAATAAGTGGTGTCCGTGAATGCAATGCAACTTATATTATATATACTACTACAAAGTTTTGAAAAGAAAAACATAATAAGTATGTTCTTTCATATATCACTTGATCCTAACTATAGCTATAGCCCTACTTTATCTCTAGTGGGTCAAAGTATCAACTTAGGTCAACTGCATAATGTAAGCTTTGATACCAAATGTAATGATCTCTCTACACCTCTGGTACCCAATAAAAACTATAGATTACATTGCAATATAAAAATAGAAGTCCTAGATGTCCAAATAAACTTTAACAACTATCTATCAAATAATATAAGTAATGACATAGCTCCACAGTATTGCATAGCGAAATATAAGCGAAATATAAGCGAAAAAATATAGATATTTGAAATGTAACCTCTTGCTCGTATTCCGTACAGCTCCACATTCTATCCAGATCTATTATCCATAGTCTACTCATTTAAGAGTACTTGGGATAATAAGAAGAAAAGAAAACCTCGAGTCAGCCAATAGTCTGGTGTGATGATACATCTCTCAAAGTACAATAAAAATTATAGATAGTAATAGGGATATAGGGTACGTAGAACCATATCAGACTTGTCCCTGCATCTAACAAGTTAGCAAATAAACATAGTGTATGCTAAAAAACTATTATATATGAGTGTACTAAACTAAGTACAATACAGGGTATAGGGGTATAACACAATAATATAGCATCCATATCAAACACATAGCGACCATAGCAACCATCACACAGCCTTGCATATCTCACTCAAGTGTCGTTGAATATACGATAACCCTTATGACCCGTATAGACGATCAGCGACTACACAACGTTAAGGATGCTCAATTTATATCCCCATAGATGACAAGGAACTGGAAACACACGAATGTCCAACATGCGGGTACACACAGACTACTCTAGGACTGGACGCACACAAATGTCCAAATTATGGGAACACATAGACTACCTGGGTTACCCACATACTACCATGTCCTAGCATAATGAATATCACAACCTCAGAGTTATTAATCATTCCCTCAAAAAACATATCGATAGTAGAACCACCACTTGTTCTATTGCTTAACTATCACACAGAACTTATACGCTTGATAAATAACTAGATGCCGTAGTCACTCGTCATGCCGAGTCGTCAGAGCCACTGTACTTCGTTAGTTGCTATATTAAATTCCTAAGTCACCTTGAGTTGCTCAGGATTCGTCCATTCTTGCTTCAAGTCACAGCCTAAAAACCCCTAAACACACATGTTCCTGCCCCAAAACACATCCATACCATGTCCGATATAAATGACCAAGATCTCATTCCCATGCTCTGGCCGGTATTCCATACGACCAACCTAAAGCCACACAAGCAATATACCAGAGCAAATACCCGGACATGAAATTTTATTCAGTACCACGCTTTTCCCAGGGTTTACCACCACTAGACAAAAGTCTTCTACCACTATACATGAATTCTTGCTCAGTATTCCTACCATCGGCCAGCCACCACTAGGCCAACCTATGTCGAACTGAAGTCCACCTCTCCTAAGCCCTAAGCCAACCATCGGCTACCTTATCCTGACTAGGCATCTCGTAGAGTTTTGTAGCACCTAGACTTTAATGTCGACTTGACTTTTACACATGCCAATTCGACCCATGTGCATCCCCTATGCATGGATATGATTCCAAATACTACGGAGTTGAAGTTCGAAGCGACTTTTATAGATCCCTCATCCTTTGTGAATTGAATCGAAGCTACTACTTGAAGACCCTCAATCATAGAGTCGACCATCACCTCCATTTCGCTCCAATGAGTAATTACTACCATTCAAACATACATTCAACACAGAAATAAGCATTAAACAACATTCAATTATTACCCAAACATACAACCCTGCACTAAAACATGTCAAATCATAACAAAACACATCTATATCATAGCCTAACATCTATATAAGCAATCGCACATCAGAAAAACATGATTAAACCACTTTAACTCATTTTAAATTTTCTTTTACTGCAGATTGAGTTCCAAATTAGCATAAAAAGTTAATTTTGACTTCAAGAGTGGATCCTAAACCTGGCAAAACTTACGGATACATATATAGTAGGTTGTGAGATAATAAATTACTCACCAAACGCCCAAAAATCAAAGAGTTACACGCGAAACGAGCCAAATGCAATAATAAACAACAAAGCCCCAGATTTTCTTCTTAAAAAACATAGATTTGGAAATCTGTAACCAATCCCCTTGCGAATTAACCTAGATCTATGAATTTGACTTGATATGGAAGTAAATAGAGAGCATTTTTTGTAAGAGAAATTTCATGGAGGTTTATATCAATTTTGGGATGGTGAGAAATGATTTGGGTAAGGCTCCATCCGCCAATAATACTTCCAAATCCAAAAGGGGTTGTTGAGACTCGCCTACAACTGCCCGTACCTTAATAGGCCTAAATTTCGATTAAATCGAAACTCAAGTCCATTAGGGTATGGATCGTTGGTGTTAGTAACCTATAACAAACATACATATATCAAAGAGTGAAATCACATTAGAATAGTAAAATATAATAGAACATATATACCAACCAAAGCTACTATCTCAGAATCAATGTTATTTCTTGAATATCTAGTTGCCTTGTTAGTGCTAAGCATGAATGAGAAGACTTTTCCATTTGCCTTTCCCATCTTACTCAAGTAGTCTGCCCATCAAAATCTATCATGTGGGTTGTAATAAGGAGAGGGTTAAAATAACGTTCTAGTGATCGAAAATTACATACTTTACTTATAACACTAGTTCATGTCGATTGATCTCTATTTAAGTGTTATGTCAAATATTTACGACTTATTCGTTTAATTCCATTTGTGTATACGATATCTTCACCCTTCTCTGAGGTATAATTATGTATGTTCTTATATATATACGCATTTCACTACATAAAAGGAAATCCCGATCACTCAATACATCTTCAATTGGGAGGTGGAAGACGTTATGCCTATTTAATACCTTAACCCAGAAGCAGGCCCTCCTTAATGCAACCGTTAGTCAACCGGTCCTAGATACAAAGCAAATCACCCTTAGATATGACTTTACAATTTAATTAGCTATATTATTAAAGCTTCACAAAGATTTATCTGAGGGTTAACTAGCCCACCTTCGACAAACGAATAATAAACAAAAATGTTAACTTTGCGTACCCCATACAGATTCTACACTAGTAGGAAGCAAAATTCGTTAGAGCATAACCTAAGTCTTTGCTTACGACCGCTCGGAACCACTGAAGTCAAAACCTATATGCCAACTCTACTATTAAATACTAGTTTACAACCAATACTAACGTACCCCACTCATATCCCATAACCAAAATCTCATTTAGACTTTCCTAATATAAGTCAAGGAAAGTGCCAATTTTAGTTACTTAATATATCTTGTTAGAAATGAAGCAAACTCCATTCTCCTATTAGGCACCATCATGGGTTATTCATGATTTCTTATATAGGGATGGAACAGACCCAACGGCCATTTAATACCTTCTACCCTGGAGTAAACCCCTTGGCATCCCTAAAGGCAATGAGCCATTTAATACTTCAAATTCGAGGCGAACCATTGGTATATTTTCCGACACCTAAATGTATATCCCTTTCCCATGGGTCTTATAATTGGGGAAGATCTACTCAATGGTACGTATATACTACTACCAGTAGCCTCTAGGTGAAGGGAAAATTTTAGTTGTGTAATTCTACTGACCTTGCATCCCAACCAATACTAAATCAAGCAATTTATCCTAAAACCTAAATACTGGGCTATACCCACTAATTTATGCTAGTCCTAAGCATGTTATTGAGTCCATATAATTTCCAGTATTGAAATTATAGTGCCTCCTAAGTTTATTTATTAGTATTAGTTTGATTATTCGCTGGGAACCCATTATTATACACTTATTTTCTATAGTCTTTATTTCCTTTTTATGTCCCATAAATGTCACGTATTTCTTTACCTTCAACTAACTGTCCTTAATATAGGATAACTTTTATTTAAATTCGGCAATTGCTTGTGACATTTATTCATTCATTTCAACTCTAACTTATTATACCTATCCCTTTTTCCTATAAATGTCATAATAAATTATTTAATCAATCCTATTAAATATATTTATGTCCCCATTTAATTTTTTTTACTCCCTATTAACTACACATTTATTGTCCACTAACTTATGCAATTACTGTTCATAAATTTTAGAGTTACTGCATCTTTTCCATTGCAACCTTCTAATCTTATGATCTATTACACTTTTAATATTTAGTCGTCCTAATTATAACTGATATGTGTATCGACAAATATTTATATATTACATTTTATTTTTTACCCTATGTATATTTATATTTTTAATTGGTAGGCACGATTACGTGTGTGTGTATTCTCATTTTGAACTCATTAATTCCTATGCTTAGGAATTTCAGAATATACACTTATATGTACATTCTATAAAGAACATTCCTTTCTGTATTTTAACATAATAGAGCTATCATTCTCAAAATGGATTACTATTATAATTTTCCATAAATTACCTAAAAGTGAGATTTTTGCTCTGTTTGAAATTACAAAGAATTATCTTTTTTTATTTAATGGACAGTGCAAACTGTGGAGAAACATCCGTACTTTACACATCTCTATCATTTTAGACTCTTTGTTATCCCAAACGATGCTTTTTTATACTTGCAGTGTTAGGTAATTTATAGAAATTTACATGGAAATAGATACAGCTAAGTTTTACCCTCAATGCTCCTAATAAATTAAAATATAGAAATTTACATTCCAAGTCAAATTATGGCAATCCAAATAAATATTGGACAACTTACAATTCAATTCACATAAATCTGCAATAAACTTCACAACCTTATCAACATTCTACTAAAAAAATATAGGGACTAATTTCCAAATTTCCAGATTAGGGTATATACTTATATACCATTCCATTCCTATTTCATAGCTTACAGAATATATAAATAGGACTTCAATTAATACATTAATTTTAAGCCTGCAGTCTAACATATCTTTCATAGGCATAGTAATTAAATAAATTTAATGATATAAATTTAGTGTTATTATAAATCGTATAATTTTCCACTCACCTTTCTAGCTTTCCAAATCTTCCAAATTCGAATTCAACCCTTTAATTGACGCTGTTTTCCTTTCACTCCAAAAATATGTATAATAAGATATAACATACCTATTATAATTGCAGATCTAAGTGGAAAGTTAAGTGCAATAAAGATTTATAACTATAAAATTTACCTTTTTTATAGAATTAATTCACTCCTCTTCTTCTCTTTTATTTTTCACTCTTCTCTAATTTGTATATATATATATATATAATATTTTTATGATTCTAGAAATAGCGGAGAAGGGGAAATGGTAGAGCTTCGCTACACCGGTAAAAAATATGAGAAGGAAACTAAGGAGCTAAGCATGTATTTATAGGAGCTCCAATCAATTCTATCCATTAGATTAACATTAATTAAATACGAGCTATTAAGCTGAGGTTCAACCCTAGTCACTGCCACTTCAATCGATCGACCGATTCTCATAGGTGGTCGACCGCTATCGTTCGACTGGCCCATCGAGGGGTCGATCGGTGGGTTCCACAATTTATTGTTATTTATTTCCTTTTAATTTCTTTTTAATTATTTTCGACTTGAAAATATAGAATGCTGATAACTTCATCACTTAACTTCGATCATAAATTTTTATATACAAAAATTGCTCAGAAAATCTCTTAAACACAATGGTGCAATTTTCATGGCCAATTCCAACGTTTGCTCAAATTTTATTTTTGAGCCTTAATAATTATTTATTATTTACAATTTTTTTTAGGATGTTACATTATCCCTCTTAAAAGAATTTCATCCTCGAATGCCGCAAAGATTGAATCATGTAACATAGTGCATAACCATTCTAAATTATTTAACAAATTAGTGCACAACCAATTTTGTAGCCAATCATGTACAAGTGCATGGTATATCACAACATATGCGATATGTATAATACCAAATTAGAGCCTCCTATATAAATGCGTTATTTTAAAATAATTTTTCGAAAATATGATGCAAACAAGCTATATATACGCAAGTTTTTAAAAATAAAAAATCCTTGTTTTCACACAACAATTTCCACACTCCTAATAGGAGCATGGTTCAACCAATTTTTCATCCAATCTATGCCATTCAATACCTAATACGCCATTTTTAACATCCAAATTCTCGTTTTCTAAACCTATACTTCTATGCTGGAAAAGGAATTTAGATATGGAACTTTATACTTCCACCTTCCTTTAGAATACGTATTCTGTTGTACTTTGGAACCTTCTCTTTTGCCTCTAAATCTTTTTCAACTTTCCCAAGCATAATTTGCATAAGAAGTTTTATTTTGAATTTTTAAAATAAAATTATATTAGAAACAAGTTTTGTTCACTATCAATAATGTATGGAAATAGAAATTCCAAAGCTAAAATATCTTTTTCCCTCATTATTATCTGTGCTTCGTATACTACCACCCATATTACATAGCATAATTCATATCTGCTAAGCCGTCGACCTTTTCTACGCTAAGCATGTGGCCGTTGAAAATTAGAAATTCTCTCATTTCCTATTAAAACCCTTTTTCCCCTTCCAATCAAACTTGTAAAATAATTCTTAAATTTAAATCTTTAGAAGAATTCACACACAATTTTTCAATAGCATTTAAAACAATTTTTTCCAAAAAAATTGAAATTTTTTTTCAAAAACATTTGAATACAACTTTTCAAAAGCATTTGCCTTTACCACTGTTAAAACAAATCAAGCCACATCTTAGCATAATCGGGATTCGATCAATGAGTTAACGTGTATGATTGACCCTAGCATTGCACAGTAAATCCTAGATTTTGTAACCTTTCCTTTTATACCAAAACAATAGCACACAAGCATATTTATACATTTCGGCTTTTAAAGTACATGGTAAATGATTTGTAGTTTCGCAACAACTTTTCCTTGTACTTTGCTTGCTAAAAAAAATTTCCCTAAAATTCTAAAGTTTTATTGGGATCTAAGCATTCTTTATTTCTATTGGCTAATTTAATTTCCTTATTTATTTTACAAACTTATAGCCTAACTTGCATTCATTCTTAGTTAAGTGTCCTTATGGGCTTTCACTATTTACACTTTTTTCCAATATATAGAGCGGCAAAGCTCATTAAGAAAATCAATACAGTAATAAAATAGGAACATATCTCATATCATATCATACACCTTTTTTTCAATACCCAAAAAGAGACAACTAACCATTACAACCCAAATAACCTAAGAGAAAAAATTACTGGAAGCTGCCCTTTAATATAACCAGGTATTAATGTTGTTTTGGCCCTATCACTTCTTTCTCAACTAAGATGGACATTTCTAATATGCGAATCTACTATGACCCACATTTCTTAGCCTACCCTCTTTGGCTTTTAATAAACAAGTTCCAACCATTACATTAATTATTAAACCTTGATTATGGGATAAGTTGTGCATTCCACACCATAGTGGGTAAGAAATATAAACTATACACGTTGAGAACAACTCATCGAAAAATTGGCTTGGCAGATAAATTTCTTACCACTTATCTTTCCTTCTTTAACCTTGAGTCGATGAACATTCTCTATGTGTTTGCTATCATATTACACTTTTCTCCAATCATGCTACTATCTTCTTTCAGTCAAAATGTCTTGATAGTATTCTCAAATTTTGATATTTTTTTATCTTTTCTCTTTTATATGAGTATCCTCTAAGACTCGCAAAAGTGTACTTTGGTACCATTTCCCATTCCTTTGTGGGTTATTCCTTCCACACATGTTTAATAAAACATTCCTATGTTTATAACAATATTCCTTATATTCTACGGGGATTCCTCGTCAATACTCTATGACCATTTATGGATATTTTATTCGTAACCTTGACATTTTCCCAATCATACCTATGCAGTCATCTCTATCTACTCCATGTTAAATATTGGTTTGGTTTTCACCACTCTTTATAAAATAAAATTTTCATAATCATGAAGTACATATTCGAAAACTTTTATTTGAAAATATAAACTTAGAAAAACTTATTATTAAATTCAGTCATTGCTTGATCTCTAAAAGGAGCAAAGAAAAGTTCTCATTCTAGTCAAATTTCCCTTTTTAAGGACTATATACAACAGAGACTTACTTCTTTAAAAGTAGGATTTTTAACGCAGAACATTTATTTGCATTCAAAATCCAATTGTCATACTAAACTAGTTTTCAAAAACTTCTTCTATACAATGAAAACTAGAGTAGACCAAGATAGCTTCCATTATATTATTTTCCTACTACTCATTCTATTTCCGCTTCCAAACCTAATGGAGATTCCAATAGCATATGGCAGAGAGTACTTTTAGAAGATATGCTTAATTATTGCACACATTTATGGAAATTATCCATTTTTATTATGCTTTACCTCTAATTTTTTGCATTATTCCTATTTAGAATATTAACATTGTTTTAATATAAATTCCTAACATCACTCCTATTTAAATTTCCCAACATTGCTACTAATAAAATTTATCCTACCTAAATTTCCTTTAAGTGGCTTCTCCTTACATAGCTCTTTCCCCTTTTATTATTTTGCTTACTGGCTTATTGTAATGCATTTGCCTACTTCTTTAGTCATTTGACTTTTCTTCAGTAACATGAAAAAGATATGTATAATTCAATTTTAATTGTTTTTCTACATATTTTCCTTATATACGGATATTCTTCCTATCTTCATTGTCGGACGTTCTTATCCTTCTTTCCTCCTTACCCCATTTCAACCAAGTGTCATTTTTATTTATCCACCCCTTAGAATGAATTTTAAAAGGAAACTTCTAAATTTACAAAAATAGGAAAAATCATCGAACCAAACATACGCTATCTATTCCATTCATTTCAAAAGCGAAAAACCCTTCATGAAATACCTTGAAATCAAATGTACCAATTTTAAACTTCGCTAGGAATCTTTAAATAGCTTCTTATATTAAAATTTTCAAAAAAAATTCCTTTCTAAAAACAACTAATTTTCAATGAGAGGGGCATTTTATTAAAATAAATTCTTTAAAAACCATTTAAAACATTTCAAGGAATTTTCAAATAAAAATTATAAAATTCTTTCACACGGGGTTGAATTCAAAAGGGACTTTGATTGTCCTTTTGGACTTTTTTTCTTTACCCTTTACTCTTAATCACTTCTTATTAAGAGTATATATAAAACAACTGGCTATCCTCTTATGGTGATTAATGCACATTTTCCTGTAGGAACTTGCTCATCCTTTTTTACATCTAATTATCAGATGCTTGGAACATATAGATTCTTACTTCCCATCTATTTGCATGAAATATATGTCATCAATCGGCAATCCAGAAAAAACCAAAATCATAAGATATCCTAGTCCCAACAAAGGAGTCAAGTACTATCTAGCTTTTGGGGTCCTTCTACATATCATGCTCATGATTTTCTCGATCGATGCTTTATGGTATGGCCTCCAACCAATGAGGTAATCAAGGTAGGCACATAATTTAACTTTATTTATTGTTCCGACTCATAGTTTCCCAATTCATTTTTCCATGATATGGTCGCAACTACTTCTATAGTGGAATTCATAGGTTTGGCATATAATATATATACATATATAATTACTAGTAGAAATACAAATATGTTCATTTTGCATATTCTAATTTCAATGATCGACTAACCAAAGCTTTGATATTAAATGTAACAAGCCGCAACTTAACGAACCCAGATTTCAACTAAATCGAAACCAAAGCATTGGTAACCTGTAATAAACATAAGCAGATCAAAGTGCAAACTCATAATGGAATAGTGAAATATAATAGAACACATATACTGACTAAGGCTATTGTCTTGGAATCAATATTATTCCTTTAATATCTAGTTGTCTTGTCAGCGTCGAGCATGAATGAGAAGACTTCTCCATTTACCATTCCCATCTTGCTCCATCAGCCTGTCCCTCAAAATCCATCCATGGTTTATAATGAGGAGGGGTTAGAATAACTTTCTGATGATTGAAAATGTACATACTTTGCCCATAACACTAATTTATGCTATTTGATTTTTATTTGAATGTTATGTCTATTATTCATGGCTTATTCATTTAATTCCATATGCATGTACAATATATCCAATCTTCTCCGAGGTATAACTATACATTCATGTATACATATAAGCATTACACTACCCAAGAAATACCAGCCACTTAATAGATCTTAAATAGGAAGGATGTAGTCCTAATGAACATTTAGTACCTCAACCACGAAGTGAGCCCTTCGTAATGTAATCACTAGTCAATCAGCCTTAGCTACAAAGTCGATGACCCATAGATACGACTTTATAATTTAGTTATCCATATAACTAATGCATCTTAAGGACTTATCTAAGGGTTAACTACACAACCACCAAAAAACAAATAGTTAGTAAACCTTTAAGGTCTTTGTGTATCACATATGGATTCTACACTGGTAGTAAGCGAAATCCATCAAGGCATAACCCAAGTCATTACTAACAATTGCTCAAGATAGTTGGAGTCAAAGCCTATATACTAGCCCTACTACTAGATATTGGTTTATCAACAATACCGACATAGCTTGCCAATATTCCACAATCCAAATTCCGTTTGAACTTATCTAATGAAAGTCAAGGAAAATACCCATTACGCTTACTTAATACCTCTTGTTAAAAATGAAGAAGACCTTATTTTCCTATTAAGCACCGTCGTAGATTATTTAAGACTTCCAATATAGGAAGGAGGTGGACCCAACAACCATTCAATACCTCCAACTCGAAGTAAACCCCTTGACATCCTTAAAGCTAATAAGCCATTTAATACTTCAATTTCGAGATGAACCCTTGGTATATTTTCCTATGCTTATACGTGTACATATATGCCTTCCCCATGGGTCCTATAGTTGGAGATGCCATGCATCAGTGGTACGTATACATGACTACTAGCAGTCCCTAGGTGAGACGTAGAATTCTGTTTGTGTAATTTTACTGACCTTGCATCCGAACCAATACCAAGTCAAGCAATTTATCCTAAACCTAAATATTAGGCTAGACCCACTAAGTTATGCTAACCCTAAGCATATTATTGAGGCAATATAATTTCCACTATGAAAATCATAGTGCCTCCTAAGTTTATTTATTAGCATTAATTTACGATTCATTATGAACCTATTCCTATCTTATACACTTATTTCCTATATTATTCATTTCCTTTTTACCTCCCATAAATGTCACTCCAATTAATTGTCATTAATAAATAGTCATTATTAATCAAATTGGACAATTACTAGTAACGTTTATTCATTCATTTCAAATCCAACTTATTATGTCTATCCTTTTTTCCTATAATTGTCACGGTAAATTCTTTGATCAATCCCATTAAATGTATTTATGTCCCTATTTAATTTCTGTAACGTCTTATTAAGCACACATTTATTGCTCACTAATTTTTGCACTTATTGTTTATAAATTTTGAGTTACTACCTCTCTTCCATTGCAGTCTCCTAATCCTATGATTTACTACACTATTATTTATTAGTCGTCTTACTTATAACTTATATGAGTACTAACATATATTTATTTATTATGCTTTATTCGTTACCCTACGTATATTTATATTTTTAGTTGGTAGACGCGATTGTGTTTGTGTATTCCTATTTTTAACTCATTAATTATTACAGTTAAGAATTACAGAATATACATTTATGTACATTATGTAAAAAACATTCATTTTCACATTTCAATATATTAGAGCTATGTACATTTGTCTGACCCTATGTATATTCATTTATGTACATTTGTCCAACCAACGTCAGTTAACCAGTATAGACCCATTGCATGTTGTAATGTGATTTACAAATGTATCTCTAGAATTTTGGCTGCTAGATTGAAGATTACTCTGGATGGTTTGATCTCTTCTAATCAAAGTGCTTTTCTCCCTAGAAGAGATATTACAGATAATATCCTACTTGTCTCTGAACTTATAAAGGGTTACAATAGGAATATCATATCTCCTAGATGTATTCTTAAACTAGACACTCAAAAGACTTATGACTCTGTTCAGTGGAAATCTGTCATTTACATTCTTCATAAGATGAATTATCCTATCCCTTTCCTTTGTTGGATATATACTTGCATATCTACTGTCAATTATTCCCTAAGTATTAATGGATCCAATTTTGGATATTTTGGTGCTACTCAAGGTATTAGACAGGGTGACCCTGTTTCACCTTATCTTTTTATCGGTGTCATGGAACTCTTCACTTCTCTTATTTCTACAACATTGTCTAATAAGCTTTTGGATTATCACCCTTTATGCAAGAAGAATGGTATTTCCTCTCTGCTATTTGCTGATGACCTGCTACTTTTCACTAAACCTAATCCTTATTCTATTAATGGGGTTTTAAATGTTCATCTAGCTTTCAGAAACTGTCTGGTCTATCCATTAATAGAAGTAAGTCTAGAATTAATATTGCAGGCCTCTCTAATTATGATAAGGGGATTTTGTATGCCTTTTCTGGGCTGTCCCCATTCAGTGACAATGAATCTTATCTTGGTGCTCCTCTGTTCTTCTAAAATAAGGACATTCCAATGTTTGCAATTGTTTGAAAAAATTACTGCTAAGTTATCCAGCTGGAAAAGTTCAAAATTTTCTATGGCAGGGTAAGTTAGTGATTGTTAAATCTATTGCTTTTTCCATGTGTGTTTATTATGCTAGAATCTTCATCCTTCCTCCCAAACTTATTAGCATGATTAACTCTGCCTTGAATCATTTTTTATGGCATGCTAACCCTTATTCTAAGAAAATGATTCCCATTGCTTTTAGACATATATGCTACTCTTATGATAAGGGTGGACTTGGAGTTATAAATATTAAAAGATGGAATTTTGCTACGCTATCATCTAGAATTGACAAATTATTGAGAAAAGACACAAATTTATGGGCTTCTTGGTGCAGAAATTATCTCATCAGAGATAGTAACTTTTGGACTATTTCTCCTCCATCTGATTGTAGTTGGTCCTAGAGAAATATTTTGAGAGGTAGAGATGTATTCCTTCCTATGGTTCAGCTGGGCATGAAAGACATTGGCAATATCTCCTTTTGGTGTGATCCCTGGCCAGCTAAAGGTTTAATTCGTGCTAATATTATTGATTATGTGACTAGAGCCATCTCTGGAATAAATGATAAAGCCTCTATTGATAGATATTGGTCTGATGGAACTGTAACCCTACCTTACTGCAGTTCTTCTATGGTTAGAACGGCTTGGAATGCTATACATAATAAGTTATATAACCTGAGCAATGTTCATGTTACTTGGAATGATAAGGTGCATTCAATCAAAACTGTTTACAATGCTCTTGATTCATCCATTGATTATCCTATTTTCCTTGGTATTCTAGAATCTGGAACTCGCAATCTATCCTTAAGGAAAATTTGTTCATGTGGAAAGTTTTGAAGAATGGTATTCTTTCTCTTCAAAAACTTAAAACCTTTGGGATTATTCAAAGTGATACTTGTTTCTTGTGTGGTATTGGTATGGAATCTGTGTCACATTTGTATTTTGATTGTGACTTCTCTTTCAATATTTTGCATAGGGCTAGGAGTGTATCTTCTTTGGAATGGTACAGTATATTCAAGGCTACTAGATGGAAGAATGAAAGAGGAAAATTGATGTTAAGAATCCTTAAGAAGACTATGTATCTCATTTGGATGGAGAAGAACATTAGAGTGTTTAAAGGGCAATCTTCCTCTAAACATGTGATGGTACTTTCTATAATTAGATCCATGTAATTTTGTCTTCCCTTATGTGCATATTTCTTTTCTTAGGTGTTGTGCTTGTTGTATTGTTTTGTATCATCCTTTGGTTTTTCAATAATAATGGTAGGGGACCATTCAACTCCGCTGGCTTTGGCAAAAAAATATTAGAGCTATCCATTCCATAAGGATTACCGTTCTAATTTTCCATAAATTACCTAAAAGTGAGACATTTTTTCTATATGAAATTACAAGGAATTATCTCTTTTCTTTTATTGAAATAGGTAGTGCAGATTATAGAAAAAACATCTATACTTTACACATTTCCATTTTGGTAGATTCCTTATTACGAAATGAGGAAATTTTGCTACTTGTATAGTGAGGTAGTTTATGGAAATTTACACAGAAACAGATACAACTAAATTGTACCTTCAATGCTTTCAATAAATTAAAACATTGAAATTTACATTCTAAGTCAAATTAGGACAATTCAAATGAATACTAGACAATTTACAACCCAATTAACATAAATTTGGAATAAACTTCACAATCTTATCAACAGCTTACTATATAAATTTTAGGGACTAATTTTCAAATTTTCAGATTATGGTGTATACCATTAAATTTCAATTTCATAACTTACTGAATATGTAGATGGGAATTTAGTTAAATACATTTATTTAAGCATATAATTCAACAGACCTTTCATAGGCATAATAATTAAATAAAATTCAATGATATAAATTATAGTGTTATCTATAAATCATAACATTTTCCACTCACCTTTCTAGCTTTTCAAATCTCCCAATCAAATTCATCCCTCTAATTGACGACTTTTTCCTTTCAAATCCAAATGTATACATATATAAGAAGATATATACATACCCAGTAGAATTACAGATTTGAAAGGATATTTGAGTTAAGTGGAACATAGATTCATAATTACAAAATTTACCTTTTGGCAGAATCAATTCACTCCTTCTCTTCTTCTCTTTTATTTTCTGCTCTTCTCCAATTTTTATATGTATATATAGTATTTTCATGATTTTTAGAAATAGTGAAGAAGGAAAAATGGAAAAGCTTCGCTACTTTGATAAGAAAATATAAGAAGAAAAGTGAAGGACTAGGTCTGCAATTATAAGCACTCGAATCAATTACAATCGTTAGATTAGTATTAATTAAATCTGGTCTGTTATGTCGAGGTTCAACCCTAGCTGCCTCCACTCCAACCGATCGACCGCTCCTTAAAGGGGGTCAACCACTAGAGATCGATGGACCCAAGGAGGGGTTGATCAGCAGCATCCATATGTTTATTATTATTTATTTCCTTTTAATTCCTTTTAATTATTTTCAACCGAAAACTTCAAACACTTGTAACTTCTTCATTTAAACACTACCGCAAAACTATATATATGAAAGTTGCTCATAAAATCACCATAAACACAATGGTGTAAGTTTCATGATCAAATTCCAACGTTTTCTCAAATTCTAATTTTATGCCTTATTGTTTATTTTATGGGGTGTTACATCTCCTAATCATCACTATTTATCCATTAAGTTGTATCAAAAACTATCTAACTTCAGACAACCATATCTCCCAAACCTTAGTCCAAAAAAGATGACCACTCTGTGGAAAGAGAAACCATAATTTCTTCCTAATAGAAGTAGTCTTTAACCCTAATTCGGCTCCTATCAAAAGTTAAAGCTGTTACAAATTTTCATAAGTAAAACCATCCATTAAAATTTCCAAGGGTCAAACATGTCACTACTCAACATTACTCAAAGTAATAACATCAAGCAACCCAATATGAATTTAAAAGTAATATAATTTAAAAGCAATATTTTATGATCCTCCAGTATGTAAAATATGCATTGTTACAATGATTATCTCTAACCTAAATAAAATGTCCCTGTATTCTTGCATAATGTTAACATTTGCGGGTTGCTCTAACAACTTAAATATAGTATATTTTTATTCTCTTACATTTTTTAGCCACTGCTTTTAGACTACCTCTAATTTTGTTTCGTTCTTTTTAATATCTTTTAATAGTTTTATGTTTTTGAAATAGAATTAAAAGGAGGTTACCTATTCCTCAGAACATCTAAATATATAGCACCACCTTTTTCTACCATGTCATACCATGCCATCGAAAAACTTAGTCACACTTTTCTTGGTTAGGCATCGAAAAACTTAGTCACACTTTTCTTGGTTAGTACTAAAGAAAATACTAGCTAATACTATTGAGTTATTTAGGTCGGTAGCATGCTGTAATTTTCTTTGAAAAAATTGGCGTAAGTGTTGTATAACAGGTTAAGCCAAACTTAAATAAATTGACACATAACAATCAATGTGGATTAATTCCCCCGTAAAAGCATTGTGGATGGCATTCTTGTTGATCATGAACAAGTGAGAGGTTTTAATGAAAATAGGAGTGGACAAATGTGCATTAAAATTGATTTGAAGTAGGCATATGATAACATTAACTAAAAAATTGTAATTTAGAAGATGACAATGATGCTACTTAGAAATCGTTGAAAATGATTGAAGAAATGATCAAACTCCTTCCTTCTCAGTCGTATATCAATGTACACCCATTCGTAATTTTAAAAGTAATAAGGGTCTTGGCAAGGTGGCCTCTTATCACCTTACTTGTATACTTTTGCTATGGAGAACCTAAGATTTTAATGAATGCTACAACTACTACAAAGAGAATCAGGCTCATTCACAACATTAAATCAATTGTCCCTCATATCATATATGTTAATGATGTGTTATTATCCGTGAAGTTAAAATGCTTAATGGTTCTATAGTGGTAGAGGTGTAGAAAGTTATAGCTGGGTAGATTGAAGGTATAGCTTAAAATAGCAAAGGTGCAAAATGCTTCATCAGATACAAATTCAAACATTTAAAGTTAATTTATTCTCATTCTCACAACATTTGAGTAGGATAAACAATTATTGTTTAATCTTATATAAAAAAATAGAAGAATATCATGATTTATGCAGATAAGATTTGGTGACTATGTAGATTTCTAACTTATATTAAGTACTTATGCCTTAAAATCAAGTTTTTCCCTAATTTTGTTGGTTCGATTAAAAAGAGAATTGGTCAAGCCAACCTTTATATTAATGTTGATAAAGCGGGTGCTTAAAAGCCTTGATTTAGTGGGTGTAGCGGAAAATAACGGGGCTTAAAGTAAATCTACTATTTAATAGCGCTAAATTGAAATAGTGTACTGGTCTAAGAGCACTATGTGCTATAGCAGGGATTTAACCGGGCTTTAGCCGGGCTTTAACTACATAGGTTATTATTCATAAAGTATATCATTTATAAGTACCTTAGCAGTTAAGAAAAAATTTCATAAATTAAAACACTTTGTTGGGTTAGTTATCAACATGGAAAAGACAAAAATCATTTTCAGTAAAGACCGTTGGTAAGTGGATGACTTTTTGGGCATTTTAAAGAATGGTAGCTTACCTCTTAAACACCTTGGTATACCTTTATATGTGCAGTATATTAAAAACAATATGTGCTCAAGCCTAATTGATAAAACTAGAAATAAGCTTGAAGGTTGGGAATGTGCATTACCTTCTCTTGCTAGTAGATTGGAACTGATTAATACAATGATTTATCCAATGATACAATTCTAGTAGAATACCTGAAAAAACCAAAAGGAACCATTAACCGGATAGGTAGACTTTGCGAAAAAAAATTATATAGGGGAAAAAGTAGTAAAATACCGTGGAGACTGTTTGTAAACTAAAGGAGAAGGGGGATTGGATTTGAAGAATATAGTGGAGCTTAATGAAGTTTGTATTATCAGACTCAACTGGAAAATATTAAATAAAGAAGCATTAGTAGCTGAATAGTCACACAACAAATACAACCTAGGCAAATCATTTTGAGAACTGCAAATATATACAAAAAGTTCAATCACTTTTTTTTAGTTACCCCCCCCCCCCCCGATACAGGGGACCTTCGGAAGGGACCGCGGACCGACCAACTCTAAGGGAGATTAATTTGTGCCTGTCTAGTTCAACTCATGACACCTATAACGCCCGACATACTATTTTTTTCGAGAAGTGTGTGCAAGACAGGACTCGAACTTGGGTCTGTTATTAGACCTAGGTACCCCTTTTCCACTGAGACACACCTATAGATGAACATTCAAGCGCTTTCAGATATATGCTACAGATGAGACATAAATCGTTACTTGCATTTGAAAGAAGAATTGTGGATGGCAAATGCATTAGTGTATAGTACAACCCTTGGTTGAATGGTTCATCTTTACTAAATAAGTCGGGTGTACAAGTTATGCAAACTCTGGGTTTAGACAAAGCCAGAATTAATCAAATTATTACCAAAGAAAGGTGGAAACCAAACATATTACCTCACACAAGAGCTCTACCAAATGAAGTTCATTAAGTTACTATTTACAATAGAAAAGTAAGAATTTCTACAACTTTAAAAACTCTACTTATGGCAATTCATCTTCCAATTTAACTGGGGAAACAATAAGGAAAAAATATCAAATTAAAGAATGGGCAAAAGCTATTAGGGACAAAGTAAACAGTCCAAAAATGACTATTTGTGCAAACCGAAGTATTACCAATCAACTATCTACTACAACGGTGTTAAGGCATGAACATGTTATAATTGAGGAGTTATGTTCATTATGCGGGGAATTAAAGAACGCATACAACATATGTTCTTTCAATGCGTTTACACAAGTTTCATATGAATGTGATGAAAAGCAAAATTACACATTATATGGCAACAATCAAAAAACATTATTACAGAGAATATCGAGCTACGTGGAAAATTTCAATTTAAAAGTAGGCTTCGAGATCTTGCAAGAATGTGTATTACTGTGTGCATTTCGGTCTATTGATAGGAAAGTAATGATAAAAGATTTAAAGTCAAAGCATGTAATACCTTTCAGATATGCCACAAGCTTGAGCATTATGTGACTGATGTTGAAGTCGAACAAGAGACAAAAGATGCTTACCATATCAAGAGGAAATTGTGCTAATTGGTCCAAACCTAAACTTCAAATGCATAACTTAACAAAAGTTGGAGAGGAAAGATAAGCTAGAAGAGCAGAGAAGTTTAGAGATATGCAAAAGGATAAGTGTGGAGCAAGAGAGCTTATAGAGGTAACGGCAACAAAGACGCGCTACCATTATCAAGAATTTGGTAGCCCTAAATTTAAGGATTTCTTTCCATTTGTAGACAAGATTATTAAATCAAGGGTTTGAGTTATATCGGTAGCTGAATTACAATATTAGTGGGTCGGTTCTGATTTATATTGGACTGAGTTCACAGTAATATTGTATTTGTTTCCACTATCTTGTAAATAAAATGAACCACCCCTTGTTAAGAAAGTATTTTACAAGAATAAATGAAAAAAATTGACTTGAATCAACTTTTCCTCAAAAGCCTAAATCCGCAATAGTGCATATTATAACCAAATGTGTGCTTATTGATGTATATATGTGTGTTGTTGTACGCTTTTGCATACGGCTTAAATTCGACTTCATCTTGCTTTTGTTTGACCAGTTCCAATGATCAAACGGACCGTAGTTAGATTTGTACTGTAAGGCTTGAAAAATAACTCTCCTGTCTGTTGTGAGGCTTGGAAAATATACCTCTTTCCTCGTATTTCTTTACCTTAAGTATCTCCATTTTCCTTCTTAATGTAATTCTATACTTCGGATTCTGTAATTTTCGAGCTAGCATCTCCTTTCGCCCTCTTCTTCTCCTCGAGTATCTCAAATTCATCAATTAAGTTTTTTGGTTGATTATAATATAGGAATAATAAGGCGGGTATGTTATGTCCCACAGGATCTCTTAATTTCAAATTTTCTGATTCCCCTCTTTTTAGATGTTTCTCCCAATCATTCAAATTCGATTTCCGATATAGCTGCAATTTAGAAAATATTTATTTGATAGTTTTCACATATAGCATAGGAAAATCATTATATTTGGTGTCTTTTTTATAAGCTTGGTTAGATTACCTCTAAAACTTATACGGGAAATTAGCTGTACCTAGCTTCAAGTTTCTTGTTGTACTTAATAAATATAGGTTTTGATGTTATTATGGTCTACATATTATGAATTTATAACCTTAGGTTTATAGCTTATGTATATGAAAATGATTCGATGCTACATTTTGCAATAATATTGACTTTGTTTAGTTCTTAATATAATAGTAGCTTTGTGGGAATACCAAAATCTAAAAAAATTTGGAAACTTTTATGGGAATGTAAATAGTTTGAACTTGCAAATATTACACTATTTTGTTTGTTTAATAAGTAGTTGTTAAATCAGAAGATTAAAGATAATTTATGGAGTTTATTGTGGATTGTTAGATCATTACCAACAACAAACCTGTTCAATTACTTCTCTTTCTTGCTTTTACACTGAATGAAGGAGGTCTACACCCAGATATGGTACTAACTAGCCAGTAGACCAATTCAAAAATAAATAGGGGCAAAATAAAATGGTGAAGCCTTTGCCATTTTAATCAAAATGAAGAAGATTGTGCTGTTTTAAAAAATGGAAAAGCCTTCATTATTTTAAATTTAGATGGTGAAGAATTCATCCTTTTAATTTTCTCCTCAAATGAAGGTTTCACTGTAACAACTTGCACTTCCCGACACAAATCATGCCTAGAAACAAACTTTAGGCTTTTTCAAACTTACAGAGCATAATTACAGAAACAGAGTTCAAAGCATTCTACACTTTCAAATCTCACAATGAAAGGAACTAATATATAAATATAGGAAAATAGTATTTCATTAGAACGTTCATCAAAGTACTTGATTTACAAAATACATTGTTTCCAAATATAATAAAAATTTACATACTTCTAATATAATACGTAATTGTAAGAAAGCAATGGAAAATATTAGAACTCCATCATTGAGCTCCTTTCTTCCCTATTCTATCTCCAGTCACTACTAACCTATCATCCAATTGTGGTGGGGAAAAAGAAAGAAGGGAGTGGGTCAGACATAAAGTAGAACAAGACTAATAAGTTTATCAAGTGCAATTAATCTATATCTACTCAGTGTCATAGAGTGTAAATATATTGTGTCAGTGCATTCCCAAGGTTGTATACCTAAGGATAGTTATCTAATTGACTTGATCAGATCTACAAGTCAAAATCTCACACTATTGATCGACCAAATCGGGATCTAATGTCCCTTATCTACTCCACTATGCCTGGAAAGGGAGAACACAAATTACCTCTCGCAAAATGACTCATCAAATGCACCCACACTTATCTCTCGATCGTATTGGCAAACTGCCTCTTATTCCCTACTCCGATGTTCGCCATGTGTGAATCACCATAGGACTAAGCTCCCACCTAGTATCATCGTGTTTCTATGGCCAATTATTGTCCAGCTCCAACAACTACCAGTGCCACGTTGCGCAAGAGAACATGTGCACATGAATCTCCTATTAACACCGAGCCCCCCTCAGGAAGTGTTTCCACTAGTGTTTCTCCTACCATACATAACACTGCCTGGAACTAATGTGAATAAATTTCCATCATCGTACAAAATTCATTTTCGACATTCGCCTAATGGACTTCTCGATTGCTTATGTTTACAGATCTTTTGTATCTTATCCACTTAGTGAAGTAAGTTCGACCTACAACTCATACAAGAAACTAACTTCATTACTCTCTTGCACAAACATTATGGCCCAAAACAGTGCAACATGCTATTGATTATTCATCAAAATTTCATTTATTAAATTGGGCCAAAGGACAAGGTTCAAATCATTATTTTTGAATTTTTGTTTATTCATGCTTTAATTATCAAGTTGTATACATATTAGTGAATCGCGACTTTAGTCTAATTATCAATTTATAATTAAAACATAACAATTTAGGATTTATTGTTTAGGATAGAATATGTTAATAATTTGTTATACTCCCAATTTTAAGGTTTTAGCTCTAAATTTAGAATTTTGGCATATTCGACCTTAATTTCCAACATATTCCCTTTAACTTAACATATTAAATTTACAATTTTCTAACAATTCAATTCATGTTTCTAACATATTCAACTCGTATTTCTAACATATTCAATAACCTATACATCTTTAATTTAGATTTATTATATACGGTTTAATTGTCCAATTCGTGCCTATTATTCTAATCCATATGCATGTTCAAGTAATTAATCCGTGCCTATTATTCTAATCCATATGCATGTTCAAGTAATTATTCAATTTGTGCCTATTATTCTAATCCATATGCATGTTTAGTTAAATTCCCAACATATTCAATTTAGAACCTTATTAATAATCATAATTCTAACATATTCCACTTAAATAAAAGGAATTTCACATATCCAAATAATTAGATTTAAGATCAAATTCTTTTTAATATATAGATCTATAATTTACTAATCTAAACTTTTAGATTAACAGTTCAATTTAGGAGCTTAACAATCTAATCGATGTAAAATAAATTTAAAACTAACTGATTAACCAATTAATTAATCTCCACCCACTCATCTCGCTTCTAAGCTTTAGATCTACCCTTTAAATAGCGTATTTCCTTTAGATCTTCTTAGACTCCTCTCTAATTGCTAGATCTCCTTTTAATTTGGCTCTATATTGATTTAGGGATTAAGATTTGGTTTAATTTGGGAATAAGGGTTTAGAGAGAGATTAGAGTTCAGTTTAGAAGCACCTTGTTCTAGTGTTTGAAAACTAAAAATTATGGTTTAGGTTTAGTATTAATTTATACAGTAATCAACTAACCCTAGCCATTAGATCAAACTCAGAAACATCCAAACCATACCCCGTTTAATTGATCCCTAAGTATGAAATATGTACCATCCAAATGAAGCGACCTAGAACTAAAATTGCTCAGTAATTAGATGTTCGGGTCAACCGCCCCTAAGGTAGGGTCGACCACCCACCATCGACGTAGCCCTATTGAGGGTCGAGATGACCCTATTTTTTGTCTTTTTCTTTTAGTTTCTACTTTAATTTTTATTTAATCTTCTCTTTTTCGCAGCTCTCTCAAACTAAAATGAGTCACGACATGTTATATATGAAGATTATTTAAAAAATAGCCATAGACCCAATGTTGTAAGTCCCGTCAGGAAATTCAGACAAGCGTGAAAATTTTACTTTTAAGTCCTTGTTTAATTTAAGTTTTAAATTCTCTTACATAATTCGGAAAATTCTGGGGTGTACTTTCTCCCCCTTTAAAAAATTTTTGTCTCTAAGATCTCTAAGGATGGAAAATGCAATTTACAAACAACAACCAATTTCTACATCCACCTACTCATCCATCATTTACGAAAATCATAATCCTTAATAACTTGTAACACCCCTAATTTTAAATAGCATCATTCAGGAGATTTAGCTAGATAAATTAAATAGAAAATGAAGAGATTAGAGTGACAAGGGAATTATGATTTGAGATCTAATTAGGGTCGTGCCTTACCTAAATGGATTTATAAAAATGGGTTATAAGTTAAATACCTAAGAGAATAAGGCAAGGGCAATATGGGAATAACCGAACCCCGTAACCCTTATATCCTTTACCTCATTCACATTTTCATAAATCAAAAACATAAACAAATAGGCAACAAGGTTAGTCATAATCCTAGGAGAAGAGAAGCTCAAAAATCAATTAGAAGCTAAGATTCAAGCTAGGAAGGTTAAAGTAAAGAACAAATCTCAAGTTTCTTATCCAAACAAGGTGAATAATGATATATACCACCTCATATATGTCTTCTTGAATGTTTTAATTTGATTTTAATGTTTAAAACCATTTGGATGGATGGATGATGATATGCTTCGATTATACGCCATGTTTTAATTTAAACAAGAATTTTTGTGGGATAATATAATTCGATTTTTAGGTAAAGATCGTGCAAATTGATTTTCAAATGCCATGATGTTTGAATATGTAGAACATTATTTTGGAGATGGGCTTAAATTCTCATAATATTCCAAGCTATGAATAATTTGTGATGAATTTTGAATGGAAGAAATAGATAATTTTGAGTTTAAATTATTTACCGCAATTATTTAATGACTTCGGGTCTGAAATTTATATATGTTAGAAAACATATTAAAAGTTAATTATTGTGATTTTTAAGGGATTTTCCTAAGTATTTTACTATGGTTATAAATTATTTAAGCTAAGGGTTTAAATGTTTTATATATTTTATCAAGGGGATGGCTTATTAGCTTAAAATGGTTTAGATTGTGAATTTGACAGCCATTTTAGAAAAAGGATTTTGATAAAGAACTGGCAACCAATCAAATTTTGATAAATTAGGCAAGTTAGGTGAAAAGAAATTACTTTGCAAGGCATGAAATAAGTTTTGTTATGAATTGCAGCTTTCACATTTCCTTTGTTTGCTTCCGTTACCGTGCCTAGATGGACTTTCAAACTCGTTCGAAGCCAATGCACATGGTACCAAACAATTGGTACATAGCGTATTGAAGAAAGACGGAAGGGTCTATGTCGAAGGCATGCTTTCGAAGGGGTTGAAGTCGTTTTATGGTTTTCGAATCCATTAACTTGTCTTTTCATTTAAAAAGGAACTTTCGAAAGAGTTGCCACTTATTTTTGTTTTTAAAGAAGCTTTCAAAAGAGTTGCTACATTTTGAACTCATTTGATACCTAGTTGTCGTATTCATACCTTCAAATAGGTTAAAGGCATCTTTCCTTTATAGCCTTATAACAATAGGTTCAAAATGAAGGCATTTATTTTATTAACATTGAAGCCTCCTTCCTAATGCTTTCGAAAAGGTTCTTTTAGTCGCTTTTATAAATGGATTCAAAGGAAATGGTTTTGAAAGGATGGTTTCAAGTTACCCTCTTCCCCAACACTTTTCTTAAATTAATGTTTCGAAAGCAAAACTTTCACTTTTGTTCACTTTGACTCGATAGTTATATTTTATGTTAAACCTAATGGTTTTGAAAGAGATGCTTTCAAATGGTCTCAAATCTATACTTCCATAAATTCTACTTGCACTAAATGCTTTCAAAAGGTATGTTTTAAGCGTTTCGAAAGGTATATCTTTAAGTGTTTTGAAAGAAAGGTTTCAATGCTTTCAAAAGATATGTTTTTAATGATTTCGAAAGAGAAGGTCTAAGTTTTTAAGTAATGCTTTCGAAAGGGAGAGCGACGAAGGGTAACTCATGGTGTCGGAACGAGGTGAAGGATCTAGTCGAAAGCCTTAGATTTCAAACAAGAAACCTAATCTCATTTTTTTGATGGCAAAACCCCTGGCAATATAAATGATTTTTGAAATGGAATTTAACTTCGGAATTTTGAAGAAGCTTTCCTTGTTAAAGATAGTGGGTTAAGGGTATTAACCAAGTTTCCTTAAAAGAACGATTACAAGGAATTAAATCATAGGTGTTTATATTATTATGTTTTGATTAGCTATAATGTAGCTTCTATAAACCTATTCAATTCATAATTAATCCATAACTACATTTTGGGGGTGTTAAGGGTAGAATAACATACTAGGTTGACCCGGTAGTGAATATACATTGAGTTAACTCCTGTATGAGAAGAATTGCATCCAGGAGGTCACACATACCATAATATTGGATGCTCAAAGACGGATCAAAGGATTATTGGTTTAGATAGATTCTTAGTAAGCTCGTGAAAACTATGTATGGAAAGTGTTATTGGCATGGGCTAATAGGTTCTTAGTAATCTCATGAAAACTATGTTTGGAATAGGTTATTAAAAGAGATCATAGGTTCGTAATAATCCCATATAAACTATGAAATGAGAGAAGTTATTGGAGAATCCATTAAGTTCATAGCGACCCTATGAAAACTATGATTAGATGATGTTATTGGTAGACAACAATAGGTTTTAGCGATCCTATGAAGACTATGAAATCGGAGAGATAGTCCGTAAGTTTGGACAGGTTATCGTTGGCCTACGGAAACTAATAGGTTAATAGTGACCCAAGAAACTATAACTTCAGACAAGTAATCAGGTGAATAACGATGGGAAAACCAGAGCATATTGCATGTTTGCAGATCATCATGATACATTTTATTATGTTATGGCTTATGTAACATCCCGCCTTTTCGCACACTTTAAACCGACACACGTGCCAATTCAAACCATACGGAAGGGCGGATTGTTATGGGGTAAATAAGAAAAACAGAGAAGAAAAACAAAATAGAATCTCACAGCGGAAGGATAAAATATAATAGTAAAATATACAGTTTATAAAACTGTTTACAAAACATTTGATTCTTCTTTATACAATTAAATATCAGAGTTCACATACCAATAATATCAATGCAGCGGAATACAGTGTAGTGGAAATAAATAGTAGATAGTAATACTACAAATCTTCGTCTTCGTCCTCCAGAGCTAAAACTTCAAATCCTGAAACGCTCGGACTGACCCGAGCGTATTTGAAAAGACAAAAACACTCGAGTCAGAACTAAAAGATCTTATGTAAGTTAAATTTACAGAAATAAATATGAGTGCAGTAACTCAAGAGATGCTCGGGATTTACATCTCCTAAGGATCCGTTAAACTATTTACTATATAGTATATTGCGCTATTATAATAGTGTCTATTTGTAAAATAAACTTACTTTTAAATAGCGTTAAGGCTTTACATTTTCCACCTTAACACATAATAGTCCCAGTAGTCCATCCAATATCATAGTCCCTCCTGATCGGGAAGCCACCAGAGGATACCACACGGGCTACGGAGAAATCCAAACTCGTACAAGGCGCGATAAGGTAGGTGACACGACACAACTAGGCAATGCCAGGGTAGATATACCAATTGCTATCCGGGCTGGTGGTAACGCGTAGCCGCAGCTACCGCCCACCTCGAACTAACACCCCCAAATCAAAGAAATCAATAGTGGCCACCGAATCAATCCAAAGTCAGAGTATATTATTGAAGGAGAGCGTTCGATCAGAGGAATGACCTCATTGGCCCGAGAATCGCTCCTGTTTTAGCCACCTTATGCCAACTCACGGGAGTTGGGTCCACGTATTTACCTTACAGGAAACGTCGCCACCAACCTACTTCATTCTGGAATCTCCACCGCGTACACGGTTAGTCAAAGTGGTTTTCGGTATCGACAGAGAGTATGTCCATATTCGATCCCGGTCTCTTTGCCAACCCATCGTTATTATAACACCACGGTCATTTAAAAATAGTTTATACTTTAAAACCAGAATAAATTTCCCATACGATATCAAATTAAAACCCAAAATAATATGATATCATTTTATCTCAAATATAATCCTTTTCCAAAATCATACTGGTTTAAAATTTAAAATATCTGGAAACCAAACATTTGAATTATACTTTCAAAACATAATATTTCGGAATTCATACTTTAAAAACCATAACTTCTAAAACTTGAATGGTTTGGCTATTCAATGGTATATAAAATAAATGGTTTAACTTTAAGGTAACTTTGTAAAGAAAAATAATTTCCATGGCTTTACAAATATGTTTCTTTATTTAAAGTCTAAACCAAAATTTAAATATCACTTTCAAGTTCCAAAACTACTTCAATTTCTATATATATATATATATATATATATATATATATATATATATATATATATATCCATTTGGAGTATTAATATTTCAAAGCTAAAGTTGGAAATTTTCTTTCAGCAAATTAAACGTACTATTATTTAGTCTTGAATATTTACATAAAATCCATAAATAAAACTCCAATTTCTAACAATTAAATATTTTCTTCAATTTAATTTATACCAAAATATTCATTTTATATTTATCTTGGAAAATCCAGTTATAAATATCATATCTTAAAATTTCCAAACTTAAACATATAATATAAATTATCAAATTCCATTTCTCAAATTTTTCCATTTTTATTTAACGGATTTATACACAGCTTAAATTCAAAAATTTAACTTCATATGTATATATATATGGAAGAATAATATTAATAAAGTATCAAAATTCAAAATTTTTATAAACCGTATCCCATCCAAACCATAGAAATCACTTTAAAAATATTTTATATATAGACCACGGTGCCTGTATATAATTTTCTATCCTATGGTCAAGTGATACGGATATTTATCATTTCAATCCGCAATTTAAAATAAAAATGCGGTTGTATGTCATTTCAAACCGCAATCTCGAATGAAATGAAAATGCATGATGACTTGCAGTTTAATGATATAAAATAAAACATCCATTCATCAACATCATCCATCATACAACCATCATCCAATAATAAATCAATATCAATATATATCTGATAATATATAACAGGTAATAACTGGCAGTTATATTCAAATAAATTTAACAACTATTAAACTAACAGTTTATATTCAGTAATAAATTTTATAACTGTTTAACTAGCAGTTTATATGCAATTAAATAAATTCTAACTGTCAATTAATATGCAATAAATAAAATAAATTAACATTTAAATTAAATAAATGCGATTTAACAGATATGATGAATAAAACACGCCAAACAGTCATAAATAAATTTCTACTCATATCTAATATAAATTTAACAAACATAAAACTTTTAGTAGTTGTGAGTGGGTTAAAACACTCACCTTTGGAATTTAAACCGAATTTAAATCCGATTTAAACCCAAAAATTCGACAGTCTCCAAAACTATCCAAACTAGCGTCATCAGATCCGAAATTAAATTATGATCCTAACAAAAGAAATTTCGTATGAATCCGATGTCGTACGAGAAAGTTATTCGAGTTAAACGATATGGAATTCGAAGCTAAATTAAATAAAACTAACCCTAATTCATGAGGCCACATCACTACCAAATTATGTTTGTAGGCACGTGAAACAAGCTCCATCTTCCCTCTTCGTTTGAACGCAAATGCACAGCCGCCACATACTGGAAACCCTATTTGCAAATTGCTGACGCTTTCTCGACGACCCTGAGTCCGATCAGCCCTCACCACTCCCTTATCCTCCTCACGCCGCACCTCCCCCTAGGTCACGGCCACCTCCGGCGTCAGGTAGTGACGCACCACCGCATGCCCAAGTGTCTCAACCGAGGTGAAACCCTAGCACAAATAGGCCAACTGACCGTATAGATCAACTCGTCTCGACCCTCTCTACAAGACCATGCCACCCGATCGCAATAACCTCGAAGATCCATCGTCAATCGAATCCTTGCTCTATGGACAGCCGGAAATAAAAGCCTAAATTCTGGAAAAACAGCGACTCGGATCGACAAACGAATTTCACCATTGGATTACGCTCGTCAAGAGCATCAACATATATTTTTCTGGAATTTTTCTGGAAATTTTGAATTTTGACTTTTGATTTTGAACTGCAGATAGATCTAGGTTTTGCAACCATTGAGGAAGAGAAAGAGATGAAGAAAATGAACGTACAGACAAATGATAGAAGATGGAGGCTAGGGTTTATCACAGCATATATATAGACAAATAGAAGAAGGCTAGGTGGGCGCGAATTACGAACGTGCTAAATGGTAGTTGGCCCAAAAAGCTCGTTCTGACCCCGGAACGAAATTTATTAAACCCATATATCCAAACAGGTATTTTAAAATATTCTGAACGCGATGGAAAAAGTTTCACGTCCAAATTTGATCGTATGAAGAAGTTATGATGAAAACAAAATTTCCAAATTGATTTCAAATTGATATTAATTAAATCGATTTCAAGGCGTTTCGCGTTCGTACGATCAAACGAAAAGTCCGATCGATACGAAACTTGAAACCCTACAATAATTCACTGATACGGATCCGATGAAACTGGTTTCGTCGAAATCCGAGTCTGTGCCAAAAATCACTATTTTTATATTAATTAAATAAATTAAAAATTAGTCAATTAAATCAAATTTCCCATTTCTTTTTGATAATTGACGATTCTTATTATTATAAATTTTTCAATCACCTATACTAATTTAAACAAAATTTAACTTGTCGAATTTAAAATTTTAGAAATCCCCAAATTTCATTAATTTCACCAAATTATAAATTAAATTTCCAAAATTTTAATTAAATTTTCTTTCCATTATTATTGTCAAATAGAAGAATTTATCATTGGATTCATATTTCAATATGTAAATATTTCCAATTTCATCTGAACTTATATTTACATAATTCCTAAATATTAAATTTCAAATATCACTTCAATTAACGCTAACGTAATAATTGTTTATTATTTATTGCAGTTGATTATCAGTTACAATTAATATACTAAATAGATGGTAAATCTTGAATACTGGTTATCCATAACGTTTTATTTCCCATTTAATTGCAACAACGCAATTTCAAAAATTTAACTCAATTAAATAGACAACTCTTTATATTCTGAATCAATTGCAATGGTTTAAAAGTTGCTAAATTCTGATTTCAGTAATCCCTTTAATTCGATTCAAAATCAGCAATTACCTATTAAATGCCCCAAAATTCCTATTAAATAAATCTAACAAATCTTTATCATCAATTAGATGAATTAAATATTGTAATCAAACAATTGCGTTAATAATTTTTGTTTCACTTTAAAGTATCTAAATTAGCCAATTACAATACTTATTACCCAAATAACTTCAATTTCTTCCAAATAATATTTACATAATTATTTTAAATATTGAATCCATTTAATTGCAATAAATTCAATTGATTGCAAATCAATTCCAAATAAATTTGATTTTTATCCAGTTACAACTTAATATTAAATAAGTTTTCACTTAACTAACAAAGTCATTATTACTTAGAATTTCATTACATTTTATATTTTCACATTTTCATTTTGGTTTCCTTTCTTTTCCCGCATAGTTTAATAAAAATGGAATTTTCCTTGGTCACAACTTATTTGGATCCAACATTCTTCATTTACCAATTTATTCCACTTTAACTGCAGTAATTTTGGGGATAAATTGAATTTGATTCCAAATTAACATTGACAACTAATAAAATAAGTAAAGTACAATAATTATAGTCATTAACTCTATTTCACACGTCTACATTCAGTTACTATTAGAAAATCTTATTGCATTGGTTTTTATTCAACGGTCACCTTTATTTAGTCATTATCTATTTTACAACCAAATGTAACAATGTCCACTAATTTTTATTTTTATAAATGAATCCCATTCAAGTTAATATTTTTATTAATATTCACTAATTCAACATTTATATAGGTTTCTTATATTTAACTTAAAACTAAGTATGAAAAATTACATTGTTCAAATCTATTGCCATATAAATATTAAATTTTTAACATTAAATTACAGTTACTATATCAAATTCCTACATTTACTCAAATAAAATCTTAAGACTTCTATTTCATTCTAAATTAGATTAGAAATCATATTAAATTAACTCATTTAAAATCATCGAATTTAACGGATCGTTACACTCTCCCCTACTCAAAACTTTTCGTCCCCGAAAAGGAAAAAGAAGGGAAAAGAAAGAATAAAAAAACAGTACATCTTATTTCAAATATTAATTTATGAACAAAAATTTACTAAATTAATTTCCTTAAATGAAATATACCCGTTTTATCATCATTATATCTTTATGTACTTAAATAATTAAAGTTTGGAAAACATTTCAACATAATCTCTAAGTGGTTTCAATCACTAAAAATCAAATCAATCCAACAACCATCTATTTCAACAAACAGCATACCCAACAAATATAAACAACCATATAATCAACAATCAAATAGTTGCTCGGGTTCAAAGCTTGAAATGGTACGGAATGAAAAATAACTATCCAGTGCATCATTTACTCAACAGTCTTAGATGAGACGGAATAGATTATTTATTTATCCAACTACTTCAAATTTCCTTACCCGACCAACCATAAATCAAACAATACAATTCAACCAACAAATCAATTAATTCATTATAATTTTTTTTCCATACATTAGCTGTTTGATCTTTTTCATTCATATAACAGTTTATCTTTTATTTTCATTTTTCATACCACATAAATTATCCTTTTATAATTTACATTTATTTCTAACAACTTTTAATTTTATTTACTCATTAAATGTTTTGTTTCATTTATTTTCACTTATTACTTCCAATTATCCATTTATTTAGGTCATGTAAGTTTCTTCTATTTGTATTACTTTTAATGCACTTCTCAATTTCAATCATTTATTCTATGCTTACAATTCTATTATATTTAATTATAGTAACCCTTTTTAATTTACCTTAAATTCTTAACCTTATAACTCCATTCCTATAAATAAAGGATTTTATTAATTTATTACCTAGGGTTTACAGTCATTTATTTATATTACCTACTTTCCATTTCATTCAACTAGTAGCATTTAAATCATACTTAAGTTAATAACCCTACACATCCATCCTTATTTATTAAAGAATTTCATTTTATTTACTTAAGTTTAAATCACCTATTAATAGCTTAATTTTAGCAAAATTTCAATTATACTTAAGTTTATACCATTAAATTCTTATTTATAATAGCAATTCATTTAATACTTCATTATTTCCAAAACTTCTACTTGTATAATATTCTATTCCAATCCCTTATTAAACATTTCAACTTTTCATATTAAGTTATTTATGTTAAAGAAAATGCAAAAGAACTTATACCAGTTTTATCTCATCTTTTAATTAAATTTAAGGTTCAACATATTACTCTTTGTTTTCAAATTTCACTTTATAACTTTGCATTAATTCTCTTACCTAAATTAGAGGTTTCAATTCATTAATTACTTACTTTTATCTCACTAAAATAATTTTAAACAATTAATTAATGGAAATTTATGAATTAAATGCCGGGTCAAATTTCAAATTATTTTAAAATAATAGATAAATAATTTCTTACCACTCATATATCTCAATTATATTTAAAACAATTAAAATTTTAGATAATTTTAAAATAAATCTGCAGTAGAATTTACTACAATGGCCTTTCCCCTTCGAAATTCGAAAATGAAAGTCGATGATGCGGCCGCCATCACCGAAATTATTTTCCAGCGACAGAGAGGAAAGTACAAAACTTATTTTTTCCAAAATCTTCTTTAAAACAATTCTTTCGAATTTTAAAATGAAATATTTATATCGGAAAATATATATAACAATATTATTATACTTCAAAATCCTTTGAAAGCAAATTTTCAAAATCCCGGACTTAAGTCCTAGAATCTCCAATTTGATTTATTATAATTTTCAACTTAGCTTCAATTATTATAAATATTTTTATTACCTAACACCCAATCTATAGCAACCAAATATATATATCTTTATAAAATATTTTTATATATAGAAATTATAATAGGCAAAATTATTTCATTCACCTATATTAAAACAAATATTATGTCGGTCTGTCCTATTAGGTGTTTAGAAATCCCTATTGATGACATAGCGTCCCATGCATCAACCAGAATTTATAAATACAAAACGGAACAGATTAACACAATATAAAACTTTTTTTTTATAACACTAACAAATACGCTCTCTTATATATATACACTCAGCGACTCCCATAGGGTATTACTACCCTATTACCAAAGAGTCAAACCCCACAAAGCTAAGGTTTATCGCTAAACCAAAGCTCTGATACCAACTGTAACATCCCGTCTTTTCGCACACTTTAAACCGACACACGTGCCAATTCAAACCATACGGAAGGGCGGATTGTTATGGGGTAAATAAGAAAAACAGAGAAGAAAAACAAAATAGAATCTCACAGCGGAAGGATAAAATATAATAGTAAAATATACAGTTTATAAAACTGTTTACAAAACATTTGATTCTTCTTGATACAATTAAATATCAGAGTTCACATACCAATAATATCAATGCAGCGGAATACAGTGTAGTGGAAATAAATAGTAGATAGTAATACTACAAATCTTCGTCTTCGTCCTCCAGAGCTAAAACTTCAAATCCTAAAACGCTCGGACTGACCCGAGCGTATTTGAAAAGACAAAAACACTCGAGTCAGAACTAAAATATCTTATGTAAGTTAAATTTACAGAAATAAATATGAGTGCAGTAACTCAAGAGATGCTCGGGATTTACATCTCCTAAGGATCCGTTAAACTATTTACTATATAGTATATTGCACTATTATAATAGTGTCTATTTGTAAAATAAACTTACTTTTAAATAGCGTTAAGGCTTTACATTTTCCACCTTAACACATAATAGTCCCAGTAGTCCATCCAATATCATAGTCCCTCCTGATCGGGAAGCCACCAGAGGATACCACACGGGCTACGGGAGAAATCCAAACTCGTACAAGGCGCGATAGGGTAGGTGACATGGCACAACTAGGCAATGCCAGGGTAGATATACCAATTGCTATCCGGGCTGGTGGTAACGTGTAGCCGCAGCTACCGCCCACCTCGAACTAACACCCCCAAATCAAAGAAATCAATAGTGGCCACCGAATCAATCCAAAGTCAGAGTATATTATCGAAGGAGTGCGTTCGATCAGAGGAATGACCTCATTGGCCCGAGAATCGCTCCTGTTTTAGCCACCTTATGCCAACTCACGGGAGTTGGGTCCACGTATTTACCTTACAGGAAACGTCGCCACCAACCTACTTCATTCTGGAATCTCCACCGCGTACACGGTTAGTCAAAGTAGTTTTTGGTATCGACAAAGAGTATGTCCATATCCGATCCCGGTCTCTTTGCCAACCCATCGTTATTATAACACCACGGTCATTTAAAAATAGTTTATACTTTAAAACCAGAATAAAATTTCCCATACGATATCAAATTAAAACCCAAAATAATATGATATCATTTTATCTCAAATATAATCCTTTTCCAAAATCATACTGGTTTAAAATTTAAAATATCTGGAAACCAAACATTTGAATTATACTTTCAAAACATAATAATTCGGAATTCATACTTTTAAAACCATAACTTCTAAAACTTGAATGGTTTGGATATTCAACGGTATATAAAATAAATAGTTTAACTTTAAGGTAACTTTGTAAAGAAAAATAATTTCCATGGCTTTACAAATATGTTTCTTTATTTAAAGTCTAAACCAAAATTTAAATATCACTTTCAAGTTCCAAAACTACTTCAATTTCTATATATATATATATATATATATATATATATATATATATATATCCATTTGGAGTATTAATATTTCAAAGCTAAAGATGGAAAATTTTCTTTCAGCAAATTAAACGTACTATTATTTAGTCTTGAATATTTACATAAAATCCATAAATAAAACTCCAATTTCTAACAATTAAATATTTTCTTCAATTTAATTTATACCAAAATATTCATTTTATATTTATCTTGGAAAATCCAGTTATAAATATCATATCTTAAAATTTCCAAACTTAAACATATAATATAAATTATCAAATTCCATTTCTCAAATTTTTCCATTTTTATTTAACGGATTTATACACAGCTTAAATTCAAAAATTTAACTTCATATGTATATATATATGGAAGAATAATATTAATAAAGTATCAAAATTCAAAATTTTTATAAACCGTATCCCATCCAAACCATAGAAATCACTTTAAAAATATTTTATATATAGACCACGGTGCCTGTATATAATTTTCTATCCTATGGTCAAGTGATACGGATATTTATCATTTCAATCCGCAATTTAAAATAAAAACGCGGTTGTATATCATTTCAAACCGCAATCTCGAATGAAATGAAAATGCATGATGACTTGCAGTTTAATGATATAAAATAAAACATCCATTCATCAACATCATCCATCATACAACCATCATCCAATAATAAATCAATATCAATATATATCTGATAATATATAACAGGTAATAACTGGCAGTTATATTCAAATAAATTTAACAACTATTAAACTAACAGTTTATATTCAGTAATAAATTTTATAACTGTTTAACTAGCAGTTTATATGCAATTAAATAAATTCTAACCATCAATTAATATGCAATAAATAAAACAAATTAACAGTTAAATTAAATAAATGCGATTTAACAGATATGATGAATAAAACACGCTAAACAGTCATAAATAAATTTCTACTCATATCTAATATAAATTTAACAAACATAAAACTTTTAGTAGTTGTGAGTGGGTTAAAACACTTACCTTTGGAATTTAAATCGAATTTAAATCCGATTTAAACCCCAAAATTCGACGGTCTCCAAAACTGTCCAACCAGCGTCATCAGATCCGGAATTAAATTACGATCCTAACAAAAGAAATTTCGTATGAATCCGATGTCGTACGAGAAAGTTATTCGAGTTAAACAATATGGAATTCGAAGCTAAATTAAATAAAACTGACCCTAATTCATGAGGCCACGTCACTACCAAATTATGTTTGTAGGCACGTGAAGCAAGCTCCATCTTCCCTCTTCGTTTGAACGCAAATGCACAGCCGCCACATACTGGAAACCCTATTTGCAAATTGCTGACGCTTTCTCGACGACCCTGAGTCCGATCGGCCCTCACCACTGCCTTACCCTCCTCACGCCGCACCTCCCCCTAGGTCACGGCCACCTCCGGCGTCAGGTAGTGACGCACCACCGCGTGCCCAAGTGTCTCAACCAAGGCGAAACCCTAGCACAAATAGGCCAACTGACCGTATAGATCAACTCGTCTCGACCCTCTCTACAAGACCATGCCACCCGATCGCAATAACCTCGAAGATCCATCGTCAATCGAATCCTTGCTCTATGGACGGCCGGAAATAAAAGCCTAAATTCTAGAAAAACAGCGACTCGGATCGACAAACGAATTTCACCATTGGATTACGCTCGTCAAGAGCATCAACATATATTTTTCTGGAAATTTTCTGGAAATTTTGAATTTTGACTTTTGATTTTGAACTGTAGATAGATCTAGGTTTTGCAACCATTGAGGAAGAGAAAGAGAGGAAGAAAATGAACGTACAGACAAATGATAGAAGATGGAGGCTAGGGTTTATCACAACATATATATAGACAAATAGAAGAAGGCTAGGTGGGCGCTAATTACGAACGTGCTAAACGGTAGTTGGCCCAAAAAGCCCGTTCTGACTCTGGAACGAAATTTATTAAACCCATATATCCAAACAGGTATTTTAAAATATTCTGAACGCGATGGAAAAATTTTTACGTCCAAATTTGATCGTATGAAGAAGTTATGATGAAAACAAAATTTCCAAATTGATTTCAAATTTATTTTAATTAAATCGATTTCAAGGCGTTTCGCGTTCGTATGATCAAACGAAAAGTCCGATCGATACGAAACTTGAAACCCTACAATAATTCACTGATACGGATCCGATGAAACTGGTTTCGTCGAAATCCGAGTCCGTGCCAAAAATGGCTATTTTTATATTAATTAAATAAATTAAAAATTAGTCAATTAAATCAAATTTCCCATTTCTTTTTGATAATTGACGATTCTTATTATTATAAATTTTTCAATCACCTATACTAATTTAAACAAAATTTAACTTGTCGAATTTAAAATTTTAGAAATCCCCAAATTTCATTAATTGCACCAAATTATAAATTAAATTTCCAAAATTTTAATTAAATTTTCTTTCCATTATTATTGTCAAATAGAAGAATTTATCATTGAATTCATATTTCAATATGTAAATATTTCCAATTTCATCTGAACTTATATTTACATAATTCCTAAATATTAAATTTCAAATATCACTTCAATTAACGTTAACGTAATAATTGTTTATTATTTATTGCAGTTGATTATCAGTTACAATTAATATACTAAATAGATGGTAAATCTTGAATACTGGTTATCCATAACGTTTTGTTTCCCATTTAATTGCAACAACGCAATTTCAAAAATTTAACTCAATTAAATAGACAACTCTTTATATTCTGAATCAATTGCAATGGTTTAAAAGTTGCTAAATTCTGATTTCAGTAATCCCTTTAATTCGATTCAAAATCAGCAATTACCTATTAAATGCCCCCAAATTCCTATTAAATAAATCTAACAAATCTTTATCATCAATTAGATGAATTAAATATTGCAATCAAACTATTGCCTTAATAATTTTCGTTTCACTTTAAAGTATCTAAATTAGCCAATTACAATACTTATTACCCAAATAACTTCAATTTCTTCCAAATAATATTTACATAATTATTTTAAATATTGAATCCATTTAATTGCAATAAATTCAATTGATTGCAAATCAATTCCAAATAAATTTGATTTTTATCCAGTTACAACTTAATATTAAATAAGTTTTCACTTAACTAACAAAGTCATTATTACTTAGAATTTCATTACATTTTATATTTTCACATTTTCATTTTGGTTTCCTTTCTTTTCCCGCATAGTTTAATAAAAATGGAATTTTCCTTGGTCACAACTTATTTGGATCCAACATTCTTCATTTACCAATTTATTCCACTTTAACTGCAGTAATTTTGGGGATAAATTGAATTTGATTCCAGATTAACATTGACAACTAATAAAATAAGTAAAGTACAATAATTATAGTCATTAACTCTATTTCACACGTCTACATTAAGTTACTATTAGAAAATCTTATTGCATTGGTTTTTATTCAACGGTCACCTTTATTTAGTCATTATCTATTTTACAACCAAATGTAACAATGTTCACTAATTTTTATTTTTATAAATGAATCCCATTCAAGTTAATATTTTTATTAATATTCACTAATTCAACATTTATATAGGTTTCTTATATTTAACTTAAAACTAAGTATGAAAAATTACATTGTTCAAATCTATTGCCATATAAATATTAAATTGTTTAACATTAAATTACAGTTACTATATCAAATTCCTACATTTACTCAAATAAAATCTTAAGACTTCTATTTCATTCTAAATTAGATTAGAAATCATATTAAATTAACTCATTTAAAATCATCGAATTTAACGGGTCGTTACAGCTTAACCATTGTGGATGTAGGTGCACAATATATGGTTATTGTAAATGGGGTTGAGATACTAGTGAAGGGAATACTCGTTCCGCTAAGCGACGTGATCTCACTATATATGTATGTATGTATGTATGTATGTATGTATGGTTCGAGATGGTAGGTTATTATTCACACCAGACTTTATATCTGACTCGAAGTTTATGTCTTCCCCTTAAACTCTCAGGTGCTCAATTAATTTTGAGTAGTTTGAGAGTTAAGGTTTTTAGGTTCTCCTTTAGACGAATAAGCTTCCGAAGAAGTCCAAGAGGCAAGCTAACTATTTGAAGCTATTTGATTCCACTGTGTTTTGGGTGGAACGACAAAGTTTTTTAGTCCCTATATTTAAACTCTTATCAACCAAAGGGGCATCTTCATATATTGCTCTTGGCAGAATTTGTAATAAATTGGAATTTCGCTTAACATGGCTACGTATGGGATTATGTAATGAATCAGAAATGCCATCTATAATGAAATGAGAAATTTGTTTTAAATTGAGTTTTATTTTTTTCTTATTCATATGTTTCTGACATATCAATGTATCTAACATTATCGCATTTGGTCACCGAGGATTAATAATTATGGATGACTGCAGCATCCATGGCGGTTAGTTTTGGGCCTTCATGTAATGATCAGTAAATTAATGGTTTCAATAACGTATTTAATTGAATTTTTTTTGTGGATTTTTAAATAATAAATTTTGAAATAAAAATTTAATATTTGGAATATGTCTAATTTAATATAGCAAATGGTAAATTTTTATTAAATAATATGGAAGTTTATTTTCTTATGTAATTTTATTTAAATATAGATCTGTTAAAATTGATGATGATAATATATTTTTCAAACCTAAATATTTTTATGCAATAAATTTGTAAATCATTTTTTGAGCGAGTCGTCATATTTCTTTTCTCCAAATTCGGACTTCTATTGCCTCGTTCATCTTATTTCTAACATTTTAGCAGCATTTCGGTACCGATATTGACTTTTGATAGAATGATCATACCGTTGATATCTATGTGCCGTTTTGATCGTCTCATCATGCTGATCTCCGAAGTGTATTAAATTTTGTGTTTTGGAGTCTGGTGCGCAGTGGAATCCGCGTAAATGGTAACCGTATCGGTAACCGGTTGTGCCTTTTTGCTTCTTCCATCCTTTCAATTACCCAACGTATTAAGCAAACAATCGTATAAACCCAGCAACCATTTGCAATTAATATTTTATGAAATTCAATGTATGTGATTTTCCATATTCTAGCTATATTGAATATTACATCGGTTCATTTTAGTGACTTTTGTCCTCCACTTTGTCTTCTTCGTTCTGCCTCATAATTTTTTTTACCAATGTCATTTTATTGAACTTGCTTTTACATTGTGAATACCACCTGTACACATCTATTTTTGGACTTGTTGCTTCCTTTCCTCTTGCGACAGTTGAGGCCGACACCAAAATCTTGGCCTGCCTACACAGCAAGCTGTCTTCATCCCTGCTATGCGCATCTGACCTCACGCCTCCTTGCAAAGCCGAGTGCAACAACTCCTTCACCCACGTGTAGCTGATTCCTTTGATTCCAACTCGCCCTCCACCGAACGGTCACTCACCGCAGGTGCCTCCACTTCTAAGCTGTTGCTTCCTCTCCTTTTAACAGAGTATATATATTACTTTATTGTTTGTTCTGTCTAGAAATTATACATATTATATTATTATATGAGTACAGTTTTTGCATTGCTATTGTATTGCATATAGCACATAAATATATTCAAGTGTACGAGTGCTTTGTATATTGTTTTATGTATAAAATACTGTTTAAATACATGGTGTTTACAGCTTTTATATGTATATAATAAAGTATAGTTTGCTCAGCCTTTCTTATATATATGTATGTATGAGTTATATTTATATAAAAGTTTATTTTATCTGTTATAATTTATATATATCAGTGTTTAAAATATTTAAGTATATATCTGTGT
The DNA here is from genome assembly GCA_030765085.1 of Allium cepa. Lineage (NCBI taxonomy): Eukaryota > Viridiplantae > Streptophyta > Magnoliopsida > Asparagales > Amaryllidaceae > Allium > Allium cepa. The sequence goes on along the minus strand of CM060938.1, from coordinate 438,302,521 downwards.
GTGTCCAGATTTCTGTGTTTTTAATAGTAATGTATATAAGTTGTCTATTATGTATAGAATATGTATATAAAGGTATATTTTGTATGAAGCTAAATTTATAAAATTGATATGTATAGATCTTTATTTTAATATAAGTTTTAAATTAAATATTGACTCTACGTAGTTATATATATGATGGTACGCATGTTTAAAATGCTACAGTATGGTATTTTGGTTGAAACAGTTATATATATTAGCATACAAAGTTGAATACAATGTTTGCATATATCCTGAGACCATATACTTCGGTGATTTATAGAAATTTATGAAAGTTATATGTTTTAATATATATATATATATATATATATATATATATATGTGTGTGTGTGTGTGTGTGTGTGTGTGTGCTTATGGTATATATATGTGATAACCTCGATTTTTGTCATCTGAAATTTGTAATTAGCTGGTTTTTTTCCTTTATTAAAATACTGATTTAATCTGATTAAATAAATAAAACTTTGATAATTAGAATATATTTGGATATGTATTTAGGAAGATTTTAAGGAGAATTGGGATTTGAAATTCAAATGTAAATAATCTTAAAAAAATGGATAAAAAAAGGTATATAATATGTATATATGATATTTATTAGTAAAAGATTGGTTTTATATCATTGTCTTTAAAGGATTTTATAAAGGATGTATTAAACTTGTATGATTACTTTTAAGTGTATAATTGGGATATTATATCTTTTTCTTTTTAAAAAAAATACTGATTAATAAAGAGATAGTTTGAATATTCATACACTTAATACTTATTTTTAATACAAAACTAAATTGAAATGTAATATTAAAATAGTCTAAGTATATATTAAAAACCTCTTAATAAAATAAAATCACAAGTGCTACAAAATTTATAAAAATAATAAATATGCATATAAATTAACAAATGCAAATTGTTTAACATAGGAATTAACAAGTGTAACATTTGTAATGCAAAAATTTTACAAGTATCAAGTTTTATTCCACTTCTCTTTTATTTTAGAAAGATGATAAAATTAGATTATATATATGTATACTCCTTCTTCTTCATTTTCTTTTATCACATATCTTCAAAAAACAAAATTCCGCAAAACAAAGGAAAATAAAAATCTGTAAACTGCAAACCTAAAAAAAATCATCAGTTTTTCAAAACAACAAAAACTCAACCTGAGCCTATAAACATTTCAAACCAGAAATTAAATCAGGCAAATCATTTCAAGCTTCAGATTAGAAGCAGGAGCAACTCAAAATGTTCCAGTTCAAATCTAAATCATTCAGTTTACAAGTTTTCAAGTAATGTCAAGTTACAGTTTCAAACATCTTAGATCAGTAACAAATCAAAGTGCCAGATAAAAAACAGTTTTAGAGACCAAGTTTTCAAAGTTTAAACTGCTTCAGAACCTGCTCTGTTCAAACAAAATAGGTGAGTAAATCTACTCCTGAAAACCAAATTCTACTCTATAACTGGATGCATGCAAGGTTTGATTATAGAAATGTCTCGATTATTACTTGCATGAGTGAATGGATGTGTTGCATGGGTATATAAATGATATTTCTGTGAGTAAACTAAAATTTTTAAAACAGTTTAAGCAACATTTTAGAATTTTCTATCAAATCAGAGTATAGCCAGAAGAATAAACAATTTTTGTTTAAAAAGAAAAAAGGGTTCTAAGTGTGTTTAGGATTTTGCTGCATGTAGTAAAATTTTAAGTAAAATGTAAAAAGAAAAAATAATTGCTCAAGTGTTTTATATGATTTCTTATGAATATATCTGAGAGCATGTATGAGCATCAGTGAATTTGCTCTGTTCTTTACTCCTAGAGAAAAAAAAGAAAGAAAGAAAAAGAATTTCCAGACTCTCTCTGTTTAAGCAAAAGAAGTGAGTAAACTAAAGTTTTAAACAGTTTAAAATTTGATGCATGCGGAAATTCTTGAAGTAGGACTGTGGTAAATGCTTACAGAAATGATTGCATGATGATTTTATGAAAAATATATGAATATAGATATATAGATATCTGTGTTCATGTCTGTGCTTCAGCATTTTGTTATGTTCTTCATCTTCCAGGTTGCAATTGGATTCAAAATTTAACTGCTCTTCATCTAATATTCTTTAGACCTTAATATGTAAACAAAATATGTTTGTTACATCAAGATATCAAGTTTAAAAATATTTCCAGGATTAAGTCTGAAGGTAGTTTTAAAAAAATGGAAGAAGAACAGTAGAACTCGAATATATATCAGAATCCAAACATAATAAATGTTTGATTCAGGTGTATAATCAGTTTTGATTTCAAAAACTAGGATTTTTAGAAAAATAATCATGATTTTTAGGTGTTTAAATTAACAGATAGCGAGAGATGAAAGTATATTGGATTTCGAGCATTCTCTGGTCATCCACGAGGTTAAGGGTCTCAAGGTCAGAACTGAAGCAAGCAGGGAGGGTGGAGATCACGGCAAAAACGGTAGAGGTGGTTATCATTCGCGGCGGTGGTGGCAGATCGACGAGGTAGGTTTTAGCTGGGTACTGGGTCGATGTTGGGTTCGTGATCAGAAAGGTGTCGTCATCGTGCCGGACTTGATCGTAGTCATGGGAAATGAAGCATAGATGAGTGTGATGGACGTGATCGTAAGGCCTCTAGGGATAGGAAGCGATGGCGCTGATGATTTTGCAAGAGGGGTTTTGAGTTCCAAGAAGAGCTCCATACCTCGATTTTGATTATCGGCGTAATCCATCGAGTTGGGTGGTCGGAAGGGTTGAATAGGTCATCGTCGACTTTCAGGCAATGGTAAAGTTGATCGGAACAGCGGCGAGGCACCGTGCACATGCACGAGATATCAAAGGTGTCGGGGGTTTACTGTGATGGTGGAGCTCGGGTAGAAGTTTGTTTGGCATCGAGTTGGGTAGTGGTTGACTCGGAGTTGTTTCAGGGATCAGCTAGCGTATGCCTCATAGATTAAGGAATTAAGTTTTTAGTAATTAAGAGAGAGATAGAAAAGGATGGGTTCTGGCTCGAGTTACATTAGTGATGACTGGACTTGGTCCCAGGTATTTTATTAAATGTTTTAAAACAAGTTTTTAAAGCAATGCAAAGCAAAAATTTAAAACAAAGGTTTCCAAGCAAGTTTTAAAGACTTAAAATGAATCTAGTTTAACTATCTCTCAAATCTAATTCTTTATACAACAAATGTTTTTATATTTGATTAAGGGATAAAGCGTTTAAAATTTAGGTGCTAATTAAGTAATTATTAAGGTTAATGGATTCTCTGGAATTTAATTAAGACTTTCGGAAGTTATTGATTAATTAAATTAATGAAGTAATTAATAAAAGGATATCATTTAATTAATGATGAAGCCTTGAACCCTAAGGGGGGTTCTAAAGTTGATCCTGTGAGGAGTCCGGACAAACTAGTTCCTGAGGATTATGTGTAGTGTGTAGCGATAGTCGAGCGAACTGATGCCTACAGAGGCATTTGGTTTATGCTGTGACGACAGTGTAACTCGATGTCACTGTGATCTACTACAGATCATAGCGAAAGTCATGTGTGCTGCTGAGAGCCAATAGTCTACGTTTGATTTTATATCGGTAGACTGTGACCTATGATGACATCGCGAAAGTCGTGTGTGCTGCTGAGAGCCAACTGTTTGCATTTGATTTTATATCGGTAGACTGCGACCTATGTGACAAAGCGAAAGTCGTGTGTGCTGTTGAGAGCCAACAGTCTACGTTTGATTTTACATCGGTAGACTGCGACCTATGTGGGAGTGGTGAAGTTTCATTTGGCAGCGAAAATCGAGTGCGCTAATGCCTACAGTTACATGGACTTTTGTTGTGATGGCAACGTAACCCTGGAATGTAACTACGATCTGCCGCGGGTTTCATGGCGTAATCGAGAGGCGCGGAGTGCCTACACTTACATGGACTTTTGCTGCTGCGATGGCAACGTAACCCAGGATGTAACTGCGACCATGGATGAGGGTGATGATTTCCAAAGCATTCTCACCAAAGATATTCCTTTATTTTTAAAAATGTTTTCTGTATTTTCAATAAAATTATTTTCCAAGTATTTTCATTGGGTGTTGAAATGGGTTTACCAAGTACTTATAGATTTTCAGTCCTACGTCTGATCAACGTATGACCGAATTTCTGTGAGAACGAGGATGGACTTGTTAAAACATCGAGTTATAAAATGATATTTTTATCAAACTATTTTGGCAATATTTTATAGATTTTAAAGTGTTTTAAAAATATTCAAAAAGAATAATTTTTATGATAATAAGTATTTTAATAATTCTGGCTTCGTTCCTTTTCGAGGACGAAAAGATTCAAAGGAGGAGGAATGTGATAACCTAGATTTCTGTCATCTGAAATTTGTAATTAGCTGGTTTTTTTTCCTCTATTAAAATACTGATTTAGTTTGACCGAATAAATAAAACTTTGATAATTAGAATATATTAGGATATGCATATAGGTAAATTTTAAAGAGAATTAGGATTTGAAATTCAAATATAAATAATCTTAAAAAAAATTGGATAATAAAAGGTATATAATATGTATATATGATTTTTATTAGTATAAGATTGGTTTTATATCATTGTCTTTAAAGGATTTTATAAAGGATATATTAAACTTGTATAATTACTTTTAAGTGTATAGTTGGGATATTATATCTTTTTCTTTTTTTTTAAAATATATTGATTAATAAAGAGATAGTTTAAATATTCATACATTAAGATACTTATTTTCAATACAAAACTAAATTGAAATGTAATATTGAAATAGTATAAGTATATATTAAAAACATCTTAATAAAATAAATCACAAGTGTTAAAAAAAAATAAAAAATAAAAAATAAAAAATATGCATATAAATTAACAAATGCAAATCATTTAACTTAGGAATTAACAAGTGTAACATTTGTAATGTAAAAATTTTACAAGTGTCAAGTTTTATTCCATTTCTCTTTTATTTTAGAAAGATGATAAAATTAGATTACATATATACTCCTTCTTCTCCTTCAATTTCTTTTATCACATATCTTCAAAAAAACAAAAGTCTACAAAACAAAGGAAAATAAAAATCTGTAAACTATAAACCTGGAAAAAAAATCATCAATCTTTCAAAACAACAAAAACTCAACCTGAAGCCTATAAACATTTCGAACCAAAAATTAAATCAAGCAAATCATTTCAAGCTTCAAATTAGAAGTAGGAGCAACTCAACAAGTTCCAGTTCAGATCTAAAGCATTCAGTTTTCAAGTAATATCAAGTTACAGTTTCAAGCATCTTAGATCAGTAGCAAATCAAAGTGCCGGATAAAAAAAGTTTCAGAGTCCAAGTTTTGAAAGTTTAAACTGCTTCAAAACTTGCTCTATTCAAACAAAATAGGTAAGTAAATCTACCCTCTTGAAAACCAAATTCTACTCTGTAACTGGATGCATGCAAGATTTGATTATAGAAATGTCTCGATTATTACTTGCATGAGTGAATGGATGTGTTGCCTGGGTATATAAATGATATTTCTGTGAGTAAACTAAATTTTTTAAAACAGTTTAAGCAACATTTCATAATTTTCTATCAAATCAGAGTATAGCCAGGATAATAAACAATTTTCATTTAAAAAGAAAAATAGGTTTCTAAGTGCGTTTAGGATTTTGCTGCATGCAGTAAAATTATAAGCAAATTGTAAAAACAAAAAAATTGCTTGAGTGTTTTATATGATTTCTTGTGCATATATATGAATATATCTGAGAGCATGTATGAGCATCAGTGAATTTGCTCTGTTCTTTACTCCCAGAGAAAAAAAAGAAAGAAAGATAAAGAATTTCTGGACTCTCTCTTTGTTTAAATAAAAGAAGTGAGTAAACTAAAGTTTTAAACAATTTAAAATTTGATGCATGTGGAAATTCTTGAAATAGGACTGTGGTAAATGCTTATAGAAATGATTGCATGCTGGTTTTATGATAAATATATGAATATAGATATCTGTGTTTATGTCTATGCTTCAGCATTTTGTTCTGTTCTTCATCTTCCAAGTTGCAATAGGATTCAAAATTTAACTGCTCTCCATCTAATATTCTTTAGACCTTAATATGTAAACAAAATATGTTTGTTACATCAAGATATCAAGTTTAAAAATATTTCCAGGATTAAGTCTGAAGCTAGTTTTTAAAAAATGGAAGAAGAACATTATAAGTCGAATACATGTCAGAATCCCAACATAATAAATGTTTGATTCAGGTGTATAATCAGTTTCGATTTCGAAAACTAGGATTTTTAGAAAAATAATCATGATTTTTAGGTGTTTAAATTAAGAGACAACGAGAGATGAAAGTATATTGGATTTCAAACATTCTCTGATGATCGGCGAGGTTAAGGGTCTCAAGGTTAGAACCGAAGCAAGCAGGGAGGATGGAGATCACGGAAAAAATGGTAGAAGTAGTTATCATTCACGGTGGCAGCGGTAGATTGACGAGGTAGGGTTTTAGTTGGGTACTGGGTCGATGTTGGGTTCGTGGTCAGAAAGGTGTCGTCGTCATGCCGGACTCGATCGTAGTTATAGGAAACGAAGCACAGATGAGTGGCGAAGCGATGAACGTGATCGTAAGGCCTCTAGGGATGGGAAGCGACGGGGATCATGATTTTGCAAGAGGGGTTTTGAGTTTCAGGAAGAGCTCCATACCTCAATTTTGATTATCGGCGTAATCCATCCAATTGGGTGGTCGGAAGGGTTGAATAGGTCATCGTCGACTTTTAGACGATGGTAAAGTTGATCGGAACAGCAGCGAGGCACCGTGCACGTGCATGAGATATCAGGGGTGCCGAGGGGTTACTGTGATGATGGAGCTCGGGTAGAAGTTTGTTTTGCATCGAGTTGGGTAGTGATCGACTTGGAGTTGTTTCAGGGATCAGCTCGGGTCTGCTTCATAGATTAAGGAATTAAGTTTTTAGTAATTAAGAGTGAGAGTGGAAGGGATGGGTTCTGGCTCGAGTTACATTAGTGATGACTGGACTTGGTCCTAGGTATTTTATTAAATGTTTTAAAACAAGTTTTTAAAGCAATGCAAAGCAAAAATTTGAAACAAAGGTTTCCAAGCAAGTTTTAAAGACTTATAATGAATCTAGTTTAACCATCTCTCAAATCTAATTCTTTATATAACAAATGTTTTTATATTTGATTAAAAGATAAAGTGTTTAAAATTTAGGTGTTAATTAAGTAATTATTAAGGTTAATGGATTATCTGGAATTTAATTAAGATTTTGGGAAGTTATAGATTAATTAAATTAATGAAGTAATTAATAAAAGGAGATCAATTAATTAATGATGAAGGATTAATTTATTTATAATTGAGCGATTAATTAATCTACAATTAAGAATTACCAATTATTTAATTAGGAATTAATTACTTAAATGATAATTACTTTATATAAGTAATTAAAGGATAAATTTGTTAAGGATTGATTAATTTAACTTGTAATTAAAGAATGAATTAATTAATAATTAAAGGTTAATTAATTGAGGATAATTAACCAATGGATAATTACTTAATGGAAGTAATTATGGACAAGTAACTGATAACTAAAGGATGATTAATTAATGGGTTGTAATTAATTAATGATTCAGTGAGCAGGATTGTAAAAGTAAATTGATTGAAGAAATTAATTTAACTATTTAGAGATGGTGTGACAAATCAATCTTGCTTCTGAATGATTGAATGATATGGTATGCATTGGATTATTTGATATTTCTGATAAAAGATTTATGATGATAGGTGATATGTTATGTTTGGGTTGAACTGAGATAATATGGTTTGTCTATCTGTGACGAATGGCAATGTAAGTACGTAATCCTGGGTATAAATGGAATTGTTAAAACTTAAGCAGTTTTTTTAGGATGATGTTGGATTCGAAGAGACCGATGTTGGGCATCAGTAAATACCCGAAACCACTTCGATTTGTAATCTGCAATAATTCTTTATGGATTCAACCATGTAATAATTAGGTTGGAACGGAATTATAATGTAAGCTTGATCATTTAATCTAAGTAATAATATTTGGATATGATTATATGATGTGCATTGACTATGGTAAGTTAAGAACTCGTAGTAAGGTACGAGTTACCCAGGTCTTAAATAATTTTATGCTGTTGTATAACTTGTTAGATGGGTTTACTCATGCTGGTTTCCAACCTGACCTGGGTGTTACTTTGATGTAATGCTCGGGTCAGACCGAGTATTACAGATTTCTACGTAAGGACGTTCTGGAGCTTAGGAGGTGGGCTGGATGGCAGGAACATATGGAGTGTTTTAGCTGAGTATATTATTATAGTTTATCTGGTACATGTGGATTGTATCTATCCAGTGCTTGTGTATGTTGTAACTCTGATGTATTAAAGTGTAATTTGACAAGTATAGTTTTCCTTTGTAAACTGATATTATTGATATTATATTTTATCCGCTGCGAATGTGAGATTGTGCTTTGGTGTTTCTGTTCTTCTTCTTCTATCTCTTTTCTTCTTTTCTCTAACTATCTGGAATTTTCAGGATCGAAAATTTCGGGTCGTTATAATATAACACAATATGGAGAGGGTATGAAATGTTTTAGTTATTATTTATATTATATAATGCCAGTCTGCATGTAAGATGTATTATATATATAATTGCAACAGCTGTTTACATTTTAGTTAATATATAGGTATATGTATATATATGATCTGATTTAAGTATATGTATGCGAGTTTATTTAAAGGTGTATAACCTTAAATATTGATTGATTAAAATATTAATTTTTAATAGATATTGTGTTATGTTATAATATATATATATATATATATATATATATTAAAAAATTTAATATGTGTTGAAATTTGGATATAATTTAGTATATGTATAATTTTATTTGTTATATTTATATCAATTTACTTATATATCCTATCCCCATCGATCCAATTCTGGCTTGATTTCGTCAAATTCTTATTTATCGGCTTTGATCGTTGAATTCGTGTCCATCTAGCGTTGCTTTAGAATTGGTAGCTCATTTCTTTGTCGAATCTCTCCAGCCTCGAAAGGTAAGCAATCATTCACGATTAATGTTCTCATATTTATTAAATTTGATTTCAACAATTGAAATATGCTGCTGTTAGTTATTTGCATTTCTATATATATGCTATTATCTGTATCAGTTCAGTTGTGACATCTGACACCATTATCTGTTATTTATATTGATGATATATGCTTGTTATATTATTATCGTATTTGTTGTCACTCTACAAGTTCCCTGTAAGTATAGAATTCACTATGGATTGAAATGATACATACCGAACGATCTGTAGAATAGGAGAAAATCATTATGGGTTGAAATGATAAATCCAAGCAATTTTCAATTGAATTGAATTTGGGATTGCAGGTTGAAATGATATATACCTGTATGCATTTAAATTGCGGATTGAAATGATAAACATCCGTATTACTTGACCATAAGATAGAAAATTATATACAAACATTGTTGGTCTATGTATAAATATTTTTGAAAGTGATTTCTATAGTTTTGGAATGGAATATATTGATTTCAAGATATTATATATTAATGTATTTTATAAAGTTTAAATTCTTGATTTTAAAATTCTATGTTTGGAAATGTTTAAAACTATAGGTTATATTTTTAGGAATTTACTTATAATGTTACTATTTTTTAAATATGTAAAAATTAGTTTTATAATAAGATTTGATTTGATAAAGTTTGATTTAATTTATATATAATATGTTTAAGTATTTATTTAAAATTATGTTTTCAAATATAGAGTTTATAATAATTTTAAGGATGGAAAGATAGAATCGAAATTGATTTGAAATGGTGTTTAATTAAGAATTACATTTAATTAAAATCGATTTGGAACTTATTGAATTTGAGATTTATTAAAGGATATGATTTTATAACTTGATGATGGTTTAAAGGTGATTAATGAATATTTCAAGTTTGAGTTTTATTTAAATGTTATTTGAGTGATTAAGTAAATATTTCAAAAACTAAACAATGGTAAAGTGAATTTTGATATATGAATTATCAAAATTTAGTTTTGAAATGTTGAATATTTAAAGCTTTGAAACATATTGAAATGGTTTATTTTGTGGTTAAAAATCTGTATTCAAAATCGATATAATTTGAAATAGTTTATTGAGAAACTGAAATAAATCGAAATTGATAATTGGAGATTTGATTAAACTTGAACTTTTGGAATTTGAGTTGCTTTGGAATCGACTGTGAGGAAACTATTTTATTGTATAAAGTATTTTTTAAAACTATATTTATAAACTATTTTATATTTTACTTTATAAATTATTTTAATATAAACTATTTTAATACAAATCATTTTAATATAAATTATTTTAATATAAATCATTTTTAATATACTAATCATTTTACTATAAACTATTTCAACTTATGACTATTTTATATAAATTATTTTATTTTATGAACAATTTTTATTATATATACTATTACTAATATCTACACTGTTTAAGTGGTGGAAGTTATGTTTTTAAAGTTATAAATTTCAAAGTACTATGTTTTGAAAGTGTTATAATTTCAAATGTTTTGGTTTCGAAGTGTTATGATTTTGAAGTGCTATGATTTTGGAAGAAAATACATTTGAAATGGAAATGATATCGTATTTGATTTTGATATGGAAATATATCGTATTGATATGGTTTTGAAATGGCAATGACATTTGGGTTTTGAAGTATAAACAATTTTGAAATGACCACGGTGTTATAATAACGTTTGGTTGTTAAAGAGAACGGGATCGGAAGTTGTCACTCTCTGCCAACTCCGAAAACCACTTTAACAACCGTGTACGCGGTGGAGATTCCAGAATGAACTAGGATGGTGGCGACGATCCTATATGAGGTATATACGTGGACCCGACTCCCGTGAGTTGGTACAAGGTGGCTAAAAAAGGAGCAATTGACGGGCCAATGAGGTAGCTCCTTTGATCGGACACACTCCTTCGATACTATATTCTAACTTTGTGATTGATTTGGTGGCCACTTTTGATCTTTGATTTTTTTTGGGAGTGTAGCTCAAGGTGGGCAGTAGCTGCGGTTGTGCATTACCACCAGCCCGAAAGTGTAACTGGTATATCTACCCTAGCATTTCCTAGTTGTGTCATGTCACCTACCCTAGCATGCTTTACTACGAGTTTGATTTGTGTCGAATCTATGGAGTATCCTTTGGTGGTTTTCCAATCAAGAGGAATTACGGTACTGTATAGACCATTGGCACTATAAAATGTGTTAAGGGGGATATAGGTAATGCCTTAATGCTATTTTTAAATATATTATACTTTACTTTAGACATTATCATAATAGTGTATATTACTAGATAGTAGATAGTTTAACGGATCCTTAAAGGATGGTTATCCCAAACATCCTTTGAGTTATTTGTATTTCGGTTGTTATTTCACTTGAGTTGGATTTATTGATATAAGAATGTTAATCCTGAGTCGAATGTTTTGTGTTTTGTTTTACGCTTGGGTCAGACTGAGTGATATGGCTTTCAAGACTCACCTTCAGAGTTGGAGCTTCGCTTATAGATCCATCTAATCTTTTCAGCTTGCAGTTATTCAGTTGATTCTGGTGATGTATTCTGATCTTGACTATTGTATTTGAGACTTCTGTTCTATCTTATTTAACTCTGATATATATAGTAGCTCCATGAACTACTATTCTTCTATTTCCACTGCATATTGTATATTATTATGCGTCTGTGGTTCTGTGATTATTTATTTACTGTATATGTTGAGTTCTGCCAAATATAAATTAACAATCTAGTATTTTGAGCAATTCAAATTAGGCATTTATGGATGTGAATGGTTGAAAATATCACGATGTTACACATCAGATGTGGGATGCTGCAACTTGGTATTAGAGCATAGAATTATGTATATTTAAAATAAATTTGAACCTAAAAGATTTTCATAACATAATCCAAAGAATCATATAATGAGATCAGGGTTGGGTTAATGCTATAGTAAGTACTTGCATTTGTTATATATATATATATATATCCATAAGTATGTATTCCCCTCTCTCTTAGACCGTTCATCTATATCTTACTAAGGCTCGTATGTAGATTTACGAGAATGGAAAGTATGGAGGCAGGAAACTAAAGAGTAAACCTTGGTGGAGGAAGCACCACAACTAATGTAAATTCTCGACCCTATACTAAAAGGAATCCTGGTCGACAGGCAAATGCTAATCCAAACGCAAATGCCAATGTAGGTGCCGGAACCCAACCAATAGATATAGGGATGATACATCAGTTCTTCGTCGATTTGATGCAAGCTAGAGCAGCTATAGGAGTAGCTGAGGGTAATGCTATGAATGTTGGAGGAGCTAATCCCATAGACCCAGTTGGCAATAACTATGCTAAGCTGAATAGAGATTACAATAGTCTTGGTGAAAAACCGTTTTTGGGAACAAAGGATGTTGTCGAAATAGAAAACTATTTTATGCACTATGAAAGAATTTTTGCTGACTTTGAATTAGATGATGAGCAGAAGAGGAGACTTTCTTCTAGACAGTTGCAAGGAGCAGCATTTTATTGGTGGAATAGTATTACTATGGGAGTTCTCGAGGAAGAGTTGACTTGGGTAGAGTTTTTAAGGAGATTCAAAGAGAGGTTCTTGTCTGAAGTTGCCAAGTCAGTATTGTTGAGAAAGTTCATAGACTTAGTGCAAGGTGATATGTCGGTGATTGAGTATGCTACGAAGTTTGATGAGTTGTCCAGGTACAGATATGCTACCATTGACACCGTCATTAAAAGGAACGAGAAGTTTATTCAAGTGTTAAGGCCCAAGATTGCCATGGTGACTATCACACCTTTGTGATACAAGTATAGTTATAGTGAAGATGGTAATCAGGAAAGAAGAGTTGCTTTCTACTTATGAGAAGGAGAAGAATGTTGGAACCCAGGATTCTTAGGGAAAGAAGAGGAAATTATTTAAGAAGAAAGGAGCTCAGAAAGAAGGAGCTTCCATGAAAGGGAAGGCCGATGTAGTTTTCTACAAGTGCGACAAGAAAGGACATTATGCTCATGAATGTCGAACTGGAAAAGGAAGAAAGGTTGCGTGTAAAAAAAGAACTCAAGTGCTTCAACTGTGACCAGATTGGACACTACAAGAACCAGTGCCCAAAACTGGTCAGAGTGGATAAGGGAAACGTTTGTGCTTTGGAACCATATTCTTCAAGACCAACTGCTACTGGAAAGGGAAAGACGGAGATGGAAGGTACGTTTTTGATTCATAGTATACCAATTAGGGTACTATTTGATACCGGCGCATCGCATTCATTTATATCTCAGTGTTTGGCAGATAAGTTATGTTTAGAACCTTCATACCTTGTTACTTCCTTAAGGTTTTCGAATCTGGTAGGAAGGTATGCAACTCTAAGTATGAGATGTGACCAGTTTGAACTTGAATTGTTAGGCTATAAGTTCGCGTGCAGTTTGTACGTTTTTGATTTCGTAGGCTTCGAGATCATTTTGGGTATGGATTAGTTAGATATATATGATGCTAGGATATTTTTCCAAGATAGAGAAATATAGCTACGACATCCCAATAGTTAAAACCGAATTATACTTAGTGGAGAAGTTAGACTCAATGCATGTGCTTTATTGAATGCAATGGAAGTAGAAGAAGAGTTGAATCAGGTTTAGCTAGCAACAGAGTTTGTAGATATTGTTGAGCCAGCCATAGTACTACCACCTAAGTGAGCCACTGAGTTTCGAATAGATCTTGTGCCAGGAGAAAAACCTGTAAGTAGACCACCTAACAGGACGACACCTACCGAGATGAAGAATTGAAGGTGCAGCTAGTGGATTTAGAAAGAAAGTATTTATTAGACCAAGCAGTTTTCCATGGGGAGCGGTCACGGTGCTCATGAAGAAACCAAATGGGTCATTAAGGATGTGTATCGACTATCATAATTTGAATGAGAAGACGATCAAGAATATGTATCGTTTGCCAAGAATCGATGATTTATTTGATCAGTTGAGTGGAGCCAGATTATTATCCCATTTGGCTTTGGTGGCAGGTTTCCACTGGCTAAGAGTGGAAGAAGATAGTATTCCGTTGATGGTGTTTCAGACCAGGTATGGTTTGTACCAGTGGTTGGTAATGCCATTTGGGTTAAGGAATGCGCCAGCTTTCTCCGTGGGTTTGATGAACCAAATTTTTCGATAGCACTTGGATAGGGTCGTATTAATAGATGACATTTTAATACACTCTAAGGATGAAAGAGAGCATAAAGTTCATCTTAGAATAGTGCTTGAGATGCCGAGGCAGCATTGAGATGCTGAGGCAGCATCAACTGAAAGCGAAGTTTTCAGAGTGTCATTTCTGAAAGAAAGAAGTTAAGTTTCTTGGTTACGTGGTTTCAAAGAAGGGTATGCCAGTGGATCCAGATAAGAACGAAGCTATTGAAAATTGTAAGTGACCAAAGATGGTGACTGAGATTAGAAGTTTTCTTGGACTCGCTGGCTATTGCCGAAGATTCGTTAACATTTTTTTGCGAATAGCAGCGCCTTTGACTAAGCTAACTAGGAAGGGCGTGAAGTTTAGTTGGTCTGAAAAATGTGAAGAAGCATTCCTTAAGTTAAAGTATTTGTTGACCAATGCATCTGTATTAGTAGTTCCAGACAGGAATCAAGAATTAGTAGTATATACTAGTGCATGTGGACCCAGATTAGGAGCTGTGTTGATGCAAAAAGGTAAAGTTATTGTCTACGCTTCGCGATAGTTTAGACTGCATGAAGTGAGATACCTACTCATGATCTAGAGTTAGGAGCCGTGATTTATGCACTAAAAGTATGGAGACATTATCTCTTAGGGGACACTTTTGAATTATACTCAGATCATAAGTCCTTAAGATATTTATTCTCTCAAAAGGAGTTAAATATGAGATAGCAATGGTGGCTGGAGTTTTGAGCAACTTATGATTTTGGTATAGAGTGTACACCTGGAGAATGAAATAAAGTAGGAGATGCACTTAGCAGAAAACATTATAATGTGATGCTGGCTATGTTAACAGAATGTAAAGACCTGGATGCTTTGACTACTTATAGTATGTAGTTAAGATTGACAGCTAATTTTACTCAAAGCACTGCCATGTTATCCTGCTTGGAAGTTCGACCAGTACTCATCGAAAGAATTGCTTCTAAGAAGAATGAGGATCCACTATTAGCAGAGAAGATTAAATGGCTTGAGATGGTATTGGAGATTGATGATTTAAAAGATTTTAGTCTTGAACAGAATGGATGGCTGAGAAAGAAGGGATGGTTGTGTGTTCCAAAAGTTTGGGACTTAAGAAGAGAAGTTCTTAGGGATTGTCATCGATCAAAATTTATGATTCATTCTGAGGGGAACCAAGATATATCAAGACATGAAAAGGAATACGAAGAAGGTGTTGGATTGTGGGTAAAGAAGTATGTGAACTATCAAAAAGTTAAGGCCAAACATTAGAAGTCGAGTGGATTGCTTCAAACTATGGAGATACTAGTTTGGAAATGGGATTTGGTATCCATGGATTTTGTAGATGGGTTACCAAGGTCGAATTGAGGGAATAAAAGCATGTGGGTTATGGTGGACAGGCTGACCAAGAGTGCCCATTTCATTCCAGTTAAGTCAACCGGTACGTAGTAAAGTTTTTTATGAAGAACATAGTTAGACTGGATGGAATTCCTAGTAGTATAGTAAGTGACAGAGATTCCTTATTTAATAGCAAGTTCTAGAAGAGTTTACATGGGACTTTAGGTACCAAGCTCAAGATGAGTACCGCTTACCATCCGTAGACAGATGGATAGACAAAGAGAATCAACAAAGTACTCGAGCATTTGTTGAGAGATTGTGTACTAGATTTTGGTGGATCATGGGAATATCACCTACACTTAGTTGAATCTTTCTATGATAACATTTATCAGACTAGTATAGAAATGGCACCTTTCGAAGATTTGTACGGAAGGCCATAAAAGTCACCAGCATGTTGGTTGGAAACTGGAGACAGATTAGTCTTAGGTCTAGATCTAGTGAGATAGGATGAAGAAGCTCAGTGTAGACAAAAGAGTTATGCAGATAAGAGGTGTAAGTATCCGTATTTCTCAGTTGGAGATGGCGTTTTCACTAAAGTATCATCGACGAAAGGTGTGGTACGATTCAAAAATTCAAAAAAATTGGCATCGAAATATGTTGGACCGTTTCTAGTTATAGAGAGGATCGAAAAGCTCCCATACAGTATAGAGTTGTCGAGCAGCTTGGCAGGTGTCTATAACGTGTTTCATGTATCTCATCTTCATAAGTATGTACATAATCCAGAGACTACTATTCCTCTGACTGTATTGGAAGACTTAATAGTAGAACCGGATCTGATCTTTGTTAAACAACCAGTTCAGGTTGTAACAAGGGATAAAAAGAGGTTAAGAAATAAGACACTCAAGTTGGTAAAAGTTCATTGGAGCGACAACGAGAAGGACAGTACTTCAGAGGGAGAAGACATGATTAGATATACTTATCATGATCTACTTTAAGGGTGTACTCTATATCTACTTCGTATAGATTGTTTCCTAGTTAGTTGGCCAGTATGGTAGTTAGGAGATGTTATAGATGATTACTATGCTTAGTATATAGTCCTTGCTAGATTTCGAGGACAAAATTCTCTAAGGAGGGGAGCCTGTAATACCTCAAATTTTCAATAGCATTATTCAGGAGATTTAATTAGACAAATTAAATATAATAATGTAGATATTACAGTGACAAGGGAATGGAGATATGAGATCTAATTATTGTCGTGCCTTAACTAAATGGATTTATAAAATGGGTTATAAGTTAAATACCTAAGAGAATAAGGCAAGGGCAATATGGGAATAGCCAAACCCCATAATCCCTAAAACCCTTACCTCATTCTCTTTCACATTTTCATAAATCAAAAACATAAATAAAGGAGAAACAAGGCCGATTGTAACCCTAGGAGAAGAGGAGCTCAAAAATAAATTAGAGGCTAAGATTCAAGCTAGGAAGGTTAAAGTAAATAATAAATCTCAAGTTCCTTACCCAAACAACGTGAATAATGATCTAAACCATCTCATATATGTCTTCTTGAACATTCTAATTCAATTTTAATGTTTAAAATCATTTAGATGGATGAATGATGATATGCTTTGATTATATGCCATGTTTTAATCAAATAAGGATTATTACGCGATAATATAATTCGATTTTAAGGATAAAATCATGCAAATTTATTTGTAAATGCCATGATGTTTGAATATGTTAAGTAAAACATTATTTTGGAGATGGTTTATATTCTCATAATATTTCAAGCTATGAATTATTTATTATGAATTTTGAATGGAAGAAATGGATGATTTTGGGTTTAAATTTTTTAAGGCAATTATATAATGACTTTGGGTCTGAAATTTATATATGTTAGAGAACATATTTAAAGTGAATCATTGACTTTTGAGAATTTTTCTAAGTATTTTACTATGGTTATAAAAATTATTTAAGTTAATAAATTTAAATGTTTTATATATTTTATCAAAGGGAATGGCTTATTTGCTTAAAAAATTTGTTTATTGTGAATTCGGCAGCCTTTGGGAAAAAGATTTTGATAAAGAAATGGAAACCAGTCAGATTTTGACAAATTAGCAATTTAGGTGAAAAGAAATTACTTTGAAAAGCATAAAATCATTTTTGTTATGAATTACAACTTTGCCACTTCTTTTGCTTGCTTCCGTTACCATGCCCAGCATGCCTTTTGAACTCATTCGAAACCATGCACATGGTATAAAGAAATGGGTACGTAGTGTGTTGGAGAAAGGCGGAAGGGTCTATGTCGAAGGCATGCTTTTGAAGGGTTTGAAGTCTTTTTTTGTAAGTTTTCGAATTAGTCAACTTGTCTTTGCTTTTTGAAAGAGCTTTCGAAAGAGTTGCTTCTTATTTTCGTTTTTAAAGAAGCTTTCAAAAGTGTTGTTGCATTTTGAATTCAATTAATGCCTAGTTGCTGCATTCATACATTTCGAATAGGTTGAAGGCCGCTTTCTTTATAGCCTCATAACAATGAGTTCGAAAGGAAGGCTTTTGTTTTGTTAACATTGAAATTTCCTTCCCAATGCTTTCAAAAGGGTCATTTAGCCGATTTTATAAATGGTTTTATAGGCAATGGTTTCGAAAGGATGGTTTTAAAGCTATCCTCTTCTCCAATTCTTTTCTTAAGATCAATTCTTTCGAAAGCAAAGCTTTCGACCTAGTAGTTATATTTAATGTTAAACCCAATGAACTTTCAAACGGTTTCAAAGCTATGCTTCCATAAATTGTACTTGAACTAAATACCTTCGAAAGGCAAGTTTTAAGTGTTTCGGAAGACATATCTTTAAGTGTTTCGAAAGGAAGGTTTCAATGCTTTTGAAAGGTATGTTTTTAATGGTTTCAAAAGAGAAGGTTTAAGATTTTAAGTAATGCTTTCGAAAGGGAAGGTGGAGGAGGGTAACTCATGCTGTCACAATGATCCGAAGGATCTAGTCGAAAGCTTTAGTTTTTAAACAAGAAACGTAATATTTAAAGTAAAACCCATGGTAATATGAAAGAGTTATGAAATGGCATTTAAATTTGGAATTTTGAAGAAGTTTTTCTTGCTAAAGATAGTGGGTTAAGGGTATTAACCATGTTTCCTAAGAAGAATGATTACAAGGAATTAAATCAATGGTGTTTATATTATTATGTTTTGATCAGTTATCATGTATGCTTCTGTAAACATATTCACTTCATAATTAACCCATAACAGCATTTTGGGGTGTTAAGGACAGAGTAACCAGCTAGGTTGACTCGGTAGTGAATATACATTAAGTTATCTCCTGTATGAGTAGAATTCCATCCAGGAGGTCATACAGACCAGAATATAGGATGCCTAAAGACTAAACAAAAGAATTATTGGTCTAGACAGGTTCTTTAATAAGCCCATGAAAACTATGTATTATTGGCAGAGGCCAATAGGTTGTTATTGATCCCATGAAAACTATATCTGTAATAAGTTATTGAAAGAGATCAATAGGTTCATATTGATCCTATAAAATTTTGACATAGAGATGTTGGAGAATTTAATAGGTTCATAGTGCCCTATGAAAACTATGGTTAGATGATGTTATTGGTAGACACTAATAGGTTCTTAGTGATCCCATGAAAACTATAAAACCAGACAGATAGTCCATAAGCTTGGAACAGGTTATTAGTTCGCGCATAAAATTTAATAGGTTAATAGTGACCCTAGAAACTATAACTTAAGACAAGTAGTCAGGTGAATGAAATGGGAAATCCAATGCATGTTTTATGTTTTCGTATCACCATGATACATTTTATTATGTTATGTCTTAACCATTGTGGATGAGGTACACAGTATATGGTTATTATAAATTGGGTTGAGATACTAGTAAGGGGAAAACTCATTGCGCTAAGTGGCGTGGTCTCACTAGATATCTATTTAATTCGAAATGGTGGGTTATTATTCACACCGGACTTTATGTCTAACTCGAACTTTTTGTCTTCCCCTTAAACTCTCGGTTGCTCAATTAATTTTGAGTAGTTTGAGATTTAAGGTTTTCAGATTCTTCTTTACACGAATAAGCTTCCGAAGACATGCATTGCAGGAAGCAAGCTAGCTATTAGGAGTTTTTCTTCTGTTTGATTCCATTGCATTTTGGATGGAATGGAAAAGTTGTTTAGTGCCTATATCTAGACTCTTATCAACCAAGGGTTCATCTTCATATTTTGCTCAAGCATATTTTGTAATAAATTGTAATTTCTCTGAACGTGGCTATGTATGAGATTATGTAATAAATCAGAAATGATATCTATAATAAAATGAGAATTTTTTGGATTGGGTTTAATTTTTTTACATATTCATGTGTTTCTGGTATATTAATGTATCTGACATTACCGAATTTTGTCATTGAGAGTTAATAAGTATGGATGACTGCAGCATCCGTAGTAGTTAGTTTTGGGCCTTCAAATGGGGGATGTTACATAACTTCTAATGCAATTATGTGTTTATGCAACATGGAATGCAATATTTTGTAAGAGTAGTCGGTTCATTGATACAGTCGACCTTCTGTTTATGCAAGAATGCACGTGCTATGCGTCTAAATGTATGCAAAATCTGAATGATAAACTAGTAATTCTACAAGCATGGCCAACCATACAGACAAATACGACATCCATATGCATAACATCTATGGATAACAATCAAAAAACAAAAAACAAAAAAAGAATACACGCATGATACGAGTATGTGCGCCTATATGGTCGATCTTTTTTCTACCATGTAGAAATGCATAAATGCAACGAATACATCCATAAGCATCCGTTAGCATCCTTCACTCATAACATGTCCTATTGACACGTTTACAACCATTCCTACAATCCAAAAATCTCTACCTAAAGAGTATACCACTTAAATCCTAAGTTTAAAGGTAATCCAAGTTTCTCTAGCTAAAATGGTTTGACTAAGGTAATTACCCCATATAGACACTTCTACAAGTATCTAAAATTCGTTAGAGTTATAATCCAAGGTCATTCAAACCAAAATAGTGTCCACTTAAGAGTTACTTCATCCACATGTGGTTGCTACGCACACGACCACGTATTATTGGTCAACCTTCCATAAATTTTCTTATGAAAATAACCTTCATTCAAACCGGGTAAGGTTTGAGAAAAAATTTATCCCCTTATTCAAATATTACCTAATTTTTTTTCTAATCATCTTTTACACGAAAATTTCTTTTGCATTCTCAACGCATGCTATAAAAACACCTTCTTTTAGTTGAGAATCAAATTCTTGAATTGACTATCTATTCCAAAAATCTTGACTACTATATCTTTTAGTATATTCTCTTTGTAGTTTAGACTTCCAAAAGTTTCTCTTTATATCCCTTGTTATTATCCATAAATGGGACCTTTTATCAAACGTATGTCTTATCATTATTCCATCTGTTTCATTGATACTATATTGGTACAACCAGATGTGGAATGGTCCTTTGTCATCTTAATCCAACAAATACGCTGACTATTAGTTTGGTTTATACTTAGATATTTCTACGTTTTAATGCATTGGAACAACATCTTCCCCCAAAAGGCAATGTGAACTCTGTAAATTTTCATAAATTATCTAAAAGATGATTTGCTATATGTTGGGAATTACAAGGAATTATCTCTTGTTGAATCAGCTAATTTTCTATCAAATTAGAAAATCTTAGAAAAATTATAATAAAAATAACCGCAAGCGCACGACGTACAATTTTAGTATGTGGCGAGTACGGGTCGATCCGTAGGGAATTGAATTATTTTAAACTCTACTCGATCAAATTAACCAAAGAGCTTGAGATTGTTTAAACTAAAAATGTAGAAAACTAAAAAAAGAAAGTGAACAAAAATATGAGAGTAGAAGGAAATTTAGAGGTAATTTTCTTCACAAGATTACATAAATCAACATAATGAAATTATGATCTCTCTTCTTTTGGTCATTAGTGAATTTAGCTGATGTGTTTGTCATAAGTATGGCCTATTTGTGCTTTTAATTAGCCTGACATAAACCATCAAACTTTAACACACCTACTAACCACTTATCAACTCTCATGAAAATGATAATGAAATCAAAAATAAAATCAATTCTAAGCATGATCTATTTACTATTGATTAGCAATATAGACCATCAAATTTTGATTTAAAATCCACTTCCTACCATAATCATATGTAGATGAAGAGATAATTTGTGTTCACATTTGTTTAAGCATAGCTTATTTCGGGTCAACAACATAGGCTATCAAATTCAAAGTTAAACAACAATTTTTTTTAAATCAAACATTCCACTAAAAACAAAAGGATATCATAGCAATATGTTGAATCTACATAATTAAGAGAGCTTCATTATCGCTAAATTGAAGGGGTTTAGCTTCTCATATTTGTTATCATTTAAACAAATGGTTGCAACATAAACATAAACAGGAAGACAATGCAAGCAAAGTAAGAAGGGAGCTAATTAAAATAAAATAAAAGCTCATCTACTTGCATGAAATAAAAAATGCACTAATTGCATAAAGTAAGAACAATAATTAAAAGAGCATGAAATTAAATTGCATAAGAAAATTACGTAAGAAAAGGATAAGAAGTCATTAAAAAGAGAAAGAGAGTTTATGTTTATTTTTGTGGCCAACACTAAACTAACTACAAGGTGGTGCTAAGAGCTTCTAACAAGAGACATAAGGGGTATTTATACATGCCTAAAACCCTAATGCATATTTTAGGGGACTGCCCAAAATACCCCTCTAGAAAGTGTGGTCACCAAGTTATCATTAGCATGAATTAATCCTCCGTTAAGTATGCATGTAATTTTTAGCTCCACTAACATGCGCATTAGCTTCTAATTATAGATCAAGGTAAGTGGGTAGGTGAGGTCCTCTATGTTGTACGAATTGATTTATTTCCTTTTGCTTTCTTCTCTTGTGTATGCATATTTTCATAAAGCCTTTTCATATTTTTCCATCAAAGTTCCTATAAATAAAAGTAAAAATGTCCAAGTAAATTTTCTCAAATTAAATCATACAAAAGAATGACCATTTTACCCCTATATGAAGATGAATAAATGATGATTTGAAAATAGTTTAAATTTGGGTTTAAACATGTTAAAATACCCTATATGCTCATTTATTTATTTAAATTAGATTAAATATGGAAGTAAAAATATGCATATTTACGTGCAAATCAAATACCCCCATACTTATCTTTTTATTCGTCCTCGAATAAACCAAAATTAAGATAAATCTATTTTCGTAGGGTGCACGATTGCATTACGCATATGCAACAAGCCGTTAAATCTCTAGGTATCCCTAGTAGGACGAGTGTTGTCCCGTGATGCTTTTTCTCGGATACTACCCATAAAATCCAAATATGAAACGAAAATTTCTAAATGCACGATTTATTTACAAATAGATGAATGCAAGTTTTGAAAATATTTACAAATGAAGAATTTACTTTTAAATTGACATGAATAAGTTAAATATAATTTTTGATCATCATCATGAAATTTTAGTCATTTTACTCGTCAAACCATCCAACAAAAATTTATGTTATCGTCACAATTAGGCTCTAGTTTGGTCCATTATTTTGGTTGATAACATAATGTAATTATGAAATGGATCCTTAGTTGATTATCAAAAAATTTCAAACTGGTATTTTCATTTCTTTTGAATAACAAGTCAAATCAAATAACTGAAAATAGAGCTTGGATTTTGATTGCTTACTCTTTCATTATTTGAAAATTTTATTGATATAAATAATATTTACATATGCTTAACTCAAAAAACTAAGGCCATATATATCACCCGTGCACTGTCTTTTGGGCTTATGTGAGGGGAATACAGAACATGGTGAGTGTACACACAAGTATGTACACCTACCGACTGTAGGCATAATTATTGAAAAAATTTTTGTATACAACTAACTCAGATAAAATGAGGCTAGATATACTGATCATGCACTACCTTTTGGATTTATATGAGGGGGGTACAGAGCATGGCGAGTGTACACACTTGGATGTAAACACATGACTCTATATGTTTCTTATTTTCACAAAAACCATTTAGTTTATATTTATTATTACTATTTTTGAAAAGAGAGATTTGCAAAATCATCTTAGCACCACTTAACTTAGAAGATCAAAAATGTTATAGCCTTTACTTTAATAACCACGTTTAAAACAAAGGTTATAATTAGGATATACCTCACAATTATCACCTATGAACCCTCCTATATACTAGTTAAACCATCGTTATTTGTAATCAAACTTCATTTTTATCTTTATTAAAATAAATAATGTAACGACCTGAAATTTTCTAGCCCAAAAATTCCAGATAGTTATGAAAAGGAAGAAAGAGATAGAAGAAGAAGAACAGAAACACCAAACATCTCACAATCGCAGTAGATAAAAATATAATAATAAATAATAATAGCTTACAAAAGAATACTATATCTGTTGATTACATTTCAATACATCAGAGTTTCACATATATTCAAATGCTGGTCATATACAATCAATTTATCATAGAATTACAATAATATAATTACAGCGGAAATATTCGAAGCGATATTGACATCCTGCTCTCCTCCCGAGCTCCAGAACGTACCTACCTGAAAATCTGTAATACTCGGTTTGACCCGAGCATTACACCAAAGTAACACCCGGGTCAGGCTGGAAACCAGCGTGAGTAAACCCATTTAACATGGAATACAAAAACATATAATTTATATAAAGCCCGGGTAACTTATATCAATTTACAATTCCACAAGTTGTTATAGACATCTCCTATTTCACATATCAATTTATAAAGAATCGAAGTGGTTTTGAGTATTAATTAATACCCGACTCCGGTTTCTTCGAATCCGGTTCATCTTCACACATGTCATTCAAGTGAAATGCAATTCAACTTTAAATTAGAAATGTCACCTTCACTCAAAAAATCATCATTAATACATAACCACATTATCATTGCCCACCCAATACATCATATCACGAACCATTTCATATCAGGGGTATCAATCAATTCAGGGCATATAAACAATCACTTGTCATACATAAGCGAGATCATCAATCACACCATCTCGAATAAATCTTATTATCCATAATTGAATTTAATCAATCACCTTTAAGTCCTGCTTATTAATTAATTACAGCCCAATTAATTCACCATCCCAAAATCATTTATCTTAGTTAATCTTCCGTGATTAATTATTCTTTAATTACATTAAGATTATCATCATTATCTAATTACTTTCATTAAGTAATTATACTTACCAAACACATGAATTAATTGCATCCATTAATCATCCCCAATTTACTCATAAACAGTAATTACCCCTCTGTAATTACTAGCTTAAGTAATTGACCTCTTACTTAATTATTAATCTTTTTTTTATTTAATTACACCAAGTAATTTATCCATAATTACTCCAACTAAGTAATTACCCTTTAATTGCTTACCAATAAGTAATTCTCTTAAATTAATTACATCCTGTAATTATGAACTACCTCAATAAATCTCATCAAGTATTTATATTTAATTAATCACCAAGAGATTACCTTTAATTTATTAACAAATTAATCTAAATCGGATTATCCATCCCTTAATCACCCTTAATCCAATTAATAAACCTTAATGTAGATTAATTACTCTTTAACCAAAATTAATAAACCTTAATTATTGATTAACACAACTTAATTACAAATAACTATTCCTTAATTACCAATTAATTAATCACAAGTCACTACTTAATCATTCGTTAATTAACTTTAAGTAGTTAATTACAAATTTAATTATCAATTAATCATTAATTAACCAATTTCTAATCACTATTTAAAGGTCATCTTCTTAATTGTCTTCAAACCAATTAATTTATATTAATTTATCCATCTTAATTAACATTTTAAAGTCTTCCCTATATTTTTTAAAAAAATCAATTTATTTTTAACCACAAAACTTAAATGTGAACTCGACCCAAACTCGAAGTTACCACCCTGTTTACTCGAGCAAGACTCGAGACACACACCCTCACTGACACTGATCCCAACCTTCACTGCCGTACACATGCACGGCGACGCAGCTCCACTACGGCGAACTCCAACGCCTCAGGCAAATCGCCAACCTCACAAAAACACGAAAATCAAACACGAATCACCTTCTCGAATTCGAAATCGAAAAACAACAGTTTGCTTGAAAATCTGCAAAACATGACCCATCAACCAAACCCCTCGCCACCGCCGCATAGACCGCTAGGAACGTCCAAGTTTCGGCTACACCAAGACAACACGCAAAGCTACCATTTCCTCAAGATTCGTGCTACTCGATCATGTATAGAAGTCGAACACCCCTCATTACAGTCACGTTCACAAGCTCGAAACAAAACCCTAAGATGAATTCATTCACTCAATTTATACAATAAGAAAATTCTCTGATAATTTTCTCAAGATACATGATGTACATACTAACTTTAATTCAAGTTCCAACATTTTAAACTGATTCAATTATCTGATCATGGGAAAAATGCAAATTTTACTCAAACACAAACTGCTCTTAAAATAGCAAATTAAAAATCTTCGTTCTTGTTCTAAAAATCATAAATTGTTGTAAGAATCAAAGATATAATCTTGAATTAACTTTTTATAACAATCGAGTTTATCAAAGTATTCTTTGATTTCCTGTAAAATCATATTTCCTGTAGAAATATTTCACAACAGGTTTAATCATCTTTTGGAAAGTCTGGATTAAGTTTTAAACATCTTGTTAAATCGAATTGAAAGTTTTACTATGATTTGATGAGAAAAGTTTGAGTTTTTGAATAAAACATGCAACCTGTAACAGTTTACAGAGAAGAACAGAGCAATCACAAAAACATATACAAGATCAAAGCATATACAACATCATATAGTAAATGCATTCATCCTTGCTGTTTTAATTAACTTATACTTAAAAATTTTATGATTTACTCACTTGCAAGCCTTTGTTGAACAGAGATCGCTCTGCTGATTTGAAACCCTGAAGTTGAAGCTGCCTTGTTGAACTTATTGGAAAATACAAGATGATGTTTATATTTTTTTTCCAGGTTAGCTTCACAGATCTGTTAAGTTATGTGAACAAGTTAAAATAGGGTGATATATAAATAGAAATAGCTTAGGACAGTAGGTTATAACTGGTACAAGTCTTACTTGTTATGTCCAGACAAGATTTCTATTTAAATTACTGTCAATTGAAATGATCTTCGCTTAATTCAGCTGAAAGGACTTCCTTGCAATTTGAATTGACAAAATGTTAGCTAATTTAATGCATGTCCTCCTTTTAGTTTACACATAAATTATTAACTGATATTTTATTTGTGTTTTCTCTGTACAAAGATATTTGAATATAACTAGTTTATCTTTTCTTTTGCATTTCATATATGTATGATACAACATATATGTGTTATACTGTTTCTTTTAAAATATTTTGTTTTTGTCCCGCACTTACATATATTCCATAGCAGTGCTTGATCCTATTTGTTATCATAGCTTTTTAACTTTATTTCTATTTGTAATTTTAACTTTCAAACCTTTAATTTATAACATATGTTTATATTTACATAGTTTATATTTCTATTTATTCCCTATATCCAAATCATAGTTTTATGCTTATAGTTATATATTTATGTTTACTCACTTTGGATTTCTTTGAACAGAGGATAGTTTTTGGGCATGAAAAGAACACAGTCCAGATTTTGCTTTCCCCAGTTCTTGTTTCCAGGTTGAAGCTTCCTTCTTCTTTGCTTTGTTTATATAATTTCTCAGTCTTATGATGAACGAAGATGAAATAAGAAAAGATGTATACATAGAAAAGATTTTGTGCAGGCTTGAGTGAGAATGGTCCAAGAGTTTGTACTGGAAAGATTTTTTTATAATTTGATAGAGGGTTTTCTCAAATTGTTGGCTGAAATGAACAAAAGTGTGCTGCATTTATTAAGCTTGCCTGGTTTATAAGCTTACTCATTTATTTAATTGATTCTGGTACAGCTTGATTTGATTAAGTGAGCATATTTATATATATGTATAACTTATCTTGTTCATTCATGAATTCAGTCTATTCTCTTTATCCTATTTCAGTTATATTGTTCAGCTTGTATTTACTTTATTGCTACTTGGATATGTTACTTGACTAAGATATGAATTTTACACCAATTGCTTATTTTATCTCTACACAACTAAAATTTTATTTATTTTATTTCTTTTTAAAGTTAGACTATCCGACAAGTAACTCATTATTTATTACTTGCTTTCATAGTTCTATTGATGATATATATATATATATATATATTTATATTTATATTTACTTTATCATATATTAGTTTATACTTATGTTACATATCAATAAGATGTCTTATTTACGTCAAAACACATACACAAATCTCTGTTTAAGCTTATATTTAATTATTTAGATTAAATTCTAATTAAAATAATATTGCTAAATTTCCGGGATGTCACAAATAAATTTTCAAAAATTTCAATTGGATAACCAAAAACTATACTTATCCTATAGTGTTTCATCAAAAATAAATCAAAATGCTAAAAAGAAAATTTGTTTTGCGATTTTTGTTTTTTTTTGAAATTTTTGAGTTTTAGAAAGAAAATACTAAAAAACATGAAAGACAAAAAATAAAGATGAGACTCCCCCTACCACACTTGATTTTGACCGTGTCCCCATAATCAACCCAAGTGAAAGGATAAAAATAAAATAAAAACAAAAACATGAACTATATTCACATGAAAATGAAACGATTATTATTTACACGACATCGGCATATATATCGTTAAACAATAAATGAAACAGACTTTCAAAGACCAACTCATTTGTCTTGTCAAGTATGAGAGACAAAACTTAAGCATAAAAAACCAAACCATATCAGATTTCAAAATTGAATATTGATTTGGAAAAACGAATGTTGTTTTATTACAAATCATATGAATTGTTTTATTTCGATGATTTTTGGGGTAGATAGAACAATTTGTTGAAGCTCATGTTTATTTTCACCAATTTTAAAGTCAAGCTTATCACTGAAAATTTATTCAAAATTATTGATTTCAAAATCAAAATAGTGATTTAAATTTACCCCTTTAGAATTCAACAACTCATTTTCGAAAAATCCAAATAATTGGTTTTTCACTAAATTCATCATTCTTTATTGAATTATTCACAATTTCATTGCATATATCATGTTCAAAATCCCAAGTTGTTGTATTTAATTTTTCAAAATCGAATAAAAGAAGATAGAATTTTAAATTTCATTCCGCACTCTCGAAAGAATTGAAATTCAACTCAATTACCACATTTTCAACAACTTCACTAAGATTGGCATTTTTAATTTCAAAAGTTGTTATTTGAAAATCTTCATTTTTGTTAGAAGATGGATTACCACTTGACTCATCAACATTGGAAGATGATTTTGTATTTCACATTGTTTCATGTAGATTTCAAACAACAAATCCGTGTGATCTTTATGAATTTTTTCGTTTTCACAACAAAATCCAATTTATAATTATTAATTTGAGAATTTTCAATTTGAAATTATTAAGAGTAAAAAATTTCACCATCATTTAAACAACTCCCGTTGCCAAAATCATTTAAACAATTGTTTCCATTTTGATTTTGAATTTTATTTTCGAGTTCAAAATTGTATTGGCATGAGTTATACTCAAAATCATTTGAATTTTGAAGAGAATTCAAATCTTGACTATTTTGAAATCCTTGACTGAGTTATTGCAAAGATATGAATTACACAAATAATTTATCATTTGATTTTTTGTTTACAGAGTTCAAGTAAAGACGAAATAGTTTCAATACTCATTTCAAGAGTTGACGGTTTCTCACTATTTTGAGAATTTTGTTCTTCGAGATTCAAATTATTTATATGATAGTTGTTATTAAAATATCCATAAGAATTTGATGTGAAATTATATGGATTATATTGATTTTCACAACTATTGTAAAATTCATGTGAGTAGGAAATTCAGACATTTCCAAGAAAAAATCTTTCTTAGAAAGGAAAAGTATTTACAATGGAGAATTTATTTTTCTAAAGGAAGATTGATTTTTGGATTTTCAATTTTTCTTTTTTTAGTTTTTTTAATTTTTTGAAAAGATTATATATATTTTTTGAATTTTTATTTTTTTATAAACTAACTTATATTTTTTTGGATTTTTGATTGAAAAATTTCAAAGGAAAGGATATAAAAACTAAATTAAGGAAAATTTAAAAATTTCTTATTTTGGATTTTGAATTTTTATCTTTTTTTAATTATGCATGAACTAATGTAACTAAATGAATGCAAAGACTTATTTGCAATTTTCTGTCCTTAGTAACTCCTAGTCCAAAATTATATAATCATACTTTGTCTTAATTCAACAAGATAGTTCTCAGCCATGTAACAGCCAGGAGTTATTGGTGCATCACGAATCACGTAGCAATACAACCAAAAGTTTAAGCACCTGCAGAGAAATAGTATATAATATTTACGAACTAGCGTATATTTATAACTGATTATTGCTCTGTCGTAGTTAGACGCCAAGAATATAAATTGTTGAAAGAGGACAACTTGTCAAGATACAACTAAGCCCTAAGTGAGCTCGCGACACCCTTAAGTCAAGTGTCTAACCGTTATTATTAGCAAATTCCAAGATGATATGCAATTTGTAGGTCAAGAAAGGGGTGATGAAATCCTCCACCTTATGTGGATTTGGGTATTGCCCTTAGAAAAGAAAAACAAGATGAGATGAATGCAAAATTGAAATTAAACGTAAATTTAACAATGCAACTATAGTGAAAAAATTATTTTTTTTTGAAAATGCAAGCAACCAACAATGTAAATTAAAAATAAAAATACGAGATAAGGATACTATATCAGAGCGTGCAGAATTATTATAAATTTATTTTTAAGCGGCAAATTTTTTTATAAGCAAGCAAGCCGAAAAAAGTTTTTAGCAAGCAAATCCTTCTGCTTTCGCAACCGGAATAAATGCGTTAAATATAAGGAATAAATAAACATAAAACTTAAAATACAAAAATTTTGAACTCAATCCAATTATTTAAATCAAACAGAACCCTTTTTTTTAAATAAACAAAAAGGACTTGCTTTTTTATCAAACAAAAGTAACTCTCTTTTTTTGAAATTTTTTAAGAGACTAGAAAGAAATAAATGCATAAATATTTTTGTTTAAGAGATACTTAAACAAACAAGAAAAAAAATAAACAAACTATATAAATTTATCTCCAACCCAACAAGAAAGTTCACAAGCCCAAATTAAAAATCAAAGCAAATATACCTAGCCTATATGCAATTGCCCGGACAAAAATCAAAACAAATATATCTTTGTTCTCAATTAACAAAAACAAAAGAAAAAAATATTTGCATACTGAATTATGATTTGGAACTCAAAATACCATGCGCAAAAGGAACGCGTGATTTGCTGAAGATCAGTGATATTTGGATTTGGTTCAATTGCGAGTATCGAAGAAATTAGGGATTTGGTATTCGTCGCGATGGTTTCAGGTATCGAAGAAATTGGTCGCTGGTTTAAGGCAGTTGATATGTGGTTTGAGTGCTAGGTACGCTTTGGTTCAGGGTAGTTTCGGGTGCGTGCTAGTTGAAGGGAAGTGGTGGGGTTTGTTTTGGCAGAGGAAGGTAGTTCGAGTTCAAAGTGAAGGTTTGAGGTTTTTGGTAGTATAGTTGTGAGTATTCCCGCCTATCACATCGGTGATCCGGGGTTCTCCGGCAATGGTGCCAAAATTTTGTTGATTAACGACTGAATTTTCTATCGGATTAGAAAATCGCCGTTAGAAATTGTGTTAAAAACAACCGCAAGCACATGACTTACAATTTTAGTACGTAGTGAATATGGGTCGATCCTTAGGAAATTAAAGTGATTAAAAATTCTATTCAATCAAATTAAATCAAGATTTGAAGTTGTGTTAAGGTATAAAAAATATAGAAAATTATCAGAAGAAAATGAATAAAGATATGAGAGTAGAAGACAATTTAAAGGCAATTTCCTTCTCATGATCACATAAATCAACATAATGAAATTATGATCTCTTTTTTTTTGTCATTAATGGATTTAATTGATGTATTTATCATAAGTTTGGCATATTTGTGCTATTAATCAGGCTAACATAAACCATCAAACTTTAACACATCCACTAAACACTTATCAACTCTCATGAAAATGTTAATGAAATTGAAAATAAAATTTATTCTAAGCATGATCTATTTACTATTGATTAGTAATATAGACCATCAAATTTTGATTCTAAAATCCACTTCATTACCAAAATCATATGTAGATGAAAAGGTAACGTGTTTATATTTGTTTAAGCATTGCCTATTTAGTGTCAACTACATAGGCTATCAAATTCAAAGTTAAACAACAAAATATTAAACCACATCATACATTTCCATTAGGCACAAAAGATATCAAAAATTAAAAAATATGTTGAATCTATATGACTAAGAGAGCTTCATTATCCATGAATTGAAGGGGTTTAGCATCTCAAATTTGTTATCATTTCAACAAACGTTGCAATATAATCTTAAACAAAAAGAAAATGCAAGCGAAGTAAGAAGAGAGCTAATTAAAATAAAATAAAAGATAATCTACGTGCATGAAATAAAAACTACACTGATTGCGTAAAGTAAGAACAATAATTAAAAGAGCATGAAATTAAATTGCATAAGAAAATTACATAAGAAAAGGTTAAGAAGCCATTAAAAAGAGAAAGAGAGCTTATGTCTATTTTTGTGGCTACCACTAAACTAACTACAAGGTGGTGCTACCAGGGCCGGCCCCAGGGCAAGGCGACCAAGACGGTCGCCTAGGGCAACACGGCGGAGGAGGGCAACATTTTCAGTATCCGTGTTTACAAATTGTCTGGTTGATATAAGTAAAAGGGCATGAGTTTTAATAAGATTATTTGGTCCGGTGGTTTGTTTGCTTCCTTCTTAATTGAACGACCTGAGTTCGAGTATGTCTTCGTCTCTGGGTGCTACTGAAGTAGTGATTGGCTAGATAATGGTGGAGCGTGATGAAGTGCTGTTCAAAGAAATGAGAAGAGGGCGGTGGTTAGGTGCTGAGAAGTTGGATGTGTGGAGGTGTGCAGTTGAAGTGATGTGGTAGTTTTTTTTCTTTCTTGAAAAGCAGTGGGTGGATGATGAAGTTGGCAGGAAGTGTTGTAGGGGGAAGTTGACAGGCAGTGTTGTAGTGTTATAGGAAGAAGTATGGTGGTGTAGCAGTTTCGGTATGGTGAAGACAGTTAGGAGGTGGTGACTTATGAAAGTAAAGTGGTGATGTGTGATTGTAGAAGGATGATATTTGAAAGAGGGTATGTAGCAGAAGTGATATATGTTCAGAGATGTTATGGCAGCTATTATGACAGATGTTCAGAGATGTTATCGAGTTTGATGGAGGTTTGAAGGAAATGTTGATGTCAGGTTTGAAGGAGAGACAAAATTATGCTCGAAGGTTATGGTGGAAGTTGCAGTTGAGTAGTGAGGTGGTAGTGGAGTTGTCGCGTGCACCGTGATGGAACAGTAATGTTGGCAACCTTATGTGATGTAATAGTAGATGAAATGTAAGGCAGTTGGCACTTGTTTGGGGCTGTTTGTATTTGTTAAACTGGGTGATGTACAAGAAGGGATGATTGCAGAAGTAGTTGCAGTATGTGATGGGAAGTGATATGGTGGCAGCAGGGTGTGGCAGCAGCAGTAGGGTGACAGTGGAAGTTTATATGTATGGATGATGGGATTACAGGCAGTATGGTGATGTTGAATGGAAGTTTTGTATGTTGAAAGTGGATGAAAGCGGATGTATGTGATGTGCAATGTAACGGCACTATTAATTGAAGGCAGTAGGGTTGAAAACAGGCAGGGTGGAGAAGTAGTTGGTGATGGTTGTAGTGGGGGCAGAAGTAGGTGAACTGGAAGGTATGGAAGAATGAATGGTAACAATGGTAGTTGAAATGGTAAACTATGGGAGAAGTTTGTGAAGTTGAACTTTGAATGATCGAGTGTTGGTTTGTAGTTTGTGAAGGGGGATAATGTATGTATGGGATGTCAGTGGCTGTGGTCATGATGAGTAAAGTTTAGTTTGAGGCAGGGGACGGTAATTTTGCATTTGTGACAAGGGTTTGGTTGAATATACAGCGCAGCGCTGTGAGATGATGTTTGTACAGGTGAAGTGCAGTAGGCAGTGGATGATTATTGTAGATGCTTGTACAGGTGAGGAGTCTCTGGCTTGTGTGGTAGTGGAGCAGTGGTGATGGAAAGGCAATGAATGTAGAAATGGTAACTGATGGAAGAAATGTGGTAAGTGATGATGAACTTTGAACTGAAGTTGCACAGATGTGCAAATTTGATACAGAAGTGCAGAAATGTAAAAATGTAGGGTAGAAGTGGTTATGGCAGCTGAAGACAAAGGGGCAGGGGATGGGACGGTGTCAATGTAGAGGTGGAGGAGGTAGGAAGTTGTTGGTTGTTTCGGTGATGGATGATGTTAAATATGGTTTGCTGACAGTTGTATGTAAGTGTATGCGATGATTGTGGTATGGTGATGGTGGAAGTGATTGTTGATTGTTGATGAAGTTGTAGTGGAGGCAAGGCAAAGAGTAGAAATAAAAGCTTGTAATAAAAATTTGGGGTAGAAAAACTGTCAATGAAAAAGAAAAAGAAAATAAAATACACACATACACACACAAATATATATATACATATACATACATACATACATACATACATACATACATATATATATATATATATATATATATATATATATATAATGCAAACGCAAATGAAACTAGAAAACAAGCACACAAACACAATGAATACAAAAATCATACACAAATAAACAATACAATTTTTTTTAAATGCACTCAACACACAAAATGAGAACACAATAAAATCAAATAAAAATAATTTGAAGAGTAAAACTACAAATCAAATTAAACCCGGCAACGGAGCCAAAAACTTGTTGAATCGGCTAATTTTCTATCAAATTAGAAAATCGTCGAAAAATTGTAATAAAAATAATCGCAAGCGCATGGCATACAATTTTAGTACGTGGCGAGTACGAGTCGATCCGTGGGGAATTGAATTGATTTTAAACTCTACTCAATCAAATTAACCAAATAGCTTGAGGTTGTTTAACTAAAAATGTAAAAAAAAACTAACAAAAGAAAGTGAATAAAAATATGAGAGTAGAAGGCAATTTAGAGGCAATGTCCTTCTTATGATCACATAAATCAACATAATGAAATTACGATCTATCTTCTTTTGGTCATTAGTTAACTTAGTTGATGTGTTTATCATAAGTATGGCCTATTTGTGCTATCAAGTAGCCTAACATAAATCACCAAATTTTAACACACCTACTTTAACTCTCATGAAAATGATAATGAAATCAAAAGTAAATCTATTCTAAGTATGATCTATTTACTATAGATTAGTGTTATCCCTCCTTTTAGCAAGGCCGTGATACTAAAAGATTAACTGGAAACCAAAGACAGTTCTCCTCGATTGCCAGTTATGTACAGGTCGGCTATGGACGTCGATAAATTTTGACCGAGCCCGGATTAAGCTAAAATCGATATGACACAACAAGCAAAGCCATGAAAGCTGACGTTCCAAATTTCGGGTCAATCCGAGTTCATATGCCCAAGATATGATTGATGCAAGCTAAAAGAGTTAAATCGTTTGTATCCATCACCAGCCTCCTTCGTATCCATTAGACAAGGATAGCTTGGTTCGTATCGGTTGCCAACCACATCGATTCATACCCATCAAACTTCACCTACCACTTCGTATCGATCGCCATCTCTTTCGTATCCATCCACCCTAAATCTTCCAATTCGTATTCATGCAACCGCGGCACACTTCATATCGATCGTTCGCTTGATCGATACGAAGAGCACAGCATGTCATCGATACCAAGGGAAGGTTTTTGGTATCGATACGAAGTGGCCCACATTCATCTACTTTGTATCAATCATGTTGATGCATACTTCGTATCGATCAACCAGATGATCGATACGAAACTGTCGCTTTCCATCGATACGAAGCTAGCACGAGGTGATCGATACGAAGAACATGCAACGGTATCGATACGAAAAGTATAGCATTCAATGGGTATGAAGGAGGAAGCAGTCAACGCGACATGAAAGGTGGATCTACCCTAGTTTATCGCTCCACGTCGCCATCGTTTGATCATTACAAATGAGATCGATGCGAACAACATCGATACGAACTCGGCATCCATCGAGAAGTACAAATTTGCATCGATCATAACTCACAATCTACAATCCCAAATGCCATCAAATTTTCACAGAGCTTGCATACAACCTAAAGGATGTTCATGATCGATCTTGACTCGATTGGACAAAAATTGATCTACGAAATTCATTCGTATCGATCAGGACCGAGTGCAAATGTCATGGGATCGATCGTATGAGCCCACCCATGTGAGAGAAGAGGTCTTTTGAGATCTAAGCAGGATATTTGCAGCCAACGCCTATAAATAGCAGCCTATGACATACAGAAAAAGGATCTTTTTGGCTCTTCTACATCCAAACTCTGCCGAGATTACTTTTGTAATTTAATTCTG
Organism: Allium cepa; assembly: GCA_030765085.1. Classification (NCBI taxonomy): domain Eukaryota; kingdom Viridiplantae; phylum Streptophyta; class Magnoliopsida; order Asparagales; family Amaryllidaceae; genus Allium; species Allium cepa. The sequence goes on along the minus strand of CM060938.1, from coordinate 438,266,235 downwards.
CTATTGTAACTCATTGTAACCAATGAAAAAAGATCAATAAAAGTCAGCCATTTCATAATGAATGTAGGCCAAACGCCAAACCACTCTAAATCTGTGTGTCCTTGTGTGTTTCTTTTTAAATTTTGAGTGTTCTTCACATTTATTTTTACACATATTTGTTACCTGTGATCTGTGATCTGTGATTGTAAACGGGTGCTTTCATCGGCAATTGGGTGTTTGTGACCATTTTATTGCAAACATTTTGATGCTTTCACTGATAGTTGAACTTAGGGATTTTAAAGCTTGAAGATTTTGATTTGGAAAGCTAAAAGATCGGATCTAAAAGGAACCATGGTGAAACGATCAGGTAGAAGACAAAGTGTTGAGAGGAGTCAGCACGAAGGAAGTCAGGAGGCTTCCTCATGAGAAAATCATACCTCAGTTTTCTTTATAGAGACGAGATGGATATGATGATGGAAGCTATGTTGGAGAGAATGCTGAAAAGGTAAGAAGAGATGATGCAGAACCTACTCCAGCAAATTGGACAAGCTAGAGTGCAGAGTCAAGAGAACATTACTGCAAGGGGTGCTGGAGATTGGGATCAGGAACATGGAACAACCAGGATCCAGAATAGAATAGGAACGTTTAGAGCATCCCATGAATTGGGGGCACTCCATAAGAGCATGTTGATCCAACCTCGGGCTGGATACCAGACGTAGCTGTTCAACATGGCATTGATAGAGGAATGGATGCCCGTCAAGAAGAGCAGATTCCTGGATTCCCTCGCGAACTCAGGGGGCAGATCGGAGGCAACGAACAAGGGCTACAGTTTGGCGGCGTGATAGATTGGCTGAGATGGTCAGACGAGCCACGAGAGGCATACTGGTGAATAGAGATTTGGAAAATGTTAACAGGAGCCCCTTCACTCCCGCAATTAAGCAGGCCAGGAATCCACCAGAATTCAAGCTGCCGACATTGGAGACGTATAATGGAAGGACAGATCCAGCTGTTCATCTAACAAGATATATGAGACATATGGAAGTACTGGGGAATCGGAGGAAGTCATGGCCCGGTGTTTCCTATTGTATCTGACAGACATAGCAGCATTATGGTTCGGGCAATTGGAAAGCAGCTCCGTTAGAACATGGACCGAGCTGACTGATAAGTTCATGAGGCAGTTTAGAGTTCACATCTCGAGGCCCAGCAATGTGATGAGTCTAGCGGCACTGAAGCAGAAGACCGGAGAGTCTTCGAGGAACTTCTTAACACGATTTAATGCAGCAGCAGCATCAATGGATCGCCCAAATCTATCCATGGTATTAATGGCAATTGTATTTGGCATAGCTGATGGAACGGAGTTCAAAAATTCACTGACAAAGAATCCACCTATGGATCTAGGGGAGTTTTATCATGAGGCCGAAGGATTTCAACGATTAGAGGATGCAAATGTTCAAAGAGAGAAAGGAGAGGGAGTTGATGTTTATGCAGTCAAAGACGGAGATCCACCCAGAAAGAATTCAGACAAGGATAAAAGGAAACAGAAAGCAGAGGATGACGGTGATGAACCAAAGCGGCCGCAAAAAGAATCGAGATTCACCTCTTATTCAGAGCTGAACGATACTATGGGACGAATTTACCAAGACACAGGTTCCCTACCGGAGGCCAATAAGGAGGGATCTGACCAACAACGAGAGGAAGTCAGACAAGTACTGCTTATTCCATGAGCTAGGGGTCATAATACCAGTGATTGCAGGCACTTAAGGGATGAGATAGAGGGACATATTCGGAATGGCATGCTATTACAGTACGTAAGGAGGCGAGCCACGGCGGAGCAAGAACGACCACCACGTATGCCAACTGGGAACGGCTCAGGATCGAGGCATCAGCTTATCATCAACTGACTGAAATAATGATGAATAAAGTGGAAAACTCCACAACAACACGATTAAGTCAATTACACATGTATAGGATCACGAACGATCCTTAGGCATGCTCTAATACGGCTATCAATCGCATAAGTGTAGGTGTTTGCACTTTGACGTCTCTATTTTTTCTTTTGTTTTCTATTTCTCATGTTTGGACTTGATTTTGTTGGACATTTCTATTGAAAGACTGATTTTGAATGTAAATCTGCTATTTGTGATTCCATAACGGCTAAGCCACTTGCATATGTACGGGAGCGCGAAAGGTCCTCAGGCATGCCCTAAGATGGCGATAAACCGCCATAACAAACAATTCAGAAACTCACTCGAACGTGAAATCTGACAATAATGATACTTAGCCCCCTCCCCCCGGGCATACAACTCGCCTCGAATGGCACCCGACCGCGAACAAGCACAATTCTCCTCGAACGGCACCTGACCGCAAACGGTCACAATTCGCCTCGAACGGCACCTGACCGCAAACGGTCACAATTCGCCTCGAACGGCACCTGACCGTGAACGGTCACAATTCGCCGCGAACGGCACGTGACCGTGAACGGTCACAATTCGCCTCGAATGGCACCCGACCGCGAACGGTACAATTCGCAGCGAACGGCACCCGACCTCAAATGGTCACATACCACTCCGAATAACATATGATCTCGAACGATCGTCATTCACAGTCAGGTACGATCATCAATCTCTTTGTAGATCATTGACATGATATAAACATCCAGCTTATGACGTTAACAAACACACCTTTCTATCGCAAGGCATGTTTTGGGAGGCAAGTGTTACCCCGCCTTTTAGCAAGGCCGTGGTACCAAAAGGTTAACTAGAAACCAAAGACAATTCTCCCTGATTGCCAGTTATGTACGGGTCAGCTATGGATGTGGGTAAATTTTGATCGAGTTCGGGTTAAGCTACAATCGATGTGACACAAAACAAAGCCACGAAAGCCGACATTCCAAATTTCCAGTCAATCCGAGTTCATATGCTCAAGATATGATCGATGCAAGCTAAAAGAATTAACTCATTCGTATCCATCACCAGCCTCTTTCATATCCATCAGACAAGGATAGTTTGGTTCATATCGATCGCCAACGACATCGATTCGTACCCATAAAACTTCACCTACCACTTCGTATCGATCCCATTCTCGTTCATATCCATCTACCCCAAATCTTCCAATTTGTATCCATGCAACCGCGGCACACTTCGTATCGAACATTCGCTTGGTTGATACGAAGAGCACAACACGTCAGCAGTATGAAGGGAAGGTTTTTGGTATCGATACAAAGTAGCCCATATTCGTCTACTTTGTATTGATCATGTTGATGCATACTTCGTATCGGTCAACCAGATGATCGATACGAAACCGTCGCTTTCTGTCGATACAAAGCCAGCACGAGGTGATCGATACGAAGAACATGCACCGGCATCGATGCGTAAAGCATAGCACTTAATGGGTACGAAGGAGGAAACAGTCAACGCAGCACGAAAGGTGGATCTACCCTAGTTTATTGCTCCATGTCACTATCGTTTGATCATTACAAATGAGATCGATGCGAACAACATCGATAAGAACTCGGCATCCATCGAAATACAAATTTGCATCAATCATAACTCACAATCTACAAGTCTAATGCCATCAAATTTTCACAGAAGCTTGCGTACAACCTAAAGGATGTTGATGACCGATCTCGGCTCGATTGGATAAAATATTGATCGATACGAAATTCGTTCGTATCGATCACGGACCATATGCAAATGTCATGGGATTGATCGTATGGGCCCGCCCACTTGAGAGAAGAGGTCTTCTGAGATCTAAGTAGGATATTTGCAACCTACGTCTATAAATAGCACCCTAGGACCTAGAGAAAAGGGATCTTTTTGTCTCTTCTACGTTTAGACTCTACCGAGATTACTTTTGTACTATAATTCTACTATTGTAACTCATTGTAACCAGTGAACAAAGATTAAAAAAGGTCAGCCATTCCATGGTGGATGTACGCCAAACGCTGAACCACTCTAAATTTGTGCGTCCCTACGTGTTTCTTTTTAAATTTTTAGTGTTCTTCACATTTAGTTTCAACGCATATTTGTTATCTGTGATCTGTGATTGTAAATGGGTGCTTTCATCAACAATTGGGTGTTTGTGACCATCTTTATCGCAAATAATTAGTAATATAGACCATCTAATTTTGATTTGAAAATCCATTTCATTACCATAATCATATGTAGATGAAGAGGTAATTTGTGTTCATGTTTGTTTAAGCATAGACTATTTGTTGCAAATAGCATAGGCTATCAAATTCATAATTAAACCACAATTTATTTTACCAAATCAAACATTCCATTAAGCACAAAAAGAGATCATAAATTAGCAATATGTTGAATTTACATGATTAAGAGAACTTCATTACCCCCAAATTGAAGGAGTTTAGCTTCTCATATTTGTTACCATTTCAACAAATGTAGATTGCATCATAAGCATAAACAAGAAGACAATGCAATCAAAGTAAGAAGAGAGCTAATTAAATAAAAGCTAATCTACTTGCATGAAATTAAAAATATACTAATTTCATAAAGTAAGAACAATAATTAAAAGAGCATAAAATTAAATTGCATAAGAAAATTACATAAGAAAAGGCTAAGAAGCCATTAAAAAGAGGAGAGTTTATGTTTATTTTTGTGGCTACTACTAAACTAACTACAAGATAATGCTAAGAGCTTCTAACATGAGGCTTAAATGGTATTTATACCTGCCTAAAACACTAATGCATATTTTAGGGGGACTACCCAAAATACCCCTCTAGGAAGTGTGGCCACAAGTTATCATTAGCATGAATTAATTCTCCATTAATTATGCATGTAACTTTAAGCTCCACTGACATGTGCATTAGTTTCTAATTATAGATCAAGGTAGTGGGTTGGTGGGGTCCTCCATGTTGCATAAATTGATTTACTTCCATCTTCATTGTCTTTTCCTCTTGTGTATGCATACTTTCATGAAACCTCTTCATATTTTTCCATCCAAATTCCTACAAATACGTTAAAATGTCCAAGTAAATTTTCTCAAATTAAATCATACACAAAAATGATCATTTTGCTTCTATATGAAGATGAATAAATGATGGTTTGAAAATAGTTTAATTTTGGGTTTAAACATGTTAAAATACCATATATTCTTATTTACTTATTTAAATTAGATTAAATAGAAAGTAAAAATATGCACATTTACATGCACATCATCTCTTTTATTTATTTTTGAATTAAACAGTACAAAATACGTTGACTATCCTTATTTTTTACACCTCTTTCTTTGGGGTATATTCCTCATTATTTCAGGCGATACATTTTTATGCTGAAACTGGATAATTTAGAGAAATTTACATTGCTAAATACTTTATTCCAATGAATTAAAATGCTACTTAAATCTCACTTTATTTTATAATAACTTCTGATTTGGTGTTTGCAACACCATATCAATTATTCAAAAATTTGTTGTGACGACTAACTTTACCGTTTTATTTGCTCAAGTCATGTAGGTCTACAAATCTGGGACTTACCACACAATTTCCTTTATGAAGATCCTCATAGTTTAGGGACTACTTCTCTCCTTATTTTTCCATATTCTAATTTATGCTATACTTAACCATATAATTCTAAGATCTACATTAGACATACGTGGAACACATCTAATATAAACCAATAATACAAATTAAAAGGTATACTTTCCTATTCATGTCCACCTGGTCCGCCCGTAGCCTTCAATGAAGCAACATAATACCTAGACCGGCCGTAGCCTACAGGTATCTTATCCTTACGTGTATGGTATCAACCTCGCTACTATAGTTTCGAGACTACACTTACTGTTCCAGTAAGATTGCCTAATGTAATCAAAGAAATGCCTATTTGTTGCTTAACATTTTCTATATGGATCGAAGTAGACCCTACTTGGCCCTCTTACCCTTTATACTAAATTTTTTTTCGAATCTACAACATCCTTGGTGTAACATAGAATTTTAGTCTACTATTTCCTTACATGGAAATGTTTACCCAAATCAAACTTTTAAGTCTTCCATATGCGTGGAAACTACAATTCCAACCATACTCGGGTGGGAAGACACAAGGTGGCATTTACTCTTCGCTATTTCAAAAAGTTTGGCTTACTACTTTTATTCGTGGATTGGTAAGGTCTTTAAATTTCCATTTACCTTTTTATCTTTGTTGCAATCATTCCAATTCTTTCAAATTCCATAGTCCATTTTATCCTGGTGGTTTGTTTAATCTTACTTATCTAACTTCAAATATATTCATTTTCTTTTAAAGTTTAAGTGATAGTCAAAATATTCTTACTTTACCTTTTGAAATTAAAATCTTTGATTTTTAACTTTCTTTTCTACAAAACTAGTAATTTTTAAAATTGTAAAACTCTCTTTTCATTTCTAGCAAGTGTTTCCTTTTTACTAAGATCATAATATTTTTCTTTAATCAAATCATCAAAAATGATTAAGTTAACTCAGTAAAAATGTACGTAAACACATCATTTTAAAATTTCCCTCCATAATTAAGAAATTTTCACAAGTATTCTGACTTATTATTACTTCTTTACTATTTTCATTATCATTTTTAATGTATGAAAAAAAATTATGAAATATTTTCAAATACATACTCATTACTTAATCACAAATGGAGTTCCAAAGTTGTGCCTTGCAGACTTTTCAAAATATTCCACAAGTTCAATTATTAAAAAAATTGCAGTTAAATGTGACAATGTGCAGAAAAGACAAAATAAAAGCTCTAGAATAATTACTGGAAAAATAAATTTCCACCCTTTTCTCTACTTTTACTTCTTAACAAATTTTATAAAATTTTGTTCAACTATTTTATATAAAATAGTAAACCATTTTTTTTTCAAAAGTTTTGTCTAAAAGCACAGTGCACATTAAATTTAAGGATAACAATGTGCCGAAGAGACAAAACAAAAACTTTACAATAATTATTAAAAAAAATGCCTTTTGTCAAATATTTCTAATCTCGCTTTTCAAACAAAATTTACATAGTTTGTCTACATATTTTATGGAAAATCATAAACTAACTTATTTTTCTTTTTAAACTATCAGACATCCACTACTTTTTTTAAAAAGTTCTCTTACTAAAAGCAAAATGACATTGAGGATGAATACGACAATGTGCCTAAAAATTAAAAGCTTTATAACGGTTATTGAAAAATAACCTTATACCAAATTCTTTAATTTTTCTTTTTACACAAATTCCATAAATTTTATCTCACTATTTTATATAAGATCGTAAATCAACTCCTTTTCTATTCAAAATATCATATACCTACCATTGCTAATTTTTAGAAAACATTTTCATTAGCTTATCACTTAAATTGGAGTAGACAATAGGAACGTAATTACATAAGCTCATTTCTACCTATCAATGCCTTAAATGTCTAAAAAATTCATTTTTCTTTTCAAAGGTGATCGAATCAAGTTTTATTTCCAAATATAGTGCTTAACTTAAATATGGAAATTAAGTAGTTATTCCTTTAAGTAAATGTGAGTCCTTACAACTACTACCGATAGGGCTTCTGCTTTGATTGGGGAGATTTACTTTAAGGCCATAAATTCCTCATTTATATTCTTATGCTTTATCTTTATATCATTCTAACTATATAGGTCTCATGGTGCTAATCTTCTTCATTTACTCTTAAATCCATAGTTTATTTTTCACTAGTAGTTGGTATTAGAAACCTCTACAAGCAATTCTTACCAAAATAAATATGAAAGATCCATCCTATCCCTTAAAACTTGTTCTCATTCTTATTATCTATGAATGGGAATTATTTTACAATTTTCCCTACATATAGTATAGGCACAAATAGAAGGAATTTTGACGTATGCAGATAAGAACTCTAGAAGTCTCTTTAAAAACTTATATATATATATATATAGGTACATGTATATATATACATGTATATATATACATATATATATATATATACACATGTGTGTATATATACATTTCCAAAACCCATTTTTGAATTTTTTTTGGAAAACAATTTGTAAAACCATTTTCTTTCTTTCAAAAACCTCTCAAGTCCTTCTCTCGATATGTGCCTATATCCTAGGGGAGCATAAACCTAAGCTCTGATATCAAATGTAACAACCTGCACTTTCCGACATGAATCATGCCGAGAAAATACGAGCTGTAGGGTTTTTAAAACATTACAGAACATAATTATAGAGACAAAGTTCTAAAGCATTCTGCACTTTCTGATCTTACAGCGGAAGGAATTAAAATAAAAATAAATAAAAATAGACATTTCACAAGAACATTCTCCAAAATACTTGATTTACAAAATACATTATTTCCAAATTATAAATAAGTTTATAGACTTCTAATATAACAAGTAATTATAAGAAAGCAACGCAAAATATTAGAACTCCATCATTGAGCTCCTTTCTTCCCCGTTCTATGTCAATCACTACTAACTTGCCATCTTGTGATGGTGAGGAAAAGGTTAAAAGGGAGTGGAGCTGACATAAAGTTCGGTGAATGAGAACAAGGCTAATAAGATAATTAAGTATAATTAATTTTTGAATCTACTCTGTTATCATAGAATGTAAATATATGTGTCAATGTGTTCCTAGGGTCATATACACAAATGTACTTATCCAACTTACTGGTCAGATCTACAAGTCGAAACCTCATACTATCGATTGGCCAAATCAGGATCTATCGTCCCTTATCTACTCCACTACGCCTGGCAAGGGAGAACGTGAAATGCACTCACATAAAGTGACTTATCGATTGAACCTGTGTCCAACTTTCGATCATAGTGGCAAACTACCTCTTATTGCCTACTCTGGTGTTCACCGGGTTCAAATCACTGCCAGGACCGTGCTCTCACCAAGTATCGTCGTGTTTTTTATAGCCATTTATTATCCAGCTCCCAAATCCACCAGTACCATGTTGCGCAAAAAAACATGCATACCTGAATCTCCATTTAGGACTGGGCCCCCCTTAGGAAGTGTTCCCGCCAGTGCTGCGTCGACCATATATAACACTCCTTGGAACTAATATGAATAAATCGCCCTCATCTTACTAAATGTGGTTTCGACATCCGCCAAACGGACTGTCTAATTGCCTACGTTTATGGATCTTTTGGATGTTATCTACTAAGCGAAGTAAATTCGACCTACAACTCATATACGAAACTAACTTCTCTACTCTCTCGCATATACATCATGACCCAAAATTATGCAACATACCATTCACTGTTCATCAGAATTTCTTTTATTTAATTGGGCTAAAGGTCGAGGTTCAAGTCGTCATTTTTGAATTGTTGTTTGTTCACAAATTAATTATCAAGTTGTACACATATTAGTGAATCCTGACTTTAGTCTAATTATCAATTTACGATTAGAAAATAACTATTTAGGATTTGTTGTTTAGGGTTTACAAATTAATGATAGAATAAGTTAACATTTGTTGTGCATCCAATTTTAAGGTTTTAGCTTTAAATTTATAATTTTGGCATATTCAATCTAGATTCAAACATATTCACTTTAACTTAACATATTAAATTTACAGTTATCTAACATATTCAGTTCATGTTTCTAACATATCTAAAAACCTATCTATCTCCAATTTAGATTTGATATATCCACTTTAAATATCCAATTCATGCCTATTATTCTAATCCATAAGCATGTTCAGGTAATTATTCAATTTGTTCCTATTATTCAAATCCGTATGCGTGATCAATAAAATTCCTAACATACTCAATTCAGATCTTATATAAAAATCATAATTCTAACATATTAAACTTAAATAAAAGGGTTTAAAATTTAACATATCCAAATAATTGGATGTAACATCGAATTCTATTTAATTTACAGATCTATAATTTACTAATCTAAACTTTTAGATTAACTGTTCAATTTGGGAGTTTAACAATCTAATCGACTAAAATAAATTTAAAGCCAATTGATCTAACAATTTAATTAATATGTACCCACTCACCTCAATCCTAAGCTTTAGACCTACCTTCCAAACAACGTATTTTACTTAGATCTACTTGGACTCCTCTCTAATTGCTAGACTCCTTTAAATTTGGCTCTATATTGATTGGGGGATTTGGATTTGGTTTAATTTAGGAATTACGGGTTAGAGAGAGGTTAGAGTTGAGTTTCGATATTGGTAGCATCTTCTTGTAATGTTTGAAAATTAGAAATTAGGGTTTAGGTTTAGTATAAATTTATACGAGTAATTAATTAACCCTGAACATTAGATCAACACCAGAAACATCCAAACCGTACCGCATTTAGATCCCCATGCATGAAATCAGGACTATCCAAATGAACCGGCATAAAACTAAAATCGCTCGATAATTTGGTGTTCGAGTCAACCACTCCTAGGGTAGGGTGGACGGCCCATGGTCGACCTAGCCCTGTTGAGGGTCAACCTGACCCTATTTTTTCTTTTATTTTATTTTCTACTTTAATTTTTATTTAATCTTTTCATCTCCATAGCTTTCTCATACTAACTCGGATCACGACAAGTAATATATGAAAAGTGTTTAAAAAAATCAGCACGGATCTAATGGTGCAAGTCCCATAGCCAAATCCGTGCAATTGTGAAATTTTTACTTTTAAGTCCGTGTTTAATTAAAAATTTAAATTCTCTTATTTAATTTGGAAAACTTCCAGGGTGTTACACTCACATTTAAAAGTCTTCACCATTTTATATTTAAAATGGCGAAGTCTTTGTCGTTTTAATGACTCATACTCTATTCAGTTCACCAGCCAGTAAAATGAGTAAAACCCGCCACAGTCCACTAAATAAGCCATACCTAACTACGTTATGGCTAGTTCAGTTCACTTTTTCATCGAAAAAGTCATTGTTGGTTGTGCTCTGAGAGATCTATGTAAGAAAAGTTGAGATATGTTGTTGACATTCAAATTTGTCTAGGAGTTTGTATTATTTCGGGTATATAAATTAAAATGATGAACTCAAAACTTATACTGGTCAACTTTTTTAAGTCTAGCTAAAACATTAACCAAATTTATATTTAATTTGCACCTTAAAATATCATGTACATTATCAAGGAAAACATAAACACGACATGATTGATTAAAGTTAATGTCTCTATGAAGTATGAACAGCTGTTATAATTAGTTCAGGTCAAATTTGAATTAAGTTAGCCTAATTTATAAGAAGAGTGTGCATGCAAAAAAGTGCACGTATTTTTTCATTGCATAATTCATGTGTTTTCTTATTACAGCATCTCTAACAGATGAAGCCTTTAACATTCAACTCTTGAATATTGAGGGCCGATTTGAGGTGAAAATCCCCAATAGCAGCTAACTCGTTCAAAATAGACCAAATTCAGAGTTCTAATAGCTTGCTTGTAGCTCATTAAGAATTCACATGTTTTAAACAAATAAATCCTAGGGCTTTCAAAATGTATAAATTATGAGTATTGAGTAGTACTATGATGAAGTAAAGACTTGGATATGCTCTTGAAGAATTAATTGTATGCCTTCATCACAAGTAGATAACTCGCTCGATTTAAAATTTAATATAAAATTAGGATTGAATATTTGATGGAATTGGCTCTTATTTTTATAGCTAACTGTTATAAGTTATAATGAATGTACTATAAGAATGAGAACACAACAAATCTCAAATTGAGTCATTAGAAGAAAAACCCAAGGAAGTAAAAGTTTGAAATACTTTGTTTAGGTTTATAATTAGTTTGAATGAATCTTGTTAAAAGAAAAAAGAATATGCATTTTCCATATTAGACAAATAGGCAGTATATATAAGTTGTGAGATTGAGTCAATTTAATTTTATGAGCATTATTGGTTTACATGTTCCATAACTTATTTTGATCTAATAAAGATGGTTTTTATACATGTGGATAGTGGTTACCTGAAAATTCAAAGCTAAGCTTGATACTATCGATAACGATCAAATTTTACATAAATATATCAAAAGATTCCTTTCAATGTAAACAAACTTAATAAGTAGAGATCTTGTTTTTATTGGTTTCGATGTTGGTACATCTTTGATACAACATTCAATTTTATTACTCCAAAAATAGTTTTTCAGCCAATTGAAAGGCAAATATCAAAGCATCACCCAAAATTCCTGAATCTTAGCTATTTGAAAGATGGGTATGAAAGTTGCTATTAGTGCATGATGTGGGCGACTATGTAATATATTTAATAATAGTTCTAATACATTTGGTGTCTCATTTTTTTGGTGTAAATGTAAACTTCCCAAAATGCTCTTTTAAATTCAAGTTATATCCCAAATATATCTAAACATACTCTTTCCTTAATTAAAATTAATTTTTTTATATTTTATTACTAGGTTAATTTCTCTTATCTTTTAACTAAAACTTCTCATATCTTAATTGAACGCTAGTTTATCGTCTAATAAAACTAAATCAATCATTTTTATACCTAAACCCGTCATGCCTTAATTAAAATGCAAAAATTTCATTTGTTCAAATGCAAATTTTTCGTATGCTACAACCGAGTCAATCAACCACATTTTAACTAGTGCGAATCTATGCTACACAGGTGGTGTTCATCATATAATACGATACCAGTATATTTAAATATATTAAGGTATATGAAAACAATGAATATTTTTATGAATTATAACTGTTTTAGATTGGTCATTTTTTAAATATTATTGTTAAAATTTTGTTGCTAAACTTTCTTTGAAAGGCATAAAACATGAAACGTCAAGGACAACAAATCTTTCAAAAGCATAATACGTTAGGCAACCAATGTTGTCATTAACCATCAATTCTTTATGACTTGGTAATAATTACATCATTGAGATTTTAGAATAATTATCAAATATAAGGAATGCATGATTTCAACATGGGTTTATCCAATATTTAAAGTATAAATCAGAATATGTATATAGTTTGTTACGACAGTAATGTCACAAACCTCATACTAAATTGTGTTACGAGTAAAATAGGGTTTCAAATCTGATTCAAACAAATAACATTTCAGCATTTGCATTGGTGCATTTTGACATTACCTAACGCTAATTGAATTTGGAAATACTTTAACAACTTTGATGTGATAACCCGGATTTTGGTCATCTGTTAATTGGATAATCAACTGATATTTACTACAGAGCTATTGATTTTATGTTGTTAAACAAATGGAATCCTGACAACAACACTGGGTATTTCCAAATGAATTTGGAAACTATAATGAATATTGCATTATAAATTTCTGGAAATGATAGTTTTATGGGAGGCTAACATATACATGTAAACATATGCAAAACGTTATAATGTTGGAAATTTCATATTTATACAAACAATGTATGTGTATCGTGATTAGGAGGCATTGATTTGGATTCAATAATTTTCTAAAGGTAGTTAAAGTTAAGTTCTATTATTTTAATACATTAAAGATAATATTTATTAATTTAGAATGTTATAGTTGAAGTTTAAATTAGGATTTAATAAGAGGAGCATACTTTCTTTTACATTAATAAATATAAGATATATATATATATATATATATATATATATATATAAGTATTAAACTTTAAAAAAAAGAGGAAGAAACTTTTAATAAATAGTTTAACTTAAAGAAAGCTAAGGAGTTTGACATTTGTAAGCTTCATAATGTATGGATTAACATTTGTAACTTTTATTAAGCATGCAAAGACAAGTGTCTACTTATTCATTTTCTTTTCATTGTTTTTTTTTAAAAACAAAGGGGCTATACATTTTATTCATTCAACCCTACTCCTACTTTTCTATCATTCATCTAAAAAAACCAAAGAGGAATCAAGTTTAAAACCTTCAAAAAAACTGAAAAATAAAACAAAGAAGAAGAAGAAACTGTAACTAAACTACAAATTCAAACCTGAGCAATACACCTGATCAAGCAAGATTAATTCAAAGAATCAGCTCAACAGATTTGATCCAGAATCAACTCAGGAAAATCAAGTTTAGATCAACATCAAAAGAAAATGCTAGATTTTAATCTCGCGCCACTTCTCTGTCTAACATTTTAAAAGGTAAGTAAACAATCCGTTTTGCAAAGACCAAATCTGATTTTCTTGATGAACGTGGAATATATGCTTGAATAAATGTTGAGGATTATGTGTACATGAATGCATATTGTTGGTAATAGCTGTAGTATTATATGCAAAGCAGTATATTTTTGTCTCTGTTGATTTTTAATAGGGTTAAAACAGTTTGAAAATCAATTCCTCTTACTACAAGAATTTTTAGATCATAGTCATTGAGAGAAAAATGATGATATGGATATGATTTCGTTTTTAAAAATAGTTTGAAGTGATTAAATCAAACAATTACTTCAAAAAATAAAATTTACAGAGGAAGCTTATTCAAATCGAAAACTCAAATTTATAAATTTTCAGGATTTGATTCTAAAATTGGATTCGTATATAGATAACATAATTTTTGATATAGTATCATGATTTTTAAAATTTTGGTTGTTGGGAATTTTCAAAATGAAAGGAAAATAGGGTCTCGTCGATTCTTGACAATCAGAGGTGATCTAGGTGCCGGGATTTACGCTGGAGGAGGCTGATAGTAGGGTGATCGATGGAAAAACATCAGAAGATTTTCTCGAGCACTATGGTGGCGGAACAAAGATGGACTTGGGTTTAGGCCTGGTTCAAACGGTGGTTGTTCTTGAAGCAATCGTGGGGCCATCGTTGAATCGATTGTGGTCGGTCACGGAGGAAAAGCAGGGGATGGTCAGATGAAGCTAGGGTGGTCGGTGTGTCGTCGGCAGGTTTCTCAGGGAAGTTGATTTAAGGTTGGGTTCATTTAGCTCGATTTCGATTTCCAGTTCGAACCATCGATCATATGGTCGGGGTTGAGGGGGCTGGTCATCAGCGACTTATTGGCAATAATCTTGGAGGCCGGAAGTTCACTAGCGATCGGTGCATGTGCAGGTTATATTGTGCATCAGTGTTCCGATTGGGACGAAGAGTTTTTTTTTACTCGAGAGTGGTCTCAGAGAAAAGGGGGGTTGCCTCGAGTCTGATCTCGTGTACGTGAGTGAGTATCATAACAGTTTATTTTTAAAATTCAAAAATAAGTTTAAAAAAGGGGTTTTGAAAAGAAAAGTATTTGGAATTTAAACGAACTTGGTTTTGAAAAGCAAAGTATTTAAGAATTTAAATGAACTTGGTTTTGAAAAGCAAAGCATTTGATATCATATGTTTTGATTAATTTAAATTTGTTCAATTTATTTTAAAACTTAATTTTTAAATATAAACTAAGGTTTGATAAATGCGTAAAAAATATATGTGATTAGGTAATTAATATAGGAAATGTTTTATCTTACACTTAATCAAGGTTTGATAAATTAATGGGGTAATTAAGAGTAACTAATTAATTTAATTTTGTTAATAATTAAGGATTAATTAATTAATAATTAGGGTTATAATTTAATTAATTAGAGATTGATTAATTTTTAATTAAAGGGTTATTAATTAGTGATTAAAGATAATTAATTAATTGATTAGTGATTAATTAATTAAATAATTAAGTTGTAATTAAGCATTAATTAAGTAATTAGAGATTAATCAATAAGTAATTAAGGATTTATTTAACTAGTAATTAATAATTAATTAATTTATAATTAATTTTTATTTATTAATTAATGATTAAGGGATAATTAATTACTGAATGAAATTAATTGAGATTAATTAATGAATATGATTAATGTAAAGGTTTACTTGTTAAATTAATTCATTAAAGGAATAATTAATTACTGGAAGTGATTAGAGGATCAATAATGAATGAAATTAATTAATTAAAGGTTAAATTAATGTGAATGGTTAAGGCTAATTAATCTATGTGATTAATTAAAAGACAGTTACTAAATGTAATTATAGAATAATTAATTAAGGATGATTAATTAAGATAGATCTTTAATTGGGTTGTAGTTAAATAATGTTAAGTAAGCAGGATTAAGGTAATTTAAATGATTAAAGTTGGTGATTAATTTAATTGGAGATAAATTAAATTAATTAGAAATTATATATAAAAAAAATCTTGCTTATGGATGATTGAATAATATTGAATTGCTTGGGTTGTTGACGTCTCTGATAGGCAATTTAGATGTGCTATAATATAATGGGTTGAACAGTAAAATTGTGAGTTATATATCGATGATAAATTGTTATGTGATATGATATCCTGATTATGTATTGTATGGTTAAAACTTAACATATTGGATTAGGGATGATATTGATTCGAAGATCTCGGGGTCGGGTATCAGTAATACACGAGACCACTTTGATTAGTAAACTGAGTTCTTTATAAATTAGATATGTGAAACTAAACAAGCTGGAATGGAATGAATTGAGTAACATGGACATTTATCCTGATAAATGTTGTGTGATAAATGATTGACTATAAGAACTCGTAAAAAGTGTAAGTTACCCTGGTAATTCACTTGAGTTTTATAGCTTGGTATTTCATATTATATGGGTTTACTCATGTTGTTTTCCAGCCTGACCCAGGTGTTACTTTGATGTAATGCTCAGGTCAGACCAAGTATTATAGATTTTCAGGTAAGAACGTTCTGGAGCTCAAGAGGCAAGCTGGATGGCAGGAACGTATGGAGTGTATTCCGCTGTGATATATTGAAGTTGTCTGGGACAGGTTGATCGAATATGTCCAGTGTTTTGTGTGAATGTTGTAACTCTAATGTATTGATGTAAATTAACCGATACAATTTTTCTTTGTATAACTGCTATTTTATTTGAGATTATATTTTGATCCTCTGCGAATGTGAGAATCTTTGTTTGGTGTTTATGTTTCTTCTTCTGCCTCTTTTCTTCTTTTCCTAACTATTTGGAATTTTTGAGATCGGATTTGCTTCAGTAAAGCATGATAGAGGGTTCTCGCTTTGCATTTGGTGGCGAACGAGAGACTCTTACCCCTGCATGTCCCTTTGAGGTAGTATAAGCCTTGGGTTGGTTGCGAGTCGAGAGGCTGGCCGTAAAAGCAAATTTGAGGTGCCACTGTATGCCACGACGGAGAGTGGCCGCTGTCGATGGTTGAAAAGGCTAGACCGTTACATTTGGTATCAGAGCTAGGTTAAGCGAGAACCTTGGCTCTGGTGGGAATACTCATTAAGGATAGGGTCAATGGTACCCTAAAATGAGTTGAGTGTATATATATAAAACTACGTACTTTTTATTTTCTTATATAAAGGTTTTAAAATTGGTTTTAATAAATGATTTTATAAAAGCTTATATTTTATATATAAAGCAATAATTGGTTGTTGGATATTGAAATTGAATAAGAATTAAGTGGTAATAGAAATACAACCAAACTGAAATTGAATGAAGATAAGTTTGAAATGGATTCAAACTGAAAATAAAATCTTGAAATTGGAGAATTGTTTTCAGAATAAGATAATAATGAATTGGTTTCCAAATATAATAATCTTGGTTATTATCGTAAATGATTGTTGTGTTTAATAATAAAATGTGTATTAATGAGTAAGCAAATGAAATGTTTTAGGGAAGTAAAACATTTAGGTAAGTATGAATTATAAATGGGAACTGAAGATGATCTAAATTGTGAAGTTTTAAATCTGGATCCAGAATTTGAAAATTGTTCCAAAGTGACAAAGAAATAACAAATAATTTTATTTAATGTATTTGAATGAAGGGTCCTGTTTCAAACAAGAGTTCTTTGAAAATTTAAAGGAATTTGTTTTGAATTAAAAACCAAAGGTGGTTTAAAATTAAGTAACTTGGTGTGTAAATGAAATAAATATGTATATTTGGAATAAGCTCTAAGGTTGAGTTTTGAATTTCCCTTGGAATGTGATGTGAAAATCCAAAGTGATATAAGTCTTTGAACTTATAAGTAAGAAAGAATATTGATAGCAATTTGAAACTTGAAGTGGGAAGATTATTAATGAGAATTTTAAAATTTAAAATGGAAGTTCAAATTGAATTATGTTGACTGGAGTAAATTAAATTGAATTTAACGTAGGAAAAGTTAAATAACTTAATAAGCAACATGAATTGGAAATTTTAAGATGAAATTGAGATTTAACTTGGGAAGTTAAATGGTTGATTTGAATTGAGAATTTGTGTGATCTCAAGATGGGTTTGAGATCTGGAAATTAGAAATGGATGGATGTTTTAAAAATAAATTGGATGATATCATCCTATTGTTATTAATAATCTTTAAACTGTAAATTGGATTTGTTTAAATAAATGAAAAAAATGGATTGTGGTAATATATCCATTATAGAGATAAATAAAATTGTTTTGAACTCTTATTTGAACTTTGAAAATAATTTAAGTAAAGGCAACTTAAAATAGGATTTTGAAATTTGGACTCAGAATTAAATTGTTTAAGACTTTAAATAAAGCTTAATTTGGTTTAAGAGTTTAAACCAACATTTGAAATTTAACTCGAATTTATAAATTCGAGATGATTTAGAGTGGGACTGAATTTGAGATTAGTTCAAATTTAAATTGATTTAAATAATTTAGATTTGTAATCAAAGTTGAGATTTAAATTGAATTAGTTCAAATTGAATTTGATTTGAATTAATTGGAATTGTGATTGAAGATGGTTAAGTTTAAATTTCAAATGGAAAATTTTGAATTGGATTAATTTGAAATGAAATTAAGTTGAATAAGTTTAAAATTCAAATGGAATTTGATTTGAATTTGGAAAGAAGTTGAGGAAATTCAATTTGAATTGGGGATAAATCAAGTTCAATAGAAATTGAAGTTAGTTAAAACGGAATTGAGTCAATTTAAATGGAAGTGGAAAATTAAATTGAATTGATGGGGATGGAGATTGAGAATTGAACAGTTTGGCTCTGGACTATTTTCAAAATAAATTGTTTTAACATAAACCTATTTTTCCAAGCTATTTATTATCTACAACCTTTCTTTTTAAAGCCAAACTATTTTATACTTATTTTACAATTACTTTTGGAACTATTTAACAAATTTTTTTCAACTATTTTATAAACTAATTATTGTTTTTCAACTACTTCATAACTAACTACTATTTTGCAACTATTTAAAATTTCTATAACTATTTGACTATTTTTCAACTATTTTACAATTACTTAACTATTTTACAACTATTCTACAAACTAATAATTATTTTTTAACTAATTATCTATTTTTAAATTCTTGAAACTTTTTAAATTTAAGTTGGTCAGAGTGCAAACTGTTTATGATTAATTACCAGTTGAGATAATGATTAAAGTGATAACCCAAATGGAATTGAAACAGTTGTGAATAAGTGAATGTGAATAGAAAGAGAATTGATTTGGCTAATAATCAATGAGGGTAGATACGTAGGATGTACATATATTATTTTATTCACATAACGATTTGATCCAGATTCGAGCATAGAATTTCGAGATAGTATATCGATCCGAGTTGGGATTTTTCACTCGATTTTGGACGATGAACTGGATATGGATTGTTGATTGGTTCTGGATATTCTCTATCGTAGTTATGGCTATGCAAGGAGAATGACGGTTTCTGATCAAGAAACCAGATCTGAGTCTGCACTAGAAAGTCGAGTGGACAATAATAGTTCGGAAGTGAAATTGTGTGATAGAGTGAGCGATCGGATTGATATGCATACGGATGATATGTGTACATCGTACGGGTTTGAATGAAATTGATATTGGAAACTGAGGGTAAGAACTATAAAATGGTTTTTGAAATAATAATATATTTTGTGAAATATACGATGAAATGAAATAGAAATTGGATATTTCTACGGTAGAAATTTACTTTATGGAAGTAAGTAATATGGTAAGTGACTTTATAGAGTAGTCAAATTTGAATATTTGATTTGGAATAAACAAAGTTATATATATCTTTGTTATATAAGATAAATCTTCTCTCGTTGAATCTATTGCCGGAAAGAAAGGGTTTTGAAAGTATTTGAAGTATAAAAGGGAATTTATGCAAGTATGAAGTGATTCAACGATTTTCAAAGTTATATATATATACACATATAAAGGATCTTATGAAAATGATTTTGAGGAAAGGTTTTTGGAAGCTATGGACTTTGGAAAGGATTTTGATTTTTGGAGAAAAAGCAATTTTGGAAATTTGAAAAGCCTAGTTTGAGAATTATCGATTTTGGAGTAATCGATTTTGAGAAAAATGAGATTTATATGTGATTCATACTAGGTGTATGATTTGGAAGATAATATATGTGTATAGTATAAAGTGTTTTGAAAATGGCTCTGGAGAAAAATGCGCTCAATTGAAATGAACTTCTCAAGAGTACCATGGGTTGGTACTGCCTTGAGCCTCAAAGAAGGGGAGGCTCTAAAGTGGATCCTATGAGGAAGTCCGGACAAACTGAGCGAAAGTCGAGGGCATTGATGCCTATAGGGGCATTTGGGTTATGTTAACTCGATGTCACTGCGATCTACTGTGGCCATAGCGGAAATCGTGTGGAGGTGAATTTCAATGGTTTACGCTTGATTTGGCCGGGAAGGCAACGTAACATCGGTAGACTACGATCTATGGTCAAGTGGAGGGGAGAAGTTTCATTTATTTGGCAACAAAATTCGAGGGCGCTGATGCCTACAGTTATATAGGTTTTTGCTATGATAGCAACGTAGCCACAGTTGTAGCTGCGATCTGTAGTGGGTTCCATGGCGTAATTGAGGGGCGTAGAGGCCTACAGTTATCTATGGATTTTGCCGGGACGGAAACGTAACCATCGGGTTAACTGCGACCATGGATGGGGGTGATGATTTCCAGAGTATTCTCACCAAAGATATTTCTAATATTTTCAAAAATGTTTTCTATTTTTTCAATAAACTATTTTCCAAGTATTTTCAATGGGTGTTGAAAACGGGTTTACCAAGTACTTATAGATTTTCAGTCCTACGCCTGATCAACGTATGACCGAATTTCTGTAAGAAAAATGATGGACTGGTTGAGATAGCAGTTATAAAAAGGATCTTTATAAAAACTATTTTATAATATTTTAAAGTGTTTTAAAATTTATCAAAGAATAATTTATCCGATTTTAAGGATTGAATAAATCCTGGCTTCATTCCTTTTCGAGGACTAAAAGATTCAAAGGGGGGAAAATGTGATAACCCAGATTTTGGTCATCTGTTAATTGGATAATCAACTGATATTTACTACAGAGGTATTGATTTTATGTGGTTAAACAAATGGAATCCTGATAATAAAAAAAATCTGGGTATATCCAAATGAATTTGGAAACTATACTGAATATTGCATTATAAATTTCAGGAAATGATAATTTTATGGGAGGTTAACATATGCATGTAAACATATGCAAAACATTATAATGTTGGAAATTTCATATTTATACAAACAAGTATGTAAGTATATATGTATATATTTATAGATGTATGTGTATCGTGATTAGAAGGCATTGATTTGGATTCAATAATTTTCTAAGGGTAGTGAAAGTTAAATTCTCTTATTTTAATACATTAAAGATAATATTTATTAATTTAGAATGTTATAGTTGAAGTTTAAATTAGGATTTAATAAAAGGAACATACTTTCTTTTACACTAATAAATATAAGATATGTGTGTGTGTGTGTGTGTGTGTGTGTGTGTGTGTATTAAACTTAAAAAAAGAAACTTTTAATAAATAGTTTAACTTAAAGAAAGCTAAGGAGTTTGACACCTGTAAGCTTCATAATGTATGGATTAACATTTGTAACTTTAATTAAGCATGCAAAGACAAGTGTCTACTTACTCATTTTCTTTTCGTTGTTTTTTTTTTAAAAAAAAAGGCTCTACATTTTATTCATTCAACCCTACTCCTACTTTTCTTTCATTCATCTAAAAAAACCTGAGAGGAATCAAGTTTAAAATCTTCAAAAAAACTAGAAAAAAGAAGAAGAAGAGAAGAAGAAGAAGAAACTGTAACTAAAATACAAATTCAAACCTGAGCAATACACCTGATCAAGCAAGATTAATTCAAAGAAGCTCAACAAGATCTGATCCAGAATCAACTCAGGAAAATCCAGTTTAGATCAACATCAAAAGAAAATGCTAGATTTTAAGTTCAAGCCACTTCTCTGTCCAACATTTTAAAAGGTGGGTAAACAATCTGTTTTGCAAAGACCAAATCTGATTTTCTTGATGAACGTGGAATATATGCTTGAATAAATGTTGAGGATTATGTGTACATGAATGCATATTGTTGGTAATAGCTATAGTATTATATGCAAGTATATTTTGTCTCTGTTGATTTTCAATAGGGTTAAAACAGTTTGAAAATCAATTCCTCTTGGTACAAGAATTTTTAGATCATGGTCATTGAGTGAAAAATGATGATATGGATATGATTTCATTTTTAAAAATAGTTTGAAGTGATTAAATCAAACAGTTACTTCAAAAAAATAAAATTTACAGAGGAATCTTATTCAAATCGAAAAATCAATTTATAAATTTTCAGGATTTGACTCTAAAATTGGATTCGTTTATAGATAACATGATTTTTGATATAAGCATCGTGATTTTTAAGATTTTGGTTGTTGGGAATTTTGAAATGAACGGGAAATAGGGTCTCATCGATTCTTGACAATCAGAGATGATCTAGGTGTCGGGATTTACGCTGGAGAAGGCTAATAGCAGGGTGATCGATGGAAAAATATCAGATGATTTTCTCGAGCACCATGGTGGCGGAACAAAGATGGACTAGGGTTTAGGCCTGGTTCGAACAGTGGTTGTTCCAGAAGCAATCACGGGGTCGTCGTTGAATCGATTGTGGTCGGTCACAGAGGAAAAGCAGGGGATGGTCAGACGAAGTTAGGGCCTTGGTGGCGTGGATGGTGGTCGTATGTCGTCGGTAGGACAGGTTTCTCAGGGAAGTTGATTCAAGGTTGGGTTCATTTAGCTCGATTTCGAGTTCGAACCATCATTCGTATAGTCGGGGTTTAGGGGGCTGGTGATCGGCGACTTAGTGGCAATAATCTTAGAGGTCGGAAGTTCACCAGCGATCGATGCATGTGCAAGGATATATTGTGCATCAGTGTTTCGTTTGGGACGAAGGTTTTTTTTTACTTGAGAGTGGTCTTAGGGAAAATGGGGGTTGCCTCGAGTCTGATCTCGTGTACGTGAGTGAGTATCATAACAGTTTTTTTAAAATTCAAACCTAAGTTAAAAAAAACGGTTTTGAAAAGCAAAGTATTTGGGAATTTAAATGAACTTGGTTTTGAAAAGCAAAGTATTTGATATCATACGTTTTGATTAATTTAAATTTGTTAAAGTTATTTTAAACTTAATTTTTAAATATAAACTAAGGTTCGATAAATGTGATAAAAATATGTGATTAGGTAATTAATATAGAAAATGTTATATCTTAAACTTAATCAAGGTTTGATAAATTAATGGGGTAATTAATTCAATTTTGTTAATAATTAAGGATTAATTAATTAATAATTAAGGGTTATAAGTTAATTAATTAGAGATTAATTAATTTGTAATTAAAGGGTTAATTAAGCGCTAATTAAGTAATTAGAGATTAATCAATTAGTAATTAAGGATTTATTTAACTAATAATTAAGATTTAATTAATTTATAATTAAGTTTTATTAATTAATAATTAAGGTTTATCAATTAATGATTAAGGGATAATTAATTACTAAATGAGATTAATTGCGATTAATTAAATGAATATGATTAATGTAAAGGTTTACTTGTTAAATGTAATTAATTAAAGGAATAATTAATTACTGGAAGTGATTAGAGGTTCAATAATGAATGAAATTAATTAATTGAAGGTTAAATTAATGTGAATGGTTAAGGCTAATTAATCTATGTGGTTAATTAAAAGACAGTTACTAAATGTAATTATAGAATAATTAATCAAGGATGATTAGTTAAGATAGATGTTTAATTGGGTTGTAGTTAAATAATGTTAAGTAAGCAGGATTAAGGTAATTCAAATGATTAAAGTTGGTGATTAATTTAATTGGAGATAAATTAAATTAATTAGGAATTATATATAAAAAAATCTTGCTTATGGATGATTGAAGAATATTGAATTGCTTGGGTTGTTAATGTCTCTGATGGGCAATTTAGATGTGCTATAATATAATGGGTTAAACACTAATATTGTTAGTTATATATCCATAATAAATTGTTATGTGATATGATATCTTGATTATGTATTGTATGGTTAAAAATTAACAAATTGGATTAGGGATGATATTGAATTCGAAGAGATCAGAGTCAGGTATCGGTAATACCCGAAACCACTTCGATTAGTAAACTAAGTTCTTTATAAATTGGATATGTGAAACTAAACAGGCTGGAATGGAATGAATTGAGTAACATGGACATTTATCCTAATAACTGTTGTGTGATAAATGATTGACTATAAGAACTCGTAAAAAGTACGAGTTACCCTGGTAATTCACATGAGTTTTATAGGTTGGTATTTCATATTATATGGGTTACTCACGCTGGTTTCCAGCCTGACCTGGGTGTTATTTTGATGTAATGCTCGGGTCAGACCGAGTATTACAGATTTTCAAGTAAGGCATTCTGGAGCTCA
The DNA here is from genome assembly GCA_030765085.1 of Allium cepa. Taxonomy (NCBI): domain Eukaryota; kingdom Viridiplantae; phylum Streptophyta; class Magnoliopsida; order Asparagales; family Amaryllidaceae; genus Allium; species Allium cepa. The sequence continues at coordinate 438,241,717 of CM060938.1, read as the reverse complement.
GGAGGCGGCTGGATGGCAGGAACGTATGGAGTGTATTCCATTGTGATATATTGTAGTTGTCTGGGACAGGTTGATTGAATCTGTCCAATGTTCTGTATGAATGTTGTAACTCTGATGTATTGATGTAAATTAACCGATACAATTTTTCTTTATATAACTGCTATTTTATTTGATATTATATTTTCATCTGCTGCGAATGTGGGAAACTGTATTTGGTGTTTCTGTTTCTTCTTCTGCCTCTTTTCATCTTTTTCTAACTATCTGAAATTTTCGAGATCGAAATTTCTGGGTCGTTACATTTGATGTATTATATTTACAAATATTACTATATGATAGGATAAACTACATAAATATTAACATTATGTAGTCTAATTTTTGGCACAGCCAAATAAATTTTTACCATTACTATGAATATTCATATGAAATTGATAATTGAAATAATACAAAGTTAGATAAGTAATCACCATGACAAACAGTGGAGACACATACAAATACTTTGGATGACATATTGTTAATGATGATGATAATACTGCATGATGGAAGAAAATGCAATCAATGAAGTGAACTATAAAAAATTGATTATTTTTAATAGTAGAACAAAATTATTATGGACTAAAATAGTAGTAGGTCTACAATTTCTATACATATTGATTTTGTAAAATAATAAACTAAATTATCATATTATTGAGAATAACAGAACGTTTATAAAATATGCACTTATGCATAGAAGCAACAAATAATCAACTAAAAGAGTGAACTAAAATTTGTAGGGAAAGTTAACTCGTCTATTAAGGATATTTATAGAAACCATAAATTACTTTGAGATAAGTTATACATATTTACATAAAAAGCAAAGAAAACTACTTGTCTATCAATTATGTTCAATAAAAGATTCCATTATGTCCCTCCAAGTTCTTTAAAATATTAACTTGAAGGAAACATCTTTCATATCACGCAGCTTTTAGCAAATAGGCATCATTACATTTTCATTTTATTCATACACAACTCTACATTCAAGCATATTTTTAACTTAAATTCACATATTTATTCAATAATTTCCCACTTTTTTTTCCTTTTTCATATAATTAATAATCACTACTTTATAGTCTTCACATAACACCGTAGCACCAATCAGTGACCAAGAAATATGTCTAGAGTACCAAATAGTTGTATACTATGAATTTTATTAGGGTAATAAATCCAACAATAGTATGAATACTTATAATATTTTCTATTTATATATCTTGCACCAGCCAAATGTAATACTTATAATCAGGTATGACTATTATGCTAGTAAGAAAAAAATTGCAATCCTATTTTATAATGTTGCCTTTAGTATTATATTAAAAGCATAATAAAATTACTATAATATGAATATGGTAAGATGGTTAAATAAAATAATCTACATATATTTATATTCTTGATTATATAATTTTTTTTATTAATCTTGGTAAAGAAAAGCAAAGCATTCGCTACGAGCATGTCGTGAATACCTACTCTATTACTTTGGGATATTATTTTTTACAATAGGAAAGCTTTCACAAAATTCATTTACATGTTTATCCACCAAGTTAAAACCTATAATGTATATGAAACATTTATTACACGGTATTTTTCTAACAAAATAGCATTAAAAAGAACTAAAATACGATTAACTATCTTATTCACTTATTGCCAATGAAAAATAATTAATTGTAATTAGTTATTCAATTGTTTTAAATTAAAATTAAATAGCTCAATACCACTTAATTCATTTAAGTTAATTCCTTTTAGTAGTTGGTAATATTATTCCAGACGGCCCTCTCTTATTAACATTACTTATAAATATTAAGAGTAACAACATTTTCAATCTATAACTATTTATAGAGATATCTAAACTTCAAAAAATTTAATCCAACATAATATGAAAATAACAGTTGAAAAAGAAATTTTTTTAGATACCTCACAACTGCGTAAGGTTCCTAAGAATTTGGTAGTAGCCATGCATACAAGTGAAAATTTCTATTTTTCTTATGAATATTTCATGGTCTATTAATAAAACCATTGAAAAATGTATTAAACATATGTTGATTATGATAGATAACATCATATTTTACAAAAAATAAGTTTAATCTGACTAAGAATACATAAAACCTTTAATAAATAAACTAGTTCACAAAACAAATATTGTTGACTCAAAAAGATATGATTACAACATTCATAATGAAATAGAGTTAAAGATAAGAATTGATGGGTCAACATATGAAAAAATTTATAATTAAGCATAGATGGCCATTTGGATTGAGAAAACTATGATTGAATTTCCTATATGATAGAATTTGAATTGAGATTCAGAATAATTGAAATTAATTTACTGAACTTTATTTATAAAAAAATTGATGAGAATGATAAAAAAAGCACGAATGAGATTGCCAGTAATCTTAATACATAGATAGAAAAGGTTTATATGAAAAAAGATGCTTGAATTAAGGAGAGATGGGCATTTGAATTAATACAATTTAAATTGCAATATGTAGTTAATAATTCTATTTAGGTCTAATTAATTCCAATTCATATCTTTCAAGGTTTCAATTAGAGAATTAATTATACATTAATACTCAAGTTAATTCTCTTTGATGCTAATTAAATCAGCTGTCACTAATATATATATATATATATATATGTGTGTGTGTGTGTGTGTGTGTGTGTGTGTGTGTGTGTGTATGTGTGTGTGTGTGTGTATGTGTGTGTGTATGTATGTATGTCTGTATGTATTCATTATAATTAAACACCCGACTGGAAAATTTTGCCATATTCATTTATGATTTCAACAACTGAACTAAAAGATAAACATATTATCAAATTAGTTAAATTATGCATTTACTTCTGTGAATTTACTCAAAGCAATCCTTTTAAGCTAAGAATTTACTTTTAAAAGTAAAAGTATAAAAGAACCCAATCTATCAATTTACACTAAATTAAAATTGAAAATATAGGTGAGAATCGATAATTTCACTACTCAAACTTCTAACTTTTGCAACCATTATATCATTTAAGTTTATAAAACATATAATTGGTTCTGTAAACTAATAAATATTTATCTATAGTACGCATTACATCATTTTTACTATATTGGATTCTCAAAAATCTCGACTCTTCAACAACGCATCTTCCTACTTTAACGATTCCTACTGCTTAACCACCGCCCCTGTCAAAAACTGTTCTAATAATATGAATATGGGCTACGTAATATGATATATTAAAGGTAAATTTGATAATATGTTTTTAGCACAACTAAAAATCCATCTTAATCCATCATAGAATAAAATATAATATTAGGATAATGGTGAACTCAAATTGATTAGCATTAAAAAAATTAATCTTGATTGATTCTATAAATTCAAATTAAATAAAATGATAAATAATAAAGAAATAATCTTTAAACCAAGCTAGATCAATCAAGCGTGCTATGTTTTTTTAGAAAGAACTGGTATAAACACAATCCCTGCGAAACATGAAACCATATATAATTTAAGATGAATACGAAGTGAGGATTTATTGATGACCCTAATCAACTTCTAGTTCAATTAAAAAGAAAAAAAGAGATTGATTGATTGGAAAACTTCTATGATTTTATTTAGATTAAGAGTAGAACTTTTTTATGAACCGTAGATTACATGTAAAACTGGAATGTGGGAAGAAACAAAATTGAAAGAAAAAATGAAATGTAAGTGAAAGAGTTAAAAGATAAGAAGTGTCCAAGCAAATATATAAAAAATGATTGAAGGATTAGTTTAAATGAAAATAAGAATAAAAATAGTCAAAGATTAAATATTTTATATAATTATATAATATATGTGGAATGTTCATTATACTAAATGCTCTAATGATATCATTAACTTTTCTCATGTATATTAATGGTAGCATTACATTTGAGATGTATGCAAATAAGATTATAAGGACCCGAGTGTAAATAGTTTCTCAAATTGATAAGAAGTAAGCATATATATAGGATAAGAAGAATTGTAGAAATAGCATATTAAAGGCCAGATATTCTTTTATATATATATATATATATATATATATATATATATTAAAATAGATTAAATTTTAAATTATATCTTAATATCGTATGCTTGTAGAAACAAGTTCATGCGCGAAGCATATGCCATCATCACATGCAAAGCGTGTGTCATAAAGCTTGCTCTTTAAAATGTATTTCTTTGCATGGACAATAAGTTTGATATGAGATATTTCTTTATCCTTTACTCTTCCTATACTTCTCCAACGTTATTTAAAATAAAACAACCTTAAATTTTAACCTAATATATGTAAATTATATCATTATTGGAACTCTTTGGAGCATAATACAATATATACATAATACTTTGGCCATTATGTATATTATGTTTATTTGTTATTTTAATGTGTTTAGCTTTTTGGTGGTGTTATTTCATCACAAAACGGTATGAATTTTATTATTTAAGTTAGTTTTAAAATATAATTTGGTAATATTTGAAGTTCAAAAGTGAGAAATTTTAATAAAATTGTATTATCATATCATACAATATATATGTAAGCATACACATGCAAAACACACAAACGCAAATATGTGTTTATGTTTGTGTGTGAGAAAATTCTATTCGGACATAATATGTAGACATAAAGAGATCTTACCATTAGATCTCCCTCTCAGTATTGCATTTAATATAAGAACAAAAATATCCAATGGTTTGGAATTATTGTCTCACAAATTATGTTTTATTTAATATCGAAATAGCCGACCCTAAGTGTGTGTGTGTGTATGATTGACAAAATGCAATATAGAAAACAGTAAATATTTTTATTTTAAATTATACTATGAGCGGTCGGGTTTTGGTTGTACGGTTTTAGTAGTAGGTAGGATAACTCTCGCTCTCATTAGATCATAGTTAATAACAGGATGGGACGTTAGTTTTGATGGAGATCATGGCTTCTGTGTCATAAACTGGTTTATAAATGGTGCGACACACCCATATATCAGCAGCAACTCATCGACTTATGCTCTTTTAGTTTTTTGGTATTTTATTTTGGTAGGTAACAGAAGTATTTTGTAATACAATTTTCTTTCAAAAAGGCATGAAGGTAGAGATTCCAAAGTTGAGGTTTTAATCCACATAATTAGAAGTCCCCTTGAATTTCACCTGTAACGACCAGAGATTTTCGACCCTCGAAAATTTACATCCTCGGTATGCACGTGCCGTAAATCCAAGTGTCGGAAACCCCGATTGTTAGGGAAAAAGAAAATAAAAAAGAACAGAATCTCACAAGAATAGAATAACATATATTATTTCAATATAAAATCCTTACAGTGGAAAATTTTAAATACAATATCCGAGTCTAACTAGATTCATCCTGGACAGTTATAAATCTCTATCCTTACAATTGTTGAAAAATAAAAACAAATGCAATTGATGCAGGGATAATAGAATACGTCTATGCATAAACGAAGATCTCCGGCTCTCCTCTGGAAACTCCAAGCGTCTTCAGCTAAACTTGAAACTACTCGGATCTGACCCGAAAATCCATGTATAACAATCCTAGTTCACACTAGTGGCTTCACACGATCTCCATCGGCCTCCATACCATATTACTATACTACCATGGAACAGAGTAATGCTCAGTGGCTTTACACGATCTCCGTCAGCCTTCCTACCTTTCCATTTATACAATATGGAAATAAGCGCCTATAGTGACATCTTCCCTCAATAATAGCCCAAAAACATGTCCTTCAGACCACATAGTGTCCCGTATCATTCCTGGGATGTGAGGCTCGTGAGGCTATGCTCCACAAAGCCATGCTTTTGTCATCACGGGTTCCACTTTGAATGCCACATTGACATTCCTTCAATCCCTATTGACTTTCACGAACATATAACCTCTAAGCTCGTACGTCTCAAAGAAGGGTGTTAAGCTAAGAGAAGCTGCATTCTCCACCACAAAACAGATGTACGTTTGTAAAAGTCAACATTGTGATCTCAGAAACGCAATGCCAGACATTCATCCATACAAATTCGTTCTAGGACTGAACGAAACCGAAGTCACTCCTCCTATCATATCCCGTCGATAATTATCCCTAGGATTAATAGCGATTAGTCCTTGTAATCGAAGATTTTCGTAATAGAGCGCTACTGCCACCATAAATATATGATATGGTAAATTTCATCCCGAGGGACTAGTAGCAAGCAGCCCTTCATCATGAAGATCCCCATCCTCAAAAATCATCATCGCCATCATGTCTTCACTTCTGAATGTATACAATGGTTCAAAGTTATTTTCGGATAGAAATTACACAAATTCGACCTGGATTCCTCCTAACCAATCATCGATTAAAAAAATGTTAAGTTCATATATGATTATCAATCATCATTCGATTCATCTTTTTATTCGCTCATAAAAGTCTAAGAGAGACATATTATTTTAAATTATTCCATTTATCTTCTTAATAGTATATGGAATCATTAGCCTCACTTATCAAATCCTTTTGGTTAGTTTAAATTTTTTTATCATAGAATACTTCCAAAAAAATTCACCATTTATTTAGAAAAACATTTCCAAATCATTTTTATACAATCCAAGTTATTTAAATTTGGAAAATTATATCATTTATAATTTGGAAATTTTCGGTTCGAGCAAAACAAATTTACTATTCCATCCATCAGGCCGGTTCGGTTAGCCAGAGGGAGCAGGAAATTGGTTTTCCAAACTCAAGCCTAAACACTACCACTCTGACACCCATAAGGCGGTTAGGTAATTTGATCGACTCTAAATCATTTAACATGCTCTACTAACTTTTTATTATTTATTTAACCACTACATAAATCCTTCAGATCACCTTTAAAATACTTTTTTAGTCATTTAAAAACATTTACCAAAAGATTTAGAAAAGAATTATTAAGTTTAAAACCATATTTCAAAAGTTATTGAAAAGTGTTGCGGAAAGTGCTTTTTAAGCTATATTGATCAAAACGACTTTTTATCATTTGGAAAATAATTTTTATAATTCAAATCACTTTTAAAGAATTTTAAATTTTTTTAGAATTTATTTCATGTTTTCAAACAATTTTATAATAACATTTTAAAGAAATCATTTTATGAATTCCGAACTGCAAAATCGCGAGTTTTTCCAAAACTTGTTTTACTCGTATTTCAAGATCTGTTTATGAAAATCTCAACTTTCTTTCTTTGTTTGAAAACTATGGATATAATAGTTTGGAAAATTCATATTGCAAAGAAATCCAACTCCAATTCCATCTTATAGAAGAATTTAACTGTTACGGCATGAAATATCGAACTGCCATTACACGAGGCACCTATTTTTGACTCCAAATTTATTGTTTTTCAATCTCCAAATTGAATTTTAATGTTTATAAAACATTTATAAACCATTTTCAAACATTTAAACAAATATTTTCCATATTAAATCTCTCTTTCACTTTTAAATCATTACATAATATTATATTATTATAATATTCATTTCAACCTTTTTATAATTCAAAACCATTAAGAGGCTAAATAACTTCATATACATATTTGTATGGATTTATTTTTCATAAATTAATCATGGTTAATTACTTAACGATTTTTATTATGGTTTCTCATAATTTATCACAACCAAATTATCGACCACATCAACATCCATATAATCAACCATATAATCAACCAAGTCATGGAACATTCATACAAATTATTAAGAGATTAAATGGTCATATTGTCATACTTAAAAATAGTTATAAAGATTATTTATTATTTAATAAACATTGAGTACTCACTTATGGCTCCACTCCACCAAAAAAATTTGTAGCTTCTCGAATCGATTGCGGCAGTACTTCCTCGTCTTTTCCTTGCTCCAAAGCTCCCTGACTTGTTTCCTTCTTCCTTGATGCTCGGCCTTCGCTTGGGATATAGGTGTGGCATGAGTTGTAGAGGAGATAGGGAGGTGTTTGCACTTGGTTTTGAGGTCGAATGATAACATATACATGTGTATATATTTTTATTTTCTCTTTGACTTCATAATTTTTCTAAGATGGAAGCCATTAAAAAGCTAAAGAAAGAAGAAAAAGGAGATGAAGAAATGAGTGAATGAAGGAGTGAATGGGTGCTTGTATTTATAGAAAAAAGAAGTGAAAAATACCCAAAACATCATCATTACCCATCACCATCACCATGTGCATCCATCCCCTCCTTTTCCAACAAGTTTCACATGTTAGCCCCCCTCCTCCATGTGCTCCATCACTTTATTCACTTCCATGCCCTGTGCATTTGACTTTTGATGGGTTAAGGGTTAAGTTTTGGAAAATATCTTAGATATTTTTAACTTTATTTATATATAAATGTATAAATGTGTAATGTACACATACATGGATATATGTATATGTTAGGGTGTGTATTTATGTGTTATATATGTGTGCATGACATATAAACAAGGTTAGAACGACTTTCGAACAACTTTCTTTCGTTAAACCGTTGAAAATGGGGAAAGCAATTCCCAATCACATTTTCACTTCTAATTTAAATTAAATATATGAAAACAAAATTTGAAACTAAATTTTTAATCATTGTTAATTAATTAAAATTATATCATTTGAATTATAAAATCATATAAATCAACATTAAAAATTATCTATAAAAATTGTTATTATACCGGTAAAGCGATATCAATTTTATCATATTTTCAAACTGATTATATATCTTTATAAAACTATTATAAATTATTTATCATCACTTTATAACTATTTAAAATGAATTAATATCATTTAAAAACAATTATTTGAATAATTATAATAATTATTAATTATTAAATCTCAATTTAAAATTGAAAATCAATTATTAAATATAAGGGCATCACTGAGGATGTCATACATACTTTTAATTTCCAAAAATAAAATAAATAATTTTATTTCATATTATTGTTCAACTATAAAAATAAACGTATGTATTCAGCTTCGTGTGCGGCGTTTTGCGGTAACAGAGCTCTTTATCGATAAAACGGTTTTTTGTCACTTTATCGATATTCCTTCAATTTTATATTTTCATAATACTTATTCAAAATAAGCTTACCATTATTATTTATTGTTAAAAACATCATAATCATGTTTTTCAAAAGCTTATATTTGAATATTTTGAAAATAAATAAAATTCATCAAATTGATAAATTTGTGAATCGTTACACCAACTTACCATTGAATTTCGCATATTCCCAGCCTTAATATTTGGTTGCTACATGATTTTTTTTCACAACATGATGGGTTGAGATTTGATAACGAGATCACATAATTTTGTATATTCCATCAATCACGTGCTTGAAGCAATGTTGATATTGATCCCGAATAGAACTCCATTCTTGTTTAAATAAATCTTAGTCAATAATATTAAACCGCTGGGGCTTATAAACCCTAGTTTTGAAGATCGAATCGTGATTCAAACCATGTTGGTACATGTTCGAAGGTTTTAGTGATTCACCATTCAACCCTTGAGAAGCACGTTGATTGTTATTTTCGATTTTTACAATTTAAATATAAAACTATTTAACTCAATATTAAAATTTAACTAATTATAAACAATATATTGATTTTTTAACAATTATTTTTGAACATTTGATAACAAATATTAACTAGAATAAATCTGTAATAAATTTTAGCACAAAAATGTAAATTTCCTAATTTTTTAAGATAAAAGACGTTTGGTTCAATAATAATTCATAAAATGTACTCTAATAATGTATAGTGCCATCCAAAATTAATAAGGTGATTCAAAAATTTGGTGCCTAAGGTTGTGAAATTATTTGTCAAATTAATTAGGTGAAAAAATAAAGAGTAAAACGATAATTTTTTCTCGAATTTAAAGAATCTTGTGGTTTAAAGAGGTTGGTCTGGAGTTTTTTAGGTTAGATCATGAGTTCATGCATGTGCAAGGTTTTTTTATTTGTAAAGCCATAGCGCTTCAAGATCGAAGGTTAATCATGATCGAACCGTGGTTGAGTCGGGTCTTTAAAACAATGTTATAAACACATCAAATCTTAATAAATTTGCGTTTCACGTAAGATATGTCTGAATTATCACAGAGAAGTTGGACGTATTGCTTACGTTAACGATAGAATAAGTACTGTAGTTTCCCTTTAAAATGTAGCGACAAGAGATAAGTATTATTTTCGATGTAAAAAAATTAAGTCGAATATGTTTTTTACATCCATTTTTGTTTATTTAACTTATAATTCTTCAATTCATTCTTTACACTCGTTTGTCAAAAAATTTATACAATTTCTTTCTAATTATTTATAGATGCTATTTCTGTTAAGAATTTTTCGAGATCTCTACACAATTAGATTTAGAAGAGAAAATAGTGAAGAAAGCAAATAAAAAAAAGATTTCCTTAAAAAACAAAAACTTTATTGATTCAACCAAGAAAATACAAAAGAGGCCTAAAACTGAGAAGAAATCTCAATCATAAACACCCTACAAAATACACTTTTCCCACACATATTATGAACCCTACACAGGTTTATTTAGAATAGACTTGACAGAATATCTTCTTTAATAAGCTATTGAATACTTCCACAAAACTTTCCCATGTAGATGATTTGTTGCCTTCTCTAATGTAATAAAAGAGGCAACTAATCACTCTACCAAATAGAAAAAATCTCTAAAAAAGTGCAATTAATCATACTCCAAACTACCAAATTTATAAAATAGGCGATGAATTCGTGTCATAATTCCACAGACTCAAATATCTTCAAGATCTACTTAAATATGAATATTGTATCACCAAAATCTAACAATCTCCATCTTGATACAATATTCCATAAATGTCATCCAAGCTCGTCCTAGAAGCTCAAACTCCAAACAATGTCCAATATTACCATAGAAGTAAATATCACCGCTCCAAAAATGGTCAACCTTCAAACAACCTAATTACGCATGCTCTCAATTGAACAAGCATATTATCCGTAAATCAGAACTTTTTGTAATGCCACAATGGCCTCCATGCTGTCTTTGCGGCTTTAAGTTGTTGATTCTACATTGATTTAGACAGATTTGTCTCTCCAACTTCACTTATGTAAGATTTTGCAATCGAGAAGTTATAACCTTTCCCTTCCAGTTGTCCAACGGAAATTAGATTCTTTTTCATTTCTGGGATATGTCTAACCCTTTTAAGCTTCACCAACCTTCCAGTGTCCGTCTTCAACCTGACAGAATTTATGCCTTGAACATTTAGATCTCTACCATTAGCAGACTCCACCTCACACGCTTCCTCCTTATAATTAGCGAATGCTTCTCTTTGATTGCAAATGTGGAAACATGCACCAGAATCTAGCACCCACTCTCCTTCCCTACTTATGTCAACATAAAGAACAACATTACTAATGCCAAAGTTTACCTCCTCATCACTGTCTACCTCCAGCTTATTTTTGCTTTCTTCTTAAGTTTTCATCTTTTCTTTATCTTCTCTTAATTTATCGCAAAATTTCAGCTTATGATCTGGGTTTTCGCAGTAATAGAAAATGAAGTCTCGATCCATATTTGGTTTGAAAGAAAATCTTTCTCTCCTTTCAAGGTGGACCTCTGCCAATAGATTTGTAGTTTTCTTTTCTTCAAAGGTCTTTTCTTCTAATGAATTTATCATCTGCATCTCCTCATTAAGAAGGCAATTAACCACAGTCTCCATGGAAACAACACCATAGAATTTGAATTGTTCAACGCGACTACAAGAGTTTCCCAACTTTTAGGCAATGAACTCATTAATGTCAAAGCTTAAGTTTCGTCATCAACTTTGAAGCTTACCGTCGCCAATTGGTTCACAATTGCTTGAAAGTTGTTGAGATGTTTACCAATCGATTCACCTTGCTTTAGTTTTAGATTGACCAACATTCTCATTAGAAATGCCTTATTCGTTGCAGAATTTTTTACAGAAATCCCTTCCAATTTCTTGCACATTCCAAAAACAGATGTTTGACAAGCAACGATATGAAACACAGAATTGTCCATAACACCGAATAGCCGCCGCCGCCTTTCTATCCAAAATTTCGCACTTTGCCTCATTTATGCCATTTAGCTTTTCTTCTTTGTTTTTCAAGGGTTGGTGAAGATCATTAAGATAAAGATAATCTTCCATCTTCACCTTTCACAACCCCCAGTTTCTTTCATTAAGCTTTTCAACAATTACCTTCTTCATAGCCAAAGACTCTTCCAAAAATTTGTGTAACTGCCTCTGATACCAACTGTTAGAAATTTTTCGATATCATTACATAATTAGATTTAGAAGAGAAAGTAATGAAGAAAGCAAACAAAAAATGATTCCTCAAAAAATAAAAACTTTTACTGATTCAGACATGAAAATACAAATGAGACATAAAATTGAGGAGAAATTTCAATCCCAAACACCATACAAAATACATTTTTCTCTTACATCTTATGAACCGTAGACATTTCTATTTATAATAGGCTCTACGAAATATCTTTTTCATGGAGCTATTGAATAATTACATAAATCTTTCTCATGTAGATTATTTGTTACATTCTCTAATGCAATAAAAGACGCAACTAATCACTCAACCAAATAAAAAATATATCTAAAATGTGCAATTAATCGTACTTCACAATCCACCAAATCTATAAAAAATGTCACTGAATTTGAGAATACCAAGATCTACTTAAATATGGAATATTGTATCACCAAAATCTAACAATTTCAACCGTCATGATTTAACTTATTTTGATGATTTAAAAGACTTGACACACCTCCAAGCTATTGTCGGACTGATGTTTGATACGATTCGATTGAATTTAAAATTTATTGTTTATTGATCAAATCTATTAATAAATAATTAATAAACTAAAATTAATTGTATATGATTGAAAAAAAAAAAAAACTTCGTACTAAACAATATAAATCCTCTAATCCAATTTATCTATAAATACCACAGCCTCTCCAATATCTAGCATTAATCGATAATCCGAATTGTCCATCAAAATGCTCTAACTTCAGACGAAGTCAACCAATTTGGTAAAACTTCAATTAGGCTAACCTTGGGCATTGGTCCAGTATCTTTCTTAAAACCCTCATAAATTCGTAAACGCTGCAGAATACATTATACATTGCAACTGCTCCCTTCACATCCATTTCTTTTCATACGAAAATTAAAGCAGAAAGGATGAAAGCCCTGTCAAGCTTTTGTCAGCCATTCAACTGTTGCACGTCGACCACCATCTCAAACCGCTCCTCTCCAACTCCTATTACCACTATCAAGAACCGCCTCAGCTCTTCCCTCACTGATCTCTTCAGATTCCAAGATTCAAACCACAACACCACGAACAAGCTGCAGCAAGAAGAAGAGCAAGAAGACAGCCTTATCGATGCTGCTGCCTCCTTCTCTCACTCTCCACACCACCACCACCCACCTCGCTCCACCATCATCGGCACCATCTACGGCCGCCGTCGTGGCCGTGTTACCTTCTCCGTCCAGTCCGACCCCTCCATGCCCCCTCCTTTCCTCTTTGAACTCTCCGTCCTCACCCACCACCTCGCCAAAGAAATGAACTCCGGCCTTCTTAGGATAGCACTCGAGTGCAGTAAGGCATCGTCATCCCATGACCAGAGATATGGTAGCAAGAGGTCAGGGTCGCTGACCCCTCGTATATGGAAGGCATACTGCAATGGGAGGAAGGTAGGGTATGCAGTGAGGAGGAAGCCGAGTGGGAGGGATGTTATGATATTGGATGCCATGAAATCTGTCACGGCTGGTGCCGGTGTTCTCCACTTCGATGATGGCCCAAATAATAATCAAGAATTAGGGGAGATGTTGTACATGAGGGCCTCTTATGAACGGGTTGTTGGCTCTCGGGACTCCGTCTCTTACCATTTGATCAATCCTGGAGGCAGTCCTGAGGCTCAAGAACTCAGTGTCTTCTTGCTTCGAACTTCTTAATCGTTCGACCTTATCATTATTTGGTTTTGATTATCATGATGGAGGGTACATGGTTCTTTTAATTTTTTGAAGGCGTATTTCTTTGGCAAATGATGCGAAACAAGATCATGAAGGAGGCCAGTTGAGACAGTTTTTGAGAAAAGCAGTCAGAATGTATTACTCTGCTAATTACAATTGTTCGAGCTACATATTGCTGGTAATCTGTGTTATTGATATCGATTTTGTGAAGATGCGAATGGTATGTGGAATGTATAATAATTTCTGTAAATTAATTGTTGATGTCGTTGATGTAATGAATTGTTATGGCGAATGTAACTGCCCCGTACAGTTTACGCAAGGATTCAATTATGTAAGCAATGCTAAGCCTATATCTATATGGGCCAACTGCTTAAGTTTTTATCAACTGCTTGACTTTTTATCCTACGGTGGTCCGTTAATATTTATCCATTGGTTTGCAATTGCATGAGAACGAATATTTGTTCTAATAAGATTTGGCGAGTGTTGACATCGTTCTGGGTATACAATAATTAGTATCAGTGATTCATGACACAATGTGTGTTGACTTAACAATATTAGCAAAGATATCAATAAAATAGCACTTGTTTTGTTAGATTTCTAGCATCCACTTTTAAGTCAAATTTACTAGCGATCCATTTGAAGTAAATTTCTGACAGAATAAATAGATGTTCAAATTCTATAATTTGTGACCAAACATACGTGGCAAACCAATCATTGTTTCCTGGAGGTTGAATATTTTGTCAGATTACTAACTCAAGATGATCAAAAAAATTAAAACTGAAAATCATTTCAATTATCTCAATAAATTTTAAAAAATTGAGAGAACAATTCAATAATAAATAAGTTTCTAAATATTATCAAGGTGGATTATCCGATCTCAATTTTATTCCAAGTATTCTAAAGAAGGCAATTTACTTTAAGGACAAACTTTCAAAGAATTTTAGCACTTAGGGCAGCAACTTCAACATTTAACTAAAAACATCCTTTTCCTACGTATACGCATAGGCCAAACCGGCGAATTCCCATGAAGTCACACCATTCGCACCACCTCACCACTACAACAAAAACAGTCATATTACAACTTTTACTTTACAACTAGCACAAACCGATAGTCGTTAAGGGTTATTTTTAACAACTGCTTATTTGCAGCAGTTGTAACAAATGTACTTTTAACAACTTTATTTGTGCAGCAGTTGCAATTTACGTCTATAACAACTGCTTTTTTGTTCCCGTTATAAATGTTTAATTATAACAACTGTTTGTGCCCGTTGTCTTTTCAACGGATAAAATACCACTTTCCAGCTTCATAAAAAATTCAATTTCCCTCATATCGTTTCGTTGGCCGCTCAATTTGTTAAATAAGTAACCGAAAACTCACTGTTAAAATTTTCTAAACTTAATCCCTAACCCCACCGCGTTGTGCTCGCTATCCTTGTTAAACTCGCTCGCTGCCGATAATTGGTCACTCTTCGCCAAACCGCGCTGTGCTTTGCAAGACGCTAACCGTAACCCTAACCCTCTTGCAAATGCTAACCAACAAATCTGCCATCTGATTTTCTCGCCGTTGCCGCCGCTGACATAGGTATGGCATCTGAATGGTTTCCCTTTGTACTAGTTTATCTCCGGTTGATGCAACTTTTTTACATTTTTTCAATCCTATTTGAATAAGGTAAGGTGTTAGTTCAGTTGGATCCAAACCCTTTTTCAACTCATAAGGTAATGTTTGGTTTTATTTGAATTATCCAGTTTTTAAGTCCATTCTCCCCTCTTAGCCTTGAGCTATTTTTATAAAGTTATAAATACGTTTGCTAATAATGATAAATGCAACAGCGATGATATTTGAATTATCCGGTTTTATCTGGTTTTATTTAAATATTTAGTATGGCCACGAAACAATGATGCCAACCAAACTGTGATGATAAATGCAACAGCGATGGTATTTGAATCATCCAGTTAGGTAATGATGATAAATGCAACAGTGATGGTATTTTAATTATCCAGTTTTATCCAAATTTATTTAAATTTTGAGAATGGACACAAAGCAGTGAAGGTATTTAAATTTTGAGTATCCCACCCAAACAGTGATGATAAACATGAAACAGTTTTTTAAGTTCCTTCATGGTAATTTTCAAGGCGCAAAAGCTTCAACACTAGTATTACTCCTTAGCGTACACTACAAGGGGATTAACGACAGCCGACGGCGGCCATCGGAAGCCGGCTTCGGAAAAAACCGTCGGAATATAGTGCGTCGGGGAGCAGTATTTCCGACGGCTTCCGACGACGCGTGTCGTACCAATGTCTGACGAATTCCGATGGATTCCGACGGTTTTGTCGGGATCCGTCGGAAGCCGTCGGAAATCGCGTGCTACAGGCCGTCAGTAGCCGTCGGAAGCTGTCAAAATTTTTGACCTGTAAGCTATCGGTATCCGTCGGAAGCCGTCGGAAATCTGCTGTTTTTTTTAAATTCTGATGCAAATATAGCCTTTCATCCACATTTCTCTTCCAAACACTATTACATCAATACTGCACAATCCAGTATACAATATTCCAACCAAATATCAAAACTCAAACTACACAATATTCGATATACACGCAAATAAATAAAATTACATCAAAATAAAATACATAATGTACATAAGCATTCCAACGTTCACAATAACTCTAACAATAAGTGTTCTACCATGTTATAAATACACAAAATCATCAACATCCTCATCCACATCCTGATACAACCACAAAACCAAATGTATCAAACATAATTATACAAAAATCAACAATTACCTCCACCGTCTACCAAATCATTCAAAATTAAAAAAACATACATGAACGAACAAGCAAGTAATGAATCAATCTCCTCCACATCCAGAGCCAGCCGAGGAAGGGAAGCGGCCACCAAACTGCTGCATGTACTCTAGCAACTGTGTGGTCTGCATGGCCTGTTGGCGGTTCTGCTCCTCAAGTTGGGACACTCTAGTCCGCAATTCTTCTATATCTGCTAGATCGCTCTGAGCTCTACTCCGTCATCTCCTACTCTGACTACTGGCCTGCAATAATGGAAAAATGAACAAAATCCAAGTTTATTATTTTGAAAAGGTCAAATATCATATTTGAAGTATTTTAAGATAAAATAAATTATTTACCACCTGATTGCCAAATCCGTATCGTCGACCGTGCTCTGCTGGATCCATAACGGACTCAAAAATAGCGTCCTCCTCATCAGTCGTCAGCTGATCTCGACCCGTATCAGCAAGGAGTTTCTGCCGCTGCTCTATAAACTTCTCCTGCATTAACAAAGTAATAATATCACAACTTATTTCATTATAGTTTAACAAGCAAAACCATTACTAATACCGAATAAAATGAAATATGCTTACATGGCTTTTACTGAATTTATCGTCCTGCCATGTATATGAAACAGTTCCGTCTAGATTAACATGCTCGACAGCATGCGTACGGGTGAACACGTCCATATAGCCGACAGGGCCATGTGCCTCGGCTTCCTGAAGTTGATTGTTATATACAATTATTATACATTTGAAATCATATAGCATAAACTATTTACATTTATTATTCAGTAAATTTACCAACTCCTGTCGATACTGCTGAAACGACTTCGATCCTCCACGATGAGTGACGGAATTCTTATTTCTATTTGCAGAGTTTCTATCCGACTCTGCCTGTACATTCAAAATTTGATACATTATTTTTCGATCACGCCAAATTAATAATTCAAAAAATTTTAGTATACTTGCCTTCGCCTCATCCGTCTCTCAGTATCTCAACCAAGCTTACCACATGCTCTCTCCCATCCACCTTGGTTTCTTACCAGATTTCTTAATCTCAGATATCGTGTCCCTATAGTTCTTGCGCATCTTCTTCATCCAGTATCCTCGTGCCAGCATCATGTCGTTTGTTTGGATGTCTATCTCAGCCTGTGTTTCACGATAAAAAGTAAAAAAAAAGATTACACGTTAAACGATAAACAGTAGAAAAACGACAAAAACGAATTAAAAATGGAAAATAGAAAAATATACATACTAGGACATCCTGCCATATACACTCTATGATGTGAGGAGGGATGTTATCACACTTCGGCCAGCAAGCACTCATCCTACTGCAATAAGAAGCTCTAAAAACATCCAGCACAACCTTTGAGGGAAGTAGGTCGAACCCCCTGTTTTTAAGTATGATATAGATAAGTACGTACGTATATCATAAAAAAATAAGATGCTGAATAAAATTTAACTCTTACCCCTCTGCTTTAGGGACTAACAAAACTATTGGACGATGTGGATCTTGCGATGGGCCACTGCCATCACCTCCTGATGATCGGGAAGAGCTCCTACCTCTATATGACATTATGATAAACCTATGACATATATACACATCATTATATAAGAGAATAATAACATGATAATGAGATATATTTCATATGAAAATGATATCAACGGGATAAATTGCTTAATTAATGACTGAAATGGAAATAGAAATGGAAGTGTGTTATACCTGATTCATAATGGGTGTACTCTTCCGACGATAAGCAGATTTCATTGCATTTTTAATAAAAATTCTAAATAAATGACAAATGGAAATGACATAAAACATGTAAACAATGGTAAACGGATTTGGTTACATCAATTTCATAATACATCAAGAATTCAACATAGTTACATCAATTGCAAAAAACAAATTCAGATTTATATCAGTCGTCATCGTCTTCTGATTCAGATTCGGTCTCGTTTTCTACGATATTTTCCTCTACACTGTCAAACGCTTCTATCAAAACATTTGATTCATCGATCAAAGGACCAAAATCTGTATGATCGTCTGTAATTATTATTTCGTTATTTTGCTCAAGATCCGCCTGATAAGTTTGTTCGTCCGGAATATTCTTTCCATCGAATGTGAATCTGGCTTTTGTTTTAAAAACTGCAGACCAATCTGCTTTATCTCTTTTTAGAGACGGATAAGTAGCGTAATAAACTTGCAATGCTTGTTTGGCTAGTACAAAAGGATCATACTTGTGATAGTGCGATATATGCTTTATTTCAATAAGGTTATAATCCTTGTGCACATTAATTCCAGAACCTGAAACATTGTAAACCATTTTGACTTCATCGCAATGTATTCTGCCATTACTGACAGCTGAGTGCCGCTTTTACAACCATACCAAATAGGTTTTTTAGCAGCATTTAGTAAATCATAATTTTTTTTTGCTTTAGTATTTGGTTCTTCAACATTTCCATCATCGTCATCAACTTCAACCATAGGAAACATTGATCGTGCTGCATCTTCGACCATATTTTCTATAAGGGTCGTCGAAACTATTTCGTTAACGACACTTTCAGACTCTACAGAAGTATTTGCTACAACTTCTCCATGCCGATCCCAAACATAATACTCGGGTACGAAACCGTTTGGCACAAATGAACTTTCACAATATCTGGTAACAAATACTTCAAATGTCTACACCTACTACACAAACAACGAATTTCTGGATCGTTTCTGTTATTACTTAAAGCGAATTCAACAAACACGTTTATACCATTATAAAAATTTTCTTTTATTGAGGCCCTTAGTCCTTTTCTTTGGTACATTCATCTCCTCCGATCAACAAAATAATCAATCATTTTTTCTATTTGACAAAATGAGAAGTTCAAAATTAAATATTTATTTTCAAGAATATAATTCGAAAAAGATTATTTTCACGGTCGTATAATATTTGAATTTAAAGAACAACTTCACAAATTTAGAAATATTTTCAAATATGGCACATTTTAATTTTTAACGTATCGATATAAAAAATTGTATAATTTTTTTCATTGGTCAGGCATCCTACATCCCATTACAAACACAGTAAGCATTTACATTTCGTATATTATTTCGTCTCAAACGATTCAACAAAATCTCGGCAGCATTTCCCTTTTGTTCCCTGCATTGTACACAAATGCGTGTACGCAGGAAACAAAAAAGAAAAGTTAGGCCAGAATTTTATGAACTATTTGAGACAAAGTAGTATATAAAATGTAAATGCTTACTGTGTTCATAACTTGTCCAATACAGGGACAGATCCAACAAACATTGAAGCAGATGAATATAAATGGTCATTTTTCAAAAAAACGACTATTTATACAACGATCATGTACAACACTCGTCGGACGGGGCCCAAAACTCTTTAAGGGACATTTGTCAAAATTACATGCGCGCATTTTACGAAAAAATGCAGTTTTACTCACTGTTCACATTTACAAAAATATATATTAATTTAACACATTTATTTGGCGTATTACATCAACTTAAGACCGGTTTAACATTTTTGTCATTTTTCAACATACAATTATAGTTTAGACTCATGCTTTTTTTGTTTCATAAGTTAATACGTGCACAATATAATACTCCTAGCTCGTTCATTCATTTTATCTTATTCCAACTAACACAATACAATGATAGCAGCACTACACGCATATATAATCGTAGAATCAAGGCATACACAACGATTTACATATACATGAACAACCACAAATTATACATGTTTTTCACAATTTCACGACAAAAGATGAAATAGGTATATCATGTGATGCCGTAAACCCTTATTACGCTATTGGAAACAATTGCAATCACTAATTCGCCCTAATTTATCAATTTATGCAAATCTAGAATTAGGGTATAAACTGAATTTTTCACAAAAATAAGAGATTATACCTGCGATCAAGAGCAAGAGGTGTTGAATTCACAGCGGGGAAGGAGAAAAAATCACGAAATCAGCGATTGGAGGTGGAAAATGGTGATTTGGGGTTTTTTTTTATTAATTTGAGTTGGCTGAAAAATGAGGAAGAAAGGCTCGGCCAAGCTGCAGGTATTCGCGATTTTCCGACGGCTTCCGACGGCCCGTCGGAAGCCGTCGCTCCTCCCTGTCGCTATTTGACCATTTTCTAGTAGTGGTAATACTAAGGAACAAACTAAAATTTTCAAGGCGCAAAAGAAGAAAACTTGAGAAAATTCAGTATTTTATATTCATTTCAAGGAACAAACTCAAATTTTAATTCTTACCGTGGTACTTGGTAAACCCAAGTCAATTATATTATCTTTCATGTTTAAAATCAACTTCATATTCATAACAAAAAATATATTTGGAAAGAAGGACTTGTGGTTATAAGCTATGTAACCTCGTTTATAGACGATTAAATAATTTTACAGCCTAAATAGTTCAAATACCATGTAAATTAACGTTAATTCAAGTTTGACGGAGAATTATTTGAGTATAATGTTGTTAAATGTAAAGATGACACGCTATATTACTCAACATACGTTTTTTATGTCGTATCATAATGATATTCTAACTGAATTAGGCTAGGTACTAAATTACTATCACTGGATGCCATCTCAGGCCGATAACCTAATATTATCGTTATGGAAGTTCGTGAACAATACTGTATATAAAAGTTTATGTAAGTGGCTATAACCCATTGGTGCAATTAGGATGAATCAAGTGATTAAAGCAATATCTGTTATCATTGACTCATAATGAGGAAACAATTATGATGTGACTCATACATCACACAATAGCATCACATTTATTCAGTCATTACACAATTTTTTTATGTTTTTGGGTATCCTTATGTATGCATATAGTCGTATAAATGTGTTTCTTTAGAGAAATATATACACAGACAGCTTAAAATTTATAAGTTAAAGTAGAATAACTAAATACAATATACAAAAAATTTAAGATGTTAATGCATGTTCATGCATAATAAGCATTTGCACAATTAGTAATGCACCATGCATCGCAGCAATATTGTTTATTTTATTTTTTATGCATCTAATATTCATTAGTTGGCATATTTATTCTGAATATGTTTCTCTTCGTCAACCGAACAACCAATGTTAAAGGTATGATATTTTGTGGTTTTCTTTGTTATATTATTGACGTACTTCAATGGCATACATATTTGTAAATAACTTCAAGGGAATGATACTAATAAGTATATTAATTTCATTTTTACACTCACAAATGTAATTAGAGTCACCCGGATTAATTCAACATTTAACGGCATACTAATCGAAAGATTAGGAAAAAATTATGCTCCTACAGATGATACGCATATTCATTGGTTTGTATAAAAATTGTTCCAGCTATTTATTAGGATATAATTTTAGCTTCACAATTAGTTATTTCGAAAGTTACCATTTTTCTTATGGGTTATATTTAGTAAATAATTCGCTATATTTTTTGGATGTAAGGTGGCTATTAATTTTTTTTTTTTAATAAGTGCAATAATATGTTGTTAAAATTGATGTTAAAGATATATTCCTAAGCTAGCTACAAATGATACATACAATTAATTATATATCAAAACCACCAAGCGAAATTAATGTAACAAAGAAGCCTAAAAATTAGCCAGTATAAAAATAGGGTCCCTACGCTACGTCCATTACAAGTTTCACTTTAGCGATCACAGAGTAACATGACATCTAATTGCTAAATTCAACACAATAATGCAATAACTTGCTCAAACTTACATATTTTGGCAGCAACCCTATTTAATAATAAATACCAAATTATGCGGTTAGTGCTTTGTTCATTGAATAACTTGTAGCTATGTACTACTAGTATAACCGCACAACAGTGGAGAAACCGACCGTTCGATTGTATAACTTTGATAAGAAATATACATTTAAAATTTTTGTTAATATTACTTAAACATTAAATGATAATATGTTGGAAAAGAATAAATTGAGATTTGAATCTATGAATTTCAAATTTAAATATTAATCAAAGCATTCAAAATTGTCGATTTGAAATTGAAATTTTAAAATTTGAAAATTATAATAGATTTGAATTTGGAATCTTTGATGCGCGAAGTAAAAGGAGGAAGTTTATGGAAACCGCCATTAGACAAGATCCACGTTTTTAGGGAAACCGCGATGAGACAAGACCAACGTTTTTTTAGCTTCAAAAAAATTGATTTTGGCCAGTGACAGTAAGCAAACCTCCCTAATGGTCGGTTTGATAAACGAACATAAACTGGTTACAAACTTTTGTAATATGTGCTTCTACAAACTTATAACCTAGCTATACACAAAGAAGGAAATTACATCTTGATTTCTAATGGCGGGGGATATGCATATTCTATTGGTTTATACAACAAAAAACCACCAAATCTACATTCCAATCTAAGAAGAATACCAAATTTCAATTTGCGAACGAGCCCAATTATTTTAAAAGTGAGATCAAGATGGCGATGGTTACCCTAACATTGACCATGTATAGGCACTTCTTACTAGTAGTGCATAAAACGGAAAAATATCACAGTAATAATAGGGTTGCAAACCTACATCATACATCATAGGTGGATCATTTGATCATTGAAGATTGTTGAGATACATTGCAATTTTCTTCTTGAAATAATCAAACTTCCAACATGTAAAGCAATATCTCAAGAAGCACTGTCAACACCAACATGCAATTCCACTGTTATGACTCCACTTACCTATACATATATTCCAAATAGATTTGTCATTTATGCAAAAATTAATAAATAAGCTTGTTGATATGTATACATAATTTACTCAATGATTGTATACATGTACATGACACTTGTATTTACAGTGCAATGCTGTTTAAATTATACAAGCAGAATTTCATTTCAGTTTGAGTGGAATGATATCTGACCTGTGATGCAGTAACTTATGGTGCGGGTGCTTCAGCTTCATCTGGTGGCTGTAATACAGGTGATATCACTTTAGCTTTTCTCATTGGTTTTTTTTTTCAATACTTCCACACAATGTTTATGGGTCAACTACTCCTTTTATTTTTGCTTGATTTAGTGCCATGTCAGTCTTCACCTCTTCAACTCCTATATTTTTTGGGTTCAAATACATACACGTATTTTAGTCCACCATCATCATAAGTTTATATATAAGTTTAGGCCAGATAAAAATTACAGTTCTAATGCAACTAGAATAATATTACAGTTTATGGAGGAGTATCATTTCCATTTTACAAAGTTTGAATGTTATCAAACAAAAGCTGTTTCTAGAAACAGAAGAAAAAAAAATTATTTTGTATGAACCAAAAATGTTGTGGTTGGGTTTGAGCTTAGATTATATATTGGGTTTTATTTCAATATGGTAATACTAAGGGAAATATTATTCAAACAATTCCTATCTCGACGTCTTGAAATTGAAAAATTAATAAAATCTCATTTTTGAGAAAATAAAAACGTACACAGGTACCCATTTTTTTTTTAAAAAAAACATTGATGCATGAATTTTGAGTTTAAAAATAAATAAAGAACCCAATAACTGAAAGCTCCATGTAAAAATTGCATGGATCAATGAAAAAAAAAGATAAGCTTTTGTGCCACATTATATATATTGTAAATTATGCCTTCTATTTTGTATATTAGAATAATACTCAGTTTTAACTTTTAAATTGGAAGATTGTGCATTATGCACATTCATTCAAGTTTGCAGATCATATTTGTAAGGATTTAAAACATAAACAAACGGTATATTTCAAATTCGGTAATCAAGATTGAAAAAATTCACAATTGACATTTAAAACAATCGTAAAATTACTATGGCGAGGGAAACAAATATTTGTATAATTTGATAATAACAGGAAGAAGAAGCAAGAGAAAATAAAAAAGGAAGATATTATATGTCCATTTCAGTTTTAAATCCACTTATTTAGTAAGTTAGAAAGTAGCAAAGTTGGTTCATATGTGAATAACCTATGAAATTTGACAGCCATACACGTTTTAAACAATCAAAACACACACACACACTAACAGATGCAGCGATCACAAAATCGAAAATATACACGTTTTAAACAATCAAAAATCTAATTTTGATTCTCAAAATATTTATACTAACAGATGCAGCGATCACAAAATTAGACTACAAACAATAGAGACCCATTAGCTATTTACTTTGTTAAGCATTGTGGCTTTGTCCTTCAATTACACGAGTTGGAAGAACAATTCCGAACGTACAATCAGAATAGCAATTCAAATACAAAGCCCTTGGTAGCTTCTGAAGCTTCTAAACCTAAAAGCAGGTTAAGTTACCAGGTATCATTCCTTACTAGTTGGCACTTCATAAATTTTAAAACCTGAAAGTGGTTATGCAACATCGGTATTTTTTGTTTGTTGCAACAAGGTTTCTGTTTCTTCTTTCAACCTGGTCAAATTAAATTAAATTTTAATTAGATGTTTTGTTTGTTTTCTTATGTTATAAAAGTGGAATATGTATTACCTTCTTTTTTTTTTGCTTTTCGTGCTATCGATTGTAATAGTAAGGAAGCAAAACTAGAGCAGAAAGAAAATAACAATGCAACATTTCACTTGCTCATTGTTTCCAGGATAATGTAGACAATGAAAAACCTTCTAAAGCATGGGGAAATAACGTCTTGCAAGGAGTTTCATCAAAAGATAATAATGACACAAAGGATACTCTAAGCAAAGTAAATGATCATGTTCGGAAGGGTAATCGTGCTCCAAGAAAGCAGTCTTTGGATGAGGAGGAAGATGAAGATGATGAGATCCGATATTTGCAAAAAATGAAATCGTCAAAAGTTGCAACAGATTCTAAGTCCTCAAAGAGTGTAAAAACTAAACATGATATTGATGAGGACTTCAGTTCTTCAAGCCGGAAAAAAATGAAGAGAAGTGACAGGGAAGCCAATGATGGTAATCACGTCGTCGAAGAAGAAAACACGAGCGGTCTTACAAAAAGACAAAGTGCGCTTCATAATGGAGGAAGTTCCATAGAGTTTCCAGATGGACTGCCTCCAGCTCCCTCAAGAAGTAAAACATTACTTAATTGAGTTCTTAATTTTGATAAAATTACTAGCTTTTTTTTGAATGGTCTGTACGTCTTTTGTTTGGTTTGTAGAGCAGAAGCTTACAGAAGAGGAAAAACTGGCAAAGAAGGTAGAAGCTGCACAGAGGCGCAAAATGCAAGTTGAGAAAGCAAATAGGGAGTCTGAGGTCAGTTCAAATAATATTTATCGTCGGCTTTGAAATATAATAGTTCTTTCGATTTTCCCTTCACACTATATATTCCATAGGCTGAGGCAATTAGAAAAATACTGGGTAAGATTCCAACAGAAAAAAGGAGGAAGAGAAGCTGCGCAATCAGCGGGATGACTTGGCACAGGTGAAAAATTCAGTTTATCATCCACTCTAGGAATAAAAATGGCAGCCTTAAAACCCACACATCAATCTGCATATTTCAATCATGACAAGTTGAAAATATCAAGTGCAATTCACATTTAACTAACATACAGCTATACGCATGAGCTATGCATGCATCACACTTGAATTAGGCTAAAAGAAGATTGGAGTTCCTAAACATTGTATACTTATAATTAGCCGAGTAAACCTAAAATTCATTTATAGTATCAATAATCCTGTGTCAATCGATTAAGGTTGTTTTATTCATTTATTCTGAAACAAAAGGTAGTTTAAAACATATGAAATGGAAGCATCGGAGCAAGAGCTATAACACTTTTCAATCTGATATACATGTGTGTGTAGGTAGAAGATCAAAAGTTACTAGAAGGTAGAAGGCGGAGAAAACAATGTCTGCAGCTAGGGACGGATCTATTTAGCATCTTCTGTTCTCCTCTCATAGCTCAAGCTTTTCTGGATTCGACGATCGCTCGCAGCCGCTCCTCCTTCTGGCCTTTTCCAACGGCAGCCAGCAGACTCTGGCTCTAGTTTCAACCTTCGGTCCTCCTTCTCCAGTCACTAGAAAAACCTAGTAAGTTCCCAATTTTAAATTCGAATTCCATAAACCTTAGTTTGCATTGTGAATTGTAAATGATGTTCCCAATTTTAGATTCAAAATTCGAATTTTAGATATGAACATAAACCCTAGTTAGATAGTACAGCAGTAGGCTGGTATCAATGAAGTTGCAACTTGCAAACAAGTACCAACGGATAGGTATTGGCGGTGGAAGCAGCATTGTATTTGTAGCAATAAAGTTCTTGACCGATAATTTGTTCAAATTATGTAGTAAATTATAGCATCGTAGGCTATTTTGTTGATACTAGCAGCAAGTATTTGTAGCACAGTAGGCTATTTTGTTAATGCTGGCGGTAAATTATGCGACCATCTACTGACAGTAAATTTTAGTGAATCAAATAATGAAGATACTGGCAGTAAATTTTGGTGAATGAATTTTACTATTTGTTGAAGCATCAAATTGATGTTGAGACGATTGTAGATGAATTTGATTTTCGTGAAGTTCGTAGAGCACGACTAAGTAGGATAATTAGTAATTTATGTTTTTTTTGTTTAAGGATTTGTATTAAAATTCTCTATGTTAATGGAATCAATCGAACTTAATTATCTTGATTATCATGAATGCGATGTAATTAATTATATTAAAATAGTTTAGTTTTTTTATTATTTAATTTTCTTCTATTATTCACCCACCGCAAAATAAATTCCTGGTTACGTCCCTGTCTGCGGCGCCTGTTGTGAAACAAACATAACCGAAGCTGTAGAGTTGCTTGTTGATAGGAATAGCTACAGAAGATATTAGCAAAAAGTTACAACAGGTGTTTTATTTTAATTTAAAAGAATTTTAGACCATAAGGTTTTTTAGTTCAGAATTTTAGATGACTATCTAGGGGTATTCATTTCTAATAACATTATTCAGACTTTGTATAATTAGTTCTTCATAGATCCAAATTTATGTTATCCACGGCAATATGTGTTTGGCAAAAACGGTTATGGTAGATTTTCTACCTGCATGCCAATTGATTATAAATTAGTAAACTAATCAATTTCATTTTCGTGGGACATTCGGATGCACAGATTTCGTGGGGTTTGTGGTCTATTGAAAGAGGCGTTCGAGTTCGCGTTTGCTGGAGGTGTTGCGACTTCGGGTGCGTGGCAGCTACTGCTGATGATATGCAGTTTTTTTTCGTAACAGGGAATGATATTTGTGGATGTCAGCAGAAAATTGATGGTGGAATTGGAAGTTTTTATAGTCGCAACAATTGTTATGGGTAGAAGGCAGATGTGTGTTAGAGGGGGTGGCAAGTGTTTGAAGGCAGCGTGTGGTAGAGTGTTGTAGCAGTCACTGGCAGTGAAGACTGGTAGCTGTTGTTGATGGGTAGTGTGTGTGTATCAGTGGTATGTAGGTTGTCATTGGGGTGGTTTGTTGAACAGAAGTGGATGAAGTGGTAAGATGTTGTATTATCTGGCATTTTTGGAGTTGAGGTGAATTATGGCAATTGGTTGGTGTGCACTGTGTTGTTGCACAGGTATTCCCTTTAGATGTATTTACATTCACTGTAAGCCCAAAATTATTTTATTTGCATTTGTAGAACCTAAGAGGCTCTTGACTTTGACATATTTGTACCCTGAATTCTTTTTTCTATTTTCAGCAAATAACAATGTGATGTGTATTGTGTATTGACTAAATCTGATATTGCAGTTAGTTTTATTTCACTTTGTTATATTGATATCTAGTTTTACTTCAATGTTGTCTATGGATACTGCAGTATTATCTACTGATATTGCAGTGCATTGCAAAATCTGTTGTATTCTCATTGCTTATATGTTCTTGTTGCACTGCAAAATGTGTTTAGAAATTAGTTTTTTTATTTTAAATTTTTTTATCACAACTGTCAATAGCAGTTGTTAAAGGGTCTTTTACAACTGTTAATAGCATTTGTAAAAGATCTTTTTACAATTGCAGTTGACAGTTGTAAAAGACCTTTTACGCAATTGCCGCTGGCAGTTGTAAAAGACTTTTTTACAACTGCCAAAGATCGTTGTAAAAAAATAAAGATCTATTACAACTCTGGATATCACGACGGGCGGTTGCCCATTATAATAGACCTATTACAACTGTTTTTTGTAGTTGCGGAAAGATGTTTCTATTGTAGCGCACACATGTGCTCTGCCTATGCTCATAGCCACCGCTGACTTCTCAGCTCCGCTACCTAAAAAAAGAAATCATGGATCTACTCGCCGCCTGTCATGCCGTCTATATTTTCCGGCTCATAATAACACGCTCACACCATCTTGCTCTTAAATCACCAATTCATAAGAAAATAGCAAAACGTAAAAGAATGATACCGTACAGTATCATTATATGAGAAAATGATGTAAAAGAAATGCGTCATGTCTAGAATACTATACCGAATCGTATCATTTAACAAAAAAATGATTACACATACTAAGGTCATTTATTATACGTCAAATTTGAAATATAGTTGTTTTGTTCATTTTTTATTTCGGTAAATATAAAATTAATACTATACAGTAATATTATAAAATAATTTATGAAAAATAGCAAGATAAATATTCAAAAAATTAAATAAAAATGGTACCACATTTACAAGGTTATGTAGCAGCATTAAAAATTATTTTATGAAAATAGTATTACAAACTATTAAAGAATAAAATAAAAACGATACCACTTTTACAAAAAATCATAAAATGATACTAGAATGTAAAAATTAAAAATATTAGTTTTGAAAAGATACCACAATTCATAAAACATACTGCACATCAAGAAAATATTAATATTCTTCATAAACGAATATCATAATTCAAGGCTATCATAAAATAATGTTGTGAAATAAAATATATACATCGTATAAAAAACTACATTTGTTTATAAACTGCTACTATGATTTTAAATAAAGATACTACAATTCAGAAATTGCTACTGTAATTCATAAAATGCTACTATAAAATAGCATTATGAACAGAATTTCACATAATTTTATTTATTAAAAAAATGACACTACACAATATTATTAATACACGTATCTATAAAGATGCTAACTGGTATAATTAAAATAACTATAATTCAAAATTTGCTACTACAAAAATACTACTATAAAATAACATTTTGAACAGAAATATACATACTCATATTTACTAAAAAAATACTATAGGATATCACTAGCACACACATAAAAAATGCTATAATTGTTTATGGTCTGTTACTACAATTTAAGAAAAATGCTATAGAATATCATTAGTAGGTCAAGAGTAGGGTTTTCAGGTCTGGATGAATAAAGCTTATGGAGGCATACGAAATGTAAGGTATTACTAGTTTTAATTATTCTAATGTGCAGTGTAACTGCTTATGTTTTATGTAAAGATGGGTTTTATAATAGTCAATAGTCATGACTCTTATCATTCAAGGGGGGATAATCATAACTCTTGAAAATTATAATTGTACTTATTAAATTTTGTTGAAATAATCGTGCGGTTATATAATGAACATGTAATGAATGAAATTGCTTAATTTATGAAATTTTTGAAAATTCCACGCTTTAGATGTTAATGATACAATAACCACTACAGCAGTTAAAATTCTTCTAGAGCATTTTAGAATTGCTACTACAGGTTTTAATAGCATTTTATGAACTTTGTATGACGACATGTTATAATAGATCATGGACTTATCATAGCATATTTAAAAAAACTATCATATGCTATTATATGATAGCGTTTTAAAAACGCTAGCATATGTTGTCATACACGGGCGTTTTATAAATGCCATCATATTGTTATATGATGACGTTTTAAAAACCATATCATACCCTATTATATGATGGTGTTTTAATAATGTTATCATACCATGTTTTCTGATTGCGCTTTCCAAACTCTATCATATGATACTATATGCTTCTACATGCTATCACATGATATTATAGTCGAAGGAATGTGTTTTATTAAGCTCTGATTTTATATTGTATAATAGGCTTGGCACTGCCCAAATAAATAAAATTATTAATAATGGTTGCATTCTTTTTAATTTGCAATCAAAGCCAAGTGATTCTATCTGGAAATAATCATCTAGTGATAAAGAATACAAAAAAAAATGCACTCAATAAATTGGTACATGCATGCATATGTTACATCAAACGAATTTCGCGCAATTTGATTATCTAAATTGTGAAATATTTGGCATTGTTAAGCTTAAAATAGGAAACTCCTAAATATGGATGTCTAAAAACAACTGCTTGGCTTCTGATTATGCTTGCAATTCGGCACCTTAGCCCTATAGTGCAATCACATACTCCACAAATATTCTCGCTTTCCATTTGTAAGTCATCGGACCTGGAAAGATTATTTATCGAACATTTGATTCCAGTTTCAACATACAAAATATTTTCGGTTTTCAAAAAAGAGTGGGTACCAATCGCTATTGTAATTTGCAAGATGTTGCATAAAGTTTATGTGACGACCCCCAAATCCATACCCTTTGAATTTACAATAAACCACACATGGCCACCCAAAAGCACAAACTAATAGAACGTAATTAGAAAGAAAAGAAGAGAGAAGAAGAGAAGAAAGAGAGAAGAGAGAAGAGAAAACAAAACAAACAATACAGAATCTCACATCGCAGTGGAATAACATATATTATCATATCAATGATATTTACAAAACAAAAACTATAATATCATATATACGTAGACCGGAGTTCAATAATCAATTATAATTCATCAGTCTAGGCCGTTATAATAACATGACCTTACAATTGCAGATAATATAAATAACAAAAAAATAGCGGATAATAAACAGATATGTGTATACGACATGAAGATCTCCAGCTCGCCTGCTGAAATTCCAAAAGCACCAAATCTGAACCTGTAAATATACTCGATATGACCCAAACATTGAAAGGGAAGAATGCCCGGATTAGTCTGGTAAACCAGCGTGAGAAACACACTCAACTGAATTTATTAAATTACAAAAACTTTTCCTTTCAAAACAAAAGTATCTCATAAGACACGCCCACACATAAACACAGACATGTTTTTACCTTACAATAACCAAAACCTTTCATATCAAATCATCTTATATATTATAATAGTGTCTGTTGCACAAATAATATTAATCATAGCCGAAATGGTTACCATATAGCATATCGGGGCTATTCATTATGCCAATACTAATAAAATCACAAGCTCCTAGTGGAGTTTGGATTTCCATACAAATGACACGGTGAAGGGACTATCTTCCGATGGTACATCTCTAGAGGAATGTACCAAGGAACATCACAAAGGAATCTTTACCAACACAAGAACGTCATACCTCTATAACTAGGTAGTACCGAATATATCATCCCCTGGTCATTAACGACCTTTCCGAGGGACCTCATAGCATACAAACCACATTAATTTACACCCCGAACGTCATAGCGAGAAAAAATATATCTAAAAGAGGATGATCATATCTGTTGAGTCACAAGTTTTATGAAGGTTTTGATTTCTGACAAATAACTAAAGGCGATCGACAAAACAAGGTCATAGCTACATATGGTACTCTAGATTGTAGGTTAATTATTGATATTATAATAGTGATAAACTTGTTAAAATCTATCCTCAAATAATCATGCATTTTCAAGGAAATAAATATATATACGAATAAATTGTAGTTGCACATTCAGTGTGCAACTTTACAGGGACCGGTCGACCGGTCACAATATATGCGGTCGACCGTTCCTGCATAATTTGCACACTGAACGTGCACACATGCACATAACGTATATATATTTGAATTCCTGTCTACTGGTCACTTTTTAACCTGTCGACCGTTTTTAAACAGAAAGCAATTTTTCCAAAAGACACTTCTTTTCTCCAAAGGTTGCATCTCTTACCTTTCACCAAAGATCATATCTCTTAATGGCAACTGCTCACAAAGAGTTACAACCATTCTTAGCTATATAAACTCATCTAATTCGTTGATTAAAACAACATGATTTTATATGCTTTTTACTCTAATCTCTGATCTTACTTTATATATACTCCTGCATTCTAAAAGCTCTCGATTATTTATTGAATCATTGAAACTATTTCATATCTTTTGATTCAATAAGTAATATACTTTCCTTAATCTTTTCAAAACATCATTCGCATACTTTGAGGATAAGATTATAGGAAGGGTGTACTACTAGTGACAAATCCGTGTTTTCAAGAGCACAAGTTGTCAACAACAATTGTATTTGTTCTTTTGTTGAAGTCCTCTGTGTTGTAAGAGGCAAGTGTTGAAGTCCTTAGTGTATTAGAGGCGTGAAATCCCGTTCGGTTGTTCGGGTGTTGTAAACCTATTCCTCCAGGTGAAGCGAGGTAGTTAATAGTGAAAATCCAGATAGAAGTCTGGGACTGGACGTAGGACGGTGCTCCGAACCAGTATAAAAATCTCTGGTGTGATTTTTCTATTTTTATTTACTATGCTATTATCATCTATTTCCGCATTTATATTGTAGACCATATTACACGATCCGTGTGTACTATATTAGCACATATAATTGTATACACACCGCACTTTCATTTGGTATCAGAGCACGGTCATCATATAACCGTAACACAGTTATTTGATATATTATAGTAATATGGCAAATAACGTAAGTACTAGCACTCAAAACACCACTTACACGGAGGGTCAATCGACACAAAGACCTCCATTTTTCAATGGTCTTAACTATAGTTATTGGGCAACACGTATGTCATTCTTTATGCAATCAAATAGCTATGATGCTTGGAATGCCACTCAAAGAGAAATAGTGAATCCAACAACTGATTATTCAGAATGGACTGCAGCTGAGAAAACGGCAGCAGCCGTAAATGCAAGAGCAATAAATATGTTGTTCTGTGCATTAGACCAAAATGAATATAACCGTGTTAGTATCTGCACTACTGCATATCAAATTTGGCAAACACTAAAAATCACTTATGAAGGTACTAACAAGGTTAAACAAGCCAAAATAGCCATGCTAAAAAGTCAATTTCAAAATTTCAAAATGAAACCAAATGAGACAATCAATGACATGTATTCACGGTTTCAAACTATTCACCATGCACTTATTGGCTTAGGACAAAAGTATTCTGATTTCGATGTTGTTTCAACAGTCCTACATTCTCTGACTAGTGAATGGGAAGGAAAAGTATTAGCAATTGAAGAAGCTAATGACCTTTCCGTCATGAAGCCAGATGAATTGATAGGAAATTTAATGTCCTATGAAGCAAATTTGTAGGCTAGAAAAGAACAGAAAGAAGAAAAGAAAAATGTAGCATTTCATGTTGAGAAAGATGAAAATGAATCAGATTCTAAAGACGAAGATTTGGCATTCATTGCGAAAGGATTCAAAAAATTTCTAAAATATCGAAAACCAGTCGTTACAATAAAGGGAAACCTGGATCAAACAAACCATCTTCATCTGCTATAGAATGTTTCAACTGCCACAAAAAGGGACACATGTAGAAGGATTGTCCAGAACAAAAGAAGAAGTCAGAAAATGACAAATTCAAATATAAGAAGGACAAATCTAAGAAACGAGCCTTCTCAGTAACATGGGATGATTCAGAGTCATCTTCACCAGAAAGTGAAAGTGATTCAGAGAATGAACAAGCTAATGTTTGTTTTATGGCAACAGAAGATGAGGTACAAATTCCTACATTTGATGAATTACTGGATATTAATGCTGAATTGATAGTCAAATATAAAGACATAAAACGTCAATTAAAAATAGTCAAAGCAGATTTAAGTAGAGCAGAGTTTGAACGAGATATGTTAAAAGATGAGAAGAAAATATTAGAAGAGGAACTTGAAAATATTCAAGAATCATCATCTAATGTTAACTCTCAAATATCTCTTTTGAGTCAAGAAATAGAAGCTCAAAAAGAGAAAAATAATGCTCTCACTACTGAAAATCATGAGCTTAAAGCAAAAGTCAAAATTCTAGACCTAGAAAAAGCTAGCTTACAAACAAAGTTTGATGACATTACTCAAAATGTTTCTAACTTTAACAAAGGTCGAGAAAATTTGACAAAAATCATTGAAAGTTCACAATCTATTTCAGACAAACAAGGATTGGGATATAACAAACAAGAAACCAAGAAACATCTTGGAAATAAAAGGAAGAAGAAAGTACAAAAAATTGAAGCTAAGAAAAATCTTAGTTTATTATATTCCAAACCAAAACCAGTTGTGAAATTTCAAAAGAAAAATGTCAAGACTATCAAAATATGGGTTCCTAAAACAAATAACAATTTGATTAGGAACAAATACATTCAGCAATTCATGAATACTGTGCATTTTAATAAAAATTATATATATAAAGGGGATACCGGACCCATATGTGTTTGGACTCCTAAGACCTAACTCTTAGGACCCTATAAAAAGTGGGTACCATGGACTTAATTCTATTTTTTGCAGGTCCCACTTAAGAAAAGAGGAAAGTGGATATTGGACAGTGGTTGCTCAAAGCACATGACGGGAGACAAGAGTTTATTAACAAATATTGCATATTCAGATGGTGGCTCCGTCACTTTTGGAGACAATTCAAAAGGCTATATCATCGGCAAAGGCGATGTGAGCAATTGCGGTACATCTAACTTACCTCTTATTACTAATGTCATGCTAGTTAGAAATTTAAAACACAATATGCTTAGTATTAGTCAGTTATGTGACAAGGGTTTTATAATTTCATTTTCGAATAATAAGTGTAGTATTTTAGATAAAGACCATAATTTGGTTTTCGAAGGTTATAGAGACAGAAATATATATATTCTGAATATGAATATTAATCATAATTCAGATATGTGTCTTGTGGCTAATGACAATGATCCATGGCTATGGCACAAACGCTTGTGTCATATAAACTTCAGAACTATTGACAAGCTAGCCAAAAACAATCTAATTAGAGGACTACCCAAAATGAGTTTTAAAGTTAACAACATTTGTGCTGCATGTCAATTAGGAAAATTGACCAAATCATCTTTTAAATCCAAGAAAGTCATATCAACATTACAACCACTTGAGTTACTACACATGGATTTATTTGGACCTACTAGGGTTCAATCAATAAATCATAGTCAATATGTGCTTGTAATTGTTGATGATTTCTCTCGTTATACATGGACAATTTTCTTAAAAAATAAAAGTGACACTTTCGATCATTTCAAATCTTTCGTCAAAAGAATTCAAAAATCAAAAGGGATTAAAGTTAAAAATATAAGAAGTGATCATGGCGGAGAGTTTGAAAATAATGAATTTGAACATTTTTGTACAAAGAAAGGTATATATCATAATTTTTCGTTTCCCAGAACTCCACAACAGAACGGAGTTGTAGAACGGAAGAACCGAACTTTACAAGAATGTGCAAGAACATTATTGAATGGAACCACCTTACCAAAACATTTTTGGGCGGAAGCTGTGGCAACTGCCTGTTATGTTTTAAATCGTGTATCCATAAGACCTCTTACCAAGAATACTCCTTATGAATTATTTAACAAAAGGAAGCCTAAAATCTCATACTTCAAAGTTTTTGGTTCCAAGTGCTTTATTTTAAATACGAAAGACCAGCTTGGAAAATTCGATCCAAAAGCCGATGAAGGAATATTTGTCGGTTATTCGAAACGAAGTAAGGCCTATCGGATATTTAATAAACGAACCAAAACTATTGAAAAATCGCTTCATGTCTCTTTTGATGAAATCTATCAGCATCCTCACACTATATCAGATGATGACGAATCAATAGTCACTGACAATCCAATCATCACAAATATTGATTCTGACTCGGAAATAATTATTGAGAATATTCCTCAAATATGTGAGTTACAATCACCACCAAGAATATTAAGAGACCATCCGGCTCAAAATATAATCGGTGAAATAACATCACATGTCAGAACAAGGAGTCAACTCAATCAAATGGGTCATGTCGCTTTTCTCTCAAATATCGAACCTAAGAATCCAAAAGAAGCTGCTACAGATGATTACTGGATCATTGCCATGCAGGAAGAACTAAATCAGTTTGAGCGCAATGACGTTTGGGAACTTGTTCCAAGACTAACTGATCAGTCAGTAATTGGTACTAAACGGGTCTATAAAAATAAGGCTGACGAATAAGGAAATATCACCAAAAATAAAGCAAGGTTAGTAGCACAAGGATATAATCTGGAAGAAGGTATAGATTATGAAGAAACTTTTGCACCAGTTGCTCGACTAGAAGCTATTAGAATCCTATTATCTTTTGCTTGTCAACATAATTTCAAACTTTATCAGATGGATGTCAAAAGTGCTTTTGTCAATGGATTTATCAAAGAGAATGTCTATGTCGAACAACCTCCTTTGTTCGTACATGAAAAATATCCTGACCATGTGTTCAAACTTAAGAAAGCTCTGTATGGTTTAAAACAAGCACCTCGTGCTTGGTATGAATGACTACGTAGCTATCTTATTAACTCAGGATTTCAAATAGGCAAAGTCGATCAAACTTTGTTTATTAAACATTCTCGAAAAGATATTCTAGTTATCCAGATATATGTAGACGATATCATCTTTGGTTCAACAAACGATAAACTCTGCAAAGAATTTGCAAGTATTATGACCAAAGAATTCGAAATGTCTCATATGGGAGAACTATCTTATTTTCTTGGACTTCAAATAAAGCAACTTTCAAACGGTATTTTTATCAATCAAGAAAAATACTGTGAAAACCTTATCAAACGCTTCGGATTAGAAAATACATCTGGTAAACCAACTCCTATGAGTACAACTACACATCTTGAAAAAGATGAAAGTGGTAAGAATGTTGACCAGAAATTATATCGAAGCATGATTGGTTCTCTTCTTTATCTTACAGCTAGTCGTCCAGATATAATAATGAGTGTTTGTTTATGTGCTCGTTTTCAAGCCGATCCAAAGGAATCACATCTACGAGCAGTGAAACGTATAATTCGTTACCTTAATAATACCAAAGATTTCGGT
Source organism: Allium cepa (assembly GCA_030765085.1). Lineage (NCBI taxonomy): Eukaryota > Viridiplantae > Streptophyta > Magnoliopsida > Asparagales > Amaryllidaceae > Allium > Allium cepa. The sequence goes on along the minus strand of CM060938.1, from coordinate 438,203,994 downwards.
CTTTTTTATCCAAAAGAATGTCCATTTGAATTAGTATCATATAGTGATGCTGATTTCGGTGGCTCACGAACGGATAGAAAAAGTACAAGTGGTACGTGCCATTTTATTGGAAAATCACTTGTCTCCTGGTTCAGTAAGAAACAGAATTGTGTTTCACTATCAACATGTGAAGCTGAATATATATCAGCAGCTCTCGCTTGTACTCAAGTACTATATATGCAACAAACACTTCAAGATTTTGATATTCATTTATCAAATTCTATTATATACTGTGATAACACCAGTGCTATAAATCTCTCTAAAAATCCAGTAAATCACTCTAGAACCAAACACATTGATATCCGTCGTCATTTCCTTCGAGATAATATTGACAAAGGAAATATATGTCTTGAATATGTCCATACTGACAATCAATTAGCGGACATTTTTACTAAGCCTCTGTTCGAATCTAATTTTATTAGATTACGAAGAGAGCTTGGTTTAATTTCAAGAAAAAATCTTGACTAAGTAATTTCTAAAGAACGTCTTCTTTTTAGTTATTCGTTAACCATAACTTTTGCATAAACTACTTTTTTTACATTAAATATAAGCCACTGCTTGATTTAATGGTTAATTCTCTTTACTCATTTTTTCATTCTTTTCTTTTAGTGATCGTCCTTTCCTTTCTTATTTTATAATTTCATTTTTAAAAGGAGAGCTATTTTTAGAGTTAACATAAAATTTCTGCTTATGTTTTCTTGGTTAAAATTTTCCATTAACTCACATCCATAGGTTTATACATAAGAAACTTGTATATAAGCTTGCAAAAATTTCATATTTTGTTCATCTTTTTTTATCTTACCATAATATTCTATACAACATTCCCTATGGCTCACATTTGTGATAAATGTGCTCAAGAATCATACATTTCTATTACGAGTTCTGAGTCAGAGGAATATTATTCTCCTACAACACCAAAACAAAAACCAAGTTGTCATCATCAATGCTCTTGTATGTCTGATAAAACTCCAAATTCAAAACAAGTGAAGAGGACACTGTTCTGTTCTCCTCGTACCAAAGCACAAATCGATGAGATACACCACTATCAGAAACATCAGATAGACCTTCAGAGACAGCTCCATTATGGGCAAAGTCAACTTTATCATGAGCAACAACGGACATCGGCACGATTATCCGTTTTAGAAAAGTTGGCAACATTTTTCTGCGGTTCCGACAAGCATGACGTGCATGAACCAATGCCGTCTAGACCATCAACATCTAAAAGTCCTAACTCTTGGGATAGGAACTATGAGAAGAATGAAGGTGCTCAGAAACACTGGAGTCCGTGGTCAAAACGTATTGAAGGAAACAACGATAATTCTAATGACGAACCTTCTCATTAGATTTATATATAGTTATTATATCTTTATCTATCACTTGTGTAATAACGGTTATATTTTGTATTAAGAATGAAATATAATATATATAGGTTGATATATTATAAAAACTTGCAAAATAACATGTTATTACTCAGCAGGCCAAAACCGGTCGACCGCCCCATTTATAGCTGGTCGACCATTTGCTCCCTGGTTGAAAACGGTCGACCGGCCATATTTCTCTGGTCGACCAGTTGACGTATTTTCAGTTTTTATATATACCTATGCGTCATTTTTCCTTCTACCCTCTTTCTCTTTTGACTCAAGCTATTCTTTTCCCTAAAATCACAAACCCTAGTTTCCTATTTTCAATTCCCAAATCTCAAATCTTCCAACAATGGCTCCTCCTCAAAAGAAATCTAAGAAAGGAACAACCTTTGAAACTTCATCTCTGAGCATCTCCGCCAAAAAGTGGCTTCAAAGTCCAATTGCTATAACAAGATGGAATCAGATGACAAATTACAAGTTTCATCCAGGCTCTTTCATCAAATTTGATGATTTCACGGCTTATGGAGTTCGGAGGTTAGCCAATAATTCCAACAATACTACATTGATAGATTTTTCAGAAAATAATGTGGAGATAAATCATTTGATGATCAAATTGTTTTACGCCAACATGAATCTCGATGAGTATCAACCTGATAATCCAAACGGAGTCATCTGGTCTGTGGTCTGTGGCAAGCAAATTTTTCTTACTCATGCTAGAATTGCCTCTATACTTGGTATACCAAATCGAGGCGATGAGTTTTCATCTACCTTCTGCGAAGTCTTCACTCGAAATAGTACCAGTCATCAGTTCATAGAAGACAATAGTGATGGCACAAAGTCTATTGGACTTCGACCCACAGCCAGACTACTTCATCGTGTTTTGATGCATTCTCTTTTTTCTAGACTTGGAAATTATGATGCAGTATATAAAGAAAACTTCAAAGCTCTCTATGCTATTTATGGTGAAATCCAAATCAATTGGGTACACATGCTTTTTGATGAAATTTTCAAGGTAAATAACTCTACACGACCTTATTTCTTCTACAATGAATATATCATGCGACTTTTGTTAGCTTGTGGGGTCAATCCTCCTGATTCTGCAACCTCAAAACCAAAATGCATTGATTCCATAACCATCAAACGAATGAAGCTTCCTCCACCTTATCTTGATATTATGCCTTTTGAGGAATGGCAACAAAGAGGACCAAGAAAACAAAAAGCAACTTCCTCTCGTCCTCGTTCCGATGAAGTAAAACTATTAAAATCAAAATCATCCACAAAAGAATCACTTGAAACAATTGCGCGTAACCAATTTTTGCTTGAATCACGTCTCAAGCGCATGGACTCTAAAATTGATAAGCGCTTCAATAAGGTCAAGTCATTCTTTGGTATGCTATGGGATGCTATATCATGTTCCACATCCACCTCTGTTCAAGCACAAGACCCAGGAAAACGTCCTGCTGCTCCTGTTTTCACCTGGACATCATCTGACGAGTCTACTGGTATGAGTGGTCATGGACATGGAGAATCATCTAGAGGGAACAATGATGAGGAAGAAGAAGAAGATGATGATGACGACGACGATGACGATGATGATGATGAAGAGGAGATACGATCTGCTTCATCTTAGATTCTATTATGGTTTAGCACTTTAAAAACATTCATCGACACTTGTACTAAGTAGTGTCGTTATTCTTATTTTTCGTTTGACATTATGATCTGTATTATACTCTGTTATGTTTTGGATGTGTTAATGATTTGTTTTGCTATGCATATCATATTCATTCTACTATTCTAGTATCTGTTACTCCTTTTTGTCGACGACAAAGGGGGAGAAAGGGCTAACAATTGTTTGCAGGAACATACATATATAAGAATTCAAAGAGAGAGATCACATATTCAGGGGGAGATTTAGATTTGCAGATATATATTGTCATCAATCAAAAAGGGGGAGAATGTTGAGTCACAAGTTTTATGAAGGTTTTGATTTCTGACAAATAACTAAAGGCGATCGACAAAACAAGGACATAGCTACATATGGTACTCTAGATTGTAGGTTGATTATTTGATATTATAATAGTGATAAACTTGTTAAAATCTATCCTCAAATAATCATGCATTTTCAAGGAAATCAATATATATACGAATAAATTGTAGTTGCACATTCAGTGTGCAACTTTACAGGGACCGGTCGACCGGTCCCTGTATATGCGGTCGTCCGTTCCTGCATAATTTGCACACTGAACGTGCACACATGCACATAACGTATATATATTTGAATTCCTGTCTACTGGTCACTTTTAACCTGTCGACCGTTTTTAAACAGAAAGCAATTTTTCCAAAAGACACTTCTTTTCTCCAAAGGTTGCATCTCTTACCTTTCACCAAAGATCATATCTCTTAATGGCAACTGCTCACAAAGAGTTACAACCATTCTTATCTATATAAACTCATCTAATTCGTTGATTAAAACAACATGATTTTATATGCTTTTTACTCTAGTCTCTGATCTTACTTTATATATACTCCTGCATTCTAAAAGCTCTCGATTATTTATTGAATCATTGAAACTATTTCATATCTTTTGATTCAATAAGTAATATACTTTCCTTAATCTTTTCAAAACATCATTCGCATACTTTGAGGATAAGATTATAGGAAGGGTGGACTACTAGTGACAAATCCGTGTTTTCAAGAGCACAAGTTGTCAACAACAATTGTATTTGTTCTTTTGTTGAAGTCCTCTGTGTTGTAAGAGGCAAGTGTTGAAGTCCTCAGTGTATTAGAGGCGTGAAATCCCGTTCGGTTGTTGTAAACCTGTTCCTCCGGGTGAAGCGAGGTAGTTAATAATGATAATCCAGATAGAAGTCTGGGACTGGACGTAGGACGGTGCTCCGAACCAGTATAAAAATCTATGGTGTGATTTTTCTATTTTTATTTACTATGCTATTATCATCTATTTCCACATTTATATTGTAGACCATATTACACGATCCATGTGTACTATATTAGCACATATAATTGTATACACACCGCACTTTCAATATCTTACTTGGGAATCACCCACTTATCCTTGCCGCATACAACCCAGTTTTGGCCATTTCCAGTTGATTAGGCCTGAGGTAACGATTACCTTTCACATATCACATATCACATCACTTTGAATGCCAATTGCCATTTCCGTTGACTACTAATTGCCTTCTACAAAAATACAACCCTTGAGCTCGTATGTCTCAAGGAGGGTGTTAAGCTAAGAGAAGTTGCCTTCTCCGCCACCACTGATGTACGTTTGTAAAAACCAATGTACGTAATCTTAAAAATGCAATGTCTGACACTCATCCATACAAGTTGTCCAGGAACAGGACAAATTGAATGTACTTTCTTACCACATCCTGTCGGAAAATCCCTAGAATTAGTAACGACAGCACTTGCAACGGATATTTCATAACGAAGAGACTACTGCTACTGGATGTATATTGGGATTTTAAACCAAAATGGTCAACAAGCAGTCCTCCACTTTGAAAATCCTAAATATCAATATCATCACAACATGCACAATCGAACGCATATACGTTGGTCCGAAGTGGGTTTCAGATAAATCTGATCCCGGTCTCTTCACACCAACAACGCAAAATCGTTTGTCAATCTCATACAAAAACTAAGTCTCGTAGAATTATCATGTCTCTAACTTTCAACCTGCTATCCTTCGGCCAATAAGTAAGCTCGATAGATTGGAGTAATACTTTACACTATACGAATCAATATCCTCAACATAAACGATAATCAAGCCTACATAGATAGCTACGTACTAAGTGTATGACTAAATAGTTTCCACATCAGTTGAGGAACTAAAATGGAAAAATTTGATAGTCGGTTATTTAACTATCAAAGCAGACAACAATTATCTAGCACCATACGCAATTACTAGGCCATTTTACTTAATCTTTTATTAATTAAATCACTTTTCAAATATTCACTTCAAATTATTTTTGAAAACAGATATAATTCCAAAACCATTTCAATATTTCATTATTTTGGAAAACATTTCCAAACACTTATTTCAACAGTATAAGCATATTCACAAATCTCTTTAGGAAAGCTTAATATTTTTCAATACATGCTTTACTGGGTCAAAACGAATGTTGCTTTAACATCGTTACAACAATCCAAAATCATCAGTATAGGGATTCGATAATTAGGTAGATATATAAATCTTATATTATATAAAACATCTTCTTTCGAAGTTCATTTACTATAACAACAGTGTTATAGTCCATGCTTTCCTTACTTCTCGAAAACGTCTATACAAAAATGAATGTTGAAATCTACGTTTTCGATGCTCACACCTTTTAAAACATCTTCAAACTATTTAACTCTATTTAAAAGATCACTTTTCAAAACATTTATTTAATTTAAAGGATTATTCACTATCCAAAATCGTGAATATAATTCTCTTTAATAAACTTTCATATTTAACTTATCAAATTAAATTGATTTTACATTTATAAAATAGAGTTTATAAATTCCACATATATTTTATAAAAATTTGCATATATAAAATTCCTTTTAACAACCAATTCCATTTATATCTTATTTATATTCCAAAACCGATTATAAGTTAGTTTACTTATAAATCTCTTATTTACAAGTTCGATCTTTTTATAACTTCGTAAATTAATAAATCTTATCTACTTATAAGATTCATTTACAACTTCATTTTAAACACTTATGAAACTCCTTTATATTTCCATTATTTTGATTTATAAAAATTCAATTTTATAAATCTTATATACATACCATTTATAATAACTTCAAAATCTCATTTTAACTTAATTTACAAAATAGTTAACTCCATATTTTAAAAATCACATTTTGATTCAATTTAAATAAACTTCTTCTTTTAATAATTTACAAATCATTATTAAAACTTATATAACTTCAAAAATCATACTTAAGTATATTTCACAAAAATCATAATTTTTATAACATAAAAATTATAACTTTTATTTATTTAAACTAAATTAATTTTCTTAATAATTCAAAAATTAATAAAACATCTATTTGTTAAAATAACTTTGAAATCCTCTTTAAATTTGAAATCATCATTTTAATATGTTTAAAATTCCAAGAATAGGGCCCAATGCTACGACGACACTAAATAAGGTGATTCACATCAATCACAACATCCAAATATCGTATAACATATGATAACAACATATATCACAATATTTGTAAGTAAAATCAACACTAGTGAGGAATCCAGTTGGATCCCTCACACCTATCACTTGCAACAAATATACTTATGAGAAAAATATGTACAATGTCCGCTTCGAGGCAGATACACGTACAAAGGGTCATCCGCTCATACATAGAAAAGTATAGGTCTCATCTGCTCCAATAGGAAGGAATATATCCATATCAATCATTATAGGTATAATATATCATATATCACCCAAACAATCATCAATCAACACAAAATAAATTTATTCTCACTTATATACAATTATAAGAAAGTCAGAAAGAGTGAGTTGTTCTCACTTTTATTACTTTTGTCGTTGCAGAGTTTTATTTCGAATAAAATTAAACAGACGTTTGATTTTATCCAAAAAATTTACTATCTCCAATCAACTCCAAACCAGCTCCATCTGTAGTGTTCGTGAACACGAACCCCATGAAACTTGTTTTGTCAAATTCCGTCCTCATATAAAGAAGCTATGATATTTTAAACATTTGAATACAATTTATTTATATAATTAATTTTCTTATCAACCTTTAACAAATTAAGGCCGCTCGTTTCTGCATCTGCACATTTGGGCCGCAATTTTTTTTCTTCTTCTTCATTTTGTAGGATTGATTTTACCCTTGAGGGGGGTGAAAAGGGTGATACTATTAATTACAAAAATTATTGCGGACATTTATATAAAATAATTTTAACACAGATCATAGAATTATAGCAGCACAGATAATAGCAGAATATAAAAGATAGAAAATAGAACACATAGATTTACTCAGCTTCGGCAAAACCCTGCCTACATGATGCCCCTAAGGTTACTGCTAGAAATTAAGCAGTCAGACGCTTACACACATAAACTCGTGACACCCGCTATCGACTAACCTTAACTCTACGCTCAAAACCCTACCATAACTCAGCCACTGAGTTGCGAATTCTCAAACTACACCACCGTAGTTCGTCCTCTAGTCACACGACTAGAATTTACATAGGTTTAAAAGAAAAAATACAAATTTAAAAGTAATTAAAGTAATAAAACCCTAATTTAAAAAGCCCAAAACACTATCTCTAATAATCGGCCAACAATAAACAAATAAGTCCCTTTTTCCTTTTTTATTATTCAGCCGGTATCTTTCTTCTTTGTGAAAGTTGTTTGTTCCTTCCACTTTGCTTTGAAATTAGGGCTTCTAAGATAATCGAAGTTGCCTTCTGATTGTAAGTCGACTACAATTGTTGTTTCTCTGACTTGCTTCGGTAATCGACTGCTTCTTCAATTCGAACACAGCTCCTTCGATTTTGATTGAGTTCGACGATGAATTCGGTATGTGATTTTTTACTTTTGTTTTACTATTTTTCTTGCTTGAACTCAATCGATGATTCGAGTTGAATTATTATTGTTCTCGAACTTGAATGCTTTTCTACGCCGATGATGACTGGGTTTATATATAGTTCGATCCCCTATAATTTCATTCGTATATAATTAGTTGAATTGGTCAATTAATTTTTCTCGGCTGTACAATTTTACTTGAATTCTGTGACTTATTTCTGATTTTTTCAATTCATATATATTTTGATTTCTTGCTTCTCACGACTTGATTTGCAGTTGACTTCGTATTCTCTAATTTTCTGAATATCATGGCTTTGGGTTTTTGCATTTGAACTAGACATTGTTTATTTATGTAAACATAAATTGACTTGTTCGATTCTTTGCCTTTGACTCGGTCACGACTTTGTTTTTGGTTCGAACTTCTACATCATTGTATTTGTGCTGTGTTAATTGAACTGCAACTTGATTTCTAATAATTTGAAATCTCCTACGACATTGTTTTGGTTCGAATTGCTACATGATTATTTTGAAACTGCTACTGTTTTGAATTTCTGTTTGTGCTTGTTGACATTGATAATATTTTTGCTATGTGAATTTGGCCATTGATATTTGAGTCTTCATTTGGTCTTCATTGTTGAAGCTACATTTGTGTTGTTACTGCAGCATTTCTTTGCTGAGACGACACTCGTACATGATTCAATTTGAGCTTGCATTGTTTAACTTGGTTAGTCTGCTACGCTGTCACTACATGTATGTATACATGTGTATATACATATGTATATATATGTTTGTGCATTGACTTCGTGTAGTTTGTATTAGGTTGTTGTGCACTGACTTAAGTTGTTGCTTTACATGCGGTCAGTGATCATGTAGCTTGTCTGCACTTGCATTTTCCTCGACATTGCCTGATTTCATGTGGTAGCTTCTGTTGTTATGTTGCAGACTTGAGTCTTGTGGTCTTGTGTTCATGTATATTTAGGTTTCACTGTGTTTGCTCTGGACTATCTACTACCTCTTGGTTCCACTCCACATAAGTGTTCACGCATATATATATTCATCGAGTTGCTCTGAGTCTGGAGATTGTAAGTTGCATCCCTTGAGCACTTATCTGGTTCATGCCTTGATATTGACTGTTGCATTGCTTCTGATCATATGTGTTGAATTCTTCATGTTACATGATTGTTGAGCTAGTCTTCATTTAGCTTGTCTTTGATCTTGGTTAGAACTGTTGTAGTCTCTATTTTCTGGTGATTGACTTGAACTTTAGTCGAGGCTTAATTTTTGTGTCTTGACCATTTCATTAGAATTTTGTGTTGAATCTAGCTTATAGCTCGGATTTGACCTTGTGCTCTTGTCGTGACTTTATTTGTATTGCACTTGAGTTGGACTGGGCTTTTCATTACGATCTGACCTATGCTCACCTATCCCTGTAATTTTATCAAGTGTATATATCGGTGTGCACGGCCTTGTGGCATGTACAATGATACACTGTGCTTGTCACAAGATGTTTGTGTATAATGAATTTAAATTTAAATGACGACAAACAACCCAAATGACTGAGGCAAATGATATTGTCAAAATACATTTTTATTTTACACTTCAAAAATATTTTCTTTTCAATTTTACTACGTCAATGTATATTTTTGTAGATTGCTCAAATGCTGGATTCAATCTGGAATAGAATTGAAGAATAATATGAGTGAATGAGTGATATGTAGTGAGCACAGTTGTATAAATTGAAATGTATTGTAATTGAAATTTTTATATATAGTGAGAGCATAAATTTGTACTATTCAAAATTGTAGAAATATTTGTTTGAATAAAATATCTGTTTGAATTTAAATTCTGTGTTATTTATTTTATTCAGTAAATATTTACTCAATCTGTGAAAATAAAATAGTACATTAACAAATACATTTAAATGAATATATATATATATACACGTTTATTATCATCAAACTAAAATCATATACTCGCATATTCAACAATCTCCCCCTTTTGATGATAACAAATATATATTTAAGATTTTGAATTTATTAAATGTATTTGATCATTCAGTTTGCACCCCTAATTTGAATGCTCCCTCTCTACACAAAGCTTCGCCTTCATATATGCATGAGAATAAATAAAAATATGCAAATGAATTTAGATGCATATAGAAAATATAAAATAAAATATTTGACCTTCATTTGCTTTTATTTGACAAAATCTTAACTTTTCTCTCCCCCTTTTGTTATCAGCAAAAGAGTAATAGTGTTAGAAAAAATAGAGATAAAGTGATAGATATTAATACACATTAATACTCAATCGAGTATAAAACCATGCATAACTATTAGGACTTTTAAATGAGATTAGTAGTATTCACAATTTTTTATTAAAAAATGAATTCAAGTATCTTTTAACCACGCATAACCATGAGGACTTTTAAATGGAATTAGAATCAACTTGTCTATTTAATCAATCAATTTTGATATGAGTTCCATACATGCATAACCGTGAGGACTTTTGAATGAGCATGGAAGCACATAATCAAAATTTCCAAGTAATCCACCCATGCATAACCTTAAGGACTTTTAAATGAGAGTGAGTACTTTGGATGTTTTTATTGCTAAAAGTATAATAAAATGAAAAACAAATTATTTCCATTAAAAATAAAACATATTGACTTACTATATTGGATTTTGATGAGTGATGGTTGATAGAAATATGATAGAAATAGAAATGATTATGGAATTTTTACCAACAAAAAGTGTTTATAACTCTTGTTTAAATTTCTAAAGAAATTTACTAATTATACCATCTTAAGTTAAAATATATGACTAATATCAATACACGTCACTTTTTCAATCACTATTTATCTTCTAGATAATCAATGGGGAGTCAGATTAGTTAACTTATTTATTTGAAATCAAATCCAAAAATAATTGTAAAATCAAATTTCCAAAATGATTAATCCGAAACAAGGTCAACAAAAATGATTTTCTAGAAGGGGTTTTATAAAAGAAAAAAATATCTGCAATTTGAAAATTATTTGAAATAAAAAATATAGGATTTTTTCTTTGAAAAATGATGTAGCTAATGAATGCCTCAACATAAATCATGTTCCATCAGTAATTTTTCTATCAATTAGATTACCAGTGAAATCTGCATCTGAATTTTCTTTCACTTAAAGTTATCATTAATTGAATGTTATATACCAGATCATGACGATGCAACAAATTCCTTAAAATCATTTTTACAACATTTAAATGGAATTGAATTAAAGCCGTGCATAGTGTCAGACCTAGAAACAAATATATCCATGTGTATCAAGAGTAATCATCTAAATATCATCATTAATCCAAACAAATCTTTATGATCTTGAGGTATTTGTAGTGTCTCGGCATAATATAATTGGCTAACAATTTTGAAAAAATCAGAATCATAATCAGCATTCATCTATTTATAACATAACTTGCTGATTTAAATTCAGATTATGGTGCAGATTTTCATATTTAATATATCGTTCAAAATAAATATACCATTACCTATTTTACCTTTACCGATAATTTTCCGTTGTTGCCCATTGTGATTCTGCCACCTTTATACTAGGCTAAGGAATTGTGATGCGTCGCCCATTGTGTTCTTGGAACAGCCAAAATCCAAGTAACACAGTTGTTGTTCCTTAGCCTCCCACCACACCTACACGATGAAAGATTTTTTTGATCTATTTGTTTTTATAGGTCCATGATTCTTAGTGGCAAGTGATTTTGGAAAATATGTTCGTGAAGACCCAAACTATTTATATATGTTCCTTTCGGCACCTAAATTGTTTAACTTTGAGGGATTTTATATTTGTGCCTTTTGGAACCCAAATTGGTACGGTTTTCACATTTTTGGGTCTATACCAGCAAATATTGTGATTGTGTCCAGTTTTTCCACATATTGTACACTTTGAATTGACTTGATTAATTTTGCTTTTAATAGGTTCAGATTGATTATATCCAAGTCCTTGTCTAACTGTATTAACAGTTTGTTTTCCTAATAACATATTCAACGATCTTTCTCTTTTGGAAAAATTTTCTAAAGTCGTTGACAGTTGTTGGACTTGTGTTTTTAGTGATTCGTTTTCGTGCAATAATTGAGTACATCTTTTAATCGAATTTTATCTTATAGTATTTTCACTTTTTTCAAAATCAAAATTTCATTTTCAAGCGATTTAATTTTAGTTTCCGATTTTTTAATCTCTTCTTGGAATAATGGACACTTATCACACTTAGGGATCTTACTTTGATAGTTTTTAACTCATTGTCAAGCTGTTTACTTAAATCTATCAAAGTATCTCTTTGTGATTCAAGTTTAGCGTATTTCTCCCTAAGTTGTTCAAAACAGCCATTTACTTCATGGAAATATATAAGTAATTCTGAGGGAGTGAGTTTTGATACCTCGCTTGGCTCATCATCATTGCTATCAATCATATCACCTCGAAAGCATAGATATTCTTCTCACTCTCACTGCTAGTGCTTTTATAATCATTATCGCTTTTATTCTACATGGCTGCAAAACTTCTCCTTTTTGAATTCCATTCTTGACCGTGTCGATTTTGAGGACAATTGGACTTGATGTGTCCGGGTTTGCTGCATTTGTGACAGATGATCTCCAGTTCTTCTAGGTTGTCTAGTGCTTTGGCTATCCTGCTTTTCATTTTCTTATTTAGAGCTAGATTTCCGTATTTGCGATTCCAGTTTTTGAATTTCTTCATTAATAGTGCCAGCTCAGCTGCTCCATCATCATCATCATAATCATCACTTTCCATTGTTCCTTTAAGCGCTATTGATTTATTTCGAGTATCACCTCCTTCTCGTTCTTCCTTGAATTTCATTTCTGGCCCGTAAGTGGTGAGATTTCGGATGATCTCTTTAATTTTGATTTGTTTCAGATCCTTTGATTCTTGAATGGCTATAACTTTTGCTTCAAAATTTCATGGAAGGACTCTAAGGATTTTTCAGACTATTTCCAGCTCTGTGTATGATTTTCCGAGAGCTGTTGATTTGTATATGAGATTGGAAAGTCGTGCATACATCTCTTTAACATTCTCGTCCTTAGCCATTATGAAGTTCTCGTGTTTGCTATTAAGCATTGCAAGGCAAGATTCCTTGACTTGAGATGTTCACTCATGAGTCACTTCAAGTGTGTGCCAAATTTCCTACGCAGTTGGACAATGTGAGACACGATATATTCAATATGATCCAATGAACAGATAATAGAATTCATGGCTTTAGCATTAGCATTCTGTAATTTATTTCCTAAATCTGTCCATTGATCAATTGGTTTTTCAGTTTTCTGATTATTTACTACTATAGTTAGCGCTCTGTAACCCGTCTCAACAATATTCCAAGCATCAATGGTTTTTAGAAAAATTTTCATTCTATTTTTCCAGTAAGCATATTCACATTGAACATTGCCGGTCTAACTGTGGACTGACCCTCAGTAAAAGCGTTGTTGAAAGAAGTCATTTTAAAATTTTAAAATTTAAAACAAAAAATAATTTTTTTTTTAAAAATTGCTTTTATTCCTAGCTCTGATACCACTTGTAGGATCGATTTTACCCTAGAGGGAGGGTGAATAGGGTGATACTGTTAATTATAAAAATTATTGTAAAGTTTATATAAAATAATTTCAACACAGATCATAGAATAATAGCAGCACAGATAATAGCAGAATATAAAAGATAGAAAACAGAACACACAGATTTACCTAGCTTCAGCAAAACCCTGCCTACGTGCTGCCCCCAAGGTTTCTACTAGAAACTAAGCATTCAGACGCTTACACACGTAAACTCGCAACACCCGTTATTGACTAACCTTAACTCTATGCTCAAAACCCTACCACAACTCAGCCACCGAGTTACGAATTCTCGAACTACGCCACCGTAGTTCGTCCCCTAGTCACATAACTAGAATTTACACAGGTTTAAAAGAAAAAATACAAATTTAAAAGCAATTAAAGTAATAAAACCCTAATTTAAAACGCCAAAAACACTATCTCTAATAACCAGCCCATAATAAACAAATAAGTCCCTTTTTCCTTTTTTATTATTTGGCCGGTATCTTTCTTCTTTGTGAAAGTTGTTCGTTCGTTCCTCTTTGCTTTGAAATTAGGGCTTTTGAGATAATCGAAGTTGCCGTTTGATTGTAAGTCGACTAAAATTGTTGTTTCTTTGACTTGCTTTGGTAATCGACTGCTTCTTCAATTCGAACACAGCTCCTTTGATTTTGATTGAGTTCGATGATGAATTCGGTATATGTTGATTAATTTTGCTTTACTATTTCGCTTGCATGAACTCAATCGATGATTCGAGTTGAATTATTATTGTTGTCGAACTCGAATGCTTTTCTATGCTGATAATGACTGGGTTTATATATAGCTCGATCCCCTATAATTTCGTTCGTCTATAATCATTTGAATTCATCAATTAATTTTTCTCGGCCGTACGATTTTGCTAGAATGCTATGATTTATTTCTGACTTTTTCAATTCGTATATGTTTTGATTTCTTGTTTCTCATGGATTGTTTGATTTCTTGGCCACCATGGCTTGATTTTCAGTTGACTTCGTATTCTCTGATTTTCTGAATATCACGGCTTTGGGTTTCTGCATTTGAACTTCTCATTGTTTATTCATGTTAACGTAACTTGACTTGTTCGATTCTTTGCCTTTAACTCGGCCACGACTTTGTTTTTGGTTCGAACTTCCACATCACCGTATATGTGTGTGTTGATTGAATTGCAGCTTGATTTCTAATAATTTGAAATCTCCCACGACACTGTTTTGGTTCGAATTGCTACATGATTATTTTGAAACTGCTACAGTTTTGAATTTATATTTGTGCTTGTTGACAGTGATAATCTTTTTTCTCTGTGAATTTGGGCATTGATATTTGAGTCTTCATTTGGTCTTCATTGTTGAAGCTACACTTGTGTTGTTACTGCTGCATTTCTTTGCTGAGATTACCCTCGTACATTATTCAATTTGAGGTTGCATTATTTAATTTGGTTAGTCCGCTATGCTGTCACTACATGTATGTATACATGTGTATATACATATGTATATATATGTTTGTGCATTGACTTCATGTAGTTTGTATTGGGTTGTTGTGCACTGACTTAAGTTGTAGCTTTATATGCCGTTAGTGATCATGTAGCTTGTCAGCACTTGCATTGTCCTCTACATTGACTGATTTCATATGGTAGCTTCTGTTATTATGTTGTAGACTTGAGTCTTGTGGTCTTGTGTTCATGTATATTTGGGTTTCAATGTGTTTGCTCTGGACTATCTACTACCTCTTGGTTCCACTCCACATAAATGTTCACGCATGTATATATATTCATCGAGTTGCTTTGAGTCTGGAGCTTGTAAGTTGCATCCCTTGAGTACTTGTCTGGTTCATGCCTTGATATTGACTGTTGCATTGCTTCTGATCATTTATGTTGACTTCTTCATGTTACAAGATTGTTGAGCCAGTCTTCATTTAGCTTGTCTTTGTTGTTTGGTTAGAACTGTTGTTTTATCTATTTTCCGGTGATTGACTTGAACTTTGGTCAAGGCTTGATTTTTGTGCCATGACCATTTCATTTGAATTTGCACATGTGTTGAATCCATCTTATAGCTCGGGTTTGACCTTGTATTCGTGTTGTAACATCCCGCCTTTTCGCACGCTTCAAATCGACACACTTGCCGATTCAAACCATACGGAAGGGCGGATTGTTATGGGGTAAATAAGAAAAACGAGAAAGAAATAAAAGAAAACAGAATCTCACAGTGGAAGGATAAAATATAATAATAAAATATACAGTTTATAAAACTATTTACAAACATTTATATAATACATATCAGAGTTACACATACCAATAATAATGTAGCGGAAAAATATGAGTGTAGTGGAATAATAGTAGATAATAGTAATACAAATCTTCGTCTTCGTCCTCCAGAGCTAAAACTTCAAATCCTGAAACGCTCGGACTGACCCGAGCGAATTTAATAGACAAAACACTCGAGTCAGAACTAAAAGATCTTATGTGAGTTAAATTAACATAAATAAATATGAGTGCAGTAACTCAAGAGATGCTCGGGATTTACATCTCCTAAGGATCCGTTAAACTATTTACTATGTAGTATATTGCGCTATTATAATAGTGTCTATTTTTAAAATAAACTTACTTTTAAATAGCGTTAAGTCCCATATAGCCCTTAACACAAAATATATTCCCATAGTCTATACAGTACCGTAATCTCCCCCGTACTGGGCGTCGTCAGAGGGCACTCCATAGGTATGGTACAAAACCAAAATCGTATAAGGCGCGCTAGGGTAGGTGACACGGCACAACTAGGCAATGCCTGGGTAGATATACCAATTGCTATCCGGCTGATGGAAACGCATAGCTGCAGCTACCACCCACCTCGAACAAACTCCCCCAAAAATCAAAGTAAAAGTGGCCACTGAAACAATCCAAAGTCAAAGTATAATATCGAAGAGGAGTGTCCGATCAGAGGAATGACCTCATTGGCCCGAGAATCGCTCCTGTTTTAGCCACCTTATACCAACTCACGGGAGTCGGGTCCACGTATTTACCTTGCAGGAAACGCCGCCACCAACCTACTTCATTCCGGAATCTCCATCGCATACACGGTTGTTAAAGTGGTTTTCGGAGTTGGCAGAGAGTATGACAACTTCCGATCTCGGTCTCTTCAACAACCAAACGTTATTTTAACACCGCGGTCATTTAAAATAATTATACTTTAAAACCAGAACAAAATCCATTTTAAACCCATATAAATACGATATCGTTTATATTTTTAAAACCCCAAATCAATACGATATCATTTAGACCCAAAATCATATAATGTCATTTTATTTTCCAATATATATTCTTTTCCAAAATCATAGGGTTTCCAAAGTGAAATATTTAGAAATCACAACTCTTGTATATAATAATTCCAAATCATACTACCTTGAAAATCATAACTTCGAAACAAATTTCCATCTCTTAAATGGTTAAATATTAAATTACTTTATAAAACATAATAGCTTCTTTAGATTTCACAAATCAATTTCAAATATCGATTTAAACTTCCAAATACCATTTCAATTCTTATGTTTCAAAGCTTTAAATATTTCACCATTTCAAAACAAACTCATTTGACAATCCCATATATATTAAATTCAATTACTTCTTATTTAGACTTGAAATGTTTACTTAATGAATTCAATATAATTTAAGTAAAACCTTTAACTTCACATAACTGGATAATCTTTCAATTTATTAAACTTGATATATTCATTTAAATCACTCTACACAAAAAATCAAGTTATAAAAATCATACCCTTTAAAAATTAATAACCTTTTTATTTAATTCCAAATTTTACTCAATATTCATCTTCCGACCTTATTCTCATTTAAGTCAATAAAACTCCAGAACTTAAATTTTAAATAAATGCTTAATTGTATTTGATCTTAAAAATCAAACTTTATTTTATACTTCAAAACAATTTATACAAAGCTTAAAACCGGAAATTACTATATATAAAAACCTTTATTAATAACCAAATCAAAACCCATAAACCATATATATATAGCTTTACAAAAACCATAGAAAAACATTTCAAAAATAATTTTATATATTTACCGCGGTGCCTGTATATAATTTTCTATCCTATGGTCAAGTGATACGAATGTTTATCATTTCAATCCGCAATTTAAAATGAAAAAAAATGCGGTTATATATCATTTCAATCCGCAATCCCAAATGAATGAAATGCATAGCAACTTGCAATTAATAAAATAAATCATCCATTCATCCATCAAATCATACATCCATTTGTCACAGTCATCATCCAATTTCAAACAATCATCAATACATAACAGGTGATAAATAATGGTATCAATTATCAATTTATACTCAAAATAAATTTAATAACTGTTAATTGGCAGTTTATATGCAAAAATAAATGTAAACTTAACTGGCAGTTAATATGCAATTAAATAAATTCTAACTGTCAAATTTATATGCAATAAAAGAAATTAACAGTTATATTAAATGAATGCGATTTATCAGAGATAATGAATAAAACATGCCAAACAGTCATAAATAAATTTCTACTCATATCTAAAATTAATTTAACAAACACAAAATTTTTTAGAAATTGTGAGTGGGTTAAAACACTCACCTTTTGAATTTAAATCGAATTTAAATTCAATTTAAACTCAAAAATTCGACGGTCTCCGAATTGGTCCAAACTAGTTCCAAACTGTCCGGAATTTAATTACGATCCTAACAAAAAAGTTTCGCGTGAATCCGAGGTCGTATGAAAAAGTTATGCGATTTAAACGATTTGAAAATCAAAATAAATTATAAAACAAAACAAACCTTAATTAAATGCTCGCCACGTCACTATCGTCTTCCACGCGCTTTGGCTACAGGAGCATGCGAATATGTTTCCAGACCGAACCCAAAACGGAAAACGAACACCACCAGTAGATTGCGTATTCTGAGAACTCCAACATATAATTTTTCTGGAATTTTTAGAGGAGTTTGAATTTTGACTTTTATTTGGATTGAAACTGGATCTAGAAATTGTCTGTTGCCATTGAAGAAGAGAAGAAGTTGAAGAAGAGACTATACAGAGGAATGAAGATGGAGGCTAGGGTTTCACCGCCTATTTATAGATAGATCGCAAATGAATAGGTGTGCACGAATTTTAACATGCAAACGGAAGTGGTCCCAAAAGATAAATAATATTAATTACAAACGTTATGGATTTAGGAAATAAATAAATTCCTTATCATTTACATTTTATTTTAAACGTATATACAAATGTAAATCTAGACGTTTCGTTTACGTTTCAAAATATATCCACAATTTTATTAATTTCCAAATTGATCTAAACAAATTTAGATATAAATTAAAAGCTGATAAGTCTATCCATTGCAGTGTTAATTTCTCCACTTCCTTATATTTAGAAATTATAAATTAAGTTTTCAAAAACCTATTTTTGATTTTCAAACTTTTATATACTCATCTTTTACCAGTAATAAGGACGCATTAACATTTGTTCATGGTTTAACCTTATTATCCTCAAATTCCATTTTAATTTTCAATAATTACAAGTGTTGAATGTTGATACTTTAATTAAATTTATACATCTTGCTTTCTATAACCTATATCAACAAATGGTCCAATTATAAATAGAATTAGCATTAACTTCATCTTATAGGATTAACTACTCCAATTACAAAACAAATCTATGCTAACTGGCCGATTTAAGTCAATTAATTGTAATTGAGTCTACATTAAATATTATAAATTATAAATTGGAACCTCAATAAATTCGCTTATTGATTTAAAATCTTTCTATTCAGTAAATAGACATTTTATGGGTATAAATAACATTTGAATTATAACACATGTCATTAGTGCATGCTTCATTTCTTATAAACTCCCCTTTATTAACTAGAACACATTAACCAAAACAAAATAATTAATTTAGATTTATTTCAATCGATTGCCATTCTTAACTTATCATACTCAAAATGGTTAACCTAAATAATTGTTACCCTTTTACATTCAAATTCACTTACAACCATCATTACAACAATGTTGCCATAGATTTAGATTTAATTAAATAAATTAGATAAATGGGTAAAGTTTTGTAATTATCACTAATGCCAAATACATATGCATTAATTACTACTTATTATCATGAATTCATTTATTAATTTACTAGTTGCCTTTTTCTTCTTATATCCTATTCACTACCAAACTTTCTATTCTTAAATCTATACTCCTATTGATTTATTAAATTTGCACTTATTATGCATACTTTTAGCAACTCATATATACTTTGCATCTATTCCCCAAATTTCACATTCTATTGTTACATAAATTTGCATTGATTACTATTTATTATTATTACTTTACTGATAAATTAGATATTTGCATTGGTTTTGCTTATGCTAAATTAATTTCCCATAATAAATAAGATTTCAAAACAATCAATAACATTTCCTTAGCCCAAACCCCGTTTACCAATTATTTTCCTTCAATAATTCATGTTGCTATAAATACGTACATTTACACTTTATAGTTATTCTAATATACCTATTACAACACTCTTAACCCTTATCTTTACGTTCACCCACTTGTAATATTAATTATATTTATTACAATTCAATGTTGGCATTTATTACTATTAATTTATACAATGTTTATTGCCCTTATTTCAATTTCTTCCTTTTCAGTTGCTACTCTACTATTCACAGTTTCTTTTGTATACTCCTTTCCTATATAATCCAATATACACAAATTCCAATTAAATCCAATTATTACCTTGAAATAAAACATAACATTCGAATACCTCTTATTAAATTGGAATGTTTCATTTAAGTTTATAATTGATCCACTTGTATTAACATAAATTTTTATTTTCAAATTTATTCCCATTTACGGTTAATCAATGTTATTTTACATTAACCAATTTTAATATTCACCTTTAATTTCACATCTTCAAAGTATATCTAGGAAAAATCTTTCCACCGCTTAATTTACTGAATCTTATGCAGTCTTACTATAAATAAGTTTTAAATTACCATTACTGTACATTCAATTACTATCCAAAGTATTTATTCATAAATCAATTCGATATATACGTTTGTTTTCTTCTATTTGATTTATACCTAGTATACATTTTCCTAAATCTTGTTTCATTACCTTCATTAAATGGTTATCGCATTGAGATCAAATTTATTAGCTTATATCGCATTATTACCATTAACTAAAATTGGCTTACAATTTTTTTTTTATATTCAATACTCCAAATAAATAACAGATTATTCCATACTTACTCTTGTTTTCACATATTCCATTCAAAAATTAAACCACAAAAATTACATTATTTTATTGAATTGGAAATCTCATTTTAAATTGTTAACTTTTAATAAGAACAAATGGCAACACCAAATTCCTAACATTCATTTTATTAAAAATTATGGAAAATATGACAAATTTAGTTAACGAAATTTTCGGGTCGTTACACTCTCTCCCACTTAAAACTTTTCGTCCCCGAAAAGGAAAAGAAGGGAGAAGAAAGAATTAAATAACAATACATCTTATCCAAAATATTTAACTTATAAACAGTAATTTACTAAATTTATTACCTTAAATAAAATATACCCGTTTTATAATCATTATATCCTTTTATACTTAAATAATTAAAGTTTGAAAAACATTTTCAACATAGTTCTAAGTCCAAAATTTACGGAAATTTTTGGCAGAGTCTCCTTTGTACGGAGAGGCTCGGGAAAATATAATACCAAAATATAACAAAGTATCATATAGAATATTCAAAATAGTATATCCCAATATGGGAAATATATAAAAATATCGCTACAACACGTAATCCGGAAACGTACCTATTTGTCGGGCAAATTACGCTTAATTTATGGAACCAAAATCAGTAGCAATTGCTTCCATACCTGCATTTCCCTTATATAATCTAAAAGGTTAACTATTTATATTAAAGTGAAATATTTTCATAGTTTCAACTACTAACAATAATCAATACACAATCATCGATTTCAACAAACAGCATACACACAAACAAAACAACCATTCAGTCAAACAAGCAAATAGTTATTCGGGTTCAAAACTTGAAATGGTACGAAATGAAAAATAACCATCCAGTGCATCATTTACTCAACAGTCTTATATGAGACAGAATTAGATTATTTATTCATCCAACAACTTCAAATTTCCTTACCCAGCCAACCATAAAGCAAACAACATCGATTTAAACCAACAAATCAATTTAACTTATTATAAATTTATATTTCATACATTAACAGTTTGATCTTTTCATTCATATAACAGTTTATCTTTTATTTTCATTTATTTCTTTAAATTATCCTTTTATAATTTACATTTATTTCCAACAACCTTTAATTTTATTCACTCCTCCAATTATCCATTTCCATTTATTTAGGCATGTAAGTTTCTTCTATTTTATTACATTTAATGCACTTCTCACTTTCAAACATTTATTTAATGCTTACATTTCTATTATATATAATTATAGTAACCCTTTTTAATTTCACTTAAATTCTTAACCTTATAACATCCATTCTTATAAATAAAGGATTTTATTAACTCGTTACCAAGGGTTTGCAGTCATCTATTTATATTACCTACTTTTATCATATTAAACTAGTAGCATTAAATCATTCTTAAGTTTAAAATCCTACACATCAATCCTTATTTATTAAAGAATTTCATTTTATTTACTTAAGCTTAAAATCAACTATTAATGATACTTACCTTTAATTTTAGTAAAATTCCAATTATAACTTAAGTTTATACCATTAACTTCTTATTTATAATAGCAATTCATTGAATACTTCATTATCTCCAAAATTTCTACTTGTATAATATTCTATTCCAATCTCTTATTTAACATTTCAACTTTTCATATTTGGTAAGTTATATATGTTAAAGAAAATGCAATTGAACTTATACAAGTTATGTCAATTCTTTAATTCATTCATTGTTCAATAGATCTTTACCATTTTCTTATAAGTTAAAATTTTAACTTCCTTTATAACTTAGCACTTAAGTCTCTTATTTTATTTAGGGTTTCAATTATTAATTAAATTCTGTTTCACTACCATAATTGAAACAATTAATTAATGGAAATTAAGAATTAAATACCGGGTTAAATTTTAATAGATAAATATATTCTTATAACTTATATACCTCTAGTTTTATTTAAAACAATTAAAAATTTAGATATTTTCAAAATAAAGCTGCAGTAGAATTACTACAGTGGCCTTTCCCCTTCGAAACTCGAAAATAGAAGTCGATGATGCGGCCGCCATCACCGAAATTATTTTCCAGCGATAGAGAGGAAAGTACAAAACTTATTTTCTCCGAAATCTTCTTTAAAACAATTCTTCCAAATTATACTAAATATTTATATAAGAAAATACTTATAAATAAAATTAATATAATTCATAAATCCTTTGAAAGCAAATTTCCAAAATCCCGGACTTAAGTTCTAAAATTTCCAAATTTCATTGATTTTAATTTCAATCTCATTTTACCTATTATTTAAAATTTTATTCCTAACAACCAATCTATTGCAACCAACAATATATATTTATATATATATATAATACCTTCATAAAATATTTTATATATAGAAAATATAATAGGCGAAGTTATTTCATTCACCTATATTAAAAACAAATATTATGCCGGTCTGTCCTATTAAGTGTTTAGAAATCGCTATTGATGTCATAGCGTCTCATGCACCAACCAGAATTTATAAATACAAAAAGGAACAGATTAACACAATATCAAAATCTTTTTATAACACTAACAAATACATTCTCTCGTATATACACTCAATGAGTCCCATAGGGTATTACTACCCTATTAATAAAGAGTCAAACCCCACAAAGCCAAGGTTTATCGCTAAACCAAAGCTCTGATACCA
The DNA here is from genome assembly GCA_030765085.1 of Allium cepa. Lineage (NCBI taxonomy): Eukaryota > Viridiplantae > Streptophyta > Magnoliopsida > Asparagales > Amaryllidaceae > Allium > Allium cepa. Next base: position 438,180,509 of record CM060938.1, on the reverse strand, counting down.
ACCGTAACATCCCGCCTTTTCGCACGCTTCAAATCGACTGTGATGCCCCACCTCTATACCCACGCTAGTCAAGAACATTGCTGTGAATCCTGTCAACTAGCACGGAGAATAAGGCTTTTGAGGAGCGACCATCTATGTAATTGCTTTGTGCGAGTACCGATATACCGGATAATAATATAACTTTTCATCTCAAGAGGAAATCCGACATACCGACACAAACTCAAAGTTACTACACAGTGGCTATAAAGGTCTTCGGAAACAAATATAGAAATAAACATAACACAAATCAGTCACAGACAATTCATATCACAAAGGCGGAAATAGATATGAATACTACACATGAAAGTGTATATCAGAGTAGTGGTCTAAAAAGATCCACAATATCACAAAAGAATAGTTACATGAACTACACAAAAGAATAGTTACATGAACTACACAAAAGAATAAGTATACATTATGGAGTCTATATCTCAAATGTATAAAACAAAAACTACTAATCTAAGTAGTTAACCAAAAGTCAGAGGAATCAATCCCAAGAGAGAAGTCAAGCAGAAGCACCTGTAACATCTCGGTCTGACCCGAGTATTATTTAATAAGAAAATAATAAATGGATCAGTCTAGCTATAAATATCATGTGAAACGATATAGAATAAGAGATATGACTAAACACATAATAATCACTATACCAAGCTGTGATATATATAAGTAATTGAAAATCAACAAGAGATTAATCAATATCACCAAGTCTACACAAGAATCAAAGAAATGTCAGACTCCTTATTTCGTTCACCAAACCACAAATATTGACGATCATATCAATGTCAATTCACAAAAGTCAATGACGCACAAATCCACCAATGCACAAATATTGATAAAACTTATCAAGGGAAATCACGAAAATTGGTGAAACACAATTCTAGAAATCTACACAAGAAATCCAGAAATCACAAAGGGGGGGAGGCCTATCACAAACGGGAGCATAAAGCTCACTAACACGTGTATCACAAATGGAACGCTAATTCCATGGTCGCTAACCATCACAAATTGAGCCGAAGCTCCACAAACGGCCCGAAGACCATGGGTTGCTACCCCATCACAAATTGAGTCAAAACTCCACAAAACGGGGTTTAGTCTCCCTCGCAGACAAAGAGACATCGCACATTGCTAGTCTAAATCACAAAGATGATCGTCATGATCATCGAGAAGTGTCAATTACACTAAGCTAGTAAATATATGAGTTTAGCTTCATGTCCCATAACCACTTGCTTAACTTAAATATTTACGAACAAATTGTAGATCTCCACTAGAAAATTGTCACAAGAGTTTCAATCGAACAAGTCCAAGAATTAACCAACAAAGTAAACGCAAGCGTTTCATACCACTCGTTTTACTAAATCGTTTAATTAGATTTCTCATACGAGTGAGGTAAAGGTTTGTATATACCAATAGATTGGAAAACTGCTTTATAAACGAATTTGGTATTAAAGTAGAGTTGAAATCATTTGAAGAAAGAGTTTTGATATTTACTACTAGTATAGAAAACCTTTATATTTTTAAAGTGACAAATCACAAAGAAGATTGTAGGAACAATCGATCACTAAAATTCACATACGAAGATGTGAATAAAATCCAAAGAAACCGATAAAGAATCCATCGAAATGGGTATTCAAAAATCCCTAAAAAGGGAGTCATCAAGGTCATAATAAATGATAACAACAAATAGGATCATCACGAATCGATTTAAATTGGAAATTCAATCCAAAGAGGCAAAATGGACACAAACAGCAGGTTCAGTCGACTGAACAGAGTTTTCAGTCGACTGACCCTGTACCTGGAAATTTTCCAGGTTCAGAAAACTTTCTGTTTCCAGGTTCAGTCGACTGTGCAGAATTTTTCAGTCGACTGAATCATGCCTGGAAACTCTCGGGTTCCAGGTTCAGTCGACTGAACAGAGTTTTCAGTCGACTGAATCATGCCTGGGCTATTTTTCAGCCTTATTCAAATGAAGAGCAAACTCTTCCAAAATGCGACCGGACGAACAATGGCTCTAAGGGTTTATGCCAATCGCAACCCGGCCCCATATGCTCCTCGGTGCATCACTAAAAGCATGATCAAACATCCATATAAGGATTTTCACACAAATTTGACTTAAAAACCCAAAAATTGGAATATTCACAAAACCAATCCAAATCAAGAGCAAATGCACATGAAGAAGTGTTAGGAATTCAAACCTAACAACCAAAGATAATTATAGTCATAGATGTGAGATAAAAATCTCACCTTTTCACAAAATAAAACGTGAAGTAGCTTGAAAGCAAATGGAGAATCAACCTCTCTTCAACACAACCAAATTGAGCTTGAATCTAAGCTCAAAACAAGAACATTCCCGAAATTAGGTTAAGGAATTTCTGAAATTGGTAAGAGAATAAGTTGGAGAAGAAGAAGAGAAGCTTACCAATGGGTTCTTCTTGAGTTTGGAGCTAGGAATTTGATTTGCAAGAGAAACTAGGGTTTTGGAGTTTTAATTTCCAATCTCTCCCACCATTAATGCTAAGAAAACTGAAAAGAGAAAGAAGTGAGGGAGAATGGGGAGAGTGGTTCAGTTTTGGAGTATAAGTTAACATAGGGCTGAGCCCAAAAACCAAACCCAAAGTGAAAAGTAGCAAAAATCAACTTTCTCCAAACATATCGAAGCTTATACTCAAAAAGGTCGCAAACGGCATTTTAAACTCAATGGGAGTGGTCCCGAGTCCTAATTCGACCGTATGCAAAAAGTAGCTTTTCGGACTAAAATCCGACTAACGATAAAATATTTAAATAAAATATTTAAATATAAAATCGACAAATATGCGGGTTGTTACAGACTCCCCTCCTTAAAGAAATTGCGTCCTCGCAATATTTAAGAAGAGAACATAAAGTAACAACCGTAAAAGCATATTCAATCACAAAAGAAACTTGAAATAAGAAGTTCACCTCAAAGAGTACGAGAAAGTAAGTCCGGATGTGTTCGCTCGATGTACTCTCTAGATTCCCAAGAACAATCCTTAGGATTTGAAGACCATTGAACTTTAACAAGCGGAACATCTTTATTTCGAAGTCGTTTGACTTCCGAAGCAATGATACGAATAGGATGTTGCTCATAAGTTAAATTAGGCGAAACTTCAATCTCTTCCACAACACCGGGCTCAAGAACAGAATCGGAATCTCGAAGACATTTCCGAAGTTGAGAAACGTGAAACACGTCATGCATAACAGAAAACTGAGCCGGTAATAAAAGGCGATAAGCCATGGAACCAATACGTTCGGTGATAGGAAATGGCCCAATATATCAAGGCGCTAGTTTTCCCGATCGACTGAAACGTACAACACCTTTCATAGGTGACACACGAATGAACACAAGATCTCCCACAGAAAATTCTAACTTCCTTCTCCGGTTATTGGCATAGGATTTTTGTCTACACTGGGCTTCTTTCATCCTATGACGAATAAGATCAATCTTTTCTGTGGAATCACGAATAAAATCTAGACCTAAAACCAGCTTCTCACCGGCCTCAAGCCAACAAGAAGGAGATCGGCATGGCCTTCCATAGAGTGCCTCAAAAGGTGCCATACCAATACTAGATTGGAAGCTATTATTATAGGAAAATTCAACAAGTGAAATATGATCTTCCCAACTTCCACCAAAATCAAGAACACAAGCACGAAGAAGATCTTCAAGAGTTTGATTCACACGCTCGGTTTGTCCATCGGACTGAGGATGATAAGCGGTGCTAAAATTGTGCTTCGTTCCCAAAGCTTTTTGAAGACTCTTCCAAAATCCACTAGTAAACAATGGATCACGATCGCTAACAATAGAAGTAGGAACTCCATGCAATTTAACAATTTCTTTGATAAAGATTTTGGCCAAAAGAGGAATGGTTCGATTAGATCGAACGGGAATAAAATGGGCGGATTTAGTAAGTCTATTAACGATCACCCATAAGCTATCATGACCCGATCGAGAACGGGGAAGGCCATTTATAAAATCCATGGAAATTTGGTCCCACTTCCAAATTGGAATTTCTAAAGGTTGCAATAACCCACCGGGCCTTTGATGTTCGGCTTTAACGAGTTGGCAAGTCATGCAACGCTTAACGAAGTTAGCGATGTCAAGTTTCATTCCCTCCCAATAATAAAGTCGCTTCATATCCGCGTACATTTTACTACTACCGGGATGAGTGGTAAATTTAGAATGATGAGAATCTTCTAAAATATCTTTACGAAGATCACCAATATTTGGCACGACAAGTCTACCAAACCTCCGAATGCCGCCACGAGAATCGATATCAAAGTCTTTCAATCCTTCAATATCAATTTTATCCCTAATATTTTGGCCAAGAAGAGCCAATTCAGGATCTAGCCTTTGAGCTTCAAGAATGCGGTCTAAAAGAGAAGGATGAGCCTTAAGGCTACATAAAGCAAGAGATGAACATAAATCGGGAACACGGTCTCGAATCTCACAAGTGGATAAGATCTTGAGATCGTTCCATTCGGATATCATCATAGAAACAACAGCTTGTTGTTTACGGCTAAGATCATCGGCGACACGATTACCCTTACCGGGAGTATAAAGAATATCAAGATCATATGGTGCAAGAAATTCGAGCCAACGCTGTTGATGCAAATTAAGTTCCTTTTGAGAGAATAAATATTTCAAAGACTTATGATCCGTGTAAAGAACAAATTTCTCTCCCAAGAGATAATGACGCCAAATCCGAAGAGCAAAAACAATAGCCGCGAGTTCTAAATCAAGAGTGGCATATCTAGTCTCGGCAGGCTTCAATTACCTAGAAGCATAAGCAATAACACGTTCTCTTTGCATAAGAACGGCACCCAAACCAACGCGACTTGCATCGGTATAAACAACGAAATCTTGATTCCCCTCAGGAATAACAAGAATAGGAGCATTCGACAGGAGTTCCTTTAATTTCCGAAAAGAAGCCTCACATTTGTCCGACCAAATGTATTTAATACCTTTCGTCGTCAAGCTAGTGAGAGGCACGACAATCTTAGAAAAGTCTTTGATAAAACGACGGTAATAGCCCGCCAGTCCGAGAAAACTACGAATCTCTGTCACACTCTCCGGTCTCTTCCAATCTTGAATCGCTTCAATCTTTGAAGGATCCACAGAAATCCCGGATTCGAAAATAATGTGACCGAGAAACTTCACACGAGATTGCCAAAAGTGGCATTTATAAAATTTTGCCTTTAATTGATTACTCCTAAGAGTTTCCAACACAATCCGAAGATGTTTTTCATGCTCTCCTCGGTTTTAAAATACACAAGGATATCATCAATAAAGATGAGAACAAATCGATCGAGAAAGTCTTTAAAAACTCGATTCATTAAGTCAACGAAATAAGCTAGGGCATTCGTTAACCCGAATGGCATCACAAGCCATTCATAAGATCCATAACGAGTACGGAATGATGTCAAAGGAATGCTATCCTCTGAAATACGAAGCTGATGAAATCCAGTAGCTAAGTCTAATTGTGAAAAGACTCTAGCACCACTAAGTTGATCGAATAGATCATCAATCCGAGGTAAAGGATATTTATTTTTGATAGTAAGATCATTAAGCTTGCGGTAATCGACGCAAAGCCTAAGTGTTCCATCGGATTTCTTCACGAAAATAGCTGAAGCTCCCCAAGGCGAGGAACTAGAGCGAATAAATTGCTTCATCTCCAATTCGGATAATTTGTTTACGCATCTCCTCGTTTTCTTTATTGGACATACGATACGGAGGACGAGTGATAGGTTGAGCTCCAGGAATAAGATTAATTCTGAACTCAATTGCTCGCTTAGGTGGTAATCCTAAAACGGGCTCGAATATGTCGGAAAATTCACGAACGACGTGAATAAGAGAAATAATGTCACCCTCATCGTCATCATCGTCATCACGAGGATTTAAAGAATATAAAGATGCAACCAAGCTGGAATCTGAATCCCTAAGATTAATAGAAATATGCTTAACAGATTGAGGATGTCGAAGATGAATAGTCCGCTCAGGACATAGGATATGAGCTTCATAACGGCTAAGCCAATCCATTCCCAAAATCATTCCAAAGCCTAAATAACGCATGACATGCAAATCGGCTAGGAAAGGAAAATCACACAAAATAATCTCGACATCTTTACACAATAAACTGATCATTGCGGATCCACTAACCGGATTCGCAATTCTCAAAGAAGTCATCAAACACAAAACATCCAAAGAAAAAGCATCAACAAGTTCTTTTGATATAAAAGAATGGGACGCACCCGTATCAAAAAGAACTCGAATAGGATGATCACGAAATAAAATAATTCCATCAAGGATAGAATGAGGCATACCTTGACCACGAGATGTGTTGCCAGGGGCTTGAGCAACATTTAACTTTCCCTCCTTCCTGCCCTGAAGCTTGGGGCATGAAGATATAACATGTCCGGGAACTTTGCAGTAGCGACAAGAGAGAGACTTTGGGCACTTGTTCGCATAATGATCCTTCGAACCACAATTATAGCATTCCCACGGCCAAAGGAAGAAGTCTTTTCCATGGAGGTTGCTTGTTTCCCCTTTTTATTGGGATAAGGACCTTTAAATTTGTTTGGCCTCTTCTTGTTATTGTTGAATTTTGGTTTGGAACCCACCACTTCAACATCATTCTCTCTATCCGCCTCTTCAAGACGAAGAGCGATATCAACGAGTTGGTCGAAAGAAACTTCTAATTTTAGAAGTAATGGCTTCTTGAGACTTTTGTTTAAGCCATAAACAAATCTCTGATTCTTCTTCAGAGGGGTGTCGATGTATTCATCCCCATATTTGGAAAGTGACTCGAAGGAGGCGACGTAATCAGTCACGGAGGACTCACCTTGAACAAGGTCTATAAATCGTCGAGCCAATGTCACTTTTTCTACTTCCGGTACAAATTTCAACTCGAAGCGTTCTCGGAATTTCTCCCAGGTGAGATCCGCTTCATTAACCTCAGAAATAAGAAGCTCGTACCAGTCCAATGCTCTTTCTCAGAGCATACTAGAGGCCACCTGAACTCGGTGAAGGTCGATAAGATTCATGCGCGAAAAAACGCGATCGCATGCTCTAAGCCAAGCTTGGACTTCAATAACAGTTTCGGAACATTTGAATGGCTCCCCACCCAAATTGGTGTAATCGCTGCACAAGCGTGCAAATCCCGACTTTGGGTGAGTAGGTTCCGGGTTAGCTCCAGCTGCTTGAGCATTAGTTACCAAATCAAGAAGCTGTTGAGCAGTCATAAAAACTCCATCCTGGGATGGAGTGCTAGATGGCACGGCTCTGGGGCGGCCTGGTCTAGACATTTCTCTTCCTTTAGAAAGAAAGAAGAAGAAGGAAAAGGTTATTCACCAAATTGAATATCAAGCAATCTTGATAGACAAAACAAGGAATCATAAAAGAAAATAGGATAAGACGGTACGTAGACCCGAATAAAATCCTAAAGCACGACTCTTAAGATGGACTTAGGACATTGATCCTTGTTATAATATTCCATATTGTTTCGAAGTTTGGCTCCGATACCAAGCTGTGATGCCCCACCTCTATACCCACGCTAGTCAAGAACATTGCTGTGAATGATGTCAACTAGCACGGAGAATAAGGCTTTTGAGGAGCGACCATCTATATAATTGCTTTGTGCGAGTACCAATATACCGGATAATAATATAACTTTTCATCTCAAGAGGAAATCCGACATACCGACACAAACTAAAAGTTACTGCACAGTGGCTATAAAGGTCTTCGGAAACAACTATAGAAATAAACATAACACAAATCAGTCACAGACAATTCATATCACAAAGGCGGAAATAGATATGAATACTACACATGAAAGTGTATATCAGAGTAGTGGTCTAAAAAGATCCACAATATCACAAAAGAATAGTTACATGAACTACACAAAAGAATAAGTATACATTATGGAGTCTATATCTCAAATGTATACAACAAAAACTACTAATCTAAGTAGATAACCAAAAGTCAGAGGAATCAATCTCAAGAGAGAAGTCAAGCAGAAGCACCTGTAATATCTCGGTCTGACCCGAGTATTATTTAATAAGAAAATAATAAACGGATCAGTCTAGCTATAAATATCAGGTGAAATGATATAGAATAAGAGATATGACTAAACACATAATAATCACTATACCAAGCTGTGATATATATATAAGTAATTGAAAATCAACAAGAGATTAATCAATATCACCAAGTCTACACAAGAATCAAAGAAATGTCATACTCCTTATTTCGTTCACCAAACCACAAATATTGACGATCATATCAATGTCAATTCACAAAAGTCAATGACGCATAAATTCACCAATGCACAAATATTGATAAAACTTATCAAGGGAAATCACGAAAATTGGTGAAACACAATTCTAGAAATCTACACAAGAAATCCAGAAATCACAAAGGGGGAGGCCTATCACAAACGGGAGCATAAAGCTCACCAACACGTGTATCACAAACGGAACGCTAATTCCATGGTCGCTAACCATCACAAATTGAGCCGAAGCTCCCCAAACGGCCTGAAGACCATGGGTTGCTACCCCATCACAAATTGAGTCGAAACTCCACAAAATGGGGTTTAGTCTCCCTCGCAGACAAAGAGACATCGCACATTGCTAGTCTAAATCACAAAGATGATCGTCATGATCATCGAGAAGTGTCAATTACACTAAGCTAGTAAATATATGAGTTTAGCTTCATGTCCCATAACCACTTGCTTAACTTAAATATTTACGAACAAATTGTAGATCTCCACTAGAAAATTGTCACAAGAGTTTCAATCGAACAAGTCCAAGAATTAACCAACAAAGTAAACGCAAGCGTTTCATACCACTCGTTTTACTAAATCGTTTAATTAGATTTCTCATACGAGTGAGGTAAAGGTTTGTATATACCAATAGATTGGAAAACTGCTTTATAAACGAATTTGGTATTAAAGTAGAGTTGAAATCATTTGAAGAAAGAGTTTTGATATTTACTACTAGTATAGAAAACCTTTATATTTTTAAAGTGACAAATCACAAAGAAGATTGTAGGAACAATCGATCACTAAAATTCACATACGAAGATGTGAATAAAATCCAAAGAAACCGATAAAGAATCCATCGAAATGGGTATTCAAAAATCCCTAAAAAGGGAGTCATCAAGGTCATAATAAATGATAACAACAAATAGGATCATCACGAATCGATTTAAATTGGAAATTCAATCCAAAGAGGCAAAATGGACACAAACAGCAGGTTCAGTCGACTGAACAGAGTTTTCAGTCGACTGACCCTGTACCTGGAAATTTTCCAGGTTCAGAAAACTTTCTGTTTCCAGGTTCATTCGACTGTGCAGAATTTTTCAGTCGACTGAATCATGCCTGGAAACTCTCGGGTTTCAGGTTCAGCCGACTGAACAGAGTTTTCAGTCGACTGAATCATGCCTGGGCTATTTTTCAGCCTTATTCAAATGAAGAGCAAACTCTTCCAAAATGCGACCGGACGAACAATGGCTCTAAGGGTTTATTCCAATCGGCAACCCGGCCCTGTATGCTCCTCGGTGCATCACTAAAAGCATGATCAAACATCCATATAAGGATTTTCACACAAATTTGACTTAAAAACCCAAAAATTGGAATATTCACAAAACCAATCCAAACCAAGAGCAAATGCACATAAAGAAGTGTTAGGAATTCAAACCTAACAACCAAAGATAATTATAGTCATAGATGTGAGATAAAAATCTCACCTTTTCACAAAATCAAACGAGAAGTAGCTTGAAAGCAAATGGAGAATCAACCTCTCTTCAACACAACCCAATTGAGCTTGAATCTAAGCTCAAAACAAGAACATTCCCGAAATTAGGTTAAGGAATTTCTGAAATTGGTAAGAGAATAAGTTGGAGAAGAAGAAGAGAAGCTTACCAATGGGTTCTTCTTGAGTTTGGAGCTAGGAATTTGATTTGCAAGAGAAACTAGGGTTTTGGAGTTTTAATTTCCAATCTCTCCCACCATTAATGCTAAGAAAACTAAAAAGAGAAAGAAGTGAGGGAGAATGGGGAGAGTATTTCAGTTTTGGAGTATAAGTTAACATAGGGCTGAGCCCAAAAACCAAACCCAAAGTGAAAAGTAGCAAAAATCAACTTTCTCCAAACATATCGAAGCTTATACTCAAAAAGGTCGCAAATGGCATTTTAAACTCAATGGGAGTGGTCCCGAGTCCTAATTCGACCGTATGCAAAAAGTAGCTTTTCGGACTAAAATCCGACTAACGATAAAATATTTAAATATAAAATCGACAAATATGCGGGTTGTTACTTCGACACACTTGCCGATTCAAACCATACGGAAGGGCGGATTGTTATGGGGTAAATAAGAAAAACGAGAAAGAAATAAAAGAAAACAGAATCTCACAGCGGAAGGATAAAATATAATAATAAAATATACAGTTTATAAAACTGTTTAAAAACATTTATATAATACATATCAGAGTTACACATACCAATAACAATGCAGCGGAAAAATATGAGTGTAGTGGAATAATAGTAGATAATAGTAATACAAATCTTCGTCTTCGTCCTCCAGAGCTAAAACTTCAAATCCTGAAATGCTCGGACTGACCCGAGCGAATTTAAAAGACAAAACACTCGAGTCAGAACTAAAAGATCTTATGCGAGTTAAATTAACAGAAATAAATATGAGTGCAGTAACTCAAGAGATGCTCGGGATTTACATCTCCTAAGGATCCGTTAAACTATTTACTATGTAGTATATTGCGCTATTATAATAGTGTTTATTTTTAAAATAAACTTACTTTTAAATAGCGTTAAGGGGTTACCCATATAGCCCTTAACACAAAATATATTCCCATAGTCTATACAGTACCGTAATCTCCTCCGTACTGGGCGTCGTCAGAGGGCACTCCATAGGTATGGTACAAAACCAAAATCGTATAAGGCGCGCTAGGGTAGGTGACACGACACAACTAGGCAATGCTAGGGTAGATATACCAATTGCTATCCGGCTGATGGAAACGCATAGCCGCAGCTACCGCCCACCTCGAACAAACTCCCCCAAAAATCAAAGTAAAAGTGGCCACTGAAACAATCCAAAGTCAAAGTATAATATCGAAGAGGAGTGTCCGATCAGAGGAATGACCTCATTGGCCCGAGAATCGCTCCTGTTTTAGCCACCTTATACCAACTCACGGGAGTCGGGTCCACGTATTTACCTTGCAGGAAACGATGCCACCAACCTACTTCATTCTGGAATCTCCACCGCGTACACGGTTGTTAAAGTGGTTTTCGGAGTTGGCAGAGAGTATGACAACTTTCGATCTCGGTCTCTTCAACAACCAAATGTTATTTTAACACCGCGGTCATTTAAAATAATTATACTTTAAAACCAGAACAAAATCCATTTTAAACCCATATAAATACGATATCGTTTATATTTTTAAAACCCCAAATCAATATGATATCATTTAGACCCAAAATCATATAATGTCATTTTATTTTCCAATATATATTCTTTTCCAAAATCATAGGGTTTCCAAAGTGAAATATTTAGAAATCACAACTCTTGTATATAATAATTCCAAATCATACTACCTTGAAAATCATAACTTCGAAACAAATTTCCATCTCTTAAATGGTTAAATATTAAATTACTTTATAAAACACAATAGCTTCTTTAGATTTCACAAATCAATTTCAAATATCGATTTAAACTTCCAAATACCATTTCAATTCTTATGTTTCAAAGCTTTAAATATTTCACCATTTCAAAACAAACTCATTTGACAATCCCATATATATTAAATTCAATTACTTCTTATTTAGACTTGAAATGTTTACTTAATGAATTCAATATAATTTAAGTAAAACCTTTAACTTCACATAACTGGATAATCTTTCAATTTATTAAACTTGATATATTCATTTAAATCACTCTACACAAAAAATCAAGTTATAAAAATCATACCCTTTAAAAATTAATAACCTTTTTATTTAATTCCAAATTTTACTCAATATTCATCTTCCGACCTTATTCTCATTTAAGTCAATAAAACTCCAGAACTTAAATTTTAAATAAATGCTTAATTGTATTTGATCTTAAAAATCAAACTTTATTTTATACTTCAAAACAATTTATACAAAGCTTAAAACCGGAAATTACTATATATAAAAACCTTTATTAATAACCAAATCAAAACCCATAAACCATATATATATATAGCTTTGCAAAAACCATAGAAAAACATTTCAAAAATAATTTTATATATTTACCGCGGTGCCTGTATATAATTTTCTATCCTATGGTCAAGTGATACGAATGTTTATCATTTCAATCAGCAATTTAAAATGAAAAAAAATGCGGTTATATATCATTTCAATCCGCCATCCCGAATGAATGAAATGCATAGCAACTTGCAATTAATAAAATAAATCATCCATTCATCCATCAAATCATACATCCATTTGTCACAGTCATCATCCAATTTCAAACAATCATCAATACATAACAGGTGATAAATAATGGTATCAATTATCAATTTATACTCAAAATAAATTTAATAACTGTTAATTGGCAGTTTATATGCAAAAATAAACGTAAACTTAACTGGCAGTTAATATGCAATTAAATAAATTCTAACTGTCAAATTTATATGCAATAAAAGAAATTAACAGTTATATTAAATGAATGCGATTTATCAGAGATAATGAATAAAACATGCCAAACAGTCATAAATAAATTTCTACTCATATCTAAAATTAATTTAACAAACACAAAAATTTTTAGAAATTGTAAGTGGGTTAAAACACTCACCTTTTGAATTTAAATCGAATTTAAATTCAATTTAAACTCAAAAATTCGACGGTCTCCGAATTGGTCCAAACTAGTTCCAAACTGTCCGGAATTTAATTACGATCCTAACAAAAAAGTTTCGCGTGAATCCGAGGTCGTATGAAAAAGTTATGCGATTTAAACGATTTGAAAATCAAAATAAATTATAAAACAAAACAAACCTTAATTAAATGCTCGCCACGTCACTATCGTCTTCCACGCGCTTTGGCTACAGGAGCATGCGAATATGTTTCCAGACCGAACCCAAAACGGAAAACGAACACCACCAGTAGATTGCGTATTCTGAGAACTCCAACATATAATTTTTCTGGAATTTTTAGAGGAGTTTGAATTTTGACTTTTATTTGGATTGAAACTGGATCTAGAAATTGTCTGTTGCCATTGAAGAAGAGAAGAAGTTGAAGAAGAGACTATACAGAGGAATGAAGATGGAGGCTAGGGTTTCACCGCCTATTTATAGATAGATCGCAAAAGAATAGGTGTGCACGAATTTTAACATGCAAACGGAAGTGGTCCCAAAAGATAAATAATATTAATTACAAACGTTACGGATTTAGGAAATAAATAAATTCCTTATCATTTACATTTTATTTTAAACGTATATACAAATGTAAATCTAGACGTTTCGTTTACGTTTCAAAAAATATCCACAATTTTATTAATTTCCAAATTGATCTAAACAAATTTAGATGTAAATTAAAAGCTGATAAGTCTATCCATTGCAGTGTTGATTTCTCCACTTCCTTATATTTAGAAATTATAAATTAAGTTTTCAAAAACCTATTTTTGATTTTCAAACTTTTATATACTCATCTTTTTCCAGTAATAAGGATGCATTAACATTTGTTCATGGTTTCACCTTATTATCCTCAAATTCCATTTTAATTTTCAATAATTACAAGTGTTGAATGTTGATACTTTAATTAAATTTATACATCTTGCTTTCTATAATCTATATCAACAAATGGTCCAATTATAAATAGAATTAGCATTAACTTCATCTTATAGGATTAACTACTCCAATTACAAAACAAGTCTATGCTAACTTCCCGATTTAAGTCAATTAATTGTAATTGAGTCTACATTAAATGTTATAAATTATAAATTGGAACCTCAATAAATTCGCTTATTGATTTAAAATCTTTCTATTCAGTAAATAGACATTTTATGGGTATAAATAACATTTGAATTATAACACATGTCATTAGTGCATGCTTCATTTATTATAAACTCCCCTTTATTAACTAGAACACATTAACCAAAAAAAAATAATTAATTTAGATTTATTTCAATCGATTGCCATTCTTAACTTATCATACTCAAAATGGTTAACCTAAATAATTGTTACCCTTTTACATTCAAATTCACTTACAACCATCATTACAACAATGTTGCCATAGGTTTAGATTTAATTAAATAAATTAGATAAATGGGTAAAGTTTTGTAATTATCACTAATGCCAAATACATATGCATTAATTACTACTTATTATCATGAATTCATTTATTAATTTACTAGTTGCCTTTTTCTTCTTATATCCTATTTACTACCAAACTTTCTATTCTTAAATCTATACTCCTATTGATTTATTAAATTTGCACTTATTATGCATACTTTTAGCAACTCATATATACTTTGCATCTATTCTCCAAATTTCACATTCTATTGTTACATAAATTTGGATTGATTACTATTTATTATTATTACTTTACTGATAAATTAGATATTTGCATTGGTTTTGCTTATGCTAAATTAATTTCCCATAATAAATAAGGTTTCAAAACAATCAATAACATTTCCTTAGCCCAAACCCCGTTTACCAATTATTTTCCTTCAATAACTCATGTTGCTATAAATACGTACATTTACACTTTATAGTTATTCTAGTATACCTATTCCAACACTCTTAACCCTTATCTTTACGTTCACCCACTTGTAATATTAATTATATTTATTACAATTCAATGTTGGCATTTATTACTATTAATTTATACAATGTTTATTGCCCTTATTTCAATTTCTTCCTTTTCAGTTGCTACTCTACTATTCACAGTTTCTTTTGTATACTCCTTTCCGATATAATCCAACATACACAAATTCCAATTAAATCCAATTATTACCTTGAAATAAAACATAACATTCGAATACCTCTTATTAAATTGGAATGTTTCATTTAAGTTTATAATTGATCCACTTGTATTAACATAAATTTTTATTTTCAAATTTATTCCCATTTACGGTTAATCAATGTTATTTTACATTAACTAATTTTAATATTCACCTTTAATTTCACATCTTCAAAGTATATCTAGAAAAATCTTTCCATCGCTTAATTTACTGAATCTTATGCAGTCTTACTATAAATAAGTTTTAAATTACCATTACTGTACATTCAATTACTATCCAAAGTATTTATTCATAAATCAATTCGATATATACGTTTGTTTCCTTCTATTTGATTTATACCTAGTATACATTTTCCTAAATCCTGTTTCATTACCTTCATTAAATGGTTATCGCATTGAGATCAAATTTATTAGCTTATAACGCATTATTACCATTAATTAAAATTGGCTTACAAATTTTTTTTTATATATTCAATACTCTAAATAAATAACATATTAATCCATAATTACTCTTGTTTTCACATATTCCATTCAAAAATTAAACCACAAAAATTACATTATTTTATTGAATTGGAAATCTCATTTTAAATTGTTAACTTTTAATAAGAATAAATGGCAACACCAAATTCCTAACATTCATTTTATTAAAAATTATGGTAAATATGACAAATTTAGTTAACGAAATTTTCGGGTCGTTACACGTGTCGTGACTTTTTTGTATTGCACTTGAGTTGAACCCGGCTTTTCTTTTGGGTTTGACCTGTGCTCATCGGTCCCTGTAATTTTATCATGTATATATATCAGTATGCACGGCCTTGTGGCATGTACAGTGATATACTGTGCATGTCAGAAGCTGTTCGTGTATAATGAATTCAAATTTAAACGATCATGAACAACCCAAATGACTGAGGCAGATATTATTGTCAAAATACATTTTTATTTTACACTGCAAAAATATTTTTCTTTTCAATTTTACTATGTCAATGTTAATTTTTACAGATTGCTCAGATGCAGGATTCAATCTGAAATATAGTTGAAGAAACAATATGAGTGAATGAGCGGTATGTAGTGAGGACAGTTGAATAAATTGAAATGTATTGTAATTAAAATTTGTATATATAGTGGGAGCACAAATTTGTACTATTCAAAATTGTAATAAATATTTGTTTGAGTAAAATATCCGTTTTAATTTAAATTCCGTATTATTTATTTTATTCAGCAAATATTTATTTAATGTGTGAAAATAAAATAGTACATTAAAAAATACATTTAAATGAATATATATATATATATATATATGTTTATTATCATCAAACAAAAATCATATACTCACATATTCAACACATCTCACGTTCAGGCAATCTTCCAACCGATCGAACCCATATATGCAATCGAATTTTGAACATTGCACCTCCAACGTTGATCAATGACGACGAACAAAGACTACTACCTTGAATCCCTTCATGATTTCTACCATTGGCCATGACCACGACAACGAGAAGCTCGCCTTCCCCAAGCCTAGAAAAACGTGCACGAACACCGTACGTTCATCGCCGTATTTTGGAAAATTCTTACCTCCTATGACGATCATGACCGTTGGATACCTAGATCTTGCTACCCTCTATAATGTTGTAGTTGAAAGTTTTCGATGAAAGTGGATGGATGAGGAGATCAGAGAGGATGAATTATGGAACGTTTTCAGCCATTCAATTGTTAGAGGCGATGGCCACAATTAGGGTTAGGGTTTTGACTAAATGAACGATAAAGATCCTCTATTTTGAGCAATATAAATTTACTATTCGTCCAAAATATTTCAAACTCCAATCCAAGCGTGCCGACTGGCATTTGTAATGTTTGACCCCTATTCCGAACACAATGGAAGATATATCGAAGCCAATTCCATCGTATTTGGAAGATAGGTTTTCAAATAGAATTATTTTAATTAAAAATTACTTAAATAAATTTTTACGCATTTCAGCTTCGCACGACTAAACCGTAAATCCGATTGACATAAAGTTTGAAATCCTGTAATTATACAACATTACAGATCCAATGAAACTAGTTTCGTCGAAATTCGAGACTGTGTCAAAACGGCTATTTTTACATGTTAATTAAATACTAAAATTTCCAGTTTCTATAAAAAATTAACTTTTAAATCAATTTTAAAAGTTTACCAACATCATTCTAATTCAAATAGAATTTATATCAATTTTATAAATCATTTTTTATTCATATTAAATTCAAAATTCAATTATTTCCACAATTTCAAATATTAAATTAATAATTTAATTATCCAATTAAATTAAGATATCTGAAATATAATTTATACAACTTATAAAATTAACTTGTGAATATTGAAAATCAATTAAATATCCGAATTCCAAATGAATGAAATTCTGGATCGTTAAATTCTCTCCTACTTAAAAAAATTTCATCCCTGAAATTACTAAGTAAGAAAAAGCCAAAAAATCCATTTACTTTTCATAACAAATCCTTCAAATTAGATTTACCAAATCCATTTAAATCTTTTAGCCTTTTCCAAAATACATTAGTTAAACTTCTTACAAAACCTTTTTTGAGTTTTCAAATCCATTTATAGTTATCTTTTCAAAACCAACGAATACCATTCAACCTTTAACTCAAAATCAAAATTTTAGTTAACAAAACTTTCCAATTTTCTCAAAAAATTTCTAACGCCTTAAATTTTCGAAAAAATTCACCATAGCCTCCTTTGCGCGGTTTGATCTGGAAAAAAATCACAATACATACATACATACATACATATATATATATATATATATATATATATATCACGAATATACATCTCATCTTCGAGGATGAGGCATCTCGTAGGGAAGAAATTTAAAAGTATGATATGTAATCCGAGTTATGCACCTTATATATTATTAGCGAGCATATACAACTAATATAGCTCGAAAGCAAGCTCTAAATGCGAAGCATACGCCATCCGCGCCTCCTAAATACTCAACAAACAATAAGTACATGTAGATATGGAAAGTAATATCAATATACAACATATACTGATACAACAATTATATATGCCAATACAGCAAATGCAATCAAAAGCAACAAATCCAACCATCAAACAACTATCATCCATCTAACATCCAACAAACTAATATCTATCCAATCAATCCATTACCAAATCAATATTCATTCATTTCTCATTAATATTCATTGAATTGGTTTTCAATTTAATTACATTTGATTCATTAACATTAGATTTTACTAACATTCATTTATTCATATTCAATTAGTTTACACTCACTGATTTACATTCAAGTTAGTTTACTTCCAAATTAAATCAAATTCAATTCTATTTAGATTCACCTACTTCTAATTTGAGTTTAGTTATTTATAGCTTTCAATTCATTTATTCAATTTCATTAACTCATTTTGATATCAAATTCAATTTCATTCAACATCACTTAAGTTACGTTTCATTTCATTCTCACTTACATTTATTTTCACTATACAACTTAAGTTCACTTCTAATTTAATTCAAATTCTATTTTATTTAACCATTTCATTAGCTCATTTCTTTTTTCTTTATCTGAGTTAAATTTCATTTTCAAAAATCATTTCCTTTTTAACTTAACTTAGATTTCATTTCTAAAGTCATTTTATTTAACTTTTATTAAGTCAAATTTCATACCACTATTCAAATTCAGATTTTGTTTTGCTTAACAAAATTGTTTACCGTTTTAATATTTGGTTTTATTTAAAATTTTCCATTTTATAAGTTATACAACTTATTTATTTAACTTCTATGAACATCTACCTAAGTATACTTCCATTCACTAATCTCATTTTATAATTTCAAATCATGGTTATATAATCACCTTACAACTTAGATTTATTTCCATTTCCAAATTCATATTATATGATTACTTAACACTTAAGTTTAATTTCCATTTCCATAACTTATCTCATCTAGTTTAAATCCAATTCACTTTATTTAACTTCCCTTTAGTTAAATTTCAAATCATAATATTTATAATGCAAATTCAATTTTGTTATTTCATATTATAAGTCCAAAACTCATTTTACTTATATTTATCAATTTCAACTTGGATTTTAAATCAAATTTTTTTAGCACAACAAAACTTAAATTTTCAATTTACTATTGGTAGCAAATCAATCACATAGAAGCTCGAAAATGATACTGATGATGGTGCAGTCATTACCCTTATAATTTTCCAGCAACAGTAGTGAATTCAATGTTTTATATTATGTTAAAATCCCTTTTTATACTTATAAATCACATTTATAAACCTTTACTTGTATAATTTCACTATTTTACTTTATTTATATAAGATTTATTCCAAATTTATTTGTCTTATTTAGATTTATAATAATATAATCTCTTTAAACTATGAAAAATAACTTAAAAAATCAATGGGATTCAAAATTTTCAAATTCTTAGTTTAAATTCATTTTTATTTATTACTCATATTTATAAATATATTCATATAGTTTCATTTCTTATATGTAAGATTATTTCACAATTGTAAATCATATTAATTATAATTCTATACTTTATAATTCATTTGCATATATTATTTGTTCTTCTACATTTCTTGTTTTTATTTAGATTTTTCAAACAGCCTTTATTAACTTATATATATTTACATTATCAAACAACCAAACAATCAATTTATACACATTATAATAATTTCTTAAAAATTGTTTCCCCTATAGATAAAATATAATCGAGGTAAAATTATTTTATTTACCTAATTTAAAAATAAAACGATGTCGACTTGCCTCATTTAAGTGTTTAGAAACCCCTATTGATAATGTGGTGCCCCACATACCGACTAGAATTAAGAAACAACTCAATGGATAAGCAAACACAATATAAAACATTTTATAGTCACTAACAAATACGCACTCGTATCAATAATACACTCAAACTCAATCTAGGGTGCTACTGATTCTATCTATATTTAGTACATATCAAAGCCTAGGAATTTACTAAATCTAAGCTCTGATACCACGTGTGACGACCTACAAATCCATACCCTTTGAATCGACAATAAACCACACATGACTGACCTAAAAGACACAGACTGATGGAAAATCATGAGAAAGAAAAGAAGAGAGAAGAAGAGAAGAGAAGAAAGAGAGAAGAGAGAACCGAATAGAACAATGTAGAATCTCACATCATAGTGGAGTAACATATAATATAATATCAATGCGCTTTAAAAAACAGAAAGTGTGATATCATATATACATCAACCAGAGTTCAATCGTCAACCACTAACCATCATCCTAGGCAGTTACAATAACATGTCCTAATAATTGCTAATAATTTAAACAATAACAAAACATCGGATAATAAATACGTGCATCATAAAGAGCTCCAACTCGTCCGCTGAAGCTCCAAAAGAACCAAATCTGAACCTGTAAATATGCTCAGTCCGACCCGAGCATTGAAATGGAAGAACATCCAGATTAATCTGGTAAGCCAGCGTGAGAAACACACTCAACTGAATTTATTAAATTATCAAAACCTTTCCTTTCAAAACAAAGGTATTTCGTAAGACACGCCCACAGATACAAATAGACATATTTTTACCTTACGATAACCAAAACCTTTCATATCAAAACATCTTATATTATAATAGTGTCTATTGCACAAATAATATTAGCCACAGTCGAAATGGTTACCCATATAGCATTTCGGGGCTACTCATTGTGCCGATACTAAGAAAGCTGCAAGCTCCTAGTGGAGTTCGGATTTCCATACAAATGACCAGGTGAAGGGACTACCTTCCGACAGTACATCTCTAGAGGAATGTACCTAGGAACAACGCAAAAGAACCTTTATCAACACAAGACCGACCTACCTTTATAACTAGGTATACTGAATATATCATCACCCGGTCATTACTGACCTTTCTGAGGGCCCTCATAGCATACAAACCACATTAATTTAGATATTGAACATCATAGCAAGAAGAAATATATCTAGAAGAGGATGATAATATCATATTTGGGAATGACCCACTTAGCCTTGCCGCATCCAACCCTGTTTTGGTCATTTTCGATTGATGAGCCTTGAGGTAACGATTACCTTTCACATATCACATATCACATCACTATGAATGCAACATTGCCATTTCCACTGACTACTAATTGCCTTCCACAAAAATATAACCTTTGAGCTTATACGTATCAAAAAGGGTGTTAAGTTAAGAGAAATTGCCTTCTCCGCCACCACTGATGTATGTTTGTCAAAACCAATGTACGTAATCTTAGAAATGCAATGTTGGACACTCGTTCATACAAGTTGGCCATGAACATGACAAACTAAAGGTGCATTCCTACCACATCCTGTTGGGAAATCCCTAGAATTAGTAGTGACCGCCCTTGCAATGGATATTTCATAACGAAGAGACTACTGCTACTGGATGTATATTGGGATTTTAACCCCAAACGGTCAACAAGCAGTCCTCCACTATGAAAGTCCTAAATATCAATATCATCACAACCTGCATAATCAAACGCATATACATTGGTCCGAAGCGGTTTTCAGATAAATTTGATCCCGGTCTCTTCGCACCATTGATACAAAAGCATTTCTCAACCTCACAAAGAAACTAAGTCTCATAGACTTATCACATCTCCAACTTTTAACTTCCTATTCTTTGGCCAAAATGGAAGCTTGATAGATTGGAGTAATACTTCGCACTACACCAATCAACATCCTCAACACAAATGATAATCAAGCCTACACAGATGGCTACGTACTAAGTGTGCGACTAAATTGTTCCCACATCAAATCGAGGAACTAAAATGGCCAAATTTGATAGTTGGTTATTTAACTATTAAAGTAAACAACAATTATCTAGCACCATACGCAATCACTAGGCCCTTTTAATTAATCTTTTATTAATTAAATCACTTTCCAAATATTCACTTCAAATTGTCTTTAAAAAATATATAATTCCAAAACCATTTCAATATTTCACTATTTTGGAAAACATTTCCATATACTTATTTCAACAGTATAAGCTTATTCACAAATCTCGTTAAGAAAGCTTAATATTTTTCAACACATGCTTTTTTGGATCAAAACGAAAGTTGCTTAAACATCGTTACAACAACCAAAAATTATTGGGATGGGGATTCGGTAATTAGATAGATATGTAAATTCCATTTACTATACAAAACATCTCCTTTCGAAAATCATTTACTATAACAACAGTGTTATAGTCCATGCTTTCTTTACTTCTCGAAAACGTCTATTTCAACAATGAATGTTGAAATCTATGTTTATGATTCTTACACCTTTTAAAACATCTTCAAAACATTTAACTCCATTTAAAAGATTACTTTTCAAAACATTTATTTAATTTAAAGGATTATTCACTGTCGAAAATCGTGAATATAATTCTCTTTAATAAACTTTCATATTTAACTTATCAAATTAAATTGATTTCACATTAATAAAACAATGTTTATAAATTCCATATATATTTTATAAAAAATTGCATCTATAAATCAACCAATTACATATATATATATATCTCATTTATATTCCAAAATCCGATTGTAAGTTATTTTATTTATAAATCTCTTATTTACAAAGTCATTCTTTTATAACTTCATAAATTTATAAATCTTATTTATAAGATTCATTTACAACTTCATTTTAAACACTTAAAACTCTTTTATATTTCCATTATTTTGATTTACGAAAATTCAATTTTATAAATCTTATATATAAACATTTATAATAAGTTCAAAATCTCACTCTAACTTAATTTACAAAGTAATTGACTCCATATTTTAGAAATCACATTTTGATTCTATTTAAATAAACTTCTTCTTTTAATAATTTACAAATCATTATTAAAACTTATATCTTTAAATATCATATTTAAGTATATTTCCAAAAAATAATAATTTTTATAACATAAAAATTATAACTTTTGTTTCTTTAAAACAAATTCATTTTCTTAACAATTTGAAAATTAATAAAACATCTATTTTCAAAATCATTTTGAAATTCTCTTTAAATTTGAAATCGTCATTTCAATATTTTTAATATTCCAAAAATAATGCCAATGCTACAACAACACTAAATAAGGTGATTCACATCAATCACGGCATCAAAATATCGTATATCACATATAACATCATATATCACAATATTTGTTAATGAAATCAACACTGATAGGGAATCTAGTTGGATCCCTTCAATCTGTCACCTGTAACAAATATACATATGAGAAAAATATGTACAATGTCCACTTCGAAGCAGACGCACATACAAAGGGTCATCCATTCATACACGGGAACGTATAGGATCTCATCTGCTCTAATAGGCAGGAATATTTCCAAACCAATATATATATACAATATATCATATATCTCCCAAACAGTCAGCATCTAACACAAAATAAATTTATTCTTACTTAATAATTATAAGCGAGTCAGAAAGAGTGAGTTGTACTCACTTTGATTGCTTTTGCCATTGCAGCGTTTTATTTCGAATAAAATTAAACAGACGTTTAATTTTCCTAAAATTTTCACTAGCTCCAATCAACCCCAAACTAGATTCATCGTGCAATGTTCACAAATACGAACCCGACGCATCTTGTTTCGTCAAATTCCAAACTCATATGAAGAAGTTGTGATTTTTTAAACATTTGAATACTATTTATATAATTAAATTTATTAATCAACCTTTAACAAATCAAGGCCATTCTTTTCTACATTTGCACATCTGGTCGTAATTTTTTTCCTTCTTCTTCATTTTGAGTCCAAGCAATCTTCCAGCCGATCGAACCAATATACGCGATTGAATTTTGAACGTCATACCTTCAACATTAATTGTGACGACGATCAGAGACTACCACTTTGAAGCCCTTCGCGAGCTCTACCATCCACCACGACAATGAGAAGCTCGGCCTTACCCAAGATTAGAAAAACATACATGAACGCCATAAGTTCGTCGCCCAATTTTGTCGAATTCTGACCTCCGATGACGATCACGACCATTGGATACCTAGATCTCGCTACCCTCTACAATGCTGTAGTTGAAAGTTTTCGATGAAAGTTGATGGGTGAGGAGATCGGAGGGGATGAAGTATGGAACATTTTTGGACATTCAATTGTTAGAGGTGGCGGCTGCAATTAGGGTTAGGCTTTTGACTAATTGAATGATAAAGATCCTCTAGTTATAAGCAATATAAATTTACTATTCATCCATAAATATTTCGAACTACAATCGAAGCGTGCTATCTGGCGTTTATAATATTTTACCCTTATTCCAAACACAATGGAATATATATCGAGAGCCACTTCCATCGTATTTGGAGGACAAGTTTTCGAATCGAATTATTTTAATTAAAAATTACTTAAATAAATTTCTACGCATTTCAGCTTCGCATGACTAAGCCGTAAATTTGATTGAAACAAAATTTTAAATCCTATAATAATATAACATTATGAATCCAATGAAACTAGTTTCATTGAAATCCGAGACTATGTCAAAAATGGCTATTTTACACGTTAATTGAATATTAAAATTTTCAATTTCTATAAATTAACTTTTAAATCAATTTTAAAAGTTTACTAACATCATTCTAACTCCAATAGAATTTATATCAACTTTATAAATCATTTTTTATTCAAATTAAATTCAAAATTCAATTATTTTCACAATTTCAAATATTAAATTAACAATTTAATTATCCAATTAAATCAAGGTATCTGAAATATAAGTTATTCAACTTATAAAATTAACTTGTGAATATTTAAAATAAATTAAATTTCTGAATTCCGAATGATTGAAATTCTGGATCGTTACATTTTATGCCTTGAAGATATACATACATATCATGATTTAATATCATATCATACGAGCATTATGCTGTTAAATCTATTCTACTATACAGTCCATTGGAGAGGGATTACAAGGGAAAATTCAAGATAATAATTGATATATAATTCATATTTATTCTATATATCATAGAAATTATTATATTATAAATCATATATTATTTTGTATTATTTTAATACATATAATTCTATGATACTTTTACTTAATAAGTTTATCGAGATAGTAAGTTTTTATGACAAGAGAGAGAAAATATAATTACTTAAATCAAGAAAATGAAGTTGGAATCAATGGGGATTGAGGTGCAGTAAAAGTGAGGTGTCATCGATAGACCTATCAATGGATATCTAAAATATTTGAAATCCATCCACATTCATATCTGAAAAGTCGATAAATATCCGACATCTAGTAAAACAGATGTAGTTGTGGATGCCAAGGTATCCGCATCGGAAAATTGTCCGTCTGGGTTTTGTCAAGATAATAGTTATTATTTTGTGTATTTTAATATAACGATAGACGTGTGTTTTCTTTTTCTTAAGTTAATAGTTTATATTATATGAATTCAATGCATACTAATTGCTCAAACCTTATTATCATTTTATTCATTTATTTTCCATACTTTTGTAATCAATGAGATTGAAAAATGTTTATGCTAAATCAAAATTTTCTGTTTATATTTCTCCACATAACGATTGTTAACGGATAGGATAATTATCTGATATCCATCCATGTTCACAAATGTAGATATCTAATATCCGAAAATGATGTCAGATGCGGATATGTCACTATCCGTATTCGAAAGTATCCATTTAAATGCCTAGTCATAGATCCTTGCCCTATGTACGTATGTGTGTGTGTGTTTTTATATAAATTTGCAATATATAATTTACATTAATCCATACACTTATTTATGATGTATATTATACAATTTATTATATGATAACTTATATATAATTTCGTATTATTTTTATATATATAATTCCATGATACATTTACATTCTCTAGTTTGATAAGTTTATCAACACATTACTACTACTACTTACTTTTAGAATTACTATTACTATATATATAATTTATTATACTATAATTCATATAAAAATTTGTATTATTTTCATACATATAATTATACATTACATTTACATTCTCTAGTTCAATAAGTTTATCAAGACATTATTACTACTGCTACTAATTACCATACTCTTACTATCTATATAAAGCCACACATACATATATAATTTCTATATATATATATAAATTATATTATATAATTATATATATATATATATAAATTATATTGTATAATTATACATATAAATTATATTATATAATTATATATATAAATTATATTATATAATTACATACATAAATTATATTATATAATTATATATATATATATATATATATATATATAATTTACATATATCATATATATAATTCGCATAAATGATATATGTATATGTGTGTGCGTCTATATGTGTGTATATATATATATATGTATAATTTACATATATAATTTATATGATTTATGTGTATATGTATATGTATAGATATATGATATAATTCATATATAATATTTATATAATATTACTTATTATGTATATGTTTGTGTTAATTCATATACTTATTATATACATATAATATATAATTTATTATATACTAATTTATATATAATTTATATCAACTGATACATAGAATTTAATAATACGTTTACCTGCTCTGGTTAAGTTTATAAATATATATTATCATTACTCCTCCTACTAACTATTATTTATGTAATATATATACATATACATTTTAAATTCATAGTTTATATGATGTACAACCATAGATATTGAAAGTTGCTATGGATCAAGTAATATGAATTGTTCTACTATATTAGAACTTATAACAATAACTTAAATAAAAATGCTTTAAATTAAAGCGCACCTGAGAAATTTATAACTGGTTCAAATTTCTCATCCTACGCCTTGTCCCAGACTTCTTTCAGAATTAACTAAGCAACCTAAAATAGACCCAAAGGAACAAGTATCTTACAAAATGTCTGAGCAGTCGAACAAGACTTCACTTGCTTGAAGATCTCCAATAGAACTTCAACTACAAAAGTAGTAAGTTGTTGATTTTATTTCTTCTAGACAAAACACTGATGAATCAATAAAGTACACTCTTTCTATGATCATTCGATGATGATTTCAATATGCAGACCAAAGAAGTAGAAATTTGACTGCTTTTTGATAATTCACAAGAAATTAGCATGTAGAGGGTAAGTAGAATTGGTGATTCGTCCACGGGTGCGGCGTAGTGGAAAGGAGACTTGGATTCTGGTAAAAAGACCCAAGTTCGATACCTACCATGCGCTTTCCTATCCTATATAAATTTACCCGGGGTATGGGGGCTTGGATCGGCGGACGGCTTTACTGTACCCTCCTCAGGAGTTTACCGACCTACCGGGTTCTCCTGGGTTTTAAAAAAAAAGAATTGGTGATTCTAAAAAGTCTTTCACTTGTATTTGTAGTGTTTGAAAGGTTCATTTGAAAGCTATCACCATTAGAAAAGCTGCAAACTTTTGGGAAGAAGACAACTCTTCATATTGAATTTTCAATAAAGAGATAGTTCTTTTTGTACGTGTCAGATGACTGAAAATTAAATTCAAATGACTGAAAAATAGCAGTTATAAACTTGGAAAAAAATATTATAAAATTAGGCTAATTCAAACGTCTGAAATTATAATTTAGATGGCTGAATTTTTATTCTGACATCTCAATTATAAATTCAAACGGCTAAAATTTTTGAATAAAAGAAAAATACATGTTTTTTCTATATTCTTTTAAATTTAATTGTTTTGAAAATTTAAAATCATTTGTTTGAGTTCTTTGGGAATCTTTAAAAATAGTTTTTCTAAAAATAATTTTCAAAAATGTATGTGTTTGTTTGTTATCGTCATAAAGTAGATTTTACATAAGAACTATATCAACTATATATGACAAGACCCTACTTAATTTTGTCTTTAATATTTGAGCATGATTCCATGGTTGGTTGACATATCTCTTTGAGTATATTCCTACAAATATATAATAATAGTGTGTGTATATGAAAATGTATAACTATATCATTGAAACTCAAAAGGAAAGATCTAACATTCCCTTTTTTTTACGATGACAACTATATGTTTTATTTGAATCTCCCCCTATCGATATGCCTAGATTTTTTTTCCTTTTTTGTCAAGCAAAAACAAAGTTTTGATAATATAGGACAAACTTAACGATAAACATATGAAATGAGACATCACATAACTTTGAAAAACAAGACTCCTAACATCAAAAAACATAAGACTAAATTGTTTCTACAACAAACTTTGAAAAATTCATGAAGTTTCTAGAATGTAAACAAAAATAAGAAAAAAAATGTATGTTGCTCCATTTCTCTAACATGCCATGCAAGACCATCAAACAAGCAAACAAGCCACCATGATGCAAGACCTATGGAAAATAATACTATTCATTAATTTAAGAATAAATTTTTGTTTAAAAATTTGAATAAGTTAATAAATTGTTATCATTATCATTCACCCTAAGATGGTGAAGGCGATCAAGATCTTCCAAAAATGACCATCCAAATCTTTGTAAGAAGTGATTTAACTCCTTTTACATCATTCTCTACTTGATTAACTTTGTTTTAAACCATGTCGACTCTAGAGTTTACTTGTGTAAAGCCATTAAATATTTGTCTTTCTAATTCTTTTAGGTTTTGAGTATCTTTATTACTCTCATACTCTTCGTCGTCGTCGTCGTCGTTGTCGTCGTCGATACTTTCCTTTTCTTTTGTATTGATTGTCTTTTGCCTTTGTCTTGTTGGGTAGAGGGTTAAGCTTAAGCATTTTTTTAAGCTTGTATGCGTTAAAGATATATCTCAAAAGGATTATATTCTATTTTTGGTAGGTGCATAAAGCTAAAGAATTTCTTATCCGTTATCTTGATATATATACAATCTTCTCCATATTGTTGAATGCTTTGACTATTTAGGAGATGGGTGATGTAAATGGAATAAACAAGTGTAGGTTTCTTATAGTTGAAATAAATTTTGAGCTCGTGATAGATATGGCGAGCATAATTTACTTCAGTGTTCCCCAAGGTGGCTTACAAAGATTGGTATTCTAAATTGTAAATTATTTCATGACTACCTAGCCTTGAAAGAATGGTGTTTATTAGGATTCTCAATAAAAGTCTTGGTCGCCGATATAAATCTTTCAACTAACTATTTCCTCTAGTGTTACTCCAAAGATGATGGCTAACTTCATCATGAACTCAATCCTTAATATCGATATCCTTTAAATCTATTCCATGTCTTCCACAACCAAATGCCTGTGCTATGTCATTAATGTGAACTTTTACAGTGTTTCCCATATACGCTAGACCATAACCAACCTTCATCCTTAAAGAATCATATGACTTTGCTACTAAGGTATCGATATCAACATTATTTTGATGAAAATCTACCAAGCTCGTAATCTTAGCTTGGTCCATATAAGCTAGAAGATTGTAAGAAGGAAAATCATTAAGGTTATAGAAAACACCTAGGAGAAGTTTCATTTCTAAGAGTAATTTGAAACATTGGATGCTCCTTTCATCATGATGGGGCCAAATTTTGATTTTCTCTTGTGTTGGTGGTGCTACTGAACTCTCGGTGGTGGATCTCTTCTTACATTGTTTGGATTTGTGTGCCATTTAAAGATTTGAACTTAGGAAATATACGGTTTTGGGGAAAATTTCCGTTTTGACTATGAAGTGAGGAGCGAAAATGAAGAGATGGAATTTAAAAGGAGAGGGTGGGAGTAATAAATGAATTGTTAATCATTTTAGAATTTTTGGAATTCTGGAAGATTTAGGTGTCAGATTTTAAAATTCAAACGACTGAAATTATACAGTAAGAGACCGAAATGTTTCAGTATAAAAATAAACTTTTCAAGTGTCTAAACTTTACAATCAGATGTCTGGATTTGGTATTCTAATGTTTGATTATAAAATTTGCATGTCTACATGTTAACAATATTAATTTTTAAAATTGCTACCAGTAACTCGACATTTGAAATTAATTTTCATACGTCTGAATACCTTGTATTCAGATAGTGCATCCATTTTTGAAGTATATTTGAATATCTTCCTGTGTATTTTGAATTTTTGACAATTTGAAACAATTTATTGTTGTATTCTTGAGTTTGGAAACCAACTTTGTGGTATTTCTACCTTCCTAAGAGCTTCAATAATGATTTTACTTTAGAAGTTTTCAAATAATCAATGCTTATTCAATTTATCAAAATCGTGGTAGAGACAAGATACATACAAATACAATATAAATAGATATAGTAAAAAAACGGTATGACAATGGCAGACTATTTGTTATCCGAAGGATCATATTCTTCTTCGAATGACTTTGCTTCCCATGAGTTTGCTGGCTTGGGCTCATATATTTTTACTGGGTTTTCAAAAGTGTAGGTGAGTTGTACAAACTCTATTATTTATTGGTGATCTACCACAGAATGCCAGTAGAGATCTCTCAATAAAATTAAGATGCTCTCCCTATATGTGCTGTTCTTAGGGTGTTTGTATTTGAAGTCCGATGTTTCTTTTTGACAGTGGCTGAGATCATCGATGTGATAGTTATTGCTAGTTGTTAACACTCCATTAAATTTAATCGACTATTTCACCTTATTTCCTCTATGAGAGTACCCGGTGTGGTTGGTTGGTGATGTAGCAATCTTTATGAAGATGAACTATCCATTGAAGGATATGTTGATTTAGACGAAGATGTGTTCTTTGGTGAGGCCATTGTAAACTTTGAATAAATTTTAAGTAGATTTCAATTTGAAATACTTACAATGAAAGTCTTTAAATATTTACTAGATATCTTAATATAGATAGGTTTTATATGGTTTAAAACTTAATATATTTTGACTAGAATTATAGTTTTCTTCTTTTTAAGATGTAGAGTTTTGTTTTAATATTAGACACTTAAAGTTTAGTTTTATTTTCTGATGTCGTTTTGTATTAATTCTCTTTTATTGCTAGCTATCACATTTTACTTCATATTAGGGAATTATATTGTTTCTTGTAACGAACTAATTCCTAGTTCTCTTATAATTTTAGTGAATGTATTTCCATTTAGCGGTTTTATAAAGATGTTAGCAATTTGATTTTCGAAAGTTACAAATTCTAGTGATATAATTTCCTTTTCCATGTTGTCTCATAAAAAGCGGTGATGTATATCTATATGTATTGTACGAGAATGATTGATTGGGTCTTTAGATAAGTTTATAGCACTTGTGTTATCGTAAAATATTGATGTTTTTTGCAAAAATATTCTAAAGTCTTGGATCATTTACTGCATGTAGATTACTTAAGCACACGTCAAAGTAGCAAAAATATATTCCGCTTTACACATCGAAAGTTAAACGCAATTTTTTTTCATACTAAACCACAATACTAGAGACTATCAGATGAAATGACAGAGACCAGTCATACTCTTTCTGTCCATCCTACATCCTCTGAAAGCAGCATCACTATACGATACTAACTCAAAAGGACATTCTTTCATGTGAAAGAGTCTATAATCTCTAGTATTCGTTAAGTAGCACAAAATTCATTTTACTGCTTGAAAATGCGATTCTTTGGAATTTTCTTTAAAGCGTGCATAAAAACAAACACTCATCATAATGTCGATAGCCCGCGGTTAGATGTAACATATAGCCAATCGTACTTCTATATAATTTTTGAACCATAATTAAATATACCGTAATACTCATTGGTGTTGGTTCACTAGAAGTGTTTTTCATACCCAACGTTTAAGTTGATTGTACAATATTTTTCTTGATTAACAAAAATGCAATTTTTTTAACTGTTGAATTTCTTAACCAAGAAAATATGAAAGTTCTCCCATATGAGATATCTCGGATTCACTTTTCATAATATTTGTAAATTCATTACATAGTTTTTTATTTGTAGAACCAAATATAATATCATCAACATATACTTGTACAATTAAAATATCTTTATTTTCCCATTTAATAAAAAGTGTTTGATCCATCTTTCCTATTTCAAATCCAGAAACTATAAGATGACTTTTTAATCATTCATACCAAGCAGCGGATGCTTGTTTTAAATCATAAAGCGCTTCCTTTAGCTTATAGACATGATCAAGGAATTTTTCGTATATAAATAAAGGAGGTTGTTCTACAAACATGTTTGCTTTTATAAAGTCATTTAAAAACGTGCTTTTGATGTTTATTTGGTATAATTTAAGTTATGGTGACAAGAGAAGGCTAATGTTCTAATCTAGCTAAGGAGAAAACGTTTCTTCATAATCTATACTATCTTTTTGATTATATCCCTATGCAACAAGCCTAGCATTATTTCTAGTTATATCTTTATTTTTGAGCATTTTTGCCTATGAAATCAAGACTTGGAGGTAGCCGAGTGGAAGCCTAAAGGTAGTATTGTAAGAGAAGCAAAGGAAAAGTCGACAGGTCGCAAAGGATTTGAGAAGCATAAGAGATTTGGAAGGAGGAAGAGCACCATGTTCGATACCCAAGTTACCGAACAGGTAATCCTGTTTGGAAAATTGTATGTAGGACCAAGAGATTGTAAGAAGGCCAAACCAAGGGAAAACATTGAGGGTCGAACCAAAAAGGTAGGGGTATGAACTTCCCTAGCAAAGTGTCCATGTGCATTTCGCCGAACTGATCAACACTAGACAAAGATTTCTTGACGAACCATTCAAGTTATATATGGAATTAAATTTAAATATATTTGGAAATTGAAAATCCCATCTTTTGTATACGGAAATATTCGATATAGACGAGCTATACATGAGATTTCATGCATTGCCAAATTACCATACGCCACTTCATCTCTATAAATATCCAAGAATTTGGCATTCATGAGGCGAATTTTTGGAGCTTCAAGCTTTTATGCCACAACAACAATCGAACCGAGCTTTCATCTTTCTATATTAAATCATACATTATTTTATTTCATAAAAAAATTCTTGTAAAAGTTGAGATATAAGAAAAGGAATAAACATGAACAATGGACGTAGGCCCGTTATGGCTGAACAACTATAAATTCACGTGTCTTTTACTTTCCTTGAATTTTTTTTATGTCGAATCTATTGTAATAAATCATATTAGTGGTTTTTGTCCATTTTTTGTGGAAACAATCTTCATCTTCATCAACTTTATTTTTTCAAACCCATTATGTTCCAATGACAATTTGATCATTTTCTTGGAACAAATACACTAATATTATTATATTTAAATTGATTTAATTCTTCTTGCATTGCAAGAATCCAAAAATCATCGTTAGATGCTTCTTTATAATTTTTAGGTTCAATATATGATATAAAAGCTACATGACCCATTTTAATTGATCGTAGTTTTAACATTATATTTACTTCACTAATTATATTTCCTACAAAATGATCTTTTAATATACGTGTAGGAGATTTAGAATCATTTGTAATATAAGTTTTTTTAGGAGGATTATCTAATGTTGGTGAAATATTAATTCTGATTTCTTCTTCGTCATCCTTGCTATTTCTAAAGTTTTCATCAAATGATATGTGTAAAGTTTCTTCTATTATTTTTGATATTTTATTAAAAATTATGTAGGCTTTATCGTTTTGAATATCCAACAAATATGCCTTCATAGGATTTATAATAATATTTTGCTAATTGATCTTTTGCATCTAAGGTAAAACTTTTTGAACAAAAAATTCTAAAATAGGCAATATTAGGTCTTCTACCATTAAATAGTTCATATGGTGTGTGTTTTTTAGAGATCTGATAGTGAACGATTTAGAACATAACAAGCAGTAGACACAACTTCCGTCTAAAAGTTCTTTAGCAATTGGCTACTACTCAGTAAAGTTGTATTGCATTCTTATAGCATTCTATTTTTCCTTTAGACGACGCCATTTTGTCATGGATTTCTAAGAAAGAAAAAATTATGGCTAATACCCTTTTTACTACAAAAATTATTAAATAGTTCATTTTAAATTCACCACCATAATCACTTCTAATATTTTAGATTCTTTAAATTTTGAATCCTTTTGGCAAAAAAAATTAAAAACAACAAAAATATCACTTTTATGTTTTAAAAATAATGTCCAAGTATATATAGAGAAATAATATACTGTAACAAAAAAGTATTTATTATGATTTATAGATGGTACTTGTGTCGGACCAAAAATATCCAGATGAAGTAGTTCTAAAGTTTGTAATGTAGATTTACTTTCTTAGATCTAATTGAAGATTTTATTAATTTTTCACTTTAAAATTCATATTCGCTAATCCTTTAACTAAATCATTTTTAGCTAATCTATTTATAGATTTAAAGTTGATTTGACAAAATCTTTTATGCCAAAGCTAAAGATCATTATCTTTAGCCAGTATGCACATATCAATATTATGAGCTATTTTGATATTTGAAACATAATATTTCTTTTTCCAAGTCGCTCAAAAACTAAAATTTTATTTTGGTCAAAGTATTACATTTCTGTTTTTTAAAAGAAGTACTAAAACCTTTGTCACAAAGTTGAAAAATGCTAAGTAGATTGTGATTTAAGTTCTTAACTAGTGAAACATTTGTAATAAGAGATGAATTACATATATCATCGTTGCTCACGTTGCCTTTTCCATTGACATATCCTTTGGAGTCATCTCCGAAAGTGACTGTAATATCCCCCATTTTGAGGCCTAAAACTTAGTGCTAAGGATGTTGCGATAATCCCGAGTATTGATTTTTGGTGATAAAATGCGGCTTTGTTAATCGTATCAGTAACATAAGAAGCATGGCATATCTCCAAAAGTGACTAAATTTCATACTCATCCTAATTTATTAGACTGTCCATCTTAACCTTATGTGGACTACCCATCTCATATATAAACATTTTTATAGTTTATATATCCCCTTCCATATGGACTACCCATCTCATATGGTTTCAATATCAAAGTTATGTGACCATCCCTCTCATATATTATATTTAGTTATAGTGATGAGGACAACCCTTCACAAAACCAATAGTTCTTCTAGGATGACTATGAATCCTTCCTTAATCATATAGGGACTATCCATGTCTGGCATGAAGTGGACTATCCATCATACATCTCATAGTTTTCCTAGGATAACTATGAACTTATCACTTCTAAAATTTTAATTCATGTTTAACCCAAATGTTAAACCTATGTCTATTGAGGTCCCCAATTAGGTTGTATGCTCCTTCAGCTTATAACATCTCAAAATGATATGCGTTGGTATCCCCAATGATCTATGTCGAAAATTTAAGATGAAATACATCAATAACCCTAATAATTATTGTCGATTCATAAAATAACGGTGTTAATATTATATACATTAGTACCCTAAATGAACAATGTAAAATTTCTAAAGCACATAACATGTCAAAGTTAATCTACATTGATATTCCCAATGAACAATGTCAAATAAAGCTTAGCATATTGTTAGCGCCAAAATTGGTCACTAACACCCTAATCTAGATGAAAGCACCAAAATCACAATAACAGATCACCGATAGAATGTATGTAGAGGATATTAATATGAAGAACAACAAAAATTAAAATGAAAGCAGTAAAGAATAACAGATTTATAGTGGTTCGGCTAACTTCGGCCAACGTGTATTCTAGAAATTTCCTTTTTATTGCTATAATAATCGATTATAGTTACAAAATGGTAGAGTAGTCTTAGCCTTAGAAAATAGAAAGCCAAAGAGCCAAAAAGAAGATCCCCTCATCTGGAGACCCACATGCTATATTTATAGGCGAAACCCGAGTTGCTGGACTTCCTGAGTGATTTGGGACCACCAAGGCCATAGCCGACCCAGGCTCCTCATTCCGACCGATCTCGAGCTCTCCATAAGCCGACCCAAAGTAGCAAGGGTATTGACTCGAAGTCCATCTTGAAGCTAACCTAGAGCAAAGCTGAATGCCGATCAATATACACCGAACACTCATGACCGATTGAACCACACAACCGAACTCCATTGATCGATCCACTCGTAACACTGAACCACCTTGATGCCGAACCACGTTGACCGAATCATGACTACCAGACCGAATGACCTTTCCTTGCCAAAAAACCTTCCAAACATGATGCATTACATACCCATCCAGTCGACTCAAACCTATCACATTCCATTCTCGATAACTGAGAAATTGACTTAGTTAAATCCGCCCGCTTACGGCATCACCATGAGGCGGGTTAACATTTGCCCTCCAAAACATCCCTTACTATCGGAAGGTGTATTTTAAATAGCCTCAAATCCGATATCCAAAGTGTACATGTTATCCATAGCCATACCTTCCCGTTCAAATCCAATCTATTTTATCTAAGTGCCATTGCCGTGTTCTTATCAAAATCTATGGCTGCTCCGAGTCGATATCTGCCTATCCTGTAATCAAATCCTCATCCATTCCCACATCCATCCGAAATCAATTAACCGAATCTACGATCTCTTCGGATCATTTTATCCAAGTCTAGGACCTCTTCGGGTCCAAATCCTAAGTCGAGGCCTCACTGGGTCCTAAAATCCATATCCGGGACCTCACCGGGTCAATATTCAAATCCCTAGCTGTTCATAGCCAATATCCAAATCCGTAACTTCTTCGGTTCTTGTCAAGCGCAACCCACACTCGACGGCTTATGTCAAGCAATGCCTTGCTTAACGGTGATCCTGGTTCAATGTCCTTGAATGTCGAGTAATGCCGAGGCTTAAATCCTAAGCCAAATCCCGGTCGCTCCAGACCCTTGCCAAGCATAGTCCATACTCAACGACCTGTAAAAGTAACCGATAGATAATAGGGGGCCTAAACCCTAGGTCGAATCCTGGTCTCTCTGGACCCTTGTCGGGCATAATCCATACTCGAGACCTGAAATATCAAGTGATAGACAACAGGAGGCCAAAGTCCTATGCCAAATCTTGCTCGCTTCGGACCCTTGCCGAGCGTTGTCCATGCTCGACGACCTTTTAGCCAAAATCCAGAGAAAAATCCAATCAAAATCCAATCCGAAATCCAAATCCAACTTAAAAACCTAAAATCCATATCAAAAATCCTGATCAAAATCCAAATCAAAAATCAAGCAACCAAATTAATATCCAAGCCAGTAAACCAACAAAAACCGGGATTTCAAACCGAACTACAAAACCAAAGCAGAGAAAGCAAATGTCCAAGCCAAAAAGGAAAAAAAACCGGTTTCACAAACCAGTGCATCTCGATAAATCGTCATCTCAGAGCATGCCTACGGGTTATCTCCGACCCCATACATGAGTAAGCGATTTAGCCGTCTGCCCAGAGTTTGATACTTATTCCAAACCATCATGACTAGTTGATGACCAACCGACCACCATTCCTGGGCCTTGCGCCATCGTCATTCAAGGTTGGTGGTGCCGCTCCTGCTCCACCGTTTCATTCCAAGTTTTGATGTAATGTCGCAACTGACCATTCCTTACATCCCCTCGATTATATCTTTCAGATGTCGGCAGCTGTTAGTACCATGCCCGTATCGATCATGAAAACAGCAGTGCCTTCCCAATGTCCTTTCGCGTTCTGAGGGTTCCCTCCTTGCCGGCCTTCGATAAGGAAGGTGATCTCGAGTATCCAAGAGTATTCGCTCGAGGGTTGCATTCGATCCTGTGTAAGTGGAGAATTTTGGTTCTCCCCAGCACTTCCTCTTCTCTTTATTCTTGTCCTTACCCAAGCTTTCACCAGGTGGTCCTCCATCCTTAACCATGCTTACTTCCTTTGACTTTGTATCCAAACATGCATCCTCTTGTCGGAGAAACCTCTCGACTTCATGAAAGAATTCTTTGAGATCCAGTGGTGGATCTCGTATCAATGATACATTGAAATCTGAATCATACCTAACTCCTGACACTGCCATCATCAGAACCATCGATGGATCTGACCAATCCACCGGAGCAATTGCTGCATTAAACCGGGTAAGAAAGTTCTGAGCGATTCATCTGTCCTTTTCTTAACTGACGTCAGTGTCATCACATTCTTTGGCCTTTTTATGTGAACTCGAAACTTACTTAAGAACTTGTCCATCAGTTCTGTCCATGTTCCAATAGATCCATCCTCAAGCTGTTTGAACCACACAGCAGCTATATTGGTCAAGCACATGGGGAAACATCGGGCCATGACCTCCTCTGATGCCCCTAACACTTCCAAATGCCTTATGTACTTCATCATGTGGTAAGTGGGATCCGTCTTACCATTGTATAGTTCCAAAGTGGGTAGCTTGAAATCGGGTGGATTTCTAACTATCCTGATGTTCTGGGTAAATGGACTTTTGTCGACTCCCTCCAAATCCCTGTTTGTCAGACCTCCGCGAATGGTTTGCCTAATGATGTCAACCAATCTAGTGTTACCTATCGAGGGCTGCCCCCCATTTATATTTCCTAACCGCCCTCCAAGTCCTTAAGGGAATTCCGGTACATACTTCTCGTCACGTATTCCTGTATTCCTGTTGGCGTCGAGCTATGCAACGTCATCTGGTATCCCTCCATGGATTGGTCCAGCATTTCCTGGTGGTATGCCCTCGAGTCTAGGTCCATCCAGATTGATAGCCATTTGATGATTGGGGGATTCCCCCTCTTGAGCCACTCCATCTGCTTGCCTGTTGAGTCCTTATGATCCAGCTCCATGGATCTGAGCTTTTGTAGCTCCTGCTGTTCCTGCTTGTCCAAATTGTCTAGAAAGTGCATGCATCATTTCCTCTTGCCTTCTCAACTGTTCCTACATGGAATTCATCATAACCTGCATCTCATCCCTAGTGATGTAAATGGAGGTCTGATTAGCTCAGAGGAAGCCTCCTGACTTCCCTCCTGTTGACTTCTTTCCTCCCTCCGTCTCCTAGTTGATTGCTTTGCCATAGTCTCCAGAGTCCAAGTTCCTAAATCCCAAGTGCTTTCTCTCTCAGTGAAAGCACCAAAATGTTAGCGCCAAAATTGGTCACTAACACCCAAATCTAGATGAAAGCACCAAAAACACAGTCACAGATCATAGATAGAATGTATGTAGAGGATATTAATATGAAGAACAGCAAAAGTTAAAATGAAAGCAGTAAAGAAAAATGTATTTAATAGTGGTTCGGCTAACTCCGATCTACATCCACTCTAGAAATTTCCTTTTTATTGTTGTAATAATCGATTATAGTTACAAAACCGTATAGTAGCCTTAGCCTTAGAAAATAGAAAGCGAGAGAGCCAAAAAGAAGATCCCCTCATCTAGGGACCCACATGCTGTATTCATAAGCAAAACTTTTTTGCTGGGATTCTTGAGTGATCCGAGCCCACCAAGGCCATAGCCGACCCAGACTCTCATTTCGACCAATCCCGAGCTCTCCAGAAGTCGACCCGAAATAGCAAGGGTATTGACCCGAAGTCCACCTTGAAGTTAACCCAGAGCAAAGCTGAATGCCGATCCATATACACCGAACGCTTATGACCGACCGAACCACACAGCCGAACTTCTTTGATCAATCCACTCGTGACACCGAACCACCTTGACATCGAACCACGTTGACCGAACCACGACTCCCAAACCAAACGACCTCTCCTGGCTGAACCACCTTCTAAACATAATGCATTACCTACCCATCCAGTTGACTCAAACCTATCGCATTCCATCCCCGATAACTGAGAAAACGACTAAGTTAAATTCGCCTACTTATGGCCTCGCTAAGAGGCGGGTTAACAAACATCACCGTAAATATGGAAAATAGGAGGCATACGTGTCGCACCATACAATGTCGAAATCATCTTACGTATGGCCCCACACCATTTATTTAGCAAAGTAAAAGACTTACGGCATTCGTGCCGCAATATAAATATCAAACCTCTATCCAAGGTTGGAAAACAATTTTATTTTATTTTATAGCCATATGGCCAACTATTGAAATCATAAGGTTTTCAGCTTTCTTAAAAACATACAATATCTTGTCGCTTTAAAACATACTTTTAGTTAGCATAAAATAAAGTCTAGCCGGCATTGAAATAAAGAGTAGCGGCATCAACGCCGCTTGGATTATCATCTAAATCAAATTTACGACATTAATACTATAATGTCGAAAAACATGATACTTTGGCTTTTTGCCATAAAACATAGGGTGTCGGCATTGACAATCCATGAAATAAATTTCCTTTATAACGAAGTCAAGTAATAGCGGCATCATCGCCAAAAATAGTTAATATAAAAAATATTGCTTGCGGCGTGCCTAGAGCTATGGCATCGATATAGAAAACATGCGGCATCGCCGCATTATTAATAACTAGTGCCAAAATAGTGGTATGCTGCGTCAATTGAAAACAATGGTGAAAACTTGAGGCATTGATATGCTATAATAAGAGATGTTGCATCATTGATACCGAAGGCATGAATGGCGACCTTACTCGTATTTCTCACTTAAACCAAGTAGGTTCATCCTTACCAACTGAGGTATGCAACCACTACAGCTAATATCGAAAAGCATAGCTGCAACAAAGATGATTGCAGCACGATGACGACGACAATCGCGTAATTAATATAAAAATTGTTTTATTTCTATTAAAAGCATTTTATTACCAACTCTTCGTCTTTATCAAATTTCTATTGTATAACAATATACTTCTGTTCAAATATTTTCAAAAAACTTCCATAACCAGTTATTACTTTCCCAAAACATACATCAACTTTAATTAATTAACATCTTAATTAATTATTAATTTAAATGCTCATCTAACATAATAAATCATACACTTAGGAAAAATGCCCAAAAATCATCAAAATTCAGAAACATCATATTCTTTTCCATATAAAAATTTCAAGACCAAAAACCATGTTTAATTATTTTTAGTAATTAAAATACAAAATATACCCTATTTCCACTTTAGGAAGTTCATAAAATATTCATTTTAACTTGAAAAGTTATGAAATTAAAAACCCATCTTCAAAATAACGTTTTACTCCATGTATCATAAATCAAATGGATTAGAGATTAAAAACTTTGGTTTTACACGTAAAACCCTTCTATATAATTTCATAGAAATTCCATAATTCAGTATTCTTTCCAAATAATTATCATAAAACCAAAGTATGGCATAAATTATTAAAATAATTCAGGTACTAACCATGGTTGAATTCGAAAACAACAATAGAGATGGTTCAACTTATTATTCACCTTTGATCTAGATGCTAGAGTCGAGATTTGATGTTATTTTATCTTCCCAAAGCACGTTCTTAAATTCCTCTTTTGATTTTGTCTTCCCTAGTTATTTAATGGTTGGCTCTAAGAGTTTCTTTTCTTTTGATTTTTTTTAGTAGTAGAGATGAGAATGGGTACGGGAGAAAGAGGGCTTGAGGGAAGAAAATGATATTCCTAATTTGCCCCTCTCATTCATTTTTTTTCTTTTATTAAGTTTAAAACAATCTTACTTACTTAATTAGTTAAGGATGACTTTATTAATAACTAAATATCATCCCATCATCCCACTGCATTATTCTATATAATATATCCAATTAAAATTTCTGAATAATGTTAACCTAAAATTAGGTGTGTTACAAGCTCTCTTTCTTAAAGAATTCCATCCTCGAAATACAGTAAGGACTACACAACAAGCATATCAAATATGCAAACAATCCTAGTATATCCTACCGGCCATAAATTCTATATATATCAAATATAGAACATACCATCATATAAATCAGGATACGTATCTTTAATCTTGTTCTTTATCTTCCGTGTATAGTCTTTCTTGTTGTCACTCCAATAGACTTTCACCAACCCGACTGTCTTATTACTTAGCTTCTTCTCATCTCACTACAACATGAAATAGTTTCCTAACAAAAGTCAGATCCGCTTCTACTATTAAATCTTCCAATGCACTCAGAGCAATAGTAGTCTCTAGATCATGCACATACTTTCTAAGATAAGAAACGTGAAGAAAATTATGGACTCCCACCAAACTACTTGGTAACTCCATTCGGTATGCAAGTTTCCTGATCCTCTCTAAAATAAGAAATGGTCCAATATATCTCGGTGCCAGTTTCCTTGACTTTCCAAACCATACCACACCCTTCATCGTTGATACTTTAATGAAAACATGATCTCCTACTGAGAACTCTAAATAATTATGCTTATCATCTGTGTAACCTTTCTGCCTAGACTAAGCTTTCTTTATCCTAACTCAGATTAGCTCAATCTTCTCTATGGCTTCTCTCACCATATCCGGACCAAGGACAAATTTGCCTTTGTTCTCCAATCAACATAATGGTGATTTGCATGGCCTTTCATACAAAGCTTAGGAAGGCATCATTCCAATACTAGTCTGATAACTATTATTATAGAAAAACTCAACTAAGTTCAAATGATCTTCCT
The DNA here is from genome assembly GCA_030765085.1 of Allium cepa. Lineage (NCBI taxonomy): Eukaryota > Viridiplantae > Streptophyta > Magnoliopsida > Asparagales > Amaryllidaceae > Allium > Allium cepa. The sequence goes on along the minus strand of CM060938.1, from coordinate 438,138,175 downwards.
ATGAACCACCAAAATCTAGTACATAAGATCCTAACAAATCTTCAAGTACCTTATTGAATCTCTCTATCTGTCCATCCGTCTATGGGTAATAAACGGAACTTATCTTTAGATTGGTACCTAACACTTCTTGCAAACTCTTCCAGAATTCACTAATGAACAAGGCATCTCTACACTGACTATACTACTAGGAATCCCATGCAGTCTAACAATGTTCTTAATAAAAAACTTAGCTAATACCAGTGTCGTCCTGGTTGACTTAATGGGAATGAAATGTGCACTTTTTGTCAATCTATCCACTTTGACCCCAATACTTTCATTACCCTTATTCGATCTTGGCAATCCATCAACAAAATTCATAGGTATAGAATCCCACTTCCAGACTGGTATATCTAAAGGTTGAAGCAACCCATTTGGCATCTGATGTTCAACTTTCACTTGTTGGCAATCAAATACAACTTTATCCATAAGCCTACATCCCATTTCATACCTTCCTAGATGAAACTTCTTTTCATATCCTAATACATCTTACTTACTCTAGGATATATAGTAAGCTCCAATCAATGACACTCCCTAAGAACCTCCTTCCTTTGGTCACCAACATCTGGAACACATAGTTGTTCCTTCATGCTTAACCATCTTCTCTAGTCAAGAACAAAATCTTTCAAATCATTAATCGCAGTTCCATTTCCAATCTTCTAATCTTTTGTCTAATAATGGATCGTTTCTCTGCTTAGAAGCAATCGTTTTGATCAATACTGGTCGAAGTTCCATGCAAGATAACATGGCGGTACTTTGACTAGAACTAGCATTCAATCTTAGCTACACCATACAATTAATCAACAACTCTAAATACTTCCATTCTCCAACATAGCTGACACATTTTGATGTTTTCTGCTAAGTGTATCCGCTACTTTATTTCCTTTCCTTGGGGCATACTCGATACGGAAATCATAAGCCGCCAAAAACTCCAGTCACCTCTGTTGCCTCATATTCAACTCTTTTTGAAAGAATAAATACCACTGGACTTATGATCCGTATATAACATGAATCTTTCTCCCAACAAATAGTGTCTCCACACCTTCAAAGAAAAGATTACACTTGCTAACTCCAAATGATGAGACAGATATCTAACTTCATGCGGTCTGAGCTTTCGAGAAGTATAGGCAATTACTTTACCCCTTTGCACCAACATAGCTCCTAACCCTATTTCACATGCATCTGTATACACCACTAAATCCTGATTACCATCGGGAAGGACTAACACGGATGCATTGGTTTACAAATATTTTAACTTATGGATGCTTGCGCATAGTTATCGGACCAAATAAACTTTATGTCCTTCCTGGTAAGTTTCGTCAGGGTGTTTCTATTTGGCAAAAATCCTTAATGAATCTTCGTTAGTAGCCAGCTAATCCAAGGAAACTTCTTATCTCGGTCACCATCTAGAGTCTCTTCCAATTATTAACAACTTCAATCTTAGCTGGATCCACAGGCAACAATTCTTTTGAAACTACATGGATAAGAAACTTCACTTATCTTTTCTAGAAATGAAGCTTCGAGAATTTCACTTTTAGTTAATGCTTCCTCAAGGTCTCAAGAACTATTCAAAGATGAATCTTATGTTCCCTTTCATCCTTAGAATATTTCAAAATGTCACTTGAACACCAACAAGAACCTATCCAAGTGCTCTCAGAAAATCTGGTTCGTTAAGTCCACAATGAAGTAGATGCATTAGTTAATCCAAGTGGCATAACTAACCACCATACAAACCATGTCTCGTTCGAAACGTCGTCAATGGAATATTGCGCTCTGTTGATGGAATCATATCGCCAAATTTAACTGGGAAAATACTTTAGCTCCACTCAACTGATTAAATAAATCAACGATCCTCGACAAACGATATCTATTATTTATCGTCTTCTCATTCAACTTGCAGTAATCAATATGTAATCTCAACGATTCGTCGGCTTTTTCACGAACACCGTGGCCGCTCCCCAAGGTGAACTGCTTGGTCTAATAAAACTGTTTCCTTCTAAATTCACTAGTTGCACCTTTAACTTTTTCATCTCAGGATGTGTCATCCTGCTAGGTGATGTACTTATGGGTTTAGCTCCGGGTACAAGATCTATTCGAAACTTAATAGCTCGATTCAGTGGTACTCCTGTAACCAGCTCAAAAAAATCTGCAAAATCTCTTGCAACTAAGACCTAATTTAACTCATATTCCACTTTTGTGGCACCCAGTAAAGCCCAAACTTCTGGACTTGAATTCTCAACCGAGTATATAATTCGGTCACTACTATCAAGGTCTCTCAATGATATTTTCCTATCTTGGAAAAATATCCTACCATCATATCTGCTCAACCAATCAGTACCATCATATATACATAACCTCGTATCAGATTCGCTACCTCTAAAGAAGTAACAAGATACGATGGTTCTAATTTTAACATATCTACCAAACACTAAGAGATAAAAGAATGTGATGCATCAGTATCAAATAATACTGTAATATGTATGCTATTAATCAGAAGCATACCATTGATCATAACCTTTTCCTTCTCCTCTGCTATTGGCCTAGATAATGATGGTTCCAAAGAAAAAACCTTTCCCTTTCCCGGCTTAGCCGCTTTATGACATTTGTTCTTATAATGCCCTTCTTGATCGTAGTTAAAGCGCTTCATGTTCTACCTTCCCACAACCATCTTGCAATCACCAGATCGACACTCATAAGCATAGAGCCGCTTTTTGTTACACTTAGAACAAACAATATATGTTTTCCCTTTCTTGGCAGCTCTACCCATCTAAAATTCCTTCTTCTTGAAGAACTTACTCTTTTTATTCTAGGAACTCTGGGTTTCCACCGATTTTCCTTTTCCAAAAGTCACAAGCATCTTCTTGTTCCTCTTAGCCATCTCCACCACTACGTTACTCAAATCTTAGATATGTGGCATGATTGCTTTCGCAATCTTTGACTTTAGACCTCAGATAAACTTCTCATTCCTTTTAATCATCATATCAATAGTGGCTTATCCGTACCTAGATTGCTCATCAAACTTTATAGCGTAATCCGAGATGGACATTTCCCCTTGCTCCAACTCCATAAACTTCCCAAGTAGGGTTGACTTGTCTACTTCAGATAAGAAACTTTCCTTATACCTTTTTCTGAACTCAGCCCAATTCAATTCCTTCTCTAGCATGCCAATGGTTACCATGTTCCATCGGTACAATGTAGCACCTTACAACTTCCTTGAAGCCAATCTCCTTTTCTACTCATCATTCAAACTCAAGTCAGAAAAAATCCTCTTATAATGCAATATCAAGTTTTCCACTTCAACAGCATCCCAGTTCCAAGAAAAGGCTTTCCTATAAGACGAGTATAATCTCGGTTCATCTTAGCATAATTTTTACCAATCAGTGTAACGTGATTAACTCCTCCCACAGTAGCAGCATTACCTCCTACCAAACCAATAACAGCTCTACCTTGCATCATGTTGACAAAGAACTGATATATAGTCCCCATATATACTGTTGGGGTTCCTGCACATATATTGGCATTTGCATTTTGATTAGCAATTGCTTATAGACTTTGGTTCCTTTTGGGTCGAACATTTCCATTGGTTATAGTGCTTCCTTCACCTAGATGCACTTTTCCATTTCTTGCTTCCATATCATGCTTTCTCATAATCTGCATATGAGCTTTAATAAGATACAGAAGAACAGTCTAAGGAAGGGGAGTATACATACTTACATATAGCAATTACAAGTATGTTACTATGCGTTATCCCATAACCCCACCTTATTCTTTGACATTTTGAATTTTACATAAATCTATGCTATGATACCAACTTGTAATCCTCCATTTTGAGGCTCGAAATTAAGTGCTAAGATTGTTGCAGTCATCCCTAGTGTTAATTTCCGGTCATAAAATGCAGCTATGTTATTCTTATCAGTAACAGAAGCACATAAATATGAAAATTTTAAATACAATTTAATAACAAGTTTTTAAATTTCATTTCATAAATAATATACCATATTAATTACAGAATCCCATTTGCAATCCCATGATTTAGAGAAAATATAATTTTACAAAATACTCCAAAAGTGACATATAAAGATGCCCCCTTGGTGGATATAATCTAACACTTGCAATTATATAACTTACTATTACATCCATACAGAAAAAAACAAACTACACAATGGATTAGATAAGAATATCTAAAAAGCAAGATTGCCTCTCGCACGTCTTCGGAAGTTATTTGTTTTACTGGAAACCTAGAAAACCTTACTTTCGATCTACTCAAATAAGTACCCAAGATTTTAAGGGAAAAAAAACTTCAGGTCAGACAAACAGTCCGATGTGAATAATAACTTACCAAATCGATCTAAAATAGATATTTAGTAAAACCATGTTGCAGAGCGAAATTTATTTTCCCTTCATTAGTACCTTAACCAAAACACATTAATAATATACCATGCTTATGCATCCACAATGGTTAGAACATATAAAATAAGCATTTGTAGTCATGCAACATATACTGGACTACTCATCCTAATTATTAGACTGTCCATCTTAATTTCATTTGACTATTTATATTAAACTTATATAGACTACCCATCATATATGGTTTCATTATCAAAGTTATGTGGACTATCCATCTCACATATATCATTTAATTAAAATGATGTAAACCATCCATCACACATCTGTTTCCCAGGGAATTGACCGGACGACTTAGTACTCGGCATACCAAGGGCGTTCGGCCTGTAGATGGATCAGCACCATAGCATTGCAACTTAGTACTCGGCCTACCAAGGGCGTTCGGTCTGAAGGTGGATCGGCACCATGTCGGTTCGGCATCATGTTACGCTCGGCATCTAAAGAACGTTCGGCCTAAGACATTGCTCGGCCTAAGACATTACTCGGCCAAAGATGGCACTCGGCCAGAGACTTCGATCGGCCAAGAGCATCATTCGACCAAAGGCCTCGTTTGGTCAAGATGGTGTTCAAACATCAAGCTCCTCGTTCGGCACCCAGACCATTCGGCCCCAAACCGTTCGGCATCAAGGAGCGTCCGGTATACATGAAGGCTCGGCATTGTCATTCGGCCTCCCGAGACGTTCGGAAATCAAGGCTGGTTCGGCAGGACGACAATCAAGAACGGTTCGGCAATCAAGGATGGTTTGGCATTCTCTCCAGCACGCCCGGTCCGAACACTGCACGGCCTACTCTTCCCCATAATAGACATGTCGTTCAGCATAAAGAAAATGGGTCGGTACTTGACCGTTCGACACGCTCGGTTCAGCGTACAGGACTTGTCCTATTTGGACCGAGTTATTCAGCTACCTGGCCCACCAGAGAAGTCCAACCCACCTTCATTTATAAATAGAGGGGCAGGGGCACAGGAAAAGGGGGGAATTTTAGAGAACACTGGGGAGACTCTGCCAGTTTCAAGACTCATTTCAGACTTATTTATTTTAATTTGCAATTGTATTTTAGTAACTAAAAACGGATTATACCTGTAATCACCCATCAAGGAAATCAATGGAAATCAACTTCAAAGTGGATGTAGGCAGTTACTCCGAACCACTATAAATTTGATGTTCTTGTTCTCTGCATTTAAATTTACACTCTATTCTCTGTTTTAATTTACTTTCTTCATTAATCTCTCTACACAACCTTTCTAAGGGCGTTGGTGACCAATTTTGGTGCTGACATTTTGGTGCTTTCACCGAGAATTGAATTCTCAGGCTATTAGGATCTACTCCATAGCTACTAGATTGCATAAGTCCCCCAAAGGAGATCCATAATCATTCGTAGGCATTTGTTGATTCAACTCAGAGTTACAACCAATAACTCTACCATGGGAAGACCACGGACAAGATCAGCCTCTCAAAATGCAGATGCCCATGAAACTGCTAGTGTGCAACAACTCGGGCCTAGCAATCAGCAAGCTGCTCAAGATGCAGGACCCTCCAACCAAAAACGAGCAGAAGTTGTTTCCCGAGCGGAATTCAATGACTTGATAAGAGAACTTAAGGAGAGTAGAAAGCAACTTGCTGAGAAAATGCAAGTCAATGCCGACCTCATAACTCGGCTTACTCAGCAGCAGCATCAGAATGCTGGAGGTAGCCCTGTCGCTTACTCTGAAGATGATAGTTCGCTTCAGCTGATGAACCGCCTAAGCGTAGATGCCGCAAGGATGAAAATGCACAAGCAGGTGCCACTGATCGATCTACTAGAAATCAAGCCCGTGAAACGGAACCCCACCTCCCTTCTTCTATACAAACCCTGGACTTGACAACTGTGATCAGGAAGTTGATGATAGAGAATCAAGGCTTGACTAATGAAGATTGGAAAGTGTCGAAAATCCATACTCCCTTCATGGACCCCATTCTATAGGCTGAATATCCGAGAAAGTTCATCATGCCCACCATTCCAGCCTATGAAGGGAAAACTGACCCTAGACATAATGTAATGAGGTATGGATGGATGATGGATTCAGCAAGAGCCAATGACGCAACCAAGTGCAGGTGCTTCCCGATCACTCTATCCGGAATTTCCACCATGTGGTTTACTCGACTTCCCCCATGATCAATATCCAGCTTCGACGAATTAGCAATGAAATTCATAGAACAATTCAGGATACACACCACCCATCTAAAGGACGTGATGTCCTTATAAAGTGTGACCCAAGCTCCAGGAGAGTCACTGAAAGCATACTTGTAGAGATTTCATGTTGCTGCTACCGAAGTGAGCAATCCTAACGACCATGCAATTTTGGTGGCAGTGATGCGTGGAGTGGATCCCGATTCTGAATTCGGAGATTGGTTGGCGGAAAAGCCCTCAGCCATATTGGAGCGTTTTTATTCGAAAGCTCATCAGTTCATAAGGAGGGAAGAAGCTCGGTGGACAAGGAAAGACAAGGCACCAGGGCCCGTTCAGGAATCTGTAAAGAGCAACGTCGCCGTGAAGACAACTGGCAATTACCCTGGAAAGACTCAAGCCAACGTCCAGAATAAGCCTGGGCAGTCTAAAGAATCCGGGGTGGAAACCCCGGAAAGAAGAAGGAAACAGGGAGATGGAAGTCATGAATCCCAACCTACAACGAATACACTCCACTTAATGCATCTCTTGAGAACATCTACTTATCAACCTGCAACACTTTTCAATACAGAAAACCACGCCCAAAGGAATCAACAGAGGAGCAGAAGCGGAATGGAAAGTATTGCCGCTTTCTTGAGTCTTATGGGCACAATGCGGAGGAGTGCAGACATCTTCATGATGCTATTGAGAAATTGATTAGGCAGAAGAAGCTACAGGAATTTGTCAAAGACCCACAGGACGGAAGGCAAGAGACATTGGACCCTGGAAGAGGGCCAGCCCCACACCAACCAGGACAACCAACCCGAACCGTGGGTGGATTGGTCATTAAAACGATTGCTGATGGACCTCACCCTGCAGATAAGAATTGGCAGGAGATGGAACGATATGCTAACTCTCTGAGACATGCGGATTATGAGTGTTGTTCGAATGTGGAGGATGAAACTCCCGCAAAGAAGCAGCGCACGATGAATGATGACATCGTGTTAGGAGCAGAGATGCGGATAAGGTATAGGCCCCTACTATCGACCCAATGGTCATATCCGCGACCATCGGGCCGACATTCGTAAAGAGAATTCTAATTGATTGCGGAAGTTCGGTTAACATAATCTTCCAAAAGGCATATGACCAAATGAGACTGGAAACCAAGGATTTTAAAACCATCCAAAGCCAGGATCCATGGCTTTAATGGCACGGCAACTGATGCCATGGGATATGTGGAATTACCCGTAGAACTGGGGCAAGGTGAACGCAGGAGAGTGCGAATCCTACCATTCATAGTGTTGGATGTCGATTCCCCATACAGCGTGTTCCTAGGACGTCCAACCCTGGCGGATTTCAGGGCAGCCATGGCCCCATGGTGTTTGACGTTAAAATTTCCCACAGACAAAGGAGTAGGAGTAATGCACGGTGATCAGGCAACCGGTAGTGCATGCTATGTGGCTGAGCTCAGAGAGGCGCAGCGTAGAGAGAAAGGAAAGGTAGCGGACAGCTCCATCTGCATCCAAAATTCTGATGATTGACAACTAGCGCCCGAGCCCTGGCTCGGGCGACAATCTTGGATCCATAGAGACATAGATCCGAGAGATGATGATGGGGAACCCAGTGAAAAAAATGCAGCACCGGTCGAACTGACCATTGACATCTCAGTTAGCTGCAACAACCCATCATGAGTTCTTAAAATAGGATCATAGCTAGACCCCGTAGCAGTTGAAAACCTCATTAATTTCCTCCGAGCGAACCTTGATGTTTTCGCTTGGACACATTCTGATATGTGCGAGATTTCTCCTGCAATTGCGAGTCATATGTTGAACATAGACCCGAAACATGTCCCTGTGAAACAGAAAAGGAGAGGCATGGACCCAGAGAGGTCCGCAGCTCTTAAAGAGGAGGTGGACAAACTAAAAACCAACGGGTTCGTCCGCGACGCCCTCTATCCTGAATGGTTATCTAACCTGGTGTTAGTAAAGAAAGCAAATGGAAAATGGAGAACTTGTGTCGATTACTCTGATTTAAACAAAGCATGCCCGAAGGATAGCTTTCCATTACCATGGATTGACCAACTGGTCGATTCAACAGCCGGATACGAGTTACTATCATTTATGGACGCATACTCTGGTTACAATCAAATTCTGATGCACATCCCGGACCAAGAACACACCAGCTTTGTCACGAACGTCGGGTTGTATTTCTATATAGTAATGCCCTTCGGATTAAAAAATGCAGGAGAAACTTATCAACGTCTGGTAAATCGAATGTTCAAAGATCAGATTGGGAAAACAATGGAAGTCTATGTAGATGACATGCTTGTGAAGTCGCGGCAGTCAAACGACCACATCCAAGACTTAGCAGAGATGTTCGATATACTCAGGCACTACGGGATGAAGATCAATCCTCTGAAGTGTTCATTTGGCGTAGCTTCAGGAAAGTTCTTGGGTTTCATTGTGAATGCGCGAGGGATTGAAGATGACTCGGAGAAGATCCAGGCTATCAGAGATATACAGGTACCCAGAACCATAAAGCAGGTGCAAAGCTTGAATCGAAAAGTGGCTGCGCTAAGTCGATTCATATCCAGAACTACAGACAAGTGTATTCCCTTCTTCGACGTTATAAAGAAAGGAAAGAGAAACTTCGAATGGACGTCCGACTGTGAGGAAACATTTCGGGCTCTGGTAAGGCACTTAGAAAGTCCCCCGGTACTATCGAAACCAGTAGACCACGAGACGTTGTACGTGTCCTTGGCTATCTCTCAGCATGCCTTCAGCACAGCCTTGGTCCACTAGGAAGACCGAGTTCATAGGCCAGTTTATTATGTTGGTAAATGCTTGACGGTGGTGAAAAGGAATTATCCAAAGATTGAGAAACTCGCCTATTGCTTGGTGATTGCATCATGCAAGCTTCGTCCCTACTTTCAAGCACATCCAATCGGTGTGTACACCGACCAACCCTTGCGACAAGTACTCCAACGGCCGGAAACTTCCGGAAGGATGTTAAAATGGAATATTGAGTTGAGTCAGTTCGACATTGCCTACCTGCCACGAAGGGCCATACAAGGACAAGCACTAGCTGACTTCATCGCTGAATTCACTCTACCAGATGAACCAAGTAGTCACAGGGTCATACCTCCCGTTCGAAGGAAGATGTACACCGATGGGGCATCTAACAACCATCGCTCGGGAGCGGGCATAGTCATCGTAACTCCGGAAGACCGATCAATGTGCTATTGTTTGAAGCTTGAGTTTGCATCAACAAATAACGAAGCCGAATATGAAGCATTGATTGCTGGCTTAAGACTTGTTATCGAACTGGGAGTGAAGTCGATTGAAATCTTCTGCGATTCACAACTGGTATTATACCAGGTGCGGGGAGACTATCAAGCAAAGGGACAAAGACTGGCAACTTACCTCGCTCGGGCTCGAGAGTTACTAGCAAGTCTCGAATATTATGACATCTCCCATGTCCTCCGCAAACAGAATAGAGAAGCTGATTCGTTAGCAAAATTCGCAAGCACTGGCGACGCACAGCAAATGGGATTGTTCCCTGTTGAGACCCTGCTTGCTCCAAGTATAGACATGATGGAGATAGATTTCATGTTGGAAACCGAACTCGAAAAGGAATCGTGGTTGACCTCGATCAAATAGTACTTTCTACAAGGGGATTTGCCTGAAAAAAGGAGCGAAAGACGCCAAGTCCTTCGTAAGGCTTCGCGTTATGTAGTACAGGACGGAATAATGTATCGGAGGGGATTCTCGACCCCCTTACTACGGTGCGTGGCCCATGACGAGATAAAACGGGTACTGAAAGAAGGCCATGAGGGAGAGTGTGGTGATCATACCGGGGGGCAAACATTGGCAAAGAAAATCCTCCGTTTTGGATACTTTTGGCCAACCGTGAATCGTGACGCCGTAGACTATGTGAGGAAATGTGACAAATGCCAGATATACATGAAAATTTCAAGAGCTCCGTCGACGGAACTAACACAAATGGTTAGTCCCTGACCCTTTGCAATGTGGGGAATTGACCTGATTGGTTCTTTACCCATAGCCAAATGAAGCGCGAAATATGCAATAGTGGCAGTCGATTACTTTACCAAATGGACGGAGGCAGAGCCTATGGCCACGATCACCACCAAGAAAGTCATTAATTTCGTTGTACGAAATATCATATGCCATTTTGGCCTCCCACGGACCATCATAACAGACAATGGAACTCAATTCGAAAGCAAGGAGTTCAAAGAATTTTGTCAGAAATATGACATTGAGAAAAGGTTTGCAGCAGTTGCTTACCCAAAGGCGAATGGACAGGAGGAAGCCGTAAACAAAATAATTGAGTCCATATTAAAAAAGCCTTTGGAAAAGGCTAGAGGCAAGTGGGTAGATGAACTCCCGACGGCGCTTTGGGCTTATAGAACTACCCACAAGACCGCGACTGGCCACACTCCATTCGGATTTGGCATATGGCACAGAAGCTGTCATAACCGTGGAACTTGAGGTTCCATCACATCGGGTAACTTATTACGACCCTGCAATGAACCAAGATCTCTTACTGGAATCATTGGACTTTATTGATGAAAAACGCGAAGAAGCTGATTTGAGAGCGGCCTCATACAGACACCGAATCGCTAGATATTATAATGGAAAAGTCCAACCAAGGACCTTTGATGTGGGAGATCTCGTTTGGAAACGAGTCTTTCCAACTCCATCTCACATGAATCCCGCATGGGAAGGTCCATACGTCATCGAACGGAAGCTTGGAGAAGGAACTTTCAAGCTAGCGACCGTCGATGGTGCGACACTCCCTCGAGCATGGAACAGCGAGCACTTGCGGCATTATTACACCTAGTCTATTTCCTTCATGCAGTAATTGCATCTATTTCTAGCACGTTTTCATTCCCAGTTCTTGGCATGTAATAAAACAGTCTAGTGCTTTCATTAATAAAGGCTTGAAGCCATCTTTCTCATGAATGATTAATGTTTCTGCGTATGATAATCCTGTGGCAAGCAATTACAATTATATTATTCTGGCTGGCGTACGAATGCTCAAAACGGTTCAAAATCTCCAAGTCCCCGGAGTGCGGCCTGGAGTACTCGAAGTCCTCGGAGTGTGGACTCGAGTATAAACGAATAAAAGTCTCCAAGTCCCAGGAGTGTGGACTGGAGTACTCGAAGTCCCCGGTGTGTGGACTCGAGTATAATCGAATAAAAATCACCAAGGCCCCGGAGTGCGGACTAGATTACTCTAAGTCCCCGGAGCGCGGACTCAAGTATAAACGAATGAAAAATCTACCGGAGTGCGGACGGGAGTACTCGAAGTCCCCGGAGTGCGGACTCAAGTATAAACGAATAAAAATCTCCAAGTCCCCGGAGTGCGGACTGGAGTACTCAAAGTCCCCGGAGTGTGGACTCGAGTATAAACGGATAAAAATCTCCAAGTCCCCGGAGTGCGAACTGGAGTACTCTAAGTCCCCGAAGGGCGGACTCGAGTATAAACGAATGAAAAATCTCCAAGTCCCCGGAGTGCGGACGGGAGTACTCGAAGTCCCCGGAGTGCGGACTCGAGTATAAACGAATAAAAATCTCCAAGTCCCTAGAGTGCGGACTGGAGTACTCGAAGTCCCCGGAGTGCGGGCTCGAGTACAAACTAAAAATCTCCAAGTCCCCGGAGTGCGGGCTGGAGTACTCGAAGTCCTCGGAGTGCGGACTCGAGTATAAACGAATAAAAATCTCCAAGTCCCCGGAGTGCGGACTGGAGTACTCGAAGTCCCCGGAGTGCAGACTCGAGTATAAACGAATAAAAAATCTCCAAGTCCCCGGAGCGCGGACTGAAGTATAAACGAATGAAAAATCTCCAAGTCCTCGGAGTGCGGACGGGAGTACTCGAAGTCCCCGGAGTGCGGACTCGAGTATAAACGAATAGAAATATCCAAGTCCCCGGTATGCGGAATGGAGTACTCGAAGTCCCCGGAGCGCGGACTCGAGTATAAACTAATAAAAATCTTCAAGTCCCCGGAGTGCGGACTGGAGTACTCGAAGTCCCCGGAGTGTGGACTCGAGTATAAACGAATAAAAATCTCCAAGTCCCCGGAGTGCGGACTGGAGTACTCGAAGTCCTCGGAGTGCGGACTCGAGTATAAACGAATAAAAATCTCCAAGTCCCCGAAGTGCGGACTGGAGTACTCACGAATAAAAATCTCCAAGTCCCCGAAGTGCGGACTCGAGTATAAACGAATAAAAAATCTCCAAGTCCCCAGAGTGCGGACTGGAGTACTCGAAGTCCCCGGAGTGCGGACTCGAGTATAAACGAATAAAAAATCTCCAAGTCCCCAGAGTGCGGACTGGAGTACTCGAAGTCCCCGGAGTGCGGACTCGAGTATAAACGAATAAAAAATCTCCAAGTCCCCGGAGTGCGGACTGGAGTACTCTAAGTCCCCGGAGCACGGACTCGAGTATAAACGAATAAAAATCTCCAAATCCTCGGAGTGCGGACTGGAGTGCTCTAAGTCCCCGGAGCGCGGACTCGAGTATAAATGAATAAATAATCTTCAAGTCCCCGGAGTGCAGAATGGAGTCCTCTAAGTCCCCCGGAGCACGGACTGGAGTATTAACGACTAAAAATCTCCAAGTCCCCAGAGCGCGGACTGGAGTATTCTGGGTCCCCGGAATGCAAACTCAAGTGTAAATGTTTAAAATTCTCCAAGTCCCCAGAATGTGGACTGGAACGTTCTATGTTCCCGTTACACAAGTTGAAAAAAAATTTCTAAATGCTTGAAGCATGGAAGGAAATTGAATAATACGAATCTTTTGAAGAAACAGAAAAGGAAACTAAACTTTATTCAAGAAAAGTTTTCCGTACAAAACACTCCAAAGTTCGGATTCGACAGTCTATTTACAAAATCTATGAAAATTATTACATGACTTAGATTAACTCTCGTTGAACGAGGATAGTGGTTGCTTCTTGCATTTCTTTGACTTCTTCCAGGACGACTCTTTCCTAGAGCATTTATCCTTAGAACATTTCCTTGATGGAGGAGTAATAACTGAAGAAGTAGGGGGAACATCCAAGGGCTTGGACTTGCTAGGAAGGATGACCTTCAATGGCTTGTTCAAGGGATCATCTAGGTCCACCTCACGAGCTCAACCTTGACCTTGGCTGTATCTTTTTTCTCTTTTTCGAGCCACTCCTTCATGCTCAATTCAGATGTATGCTCAGAGGCGCCTGTGACTTCTACTTCATAACTCCCAGAGGAGGAATCAGACTTGCCTTCTTCAAGCGCCCCGATCACTTGAGCATCTGGCCCAGGAACCTCACCAGCATGAGCACCCCCACCGGACTTTTCCACCTCCTTGACGACATCGCACCTCAGAGTGGGATCAGGGTCGGAACGACCTGCACAAAATCAGAAAAGATAAGCATTAGAATGCAATAGTGATTCACAAAGAATGACGACTTCCAAAATCTCAAGGTGGAAGGTTATCTACCAGGCCCTGGCAAACTCTCTGCCGTCAAAGGGGTTTCACCCTCCGGGATAGGAGACAAAACATGAACGCCCAGGCCGGGGGTTTCCGGATCATAGCCAATGTGTTGTTCAAAGTGATCAAGTGTCGGCCGACCGGCCGGCTGGGAAGGCACGTGAACATGAGACTCGGCCCCGGATGGACTGGCGACAACTTCTTTCCCTTTCCTCAAGGGGGAGCCTTTGCAATAAAGGGCCTTGGCCGCCGATAGGTCGGAAGGCTCATTTCCCTTCAGAAATTCCTTTATCAAATCCTCCTCGTCAACCTCCTCGACACCATGCTCGGCCTTCCTAATCTAAATTAAGGTTTCCCACGCCTCGAATAACAATTCAAGATAGCCATTGCCCAAAAAAGTTAGGTCACGGTGCATGAGCACGCGGGCATTGAATTCGGCAATGAGTGGGACGAACGCAGTTTTGATCTCCTCTCTACCTTCCTCCCTGGGTGCCTCAAGACGGGAATCGATGTCTGTCAACGCCGTCCTCTTGACCTCCTTACGGGCCTCACTCCTTAACATCTCAACCGTGGAGAGCTCGCCCTCGAGTTGTTCTTTTAAAGTCGAGTGGCAACGATCACGTCACAGTATCGCTATGACTCTTCCTGGGCAGCCATTTTATTCTCTCTCTCTCTGCGAAGAAGCTCTTCAAGTTCCTTGACTTGAGTGCTGAGCGCGTCCCTTTCCTTTTGAACAGAGTCCTTTTCCAAGGCCAAAGCCCCACATCGTTGAACCGCCTCGTCAAGCTCTTTCTTGTGAGTTGATTCCAAGCGAGTGACGGCCTCAGCAGTATCCCTGGCACTCTGATGGGCGGCCTCGAGTTCAGATTTATAAGTGGCGATTTCTTCGTCCTGGGCCTTAATGATGTTTTTATCGTAGGTAGCCTCAAGTTTCAAACGACCTATTTCAGCTGGCGCTCCATAGAGACTTCGGAAAGTTTCTCAGCTAGGTGGACGAACGTGTCATGTTGAACATAGACGTCGCTGGTGCAGGCAATGGCGTTCTGCTTAACATCTCCGGGTTAAGGATGAATCGCTGGAAGGAACTTCAATGCATCGAAGCAGATCTTGGGAAATGTAGCCTTGAGCTCGCTCAGTCTCTCTGATACTGTGGGATCCGATGCAGGAGCAGGAGGAGACAGCTTTGTAAGTTCGCCCCTTCTATGAGAATCTCGGGACTGTGGAGTGAAAGCAGAATCAGAGCGTTCATCTCGGGGGATATCAGACTGCGACCCCTTGTAACCAGGCTGATCCTTGCTTTGCCTCGAATGAGAAGGGGGGGTGTTGGTGATGCTTGGGCTGGTAATACGGTTTCTTCAGAGATGATGAGTCCCGAGAATAACGGTCCCCACCACCATCACCATCTCTATCTCAACATCTCTCGGGACCCGAGTCCCGTCCGGACGGATGAATAATAGAAGAACCACGGAGACGATCGAATCTGTGCGAGCGTCCCATGTCACCTGCACGAAATTCAAATAACAGCGAATTAGCAAGAGGAGTTATATAAAAAAAATCTAAGTAAGACTTGAAGTGCAAGTGTTCGTGTGTGTCCTAGTGTTTCCCCCCGATGGACCAGTAGCCTTGCTAATAGGGGTTTTCTCTCCCTGACTTTGGGATGGAATGCCCACATCGCCTCTGACGGGCGAATGAAATTTGAATGCCTTCGGATCACCAAAGTTATAGTTAAGCAGATCATCGGGGATTGAGAGATTCGACGGGCCCTTTAAAGAACTTTCCACTCGCTGTGAAGAAGCCTCTTTCTCTGCCGGGATGAGGGTAACTTTGGAAGTTCCGCCAACCTTCTCCTTCCTTATCCTATACATCAACTTCTTTTTTCCCTTCGAAGGGGTAGATGACGTCTCAATATCGTGCACCTCGACCAGTGGATCCGGAGTGGGACCCACATTCTCATCTTATTTTTCAGGGGCTTCACCCTCTTTGATTTCCCTCTCCACCTGTGCACCGGGGGTATGGCATGATGACGATCCAGCCAACTTTTTCCCTTTACCAGATTTGGGTTAGGAGCAGAGATGCCCTCGGGAAGACTCACCCGACGACCTTCGACTAACAGCCCGAACCTCGACAACGAGTCATTCGAGATGAGAGTTTGAATGTCTCGTTCTTCGGCAGGAAGAGCCCTGATAGCTTCAACAGCCTTAGAGTGACCACGGTCCTCAGGACGGGGACTGACATCTGGAAAGATAAAACAAGAGCTAGGAAAAGCATAGCATCGATAAAAACATGAGCACCATTCAAAGAAGAAGACTTACTTCCTTCAACCCATCTCCTCGCGAAGCCGGGAGGGTGGCGCACATAGAACCATTCCTGTTTGTACAGGGAAAACTTGCTCCATGCTTCGGTTAGGATTTGGCACTTGTGATACGGCCGAGGAACACGAAAGAGGGGCTATCCTTTAGCTTCTTGATCATGTAAATATATCTGATGTCGCTGGGAGTTGGAGGTCTAAAGAAGACGGCCATGACGAGGAGGTAAGTCCCATATATGAACGCGTGTCCGTTGGGGTGTAGCTGCGAGCGACGTCGATATGTTGCAACACATCCTGAAGAGACAAATTGAACGGAGGCACGCTGCCTACCCAGCACATAAACTTATTGCAGGCGGTGTATCCGACTGGGGGCAGGTGTGGACGATCACGGCCCGACGGAACCAACACGTCGGCGAAAGGGATTCCGTGAATCGAACATATTCGCCGGAGCGCGGCTTCGTTAATCTTCGAAGCCTGTGAATCGATCGGATTATCCAGGAGAATCGTTGAATCCAGGGTATCGGGAGCAAAATCATGAGCGGGGGAGGTCGACGGATTAAAAGTATCAGCGCCCCCCTGTTTGGAAGACGGCCCGGCCTGTCTGAGATATTGGTAGAGCTGGATCTTTTAGACATCTTCAATAAATAGCGGATCTGACAAAACACCTGTGTGAACTATACTTAAAAACGATCGATGTCCGAATTAACAACACGAATAATCCCCCCACGTGGTGTATGAACTAGTGCAATCAATCGTGTATAAGCATTGAAAATTTGGAAGTCGCAGGGTTACTGATAAAAAACTAAGCTTAAAATCATTGCCTTCGAAGACCGTCATCGCTGACCGTCTCCAAAAGCCTCCCTAATGGCGATTATAGTTTCAGGTTCAAGAAACATTAGAGGATGTTATCCGGTTACATCGAATTAAGTTCAGGTTTATATCTGCTGGGAAGGTTATTAGTCCAAATTAGTTCGATATACGAGTATGCTGGAGTTCCTGTCCTTGTTCAGTTATGAAATTAGGCAAGGCAATTGTTTGGTCGGCTTAAGTTATGTTCGGCCAATAGGATACGATCGGCCTTCATGTTTTGTTCGGCCAGGTATTGTTCGCCCGTGACATTATTCGGAATGTTTGGTCCAGCGTGTATGCGTTGTTTGGTTTATGAGTGTTCGGCCTTGATATGGTTCGGCACGTAAGAGTGTTCGGCCTTGCGATGGTTCGACAGAGTACCGTTCGGCCAAAACACCATTCGACCGAAACAACACTCTGCCTCACCACTGCCTCATGTTTCCTCCCTAACCTTCCAACCCATCATTCGGCCTATGGTGTGCCGTGCCGAACGATGGTTACGCCGAGCTTCAACACTCGGCACGGCCTTCTATTTTTCCTCTCCCCCACCATTCTTTTTTCCAAGTCTCGTTCGACACGAGGGAACCGTGCCGAACCACAGTACCTCACCCAAAAAACCCCTACGAATTATCATCCCTGACCACTTCTCCCTACCTCACAGCGTTTGGCCTTGGAGTCCTCCACCCACATAGCCCTTCCGACCACAATTCTGATCTATGGACTTGGGCTACTGATCGAGACCCTTTTTAATCAGGAAAAGGAGTCGGATAAAGGGATTTTACCTATTTCGTGGATCGAGCTTTAGAATGGATCAGAAGGATGTTAGAATATGATAACAGGGGTGGTTCGAAAGTTCAAGGTTGCAGAAGTGAAAGTAGGAAAAAAGGAGGAAGAAGAAGATGTTAGGTTTTATAAGGGAGGAGGAGAAGCTGAAGAGACTATGACCGGTTTTACCGGTCAAGGCGGTATCATTCAGCTATCTCGGTTCATTCGGCCTGGGCTAACATAGATCGTTCGACACTCGTCCTCGACTGGGTTGTTCGGCATACGAAGTCACTCGGTGTAACGTGGATCGTTCGGCCTTCGACACTACGATCGGCCAAGAGAATCGTGCGACCCCTAAGGGTGATGACCAAGGATTGAAGCAAAGCGTGGAAGGTGAGTAATCCAAAGCGTATCACGTTCGGTCACGTAATACACTTTGGGGGGCAAGTGTTTCCCAGGGAATTGACCGGACGACTTAGTACTCGGCTTACCAAGGGCGTTCGGCCTGTAGATGGATCGGCACCATAGCATTGCAACTTAGTACTTGGCCTACTAAGGGCGTTCGGCCTGAAGGTGGATCGGCACCATGTCGGTTCGGCATCATGTTACGCTCGGCATCTAAAGAACGTTTGGCCTAAGACATTGCTCGGCCAAAGATGGCGCTCGGCCAGAGACTTTGATCGGCCAAGAGCATCGTTCGGCCAAAGGACTCGTTCGGTCAAGATGGTGTTCAAACATCAAGCTCCTCGTTCGGCACCCAGACCGTACGGCACCAAACCGTTCGACATCAAGGAGCGTCCAGTATCCATGAAGGCTCGGCATTGTCATTCGACCTCCCGAGACGTTCGGCAATCAAGGCTAGTTCGGCAGGACGACAATCAAGAACGGTTCGGCAATCAAGGATGGTTCGGCATTCTCTCCAGCACGCCCGGTCCGAACAGTGCACGGCATACTCTTCCCCACAACAAACATGTCGTTCGGCATAAAGAAAATGGGTCGGCACTTGACCATTCGGCACGCTAGGTTGGCGTATAGGACTTGTCCTATTTGGACCGAGTTATTCAGCTACTTGGCCCACCAGAGAAGTCCAACCCACCTTCACCTACAAATAGAGGGGCAGGGGCACAGGAAAAGGGGGAGATTTTAGAGAACACTGGAAGACTCTTCCATTTTCAAGACTCATTCCAGACTTATTTCTTTTACTTTGCAATTATATTCTAGTAACTAAAAACGGATTGTATCTGTAATCACCTATCAAGGAAATCAGTGGAAATCAACTTCAAAGTGGATGTAGGCAGTTACGCCGAACCACTATAAATTTGGTATTCTTGTTCTCTGCATTTAAATTTACACTCTATGCTCTGTCTTAATTTACTTTCTTCATTAATCTCTGTAGACAATCTTTCTATGGATGTTAGTGACCAATTTTGGTGCTAACAACATCCCATAGTTTTCCTAAGATGAATATGAACCCTTCGTCAACCATATAGAGACTATCCATCTCCGACAGACTATCCATTACACATCCCATAGTTTTCCTAGGATAATTATGAACCCACCACTTCTCGAATTTTAGTTCATGTTTAACCTAAACATTCAACATATGTCTATTGGTGCCTCCAATTAGGTTGTATACTCCTTAAACTTATAACATTTCAAAATGATATGCATTAGTATCCCCAATGATCTGTGTCGAAATTTTAAAATGAAATACATTGGTATTCACACTAATGATATCGAGTCATAAGAAAATGGTGTCAATATGATATACATTGGTATCTCTAATGAACAGTGTCAAATATCGAAGTTAATCAACATTGGTATCACAATGAAAAACGTCAAATAAAACCTATGGCTCATCACCATTAATGAAGAAAATATGCAGCGTTCGTGCCCTACAATACAATGTCAAAATCATCATACATATGGATCCCTACCATTTATATAGCAATGTAAATGATCTACGACATTCATGCCACAATATAAATATCGAACCTCTATCCAAGGTTGGAAAACAAATTTTTTTGATTTTATAGTCATATGGCTAACTGCCGAAATCATAAGGTTTTTGACCTTCTCAAAAACATAGGCTACCTCGCCTCTTTAAAACATACTTTTAGTTAGCATAAAACAAAGCCTCGCTAGCATTCAAATAAAGAGTAGTGACATCAATGCCGCTTGGCACTATTGCCGAAATCAGTCATTTGCGACATTAATACTATAATGTCAAAAAACATAGTACTTCAGCTCTATACCATAAAACATAGGATGTCGGCACTGACAACCTATGATATAAATTTTCTTTATATCAAAGTCAAGTAATAGCGCAATCATCGCCATAAAATAGTTAATATCGAAAATATTGCTTGCGACATCATTGCCTAGAGCTATGGCGTCAATATAGAAAACATATGGCATCACTGCCATATTATAGTTGGTATTAAAATAGTAGTATGCGGCATCATTTAAAAAATATGGTGAAAAATTGTGGCATTGAGACATATGACATCATGAAATGCGCCATCATTGATACCGAAGGCATGAAGGCCGTATCAAAATAGTAGCATGCGGCGTCATTTAAAAAATATGGTGAAAAATTGTGGCATTAAGACATATGACATCTTGACATGCGCCATCATTGATACCGAAGGCATGAAGGTCGACCTTACTCATACTTCTCACTTCAACCAAGTAGATTCATTCCATACCAACTATAATTGATAATGTATGCATCCACTATAGCTAATTTCAAAAAGCATAACTGCAGCATCAACGATGGCAACGATAATCCCGTAATAATATAAAAACTGTTTTATTTTCTATTAAAAGTATTTTCTTCTCACCAACTCTTAATATTTGTTAAATTTCCATTATATAACAATATAATTTGTCCACATCTTTTCAAAAAACTACCACAACCAATTTTTACTTGCCTAAAACATATATCAACTTTAAATAATTAATATCCTGTAATAATTATTAATTTAAATGCTTATCAAGCATAATAAATCATAGTCACTTGAGGAAAATTCCTAAAAATCACAAAAATTCAGAAATATCATATTATTTACCATATAAATTTTTGAGGCCAAGAACTATATTTAACTATTTTTTATAATTAAAACCCAAAATATCCTATATTTTTGCAGCTTAGAAAATTCATAAAATATTCACTTTAACTTGGAAAATTATGAAATTAAAAATCCGTCTCCAAAACAACATTTTTCTCAACAGATATGAAAATCAAACTTAGTGAAGATTAAAAATTTAGGTTTTACCCTTAAAACCCATTCAAATAATTTTATAAAAATTCCATAATTCATTATTCTATCAAAACAATAGCCATACAACCAAATCATGGTGTCAATTATCAAAATAATTCAGGTATTACCCATAATTGAATTTGGAAGAAAAAAATATAGATGGTTCAACTTATTATTCACCTTATATTTGGATGTTGGAGTTGAGATTTGATGTGGTTTTAGGTTCCCTAAGTTGCTACTTGAATTCCATTTTTTGATTTCATCTTCCCTAGCTTTTTAATGGCTAACCCTAAGAGTTTCTTTTCTTTCGATTGCTTTGTGGTTGTAGAAATGAGAATGGAAAAGGGAGAGAGATGGCTTAAGGTAAGAAATGAGGCTATCTTCTAAATTTTGCCTCCCATTCATTCTTTCGTTATTAAGTTTAAACAATCTTACTTAATTAACTATTTAAAGCCTGGCTTATTAACAATCAAATCTTATCCTCTTATCCCGCTATATTGTTTTATTAATCCATCCAATTAAATTTCTTGAATAATGTTAAACTAAAATTAAGGGTGTTACAGTGACGGTTCCTCAATCTAAGTAGATAATGTTTGATAACATTTCTTTATTTCTCGTCATGTGCCTAAAGCAACCAATGTTGAGTATCCATTTGCCTCTTTTGTTATTTGATACCTGCAAAACATATTAATTAGAATTGGAACCCACTTCCTGTATTAGGGTGGTCTTAAGAAATCATACCAAAGAGGGTTTGAAGTCCCCTTTAAAAATAAAATCAGAATATTTATGAACATTAGATTTAAAGGATTCTGTATACTTATTTCTAATGAGAAAATGTTAGTCTTTGGAACCCATATCTTAATAGATTTATTACTTTTAGCTATAAGTTTTGATTGATTAACTTTCTTTTCTTTTTTAAAATAAGCATATAGTGAACTATAATCTTTAGGACTAGATTTTGATTAATTTATATATTTAAAACCAAACCGTTCTTATTTTAGAAGATTATGGGTTGTTTATGATTCTAGATAAATTCTCTCTTTTTATATTAAAATGTAAAACATTAATAGATAGATTTATAAAATCATTTCTAAGCTCTTTTATCTCCGTGCTAAGAGAATTAACTAAAATCATAATTCTCTTTTTACTAATTTTTCATTCTCATTTTCATAAATATCAACTTCACTATTTAAGATAGTGATTTAAGATGTAAAATTATCGTAAGATTCTTGTGATTTAACTAGTTCTAGAATTGTTTTTTACCTTTCAAAAAATCTAATTTTGATTTAGTTTTATTTAATTTTTCTAAGATTTATGTAAATATTCTTTTAAGATCTTTAATTAATCTAGTAGTTAAGAACTAATTTCTACAAGATCATCGAAGGAAATATCACTAACATCGTGGTTCGAGGCCATCAAATAAACATTTTCTTGTTCTGAATTTCTTTTGCTTTTTGAAGATGAAGACGAGCCTGAATCATTCTATTGTGACCTGAAAGGCTTGCTTCTTCTTCTTGAAGAATATTTCATTTTTGTTCTTGAAGCTACTCTTCTCCTTTTTGAGATTCGAACAGTCCTTTATTTTTCCAAATTTGTTGTATTTGTAGCATTTGAGTGATGAAGATAATTTTTGCCTTTGCATTTCCAAAATTTCAATCCTTTTTGTATTTTAGGAATTTCTCAAAAATTTTGGCTAGAAGTGCAAAACTGTCATCATCAACATCAGATTCTTCTTCTTTCACTTGAAATGTAATTGTTTCCCTTTCTTGAGTCTGATCTCTTTTTGCTTGAAATTCACTTCATATGACATGAGATTTCCTATTAAATCTTCAGATTTTATGGTAGAATGATAATCAGCTTCTTTGATAGGTAAGACTTTTTGTTCCCACTTATCAGTTAAAGAGTTAAGGACTTTTGAAACAATATCTAAATCTATAAATGTTTCGCCTAGTGCTATAAGACAATGTTAGAATATCTTGAAATCGTGGATATACATCACTAATATCTTCATTTTGCTTCATTCTGGAATTTTGAAATTGGTTTTTTAACATTGAGATTTTACTTTGTTTAACTTTGTATGTTCCTTCATGAGTTACTTTCAAAGTACACCAAATTTCATAAGCGGATGTTTGACCATTATGCATAATCATAGTAGGAACAGTGTATGTAACATTTCAACTATCGTAAACATTAGCTTACATATATATTCTCATCTTAGTTGACCAATAAGTATAGATTAATTCATTAATGGTGGTAGTAGTATAGCAAATTGGCCTTCAACAAAAGCGCATGTAGTGTTTTCCATATTACTTGTATGATATTCAATAAACTTTGTTTCGGTTGCATGAAAACCTTACTCTAATACCAAATGAAAGTCATTTTAGATCAAGTAATATGAATTTTTCTACTAAATTAAAACTTGTACAACAGTAGCTTAAATAATAATGTCTAAAGAAAATTGCACTAAATATTTTTATATTGGTTTAGACTTCCGTCCTTTGTCCAATCCCAGACTCCTTTTGGAATCAACTCAACAACCCTCACTTAACCTGGAGGAACATTTATTTTACAAAATGCCTGAGTAGCTTAATAGGACTTAACTTGCTTGAAGATCTCCAACATGAATTCAACTTCAAAGGTAATAAGTTGTTGACTTTGTGTATTTTAGATGAAACACTAATGAGTCGGCGAAGTATACCTTTCCTATAATCTCCTTTAGACGATGATTTTAATGTGTAGTTAAGGAAGTAGAAATTTGATTGCTTTTTAGTAATTCACAAGAAAGTAGAGAATAGAAGGTAAGTAAGAATTAGTGAATCTAAAATTCTTTCACTTGTATTTGTAGTGTTACAAAGGTTCTTTTAGAAAGTTATCACCAATAGAAAAGTTGCAACCTTTGGAGAAGAAGATAGCCCTCTGAATTTAAACTCCCTGTGAAGAGACACTTCTTTTCGTACAGGTCAAACGATTGAAAATTAAATTCAAGTGGCTAAAAAATAATAGTATAAAAACAGAAACAAAATAGTGTAAAGCCGGGCTAATTCAGAAGTCTAAAATTATAATTCAAATGACTAAATTTTTGTTCAGACGGTTAAATTTTGGTAAAAAGAAAAAACGCATGTTTTTTTAATATTCTTTTAATTCAACTGTTTTGAAATTTTAAGACCATATATCTGAATTCTCTGAAAAAAATCGAAATAGAATTTTTCTAAAAATAATTTCAAAAACTTTTGTATTTGTATGTGATCATCATAAAGGAGATTCTATATAAGAACTATATCAACTGTATATGATAAGACTCAATTTAATATTATCTTCAATATTTAAGATTGGTTCCATGGTTGGTCATCGTATATCATTGAATATATTCCTGCAAATATAACAATAGTGTATATATATGGAAATGTATAGTTGTCTCATTGAAACTCAGAAGGCTGGATGTAACAGATATATATTCATACATATATTTATGTAATTTATATTTATTCATATACTTATTTATTATATGTACTAGGGTGAACCCGTGTTACACACAGATTTGACACTATGTTGATCGACTTATACATAAGCATTTTTTGGCCATATGAAAACATAAATTTGCTATTTATTTTTTCAAACTTAATTTGTTGTTACGCCTATTAATATTCATAACCTAGTTTAGAAAAATAGATTTTTCACCAATTGTAGTAAAGAAAGTATCTGCAAAATATAAAATAGACAATCATTTAAGTATCCAAAGAGTCTATTTTATATAGAATAGGTGGAAAATTTAGAAGCTATGAATTCCTGGTAAGAAAAATATGGCTCAAGAATATATATTAAGATAACCAATATTCCTATACCAATCGGCAAGTTAAGTTCAAACTTGCAACCCAAAGAACTAAACTAAAAAAATAAGCTCAAAAATTGATGTTAGAGGACTGATGTTCTAATGATATGATGAAACCAGCTACATGATTTCATAGATCAAACATGTACTCATATATTTATTCTGGACAAACATGAAAATAAATTGATAGTGGGAATGCAAACCTTAAATACACAAAGCAAGAGCTTACAACCTAAGGTAAGAATTGTTGGTCGTTATGCATGGGATTGAAGATGGCCAATAATAATAAACAATGTAAATGCAGTAAAAATAATATAGTAGATCACACAGTCGATTTTTTATTAGTTCGGACCTCTCATTCTACGTCCAATCTCTAAGGACCTCGTAGGAATTTCACTATCAATCCCTTCACTTCACTTGGAGGAATAGGTTTACAGACTCCGCTTGAACAACCGAACAGGAATTCAACACTGACTGCCTGAGGACTCCGCAATGGGAATTCAAACTTTTCTTTTACAAAGAAATAACTTGACTATATATTGTGTCTTCAATATACTAAGTAGTTGACTGGAGTACACCTTCTATAACTTTTAAAAATGATGCAAAATGAGTGTGCAGAGGTAAGGAGGTGGAATAAGACGAGATCCTAATTTTGTGGAGTGAAAGAGCTTTGGTCTAAGTTTGCTTTTGGAATGAATATAGAGTTTATGGCTCAAGAAAGCAATATGGACGTAATATGAGAGCAGAGGATTCTGTGTCCTCTTTTGAGATGGTAAGAGGTTTGTATATGAGGGATAAGATGCCAATGATCAAGAGCAACCCAACGACAATTCAGTTCAGAAGAGAAGCATCAATTGATAATTTCAATTCTTCAAAAAGGTGCTTAAATGGACATTTGAACCATTCGTTTTGCAACCTTTATATGAAATAGTTGGCGGGCGTGAATTCAAAACACCATGTAGCGTAGTTGGTAAAGAGGCGATGTGTCTCCTTGATAGCTAGGGTTTGCATCCCACATAGTCTATTTTTTTAATAGTTTACTTTCACTTTAGTATCCATATGAAATCCCTGCTAATAAGTTATTCACAAACGCACTTGTACCATGGTTGGTAGAGCATGCGGTAGGTACATGCTTCATTCATTGGCTATCTGGATTCAGATCCCACTTGCCCACTATTGTAAGTTATTTATTTAATATCCATATGAAATTTCTTGCTTCTTCAACAAAAGTGCCTTCATCATAGTTGGTAAAAGGGTTGTTTCCAACTTCAAGCGCATGGGTTTGAATTCTAGTGCATTTCTTTTTTCCAGCAATTTAGTTCCAACTTTTCGTGCTATATAAAAATGCACCGAGAAAAACCTAACGAAAGTGATTGTAGTATAATCGGTTAAAAGAAGCTCATCTTGTTTTGTCACTTGGGTTCAAGTCATAAAACCTCTAATTAGTCAATGTGTTATGGTGTAGTTTGTTGAGTGGTATCTTACTAGTCTTGCCAATTGAGTTCAATTCTCGACTTCCAACATTTGCACCTTTTAGTTTATTCATTTTCATCTTCTTTATTTATTTTATATTGATCAACACTGCTTTTATAAACTTTATCCTCCATCAAATGGCTGCTTGGCCTGAAATCACTTAATAAACCTATTAGTAGCATTGTCATATAGTTGGTATCGTCAAAACGTTAAAATATTGTTTTCAACATTCTCCCATTTTCTGATGATTTCAACCATTCGACTGTCTAAAAATAATATTATATTGCTCCCTCTTAATATTTTCTCTCCCTAAATTTATATACTCCTTAGCAATATGCTCATATTTCTCCCCCTTTTTCGTCAACAAAAAGGTTGAAAATCATAGGTTATGGGTCGTATATAAATTTGGCCAAAAATTTTTTTTGAATTTTTTTAAATATTTGGTACAAGGGAAGAATAATTTTAAATGTGTGCCATTACTTATTTTAGCACTAACTTATGTCGAATTTTTAATATAAATTCTATCTTTTGATTTTTGTAATCTATAGCTATTAGCCAATTCCAAAATATTTTAACAAAAAGGGCACAATATTGGCCAATGTTAGGTATATAGAAAAAATGATCAATACAATACTAGACAAAGTTATACGTTTTTCAAAATACCCATTTCTTTCAAAAATTATTTTTATTTTCCTCAAAATAATTTTTTTTGCAATGGAAAATGTTTTAAATATTTCTAGTACTCCTGAAAGCAACGTCTTATAAAAAGAGTATCAACTTTCTTTTCTTTTTTTCAAAAATATTACTTTTTGATACTTTAATAATACTTACCCCAAACTATTTATATATAAAAAAATGAGTTAGATATACCAAATTTGTTGCAGTTCCAATATGTAT
Organism: Allium cepa; assembly: GCA_030765085.1. Lineage (NCBI taxonomy): Eukaryota > Viridiplantae > Streptophyta > Magnoliopsida > Asparagales > Amaryllidaceae > Allium > Allium cepa. Next base: position 438,110,719 of record CM060938.1, on the reverse strand, counting down.
AAATGCTCGTTCTCCATCATATGTATGGAACATTTGCTATTCGAAATCCATCCCATCCTCTTGTCTTTCTTGAGTACCTATAAAACAAAATATTCTTTACTTTCGTACCCACTTCCTACGTTAGGGTCCAAGGGGTTAGGTCGAAGGTAACCATATCCAAGAGGATTTTTTGGAACCTTTGAAAATAAAATTATCATTATGGACTACTGTATCAAAATAACCATCAATGTATTTTTCTCAGTTTTTCCAATCAACGGAAACCCAAGTACTTAGATAATTTGTATTTCCTGTCAAGGATTTTGCACTTCTAGAGATATTATAAATATTATTGGTAGAACAACTAGAATTCTATAAAAATTGGATTTATATTTTACTCGAAATCTAGTATTAGTATTAACATTTTTACTATACACGAAAGCGTACCTAAACTATCTATACAATTAGTTATATTATATCCTTTACCACTTTAATCATGTAAAGAACTGGACCTAGACAAAATCATATTTAAATCATTTTGACCTTTATACAACTTCGCAAATTCATTCTTACATTTTTCAAATTTAATTTTAAATTCATAATTGTTATTTTCAAAAGAAATATGGCTATTTTTAAAAATTTCAATTTCTCTAATGTAGAATTCTTATTTTTTAATGTATAGTTCTCATTTTCGAGAAGAAAAATTTTAGATTCTGAATTATCTAAAGAGGATTGTAATAAATCATTTTTCCTTTTCAAATTGAAAATTTCTTTTGAATTTTTTTCTTTATCTTTTTTAAATATAGTTTTTTGTGCATCAAAAAAATATTTGAGAGTTATAAAATTATTTTTCAAATTACCAACTTATTTTGTAAATTAATTTTCTCATTTTTCAATTTATCGTTTTCAATTTCGATAGATTTCATCTTTTCTAAAATAACAAAATTAAGTTTTGAGATCTTATCGCTTGGACTAACTAATTCATTATTATGTTGTACTGAAATTTGTAAATAAGGAAGTACCTTTTTATGGTGCTCATTAGTGGCTTTGATAGTATCGAGAATTCTGCTTGCTATATTTCGAATGGATCTTTTTCTTGTCATTATTCTACGATGCTATGACGATTGATAGAATTCAAGGTTTTGATACCACTTGTTAGTCGCTATGCACCGGATCGAAGATGGCGAATAGTAATAAACAATGTAAATGCAGTGGAAATAATATAGTAGATCACATAGTAGATTTTATACTGTTTCAGACCTCCAATCCTACGTCCAGTCCCTAAGCACCTCTTAGGAATTCCACTATCAACGACCTCGCTTCACTTGGAGAAACAAGTTAACAGACTCCGCCTGAACAACTAAACATGACTTCAACACTGATTGCCGAAAGGCTCTGCAACATGACCTCAATCTTCCTTTTACAAAGAAATAACTTGAATATATATTTTGTCTTCAATGCACTAAGTAGTAGAACTGGAGTATGACTTCTGTAACTTTTAAAAATGATGCAGAATGAGTGTGCAAAGGTAAGAATGTGGATTCAGACTAAATCCAAATGTTGTGGATTGAAAGAGCGTCGGTCTAAGTTTGCTTTTGGAATGAATATAGAGTTTATGACTTTAGAAAGCAATATGGAAGTAATTTGAGAGCATAGGATTGTGTGTCTCCTTTTGAGATGGTAGGAGGATTATATAGGAGGGATAAGATGCCATTGAACAAGAGCAACCTTCAGCAATTCAATTCGGAAGAGGTATATCAATTGGTAATTGCAAATCTTCAAAAAGGTGCTTAAATGGACACTTGAACCATTCATTTTGCAACCGTTATATGAAATAATTGGAGGGCTTGAATTCAAAACTTCATGTAGTGTAGTTGGTAAAGAGGCGATGTAACGACCCAGAATTTTGAACAATTTAATTTGGAAATATTTAATTAATTTTAAATATTTGAATGATGGTTTGAATTGAATTTCAATTTTTCATAATGAATTTGGCGATTAAATTATAGAATTTAATCTATTGAAAGTTGAATAATAATTTGAATCTTCAATTCTAAGCTGAATAAAAATATTTCAATGGCTTGTAAAATTTATATTGATAATATTGAAGGTAATAGAAGCTTCAGAATTGAATTTGAAAGTGAATTGTTCAATTTTTGAAATTTTAATCGTTTGAATCGATATTTAAAAATAGCCGTCTAAGGCACAGTCTCGGAATTCGACGAAACCAGTTCCATTGGGTCCGTAATATTAAATTATTCTCGGATTTCAAATTTCGTATTTTTCGGAGTTGATATGTGAGCACACGACATATAAACGCGTTGAAATTTAATCAAATTCAATTTAAATTTTAATTTAAATATTTAGTCAAACACAACACGTTCTTCCTTTAACCACGCCTAAATTTTTGCCTAAAATCACGCCTGAAATCGTGAAATAATCATGCCTCCTTCACGTTTAAATGTCCCTCATTCCTCAGTTCAAAATCAATTCGTATAAGAATAATCATGGCCGAAACACATTTACTTCCTCTCTTCAGTTTTTTTTTCAAATAAAAAAAAAACTATAAATGGCCGAAGCCCAAATCGAAATCGCGATTCAGTGGGGACGAGGGCGCGCGATTGAAGGTGGAGGCGCGTGCGATGGGGTTCGCGAGGCGCGGAGGTGATGGCGCGCGATTCGAAGGAGCACGCTGCAGTGGGCGCGACGCTCGATGGAGCTGGGCTCGTAGGGAGGTGCGATTCAGAGCGGCGTGCGAGTCAGTGGGGGGGGTCGTGTGTCGACTCGAAGGTGATGGCGGCAACTGTGCGACAGCGACGAAGTGGAGCTCGAGTTCGAGCTGATTTCACTGTAGGGTATATTTTTATATTTTATTTTTGATTTAATTTAAATAAACATTTATTCGGTAAAAAAAAATATATATAAACAGAAAATGCAGTAAGTGTAAGTACAGTATTTATAGATAATAATAATAACTATATGTAAAGTTTAAAAGTTAAAAACAGAAAAATAATAATAATACTTTATGCAGTTTTGTTTTTATTAAAATATATAGTTAAGTTTGAATTAAATAAATAAATACAATCGGTTTACAATAAAAGAGAAAAATGAATAATAATATCTATTTCAAGTTGAAAACTAATGTAAGGAAATTAGCTTAAAAAAAATAAAAAAATTAATGATTTAGTTATTATGTTAAGTTAAAACTAATTTATTTAAAGTAGTAAATCATTCAAGTAACTTATTTAATCATTTTAACTATTGAAATTTAATTTATTAGTTTGAATTAAAAACATTGGTTAATTTGAATTATTTTCAAGCTACTAAACGATATCTGTTAATAAAGGAATTTGTAAAAGAAAATTAGTTGGAAATTTTACTTATTTAATAAAATGACTTATCAAAAGAAACATTATTTATTATTGGAAGAATGGGTAATTAAGGACTAAATGATAGTTTATAAAAGAAAATTTGTTTAAATTTAAGTTAAGTGGTTAAAAATAATTTATTTAAAGGGAAATTAAATTGTAGTTAAATAAATTATTAAAAGAAATTGATATAAGGATATTAATTTAAAGTAAAATGTTTAGTTAAATAAATTTATTTAACAGAAATTTGGTTAAAAGGAAAATAATTTTATTTAAGAAAAATTAGTTGATTTAAATTAATAAAAAGGAAATTTAGTTCAATTGGAAATTTCTAGTTAGAAGTATTTTAAAAGGAAAATTAGTTTAAATAAATTTATTAAAGAAAATTTAGTTGAAATTTAAATTTTATTAGACAAATTTGTTAAGAGTAATCTGTTAAAATAAAAGGGGAATTTGTTTGGAATGAGTGATTAAGCCCAAATTAAATTATAAACTAGTTAAATCAAATGAAAATTTATTATTCGATCTGTTCGAATATTAATAAATTGTGTAAAATATTTATACAAGGTATAAATCAAGAAAATCGAGTCAAGAAGGAAATGGATTGCTAATAAAAGCAAAGGTGAGAACTTCTCACTCTAAAGGATTTATTTAAATTTTAAATAGTTAGATTTAAAATTGTTAGTTGTGTTGATTGAATGCTTGAATGATGATTGTTATATATATATATATATATATATATATATATATATATATATATATATATATATTGGATGTGAATAGACCCTATACGCCGTTAGTAAGCGGAGGTTATTTATTACACACATATACCGCGATATTCCACCTTGAAGTGGAATTGGTATTATATTAGTATATAGCAATATATATATATATTGGCATATGTATATATTGCAGTTGATTGATTTCCCGCATTGTATAGCGGATGAGACCCTATTGCGCCGTTAGTAAGCGGATAATATTTTATAAAATCCCATATACTGCGATATTCCGTCTCGAAACGGAATTGGTATTGTGCTAATGTCTGTGGATGCAGTGAAACAGGTTGGAGGGATCCAACTGGATTCCTCACAAATATTTATTTGATTTCATATATTGTGATATTTGATTGTTTATCATGGATGATATATGATGTTTGAAAGTCGTAATTGACTATTTGATGTGTTGCATCATCGGATCCAATTTTGAAGTTTAAAAATAACGATTTTTATTTTAAAGGATTTCTAAAGTGATTTTTGAAAGTATACGTTTATAAAATATTTTTGGAATTGATTTATCTTAAATAAATAAACGTTATAATTTTAATGTTATAAAAATTATGATTTTTGAGAAATACAGTTAAAAGTTGAGTTTTGAAGATATGAGATTAATGATTTTATAAAATAGCTTAAATTGGGATTGCTGAATTTATTATAAAAAGTTTAAAAATAGGATTTATAAAATTGGATTATTTTATAAATCAAATGATGAAATTATAAAAGAGTTTAAAGACGTTTTAAAAATAGTAATATAAATTGTTTTATATTAAAAGATTTATAAATTGATATTTATAAATTAAAAATATTGGAATTATAAAACGAGCTTTTACAAGTATTAGAATGAATTGTAAATGAATTTCATAAATTGGAATTATAGAATTATAACGGTGAAGTTATAAATGGAATTTTATAAACAGTAGGTTTATAAAATTTGTATAGTTATTTAAAAGAATAGATTTTGGATAAATAAATGAATCTTATAAGTTATAAGATTTATAAACTTGGGACGTTTAAAAGAACGATTTTTGTAAACAAATAAATTATAAGTATTTGACTTATAATATGAATTTTTAGTATATCATTGAGATATAAAAAATTGAATAAGTTAATAAAGGGAATTTATAAGAGGAAGTATTATAAAATAAATTCAATATAGAATTTATAAATATTATTTTATAAATCCGCAATGACTTATTTTGATAAGTAAAATTGTTGTAATTTATTTATGGTGTTATATTCACGTTTAAGACAGTGAATAATCCTTTAAAATAAAAGGAATAGGAATGATGAAATTGGTTAACAAGTATATTCACGTTTTTGAATAGTGAATAATATGTTAAACAAATGTTTTGAATAGGATGTTTTAAATAAAATTAAAACGATCTAAAGATGTTTTAAAAAGTATTAACTATCGAAACCATAGATTTCAACATTCATTGTTGAAATAGGCGTTTTCGAGAAATAGAAGGAAATGGTAGATTATAACACTGTTGTTATAATAGATGATTTCCGAAAGGAAATGTTTTGTATAGTATTGGGATTTATATATCTATTTTAATTTCGAATCCCTATACTAGTGATTTTGGGTTGTCGTAACGATGTTTTACGCAACATTCGTTTTGGCCCAAATAAATATGTTTAAGAGAATGATTTCCTTAAAGAATGAAATATATACTTAATCTCGATTTAAGTATATTGAATATTTTCCAAGTGTTGAAAATAAATAGATTTGTGAATTACTTATTTAATAAGTATGGAAATGTTTTTTTCAATATTAAGTGAATATTTTGAATTTATCTTTTTGAAGATAAATTGGAAATGAATATTTGAAAACGAATGGAAATCGTATATTCATAAATATTTTGGAATGTAAATTCAATATAGAATTTATAAATGAAATTGGAAATTGGGTTTAAAAATAAATATTGATTTATTTTTGAAGAATGGAAAATATATATCTTGTAAAGATATTTTTGGAAAATAAATAATTTGGAAAATTATTTGGAATCTGGTGATGTTGGCATATCTATTGATAGTTCGAGAACCGACTATCCATATTTACCTTTAAATAGGTATTTGTTGTGATTTGCTTGAATTTGAATGCCACACTTATTTTTTTAAAAAATAAGCGCTCACTATTCGGGTTAACCGGGAAAGGACCTTGGGGTCGTATAACCCATTCCGAATATGTGATACGTCGTTATGAATTGCATTTGAAGATCGGTGTTGAAGACCGGATATTTTCAAAAACGTAAGGGTTTCTTGTTGATTGTCTCTGCACTGGCTGATCCCCGGTATTGAGATCTCCATATGTGATGGGAAATCCGAACGTGATTAGAGATTATTCGGATTGCAAGGACTTCTTTGTAAGTGCCTTCGGTTCTGTTCGAGCCCGGAACAGACTTGTATGGATAGTTATGTCTGACATTACAATTTGAGATATAAAGCTGATTTCTTTCAAATATATTTCTGTTGGTGGCGGAGAATTTATTCTTTTAGCTTAACACCCTTCTCTGAGACGTACGAGCTCAGAGGTTATATAGTTGAAGGTTATCAGCGATATACTCCCAATCTTGGTAATGTGACGTGCTGAGTTATTGCTGTGAAATGATCATTGTGTTGATTATTTGTGATAGGATCATTTGTTTGATCGTCTATCTTGGTGATCATTTCTATGATCATTTGTTGACCCAAAGCATGGCTTTTGTATAAAGTATGTTTTTGTGGACGTGACTTCGTCGAGCCTCACAAACCGGTAATGGTCGAAACAGGAATTGTGCGGCAAGGTTTCCAGGGATCGCTTCCCTAGGGTATGACCATTCCTTCTGGAAAAGGGTAGTATCATGGTATGGAGCCCAGATACTTACTCATGTTGAAACACTTATTATTATGGTGTGATGTTGGTTAGAGAGCTCTCGTTTAAAGGTTCCAAAGGACCGGGGGTGGCATATCTGAGGGTTTGTAATATTCCTTGGGAAAAGGGATTCCCGGCTTTGTTTAGCGGAGTACGGTTTGGTTCTCGGGGCGTCCTTCCAGAGGCGTTTCCATGTGGCAATGGGAAGTTCCTTGGCCTGACCATTTGTTGGAAAAATCCATTCATCCAATACGATCTTGTACGGTATTAGTTGTATTACCTGCCATCTACTTATGGTGGCGCCTCACTGTTTGGATGGTAGCTATAGTAGGCATACGATAATGGTCGTATGTTGGCTAAGATTTATATCTTTATTTTCGAAATGAATTTTCTCTACACTATGCACTAGTAATAATATCAAATGTTCTTTTTAATGCGTATCAAGCATCTTTGACTATCATAAGGAGAAATCTCCTCCGATTCTGCGTTTGCATTGTGTGTGTGTGCGGGAGGCCTTATGGTAGTCTCATTTTTAAAAGCATTGCGAATTGACTTTAAAAATATTCCTCTATTTTTTTTTACCTTTAAAGAAAAATAAACTGTTTTGAGTTCTCACACCAGTCACATGACTGATTCGGAGTTTATTGTTTTCCTTCCTAAACTCTAGGTGCCCACCAATTTCCACACGGGCAGTCAAGAGTTAAGGTTTATCAGGATATTCTGGAATTCAGGAGTTGTAGGAGGCAAGCTGGATGGCATTGGCGTATTACTAGTATATAGTATTTCTTTTCCGCTGTTTGTTTGTTGTTGTACACTCTGATGATATGATGTAATGTAATGTAATGTAATAACTGATATAGTTCTTTGTTTAAAGATTATTCATTTATCTATTATATGTTGTTCCGCTGCGAATTGTGAGATTCTAATGTTGTTCTGTTCTGCTGTTTTCTATTCCGTTCTATTTTCTGTTTCCTTTTCTCTTCATTCTCTATCTTTTCCTCTTCTTCTACCTCTTTTCTTTTTCTTAAAACCCATAACTATTCGGTTTTTCGGCAACGAAAAATTGCTATCGTTACAGGCGATGTGTCTCCTTGATGGTTGGGGTTTGAATCCTACCACATTTTTTTTGAACAGTTTACTTTCATTTTAATATCCATATGAAATCTATGCTAACAAGTTAACCACAAACGCACTTGTAGCGTGGTTGGTAGAGCACGCGGTAGGGGCATGCTTCATTTATTGGCTATCTGGATTTGGATCCCACTTACCCACTATTTTAAATTATTTATTTTCTGAATTCAGCCTCTGATTATTTCATTTGCTAACTGACATTTAACCAAAAGCGGTTGTGGTGCGGTTGGTAAGCATACAGTGTCCCTACTTATGCTAGTTTCGAATCCTACCTTTGTCCAATTTATTTTTGCTCCACTCCTTTTCACTGTGCCGCAATTAAATATAACTGCTACTTACTACTTCAACAAAAGTGCCTTTAGCATTGCTGGTAAAAGGGTTGCTTTCATCCTTAAGCGTATAGGTCCGAATCCTGGTGCGTTTCTTTTTTCCCGCAATTTAGTTCCATCTTTCCATGATATATAAAAAAAGCACCGAGAAAAACTTAACAATGGTGATTGTAGTATGGTTGGTTAAGAGAAGCACATCTTGTTCTGTCACTTGGGTTCAAGTCATAAAACCACTAACTAGCTAATGTATTATAGTGTACTTTGTTAAGTGGTGTCTTACTTGTCTTGCTAATTGAGTTCAATTCTCCGCTTCCAAAATTTGCATCTTTTATTTATTCATTTTCTTCTTATCTATTTGTTTATTTATTTTTTTATATTGTTCGACACTACTTTTATAAACTTTATCCTACTTCGTATGGCAAATTGACCTAAAATCACTTAATAAATTAGTAGCATTGTCATATAGTTGATACCATCAAAACACTAAAATCGTGTTTTCAACAAGAATTAAATATTTAATATAGGATAACATCACACAGATTAAATAAAATTTTGAAGTTATATACAAAATGAGATAAAGGTAAACCATCTACCGAAACAAAGACATCTCAACAACCCTACATAAAAAAGAATTTTTTTTAAACAACACAACTGTTCTTCAATCTCACAACCACTTTGTGGCACTTCTTGCTAGAGGTAACATCTTCCCTGGCCATTAATGTATCAATAACTCAATTGCATAAAAAAAAATCATCAATTTCTTTTTATATCCAGTAATTAAAGCAACTGCCATTTGGTTCAAAGTTACATGGAGTTAGCCTCAAGTCTCTTGAATTCCAATACACATTTTTAGGCATATAATCTCCATAGTCGTTTTCTGTTTCTACAAAATATCATATAATCTCTCCCAATTTCTATGAAAAGTCGATCGAGTTCTATGATTGTAAGAGCATGTTTTATTGCCTTAACATGTATTACAATTAAAATTTTAAAGCATTTAATTTAAGTTTTGAAAATACCATCACTGTAAATGAACATGAATACATGTATAAACTAATCACACATAAACATATACTTGAAAAAAGATAAATCTCAAATGGGATAGCAAAACCTTTTTGAACTTCTACATGGTAGCAAATGTCGGAGCTACATTCTTTGTTTCAAGATTGAAAATGTGGTGGCATTATGATGTAAGTTGGGCATTAGAAATATATTTCTTATGTGTCCTATCATGAAACATCAATTAATCTAAAAAGATGTAGCACCATGTTTCGGGATATAGAATAATTTAATATCAATAAACTTATGATGTGGTTTCGAATATGAGGATATAATAGTAGTGCAAAACATTTGAAGTAACAATAGAGCAATGTATAAATAATAAAATAAAACCTATAAAGAAACTATTTGTTACCTACACAGATATAATAATAATCCAAAATGTTAATTCCAAACATCAACCATTAAACAATAAAAGAAGTTTAAAATCTTACAGTTTTCCACCAATGCTAACGGGAAAAAAATAGTTCTATTACTTGCAAAAGAAATTGATGTTTGAATGACTTTTACAGAGCTATATACCTTGGTTCACTTTTTGGATCATGATTGTAACAACCCGTATATTTAACGATTTTATATTTAAATATTTTATTTAAATATAGTGTCGTTAGTCGGATTTTAGGTCCGAAATGTTACTTTTTGCAAATGGCCGAATTGGAACTCGAAACCATTTCCATTGGTTCCAAAATGGCGTTTGCGACCTTTTTGAGTATAAGCTTTGATATGTTTGGAGTAAGTTGAATTTTTGAAACTTTTTCTAGTTGGGTTTGGGTTGGGTTCAGCCAATTTGTTAGTTTAATAACCCCTAACTCAGTCCCTCTCCTCTCCATTCTCTCATTCCACTCTTCTAAACTTAAGTTGAAACTGAAAATGGTGGAGGGGAAGAGGAAATAGAAATTGTAAACCCTAGTTTAACTTGTAAACTTGAATTCTTGCTCCAAAATCAAAGTGAAGCTATAGGTAAGTCTCTTCCTTATCCTCTCCAACTCTTTCTCCTTCAATTTCAGAAAGAATTCCTAAACCTAACTTAGGGGATATGTGTTTTATTCTTAGATTGAAGCTTGTTGAGTTGAAGTGAAGTGTAGTTTGTCTCCATCTTGTATTTGAGCATCTTCTTCTTTGTTTTGTGATATAAGGTGAGATTTTTATCCCACATTTATGCTTATATGTATACATCTTTGTTTGAGTGTAAGAAGGTGAGTTTTGAACTCACATCTACTTCTCTTGATTTCATTGATGTTGGGTATGAATTCCTAGCACTTGTTCATATGCACTTGTTTCGATTTGGATTGCTTTGGTGAAATTGCCAAATATTGATTTCTAAACTGAGAAAAGTGTTTGGATGTGTCGTTAAGGTTGGGTAGTCGTTTGACGTAAGCCCATAATCAACACGCATACGATTGCTTTCGATTTGTTGGCCATATATGGCCTAGGTTCAGGAAATGCCTGACCATCAGGTTTCAGACGTTTGAAACTCCTATTTCAGACGTCTGAATATTGCTCTTCGGAACATTTTCACCCCCAGATTCAGACGTCTGAAATTATATTCCAGACGTCTGAATTGGCTAAATCTCGACCAGAAAGGAAATAGGCCAAAATATGCCTATTTCAGACGTCTGGAAGTTTGGATTCAGACGTCTGAATTCCCTTTTGAAAAAGAAATTAACTTTCAGATTCAGACGTCTGAATCCCTTCTTTCAGACGTCTGAATATGCGGTTTTTGCCAAATTGCTTTATTCGTTTAGTTTTCCAAATTTGATCGATGCATATTGATTCCAATTAGTTGTTTATGCCTATTTGATCTTGACGATTCCTTTTTTAATTTATTCATGGGTTCTTATAAATGATTTCTTCAAATCGTATTAAAAGTTCGCTTCTCCGATTTATAAATTCTATTTAAAACACACGCACAATTTCGCACTTCAAGCGAAGTGGAAGGGTGATTAAATGATTGGGCAAAACGCGGACCATGAATCTATGCGTTTATCCTTCCGATTAATCCTCGACCTATTCAATTGATCGTTTTGACCTTTGGGTTTGGTTTACCAATGATATGAGGTGAACTTTGTACTGCTTTGAGTGTGAAATTAACTAACGGATAGTAAACCGTTTAGTGCGAATGAGTGATTATGAGACTCACGTTTTACCACTTTTCGGATTCCTTTTTGAGAGTTATGACACATTCCGCCAGTTAGTGGTGTCCAGTACTGGGCCTCCGGACCTTCACCACTACGGTTTGTTGCCTTCGGGTATGGTGCCTTCGGGTATGTTGCCTTCGGGTTTGTGTCTTCGGCTTTGTTCCCCTTTAGTATCGCTTTCGATGTTGGTCGCTATGAGCCGCATAGGTGATATTGGGTTGCCGTTTAGTATCGCTTCCAATGTTGGTCCTTATGAGCCGCCTGGGTGATATTGGGTTTGGAGTCTCCGGGCTCATGGATCCTTGTTTATACAGTACTGAGCTCGAGCAATTTTCTGATGTTTCATTCATATGTATATTCCCTAGGTATCGCCCTTCGGTGTTGGTCTTTTTGAGCCGCACGATATGTAGCGATTACCTTGTGGAACTTGTATACCTTATTGGTATTTGTTAATTGCCTTTTTGGCTTGATTTGGGATATTTGTATCCTTTGTTTCTCTGTGATGCCGATGATATGAGGCGTGTTTTGTTATCATATGATTCATCTTTTGCTAGATGATTGTGTTATCTCCTTTAGAGATATTTGTTATACCTTGTAACCTTGCAGGTTATTGTTGTTCAGTTTATCTAACTGATTTGTTTAGCTAGACTGACCCGTGTATTTTGTACTCGGGTCAGACCGAGATATTTCAGGTTAGGTGTTCGTGGACTTAGCCTATTTTGCTTCCGCATGGACTATTCAGCTTGTTCCTTTTTGTTAAAGCTTTTTGTGTAGTCCTTTTATTGTAACTCTGATACATTTATTCTTTTGATTTGTCTGTATATTGTGGTTTGCTATACCACTTGACATGTATTATTTTGTATACTCTGTTATGTATCAATATATGTGTATATGATGATCTACTGTTCTGTGATGTATATTACATTTGAGTTGTTATATTCTGTTCTGATAGATCCTCCAACCACCTATGGTTTTGTTTTAAGTATTCATTGGATATGTCGATCTGCTTTGTATGATTATTGTCGATGTATTCATTAGATAGTTAGAGCAAGGCTATAGATGGTCGCTCCTAACCAGCCTTATTCTCCGTGTTAGTTGACGGCATTACCCTGTAGTGTCCTTGGCTAGCGTGGGTATAGAGGTGGGGCGTCACAGCATGGTATCAGAGCTGAGTTCAGAACAAAATATGATAAACACAGAATAAAAGCACATATTACGATACATCAAAGTGTACAAGTGATACAAATCTTTGAATCATCGTTCTTTTCTACTCCTTCTTTTATCAAAGGTTAGATAGAATTTGGGGAATACGTCTAGGAATGCATTTTATTCCATAGTATTCCGTATTGAAGTATCTATCTTGTGATTAATCTTGTTCTTATCTTACTTTCAGCGTATGGCTGGAAGAGGCAGAGGACGACGTTCGGATGATGGACGATCCAGTGGTTCACATCCGGATGGCGTTTATATGTCTACCGATTAGTTTTTGGAATTGTTTAGGAGCACTCAGCCTCCAGTTCCTCCTCGAGTGCCTCCACCTCGCAAGTCTGCCTTTGCACGCCAGTGCAGTGATTTTGCTCATCTTGGAGGAAAGCCGTTTAAGGGCTCCGAATCCGTTCTTAAAGTCCAAGCTTGGTTTCGCACGTGCGAGCGTATCTTCTCTCGTATGGATCTTTCTGACCATGATAGAGTTCTTATAACTTCTAGCTTATTACAAGAGCGTGCTCTTGATTAGTATGAGCTTCTCGTAGCCGAGATTGATGAGTCTACTCTTTCTTGGGCTCTGTTTCGGGAGCGATTTGAACTCAAGTTCGTTCCTGAATCTGAAAAAGTTTTATTGACCCGTCGCTTCCTTGAGTTGAAGCAAGGGAAATCTTCTGTTTCTGAGTATGTTGCATCATTCTAGGATTTATCTCAGCATGGTCTTGAATTCATTAGCACTTATTATAAGAAGAATTTGAAGTTTGTTTCTGGTCTTAAGAAATATCTTAAGAAGTCCTTGTTGCTCCAGCTTAAGCTTTCTTTTGAGGAGTTGGTTGATTCGGCACTTCGTCTCGAGACCGTCGAGAAGGAGTGTGATAGTGATGTTGATGTTGAGGTTTCCAAGAACCCCAACAAGAGGTCGTTTCCATTTCAGAAGTCCAGGCCTTTTCCTTCTAAGAAGAAGAAGACTGGTAGTTCTAGCTCTCAGCCTCAGTCTGCTGGAACACCTTTCGTTCGGAAGTGTTTCAATTGTGGTTCTCCTGATCATATTAATCGAGCTTGTCCTAAGCCTCTTTTCTGTCGCTATTGCAAGAAGGAAGGTCATCATGTTTCTGCTTGCCCTACTGTTCCTGCTGGTGCCAAGTCTAGCAGGCTTTATGCTGCCAAGGCTTCTGAAGGTCCCTCTCAGCCCAAAGGTATATCTCCATCTATTTTGGAAGGTTCTATTTTATTTCATGATCATAATATTCGAGTTTTTTTCGATACGGGTGCTTCACATTCTTTCGTATCGAAGAAGCTCGTTGATGATTTATCTTTGGATGTTTCTTGTTTGATTACTTCTTTAAGGATTGCGAATCCTATTGGGGGATCCGCGACCCTTAGCCTGCTTTGTGATGATATTGAGATTGTTTTATGTGGTTTTCTTTTCGTGCGAGTCTGCACGTTATTTCTTGTCTGGGATTTGATATGATTTTGGGTATGGACTGGCTAGTAAGTTATGATGCCAGGATTATTTGTTCGGAGAGAATTTTGTATCTTCGACATCCGGATTCGCCTGCTCAACTATCTCTTGTTCTTCGGGATGTGGATAATTCCGAAATGGCTTTATGTTCTCTTGACTCGCGAGATGATGATGATATATCTGGTATTCCTATTGCTTGTGACTTTTCTGATGTTTTTGAGCCTGTCTCGGGTTTGCCACCTAAGCGGGCAATTGAGTTTCGCATTGATCTCATTCCAGGCGCGCAGCCAGTTAGTCGTCCTCCCATGACGATGTCTACAAGGGAAAATGAGGAACTCAAGAAGAAGCTTTTAGAGCTTGAGTCCAAGCAGTTGACTTAGTCCAGTTTTTCTCCATGGGGATCCGCGGTCGTCTTCGTGAAGAAGTCTGATGGAACTCTTAGGCTTTGCATTGACTATCGCAAGCTTAACGAGTTAACCATCAGGAATAGGTATCCATTGCCTAGGATCGATGATATGTTCGATCTATTGAGTGGCGCTAAGGTCTTTTCTTAGCTAGACCTTGCCACAGGTTTTCATCAATTACGAGTCGCGGAGGATAGCATTCCTCTTACCGCTTTCCGCACTCGTTATGGTTCTTTTGAGTGGCTCGTTTTGTCGTTCGGGTTGACGAATGCTCCTGCTTTCTTTGTCGATCTCATGAATCGAGTATTCCGGGAATATCTCGATAAGTTCGTTCTTGTTTTCATTGATGATATCCTTATTTATTCTAAGTCTGAAGCCGAGCATGCTAATCACTTGAGAATTGTCTTGAGTACTATCCGTCGTCATCAGCTTAAAGCCAAATTCTCTAAGTGCCATTTTTGGGAGAATAGGGTTAAGTTTTTAGGCCATGTTGTATCTTTCGATGGCATTTCTGTCCATCCCTCAAAGATCGAAGCCATCCAGAATTGGAAGAGGCCTGAGAATGTTCATGAGATTCGTAGTTTCCTTGGATTGGCGGGTTATTACCATCGGCTCATTAAGGATTTTTCCCGTGTTGTGCTTCCTCTCACCTGCCTTACTCGGAAAGGCATTCGTTTTATTTGGTCCGACAAGTGTGAGGCTTCCTTTCTGTCATTGAAGGAACTTCTCACTAATGCTCCTATTCTTGTGGTTCCCGAGGGGAATCATGATCTTGTTGTCTACACCGATGCTTGTGGTAGTGGTCTCGGTGCTTTTCTTATGCAGAAGGATCGGGTAGTTGCTTATGCTTCTAGGCAACTGCGTCCGAATGAAGTTCGCTATGCCACTCATGATCTTGAGTTAGCCGCCATTGTCTTTGCCTTGAAGATTTGGCGACACTATTTATTGGGCGAGCGCTTCATTCTTTATACCGATCATAAATCTTTGAAGTACTTGTTCACTCAGAAGGAACTCAATATGAGACAACAGCGTTGGCTCGAGTTTCTTGCTTCCTATGACATTGATATCCAGTATACCCCTGGTAAGGGTAATCGTGTTGCTGATGCGCTTAGTCGCAAACATTCGGCTGTTATTTCTATGATGCTTGCCGAATGGGATATTCTTGAGACCTATCTTTTTGTGAAATTCGTGATCGAGCTTCATCTTCTAATTCTCCTATTCTATTATTTAGTTTGGGAGCTCGACCTATTTTGTTGGATCGTATTGCCGATGCTCAGCGGCGTGATCTTGATTTGTTGCATCTTATTCAGCTTTGTGAGTCTGGATCCCGTGATGAGGCGTTGTGGGATTTCAGCATTGATTCTCATGGGTGTCTTTGCAAGAAGAACCATCTTTTTGTGCCTTCTAAATTTGCACTTAGGCATGACATTCTTGATGACTATCATCGTACTAAGTATACCATTCATCCTGGTAGTAGTAAGATGTATGCCGATATGCGTCGTCTTTATTATTGGGATGGAATGGAGCGCGATGTGGCGAGTTATGTGAGTGATTGCGTAACTTGTCAGCGTTTTAAGGCCGATACTCAGCGTCCTTCGGGTCTTCTTCAGCCTCTAAAGATTCCATTGTGGAAATGTGATCAGATTTCTATGGATTTCATTGACGGCCTACCTCGTTCGAGATCGGGCCATTCTAGCATTTGGGTTATAGTTGATCGCCTCACTAAGTCTGCTCATTTCGTCCCTATTGAGTCTAATAGGACTGCTTCGCATTTGGCTAAGTTATATGTCAAGAAATCGTGAGACTTCATGGTGTTCCTAGTTCTATTGTGAGTGATCGTGATCCTTTATTCATGAGTCATTTTGGAAGAGTCTTCAGCAAGCTTTGGGAACAAAGCTTAATTTTAGTACAACTTATCATCCACAGTCTGACGGACAGAATGAACGGGTGAATCGTATCTTGGAAGATCTTCTCCGTATTTGTATTTTTGATTTCGGTGGTAGTTAGGAGGATCACCTACCTCTTGTAGAGTTCTCCTACAACAATAGTTTTTAGTCTAGTATCGGTATGGCTCCTTTCGAAGCCTTATACGGAAGGCCATGTCGATCACCTTCTTGTTGGTTGGAAGCTGGAGAGAAGCTTTTCTTGGTCCAGACTTTGTTCATGATTCTTCCGAGAAGATTGATCTTATTCGGTTGAGAATGAAAGAGGAACAGAGTCGCCAGAAGTCCTACGCGGATAGCCGTAGGAAGCCTTTCGAGTTCTCCATTGGTGATCTTGTCTTTATTCGTGTTTCTCCTTTGAAAGGGGTTATGCGTTTCAGTACGACGGAGAAATTGCCTCCTCGCTTTATAGGACCATTTTCTATTACTGAACGTAGTGGCCCTGTGGCTTATAGAGTTTCACTTCCTACTCATTTATCTGGCATTCATGACGTGTTTCATGTCTCGCAACTTCGGAAGTGTCTTCGGGAATCAGATTCTGTTATTGATTCTCCTGATTTGCTTGAGCTTGAGGTCTCATCGGACTTATCTATTGTACAGCAGCCTATTCGCGTACTTGACACGGAGGTGCGACACCTTCGGAACATGGACGTGCCGCTCGTTAAAGTTCAATGGTCCGCTAGTCCCAATGACTGTACTTGGGAAACCAAAGAGTATATTGAGCGATCTTATCCGGGTTTTCTATCTTTGCCTAGTAACGGTGAGTATATCTTTTCGTCTCAAGCTTTTTTTTCCTTTTCTTTTGAATGTTGTATGTATGTTGTTGTTACAAGTGTCATCTCTAGGAATTGTGGGGATGCAATTTTGTTAGGAGGGGAGATCTGTTACAACCCGTATATTTAACGATTTTATATTTAAATATTTTATTTAAATATAGTGTCGTTAGTCGGATTTCAGGTCCGAAATGTTACTTTTTGTAAATGGCCGAATTGGAACTCGAAACCATTTCCATTGGTTCCAAAATGGAATTTGCGACCTTTTTGAGTATAAGCTTTGATATGTTTGGAGTAAGTTGAATTTTTACAACTTTTTCTAGTTGGGTTTGGGTTGGGTTCAGCCGATTTGTTAGTTTAATAACCCCTAACTTAGTCCCTCTCCTCTCCATTCTCTCATTCCACTCTTCTAAACTTAAGTTGAAACTGAAAATGGTGGAGGGGAAGAGGAAATAGAAATTGTAAACCCTAGTTTGACTTGTAAACTTGAATTCTTTCTCCAAAATCAAAGTGAAGCTATAGGTAAGTCCCTTCCTTATCTTCTCCAACTCGTTCTCCTTCAATTTCAAAAAGAATTCCTAAACCTAACTTAGGGGATATGTGTTTTATTCTTAGATTGAAGCTTGTTGAGTTGAAGTGAAGTGTAGTTTGTCTCCATCTTGTGTTTGAGCATCTTCTTCTTTGTTTTGTGATATAAGGTGAGATTTTTATCTCACATTTATGCTTATATGTATACATCTTTGTTTGAGTGTAAGAAGGTGAGTTTTGAACTCACATCTACTTCTCTTGATTTCTTTGATGTTGGGTATGAATTCCTAGCACTTGTTCATATGCACTTGTTTCGATTTGGATTGCTTTGTTGAAATTGCCAAATATTGATTTTTGGAGCCAAATCTATGTAAAACCTTATATGGTTGATGTTTATGTTGTTCGGAGTGTTTGGGTGTGTCGTTAAGGTTGGGTAGTTGTTCGACGTAAGCCCATAATCAACACGCATCCGATTGCTTTCGATTTGTTGGCCATAGATGGCCTAGGTTCAGGAAATGCCTGACCATCAGGTTTCAGACGTTTGAAACTCCTATTTCAGACGTCTGAATATTGCTCTTCGGAACATTTTCACCCCCAGATTCAAACGTCTGAAATTATATTCCAGACGTCTGAATTGGCTAAATCTCGACCAGAAAGGAAATAGGCCAAAATATGCCTATTTCAGACGTTTGGAAGTTTGGATTCAGACGTCTGAATTCCCTTTTGAAAAAGAAATTAACTTTCAGATTTAGACGTCTGAATCCCTTCTTTCAGACGTCTGAATATGCTGTTTTTTGCCAAATTGCCTTATTCGTTTGGTTTTCCAAATTTTATCGATGCATATTGATTCCAATTAGTTTTTTATGCCTATTTGATCTTGACGATTCCTTTCTGAATTTATTCATGGGTTTTTATAAATGATTTCTTCAAATTGTATTAAAAGTTCGCTTCTTCGATTTATAAATTCTATTTAAAACACACGCACAATTTCGCACTTCGAGCGAAGTGGAAGGGTGATTAAATGATTGGGCAAAACACAGAACATGAATCTATGCGTTTATCCTTTCGATTAATCCTCGACCTATTCAATTGATCGTTTTGACCTTCGGGTTTGGTTTATCAATGATATGATGTGAACTTTGTACTGCTTTGAGTGCGAAATTAACTAACGGATAGTAAACCGTTTAGTGCGAACGAGTGGTTCTGGGACTCACGTTACCACTTTTTGGATTTCTTTTGAGAGTTATGACACATTCCGCCAGTTAGTGGTGTCCAATACTGGGCCTTCGGACCTTCACCACTACGGTTTGTTGCCTTCGGGTATGATGCCTTCGGGTATGTTGCCTTCGGGTTTGTGCCTTCGGGTTTGTTGCCTTTTAGTATCGCTTCCGATGTTGGTCATTATGAGCCGCATGGGTGATATTGGGTTGCCCTTTAGTATCGCTTTTGATGTTGGTCGTTATGAGCCGCATGGGTGATATTGGGTTTGGAGTCTTCGGGCTCATGGATCCTTGTTTATACAGTACTGAGCTCGAGCAATTTTCTGATGTTTCATTCATATGTATATTCCCTAGGTATCGCCCTTCGGTGTTGGTCTTTTTAAGCCGCACGATATGTAGCGATTACCTTGTGAAACTTGTATACCTTATTGGTATTTGTTAATTGCCTTTTTGGCTTGATTTGGGATATTTGTATCCTTTGTTTCTCTGTGATGCCGATGATATGAGGCTTGTTTTGTTATCATATGATTCATCTTTTGCTAGATGATTGTGCTATCTCCTTTAGAGATATTTGTTATACCTTGTAACCTTGCAGGTTATTGTTATTCAGTTTATCTAACTGATTTGTTTAGCTAGACTGACCCGTGTATTTTGTACTCGGGTCAGACCAAGATGTTTCAGGTTAGGTGTTCTTGTACTTAGCCTATTTTGCTTCCGCATGGACTATTCAACTTGTTCCTTTTTGTTAAAGCTTTTTGTGTAGTCCTTTTATTGTAACTCTGATACATTTATTCTTTTGATTCGTCTATATATTGTGGTTTGCAATACCACTTGACATGTATTATTTTGTATACTCTATTATGTATCAATATATGTGTATATGATGATCTACTGTTCTGTGATGTATATTACATTTGAGTTGTTATATTCTGTTCTGATAGATCCTCCAACCACCTATGGTTTTCTTTTAAGTATTCATTGGATATGTCGATCTGCTTTGTATGATTATTGTCGATGTATTCAATAGATAGTTGGAGAAAGGCTATAGATGGTCGCTCCTAACCAGCCTTATTCTCCGTGTTAGTTAACGACATTACCCTGTAGTGTCCTTGGCTAGCATGGGTATAGAGGTGGGGCGTCACAATGATAATAGAGATTTTTGTTGGAATTAGAAAAAGTGAAAATGCATAATTTATAATATGATAACATGATTTGATGCACACTTAATTTCCTTCAATTGCCATAAATATATTGGATAAATGATTCACAACTAAGAAATTCATCTGTCTGTAAAGTGCTTATTTAGAAATCCATAGTCAATGGTAAAGATTCAACCTAACTGTACATAAATAGTGCATAGACACATTCTAAAAAATTATATCATTATATATTATCAATAAAGGATGATAGCTTTTTGAAACAGCCAACATAATGTTAATAACCATTGTGTCGTATAGCTGACCAATGATCCTTGAAGTATCATATAGCATATATATACAGATCCTATCACTTGTTTCACTTCTTTTGACATAATGCCCAATGCTAGATGAAAAAAGACCTTGCAACATAATATTTCGTTCCAGGTATTCCCCCACTCGTATAACCTCCCTTTTTGCACAAAAATTTTCTATAATCTCTTTCCTTTTGCACCATTTCATTAGGTGAGAATAAAAGTTGTCAAAAGTGTACAAATCCTAAACGTATAGCTAAGTTTTTTTGATTGACCAAACTAAAGTAACTAAAGTATAACAGGTAATAATTTAAATAAATAGTAGACAATTATGAAAATTTTAGTTAAATTTATTATATATAACAGGTAATCGAGAAAATGATCACCTAAATTTTGCATGTGATATTCTATAATTTGTGATGGCATATTCCATTCCTAAAAATGGACCATATGCATTAAACATACAAAAAAGGACTCAGAGATATATATGACAATATATGAATATGTGGATAACATAAAATATTATATAACGAACTCTATAAATCCCTACCGACCATAAATATCATTTAAATGGTATCAACATAAACTACTAAAGTTGCCCCTCTATATATTACCAAATCTTAATCACCTAAAATAGAATCTAATATTAAACTTTTTTTACAAATTCAAACGCCTCTAAATGAAGGATTTAACAATTAAACATTTTTACAAATTCAAAACACTTCTAAAAATAGGATCTAAAATTAAACTTCTTTTAAAAATTCAAAATACTTCTTTACAAATATACTAATAACATCACTTGAAAATAAACAATCATTTTTTTGATTGATTTAAACATATATAAAATTTATAAGGAAAATAATTCATGTGCAAAGCATGCCACAAAACTCATGGTTATATGTTGGATTACATATTTAAGTATAATCCTTTGAAACTTAACACGGCAAAATCTATATCTAATGCCAGTGATTATGAAAGACTGCCAATCAATGGTAAAACAATTTATTTTTCTTTTATGACTTGCATGTTCTTGCAAAAAAATTGAAAACTGGAAATGGACATGAATAAATGGAATCTTTATTCCAATAAAGTTATCTTTTTTGTTATCTAATCAAACTAGATCTGCCTAATGCAGGGAAATAAACACAATAAACTCCTATCAAACTTAAATCACCTTAAAATTTGGATTAAAAAATTTGAAAGCTAAATCATAGATATACTATATAGTAACAATTTATACCTAAAAAAACGCATTCAGGGGGGAAAAATAAATAATGAATTTATTACTTGTAATATTCTTAAAATATTGCTCACTTCACGTACACATGCGATATGAAAAGCGTATGTATTTCATGGTTGCATGTTGAATAAACGCTATATGCGCTACCAATTCAAAAACACTTTCTATGCAATGTAATATTTAAAAAAAACAATAATAGGAAAAGAATGCATGACCAAAACAATGAAGATTAGTTTTAAATTTCGTAAGTGAGTGAAATAAGTCAAAATTCAAACTATTTTTGTGCACAACATATTAATTCCAATATAGTCACTTATTAATTGACCAACATAGTAGTTAAAAGTGTACGAATCCTAAATGTATAGCTAATTTATTTAATTAACCAAGCTAAAGTAGGTAAAGTTAATTAGTGTATATTTTGCACGAGATATTCCACAACTTGTGATGGCATATTCTATTCCTAAGAAAGGACCAAAACACATTACAGGAAATTATTGTAAGGACAAAATTTCACAGCTTTTTAGCCTCAAGGACAGACCTTCAATATTTTATCCTGAAGGACAACTTTCTGTAGGTATCAGTTTTTAGTTATTGATGGCAGTTTTTAGTTATTGATGGCAGTTTTTAGGTATCAGTTTGCAGTTATCGGTAGCATTTTTAGGTATCAATTTTTAGCTCGGTATCAGTTTTGTTGTCCTTATAAATAATTTTAAAAAATGTTTGTCCTTATGAATAATTTTTAGAAGAATGTTTGTCCTTGTGGTAAAAATATTGAGATCGTGTCCTTGAGGCAAATAATATACAAATCGTTGTCCTTTAGATTAATTACCCCAACACATTAAACATACAAAAAAAGGAATCATAGATATATAGACAATACATGAACATTTGGTTATAAACATTATATAACGAACTCCATAAATCCCCGTTGACCTTAAATATCATTAGAATGTTTTTCCCAAACACCCTCTTATATGTAATAACCATTTAAACATGATACTTGATAAGTGTAGTATCAGTAGTCCATATATTGCGTGGAAACTGCAAACAAATGTTTATATGCTCATAATTATATTTTTGCTACTTTGTACTGCCAAATTTATCCTAGAATATTTAAAACTCTATTTGTTATACATAGTTATATATTGGATTACATATTTAAGCATAACCCTTTGAAACTTAATATGATAAGATTTATGTTTAATGCTAGTGATTATGGAAGACTACCAATCAACATGTAAAATAATTTATTTTTCTTCTATGACTTGCATGTTCTTGCAAAAAAATGAAATCTAGAAATATGGACATAAATAAATAAAATCTTTACTCTAGTAAAGTTATCTTTTTTGTTATCTAATTAGAAGTAGATCTGACCAACTTAGGTAAATAAAACACAATCCACTCCCATGAAAATTAAATCACGCTAATATTGGATTAAGAAAATTGAAAGCTAAATCGATGATATACTATATAATAAACTTTACACCTAAACAACAACCCAATTAGAAGAAAGAAAATAAAAAACGAATTTGTAACTTGCAGTATTCTTTATTCACAAAAATATTGCTCAATTTACATATATGTGCAACATGAAGAGCGTATGTATTTCATAGTTGCATTTTGAATGAAGGTTGAATGCACTACCAATTTAAACGCATTCTATGCAATATAATATTTGAAAAAGGGTTTTGGACTAAAGTTCCATATTCTCGAAGCTCATGCACAAAAAGTCCCTACTCGTAAACCCATGTAAAATTGGTCCCTGTGCTGTTATTTTTTTACAAAATTGTCCCCTTTTAGAAAATCGGGCCAGAATTGGAATCAAGGGCAAAAGTAGCATAAAGTAGTCAAAAAGTAAAAATAGGGACCAAATTTTCATAAATTTTTCGGAAGGGACTTTTCTTCCATCATCTTTCAATTCTAGGACTTGGCAGCCGTTTCTTGATTTGAAAAAATAATAATTGGCAAAGAATGCATGATTAGAATAATAAAGGTTAGTTTTAAATTTGGAAGGGAGTGAAATAACTCAAAATTCCGACTACTTTTTGTATATAACATAGTAAATCCAATATGGTCACTTATTAATTGACCAACATAGTAGTTAAAAGCATAAGTATTGTAAATGTGTAGCTAATTTATTTAACCGATCAAACTAAAGTAGGTAAAGATAATTAGTGTATATTTTGGCTTTTGGTGAAGGATACGTATATTTTTGTGGAAAGAAACACATCAATCTTTGTATTTAGTTAGGGAAATAGTTTAGTTAAACAGCAAATATTAGGAAAATTATAGTAAGATTTATAATATATAACAAGTAATCGAGAATGAGATCATTTAAATTTTGCATGAGATATGCCACAAATTGTGATGGCATATTCATTCCTAAAATAGGACCATAAATGTTAGACATAAAAAAAAGATTATATATATATATATATATATATATATAACAATACATAAACATGTGGATAACATAAATCATTATATAACGAACTCCATAAATCCATAATGACCTTAAATATCATTATAATGTTCTTTCCTAACATCAGCTTATATGTAATAACCATTTAAAGATGATACTTGATAAGTATAATACTAATAATCCATAAATGGTATGAAAATTGCAAACATATGTTTATATGCCCATAATTATTTTTTTGCTACTCTTTAGTGATTAAATTATATCAGAATATTTATAACCCTATTTGGTATATATAGTTATATATTGGATTACGTATTAAGTGTAACCGTTTGAAATTTAATACGGTTATATTTATATTTAATGCCGATGATTATGGATGATGGCCAATCAATAGACAAAACAATTTATTTTCCTTTTATGACTTGCATATTCTTGCAAAAAAAATTGAAACTGGAAATGTGGATATGAATAAAATGAATCTTTATTCTAGTAAAATTATCATTTTGTTATCTAATCGAAAGTAGATTTGCTTTTAATGCAGGTAAATAAAACACAATAACTCTTGTCAAACTTAAATTGCCTTAATATTGGATTAAAAAAAATGAACGCTAAACCAATGATATACGGTATAATAATAATTTATAACTAAAAAACAACCCAATCAGGAGGAAGAAAATAAACAAAGAATTTGTTACTTGAAATATTCTTTATTTGCACAAATATTGACTTCCTCGAGTTACACTACGACAATTAGACCTAAAATGCAAAATACACTTTTCTCCTTGTAAATTTTCAAACCAATATCATTTTCTCATAGCATCTTAGAGACATTTTTGAATAACTGATTATAAACTATCTACTTTTCCACCAAATATAATAAAGCTAAACTTCTTTAGCTCAAACATGTTGGTTTAGTAAACTGAACCTTTATGTAACTCATAGAAAATAAAAAAAGAGTGGATTATTTAATCGAATTTAACAATAATGCTTTAGGGAACTGTATAGTATAAGATTGAATTACCATATAATATCCATTAATATTTCTAAAAAAATATCCAACATCTGAATTGCATATGTTGTATCGGACTAGTATAGCAATACTAAACCAAATTTTCTAAACATAATAATTAAAACCTTAGTGTAAAAGAAAGTGAAATAAAAAATAACACTGAATATCAAATAATATGAGAAAATTTTAGAACTATTAAATATAGTCATCCAAAGGTGGCAAAAACATAAACAAGTGGATTCGGTACATGTAGTGACATAAAGAGGAAATTTTCTTATTTTCTCATTCAATCTTTGAACATGATGATGTTTTGCAGAAATTAGGGTTTATAGCTTTTAGGGGAATTCAAAGAGGGAAGTAGTTGAATACAAAAGGAAACCATGGAATTTTAGGGGAATTTATAAGGGGGAAGTGGTTGAATAGAAAAAGAAACCATGGAATAGAAACACGAAATGATGAAAAAATTCATTGTTAATGTAAAATAAATGGAGAAGTAAATTTTGGGTGGGTAGGATTTTAAAAAGGAGAGACGTTTGGATATGAGATGGAGAAGAAGTGGGATTTTTCACATGCTAAGGTTCACAAAAAATTATATAGTATATATAATAAAACAATGAAAGGTAGCGACTTTTCATCTTTAGAATACACATGGCAATATTCGATTGAAAAAAAATAGAAGGCTTGAAAGTAAAGAAAATTATACCCATCTTTAATATTGTAATATATATATGTATATATTATAATTTATCATATACGAGTTTATAGGGGTAAATTCATACAAATGACCGTAGATCAACCAAAACGCACGTGGAAGTAATAAGATCGCGTTGTTGTGCAACAAAACAAACAAAAACAAGAGAACCCAAACAACGAATCATAGGAAAAATACAGAGTTCACATATGGATTTGTAGTGGTTCCACTTCCATGAGATAGTGTATATCCACTTTACAAAGAGGAGATTTTATTAATTTTTGAAAAAGAAAATTTTACAACATTGATAATAGAGATGTAGAAGAAGAAAATGAAATACAACTTGAGAGGATGATGCTATTCTCTATAGAATTACTATCTTTATATAGTGATTATTACATAGGATTGAAGTATTTTATTTATGGTTATAAATCTATAAGTCATCAATTCTTCTATTCACATGAGAAACGTTTACTCGTTTGATTTTCTAGTTTCCTTCAATTTGCATACACCTGATAAGATTGCTTCTTTAATCAGCTGATTAGGAAATTAATTTATTACTTCATTCTCCCAAAATAATTCTCCTTCTCATGTAGATAATTCATTGCTTTCTTTAATGATATTAAAGATACCACATATTTGAGTTATTATCTCAAATATCTTTCAAATCTTCTGCAATTGGAAATATTATATCATCAAAATCAATAATATCTTATAAATCTTCTTTAATATGGAAATATTACATCACTGAAATCTAACAATCTCCACCTGATACTATATTTTGATCCAAGCTCCCAACCCCCCTACACCCTCTTACTTCAAGAAACTCTTGGCAAGACATTATGGATACTTCCCTAAAGAGCTTCGGTAAAGGCAACAACTATTTTACTTCTTCAACGAACTCTGACAAGTCCATCGCCCATTAACAAAGTGTTGAAAGTACACCCTCCATTTAAGACCCATCAATCTTCACATTGGAAGAAAAAATCTTCATCTACGTACTCACTCTCTCCATGTGTCACCATGTGGCACCTAGCACCTCAACAAGTAAATAAAGTTCGAGCAATGCTCGAACTTTGCAACAAGTCTGATCTTGTGTCTTCCATCGTCCTTTACCTTATATACCTACTTGCATCCTATGGCTCAACTTTATTGAGGGGCTTGTACTAATTTCCAAGTCTGATTCTTCTTCGATGAATCTGTCTCCTCCTTCATAATATGCATCCATTTCAACCTAGCACTCGAACACATGGATTCTTCAAGGTTGAAAGGCTCATCATACACTATATGCAGTGCATAGTCGAACTGATCATATAGGGTAAGATTGTATAGTTCTA
The DNA here is from genome assembly GCA_030765085.1 of Allium cepa. Taxonomy (NCBI): domain Eukaryota; kingdom Viridiplantae; phylum Streptophyta; class Magnoliopsida; order Asparagales; family Amaryllidaceae; genus Allium; species Allium cepa. The sequence continues at coordinate 438,083,406 of CM060938.1, read as the reverse complement.
GTCTCCATACCTATTTGGTAGCCTTCAAACTGTGGAGCTGGACCGAATAGGTGTAAATTCGCCCAAGCCTCTATCACTTCACCTTATGCTGAATTATCTCTATCTTCTCGACCATCACTACCATTGCTAGAGGAATTCTCTAGACCTCAATGTAACGTGTCAACGACAGCAATTAATCTGTCTTCTTCTGTAACTCTGACTCTACAACTTGATTAATTTATGAGAATATTTTGCATCTCCTTAAGCCTTTAGCTTTAAATCCATCGAACTAAGTGGATTCTCCTTTAGTTTGAACATAGCGGACTCATCACATGTAACATATATATCGAGTACACTACTTTTCAATATGCAGGTTTACAAATGTGATAACCTTTGATGCCTTCTATATAGCTCAAAACTATGTCTTGATACGCTCTTGCCTCTAACTTGTCATTTCTTATATGTTGAGAAAATAGGGCTACCAAATATATGAAAATAACTAATATGTATAGATGTACCTTTCAACCTTTCCTATGGAATCTTCCCATCAAACGTTGAGCATGGAATTCAATCGATATTATACATTGCGGTCGACAAAGCTTCAACCCAAAAGCATCTAGATAAACCTTCGTCAATTCCTAACAACAAGCATCTCTAGTAGAGTCTAATTCATCCTTTTCAATGACTCTGCTTGATTGCAGATCTCTAGGTGTAGTGAAATGTCTTTGAAGTCCATGTTGCTTACAGAAATCTATGAACACTTTAGAAACAAATTCACTACCATTGTATCTCATCACCTTTAATTTCCTTCTGACTTCATTCTCTACTAATGCCTTCCAATTTTGAACTCCTCAAATGACTTCGATTAGGCTTTCATCACAAAACCCAAACCTTCTGAGAGTATTCATCGACAAAAGAGTTAAAATACTTTGCTCCTCCAATAGAAGCAGTAGCTACTGGTCTCTAGATAGAATTAAGGGTAAGTTTTAGGGGAAATTATGTAATTTATTGCATATATCTAACTCGATAATCAATTATGTTTGAAATAAAATATGTTTTCTTTCTATTATATACTTGATATTATGTGTTATATTAATAAATTTGATTAAAAGTTTATTTAATACAAAATCCACAAATGATATGTTTTGTGATAGCAGTTATAAAGTTTTGTAACCATGAGTAATTTATTACAATAAAATAAATTTATCAGTTTAAATAGTCTTAGTCAAGATGTATTAAAATTGGATATCGATGCCTCCATTGATACAAAAGTACGTAATGCTCTCAAAATGTTGAGCAATGTAATAATCATGACTACTAGGGGCATCAAGGGTTACATACTAATAGTTATTGAATTACTATGAAATAACTCACTCAATAATTTTCTATTGGTTAATATAACTAAGATTAAACAAAAAATATCAAAGTGACTAATTTACATAGTTCTCTTAACTTAAGAATAGTGTTGATCTTCTATATGAAGGATTTTCTTTGATTATAGTTAAATCATGGGATGGCGTCCATCGAACAACTATATTTGGGTCGAGTGATAGTATTGGATGAGAAACACTATTCAACAAAGATTTGTCTCCTTAGCTATATAGGACTAATTTTATTGTCAACCGAAGTCAATTCAAAGTCAAAATCTCTAACCAGGGTAGTCCAATTAATAATAATTGTTATTCGTGAACCAAGTACTATGGGTTTGGACTACAGAGTTACATACAGATGATATTTTATTTTATACCATAACCAATGTAATGACTCGCGTTTTCAACCTTCAAAAGTTGACACTATCACATCCTCGGTATTCACATGCCGAGCATTCATGTGTCGGAAAGATAGATTGTTCGGCTATAAGAAAGGAAAAGACAGAATAGAATCACATAACGTGATGAGTAATCTATAATATACAACAGATATTTACAAAAAAGCTATAATATACATACATCAAATCAGAGACACTAAACAATCACCAACCTAGACAGTTATAACAACCTATCTACACAATGCAGATAAATATAAGCAAGAAAATGCTGCGAAAATAGAATATACGTGGATATGTCTTGGAGAACCCAGCTCGTCTTTCGCAAGCTCTAAAGCATCCAGCTAAATCGGGAAACTATGCTTGAGTTGACCCGTGCATTATAAGAAAATAACTTCCAGATCAGTCTGGTAAACCAGTGTGAGAAAACTCTATCAAATCATATTGATTTCTATATTTATATAACCTTCAGAATAAAAGGTATCTCGTAAAACCAAGCCATATATAAATATGGACGGGTTTTTACCTTACGATAACCATACACTTCTATAAGACTTCTTCTGATATTATAATAATGTCTAGAGTTCAAAGTAAATATTGAATTATATCTGAAATTGTTATATTAATTAAGTTCCAGCACAATAAACATACAGTCAAGTCCAAAGGCACTTATTGGAGAATGGTTTCTAACAATGACAATGTGAGGGACTACCTTCCGATCAGTACACCTATAGATAAAATGTACCGAAAGTTGCCTTAATTTGCACCTCTACTGACACATGGCGGGCCTAACCCTTACTGGATAGTACCGAATATAATCATCCCTAAGTTGATCGACAACCGAAATACCGAAATAGGCCTCAAAGCATATATATATATATATATATATATATATATAAGAGATAATATCAACTCTAGATAAGGGATGATCATACCTTGATTGGAGCGACCCATATAGCCCTGCTGCGTCTACCATGTTTTAGCCATTATTGAGTGTGAGGCTTGAGGCAACAATTTTACCTTTTAGCAATTCCCCCTAGGAATGCTAACACTACCCCCAAGAAAAAATGCAATGCCAGCATTCATCCATGCAAGTTCATTCTAGGATCGAACAAAACTAAAGGCACAACCTTTACTAATCCATTTTGAAAAGACCCTTAGGATCAGTAGGGAGCAGCCCTTGCACTTCAAAGAACCCCATCTTCAAAGTCATCATCATTAAGATGTCTCCAAATTAAACGCTTATGCCGACTCGAAGTGGTTTTCGGATAAGATCCGATCCATGTCTCTCCGAACTGACAATGATAGTTTAAAATTGGTCAATTTTAATAGTCAGTTATTTAACTATTAAATAAAAACAACAATCCAATCAGGAGTTTATTTCCATAAGGAAACCAACATTGGTTATGCACATAAGCAACCACAAACCTCTTTAATTAATCATTTCATTAATTAAAATCACATTGTAAATACTTGTATAAAAATAAATAATATGTTAACAAACCCCTTTCAACACTTGGAAAAATATCCATATACTTATTCCCTTGGTATAAGTAAATTCATAAAAACACCACACTTTCACTTAGTAAATGTATTTATATACTTATCTCAATGGTATAAGTATTTTAAAAAACACTGAGGAAGATTTCATTTTAGTGTTATGTATGGAAAGATGTTTTCTATACTACCGTAATTATTTAAAGATCATTTTGGAAATCAATCCCATCCTCTTTTATAAATTTCCTTTTATAAATCTCTAAAACCATTTATAAAGCTTATTTTACAAAGCTTTAAAACAATTTATAAAACTCTTTTATTAAATGAAATCCCTTTTATAAATCAATTCCTTATTTATAAATACATTTAATTAGATAATCAATTAACTATAAACCTCATAAATAAATAATAAATTAACTTTCAACATCATTAACATATAATCAATTTCCTTTAGAACATCATTAGTGTCATGATTAATTTACTCCAAACACATTATTAATATAATAATTAATAACTTCAAACCATTATAAATAAATAATTATTAACTTCAAAACATGCTTATATAATAATTATTATTAACAACAAAACATTATCAATAATTCATAATTATTTACTTCAAATAATATTAATTATTTAAATAAATAATTTTTCGTAGTATTATATAATTAATAAATACCCTTTAAACATTATTAAATAATAATTAAGCAACTTTAAAACATTAGTATATAAAAATTAAACTACTTTAAAACATTTTTATATAATAATTAAACATCAAAACATTATTATATAAAATAATAGTTTAACTTCAAAACATTTTTTATATAAAACAATAATTAGACTTCAAACCATTGCCGTATATCATTAGAAAGACTAACGAAAAGTTCAATTGAAATAAATAAGTTCAAAATCCATTTAAAATAAAATATCACATTTTTGAAAACCATTCTCCGAATCAAAAACCATTTCAAAGTCAAAATGGTAATTAATAGTATTTTCAAAATGCTAAATTGAGGCCAATAGCCACAAAAGCATAACCAATGTTGTAATTGATTTTTATCACTACCGGAGTTAAGTTTTGAGCATATAACAATGTCATAACTAATTGTGCTAAATAATTAAGATTCGATAATTAACAATCTATATAAATGGGTTATAGCTGAAATAGAATCAATAGGAATATAACTAGAAGTTTAAAAAATTCACAATGTCGAGAAATTCGGATTTCGCAACAAATTTCCTACATTTCAACATTAAATGCCAATCGATTTTAAAACATATATTTTAATTAATTAACCAATAATTTCAACCAAACACAATCGGTAAAATTTTATCTATTATGTATTATACTAATTTACCCAAAAAGATGAGTCTAACTCGCTAAAATTCCAGTTGTCGTCGAAGCGTTCATGTTCCGTCTAAAATCAAGCAGCGTTCGATTATAGCTTGAAATTCTGTAAGCTCCAACAAGTTATACTTTTATAAGATTCTAGAATTAAATAATATAATTTAATCCTTAATTAGAATCATTAAAGCCTAAGCACCTAACTTAAGCTTAATCCAAGATCGCTTAGAACCCTGGCCGCAAATATTGAACACAAACCCAACTCCGACCTTCCACCACCCCACTAGTGCCACCATGCTCCAGTTTCGAAGGTCGCATCATTACCCAATCCTAAGCCAACCCCGAACCAATGCCATTGGAGCCGCCACCATTCATCGCCTTAAGCTCCATTGCGAACCCATAAACACTAACGCCGTTCAAATCCGGTTGCCGCCTCTACCACGCTCCTATGTCAATCTTGCCGTTCAAAACATTCATCTCTCCACCATAATCATTTCTCTAGTTGGGGTCAAATGCTTAAATTTCTTCTGATGGATGTGATGAACACGACAGCTAGATGAGTGTATACTAGAAACCGACAGCAATGGTTTTGGGGAAAGGTTGTAGCAAAAGAATAAGGGTGTGGGCCTTATACAGGAATATTTGCGACGCTATTCACGTTCGAAGATTTTCGAACTCCACTCGAGGCATGCTCACTGGCGTTCCTATCTAAGTACCCATATTCCGAACTCAATGGAACTATTTTCGAGACCTAATTCCAACATATACAAAAGTTAGCATTTATAATCAAATTATATTATTTTCAATTCTTTAAAATTAATCGCCATGTATTTTGAGCTTGCACAACCACATAGTACATCTGATCATCATGAAACTCGTCAATGTACAATAATTCATTATTCTAGATCCAATGGCACTAGTTTCATCAAAGTTCGAGATAGTGTCCTGGAATGATAATTTCACATGTTGATTAAAAAAATTATTATTAAACAAATTCAATCACTTTAATTACAAATTAAAGCTTGTATTGGCTATCTATTATTTAAAAAGAATTTAAACAAGCTTTCAAAATCAGTTTATTCATATTAAATTCAAGATTCACTTATTTAAATAATTCCTATATTTAAATAAGTATTCAAATATCAAATTCACAATTCACATATACAAATAAATTAAATAATTCTTATATTTAGAATTCAGGTTATTTAACTTTAAAACCAATATTTCAATATTTAAAGTTAATTAAATGTTCAAATGCCAAAATTTTGGATCATTACATTCTTCCCCCTTTAAAATTTCGTCTCCGAGATTCCCAAAGGAAGAAAATGTCATCGAACCTTTGACTTTTAAAACTTTTCACCTTTTTAATCTTACAAAATTAATTCATGCAAATGGATTATTTAAACTTATAAAACCCTTAAGATTTCACAAATCAATTAGTTGAAATGTTATCAAAATTTAAAATCTCGCATGTTAAGGAAAAGTTTGGTAGTACCTCCTTTGGACGGCCCGATCTGAAAAATTTCAAATCGCCTTTACGGGCCTAAATCAACAAAAGAAAACAAAAGCAAGCGGCCACCCTTATCTGGGGCATAAAATCATCCAACCAAAACAAAATATAAACATGTGCCCTTTTGTCGGGCAACCAACTCTACTCATGAAACCAAAATCATCAAATTGCCTTTTGCTTCCATGAACCTACATCTCACTTACAAATGATACCTAACCATGTAACTTGCAAATTTCAAACGAAAAATATACAATTTTTATTAAAGTCGTACATGTACATATACCATCCGCACGAAATATCAAATCCGATCACCTACTTAATCACATAAATTTCACTTCCGAATTAGTATGCTCACCCGACTTCTCTAGTGTGGACTTCGATCGGGTACCTTGGTTATAAACCTCTATTTTCCTGCATAGCCATACACTATGATAGGAAACTTTAGAATCATATCAAATGTCTGCATCAACTATTTACTGTCAAGAATCAAGTGAAAAATTCTTGTTCGGATCGATGAAAATCACATCGAAACCATGTGCCGAATCTGAATCAAGGATTCTCATGTGGATAAAATAATCTACGTACATCCTACATATTTATTCTAATTGGTTCTTAACTACACGAATTATTTTGAACTCACATTCATTTATATCATCATTAATTACACTAATCGTATATTTCATTTAATACTAAAATTCCTTTACGAACCATTTCATTAAATCATTACTTAAGTTTATAAATATTTTCTGAAACACAACTTATGTTTATAAATATTTCATGGCATATTACTTTAAGCCTCCAAGCACTTTATAAAGACTTATCTTCATTAATAAAACATTTTCCAAGATTATAGTTACTTTTTCAAGAATGTTTATTTTACCTAAAAAGTATTACTTATGTCTATTAACTTTCTATAATTCAAGTTCATATTTGCAAAATACTCTTCTACTTCCTAAGAGTAGATATAATTTAAATTTCATATTGGTCTTACTTAATCAGGATGTTCAAAATTTTAGAATTTGTTTTTAATTTATAATTTTGCAAAATAATAGTTACAAAACTCAACTTTTAAATTTTCAAATTTGGAAATCCTGACTATCCAAAATCGTCGAAAATTCCATTTTATTTCAATAAATGGAAAACTACCAACCAACATATCAAAATGAGATGTAAATCATACTACTCTAATGCATAGGATACATGCATCCACAAAAATAATTTAGTTGAAAACTTCAGAATTAAACACCCGAATTTTATTTCAACTCTATTTTGAAGTAATTATAATATACATATCTTCTTCGTATACTAAGTCATAATTCTGAATTTAAGTCAAACTTATTTTACAAAACAATTATAAAGCAAACTACCATGGTAACAATCCCTCACTTGGAAACTCGAAAATGAATATCCATGGTGCTCGGTGCTTACTATTTCCTTCAAAAGCTTTTAAAATCATTTCCATTCAAAAATGCTTCCCAATAATACTACTATTATTTTCTCTAGACTGTAAAAAATAATTTCCAAAAACAATAGGATTTGAATTCTCAAATTCTCAGCTCAAATCCTTTTTATTTTATAAATCACACTTATAAATCATATCCATATAATTTTACCTTTTCATAAAAGAATCATTTCACAAATGCTATTTTGTTTAAATTATAACAAACTGATTTTATTAAAAATTAAAAATTGACCTAACATTATCATCGAATGCCTTATAGTCAAATCGTGAAACTGAATTCAAAAGGTGTACGTATTTATTTTAATTTAATCCAAAAATAAATGCTCACAAACCGGCCGAGCATAATAATCAATTAATAATTAATAGCCAATGCTCTAGCTAGGTGAGCATGACTAATCATACAATATATGATAATAAATTAGTATTACCATTTCCTAACAAACAAAAATATTATAAATAATCATAAATTTATAAATAATTATAAATTTTTTGAAAATTATTTTGTTATATATAAATTATAATCTACGTAAAACTATTTCATTTACCGAATTTTTTAAACAATGCTATGTCGGTTTGCCTAGTTCAAATGTTTAGAAACCCCAATCGGTACAATTATATGTTCTATATAGACCAGAATTCATAAGTTAGTTAACCGATAAATCAGCATAATACAAAACATTTTTACAGCACTAACAATACATGCTCATATATATAATACACTCAAACTCATCCTAGGGTCTCACTTACCCTATCTCAAATGAGTTACCCTACCAAAGCCTCGGTGTTTCTCAACCTAAGCTCTGATACAACATTGTAACGACAACCTTTTCAACCTTTAAAAGTCGAAACTAATACATCTACGATATTCACATATCGAGAATCAAAGTGTTGAAAAGACAGATTGCTGGTGTACAAGAAAAGAAAATATAGAATACAATCTCACAACGTAACAAGAAATCTATAATATACAATAGATCTTTACACACGGTCTGCTTTAGCAGGCTTCTTGCATTGGTTCTTATAATGGCCGATCTGATCACAATTAAAGCATCGGACAGTCTGCTTTCCAACTGCTTCTTTTCCTTTACCTCTTCCGGCATGACACTCATTAGCATAGTGTCCTTTCTAATCACGTTTATAACAAACCGCCTCAGCTTTTCCATACGTCTATGCTCCTCCCTTCTGAGCATTCTTCTTATGGAAAAGCTTTCTTTTTTGGCCTTGTCCCACCTGGACCTCCTTCATTTTCATCTTCAAACAAGATAACTAGGGCTGTCAATGGGTCGGGTCGGGTTTGGGTCGGGTCAAGTCGGGTTCGGGTTGATTTTAAATGGGTCGGGTCAACCCGTTTATTAAACGGGTCGAAAAAGCTCAACCCGAACCCGACCCGTTTATAAACGGGTTGACCCGACCCAACCCGTGTAACCCGATTATGAACGGGTCGGGTCGGGTCGGGTCGGGTCGGGTCGTAAATGGGTCAGGTCAACCCGTATAAGGTGTAAACGGGTCGTAAACGGGTCAGGTCAACCCGTATAAGGTATAATTGGGTCATAAATGGGTCAGAACGGGTCGTAAACGGGTCGGGTCAACCTGTATAACCCGTATAAGGTATAAATAGGTCATAAACGGGTCGGAGCAGGTCATAAACGGGTCAACTCAACCTATATACTGTATAAACGGGTTGTTAACGGGTCAGTTTCGGGTTAGCGGGTCAACCCGAAACCCACCCGTTTATAAACGGGTCAAATTCGGGTTGACCCGAAAATGACCCGCCAATTAAATGGGTCGGGTTAACCTGCTAATTTCCGTGCGGGTTTCGGGTCGTGTTTCGGGTCGTGTAGGAAATTGACAGCCCTAAAGATAACGCCTATTCCTGCCTTAGCGCCATTTCTACCACTACATCACTTGGATCTCTTAGGTGCGACAAGGTAGCACTTATCAACTTTGGCTTCAAGCCTCTTATAAATTTCTCATTCCTCTTGATCACCGTATCAATCAAGGCATACCCGTACCAGGCCCGATCTTCAAATCATATTGCATACTCTAAAACAGACACCTTCCCTTGTTTAGTTCAACAAACTTCCTAACCAATGCCGACTGCGCCATCACCGTCATAAACCTTTCTTGAAACCTTCTTGTAAACTCCGCCCAAGTCATGGTTTCCTCATCAACACAAGCTACAATAGTATTCCACCACAATAGTGCAGCTTCCTGAAGCTTTCTTGAAGCTAATCTCCTCTTCTGCTCGTTATTCAACCTTAAGTCAGCACAAATTCTCTTGCAATGTAGCAGTCAATTTTCCATCTCGATCGCTTCTTCAGATCCAATGAACGGCTTCCTTCTAAGCCTGGTATAGTATCTGCTCAAGTTAGCATAATGATTGACTATTGAAGCTTTCTGAACTCCTCCTCCAGCTACAATTCCGTCTTGCATCATGTTTACGAAGAACTGATACATGGCTCTCATATCCACTTAGGGAACCCCAGCACTAACATTTTCATCTTGAACCTGACCTGGACCTCTTCTAACATTTGGTCGGGTATTTCCAATAGTGATGGTGATCTCTCCTTCAAGATTAACTTTGCCTCTTCTTCCTTCCATATCTATATTCAAGCCTTATGAGATACAGATGAATAGCCTAACTAAGATAGGAGTCTAGAGATATAGCTTATACTTACATATAGAAAATACAAGTACATTACTATAGCATTATCTCATACCTCGATCTTAACTCTAATTCCTAAGGATTATGTTTTCAAATACCATTTTTAGTTAAAGTATTTCATAAACCATGCTCGGATACCAAGATGTAACATCCCCTATCTAGAGGCCCAAAACTAAGCGCTACTGATGTTGCAGTCATCTATAGTCTTAGCTTCCGATGACTAAATATGGTTATGTTAATGGTATCTATAGTATCAGAAGCACTTGGATATAAAATAGAACATAGATTTCAAAACAACATTACTTCATTAACTTTCAAAACAGATGTTCCATATTCTTAATACATAATCCCAATACGTTCCCAGGCATAGATAATTATACTTATTACAAAATACGCCAAGAGCAGTATATGAAGATACCCCCTTGGATGATCAGAGTCATATAGTCATAATAAACTTTAAACAAACACAACAGAAATACAACAAACATATAACAAGAACTGCAACTCCTAAATAGCTATCTATTTGCCTCTTTCATGCCTCCGGTAACCTTATTCGTCATCTGCTAAAACCTGAAAAGACATTAACCCCCCAGCTTACTCATATCAATTTTGAGCACCTGAGAGTTTAAAGGGGAAAACATAAACTTCGACTTAGACATAAAGCCTAGTGTGAATAATACTATACATCCCGTTTTAATATGTTAAGTGAGACCAAGCTGCTTAGCGGAATGGATTTTCCCTCACTAACAACCTTACTAAAAACCTATATAAACATATCTTAGCAAAACCATTTCCCGCAACTAGAACTAGTTAAATCCATCATTATGTAAGCATACATAAATATCAGGTAATAGATGAACTATCTGTTCGATCACATAAGTTTTATTTGGCTAACTTTTAACCTTTGAATGACACGGGTCTACCAGACAATATAAACAAAATTTATCTAACACCTGTTAGACACACCTCTTTTGGAAGATCTGTCCTTAATTATCTGTTAAATACTTCGTGTAACAACCCGCATATTTTACGATTGAGTATTTAAATATTTTACTTAAATATTTCATCGTTAGTCGGATTTTAGTCCGCAAAGCTACTTTTTTCAAAAGGTCGAATTAGGATTCAAGGCCACCCCCATTGAGTTCAAAATGACGTTTGCGACCTTTTTGAGTATAAACTTTGATATGTTTGGAGTTAGCGGAATTTTGCTACTTTTTCACTCAGGGCTTTGGTTTTTGTTTCAGCCCATTAGACCCAAGCTTCACCCCTCTTCTCGTCATTACTTCATTTCTATTTCCTAATACTCAAGCTTTAGCAACAATGAAGAGAGGAATGGAAAATTAAGACTCCAAGCTCTAGTTTCCATTTGCAAATCAAGTTCTAGCTCCAAATTTATAGAAGAAGCTTTAGTATGCCTCCTCTTCTTCTTCTCCAACTCATTCTCTTACCAATTTCAGAAATTCCTAAACCTAATTTAGGAAATGTTTCTCTTTTAAGCTTAGATTCAAGCTTCTTGTGTTGAGATTGAAGTGTGGTTGATCTTCCCTTGTCTTCAAGCTTCTCATTCATTGCTTTTGGGTTCAAAGGTGAGATTTTTATCTCACATCTAGGTCTATGGTTATCTTTGATTGTTAGGTATGAATTCCTAACTCTTATTCATGTGCATTTGCTTTGATTTGGATTGGTTTTGTGAATATTCTAATTTTTGGTGTTTTGAAGTCAAATCTTTAAAAATCATAGCTTTGGGGTTTGACCATGCTTTTGGCGATGCATCGAAGAGCCTATAGGGCTTGGAAACTGATTTGTGTAAACCCCTAGTACCGTTGCTTGACCGATTGCAATTCGGAAGGAATTAGCCTTCATTTACATAGGCTTGGAAGTGCAGGAAACTGGTTCCAGTCGACTGGAATTTTGGGCTAGTCGAGTGACCTACTACCTGAGCACTTCCCAGTCTCTGGTCCATTCGACTGGCATACTGAGTCCAGTCGACTGACTAGCATCCCGCGTATATTCCGGGACTGAGTTCAGTCGACTGAACTCAGTGAGCCAGTCAACTAACCTGCATATTCTTGCTTAGTTTGCCTATTTTTGTTTGAAACTCCAATTTTATCGATTTGTGGTTCTCCGATTCATTGTTGTCATTTATTATCGACTTCTATGCCTTCATTTTCGGGATTATTGTGAACATACATTTTGATGGATTCGGTATCGATTTCTTTGGATCTTATTGATGTCTTCGTACGTGAATTTTGGTGATTGATTGATTCTACAATCATTTCTACAATTTGTCACTTTAAAAATATAAAGATTTCAATACTAGTAGTAAATATCAAAACTCTTTTATCAAAACGATTTCAACTCTATTTTCAATATCAAGCTTGTTTATAAAATTGTTTTCCAATCTACTAGCATATACAAACCTTTATCTCACTTGTATGAGAAATCTAATTAAACGACTTAGTAAAACAAGTGGTATGAAACGCTTGCGTTCACTTCGTCGGTTAATTCTTAGGATTGTTACTTTGAATCTCTTGTGACAATTTTCTAATGGAGATCTACAATTTGTTCGTAAATATTTAAGTTAAGCTAGTGGTTATGGGACATGAAGTTAAGCTCATATATTTACTAGCTTAGTGTAATTAACACTTTTTGATGATCGATGATGATCGTTTTATGGTTTAGACTAGCAATGTGCGATATGTCTTTGTCCACGTGGGGACAGTACCCCGTTATGTTGAGCTTTGCCTCTCTTTGTCCACGTGGCGGGACTATACCTCGATTTTGAGGAGCTTCGGCTCATCAGGAGGAGCTTCGGCTCATAGTCCGCAATGGGGGACTATACCCTTTCAGGAGGAGCTCCGGCTCATTTTTATGGGATAACGACCCATTTTGCGATACACGTGTTGGTGAGTTTTCATGCTCCCGTCTTGTGATAGGCCTTTTCTCCCCCTTTTTGTGATTTCTGGATTTCTATTGATTGATTTCTCGAATTTGTGTTTCACCAATTTTCGTGATTTACATTGATAAGTTTTATCAATATTTATGCATTGGTGAATTTGCGTGTCATTAACTTTTGTGATTGGCATTGATATAATTGTCAATATTTATGGTTTAGTGAATAAAAATAAAGAGTATGCCATCCCTTTTTATCTTTGAGAAGATTCTTGTGATATTGATTAATCTCTTGTTGATTTTCAATTACATACTTATCACAGTATGGCTTTATGGTTATCATATGTGTTTGTCATATCCTTTATTTTATATCATTTCATCGGATATTTATAGTTAGACTGATCCGTTTTATTATTTTCTTATTAAATAATACTCGGTTCAGACCGAGATGTTACAGGTGCTTCTGCTTGACTCCTCATCTGGGATTATTATCCTGACTTTTGGCTAACTACTTTAGATTAGTAGTTTTTGTTTTGTATACATTCGAGATAGAGGCTCCTTGATGTATACCTATTCTTTTGTCTAGCACTTGTATCTATTCTTTTGTGATAGTGGATCTTGTATGACCGCTACTCTGATGAACACTTTCATATGTCATATTCATATCTGTTTCTGCCTTTGTGATATGGATATCTGTGACTGATTTGTGTTATGCTTATTTCTATATTTGTTTCCGGGGATTATATATAGAGCCACTGTGTAGTTGCTTTGAGTTTGTATCGGCATGTCGGATTCCCTCTTGAAATGAAATGCATCCTAAACTATCTGACATATCGGTGCTCACACAAAAAAATTACACAGATGGTCGCTCCTCAATAGCTTTATTCTCCATGCTAGTTGACCGCATTACCCCGTAGTGTCCTTGGCTAGCATGGGTATAAAGGTGGGGCGTCACAGCTTGGTATCAGAGCCAAACTTCGGAACAATGTATAATAATCTAGCAAGGATCATCGTCCTAAGTTCTTCTTAGGAGTTGTGCCTTAGGATTTATCCGAGTCTTAGGACCCGTTCTATCCTAATTTCTTTTATAGTGCCTTGTTTTATTAATCATGATTGTTTGATATTCATTCTGAGAATAATCATTTTCTTCTTCGTTCTTTCTTTCTTAAAGAAGCGAAATGGTTAGATAAAACCGTCCCAGTGCCGGACAATCAAGTGCTACACCTCAAGAGGGTGTATTTATGTCTGCCCAGTAGCTTTTAGATCTTGTAAAGAATGCTCAAGCTGCCAGACCCATTCCAGAGCCTACTCATCCTAGATCCGGGTTTGCACGCTTGTGCAGAGACTATATCGATTTGGGTGGAAGGCCATTCAAGGGATCCGAGAGCGTTATAGAAATTCAAGCTTGGATCAAATCGTGCGATCGCATCTTTTCTCGTATGAATCTTGTTGATTTACATTGGGTCCAAGTGGCTTCTAGCATGCTCCAAGAAAGAGCATTAGATTGGTATGATCTCTTGACTTTGGAGGTTATCGAAGCGGATCTTACTTAGGAGAAATTCCGAAAATGATTCGAATTGAAGTTTGTGCCGGTGGCTGAAAAGGTAACTTTAGCCCGGCGTTTTATTGACCTAGTTCAAGGAAAATCTTCTGTGACAGATTACGTTGCATCTTTCGAATCTCTCTCAAAATATGGGGTCGAATATATTAATACCCCATTGAAGTAAAATTCAAAGATTCGTCTTTAGGTTGAATAAGAACCTTAAGAAGCCTTTGCTTTTGAAACTAGAAGTTTCTTTCGATCAGCTTATTGATATCGCTCTTCGACTTGAAGAGGCCGATAAAGAAAGCGATGTTGAGATTGCTGGAGTCAATAAGAAGAGGCATCCCTTTATTAATTTCGAAAGTCCTAATCCAAAAAAGAGAGAGGGAGAGCTGAATGTAGTGCGAGCTCCTAGTGGCACTTCCATTGGTCAAGGTATTTTTCATTCAATCCTTGTTGACATTTGTTTTGAGATTATTCTTTTCGAGTTCTTGTTGATATGGATTCATCTCATTATTTTATATCAAAAGAACTTATTGATTCTTTTTCTTTAAAAATATTTTGGGCTTGTTGACTTCTTTGAGAATTGCGAATCTGGTTGGTGGATCCGCAACACCCAATTTGTTTAATTTTGATGTCGAGATCATTTATGTGATTTTTCTTTCCGAGCCGAATTGCATGTTATGCGTTATTTAGGCTTCGGAATTGCATTTTATATGGGTTGGCTTAATCATTATGAAGCCATATCCTGTGTCCTATGTGGACTATTCATCTTCGACATTTTCAATCTGTTACTCAGATTTTCTAAATGATTTTGATTCCAATTTGTGGCATCATTTTATTCTCTAGACCCACTTGATGAGGGAAATGTTATTTCCCTCATTCAAATAGTTTGTGAAATTTTTCGGTATTTTTGAGTTTATCTTAGGATTATCTCCTAAGCAATCTTTTGAGTGGTGTTAAGGTCTTTTTAGTTCGACCATGCCACCGATTTTTAATTTCTACGAGTTGCGGAAGTTAGCATTCCATTTACCGCATCCCGCACTCGTTAAGATTCTTATGAATGACTTATTGATGCAGCGCTTACATTGAATCGCGCCACCATATGTCGCAGCGAAGGCAAAGCCCTAGGTCGCTCCGGTTTGGGTCACGGTCGCGAGCTCCAGATCCCTAAGACGCGCTCCACCATAGGTCGTTCTGCAAGCTTCTATAATTCAAACTCTGACCTAACCCTAAGTCGTGAGGACTATAACTCATTTGATGACTTTACAGCATGTCGCGAATTCCTAAATCGTAAGTCACGAACGAGCAAGATGAAGAAGGTCGCGAACGAGCAGAGCATATTTTCCTACGTCGCGAATCCAGTAGGTCGCGAACTTCCTTAAGTCGCGAGCGACATAGCTTAGGTCACGAGATCGAAGCCTAAGTCATTCCCATTTAAGTCGCGAGCTTCCTTATGTCGCAAACGACATTCCAATCGCTGTTTCGGATGCCTTGTTTCTTAAGTCGCTATGCCACGTTTTTTAGGTCGCTCGTTCCAGAACACTTATGTCGCTGATGCTAGATCGTCTGCTTCCATAAGTCGTATGCTGATTTTAAGTCGTGAAGTCCTGTGTGTTGATAGGTTGTATTGTTTAGGTCATTGATATGTGTTTTTGTAAGTCGTTTGGACTATCTGTGATGTATTTTTGTTAGGTCATGTGTTGAGTTGTAATTCTCTATAAATAGGAGTGTGTCATTTTGTAAAAGGTTGTTGAATTTTGAATAAAATTTGGTTTATTCTTTGTGCCTCCTTTGAAATTGGTAGCTGAGTGTTAACTCCTGTCTCCACCTTCGGCATTCGAATGCGCTCGAATCAACGATTGTTGAAGCCAATTCACGGAATCAAATGCGCTTGATCAACGTTCGAAGAATTGTAAATCTTCTTTCACGGTATCGTGCGCGATCAACGTGTCGAAGATTGCTAGAATCCGGTATCTTCGTGGTCAACGGATTTGGGCATTTGGGTATTCTTTCAATCCATCGATTCATATTGTTTCATCTAATCGTTTCATCGATTAGTTTGACTCGAAATCTTCATTTCGTCGTCAATTCGTTTATTTCCGCTTCGTCAGAATCGTAGAGTGAAGTTGGTTGCTACAAGATTGAGAAGGAGAGCTATGGCGTGGTGGCAGCAGACTAAACTTACACGGGAGAGAATGGGGAAGTCAAAGATTATTACATGGGAGAAGATGAAGAAGTTAATGAAGCTACTTTCTTACCTTACAATTATCAGTCTCTAATGTACCAACGTTTGCAGAACCTGAGGCAGGGGACAAAGACTGTTAATGATTATGCTGATGAGTTTTATCAACTGATCGCTCGAGATGACATCATGGAGACGGAAAAACAATTGACCGCTAGATTTGTTGGGGGGTTGAGGATCCAGATCCAGGACATGGTAAATATGTTTGACCCTAGGTCTGTGGCTGAAGCGCACCAGAAAGAGTTGGCTTGGGAGAAATAGGGAAGACGAGGAGGTGGTGGGTTTACAAGTTCCAACAATCAAGTGAAGGGAGCTAGTAGCAATACTACTGTTTCAAAGGTCGTTACTAAACCGGTTGTCAATGAGGTAGCAAAGACCAAGGTCATCAATAATATCAAGTGCTTTAATTGTCATGAATTTGGCCACAAGAGCAATGAATGTTCGAAACCGAAGAGGCGAACTATGATTGCTGAAATGGAAAGTGAGGATGTTGGTGAAGGCTAGTCCAGTTGAGGAGGATGAATAGGATATCGCGTCGGGAGATGAAGGATGTAATCTAATGATGAGGAGGTCTTGTTTAACACCGAAGCAAGAGGATGAGGCTAGTTGGCTGAGGAGTAACATCTTTCAGTCGACATGAACTATACTGGGGAAGATGTGTAAATTTGTGATTGACGCAGCAAGTTGTGACAATATCATTTCTACCGAAGCTGTGAGAAAGTTGAAGCTGAAGACAGAGAAGCATCCAAATCCTTACAAGTTAGCATGGTTAAGGAAAGGAAGAGAGGTGAAGATGGATAGGCGAGTTCATGTTCCATTTTCTATTGGGAAGAAGTATAAAGATGAGATCTGGTGTGATGTGGTGGAGATGGATGTCTGTCACTTACTTTTGGGAAGACCATGGCAGTATGAACGAGCAGTGCAGCATGATGGTCGAACCAATAGCTACAGCTTTATATTTGAAGGTGTTAAGATCATTTTAGTTCCGAAGAAGAGACAGCAAGGAGAGAGCAAGTCAGAAGAGATTGAGGAACTGAAGACGTTGTTGACTTTGAAGGAGTTTGTTGTAGAAGTATAGGAGAGTCCAGAGGTGTTCTTGTTGATTGGCCATGAAGCTACTGAATCTGTTGAAATTCCTGAAGAAGTAAAGCCGGTGTTGGAAGAGTTTGAAGATGTATTTCCAGAAGAGATGCCAAAGGAGTTACCACCATTGCGGGACATACAACTTAAAATAGATCTTGTTCCAGGAGGCGTATTGTTGCATCCACCACACTACATGATGAGTCCTAAGGAGCATGAGGAACTGACAAGGCAGGTGGAGGAGTTGTTAGAATAAGGGCGTGTTCGGGAGAGCTTGAATCCTTGTACAGTGCCTGCCTCATTGGTACCGAAGAAGGATGGGACTTGGCAGATGTGTATGGACAGTCAGACTCTAAACAAAGATCACTGTGAGATAAGGTTTCCTATGCCGAGGTTCGACGATTTGATTGATCAGTTGAGTGGAGCTGTTGTGTTCTCAAACATTGACTTGAAGAGTGGATACCATTAGATTTGTATTAGACCGGGTGATGAGTGGAAGACTGCTTTTAAAACTAGGGAAGGTTTATACGAATGGCTGGTTATGCCGTTTGGCTTATCAAATGCTCCTAGTACTTTTATGAGAGTGATGAACCAGATTTTCAGACCATTTATTGGGAAGTTCGTAGTGGTTTATTTTGACGATATTTTGATCTATAGTGGGAGTATGGAAGAGCATATCCAACATTTGCGAGAAGTGCTGTTGATTCTACGACAGGAGCAATTCTATGCAGCAACGAAGAAGTGCGTGTTCATGACGCACAGTGTTTTGTTTCTGGGGTATGTTCTGTTGAAGGAAGGTATTCAAGTGGATGAAAGCAAAGTGGAAGCTGTCAGGAGTTGGCCAGAACCCAAGACAATTACTGAAGTGAGGAGCTTTCATGGGTTGGTATCTTGTTATCGAAGATTCCTTCCACATTTTAGCAGTGTAATGGCACCTGTAACCGATTGCATGAAAGGAAAGAAGTTCGTGTGGACAGAGGAAGCAGAGTTAGCTTTTGAGAAGATCAAGACACTTTTGACGTCAGCACCAATTCCAGTTTTGCCGGATTTTCAGTTGTTGTTTGAGTTGCACACTGATCCTTCAAAGGTTGGGATCGGTGGAGTATTGAGTCAGAATGGAAGACCAGTTGCTTATTTCAGTGAGAAGTTGTCTGGAGCCAAGCTGAGATATAGCACTTATGACGTGGAATTTTACGCAATTGTTCATGTTGTGAAGCACTAGAGACATTATCTGTTTCAGAAGGAGTTTGTTCTTTATACGGATCACGAAGCTTTGAAACATTTGCAAGGGCGGGACAAAATTTCAGCCAGATACGCTTCATGGGTCGCGTATCTGCAGCAGTTTACTTTTGTTGTAAAGCACAAATTAGGGGTGACGAATCGTGTAGCTGATGCCTTGAGCAGGAGGAATCATTTGTTGACAACGATGAAGGTTGAAGTGACTGGATTTGAACTATTTCCAGAGTTGTTTGAAGGAGATCCTTACATTGCGAAGATTGTTGAGAAAGTCAGGGATGGGAGTACTGATGAGTTTGTGTTGGTAGATGGATTCTTATTCAAGGGGAATCGATTATGCGTACCAAATTGCAGCTTGAGAATGAAAATTGTAAAAGAGTTGCATGAAGAAGGACATGTTGGACGGGATTGCACATTGCAGTTGATTTCTCAATCTTACTAGTGGCCCTCGATGAAGCGAGAACACTACAAGAAAACTGATTTTTTGTAGCGCCCAAAAACCGCCACTAAGTATTTTTAGTGGCGTTTCGATAATCGTTACGAAAAAACATGCCACTAAAAATCCTCGAGTATTAGTTGCACTTTTTTAGATGCTACTAATTTTTTTTTTGACAGCGTTTTTATAACGCCATAGAATTCCTTTTTTGTAGCGCCTATTTGCCGCCACCGAAAAGGTTTTCTCCTCCATGATACTTTTTTATGGCGTTATCTAAATTTTTTGTAGCGCCTGTTTAACGCCACAGAAAGGGTTTTCTTCTCCACGTTACATTTTCATGGCGTTATATACATTTTTTGTAGCGCTTAATAAACGCCAGCAAAAGTGTGCTTGAGTTTTTAATCACTATTTTGTAGCGCTTAATAAACACCAGCATAAGTGTACTTGAGTTTTTAATCACTCTTTTGTAGCGACATTTTAACGCTACCAAAATAAATAATATCCAGTAGCGTTTGTTTCCCTCCACCTGCTACTCCAGATTTACCACTGATCTAGCATGCAATTATATAATAACAGAATACGCAAGCACATACACTTTTGAACACAATATATTAAACAACTACAAAATACGTATACACATTGAAGATCCACAAGATACATAGGCATTCATACATCCACATACATAGGTGTCGACAAAAAGCTACCCGTATACATACACAACCAAACTACCATAAGTGTTATAACCAAACTACCATAAGTGTCATAACCGTACATATACATCTGAAATAAACGTCTGAAATAACCAAAGTACCGAGCAAAACCTAAACCACCATAAAAACCTGAACTACCTGTCATTGCTGATGTCTTCAAAACCTGAACTACCTGTAAACAAAGAACAGAACAAAAGAGTGAGAAAACAAAACCTGAACTTAAAACTGCATCACTAACATTCCACCACAATCCATACATAACTCCTCACCATCAATTATACTAAAGTAATATCTGAATAAATATACAGACATATGTATTTTAAAAATATAAATTACTAAAACTTGCATAGATAAATAGGGATGTACCTACGCATAAAAGAAATGAAATCAATTCTACAAAATGGACAAGATATGATATAGTAAGAGTATTGTAACAGTGTAACGGTCAATTAAACAAGTCTAAAACACCAAAAAGCACAATAATACACCCCATGCACGTGAGATACACAACAACAAAACTGAAACTCAAATATATGAAGACAACACACAAACTCACACAACATCCATTCAATATAAACACAATAGTTCTTACAATACATAACACTATATATATATAGACACACAGACACAAATGCACTCACGCATAAACATATAGAATTTGAATGCACACACACAACACAATGCAGAACACACATTGCGTAATCATGGTTACATGGCCTTAAATGATAGTTAACCGCTTAAGACAAGGTTTATATATATAAAAAATTAATTAGTGAATAATATGGCACATCCAACACTTCTAGTTATAACTAGGAATTTACTTGCTATAAGTTTCTCGCTACTTTATGCTAATGTACCGTAATAAAATTATTCGTGCTAGATACTGTGTTAAATTATCATCTGTTTACTCAGTAGTATGATATTGAGTAAACATATGATAATTTTAACACAATCACACTCACACACACACACAGTTGGGTAAGCACACATCCTCATAAACACACTAGCGCATATATATACAAAATCGCGCACGCACCTACAGGTTACACACATACAAATTAATCAACACACACGCTCATATGTACACACAAAAACACAGATCGTACGTAAGCACACATATACTCCAGGCAACACACACCTATATGCACACGAATACAAAACACTAAAACACACACACTCTCTTCATGCACATAGAAATTCAAGGCAGTAGCAACATATATACCTAGCAGGCTAGCATGCACACACTCTCAAACACCATAGTACTTGGGAAAACACAAAACAAAAGCAGCTTGCCATAGGTTTGTGAGTGGTAACACTCACCTGTAAATCACGTTCCACTCTGTCTCCTTCCACTGTTTTTCTTATCTTAGATTACGCACGCGACACAGGGCCAAAACCTAGTAACGCGATAGATGGACTTGTGCCAGAAAAGCCTAAGAGTGTCTTAATGAACATGCTCGAATATCAAAATTTATAATAATTTCTTGGATTTTATTTTTAATTTAGAAAATGGCAATAATAGGTTTTAATTAATTCCAGAAGAAGAATGAGTGAATCCTGTTAAAGTGAATATGCATGAGATATTTTATATGATAGAGAAAGTTCTTAAGTAGATATGATATTGCATCACTAACATTCCACCACAATCCATACATAACTCCTCACCAATCACAATCATTCAATCACAATTCGAATATAACACCCCTACTTATGTACTTTTATCAGTTTACCAAAAATCTATCTGCACTTTAGCTGCTAGCATTCCTAATGTATATATAAAAAAAATTATATACCTTTCATTTTGACTTAATAATGATTTTTTCCATTGGCCAAGCTATGAGAACACCAAAGCAATCATCCATGCACGTCAGACCCGATGTTGGTCTCCATATCTCTACATCTGGAACTATCACCAGTTCAATCCAAACTTTTACAGCATTACGTCCCAGTGGACGACAATGGACCATCGTTATCGGATCAGTTGATGCAATACTTCCTTCCGCCACTACGTCTGCTCCACCCAAATCGATCAACTGGCATTTGGCATCCTTTTGCATGGTTGCAATTGGCTGAAAGAAAAGAGATTATTATGCACAATGTATACATGCATATTAAATAAACTTGCATACACAGTTAACTTCTTCAAATTTGAAAACTAATACTTACATTTTGCGATTTATTCATGACCATATGTGCGGATTTCATGGGAGAATTCACAACATTTTCAGTATCATCACGACTCTCATCTAGTTTTTCTTGATCAGCTTCTACTTTTGATCTTGGCCATGCTATTTTCATACCAACTGCATCTCCAATGCACGACATATCAGATGTGGGTCGCCACAAATAAGCATCTTTATTTACTACTTTGTCCACCCAAATCACAACAGCAGACGGACCGAGTGGAATACCATTAACAGTATATTTTGGATCAGTGGCATGGATTCTTCCTTCGGCAATTACACCTTCACCCTCAGTCCAACCGTAAATCTTGCAAGTGTCTTCGATGATGCTGGTACTCTAAAAATGAGAAGTGAAATTCAAGACTTTAGTATGCTATACAAAAACAACGAATATGTGTTAAATTTTTATTCAGATGGGGGGTGTGCTCACTGCATTTTAGACATCAATAAGCTTGCAGCATATTACACTAATATACGTAACGTGAAAAAAATTACCGTACTGGCTGCACTACAGTTCAACCGTGTTCGCAGCGGGACCTTGATGCAAACTGATGGCCAAGCAACTACCTTATTTTTAGCGTCTGCTAAGACTGCCATTTCAGGTGTAGGCCTCCATAAATAAGTATCTGCTTTATCCACTGAATCTATAACAACGCTCCCGGCATTTGGTCCCAGACGAATGCCATTGACAACGTCATCTGGGTCCATGGACAACAGCCTCCCATAGGCAACAACTCCAGAGGTTCCATCCCAATTCAACAGCAAACATACTTCGTCGTCGCTCTACAATTAATCAACCGAAAATTAAATCAATTACTGGATTAAAAAATTAAAATATAAATTTCATTTATTCAGTAATATAAATATTATTTTTACCGGATCAGGTGAGTTCCTTCTCGAACTTTCTTTACCCTGCAGCGAAGCACGAATATAAATTAATATTTTACGAATATAAATTAATTTCCAAAAATTTACCTTCTGGTCCATCAGAGTCTGTATCATTCCCTTCAATTCTGCTATTTCCTCTCGACACCGAGACACTTGTTTATCTTTGGACTGGGCCAAAGCTAGCTTGGTTAAAGTGCAACCCCTACCCAATGCCCTTAACCGTCCCGGTTTATCTTGTCCCAGTACATGTACAAGAGCATCTTTTCCAATATCAGTCTGCGACGAGCCGGATTGGGATAAGCTACCATATTTTTTGATCTCCTCCTATATAAATAAATACACATAGATAATGTACAATGGTAAAAATATCATAGTTTCAAAAAAAATATACCGATAAAATTAAAAACAATTTTACAATAGTATTCCTAGCTTCCATGTTCACTGGTTCACCGGTTTTTTTAATGTGAGATCTAATCCACACATCAGCTCTACTTATGGACGATGGATCTACACTTTCTTTTTTCTAAAAATAGAATAACATTAAATTAATAAACTGACAGGTATAAAATAATGTTAAATAATGCTATAGTTAATTAACTTACCATGTCTTCGGTCTTTCTAGCCATTCCCCTACGACCAGTTGTATGCGGAATTTGTGTGTATCTAAGGCTGAATATTTCTCACTTTTTTGCTGAAAATGTTGAAAGATGCTAGAATTTAACAACCAAAATCATAAAAAAAGAACTATCTAATATTTATAATGCAGGGTAAATATGTATGCTGAGGATTGCAATTTATTTGAAAATCAATTCATCATGGTCATATACTTATTTGGTATTATTAATGCTGGATAACTCAGTGACATATACAGCATTCCATATCTACTAATAATATTTATAGATTGAACTAACTTGCAAAGTGTTTTTTTACTTCATTTAAAATGTTCCAGTGCTTGTCATAACGAATTTGTATTTTGTACTGTCATAGGTTCCTGCAGCTAATACCTAAACAGGAACCCTCAGCATCCACCAACACTTGGACTTCACTTCTAAAGAAATTTATCGGTTGCTAACTATGTAGATGGATTTGCAGAAACATGCCAAACGAGTTCAGTAGGAATGATTTACCTTAAACTCCGGACTTGTTTTCGCCTTCACAAACTTCCTCCAATCGGTTATGCTTTTTATGTTCGTAGGTTTCATTTTAAGTCTTTCCTCATCGTTCTCCGCTTTTTGCAAATTTCGAACCAATTTGCTTTTTGACGATCTCCAAAGTACTCCCATTTGTTGAAATATAGCTTTTCTTTGCCATTCCTCTTCCAATTTAAATCTAATCTGCAACAATACATCAAAACATGATATTAGTAAAATTTATTTAATTTAAATACGACAGGTTTAATTAAATCTGAAAGGTTTTCTGAAGTTATTAGAGGGAAATTTCAATTTATAATTGGCAAGAACTATTTTTCAATTTATCCAGAAGTTATTAGATGGCAATTTCAATTTATAATTGGCAAGACCATGCAATATTAGAAGTCATTTTCAAGACATATTAGAGTCAGAATGTTAAATAATAGATGCCTGCTTCATACCAGAACCGACTGCCACAAAAATTCTTTTAAGTCATCACTAATATTCCTCCAATCATCAATGGTGTATGGAACCTACTCCCGCAAAAGCGGTCCAAGAAAAGAGGATAAATATACCGACCCTTGCCCTACTGGTATACCTAGATCATTGAACTCTACTTCAATTCGATCATGACTGCATGACGAGAGTCTTTTTGCTTTTGCTGGACCTCTACCGCCTCTTTTCCGAGATGTACTTCCCATTTCAGCTTCACTTTGTTTCCCAATTTCCAGCTCGGCATCAGCAGTTTGTTCAGGACGGGTTTCATTTTCTGAGCGGAGTCCTTCATTTGGGTCAGAGGGGATATCATCTAGTGGTTGTTCGTCTTCTTCATTGTGAACAGTAGCTTGCTTCTTAGCATTGTCTGGTTGTTCTTCTATTTCATTTATACTAGCTGGAACTTTACGTTTTCGCTTTGACTGTTTGTTCTTACCTTTGACTTCTTGTTCTTCAGCCTTTCTCTGCAAGCGGGTACGTACAGATGTTGTAGACATATTTTTCTGCAAGTGACAGAAAACACAGTATAAACCAATAAGCACATGTAAACAATAAGCAGCGATAAATGTTAACAAACAACACTTAAATATCATCAACATGTAGCTGAAAAGAGATGTGGCAGTTTGCAAACCAAACAAGCAGGCCTAAAAGCCTTGAGATGATGAACAGATTTGTAATTTTATGAGAAAATGTACATGTAATGCAAACAGAATTGATAAGAACACTACTCATTATCAAGCAATATATGCAAACAGAATTGATAAGAACATATAATGCTTTGTCTCTGGAAGTATACAAAGATCAAAACACAAAGAACAAAAATTGAATGGTACATGCATTTGCAATGGATTAGAAAATTAAATGGTGCAAACTAACAGCCATTCGCAACATTAAAAAAAACAAAGCATTAGTGCAGCAAATGAACAACAATCACTAAAGAAAATCAATACAAGTTCAATGAAATTTCCAAATAGCCCGGATTTAATATATAAGTTCAACCATCACTAAAGCAAATGAACAACTATGCTCAAGTAGAACATATAATCTACTCAATTATGCCCTCGCAATCCTCTCTAACATAGCAAACATCTTCATCATCCACTTCAGTTATTTCATCTTCCACCACTTGAATATCTTCCTCGATGCAATCGTGCTCCTCTATATCATTAAAACTTCTTGATGGTGCTTTCATTACAACGTACCAATTAGAAACATCGTTCTCTCTTGAATAAAATACTTGTTTTGCTTGAGATGCAAGTATGTATGGGTCTCGTGAAAATGATGCTTGATGTAAATTAACAAGAGTGAACCCATCATTATCAACTTTTACTCCATTTCCTTTATACGTCCAACGACACTTGAAAACTGGAATATAAAACAAATGATAATCTAATAAAATTATATCTGTCAATATTCCATAATAAGTGACCACGTCAACCACTTGGGACATATCTTTAGCACTTTCTCTACACATAGTAGTTGCATCAAAAGTCACCCCACAATTCTGAGTTTCTCTTCCTAAATCTTTTACATGAAAACGTTGCTCGTTGATGATATATCCTTTGAAAGACATGGCATCATCCTTCGGACCATAAGCAATCCATTTTAACATGTCATTATGATCCTTGGAGGTAATAGGTATCTACAACAAATTTCATTTAGCATGTAAATTTATATAGTAATATTGATAGTTGAATGAGAATATATTTGAAATCTAACTAACCTTCCTTTTAATCCAATCGACAAAACTTTTTGTATGTGTTTCCCAAAGTAAGGTCGCATTTTTTGTCATGCGTTGGTCTGAATTTTCTAATTCCTCCAAATGCAAACTAGTATTGAACAATTGATTATAAGTTATATATATCATTGCGAACACATCAAAATATTTAAAGCAATATAACATAAACTTACTCTATAAACGGTTCCACCACGGCCATATTCATTAACACAGCTAAATGAGCACTTTCTTTCTCATTAACTGGCAATTTAATTGTCTTCGATACTGAAATTGGACGTCCCTCTAATATTCTACTACTTTCATAATCTTCATTTCGAGCTCCTTTCTCCTCTATATGTCCTGATTTCTTCAAAAATTCATTGAAAAACAACATGCATTTTGTTGCAAGATACGATTCTGCAATACATCCCTCTGGTCGTGCATAGTTTCTGACATAATCTTTGAGTGTCTTCATATATCTTTCGAATGGGTACATCCATCGAAAATGAATAGGTCCACACATTTGTGCTTCTTTTCCAAGATGAATGGATAAGTGTATCATTATATCAAAGAAAGATGGTGGAAACAAAATTTCAAGCTCACATAAAATGTCAATAATTTCAACATTGATTTGTTCTACCTTCTCTCTATCAAGAACACGTTGACATAATTTGTTGAAAAAAGAACATAAGCGAATTATCGCTTTTCTTGCCTTCTTTGTCATGTACCCTCTCGATGCTACTGGCAATAAATGTTGCATTAATACATGGTAATCATGTGACTTCAATCCACTAATTTTGCAATCCGACAACGAAATCCGATTTTTTAAATTTGAACAGTAGCCATCCGGTCCTTTGAAATCATACAGTCTTTTGCAAAATATTTTTCTCTCGGATTTTGACAACATATATGGAGCCGGTGGAAGATATGTTTTATTCCCACGAGGTTGTGTATGAAGCTCACTTCGGATTCCCCAATCCTCTAAATCCTTTCTACAGTTGGTTCCATCTTTGGATTTATTTCCATGCAACATTGTGCCCAATAGGCTTTCACCAATGTTCTTCTCCACGTGCATCACATCTAAATTGTGACGTAATGGAAGTTCCTATGAAAACCAAAACAATAATGCATTATTGGGTTTTTCTTATATTAAAACAATGAAAAATAAATAAATTAACCACTAACCTCCCAATAAGGCAAATCAAAGAAAATTGATCGTTTTTTCCACCTTGATAGCTCTACTTCTATAGAACTGTTAGTATCATCATATTCATCTTCTTTATCATAGACATGCTTTCTCTTCTTACTTTTCTCCTCTATTCCATTCCAAAATCATTTGGATAATCCTTCAATAATGCATAGATGTTTCTCCCAGAAAGCATTCTAGGAGCACCATCTGTCTCTACGGTATTATCAAACAATGCCTTTTGTTTCCTCTGTGAATCTGAAGGAGGTAGAAATCTTCTATGACCCATGTAGGCGAACTTTCGACTATGTTTCAACCAACGAGAATGGGTATTGACACCACATAATGGGCAAGCTTTTTGCCCTTTCACACGACATCCAGCAAGATTTCCATAAGCCGAAAAATCATTAATCGTCCATAACAAAATTGCATTCAGTTTAAACAAAGTTTTACTAAATGCATCATAAGCAGTAACTCCATTAGACCACAAGTGATGCAAGTCTTCCACCAAAGGAGCCAAATATACATCAATATCATTCCCGGGTTGCTTCGGGCCTGGAATAAGTAAAGTTAACATAATATTTTCTTTCTTCATACACAACATAGGCGAGAGATTGTATGTCACAAGCATTACCGGCCAGCAACTATATTTCGAACTCAACATGGAAAATGGATTGAATCCATCTGTAGCAAGACCAAGCCTAAGATTGTGTGGATCAGATGAAAAAGATTTATACTTTTCATCCACCATTTTCCATGTCATAGAATCCACGGGATGATGCATTTTTCCATCGTTACTTTTATTATTAAAATGCCATCTTAATTCTTCAGCCATCTTTTGAGATCTATACATTCGTCTAAACCTCGGAATAATTGGGAAATATCTCAATACTTTAACTGGAACACCTTGTATAACCTCTTCAATATCTTGATTTTTCTTCCATCTCGAGGAACCACATTTTGGACAACTTTCTAAATTTTTGTATTCTTTTCTGAAAAGGCAACAATCATTCTCACAAGCATGTATCTTTTCAAAACCCATGTCGAATGCTTTAAGAAATTTCTTGACTTCATATAAGGTTTTGGGAAGCACGTTATCCTTCGGCAGAAATAGATGTTGCACAGCTAAAAGCTTATCAAAACCACTATCGGACAAGCCAGTCTCGCATTTAAGATTATACAAGACGGTGATGGCAGATAATTTTGTGTGATCTGTGCAACCAGGATATAATGGAGTTTCTGCATCTTCCAAGTTCTTGACTAATTCATCCTCTTTTCTTCGAGAATCAACATCGTCTTTATCATCATCAAAAAAATCTTGATTCAAAAAATCTTCATCTTCATAGTGAATCATCTTGAATAGTTCATATATGTCAAACGTATTTGTTTTATTCTCTACATTTATCTCTTCACCATGGTTAAACCATACACCGTCAATGTATTTAGGATCCATTCCTTTTATAATTAAATGTTCAATGATGATTTGGTCATCATGACGACTAAGATTCCGACAATCCTTGCAAGGACATAAAAAATTTTCTACACTTCTTACATTCCTCTTTGCAGCATGCACAAAATTCATTGCTCCTTGTCGGTATTCTATACTAGTTCTATGAAAAAAGTAAAAAAAAAGTGAGCTTTAGTATTAGATTATATGTTCTAATTCTCAAAATACATATTAAGTTAATCATGGTTTTATCACCTGTTTAAAAAAACCCATCCTTTTTCCATTATCGACATTTGAAGGCAAATAAGTTTCCAATCTTTGACGTATAAATTGGTTATCTGTTGTAATCAAAAAAATAACTAAACGTTGAAGTACAAATACTTGTAGCACTACTGCATATAACCATGGTGGTTTAGTAGACAAAGGCAAAGAATACTTTTCCAAAAATATAAATTTTACACTTATATTTTGCATTTAACCTCAGATTTACATGTATTTATAATTAATCCATGCATAACACCACACTCCTACCCACACATAACTGACCAAGTCACAACCCTCCAAACTGCTGCATAACAGTTACAGCTATCTGCCCCCCCTTTGTCAATCCATCCACAAACGCTCCACTTCAACAAACAACATTCCAGTCACTCCACTTCAACAAAACTTTTGCAAATCTCTGCACTTCACCATTACACACAGACCACTGACCAAACTTCCTCCCACCTATCACCAACAAACGCCGGTGCATTTCCGCTGCCACACATTGCTGCAACTTTCAAAAAACGCAGCAACCATTCATCACCATACTACTCAATCCTCCTATTTTACCACTTCTCACAACATTGTTTAATTCAACCACTTCCATAAATATACTTCAACACTGCAATCACTCCCCTACTCCACTGTTAAACAATTCATTCACTTCTCACAACAACACAGTTTCATACCAGCCTATAACAATACCCACTTTCATCTCATACACACCACATTCATTCATATCACCAAAGACAATATCACTTGCCTACATTCCTGTAGCCTGCTTCAATAACCATTCTACAACCTACTGACTACTGCACTGATACAACCAACTGCACCATATTCACACACTACAACAGTGACCACTCCAACTACAAACCCCAAGCAACCACAGACCATCCTCCTTCCCATTTCTCCAACCTGCAACCTGTTCGCAACCGCACTTCATACTACAACTCAACAAAACATCAACAACCCAGCCTCCGCAGCAAACTACCAGAGACTCACGCAACATTCATCAACTTGCCCTCTGACATTCTACCACTCCTTACGAACACATACTCACATCCTTCCCCCAGCCTCGCCCCCTCTTACCAAACCAACCATCAACTTCACCGCCTCCTCTTCACTACCTCACATCCACACAAATGACATATTTCTAGTGCCTGCCACTCCATAAAAGACTATTTATGCTCCAACATTTACCACTCTCAACCATCCAGCCAGCCAATACCCAATCGCAAACAAAACCGCGACCTCCATTAATGCTACTTGAATCCACCAAATTCCCGAAACACGCAACCTCAACCTCCTCTCAGCAAGCAACCATTGATTCACTGAACCACTTCAACAGAACATTCATATACTCAAAGAAATCAAAGCAGATATCCCAACAGATCATTGCAATTATGGTTAAATCAACCATTTCGGTAATAGTTTAGGAAAAAATACGAAAATAAGATGCATTCAAATTCATATAAAAGCCAAATAGAATCACAAAGTCGATTTAACAGATTCATACCTAAATATACCTAATCGATTTAAAAGATTCATACCTAATTATATCTAGATCTGCTGGCTGCCGCGACTCGATGTTGAGTAAGGGGGAAACGACGGAGTTGACGATGATACTTGAGTGCGATGAAAATTTAACACGATTAAAAGGGGAAATTTTTTTCTGAAGAAGAAAGCAAATTAGGGACGAGAATTTTGTTAAGTACGAGAGTAAAATGATAGGTTACGTTTATTTAGTTTGCGCGAACTCTTTTTTTTAGAAGCGGGAAACGTGAATTATTTTTTGCCACGTTTATATTATTTGGTAATCTATTTTTTGTTGCATTTACAATAAAACGCCACCGATTTTTGCAACTATAAGTGGTTTTTCTTGTAGTGGAAGTTGAAAAGTTTGAGCGTAGATGTCATGTTTGTCAAGTTTCGAAAGGGACAGCTACAAATGCGGGATTGTATATGCCTTTACATGTTCCTACAAAACCGTGGGTAGATGTAAGCATGGATTTCGTGTTGGGCTTGCCAAGGACTCAATGGGGAAATGACTCTATATATGTTGTGGTGGACTGTTTCTCGAAGATGGTACATTTTCTTGCTTGTAAAAAAATGACAGATGCGGTCCATGTGGCACAGTTGTTCTTTAGAGAGATCTATCGCTTGCATGGTTTACCAGAATCTATAGTTTCAAACAGGGATACCAGATTTTTGTTTCATTTTTGGCTGAGTTTGTGGAAGATGGTGGGAACGAAGCTGAATTTTAGTAGCGCCTATCATCCACAAACAGATGGTAAAACAGAGGTAGTGAATAGATCATTGGAAAACTTGCTGAGATGTCTTGTGAAGGATAATTTGAAAAGCTGGGATATGAAATTGTGTCAAGCGGAATTTGCACATAATCATGTTGTTAATCGAAGTACGGGTTTTAGTCCGTTTCAAGTTGTTTATTCAGCAATCCCAAAGGGTCTATTGGATTTGACTACATTGCCAATTTGGAAAGGAGTTGTTAAACGAGCTTGTGATTTTGTTAATGAGTTGCAAGAGTGTCATAGAACTGTTCGTGAACGATTACTTGCATCGAATGAGAAATATAAGCAATCCGCGGATATTAAACGACGACATGTTGTCTTCAAAGAAGGAGATTTTGTATATGCAGTATTGACCAAGGATCGATTTCCTATTGGTACTTACAACAAACTAGCTGCTAGAAAGATTGTCCTTTAGAAATCATAAAGACGATCAATGATAATGTGTATCAGTTGAGGTTGCCGGAAAATATTCATACTTCTGATGTTTTCAATATCAAACACTTAATTCCATATTATGGGGAGATGCTTGAAGAGGAGAACGTGAATTCGAGGACGAATTCTTTTCAACCAGCGGAGGATGATGCAGCGCTTACCTTGAATCGCGCCACCATATGTCGCAGCGAAGGCAAAGCCCTAGGTCGCTCCGGTTTGGGCCGCGGTCACGAGCTCCAGATCCCTAAGACGCGCTCCACCATAGGTCATTCTGCAAGCTTCTATAATTCAAACTCCGACCTAACCCTAAGTCGCGAGGACTATAACTCATTTGACGACTTTACAGTATGTCGCGAATTCCTAAATCGTAAGTCGCGAACGAGCAAGATGAAGAAGGTCACGAACGAGCAGAGAAGATTTTCCTACATCGCGAATCCAGTAGGTCGCGAACTTCCTTAAGTCGCGAGCGACATAGTTTAGGTCGCGAGATCGA
Source organism: Allium cepa (assembly GCA_030765085.1). Classification (NCBI taxonomy): domain Eukaryota; kingdom Viridiplantae; phylum Streptophyta; class Magnoliopsida; order Asparagales; family Amaryllidaceae; genus Allium; species Allium cepa. The sequence goes on along the minus strand of CM060938.1, from coordinate 438,050,500 downwards.
AGCCTAAGTCGTTCCCATTTAAGTCGCGAGCTTCCTTATGTCGCAAACGACATTCCAATCGCTGTTTCGGATGCCTTGTTTCTTAAGTCGCAATGCCACTTTTTTTTAGGTCGCTCGTTCTAGAACACTTATGTCGCTGATGCTAGATCGTCTGCTTCCACAAATCTTATGCTGATTTTAAGTCGTGAAGTCCTGTGTGTTGATAGGTTGTATTATTTAGGTCGTTGATATGTGTTTTTGTAAGTCGTTTGGACTATCTGTGATGTATTTTTCTTAAGTCATGTGTTGAGTTGTAATTCTCTATAAATAGGAGTGTGTGTCATTTTGTAAAAGGTTGTTGAATTTTGAATAAAATTTGGTTTGTTCTTTGTGCCTCCTTTGAAATTGGTAGTTGAGTGTTAACTCCTATCTCCACCTTCGGCATTCGAGTGCGCTCGAATCAACGATTGTTGAAGCCAATTCACGGAATCAAGTGCGCTTGATCAACATTCAAAGAATTGTAGATCTTCTTTCACAGTATCGTGCGCGATCAACGTGTCGAAGATTGCTAGAATCCAGTATCTTCGTGATCAACGGATTTGGGCATTTGGATATTCTTTCAATCCATCGATTCATATTGTTTCATCTAATCGTTTCATCGATTAGTTTGACTCGAAATCTTCATTTCGTCGTTAATTCGTTTATTTCCGCTTCGTCGCTTATTATATCATTCAGTTTGTCCAGCTTATTTCATCCATTTTATAAATCGAGTATTCTATGAATATCTCGATGACTCCATTCTTGTATTTATTGATATTGGATGAAAACAACAATTTAAAATTGTTGCAAATTTTTTTAGAAGATATTTAATAAGCATAGTTGGATTTTGTTCTTAAACGAGCAAAGAATATTCTTAAAACTTTTAAGAGATATTTTTATCATATAGAAGATGATTTCGTGATTGTATTGTCTGTTGAGTGCTTTAAGAATTCTGGTCGACGCGCTTGATCAACGTTGTTGATAGGAATTTCCTAAACGTTTTGATGAGACAATTTGACACAATATATTGACTTGTAAAAATGAATATTTTCAAGAAAAGTTAATTACATAAAGATAATTGTGATTTTGAAAGTTTTAGCATTTTGGGAAAGAAGATTATTTAAAAGAAATTTTTTTGATACTCTTATTCTTGTGATTCCCAAAGGAAACCAAGACTTTATTGTTTATACTGACGCCAGTCGTGTTCGTTTGGGAGCCGTTCTTATGCAAAGAGAACGTATTATTGCTTATGCTTCTAGGCAATCGAAGCCAGTAGAGACAAGATATGTCACTCATGATTTAGAGCTCACGGCTATCGTATTCGCTCTTCAAATTTGGCGTCATTATCTCTTGGGAGAGAAATTTGTTCTCTATACCGATCATAAATCTTTGAAGTATTTATTTTCTCATAAGGAACTTAATTTGTGTCAACAATGTTGACTCGAGTTCCTGGCATCTTATGATCTTGATATTCTTTTTATTCCCGGAAGGGAAATCGTGTTGCCAATGCGCTTAGTCGTAAGCAACAAGTGGTTGATTCTTTGATGATGTCTGAATGGAATTATCATTTTATCAAATTCATCGGACGTTTTGATATACTTCGTTTTATTGAGCTTTATCTCATTTTTTTTATGGACTAGCGTCCGATGTTCTTTTATGGTGTTCGGTTCATTGGACGTACCGTTTTTGTACTACGTCGATGTTTCGAAATTATTCGAGTTGTGGTTCATCTGCGGTACCGTTATTGTACTACGTCGTTGTTACAAATATTCGAGTTTCTCATTTCTCGGGCGTACCGATTCTGTACTACGCCTTTGCACCGAATCAATTTTCTGCTATTCTTGACGTTTTCCACGTCTTTTAACTATGGAAATGCTTTTAGGTTTCCGATTTTTATTATTGAGCCTGGTGTTATAGTAGGGATTGAAGTTTCACCAGATTTGACTTTTGAGCAACATTCTATTCACATCATTTCTTCGGGGGTTGAGCGCCTTCGAAATAAAGGTGTTCTTTTTGTGAAAGTCCGATGGTTCTCAAATCCTAAGGATTTCTCTTGGGAGTCTTGAGAATTCATCGAGCGAACATGTTCGGACTTGCTTCCTCGTGCTCTTTGAGGTGAACTTTTTATTTCAAATTCCTTTTGTGTTGAAGATGCTTTTATGGTTGTTACTTTATATTTTTTTCTTAAATATTACGAGGACGCAATTTCTTAAAGAGGGGAGTCTGTAACAACCCGCATATTTTACGATAGAGTATTTAAATATTTTATTTAAATATTTCATCGTTAGTCGGATTTTAGTCCGCAAAGCTACTTTTTGCAAACGGTCGAATTAGGACTCGAGACCACCCCCATCGAGTTCAAAATGACGTTTGCGACCTTTTTGAGTATAAACTTTGATATGTATGGAGTTAGTGGAATTTTGCTACTTTTTCACTTAGGGCTTTGGTTTTTGTTTCAGCCCATTAGACCCAAGCTTCACCCCTCTTCTCTTTATTACTTCATTTCTATTTCCTAATACTCAAGCTTTAGCAACAATGGAGAGAGCAATTGGAAATTAAAACTCCAAGCCCTAGTTTCCATTTGCAAATCAAGTTCTAGCTCCAAATTTATAGAAGAAGCTTTAGTAAGCCTCCTCTTCTTCTTCTCCAACTCATTCTCTTACCAATTTCAGAAATTCCTAAACCTAATTTAGGAAATGTTTCTCTTTTAAGCTTGGCTTCAAGCTTCTTGTGTTGATATTGAAGTGTGGTTGATCTTCCCTTGTCTTCAAGCTTCTCATTCATTGTTTTTGGGTTCAAAGGTGAGATTTTTATCTCACATCTAGGTCTATGATTATCTTTGATTATTAGGTATGAATTCCTAACTCTTATTCATGTGCATTTGCTTTGATTTGGATTGGTTTTGTGAATATTCCAATTTTTGGTGTTTGGAAGTCAAACCTTTAAAAATCATAGCTTTGGGGTTTGACCATGCTTTTGGCGATGCATCAAAGAGCCTATAGGGCTAGGAAACTGATTCATGTAAACCCCTAGTACCGTTGCTCGACCGATTGCAATTCAGAAGGAATTAGGCTTCATTTACATAGGCTTGGAAGTGCAAGAAACAGGTTCCAGTCGACTGGAATTTTAAGCCAGTCAACTGACCTGCTACCTGAGCACTTCCCAGGCTCTGGTCCAGTCGACTGGCATACTGAGTCCAGTCGACTGACCAGCATCCTGCGTATATTCCGGGACTGAGTTCAGTCGACTGAACTGAGTGAACCAGTCGACTGACCTGCATATTCTTGCTTATTTTGCCTATTTTTGTTTGAAACTCCAATTTTATCAATTTGTGGTTCTCCGATTCATTGTTGTCATTTATTATCGACTTCGATGACTTCATTTTTTGGGATTTTTGTGAACATACATTTTGATGGATTCAGTATCGATTTCTTTGGATTTTATTCACGTCTTCGTACGTGAATTTTGATGATTGATTGTTTCTACAATCATTTCTACGATTTGTCACTTTAAAAATATAAAGGTTTCAATACTAGTAGTAAATATCAAAACACTTTTATCAAAACGATTTCAACTCTATTTTCAATATCAAGCTTGTTTATAAAACCGTTTTCCAATCTACTAGCATATACAAACCTTTATCTCACTCGTATGAGAAATCTAATTAAACGACTTAGTAAAACAAGTGGTATGAAACGCTTGCGTTCACTTCGTCGGTTAATTCATAGACTTGTTCCTTTGAATCTCTTGTGACAATTTTCTAGTGGAGATCTACAATTTGTTCATAAATATTTAAGTTAAGCTAGTGGTTATGGGACAGAAGCTAAGCTTATATATTTACTAGCTTAGTGTAATTAACACTTTTTGATGATCGATGATGATCGTTTTATGGTTTAGACTAGCAATGTGCGATGTCTCTTTCCCCATGTGGGGGACAGTATCCCATTATGTTGAGCTTTGCCTCTCTTTGTCAACGTGGGGGAACTGTACCTCGATTTTGAGGAGCATCGGCTCATCAGGAGGAGCTTCGGCTCATCAGGAGGAGCTTCGGCTCATAGTCCGCAATGGGGGACTATACCCTGTCAGGAGGAGCTCCGGCTCATTTTTATGGGATAACGACCTATTTTGCGATACACGTGTTGGGGAGTTTTCATGCTCCCGTCTTGTGATAGGCCTTTTCTCCCCCTTTTTGTGATTTCTGGATTTCTATTGATTGATTTCTAGAATTTATGTTTCACCAATTTTCGTGATTTACATTGATAAGTTTTATCAATATTTGTGCATTGGTGAATTTGCGTGTCATTAACTTTTGTGATTGGCATTGATATAATTGTCATTATTTATGGTTTAGTGAATAAAAATAAAGAGTATGACATTCCTTTTTATCTTTAAGAAGATTCTTGTGATATTGATTAATCTCTTGTTGATTTTCAATTACATACTTATCACAGTATGGCTTTATGGTTATCATATGTGTTTGTCATATCCCTTATTTTATATCATTTCATCGGATATTTATAGTTAGACTGATCCGTTTATTATTTTCTTATTAGATAATACTCGGTTCAGACTGAGATGTTACAGGTGCTTCTGCTTGACTCCTCATCTAGGATTATTATCCTGACTTTTGGCTAACTACTTTAGATTAGTAGTTTTTGTTTTGTATACATTCGAGATAGAGACTCCTTGATGTATACCTATTCTTTTATCTAGCACTTGTATCTATTCTTTTGTGATACAGTGGATCTTGTATGAACACTAATCTGATGAACACTTTCATGTGTCATATTCATATCTGTTTTCGCCTTTGTGTATGGATATCTGTGACTGATTTGTGTTATGCTTATTTCTATATTTGTTTCCGGGGATTATATATAGAGCCACTGTGTAGTTGCTTTGAGTTTGTATCGGCATGTCCGATTCCCTCTTGAAATGAAATGCATTTTAAACTATCTGACATATCGGTTCTCGCATAAAGTAATTACACATATGGTCGCTCCTCAACAGCCTTATTCTCCATGCTAGTTGACGGCATTACCCCATAGTGTTCTTGGCTAGCATGGGTATAGAGGTGGGGTGTCACACTTCGTTTCTGGACAATCTGTCCCTAACTTAATCATCTTCTAGGTCTTTCTGATCCTAATTTTTTCTCGGGCTCATCAATAACCTATCTGTATATAAACATATATTCCCTTTAGTTGTAATCATATTTTAGTCTACCTGTGACCAAGCACTACACATCGGAATTTTGAACAACAATTAGCTGGGGCTAATAGCTAATGTATAAGGCACAACTCTATACCAGTCCCATTTGGTATTCTAATATCTATGTCATTTTCACTTAGGGATACCCACCCATAATTTTCCTTGAAAACCTTTTTTTTAAAATTATTTAAAACCTTTAAATCAAATTTATATAAGGAAAATATAAAATCCTTATGCTTTACTCAAAATCGCATTGCCATGTTATATATATTCTCTACTCAAACCTTAGTTAATGAAAACATTTAAATATGTAAAAGTATCCCTTTCGATTCCATTGATAGTACCCCCTTCTAAACATTTAAAAGCATCTCTTTCGAAACTAGGTAAAACCCTTTAATTACCTGGACCAAGAGGCCAAAACCTTACCTTTCGAAACCATACTTCATACCTTTCAAACCATACTTCAAACCTTTGGAAACTATACGTCAAACCTTTCGAAACCATTGAAATTATCCCTTTCGAAAGCAATAAAACTTTAGACATCCTACTTTAAAAACACTCTAGAACATTTCCATAGAAAACCTTTGGAAAATCTTTCATTTAAAACCTTTCAAAACCATCAGAAAATAGAACTTTTTGACCTTGTCGGAAGCCATCTTTCGGCCCCTTCGAAAGATTTGCTTTCGACCACTTCGAAAGCTTTACCTTCGACCCCATTGAAACCATTCAGGAAATAAAACCTTTCGAAAACATTCAACCTTTTAAAAAATAAACCTTTCGAAAACTCACTGGGTCCAATTTAAAAGATATGGGAAATCCTCTTTTAAAACCTTTCGACTTTTTCAAAAGTTTAGCTTTCAACCCCTTCGAAAGCTTAAAACTTAACTTTTAAAACAACAGGTTCATCCTTTAAAACTTCTCTTTTGAAAGCTTTTCTTAAACTTCTATTAGAAAAACAAGGGTAAAGCATCTAAGTCGAAAGCTTCCTTTCAAAAGCGTAGGAGAAGCGACTGGTTTTAATACAAGTAAACCTTTCGACTTTGTCAAAAGAAATAACTTCGAAAGGTTGGAAAGCGGCAATAACCTTTCGATCTCGTCGAAAGGTTGAAACCTTCATTTTAGATATCTGACCTGGTCGAAAGCCACCAAGTCAAAAGCTTCTTTTCGAAAATAAAGCAGGCGATTCTTTTGGTTTATAAGACAAACATGCTCCAATCTCTATGGAAATTAACCTTTCGACTAAGTACCCTTCGACCTTGTCCAATTCGTTACATACCAAGTTACTTAATACCATATGCATTGCTCTTTGACCTTGTCAAAAGCTATAACCTTTCAACTTTAGTGAGAGGTCTAGGTTGGAAGGCTTGATGCCAAAATGGCTGAAACATGCTAAAAGCATGATTTTCTTATTTTTAACTTAAAGGAGATAACTTTTCAACTAACCTGCCTTTGTTTGTCAAATTCTTATTGGTTAGTAAAATACTTTTCAGAAAAGTGCTACCACTGATTTTAGAATTAAATAATGATTTTATTTTATATAATGCCCATTCTTCTTAATTAAATATATAAAACATTTAAGTCTCATACCTTAAATAATTTTATATATTCATCAAATCGCTTTGGAAAAATCTGAAAAAATTCTAGAAAATCTATTTTAACAAGTTTTCCAACATATAAAATTTTCAGATCCAATTATTTATTTTTTAGCTGTAAATAATTTATAATCCAATAAATCATTTTCTTCACTAGAAAATTAATGTAAAATCCACAATAATTCATAAATTTATGAAAATTGGACCTCATCTCTAAAATATCATATATTTTTTTACCTATATTTAAATTTTCAAGGCTTTTGGATGTCATCTAATAGGGTTTTATGTCAAATATGTTAAAAACTAACATGAACATATATAATCCATCATCAAGCATATATACAACTTTAATTACCAAAAACATGGCATATACTTGCAAAATCATTTCAGATCTAATCTTAAAACCGAAATACATAAAAAATGGGATGAAGTAATTATTCACCTTAGCTTTGAGATTAAAAGATGTATGATTTGATGTTGAATTAGCTGACTAACTTCCTACTCTTGAATCCTATCTTTATCTTCTCTTGAGAATGGAAATTGTGGCCTATCTTGATATAATTTAGTTTTAGTAAAATGAAAATGAACGTATGTTTCATTCCTAAGGGTTTAGGATATAAGCCTCTCCTATTTTCCATATTGTCCTTACTCATTTCTTACTACATTCGTTTATGTTATCTCATTTTTATTTGCACATTAACATGGCACAACTACCCTTAGTTTAATCAAATCTCAACCTATTAATCTTCATATTATCTTATTTAATTTAACCAACTGAATATACTGAATAATGTTATAAAAATATGGGTTGTTACATGACCCATGCCACTCCTTTGAATCTTCAATTGAGCTAGCCAAGGAGGCACTAAAAAGAAGCCAAGTCATTAGCCCGCCTACAAGCCAAATCTATGGGTCGTCAGCGACCCATGGTTTTGGCTCAGTTCGCGAGCTAACCCTCCAGGGTCATTCCCTACCTACCCGCGAGTAGTTGATGAAGTGGTCTATCCCAGAAGCTCTCCGATCCTTATAAATACCACACTACCTGCAACATAAAGAGGATCTTCTCCCAATTGGTTGCTGAACCTCTGTTGGGATTATTCTCCACTCTTTACCTCCTTCACAACAATCTTCAAACGAATTCACTTTGATTCTCCAGTGGATTCCACCTCTGGGATTCAATCTAGCTAAAGATAATCAAAGCCTTGTAATCAAACATTTCTTGTAACAACAATCAGTCTATAGTAAAACTATAAAGTGGACGTATGCTTCATTAACAACTGAACCACTATAAAAATTCTCTGTCTTCTTTTTTTTACAGTTTTTTCTATATCTGTGATATTGCTCTGTCAGAACAGAGCTGGTGCTCAAATTTAAATCAGGCTATTGGTCCATTTTTTGGGTCAATGGTAGTTGTACAAGTGGAAGGTGTTATAATAAGTGTGAAAACCCTAGGCTGCTGTCCTTTATGAAGCATCAGACAATCCCTAACAAAATGACCTAGCTAGTTGCAGTTGTGACGACTCTTTGGTGTAAACCGTTATATTATTGCCTATGGCTCAAGCTTTGGTACCTTTCCAATTGATGCCTTAACTATCAGTGCTTTTTCCACTTGTCCCTCTCTCTGACATGCAATTCCTAGCAAAATGTCTTGTCTGCTCACATTTATAACAAGATAAATTAGAAACATCCTTCAATGGCTGAAACTTACACTTGTTATTTCTAGTTGGTATTGATAAAGATGTCATTGGAGCCAAACACTCAAACCTCAAACCCATACCTATCAGATTCGCAAATGCTTCAATGATATGATTTGTCTTGTCCTTTGAAACTCTGAATGCATATTTGCAATGAACTTCTCATTCTTCTTCTATGGTGTATCTTCCAAATCAATCGCAAACCGAGGTAATGCATTGAACCTATTCTCATACTCAACAACTGACATAGCCCCCGCTTCAGATCTTGGAAGCTTCCAAATAACTTAGTCTTTCCGACCTTCGAAACAAACTTCATCTCAAACACTTCCTTGAATTGGGCCTAAGAGAAGTCATTCCCCTGGAAATATGTGGTGATCAAACCACACCAATCTATAGTATCATCAATCAGATGTCGCGATGCCAAACAACGCTTCATCGCACCATCCAACTCCATGTCTTCGAATATCCTATCACACTAACTAAGCCAAGTCTAAACTTAAATAATAATCTCAGTTCCACTAATCCTTTTACTACCCAACCTCTCAAAGTCATGGTATAGCGAAGCAAAGTTCATTTATGGTCGAACTTGCATGAACTCTTACACAACATTCACCCTCGGTTGCTCGATAGGAGTGGCATTCGTCAGTGCTCGAGTTCCACAATAGTACTACACGTCCCACCTCTACCTCCTCCTCTAGCAATAACAGCTCAAGTACTCATATTTCGCACTACTTGAAAATAGCAAAAAAAATTAGGATACCTAAGGATTGGGTTTTTTCAAAAAAAGAGTAAGTCCTTAGGGAATACTATAAAGGTGTAGGTTAATAGAAAAATTCAAATGCGCTCATATATATATATATATATATATATATATATATATAATAAACTTAACTCATTATATGGTGTCACTCAGCTTATCACTAATGAGACATACCTAGCCTAGGTCAAGTTGTTTGCTAAACCTTCACTCTGATACCAAATGCAACAGCCTGAATTTTCGACCTTGAATGTCGATGATAATACATCCATAATATTCATGTTCCAAGCACCCAAGTGTTGGAAAGGCATATTATTAGGGTAAAACAAAAACAAAAATAAATAGAATAAGAAAGAAAGAACATAATATCAAAATCTTACAAGTGGAACAATAATATACAATATTCAAAAAGCTGGTACAATGGGTTGCTTTAAGATACAGAGTAATTTCATATTTACAAAACCTAAGTACTATCATCAGTCTGGACAATTATAACTTCCTGTCCTCATAATGATGGTACGTACATAATAGTAGTGAAAACAAATAGAAATAGATAGTTAAATGAAAGCCTCACTTGTCTCCTGAAGCTCTAAAGTGTTCAACGTAAAACCTGCTTTACTCGGCTTATCGAGTACATAAGGAAATTAGAGGAAACAAAATCCAGTGTCACACATAATTCTATATGAGAAATCAAGATACATGCATCCATATAATAGTAACTTTTGAGACCATATGAATCATCGTAATAGTTTTACCCCCAAAACATGCCAAACCATCTGATAAGTAGATATGGAGATATAATAGATAATGTCTAGGGTGTAGAATATAAATTAGAAAAATAGTTGTGCACTTGCATCTCATAACATAAAAATATTAGATGTACATCTAAAACCACCATGGTATGTTTGCATATGAATTATCCATGGAGGTCTCCTCAGTAAATTTATGCCGACCTCATGGCAAGGGTCAGAAGCTACCTTTTAAGGGATGTGTAGCTTTTGAGGGATGTGTATCTCTAGCAAAATATACCATTAATGTATACACAATTGGTCCATGCCCTAACATGTGATAATGAATGTCATCAACTCCCATTAGCAATAGCGATAAGAATCTTTAGGTTTGGAGTTGATATACCCTTTCGGGTTTGCTAAACCCAATGGTTATACATCCTCCTACGTTTTCTGTCATTTTCGATGGTGAAGTCTTGTTTGACATCTCTCACATGATTCTTCATCATTCGAATATGTCATGAATCCTTTCATGGATTCTAGCACAAGTCATTTGAAAAATGCTAACGTTAACATCTTCCTTGGACTTAACCTTAGGATAAACAGTTCAACTCTATAGCATTAGTCTTAAATGTTAACGCTGACTACTCCCTTGGACTTAATCTTAGGATATACAATTCAACTCTATAACATTCCACTTCACAACCGCTTCTAAAATGTAAACTCTATACTAGTTCGAAGTGGTTCTTAGTAAATAGTACATAAGTATACTTATCTGAACCCGGACTCTTCAAAACTAAATCAATGAAATTCTGATTAACTCAATTCCGGTTCTTTTAGAAGAAAGATAATGGATTACTCAAAGGATCTCATATATATACAATTCTTAAAGCTAGGCACGTTTCATACTAATGAGTCCTCTCGGGGGATCTCAAACCGTATGAAGCCGTGAAGCTTCCTATACTTCCTAAGTTAATTGGCCAAGTTCGATTAGTCGACTAATCAACTATCTAGTTCAAATAACGATCTCTTATGGAAATCAAGTTTCGTACACTTATCGCATTTTCGACCTTCTCAACTTATTATCCCTCAGTCAAGAGTGAAACAGATAGGTTAGGTAACTACTATTTCTTAACCCTATTCGAACATCATTCTTAATTCTTACAAATAGAAAAGCCTACTTTGTCAACTTTTAGTGTTAAGTATATTACTAATTACTTTCAATGAACAAGTAAACAAAACAAAGCATGATTGAGGTACTTAAGCACCTCATAAACCATTTTTAAAACATTTTTTATAATATAAAACCCTTTTGAAAAAGATATACATGTGTGCATACTAATTTATTTATAAGCTAAGACGTTTAATAAAATTCCAAAAATAATTTAAAAGATATTATATTACATAAGCTTTTTTCAATACTTTAATATAATAGTTAACCAATTTTCTAAAAACTATACATAAATTAAAATACTTATAATTATGAGTCAAACATTTATTTAAAATATTACTTAAAATAACTAATTTATAATTTATTTAAAAACTTCAAGAAACATGTTTTCTGTTATTTAAAAGAAAATCTTCCACTTTAATAATTCATAATTAATTATTAAAAATATATTGAAATTTGAAACCATTTTAAGAATACTCTAATATATGTTAGAAAAGACTGCTAAAAAGGTGAAAAGAAATACCTAAAAAAAGTCATTTTAAAATAATTAAAGTTTAGAATACAAACTAGAAAATTTCCAAAATGATGAATAAATGGTTCAGAGATACTACAGCTGCTAGAAAATGCTATAGTTCAATGTTGTCACAAACTCTAAACTATAGTGGTTTTATATACTTGAAAGTTTTTTCATTTTACGATGTGCTAAAAAAAAATTTAAGGTCCAATCTTTTCGCAGCGATCGATAGAATATATATCACAACCATGGCGAGAAACCCCCAAGGACCTCTCTACAAAATATTATAGAAATTTCTGAATAATATGCATTTTTTATTTTCTATAGCAACTAGTCGCTATAAAACCATTTCCAAATCCAAGTCCAATTCAATCATTGTTCAACCAAACCCTAGGTGCTTCATATCAAGGCTATGCAACAAGTCATAAAAAGTCATACGAGTCAAAATACATCAATTACATATGCCATTTGCTTCCCAAAGCAGGAACCAAAAGAGTATATAATAATATAAAGTCAAGCACAATACTACAATTTAAAACAAGCATATATACACTCATATACATTCAAATGGTGAGTTAGCACACCCTTCAACAACAACCAATAAAAAGCCTTGAACTTGTTCCACTTCCTACCACAACCCTGCAAGCTCCAAACTACCTTCTACTATCACCTTACTCTTGGCCTAGGCACAAATAGCCTCCAAATGTTCACGACCCTTGCTTGTTTGGGGTTTATGCCCCAAATATTCTAACTCTAAGTTGGTGAAAGGTGTTGTTATGTTATTGTAAGCCTTATAGCTTGAGTTTGGAGAGAGTATGGTGTGATTTGATTTACGCTTTGGAAAATTATAATATTGAAGAGTAGAAGATGAAGAGATTTGATCTATGGCTTAAAATTGTGAAAGTGATTTCTTTGACTATAGGGTCCTTTATATAGGTATTCAAGGGGTCTCCATTACCTTGTTCTTGCCACTTCTAGCTGGCCAAACATCACATCCCCCCTCTCCATGTGCCTTCATGTGCTTACTTTCCACCTCAAAAGCAAAAGAAAATATCTCCACTCAATATATCTCCAACTTACACGTTCTAGTGGATTTCTAAAGATATCTAGTTAACCATATTTACTGAAAATATTTTTATTATTTATTAGTGAATTCATATGACATTTAGACATGTACATTAAGTTTGAACAAATTATATTGAATAAAAATCCACTTATCGATAAAATAATTTTGGTCATATTGTCGATATTTTTTCAAAATATTTATGTATTAAGAAGATTTCAAAAAATAGTTATCTATCGTTAGTTATAAATTAAAAGAAGTTTAATAAGTTTATAAAATTACTTAATAACACTTAACCATATTTCATTATTTAAATGAAGTGTTCAAAATTATGGGTCGCTACAATATATTACACTTAGGCCATCATGATATGGCAAGTACGAGCGAATAATTTCATTTCGATTTGTTGAGCAAACTCAAAGTCGAAGTGAAATTAGGACAAGGTACCATGGGTTTGGAGTTTATATGATATGACAAATAAGGAGTTATCCATTGTTTGTGGGGCCCGCTGAGCAAACTCAAGGTCAGAATCCCAAAGCAGATAAGTCCTAGCACTCACTAGTGAAGTCGAAAGACTTATATGTTTCATCTTAGAGTTTGGAGAAACACATAAGACTAGTGGAAGCATTATTAGAAAAATAAAATTATAACATTTAACCTTTCTAATATTGTAAGGACATACACTATGCAATGTTATAATAATCTAAGTTGATAAATTTATGCATTTAATACGATTGATAAAAAAGTTATCCATTAAGATATACAAACGAACTTAATTGAAAATTGACATATAGAAATTATATATATATATACACACACACTACTAAATACTTCTTGCATACTAATGTTTTCTATACCTATGCAAGTGCCAAATTTTACAACTACTTAATATGTTCGTAATCTGGTCGCTTATGTGTTTATTTGGTCGAGATTGTGTATTGCACTCTATGAGTTTTGAACTCAAAAGCAATGCAAGACTATGGATATCTGATCCATGTATTATCGAATAGAATTATTATATGGGAAACAGTCATAGTTCGTAATGTACGATACCTCGATGAAATCGGTTCATTCGAAATAAGCTAATAAACATTACCGTGAGATCGAGTATACAATTTGATTGATTTTAAAAGGATTGTATTATGTTAAATGTAAAACTAGACCAAGAATACAAGAAAGATCTAAGAAATCAATCACTGAAATGTAAGTTTGATCAGTTTACATAAAGTGCAAGATGATTGATGTCCTTAAATGTTAAGGATAATCAAATGCGCTTTGTAAAGAATTCTTTATGACATAATAGTAAGGTTTTATTTTGAATGGATTGACCATTTAGAAAGAAAAACAAATGTATAAGAGTAGATGTGATTTAAGATATAGTTGGGATGAAGAGAGTGATTGGTCACTTCTGCTTCACGAAGAAACATTAGAAACAAGAATTGTAATAATATTAATAATTGATACTTAACATTAGAATAAGAAATATGATTTCTATTCTAAAATTTATTTCCATATAAATAATTGTTCTAGATGATATTTATTTCTATGAGTTCAAGATATTTGATCAAAGATCTCTCCACTATAAACTAGTTGTAGAATATGAAATAAGTCTATATTAAATAAATAATGGACCTCCAAATTTAGTATGCTATTATAGTGATGGAATAAATAGTGGAAGCATGCCACATAACACTTATTGATTGCATAAAGTTATGAAAATTATTTTCATAAAACATACTTAACATTATTTATGAAATAATGGCTATCTTTCAAGGTCGGTCGAAAAATAGGCATAATTATATTTCAATGTGAATATTACAAATATTATTATGAAATAAAACTATAATGTGAATTTTTTTTCATAACAAAATGATGCATTGGAAAATAATGAAGTATTTAAAATTATTCACAATTATTTTGGAATTATATACCAAGCTGTATATTTGAGAAATAATTTTTATTACATGATTATTATGAGTCATATGATAACATCTTAAACAATTATAAGATTTGATGAATTCTTTAAAACGACAATAGAGATGTATGCAATTGTATATCTGTTAATACCAAAACGATTCCATGTACTTCATTATATTCACCTTACACATTTTTCCTAGACATGGACATGTGTATTTAATACCCATGTATAAGTCTATGATAAGCTCATGGAATATAAATCAGAAGTAAATAATATAACATGTGACATAAATGATTTGATTTGATTGAATGGGTGAGTATACTAGAAAGAGATCCATATGTACCAAGTATGAATAAAATTCTGTCTCAAAGGTCACTTCTCTGTATAATGCATAATGATGTATTGACAAGGAGTAATCAAACTTTGTTGGACAAAACATGATTAATGATGACTGAAGTTTAGTTAAATTCTTTTTGCAAGGTGTATACTTAGTACACAAGGTTAAATTTAGTATCATCTTAGAATAATTTACAAAATTATATGAGATAAGGGTTTATTAAAAACCTCTACATTTCCTGGGCAAAAGAGTTGGTAAGTTGTGCGAGTTTAAGGACATACATAATAATTGTAAGCAAGGGACCTTATTTGAATCATACCAAGAGAATTTTGGGAACAACAGTCATTAAATGACTAATTCATGTTGTGAACATAAATATATTTTGAGCTAATGCAAAATCAGTGTTATTTAAGGCAATTCATGAAATGTTTATGAATACCCATTCCATAACACTAAGAAACAATTGTTGTTTCAAGAAATACCAACTTTGTAGTGAAGGAACTTCTTCAAGAAATTATTGGTATAAAATGAATTTGGATATATTGCAAGGATAAAACTGATTACAAGGGATGAAATGAAATTGATCGAATCTAAATGAACACAATACATTAGAACATCTAATGAGTATTCTTGTACATGAAAGAGAAACTATAAGTTTCTTATCAATGTCAAGAATAAACAATCGTCGGTTGTTTAATCAAACCATTTAGCATATTGACTCTATGATATCGTATGATGTGCAGATCCGAAATAGATTTTAAGCACATTATCAAAATATGATTTTTATAGTTTACCAAAAGGGATTGTTCCATTGGCCAGAAGTGTGTCTTTAAGAGAAAGATAAATGTAGTTAGAAAAAGTGAGCCATGTTGATAAGAATAATACCATGATTTTCAATTGTTGAAATTAACGTAACAGATTAACCATTCAATATGCTCAAGTTGGTTTGGATTTTACTTACGAAATTATCTCATGGTATGATTTTATGTTTTGATATGTATGTGTTGAAAGAGAAAATTCTACATAATGATATAGAGTAAACTATTTACACATAATAACTAAAGTGTCTCGAAGTTAATGGAAGCGACATTGAATATATGAGTTTTTGGATATGATCCAAGAATAGAGACGAAAGTGTTGTTTGACAAGCATCAAAATTGAATATATATTTTCATTGAAATATTAGATTGTTTGATTATCAATCAAAATTCAAAGGAAGCATGTGTTCACAAGAATGAACATTAAAATGGACACAAATATTTCTAAGTCACAAGTAAACAACACATTGTTGATTGTTAACGATGTACTTGTGTTAAAATCAGCTTTGGTTGTTTCAGTACTTGACATTCGATCTGTAAATGAAGTCTTTTATAGCAAGTATAAAAGATATTTAGAATGTCCTAAATGATATGCAATGACGTCTTATTAAAATGTTTAATACGGAATATGTATGGTGCATTCCTTACGCCTTGGCAATAGGAATTATCATACATGTTATGTTGTCTATGATATCGTAATTTGTTTATATATTTGATATATGAAGCAAATATTGAATCCAAATTGACATCACCAAATGGTTATTTGAGGTATTCTTGTGAATTTATGAAACATTGGAAAACTATTTACAGAAGCAACAAACTCCTTATAAAGGAGTGTTCAGACTCAAATTTCATAATTGATATCGAGTATAAAATGTCAATAATAAATTTAAGTTAAGAATTTTAAAGTTGGAAATGTTCCAAATCAAAAATTGGGGATGATTTAATGAAAAAGGCTAAGCATGTTGCCTTGAATAGCATTATGATAAAAGCAATGTATATATGACAAATGCACAAATTTCATAATTGAGTAGAATGTGATTCCAAAATTTGAGAATCCCATAGCTATATGATAACAATGTCACTATATCGTTCATAACAAAATTAGAACTCATTAGAAGTCAAGAGGCAAACTCTAAACTGTACCATATGATAAGACAGTTTATCAACGTCAGAGAAAGTTGATTGACAGATTAGCTGATTAAAACATAATAGAGTTTCCTTTTGCTAAGGGACTGACCCGATTGATTTTTGAGGAAACCAATTATAAAAGTTGGAATAAGATTCCATAATTGACCCAAGTGCAAGTGAGAGATTGATGGAGTTAGAGGTATGTCCTAGAAAATTATGTAACTTGTTACATATATGTAACTCAATAACCAATCTTGTTCGAAATGGAAGGTATTTTATATCTATTACATACTTGATATAGTATGTTATGTTAATTAATTAATTTAATTAAAAGTATATTTAATAGAAAATCCATAAATAGTATGTTTTGTGATAGTAGTTACAAAGCGCTGTAATTGTGAGTAATTTTATCATAGTGAAAATAAATGTAGCATTTTAAATATTCCTAGTCAAGATGTATTAAGACTAGATGTCAATGCATCCATTAAGACTAGAGAATGTAACGCTTTCCAAATATTGGATGGTGTACTACTCATGACTGCTAGGGCGCCAAGGGGTTACGTGCAGATAATTATTAAATAATTATGGAATGTCCCACTCGATATTTTTCTATTAGTTAAGGTCAAATAAAAAAAATCGAAATGACTAACTTACATAGAGAATGCCGTTGATCATCAATATAAAAGCTCCGCTTTGATTAGAGTTAAATCATGGCACGACGTCAATCGAAAGACTATAGTTGGGTCGAGTTGAAGTATTGGTAGAACACAATTCAAAAGAGAATCCTTCTTCTTAGTTTTATGGAGTTAGTATCATAGCCAACTAAAGTCAACTCAAAGTCAAAGTCTCTGGCCAGAGTAGTCCAGTTATAATAATTGTTATCATTAAGCTAAGGACTTTGTGTTCGGACTATAGAGTTGAATACGGACGATATTGGATTTTTGACCATAACCAAATTGCATAAGTACAAAATGATATAGTTTTGATGAAGAGAATTGGTGTAAATAATTATCACATCCTGGTAGCGCTTAAATAAGTAAAATTGGATTTTTGTCGAAAAGATGTGTAAGCAACAAATTCGGCTAAAATATCACTCCATGTAACAACCCGAATTCCAATGGTTTAGATTTTTTTGCAAAAGTGCTAAAAAACCAAGCCTACTAAAGGCCGAGTTGGCTATCTAGTATCCCGCAAATAGGTAAAGACAAATATATCAAAGCTCAATAATTTATCTCACAGCGGATTGACTAAAATATAATAGTAAGTAAACACTCACCCAAATAGTAACATTTTCTAAGCAAGTGTCATAAAGCGGAGAAGTCTCTGCCATCTACCTAACCTGCAGGATGTTATAAGGAGGGGGTCAGAACAAAAGTTCTAGTGAATGAATAAATTATATACTTCTAGGCTTAATTCTACATATATCTTTTTATTTCCATTTACTTTTATATTAGATTCATTATGTTACAATACTCTCGCCTCTGTTCGCGAACCATACCGATCTACTCCATAGTAGATTAAAACCTAATGACTAATATACACATATATGTAGCTATATACCCAATGACTATATTCGTCCTAGGTACCACCCATGGTACCTTCCGTATCCTCCTCGAAAATGGCTCCATCGTCTTGCTTCAAGAGCGTTTCGTAACTACATCTATAAGGGCTGCTTCATAAAGCCTTCAATACAGATGCTCCATCGTCGTGCTCCATAGCCATATCTGTAAAGGATTGCTTCATAAGGCCTACAATACAGATACTCCATCGTCTTTCTCCGCGAGCGTTCCGTAGCTACATCTGTAAAGGACTACTTCGTAAGGCCTACAATATAGATGCTCCATTACTTACTATGAAAACGTAAATCGCATTCGCCTATTCTATGCTAGTGCTCGGACATTCACAATGTACCACCCAGTGAGTATATTGAGGACTATGTAATATTTCTGTCTACTAACTGAATCCTGCCAACAAGATCTGCCTTGTGCAGAATTCAGTCGAGGATTGTTTATATTTATAAAAGACTGCTTCGTTAGGCTTACAATACAAATATTCTACTTGGTTTGTCTCATTTTCAACGTGGCTATGGCCCCATGCAGCCACCCCTCAACTAAACAAAAGACTTCTAAAGAGTTAAGTGATCATTCCTTACTGCACTGACTTCCAAATGGCGGTGCCTCTTATCCAATGTCTCGATAGTGAAAGAATCATTTGCCTGTTGGTTTAACTCTAGTCTTTTTCGAAATCGCTCTTAGTTTTGATACTGGCCGATATCCGCATACGACTATCCTTAAACTTACTTGCAAATACTGGACATATGAATGCCCTTAAACTTCTCAGGTGTAGCAAATAACTCTTTTAAATTTAGTTGGAAAATAAATGCTTGTCCTAAATCTAAAATTCATGGGTGGTTAATCATGCATGGAAAACTAAATACTATTGAATTTTTAAAAAGAAAAAACATGCAAATCGACAATAAATGTTATTTTTGTAGTCTGCATTTTGAAGATATTAAACATGTATACTATGATTGCATTGATACCTACTATATTCTGAATAATACTCTCAAAATCTTTAACTTTAGTCTTTCAACTTAAATTTCTGATTGTGATTACTATTGGAATAATTTTAGATTCAAGTTTAAGATGGAAAATAGATTTTTACTTGACACTTTATTCATTATAATTTGTTGGTATACTTGGTTTGAGAGAAATCGGAGTATTTCAATAATAATAATAGTCATTTTAATAAATTGATTTTTATAATTTCTTCATTTTGTTTTAATTGGATCTTAAATCCTAAATATAAATTAGCTAATAATTATCATTTTAAAGATTATATTAATAAGGTTAGTAATAATATTAAATTATTTAAACATAAAAATAATATTTTTGACATTAATAATTGTAGACTTAACATTTTTTCGAACTTAAATGATGGTTTCACTATTTATCATAATATCCTTTTGATCAAAGAACCATAAGGATAAGTTCTAACTTGTTTTAGTTTTAGTTTGTCCTTTTGTTTTAGTTTATAGATCTTTAACTTCTTTTTATCATGGATTCTTTTTAGTTTTTTTAATTTTTATTGTATTTCATCCTATTATCTTGGCTTTTTTATTTTTACTTTTATTTCATTAGTACATATATATATCATTCTTATAATTTTCTTTAGTTTTTTTATAGATACAGGTTTGGGACAGAAATGGTGTTAGATTCTTTTTACAGGTTCACAGGATTGTTGTTTATAGTGAGGAGTTCTTCTCAGTTCTCCTACATCTTCATTGTGACGTTCTATTTTCTGGATATTTCACTTTTCAGTAAGGCGTTCCTCCAGTTCTATCGAGTCTACAGAGTGGCGCTTTCCATTCCAGATCATTTGCATTTCCTTTTCGTTCGAGTCTACAGCATGGCGTTTCCTTTTTAGATGGCGCTGGCTTCTAGTATCTTCATCTCTGAGATGCACCATAGATTTTTAGGTACTTCTAACACCTCAACACCGGGCGGTGGTCTTGTCGGAGCTTGGTATTAGGGTGTAACGAGCGGTGGCCTTGCCGGAGCTCATTTTAGGGGTACCGAGTTATTTTCTTTATTATTTGTACTTTGATTTGCTACTTGCCGTGCATGTTCACAGCACCTTGTCTTCTGTGATATATACATATTTTCATGTGTGCTCTCCTCTTTTCTAGAGGATCACACATTTTTTCCAAAAGAAACATTTACTTACTTTAGGCTGCTAACCTAATTTCCTCATTAACTTCCAGTTTTACCTATATCTATCGCTAGTCAAGTATTTACATATATTTTTCTTATTTACTTTTCTTCCCAACATATATCAAGTGGTTTAAATTTCAATCATAAAGGCTACACAGGAATAAAATGGGAATTTATCTTATACCACATCATCCATTTTTTCAATAACTAAGGAAGACAACTAGCGACTATAATCCAAGAACTCCAAAAGAAAATTTTACTAGAAGTTTTCATTTACTATCAATTAATATAAATTGCATTGAGGACCTAACACTCTTTTTTAAATTATGATTAACTATCTTTAATATTTCATTCCATTGCTATCCATTTTTCTTAATTGTCCCTTCTTCTTTTTATGGTCTTTAATAAATGTGGTCCATTTATTGCTTCAATTAATATCCATAGCAGCTGATCATTACTGTCAGAATTGGACAATTTTCAATTAATTCTTCTTCAATTATTTTAACCTTTTTCAGGTTTCCAAAATCCATTCATTACTCAAATTTTTTTCTTGCACAAATACAATATCAAGTTTCCTTAATTTGTCCCCCTTTTTATTACTTTTCCCTCATTAATTACAAATTTATTATCCGTTAAATTTTTATTTAACATCCATAAATCCTAATCCATCAATTACTAACTAATACACACATAGTCGTAGTATATGCTATCGATATATATATTCTAGTCATTTAGCATAGGTGCATGATATCTATATCTAATTGCTATTTCTACAACTAGAATACTCATTTCAATATTTTAATTCACCGAAGCAATCCTTTCAAAAATATTACTCTCATATACTAACCAAAACTAAGATTTTTGATTTATTTGCAATTGCAAGGAATCATTTCTTTTCTTGCTATTGAAATAGACAGTTTAAACTATAGAATGGAATATCTATCTCTTACACATTTCTTTCCATTTTGGTGTATTCCTTGTTACTTCAAAAAATTCACTATTATATTTATTTTTAAATTGGATAATTTATGAAAATTAGTGGAAATTTCTCCAAAATTAAATTATAGAAATCCATATTCTATGGGAAACCTAATTCATAACCCAATTATAGATCTAAAATATCATTACACTTTACCAACTTCTTGAAATAGGGGTTTGGGGTTGATTTTAACATTCCAGATCAGATTGTACATTCTACTTTTATTTTACTCATATCCCTAAAAAAAATTTAGTCTATCCCACCTAATCATAATCTCAGACTTATTTGATAATAAGCATTTATTACTTCATTTCTAGCAATACTTAAAATATAAAGTATCAAATTCAATATCTTCATCTTTGAATTTTAAACTTTAATAAAAATCTTTATCAAAGATTCAGAATTCCTCTGTTTCCAAATAAAAATAAAATAATCTTCCTTTTTAAAACTTTCTTTATCAAAACTTTTCCTTAAAAGTTAGATTTTCTAATTTATGGCATTCAAAATTTTCTTGGTTTTTCAAAAAAGAAATTATGAAAACTTTCCTTTTCAACAGCTTACTAAAATAAGGATTTACCTTTTTTGTAAATAGGAATTTTAACATAAAAGGTCGTACTTAATTATTTTTCCAAAATAATATGTTAGGTCATTTTCATGTTAAAGAGTTTTCTACCTAAAAGCATTATCATTTAAAAAATAGTAAATTTTCACAATCATCATTTCAAAATAACAATCATTTGCTTCTAAAGCATACAATGATATTTAGTACCATATCGCACAAAATATACTGTTAGTTTTGAAATATATCTCATAACTTTGCTCAAAAACTCTTAAATCTCTTGCAACACTTTTCTTTATCAAATCAAATATTATTATTATTCAAATATCTTTTGTATTCAAATTAGAAAAAATATGTAAAATTCTCATCTTTACGTAAATCTTCTCCTTATACAGAAACATCTAACTTAGTTATTAATCATCATTTAAATCCAATCAATTGTCAAAGATTCCTTTTATAACTTTACACGATAGAAAAATAAATGGGTGGACAAAGGTAACTTCTATCTTACTCTATTACTCCTTTCAATATCTCGTCTATCAAAATTTACAATTCTATTATTATCTAACCTCCAACCATCATTTTCTTCATCACCTTATATGAGAATGTTCTCCTTCCTATATCATTGGACATTCCTTTCTTTCTATTTTTTATTTCTCTACCCTAAAATAGGTGTTATTTCTGTCTATGCACCCCTAAAAAGAGTTCTAAGGAAAGAACTTTTAAGTTTATATGGAAACCCTAGCGGCCGCCATCTTCCTCCTCTAGTTTTTTATTTCCGCGATCGTTTCTTCTTCCTGTAAGTGTCTTACTTTGATTCAATCCTCTATGCTTTCCTCTATTCCTATTACTGATCAGGGATCTCCACATCCCGTTCCATCGTCGATTTCTCCTGAACATCCTCTGGGGTTTGAACCTCGTGGATCTGTCGCCAATTGGCCCCCTACAGAAGATGGTTTCACCCCAGTTTTGTCCCGAAAGTGGAAAAGACAACTTAAAAATGCTGCAAATAATCATAGTACTCAAGCCGAGAGAAGAACATATCCAAACTCTAGCGGATCTACAAAATCAAATTTAACATCAAACCAGAATAGATCCTCTAGCCCCATGGTTGCTGATGTACATGATTCCCCTCAGAATAAAAAAAATGGGTCTGTTAAATGGAATTTTTCGTCTACTTCAAGTAAAGCGTGGAACGAGGTTGTCAAAGGCAATAATATTCCTATTTCTGTTCCACTGAAAGTTTACCATCCACGAGAGATTAACTCTTTGAAATGTGCTAAAATGTCTGACGACGTGATTTTGGATGCCAGAAAACAATGGAGTAACTCCATAGTGATTTATGTAGTTGGCCCTAAACCGTATGATCCATATTTTAAGGACTACATAATTAGAGTTTGGAAACCAGCAGAGGACTTTTCGATCTTTTCGATGGAAAATGGATTCTATGCGATTACATTCAACAAAGAACAAGATTGTGTGAATGTTCTACAAGGTGGACCCTACTACTATAACAAGAAACTTATGATGATTAAAAGATGGCTTCCAGGAATGCAACTCAACGGAGACCTACTTTATACCATCCCGATCTGGATTCGTCTACCCAATTTGCCACTTGACTTTTGGACAGAAGAAGGGATAAGTCGTATTGCTTCCGTACTTGGCTCTCCTATCAAACTTGAAAAATTCACTGAAGGTGTAATTAATATAGCATTTGCTAGAGTTTTAATAGAAATTGAAAACTCTTTTAAATTCCCTAATAAAATTCCTATACTAAATGAGAAAGATGAGATTATATGGCAAGAAGTTGTTTATGAATGGAAGCCTAGTACGTGTTCTAATTGTTCGAGTATTGGACATGCAGAAATCCAATGTCAATTTAACAAAGTATGGGTTCCGAAAGCAAAACAAAATACAGTAGATGACCGTTCAGAAATGAATATTGACCCAAACGATCCTCTTCCAAATAATAGTGTAGCAAGTGAAGAACCAGGTAATCAGATGGCCATTTCGATGAACGAAACTAATAAAGTCCAACATCTGCCTAACGTTTCAGATCAGAATATTTATAACAATCCTCAGTCAAAAGTTACAATCTCAGAACCTACTCAAAGTGCGTTGCTCAACTTACAAACAGTCAAGTCAACTAATTCTAGTTTGACTCTTATTACAACAGCAAATAACAACAAGTTTGAAAAACTGCAATCTCTAAATGATACTAACAATACAAATATTCATATTGAGATTCAGTCCCCAAATTATAATGATACTTCTTCAAAAGAAGACACAGCACATATGACAATTGATCCAGCTTCGAACCAGTGGGAAGACTTGTCCAATCCAAAACTCTCATCTATCGTCAAATCAAAAGCAACTCGCAAAACTAGACCAGAGGAAGCTCCTTTCGAATTCAAAGCCTCATCGAACTCTGAAGTTATGGATAATCCTTCATGGTCAAATATGGTTAATCAATTGAAAGGCAAACACAAAAAGTCTAAGAAAGCTAAGCCCATGGGAAAAGATACTCTCCTGGAAGAAAGTAGCAACCCGAATAATAATAGTTAATGGAGTTCCTATTCTGGAACATTAGGGGGATGAATGCCCCCTACAAACAATTGGAAGTTCTAAATATTATTAATTCGAATAAGTTTTCCCTTATTGGGATTCTTGAGAATAAGCTCTCTCATCAATCTATTGATAGTTTTATAAATAAAATTGACAAAAAATGGAAATTCTCCCACAACATTTCCGAAGAACTAAGAAGTCGCATCCTTATCATTTGGGACTCATCCGTTTGGACCACTATTATTTTACACACCAATGAACAATTCATAACAAGTATACTTTATAGTGCTAATAACGTCAATGTAATATGCACTGTAGTCTATGCTTTTAACGAGGAAGAGAAGCGTAAAACACTATGGGATAATATAATGGTTCAATCCAAAAATGTCAACCTGCCGTGGCTAGTGGCAGGTGATTTCAACTCAATTCTTTATAGCAGTGATAGAATGAACAATGGCAGATATAATTCTGTTGGAGATCAAAGTTTCATTGAATGCATAACCCTATCAAAGCTAGTGGAACCAGATTTCTCAAGGATCCAACTTAATAGACACATATGGATGGGACAGCATGAATATTTTGGATGGTTGCCACAAAACTGTTTCAAGGCTCATAGCTAATAATAGATGGAAACAAAGTCTCAATTTTATTCCTATGAACTCACATGCAGAGGTTAGAAAAGTTCTCATACATCAAAACATGAAACATGATTCTGGTGGTGGCTGCCTAATAATCAAGGTCATTTTTCTTTAAAATCTGCATGAAACATATTTAGAACCAGACATACTGAGTTTGACTGGTCCATCATCATATGGGACAAGGGTTGTGCCCCTAAAATGTCTACATGTTCTATGATGGCCATAAGAGAAAAGTTACAAACAAAGTTCAGAATTAGTAAGTGGTCTCCAAACATAGATCAAAAATGTGTGCTTTGTGCTAATCAAAATGAGGATAAAAATCATCTGTTTTTCCAATGCACATACTCGAGGCATATTTTGGATGCTCTTATGCCCAAACTTAATATAAAGCTAGATACGAACTACGACCTCAATTTCTTACTGGCTTTGATTCTACAAGCTTAGGAAAAAATTAAATCGTCGATAAAAAGCATTCTCAGCATATTCTTTATAACTATCATATGGAACATTTGGTGTGAACGAAATATTCGTGTTTTTAAAAGAATTGAACAACCTTTCAGGTTAAGAACCAAACAAATAATTCTTGAAAGCAAACAACTCATCCACCAAAGATTTCGAGCTCATAAATTAAATGGGGAGGAAAAACTTATCATTATGAAGTTCGATCTGGAGATTGGACTTCAAGACTGCTTTCGCCCTCCCTGACTCCGTTCTGATGTTTGTCTAACATCAATAACTAGTGCTATTTGATGCAGGCAGAAATCTTCTTTCGATTCTACCATTCTCTTTGCTGGATTTAGAGCTTAAATCTGTGTCTTTGGGGATCGTTCTTCTCTTTCCTCTTTTCGGCTGTGTTGCGAAGTCGAGTCGACTTTTGTAATTCTTTTTGGTCTGTTGTCTTAGTGTATTAGTTGGAAAGTGTTATGTTTGTATTGTTGCTATTAGTTTTTTCTGGTGCAAGCTGCTCGTACGGAAGGTTTTGAGTGTTTCCTTTATCATGTTTTTACTCCTCCATCTGTTTGACAACTTGGCACAGAACCCTGATTGTTGTAATGTTAATATACGGAAACGATATGTACTCTTTTTCCTTTTCCAACGCACTCATTTAGGTTAAGCGGATTGAAAGGTTTTAATGAGGCATATCATGGAAGTATATGTTTCTTTGTTTCTAAAGCACTTTTTTTCAAAAAAAAATTAAGTTTATAAACAGGGAAAAATAAAAGGATCGAGAACCAAAAATTTGTAATCTTTTTAATCAAAGCAAAAGGTTTAACAAATGAAAACTTTTCAAGGCATTAATTTACAACTAAAATCATTCACCATTTTATCTTGAAGAAATTCACCGCTTTTAAAAATTGCATTACCTTTCCAAACTTTTTCAAAACTAATGGTGGTATATTTCCAAAGTTGTCTAAAACCATAATTATATTTATAAAAGTTACAATTTATACAGTCTCTAAGAAGTTATAAAGGAAAGGGCTTTCAAATTTATTGCATAGGAAATATAACATAGAAAAATGGAAAAATACAAAACAAGGAATTTGAAAGATTTTCTAATTCAATCAAATTTTAATATGAGAATTTAATCAATGGAACCTTCTTTTTTTTCAACTTCTCAAGTCACCAATTTTTTTTAAAATTAAAATCAACTACCAAAAATGTTTCACCACCCTTTTTAAATTTACAACCTCTATTCAAACTTTTTACAAAACAAAAGGTGGTATAATTTAAAAGCCATTTAAAATCACTTTTTATCAAAAGTTTATGACTTATAAGATTTTCGTTTCAAAATCTTCTGAAAGGCATTTTCATAATTTTCAAGTGGTTTTCAAAGAAATCTTTTTATCAAATTATGTCAAAAGGTAGGATTTAAAATTTGCTCTCTCTTTTAAACTTTTGTACTATACCCTTTAAAAATCTAATTTCCTCTTTGTTGTGGTAAATGCATTCCTTCTTATGTAAATTCGCTCCTTTCCTTACTTACGTATTTTATTAATACATAAAACCTTCATAAATGCTAATTTATCTATATTAATTGTCATCCTAACGGATGTTTCCTTAAGATCATTTATTTTCTACCAACCTTTTCATCTATGTTCACTCCTATTATTAAATATGTCTATAGGGTCCATAATGATAAGGAAGACTAGGCCCCATTAAGGAGTCAATTATTATCCAACTTCTAAGGTGCTTCCATAAGTTGAGGTCACGTTCTTTCTAATTTTCTCCTAAAGATATGATATCCCCTCCACGGATGAAAGGAATAGGAGTAGAAATTACCTCTATTTATTTTTTCAACTCAAAGTCGCCTCGTCCATCCTTTCGGAATTTGGTCTCAACTACTTCTATAGTCGGAATGTATAGAGGTAGATGTAAATTCAAAAATAGTGTGTGTATGTATAGTGTGCGTTTTAGAAAAATATTTTGAAAAACCATTTCAAAAATAACAGGTACGCCGCTCATACGTACAATGATCGAGTAATCTAGGCTTTGATACCAAATAGTGATCGAGTAATCTAGGCTTTGATACCAAATGTAACAATCCATCCTGGAATATGCCTAAATTTCAAAAATAGTGTGTATATATGTAGTGATCGAGTAATCTAGGCTTTGATACCAAATGTAACAACACATCCTGTAATATGCCTAAATTTCGACCTAGAAAAGACCCATCGAAAATTTGATACAATCTAAGGTAAGTTGTTGATAGAACTAAGAAAATAACACTATAGAGCTATAACTAAACTTTCAGAACTCATAGTAGACCGAACAAAATGAAAGACCTAAGTGTACCTATTTATTTCACAACCATAAAAACATCATCATACAAATTCCATAAAAATTCAAAACATAAAATCCATTACATGGGCACACATAAAAACAAGTAATAATAACAAATACTACCACAAGCCAAGCTTTTCCATTTCTAAGCATCGTCATCACCATCACTCCGTCCTTAACTGTGTTGTAATGAGGAGGGAGTTAGAATAAAAGTATCTGGTGAATAAAAAGCTTGAGTCTTACCTTTTTAGTTTTTGGGCAGTATATTTCGAATTAAGAATATGTCTACGAACATAAAACAATTAAAATCATTTAATACTTCTTTAAAAAAAGAAAGGAGACGGGTCGAACCACTTAATACCTTCCATTATAGGAGCAGGTCTCATATCTCAATCATAGGTCATAAATAGCTAATAATGTGAGAGATGGTACCCAACCACTTAATACTTCCCAGTGAAAAATAGGTACACCCCATCATTTAAGGCATATTTTCAAAAGCGTGCTCCTCGATAGTTCTATCTAGCTGATGTGATATGAAATCTCATAGGCCACTTAATACTTCAATGGATAATAGGCAGACCCGTCATTTATGGCCTAATTCAGAAGCATACCTCTGTAGAGATACCACCTAATGTAACCCCTTGGCAATATAATACTTCATCTAGGGAAAAAGGCGGGTTTGACCACTTAGTACCTCAAACCTCGAAGCAGGCCCTTCGTCTTATACCCATAATGACATCTCACGTAAGTCCTCTATTCGTAGGAATTGGTAGACAGATTAGTTGGGTAGATTTTCTCTAAAGAACTTAGAACTAACCTCACGTCATTACAAATATTTATCATAACGATATCTCACATCAATAAGTGTACACAACTGGTGGTAGCCTCAAAATGAAGGGCAGACTTTCGTCACGTAACTCTATTGATCCCACATCCCTATGAATTAGTCATAAATAAGGCCTTATAAGGAACCTTCCTTATTACGTTTTAAAATAATAATAAGACGGTATAAGAGTTCCTCTTATTTTCACCTCAAAATTAATTACCTTCCAAACGGGGAAAACAAATGTAAATAAATACCTAATTAACTACGCCATATATGGAGTAGTCATACATTAATTACGTAAATAGAAATAAATAAATATTCGTGCTTAATAAGTTCTAATTGTCCGGACTTTACGCTCTAAATTAGCGTTAAATGTCAATTCCCTAATCAATTATTATTACAAATCCGTTTTCTTCAATTTTTTAAGATTTCATGGAATTCAAATATCTAAAACAAGGAATAAATATTCATAAACAAATCTGCAATAACAGACTTGTAAATAGAATAGAAGCTCAATTTATTACACCAATTCAATGGGATATTTTAAACAATAAGAATTGCAATCCAAACCTTATATTTTATTCAACTCCTCTTTTTACAAAGAAATAGATATGAACAAGTGGTGTAAACTACGAATAGAATTCATAATCTAAACCCTTATTTTATTGAAGGATCATAATTTGACCAAAAGAAGAAGAAGTGGAGTAGGCTATGAAATTATTAAAAATTGCATTAAAAATAAATTTCATCATATTAATGTAAATAATTGAGAATCTCAACACCGAATTGAATTTCGAAATAAAAATGAATTTTGAGGGAGTTTATCTATCATATTTTCGAAATCCCAAAATCCCTAAGGTATACTAAAATCCAAAAGTAATGCACTAAACAATTGCTGAAAAGAAATAGTATGTTTCTAGTCATATAACAGCCTTATCTTCGCCTTCCTTGGATTTGCATGTCTCACGATCTCTTCCATAATCTCTCTCTTTTGATATATACACACGCCATAGGAAAGATGTATATATATATTTATTAGATTCAGAATAGTTGGTGAAAAATAGAATAAGAATAGATTGGAGGAAGAAGAATGAATTCGAAAATAAATTGGATTCTTACCTGAATTCGCTATGAAGTTTCTAAATCTAATTTGGAGAGATAAAAATGGCAGAATTTCGTCGTATTCGCCAAAATAATATGAATAAAGTGGAGAGGATATAGTTATATTTACAGGAGTTGAAACGTATCAGAGCCGTAGGATGTAAGTAGGTAGGAAACGGGTAAATCTAGAACACACAACTGAATAGAACATAAGTAAAACCCTAGCTGCCACTGACAACTATCGTTGCCAAGCGGTCGACCGCCCTTGGGCGACCACTTGACCAGGTCAACCGCTATTTTACTCACGACATTTATTTTTGCTTCCGTTGCCCTTTTTTTATTCCCTAATTAACCTTTTAACATTAAGTGTAAATTAATCGTCTTATTTTTTTCCCACAAGCTAATTTTTGAAATTTGAATTCTAAATTTGATTTCTCATTTGAATTTGAATTCAAACTAAATTAATTTAAATCTGAAAACTTTAAATGCTCATATCTTCTTTGTTTGAGTTTTTTTTTTAGCATATTATATATGAAAACAGATCAAAATTTCATCACAAACGCAGCGGAGTAACTTTCTTGGTCAAATTACAACATTTATAAAATTTCCATATTTAACCTTATCATGTTTAATTCGGTTTAATCTATCTAATTATGGTTCATTTTAGAGATGTCACGGTTTGCCTAGTGAGATAATGACGTCGCATGGTGACCCAACAGTGATGTGTTGTAAAAAGGAAAGTCTAAATTTTACATGCGGCTGTCCCTATTGATTTAAACCAATACACCGCCGTTATTACTAATTTGATCTTATACCTAGGTTTAATTGTCGACATAAACTTGTAAGAAACGTATGGTCAGAAAAGACTTTTAGTCGAACATCTTTTGGTAATACATTGAACAGATTTGAACATAAAACTATCAAAAAGTTGCAGGAACAGATATCCTAAGTTTAGTACAACTTTACATCTGTAAAACCTGAAAAATCAAAAAAGGATGTCATGAACATAGGTGGGAAATATTTTTCAAATACATTAACCATAACAGCACACAGTGGAATGAAGTAAGAACAAAATTTTATTACCCGTTGAGGAAGAATCATTCCGCACAATACAATGATTCATCAAACTATAATTACCCAGCAATTAATTAAGGCGTTGAGTTCAAGCTTACAACTAAAACTATAGTTGCACTAACAACTTAAACCAGCAATGAATATACAAAATGGAAAGAGTGATATAAGAAAGTCAGTTTTGCAAATTCTAGTTCATAATTCTTAAGCATATATTTCAAATGTTTTATAAAGTCGCACTAGTAACCGCATTACACTTCTCAATGAGGTTGGCATTCAATAATAAACCTAAACAAGCATTACACTATTAACTGAAAATTGTGGAGACTGATAAGTTGTTGGTCGAGTTCCAGAATTAGCCAACCAGAGCATCTTCCAAACCTCATAAGCTAACGTCAATAGTCAACACATATGAGACAATATAAATCCAACTTTCCGTCCTCCAAACACAGGGAAAGCAATTAAAGTAACCTGTATGCTAAATTTATAGCAAACCACCAATCACTTGCATGAATTATCATGAAAGTAATATCATTATCAATTTAAAATGAGTAATCCAAATAGAAAAATCCAATTTTTTAGAATAAAAATGTACATGCACGTATTTTAACATATAAAATTACTTTACCCGCATCACATGTTCTTCTCTGCACAAATTCAGTTGTTATCGCCGTAGCTATTACCTACAAGCCTCAGCAGTTCGGTCCAGTTAAATGCATCACACTGCACTCCACATGTTGCTCTATCTTTTGCAATGTCACGCGACACCCCCTGTTGTGCATCACTGTCAGTTTGTGCAGTCAGGTGTGTTCGCTTGTGCACTTATGTGCACTTTTGAGGCCCGCAAGCTGCCTCATTCACTTGGCTATAGTAGTATATAAGTTGCCTTCTTCATTGCCATTGCCATAGTCTAATTGGCATCGCTCCACCTCAGTTGCAGTTTGACTATCTCTCAAGCACCTTTAGCTCTATGCATCAAATTCATAGGCGCTCATCCCTAACTTGCCAGCCAAGCACGTCTTGCAACTGCAGCACCATCTCAGTGGGTTTTTTCTTGCATCTGAACTTAAGCCTGTCTAGAAGTAGCAGCGACATTTCTCAGGTTGCAGCAGCAGCTCTTCACGTGTCACTATTTTTGCTCACACATTCATCAGCTGTGCCTGGTATCTGCTTACGTTTTGCCAGTCTTGCCCAGAATATAAATAGTATATAGTACATACTCACACAATTAAGTTGTCATAGCAATTCATATATGCCCGCTATCTGCAATCAACTATCATGTGTCTCTCAGTTTGCCCACTATATGCCCAGTAGCAGTAGCATGTCTTCATTTCAGCCATGCCTCTAAATGCTTCCCTCCTCCACATTTGCTTCAAGGTACACAACATAAGTTACATAACCGCAGCCATGCTCCAGACAATGCTCTGTTCAACAACATTTCTAGTGGACACAGCTTAACCGCGCTACTTTCTTAAACTTTTCAAGTTCAGCAACCTTGCTTTACAGCAGTAGATCCATGCATAGCTTATTTAAAGTTTGTATTGTTTTGTTTTGTGTTTGTATTGGTCACTACTTATTGTTTGCACTGGTCACTACTTATCACCTACGCGAATCATCTATGTGATGATCGCATATTATTTTCCGTTAGATAACTGTGCGACATTGAAACAGGAATTTATTTCTGAGGCATGTTGGAGCGACACTTTCTTCAACGAATTGATAACCCCCTTTATGAATGAGATTGCTTAAGGGTTAGCCGTGGAATTTCTCCAGGGTACAATAAAGACTCTCCTTGCAGTTAGCAATCAACTGCAATAACAATCTATGATTTCACTGAAGTTACAAAATATTACAGTGGAGAAAGGAATTAGACAAGAAAACGATGATTCATCACGAGCCAATCCGACCTCTTAGTATAAGGTATGAAGTGGCAAGGATGCAACTGTTTGAAAGGGTCGGTATGCCAATGGATGCAACTATTGGCAGCAAAAAAATAAATAAATAAATAAATAAATAAAATTCAAAAATAAAAATGTCCAAACAATGAGCATCCTTTATCGCTCGTTCGTCAAAGGTGGCTAAGTCTCTAACTTTTGACATTTAATATGTATGTGCAGACAGATCTTCTTCATCCCCGTTTCTATATATCATTTTGCTCTCGTGTGTGTGGATATAGACACACATACATATATATATGCATATATATAAGGAACGTTCAATGACATTCCTATTTTGCAGCAACCCTCTGTTCTCTTGATTTCCACCATACATTTCAGTTTAAATAATAACACTTTCTCTCTCTCTCTTAACACTGCACATATTATTTGATTCGGAATTTGTGGTGAAAATCAGAAGGCTAGAGTGATACGGCAAAAATAACGGCAACATTGAACGCTCGTATGTGTGTGTATTTTAAACGACGCGAGATTTAAAATATACGCATAGAAGAAAGTACCTTTCGATTTAAACTTGCTTTGTAGTTTAGATATCTAAATTTCAACAGAAAATTTGATAGTCAATAACTTAAACCAAAATCCTTGTTGTTAAAATGAAATATATGAACACATAAATGCATATATACTTCAACAAAGTCACCATAACCTTATCTTGGTTATAATCACTCCCCTGATGTTCATGAACATTTATAAAGTTAACTCTAAACTTTATTGAAACATTATTTCTTATGTTTATATAGGTGCCTATTTTGATCCAACCTTTTACTATGACAAACAAACACCATGATTGTAACAAATAAACATTGATGATCAATGTTTATCCATCTCTTAATTTGCAACATGCTATTACCCTTTAAACCTTGGGATAGAAAGCAAATGGTTGGGTTTCCATTGTAGGATATTAGAGAAACTTTAGACTCATTCCACAACCAGTTATATTAACCATATCACTTGGTAATCCCTTATTTAATGGGTCTGTAAGAGTTTTCTTTGATCTTATAGATATAATTGTAATAATGTCATCTACAATAAGTTCTCTAATATATGCATATCATAAAGCTTAAATGTCTAGATTTTCCATTGTAAATTTTATTATAGGATCTAAACTTTGCAGCTTCACTATAACAATACACGGAAATAGCCGATGATAGTTGTGGTTACAACTCTATTTCCATAAAAAATTCCATGGCAATTTCGCTCCCTTTGCCGATGCATCTAAGGCAATGGATTCAACTTCCATTATAGAACGTATGACAATTGTTTGTTTCTTGGAGGCTCATGATACAACACTGCCTGCTACAGTGAAAATCCACCTAATAAATCTCATGTTATCGTTTTTAGGGATTTCCCTAATTCTTATGAAATATCCTTGAAAACTGCTGGGAAATTTTCATACCGAAGTTCTAATTTGATAGTTCTTTTAAGATAACCTATGACTCTTCTAACTTCTCTCTACTGTGCAATGCTTGGGTAATTTGTACATTCGGACAGCCTGCGCACAACACAAGGGATATAAGGACGAGTAAAGTGCGTAGCATACATGAGATTACCGATAACAATTGCATATTCAAGTTAAGCTACTGATTTTTCAGAATCTGCAAATAATTTAGTTGAAGAAATCACAAGGGCTACTTGCTTCTTTAAAATTCAAATGTTTGTACTCTAAAAGTAGTTTTTCAGTGTGGTAGGACTGATATAAAGCATATCCTCCACTATGTTTCTTTGCTTTGATTCCCAAAATAGTATCAATTTCGTTCAAATCATTCAGTTTAAAACACGAAGTTAAATATTTCTTTATCTCATTTATGTCATTCATATTAGTTCTGAATATAAGCATGTAATCCATATATAGACATATTATTACACCATAACAATTGGAATAAATATACTTGTCTGCATTGTTATGCTTAAAAATGCTAGACGATATTACATAATCAAATTTCTCATGTCATTATTTGTGAGGTCGCTTTAGTCCATATAAAGACTAACTAGCTTATATACCTTATTCTCATTTCCACTAAGAACAAACCCTTCAGATCATTCCATATATATACCTTTTTGTCTAAGTCCTCATTAAGGAAAGAAGTCTTGACATCCATTTGATGCACATATAATCCATGAACAGATGTAAGAGCAAAAAGAACTCTTATTGATGATAGTCCAACAACTAGAGCATATGTGCAACAATCCGCATATTTCACGATTGAATATTTGAATATTTTATTTAAAATAATTCATCGTTAGTCAGATTATTGTTCTAAAAGCTACTTTTTGCAAACAGTCGAATTAGGACTCGAGACCACCCCCATCGAGTTCAAATAACGTTTGCGACCTTTTTGAGTATAAACTTCAATATGTTTGGAGTTAGAGGAATTTTTCTACTTTTTCACTTAGGGCTTTGGGTTGGTTTCAGCTCATTAGACCCAAGCTTCACCCCCTCTTCTCTTCATTCCTTCATAATTTTCCTAATACTCAAGATTTAGCAACAATGGAGAGGGGAATGGGAAATTAAAACTCCAAGCCCTAATACTACAAGAAAAAGGCAGAATACCGACAGCCAAGACCGACGGCTTCCGACGGCCATTTTCCGACGGCTTTCGACGGGCCGTCGGCGGCCGTCGGAAGCCGTCGCAAATTTGCGATTATACCAGCCAGCCGAGCCCTTTCTTCCTCCTCCATTTCATACGAAAAAAACCCAAAAAACCGCCCAAATTCAACCCCTAAGCTTCCAATCCCTAATTTTTAGCTTCCGGATCTTCCAACGCACTCTAATCAAGCTTCAGTACTCTTAATCTCAGGTATAATCTCTTATTTTTATGAAAAATTCAGTTTTTACCCTAATTATAGATTTGCATAAATTGATAAATTAGGGCGAATTAATGATTGCAATTGTTTCCACTAGCGTAATAACGGTTTATAGCATCACATGGTATACCGATTTCATCTTTTATCATGAAATTGTGATAAACACGTATAATTTGTGCATGTTCATGTATATGTATTTTGTTGTGTATGCCTTGATTCGACGATTGTATACGTTATTTGGAATAAGATAAAATGATTGAATGAACTAGAAGTATTATATTGTGCACGTTTTTACTTATGACACAAAAAAAATGCATTACTCTAAATTATAATTGTGTGTATTGAAAAATGACAAAATGTTAAACCAGCCCTAAGTTGATGCGTAATACGTCGAATAAATGTGTGAAATTAATATATAAATGTGAACAGTGAGTAAAACTGTATTTTTGAGTAAAATGCGCGCATGTTAACCGACAAATGTCCCTTAGAGAGTTTTTGGCCCCGTCTGACGAGTGTTGTACATGATCGTTGTATAAATAGTCGTTTTTTTTTCGAAAAACGACCATTTATATTCATCTGGTACAATGTTTGTCGGATTTGTCCCTGTATTGGACAAGTTATGAACACAGTAAGAATTTACATTTTGTATACTACTTCGTCTCAAACGGTTCATAAAATTTCGCCCTAACTTTTCTTTTTTGTTTCCTGCGTACACACATTTGTGTACAATGCAGGGAACAAAAGGGAAATGCTGCCGAAATTTTATTGAATCGTTTGGGACGAAGTAATATACGAAATGTAAATGCTTACTGTGTTTGTAATGGGAGGTAGGATGTCTGACCAATGAAAAAAAATTATATATTTTTAATCGTTACGTACGTTAAAAAATGAAATGTGCCCTATTTGAAAATATTTTTAAATTTGTGAAGTTGTTCTTTAAATTCAAAATATTATACGAACATGAAAATAATCTTTTTCGAATGTGTATTCTTCAAAATAAATATTAAATTTTGAACTTCTCATTTTGTCAAATAGGAAAAATGATTGATTATTTTGTTGATCGAAGGAGATGGATGTACCAAAGAAAAGGAATGAGGGGCTCAATAAAAGAAGATTTTTATAACGGTATAAACGTGTTTGTTGAATTCGCCTTAAGTAATAACGGAAACGATCCAGAAATTCGTTGTCCGTGTAGTAGGTGTAGACATTTGAAGTTTTTGTTACCAGATATTGTGAAAGTTCATTTGTGCCAACACGGTTTCACACCCGAATATTATGTTTGGGATCGGCATGGAGAAGTTGTAGCAAATACTTCTGTAGAGTCTGAAAGTGTCGTTAACGAAATAGTTTCAACGACCCGTATAGAAAATATGGTCGAAGATGCAGCACGATCAATGTTTCCTATGGTTGAAGTTGACGACGATGATGTAAATGTTGAAGAACCAAATATTGAAGCTAAGAAAATTTATGATTTACTAGATGCAGCTAAAAAACCTATTTGGGATGGTTGTAAAAGCGGCACGCAGCTGTCAGTAATCGCAGAATACATTGCGATGAAGTCAAAATACAACATCACTGAAGCTGGGTTTACGGCTGTTGTACAAGCTGCAAAAAGACATATGCCGCCCGATAATCTAATGTGTGAAAATCACTACGAAGTTAAAAAACTTATGTCGGCTTTTGGTTTACCGTATCAGAAAATAGATACATGTTTAAAAGGATGCATGTTGTTTTGGAAAGAAGACGCAAACCTTAGAAATTGTAAAGTTTGTAACCAGGAGAGATACAAACCAAGAAAAAAGAAGGGTAAGGAAGTTCCGTACAAGCGTATGCACTACTTACCCATAACTCCAAGACTTCAAAGATTATACGCATCTTCTGTAACTGCGTCTAATATGAGGTGGCATAGCGTGAGAACGGAGGAAGAGGGTACGTTGACACATCCGGCCGATGGAGAAGCATGGAAGCATTTCGATAAAACGTATCCAAATTTTGCAGCGGAGAGTCGAAATGTTAGATTAGGATTATGTACGGACGGTTTTTCTCCATTTTCTCAATTTGGTTCTAAATATTCATCCTGGCCCATTATCGTCACACCGTATAATTTACCTCCATGGATGTGCATGAAAACGCAATATATGTTTCTTACTGTTGTCGTTCCTGGCCCCGACGATCCGACACAAGGAATCGATGTATATTTACAACCGTTGATTGAGGAGTTAAAAATACTGTGGAACGAAGGAGTAGAAACATACGATGTGTCAAAGAAGAAAAATTTTCGTATGTTTGCTTCTTTGTTGTGGACTATAAGTGATTTTCCTGCCTATGCAATGCTTTCGGGATGGAGTACTGCCGGTCGTCTAGCATGTCCATATTGCATGGATGAAACACGAGCGTTTTCTTTACCTCATGGTAAGAAAATTTCATGGTTTGACTGTCATCGATATTTTCTCCATGTAAATCATCCCTTCAGAGGAGACAAGAAAAACTTTTTAGCTAATAGAGTAGAAAACAGACAACCACCGACGATATGGTCAAGCGAAGACATATATGAACTTGTTAAGGACTATCCAAAGATATATGAAACGGGGGAGCAAACAGAAATTGAAGGCAAATCAGTTGTTCATAACTGGTGCAAACAAACTATTTTTTGGGAGTTGCCGTATTGGAAACATCTTCTGCTTCGCCATAACATAGATGTGATGCACAATGAGAAAAATGTATTTGATAATGTGTTTAACACAATTTTGAATGTGAAAGGGAAGACGAAGGATGATTTGAAATCAAGACGTGATATAGAAGAATTATGCAAACGTCCCGAGCTTCATATGAAACCAAATGACAGTAAAAAACCAAAAGCTTGTTACGAATTAGATAATAATCAAGTTAAAGCTGTGTTAAAATGGGTGGAAGGGTTAAGATTTCCTGATGGGATATCATCAAATCTTCGTAGATGTGTTGACTTTAAAAATAGTAGATTGAGCGGAATGAAAACTCACGACTGTCACATAATGATGGAAAATTTATTTCCCGTTATGTTTAAAGAACTACTGCCGTTAAAAGTTTGGAAGGTAGTAACGGAGCTTAGTATGTTTTACAAAGAGCTTTGTTCGACTACTTTAAAAGTGCAACGTTTACGTAAACTTGAAGTGGACATTCCTATATTGCTTTGCAAATTAGAGAAAATATTTCCGCCAGGTTTTTTTAATGTGATGGAACATTTACCTGTTCATCTTCCATCTGAAGCACGACTTCGAGGTCCTGTCCAATACGGATGGATGTATCCATTTGAGAGGTATGTAATATGTTATAACGTAATTTAATTTCATTTGAAAGATGAAGTTAATATAAATTAATGTTGCATAGATATTTGAATCATCTGAAGAAAAAAGTGAGACAAAAAGCACGAGTTGAAGGTTCGATATGTAAATCTTACATCGAAGAAGAAGCTTCGTTCTTTTTCTCTCACTATTTCAGTGACCATGTGAATATTTCATTTCAAAGTGTTCCTCGTAATGATGAAGGCGACGAACAAGAGTCCTCTCAAGCAATGTTATCTATTTTTAGACAACATGGTCGGCCTTCTGGAAAATGTGTGGAAATATGGCTAGACGATAGAGATCTTCGTGTAGCACACACTTATATTCTTCTAAATTGTGCCGAGGTTGCACCGTTTGTTAGGTAATCTGAAATAATAATTTTTGTTTTATTCTTTTCTGTAATGCATGCGCGTGTATAACCTAATGTAATAATTTGTTTATATAAACAGTGTTTATGAACGGGAACATCCGAACGGAGATCTCAGTAAAGAATTTTCCCGTTGGTTTTCAAATTACGTTTATGAGCCGAAAAATTGTGTTGTTGACGAAGGGTTGAAACATCTTGCAATGGGACCAAAAAGAGTGGTCAAGACATATCCAATATATTTCGTCAATGGATACAAATTTAACACTAAAGAATACGGTGCAGAAAAATTAACAAATAATACTGGTGTATTTGTTAAAGGTAGTGACGATCCAGAAAACCATTTAAATGATTTTTATGGCGTTCTAACACAAATTTTGCAACTGACATATTTCTCAAGACCCGCGGAGGAGGTGTTTCTATTTAGATGCAATTGGTTTAGCAATGTTCCAGGTTCTGGAATTAATGTGCATAAGGATTATAATCTTATCGAAATAAAGCATACATCGCACTATCACAAGTATGATCCTTTTGTACTAGCCAAACAAGCATTGCAAGTTTATTACGCTCCTTATCCGTCTCTAAAAAGAGATAAAGCAGATTGGTCTGCAGTTTTTAAAACAAAGGCCAGATTCACATTCGATGGGAAGAATATTCCGGACGAACAAGCTTATCAGGCAGATCTTGAGCAAAATAACGAAATAATAATTACAGACGATCATACAGATTTTGGTCCTTTGATCG
Source organism: Allium cepa (assembly GCA_030765085.1). Taxonomy (NCBI): domain Eukaryota; kingdom Viridiplantae; phylum Streptophyta; class Magnoliopsida; order Asparagales; family Amaryllidaceae; genus Allium; species Allium cepa. Next base: position 438,010,133 of record CM060938.1, on the reverse strand, counting down.
ATGAATCAAATGTTTTGGTAGAAGCTTTTGACAGTGCAGAGGAAAATATCGTCGAAAACGAGACCGAATCTGAATCAGAAGACGATGATGACTGATATAAATTTGAATCTGTTTTTTTGCAATTGATGTAACTATGTTGAATTCTTGATGTATTATGAAATTGATGTAACTATGAAACTAAATCTGTTTACTATTGTTTTATGTTATTTCAATTTGTCATTTATTTAGCAATTTTTATTAAAAATGCAATGAACTCTGCTTATCGTAGGAAGAGTACACCCATCATGAATCAGGTATAACAAACTTACATGTCTATTTACATTTCAGTCATTATAATTAAGCAATTTATACCATTGATGTCATGTTCATATGAAATATATTTCATTATCATGTTTTTATTCTCTTATATAATGATGTGTAAACGTCACAGGTTTATCATTATGTCACATAGAGGGAGGAGCTCTTCCCGTTCTTCAGGAGGCGATGGCAGTGGCCCATCGCAAGCGCCACACCGTCCAGTTGTTACGTTAGTCCCCAAAGCAGATGGGTAAAAATTAAATCTTATTCATCATCTTATTTTTTCTATACTATACGTATGTACTTATCTGTATCGTACTTAAAAACAGGGGGTTCGAGCTACTACCCACTAAGGTAGTGTTGGACGTCTCCAGAGCAGCATATCGTAGTAGGATGAGTGCGTGCTGGCCAAAGTGGGATACCATCCCTCCGCACATCATAGAGTGCATATGGCAGGATGTCCTAGTATGTGTAATTTTTATGTTTTCCATTTTTAATTCGTTTTTGTCGTTTTTCTACCGTTTATCGTTTAAAGTGTAATCTTTTTTTAACACAGGCTGAGATAGACATCCAGACAGATGATATGCAGCTGGCACGAGCATACTGGATGAGGAAGATGCGAAAGAACTACAGAGACACGATATCTGAGGTTAAGAAATCCGGGAAGAGACCACGGTGGATGGGGGAGAGCGTGTGGCAAGCTTGGTTGAGCTACTGGGAGACGGACGAGGCGAAGGCAAGTATACTAATTTTTTTTCAATTATTAATTTAACGTGATTGAAAAATAATGTATCAAATTTTGAATGTACATGCAGAGTCAGATAGAAACTCTGCAAATAGAAATAAGAATCCCGTTACTCATCGCGGAGGATCGAAGTCGTTTCAGCAGTATCGGCAGGAGTTGGTAAATTTAATTACTGAATAATAAATGTAAATAGTTTATGCTATATGATTTTAAATGTATAATAATTGTATGTAACAATCAACTTCAGGAAGCCGAGGCACATGGTCCTGTCAGCTATATGGACGTGTTCACCCGTACGCATGCTGTTGAGCATGTTAATCCAGACGGGACTGTTTCGTACACATGGCAGGACGATAAATCCAGTAAAAGCCATGTAAGCATATTTCATTTTATTCAGTATTAGTAATTGTTTTAGTTGTCAAATTATTATGAAATAAGATATGATATTATTAATTTGTCAATGCAGGAGATGTTTATGGAGCAGCGACAGAAACTCCTTTCTGATACGGGTCGAGAGCAGCTGACGACCGATGAAGAGGACGTTATTTTTGAGTCCGTTATGAGTCCACCAGAGCATGGTCGACGATACGGATTTGGCAATTTAGCGGTAAATAATTTAATTTTTCTTAAAATACTTAAAATATGATATTCTTACCTTTTCAAAACAATAAACTTTGATTTTATTTATTTTTCAATTATTGCAGTCCAGTAGTCAGAGTAGGAGACGGCGGAGTAGACCTCAGAGCGAGCTAGCAAGTATAGAAGAATTGCAGACTAGAGTTCAGCAGTTGGAGGAGCAGAACCGCCAACAGGCCATGAAGACGGCACAGTTATTTGAGTACATGCAGCAGTTTGGTGGCCGCTTCCCTTCATCGGCTGGCTCTGGATCTGGGGCAGATTGATTCATTGCTTTCTAATTCGTTCGTGCAGGTATGTTTAGTTTTAGTTTACAATGATTTGGTAGAAGGAACAATTAATTGTTGATATGTATAATTATGTATAATACACTTGGTTCTGTAGCTGTATCAGGATATGCATGATTAGAACAGTTATTGTTAGTATTATTGTTAATGTTGGAATGTTATGTATATTTTGTATTTTATTTTTATTCTAATTTTGTTTATTTCTGTGTCTATTGAATATTTTGGAGTATTGGTTTGCATGTTTGGTTGGATTATTGTTTATTTGATTGTGCAGTATTGATATTGTAGTGTTTGGAAGAGAAATGTGGTTGGAAGGCTCTATTTGCAGCAGATTTAAAAAAAAAACAGCAGGTTTCCGACGGCTTCCGACGGCTCCCGACGGCTTATTGGTCGAAATTTTCCGGCGGTTTTCGACGGGTTCCGACGGCTTATTGGCCTGATTTCCGACGGTTTCCGACGGTTTCCGACGGCCGTCGGAAACCGTCGGAAACCGCCGGAAACCGCCGGAAACCGTCGATAATGTATACGGCATCACCCGTCGGTAGCCGTCGGAAATACTGCTCCCCGACGCCTTCATTTCCGACGGCTTTTTCCGACGGCCGCCGACGGCTTCCGACGGCCGCCGACGGTTTTCAGCCGTCGGAAATCCCCCCTCCCCTTGTAGTGTAATTATCTTTGCAAAATCCAAGCTTTAACTCCAAATTCATATAAGAAGCTTTGATAAGCCCTCTCTTCTTCTTCTCCAACTCATTCTCCTTTCAATTTCAGAAATTCCTAAACCTAACTTAGGAAATGTTTCCCTTTTAAGCTTAGATTCAAGCTTGTTGGGTTGGAATTGAAGTGTGATAGTTCTTGTCGTTGCTCTATAGCTTCTTCTTCATTTGTTTTGGGTTTAAAGGTGAGATTTTTATCTCACATCTATATCTATATTTATCCTTATTGTTAGGTATGAATTCCTAACACTTATTCATGTGCAATTGCTTTTGATTTGGATTGCTTTGGTGTATATTCCAATTTGTAGTGTTTTGAAGTCAAATCTTTAAAAATCATAACTTTGATGTTTGATTTTGCTTTTGGTGATGCATCGAGGAGCCTATAGGGCTGGGTTGTAGATTGGCGTAAACCTTTAGCGCCCGTTACTCGTCCGACTGAGTTTGTACTTCAATTAAAATAGGTTAGGAATGCAGGAAAACAGTGTTCAGTCGAATGAAATCTCTGAGTCATTCGACTAAGCTGAACCCAAGAATTTTCAGGATCTGCATTCAATCGACTGAACCCTCTGAGTCAGTCGACTGAACTGAAACCCGAGAATTTTCTGGCTCTGTGTTCATTCGACTGAACCCTCTGAGTCAGTCGACTGAGCTGCTCCTATTTTCCCTGTTTTTCCTATTTATGCCTATTTTGTTTAGTTTCCACTTTTTAATCGATTCTTCTTTCTCCGACTAGTTGTTATCACCTTGTTGGCTTTGATAATATCTTCTTTGGAATTTTTAGAAATATCCATTTTGATGGATTTGGTATTGATTTCTTTGGATTTAATTCACGTCTACGAATGTGGATTTTTGGTGATCGATTGTTTCTACAATCATTTCTTTGATTTGTCACTTTAAAAATATGAAGGTTTCAATACTAGTAGTAAATATCAAAACTCTTTCATCAAAACGATTTTAACACTATTTTGTTACAAGGCTCGCTTCTTAAACCGTTTTCCAATCTACTAGCATATACAAACCTTTACCTCACTCGTATGAGAAATCTAATTAAACAGCTTAGTAAAATAAGTGGTATGAAACGGCTTAGTAATATAATTGTCAATATTTATGGTTTGGTGAATAAAAATAAAGAGTACGACATTCTTTTTGATCTTTGAGAAGATTCTTGTGATATTGATTAATCTCTAGTTGATTTTCAATTACATATTTATTACAGTATGGCTTTAGGGTTATCATACGCTTTTATCATATCTCTTATTCTATATCTTTTTATTTGATATTTATAGTTAGACTGATCCGTTTATTATTTTCTTATTAAATAATACTCGAGTCAGACCGAGATGTTACAGGTGTTTCTACTTGACTCCTCATCTGGGATTATTATTCTGACTTTTGGCTAACTACTTAGATTAGTAGTTTATTTTGTTGTATACATTTGAGATATAGACTCCATAATGTATACTTATTCTTTTGTGTAGCATTTGTAGCCATTCCTTTGTGATATTGTGGATCTTGTTAGACCACTACTCTGATGTACACTTTTATGTGTAATATTCATACCTGTTTCCGCCTTTGAGATATGAACTTATGTGACTGATTTGTGTTATGCTTATTTCTATATTTGTTTTCGAAGATTACATATAGCCACTGTGTAGTAGCTTTGAGTTTGCGTCGGTATGTCGGATTCCCTCTCGAGATGAAAAGTTATATTTTAAATCTGGCACATCAGTACTCGCACAAAGCAATTTCACGGATGGTCACTCCTCAACAGCCTTATACTCCGCGCTAGTTGATAGCATTATTCCGTAGTGTTTTTGGCTAGCGTGGGTATAGAGGTGGGGCGCTACAGCTTGGTATCGGAGCGAAACTTCGGAACAATATAGAATAATTTAACAAGGATCATCGTCCTAAGTCCATCATAGGAGTCGTGCCTTAGGATTTAATTCGAGTCTTCGTGCCATCTTATCCTATTTTCTTTTGTGATTCCTTATTTTATCAATCATTATTGTTTGATATTCATTTTGTGAATAACCTTTTTTTTCTTAAAGAAGAGAAATGGTTAGACCAGACCGTCCCAGCGCCGGTCAATCTAGTCCTACTCCCAAAGATGGAGTATTTATGTCTGCACAACAACTTCTTGATCTTGTAAAGAATGCTCAAGCAGCTGAACCCATTCCGGAGCCTACTCACTCTAAATTCGGGTTTGCACGCTTGTGCAATGACTATACCAACTTGGATGGGAAGCCATTTATGGGTTCCGAAAGCGTGATTCAAGTCCAAGCTTGGCTCAGAACATACGATCGAATCTTTTCTCGCATGAATCTTATAGATCTTCACCGAGTTCATGTGGCTTCTAGTATGCTCCAAGAAAGAGCATTAGACTGGTGCGAGCTTCTGATTTCTGAAATAAATGAAGCGGGTCTTACTTGGGAGAAATTCCGAAAACGATTCAAATTAAAGTTTGTACCAGAAGCTGAGAAGGTGACATTGGCTCGTCGTTTTATTGACCTTCTTCAAGGTGAATCCTCTGTGGCAGATTATGTCGCATCGTTCGAGTCGCTTTCTAAATACGGGGTCGAATACGTACACATCCCATTGAAGAAGAACCAAAGATTTGTCTATGGCTTGAAAAAAAATCTCAAAAAGCCATTACTTCTGAAATTGGAAGTTTCTTTTGATCAACTCATTGATATCGCTCTTCGACTTGAAGAGGAGGAGAAGGAAAGTGATGTTGAAGTTATGGGTGCTAAACCAAACTTCAACAACAGCAAGAAAAGGACTAATAAGTTCAAAGGTCATTATCCCAATAAGAAAGGGAAGCAAGCAACTCCGGTGGCAAAGACTTCTGCCTCTAGTAGCGGGCAATGCTACAGTTGTGGTTCTAAGGACCATTACGCGAATAAGTGTTCAAAGGCCCACGCTTGTCTCTATTGAAAAAGCCCAGATCATAATTTATCTACATGCCCCAAACTCTAAAACAAGAAGGAGGGAAAGCTTAATATGGTGCAAGCCCCTAGTAACACTCCTCGTGGTCAAGGTATTTCTCATCCTATCCTTGATGGTATTATTGTGTTTCGTGATCATCCTATTCGAGTTCTTTTTGATACGGGTGCGTCCCATTCTTTTATATCAAAAGAACTTGTTGATATTTTTTCTTTAAGTGTTGTTGCTTTAATGACTTCTTTGAGAATCGCGAATCCGGTTGGTGGATCCGCAATAGTTAGTTTGCTTTGTAAAGATGTCGAGATTATTTTGTGTGATTTTTCTTTCCGAGCCGATTTGCATGTTATGCGCTACTTAAACTTTGGAATGATTTTGGGAATGGATTGGATTAACCGCTATGAAGCTCAAATCCTATGTCCTGAGCGGACTATTCATCTTCGACATCCTCAATCTGTTAAGCAGATTTCTATTGATCTTAAAAATTCGGATTCCAACGTGGCTGCATCTTTATATTCTTTAAATCCTCATGGTGATGATGATGATGAGGAGGAAGATGTCATTTCTCATATTCACGTTGTTCGTGAATTTTCCAACATATTTGAGCCCATTTTAGGATTACTACCTAAGCGAGCAATTGAATTCAGAATTAATATAATTCCTGGAGCTTTACCTATTACTCGTCCTCCTTATCGTATGTCCAATAAAGAAAATGAGAAGATGCGCAAACAATTATCCGAATTGAAGACGAAATAATTTATTCATTCTAATTCCTCTGCTTGGGGAGCTTTGTCTATTTTTGTGAAGAAATCTTATGGTACACTTGGGCTTTGCGTTGATTACCGCAAGCTTAATGATCTTACTATCAAGAATAAATATCCTTTACCTCAGATTGATGACTTATTTGACCAATTTAGTGGTGCTAGAGTCTTTTCACAATTGGACTTGGCTACCGGCTTTCATCAGCTTCGCATTGCAGAGGATAGCATTCCTTTGTCATCGTTCCATACTCGTTATGGATCTTATGAATGGCTTGTAATGCCATTTGGTTTAACGAACGCTCCGGCTTATTTTGTTGACTTTATGAATAGAGTTTTCAAAGACTTCCTCGATCGATTTGTTCTCACCTGTATTGATGATATTCTTGTGTATTCTAAAACCGAGTAGGAGCATGAAAATCATCTTTGGATTATGTTGGAAACTCTTAGGAGAAATCAATTGAAAGCAAAATTTTCTAAATGCCACTTTTGGCAATCTCGTGTGAAGTTTCTCGGTCATATGATTTCCGAGTCCAGAATTTCCGTGGATCCTTCAAAGATTGAAGCGATTCAAAATTGGAAGAGATCGGAGAGTGTGACGGAAATCCATAGTTTTTTTGGATTGGCAGGTTATTACCGCTGTTTCATAAAAGACTTTTCTAAAATTTCAGTGCCTCTTACTAGTTTGACAAAGAAGGGAGTTAAATACATTTGGTCGGACAAATGTGAATCTTCTTTCCAGAAATTAAAAGAACTCCTTTCTGATGCTCCTATTCTTGTAATTCCCGAGGGAAATCAAGATTTTATTGTTTATACCGATGCTAGTCGTGTTGGCTTGGGAGCCGTTCTCATGCAAAGAGAACGTGTTATTGCTTATGCTTCTAGGCAAGTGAAGCCAGCCGAGACTAGATATGCCACTCATGATTTAGAGCTCGCGGCTATTGTTTTCGCTCTTAAAATTTGGTGTCATTTTCTTTTGGGAGAGAAATTTGTTCTCTATACCGATCATAAATCTTTGAAGTATTTATTTTCCCAAAAAGAACTTAAATTGCGTCAACAACGTTGGCTCGAGTTCATTGCATCTTATGATCTTGACATTCTTTATACTCCCGGAAAGGGAAATCGTTTGCCGATGCCCTTAGCCAAAAGCTACAAGCGGTTGTTTCCATGATGATATCCAAATGGAATGATCTCGGAATTTTATCCACTTGTGAGATTCGAGATCATGAGTCCGATTTATGTTCATCTTTGGCTTTATGTAGCCTTGAGGCTCATCCATCTCTTTTAGACCATATTCTTGAAGCTCAAAAGCTAGATTTCGAATTGGCTCTTCTTAGCCAAAGTTGTAGGGATAAAATTGGTATTGAAAGTTTGAAAGACTTTAATATTGATTCTCGTGGTGATATTCCAAAATTTGGTAGACTTATCATGCCAAATATTAGTGATCTTCGTAAAGATATTTTAGAAGATTCTCATCGTTCTAAATTTACCATTCATCCCGTAATAGTAAAATGTACGCGAATAAGAAGCGACTTTATTATTGGGATGGAATGAAATTTGATATTGCTAACTTTGTTAAGCGTTGCATGACTTGCCAAGTTGTCAAGGCCGATCATCAAAGGCCCGGTGGGTTATTACAACCTTTAGAAATTCCGATTTGGAAGTGGGATCAAAATTTCCATGGACTTTATTGACAGCCTTCCCGGTTCTCGTTCGGGTCATGATAGCCTATGGGTGATAGTTGATAGACTTACTAAATCCGTCCATTTTATTCCCATTCGGTCCAATCGGATCGTTCCTCTTTTGGCCAAACTCTTTATTAAAGAAATTGTTAAATTACATGGAGTTCCTACTTCTATTATTAGCGATCATGATCCATTGTTTACTAGTGGATTTTGGAAGAGTCTTCAAAAAGCTTTGGGAACGAAGCTTAATTTTAACACCGCTTATCATCCACAGTCCGATGGACAAACCGAGCGTGTGAATCAAACTCTTGAAGAACTTCTTCATACATGTGTTCTTGATTTTGGTGGAAGTTGGGAAGATCATATTTCTCTTGTTGCGTTTTCCTATAATAATTGCTTCCAATCTAGTATTGGTATGGCACCTTTTGAGGCACTCTATGGAAGGCCATACCGATCACCTTCTTGTTGGCTTGAGGCCGGTGAGAAGCTGGTTTTAGGTCCAGATTTTATTCATGATTACACAAAAAAGATTGACCTTATTCGTCGTAGGATGAAAGAAGCTCAAAGTAGGCAAAAATCCTATGCCGATAATCGAAGAAGGAAATTAGAATTTTCTGTGGGAGATTTTGTATTTGTTCGTGTTTCACCTATGAAGGGTGTTGTGCGTTTCAGTCGATCGGGAAAGTTAGCACCTCAATATATTGGTCCATTTTCCATCACCGAACGTATTAGTTCCGTGGCTTATCGCCTTTTATTACCGGCTCATTTTTCTGCTATTCATGATGTGTTTCACTTTTCTCAATTATGGAAATGCCTTCAAGATTTCGGTTCTATTCTTGAGCCCGGTGTTGTGGAAGAAATTGAAATTTCGCCTAAGTTGACTTATGAGCAACATCCTATTCGTATTAATGCTTCGGAGATTAAACGCCTTCGAAGTAAAGATGTTCCTCTTGTGAAAGTTCAATGGTCCTCAAATCCTTAGGATTGTTCTTGGGAATCCAGAGAATTCATCGAGCGAATACATCCGGACTTACTTTCTCGTGCTCTTTGAGGTGAACTTCTTATTCCAAATTTCTTCTTTTGTGTTGATATGCTTTTATGGTTGTTACTTTTTGTTCATTTATTTCTTATGATTGGGGGACGTAATTTCTTTAAGGAGGGGAGTCTGTAACAACCCGCATATTTTGCGATTGAATATTTAAATATTTTATTTAAAATAATTCATCGTTAGTCGGATTAGTGTCCGAAAAGGTACTTTTACAAACAGTCGAATTAGGACTGGAGACCGCCCCCATTGAGTTCAAAATGATGTTTGCGACCTTTTTGAGTATAAACTTCGATATGTTTGGAGTTAGAGGAATTTTGCTACTTTTTCACTTAGGGCTTTGGTTTGGTTTCAGCCCATTAGACCCAAGCTTCACCCCCTCTTCTCTTCATTCCTTCATAATTTTCCTAATACTCAAGCTTTAGTAACAATGGAGAGGGGAATGGGAAATTAAAACTCCAAGCCCTAATTATCTTTGCAGAATCCAAGCTTTAACTCCAAATTCATAGAAGAAGCTTTGATAAGCCCTCCCTTCTTCTTCTCCAACTAATTCTCCTTTCAATTTCAGAAATTCCTAAACCTAACTTAGGAAATGTTTCTCTTTTAAGCTTAGATTCAAGCTTGTTGGGTTGGAATTGAAGTGTGATTGTTCTTGCCGTTGCTCTATAGCTTCTTCTTCATTTGTTTTGGGTTTAAAGGTGAGATTTTTATCTCACATCTATGTCTATATTTATCCTCGTAGTTAGGTATGAATTCCTAACACTTATTCATGTGAAATTGCTTTTGATTTGGATTGCTTTGGTGTATATTCCAATTTTTAGTGTTTTGAAGTCAAATCTTTAAAAATTATAACTTTGATGTTTGATTTTGCTTTTGGTGATGCATCGAGGAGCCTATAGGGCTGGGTTGTCGATTGGCGTAAACCCTTAGCGTCCGTTACTCGTCCGACTGCAAATTGAGAGAGTTTGTACTTCAATTAAAATAGGTTAGGAATGCAGGAAAACAGTGTTCAGTCGACTGAAATCTCTGAGTCAGTCGACTGAGCTGAAGCTGAGAATTTTCAGGATCTGCGTTAAATCGACTGAACCCTCTGAGTCAGTCAACTGAACTGAAACATAAGAATTTTCTGGGTCTGTGTTCAGTCGACTGAACCCTCTGAGTCAGTCGACTGAGCTGCTCCTATTTTCCCTGTTTTGCCTATTTATGCCTATTTTGCTTAGTTTCCACTTTTTAATCGATTCTTCTTTCTCCGACTAGTTGTTATCACCTTGTTGTCTTTAATAACATCTTATTTGGAATTTTTTGGAATATCCATTTTGATGGATTTGGTATCGATTTCTTTGGATTTAATTCACGTCTTCGAATGTGGATTTTTGGTGATTGATTGTTTCTACAATCATTTCTTTGATTTGTCACTTTAAAAATATGAAGGTTTCAATACTAGTAGTAAATATCAAAACTCTGTCATCAAAACGATTTTAACACTGTTTTGTAACAAGGCTCGTTTCTTAAACCGTTTTCCAAGCTACTAGCATATACAAACTTTTACCTCACTCGTATGAGAAATCTAATTAAATGGCTTAGTAAAACAAGTGGTATGAAACGCTTGCGTTTACTTCATCGGTTAATTCTTGGACTTGTTCGATTGAATCTCTTGTGATAATTTTCGAGTGGAGATCTATAATTTGTTCGTAAATATTTAAGTTAAGCTAGTGGTTATGGGACATGAAGCTAAGCTCATATATTTACTAGCTTAGTATAATAGAAACTTCTTGATGATCGATAATGATCATTTTTATGATTTAGACTAGCAATGTGCGATGTCTCTTTGTCTGTGAGGGAGACAAAACCCCTTTTCTGTGGAGCTTCGGCTCAAATTGGTGGGGTAGCGATCCATGGTCTTCGGACCTTTTTATGGAGCTTCGGCTCAAAAAAATTAATGGTTAGAAACCATGGAATAGCGTTCCGTTTTGTGATACACATGTTGGTGAGTTTTCATACTCTCGTTTTGTGATAGGCCTCCCCCTTTTCGTGATTTCTGGATTTCCATTGATGATTTCTAGAATTTGTGTTTTCACCAATTTTCGTGATTTACATTGACAAGTTTTATCAATGTTTGTGCACTGGTGAATTTGTGTGTCATTAACTTTTGTGATTGACATTGATATAATTGTCAATATTTATGGTTTAGTGAATAAAAATAAAGAGTATGACATTCTTTTTGATCTTTGAGAAGATTCTTGTGATATTGATTAATCTCTTGTTGATTTTCAATTACATACTTATCACAGTATGGCTTTATGGTTATCATATGTTTTTGTCATATCTCTTATTCTATATCATTTTATTTGATATTTATAGCTAGACTGATTCGTTTATTATTTTCTTATTAAATAATACACGGGTCAGACCGAGATGTTACAAGTGTTTCTACTTGACTCCTCATCTGGGATTATTATTTTGACTTTTGGCTAACTACTTAGATTAGTAGTTTATTTTGTTGTATACATTTGAGATATAGACTCCATGATGTATACTTATTCATTTGTGTAGCATTTGTAGCTATTCCTTTGTGATATTGTGGATCTTGTTAGACCACTACACTGATGTACACTTTTATGTGTAATATTCATACATGTTTCCGCATTTGAGATATGAACTTCTGTCACTGATTTGTGTTATGCTTATTTCTATATTTGTTACCGAATATTACATATAGCCACTGTGTAGTAGCTTTGAGTTTGCATCGGTATGTCGGATTCTCTCTCGAGATGAAAAGTTATATTTTTAATCTGGCACATCGGTACTCGCACAAAGCAAATTCATGGATGGTCGCTCCTCAACAGTCTTATCCTTCGCGCTAGTTGACGACATTACTCCGTAATGTTCTTGGCTAGCGTGGGTATAGAGGTGGGGCGTCATAATATTTGTCAAAATAATCGATACCTATCTTTTATATGAATCCTTTAACAACCAATCTTGCCTTGAAAACTTGAATAGATCCATCTGTGTCATATTTATTTCAAAATATCCATTTACATCATATTGGTTTAGACCTAACTAGTATATCTGTTGGACCCAAGTATTAAATAGAATTGAACCCATAGATTCTTTATAGGTTTTAGGGTCCACTTCATTCTATATATTATAAATAGTCTCTCAACTATTTCATTTTTTTCCTCTAACTATAAGGTGAACCGCATCATCTACTGAGATGATATCAGGATCCAAACCTTTGTTTTTTCTTATTCTTACATTTCTTTTAGGTCCTTCGAGCATGCTTGGAAGCTTTTTTTCTTAGAAGAAGTATGCTCCATATTTTTATTAACTTGTTCATAGATAATTTATGGAGGAATTGATGTTTGCATGAGTCGCATATAAATTTCGTTTTTGATGAATTCGACATCCTTTGACTCCACAATAACATTGGATCCTATGTTCAATAATCTGTATGCTTTAGAACCTTCAGCATATCCTACAAAAAACTTTTCAAGGCTCTTGGTCCCAGATTGTTTCTTTTGGATCTGTAACCCTATAAAAGACTAAACACCCCGGATGTTTATATATTTCGAGCTAAGGTTTCTGCTTTCCATAATTCATAGGGAGATAGCTTAGTTGTAACAGCCTACCATTCGTGATGCCATGAAGTAAGCACCGTACCCCTATACCTTTCAAGCCTCCGGAATATCATAAAAGACAGATTATTGGGAAAAAATTTTTAAAACAGATGTTACACCAAATGATATCGATAGAATCTCATAGTGGAATGATAACATATAATACATTGAATATATATAAACAAAATAGGATAACAAAATATAGACACATACACACACACATGTGTGTGTGTGTGTGTGTGTATAAGAGACTGCACAGGTAGAAATAACTGATAGATAAATATCAATACAGAACGTTAGAATACATGAAACTCCATATATATATGTGTGTGTGTATGTCATGTAATACTACAATACCAAGTATATATACGAAATTTCGACATTGCATCCATAGAACACTCCAACTGTCAGAAAAATCACCTGACTTTCAAACTATTTCATCTAGCATCCAAGAGTTGTCATGACATAATTAAACAAAGACAAAACATGGGTCAGACATAAAGCCAAGTGTGAGGGAAGCCATCTTAAAATACTGTATATCAAAACTATATACAAATAAATAGGAAACTACGGAGGCACAGACGGTACTCTCCATAATCGTGGCTTTGGGGTAATCCGGATTTTCATAAACACGCAAAGTAAACATATCCTAAAGATAGGAAATCACACGGTAACCTGCTCTTCTCATGTAATTAATGTGTTAGCAAAACCAAAGTAGTGTGACTGCCCCGTTACAATATACCATGGTATAGGTAACACAACATACAAAAGTACGATAATCATAATATAAGTCTATCATGAAGTACATAATAATAGTTAATGTAATAAAAATGACATCGGCTAACTAACAACACAGACACCATAGCAATGTGAGAACCAAAGAATATAAATTGATACCCATCATTACTGATGGATGAAGTCCGCTATGGACATCTATTATGATCCGACGATTCCCTCATGAGTTCAAGATAAATAGAGTTGGTATCTAATTGTACCACAGATCCTGAGCCGCATCCTCAATGGTAGGTCTTGTGTAGATGTCACTGTACCCATATAATGAGCTTTGATGATATATGACCTACTCTATATACTTGAAACCTAGTCTTATAACAAATAAAGTTAGTACTTTAATGTACCGTAGACCCCGAGCTACATCCTCAATGAGGGTTTTGTGCTATTCTCACTGTACCCCTATGCCTACCTTCAATGGTATATGATCTACTCTAAATACTTGAGACCTTTTCGAACCACACTATACCCCTATAATGTTCTTTGGTGACATAGGATATCGTAGAGATGATTGTCATCATCCCTCCTAAGCATTCATGGATTTCTAAACAAACTTGCATAACGTTTCAACAGTAGAGAACGACGGCCGTATGCCATATGATATGCCATCGAGATCATAGAGAACACCGACGCCATGAAAATGCAAATCAAATATAATATCATGCTATCAAATATGCCTATCGCAAACGAAGATCGATATCTCGTCATCGTCTATCTATATGGATTACCTCTACAATAAGACCAATGATATGTACATTCACCAATATAAAACTAGTACCGGGAATGGTAACTAATATAAAAACCAATATTTTTAATCAAAATATCTACCTAAGGTCGATACCAAGAGGTACGAATGTGCATACCATTTCTTTAAGTAGCCCAAAAGTATTCTCGAAGTCATATGAAAAAAACCGGATATTCCAGAAGCAAAATGCTCTGGATCTAGTCATTATTGCCAGGCACAACCACTGACCGATGGACTGGTCAATGCCACCAGTCCATCGGTCTGTGCTTTGAGTTGAGCAATAATGCCTAGCTTGGAGCACGATCCGATGCCCAATTTCGGCTCGTTTTATCATGTCACCTTCTCCATTGAGTCACCTGCACATCCCACTATGTTATCTTCGCCACGTGATTGAAGTTTAATGCCTTAGGATTGAGTCTACGTGTCGACTCCTTCGAGTGCTCGGGAAGGATGTTCTTATCGTCATGAAACCTTTTGCGGATTATTTTGCTACAAAAATGTGATATTCTCGTTGGCAACCCAAGTACACTTTACCACATTGTCTTCCTTCATTATAGATATGTATTTATATGCTACTGCAAATAATACACCACAATTCACACATATATTTAAATAAACAATTTGGTTGTTTAATAATCAAATCTTACGTTATTTACTTGATCTTTTCTATAAAACCCAAATATCCTCTTCTGTTTATTTTATAAATTCATGCAACTATTTTATACGTAACTAGCTTATAATTCATTTTAAGCCTTGTAGTTTATTTTTGAAAGTCGTACTCTTAACATCAGATTGGTATTAAAATATATAATAATATATTTATCACTAATATAATGATGAATTAGGGTTTAATTAATTTATATCCATGTTATAAACTAATATCAACTTTATCTAACTTTATTTAATGTACATGTTTTTATAAATAGAATTCAACCAATTATCCTGAATATCTGTAATAATATATATAATAATAATTTTTTATCATCAATATAATCAAACATGGAAAACAACCACCTATATATATATTATTTATCTCTTCCAGATAATATTTTTCAGTATATATAATTATGGGGATTTATACCGAAATATAAATTTGGAGTTATAATTCCGACCACATGAGCTGTAATTCCTTAAGTGTTCGAATCTAGCCCAAGCATACACTATGTCATAGATAATCTCACTACGAGTGCAATGGTGAAGACCACGTCTCCAATGAACCTCTTATGCAAGAGATGCAAATTAAAAATAAGTCAAAAAATCAATTTATTAATTAACTATAATTAATTAACTAATTACCTTTATTATATAAATCTTTTTCCTCTCCATAGTGCATGTAATGTACCTATGCACAACCCATCCCTTCAATATGTTCTCTCTTCGAATTCACACTAGATAATCAATGAGTCGACGAACTATCAATTCCTTAGCGCTCCACTTTGTACACTCTATCCGACCTACCCCCTCGCATCAAGTTCGACCCCCTCTCCTGAATTGCGACCTCGGCCTCTTCTCAACGACCCTAAAATGTCTCATTCCCTATGTAAGGTCGGAGTTCACACGATTGACTTTGGAAGGTGCAAGCTGCCAAGAGAAACACTTCTATGCCCTCTATTTCATTTAATACCTCCTCCATCGTCACCAAAATCCAACCATATTCAATGCCTTCTATACGTCGACTTCTACTTGCATTGCCACACATGCCAAAATGAGTTCAATGGATCAGACCTCATTGTCTCTCGTGGATCGTAGCTCCCATAATCAAGGTAAACCCATTATCATTTTATGGACTCGTTAATGATTTTTGGGAGATGAGAAAAGGAAAGAGGGAAAAGTTGTCTCAGGTATGGGTAAGTATATGTATTATTTATCAAATAAATCTCACACGTTTCGAGCTCGTACGATCACAACATACACCGGATCGTCATAAAATTCTTCGACGCAAATCACTTTAATTTTTTTTGTTCCAATCGTATAAATTTCATCGCCAACCGTGACGGTGCTTTGAAATGATAACTTTGTTCACTTTAATGTCATTTTGGCCATTAGATTGTTCGATTTCAAAAATTCTTTAACCATATGTCTCATAATGAAGTCCTCATCCCAGAATCACAAGTCATCAATCGAGATCACACTAGACTTGACTACTCACATACTTTTACAAAATATATATAACGATACATAAATCGTAAAAATACCATGAATCCAAATTCAGTGATATTTATATATACCTTAATCTCAACGTCGGTCTGGACTCAGCGAAAGTAGCCTCGAGTCCAAACTTGATCATATGAGAAAATTCAGTCTGTGGACCTTTATTTAATAAAGATTCAATATTTAAATTAAATTATTAAATATTCAATCGTTAAAAATGAGGTTTGTTACATTCTCCTCTTCTTAAAAGATATTCATCCCCAAAATTCCTATCGTATGATAATGCAACCCGACCGATCAAAATTTCCAAGCGTCTGCTTCAAAAAATTTCAAAAGTCCTTCCCTTATGCGATTAGTGTTATGGGAACTTCTAAAGAATGGATTAAATCTCCTAACCCTTATGATTCTGAAGCCCTCTTGTTTTGAAAAAATTCGACAGCATCTCTTTTGCATGGTTAGCTCCAAAAAAATGTAAGACAACATATACGTACATACATACATACATACATATATATACATGTATATACTTATATATACATGTATATACATATATATACATGCATATATAAGGACATATAGATCTCATATCTAAGGCATCCCATATTTGAGGTATCTCATTCTTGAGGATATACAAGCATATATATATATATATCAATACCATCTGCACTGCAGATCTTACATGCCTCTTTCACAACAAGAACATACCATATAGATGTGAATAAAAGCGAGTAAGCATCCAAATTGCCAACAATTGCTTCTATGTACCTAATTATGTACTCAATAAAGAGGATTAAATACAACTGCAACATTATATCATGAATTTAAGCATGCTAAATCATATATAGCAATCATCTAAAATAAATATGCTATATGAAACCATGCAACAAGTATCTCAAATAAACATGTTAAAATAAACTACGCAAGAAACACACTTAACGCAACAAGCTTCTATAATAACCATGTAATAACAAATTATGCAACAAGTGTGTCTAATGCAACAATATGATATTAAACCATGTACAATCAAGCATAGTAATTAATATCACCACAATCATACATGACTATTAATTAGAGAGTAAGCATAAATGAGTCAGTATCTAAATATATCATTGACTTCGAGTTACATCAAAAGGTAATAGACTTGTGCAGATCTCACCTCATCCCCTAAAATGGCCATGGATGACATGTGATCAATTTTAAATATTTATCGCTATCTCTCTCTAAACATACTTTAGCGGGTAATTATAATTAGTATACAAGTAACCAAATGCACAACAAGTAGCAACATACAAGAATAATTTACAAACATACTACCAAGCATACAAAGCAAGTAATAACTAGCAATAAAACTTAAATAACAATCAATAATCAAACAACAACAAATAATTTTACGCAACAAGAAACAATAAATAATCAACAAGCAATGATAACTAGCATACAAAATACCAAACAAGCAACAATAATAATTCAACAAAAATCAAAACCAATCAACAACAAACAACAACAAACAACAACAAGCAACAATCAAATTATAGCGAGCAACAATAAATCAACAACAAGTATAGAAAATAATGAAATATACCAAAAAGTCTATATCGACATGCACGGTGATAAATAATAGTCGAAACGTGTATTGCAAACTATAAACTCCAATAAGTCTGTTCGACATCAAAAATGGAAAATTATTAAAAGGTGTAATTCCTTTTATGAATAATACATGAAAGACTATTACACCTTGCACTACGAAAAGGGAAACTTATAAAATATGCTAGATAATTGAGCCAAAACTCTCCGATAAATTCAATGAACCAATTCTCAATTTTTCCTTCCCTTTTGAACAAAACTCATTCTCCAAAGAAGAAAACTCTATTAATTAAATCATCAATAAATAACGATCTACAAATCCTTGGGTTTATTCGGGTTAAAACTCACTTCACCTACACAATGTTAATAAGGATAATATATTAAGTGTGATATGGCGCTTGCATAGGAAAGTAACACATTGCCACTTTGAAGATTATCTGAATCTTCAAAAAACTACTTGAGAAGTCCTTCCCCGAGCTATCACAAGCATTCTAAACTATACTATAAATAATTTTACAATGAATAAAGATATTCAAAATAAAATACGATGCCAATCTAATCATTTGTTCACTCGCATGATTTCTTTATCAAACTAGATCGACCACTGACTCCAATCATACAAACTCCGATTCAGATCCTTGGTCAAACAATCGAAATTTCCTCACATGACTAGAGTCACGTTTTTAAAATCTCTCAGTCACCTCAAGAATCTAACTCATGTGCTTGCCTTTAAGAATCGAGTGAAAAACCCTTGCCTAACTGGTGGAAATCTCCTAGAAATCCAACACTCGAACTGGGGACTAAGAACTGATATGTGAATGGACTAATCCTTAGAAAATACCTCTTCAGCACATGGGATTACTCCCATCGCCTAAAATTTATTAACAGAAGGAAAAATCCTTCTAACAAGAATGAATCTATATAGAATGCATAAGTCACTTGCTCGACCTTATATCATTACTAGGAAAACATTAAATCATAATTGGATACCAAATCCAAGAAACACTTCATTGACCAACCCCAATCAACTTGAAATCTCATGCATCAAGTTTGAATGGAAGTATTCTTTGTCGCTACACCTTAGCTCTATTACTAAGGTTAATTATAAGAGGTTTAATGGAAAAAAAATTCCTACTACAATGGTGTCAAGTTTATTCCGTCTATTAGATTACTAACAATGGATGAATATACAACATAAGGATCGGAAAGAACATAAGCAAGTAACTTACAATCAAAGCACATTTTGCTATATGAACTTCTTTCCTCACTCCTGAGGAGTAAACCTGTTAGGATGGTAATGCCGATAAAGCATAAATCATCATCACTTTCTCACACCTCAAACATGTAGGATAATCCTTCTTCAAGTGAGCAAGTTGACCGCAATTGCAGCATCTATGCTTCAGTTAAGCTATATGGAATTCTGTAATGAAATGCCTCTATATATCACAGGAGCGGCATACCCTATTGGTCGTCATCTTTGCATTACCTTGATCTCTTCTTATATCATGTCCTTTGCATTTTTTTTTTGGAATTTCAGTTTTCTTTCCACGTTTTTTAACTCTATCAGTACCTCATGGATGCCCTTACAGAGAAGAGCTATCACCATGAGACTCTCAAAAGTTACCCCTAATAGGGTAAGACTAAGCAGTGAAACCCCAATAATGCATTAAGACCCTAGGAAACCTCCTTACCATCCTCGATGGAGTACTACCCATTTCAAAATAGAATTTAGGCAAAAAGATTAAATCAGCTAACTTATTCCATTACAGGCAAGAAATCTAACTACCATTGGATGAAACACTCAAACTGTATGCCTTACTCGGTTTTAGAGATAAACCGTGGCTCAAAGCGGCTTTTAGAGTCAATCTAAATCATGGTCCACTCGTTAACCTCTACTACAGTTATGTCCCACCAAGCCAAAACCTCTCTCTAGATGTTAGGTAACAATTCTCTTCATGAGAATATCTCCTAAGTCTATATTGGTGAAAGCCTTCTCACATGCACATGCCCAAGCCCTTGTCTCAACAACAATATTAGAATCTAGATATGGCTTCATGTTAAGATCAAGGAAATCCCGACACAACCTTAGAAAAGTCTAAAAGTGGTGGAGGAAGAAATAATGATGCCCTCAAGGACTACACCACCTCCGACACCTACAACTTCTACTTGGATGTTCGCAAGTGAAAATCCCGTGCGGTAGTCAAACAGTCCCTGAACCAAATTGGACATCCTAGATTGCCCGTTCGCAGTCGCACTTTCATACTCCATCTTCTCATACTGACATCCCGACAAGATACCTTAGTAACTAGCGATAGACATAAATCATAGTCTAGAGGACAAGTGGCGTATGCAGTGTATATAATAGGAAAATACAAGTATGATCGCTCAATGTATCTCCCTATTATGACAACTCACACCTCCTGACACATTAATCTAAAGCCTAGGGTGACTTTTGGACTTGCATTGGTGTCAAGAAGTACAAGCTATTAGATTTTAAACATTATAGAGACCAAAGATATAAGGATAAAATCCAAGAAATTCAACTCTTTCAGATCCCAAAGTAGAAGGAAATAAAATATAAACATAAAAATAACCATCTTGAAAATACAGTCTCAAAATAATATGTAGTCATATATCCAAAGTATTCAGATGTACAACATATAGTCTTGTAAGTACTAAGAATGATAAATAGTTACATAGAGTGGAATGGAAAATAAAAAATCAACTCCAATGTTAAGCTTGCCTCTCAACATAATAATCTTTAGCCTATTTCCTATTGCCCTGTCCTCCTATGGTAGGGGAAAAAGAAAGGATAGGAGTGGGTCAAACAAAAGTTCGATGAATTAGTAGCATCATTAATATATGATGATCACATGCAGTTAACTTCATTAATACTTATGTGACCTACGGTGCTCTACTGGTGTTTGTAAATTACTTACTAAGGTAGGTTTCGCTAACAGAAGGGGTATAGTTCTCAACACACCTACACTAATATCTTGTGAAGGCTAGCACTTAGGGTCAAATAACTAATAGAACCTCAAAATGAACTACGGATCAGCTAATAACTACTAGAACTACTCAAACATAGGATTATTTAAAATATCCACCTTGGGACCACATTCCTAAATTACGACTGCATGTATCATATTTATGCATAATGGGGAGCTCGTAATGTCAACTCACACTGAAGGAGTCTTTTGCATTCATGTCCACCTCTCAATGGTAATGTAACGTCTCTTATCGCACCACACTGGGATCCATCAACAACGTAGTATCACGTTTGCGTAGAGGTGGATACCAAGGAAGTCATGTTAGTTTTGAGCCACACACTTCTCCATGCATCATTATTAGTGTATGCGTACACTATGTGAGTGCTATTTGGGATAGCATCGCCCCAATCGAAAATCGAGCTCGCTGAATAAATAGTGCCTAGCCTTGTTGCTTGCGTACACTTCTATCCAGTCCCATAACATCCAAGAATCGCAAATCTAGGAAGCCAGTTTCCCTATATATACTAAAATTCATATATATATATATATATATATATATAAGTATGTACAACTATATTAATAATCTGGGCCTTAGCCATGGTTCATATGACACCCATAATTCGTTAATCAGTCAATCGTTGCTCACTGAAGCGGTCGACCGGCTCCAATGAGCCTGTCGGCCGTTCGTATTGTTTAATTTTTTTTTTTTCGTTCTCTTCTCTTTTAATTAGAAGCTTCTAATTATAGTAAAGTGTTAAGTATAGTGAACCCAAATTTAAAAATCTATAATTCATAATCGCCCAAAACTACATATTTGATTTCATATATAATTTCGTAGACAGTTTTAGTAAATCAACTTAAGTTAGGTTTAACATAAATAAGGTTATAATAATTTATATTTATTTTTTCAAAAAGGTTTATTCAACTTAAATAAATTTTTATCCAATAAATTTACATTAACGGTTAAAAAAGGGACCATATTCATATAGGTTATAATTACTATGAAATTCTTAGTCTAAATAGACAATATTTCTAATTTAAATTAAAATCATTTCTATATCAATAGGGTATAACAAAACCAATTATAGGTAAAACCCTAAATTAATTATGAATGCACTCACCTTTAAAAAGCTATCCCTCCTTAATACGCTTAGATCTACCCCCGCTTGGTGAGGAAATCCCCTAGTTATGATTTGATTTAATCTCTTCTTCCTCTATCTTTTGAATTTGATTTTAATTTGGTTTTGAAGAAATATCAATTTGAGGAGAAAGAAGTTCAGATCTTAGAGAGATAGAGTTCTGACGTACTGCTAATGAATTAGGGTTTTGATAATTAACCCAGGGTTCTATTTATAGCGGTAGAAATTAGTCTCAACTGTTAGATCCAATATTATAAAATCTGGTCGTTCGGCCAACAAAACCCTAGTCTAAAATTTTCAACCGGTTGATTGCTTGATTTGGAGCGATCGACCACTAGGGGTGGACTGGTCAAGGTCATGATGTCGACCGATGGAGCTCCCATATTTAATATGTTTTCTTCCACTAATTAATTGTTTAATTATTTTCAATTAATACTCAAACGTTAATAATGTTTCATACTAGTCCCGATTACAAAGCATTATATATGAAAATTATATAGATAATCGCTATGAACACAATGGTGCAAGTTTCATAGCTAGAGTTAAAATTTACAAAAGTTTCTTTTTTATCCTTGTTATTTTTAAATTTAATTCTTTTATTAAATTTTCAGTTAAATTTTCGAGATATTACGGCTCTACCAATTTGTTTAACCCGAACTGGTATACTTAGCCCTAAGTGTTTAACCTAGCCTCTGATACCATATGTAATAGCACACCCTTCATGATACCCTGAAATCAGCACCGTATGACAATGTCTGACTCTCGAATACCATAAAAGATAGATTGTCAGGGAAAGAAAATTTAAAATAAATGTTATACCAAAGGATATCGATAAATGATAACATATAATATACTAATATACATGAACATAACATGATAACAACATATATAATAGAATTCATTAGCAAAAATAAATGATAGATAAATATTAAAAATTCAGAATACATAAAACTCCATATAGAGGGAGTCCTGAATATAATATATGATACATAAACTCTTATATATAAGTATAAATCTATCATGTGTTACTACTATACCAAGTATATATATGAAGTATCGACATCGCCTCCATAGAATGCTCAAATTGTCCTGAAAGTGTACCTCTAAAAGCCCTTGACTTCCAAAATACTCGATCGAGTTTCCGAGAGTTGTCATAATATAAACAGACAAAGACGAAACATGGGTCAAACATAAAGCCTAGTGTGAAGGGAACTATCTCAAAATATTTCATACTAAAACTATATAAAAATAATCAGGAAACTACCAAGGCACGATTGGTCCTCTCCACAATCATGGCTTAGGGGTAATCTGAACTATCCATAAACAAGTAAATAAACATATCCAAAAAGTAGGAAATCTTACCATAACATGCACTTCTCCTGTAATCAACGAGTGAGTACAACTAATTTAGTGTGACTTCTACACTATAATATACCATGACATAGCTAACCCAACAAAAAAAGATAAGAAAATCATGATATATTGTATGCGTATTCTACCAAATGCAAGTGACCATCCCACGAGCCTCCAAAATCGAGAATGCAAGCATGCAACAAATCCCTGAATATACAATTTACACACATAGTCTTCCCATCTATTTCAGCGTGATAAGCTGCACGGAAACGCGGCTTAGTGCCCAATGTTTCTTAAAAGCTCCTTCAAAACCCACTAGTGAACAACGGCTCTCAGTTGCTTATAATTCTCTTTGGTACACCATGAAATCATACAACCCATTTCCCATGCAACCTGGCCAGTTTGGCTGTTGTTCTATTTGAATTAATGGGTATAAAACTTGAATTCTTGGTCAATCAATCAACTATGACCTATATGCTATCGTTCTTGCTCCTATTTCCATACGAGAACTTCAAGCGGTTGTAGTAATCCACTTAGCTTTCTCTGCTCTGCCTTCACCAACTGACAATTCATATACTTCGAGATGAATGTCCCGACATCCTTCTTCGTCCCCTTCCAATAATAGGTCTGTCTCATATCATAGTACATCTTATTACTGCTGAGATGTATGGTCAACCTATAATAATGGCACTCTCGTAGCACCTCGTCTCATAATCCATCAGCATCGGGGATAAATATTCTTCCATCCGTACGGAGCCAACCTTCTCAATCAAGTCCACATTGTTTCATATCTTTAGAATCTATTCCTACTTTTATTTTTACCATGATCTCTGCTATTCTAGCATCTCGCCTCTAACTAGTGTCGATTTGCTCAATCGAAGTAGGTATGGTCTCAAACTTGCTAACATTTCTGGCTCGAACTCACAATGAGGTCTAAAGTCATAGATAGCAATATACTCCAACTTCTCCCACTCTATGAACAGTGCTCCCAAACTGGCATGGGTTCTACTCAATGCATCAGCGATCACATTTCCCTTACCATGCATATAAGAAATGTCAAAGTCCAAGTAGCCTAAGAATTCCAACCATTGCTGCTGGCGAAGGTTGAGATCCTTCTAGGACAAAAGGTGCCTAGAGGATTTATGGTCCGTGAATAGCTCGGACTTTTCTCCGAATAAGTAGTGCCTCTAAATCTTTAAAGCAAGCACTGTCATCGCCAATTCCAAATCATGCATTAAATACTACTTATTGTGGGGCTTCAGCCGTCGACTATCGTAGGTGATAAATTTTCCTTTCTACATCAATACCACGCCTAATCCAGTACCATAAGCATATGTGTAATATTGTCCGCTTCTCATTCCTGCTCAGAGTGGTCAATACTAGTCCATCCGTCAACTTCTTCTTCAGACTCACAAACACATTCTCACACTTCGTGTCCCCAATAAAAGTATGATTCTTCTTCTTTAAATAAGTCAACAGCATGGCTACCATTGAGAAGTCAATGATAAAACGTTTATAATATCCTGCCAATCCCAAGAAACCCTCTACATTAGTAGCATTCTTAGGTTAGTTCCAATCTTGCACCACTGCTTCGTAGGATCAACCATAATACCCTACCCCGAGACGCCCAAGAATCTCATTTCTGCTCTCAAGAAGTGACAATTTGAAAACTTCGTCTTTAATCGGTGCCTTCTCAATACCTTGAGTACAATCTAAAAATGTTCCATGTGTTCTTCCTCTGCCCTCGAATAAATAAGGATATCGTCCACGAACACAAGCACAAACTTATTTGTTGATCCTTGAAAACATGGTTCATGAGATCAACAAAGTATGCCGGTACGTTGGTTAGCCCGAATGGCATAACCTACCATACATAAAATCTAGATGGCATATGAAACGTTGGCTATTCTCTTTTTCCACTCTCAAGTGCTGAAATCTCATTGCCAAATTCAATTAGAAGAGCACCTTTGCACCATGGAGCTGATCGAATAAGTCGTCAATACAAGAAAGTTGATACTTGTTATTCTTCGTCACCTTATTCAGCTCATGATAATCTACACATAACCTCAGAGAGCCTTCTACCTTAGTGGCAAATACTATAGTTTATCCCACTCGGATATACTCCTATGAACGAACCCTCTCTCCAGCAGGTCATTTAATTGCACCTCCAACTCCTTTTGCTCTCTGGTTGCCATACGCCTCAAAGGCATAATTATCGGTTTGGCATCGTTTGCTAAGTCTATACAAAACTCAATCTCTCAGTGCTGCGATAATCTGGTCAACACCTCAAATACATCCATATATTGTCTATTGATAGGCACGGATGACGACTCATCCCATGGAACCTCGAGCGAATATAGAAAACTAACCATAAGCCCATCCTTCAACAGGCAGTCAATCGCTACCGTTCGCCCCTCCATAACCCCAATCATCACAAATGGCTTCTAGCAATCCGTTATCAATGCATACTTCCTTAGCCAGTTCATCCTTAAGGTAATCTCAAATCCAAAAAAAATTCAAAATAAAGCAATCATAAACAAAAGAGCATCCATGACTCGAAAAGGTTAAACCACGACCAAACATGCACAACCTGGTGGAGCCTACAACAGGGTTCGTCACAATCAAGAGTCAGTCAACTACTTCGGCTTTCAATTCCAATCTATCTATTAGGTCTCTAGATATGAAGGAATGTGAAGCCCCGTATCAAAATAAACATATGGGAGCATAATAAATGGA
Source organism: Allium cepa (assembly GCA_030765085.1). NCBI lineage: Eukaryota > Viridiplantae > Streptophyta > Magnoliopsida > Asparagales > Amaryllidaceae > Allium > Allium cepa. The sequence continues at coordinate 437,983,923 of CM060938.1, read as the reverse complement.
AAGCATACGTTGAATAACCATGCTCTTCTCCTTCTCTTTCATCGAGGGAGCACTTGACGAAGTCGAAACAGTGTCCAAAGCATATGCCTTCACAACTGCTGCTCTAGTTTTGGTCAACTTTTCTGCATATGTCCGAGCGTGTCGTAGTTGTAACACTTCTTCTTTCCATCGGCCTTGTTGTCTTTGATCAGGTTGGTTTTCCATTTAGCCTTCTTCTCTTCATTCTTTCCCGAGATTTTTTTCTCTTTCCATTCCATTTCTTCTTTCCTCCATCGCCTCTTTGCGGTCTTGGATCTTCCTTAACGATAATAGTTGACTTGGACCTGGGGTATAAACTCTCCCATCGAAGAGATTTCTTAACCAGTTTTTCAAATGGCTCATCATATGACTCCCCAACTTATTCCGTAGATAATCATCCAAACCTATAAGAAATTTCTTGTTCTCCCTCAACGGAGAGTTGATAAAAGACATCATGTACTTTGATAAAGCATCAAACCCGGCAACATACTCGAAAACAGACATGTATGATCGATTTCACCCTAGAGGAGGGGTGAATAGGGTGATACTATTAATTATAAAAATTAAATGCGAAAGTATATAAAATAATTTCAACATAGATAAAGCAGAATAATAGCAGCACAGATAATAGCAGAATAATAAAAACAGAAATAAAACAACACAGATTTACCCAGCTTCGGCAAAACTCTGCCTACCTGCTGCCCCCAAGGTTTCTACTAGAAATTACGTAGTTAGATGCTTACACACATAAACTCATGACACCCACTATCGACTAACCCAAATCTATGCTTAAAATCCTACCACAACTCAGCTGTTGAGTTGCGAATTCTCGAATTACACCACCATAGATCGTCGCCTAGTCAGACGTCTAGAAATTACAAACGTTTAAAAGTAAATTACAAATAAAAACAACTAAAAATAACACAAAACCCTAATTTATTAACTATAGTCTAAATTAGATAAAACCGCGCCAGATAAAATTAAAAAGGAAATCTCTTTTTCTTTTAATTATCGGCTGTAATTCTATGTTTTTACTTCTTCGGCCTTTAATCCTTTGAGTTAAAAAATGGATACTTCTTCTTGATCATTGGTTCCTTTTTCAGATTGAGGGCTTTGCGAATTTGAGCACACCGATTCAATTATTGACTGAATGATGAATTATCCACAGTTGCTTCGTCAGTCAATTTATCGCTCTGGTTTACTAGCGGCCGCTTCGACGAATCGAGTTCGAATTGAATCTAGTAAGTGAATGGCTTTACTATTCTTGTAGTTATGCTTGAACTCGATTTGGTTCGAGTTATTGATTTCAAACTTTGTTCTGTTTTATTGCATAAACTTGAATGATTTAAACGCCGATGATGTTAGCGGGTTAAATAGGGTTCGAACCCCTAGATTACATTCGTATACTTATGATTTGAATTCTTACTTAGCCACTTGTTTTGAACTTCCTCGATTCCTTGATTACCATGCCTGAAATCTCTGACATTTAAACTTGACTTTGGTTGTGGTTGACTTCGGCCATTTGAAATGATTTCTGGACTTTGTTCGATTTATTGTATATACTTCTTTTTGAAATGATTGACTCATGACTTCGACTTGATTTTTGATATCATCTGACTTCGGTCATTTCTTTGATATTGAACTGCGGTTGTCCTTGACTTGGTTTGTTCGTGTTTCTTATATTATCTACTATAAGAAAAAAATTGACTTTGGCATTTAAGTTAAACTGGACTTGATTTGGTTGAACTTGCTACTGTTTTGATTTTTATAACTGGAAAATTGCCTTCGTGAATTTCGAGTTTGACTATGTGAATTTAACTTTGGTTGCAACATTTAAACTTGATATGTTCAGTTTGAATTCCCTACGACATTGACTTTGTTCATCTTGATTTTGGACTTTGGTTCATGTCTATACTTTGCACTTCATTGTTCACTGTCTTTTGTTCCACTTGAAATTGCACTCGGTTTTGTTGTTTGGTTCATGTACGGTCTGCTTGGAGTTGCCACTGGTCTAGTTGGTGTTGTAGGGAATCTCCATCTGTGTACATACATTTATGTATGTATATATATGGTTTTATTTTGTACATCTATGTTCGGAGTAGTTCTGAACTATGTCTGCATTATTGTCATAGATGTGAACTTGAAGTTGTACATTAGAGTCTTGTGCCTTATTTGGTTCATCTCTGTAGCATATTCACTGAAAATTTGTTTGATCATTAGTTTGGTCTGGTAGTTGTAGTACATCTGTATATGTTGGTTTAGCTGAACCAGTTCATCGTATTCATTTGCAAGTTGAATTCGGCCATTTGGTTATGTGATAAGTTGCATTGAGCTCTGTCCACTATTGTACGTGTAGTGTCTTCATGTTGCATTGCATTTGAACTCATGTCTGGTTTGCATTGAGTTGATGTGGACTATTGTATATTTGTTCTGAATCTGCCTCTATTCACTCGAGTCTAAGTGTAGTTCACTGGTTCACGATGTCTTCATGTGTATTCGAGTATTGCTTTTGTTAATTTCATTGCTTTGACACATTTCTGGTTGATGTGCACTGTGTTTCCAGTCATCATTTCTGGGTTTAGTTGAACCTTCTTGTCATTTCAAGTTTGAGTTGCATCGAGTCATGTTGGTTTTGTTGCGTTCATTCTTTGTTCATTTCCTTTAGTCTGGTTTGGAGCATTTGTGTTGACATTGACAACTTGTTAAGGACTTTTATACATAGGTATGGTGGTGAGGTTTGCACTTTGTATATGCGTCTGTACTTGATTATTGGTTTCTCTGACCAATCTGGGTTCAAGTATACATGCGAATTTTTGGTCAAGGCTTGTTCGAGTCGTTAAAAACTTGACCCTATTGCATGCACCTGAGTTGAATTCAGCTTAAGGCTCAGGTTTGACCTTGTTCTCGTGTCGTGGCATTATTTTTATTGCACTTGAATATTTGTACTTGAGTTGAATCCAGCTTTTTATTAGGTTTGACCTTGTGCTCACGTGTCCCTGTAATTTTACCAAGTGTATATCGGTGTGCATGGCCTTGTGGCATGTACAGTGATACACTGTGCATGTCACAAGTTGTTCGTGTATGATGAACTAAATGATGATGAACAACCCATATAAATGAGGCAAATGACATTTTCAAAATACATACTTTATTTTACACTGCACAAATATTTCTTTTCCTATTTTACTGCATCAGTGTGCATTTTGCAGATCACTCGGATGCCGGATTCAGGCTGGATCAAAGTCGAAGAAAAAATACGAGTGGATGAGTGATATGTACTGAAGTGAAAATGTAAATTAAAAATTGTGATGCAGTCGAAATTGTACTGTAAATAAAAATGGTATATATATAATGAGAGCTCAAATTTGTACTATTCAAAATTGTAATAAAATATTTGTTTGAATAAAATATCTGTTTGAATTTAAATTCTGTGTTATTTATTTTTATTCAGAAAATATTTATTTAATTACGTGAAAAATAAAATAATACATTAACAAATATATTTAAATGAATATATATGTATATATATGTTTATTATCATCAAACAAAAATGATATACTCGCATATTCAACAATCTCCCTCTTTTGATGATAACAAACATATATTTAAGATTTTGAATTTATTAAATATATTTGATCATTGAATTTACTCCCCTTGTTTAAATGCTCCCTCTCTACACAAAGCTCTCCCTTCATATATGCATGTAAACAAATAAAAATATGCAAATGAGCCTAAATGCAAATAGAAAATACAAAATAAAATATTTGACCTTTATTTGCCAAAATCTTAACTTTTCTCTCCTCCTTTTGTTATTAGCAAAAGAGTAATAGTGTTAAAAAATAGAGATAAAATGATAGACATTAATACAATATTAATACCCAATCGAGTATAAATATTAAATTTCAATAAAAAATCAAATAAAAATAATAAATACTCTATTTAGCGCATATTCCGCTTTATAATGATAGAAATGATGTCATCACAGAAAATCATGTAGTCGTGTCCATTTGTGGTATATATATATATGTATATATATATATATATATATATATATATCATAAATTTGAATATCTACTAACCATTCATAGCCGTTGGACTTTTAAATGAGACTAGTAGTATTCTCAATTTTTATAAAAATAAATGAATTCAAGTATCTTCTAACTACCCATAACCGTGAGGACTTTTAAATGGGATTAGAATCAACTTGTCTATTGAATCAATCAATTTTGATATGCGTTCCATACATGCATAACCATGAGGACTTTTAAATGAGAATGGAAGCACATAATCAAAAATTCCAAGTAATTCACTCATGCATAACCAAGAGGACTTTTAAATGAGAGAACGAATACTTTGGATGTTTTTTTGTTACTAAAAATATAATAAAATAAAAAACGAATGATTTTCCGTTTAAAATACCACATATTGACATGCTATATTGGATTTTGATGAGTGATCTTCATTAGAAATATGATAGAAATAGAGATGGTCATGGAATTTTTACCCATCATAAGTTATTATAAATCTTGTTTAAATTTCTGAAGAAATTTACTTAATATACTGTCTCAAGTTATAATATGTGATCAATGTCATGACCCGATTCTTCGACTTCCGAAAATCGACATCAATACGTCCACTGTATCAACTGCCGAGCAATCGAATGCCGGAAAACCGAACCATGAGGGTTAAAAAGAAGAGGTACAAGAAAAAGATAGAAGAAATAAGGAAACAGAACAGAAACAATATCAGAATCTCACATATCGCAGCGGAACAACATATAATAGATAAAAGAATAATCTTTAAAACAAAGAACTATTTTAGTTATTACATTACATCACATCAGAGTGTACAACAACAATATACAATACAACTGGACAATCTTATGAATTCGTCCTTACAAGTGAATTTACAGTGAAAAGATAACATCATATACAAGTAATACGCCTCGCCATCCAGCTTGCCACTTGAGCTTCATTGCACTTCTGAATCCAGAATGACCTGATAACCTGACTCTAGACTGCCCGTGTGGAAAATTATGGGCACCCAGAGTTTAGAAAGAGAACAATAAACTTCAGGTCAGTCATGGGACTGGTGTGAGAACTTAAAACAGTTATTTATCTTTTAAAACAACAACAACAAGGGAAGTGGAAAAATATCCGCAATGCTTTTGGAAATTGAAACTACCATAAGGCCACCCCGCAACACACAAGCAAATGCAGAATTGGAGGAGATTTCTCCTTATGATAGTCAAAGATGCTTACTATGCAAAACAAATCATTTTTGGTATTATTATTAGTGCATAGTGTAGAAAGCATTTCGAAAATAGAATATAAATCTTAGCCAGCATAGACATTTCAAACTATGCCTATTATAGCTACCATCCAAACAGTGGGGCGCCACCATAAGTGAATGGCAGGTTCTACAACTAAAACCGTACAAGGCTCGTATTGTTTCTTTGGATTTCCAACAAATGGTCAGGCTAAGGAACTTCCTACTGTCAATGGGATCGCCTCTGGCGGGATGTCCCGAGAACTTAACCAACTCTCTGCCAACACAAGGCTGGGTTACCTCTGTAACTAGATAACTACTTCTCGAGTATGCCACTCCCCGGTCCTTTAGGACCTTTATCCAAGGGCCCTCGATCACCAAGCAACAACCATACAAAAAAATGAGATTGGAGCAACCACATAGGTTAAGCATCAGAACTCCATACCTAACACCACCCTTTTCCAAAAGGGAATGACATACCCTAAAGGGCGCGACCCTCATAACCTTGCCGCATATTCCTGTTTCGACCATTTCCGGGGTGTTAGGTTTGACGAAGTCTCGTCCACAAAGCTACGCTTTTTCAAAAAGCCACGCTTTGATCAACAAATGATCAATAAATAATCATCACACAGCAACACTCAGCATGCCACATTACCAAATTGGGAATATATCGTTGATAACCTTCAACTACATAACCTCTAAGGGTGTTAAGCTAAGAGAATAAATTCTCCGCCACCAGCGGAAATGTATTTGAAAGAAATCTACTTTATATTTCAAAATATAATGTCAGACACGTAACCATACAAGTCTGTTCCGGGCTCGAACAGAACCGAAGGCACTTCAAAAGAAGCCCTTGCAATCCGGGTATCCACAATCCCGATCGAATTTCCCATCACAAAGGAAATCTCCATATCGTAGCTAACGGTGCAGAGACAATCGATAGGTAATAGTATCGTCTTCACAAATACCCGGTCTTCACCACCGGTCTTCAATGCTATCCATTACGTCGTATCACTATCCGGAATGGGTAATCCGAATAACGAGCGCAATAATTTAAAAATAAGTGTAGCATTCAATTTCAACCAATTCACAACAAATAGCCATTTGAGGGTCAATATTGATAGTCGGTTATTTAACTATCAATCAATATTCACAACATAACCAGATTTCAATTAATCTTTCCAAATTATTTATTTCCAAAATATCTTTACAAGATATAATTTTCACACTTCAACCATTTGAAAACAAATTTCAAATCACTTTTCACCTTTACAACTTTCATTTCAAAATGGTTCATTTAAACCAATTAAATAAATCCTTACCGATTTATTAAATTTACGTTCCAAATCCGTATATTTATTTCCACGCTTTTAAAAATAAATCAATGTTTATTTTTAAAACAAATTTCCCTTATAAATTTCCATTGTGAATTTACATTTCCAAATATTCACTTTTTAGACGATTTTTCAAATCGATTTCAATCATTCACTTTCAATTGATCTCTAAAAGATATAATCTCAAAACATTTACTTCATATTGGAAAACATTTCCATACTTATTCAATGATAAGCAATTCACAAACCCATTTATTTTCAACACTTGGAAAATATTCAATATACTTAAATCCAAATTAAGTATATATTTTATTCTTTAAGGAAAACTTCTCTTAAACACATTTATTTGAGTCAAAAAGAATGTTGCGTAAAACATCGTTACGACAACTCAAAATCAGTAGTATAGAGATTCGAAATTAAGATAGATATATAAATCCCAATACTACAAAACTTTTCCTTTCGAAAATCATTTACTATAACAGTAGTGTTATAGTCGACCATTTCCTTCTATTTTTCGAAAACTTCTATTTCAACAATGAATGTTGAAATCTATGGTTTCGATACTTAACATATTTTAAAACATCTTTAAATCGTTTTAAATTCTATTTAAAATATCACTTTCCCAAAATATTTCTTTAATATATTACTCACCGTCCAAAATCGTGAACATACTTCGTTAACCAAATTCAATTTCTACATATTTTATTTAAAGGATTATCCACTGTCCCAAAATCGTGGATATATTTCCTTTAATAAGCTATAATAATTAAACTTATCAAAATAAGTCAATTTCGGATTTATAAAACAACGTTTATAAATTCCATTTATATTTTATAACAACTTCAACTTATAAAATCACGTTATTAACAAATTCTATCCATATTCCATTTACACGCCAAAATCCAATTTATAAGTTAATTACTTATAAATCTTTTATTTTACAAAAATCCATTCATTTCATAACTTCACAATTTATAAATCTATGGATTTCATCCACTTATGAAATCCATTTATATTCCATTTTAACACTTAAAAAAAACTTTTTTTATAGTTCCATTTATACTTCATAAATATCAATTTCATAAATCTTTTATATAAATCATTTATAATAATTCAAAAATCTGAATTTGAACCATTTTATAAATTAGTTAACTACTTATTTCAAAAAAAATCACATTTCGGTTATATTTCACAAAAATCATAATTTTTATAACATAAAAATTTCAACGTTTATTCATTTAAAATGGATCAATTCCAAAATTAAATTCTATTATGAATTCTCAACTTAAATTTTCCAAAATCAAATTTTAATTTTTTGGGCATCTAACGATACCAAAAAAATATATTCGGCTAGAATTTAGCCTTTAACGATTTCAATCACAAGGATAATCACGCAGATTATAAATAGATCAACACACAACATTGAAACAAATTCAAATGTTTGAGGAATCCAGTTGGATCCCTCCAACCTGTTTCCCTACATCCACAGACATTAGCACAATACCAATTCCGCATCGAGACGGAATATCGCGGTATATGAGATTTATAAAATGTTATCCGCTATTATGTGGCGCAATAGGGTCTCATCCGCTATATAATGCGGGAAATCAACTCCAAATACATATATAATACCAATTCCATATCAAGTTGGAATTATCGCAGTATATGTTTTTAATAAATAACAACCGCTTAATATACGGCGTATAAGGTCTATTTCAATACAACAGATAATAATTATCATCTAATCACACAATGAAGCAATTTTTAAATTTAAGTATTTAAAATTCAAATCGAAACAAATCGATTGAGTGAGAAGTTTTCACCTTGAGTTTCCGATAACAGTTGTAGCGTTTTGTTTCGAATAAAATTAAACGTGCGTTTAATTTTACCCGAAATTTTCACTAGCTCCAAACGACTCCAAACCAGCTCCATTGCGTAGTGCTTGACAAAACGAATCCAACGCAATTCGTTTCATAATTTTCCGACCTCGTATGAAAGAGTTGCACAGTTTTAAACTTTATACGAATTTATATAAATTAAATTTACAATTTTATATTTTAATTTAAACCCTACAGCAAGAACTGACCGTCCAAACTCCTACACGAGATCAAAGCCGCTCGTATGCATCTTCTCCTCCAGGTCATTCACGCGACCGTGAACCCATCAGCCGCCCCTCGTCGTCAATTTTCACGGCCACTATAAGCTATTTGAAGACAATCAACGACATGGGTCTCGAAGTTCATCGCGAGAGCCTCCATCGCCGTGAGTATAGGCAAACTCGGTCGCGCCTCTTCATCGAAAAACGTGCGTGAACGCGGCGCCTTCCAGCTTCGATTGCCATCGATTCGTGCCACTAAAAACGATCACACCCGTATAGAATCGAAGCTCTCCTCACCCTCTTCCATGTTGTAGTTGAAACTTTCTGGAAATAATCGATGGATTGGAAGAAAATTGAGAGAGAAAGAGGCGATTTTCTGGCCATTGATTCCATAGCCGACGGCTAGGGTTTGGAGATGGAACCCTAATTTCTTTGTTTGCAAATGAATGAACATAAGTCCTTTTATAGAAAATTGCCCAAATTACTTTTCATCCGAAATTTTCCGAACTCCAAATTTCGCGCGGTGACTGGCGTTTCTAGGGTTTACCCCGCGTTTCGGACACAATGGAATGGGTTTCGAAGACTAATTCGATCATCTGTGCGAGTTACAAAAATAAACGATCAAATTTAAATTAAATTGATGTAAACTAATTTCTATGCGTTTTGGCTTGCCCCGGACAAACGGTAAATCTGATTGACATGAAATTTGAAACCATACTATAATTTAACATTACGGATCCGATGAAACTAGTTTCGTCAAAATCGAGACGGTTTGAAAAATGACTATTTGCACTAGTCGATTAAATATTAAAATATTCAATTTTCACAAATTAACTTTTAATTCAATTTTAAAAGTTCACAAACATTGTTCTAACTCCAATGTGATTTTTATAACTTTATAAATCATTTTTAATCACATTTAAACCCAATTTCCAATTATTTACGCAATTTTAAATATTAAATTATCGATTTAATTATCCAATTAAATCTAAATATTCGAAAAATAAATTATTCGACCTACAAATTTTACTTGTTAATATTTAAAATCAATTGAATATCTGAATTTCAAATGATAGAAATTCTGGTCGTTACAATTAATATCCACACTCATCACTTTTTCAATCACCATTTATCCTTTTGATAATCAGTAAGGAGTCAGATTAGTTAATGTAGTCATTTAAGATCAAATCCATAAAATAATTATCAATTTTTCTAAAAATGACTAATCTGAAACAAGGTCAATAAAACGATTTTCTAGATTAGGTTTTATAAAAGAAAAATGTCTGCTAATTGAAAATTATTTGAAATGAAACATATGAAGATATTTTCTTTGAAAGTGTGATGCAACTTATGAATGTTTCAACATAAATCACGTTCCATAAGTAAGTTTTCTATCAACCAGATTACCAGTGTTATCTGCATCTGAATTTCTCTTAGACCCAAGATTATCATTAGTTGAATGTTATAGGCCAGATTGTGAAGTGTGCAACCAAATATCTTAAAATTTAAATGAAACTGAACTGAAGCCGTGCGAATAAACAAACAGTGACTATAGTGTCAGATCCAGAAACAAATATATCCATGTGTATCATGAGTAATCATCAATCAATAAAACAACATCATTAGTTCAAACAAATCTATATGAACTAGTGCAAAGACTCTAGATAAACTTATAGTGTTATCGACATAAGAATGTAATTGGCTAACAAATTCGAGAAAGTCAGAGTCAAAATCAACATTCGTTATTTTATCACATAATTGGCTGATTTAATTCAAATTATGGTGCAGATTTTCACATTTAATAAAACAGTAGATATACCGTTACCTCTTTTACCTTTACAACAATATTTCATTGTTGTCCATTGTGATTCTGTCATCTTTGTACCAGGCTAAGGAACTTTGATTTGTCCCCCGTTGTGGGTCTGGAACAGCCAGAATCCAAATAACACTGTTGTTGTTCCTTAGCCTGCCACCACACCTACACTATAAAAGATTTTTGTGACTTATTTGTTTTTATAGGTCGATGGTTATTACTAGAAAATGATTTTGAAAAATATGTTTGTGGAGACCCAATACTATTTATATTTGTTCCTTTTGGCATCCAGATTTGTTTGACATTAAAGGATTTTATATTTGAGCCTTTTGGAGCACAAATTGGATTGGTTTTCACGTATTTGGGTCTATACCAGCAAATATTGTGATTATGTCCAGTTTTTCCACAAATCGTGCACTTTGAATTGACTTGATTAATTTTGTTTCTAACATGTTTAGAGTGAGCATACCCAAGTCATTGTCTATCAATATTGACCTTTTGTTTTCCTATTAGAATATTTAGTGATTTTTCTCCTCTAGAGAATTTTTCTGAAGTCGTTGACAGTTGTTGGACTTGTATTTTGAGTGATTCATTTTCATTCAATAATTGTGTGCACATTGTAATAGAATTTTCTCTCCTCGTGTTCTCACTTTCTTTCAAAATCAGAATTTCATTTTCAAGTGATTTAATTTTAATTTATGATTTTTTAATTTCTTTTTTGAATTTTGGACACTTATTACACTTAGGGCGCTTGCTTTGATAGTTTTTAACCAATTGATCAAGTTGTTTATCTACATCTATCAAAGTATCTCTTTGTGATTCAATTTTAGCATATTTATCCCTTAGTCATTAAAAACATCCATTTACTTCGTGGAAATTTAAGTAATTCTGAGTGAGTACGTTTTGGTACCTCGCTTGGTTCGTCATCATCATTATCAGTTATGTCTCCTTGAAGGCACAAATCTACCTTTTCACTCTCAATGCTAGTACTTTTATCTTCATCAATTTTATTTTATGTGGCTGCAAAACTTCTTCTTTTTAATTTCTTTTCTTGGCCTTGTCTATTCTGAGGACAATTAGACTTGATGTGACCAGGTTTGTTGCCATTGTGACAGATGATTTCCTGCTCTTTCGAATTGTCTAGTGTTTTGGCTATTCTGTTTTTCAATTGTTGTTTAGAGCTGGATTTCTTTATTTGTGGTTCCACCTTTTGAATTTCTTTATTAATAGTGCCAGCTCAGCTGGTCCGTCGTCGTCGTCATCACTTTCTGTTGTTCTTTTGAGAGCTATTGATTTCTTTCGACTATCACCTCCTTCACGTTCTTACTTGAATTTCATTTCTAGCTCGTAAGTGGTGAGATTTCCAGTGAATTCTTTGACTTTGATTTGTTTCAAATCTTTTGACTCTTGAATGGCTGTAACTATCGCTTCAAAACTTCGTGGAAGGACTCTAAGGATTTTTTGGACTATTTTCAATTTTGTGTATGATTTTCCAAGAGCTTTTGATTTGTATATGATATTGGAAAGTTTTTCGTACGTCACCTTGATATTTTCTTCCTTGGCCATTTTGAAATTCTCGTGTTTGCTACTCGGCATGGCAAGGCGAGATTCTTTGACTTCAAATGTTCCTTTGTGAGTCATGCGAGTGTGTGCCATATTTCCTACGCAGTTAGACAATGTGAGACGCGATTAGATTTAATTTGATCCAATGAACAAATAATAGAATTCATAGCTTTAGCATTAGCAGTATGTAGTCTATTTTCTAGATCTGTCCATTGTTCCATCGGTTTATCTATTTCTTGATTATTTACCACTATAGTTGGTGTCCGATATCATGTCTCAGTTATATTCAAAGCATCAATGGTTTTCAAAAAGAAATTCATTTTATTTTTCTAGTAAGCGTATTCACCATTGAACATTGATGGTATAACTATGGACTGACCCTCAACAAAAGCATTATTAAAATAAGCCATTTTTAAAATTCAAAATTTTAAAATAATTTTAAAAAAAAAAATCAAATTTTTAAAACAAAAATTGACTTCTGTTCCTAGCTCTGATACCACTTGTAGGATCGATTTTAAGGGGGATGAATAGGGTGATATTATTAATTATAAAAATTTAATGCGAAAGTATAGAAAATAATTTCATCACGGATATAGAATAATAGTAGCACAGATAATAGCAGAATAATAAAAATAGAAATAGAACAACACCGATTTACCCATCTTTGGCAAAACCATGCCTACGTGTTGCTCCCAAGGTTTCTACTATAAATTAAGTAGTAAGACGCTTACACACGTAAATTCGCGGCACCCACAATAGACTAACCAAACTCTATGCTCAAAACCTTGCCACAACTCAGCCACCGATTTGCGAGTTCTCGAACTACACCACCGTAGTTCATCCCCTAGTCACACCACTAGAAATTACAAAAGTTTAAAAGTAAATTACAAATAAAAACAACTAAAAATAACACAAAACCCTAATTTATCAACTATAGCCCAAATTAGAGAAAATCGGCGCAAATAAAAATTAAAAAGGAAATCCCCTTTTCTTTTTATTATCGGCCGTAATTTTATGTTTCTATTTCTTTGACCCTTATTCCTTTGAGTTAAAAAATGGCTGCTTCTTCTTGCTCGTTCGTTCCTTTTTCAAATTTGGGGCTTTGAAAATTTGAGCACATTGATTCAATTATTGATTGAATGATGAATTATCCATAGTTGCTTTGTCAATCAATTTGTCACTCTGGTTTACTAGCGGATGCTTCGACGAATCAAGTTCGAATTGAATCTGGTATGTGAATTGCTTTGCTATTCTCGTTGATATGCATGAACTCGATTTGATTCAGTTTATTCATTTGAAACTTTGTTCTGTGTTATTGCTCAAAATTGAATGATTTAAACGCCGATGATGTTAACGGGTTAAATAGGGTTCAAACCCCTAGAATTTCGTTCATATACTTCTGATTTGAATTCTTGATTGGCCACTTAATTTTGCTTGAATGCTTAGTATTTGTGCTGACTTGTTCAAATTCGTATATATTGTGGTTACTTGATTACCACCGCTTTGATTTTGAACTTCCTCGATTCCTTGATTACCACGCCTTTGAAATCTATGACATTTAAACTTGATTTTGGTCGTGGTTGACTTCGGCCATTTTAAATGATTTATGGGCTTTGTTCGATTTATTGTATACACTTCTTTTTGAAAATGATTTACTCAGGGCTTCGACTTGATTTTTGATATCACCTGACTTCGATCATTTCTTTGATATTGAATTACAGTTGTCCTTGACTTTGTTTGTTCGTGTTCCTCATATTATTTACTATGAGAAAAAATTGACTTTGACATTTATGTTAAACTGGACTTGATTTGGTTGAACTTGCTACTGTTTGGATTTTTATAGCTGCAAATTAACTTTGTGAATTTCAGGTTTGACTTCGTGAATTTAACTTTAGCTATGGCATTTAAACTTGATATGTTCAGTTTGAATTCCCTGCGACATTGAATTTGTTCATCTTGATTTTGGACTTTGGTTCATGTCTGCACTTTGCACTTCATTGTTCATTGTCCTGTGTTCCACTTGAAATTGCACTCGGTTTTTTTGTTTGGTTCATGTACGGTCTGCTTGGAGTCGCCTTTGGTCTAGTTGGTGCGGCAGTCAATCTCCACTTGTGTTCATACATTTCTGTATGTATATATGTGGTTTCATTTTGTATATCTCTGTCTGAAGTAGTTTTGAACTATGTCTGCATTGTTGTCATATATGTGAACTTGAAGTTGTACATTAGAGTTGTGCCTTATCTAGTTCATCTCTATAGCATATTCACTGAATTTTTTTGATCATTAGTTTGGTCTGGTTGTTGTAGTACATTTGTATATATGTTGGCTTAGCTGGACCAGTTCATCATATGCATCTGCAAGTTGAATTCAGCCATTTGATTATGTGATGAGTTGCATTGAGTTCTGTCCACTATTGTACATGTAATGTCTTCGTGTTGCATTGCATTTGAACTCATGTCTGGTTTGCATTGGGTTGATGTGGACTATTTCATATTTGTTGTGAGTCTGCCTCTGTTCACTCGAGTCTGAGTGCAGTTCACTGGTTCACGATGTCTTCATCTGTACTCGGGTATTGCCACTATTCATTTCATTGCTTTGACTCATTTTTGGTTGATATGCACTATGTTTCCAGTCATCATTTCTGGGTTTAGTTGATCGTTCTTGTCACTTCAAGTCTGAGTTGCATCGAGTCATGTTGGTTTTGTTGCGTTCATTCTTTGTTCATTTCCTTGAGTTTGGTCTGAAGCATTTGTGTTGATATTGACAACTTGTTATGGTCTTTTGTACATATGTATGCTGGTGAGGTTTGCACTTTGTATACGAGTCTGTACTTGATTAATGGTTTCTCTGACCAGTCTGGATTCAAGTGTACATTCGAATTTTTGTTCGAGGCTTGTTCGAGTCATTAAAAACTTGACCCATTGATTTCTATTGCATGCACCTGAGTTAAATCCAGCTTAAGGCTCGTGTTTGACCTTGTGCTCGTGTCATGACGTTATTTCTATTGCACTTGAATATTTTTACTTGAGTTGAATCCAGCTTTTATTGGGTTTGACCTTGTGCTCACCTGTCCTTATAATTTTATTAAATGTATATCGTTGTGCACGGCCTTATGCATGTACAGTGATACACCGTGCATGTCACAAGCTGTTCGTGTATGATGAATTTAAATGATGATGAACAACCCATATAATTGAGGCAAATAACATTTTCAAAATACATATTTTGTTTTACACTGCACAAATATTTCTTTTTCTATTTTACTGCGTCACGGTGTATTTTGCAGATAAATCAGATGCTGGATTCAGGCTGGAGCAAAGTTGAAGATAAAAATACAAGTGAATGAGTGATATGTAGTGATGTGCAAATGTAAATTAAAAATTGTGATATAATCGAAATTGTATTGTAATCAAAAATTTATTTATTTATATATATATAGCGAGAGCTCAAATTTGTATTACTCAAAATTGTAATAAAAATATTTATTTGAATAAAATATTTATTTGAATTTGAATTCCGTGTTATTTATTTTATTCAGCAAATATTTATTTAATTATGTGAAAAATAAAATAGTGCATTAACAAATACATTTAAATGAATACATATATGTTTATTATCATCAAACAAAAATCATATACTCATATATTCAACAAGACATATCTCTCTTCATTAAATTAATGACTTTCCTAAATAGCATCGACTTTTGGACATCCAAAAATAAATTCTCCTTAAACCTAGCTTTGAACTTGTCCTAACTGAACTGGTCCTTAGGTGTAGCAGCAGTAATGGTATTCCACTAGTTTTTGGTCCACCTTTGAAGCTATTTAGATGCTAGCTTCTTTTTCATTGCATCATTTACTTCCATGTCACCAAAGATACGCTCATAGGTGTCCAACCAATCATGCACTTCGATGGAAGACTCTGTTCGAAGGAATGGTTTGCTCCTCACGATGAAGTAATCCTTACATACTTGGCTAAGTCAACCCTCGGTGCCTGCATTTGAGCACACACACTAATAGCATCATTTGTAGTGGCCCTTTGGACATTCTATAGCATGTTCGCCATCATCACGTTAAACATAGCTTACAAATCAGGATTAGCAGCCCTAGAATTCGCTCCTTCCTCAACTCCAGAGATGGAATTCCTTACAATGTTGCTTGTTTATCGACTCAATCTTGATCTATAACAAGAACGATTATCTCTCAAAAAGAAAACTATATCGATGGCACTTAGATTGCATACGACTTATACACTATATGTACTATTATATAGCTTTGAAAACCAAAATATATAACAAATATGCACCTCTCATATATGTATACACACACACACACTCTCGATCCCCTCTAGGATGATTACTCCTCCTCTATCTCCACTAGGCCATGGTATCAACTCAGGTTAATCATGTAACCTAAGCTCTGATACTAAATGTGACAATCGCCCTACACTACCAACACCCAATATAACTATATAATGCGCTACTGACATGCATGACCGATGTAGGACGATCATCAAGGATTGAAAATAAAATAAAACATCACAGAAACTATCGTATATCTAACAATGCACGGAACAAAATATAACATACATAATAGATAAAAAACAAGAGAAACAATAATAACTAAGTGAACCAAATATCATAGCATAGATATACAGGGTTATATAACAAATTAATATAGTTTATACAAATCGAAAATAAATTCAAATAACTACCTCATAATAATAATAATAATAATAATAATAATAATAATAATAATAAGCATTAACTGTCAAGGCTCCACAGTGTTGCACAGTGAAATAAGCATTGAAATCCATATATAATACATGATAGCTCCATTCCGCTTATCCTCTGTACAGCCACTGCTTGTCATCTAGACCTGCTACCTAGTATACTCGTTTAAGAGTACTCAAGATAATAAAAACCAACACATAAAACCTCAGATCAGACAACAGTTTGGTGTGAGCGGAAAACGAATTTTGAAATACTATATAAGTCGATATAGTAAGGAACAAGGGTATACAAACCATACCTAACTTTTACCTGCAACTAAAGAGCTGGCTTATAACAAACGCAATATGCTATTTTATGAATATAGTAAAGGTATAATGCAAATTAAGTATGATGATGGGTGTCCAGGTATCCCTGTCCCCAATACCTGTCTCCAATGACATCCCGAGAGTGATAGACCATGGAAGAAATAGTCAAGCAACCATAGCATCAATCAAACAATCCTCGCTATCTCTCCAAGTGCTCTATACATTTGATAACTCGTATAGCCTTTCCCCTTTGAAGGACTAATGGAAATCCTGGTTTTCAATGTACTTACCTCTAGTTCAAAGCTAATACTAGACCTAAATCCATTGGTCCTGAGTATATGGATCCAAACAACCGATCTGAGGTAAATGAACAAAGTACCCATGAGCGCCCCCACAATACCCCTACTTTCGAGTACAATAGAAAAACACTCCAAGTATCAATGATCCCTTAGCATGCATATTCGAACCCTTTTCTTGCTCCATCTAGTATGCATTATCCTCAAGGAACCATTCCACATTCCTTTAATCTACGATAGAACCATTCCACATTCCTTTATTCTACGATAGAACCATTCAACATTCTATCCACGGGTCACCTTTTCTAGAATCTGCCCTTTATGGATAACCATTCTCATGACTCCTTTCAACATGGAGTTTCCATCTTTATAACCTAACTCTGCTCATCGTCGAGCTGTCATCATCGAAGTTCTGAAGCTATCATCTTGCTACTACGTCACCATCAAACAACAAGTGAGCAAATAAACACCTTCAACATGACTTATTGAGCCTAAGCTTCCCCTTTTGGAAGTTCCGCCCTGATTCTAAGTAAACCGATCAGACCTCTCGGTACCGTGCAATATACTTAACCAAATTTTGGGTCCATTTCCTCTCTTTTACTTCCTTATTTTCTAAGTTCTGGGACCTATCCACTCTTCAAAAAAGCTCTCTGTACCATCATTCAAAGCTCTAAGTACCCTCATCCAAACCCTTTGATAATAATCCTAAAGCTCTCGTAATAAGTCCTATACTTAGATAAATTTTTGCATTCGGCCTTCACTTATTTCTCATATCCCCGACCTAAAGGACCTTCTGCCACCAAGACATTTCTCCACTAATCAATAGCTCGCAGTATCGATCAAACCTCTCAGTATTGACTCCAACCTGAGTTCTCCAATGCTCAAGAGCTCATCCTCCAAGTTTCACCCAATTCCAACCATCTTTGCCATTGATTTGCCAAATTCGCCAACCTTTTTCCTGACTACCTAAAAGTACTAGCAAACTGCAACAACCCAGAATTTTGTCCTTTGATTTTGAATATTTACTTTTTTTAAATATTGAAAATTTTTGGTTTTTGAAGATTAATAACTTGAATTCAATTATAATGACTATTTAGATATTTAAATTGTGAATTTGATATTAATTAGATGAATTTAATAGCCTTATTTTACTTATATTAATTAGTAAATGATAATTGTAAGTTCATTTTGTAAATTAATCTATAATAATAAACGATTCGAATATATGATAAGAAAATTGATTTTTTATATAATGGCCTAATTTCTATTAAAATATTTTTAATTTAAATTATAGGATTTTTCCACAATTTTTAATTTGGAAAATATTTAAATTTATTATTTGATGATTTTTTGGCAAACGACGATATTTTTGTGATTTTGCAGAATAAGATAACTAGTGCATATTATTATTGTTTTGAGATCATATCGCTTTTTATATGCGATTGTATTTTTTTATCATTCGTAGTTCGTATGCGAATGAAACTATGTGCACTGACGTGCTGGAAATTGCAAAATAAACACAAGGTCAACTCTTCCATCAATTCAACACTCTAACTCACTCTCTCTTCCTTTTCATTATTCTATTTATTTTTCCGAATAAAAAAAAATAGAAAAGCCTCTAACTTAAAAATTCAAAACATATTAAGTACTCATCAAAATATATATAAAGATGGAGTCTTTGTGTTTGAAATGGAGAGATCTACAAACCTAGAGTTGTTTTGTGTTGTCCGGTGATGTTTTCGATGGTGAGAAAGTTTAGACATGGAGGTTGAGCATCTAGGCTTTGGGGTTTTGTTGAATTTGGGCGGAGTTAGATCTCGCCATTTGTTCCATTAGATTTGTGGTGTCAAAGAGCACCTAGGGGTCGAAGATTTGGAGGTGCGATCGAGATACGAGGATTGCGACATTTAGGCGATGTTAGGCTAAGCGTTAGGTCGAATATTGGGGAAGGGGTGTGGGTGTTGATCTTTTTTGGGTGGGCAGCGGAGCTTGTGGCTAGAGGAGGTCGTATGCGTTGTCGGTTTGTCATATCATCGTGTATGGAGAGAGATAGAGGCGATGAAATGTTTGGCATGGTGGGTTAGCTTAAGGTTTAAGGCGGGAGTTTGGTTTGAGGGAGAAGGATTCGAGAAGGCAAATTATTTAATTTAAAATGTTATTAGTGTTTATAATTATATTATTTGAAATCGAAATCTTATAAAATGTATATCTTATATATGAGATCTAATCGAAACGTGGTTTTTCTCATTGTGTTCGCAGTGACATTAGCAATGCAATGGAACCGGTTTCATTGAATTTAGAGCAAGTGAAATTTTAAGCTAAATCAACGTCATTCAGTTTTAGTTTAGATTGGAAAGCCTAAGCGTTCGCTGGTATTTCGGTGAGTTAAACTCACATTTTTGGATAATCGGTATGATATATAATATATAAAAATTATTATTTAAGTTTAATTGATTTATTGGTTTGGTTTGGTTAAATATTCGCTTTCGAAAAGTGAATGACATTTAAACTGAAATATAGAGAATTTTGTAGAGAATTTCGGATTTCTCATCATTGTGAATTTTAGTTTCAGTTATATACTCGTTAATTTTTCTTTCAGCTATATAACTGTTACGTAAATTGTCAAATGTCAAAATTTGATAATTTGGCCATGTTGAATGTACATTGACATATGTTAAAAACTGAACCATTTTAGTGAAAAAGGTAGTTATAACATTGGTTAAGTGATACAGTAGCTATTAGCCTTGTTATAATAATTGAAATATTATTAATTGTCGTGTGGATTTGGGAAATTGTTTTGATTTGGAGATTGATTTTAAAAATCTAATTTTTGAGATTTTACATGATATTTTATTTAAAATGGATTTTTGAACTTCTCTATTTTAGTTCAACTTCTTTATCTATTCTTTTCTAATATTTTATATATGTGAATGCTTTAAATTTATTTTGAAAGTATTTATTTTTATAGAAAAAGTAATTTTAATATAAATGCTTATTTCAAAAGAAAATAAAGGGATTTATCCTCTATTTTAAAGTGATTTTGTTTTAAAAGAAGATAGAAATATTTTGGAATAAATATTTGTGAGAAGTTTATATAAAATCTTGGACCTAAGGATAAAATTATAATAATTATTTTATAAGTAAAGAAAATGGTTTTACTAATGATATTCCATAAAAAGGAAATTAATATCATTTTGGTAAAAAGGAATAATTAATTCGACTTGTGAATTTATGGCGATATAGGAAAGGATCGCTTTATGAAAGTATTAGGTATTATTTTGAAACAAAGATTTGTGTTAAGGATGTAAAATTTATAAAAATAAGTTTTGGACTTATAAAGTATTTTTATAAGGAATTTTTATAAAGGAACTTTTATAATGATGTTTTGAGATTTATTTTAAGTATAGGAGTTCATAATTATATTTGAAGGTTTATAAATAGAAATGAGTTTTATAAAAGAAATTTTTTGTAAATGAACTTAGAGTATATAATTATACTTTAATTTTTTTAAAAGATTAATTTATAAAAGAATTTATTTGTATAAAAGAGTTATTTATATAGAAGAGTGTTATAAAAGGAAAGGAGATTTATACCAATGAGTTTTGTAAATATGAAAGGAATTTTAAAAAAAGGTGTTTTATAAGCAGCATATAAAAGGAATGAGACCTGATTTTCATAAATGGTCATTTTAAATTATGGTGGTATGGAAAATGTTGTTTTCATACCTAACATCAAATTTTGAGGTATGGAAACTTATCTCTATCCTGTGAATTAAGAATGTTTATCGAGATAAGGATAGTTTTCTATGGGTAGTACTGCTGAAATCAGAAAGTGAATATGAACAATCTGTCTTTCTATCGCTTGGATGCTCGGCATATGGATACCATTGATTTATTATTATCCACTTTTGAGGGTTGAAAGGTAGGATGTTAAACAAAACATGTCAAAGCACAACATACAAACATGAAATATCATACATCTACATCCATCCATATATGCAGTCCATAAGAACATGATAATCAAACAAATCCTAATTTAAATCTATCTTTTACACTAGCATATGAATATGAACAAAAAGGGTTGGCAAACCATTTAAAAATCGTTTTAAAACCACTAAATTTCGTCCATAAACATATTTTAAAATGTTATTAAAGTTATAAAAAAATTTAGGGTCATAATCGTAGTATAGTGAGAGATCAAGGACCACTCACCAAATACCCAAAATACCATTTTCCCTCTTTAGGTCTAAAGTGGACAGCAAAGGAGTGGAATACAAATTAGCCAAATTGATAATCTCAAGTTCCTTTATGCTAATTTCCCCTCTAATTATGATTTAGGCTAAGATTAGTAAGGAAAAGGTAGACTTTTTGATAAAAATAGGGTTAATTGAGGTTTAAATTTATTTCACGAAAGATGAAAATTATTTAGATTAGTTCCTATAGTCTCCCCTTAGCACTATTAAATGGTAAATCTGTTTTTCTATAATGACCGCTCAAAGAAACAAAAAACCATCATTCTGAAGCAATGGAAGTGGTTTGAGACCCTAGCTCGGATACTATCAAAAGTTTTAGTCCAAACAAGATATTCAAGGACAAAATGGTCACATAGAAATTCATAAAAAATCACAGATGTGGAAAAGGTCCCTAAGACCCATTTTCCAAAATTTTAGAGTCGTATGACTTCATATGAGTAAAATAATTTTTTCTTACAAGCCTTCGATATCTAAAATGCAGGTCGTTGCAGTTCCCTTTAAGGGTTCAAGATAAATAAAGTCAATGCTTAGTTGAACTACCCAAGGCACATCCTCAATGATGGGTCTCGTATGGATCTCACTGTACCACTATAATGAGTTTTGGTGATATATGACCTACTCTTTATACTTGGAACCTAGTCCCATTATTAATAGAATCAGTACCTGAATGTATCATAGACCCCGAGCTATATCTTAGTGACGGACCTCATGTAGATCTTACCTATAACACCCCCGAACTTTACATAAAATTTAACATGAAATTAACAGAGATCTAAAAGAAAATTAAATTAAAATGAAAACATGGACTTAGGAGAAAATTTTCACATACGCCAGAAATATGGCTATAAAATATGAACCATTATGTTTGTAGAAATTTTCCAGACAATTTTCATATATAAATTGTTATAATACTAGTTCGTATAAGAGCGTTACGAGTGATAGAACAATAAAGGGAAATTAAAAAATAAAAATAGAAAAAACAAGGTCGGGTCGACCCATGCTTGGGTTAGGTCGACTGGTAGCGGTCGACCAAGACCTAAACGCAGTCAACCCGACCCTTTTATTTTTAGGGGATTATCGGTCAAGGATAAAACAAATCAATGGTGTGGATGATTGCTTGCACGTAAAGTAAGTGATGTGTGGTCTGGATAGCTAGTTGATTTGATCTGACGGCCCTAGATTCTGAGCTAACCCTATAATTAATCTCTAATCTAAACCGTAAAATTTTGATTAGTCTTTCAGTAGCCTAATGCTGCCAAATTTTCTACTGAAACCTTAATTATCCAAAACATAAAAATAAAAATCAACCTAAATCAAAATACAAATCAAATCTAAAGCTAAATTAAGGAGTAAAAAAAGCAATCAAGGAGGAGACTAAAAAGATCTAGAGGAGACCTATTGATTGGAGGCCGGTTTTCTTAGATCTAGAGCTTAAGCTAAAGGTGAGTGGGCACAGGTACAATAATTTGGTTAATACAATTGATTTTAAAACTTTTTAAGTGATTAGAATTGTTGGAATCCCTGATTAACTGTTACTTTGAAATTAAATTGGCTAAATCCTACACCTTAAAGTTTAAATTGGAATTAGATCATGAAATTGGTTAAATTCGACATAACATGCTAAATTAAGAACCCTAAGTATAAAACTCTGATATAATTTGGAATTGATAATTTAAAATAAATGTAGATTAGGGTTAACTGAAAAAATAGGGCTAACTGCAACAACTAATCGCTTCGAATTAACAATGTCAATAAATAATCAATCGTCAAATTAAAAATCGAAAAACCCTAGCACAAACAAAGTGAACGATCAACCCTAGATAGCCCACAGTTGATTGGTAGTAATCTGCCTGTGGAAGTCTCTGGTCAACTGTCTGGGTTAAAAAATGGCAAACGAACTTGGCCTAAGGCCCAAATTAAATGGATAAAAATTAGGGACGGTTTGCTAAAGTCCCTATTAAGTTTCAAAATACACCAAACATCTTTGCCAAAAAAAGTATGCAAATTAGGTTTCTAGAATTAAGTTACTGAATAATTGCATACATTTATGCAATTATTCATTGAATAATTATAGATATTTATGCAATTATATCTAAAAATGCAGACATTTTCGCAATTATTCACCAAAAAATTGCGGGCTTTTCCACGACTTTTTTGAAAAAATTTACGGAAATTTCCGCAATTATTCATCAAAAATTTGCAGACAATTTTGCAAATTTTTGAAAAAATTGTAGAAATTTCCACAATTATTAGCTAAATAATTGCATATATTTATGCAATTTTTGGATATAATTGCATAAATGTCTGCAATTATTCACTGAATAATTGAATTATAGTATGAAATTATTTAATAAATAAGTCTAGGGACCTAATTTACAATCTTTTTTGGGAAGGAGTTTTCATATATTAAGTTTGATTTTAAGAACCCGAGCCTAATAATCACTAAAAATTAGGTAATTTGATTAGAAATTATGCAACTAGTGAACTAGTTTGTTAGACGAATTTGGGCTAAGTTATGTGCAGGAGAGGATAGAGAAATTTGGTTCCCTATCAAAGTTGGTTAGGGTGATGTATCTGGCAATGTTTGATGTTGGTATAGGTGAATATATTTCGTAATATTTGTTTAATGGCTGAATCTCTATCGAAATAGGAAATTAGCCGAAAAATTTTAAATTAAAATTAACCACCAGTGCACGGCATATAATGTTAGTACGTGGCGTGTATGGGTCAATCCGTAGAGAATTGTTTAGATTTTAAAATTTTCTATTCAATCGAATAAAATCAAGAATTTTAAGATGTTTTTGAGCTAGAAAAATTAAATAAACTAACAAAAGAAAATGGTTAAAAATATGAGATTTTCAAGGCAATTTAGAGGCAATGTCCTTCTTAAGATCACATAAATCAACATATATGAAATTATAATATCTTTTTAGGTCATTAGTGAATTTAGTTAATATGTTCATCATAGGTATGGCCTTAATATGTTCATCATAGATATGGCCTATTTGTGCTATTAATTAGCTCAGCATAAGCCATCAAACTATAACACACTCTCTAAATCAATTTTTAGCTCTCGTGAATATGACAATGAACTTGAAAATAAAACCTTTTTTAAGCATGGTCCATTAATTATTTATTAGAAATATAGACCATTAAATTTTAGTTTTAATATTTACTTCATTACCATAATCATATGTAGATGATGATGTAATTTGTGTTTGTTGTTTGTTTAAGCATAGCCTATTTGGTGTCAACAATATAGCCTATCAAATTAAAAGCTAAAACAACAAGTTAAACCACATCAAATATTTCCATTAAGCACAAGAGGAGATCAAAAATTACCAAAATGCTGAACCAACATGATTAAAAGAGCTTCATTACCCTTAAATTGAAGGGGTTTAGCCTCTCATATTTGTTTCCATTTCAACAAATGTAGCTTTCAACATGGAAAAAAGAAAGAAGAAAATGCAAGCTAAGTAAAAAAGAGAGCTAATTAAAATGAAATAGAAGCTAAGCTAATCTATTTGCACAAGAAATAAACTACACTACTAACATAAAAGGAAATAACATATAATAGAAAAGAGAATGAGTTAAAATTGTATAAAACTAAATTTACATGAAAGAAGAAAATGGTTAAGTAGCCGTGAAAAGAAAAGAGAAGTTATATTTTATTTTTGAGCCTAAAACTAAACTAAAGAGGAGGTTCAAAGGAGGCTAAAAGATTAATTACACGAACATATTGGGTATTTATATAAGCCTAAAAAAGTAATCATATTTTTGGAAACTACCCAAACTACCCCTCTAGGAAGTATGACCAACAAGTTATCATTAGTATGAGATAATCCTCCATTTAAATGTGCATGAAACTTCTAGCTCCACTAACTTGTGCATTATCTTCTAATTATAGCTCAAGGTAAGTGGGTAGGTGGGGTCATCAATGATACATGGTTTGAATTATTTCCATCTTCATTTCTTTGTATCCTTTTGTGCATGCATATTTTCCATGAAGCCACTTGTAATTTGAATTCAAATTCCTACAAAATATCACAAATATTTTCAAGTAAATTTTCTCACATTAATATATGCATAAAAATGATCATTTTTTCCCTATATGAAGACGAATAATTGATGATTTGAAAATAATTGAAATATTAGTTTAAACATGTTAAAATACTCTGTATACTCATTTATTTAATTGAATTAGATTTAATATAGAAGTAAAAATATGCATTTAAGCGCATTTCAAATACCCCCTCCCCCCCACACTTATCTTTTTATTCATCCTTGAATAAACTAAAAACTAAGATAAATCCGTTTTCGTAAGAAACACGATTGCATTGAGTGTATGCAGCAAGCCATTAAATCTCTAGGTGTCCCTAGTAGGACAAGTGTTGTCTCGTGAGGGTTTCAGCGGATACAACCCATAAAATCCGATTGCAAAGTGAAATATTCCTAAATGCAAGATTTATTTACAAGGAGATGAATGAAAGTTTTTTTTGAAAATATTTACAAATGAAGGACTTACTTTTAAATCGACATGAATAAGTTAAATATAAGTTTTTGTCATTATCTTGAAAATTTAAGTCATTTACTCATCAAAATTTCCAACAAAAATTAAGTTATCATAACAAATATACTCTAGTTTGGCTAGTTGTTTCGGTTGATAACACAGTGTAATCATGAAATGGATCTTTAATTGATTATCAAAGGTTTTCAAGTGGTATTTTCATTTCTTTTGAATAACAAGTTAAATCAAATTAGTTAAAATAGTGCTTTGATTTCAATTGCGTACTCTCTCTTATTTGAAATTTTTCTTGATATTAACAATATTACATATTCCTAACTCAGAAAATAGATGGCAAATATATCACCCATGCACTACCTTCCGGGCTTATGTGAGGGGAATATAGAGCGTGGAGAGCATACACACGAGCCTGAATACCTATTGACTGTAGACATTATTAATAAAAGAATTTTTATATACAAACACCTATCTCAGATAAACTGAGGCCAGATATACCGATCATGCATCGCCTTTCGGTATTACGTGAGAAGGTACAGAGTATGACGAGTGTACACACTTGGAACACATGACTCTAGGTGTTAATAAAATATATACATATATACGAATATTATATATATATTATGTTTTTATTTTTTTTTGTTTTTTGAAAAGAAAGTTTTGCCAAATCATCTTAGCGTTATTTATCTTATAACATAAAAAATGTTATATCCTTTTTTTTAAATCCACCACTTTTTAAACAAAGATTTTCAATTAGGATATACTTCATAGTTATCACTCATGAACCTACCTATATACTAGTTAAACCATCGTTACGGGTAATCAAAATTTATTTTTATTTTAGTTAAGACAAATAAATTTTCAAAAATTTCAATTTAATAACTAAATCCTATGCTTATCCTATAGTGTTTCTTTAAAAGTAAATACTTTGCTAAAAAAAGGAAATTTTGTTTTGGAATTTTTTTGTTTTTGTTTATATATATATATATATTAATTTTTTTGAGTTTTGGAAAGAAAATAAAGAAGTAATTATGAAAAATCAAAAGTCAAGATGAGACACCCTCCACACTTCATTTTGACTATGTCCCTACAGTCAACCCAAGTGAAAGAAGAAAAGTAAAATAAAAATATAACCTATATGTACATAAAAATGAAAGGATTATTATTTACAAGACATCAAAAAATATACTGTTAAAGAATAGATGAAACGAGCTTTCAAAGACCAATTCATTTGTCTCATCAAGTATGAGAGACATAGCTTAAGCATCGAAAACCAAATCATAGAAAATTTCAAAGTTGAATGTTGATTTAGGAAAATGAATGTCGTTTTATTAAAATCGTATAAACCGTTTTAATTTTGATGGTTTTCGGGGTTGATAAAACAATTGGTTGAAATTAAAGTTTATTTTCACCAATTTGAAATTCAAACTTATCTTTTAAAAATTCTTCAAAATTGTTGATTTCATAATCAAAATGGTGATTTAAATCTTCCCCTTCGGAATTCAATAACTCATCTTCAAGAAGCCCAAAAAATTTGAATTCATTAAATTCTTCTTCCTTTGTTGGATTGTCAACAACTTCATTGCATGTATCAATTTCAAAATCCAAAGTTGTTGTGTTAAAATTTTCAGAATCGCGAAAAGAAAGGGTGAATTTTAAATTTGGTTCCACACTTTCAAACGAATTGAAATCCAACTCAATTATCATATTTTCAACAATTTCGTTAAGATTGTCATTTTCAATTTCAAAAGTTGTTATTTGAAAATCATCAAATTGGGTAAAAGGTGGATTATTATTTGACTCGTCCTACATTAAGATTTGATTCTGTGGCTCACCTTGTTCCGTATTTGTTTCAAACAATAAACCAGTGTGATCTTTGTGAATTTCGTCCATTTTCTCAACCAAATCAAATTTATAATTATTAACTTGAAATTTTCAATTCAAAATTGTTGAGAACAAAAAATTTCACCATGATTGAAACAATTGCCAAAATCATTTAAACAGTTGTTTTTATTTTCATTTTGATTTTGAAGTTCATTTTGTAGTTCGAAGTTGTATTGGCATGAGTTATAATCGAAATAATTCTAATTTTGAAGTGAATTCAAATTTTGATTATTTTGAAAACTTTGATTTGAATCGTTGCACAAATATGAATTACATAAATCATTTATCCTTTAATTTTATTGTATAGAGAGTTCAAGTAAAGACAAAATAGTTTCAATGCTTTTTTCAAGATTTGAGGTTGGTCATCCTTTGAAAATTTTGCGGTTCAATATTCGAATTGTTTGAAAAAAGTTGTCATTAAAATATCCATAAGAATTTGATGTGAAACTATATGGATTACATTGATTTTCACAAATATTGTAAAATTCTTAAGAGTGAGGAAACTCTGACATTTCAAAAATGTTTTTTTATAGAGGAAAAGAAAAAAAATTACCAAAGGGAATTTATATAAAAAAGGAAATTTGATTATTGTTTTGTTTTTTTTGGTTTTTTCAAAAAAATAAATTTCGTTTTTGAAAAGATTTTTTTATTTTTGTTTTTCTATGAAAAAAACTTTTTTTTTTGGATTTTTGATTTTGATTTAAAAATTTCAAAGGATTTTAAAAACTAAGTTAAGAAATATTTACAAACTTTTTGTTATTTTATTTTGGATTTTGGATTTTTTCTTTTTACTTTTAAATGTGCATGAACTAATGCAACTAAATGAATGCAAGGGCTTAATTACAAATTTTCTATCCTAAGTAGCTCCTAACCCAAAATTGTATGATCATACTGTCTTAAATCAACAAGATAGTTCTTAGTCAGGTAATAGTCAGGATTAATCGGTGCACGACGAATCACCGTAACATGGCAGCCGAAAGTTTAAGGACCTTCAGAAAAATAGTCACTATAATATTTACGAATCACCGTAATATTTATAAATGATTATTGCTCTGTCGTAACGTAGATACCAAGAAATTAAATAGTCGAAAAAGGACAACTTGTCAATACACAATTAAGACCTAGGTGAGCTCGTGACACCCTTAAAATGTCTAAATGTTATTATTTGTTAAGTTTTAAGATGAAATGCAAAACTAAAATCAAACGTGAATTAATGATGCAAATACGAATGAAATTTGTTTTTGTTTTTGAATTTTTTTTTAAATGCAACCAACCAACAATGCAAGTTAAATAAAAACCGGAGATGAGAGCACGATATCAGAGCGTGTAGAATTATTAGCAATTTTTTTTAGCGGCGATTTTTTTTAGTAAACAAAGCATGACGATTGTTTTAGCAAGCACTTCTACCACATGCAACCTGAAACAGAAAAACGATATATATATATATATATATATATATATATATATATATTCTTTTATTATGTCTTTTTAAATTATAAAAAACTAAAACAAAGGAAAATAAAAACAATTGAAAGAAAGAAACAAAGCAAAACAAAAGAAAAAAACTTATTTTTTTTTATGTGTAAGAAACTAAAAACAAGTGAATCTAAAATCAATTCACAAAACCATAATAAACTAAAGCGAATATTTTTGTTTTGTTTTTTTCTTTTGTTTCTTAGTTTTGGAAAGAATGATAAAATAAAACGAATTAAACTTGTTCTCTTTTTTTTAATTTAAAAAAAAAACAAGAAAATGTTTTAACAAAGGAAAACAAAAAGATTTAAAATTAGACAAAATAAAATAGTTACTAATAAAAAAATTCCTTGAATTAATTTACTCAACGTCTTTTTCAAATTCCAAAAATACCATTGATGAAACTTTTACAAAACCAAATTCGTTCTCTCCTCTTTTCAAAAAAAAATTCAATCCAAAGTGAAATTCGATTTAGCTCCTCTTTTCGTATATTCTCACAATCAGAATTCGCGATTGGTTGTTAAGATTTGGGATTGGGATATGGGTTGCAATGATTGAGTTCGGAGGAGTTTGTCGAAATACAAACAACAGCAAGGTTTTGCTGACGACTGGAGTAGTGAGAATAGCAGTGGTTGGAGGAGGTCGCTGTTTTGTGGTGATGTAGCTGCAGTAGTATGATGGTTTAAATGGTAGAAATGGCAGTGGTAGTGTGACAGAGGGAGGGGGCGGTGGCTTGTATGCTGGATAATCACTTGTAGGATATGTGTTTTGGTTGAGGAACTGGGATGTGAATGGTATTGTATAGGTGATTTCTGGCAAGTTGATGGGTATGTGAAACTGAAGTGTTGTTTATATGGGTTACTGCAGTGTGGTTTGTGTGGCAAGTTGATGTTTTCAGGTGAAGTTTGGGAAGGTGGTGGCACCGGAGCATAGTAAGGCACTGGGTGATGTTGGTTGAAGCAGTAGTGATGTGGTTGTACAGCAGTGAGAAGTGGTGGATGTTTGCGAAAGAGGTTGGAGTATGTACAGTCATGATTTTTTGGGAGGAGGTCGTAAGCAGAAGTTTGATTAGACAAGAGGTTTGTGGGGATATGAAGATATGGTCAGAGGAAGGTTGATGAGTTGTTTGCTATTTGGTAGGAGTAGAGATGTTTGGCAGCAAGTTGAAGAACTATGCAGTGTTGCTTGTGGTGGGCAGGGAAGGTTAGGTGGTGATAATTGATGAAGTTGTAGTAGGATGGTGATGTAGAAGTTGATTGCTGGCAGAAGTGATTATGTATGAAGCTCAGGTCTGACAGTGAAGTATGTTTGGTTGCAAGGTTGGATATGGTGGATGATGTTGTAGTGAAGTTTGGTTGGGACTGTGTGATAGATGGTTGTCATATATGGTCAGTAAGTTGTAAAGGGGAGGATGTTGTATGACGTTAAAGCAGAGAAGTGTTTGTATATGGGATGGTCAGTGGAAATTGAATGGTGTACTGTTCAGTTATGTCTAGTGGTTGATTGAATGATTGAAGGTGGTGTGGATTGATGAAGTTTGTTGATCAGGGAGGTGGACAGCAGAAGTTGATGGTCATGAACAGGGGGGTTTGGTGGAGCAGGCAGGGAAGATGAAGAAGAAGTGCGGTTTGGATATGACTGCTGATGCACAAAGGTGTGCACTGTGATAATGCTTTAATGTGCAGTGTTGAATTGAATACTGGTGATGTGAGTCTGGGGGTATATGTATGGCTGTAAGGGTCAAGGCAAGATGACGTGCAGTTGTGATATGCACAATTATGTACACAGTTTGGCCGCGGAGAGCAGGAGTGGTCAGTAGGTTGAGTTTGTTATATTGTAGTGTGCAGTGGTCGGGGAGATTGAATGGTATTGAAGTGTTGTATGTATTATGGTGACAGAAGATGATATGAAGTGCTGCTGTGATTATGGAGTCAATGCACAGTGTATCAGTTGTATTGGTGTAACGCAGTGTAGAGGTTGTGCAGGCAACAGTGTAGTGGTTGGCAGATGGTGCAAATAAGGATGTCGAGGATGGAGATTGTAAGAGAAGCAGTTGGAGATGTTGAAGCAGAGGCAAGGTAGATTGAAGCAGAGGGTAGAAACAGTGAGTCAAGGCAGGGTTTTGACAGAAATGTTGCAATTGTGATGTTGTAACTGAAAATAGAAAATGTAAGTTTAAAATTGAAAATCAAATGGAGAGGAGTATGATGCAAGTTGTTGGGTGGATTGTTGGTCATTGACGATTGTTGGACAGTTGCACACTAACAGTGGTATGTGGAAGTATTGTAAGATGATGACAGTGGTATGTGGAAGTTGGTGTGCAACTGAAATGATCGGTGGAGTGGTTTGTAGACAGAGGCAGAACTGGATGTTTACAGGAGGGCAGCAGGGAAGGAAATTGATTAGAGGGGAGTGATGTGCAATATGCACAGTTGTATGTAGTTGAACTAGGCAATGCAACAGTGGAATCATTTTTTTTAGAAAATTGTAAATGTGTAAATGCAAAATGAAAATGGAATGGAATAAAAAAAAAAAAATCATTTTCAAATGAAATTGTGTATATAATTTTTTTTAAATAGAAAAGCAAATGCAAATGCAAATAGAACAACAATAAGCACACAAACAAAATTGAAAACAAAAATCATACAAACACGCACAATTTTATTTTAAATACAAGTTAACGCACAAAACAAACACACAATAAAATCAAATGAAAATAATTTAAAGAATAGAAAATAAAATCAAATCAAATCCGCGCACACGACTCCAAAAACTTGTTTAACGGCTAAATCTATATCGGAATAGAAAATTATCTGAAAGTTTTTAAATTAAAATTAACCACAAGCGCACGGCGTACAATGTTAGCACTTGACGAGTACTAGTCGGTCCATAGGAAATTGTTTAAATTTTATAATTTTCTTTTTAAGCAAATTAAATTAAGAATTTTAAATTATTTTTAAGCTAGAAAAATGTAAACAAACTAACAAAAGAAAATGGATAAAAAATGATAGTTTGAAGGCAATTTGAAGGCAATGTCCTTCTCAAGATCACATAAATCAACATATATGAAATTATGATCCCTCTTTTGGTCATTAGTCAATTTAGTTAATGTGTTTATCGTAAGTATGATCTATTTGTGCTATTAATTAATCTAATATAAGGCATCAAACTATAGCACACCCACTAAACCACTTTTAAGCTCTCATGAAAATGACAATGAACTTGAAAATAAAATTCATTCTAAGCATGGTCTATTAACTATTGATTAGAAATATAGACCATCAAATTTTGATTTTAATATTCACTTCATTATCATAATCATATGTAGATGAAGAGGTACTTTGTGTTTGTTGTTTATTTAAGCATAGCCTATTTGGTTTCAACAACATATGCTACTAAATTTAAAGCTAAAACAACAAGTTAAACCACATCAAATATTTCCATTAAGCACAAAAGGAGATCAAAAATTACCGAAATGTTGAATCTACATGATTAAGAGAGTTTCATTACCCCTAAATTGAAGGGGTTTAGCCTCTTGTATTTGTTATCAATGTATCATTCAACACGAAATAAAAATAAGAAGAAAATACAAACTAAGTAAAAAGAGAGCTAATTAAAATGAAATAGAAGATTAGCTAATCTACTTGCATAAGAAATAAACTACACTACTAACATAAAAGGAAATAACATATAATAGAAAAGAGAATGAATTAAAATTGCATAAAAAAATTACATAAAAGAAGAAAATGGCTAAGGAGCCATGAAAAAGAAATGAGAAGTTATATTTTATTTTTGAGCCTAAAACTGAACTAAAGAGGAGGTTCAAAGGAGGCTCAAAGAAGACTAAGATATGATATTAATTACATGAACATATGGGGTATTTATACAAGCCTAAAACCCTAATTATATTTTGGGAAACTACCCAAACTGCCCCACTAAGAAGTGACCACTAAGTTACCATTGGAATGAGATAATCCTCCATTTAAATGTGCATGAAACTTTTAGCTCCACTAAATTGTGCATTAGCTTATAAATGTAGATTAATGTAAGTGTGCAGGTAGAGTCCTCCATGATACATAGTTTGAATTGTTTCCATCTTCATTCCTTTGTATCCTCTTGTGCATGCATAATTTCTATAAAGCCACTTGTAATTTGAATTCAAATTCCTACAAAATAATATAAAAATTTCCAAGTAAATTTTCTCAAATTAATATATGCACAAAAATGACTATTTTGCCCATTTATGAAGATGAATAAATAACAATTTGAAAATAATTGAAATATTGGTTAAAATATTTTAAAAACCATATATGCTCGTTTATTTAATTAAATATGGAAGCAAAAATATGCTTATTTAAGTGCACATCAATAGTTGACTTGATGTAGGCGATTATATCTTATAAACGGAATTAATTAGGGCGATCTATTTCATATAAGCTCAGGGGTGTTGCATACGGATGGGCGCACCACTGGCGGGAAAGATTTCAAAGTGAGCTCGGTACTAACAGGAGATCTAGATGGGCCCTTGTACTAATGGGTATAAGTGGACGCTGGTGGAGTACAATAAGAGGCTATAGGTATCGAGTAAAGTAAGTTGGTCCCGGTACTAATGGGTCACATACAGTAGGCCTCGATGCAGTACAATAAGAGGCATTTTGCCAATACGATCGAGGGATGTACATGTGATCATATGTGAGTCACTATGCGAGTTTGCATTTTGGTGTTATCCCTCTTCAAGCATAATGTTAATGTAGTTATAATGGGAGAGTGGTTACTGTTTTAGCCGATCGTTAGTGTGAGGTTGGATAAGTAGGTTGGACCCATTGTGTTAGTTAAGAATCCTTATGTATTGGACATTAGGTGTTCACATACACTAGATTACACTCTAGATCACTTAGAGTAGTTTTAAAGTCAATTACATTTAATCATCTTATTAGTCCTGTTCTCATTCAGAAGACTTTGGTCTAACCCACTCCCTTCTTTCCATTTTCCACCACCATAGGATAACAGATTAACAAATGATTGGATATATTACGTGGAGAAAGGAGCTTCACATTGGTGTTCTCATATTATTTATTGTTTCTCTAATAGGCGTTTATTTTGTTAGATATATGTAAAGTTTATACTGTACTTCGAAAATAGTGTATATGTAAAACAAGTATTTTGGAAACCATTTTTCTAAGATATCTATTTGGTATACTCATATTTTAATTCCTTCAGTTGTGAGGTATAAAAATGTAGAATGTACTAGAATACCACCCTTATACTTATTTGTATGATGTCGTAAAAACCCAAATGCCCTTATTTCTCGTCATAACATGTCCAATGTCACATTAGGCATTGGATCGATGTGTCGAAAGGTGCAGTTTGTTACATTTGATATTAGGGCATAGGTTTAGGATTCTTTAGGGTTTAGGCACGTAGTAAGAGAACGTACATGGAAAGACTTTAAAAGAAGTGGTTTTCCAAAATGTTTTCTAGAAAGTTTTTAAAAATGGGTTTTGGAAATATATGTATGTGTGTGTATAGGTAAAAGATTTCAAAAAGATTTTATTTATATAAAAAAATTTCTTATATTCGCGCCTATCCTACATATGGGAAAGTTGAAAATAATTCCCAAACACAGATAGTGAGAATGAGTGCACTTTCTAGAGAAATGGCTTTGGAAAGGCAACTAAGATTCTGAGTATGAACATTCCTATATGGTTTCGTCGGTATCTAAAAAGAGAAGTCAAGATGAGCCTAACCTGACTAAGAGAGTGTAATTATATTTTTCTGATATGCGTATTAATACATAACACCCTATATATTCTGACCCATAGGGTAGTTGTTGGTTAATCCCCTTACATAAGCAAAAAATTGTGAGTTATGACAGATGTTTAGGTTCTAAAAGTTAATGTGAAAAATAGATCTTTCACATTTACTATGATTTACCCCCACAAAGGAATGCTAGTAGATGTTTCCTATACCACAATAACAAGTAAATTATGGATTTAAAAGTGAATAAAGGAGATTAGTAATGTGAGACCCATAAAATAAGAAATATGATGTTGACAGTATAAGATGGAAGAGAATTTTTCAAACTTAAGGCAAATTTCTCCTGTTAAAGTAGAAATCCTATTTTCATATTGATAATAGTTGGGAGAACTCATATTTATTTAAAGGAATGACTAGAACCATTTCATATTAAAATGGATACTGTATCGAGAAATAGACTCGAGGTAACCATCTTTGGAAAGGGAAGGCATAACTTTATGCAGTTGGAGCGTTATTAGTTATAAAGTAGGCTTAGGTAATTAGGTTGCTATTATCTACTCCTACTCATGTAATAAACTAATGAAAATGTTTTCTAAACGTTAGAAACGGCAGATATCTGATATTTTTAAGAGAAAAGTTTTGATTTATGATTTTATATAAAATAGTCAGATCAACTTTATGAGATTTGCTTAAAAAGAAAAAATTAAATAATTCGGTGAAATATTATTTTTAATAACTATTTTAAAAGCTTTTGTTTTGTTTTGGACACATTGTTATACTTATCTCAGTGTGCACTTTGCGTTTAATAATAGAATTTTTGAAAAATAAAAATCAAATGGAGAAATATGTAAGATCTGACTTTACAACTCTTTTTATAAATAAGAAAGAGTTAATATTTGAAAATGTCTTTCATAGATGCTTTTGTCAAACTCTAATAATTAGAAGTAAAAAAATACCACATTTTCTTTAAAAAAATATAAAGAATATGTTTTGTGAAAACTCTTTATTTATATAAGAAAATTTTAGGAAGGTGTGCTTTTATGTATATCTCTGCTAAGTAAGTTTAGTCATTTTTGATAATTTAAGGAAATGTTTGTTAAAAATAAATGAAAGGTTTTAACGTTTTAGGAACTTAATAGGTTTTTGGAAATGGTAAAATCAAAAGTTTCTATTTAAATGGTAAAAATCAAAAGTGAACTTACAATTTTAAAGACTTGTCGGCTTTGCGTAAACTATGTTAAAATAAAACGATTTTGATTATAAAGGGTAAAGTAAAAGTATTATGATTATCACTTAAACCTAAAAGGAAAAGAGTTAAATTAGAGTTAGATAAATTAGATTACACAAACTAGAAGGAGTAAGTTGATGATGAGTTCGAAAACATTGAAATGGTTGTGATGGATATAAAAAATAACATTGGAACTCGGTGACATTTTCAAGCAATGGTTGAGTGGGAAGGACAAAGTACTTGGTAGAACTTCTGATTGTAGTGAAAGGTAAACACCACCTTGTGTTTCTCCATCCAAGTATGATTTGAGTAAACTTATTTCAGAATAAGAAAATAACAAGTCAAGATGTTTAGTTATATCAAGAATACTGCGGATGCAAGAAATCTTTCAGTTTGAAGTGTTAAGTGGACAAGTTGGGTCTACTTCAATCCTTATTAAGAGTGTAATGTAACAAACAGACCTTTCCTTGATTACATTAAGTGGTCTAAATAGGATAGTAAGTATAGATTTAGCATTATAACAACATGGTATTGATCGGTACCATTTATGTGGAATAAGATACCTGTAGGCTACAAACAGTCTAGGTATTATGTTGTCCCCTACATGTTATAAGCAAACTGGGTGGACAAGAATGGGAAGATATGTATTTTACGCACATTATTGAATTTATGTTATAATAGTTGTGTTCCATAGATACCTAGATGTGAATCTTCGAATGGTAGGTTTTGAGTATTACACATTCTGGAATGTAGAAAATAAGGAGAAAGTAGCCCCAAAATGAATGAGAACCTTTATAAAACAAATTTTATGATAAGTTATAGATTTGTAGACTTATATGACTTGAGAAAGTGTAGATGTGAAATTGGTCATTGCAGTAAATTGTTGGGTAACTGATATGAGTTAGTAAATACTTGGAAGTTGTTACAAAATGGGAATGCGATTTAAGTAGTATTTTAATTCATTGGAATGAAGTGTGTAACAATGTAAATTTCTATAAATTATCCAGTTCTAGTACAAAAGTGTATCATTTAGAATAATAAGGAGTATACCTAAATGAAAGAGATGTATAAAATAAGAAGAGTTGCCTTATTTTGTACCATCCATTTCAATAATAAATAGAAGAGATAATTCCTTGTTCCAAACATCACACAAATCCTCTTTTCGATAATTTAAGGAAAGTTATAAAATCGCATTTCCTTAGGAAAAGATATAGTATCAATGCATATAGAACTCCCTTAGTATAAACTAAAGTGATGGTCGTCATGTCTATTAGATAAAAGAGGCAATACGCCATTTCAAATTAAGTCATCTCAATCATAGAACAAATGAAATAGTTTGAATAAGGTGATAAGAAGTTATAGGTAGACTTTAAGAAATGGTAAAGTTTTGGAAGTTCAAACACTAAAGGTATCCTAGATAAAATTTTAGTTAAGTTCATGCAAGGAATGGTTAGTTCAAGTATTTGGGTCTCGATCAAGACAAAGATATTGTTATTTGCATGCATTGAGAATGTGGAAGTGATTCTATAAGAAATGACATCAGAAATTTTTTGGAAAGATTTGGAGTAAGCGATTCTCTCTACTCATCGCTCGGATTGGAAGAAGACTAATATGGAGTATGTAGTTAAAATTGCATGCCAATAAAGTATCGCTTAGGTGATTAGCACCAATGCTAAAATAATCCCAAATTATAACTTAAATTAATTTTTGAAGAAAATATTTAAGAAGTAAGATGAAACGACTTAAGCAGAATCGAATTGAAAGGAAAATTATACTATTTTCAATAGTTGGGGAATCAATAAGTTTGGAAAACAGTCCAAGAGTAAAGAAAAATGACTTGAGTTGGGCCGAATTGGAAAAGAAGTAGTGTTATTTTTTATACTTAGCAAATCATCAGTTCATACAACCTTAAGGGAAATGGAAGAATAACAAATGGCTAAGTGGGAAATACCATAGAAAGAAGAAGTACGATCCACAGTTGAGTTATCCTACTTACTATCTAGTCATTGGGGTTATTAGGCATACCACCGAAAGAGTTAAGACAATATGTTGTGCATTGGAGGTTTTATGGAGCTACAGTTAGCAAGAACATACATATGCTCTAGTTATCTGGCATAGTGTAATACGACAACATTTGAGTTAGTAGCAACGATTGTTGAAGGTTACCGATGCACATATAATTGGATTGGAATTACGCCAGTAGTGAAAGTGGGTTAGTGTAGTCAGGATT
Organism: Allium cepa; assembly: GCA_030765085.1. Classification (NCBI taxonomy): domain Eukaryota; kingdom Viridiplantae; phylum Streptophyta; class Magnoliopsida; order Asparagales; family Amaryllidaceae; genus Allium; species Allium cepa. Next base: position 437,945,150 of record CM060938.1, on the reverse strand, counting down.
CAATGGGTAGAAAGGCAAGGTCTGCACTAGATAGGCAGGAAGCAAGTACTAACAAGAGATACATGGGGTAGTCTATGGAGTTGAATCCATATAGTGTCCGTGGAGCCGAGTCCACGGTAGAAAACATACAAGTAGAAAATCTCCACGAAAAGATAGAATGCAGCTTAATTATTGGAAAGCCGTCATTAGGTACTTGTGGAAATGTCTATGTGACGTTGCTACAATGGTCAAGCCATTTTAGTTAGTGGAGCATAGATTACCTTTGTATTTAGGTTCTAATTAAGGTAGAGACCATTGGATGGTAGGAATAGTTGCAAACGTGTGAGTATGATATGTTATGGATACGGATACTAATGGAGGTTTGGATTATATTTGTTTACATATCTAGGGCAGTTATTCACTAGGTAGTACACATACTCACATTATCTCTTATTTATTGTCTAGCTGTCAGATATAATACATATGGATGTTTGATTGTTGTTGTGTTAGTGGATGTTATGCATGTGGATGTTGTATACGGATGTAATGGTTGCTCATACATGTAGAACTTCAATATTACTTACTTAGGATATTACATACATTTGGATGCATGGCATGAGCATTTTCATGACAGAAGGTCGAATGAATCGGTAGATAGCCTACTCTTTCGCATTAGTATAGGTTCACATGCATTCCATGTTACATATATGCGTACATATTGCATTAGAAAATTTTTATGGACCGTGATTGCTCATGGATGATGGATGAGTAGATGTTGTAATTCTTGGTTGTTGTGTGAATTACATTTTCCGTCTATTGAGATTTTGAGGACGAAATCCTTTTTAAAGGTAAAGAATGTAACACCATAGAAATTTACATCAAATTTAACAAGAATTTAATAGAGATTTAAAAGAAAATTAAATTGAAACAAAAATAAGGACTTAAAAGAAAATTTTCAGATGTTTAAATTTGGCTATGGAACTTCCACTATTGTGTTTGTAGAGATTTTCTAGACTATTTTCATATGTAACTTGTCATAATCTGAATTAGTGTGGGAGAGTTATGAGCGACAGAATGATAAACGAAAATTTAAAAAATATATAAATACAAATAAAACAAGGTTAAGTCGATCTATGATTGGATTAGGTCGACGTGTAGCGGTCGACCAAGAACAAGGGGCGGTTGATCTGACCCTTGTATTTTTGGGTGATTATCGTTCTAGGATGAAAGAATCAATGGTGCAGATGATTGTTTACACTTAAAGTAAGTGATATAAGGTCAGGATGCAAGTTGAGTTCATCTAACGGCCCTAGATTCTAATCTAACCCTATAAATTAATCTCTAATCTAAACCCTAAAATTTTGATTAGTCGTTCAATAACCTAATGCTGCCAAATTTTCTACTGAAACTTTACTTCTCCCATATACTAAAATAAAAATCAACCTAAATCAAAATCCAAATCAAATCTAAAGCTAAATGAAGGACCAAAGAAAGCAATCAAGGAGGAGACTAAGAAGATACAGAGGAGAGCTATTGATTGGATGCAGCGTTCTCAGATCTAGAGCTTAGGCTAAAGGTGAATGGACACAAATTCAATAATTTGGTTAGTACAGTTGATTTTAAAACTGTTTTAAGTGACTAGAATTGTTGAAACTCCTGTTAACTATTACTTTGAAATTAAATTGGCTAAACACTACACCTTAAAGTTTAAATTGGAATTATGTAACGACCCGAAAATTTTAATAGTTTTAATAATACATGTAACTGAAAATTTTGTGAAATTTTAAATAATTGAATTTTGAAATAAAAATTTAATATTTGAAATATGTCTACTTTAACATAGTAATGGTAAATTCCCAAGTGACATCTATAATTCATGAATTTGATCTTCTAACAAGTTAATATAAAGTAGAGATCATATCACGTGATTGGATTTTATCGTTTCCTAAGATGTCTACTGTAAACCCCCTTTCCAATCCTCTGTGCTTCATAATTAAAATTTGAAATAAAATACAATCAAAAACAAACAGTTTCTCTTTTTAAACTTAGCCTAAAATAAAAAAACAGTATTCCCTTTTTCAAAATTTGTAGAGTAGAATTCAATAGGCATGCACAGGCCTGTGATTTCTTTTTTTTCTTTAGAGTATATTCTATAATTAGCACACATATCAAAACATAAAATCTGACTAAAACACTGAGACTTGGCCAGTAATGACTTTGTCCAACTTTTACAATATATAGTTGTTTTACAGTAAGGCTTAAAAGGTCACAATAGAAAATCAAGGGTTGCTAGCTTTCTCTCTGTTTTATGCAGCCACCTATTCAATTCTAATGTTGCTATTTAACCTTTAACATATAAGAAAAATATATTTATGCAAGTGTTTGCTCACCTTGTTGATTGAACAGAGGGCCCTGGCCTTGGATCTGTTATCTGCTTTTAAATCCCGATTTTTGATCTTCACTGCTAAGTTGAGTGGCTTGATTTGTTTAATGTTTCAGATGGCGGTATTTTCTTTATTATGCTTAGCTATTTTTTCTGGTTATCTTTTGAATCCAAGAATATGAACAAGGCAGAGCCTTGGTATAGAAAGTGGATGTGTAGTGTAAGATAAGGGAGAAGACAATATGCTTATACAGTCTTGAAATAAGAAGACCTGATTTTGATTTATTTAAAATAAAATTTTGATGTAATGCCTTGATCTGATTATAGGTGTGCTTGAGTAGATATATTCTATGATGGTGTTTCTTCTGTGCATATATATGTATATGCATTCATATGAAGAGATTTATATGTAACCTAAGAAAATATGATATTTATAAAAGATTTTGGTTTTGATCATATTTTGATATTGATAAAATGCTTTGTAGGCTTGAAAAGAGGCTTGCCATGATGTTGTTTCCTTGTATATTTTTATATGAATTGATGTATATGTATACATATTCTTTTATATGTGTTTATACGTAGTTATGCATTTTATTCTTATTTTTCAAAAAATAAAAGAAACAATGACACTTGTATTTACATGAAATAGATTAAGTTACACTTGTTCAATTACATGCTAATTTATTTAACACTTGTTTACAAATGTTGTTTACATGTATTAATCTTTTTACACATGTCTATTTTCATATATTTATGATTAAATATGTTATATAAAATCTTATATTATATTTTCCACTTTTCTATATATATATATAACATATATTATGTTTTAATATTTACTATTTTTAATTAGTGCATTTCCCTTTTATAAATGTTTGTATAACCTTAAAGAAAATGTTTTAAAAAAATAATTATATATTATATAAACGCATATATATATATATATATATATATATATATATATATTATATTTTAACCTTTAATTAGCTTTTGAAAATTATTATATTGAATTCAAATCCAAATTCCATTTACAATCTACTTATATATATAAACAAATACTTATTTTATTTGTTAATGAAAAGATAAATTTTGCTCATCTGAAATAATTATATCAAGAGATTATCAAATTAATATTTATATCCAGATGTTCTTAATTATCAAAATTTTATTGATTCAACTTATACATCAGTGTTTTCAATAGTTAAAATCTGTTAATTACCAATTATCATATGCCCAAAAACCTAGGTGATCACATTCCTCCCTCCTTAAAATCTTTTCGTCCTCGAAGAGGAACGAAGCCTGAATTTTAATTATATTACTAATTATTAGTTAAATTATCCTTTAAGCATTTTGAACTCTCAATTCCCAAAAACTTTTAAAACACCTTTAAAGTTCTACATAATATTGCCAAAATCGCTTTATAAAAATACTTTTTATAACTCGATGTCTCCACAAGTCCATCCTCATTCTCATAGAAATTTGGTCATACTTGACCAGGCGTAGGACTAAAAATCTATAAGTACTTGGTAAACCCATTTGGAAATCATTTTGGTGAAATTATAGAAAACATTCTTGAAGATGTAGAAATCATTTTTAGTGAGAATGCTCTGGAAATCATCACCCCCTCCATGGTCGCAGTTAACCCGATGGTTTCGTCTTCATCCCGGCAAAACCCATAGATACTTGTAGGCACTCCGCGCCCCTGGATTACGCCATGAAACCCACCACAGATCGCAGCTACATCCAGGGTTATGTCGCCATCACGACAAAATCTATGTAACTGTAGGCATCAGCGCCCTCGAATTTCGCTGCCAAATGAAACTTCACCACTCCTATACAGATCGTAGACTACATCAGTCGAGTCCCAATGTAGCCCGTGGGCACTCGCTGCTACACAACTTTCGCTATGTCTTCATAGATCGCAGTCTACCGAGTTATGTTGCCATCATGGAAAAATCAAACGTAGATCGTTGGCTCTTACGGCCACACGACTTCCACTATGGTCCGTAGTAGATCGCAGTGACATCGAGTTACACTGTCGTCACAACATAACCCAATTGTCTCTGTAGGCATCAGCACCCTCGACTTTCGCTACCCACACACAATATCTTCGGGAACTTCAGTTTGTCTGGACTTCCTCCCAGGATCAAATTTAGAGCCTCCCCCTTAGGGCTCAAGGCAGAACCACCCCGTGGGTCTCTTATAAAGTTCTTTCAATGGGAGTGCCTTTTTCACCTGAGCCAATCTCAAAACATTTTATACTATACACATATAGTATCTTTCAAGTCATACCCTTTATGATTCACATAAAAATTTCCTTTACACAAAATCGATATCTCAAATCGATAGTTCCAAACTTGGCTTTCCAAATTTCCAAAATTGATTTTTCCCAAAAATCAAAAGCCTTTCCAAAATCCATAGGTACCAAAACCTTTTTCCAAAATCATTCTCATAAAATCATGTATATCTATATAGAAATATATATTCTTGAAGAATCTTGGATCACTTCATACTTATATAAATTCCCTTTTTACACTTCAATATTTTCAGAAAAATCTTTTCTTCTAGCTATAGATTCAACGAGGAGAGTTTATTATATATAACAATTTTAAATATATACATACCTTTATTATGTCAAATCAAATATTCAAATTTTGATTTTCTTTTATAGAATTATTTACCATATCACTTACTTTTTCATAAAATGAATTTCAAAAGATATCCAACTTCCACTTTTATTCACATATATCTCTCAAAATATACTTTCCTTTTCAAAAATCATTTCTCAATTCTTTCAAAATTTCGAAACCAATTTCATTCAATTACATATGATGTACATATATCATCCATACGCAATATCAAATCTGATCGCTCACTCGATCACACAATTTCATTTCCGAATTAGTATCGTCCACCCGACTTCCTAGTGCGGACTCAAATCTTCTTTCTTGATCAGAAACCTTCATTCCCCTTGCATAGCCATAACTATGGTATAGAATTTCCAGAAACAATCCATATTGAGGGTTTGCGACGAAAAATCGAGTGAAAAATCCCAACTCGGATCGATATACGATCTCGGAATTCTATGCTCGAATCTGGATCAAATCATTATGCGAATAGAATAATATACGTACATCCCACATATTTATCTTTATTGATTATCAGCTGAATCAATTTCCTTTTGATTCACCTTCACTTTGGTTCTATTCACTTATTCACAATTGCTTCCATTTCATTTGGGTTATTACTTCAATTATAACAGTTTGCACTCTGACCAACTCGAATTTAGAAAATAGTTTGAAATTTTTTAAAATATATAAGTAGTTGTAAAATAGTTATTAATTGTAAAATAGATGAAAAATATTAAGTAGTTATAAAATAGTTGTAGAATAGTTGGATAATTTTAAAATAGTCATAAAATAGTAATTAGTTATAAGTATTTATAAAGTAGTAATTAGTTTGTAAAACAAATGTAAAATAATAATTAGTTTTCAAAATAATTGTAAAATAAGTATAAAATAGTTTGGATTTTAAAAAGAAAGGTTATATAGTAAATAGCTTAAAAAATAGATTTAAAATTAGTTCACTTTAGAGCAATTTATTCGAAAATAAGTTTCAGAGTCAAACTGATTCAATTTCCCAATCTCCATTTTCAATCGATTTCCCATCCCATTAAATTGATTCAATTCTAATTCAATTTAAATTAACTTCAATTTCTATCCCAAATTCAAACCAATTTCAATTTGAATTTATCTCCATTCAAATCTTAACTTTAATCCATCTCGAATTACATAAGTTCGAGTTAAAAAAAAATTTAAATATTGATTTAATCCCTTTAATCCAATTAACTTTTACTTTTAATTTAACAGCCTAAGTCTTTAAACAATTTAATTCTGAGTCCAAATTTCGAAATTCCGTTTTAAATTAGCTTAACTTATTTCATAGTCCAAATAAGAGTTCAAAAACAATTTAATCTTCAGAATCCAATTTATTACCCAATTTTATCTTCAAATTTTGAAACCGATTCTTAAACAATTTTAGTTTACAAGTTCATTTTTAATATTTGAATATTAAGTTCAAAGTGATTCCCTTTTCATAATTACAATTTCACTTCAAAAATCAAAATAGTTCTAAGATAAAGTTTTATTTCCGTTTTATTTCAGTAATGGATGTATATTACCCCCAATCCATTTCTTAACTCATTTAAAATAATCTAATTCTCGGTTTTATAGATTATTAATAACGACATGATGATATCAGGATAAGTTAAAATAAATAAACATCCAAATTATTTTAAAACATCCATCCATAGCATCCATTACCCATTTCCAGATCTCAAACCCCTTTTTGAGATTACATCTAGATCCAACTCCATTTAACTTCCCCTAAACTAAATTCGATTCTTTTAATCCAGACAACTTTACCCAATTTTAATTCCCATTTCAAATTTTAAACTTAAAAATCTTCCCACTTATAAGCTCAAAAACTTATTTCACTTTGGGTTTTCGCATCACATTCCAAGGAAAACTTCAACACTTAGAGTTTCTTTCAAATCATCTTCGATATTATGTATATCCCACATACATCCATATTTATTTCATTTGCACTTCAAATCATACTTTAGATTTTAAACCATTCTTGGTTTTTAATTTAAACAAATTCCTCTTAAAAAAAAATTAAACAACTCTTGTTTTAAAATATGATTCCTACACTTAAAATATTATTTATTATATCTTTTAACACTTTTAAAACTATTTAAATTCTTTTCAATTTATAAGTCATACTTATCTAAATTGTTACTTCCTTAAAACATTTCATTTTTCTTTATCATTAACAAACACTCCATTATCAAGATAAAACAAACATTTTAGGATAATAACCAAGGTTATCATAAATGGAAACCAATTCGCTATATATTATCTTATAATTTATTGGATAATAAAATCAGGGTAACTTAATTCAGCATTCTGAAAACACTCTTACAAATTTCATGATTTTATTCTCTGGTTTGAATCCATTTCTAGCTTATCTTATTGTATAGTTCATATTGTACAATTCTTATTTGGTTGTATTTCTATTACCACTTAATTCTTATTATTTTATTTAATTCCAATAATTCAACAGCCAATTACCTTAATATTTATAATAATTAGAAAAATTATTTCTTTATATATCAAAATGTAAACTTATATAAGAATCAACCATTTTTAAAATCTTTATATAAGAAAATAATAAGTACGCTCTCATATATATATAAATATACACTCAACTCATTCTACGGTATTATTGATCCTATCCTTGATGAGTAAACCCACCAGAGCCAAGGTTCTCGGTTAACCTTCTGCTCTGATACCAAAATGTAACGACCTAAAATTTTTGACCTTGAGAATTCGACACTAATACTTTCACTGTAGTGCCGAACAATCGAACGCCGAAAATTCCATATTGTTAGGGTAAAGAAGAAAAGAGATAGAAGAAGAAACAGAGAACAAAACATAGAAATTCACATTCGCAGCGGATCAAATATAATATCAAATCATATCTTTATACAAAGAAAAACTGTATCTATCACTTTATATACAATACATCATAGTACAACAATGCTCAAAAAAAACTGGACAGTTGTAGAACCTGTCCTAGACTACAAACAATACAACTCTCAAACACACAGTGGAATATACTCCATACGTTCCTGCCATCCAGCCCACCTCCTGGGCTCCAGAACGTCCAAAACTGAAAATCTATAATACTCCGTCTGACCCGAGCATTACATCAAAGTAACACCCGAGTCAGGATGGAAACCAGCATGAGTAAACCTATAAAAATTGAAATACTTAAATGAAACTTATTTGAAACCCAAGGTAACTCGTACTCCACTACGAGTTCTTAACTTGTTATAGCCAACACTTATTTCACAAATTAGTATCTAAGTATTGCTACAAAGTTTCAATGGTCCGATTTAACTAAATTATTCCATTCCAGCCTATTGATTGCATATATATCAAATCTATAAGGAATTATTGTAGATTGCAAATCGAAGTGGCTTCGGGTATTTATTGATACCTGACCTCGGTCTCTTCGAATCCAATGTTATTCTTTAAGCAAAAATGTTTACGTTTACATAATACTATTTATATTCAGGATTTCATATTCACACAACAATTCATCTCAGATAGATAACCCACAATATCACAGTTCAACTAAAGTATCTCATATCACAAAGCATCACAAATCATACATCAGTGATATCAAATAATCTAAGTCATTCAATATATCTTAATCATCTATAAGCAGGATAAATTAATTGTACCATTTATAATTAATTTAATTACTTTTAAATCCTACTTACTTAACATCAATTAATTACAAGCCATTAATTAATTAATCATCCTTTAGTTATCCATCCAAATTAATTATCCATAATTATTTTCCTTAAGTAATTATCCTATTGGTTAATTATCCTTAAATTAATTAACCTTTAATTATTAATTATCCTCTAATTACTAATTAACCTTTAATTATTAATTCATTTACCTTTAATTACTAATTAAATTAATTAACCCTTAACAAATTAATCCTTTAATTACTTACATTAAGTAATCATCATTGAAGTAATTAATCTCTAATTACTAATTTATTTATCTCTAATTACCAACTTATTAATTTATAACCCTTAATTAATTAATCCTTAATCATTAATTAATTAATTTTTCTTTAATTACTTCATTAATTTAATTAATCTATAATTACCGAAAATCTTAATTAAATTTAAGATAAACATTTTATCTTTATTAATTATTAAATTATCATTAACACATACATTTAAACATTTTACCTTAATTAGCTACTTAATTACATTTTTAAAATAGTTTAAAATAACTTAAGAATTCAACTTAACTAATTTAAGTAAAATAAATCACACAACTTTCTCAAACCAATCATTTAAAAACATTTATTATATAAAAGAATTACTAAAAAAATAGTTTAAATTTAATTTATTTAAAATTTAAGAACTTTCTTGTATTAAACTTTAAAACTGTTACAAATCATTTCCTCTTTTCCTTACTTGTTCTTTCTTCTCTTATTTCTCTAACTTGGCCCAAACCTTTCCTTCGGCCTAAACCACTCAGCCCAATCCTCTCTACCTTTTCTTTCCTTAACCTTCTCTTTACTTCTTCCATCAGAATACAACAAATCGTGCACCGATACGATATACGTAATTGTGCACCTTCACACCACCTCTGTTCATCTAAACCTGCCACTGACCACCCTCGCCGATCGCCTATGGCCCCACGACTCGACACCTATCTTGGCAACTCGGACCACCCTTTGTTCGAGAATTTGAACCGGTCGACCCACCTGGAGTAGAAATCGAGCCTATCTACACCCCGCCACATCACCTCAGTCCGTCGTCGATCATCGAAATCCACCCATAGCCTCGCCGTCACATGCCCTATCATTTTTCCCCCATGCACACCCCTAACTCTCTCCTTCCTTGACCTATTTGCCCAACAATCGAACCTAAGATTGAACACCCTAAAACCCTAAATCCACTTCCACCCAATGCCATACATTACAAAAGAATGCCGCAGTATTCTCCTAGTTTCCTCACCCCTCACGCCTCTTCCACAATCAACGACGAACACCCTAATCGGCCCGATCGCCTGGAATCCGTCAAACCTAAATTTCCGGTCGTCACCCCTTATGACATCCCACACTTGCCTAAAAATTCCCAAATGACTTCTATAATTCATGAATTTGATCATCTAACAAGTTAATATAAAGTAGAGACCATATCACGATGATTGGATTTTATTGTTTCCTAAGATATCTGGTGTAAACCCCCTTTCCAATCCTTTGTGCTTCATAATTAAAATTTTAAATAAATTACAATAAAAAACAAACAGCTTCACCTTTTAGACTTAGCCTAAAATAAAATAAAACAGTGTTCCCTTTTTCAAAATTTGTAGAGTAGAATTTAGCAGGCATGCACAGGCCTATGATTTCTTTTTTCTCTTTAGTGTATATTCCATAATTAGCACACATATGGAAACATAAAATCTGATTAAAACATTGATACTTAGCCAGTAATGACTTTGTCCAACTTTTACAAAATTATATAGTTGTTTTACAGTAAGGCTTAAAAGTTCACAATAGAAAATCAAGGGTTGCTAGCTTTCTCTCTGTTTTATGCAACCATCTACTCAATTCTGATATTGCTATTTAACCTTTAACATATAAGAAATTATATTTATGGAAGTGTTTAATCACCTTGTTGATTGAAAAGAGGGCCCTGGCCTTGGATCTGCTATTTGCTTTTAACTCCTGATTTTTGATCTTCTCTGCTTAGTTGAGTGGCTTGATTTGTTTAATGTTTCAGATGGCAGTATTTTCTTTGTTATGCTTAGCTAGTTTCTCTAGTTATCTTTTGAATCCAAGAATACAAACAAGGCAGAGCCTTGGTATAGAAAGTGGATGTGTAGTGTAAGCTAAGGGAGAAGACAATATACATATATAGTCTTGAAACAAGAAGACATGATTTTGATTTATTTAAAAGAAAACTTTGATGTAATGCCTTGATCGGATTAAAGGTGTGCTTGAGTAGATAAATTCTATGATGGTGTTTCTTCTATGCATATATATATATATATATATATATATATATACGAATTCATATGTAGAGATTTATATGTAACCCAAGAAAATATGATATTTATAAAAGATTTGGTTATGATCATATTTTGACGTCGATAAAATACTTTGTAGGCTTGAAAGAGGCTTGCCATGATGTTGTTTCCTTGTATATTTTTAAATAATCGATGTATATGTATACATATTCTTTTGTATGTATTTATACATAGTTATGCATTTTATTCTTACTTTAAAAAAAATAAAAGAAATAACGACACTTGTATTTACATGAAATAGATTAAGTTACACTTGTTCAATTACGTGCTAATTTATTTAACACTTGTTCACAAATGTTTTTTACATGTATTAATCTTTTTACACATGTCTATTTTCGTATATTTATAATTAAGTATGTTTTATAAAATTTTATATTATATTTTCCATACATATATGTATCTTATGTTTTAATATTTACTATTTTTAATTAGTGCATTTCCCTTTTATAAATATTTATATAATCTTAAAGAAAATGATTTTCAAAAAATTAATTATACGTAACAAACATTCGCATATATATATATATATATATATATATATATATATATATATATATTATATTTTAACCCTTAATTAGCTTTTGAAAATTATTATACTGAATTCAAATCCGAAATCCATTTACAATCTACTTAACAAATACTTATTTTATTTGTTTTTGAAAAGATAAATTTTTCCAATTTGAAATAATTATATCAGGAGATAATCAAATTAATATTTATATCCGGATATTCTATATTATCAAAAGTTTATTGATTCAACTTATACGTAAGTGTTTTCAATAGTTAAAATCTGTTAATTACCATTTATCAGATGCCTAAAAATCCGGGTTATCACACTATACATATGTCCATTCACAACCATTCCATAAACACCTTCTCTCTTTGAATTCGCATTGGATAATCAATGAATCAACGAACGTCAATTCCTTAGTGCTCCACTACGTGCACACTCCGCAGCCCATCTCCTTGCATCAATTCCGAACCATCTCCTGAAATGCCACCTTGGACCTTCCTCAACGGCCCTAAAATGTCGCAACTCCCTTTGTAGGGCCGGGTTTCACATGGTTGACTTAGGAAGACGCACGCCGCCAAGAGAAAGACATCCATGCTCCCCGTTTCACGTAACACCTCCTCCATTATCACCAAAACTGAATCTTAGTCAGTGGCCTCTACATGTCGACTTTCACTTGCATCTCCATGCATGCCAAAACCAACATAGATGTGAAGCCCTGCTCACCATGAGTTTCAATGGATCTAACCTATTCGTCTCTTGTGGACCATAGCTTCTAGAATCGAGGTAAACCCGTTGTCGTTTTAACGGACCCAGTAATTATTTTTAGGAGAGGAGAAAAAGAAAGAAGGAAAAGTTTTATCTAGTGTTGGTGACTATATGTGTGTGTGTGTGTTTGTGTGTTACTCAAAAAATTCACCTTCCGCTTAAACTAGGAGGTCTCAAGCAAAGGACGAAAGGAAAAGAGTTAGGATCAGACCTTTCGAAGGACTCAAAGGGATGTAGCCGTTAATATGAAGCAGCTCAAGACCTTTCAGAGGGGACGGAGGGTTTTATTCCACAGTATTCAAGAAGCTCATACCCTCCGAAGAACGCAAAGAAGTCAGGACAAGAGCATGCGACTCTATAACAAACTTTTCGAAAGCATGATAAGCCTTTCAGGCCGGTTGGAACACCTGCTAGATACCTTTTGATAGTATCGAAAGGTTTATGATAAAGGAAACATTCATATGTCAACAAAGAATGAAAGGCAACCTTCAAACAACATTCAAGGAAAGCTCGGCTCTTGCCAACATTCAAGTAAAAAAGCAACATTCTGACAAGGTCGAAGGGTTCATAATAGCCAAATAAGATAGAAACCCTCCGACACAGCTGAGGGTTACGCATACCATAAAGATAACAGGCCTTCTGACAAAGACAAAAGATCCCTAGAAGCAAATAGAAGAATAAACCCTTCGACCATGCTCAAGGATCCACAATAGTTTATGAAAGGGAAACCTTTCGAAGAAGTAGAAAGTTTAACAACACATAAAAGAGAAACTCTTCGACCTGGTCAAAGGCACGGGGACGAAAGCATAGCCGCCGGCGTCTATAAATAAGGCTTGGGGGGTCCCATTTTATGGGGGGAGGGATTCGCTCTCATTCTCATCTTGTAACTTCTCAATCATAGATTTGTAACCTTAATTGGGTATTAATTTGGGGAATTCAGTAGAGTCTTTTCTTGGATAAAGAGGGAAGTCTTAAGACTTGTGAATTACTTTACTGTTAACTTAAATCATGGCCAGTTAAACTCCTATTTTCAAGTTTAGTCTCTCCGGAAGGTTCTTGTCAATGAAGATAATAACATTCCTTTCTGGATAATCTTTATATTCCTTCGGAGGTCACTGTCCTGCAATCTAAACCCTTCATCTGCAAGGGAAATTTATTTGGATCAACAATAGTAGTAACCTTCCGAAGTCATCAGCTTTATGGTTTAAGTCCTTCAACTATGTCGGTGGTTCTTTATACTTTAATGACACTAAAACCTTCCACAATTACTAGCCAAGCGACCTAAGCTTTAGGCAAAGCTAAGTCAAGGAATACAAGGCTCAACTTAATGGTGGGTATTCACATACCTTTCGACAAAGTTAAAATCGATTTCATATAAGCGGTCAAACCTTTCGGCAAAGTCGAAAGCTCTTATATACCGCCCAAGAATTTAATGCCTAACCTACTGCTAAAGAGATTAGTCATCCAAACCTTCCAACGATATTAAAGATTAGCTTTAAAGGAATAAATTCAGTTAACAATCATTCATACCACAAAGAAAAATTCTACGAAGCCTTCTGCAAATTCTACCAAGGTAAAAAGTTCTCTATTTGGAGGACCAAACCTTTCGACTACACCGAAAGGTCCAAATCAAACAACGGTAGCTAGTAAAGCTAAGTCCAAAGGCAATTCTTAGGGACACCTTGCCCTTTATCTAAATTATCCTTCCTATTTCAGTTGAAATGTCTTTTGGGGTGTTGAGCATAAATTTGGTTAACATTTTTGGCACGGGCTCGTACCTCTGCTTGATTGATTCACTAACACTACAATTCTTTTATTCCTATTGGACCAACTTCATATCAAATTCACTTATTTTGGTTTGATTGTGGCCAAAAGATTTCAGTGGTCTGAACAAGTGTCTTCTGAACCACACTTGACAAAAAGCCCCTAGGAAAATATTTAACATTCCAATCAGGATAAGGAATAAAGATTAAAGCTCAAAGTCTTGAAGATCATAAACAAAAAGAGGGCAAAATCTTATGATCCCGAGAAATGGAGCTTACCCTTTTCATGTAGGGCCAACCCCGATTTTTACACTTCGAAAAGGAATAAGTGGAAGTGACAACATTTGTAATTAGATGAGAAGAACTATCCAGTCATATTCCCAGGGGACAATCTTTGAAAAAGAGATGATAAAGGACTATGATAGTTTTACGTACAAATGGAGTAAGATTATAAATAAGGCTTGCCATTCAAGGAAAAACTATGGACACCAAGAAATCTCCAATTGAAGAAATAAGGATGATAAAATAACTACCCAGTGGAAACATAAAAATTACCGAGGAATTTCCAATCGAAACCTTAAGACTGAAAGAAGTTCCCTTGAAAGAAGATCAATGGACAACGAAAAGGAAATTTGCTCCTTAAAAAGAGGTATTTGAACCAAGCTACAAAAGAATTAGACACTATTCAAAAATGGCTCAAAAGTCAAGACTTCTTGGGGAATATAATCTTACAACATCAATCGAAACCATTTATATTAGGACCAAAGAGGAACGGAATTATTGGCCTTTTCAGAAGAAAAGGCAAGGTTTTGAAAGAAGATTTAAAGGACTGTATTGCAACTTTCATCTCATAAATGGACATGATTCTAATCAATGTAAGGTACTTGGGAAAATGGTCCTACACTTTCTAAGACAGGGAAAACTGAAGCAATTTGTAAGATTGAACAAACTATGGAATAAGTATTCTATTCACAAAATAAGAAGTCTACATGGTCGGGAGTAAAACTCTTCTTAAATTTATACTATCTAAAATGGTAAGCTACCAATAACGGTTGAAAGCCCTTTGTCGTGCCAAGATGGCCAGGTCAAGGCACCTCCTGGAGGGCGTAAGCCTTTATCCGCATCAAAATCAGAAATGGCCAGGTTAAAGTAGAATAAGCCCTTATTCGCGTCACGCTATGGCCAGGATAAGGCAACTCCTAGAGGGAGGATGGGTAATCCATTGGTCACGCCAAGCTATGGCCTGGCCAAGGTACCGAACAAGTCCGTAACCGCGTCACGTTATGGCCTGGTTAAGGCGCTTCCTGGAGGGAGGTCGAGTAAGTCCTCGGCCTGCTTCAGAATAAGCTAGCCGAGCGCATCAAATACCCGGATGAAATGTCCAACGGACTAAGAAAAGTCCATTCCTGAAATGGGCACCGCCAGAAATCGGCATCGCCTAAAATGGTAAATGCCAAAAAATTGGCAATGTTTTGAAATGACAAACAGCCTGAAATGGACTCTGCTTAAACAAGCACAAAATTGGACTAAAGAGTCCCTACCTGAAATAGGACAAAACAAATGAAAAAGGAAAGTTAAGCCCGAGAAAGCATGCAAAGCATCCTCAAAGCCTGAAGACAGCACATTCAACAAACAGAATCAGAAAGAATTCTCTACTTCCCATAGCGAACATTTAGCCGGATGGATATTATAGTCTTCTATTATTAATCACCAGAATTGTTATTCTAGTCTACTATTATTAATTACCAGAAATGGTATTCTGATCTTCTATTATTAATTATCGAAAATGGTATTCTAGGACTTCTATTATTGATTATTAGCAATGATGTTCTGAAAATGGCATCCTGGATTTCTATCATGGGTTATCTAAAAAATGTTTCGGACTTCTACTACCAAATATCAGGAAAGGATATTTTGGTGATATATTACTCATTACCGGAAAAGGTTTTCTGGATTTCCAAATGCCAAATTGGATTTCTGGTCTTCTATTACTTATTATCAGAATTGGAATTCTAGCCTCCTATTACCAATTGCCAGAGTGTGCTCTGGTCCTCTATAATTAATCATCGAAAAATGAGATTCTGATCTTCTATTACTTAATTACCGCATGTGGCTTTTTGAACTTTTATTATTAATTCTAGATTAAAGATCACGGTATCCTATCAGCAGATATGAATTTCTGTCCTTATGACGTCTATCCTCGGAAGTGATACGATCGGATTCTATTGCTTATTGCCAAGTAAAGGCGTTTCAATATTCTAATATTCCTTTTTGCTAAAACCAACATTCTAACAATACATCGCTTATTATCAGAAAGTATTGAAAAGTGATTTTCGACTTACCTTGATATTTTCTAATACCGAATCCAGGTCCGGAGACACCTCATAAAATTCTATCATTAATACCAAAGTTTGGATGTCAAGACTAATGTTTATTGAAAACCCTAATCTGGGTAAAAATTCTTTGCAGATTCTCTTGATAACTAAGGATTGGTCAAAGAACTACCAAATCAAAATTTCAAACATTGATGTCGCATCGGGTTCTTTATTAAGTAGAAGTTTAATTTCGATAGCTATGTGCACCTATGTGCAATTTATTACTGACTAATTTTAGGCACACCAAACAAGTGGAAGAATCTAAATCTGCAATCAACCTGCATTAGGGATAAAGATAAGATCTTAACATTTTAGATGGATTACTTTTCATACAACTGGCGAAATAATTTTCTAATCTAGGCAAATGATATGTTTAGATTAATATGTCAATTCCGATCTAACGATTAAGAGTACTGTATGCTATAGATTTCTCAGAAAAGTCAGAATGACAAGGAATCTAGATTCATTTAATTAAGAAAAGAGTCATGAACTAAAATGGAAAGTCGAGAAATGGATCAATGTCCAAAAGGCATATCCAAATCGAAGATAAACAAGGTGCAAACTAAAGCAACGAAAGAGGTAGTATTTACAATATCATAAAATATTGCATTGCATCATGCTATATAGCATTACTAAGGTATGAAAATACCCTATGTATATTGAGATGCTCATGACTTGATCAACAATTCTTGCAAAACCCATAGATATTATAGAATCAGCATTCGAAACTGGGTTCCCGAATATGGATTCTGAAGACTTGCATAGTTCCCAACTACCTTTCAATTTTATTTCCAAGACATTTATCCTCTCATAAAAGTTGGTCATTCCAGGTCGAGATTGATACAAGTATCTTCACCAATGAAATGCTTTGAAACTTCAATACCTCAGTCCCCTTTATTAAAATTTTAACTTTAAATTATCAATTTCTGTAACAACCCATAAATTTTATAAATATTTTAATTCAATTTATTTGAAAATTTTGATTTTTAATTATTTAAAATTTGAAATTTTGGAATTTTCCAATATAATTTTGGATTTTTTTTATAAATTATTTTCCAAATACAACAAAATGAATATATTCTAAAAAAAATTATATTTGGTCAACTGTGGTCAAACTTTGACTTTCAGTTGAAAATTTTAAACTTGAATTTTTAATTTCTAATCTTGTCTTTGAAACTATATTTGATTCTGAAGTTCGTGCTGCTTTTTGTTTCGTAAAATTCCATTTTATACTTTTTTAAATTTGATTCAGTGTTTTACACGCTATTATTTTCAGTAAATATTGTTTGTTCTATTTTTATTTTTCAACCTCATTTCTATTTTTCAATTTTAAATTTTATTTTATTTTTCCATTCTCTTTTCTATTTGATTTTTATTTGAATTTTGGGCTTGGAAATTCAAATAGTCTTTGGTTTCTTTTCTTGGAAATCAAGTAAGCTCTTCATTTTCTAGCCTTTACATTCTCTTAGCCGTTCATTTTTCTAACCCTAGCCGCCACTACTTTTATAATTCACGTACAAAAGTTTCTTACCTCATCTCATTTCTCATTTGTTTCCTGAAGAAAAAAAATTATAGTAAGTCTCTTCCATGTCTTCTCCTTCTTTTCTTTTTCCTTTTTTTATTTTCTATTTGCTTTGCTCGGCCTCCACCATCTCCATGTTCTAGCCGACCCCACCTCACCACTCTGCTCCACCATGATCGGCCACATCCCCTCTTCATCACCACCAAGCCATAGCCGTGACCCCCTTGATCCAATACATGACCAAACCTTGATCTAAACCCTAGCCTAACTCCACATATTCACCAATTCCTATTTGTTTGCCTCGGCCACCACCCACACCATCACCTCCTTGCCTTGCCATGACCACACCCACCCCTAGCCATGTATTGATGTTGCCTTGACCCAAGCATAACCCATGGCCAAGCTATGTTTAGCCATAATGTCAAACAACTTATGCTTGACCATTAATTGCCTTGTTCTTTTGGCCTTCCACTAGCATCTCTTCACGTTCCTAACCTAGCCGTGCCTTATGACCACCATGACCGAGCCTAGTACCATTCAAACTCATCATAGCCGAGCACATAGAGATGTGGCCGAGCATGGTGATGATGGTCTAGCCCATAGTGATGGTGACCGAGCCCACTTTTAGTGATTAATCCTATATGTTTCATTTTGAGTCATATTTTGTACATCGATTTGATTTATTGTCTTGTGCTGGATTATATACTTATATTTGTTATATTATTTGTTGTATACAAGACTTGAATCTTGGCTCTTCTTCCACTTGTATCTAGTCATGCATTTTCGTGTTTTGCAGAGTTTGGATTTGTGTTTTGAATTTGATCTCTAGCTTTAGAAGGCGAGCTTATCACTTTCGACAAATCGTACTTATATAAATGTGAAACAATGTCACCTGAATTGTAGTAATTGATATGCCATGATATATGCTCACATCTGCCTCTTATCTGACATTATATGATGATATTACCTGATTATATACCTGTTGCATCACCTAACATCATATGATATGCTTTATGTTTATTTTATTTACTGTTTCCCATACTACAAGTTCCTTGTAGAATAGAATCACTATGGTTGAAATGATACATATCTGAACGGACATCAGAAAAAGGAAAAATCGTTATGAGCTGAAATGATAGGCTCAAGCGATTTTTATTTACTTTATTTGACTTGGGATTGCGGGTTTGAAATGATAGAACCCGAATTTTTATTTTTAAATTACGGATTGAAATGATACATATCCGTATCACTTGACCTAGGTTAAAAAATAATATACAGACCGGTGGTTAATTTTAAATATTTTCTAAAAATTATTAATTATTTTGAAATTTAAACTTAAATTGGATTTAAATGATTTAAATAAATGTTATAGTGATTTTCTATAAGTAAAAAAATGTATAAGCAAATTAAGGATTAAAATGTAAATTCTGATTTGACTTAATAATTGAAATTTTAGGGTTCATCATTAAATGTTTTGAAATTTTAGGGTTCATAAACAAAATGATTTTGATTTTTAAAGTGCTGCAGTTTCTGAATTTGAACTGTTTTGGAATACACTAATATATCTATAGTACACTTTATAAGTACAGCTGTTTCTGAAAACTACAATGTTTTGAAATAGTTATAATTGAATGAATGAACCTAGAAAATGCTATAATTCTGGAAAGTGAACATTTGATTTGAAAGGACAACGACTTCATAATTAAATGGTTTAATGAATTATTTTGTTTTGGAATATAAACCATTTTTGAAATTTATAACCACGGGTTATAATAACGGTTGGTTGTTAAAGAGATCGGGATCGGAAATGGGCATACTCTCTCTCGATACCGAAAATCACTTTAACAACCGTGTACGTGATGGAGATTCCAGAATGAAGTAGGATGGTGGCGACGTTCCATTGAGGTATGTACGTGGACCCGACTCCCATGAGTTGGCATAAGGTGGCTAAAACAGAAGCGATTACGGGCTAATGAGGTAGCTCCTCTTATCAGACACAGTTCTTTGTATGCCATTCTATTACTTTGTGATTGACTAGTGCGCAACTTTGATTTTTGAGAGTGTGGCTTGGGGCGGCCGGTAGTGGTTGCTATGTGTTACCACCGGTCCGGAAGCGTAATTGATATATCTATCCTGGCATTGTCTAGTTATGCCGTGTCACCTACCCAAGCGCGCCTTGTACGAGTTTGATTCTTGTCGTACCTATGGAGTATTTGTGTTAGCCTCCCGATCTGGAGGTATGACGGTACTATATAGACTATTGGCACTATAAAATGTGTTAAGGTGGAAAATGTAAAGCCTTAAAGCTATTTTTAAGTATATTATACTTTACTTTAAACACCATTTTAGTAGCGTATATTATTACATAGTAAATAGTTTAACGGATCCTTAGAGGATAGGCGGTCCCAAGCATCCTTCAAGTTACTTGTGCATTTTATTACATTTCACTTGAGTTGGTCTACATTGTATAAGTATGTATGTCCTGACTAGAGTGTTTGTGTTTATTTTATTACACTCGGGTCAGCCTGAGTATCGACTTTGGATTTCACCTTCTGGAGCTAGGATTTGCCGGAGACTATCTATCTAGTTATTGTCTATTTCCATTTAGTATTTTCTTTTTCAGCTTATGTACTAGAGAACATTTATGTATTGGGATCTCTGTTGCATTTAATTTTTAGACTATGGTATTTTGTACTATTTTGAGACTGTATTTGAGACTGTATTTGTGGTAGCTTCATGAACTACTACTGTTGTTTTATTTTCCGCTGCGAGTTATTCTGATTTATCTGTATCTATGATTTTGTGATTGGTTTATTTGCTCCAAATTTTATTACAATCTATTGTTTTGAATTATTCATTCAGACATGTGTGGTTTTATTGTCGATTTGAATGGTACGAAATAATAGGTCAATACATTGGTATCAGAGCTTTGGTTTTAGGCAAACCTTAGCCCACGGAGCAAAAACTCACTAGAGATAGGTCAGAAATACCCCAGAATGAGTGAAATCAATCTTGGAATCCTTTCTTTGTGAGAAAACGTATTTTAAAGTATAAAATGAATTTTCAAATGATTGTCAAAGGATTTTCAAAAAGTATTTTGATATAAAAACCTTTCTTGTTTTGAAATCAAAATTTTCTCAACTTCCTTCTTTTCCTCATCCACCTTGTTAGTAATTTCTCTGTTCATGATATTCAATTCTCGTTGCATCTTATCTTATCTAATCTTGTCTTTGTTTCTCAATTACCTCTGTCCTAAAATTCATTCTTGATTTTTCAAGATGAGTCATAGGAATGCTAGAGGTAAGAGACGTGGTGTTGCCCCAGCTCCCGAGCCTGCTGCACCAGTTAGGTTCACTAAACTCTGTAAGGAATACATTGAGCTTGGCGGCACCAAGTTCACCGGATCTGAGTGCATTATAGAGGCCCAGCAGTTGTTGAAAGATTTGGAGAGGATTTTCTCCAATCTTGAGATCACTAATGCCCAGCAGCGTCAGTTGGCAGCTTGGTAGTTGAAGGGAGCAGCATTGGATTGGTGGGAGTCTGTTACAGCTCGCACTGTTGAGGCTGACATTTCTTGGGAACAGTTTAGGTATCATCTTCTGTTTGTCTTGAATTTGGTTTGGTTTTTTCTTTTTTAAATCTGTCTTATGTTTCTTTATCGTGCCTTATGGGATTTTGTTGTGAAATGGATGCCCGAAGTAGGGAAGTCTCAGCTGCATCGAGAATTCATGGATCTGAAACAGGGTGATATGTCTTTTGCTGAATATGAGAGGAAGTTCAAATGAACTTTCTAAATTTGGCCATAATCTGATTGACACACCTCTCAAGAAGAATGAGAAGTTCATTGCTGGTACCCGTCCAGAGTACTATGATCATCTCATCGCTCATGTGCATAGTCCTTTCACTACTTTGATGGATATGGCCATTAGATATGAGAATCCTACTTCTAAGGATCCTCCAGCTGCTCGTTCTGCATCATCTCAGTCTTTTTCTGGTAATCCTAAGAAGAGAAAGCCCAACTTTTATCACCAGAAGAAGAATTGGAACAAGACTCCAGAATTGGGATCTTCTTCATCTCAAAGGTAGCCCATCGACCAATCTTTAGTTACTTGCTTCAGATGTGATTAGAAGGGACACTATGCTAATAGCCGTCCTACTTTGGTTGGTGCTGCTGTTCCTCCTTCCCCTCAGCTGAACAGGTGTGATCTTTGTCATATTTTTCTTTAGCCCGACCACTTTAGGAAGGATTGTCCTACCCAGCAGAAGGGCAAGCCTTCTGGTATTTTTGCTATCATCTCCGCATCTTCACCAGCTCCACCTCCACCACCTGCACCTGCACCTGTTCCTGCTCCTGCTCCTAATGATAACCAAGGTACACTTCAGGGCACCTTTTCTCTGTTTTATTTTCCTGTTCATGTTCTCTTTGATACTGGAGCTTCCCATAGCTTTATCTCTGTGGATATTTATAACAAATTTGAGCTTCTTCTTTCTCCCGAGCTGACTCTTGTGCCTTTGTGTGTTTTAAATCCTATTGGTGGTCCTGCGAACCTTAGTAGGATTTGTAGAAATGTGAAAGTCTTCCATTCTAGCTATCGGTTTTCTGGTGATTTCTATGTTCTGGGTTTTGATGCTTTTGATCTATTGCTTGGAGGTGATTGGCTGAAGATGCATGATGCGGTTATCTCTTGTAATTCCCAAACTGTCTCTCTTAATGATGATTTTGGTAATTCTTTGGTGATTCAGTGTAGTTTTCCCTAGGATTTTGCTGGCAGCTTTATTTATTCTCTTGATGCTTCTTCTAGTGATATTCATTCGACTCCTTTAGTCAAACTCTATCCCGATATATTTGGTGAAGTCATTACTTTACCTCCTAAGCGGGAAATTGATTTTCGTATTGATCTTATTCCTAAAGCTCGACCTGTAGTTCTTCCTCCTAGAAGAATGGCACCTGTGAGAAGGTTGAGTTGAGGAAGAAAATTAAGGACTTGTTCTCCAAGGGTCTGATTAGACCTAGCCATTCAGAATAGGGAGCAGCAGTGGTTTTCGTCACTAAGTCCAATGGTTCTTTGAGGATATGTGTTGATTATAGGGAGCTGAACAAGCTCACTATGAGGAACAGATATCCTATGCCTCACATTAATGATATATTTGATCAGCTCCATGGAGCTACTGTTTTCTCTCAGCTTGATCTTGCCTCAGGTTTTCACCGGCTCAGAGTTGCTGAGGAAAGTATTCCCAAGACTGCTTTTCGTACTGAGAATGGTTTCTATGAATTGTTAGTTATGCCTTTTGGTTTGACTAACGCTCCTGCTTTCATTGTTGATTTGATGAATCGTGTTTTCGTGATTTGCTTAATAAGTTTGTTCTAGTCTTTGTTGATGATATCCTTGTCTTCTCCAAGACAAGGGAAGAGCATGAGTCACATTTGAAATTTGTTCTGGGGACTTTTAGAAATCTTCAGTTGAAAGCTAAATTCTCGAAATTCCATTTCTGGAGGGATGAAGTCTGATTCCTTGGGCATGTGGTTTTTAGAAATGGAGTTTCCGTTGATCCAGTCAAGATCGCTACGATCGGTGTAAGTCTTTTCTTTCTCTCTTTCTTTAATTTGACCATTCTATCTTTTCTATGATCCTTATTTCTCTCTATTCTATGGTAGGATTGGAAAACTCCTAGGACTCCATCTGATATTCGTAGTTTTCTGGGCCTTGCCGGTTATTATCGAAGATTCATTGAGAATTTTTCTTG
This sequence comes from Allium cepa, assembly GCA_030765085.1. Taxonomy (NCBI): domain Eukaryota; kingdom Viridiplantae; phylum Streptophyta; class Magnoliopsida; order Asparagales; family Amaryllidaceae; genus Allium; species Allium cepa. The sequence continues at coordinate 437,921,417 of CM060938.1, read as the reverse complement.
GATTTATGCACCTCTCACTACTTTAACTTGAAAGAATGCTAAGTTTATATGGACTGATAAGTGTGAAGCTACATTCATTGAGTTGAAGCGTAACTTACTTCCGCACCAATGCTTACCGTTCCAAATGGAAATGAGGGATTAACGGTATACACTCATGCTTGTCGTGAGGGTTTGGGAGCTGTTCTGATGCAGGATGGGAAGGTGATTGCTTATGTTAGTCGCCAGTTGAAGACTCGTGAGGCCAATTATGCAGCTTATGATTTGGAATTACTTGTTGTTGTCTTTGCTTTGAAGCTTTAGAGGAATCATCTTTTGGGTTCTAGGTTTGAGCTCTTTACTGATTATTGGTCTTTGAAATATATCTTCACCCAAAAGGATTTGAATCAGTGTCAGATTCAGTGGCTTGAGTTTCTTGCTTCTTATGATATCGTAACTAGCTACACCCCTGGAAAAGATAATGTTGTGGCTGATGCTTTGAATAGGAAGACGGCCATGTTATGTCAGCCTTTTGTTTTTCTTCTCCTCTTTTGGATCGTATCATTACTAAGCAGGATGAGGATAAGATCATCAGATCGATTAGGAGTGTTTGTAGCAGAGTTGGTGGTGGTAGTCCTGATGATAGTGGAACTCAGATCGATGATAGAGGGATTTTGAGGATTAATAATTGGATTTGTGTCCCAAATGTTGATGGTTTGAGGAAGAGCTACTTCGGGAACATCATCGATCCAGACTTTCTATTCATCCTGGTGTGGCAAAGATGTATCAGGACATGAAGAAGCTTTATTGGTGGAGAGGTATGAGGCTAGATATCTCTATCTTTGTTAGTAGGTGTGCGACTTGTCAGCAAATCAAGGCCGATCATCAGAAGACCCCCAGTTTGTTGCAGCCCCTTGAGGTTTCCAATTGGAAATGGAAACAGGTTTTCATGGATTTTATTGATGGTTTACCTAGGACTTGGAGGGGTAGTGAGAGTATTTAGGTTATTATGGATAGATTGACCAAATCAGCTCATTTCATTCCAGTCAAATTTACCCGTTCTGCTTCCAGTTTGGTTGAGATCTATATGAGGGAGATTGCTCGTCTCCATGGTGTTCCTATCAGTGTTGTTTGTGATCGAGACCCTGACTTTACCAGTCAGTTTTGGAAAGCTTTTTAGGAATCTTTGGGTACTCGTCTGAATATAAGCACTGCTTACCATCTGTAGACCGACGGTCAAATGGAAAGAGTGAATTAGATTCTCGAGGATCTTCTTCGTGCTTGTGTTCTGGATTATGGAAGATCTTGGGAAGATCATCTCCATCATGTTGAATTCACCTATAACAACAGTTATCAGGCTAGTACTGAAATGTGTCCATTTGCTGCTCTTTACAGAAGACCTTATAGATCTCCATCTTGCTGGATTGAATCCGGTAATCGTTTGATTCTTGGTCCTGATGTGATTTTAGAGGCTTCAGAGAAGGTTGAGGAGATTAAGAGGAAGACAATGATTGCTCAGGATAGGCAGAAGAAGTATGCTGATCGTCGTAGGAGGAGTTTAGGGTTTGCTGTTAGTGATCCGGTTTTCCTTAAGGCTATCCCTTAAGGAATGTGATTCGGTTTGGTCGGAGTGGGAAGCTTGCCCCTAGGTTTGTTGGTCCTTTCCGTATCTCTGAGAAGATTGGTTCTTTATCCTATCATCTGGATTTGCCTGAGAAGTTTTTTGGAGTGCATAACATATTCCATATTTCGCATCTTTGTCGATATCTGCATGATCCATCTTTGATTGTCCAGCCTTCTGCTCTCGAGAGTATGGATATTGAGCCTAATATGACTGTCGAGAGGAAGCCATTTCGTATTGTCGATAGAGGTACGAAGTAGCTGAGAAGGAAATCTGTCAACCTGGACAAAGTGCAGTGGAGTATGAATGATTGAGATTGTACCTGGGAGATGGAGGAGAGCATGCATGCTTCGAATTCGGAATTGTTTGTTTCAGGTACTATTTGCTTTTCTATCTTACCTTTCCTTGTTTCCGTGTCTCGTTCGTTTTCTAGGACGAAAAGTTTTGAGTGGGGGAGAGAGTAATAACCCATACATTTTATAAATATTTTAATTCAATTTATTTGAAAACTTTGATTTTTAATTATTTAAATTTGAAATTTTGGAATTTTCCAATATAATTTTGGATTATGTTTATAAATTATTTTCCAAATACAACAAAATGAATATTTTCTGAAATTTTTATATTTTGGTCAACTGTGGTTAAACTTTGACTTTCAGTTGAAAATTTTAAATTTGAATTTTTAATTTCTAATCTTTTTCTTTGAAACTATATTTGATTCTGATGTTTGTGCTGCTTTTCATTTCGTAAAGTTCTGTTTTATACTTTTTAAATTTGATAACTTTCAGCGTTTTACACACTATTATTTTCAGTAAATATTGTTTATTTTATATTTTTATTTTTCTACCTCATTTCTATTTTTCTATTTTCTATTTTATTTCATTTTTCCATTCTCTTTTCTACTTGATTTTTATTTGAATTTTGGGCTTCAAAATTCAAGTAGTCTCCGGTTTATTTTCTTGGAAATCAAGTAAGCTCTTCATTTTCTAGCCTTTACATTCTCTTAGCCGTTCATTTTTCTAACCTTAGTCGCCACTACTTTTGTAATTCATGTACAAAAGTTTCTCACCTCATCTCATTCTCATTAGTTTCCTAAAGAAAAAAATTACAGTAAGTCTCTTCTATGTCTTCTCCTTCTTTTCTTTTTCTTTTTGTTTTTCTATTTGCTTTGCTCGGGCTCCACCATGTCCATGTTCTAACCGACCTAACCTCAACACTCCACCACCACCATGATTGATCACATCCCCTCTTCATCACCACCAAGCCATAGCTATGACCCCCTTGATCCAATACATCACCAAACCTTGATCTAAACCCTAGCTGAACTCCACATATTCACCAATTCCTAGTTGTTTACCTCGGCCACCACCCACACCATCGCCTCCTTGCCTTGCCGTGACAACACCCACCCCTAGCCGTATATTAATTTTGCCTTGACCCAAACATAACCCATGGTCGAGCCATGTTTAGCCATAGGGACGAACCACTTATGCTTGACCATTAATTGCCTTGTTCTTTTGGCCTTCCACTAGCATCTCTTCACATTCCTACCCTAGCCGTGCCTTATGACCACCATGACCGAGCCTAATACCATTCAAACTCATCATAGCCGAGCACATAGAGATGTGGTCGAGCATGGTTGATGATGGTCAAGCCCATAGTGATGGTGACCGAGCCCACTTGTAGTGGTTAAGCCTATTTGTTTCATTTTGAATCATATTTTGTACATTGATTTGATTTATTGTCTTGTGTTGGATTATATACTTAAATTGTTATATTATTTGTTGTATACAAGACTTGAATCTTGGCTCTTCATCCACTTGTATCTAGTCGTGCCTTTTCGTGCTTTGCGGAGTTTGGATTTGTGTTTTGAATTTGATTTCTAGCTTTAGAAGGTGAGCTTATCACTCTCGATAAATCGTACTTATTTAAATGTGAAACAATGTCACTTGAATTTTAGTAGTTGATATGCCATGTGATATGCTCACATCTTCCTCATATCTGACATTATATGATGATATTACCTGATTATATACCTGTTGCATCACCTAACATCATATGATGTGCTTTACTATTTATTTTATTTATTATTTCCCACACTGCAAGTTCCCTGTAGAATAGAATCAGTATGGGTTGAAATGATACATACCCGTACGGACATTAGAATTCGTTATGAGTTGAAATAATAGGCTTAAGTGATTTTTATTTATTTTATTTGACTTGGGATTGCGCGTTTGAAATGATAGAACCCGGATTTTTATTTTTAAATTACAAATTGAAATGATACATATCCGTATCACTTGACCTAGATTAGAAAATTATATACAGACCGGTGGTTAATTTTAAATATTTTCTGAAAATTATTAAGTATTTTGAAATTTAAAAATATGAAATTTTAACTTAAATTGGATTTAAATGATTTATATAAATGTTATAGTGATTTTCTGTAAGTAAAAAAATGTATAAGAAAATTAAGGATTAAAATGTAAATGTTGATTTGACTTAATAATTGAAATTTTAGGGTTCAAATGGAATTTTTATCTTAACTTAGTGCTAAGAATGTTTTATTTGTGAAATGGGCATTTTAGATAAAGTATTAGGTTATTAGTTAAAATAAAAGTTAAGCAATTTATAATGTATTTGACTTAACAAATGAATTTTAATTTAAATTGGAAATTTATTAATAAAATGTTATTTCATTAAAATTATAAGTTAAGTAATATCCAAATAAATAATTTTCAAAAGTGAAATAAGTTTGATAAGTTAAAATGAGAAAAGTTGAAGATATATTGTTTTTAAAAAGGGTATAGTAAAACTTATAACAGAAATTGTAGCGTTTTCAAAATGCTATGGTTTTAAGGTAGCATTTGCTAAGTGCTACCATTTCTAAAATAGAACTATGCCCTGAAATACTAAATATACCTACAGTAGCATTTTTAAAGTGTTGTAGTTCCTGAATTTGAACTGTTTTTGAATACTCTAATATACCTATAGTAGCATTTTTAAAGTGCTGCAGTTTCTGAATTTGAACTGTTTTTTAATACACTAATCTACCTATAGTAGCATTTTTGAAGTGATGCAGTTTCTGAATTTGAGCTGTTTCGGAATACACTAATATATCTATAGTAGCACTTTATAAGTGTTGCTGTTTCTGAAAAATATAATGTTTTGAAATTGTTATAATTGAATGAATGAACCTAGAAAATGCTACAATTCTAGAAATTAAACATTTGATTTGAAAGAACAACGACTTCATAATTAAATGGTTTAATGAATTATTTTGTTTTGGACTATAAACCATTTTTGAAATTTATAACCACGGGTTATAATAACGGTTGGTTGTTAAAGAGACCGAGATGGGATATGGGCATACTCTTTGTCGATACCGAAAACCACTTTAACAACCGTATACGCGATAGAGATTCCAGAATGAAGAAGGATTGTGGCGATGTTCCATTGAGGTATGTACGTGGACCCGACTCCCGTGAGTTGGCATAAGGTGGCTAAAACAGGAGCGATTGGCGGGCTAATGAGGTAGCTCCTCTTATCGGACACACTTCTTTGTATGCCATTCTATTACTTTGTGATTGATTGGTGCACACCTTTGATTTTTGGGAGTGTGGCTCGAGGTGGAGGTAGTGGCTACTACGCGTTACCACCGGTCCGGAAGCATAATTAGTATATCTACCCTGGCATTGTCTAGTTTTTCCATGTCACCTACCATAGCGCGTCTTGTACGAGTTTGAATTGTGTCGTACCTATGGAGTATTTGGGGCAGCCTCTCGATCTGGAGGTACGACGGTATTGTATAGACTATTAGCACTATAAAATGTGTTAAGGTGGAAAATGTAAAGCCTTAACGCTATTTTTAAGCATATTATACTTTACTTTAGACACTATTATAATAGCGTATGTTACTGCATAGTAAATAGTTTAACGGATCCTTAGAGGATGGACGGTCCCAAGCATCCTTTAAGTTACTTGTGCATTTTATTACAGTTCAGTTCAGTTGGTTTACATTGTATAAGTATGTATGTCCTGACTCGAGTGTTTGTGTTTGTTGTATTACGCTCGGGTCAGCCTAAGTATCAGATTTGGATTTCACCTTTTGGAACTAGGATTTGCTGGAGACTATCTATCTAGTTGTCGTCAATTTCCATTCAGTATTTTCTATTCAGCTTATGTACTAGAGAACATTTATGTATTGGGATCTCTGTTATATTTAATTTTTAGACTATGGTATTTTGTACTGTTTTGAGAATGTGTTCGAGACTGTATTTGTGGTAGCTTCATGAACTACTACTGTTGTTTTATATTCCGCTGCGAGTTATTCTGATTTATCAGTGACTGTAATTCTGTGATTGGTTTATTTTCTCCAAATTTTATTACAATCTACTATTTTGAATTATTCAAGCCAGACATGTGTAGTTTTGTTGTCGACTTGAATCGTCCAAAATAGTGGGTCGTTACAATTTCCTTGGAGAATTATCGAAAAATGTAGTAGTGGAAGGGATACATTTTTATTCTACTCCTTTGCGAAAAGGTCAAAGAGCTTAGAAATAAATGGATATTTGTGAAATCAACTTTGTTTGAGATCCACTCTTAATCTATCCATGATTGTTGCAAATTCCATAAAAAAGGGTTCGGAAAGTAAAACTAGTCTTGCTCGAGTCTCCCATACGAACAAAAAAATTGAAAATCAAATTTCTTTATTTCAACAATAAGAATACATATAAAAATGTGTTCCTTTTTGAGACTTGTTGTTGATAATAAGATATAATAACCCCGTTCAGAATGATAACTATTGCATATTTACTATAATTCCATTTCTCGGCTAGAAGGTATCGTAACGTAGCAATTAATCAATGTCGAATAAAATATTCTAGCTTCTTTTAAAAGAAATTTTTCTTCTACTTTCTAAGGAAGCCGAATAAGGAGTGAGGGTTTTCTATGTATAAAAATCATTAAGCACAAGATCTTCAATATTGAGTCATCTTTAAAGAGAGCCTTCCTCTATATAGCATATTTGCTTAGTTAGTCTCCTAGGATGGCACGATCTAAGAAACAGATAGTCTGGAATAACATAATACAGACAAGTTAAACATAGATATGAAACGAGAAACGTATACTCACGGTACAATTGCTTGTTACCAATTTGTGACCACTCCCTCAGTTCATATGAAATGGACTTAGAAAAAATTCAAAAAGTTAATTTATACATATAACGCTTGAATCATTTAAGGAATTGTTTTTAAGAAATCAGTCTGATTCAAAGAAAATTACAACATGCACCAGGATTTAGGCCAGGTCGTAATTTACATAAACATAGAAACACTTAAGTAACTCTCACTGAAGTTTACCCGAATATAAAAGTTCCAAGGCTGAATGTCAAAAAATACACTTAATACAGAATTAGTCAAAATTCTCCCTCTACCTATCAATCCAGAGAAGGGTTGGGAATTCACCGTTCTTTCTCAAGAAGCGTCATACCAATGTTTTCTTATGCAAAATCTCAACAGATAATTCCTGGCCATCGTTTGCTTTCAAATCAAAGAAGAAACTATAATTGTGTAAAATGACAAGAATATTTAATGACCTTCTCCAGAAACACGAGAGAGAATGTCTCAATTTGCCCACCAAAATCGTGGTTAAAATCCATTTATCTACTCCCTCTCTCTTCTAATTGTCATTATATAAACATTTATCTCTACAAAAAAATAGAAGAGAAAAACATCAATGGCAGCCTATAGCCTCCATCAAATTCACCCTGATTTTGTCGATGCCGAAGCGTCACATTGTTTCTGCTGCTTTCCACTAGGATTATTGAACCAACTGCAAGAAACGGAGGAAGTCAATAGTGCTCAGTCTAACAACATGATTCATCTACAGCCTAATCACATTAATCCACACATAATAACAACATAGTCCTTGCTTTCTGATTTGGCCACAAATACGTTTTGGATGGATTTGGCCATTTGGGACGCTTTTAGAGAGGACCTTATGCTGATAACATACTCACCTTATCAGCCAATTTGGGTTGAATCCATCATCATCAACCCATTCAATTTAGCTCCAGACTTGCCGCCTTTTCCAAACGAGTTATAAAAGGGGAAAATCATATTACCGTTTTTCCTTGTAGCCTTCGATGTTTAATCCTAGGATGTTAGTGTCATTTTTGAACATGCATATACTGACAAATCATTTTGGAAAATGTAACATGAAACAATATATAAGTAAATATTTTGGAATCTAAATTTGGTTAAATTTCTGAAGTGATGTTGTGCAGCTAAAATTGTGTTTGTTTGTTGGCTACTTCGTTATGTGATGTTTTGCTATATAGGAGGGAATCAAAAGGTCTGGAACTCTTTGACCTCAATGACAGCATGTTGTCGAAAGTTCTAACCACTAAATTATTTAGATCCTTCAACAGTAAAGGATAGTTAAAGTTAGAACACTTTCAGATCTTGCCAAGAAGTTCAAAAAGGGAAAATTCACCATTGCAGCCTTGATTCCCTTCGGAAGGGTAGAAAGAACATTTTAAATTCTCGAAGTAGTACTTAGACGGGTTCTAGGTTGCCCTATTAACTTAATACTAAATGAAATTTAAAATCCCACCTGAAAAATGAGAGAGAGTATAAAAGCCAAATTAAAGTTTTGAATCGAACTCAATGAAAGAGGCTATGCGGTAGGATCGTGGAATATGGAATAACGGAATAGTCTATGTAGATAAAGTAGGTAAATGCAAGGAGACACTAGGATTTTATACTGGTTCGGACCTCTTGTCCTACGTCCAGTCCCTAAGCTTCACTTAGGAATTTCACTAACTAACACCCTCACTTCACCTGGAGGAATAGGTTTACAACTTACCCGAACAACCGAACGAGATTTCTTGCCTCAACTATTGAAGAGGACTTCAACTCAATTACTAAAATACAATATTCGACTTGTTATGTTCTTGTCAACACTAATGAGTCTAATGTAGTACAATATTCCCATAATCTTATCCTCGAGAGTATGCAATGTGTTTGTGAAGATTTAGGAAATGTGAATTGCTATGAATCAAAAGAATGTTATAACCAAAAACAGTGATTCAAGCAATAGATTGGTGATTTCTTTGAGAATATCTAGAGAATATGAACAAGAGAATAGTAAGATTAAAGCAAGAGAATTCGGTGTGTTAAATGATGTTAGAATCATGTATATATACTTGTAGAAGAGGTGCATTTGTTGTTAAAGGTTGCAAACAAGAGATGCTTCCATTTTCATTGATGAATGGTTGCAACTTTTGGGAGGAAGAAGGTGTCTTTTCAAAGAAAATTCGCAGGTTCAAATTCAGTTGACTAAGCAGGGAATTCAATCAATTGAAAATATGAAGTAAAATTTTCGGGTGCAAATTCAGTCGACTGTGCAGGAAATTCAGTCGACTGAAACTGTGCATGTGCATAAATTTATTCCAGTTTCAGTCGACTGGATGTTCCTATTCAGTCGACTGAACTTATAAAATATGCACAGTGAAAACTTAATTGAAAACGAAGTTTATAAAATGTTTTCTAGTGTTCGTGCAAGCCTCTTGAGGATAGATTTTAACAATAAATCTAGACTAAGACATATATAAAAAACATACTTCATGTTTGTTTGATCTTCGTTAATCTTCCTTTAGCATTGCATATATTTCTTCCTTGTTTGTTAAAGCACATTGTCATTGATCAAAATCTTCGCGTATCAACATTCTCCCCCTTTTTGATTGATGACAATACTGATTTATTCTAGAGTTGTTTTTACTTATTTTCTCCCCTTGAATGTATGCACTATCTTTCCTACAAAACAAAGTTAGTACCTTAGATTTTCTCCCCCTTTGTCATCGACAAAAAGGAAGAACTAACAGTAGTAATAATTTATCAAAAACAGTCACTGAAGCATAGAGAATATTTTCATAATCATGGCTTAAGAAAAGTAAAAAATGTTACGACAAACAAGCATAAAATGGCTATTTATACAAGCCACTAGAAAGTTAGAAACACACATCAAACAATAAAATTACTCATCTCTATCCCAGTCATATGAACCTTCTCTTCCTGTTGGTTCACGTATGACGGGTCCTCCTATTGGTGGTATATGCGCTCTTCCTCCTTGGCCACAACTAGCTCCGCTTGCGCTGCTACTTGTATGCTCTTCGGATGTCGTCCATGTAAACGTAGGTGTCGGACGTTTGCCGCGAGATGTCGAAGCAGTAGTGGTGCTTGAGCACGAGATTGCATCCCATAGCTTGTTGAAGAATCCTTTGATTTTGTCAAGCTTGTGATCTACCTTTTTAAGACGAGTGTCAAGAATTTGTTGATTTCCTGACAATATCCCTAAGGATTGGTTGGTAGTGAAACTTGGGTCAACAAGACGAATTTCATCATCTTGCTCGAGATGTTCTTCGTGGTGAGGTTGAGGAGGTTGTTGTTGTTGTTGTTCTTGATGCCTTGCTTCCCATTCGGCGAGTGATATTATGCGAGGAGGTCGAGATGGGAGTTGCATTAGGCTTATGGTCCGGTGGTTAATTTGATGGACCATTGTATTCTCCAACTCAGGTAATGGCGTATCGACATTGAGGAGAAGTCGCATGATTACTCTCCAAAGTAGACAGTGCGCATTTTGCCATTATTAAAAGTGAGAAACTCATCAAGAATAAGCTGTACCAACTGACTTGTATATTGCCAAAAATAGCATATAGAGCTCGATAGTTATTTGGGTAGACAATTTCGTACGAGCCCGTGCGAGGAGTAATTGTTCTCATTAGGGCTTTATGGAGGATTCTTGCCATAGGTCGAAGAGAGGTGGACTTAAAATCTCTAAAGTTGATATTATCATCCATAAATCGATGGTTTATGTTGTCGCGAATATGTGGATTGAATTCTATCTCCTCTAGCTTTCTCCCGACATTTGGTGATTCTAAAATGTGTGCTATTCTATCCAAGGAAAACCAAACTTTCTTTCCACATACCATACTCAGCAGTATTGTTTGGATTTCTTAGAGTTTGGTGTCCAAGATTAAGATTAGCATAAAATAATTTGACCATTACATGATTTATGGCATGGTCATTTCTTTTCAAATCTAAAAGAGAAGTTAAACCTGCTAGATCGGTCAACGCTTGGATGTTGTAGGTTTGAAAGCTTTGGAAATCAACGAAAGAATGCTCGAAAATTCTGGAATTTTTCATCTTATTCCAACTAGTGACAGCGGTTCCATCGTAAAGACATTGTGCTATTTGAGCATCAATTGGCTCGGAGGATGAAGATGATGAAGTCTTGATCTCTTTGGTGCCATTTGGGTGAGATTTGAGTGGATTTTGAGGAATTAGGGGTTAGGGTTTCGAAATTGATTGGGGAAGAAAGTTTGTAGGAGGTAAAAAGTAAATTGGTAGGGTAAAAATTGGTGGTTAAAAGGGGAAGTTCGCCTGGGAATTGGCGTTCAGTCGACTGAATATTCTGTTCAATCGACTGAATTGAAGGCCGAAAATTTTCTGGGCTGAATTCAGTCGACTGAACAGGGTTTTTAATCGACTGAATGTTTGCTTAAAAGTTTCTGTTATCATTTTAATCGACTGAGCAGAAGATTCAGTCGACTGAATTGTTAAACATTTTGCATTCTGTCATAAGTTCAGTCGACTGAACAGGGGGTTTTAGTCGACTGACTTATGTATTTTGTTGTTCTTTGTTAATTTTGAAGGAAAACTCTTTATTCAAGGAAATAATTACAATTATATAGATGTAATATCATGAATAGATTTCAACACTAACTATTTCTTAGGGGATGGACTTGGATTCTTTTTCCCTTCATTCTTCATATAATTGATATCCCATGAATTTGGACTATATTGAGGAGTCTTAGGAGACATCCAAGGATTCATAGGATCGACTGGTGTACGATAAGATGAAAACGGATCAAGTGAGCTAACGGGGCGAGGTAGGGGTTCAGCCACTTTGTTCTTTTTTGATCCACAAAAGCATAAATCGATTTTCTCAAGGAAGCTTAATCGTCTAGCCGTAACCTTTTATTCGAAGTATAATTCTCGTTGAAGATCTATTTGTTGTTGTTGAAAGTGATGAATTTCATCAATCTTTCTTTTTGTGTCTGGAGAAATAAAGAGTCCGCGTTTTGCTTTCTTGGATTCTGGTGTGTAGCCGGTACGATAATTGTTCCATTTGAAAACTGGCTCATGTGTCGGTTTTGGAGTGCGAAGTTTTGGAGATGTTGGAGTGTTTTCGACAGAAGAGGTGATGTTGATCGGGGAAAGAGAGTTGTTGGACGACATTTTTATAAAATTTTATTTGTGAGAATGAGTTGTGAAAATAATATTTTTAAGATATATTTATAGTAGGAATTTTATAAATATATAATGGTTATCATTCCTTAAAGTTTTTCATCCACTTAATGATTTAATGGTTACCATAATTTTGTTAAAAATGTATGGTGAATATTATTTGACAATATATTATGTAACATATTTGAAAAATAAATTGAAAATCCCATATTTTCTTTATTCAGTCGACTGAACAGATAGTGTTAGTTGACTGAATTATATAGATTTTTCTCTATACGATATCTTTAAAAGACATTATACCTAACTCTCGTCATAATTTATGAAGGAGTTTTCTAATAGAGGTTTAGTAAATATATCGGCAATTTGATTTTCGGTTGAAATATGTTCTAAATTAATTATTCCTTTTTCGATATTGTCACGTAGAAAATGGTGAAGAATATCAATATGTTTTGTACGAGAGTGAATAACCGGATTTTTTGATAAGTTTATTGTACTTGTATTATCACAATATATTGTAGAATTTGTTAAATCTATATTAAAATCTTTAAGTGTTTGTTGCATGTATATAACTTGAGTGCAAGCTAAAGCAGCTGATATATACTCTGCTTCGCATGTGGAAAGCGAGACACAATTTTGTTTCTTACTAAACCAAGATACAAGTGATTTTCCAATGAAATGGAAAGTACCATTTGTACTTTTTCTATCTGTTCGAGATCCACCAAAATCAGCACACTAAATGATACTAACTCAAATGGACACTCCTTTGGATAGAAAAGACCGAAATCTTTAGTTTTGTTAAGATACCGCATTACTCGTTTTACTGCTCTTAAGTGTGAATCTTTAGAATCGGATTGAAAACGTGCACATAAACAAACACTCATCATTATGTCAGGTCTACTAGCGGTTAAGTAAAGTAAGTAACCTATCATACTTCTAAATAATTTTTGATCTGCATTTTTTCCATTTTCATCTCGATCCAGATGTGTAGTGGTACTCATAGGAGTAGGTTTAGCAGAAGTGTTTTCCATGCCGAATCGTTTAATTAAATTAGCACAATATTTTTCTTGGTTTATAAAAATTCCATTTGTTAATTGTTTGATTTGAAGTCCGAGAAAATATGATAATTCTCCCATATGAGACGTTTCGAACTCATTAGTCATTATATTTGAAAATTCTTCACATAAATTTTCATTTGTTGAACCAAAAATAATATCGTCTACGTATATTTGAATTATTAAAATATCTTTGGTAGTATTTTTAATAAAAAGCGTTTGATCTACTTTTCCAATTTTAAATCCCGAGTTTAATAAATAACTTTTAAGTCTTTCATACCAAGCACGAGGTGCTTGTTTAAGACCATATAGTGCTTTCTTTAATTTAAATACATGATCCGGATATTTTTCATGTATAAACAAAGGAGGTTGTTCTACATATACATTTTCTTTAATAAAACCATTTAAAAATGCACTTTTAACATCCATTTGATAAAGTTTAAAATTGTGAAAATATGCAAAGGCTAATAGTATACGTATTGCTTCAAGTCTTGCAACGGGAGCAAAAGTTTCTTCAAAATCAATACCTTCTTCTTGATTATACCCTTGTGCTACTAGTCTTGCTTTATTCCTTGTTATATTACCTTGTTCGTCTACTTTATTTTTGCAAATCCATTTTGTTCCAATTACTGATTGATTATTAGGACGAGAAACTAATTCCCAAACATCATTACGTTCAAATTGATTTAATTCTTCTTGCACTGCGATAATCCAATAATCATCTGTTGATGCTTCTTTTGGATTTTTAGGTTCTATTGATGAAATGAAAGCTACATGACCCATTTGATTTAGTTGATTTCTTGTTCTAACTTGAGAATTTATTTCTCCTATTATATTTTGAGTTGGATGATCTCGTAATATTCTAGGAGGAGATCTTAGTTCATTATTATTATTTTCAAGGTTTGTTTCTTCTATATTTATCAATTCTTCATCATCTTTTATATTTGAATTTTTATTAAAATTTTCATCAAAAGATATATGCAAAGTTACTTCAATTAAGTTTGTTCATTTATTAAATACTCGATATGCTTTACTTCGTTCTGAGTATCCTACGAAAATTCCTTCATCGGCTTTTGAATCGAATTTTCCTAGTTGATCTTTTGTATTTACAATGAAACATTTTGATCCAAATATTTTAAAATAAGATATATTTGGCTTTTTATTATTAAATAGTTCATAAGAAGTATTTTTAGTTAATGGTCTAATTGATATTCTATTTAAAACATAACATGCAGTAGCAACGGCTTCTGCCCAAAAATGTTTTGGTAGAGAACATCCATTTAATAATGTTCTTGCGCATTCTTGTAATGTTCTATTCTTTCTTTCTACAACTCCATTTTGTTGAGGAGTTCTAGGAAAAGAAAAGTTATGATTTATTCCTTTCTTTTTAAAAAAAGTTTCAAAAACTTCATTTTCGAATTCGCCTCCATGATCGCTTCGAATATTTTTAATTTTCAAATCTTTAGTGTTTTGAATTCTTTTGACAAATGTTTTAAAATGCTCAAAAGTGTCACTTTTATTTTTCATAAAAATAGTCCATGTATATCTTGAAAAATCATCAACTATTACAAATATGTATCGATTATGATTAATGGATTGAACTTGTGTTGGTCCAAATAAATCCATATGTAGTTATTCTAATGGTTGTAAAGTCGAAATATTTTTCTTAGATTTAAAAGATGATTTCGTTAATTTTCCTTTTTGACAATCATCACAAAAATTATTTATTTTAATGTTTATTTTGGGTAAACCTCTTGCTAATTCATTTTTAGAAAGTTTTCTAATAGTTTTAAAATTTATATAACAAAATCTTTTGTGCCATAACCAAGGATCATTATCTTTGGCAAGTAAACACATACTTGAATTATGATTAATATTCATATTTAAAACATAAATATTTCTATCTCTATTTTCATCAAAAACAAGATTTTGGTTTTGATCAAAAATACTACATTTATTATTCGAGAAAGTTATTTTAAAACCTTTGTCACACAGTTGACTTATGCTAAGTAGATTATGTTTTAAATTTTCAACTAATGAAACATTTGTTATAAAAGGTAAATTTGATGTACCGTAATTATTCACATCCCCTTTGCCAATGATATAGCATTTTGAATTGTCTCCGAAGGTAACCGAGCCACCATCAAAGTATGTGATCTTTGTAAGCATATCTTTGTCTCCTGTCATGTGTTTTGAACAACCACTTTCTAATATCCATTTCTTATTTTTGAGTGGGACCTGAAAATAAATATGAAATTATTGGTACCCACCTTTTAATAGGGTCCTAAAAAGTTAGAGTTTAGGAAACCAAACCCAATTTGGTTTAGTATCCTTTTTATAAATATAGTTTTCATTATGATGAACATTATCCATAAATGTTTTAATATATTTATTTCTTATTAATACATTGTTAGTCTTTGGTACCCAAATTTTAACTACCTTGTTTTCTACTTTTGTTTTAATAAGTTTCTTTAGCAATATTTGTTGTTTTGAATCCATATTCCTCTTAAAATTTGTATTTTTCTTTTTAGGAATTTTGACTCCTTTTTATATCTTAATCCATGTTTACTTGAAGAGGATTGAGAATTTTCTAAAATCTTAGATAAATTTTCTCTTCCTTTGTTAAAGTTAGAAACATTTTAAGTGATGTTATCTAATCTAGCTTGAAGACTATTATTTTCTAACTCAACTTGTCCAATCTTAGTTTTTAACTCATGATTTTCAGAAACAATTAAATCATTCTTTGTTTTTTGAGTTTCAATTTCTTGACTTAAAAGTGATAATTGAGTTTCCGAATTTGAATGAGATTCTTGAACTTTTTCAAGTTCTTCTATTAAGATTTTCTTTTCATCTTTTAACATATCCCTTTCAAATTCAGCTTTGTTTTGATTTTCACGAGTTTCTTTGAGTTTCTTTTTAAGAGTTTTTATTGTGCTTAAAAGTTCAGTGTTTACTTCAATTAAATCGTCGAATGTTAAATTATTTACCTCAGATTCTTGAGCCATGAAGCATACATTTGCCTGTTCATTGTCGCTATCACTATCATTTTCGGATGAAGATGAATCTGAATCGTCCCATGTTATAGAAAATGCCTTCTTTTTGAATTTATCCTTCTTGTTTTTGTTGTTGAAGCTTTTCTGATTTTCCTTCATTTATTCTTGACAATCTTTTTGCATGTGTCCTTTCTTGTGACAATTGAAACATTCTATATTTGAGGATGAAGGTTTGTTCAATAAATTCTTTTTGAATCCGTTTTTGTTTCCTTTTCTATACTTTAAGAATTTCTTGAAATTTTTGGCTACAAATGCTAGATCCTCATCTTCAGACTCTGATTCTTCCTTTTCCGCATGAAAAGCAACATTCTTTCTTTCTTGAGCTTGATCTTTCTTAGCTTGCATATTTACTTCATACGACATAAGATTTCCAATCAATTCTTCTGGTTTCATTGTAGATAGATCATTGCTTCCTCGATTGCTAGTACTTTTCTCTCCCATTCATCAGTGAGTGAATTTAGAACTTTAGACACAATGTCAAAGTCTGTGTATCTTTCTCCTAGTCCGATTAGAGCATGATGAATGTCTTGAAATCTTGAGTACATGTCATTGATGGATTCATTTTGTCGCATTCTAAAGTTTTGGAATTGATTCTTCAGCATGGATGTCTTTGTTTGTTTAACCTTGTTTGTGCCTCCATGTATGACTTTAAGTGTTTCCTATATCTGATATGCAGTAGTACATATGCTAACACGGTTGAACTCATTTCTATCCAGGGCGCAAAATAGCATATTCATAGCTTTGGCATTTGCACTAGCTTCATTCTTTTGAATTTGTGTCCATGTAGGATAATCGGTTGTGGGTACAACGAACTCTGCTTGAGTAGCATTCCAGGCTTCAAAACTTGTCGCTTGCATATAAATCCTCATCCTAGTAGCCCAATAGTTGTAGTTTAGTCCATTGAATAGAGGGTCTTTGGGTAGATTGTCCTTCCGCAAATGTGGAACTATAGGCAGATGTTGTGCTTGTACTTGCGTTATTTTCCATATTATCAATATGTCTAATAACAGTGTTATGGTTATAGGACAGCCTTGCTCCGATACCAATTGAAAGAGGCTATGCGGTAGGATTGTGTAATATGGAATAACGGAATAGTCTAGGTAGATAAAGTAGGTAAATGCAAGGAGACACCAGGATTTTATAATGGTTCAGACCTCTCGTCCTACGTCCAGTCCCTAAGCTTCACTTAGGAATTTCACTAACTAACACCCTCACTTCACCCGGAGGAATAGGTTTACAACTTAGTCGAACAACCGAACGGGATTTCTTGCCTCAACTACCGAAGAGGACTTCAACTCAATTACTAAAATACAATATTCGACTTGTTGTGTTCTTGTCAACACTAATGAGTCTAATGTAGTACAATATTCCTATAATCTTATCCTCGAGAGTATGCAATGTGTTTGTGAAGATTTAGGAAATGTGAATTGTTATGAATCAAAAGAATGTTATAACCAAAAACAGTGATTCAAGCAATATATTGGTGATTGCTTTGAGAATATCTAGAGAATATGAATAAGAGAATAGTAAGATTAAAGCAAGAGAATTCGGTGTGTTAAATGATGTTAGAATCACGTATATATACTTGTAGAAGAGGTGCATTTGTTGTTAAAGGTTGCAAACAAGAGATGCTTCCATTTTCATTGATGAATGGATGCAACTTTTGGGAGGAAGAAGGTTTCTTTTCAGAGAAAATTCGCAGGTTCAAATTCAGTCGACTGAGCAGGGAATTCAATCAACTGAAAATATGAAGTAAAATTTTCAGGAGCAAATTCAGTCGACTATGCAGGAAATTCAGTCGACTAAAACCGTGCATGTGTATAAATTTGTTCCAGTTTCAGTCGACCGGATGTTCCTGTTCAGTCGACTGAACTTATAAAATATGAACAGTGAAAACTTAATTGAAAATGAAGTTTATAAAATGTTTTCTAGTGTTCTTGCAAGCCTCTTGAGGATAGATTTTAACAATAAATCTAGACTAAGACATATATAAAAAAAACATACTTTATGTTTGTTTGATCTTCATTGATCTTCCTTTAGCATTGCATATATTTCCTTCTTGTTTGTTAAAGCACATTGTCATTGATCAAAATCTTCGCGTATCAACACTTAAAAGGTGGCCTCTTTGTTTTAAAGAAGACAAGTTGTTTGGTGAATCCTTTTACTTGTACTTGATAATTATGTTTGCAGGAAAAAAAGATGGAAACTTTATATCTTTTGGAGGAGATGACTTGGAAAGTCAAGAGCATCCCTTCGCATGAGGGGAAACTGTTACTCAAAAATCACCTCCTGCCTAAGCTAGGAGGTCTCAAGCAAAGGACGAAAGGAAAAGAGTTTGGACCAGACCTTTCGAAGGAGTCGAAGGGATGCAGTCGACAATATGGAGCAACTCAAGACCTTTTGGAGGGGACGAAGGGTTTTATTCCACAGTATTCAAGAAGTTCTTACCCTCCGAAGAAAACAAAGAAGTCAGGACAAGGGCATGCGACTCTATAACAACCTTTTCGAAAGCATGATAAGCCTTTCAGGCCGGTTGGAACACCTGCTAAATACCTTTTGATGGTATCGAAAGGCTTATAATAAAGGCAATATTCATAAGTTAGCAAAGAATGAATGACAACCTTCCAATGACATTCAAGGAAAGCTCGGCTCTCGTCAGCATTCGAGTAAAAAGCAACCTTCCGACAAGATCGAAGGGTTCACAGCAGTCAAATAATATAGAAACCCTCCGATACAGCCGAAGGGTTAACCCAACATAAAGATAACGAACCATCCGACAAAGACAAAAGACCCTAGAAGCAAATAGAGAATAGACCCTTCGGCAACGCTCAAGGATCCACGGTAGATTATGAAAGGGAAACCTTTCGACGAAATCAAAAGGTTACAACTGCATATAAAAGGGAAACCCTTCCACCCGGTCAAAGGTACGAGGATGAAAGCACAACCACCAGCGTCTATAAATAAGGCCCAAGGGGTCCCATTTTCTGGGGAGGGGGGATTCTCTCTCATTCTCATCTTGTAACTTCTTAATCACAGCTTTGTAACCCTAATTGCATATTGATTTGGGGAATTTAATAGAGTGAAGTCTTTCTTGGATAAAGAGGGAAGTATTAAGCCTTGTGAATTACTTTACTGTTTACTCAAATCTTTGCTGGTAAAACTCCTTTTTTCTGGTTTAGTCTCTCCGGAAGGTTCTTGTCGATGAAGATAATAACATTCCTTTCTTGACAATCTTTATATTCCTTCGAAGGTCACTACCCTACAATCTAAACCCATCGTCTATAGGGGAAATTTATTTGGATCAATATTAGTAGTAACCTTCCGAAGTCATCAGCTTTATGGTCTAAGTCCTTCAACTAATTCGGTGGTTCTTTATACAATAACAACACTAAAACCTTCTACGATTACTAGTAGAGCGACCTAAACTTTCGGCAAAGCCTAAGTCAAGGAATACAAGGCTCAACCCAATGGTGGGCATCCACATACCTTTCGATAAAGTTAAAACCAATTTCATATAAGCGATCAAACCTTTCGGCAAGGTCAAAAGCTCCTATATACCACCCAGGAATTTAATGTCTAACCTATTGCTAAAGAGATTAGTCATCCAAACCTTCCGACGATATGGAAGATTAGCTTTGAAGGAATAAATTCAATTAAAAAAAACTCTATTAAGCCTCCTACAATTTCTATCGAGGTAAAAAGTTCTCCACTTGGAGGACCAAACCTTTTGACTACGTCGAAAGGTCCAAATCAAACATCGGCAGCTAGTAAAGCTAAGTGCGAAGGCAATTCTTAGGGGCTCGCCTTTTATCTAAACTATCCTTTCTATTTCCGTTGAAGTGTCTTTTGGGGTATTGACCATAAATTTGGCTAACAATATGTATGTATAATCCGGTTTCTCATATAAATCGTCACACGATTCGAGCTCGTACGATCACATGGTACATCCAATCATCACGAAACTCGTCAGCGCATCACCACATTTTTTCAATCCCGATTATATAACTTTCATCGTCATCCGAGACGATGCTCTAGGATAATATTTTCATGCATTTCGAGATTGTTTTAGTTATTAAATCGTTTGATTCCAAAAATTCGGATGTCTCGTAATGAAGTCCTTATCCCAGAATCATAAGGCATCCGTCAAGATTCACTGGACCCGGCTACACATGTATTTATACATAATGTGTATAGCCATACATAAATCATAAAATTACCATGACTCCAAGTATAGTGATATTTGTACATATCTTGGTTCGCAACGTCGATCCGGACTCAATGAAAGTAGTCCAAGTTTTGATTTAACAGTATGCAAAAAATTAGACATTGGACCTTCATTTAATAAAGATTCAATATTTAAATTGAATTATTTAAACATCAAATCGTTATAAAAGTGGGTTATTGTATTAGTTTAATTTGACGAATTCTATTATGCAAACGACATGCAGTTAGAAGCGCCTCTCCCTATAAATTTACATTCTGTTTAGCATTTAAAATCATAGCATTAATCATTTTCAGTTCTTTCATTCTGCTACCCATTTTGTTATAGGGTGTAAGGTGCGCTTGATTGATAAATAATACCATTTTCTTCACAGAAAGAAGAAAATTTTATAGAGAGGTATTCTCCAGCTTTGTTATTTGGTAATACCTTAATTTTCTTTTCCTACTGATTTTCAACATTTATTTCAAAATCTTTAAACATTTCCAAGGTTTGATCATTTGGTCTCATTAAATTAACATGTGCATATCTAGAGTAATCATCTATGAAAGTAAAAAAGTATCTATTGCTTGCTCTAGTTAATATATCATTTAATTCACAAATATTAGAATGTATCAATTCAATTAGTTAAGTGTTTTTCCGCATATTTCGGCTTCTGTGCAAATTTCACATTTAGATTGAATTGTTTTATCATAAGTAATTAGCCATTCTATAGACATAAAGTGTAATGATTTAAAATTTAAGTACGCAAATCTATTGTGCCTTAAGTTAAATGAATCAACGACATAAGCAAACTCGTTATTTTATTTATACTTAGGTCTGAATAGACAAATACAAACAAATACCTTTCGAACAAACATCCCTCCCTTAGTCAAAATAAGATTGTTAGCATCTAGGACACATTTGACACCCTTATTACTAAGAGGTCTAAAAGAAACCATGTTCTTCATATTTTTGGAACATTAAGGACACTAAGAAGAACAAATTTCTTCCTCGAAGTGAACTCTAATTCGATGGTTCCTTTCTCGACAACTACTGCAGTATTATAGTTTCCCGTTAGTGCTTTGTGTTCATCAGAAACTTTATCGTACAACCTAAACGTGCTTCTTGCAAATATGTATAGTAGCATCAGAGTCATACCACTAATTGATGTCTTTTGAAGTGTCAACCATGTTTAAATCTGTCACCATGTCTACATGTAACTGAGTTATGATTGCAATAATTTTAGATGCATCCTGCTCTATCACGATAGCGATGTGGGAAGATCCCACATTTGTCCATTTGTAACAACCCATAGTTTTGTGAATATTTTTATTTAAATTTAATTTGAAAACTTTAATTTTTAAATTATTTAAGATTGAATTTCTGGAATTTTCCAATGTAAGTTTGGAATTTGGTTGTAATTTATTTTCCAAATACAATGAAATAAACATTTTCTGAAATTTTTATATTTTGGTCAACTGAAAGTCAAAGTTTGACCACAGTTGAAAATTTTAAATTGAATTTTTAAATTCCAATCTTTTCTTTGAAAATGTATTTTATTTTAATATTAATTCTGTTTTTTGTTTCGTAAAATTCCGTTTCATATTTTTTAAATTTGATAACTTTCAGCGTTTTACACGCGATTGTTTTCAGTAAAATTTGTCTATTTTATATTTTCATTTTTCTACCTTAATTCATTTTTTCTATTTCCTACTTTATTTTTATTTTTCTGATCCATCTCTTTGTTTTATTTCTCTATTTATTTGTCAAGACTTTTATTGTATATATTTGTCTAGACTTTTATTGTATTTATTTGTTTATATCTTCTTATAAAGGGCTGGAGAAAATCAAGGGGATACACGTTACGTTGTTTAAATTCTTACCTTTTTATTTCCTAACCTATTTATTAATTTTCTAGCCGTTTCCTCCTCACTCCTAGCCATGAATTTCTCTGCTCATATCCATGCATATCCAATTGAAATTCACTTACAAAATTTATTTCCCATCTCTCATTTTCATTTGCATTTAAAAATAAAACATATATACGTTTCTTTCTCCTTAACTTATGCCTTTTCTGTTTCCTAGCATTTACTCTTTTACTTGCCATCCAAACCACCATTTAGCCGTGTATTTCCTTTTGCCATTCATGTACAAGAATATTTCATTTTCATCCCAACCTCCTCATTTTTCATCCCAATCTCCTCATTTTTCATTTGCATTTGAGAATAAAATATATACAAGATTCTTTTCCTTTAATACAAAGGGTGACTTTTCCTTTTCTTACAAAGGCTCCACTCCTTAGTCGTTTCTTCTTTTTCATTCTGTATCTGTGAATTACTCTTATCAAATCATGTACAAAATTGTTTTTAATTCCTCATTTGCGTAAAAGGAAAAAAATACAAGATCTAAGTCATGGCTTCTTCTTCCTCTTTTTCTTTTTTTCTATTTTTTTTTCTTCTTTGTTGTTCTTCAAGCTAACTCGGCCTCCACCCCATGACCCTCTAGCCGACCACCATGACCACGTCCATCAATCATCACCACCATTCCAAACAAAGGCAGTGACTCCTAGATCAAAACCCACCACCAAAAATTGTTCAAACCTAGCCAAACTCCTATTTTCGTTCACCTCCTCTTTATGTACCTCGGCCATAACACATATTCCTCCACCAAATTACTTTTCCATGACCTTACAATCCCCTAGCCGTGAGTTGCGATGCCTAGACCCTACCCAAACCTAAAGGCTGAGCCCACTTGGTGGTTGAAGCAAAGGTTATGTCATGTTTATCTCATATTTTTCCATTGCCCTAATTTCTATTCTTCTGTATTGAAATATATTCGTATATATATCGTTTTTATTTGCATACAAGATTTTGATCTGACTCTTCATTGTCTTAAAAAAATAGTCGTGCTTTGTCGTGCCTTTTCATGCTTTGCGGAGTTTAGATTTGGGTTTGAATTTCAATTCTAGCTTTATAAAGGTAAGTATTCACTCTAAACATTACGTACTTATGTGATTGTGAAATGATGACAAGGAATTGTATAAATTAATATGCTATGTTCATACCTACCTGTGATATGTTTATATGATATTAAATGCTGTTTATATACCTGTTTCATCATCTGTTACGATATTATCTGCTATGTTGTTATTTTATTTCCTTTTTATCACACTGCAAGTTCCCTATCACTATGAGTTGAAATGATACATACTCGAACGAACTGTAGAATAAGAAAAATCACTATGGGCTGACATGATAGGCTTGAGTGATTTTTATTGATTTTATTTGTATTTATTTTACTTGGGATTGCGGGTTTGAAATGATAGAGCCCGGATTTTTCTTTTTAAATTACGGATTGAAATGATACATATCCGTATCACTTGACCAAGGTTAGAAAATATTATACAGGCCCATGGTTAACATTTTAAAGTAATATTTTTTGAAAAATTTATTGAGTATTCTGAATATTTTGAATATATGAAATTTTTTATTTAATGATTTAAATCATAAAGAGATTTGGTTTTCTATAAGCTAGAATTCTATAAATCTATTGTGGATTTTAAGTTGAATTTAAAGATTTCATTTATGATCATATTTTAATAATTAATGTTGATTTAATTTGGAATCAAAAATCTAACCTAGTAATTTAATAAAGGTTACTTCATGAAATGGACATGGTTTGTATAATAAATAATGCATTTTGAATTGATAAAGTGAAATGTAGTTTTAATTGGGCATTTTGTAATAAAAATCCATTTAACTTGAAATCATAGTTAATTGATGTCTAAATGAATAGATTTACAAAGAGAACTGGATTGTTATATTAACTATGATAAAATATTTTATTTATGGTTATGTTTATAAAAATAAATGATTATGATTTAAATGGAAAATTGTAGCTTAAAGATGACTTAACTTGATGAGGGAAAATTTAGTTTTCAAATGAAAGTTAAGAAAATTTAGTGATAGAAATATTTCATTTATGGATGGATAATTTAATATAAAGTGTAAAGCTATTTGTTAAAAATAAAAGTTAAGTAAAATAGAGTAATTTTGACTTATAAATGAATTATAGTTAATTTGGATATTTTAGTTATAAATTTTATTTTATTTAACCATAAGATAAATGATATCCAAATGAATATTTTCTAAAGCAGGAAATATTATTCTCAGAAGTTAAATTGGCTAAAAATTGAAATTTTAATGTGGCTGAAAGGTTAGTATAAAATCTAGAATTTTATGGGTAGCACTTCAGAAATGCTGTGGTTGTAGGATAGCATTTGCTAAGTGCAATCAATTCTGAAACTTAACTAGGTTTTGAAATAACTAAATACCTATTACAACATTTTAGAAGCGCTGTTGTTTCTGAACCGAGCTGTTTTGAATAACTAAACACCTATTACAGCACTTTGTAAATGCTGTTGTTGCTGAAGTAAACTGTTTTGAAATATTAACTAAATACCTACCATAGCACTTTATAAGTGCTGTTGTTTTGAATTTGATAATGTTTAGAAATATTACTATATCTACCTTAACATTTAATAAGTGTTGTCGTAGCTGAAGTTTACAATGTTTTGGAAATTCTATAACTGAATGAACGAACTTAAAAATGTTATAACTTTGAAAGTACTGTGGTTTGGAGATAAAATTACTTGAAATTGTATTTAAGTAGGAATTGTCTTTAATTATATTAATTTGAATCTTATTGAAATTGAAGATTTAAAAAATATGACTTTATAAAGTGGTTTTGGTTAAGATGTTTTAAAGGAATATTTCAAGTTTAATAAATTGAAGAAAATAATCAGTGAATTTGGAAATGTGGGTTTTATTTAAATGATATATCGGTTTGGTTTTGTAATGAAATAATATAGTATTTAGTTTTGAAATGGATATTATTTTGGAAAGTCACAGTATTTGATTTTAAATGGTTTTGGAATAGAAATGTTTTGAAATAAATATCCAAGGGTTATAATAACTGTTCGTTGTTAAAGAGACCGGGATCGAAAGTTGTCATACTTTCTACCAACTCCGAAAACCACTTCAATAACCGTGTACGCGGTGGAGATTGCAAAATGAAGTAGGATGGTGGCGACGTTCTATTGAGGTATGTACATGGACCCGACTCTCGTGAGTTGGCTTGGTGGCTAAAAAAGGAGCGATTCGGGACCAATGAAGTAGCTCCTCTGATCGGACACACTTCTTCGATATTATATTCTGACTTTGAGATTGTTTTGGTGCCCACTTTTGATTTTTGATTTGGGGGTGTGGCTCGAGGTGGGCGGTAGTGGCTGCTACGCGTTACCACCATTCTGGATAGTAATTGGTATATCTAACCTGGTATTGCCTAGTTGTGCCATGTCACCTACCCTAGCGAGCCTCGTACGAGTTCGATTTGTGTCGTACCTATAGAGCATCTTCTCGTAGCCTCCCGATCAGGAGGTACGTCGGTGTTGTATAGACTATTAGCACTATTACGTGTTAAGGGCTATATGGGTAACCCCTTAATGCTATTTAAAAGTAAGTTTATTTTACTATAAACATTATTATAATAGAGAAATATTACTACATAGTAAATAGTTTAACGGATCCTTAGAGGATGGACGGTCCCAAGCATCCTTTAAGTTACTTGTACCTTATATTACAGTTCACATGTGTTGGTTTACATTGTACAAGTTTGTATGTCCTGACTCGAGTGTTTTTTGTTTTGCTTTGCGATCGGGTCAGACTAAGTGATACCGCATTAGAGGCTCGCCTTTAGAGTTGGAGCTCTGCTTAAAGATATAGCTATCGATTTCATTTCGGTTATTCAGTTGATTTCAGTTATCCAGTTGGTTACATTGATGTATTCTGATTTTACTTGATTTTCATATTGAGATTCTGTTATATCTTGTTTAACTCTGATGTATATTCATATAGTAGCTTCATAAACTACTATCTCTTTGCATCTGCTGCATTCTTATATTACTCTGTGTCTGTGATATGTGATTTATCTATTGCATATTCTGCGTTTTTCCAAATTTAAATTAACAATTCGGTATTTTTAACTATTCAAGTCCAACATGTGCAGATGCGAATGGTTAAAAATAGCGGGTCGCTACAGTTGGTATCAGAGCTCTGGCTCCAGGAAAAACTTAGCATATATGGTAAATTTATTTAAAGAATCAATTTCAATCGAGTGTGAATCTCTTCCTCTTTGACTCTGTTCCCTTTGAATTTTGAAACGTTCCCTATGGTTCCAAAATCCATTCTTGTCACCCACTATTCGTATTCTTTTGATTCTGGAGTATCCCATAACTCCACTTCGAATGGCTTGTAAAGGCGGTGAAACTCCTTTACAATAGGCATTGATTTACCAGAGATTTCTAAATCCTCGGTTTAGGTGCTAATATCTTTTGTTATTCCAAATTCTATCTCTTGAGATCGAATGTGGATTTGCCTCAAGATTCCACGTTTGATCTAATTCTTGAAGTTGCAGTTGACCCGCTTAAGGTTGCCCACGATTTATATCAGGTTGTCGATCTCCTTATTTTGTTATTTAATCATCTTATCTTTGTTTCCAACTTATTTTCAAATCAAAATTCTCTTTGATTTAAGTCCATCAAAGTTGAATCACTATCCTTGCTTTGTGATTAATATTTAAAATGTTTATTTTATATTGTGTTGTTTGAGTTGTTGATGTTGAATTGGGTTTTCGATCGATTCGTCTGATCAACGCTATCAATAGGATCTCCAAAACACTTGAACAGAGCAAACCGACATAATATAGTTTTCAAGTTTAGTAAATGAAATAAATTTTGTATAATTATATTGTATATGTATTTAAATATGAATTTTTGAATTTTGATAGTTAATTGAATGGGTGTTGAATAATAATATTTGACTTTGTATATAGCTTGTAACCATTAGCTTTTGTTTCATATATAAATAATTGAACTATAAAACATGGCTATAAATTAATTTGGAAGTTTAAATGAATTTAAAATAAGAAACTAAGAATTTAATTTCCGATGGTTTCAAACTTTATGGTTAAAGTTTTAAAGGGTGTATTATTTAAAGTATTTCAAGTAGAAATTGTTTCAAATAATTTTATTTTCAAAATCAGTGCTCTTTTCTTTGTCGCTGGAAAATAATTTCGGTGAGGACTGCAGCATCATCGACTTTCATTGTCAAGTTTCGAAGTAGAGAGACCATTCTGTAGCCTTGCTACACTTTTGCTTTAGATAATTAAGTTTATTTGGAATTCTGAATTTTTGAAATATGACTTGATTTGTAATATATATATAGGTATATGATTTCAAATTCTATTTGATATATATTATGTATATATGATAATTTATCTCTAAAATAGTTTGAAGTTAATCAAAAATCTAATTCTTAAAATTTGTCTTAAAGGATAATGTCAATTATAAAATGAAATCAAAATTTTGAATAAATATTTAAGCTTGGATAATTGAATTAAGGAAATTTTATTTGTATAATACTCAATTGCATTCCCATATAACTTACCTAAATTATTAGAAGTTAACTATGTAATTGGATAATATACAATATAAAAAGGATTTTTTAAATAAAATTTGAGTGGTTATAATAAATGTTATACCCTTAAATTTTAGTTATAAAAAGATTAATAGAGGTAAATAGAATGAAAAGTTAATTGAATAAAATACAATATAAATGGTGTTAAAGGAATTTTAAATAAATTGGAATAGTTATGGTAGGTGTAAATACACTTAATGTATGTGATTACATATATTAAGTGGAATAAATTTAAAAAATAATTTGGATAAAGAAGAATTAAATTGGTTGAATAAAATGCGATTATAATAAATGACTATGCAAATTTATCATTTTAGAAATTATTAATTAAAGATAACTTGATAAGATAATCAAGTTAGAATAGTTAAGATTGATTTAACTTGAGTGAAATTCAATGGATGAAATCAATTATTAAATTAAACTGAAATTTATATGGTTTAAAAATTTATTATTTTTCAATCTATTTTCTTTCTGGTCGTTGTTATTCTCCTACCTCGTTCCTTTTCGGGGACGAAAATTTTCGAGCGGGGGAGAGTGTAACAACCCATAGTTTTGTAAATATTTTTATTTAAATTTTATTTGAAAACTTCAATTTTTAAATTATTTAAGACTGAATTTTCGGAATTTTCCCATGTAAGTTTGGAATTTGGTTGTAATTTATTTTCCAAATATAATGAAATAAACATTTTCTGAAAATTTTATATTTTGGTCACTGAAAGCCAATGTTTGACCACAGTTGAAAATTTTAAAGTTGAATTTTTAAATTCGAATCTTTTTCTTTGAAAATTTATTTCATTTTAATATTAATTCTGCTTTTCATTTCATAAAATTCTGTTTTATACTTTTTAAATTTGATAACTTTCAGCGTTTTACACGCAATTGTTTTCAGTAAAATCTGTCTATTTCATATTTTCATTTTTCTACCTTAACTCTATTTTTCTATTTTCTACTTTATTTTTATTTTTCCTATCCATTTCTTTGTTTTATTTGTTATTTATTTGTTTATGTCTTTTTATAAATGGTTGGAGAAAATCAAGGGGACACACGTTACATTGTTTAAATTCTTACCTTTTTATTTCCTAACCTTTTTAATAATTTTCTAGTCGTTTCCTCCTCATTCCTAGCCATGAATTTCTCTACTAATAGCCATGCATATCCAATTGAAATTCACATACAAAATTTATTTCCCATCTCTCATTTTCATTTGCATTTAAGAATAAAACATATATACGTTTCTTTCTCCTAAACTTATGCCTTTTCCGTTTCCTAGCATTCACAGTTTCATAGATTATTAATAACAATAGGATGATAGCAGGATATAAATAAACATCCATCACGCATTCCTAGATCTCAAACCCGCTTTGAGATCTTATATAACTCCCTTTCAAATTAACCCATTTAACTTACCTAAGTTAAATCTAAATTTAACCTTGAAATTTCAAATTTAGGTTGTTTATTCCGAACTATTTAATTTTCTCTAAGTTAAATTCAATATAATCACTTTTACCTTACTTTAATTTGAATTCCCATCTCAAATTTCAAATTTCTATCAATATTCTTTCTTACCTATAAGTTCAAAGCTTATATCACTTTGGGTTTTTATATCACACTTCGAGGAAAAATCAGAACTCAATACTTTAGAGTTTATTTTAAATCATTTTTGATATTATGTATATCCACATATATATACATATTTATTTCTTAGCCCATTAAGCCATATTTAAAAATTTAAACCACCTTTGGTTCTAATTCATAATAAATTCCTTTAAAATTTTCATACAACCTTTTAGTCTAAAATAAGATTACATTCAAAACAGTCTGAATAATATCATTTATTATTTCTTTGACCTTTTGAAAGCAATTTCAAATGTTTCTAGACTTAGAATTAAAAAATTCACAATTTAAAACACACTTCAATTTACAAGTCATATTATCTAAAAGTTTACTTCCTTAACACATTTCATCTTACTTTATCAATGTTTACGGAAAACAAACATTCCATTACTAAACACAATAACCATTTTATTTTTTGGTTTGAAACCAATTCTAATTCATCTTATTTGTATAGTTCATTCTATTCAATTCCCATTTTGATATATATATATATATATATATATATATATATATATATATATATATATTCATCACTTAATTCTTATCCAATTTCAATATCCAACAACCAATTATTGCTTTATATATAAAATATAAGCTTTTATAAAAAATCATTCATTAAAACCATTTTAAAACCTTTATATAAGAAAATAACAAGTACGCTCTCATATATATAGATATATACTCAACTCATTCTAGGGCAACACTGACCCTATCCTTAATGAGTTACCCACCAGAGCCAAGGTTCTCGCTTAACCTTCATCTCTGATACCAAATGTAACAACCTGGAATTTTCGATCCCGAATATTCCAGATAGTCAGGAAAGAAGAATAGAGGTAGAAGAAGAAGAAGAAACAGAAACACTAAAACACAGACTCTCAAATTCGCAGCGGATCAAAATATAATATCAAATAAAATAGCAGTTATATAAAGGGAAACTATATCAGTTAATTTACACATATAGTACATCAGAGTTACAATATTTTCACAAACACTGGACAGTTAAAGCAACATGTTCCAGATACAAATCAATAATACTCGATAGGTTGCACTCCATACGTTCCTGCCATCCAGCTCGCCTCCGGAGCTTCAAAACGTCCTTACCTGAAAATATGTAATACTCGGTCTGACCCAAGCATTACATCATAGTAACACCGAGATCAGGCTAGAAACTAGCGTGATTAAACCCATCTAACAAGAAATACCAAGCTATATAACTTTTTAAAACCCAGGTAACTCGTACCTTATCACGAGTTCTTAACTTTCCATAATCAAAATCACATCTTATAATCATATCTAAGTATTACTGCTCAGATTAATGACCAAGTTTACATCATTTATTTCATTCCAGCCTATTTATTCCAAAATCAAAACCATAAAGAAATTATTATAGATTACAAATCGAAGTGGTTTTGGGTATTTTGCTGATACCCGACCCTGGTCTCTTCGAATCCATTGTCAACTTAACCCAAGTTATTCAAGTGGATACAATTCAATTTTTTTTAAAATATAGGATGTTACTTTTACACAGTAATTCATCATCGATAGATTACCACATTATTACTGTTCAAACCAAACATATCATATCACAAAACATTTCATATCAGAAATATCAACCAATCATTCATAAGCAAGATGGATTAGTCATACCATTTCTAATTAATTTAAAATAAATTAAATTAATTACCTCAATTACTATTAATCCTGCTTACTTAACATTAATTAATTACAAACCATTAATTAATCATCCCTTAATTATCCTCTTTAATTAACTTAAGTAATTACCCTTAATTGATAACACAAATTAATTAATCTTCACTCATTCACATTAGTCACATTTACCTTAATTAATTACTCAAATTAATTATCCTATAATCACTTATATTGAATAATTATCCTGTAATTAATCATACTCATTAATTAACTAATCCTTAATTAATTTCCTTAATTAATCCAAACCTTTAATTAATTACACTAAGTAATTAATCCTAATTACTTCATTAAGTAATTATCATTAAATAAATCACATTTAGTAATTACCCATTAATTACCCTCCTTAATGAATGCCATTAAGCAATTATCCTTTAATTACTTTCATTATTATAAATCAATTTCATTAAGTGATTAATCTTAATTAATCATCTTTAAATTAATTACTTTAATTAATTAGTCATATTAATAAATCAATCCTTTAAATTAATTACACAAATTACTTAATTAAATAATCTCTAATCATAAATTAATTAATCTTAACCAATTAATTAATTAATTCTTAATTATCAATTAATTAATCTTAAATTAATTAATCATAACATTTATGAATAAATTAATTAATCCTCAAACATTAATTAATTTAAACTAATTAATTTTCTTAATTACTTCATTAAATTAATTAGTCATTAATTATCAAAATCTTAATTAAATTTAATATAAAAGTTTATCTTTATCAATGACCTAATTATTATTAACATAATTTAAATACATTTTAAAACATTCCACTTTTAATTTAAACCTTAAATTTAAGATTCAAAATAACGTGCCAATTTAACTTATCAAATTTTAAGTTAAATAAATTACAAAACTTCTAAATCAAATGTTTAAGAAAACATTTATTTTACATAGTAGTTTAAAGTTAGATTCAATTCAAAATTTAAACTTGTTTTATAAAAACTTTTTTTAAAAATCTGCATTTTAAACCTGCTTCGGGTTCTACCCGAATCTCCTAAGACATACCCCGAGAAAATCACCATCTTCCTTTATTTTCAAAAACTTTGTTAAAATTTTTTAAAACTTGAAAACAAGCTTTACACTCAGGAATACAACCCGAGGATGAACCCGAACCTTCAGCCTATTCCCTCGAGCTTCCCTTCGAGTCATCCAACCTCCCAAAACAACAGACACGACATGGAACCATGCACATGCACAGTGCCACGGCGGTGCTCCGGCAGCACCGGCGACTCGCACCACCTCCGGTAAGACAGCGATCGACATGAAAAATGATTTCAATCATCACTTCATCACCACACGGTCCATAACGAATTCGAGCTTTCCAGTTGAACTTGGAAACCAAACATTACCATAAAATTTCCCTTGAACCACCATCGTCGACCACCAGATCACTCTAGAATTTCGGCTACACCTTCGTCCATGAACCAAGCATCGTTCCCTTATGTCCGACCTGACTCGATTCTCTGACGACGGCCAAATATCCCAAAACCCAACCTCGACTCAACTGGGTTCTAAAACCCTACTTCCATCAACAGCCGACGCCATGACCCACTATCGCCACTCCAATAATTTTTCTCGGCATCCCAGATCGACAAGCTAGCTTCGACAGAAACCCCGACTTCCCCGAGTTCGTCGATCACCAGAAATAACCCAAATACCATATTCTGATCATCTTCGAACTGCACCATTAATACTCAACTAAAAATCGATATTTTGATTTCAAAAATCCTAGTTTGTAAATGGGATTAGGTCATATACTTAAATTAATAAATCATTGAGTTCGATTTCAACCCATTCCTAAGTTTCCACTGTTTTTTTAATTTTCCAGAAAGTTTCAAACTTAATTCATATAATTAAAATTTTAAGAACTTAATTATGCTTAAGCAAACAACACTTGTTTGAATACATCAGCCTAACAATGATCACACGAAGATAATTTTATTTTTGTCCAATATTGAGCCTGTTAGAAAATAAGCAGAGCTGATCACAAACATGCATACCAATATATACATTCATATAGACATGTATTCAGATTTTAGCAAGCATGCATACATAAATTTAAATATACATTATGAGATTCACATCAAATACTACACATACATCAAATTAAAACTGATTTATGGTTTAAGTTTACTCACAATTCTGAAAGAATTAGAGAAGCCTGGGTCTTCTCTGGAAATATGAATTTGCTTCCTGTTTTTGATTTTAAACTGCTGCTTTTAATTTAAAAACTGAGTTGATCTTTGTTTTGCTTCAATTTGCCCCTGATCTTGCTTGATTGATCTA
Organism: Allium cepa; assembly: GCA_030765085.1. Taxonomy (NCBI): domain Eukaryota; kingdom Viridiplantae; phylum Streptophyta; class Magnoliopsida; order Asparagales; family Amaryllidaceae; genus Allium; species Allium cepa. The sequence continues at coordinate 437,888,044 of CM060938.1, read as the reverse complement.
GTTGAAAAGTTGTTGCTTGATATTTCTGGTTTGCTAACCTTTTGTTTACAGGTTTTTGATTTTAAATTCAGCTAATTTCTTTTGTTTTGAAGTTAAAGATCAAAAAGAAAATGAGAAAGGAGTAGAGATGTAAATCTCGCTTTAAAAAAATAATGACAGTAGTTGATTTTGCTCACAAATGTCATTTCCATGTTATAATTGATTTGTATTTGCATGTAACAAAGGATTTACATGTGTAATTTGGCATGAGCTAAATTGTTATTATATGTTTATATATATTTATATTAAAATTTCAATTTATTTTTATTTTTGTTAATGCCTTATGTATTTATTTACTACTTAAATCTATGTAATACATTTATACATATATGTTTTCAATTTTTTTATATATTTACAAACTACATTTAATTCAAGTATAACTTTTAAAAGAGATACATGTACCTTTACTAAATATTACTTTAAACTAAAATACTTTTTAAATTTATATGTATATACATAGATATTATTTTAATGTTTAAAATATAGAACTAACTTTAAATAAGTCTTGAAAATTATCATATTAATTTCAAAACATAACTTCCAATTCAATATATATATATATATATATATATTCCTATATATATTTATATGATAAGAAAAACCATTTTTATTGGTTTTTAAAAAGATAAATTTTGCGAAATCAAAATTATTACATTAATATGTTTACTATTTCACAATAAATTTATATATGTATACATTTAAGATTTTCAACTATGGAGTCTTGCATATATCTATTTATATATATGTTAATTTACTGTAAAATTTATTATTTCTATATATATATATATATATTAGATAGTGGAAATTAGCCCCAAGGGCCTCTTTAGTTGATACAATTAGTTTCTAGGACACACAACTGAAATAATTATTTTTAAGGACAAAACGCAAAATAATTAGTTTATAAGGCCTAAAAACCTATGAAATTATGTCCTTGAAAGTAATTGGACTGCTGAATTTGTCCTTAAAAGTAATTATTATGCTGACTTTGGCCTTGAAAATAATTTTTGTGGATGTGTGTCCTAGAAACTAATTGGACTGCAAAGTTTGTCCTTCTAGTGAAATGCCCCAGATAGTGGAAATTTTATCTGTTCAACTGAATAAAAATTAGTATTTCTACTAATTAAATCAGTTAATTTATTAATTACAGATATTCTAAAATCCAGGTTATCACATTCCCTCCCCTTTTGAATCTTTTCGTCCTCGAAAAGGAACGAAGTCAGAATTTATCCAATACTTAAAATCAGATAAATCACTTTTTTTTATCATTTTTAAAAACTTTAAAAATCTATATAATATTACAAAAATAGTTTTTATAAAAATTCTTTATAACTCGATGTCTCAACAAGTTCATCCTTGTTCTCACAGAAACTCGGTCATACGTTGATCAGACATAGGACAGAAAATCTACAAGTACTTGGTAAGCCCATTTTCAACACCTTGTGAAAATACTTGGAAAATAATTTTATTGGAAATATAGAAAACATTTTTGAAAAAAAGGGAACATCTTTAGGTGAGAATGCTCTAGAAATCATCACCCCCATCCATGGTCGCAGTTAACCCGATGGTTACGTTGCCATTCCGGCAAAATCCATAGATAAATGTAGGCACTCGCACCCCTCGATTACACCATGGAACCCGCTACAAATCGCAACTACATCTAGGGTTATGTTGCTATCACAGCAAAAACCCATATAACTGTAGGCATCAACGCCCTCGAATTTCCCTGCCAAAACATTCAAACTTTTCCACTCGACCATAGATCGCAGTCTACCGATGTTACGTTGCCATCCTGGCTAAATCAAGCGTAGACCGTTGACACTCACCTACACACGATTCCGCTATGGTCCACAGTAGATCACATCGACATCGAGTTACACTATTGTCACAGCATAACCCAAATGCCTCTGTAGGCATCAGCACCCTCGACTTTTGCTAACCAATAATCCTCAGGAACTTCAGTTTGGCCGGACTTCCTCACAGAATCAACTTTTGAACCCCCTTTAGGGCTCAAGGCAGTACCAACCCATGGTACTCTTAAGAAGTTCATTTCAAGGGAGCGCCTTTTTCTCTAGAGCCATTTTCGAAACACTTTATACTATACACATATAGTATCTTCCAAATCATACACCTAGTATGAATCTCATATAAATCTCCTTTCTCAAAATCGATTATCCCAAAATCGATAATTTTCAAACTAGGCTTTCCAAATTTCCAAAATTGATTTTTCTCTAAAAATCAAAAGCCTTTTCAAATCCAAAGGTCCTAAAAACCTTTTCCCAAAGTCATTCTCATAAAATCCTTTATATATATATATAACCTTGAAAAATCTTTGAATCACTTCATACTTGTATAAATTCCTTTTTTTAATACTTCAAATACTTTCAAAAACCCTTTTCTTCTGGCCATAGATTCAACAAAGGGAGTTTTACAAATATATAACTTTGTTTATTCCAAATCAAATATTCAAATTTGATTACTCTTTTTAAAAAGTTATTTACCATATTACTCATCTTTTATAAAAATGAGTTTTTAGTTATAGAAATATCCAGCTCCCATTCTATTTCACCATTTCTTTATCAAAATAGCCCTTTTCATTTCAAAAATCATTTTACAGCTCTCATTCACAAATTTTCAATTTCAATTTCATTCAACTCGTACGATGTACTCATATCATCCGTACGCAATATCAATCTGATCGCTCACTCGATCACATAATTTCACTTTCGAATTAGTATCGTCCACCCGACTTCCTAGTGCGGACTCAGATCTGGTTTCTTGATCAGAAACTGTCATTCTCCTTACATAGCCATAACTATAATAGAGAATTTTCAGAACCAATCAAAAATCCATATCCAGGTTCGCCGTCGAAAATCGAGTGAAAAATCCCAACTCGGATCGATTCACTATCTCGAAATTCTGTGCTCGAATCTAGATCAAATCACTATGCGAATAGAATAACATACGTACATCCTACGTATCTATCCTCATTGATTATTAGCCAAATCAATTCTCTTTCTATTCACCTTCACTTTGATTTTCATTCACTTACTCACAATCGCTTCAATCCTCATTTGGATTATCACCTCAATTCTTATCTCAAATGGGTATTTAATCATAAACATTTTGAACTCTGTCCAACTTAAATTTAGAAAATAGCTCGAAAATTTTAAAAATAGATAAGTAGTTGAAAAATTATTATTAGTTTGTAAAATAGCTGTAAAATAGTTAAATAATTGTAAAATAGCCAAATAGTTACAAAATAGTTAGATAATTGCAAAATAGTTTTAAAATAGTAAGTAGTTATAAAGTAGTTGGAAAATAGTAATTAATTTATAAAACAGTTGTAAAATAGTTAAATAGTTCCAAAAATAATTGCAAAAAGTACAAAATAGTTTGGCTTTAAAAAGAAAGATTGTATATGTAAATAGCTTGGAAAAATAGATTTAAGAAAGCTTATATTAAAATAATTTGTTTGAAAACAGTTCAGAGCCAAACCGTTCCACTACCCAATCTTTATTCCAATCAATTCAATTTTAAATTTCCACTTCCTCTTAACATTGATTCAATCTCAAATCAATTTAAACAACTTCAATTCCCACTCCAAATTTAACTTTATTAACTTCGATTTCAATCTCAATTTATTCAAATAATTTTCAAATTGAACCAATTTTCAATTTCAATTCATTTCAACTCCAATTTGAATTAATCCCAATTCAAGTTGAATTAACCTCGATTCTTTCCAAATTCAAATCAAATTCCATTTGAATTTGAAACTATTCAACTTTAACCACAATTCCAAATTATTCAAACCAAATTTCAATTCGAACTAATTTCAAATTCAGTTTCATTTTAAATCATCTCGAATTATGTAAACTCAAGTTAAATTTTCAAATGTTGGTTTAACCTCTTAAACCAAATTAACCTTTATTTAAAGTCTTTAAACAATTTAATTCTGAGTCCAAATTTCAAAACTCTATTTTAGATTGCCTTTACTTCCACATTAACTTATTTCTAGGTTAAAATAACAATTCAAATCCTTTTTAAACAACTAAATCTTTGAAATTCAATATACTACCAAATTTCAATTTTGAAACCAATCCGTAACAATTTAAATTTACAAGTTACCCTGTAAACATTTAAATCTTAAATTCGATGTGATTTCACTTTCCATTTATATCTGCAATGGATATATATATTATTCCAATCCATTTCTTAATTCTTTTCAAATATTCCAATTCACAGTTTCATAGATTATTAATAACAACATGATGATATCAGGATATAAATAAACATCCAATTATCTAAAGCATCCATCACACATTCCCAGATCTCAAACCCGTCTTGAGATCTTATGTAACTCCCTTTCAAATCAACCCATTTAACTTCCCAAAGTTAAATCTAAATTTTATCCTGAAATTTCAAATTCTGGTTGTTTATTTCAAACTTATTTAACTTTCTCTAAGTTAAATTCAATCTAATCACGTTAACCTTAGTCAAATTTGAATTCCCGTTTCAAATTTCAAATTTCTATCAATATTCTTTCTTACCTGTAAGTTCAAAGCTTATATCACTTTGGGTTTTTATATCACACTTCTAGGAAATATCAAATCTCAATACTTTAGAGATTATTTTAAATCACTTTTGATATTATGTATATCCACACATATATACATATTTATTTCTTAGCCCATTAAGCCATATTTAAAAATTTAAACCACCTTTGGTTCTAATTCATAATAAATTCCTTTAAAATTTTCGTACAACCTTTTATTCTAAAATAAGATTACATTCAAAACAGTCTGAATAATATCATTTATTATTTCTTTGACCTTTTGAAAACAATTTCAAATGTTTCTAGACTTAGAATTCAAAACTTCACAATTTAAAACCCACTTCAATTTACAAGTCACACTTATCTAAAAGTTTACTTCCTTAACACATTTCATCTTACTTTATCAATGTTTACTAGAAAAGAAACATTCCATTATTAAACACAATAACCATTTTATTTTCCGGTTTGAAACCAATTCTAATTCATCTTATTTGTATAGTTCGTTCTATTCAATTCCCATTTATATATATATATGTGTGTGTGTGTGTGTGTATATATATATATATATATATATATATATATATATATATATATATATATTCATCACTTAATTCTTATCCAGTTTCAATATCCAACAACTAATTATTGCTTTATGTATAAAATATAAGCTTTTATATAAAAATCATTCATTAAAACCATTTTTAAAACCTTTATATAAGAAAATAATAAGTATGCTCTCATATATACATATATACACGCAACTCATTCTAGGGCAACACTGACCCTATCCTTAATGAGTAACCCACCAGAGCCAAGGTTCTCACTTAACCTTCAGCTCTGACACCAAGTGTAACAACCGGAAATTTCGATTCCGAAAATTCCAAATAGTTAGGAAAATAAGAATAGAGGTAGAAGAAGAAGAAGAAACAGAAACACCAAAACACAGATTCTCACATTCATAGCGGATCAAAATATAATATCAAATAAAATAGCAGTTATATAACGGAAAACTGTATCGGTAATTTACATATATAGTACATCAGAGTTATAACATTTTAACAAACATTGGACAGTTAAGCAACATGTTCCAGATACAAATCAATAATACTCAACAGGTTACACTCCATACGTTCCTGTCCTCCAGCTTGCCTCCTGAGCTCCAGAACCTCTTTACCTAAAAATCTGTAATACTTGGTCTAACCCGAGCATTACATCAAAGTAACACCCGGGTCAGGCTGGAAACCAGCGTGAGTAAACCCATCTAACAAGAAATACCAAGCTATATAACTTTTTAAAACCCAGATAACTCATACCTTATTACAAGTTCTTAACTTTCCATAATCAAAATCACATCTTATAGTCATATCTACGTATTACTACTTAGATTGAATGACCAAGTTTACATCATTTATTTCATTCCAGCCTATTTATTCCAAAATCAAAACCATAAAGAAATTATTATAGATTACAAATCGAAGTGGTTTTGGGTATTTTGCTGATACACGACCCCGGTCTCTTCGAATCCATTGTCAACTTAACCCAAGTTATTCAAGTGAATACAATTCAATTTTTAAAAAAAAAATATAGGATGTTACTTTTACACAGTAATTCATCATCGATAGATAACCACATTATTACTGTTCAAAACAAACATATCATATCATAAAACATTTCATATCAGAAATATCAACCAATCATTCATAAGCAAGATGAGTTAGTCATACCATTTCTAATTAATTTAAAATAAATTAAATTAATTACCTTAATTACTATTAATCCTGCTTACTTAACATTAATTAATTACAAACCATTAATTAATCATCCCTTAATTATCCTCTTTAATTACATTAAGTAATTACCTTAATAAATAACACAAATTAATTAATCTTCGCCCATTCACATTAGTCACATTTATCCTTAATTAATTACTCAAATTAATTATCCTATAATCACTTACATTGATCAATTATCGTTTAATTAATCATACTCATTAATTAACTAATCCTTAATTAATTTCCTTAATTAATTCAATCCTTTAATTAATTACACTAAGTAATTAATCCTTAATTACTTCATTAAGTAATTATCATTAAATAAATCACATTTAGTAATTACCCATTAATTACCCTCCTAAATGAATGCCATTAAGCAATTATCCTTTAATTACTTTCATTATTATAAATCAATTTCATTAAGTGATTAATCTTAATTAGTCATCTTTAAATTAATTACTTTAATTAATTAGTCACATTAATAAATCAATCCTTTAAATTGATTACATAAATTACTTAATTAATTAATCTCTAATCGTAAATTAATTAATCTCTAATCATAAATTAATTAATCTTAATTAATTAATTCTTAATTATCAATTAATTTATCTCAAATTAATTAATCATAACCTTTAATTATAAATTAATTAATCCTCAAACATTAATTAATTTGAACTAATTAATTTTCTTAATTACTTCGTTAAATTAACTAGTGATTAATTATCTAAATCTTAATTAACTTTAAGACAAAACTTTATCTTTATTAATGACATAATTATTATTAACATAATTTAAATACATTTTAAAACATTCCAATTTTAATTTAAACCTTAAATTTAAATTTAAGATTTAAAATAACTTACCAATTTAACTTAACAAATTTTAAGTTAAACAAATTAGAAAACTTCTAAATCAAATGCTTAAGAAAACATTTATTTTACATAATAGTTTAAAATTAGATTCAATTCAAAATTTAAACTTGTTTTATAAAAACTTTTTAAAAAATCTGCATTTTAAAACCTGCTACGGGTTTTACCCGGGTCACTCCCGAGACATGCCCCGAGAAAATCACTATTTTCCTTTGTATTCAAAAACGTTGTTAAAATTTTTTAAAACTTGAAAACAAGCTTTACACTCACGAATACAACCCGAGGATGAACCCGAACCTTCAGCCTATTCCCTCGAGATTCCCATCGAGTCATCCAACCTCCCAAAACAACAAACACGGCAGGGAACCGTGCACGTGCACAGTGCCACGGCGGCGCTCCGGCAACTCGCACCACCTTCGGCAAGATAGCGATCGACACAACAAACGATTCCGATCATCACTTCATCACCACACAGCCCAGAACGAATTCGAGCTTTCCAGTTGAACCTAGAAACCAAACATTACCAGAAAATTTCCCTCGAACCACCATCGTCGACCCCCAGATCACTCTGGAACTCCGACTACACCTTCGTCCATGACCCAAGCACCGTTCCCTTATGTCCGGCCTGACTCGATTCTCCGACGACGGCAAAATATCCCAAAACCCAACCTCGACTCAACTGGGTTCTAAAACCCTAGTTCCATCAACTACCGACGCCATGACCCACTATCGACACTCCCACCATTTTTCTCAGCATCGCAGATCAACAAACTAGCTTCGACAGAAGCCCCGAGTTCCCCGAGTTCGTCGATCACCAAAAATAAACCAAAAACAATATTCTGATCATCTTCGAACTGCACCATTAATACTCAACTAAAAATCAATGTTTTGATTTCAAAAATCCTAGTTTGCAAATGGGATTCAGGTTATATACTTGAATTAATAAATCATTTAGTTCGATTTCAACTCATTCCTAAGTTTCCACTGTTTTTTTATTTTCCAGAAAGTTTCAAACTTAATTAATATAATTAAAATTTTAAAAACTTAATTATGTTTAAACAGACAACATTTGTCTGAATACTTCAGCCTAATAAAGAACACAAGAAGAGAATTTTATTTTTGTCCAATATTGAGCCTGTTTGAAAACAAGAAGAGCTGATCACAAACATGCATACCAATATACACATTCATATAGAAATGTATTCAGATTTTAACAAGCATGCATACATAAATTTAAACATGCATCACGAGATTCACATCAAACATTACACATACATCAAATTAAAACTGATTTATGGATTAAGTTTACTCACAATTCTAGAAGAATCAGTGATTCTGGGTCTTCTTTGGAAATTTAAATTTGCTTCCTGTTCTTGATTTTAAACTGCTGCTTTTAATTTTAAAAATGAGTTTACCTTTGTTTTGCCAATTTGCCCCTGATCTTGCTTGATTGATCTAGTTGAAAAGTTGTTGCTTGATACTTCTGGTTTGCTAACCTTTTGTTTACAGTTTTTGATTTTAAATTTCAGCGGGTTTCTTTTGGTTTGAAGTTAAAGATCAAAAAGAAAATGAGAAAGAGTAGAGATGTATATCTCGTTTTAAAAAAATAATGACACTAGTTGATTTTGCTCACAAATGTCATTTGCATGTTATAATTGATTTGCATTTGTATTTGCATGTAACAATGGATTTACATGTGTAATTTGGCATGAGCTAAATTGTTTTTATATGTTTATATACATATATTTATATTTATATTAAAATTTCAATTTATTTTTATTTTTGTTAATTTCTTATGTATTTATTTATTTCTCAAATCTATGTAATACATTTATACATATATGTTTTAAATTTTTTCATATATTTACAAACTACATTTATTTCAAGTATAACTTTTAAAAGAAATACATGTACCTTCACTAAATATTACTTTAAACTAAAATACCTTTTAAATTTATAAGTATATACATAGATACCATTTTAGTGTTTAAAATATAGAACTCACTTTAAATAAATCTTGAAAATTATCATATTAATTTCAAAACATAACTTCCAATTTAATATATATATATATATATATTCCTATATATATTTATATGATTAGAAAAATCATTTTTATTGGTTTTTAAAAAGGTAAATTTTTCCAAATGAAAATTATTATATTAATATATGCTTACTATTTCACAATAAATTTATATATGTATACACTTAAGATTTTCAACTATGGAGTCTTGCATATATCTATTTATATATATGTTAATTTACTGTAAAATTTATTATTTCTAGATATTTATATATATATTAGATATTCTTTAAAAATTTATCTGTTCAACTGAATAAAAATCAGTATTTCTACTAATTAAATCCAGTTAATTTATCAACTACAGATATTCTAAAATCCAGGTTATCACAATGCCCCTCTAGCCGACCACCATGACCACCTCCATCAATCATCACCACCATTCCAAATAAAGGCCATGATTCTTAGATCAAAACCCACAACCCAAAATTGTTCAAACCTAGCCAAACTCCTATTTTCCTTCACCTCCTCTTCATGTACCTCGGCCACAACACATATTCCTCCACGAAATTGCTTTGCCATGACCTTACCATCACCTAGTCATGAGTTTGATGCCTAGACCCTACCCAAACCCAAAGGCCGAGCCCACTTGGTGGTTGAAGCAAAGGTTATGTCATGTTTATCTCATATTTTTCCATTGTTCTAATTTCTATTCTTTTGTATTGGAATATACTCTTATATATGTTGTATTTGTTTGCATACAAGATTTGGATCTGACTCTTCATTCACTCAAAAAAAAAATAGTCGTGCCTTTTCGTGCTTTGCGGAGTTTATATTTGGGTTTGAATTTCAATTCTAACTTTAAAAAAGTGAGTTATTCGCTCTAGACATTACGTACTTATGTGATTGTGAAATGATGTCAAGTGAATTGTATAAATTAATATGCTATGTTCATACCTGCCTGTGATATGTTTATATGATATCAAATGTTGTTTATATACCTAATACATCATATGTTATGATATTATATGCTATGTTGTTATTTTATTTCCTTTTCATCACACTGCAAGTTCCCTATCACTATGGGTTGAAATGATACTTACCCAAACGGACTGTAGAATGAGGAAAAATCACTATGGACAGAAATGATGGGCTTGAGTGATTTCTACTGATTTTATTTGTATTTATTTTACTAGGGATTGCGGGTTTGAAATGATAGAACCCGGGTTTTTCTTTTTAAATTATGGATTGAAATGATACATATCTGTATCTCTTGACCTAGGTTAGAAAATATTATACATGCCCATGGTTAATATTTTGAAGTAATATTTTTTGAAAAATTATTGAGTATTCTGAATATTTTGAATATATGAAATTTTAGCCTAAGGATTTGATTTAATGATTTAGATCATTAAGAGATTTGGTGTGATATCCCAGAATTTTTGACAATATTAATTTAATAATCTGTATTAAAATTAAATTGATTTGATAATTTATGTTAATAAAATTTGAATTTAATTTAATAATCTAATTGAATAGATATTTAATTGGTAGATTTTATCTTTTAAAACTAATAAATTGGTTTCTATTTATAATATAAATATATGGTTTATATTGTAAATAGATTAGCTTTGTTTTAAATTTAATAAATAAAGCATATTTTATAATTCTAATATTTTTAGTAATTTGGAAATTTGTTTTTATTTAATATAAAGCTTTTCAAAGTTATTAAATAAATAATTTTGGTTTAAATTTAATAAATGAATCTTGATTTCAAATTCTAACATATATAATTAATAATTTGGAAATTTTGATTTATTTTAATATTAAGTTTTTCAAAGCTATTTAATAATTAAATATATGATTTTAAATAGTTTAGATAGATGTCTTAATGTTTGAAATGATTTTGGTTTAAGTTTTAAATTTAAATTTATTAACAAAAAGGTTTGTTTTGTTTTCTTTTTAAATATAGCATAATAAAATAAGTAATTTATTAATAAAGACATAATTTCTTTTATAATTATTTTAATTTGATAATGAGTTATTTCTAAAAACAATATTAATAATGTATTTTTTTACAAATAGATTTTGAATAAAAACAGAATTATTATTTTCAAATTTAATAATGAGTTTGTTTAAATTAATATATGTTTGTTTAAGATAATTTTAAATTTAAAGAATAATTATTTTGAAGTAGTTTAAGTATGAAATACGTGAATAAAGTTTTCATTTGGATATAATTTGTTTTTCCTTAAGAAATATACTTATATAAATTAGAAAGTATTCATTTAAGTAGTAAATAAATACAAAAGTTTTATATTTATATCTATAAATGAATTTAGTACACCAGGTATGATTTTATTTAAAAACATGATTGGATTTATTTTAATTTTCTTTTAAAGGCTTTATTTTCATAAATTTACAAAACCGTTTATTTAATTAGAAATGTATTAACTAGTTAAGATATTTATATAAAAGTTTTTTTAAAATCAATTTAAAATATATAAAAAAGAATTAATACATGTGTTAATCTATAAACACCCTTAGTAACATGTGTTAGATAGTTAAGTATGGAATAGGACAAGTGTCACATTGTGTTTTCATTTTCTAAAATTTAATAAATTCATAAATTTGATTATATAAGTATACATCATCATTTCTTATTCCTTTTTCTCTTCTTAATTCTAAACTCAAAGAAAACTCCCTGTAATTCACTTCTCAAACCAGAGGAAAAATTCATTTTCCTATAAACACTCTTCAATTTTAAAAACACAAATCCCTGTAAACCATCTTCCAAATCATGTAACAATTCTTAAATTAAAGTTCCAAAGCCTATAATTCATCTCAAAAAAACAAACCAGTAAACACTTGCTCAAAAAAAAACCTGTACTCCATTTCTCAAATCAATAAGCAAGCCTGAAACCCATTTTTTAAAAGCAAATGAATCAAAGCTTGCAAGTTTCATAATGCAATCAGCAGAATTAAAGCTTCAACCTGTATCTAGAATAGTTTTTCAACCTTCAACATTTTGGTTTTCAAAATGTTTTCTTCTTCAAGTTCAAAGCATCATCTTTCTGGTTCACTGGTCAAAGCTAATTCAAGGTTTTCTGTTTTCAAACTCTCTGCTTTCTACAGAAAAAGGCGAGTAACTTTTAAAATTTAAAAATAAATTTGGTTGCATGCTGGTATGTTTGAAATAAATGTGTATTGCATGAATGTCTAAAGTGAATATTATTTGTATGCATGCTGTGTATATGTATTCTATTCTGTTTTGTACCTAGGCTCAAAATTTTTATTTAAAATCCCTACCTCTTGATCTAGTTCTGATAGGATCCGATTTACAAACAAATGTTGTTTGTTTTAACATAGGTTAAGGTTTAAAAATTTAAGTAAGTCAAAATATAAGCCTGTTTGTTTCTGTAAAATCAAAACAACTGTGCATGTTAAAGTAAATCTCAAACATTATAATTTATAAATTTATTATTATAAACTGAATACATAAACAATAATATGATTTTTAAATCAAGAATCATAGTTTGTAGGTTTGGGGTGAAGGTGCAGTTAAGAGATGAACTGGTGATGGAAATTTGTGATTTCCTGGTGATCTACTTGAAGGAGGAGGTCGGGTTTCTTCCTAATGATGGAGGGGTGATCAGAGATGCTAGGAAATATACTGGTCGGTGTTGAATTTCATGGTGAAAGTTGCGGCAGTGAAATCACTTCTTGAACCCTAGTTTTAACTAGGAATAATGAATTGATCATCTCGGGTTCTTCAGTGGATCGAGTGCTTCAAGCTTTTGGGTGATGAAAGTTTAGAAGGAGGCGATGGCTTGGCCGGAGTTTCAGCAACTCTGGTAGTTGGGAATGTGCTGGCGAGGCGATTTCCAGGTTGATGTATTGTCTCTGATGTTGGGTTCCAGGTTTAGTTTGAAACTCGAATTCAATTTCGAGTTGGGTTGAGGGTAATCTGATGATTGAGTAGGGTGTTTGAGTGATTGTGGATGTGGGAAGATCATCGCCGATGATCAGAGATGACCAAAGGCATCGTGCATGTGCACGGTGCACTGGGGTCTGGTGATGTTGGGTTGGCCAGAGTTTTGTACTCGAGTAAATCTCTGTTTGACTCGAAGTTGTGGGGTAGTATGCTCGGGGAGCTTGGGTTGTATACTCGAAGCATTTTGGGGGTGTCTCGGGTTTAAAGATGTTACAGGTTTTTACAGTAACCTGTAATGTCCATTTTAAAATCTTTAAAAACTGAAGATTTTAAATGAAAGCTAGAGTTTAAACTAAGTTTTAGATCAAAGTTTGAAATTCTAGAATTCAAGTTTAAGTTTAAATCTCGGTTTTAAATAAATAATAATAATAATAAAGTTTAAAACTTGATTTATTAAAACTACTGTAAAATGGTAAGTAGTTTGAATTTTTTTTAAAAATGAAGTTTTAAAAATGTGAGTAAGTTTTGATGTTAAGTTAAATCTGGAAATCAAGGATTTAAATATGTATTTCAGTTTTTGAAATAAAAGAAATTTTAAATTTGAAAGATTTAAACAACTTTATATGTTAAAGTGTTTATTTAAATTTTTTTGAATTTAGAAATGAATTTGTATTAAACTCTTATAAATTTTCTTTTATAAGACAAGCATTTCTTTACTATGTAATTTAAAGGGTTTTTAAATTGTTTAAACTTTGTTAAGTTACATTATATTCATTTTAAATCTCATATTTGAAATGAAATTTTAAAGTAAGTTCAAAAGTAAATTTGTTTTCAAATGTATTTGTTAATGACAAATTTAGTCATAATTAAGAAATGTTTTTATCTTAAAATTAAATTAAGATTTAATGATTTGAAATTAATTAAATTAATGAGGTAATCAAGGAATAATTAGTCAATTTAATTAATTAATGATTAGGGATTAATAAATAATTGATTAAGGGTTAATCAATTTGTAATTAAAGATCATTAATTAGATAATTAAAGATTATTAATTAATGATTAAAGATTTATTAATTAAACAATTAAATTAATCAAGGTTAATTAATCAAATAATTAAGGATTAATTAAGTTACAGTTAACACTTAATTAATTAGACAATTAGAGATTAATTAATGGATAATTAAAGATAAATTAATTTGTGATTAACAATGGTTAATCTAAGTTAATTACTTAAGGAAGTAATTAAAGAATGGTTAATGAAGGTCATTAACTAGGATTATTTAATAATTAATTAATATGATTAATTTTAATAATTAATTAGATTAATTAATTTAATGGTAATCATTTGTGAATTGTTTAAGTGTAATCACTTAATGGAAGTAATTAAGGAATTAATCACTTAATGTAATTAATTAAGTTTAAATGTAATTTGTTTAAGTTAATTAATTAAGTTTAATTAAGTTAAACACTGGATGCTTGATAAATAATTACTTAATGTAATTAATGGATTGAAGTTATTAAAGCTAAAACTGCAGCTAATTTTAGAATATGGATTGTGCACGAGATTAGATCTTCCCTAAAGATGCTATTCACTTTTGACCCTGGAATAAGTCTTAACTACAGTATGTAACTGTATGTGTTCTTTTTTTCGTATTGTTTGTCTTTCCTTCGTGTTTGTTGCACCATGTTTTTCCTATGTTTTCTTTGAGCTTTTGCTCTTCTTTGTTGTTTGTGTCCTGTGTTCTCTGGTGCTGCAATAAAATGGTCGGGGACCAATCAACCCCGTCGGCCTTGCCAAAAAAAATTAATGGATTGAAATACTCAATGAAGTAATTGATTTGATAATTACTAGATGTAATTAGTGGAAGATGATTTAAGAATAGAAGTAATTTGGATTAAATTACTTTATAATTAATCAAGGGATTAATTAAAGAAATTAATTAAGGAGTAATTAATTTATTTAATGGAATTAAGGATAATTAATCACTAAATGTGATTAATCAAGAGGGATTAATAATTATGGTTTAATTAAGATTAATTACCTATTGTAATTAATTTAAAGAAGTAATTAATTTAAAATGCAATTAGGGATCATTAATTAATATAATGAATGATGTAATTAAGGATTAATTAATTAAGATTAATTAATCAATGATAAGTGATTAAAGGTAATTAATTAATGTAATTAATTATAGTTTATTAATTAATTGAAGTAATTAAAGGTTAATTACTGTAAGGGGCTAAGAATAATTAATTTGTGAAATTAATTAAAGGATAATTAATCAAGGGTGATTAATTAAGGTGATTAATTTGAATGATTAATTAATTGATTTGTAATCGATTAAATGTTTATGTAAGCAAGATTTTAAAAATGAAGTAATTAATTCAATTCACTTTAAATTAATTAGAGATGGATGTAATTAATTTAATTCATTTTAAATTAATTGTAGATGATGTGATTAAGTAAATCTTTGCTTATGTATGAATGGATGATATTAATTGCCTTGAATGTTTTGTGATCTCAGAAATGAGATAAGTAATGCGGTGTTATGTGAATGCTTGGTTGCATTGTGATGATAATATGGATTATCTATTTTGATAATAGTATGGATTAATGATAATGTGGATCATCTGTTTATTATGATAATGTTGATTATCTATTGTGATTTGTGAGTTATCTATCTGTGTGTATATAGATAATTGAATTGAATTGTTTTAAACTTTAAAACAACTTGGCCTTAAAAGACACGTTTTGGATTTTGATGAGACCGGGATCGGGTTTCCAGATTTAGATATCCGAAAACTACATCGATCCAAATTAACAATAGGTCGTGAATCTCAAGTGAAGACAAAGATTCAGAGTGCAAGGTTTATCGTCGTTAACTCTGAGGGTTATTCCAAAATGAGTGTAACGAGATAATGCCTTCGGTTTCGTTCGAACCCGGAACGAACTTGTATGGATTGAATTCTTTCAGAACATCGTCAGGTGGACGATGAGCATTCTAAGTGATGTGTTCTATAAAGGTAATCGTAGCCTCAAGCCTCATCAACCGAGAATGGCTAAAACAGGGGAGGTGCAGCAAGGCTAAGTGGGTCATGCCCAAGTAGGATGAGATTTTCCCATCTAGAGGTCCCTTTTTATTTTGGCTGTATGGACAGTTGTGAGCTCCAACTGTCGGGGTTGTCTTGTTCGGGACTGTCCTGTAAGGGATGGTTCTGGCCTTGTGTTGCAGGGGAGTTAGGGTGGCTCCTCGGTACGTTGATTTAGGCCGCGTATTGTGAAGGGCGGTACCCCGGTAGCCCTGTCATTGTATGGAATCCAAAATCCAATAAGTGCCATCGGATTTGATTGTATTACCCACTTTTGTGGCTAGTACTTGGAATTTAATAGATGTAACAATTTCGGCTACTTTCTATTTACTTGAAAACCCTAGACCTATTATAATATCACTGGATTTCCTATCAAATGTTTTGGTTAGCGTAAGTTAAAAACTTTTCCATGTTTATATGTGGAAAGTCTTACGTGATACCTTTTGTTTTCAAAGGTTGTTGAAATTTAAGCAACCTTAACCTGTTACTCACACCAGACCCATATCTGATCCGGAGTTTATCTTCTGTTTTTTTAAACTCTTGGGTACTCAAATTTTTACTAGTAGCCAAGGGATTCAGGTTAGCTTTGACGAATTCTGGAGGAGCAATGGAGCAGGAGGCTTCTGCGTTATAGTTATATATAGTGTTCCGCTGTGTTGGTTTCTCTGAGTAGTTTTCTTGTATTGTATTGAGTTGTATAACTATACAGGTGATTATAGCTATCTAGTATGTGATGTGTAATTTGTGTAACTCTGATAATGGTTGTAAACTATGTAATATTTATGTTATTAATATAATTTATTCATTCCGCTGTTGAGATTCTGATGTTGTTTCTTCTTTCTTCTCTTTCTTTTCTCTTTTCTATCCCTTTCTTTCTTCAAGATGATGCGATTTTCTGTGCTGAGAAAGTCGGGTCGTCTCATTTCGTTTTCTATAAGCTGGAATTCTATAAATTTATTGTGGATTTTAAGTTGAATTTAAAGATTTCATTTATGATCAATATTTTAATAATTAATGTTGATTTAATTTGGAATCAAAAATCTAACCTAGTAATTTTAATAAAGGTTACTTCCTGAAAGAGACATGGTTGGTATAATAAATAATGTATTTTGAATCGATAAAATGAAATGCAGTTTTAATTGGGCATTTTGTAATAAAATTCCATTTAATTTGAAATCATAGTTAATTGATGTCTAAATGAATGGATTTATAAAGAGAATTGGATTGTTATAACAGGAAATTATTGTCAAGGACAAAATTTCACAGCTTTTTAGCCTCAAGGACAGACCTTCAATATTTTATCCTGAAGGACAACTTTCTGTAGGTATCAGTTTTTACTTATTGATAGCAGTTTTTAGGTATCAGTTTATAGTTATCGGCAGCAGTTTTTAGGTATCAGTTTTTAGCTCGGTAGCAGTTTTGTTGTTCTTATGAATAATTTTAGAAAATGTTTGTCCTTGTGGTAAAAATATTGAGGTCGTGTCCTTGAGGCAAAAAATATGCAAATGTTTGTCTTTTAAATTAATTCCCCCTTGTTATAATAACTATGATAAAATATTTTATTTATGGTTATGTTTGTAAAAGTAAATGATTATGACTTAAATGGAAAAATGTAGCTTAAAGATGACTTAACTTGATAAGGGACAATTTAGTTTTCAAATGAAAGTTAAGAAAATTTAGTGATAGAAATATTTTATTTATGGGATGGATAATTTAAAATAAAGTGTAAAGCTATTTGTTAAAAATAAAAGTTGAGTAAAATAGAGTAATTTTGACTTATAATGAATTATAGTTAATTTGGATATTTTAGTTATAAATTTTATTTTATTTAACCATAAGATAAATGATATCCAAATGAATATTTTCTGAAGCGGGAAATATGATTTTCATAAGTTAAATTGGCTGAAAATTGAAATTTTAATGTGGCTGAAAGGTCAGTATAAAAATCTGGAATTTTATGGGTAGCACTTCAAAAATGCTGTGGTTGAAGGATAGCATTTGCTAATTGCTATCAATTCTAAAACTTAACTAGGTTCTAAAATAATTAAATACCTATTACAGCACTTTAGAAGCGTTGTTGTTTCTGAACTGAACTGTTTTGAATAACTAAACACCTATTACGACACTTTGTAAATGTTGTTGTTGCTGAAGTAAACTGTTTTGAAATATTAACTAAATACCTGCCATAGCACTTTATAAGTGCCGCTGTTTTGAATTTGACAATGTTTGGAAATATTACTATATCTACCGTAACATTTAATAAGTGTTGTCGTAGATGAAGTTTACAATGTTTTGGAAATTCTATAACTGAATGAACGAACTTAAAAATGTTATAACTTTGAAAGTACTATGGTTTGGAGATAAAATTACTTGAAATTGTATTTAAGTAGGAATTGTCTTTAATTATATTAATTTGAATCTTATTGAAATTGAAGATTTAAAAAAAATGACTTTATAAAGTGGTTTGGGTTAAGATGTTTTAAAGGAATATTTCAAGTTTAATAAATTGAAGGAAATATCCAGTGATTTGGAAATGTGGATTTTATTTAAATGATATATTGGTTTGGTTTTGAAATGAAATAATATAGTATTTAGTTTTGAAATGGATATTATTTTGGAAACTAACGGTATTTGATTTTAAATGGTTTTCGAATAGCAATATTTTGAAATAAATATCCATGGGTTATAATAACGGTTGGTTGTTAAAGAGACCAGGATCGGAAGTTGTCATACTCTCTGCCAACTTCGAAAACCAATTTAATAACCATGTACGTGGTGGAGATTCCAGAATAAAGTAGGATGGTGGCGACGTTCTATTGAGGTATGTACGTGAACCCGACTCCCGTGAATTGGCATAGGGTGGCTAAAACAGGAGCGATTTCGGACCAATGAGGTGGCTCCTTTGATTGGACACATTCCTTCGATATTATATCCTGACTTTGAGACTGATTTGGTGGCCACTTTTGATTTTTGATTTGGGGATGTGGCTCGAGGTGGGCAGTAGTGGCTGCTACGCGTTACCACCAGTCCGGATAGTAACTGGTATATCTACATTGGCATTGCCTAGTTGTGCCGTGTCACCTACCCTAGCAAGCCTTGTATGAGTTTGATTTGTGTCGTACCTATGGAGCATCTTCTCGTAGCCTCCCGATCAGGAGGTACGCAAGTGTTCTATAGACTATTGGCACTATTACGTGTTAAGGGCTATATAGGTATCCCCTTAACGCTATTTAAAAGTAAGTTTATTTTACTATAGACATTATTATAATAGCGAAATATTACTACATAGTAAATAATTTAATGGATCCTTAGGGGATGGACAGTCCCAAGCATCCTTTAAATTACTTGTACCTTATATTACAGTTCACTTGAGTTAGTTTACATTGTATAAGTAAGCATGTCCTGACTCGAGTGTTTTGTGTTTTGCTTTACGCTCGGGTCAGACTGAGTGATACAGCATTAGAGACTCACCTTCAGAGTTGGAGCTTTGGTTGAAGATCCAGCTATCGATTTCATTTCAGTTATTTAGTTGATTTCAATTATCCAGTTAATTCCAGTAATGTATTCTGATTTTACTTGATTTTCATATTGAGACTTCTGTTGTATCTTGTTTAACTCTGATGTATATTCATATAGTAGCTTCATGAACTACTATCTCTTTTCTTCCGTTGCATTCTTATATTACTTTGTGTCTGTGATCTGTGATTTATCCACTGCATATTCTGTGTTTTGCCAAATTTAAATTAATAATTCGGTATTTTTAACTATTCAAGTCCAACATGTGCGGATGCGAATGGTTGAAAATAGCGGGTCGCTACACCATTCATTTCCATGGTTGTTATTCAGTTCATGCCCCTTGTTTTGCCTTTTGAATAATCTATAATCATATTTAAAGTTCCTAGGTTTGTTATAGAAATAACAATCTTTCTTGTTTTTTCCACGATCATTGCTATCGCTGCCTTCAAATATTTTTCGTTTTATAGAGTTTTTATTCCCTTTGTATCCATGAAGTTTACAATGGAACCATTTTCAAAAAACCACTTTCACGAATTCGAGTTTCCTCTTCAATTCATAGATACTTTTGAATTTGTTCCATTGTAAAATCTTAAATGAATGCACAAGTTTCTTTCAAGATTCACTCTAGGTTTGTGGGAATATGGCCATAACAATACCAATTTGTAAGGATGGTAATTTTGACATCTCTGAATTTGTTGAAAATAACTTGTAATTCATGGACTTGATCTAGAACAGAGATATTGTAAAGCATATTAAATTCAAAAAATTCAAAAAATTAGGAACTTATCTATGCCATGCTTTTCATTGCTATATTTGTTTCCAAGATTTTTAGATTTATTATGGCGATTTAACCGAGGTGAAGAGGTCATATTGACGATCAAATATTGTGTTGAGTATATGCCCTCTAAAACCACCTCATCTTCCTCTCATTTCTTTCCTTTTTCTACCAGTTCTGGATTGTCATTTACTACAGGCGTTGGGATTAGTTCTAAGTTTGGATCAAGCACGTAGTCAAGCTTTAGTGTAGTTAGTAGAAACATCAGTTTTTCTTGCCAATTAATGTAGTATGTTCCATCAAAATAATAAAGTTTGGTGTACACCAAGAAGTTGATTATTTTGTAGGTTGATTCAGATTCTTGTGTTGATGCCATAAGATAATTATGCAATATTGAACCAGGAAGTTGTCCCTAAGGCGTGTCAGAGTGACACTTTCTTTAAGAAATTGATCGTCTCTACCATGTATGAGATTTCTTAAGGGTTAGCGAAGGAATTCCTCTAGGATACAACAAATACTCTCCTTGGCAATTAGCAATCGACTGCAAGTACAATCTATGATTTTCTTGAAGTTATAAAGTATTATAATAGAGAAGAGAATTCGATGGAAAAGTAGATAATTCATCATGAGCGAATCTAGCCACTTATATATGGTATGAAGTGGCATAGGTGCAATTGTCTATAATGATCAACATGCCATTAGATGCGACTACTGGTGGAAAAACGGAAACAAAAAATTGAAAAGTTCCAACCATTCCAAAATGTCGGTACCCTTTACTGTATGCGCCTACGTGCTCTAAGTTCCTAAGCTTTAACATTCAATATGTATGAATATATGCGACTTCTTCATGCTTGTTTCTACTTGTATTTCTTTTCTTCTTTTATATATATGTGTGTGTGTGGTGTGTATATATAGTGAGAGATTCCCAAATCTTAGGCGACGTGGGACTATAAATATTGCAATCTTTACAATAATCCCTTACTAAATTATAATATTTTATTTGTACATTTTACGCATAGAAGAAAGGACCTTTCGTTTTAAACTTCATTGTTAGTATAGATATCTAAAATTCAAAAAAAATATGGTGGCCAATAGCTTAAACCAAAATTGTTTGTGTTAAAGAGAAACATCAGAAGAAGTAAATGCATATATACTTCAACAAATTCACCATAACCTTATATTTGTAACGACCCAAAATTTAACCACTTTAGAATATAATATTTAAAATGATTTTAAATATAAATATAAAAGGTTTTGTGATTCAAATAATATTAGATAGGATTTGAAAATAGAAATATACATAAAAATAGTAACATTTGCTTATATCGACAAAAGTGACAAAATCCTGATTTTAGAAAAGTAAGTTTAAATGGTTTAATAAATTATTTTAATTTATTTATGAGTGTTTATAATTTTAAATAACATTATACAAATTTAATTTTAAATTTGGTTTACATAGATAAATAGTTTAAATAAAACGTCAACATATGACCGTAAAATATTTTGTCAAAAATCAACGTTTTGTCGACTTAAAGTTGTCGCAATGTTGTTGCACCTTTATGTACACAATTTAATAAATATGTTAGCATATAAAGATAGTTAAAATTAACTAAACAATGTTACTTTTAATAATCACACTTCGGAAATTCCAGAAAATAATTAGCAAAAGTAAACTAAAAAAACCAAAACACATGTCACATCAAATGTGACGTAAAGTAAAGAAAAGTGACATAAAGTAAAATAATCATTCTTATTCTTTAATTAACACTTAAGTGCTTGAATTTTAAAAGTGAGATGTGATGTGGATGGTAAGTTTTGAATTAAATAAGTTTACTTAATTCTTAAGGAAGGTTATTTAAGTAAGAACACAATCTATATTTTTTTCTTAAATTTTTTTCTATAAATACATACCCACATTTTCACTTCCTTCCACACTTCTTCTTTTCAGAATTTCAAGCTTCTTCTTATCTCCTTTAATGGCTTCCAAGCTTAACAAAGTAATGCCAAAATATTTCTAGAAATAAAACAAAGAAAAATATCAACAAAACTCCGTCCGAACCACTTCAAAACGCCTCCTTCCCTCTTCTATTGCTCACCCCCTCCCCTTTGCAACACTTTTTGCAACGCTTTTCAATATTGAAATAAAGTTTGAAACTTAACAATTCTTTCCCAAATTCTTAGTAAATGTTTTAAGTAAATAATGAAGCATTTCAAAAAAAAATTGAATAATTTAACATTATTTCAAAGATGTTTAAACAAGTAGTTAAGTGATTTAAAAGGGAAAATGAGTATGCGGAAACAACTAGTACATTTATCCAACCTGTGAGATCTAAAAGTGGAAATAAAATGTATAACTAAGGTTGGGGATGGAGCAACCAGTGCCCTGAACTTACTTCCATAGTTTTCTCTTTTAGGCGATGGATGAAACATATCGAAAGGAAAGCCCGGATGCTCAACTTGGATTTTATAGAAATAATCTTCTTATACTCATTATTAAAATCCATAAAGGGAAGTTATCATATTCATGGAACTTAAAAGGTGATCTCACCGTTATTCTGCCCATAGCACTCGTTGAATACGAAAGTTAATTTTGAATAAAAGTAGAATGATTTCTATAATCCTATTTTCTCAAAAGATATTCTTTAAAAATAATTTGAGAAATATTCAAAAGGAGGTTTAAATGATTCCATATTCACTAAAAGAATATTTTGAAAACATATATCCCTCGAAGATATTTTGATAAAGGAAATGAATGAATCGAAAAACAATCACCTAATTACATCATTTTTTATCGATGACTGAAATTCGAAGGAACCGGGGTCGGATTTGGATGATTCCTTTCCAAAAGCTACTTCGAACCAATTTACGTTTTCGAAGATTGAAGATATTTGAAGATGGAGTTATTGCGACGAATAATAAGGAGGGACTACTTGTTGATTAATTGGGACAAACTCCCGATTCACCATATTGTACTAGTGGTCTCTTTATTATGAAAAACCTTAAAACCTCAAGGACTTCTTGCCTAGTAATGGCCGAGGAAAGTGCCTTCGGTTTCGTTCAATGCCAGAACAAAATTGTATGGATGAATGTTTGACCTTGCATTCCAAATCATAATGAGTGGTTTCTATAAAAGTATATCAATCGGTGGTGGAGAAGACACCTTCTCTTAGCTTAACACCCTTTCACGAGACATACGAGCTCAGGAAGTTATATGTTTGTAGAAATCAATCATGTGAATGTGGAATGGCATGCGACATTCAAATTTAAAGAATGTGAAAAGGTAATCGTAGCCTCGAGCCTCATCAACCGGAAATGACCGGAACAGGGTTAGATGTAGCAAGGCTAAGTGGGTCATTCCCAAGTAGGGTATGATCATCCCTTCTAGATATATTACTTTCCACTACGACGTGAGATGTAAATTAATGTGGATGTATGCGAAGAGAGCTCTCGGATAAAGGTCGGTAACGACCGAGGGATGACATATTTGATACTATCTAGTTACAGAGGTAGGCCGGTCTTGTGTCGGTACAGGGCAGATGTTCTGTGCCTCGGGACATCCATCTAGAGGTGTACACATTGGAATGTAGTCCCTTCACCAGGTCATTTGTATGAAAATCCATTCTCCAATAAGAAACTACAAACATGATTGTAGAACTTAGTATGCTAGAATTTAATAATGGTAACAATTTCGGCTAAGATTTATAAGCTTATTTGCGAATGTTTTCAAAGAAAGTCATTAAGAATAATATCCCCAAATTTTACGTAATAAAGAGTTTTGGTTATCATAAGGTAAAAACTCATTCCGTATTTATGTGTGGCATGGTCTTATGAGATGTCCTTTTGTTTTCAAAATATCGTACTTTGTGTTCTCACACCAGTCCCATGACTGACTCGGAGTTTGTTTTCCCCTTTATACTCTGGATGCCCTATTTTTCGGGCAGCCGTATAGGCAGGATACCTTAGAAGCAGTTTGGAGCATGTTGGGGAGCATGTCGAAGAAGTCTTTTGGAGCTATGAAGCTGAAGTACCTTAGTAAATATCTACCCATTTTCCACTGTGTCATGTAGTATGTGTCCCCCGCATATGTATGAATAGCCAATTATAACTATCCCACTGGATTTGTATTTGACTCTGAACGTTTATGTATAATTAAAATGTTCAATGCGATGTGAGACTCTATTATTGTGTTATCTTCTATCTTTATTTTATTTTACACCCCTAATAATCTGCCTCCTCGACCCTTGGATTTACGACACGTGAATACCGTGGATGTATTAGTGTCGATTTCCGAGGGTCGAGGAGACGGGTCGTCACATGTGGTATCAGAGCTGAAGGTTAAGCGAGAACCTTGGCTTTGTTGGGTTATAACTCATTAGAGATAGAGTTAGTAACACCCCAGAATGAGTTTAGTTTGAGAGAGAGCATAATTAAAACTTCTAATTTGAATAAATATATTCATAATGTATAGAATTCCCTAAGATATCTCGTCAATATATCCTAAAGAACTTTTTCTCACTATATAAAGATAGTAGAAAACGAGTGGAAGAAGAATATGAGGTAGGGGAGGAAGGAATGCCACAAATGGTCAAACTCCCGTAGCTACAGTAGTCGAGGAAGTAGTAGTTCCGGTACAACCCTAAATTAACTTTGCAACTTTATGCAAGAACTATACCAGCCTTGGTGGTAAACCTTTCAAAGGAACAGAAACCATCATTGAAGTACAAGCTTGGATCCGCTCCGCTTGTGTGAAAGAATTTTCAAAGGACTAAATATTGGAGATGAGAAAAAGAGATTCTTAGCTTCTTGGAAACTACAAGATGGAGCTCTAGTTGGTGGGAATCTATTACTTAGAATGAGTCAGAAGATGATTTCTCTTGGGAACGATTCAAAGAAGTTCTGGAGGAGCAGTATATGCCGGAAGCAGGAAAATCCCATCTTTACCGAAACTTTATGGATTTTAAATAGGAGAAGGATATGTCGTTTGAGGAGTATGTGAACAAGTTTAACGAATTATCTCATTTTGGGCCTGAATTGATAGATACGCCCCTCAAAAATGGATGAGAAGTTTATCTTGGGAATGAGGAAGCAATACCATGTCAGAATGACTAGGCATATGAAAGTACCATTTGCAGATTTAATAGATATGGGATACAGATATGAAGCTTTGGATAAAGTAGATCCACCCATAGTACAAGAAAGCAACAACAATAACTGGAAGAAGAGGAAGTTCAATGACAAGTGCAACGAACCGTAAATTTTCAATAACTAAAATTGTTAATTTAATAAATTTTTTGAAATTTAATATTGAAAAGAATAAAAATTAGTGAATTATTAATAAAAATAATAATTAGAATGAATTGCAACAGTATGAATGTAAATGAATGGCTAATAACTTGAATGGAATTCAAGTTAATTGAAATAGTGAAAATATTGTAATTTGTTTATAAATGAAATGTAAGAAAAACAAATGTAATTTCTGAATTAATGTGTGAAATAATATGATAGATGGTGATTGTTTGTGAAGAATAAACATACAAGTATTATAAAGGGATAATGGTGACAAATGATTATTGTTACCAGTTAAATTACTAATTACAAATCAGGGTAATTAATTGTTACTTTCATGATAATAAATATAATAAATGGAAATAGGATGGTTATTATAAGGGAGTTAGTAATTTGAATATATTAATGTAATAAACGATAAACAAATATTAACTATGTTTATGGGATAATGATGACTTAACAAATGGGAATGAATTGAATCAAATCAGTTATTTGGAATTAATTATAATTAAACGGAACTCAATTCATAAAAAATAAAGTCAAATACTACGGCAATTGATATTGGAATGAATTGGGTAATATCAAGGTAATAAATATAACCAAGGTTAATTATACCCACATGTAGTAATTGAATTGATAACTAGGTTGAGAAACCAAATAAATAGATTCGTTGGAATTTCAATCGATAATTTATGAATTTACTGGAATTGGAATTTAATACTATAGTTGGCGAATTAATTGACTTTAAATTGATATGGAAATTGGTTATAATGGATTACAAATTTCTAAAGTAATCCAAGATGATAAAATTTATAAACTATAGAATTTGAATTAAATGGTGATTTAATCAACTTAATACTTTTTTATTAAATTAACTGGAAAATAGCCATTTTGGCCACTGACTCGGATTTCGACGAAACCAGTTTCATTGGATCCATAACAGTGAATTATTGTAGGATTTCAAGTTTCGTAATGATCGGGCTTGTCGTTTGATCGTACGGGCTCGAAATGACTTGAAATCAATTGAAATCAATTTGAAATAACTTGATTTTTGCATAACTTCTTCATACGAAGAAATTTGGACTTGAATCATGTTCTATTGATTTTAAAATATTTTAAACATCTATTTTGATATATGGGTTGACCCAATTTCGTCCCGGAGTCAAAACGGGCTTTTCGGGCCATTTATCGTTTAACGGTCCAAACCAATCGTATCCGTTCCTCTATTTCTCAGCTCTACCTATATATATATATATCTGGTTATAAACCCTAGCAGTCTTTTTATTTCTCATTCCTGTACGCATAGAAACTTGTGTTGCTCCTCTTCCTCAATGGCAGACAAATTCCCAATTCTAAATCCGGTTGCAATTCAAATTCAAATCCAAAAATTCAAACTCCTCAAAAAAATCCGAAAAAATTATATATCGAATATCTCGACAATACAAATCTGCATCAAGTGTTCATTTTTGGAATTGATGCTCGAATCAATGGCAAATCTCGGTCAAAGCTCCGAACGGCGAAACCCTAAGCATAATTGGGTGTTTTTTATTCGGGAAGCAATCGACGAAATTGAAATATGGGTTTTGAAGGGCTCGTCGTATGGAGTTCGACACTGGTGGTCACTTGACCTGCATTTGCATGTGGTGGTGGGAATTTGCAAATTTGGGTTCGTAACCCTAGTTCTTTTAGGCGGCGGCGGCGACGATAGGAGGCTCGAAGGCAGCACAGGTAGGTGCGGTGGTTGAGTGCAAACCCGATGGTGGTGGTGTGGGCATCTCCGATGGTCGTGGGCATGAGGATTTGGTGGTCAAAGTTTGATGTGCGGCGTTTTTTGGGTTTGGAAGTTAAGGCATGAAGATAGGAGGAAGAAGGCGACGTGGCGTAAATCTATTGGTTCGTTTTATTTTTTCTTCTATTTCTTTTCAACTTGAGTTTTTAGTGTTCTAATGCTAATAACTTTTGCATATGAGGTCTGTTTCACGCGCGGTTTTCTTCGCTAGGTTCCTATTAGAATTCCGGATATTTTGACACTGGTTTGGACGAATTCGAAGACTGTATGAATTTTGGTTTTAAATTGGATTTAAATTCAATTTAAATTCTTAAGGTAGGTGTTTTACCCACTCACAACTTCTGAAATTTCTTATGTGTGTTAAATTAATTTTTGATGTAATTAGAAATTTATTTACGACTGTTTGGCATATGTTTATCATCATCTCAGTTAAATTGGATTTATTGAATTAAACTATTATTTAACTTATTATTACATATAAACTGCTAGTTAAATTATTATTTAATTTATTATTGCATATAAACTTCTAGTTAAATTGTTATTTAATTTATTATTGAATAAAAACTGCCAGTAAATACTTGTTATTTATTATATGTTTTATGTTGATGTTATTGATCAAATTGGATGATGCTTGTGATAAATGTTTGATGATTGATATTGGATGAATGGATGTTGCATTTTATACTATTATAAACTGCCAGTTGTTATGGATTTTTATTTCATTCGGGTTTGCGGTTTGAAATGATATATAACCATATTTATAATTTAAATTACGGATTGAATTAATAAATATCCATATCACTTGACCATAAGATAAAAAAAATTATACAGACGCCGTGGTCTATATATAAAATTATTTTGAAATGATTTCTATGGTTTTGTAAGAAAATATATGGTTTTATATAAATATTGATTTTAGATATTATATAAATGTTATTTTATTCTTGATATTAAGCTATGTATAAAGTTGGTTTAACACAGAATAAGCTTAATAATAAGTTTGATTTTTATTGAAAATAATATGGTTAACTATTTAAATTATATTTTAATATGGAGTTTATAATGATTTAAAAAAAATTAGGTTGGAAGATAAATATGATATTGATTTGAGTTAAATTATTTAAGAATTATACTCGAATAAATTTGATTCAAAATTTGAAAAAAAAATTGAGATTTTAAAGGGTATGATTTTTATAACTTGATTTTGGTTAAGAGTGATTTAAATGAATATCAAGTTGATTTAAATGAATATATCAAGTTAAATAAATTGAAAGAATATTTAGTTATTTGAAGTTAAAAGTTTTACTTAAATGATATTGGATTTATTAAGTAAACATTTCAAGTCTGAATAATAGTAATGGAATTTGATATATATGGAATTATCAAAGAATTAGTTTTGAAATGGTGGAATATTTAAAGCTTTGAAATATATGGAAATTGAAATGGTTTATTTGGGGGTTTAAATCTGTATTTGGAATTGATTTGTGAAATTGAAGAAGCTATTTTATTATATAAAGTAATTTAATATTTAAACCATTTAAGTAGTGGAAGTTATGTTTCAAAGTTATGAGTTTCAAGGTATTATAATTTGAAAGTGTTATAATTTTCAAGTGTAATAATTTTTGAAAGGATATATTTGAAATGAATATGATATTGTACTGATTTGGTTTTGAGAGGGCAATGATATTTAGTTTTTTAAAAGTATAAACTATTTTGAAAATGACCGCGGTGTTATAACAACATTTGGTTGTTAAAGAGACTAGGATCGGAAGTTGTCATATTCGCTGTCAAATCCGAAAACCACTTTAACAACCGTATATGCGGTGGAGATTCCAGAATGAAGTAGGCTGGTGGCGGCGTTTCCTTTAAGGTATATACGTGGACCTGATTCCCGTGAGTTGGCATAAGGTGACTAAAACACGAGTGATCGACGGGATAAGAAGGTTGCACCTTTTATCGGACACACTCCTTCGATTCCATTCTATTACTTTATGATTGATTTGGGCCCTTTAATTTTTGGGGGTGTGGCTCGAGGTGGGCGGTAGTAGCTGCCACGCGTTACCACCGGTCCGAAAGCATAATTGGTATATCTACCCTGGCATTGCCTAGTTGTGCCGTGTCACCTACCCTAGCGCGCCTTGTACGAGTTTGGTTTTCTCCCGTAGCCCATGTGGTATCCTCTGGTAGCTTCCCAATCAGGAGGAACCATGATACTGGATGGACTACTGGGACTATTACGTCGTAAGGGCTATATGGGTAACCCCTTAACGCTATTTAAAAGTAAGTTTATTTTACTATAGACATTATTATAATAGCGAAATATTACTACATAGTAAATAGTTTAACGGATCCTTAGGAGATGTGAATCTCGAGCATCTCTTAAGTTACTGCACTCACGTTAGACACTGGATAGGAGATGTCAATCCCGTAAACATCTTCGACGCTGTTCCACTCATATTATTTACTGTTGATTTAACTTATATAAGATCTTTTAGTTCTGATACGAGTGTTTTGTCTTTTCAATTCGCTTGGATCAGTCTGAGCATTTCAGGGTTTGAAGATCGTATTTCTAGAGGACGAAGACGAAGACTGTATTACTATTATTTGATATATTATTCCACTGCATTCATACTGTTCCACTGCATTATTTATTATTCTCTGGTATGTGTAACTCTGATATGTGTTGTAAAAGTATAATCAAATGTTTTGTAAAACAGCTTCATGAACTGTTATTTGACTATTATATTTTGTCATTCCGCTGTGAGATTCTGTTTTGTCTTATTTCTTTCTTCCTTTTTCTTATTCACCCCAATAACAATTCGCCCTTTTGTATGGTTTGAGCCTGACGTGTGTACTTTATCGTCGATTTAAAGCACACAAAAAGGCGAGATGTTACATCTGGTATCAGAGCTTTGGTTTAGCGATAAACCTTAGCTTTGTGGGGTGTGAGTCATTATTAATAGGGTAGTAACACTCAATGATGAGTCGCTGAGTGTATATATATGAGAGAGCGTATTTGTTAGTGTTATAAAAAGTTTTATATTGTGTTAATTTGTTTCGTTTTGTATTTATAAATTCCGGTTGGTGCATAGGACGCTATGATATCAATAGGGATTTCTAAACACTTAATAGGACAGACCGACACAATATTTGTTTTGAATATAGGCGAATGAAATAATTTTGCCTATTATATTTTCTATATATAAAATACATTTTTTTAAAAGATATATTTGGCTGTTATATAATTGTTTGCTAGGTACTGAAATTTAAAAATATTGGTTAAATATAGATGTGTAAATAAAATAAATGAAAATTGGAAATTTAGAACTTAAGTTTCGAGGTTTTGAAATTTCTTTTGAATGATTTTTGGAATATCGAAATAATACTATTTAGAAGTATTCTCTGATAAATATTTCAATAGAATTTGAAAGAAATGCTTTAAATGAAATTTTGGAAAGAAATAAGTTCTGTACTCACCTCTCTGTCATTGGGAAATAATTTCGGTGATGAGTGCACACATCATCGACATTCATTTTCGAGTTTCTAAGTAGGAAGCCCTCTGTAGTTGTTTTACTATAGATTTATTTTGATAAGTAAATAAAAATTTAAAATTGTTTTAAATATAATTGGATATATAAATTGTAAGTGTATACGTCTATATATTATTTTAAAATGATTTGAAATTAAACCTGGTATTTAGTTCTTAAGTTTCTGTAATTAATAATTTTAATTAGTGTAGTGAAATGGAATTTAACTAATAAGTGAAACCTCTAAATGAAATTACAAGCATTGAACATTAAATTAATTTAAAGAAATGAGATAAACTTGTATAAATTTCAATTGCATTCTTAAAAAGCATATATATAACTTACCAAAGATTTAAAAGTTGAAATGTCTAATAAGGAAATGTAATGGAAATCATACAAGTAAAACTTAAAGTAATGAAAGGATTCAATGAAGCCCTTTAATAATTATGTACTGAGGATATACTGAAATAAAAACCTAAGTTATAATTGAAATGTTACTATAAGTAAATATAATAGAAGGTAAGTATTATAAATAAAAGATTATAAACTCAAGTAAATGAATTGAAATGCTAAGAAATTGAGTTAAACATGAATACTATAAATAAATGAATGTAAATAAATGAAATTTGCAAGAAATAAATGTAAATTAAAAAGATAAATCATTATATGAAGGAAAAGGAAATCAAACAACAAATGTATGAAATAAAATTAATAAGAATGAACTTGATTTATTATTTGAAATTGTTGTTTGTTTGGTTTATGGTTTTTTGGGGCAAGGATACTTTAAAATTATGTGGATGTATGAATAATCTATTTAGTTTCGTCTAAGACTATTGAGTAAATGGTGCACTTAGTAGTTTATTTTTCGTTCTATACAATTTAAAGTTTTTGAACCGAACCACTATTTATTTTGTTTTGCTTGAATGGTTGATTTGTATATGATGTGTATGCTGTTGGTTGCGAATGATTGTTGTTTACATTGATTTGTTTGCTAGTGGTTGAAACAAAATTAATATTTCATTTTATATAATTATTAACTCTTTTGGATTATATAAGTGAAATGCAGGTTATGGAAGCAACTGCTACTGCTTTTGGTTTCATAATTAAGCGTAAATTGTCTGACAAATAGGTACGTTCTCGGATTACGGTTTTATAGCGTTATTATATTGTTTTCCTGTTGTTGGGTATAATATTTTGAGATATTTTGATATATATATTATTATATTTGATATTAATTTTCTTTCGAGGCTCCTCGTACAAAGGAGACTCTGCCAAAAAAAATCGTAAATTTTGGACTTCGAAAATTTTTTGAAAATGTTTTCCAAACTTTATTAACTAGAATATAAAAGGATTTAAATGTTATAAATTGATACATTTATTCAAATTATTTTATTTCGTAAATCTATTTTGAATAAGATATATTGATTGCTTAATTCTTTCTTTTCCTTTTTTTTCCCTTTTCGAGGACGAAAAGTTTTGAGTGGGGGAGAGTGTAACGACCCGTAAATTTTCAATAACTAAAATTGTTAATTTAATAAGATTTTTGAAATTTAATATTGAAGAGAATAAAAATTAGTGAATTATTAATAAAAATAATAATTAGAATGAATTGCAACAGCATGAATGTAAATGAATGGCTAGTAACTTGAATGGAATTCAAGTTAATTGAAATAGTGAAAATATTATAATTTGTTTATAAATGAAATATAAGAAAAACAAATGTGGTTTTTGAATTAATGTGTGAAATAATATGATAGATGGTGATTGTTTGTGAAGACTAAACATACAAGTATTATAAAGGGATAATGGTGACAAATGGTTGTTGTTACCAGTTAAATTACCAATTACAAATAAGGGTAATTAAATGTTACTTTAATGATAATAAATATAATAAATGGAAATAGGATGGCTAGTATAAGGGAGTTAGTAATTTGAATATATTAATGTAATAAAAGAAACACAAATATTAACTATGTTTATGGGATGATGATGACTTAACAAATGGGATTGAATTGAATGAAATCAGTTATTTGGAATTAATTATAATTAAATGAAACTCAATTCATAATAAATAAAGTTAAATACTATGGCACTTGATATTCGAATGAATTGGGTAATATCAAGGTAATAAATATAACCAAGGTTAATTATACCCACATGTTAATAATTGAATTTATAACTAGGTTGAGAAATTAAATAAATAGATTCGTTGGAATTTCAATCGATAATTTATGAATTTACTGGAATTGGAATTTAATACTATAATTGGTGAATTAATTGACTTTAAATTGATATGGAAATTAGCTATAAAGATTACAAATTTCTAAAGTAATCCAAGATGGTAAAATTTATAAATTATAGAATTTGAATTAAATGGTGATTTAATCAACTTAATATTCAACTATTAAATTAACTAGAAAATAGCCATTTTGGCCACTGACTCTGATTTCGATGAAACTAGTTTCATTGGATCCGTAACAGTGAATTATTGTAGTATTTCAAGTTTCGTAACGATCGGGCTTGTCGTTTGGTCGTACGGGCTCGAAACGACTTGAAATCAATTTAATTGAAATCAATTTGAAATAACTTGATTTTTACATAACTTCTTCATACGATGGAATTTTGAATTGAAACCTGTTCCATTGATTTTAAAATATTTTAAAACATCTATTTTGATATATGGGTTGACCTAATTTCGTTCCGAAGTCAGAACGGGCTTTTCGAGCCATTTATCGTTTAACGGTCCAAACCAATCGTATCCGTTCCTCTATTTCTCAGCTCTACCTATATATATCCAGTTATAAACCCTAGCAGCCTTTTTATTTCTCATTCCTGTATGTATAGAAACTTCCGTTGCTCCTCTTCCTCAGTGGCAGACAAATTCCCAATTCAAAATCCGGTTGCAATTCAAATTCAAATCCAAAAATTCAAACTCCTCAAAAAATCCAAAAAAAAAAATATATTGAATATCTCGACAATAAGAATCTGCGTCAAGTGTTTGTTTTCGAAATTGATGCTCGAAACAATGGCAAATCTCGGTCAAAGCTCCGAACGGCGAAACCCTAAGCATAATTGGGCGTTTTTGATTCGGGAAGCAATCAGCGAAATTGAAATATGGGTTTTGAAGGGATCGTCATTTGGAGTTCGACACTGATGGTCGCTTGCCTTGGATTTGCATGTGGTGGTGGGAATTTGCGATTTTGGATTCGAAACCCTAGTTCTTTTAGGCGGCGGCGGCGATAGGGGACTCGAAGGCGGCGCAGGCAGCACTGGTAGGTGCGGTGGTGGAGTGCGAACCCGATGGTGGTGGCGTGGGCATCTCCGGTGGTCGTGGGCGTGAGGATTTGGGGGTCAAAGTTGGGACGTGTGGCGTGTTTTGGGTTTGGAAGTCATAGCATGATGATAGGAGGAAGAAGGCGACGTGGCGTAAATCTATTGGTTCGTTTTATTTTTTCTTCCATTTCTTTTCAACTTGAGTTTTCAGTGTTCTAACGCTAATAACTTTCGCATACGAGGTCCGTTTCACACGCGGTTTTCTCCGCTTGGTTCATATTGGAATTCCGGACATTTTGATGCTAGTTTGGACGAATTCGGAGAATTTTTGAATTTTGGGTTTAAATTGGATTTAAGTTCAATTTAAATTCAAAAGGTGAGTGTTTTACCCACTCGCAACTTCTGAATTTCTTATGTGTGTTAAATTAATTTTTGATGTGATTAAAAATTTATTTATGACTGTTTGGCATGTGTTTATCATTGTTTGCGCCAAAATTGGTCACAAACCCCAAGTATTGTGAAAGCACCAGTGTATGAATATAAATCAGCAATATTCAAACACAAATCACAGATCTAAGCAAGCAATACGCAGCAAAACAGAAATTATGAACAAGAACACACGATTTATAGTGGTTCAGCTATCTCCGGCCTACGTCCACTTCAAGGGTTTTAACTTTTATTGATGTTCTTCGTTGATTAAAGTTGATTACAGCGGATTACAATGGATTATAGCTCTGAAATTCGAGTACAACGGTAGTAGTGGAGTGCAAAGTAGAGTCTGGTAGAGTCTCGGTGCTTCATAATCTGGTTACAGCAAGAGAGAGATCGATCCCTTTTCTGAATGACCTGGGGCTCTATTTATAGGTTTAGGAGGCTGATATTTCGCCTAAAATCCAGGGAGACCGCTTCTGGCATGTGAGGGGGCCCACACGGCCGAATTCTGGAGATCCGGGCCCACTCTGGGATCGATTCGACCCTTGGTTCGAATCGATCAAGAAAGTGTCCAACCGTGATGAAAATTGGCGTGGACATTCTTCGACATGTAGGCAAACTCGTGTAAAAATTTCATGGCATTTGGATCAAGGGATTGAGAGATATGATCGATTCGAAGTGGAGATTTCCGTTTGGCTGTTTGGTTCTAACCGATCCCTTCGAACCCACTCCCTTCGAACCCATCAGCTCACGCGTTCTTGTGATGAGGTGGCGTGCATCCTTCGAGTCGATCTGGCCTTCTCTCCGAGTTGAACGCTTCGTCTCCGTAGATCTCGCCGACTTCGCATCGTGGAGTGACACGTCATCCAAGTTAGTTGACTTGGTGGATACGAGCAAGTGATCGTTTCTGGATTCGAACGTGGCCAATTCGAACTGAGGTACCCCAATGGGTTCGAACTCGATCGGTTCGAACAAGATCGGTTTGAAGTGACTAAATCTCGATGGATTCGAACCTGGTGGGTTTGCATGGAGCGAGGTGTCGATGGGTGCGAACTATATGGAGTCGAGTTGAGGCATGTGGATGGATTCGAAGGTTGGCCATCGTGATGGATTCGAGGCACGGCTACACCTCTTTGGTTCGAACTAATGCAAGGATGATGGATTCGAAGTAGATGGAGTCGAACCGATGGATGCGAAGTCCATCGATTCGAACTAGGGGGTATCCTATCGATTCGAACTGGGCAAGGTTTGTTTCAAATTGAATCCATCATAACTTGAGCATACGAACTCGGATTGACTTGAAATTTGAATCACTGGCTTCTATGATCTTTCTGGTCATGTCCTATCAATTGTGGCCCGATCCAGACTCGGACAAAATTCATCGATATCCATGGTTATCCTGCAATGCATGGTTGATATTCAAGAATAGTAATCATTTATTTTCAGCCGATTTTTGGGTACCTCAACTTTGCCAAAAGTTGGGATAACACTTTGCCCCTCAAAACATGCCTTTTGGTAAAAGGTATGTTTTGAACGGTCTTAAATAGAGCGTAGTAAATTCACGTTTCATTCATAGCTGCAGTATTATCAATCAAGTTTATGGCTGTTCGAAGCCGAATCAGCATTCATTCTTTCTGTAGAAGTTGAGAATGAAGTTCCATAGTCTCTCCGGACTATTAATGGCTACTCTGAACCCTTACTAAGTCCATTCTAGACTTAGTGATTGAATAGAAAGATCCTATTGCACTCTGGCGTTGCCTTCTATCCCTTGCACTCTGGTCCTAGTTAGGACGTATAGCGATGTCATGGTCGTTCTGGACCGATCATAGCCTCTCCGGGCTCTTGCTGGATCCCATCCTGTCACTCTCCGGTGAAGGGGAAACAGTGCTTAAGTGAGTCGATCCTGTCGCTCTCCGGCGAAGTGACTCACTTCTTACACTCCGGTTCAGTGTTTCTGAACATTAAGCGATGTCTTGGTCGTTCGAGACCGATCATAGCCTCTCCGGGCTCTTGCTGGATCTCATCCCGTCACTCTCCGGTGAAGGGGAAACAGCGCTTAAGTGAGTCGATCCTGTCGCTCTCCGACGAAGCAACTCACTTCTTGCGTTCCGGACCCCGTCTCTCCGGGTAGGGTCATAAAGCGATCATTTTTATATTGGTATTTAATGTTCATCCTCTGACTGTCCGGTCAAAAGGTTTATTGTAAGAAGTTCTAATTTATTTATTTAAATTCGAGTTCTAGATGTTCAATCTCAAACATCAGAAAAAGCTAAACATTGCCTCTCCGGGCATATCGGTTTATCTCCATCTCAGAGCATGCCTAGGGATCTCTCCGGTTCCCGTACATGTGTAAGTGGATTAACCGTTTATTCTGAAAACAAATCTAAATAAAATTATTCGGCCGAAGTCCAAATCCTGCACTTGGCCCTTTCCATCTTTAATCAGTGGATGACGAGTCGTGATCCCGATCCAGGATCGTTCCTGTTAGGTAGAGGTGGTAGTTGTTCAGGCCTTACCGCCGCTGTCCGTTCTCTGACAAATTGCGGCAATCTACCACCCCTGGCATGTTCTTCAACCTCATCCTTTAGGTGGCGGCATTCATCTGTGGTGTGCCCATCCAGCTCATGGAATAGGCAGTATTTTCCAGTCCTGCGCTCCCGCTCAGCGGGATCCCTTATATGTGGCTTTCGATAGGGGAGTTACCCCCGAGTTTCAGTGTAAATTCTTTCTAGGCCTGCAGTCAGATCTGTGTATTGCCTGAATCTTGGTTCTCGGAATCTCTTCCGTTTGTCAGGACCATCATGTCTGTCATCCTGTTTCCTCTTTCCCTTGTCCGCTCTGGACTATTCTCTGGAGGTTCCTACGCTTTGCGTGACATTTATTTCCTTCTCCTCGGCTCGTGACTCTTCTAATCGGATGAACTTTTCAGCTTTATGAAAGAACTCTCCAAGATCTCGAGGTGGATCTTTAGTCAGAGAATCTTTAAATTTGATGCCTTCCGCGACTCCTGCCACCGCCGCCATTAAAATCATTGATGGATCCGGGCGATCTACATAAGTCACCGTTACATTGAATCTTAGCAGAAAATCTTTTATGGACTCTCCGGTCCTTTGCTTGATCGAAGCTAAAGTCATCACACTCTTGGGTCGCGTCACGTGGACCCTGAACTGTCTCATGAAGTAATCTACAAGCTCGCCCCATGTCCTAATTGATCCAGCCTCCAGTTGTCTGAACCAAAGCGCAGCCAAATCTGACAAGTATAGAGGGAAGCATCGTGCCATCACTTCCTCGGATGCCCCCAGAATTTCCATGTGCCTAATATATCTGGTAATATGCATGGTCGGGTCTGACCTCCTGTCATAAGGTTCTAGCGTTGGTTGTTTGAATTTTGGAGGGTTCCTTGCGTTTCGGATATTTGGAGTGAACGGACTCCGACTGACTTCTTCCAGCCCTCCACTAGGCAATCTTCCTCTCATGATTCGTTGCATTAGTCCAATCATTCTCTCGTCTCCGTCTAGGGGTTGGCCCCTTGCCAAGTTCCTATTCTGCCCGCCGAGCCTTGAAGGGAATTCTGGTACGTATTCTTCTGGTGGCTCGTTAGCATATGCATTGGCTCCAGCTTGTTGAGCTCCGTCTGTTGGTCTTCCAGTATCGGACCCTGAGGGTCTGCCCCCAAGCCCTTGTCGGTCACCTTCAGTTCCTGCATTCTGGTCTTGAACCTGACCTTCATTGTCTCCTGTAATCCTGATTCCTTGTCCCGCAACTGCAGTTGTTGTAGTTGGTCCAAGGTTCTGCATATTTGCCGCCCTCATTTGTTCGAGGAAATTCTGCAGCATCTCCTGTTGGGTCTTCATCATGCTTTCGCGTATTGAATAAGCCATAACCTCCATCTCGTCTCTAGTGATGTAGACGGAAGCTTGTCCTTCTCCTGCTCCTGAGGATGCTTCTTGGCTTCCTCCTGTTGGCTCTGATCAACTCTTTGTCTTGTTTGTCGAGTCATTGTCTCTGAATCGGAATTCTTCAAACTTTTAAATTTGAATTCTGAATCTCATGTAGCGGGTGTTGGTCCCTCTCAATGAAAGAACCAAAGTGTTTGCGCCAAAATTGGTCACAAACCCCAAGTATTGTGAAAGCACCAGTGTATGAATAAAAATCAGCAATATTCAAACACAAATCACAGATCTAAGCAAGCAATATGCAGCAAAACAGAAATTATGAACAAGAACACACGATTTATAGTGGTTCGGCTATCTCCGGCCTACGTCCACTTCAAGGGTTTTAACTTTTATTGATGTTCTTCGCTGATTACAGTTGATTACAGTGGATTACAATGGATTATAGCTCTGAAATTCGAGTACAACGGTAGTAGTGGAGTGCAAAGTAGAGTCTGGTAGGGTCTCGGTGCTTCAGAATCTGGTTCCAGCAAGAGAGAGATCGATCCCTTTTCTAAATGACCTGGGGCTCTATTTATAGGTGTAGGAGGCTGATATTTCGCCTAAAATCCGGGGAGACCGCTTCTGGCATGTGAGGGGGCCCACAAGGCCGAATTCTGGAGATTCGGGCCCACTCTAGGATCGATTCGACCCTTGGTTCGAATCGATCAAGAAAGTGTCCAACCGTGATGAAAATTGGCGTGGACATTCTTCGACATCTAGGCAAACTCCTGTAAAATTTTCTTGGCATTTGGATCAAGGGATTGAGAGATATGATCGATTCGAAGTGGAGATTTTCGTTTGGC
Source organism: Allium cepa (assembly GCA_030765085.1). Lineage (NCBI taxonomy): Eukaryota > Viridiplantae > Streptophyta > Magnoliopsida > Asparagales > Amaryllidaceae > Allium > Allium cepa. The sequence goes on along the minus strand of CM060938.1, from coordinate 437,848,432 downwards.
TGTTTGGTTCGAACCGATCCCTTCGAACCCATCAGCTCACGCGGTCTTGTGATGAGGTGGCGCACGTCCTTTGAGTCGATCCGGCCTTCTCTCCGAGTTGAACGCTTCGTCTCCGTGGATCTCGCCGACTTCGCATCGTGGAGTGACACGTCATCCAAGTTAGTTGACTTGGTGGATACGAGCAAGTGATCGTTTCTGGATTCGAACGTGGCCAATTCGAACTGAGGTACCCCAATGGGTTCAAACTCGATCGGTTCGAACAAGATTGGTTCGAAGTGACTAACTCTTGATGGATTCGAACCTGGTGGGTTTGCATGGAGCGACGTGTTGATGGATGCGAACTATATGGAGTCGAGTTGAGGCATGTGGATGGATTCGAAGGTAGGCCATCGTGATGGATTCGAGGCACGGCTACACCTCTTGGGTTCGAACTAATGCAAGGATGATGGATTCGAAGTAGATGGAGTCGAACCGATGGATGCGAAGTCCATCGATTCGAACTAGGGGGTATCCTATCGATTCGAACCGGGCAAGGCTTGTTTCAAATTGAATCCATCATAACTTGAGCATACGAACTCGGATTGACTTGAAATTTGAACCATTAGCTTCTATGATCTTTCTGGTCATGTCCTATCAATTGTGGCCCGATCCGGACTCGGAAAAAATTCATCGATATCCATGGTTATCCTGTAATGCATGGTTAATATTCAGGAATAATAATCATTTATTTTCAGCTGATTTTTGGGTAACTCAACTTTTCCAAAAGTTGGGATAACAATCATCATCTTAGTTAAATTGAATTTATTGAACTAAATTATTATTTAATTTATTATTGCATATAAAATGCTAGTTAAATTATTATTTAATTTATTATTGCATATAAACTGCCAGTTAAATTATTATTTAATTTATTATTGCATATAAACTACTAGTTAAATTGTTATTTAATTTATTATTGAATATAAACTACTAGTAAATACCCGTTATTTATTATCTGTTCTATGTTGATGTTATTGATTGAACTGGATGATGATTGTGATAAATGTCTGATGATTGATATTGAGTGGATGGATCATTTGGCAAACAACCTTGCCTTGAAAGTTTGAATAGATCCATTTATGTTATATTTCTTTCGAAATACCCATTTACAACATATTGGTTTAGCCCCAACTGGTGGATCTGTTAGCACCTAAGTATTGCTAGATAGAATCGTATCCATCTCATATTGTATTGCTTCCTTCCAGAAAGCAGCATCCCTTGAAGTCATATCTTCTTTGTAGGTTTTAGGTCCCCCTTCGTTGTATAGAGTATAAATGGTCTCGTCAATTATTTCATTTCTGTCTCCAACTCTATGGTGAACCACATCATTTGGTGAGATGAAATTTGGATCCAAACCATTGGTTTTTCATATTCTTACAGTTCTTTTAGGTTCTTCATGCATGCTTGGAAGCTTTCTTTTGTTATATGAAGTATGCTGCTTATTTTCATTATCTTATTCTTAAATAATTTGCATCAGAACAGATGCTTATGTGAGGTCACATATAAATTTGTTTTCGATGAATTCTACGTCCCTTGACTCCATACTTACTTGGATTCTATGTCTAATAATCTATATTCTTTAGAACTTTCAGTATATCTTACGAATACACTTTCTAAGGCCCTTGGACCTAGCTTGTTTCTTTTGGATCTATAACTCGATAAAAGGTCAAACACCCTCAGACTTCTATATATGTCAAGCTAGGTTTTCTACCTTGCCATAATTCATAGGAAGATATCCTAGTTTTCTTTGATGGAAGTTATTCAAATGGACATGCAGTTAGAAGTTTCTCCCCTCATAAATTTACATTTTGTTTAGCATTTAAAATCATAGCAATAGTCATTTCAATTAATATTCCATTCTTTTGTTCGGCTAAGTAGTTTCATTGTGGGGTATAAGTTGCACTTGATTGATGAATAATACCATTTTTTTACAAAATAAAGAAAATTATGTAAAGAAGTATTGTCCACCTTGGTCCTTTTGTAATACCTTAATTTTATTTTCCTTTTGATTTTCAACATTGGTTTTAAAATGTTTTAACGTTAATCTTCCGATCTCATTAAATGAAAATGTGTATTTCTAGAGTAATCATCTATGTACGTAATAAAGTATATAAGGCCTTCTCTAGTTAATATGTCATTTAATTCACAAATATCAGAGTGTATTAATTCAAATAGTCGAATGTTTCTCCTAGATTTCAAAAATGGCTTTTTGCACATATTGGCTTCTATGAAAATTTCACATTTAGATTGAATTGTTTTGTCATAAGTAATTAGTCCTTCTTTAGACATAAAATGTAATAATTTAAATTTAGGTTTGCTAATCTATTACGCCATAAATGAAATCAATCAACGAAAAAAGGAAACTCATTCATTTTATTTATACTTGGTTTGAACATTCCATTACACCCATATCCCATTCCAACAAACATCCCTCCCTTAGTCATAATAACGATATTACTATCTAGGACACATTTGAAATCTTTATTACAAAGAATGCTAGCAGAAACCAAGTTCTTTCATAGTTCTAGAACATGCAGAACATTGAGAAGAACAAGTTTCTTTCCCGAAGTGGAGTCTAATTAAATAGTTCCTTCTCAGACAATCGCAAAGTGTTATGCTTGTCTATCGATACTTTGTTTTCGTCAGAAACTTTCGCGCAGTTATTGTATATGGATTGATTGTTGCAAATATGTATAGTAGCACCAAAATTATACCACCAATCAATATTTGAAGTGTTAGCCATGTTTAACTCCATTACCATATCCATATGTATTTGAGTTATCATTGCAATATTTTCATATACATCCTGCTCTAGCATGTCGGCAGTGCTGAAAGATCCTTAATTTGACATTTCCTTTCCATGGTTGTCATCCTGTCCAGAGCCGGCCCAAGTAAAATTCTTCCCCGGTCCATTTTTACTTGCTTTAATATCGGACCCAATAGCAAAAAACATTAAAAAAATTGCCTTACTCTCCAGATTTGAACCCAGGCCAGCAAGCAGCAACATCAAAGCACCAACTGCCATGACATAACATCAATTTGTTCTTAGCTACAGGTTCTCTTATATATTCTTTTATATATACCGTTAATGTATTTATATTGCCTTTAACCGAGGGGTTGGCCCAGCCTATGGGCTTGGTAGGCTTCCCTTCGAGTTGGGCCTAATCATGTCCATGCTCCTTCCTCTGCCTTTTGAAGAATTACAATCACATTGGAAGTGCCTAGGTTTGCTATAGAAATAACATATTTCTTGTTTTTACCATGGTATTATTGTCGCTACCTTCAACCATTTTTCTTTTGTAGAGTTTTTATTCCCCTTATTATCCATGAAGTTTACATTGAAACCATCCCCAAAAACCCTCTTTTCACAAATTCGAGTTTCCTCTTCAATTCGCAGATGCTTTTGATCCGTTCCATTGTAAAATCTTCAGATGAATGCATAAGTTTCGTCTGATATTCACTCCAAGTTTATGGGAGTTTTGTCATGATAGCGCCAACTTGCAATTGCTTAGGGATAGAAATTTTGTTAACTTTGAGTTTGCTGAAAATTATTAATTCATGTACTTGATCTGGAATAAAGATATTTTCCAGCACCTTAAATTCAAAAGATTTGAAAATTAGGAACTCGTGTATGCCTTGTTTCATTGTTGTATTTTGTTTCCAGATTCCTTTTGATGATATAATCGAAGTGAATAGATCATACAGATGATTAGACAATGTATCGAGTATATATCCTTTGCGAATAACCTCGTCTTCCTCTCATTTCTTCCTTTTTGCTATTAGTTCTGCATTATCATTCGTCGTAGGAGCTGGGATTGGTTCTAATTTTGGATCAAGCACATAGGAAACCTGCAGCGTAGTTCGTATAAACATCAATTTGTCTTGCCAATGATTGTAGTTCGTTCCATCGAAGCAATCAAGCTTGGCGTACTCCTAATTCATTATTTTTTTAGTATATTCAGATCCTTATGTTAATGCTATATTAGCTCCTCAAAATTATTAATAATTGTGCGACATTGAACAAGGAATTTGTCTTTAAGGTGCATTAGAGTGACACTTTCTTTAAGAAGATCACATCCACTACGAATGAGATTGCTTAAGGGTCAGTGGTGGAATTCCTCTAGGATACAACAAAGACTCTCCTTACATTTAGCAATCGGTTGCAAGAATAATTTGTGAATTTATTGAAGTTGTAAAATATTACAGTGGAGAAGGGAATCAGAAGAAGACGATGATGGTTCATCATGAGCAATATAAGGTGTGAAGTGGCACAGGTCCAACTATTTGTAATGATTACTATGCCAATGGATGCGAATGTTGGCAAAAAAATGAAATTTAAAAAATAAAATAAATGATATCAAATTACTTCAACACTATACAATATAAAACAACAATTCAACTAACAAAATTTCAATAATTCAACTTATATCCAATTACATCAATCATCCCTAGTTTGACAAAACAATGCCAATATAATATAAAAAGAACATAGTTGGTAATCAACTTGTGGTTGCTGCTTACACCATGGTTTCTTTCTATTCGTCATTTTCACATCTAAACTCAAAGGCACGTGGCTATATAAGATTAGTGGAAACAAATGGTGTCAACTAGTTTAGGATTGTGCCTAAACCTATGCACCTCATCCCAACATAAGGTATCTGGTGGATATTACGTAGACAAAGACTGTGTACGTATCCTTTTAGGATCAAGCCTACTTTAGTTTATTTAAAATACCTGAATCTGCTACTCTCCAATAACCATAAAAGTTAGAACATGATAATAATCACTAACACATAAGTGCAATCAAGTATGTGCATCCATTATCATCCACAAGATAGAAATACAAAATAGGTTATAACACCTTAGCATGCATGCACATACAATAGCCATTCGTCCATATTTATATCATATTCAATTAAGTGCCAACTAATCACAATCATCCAATCAAACATGTGATTATATAAACCCACTGACAATAATCACAATTGTCACATATTGAATGATAATAACAATCATCGATGATACCAATAACCATATTTGTTAACAAATGGTAAATCCCAACAATCATATGTTTATCACCATCGAATAAATACTAGTAAATCACAATTAACATTCCAAATATTAACTAATGTTAATCGTTTCCCAACAGCATGTCCATTGCAACAAACATTGAATCACATGATCACTAACCCATAATAAGTGTTATCACTTCATATCCTATAAAGTAAATGATTCCATTAAAATTTATAAGTTCTTCTCAACTATATCATTATCCCTCTTAATAGTATCATTATAATCATAATGTTCTACATTCTATTTTTAGAGTATGTCATTATTAATATTTTTTCAAATATATTAATTCCAATTATGTTAGGTCCTTTTAGAGATCATTTATTCATAAATAAATCCTTTATTCAGTAATATTCCATTTTACCTACTTGATTATATTTTATGATTCCATATTTAATATATACTATTTCTATACTGGTATAAACCCTTTTTATTATTGTCCTATTATTTTTCTTTAACAACTTTTGATGAAATACATTAATTTTTACTTAGTAATTATTTATTACTATTTATGAATTTCCTAAGAAATTCAAAAATAATAATATTAGGAGAACTTACTCTTTGAATATCCTTATGTTAAGCATTATTTATGAATAATTATATGTGCTTCTTCTTATGATAGTTTTACATGTGGATCCTAACAATGTACTACAAACTTATAAGTATGTTTTAATCTAACTAAACAGCTATCACATATAACTATACAATTTTATTTATTTAATAGTTTCATATGTAAACATCCATCCAATCAATATAATGAGTAGATAATAAACACTACAATGAAACCCGGTTTAATCATATTTCGCAAAAATATATATTAAAATATTCAAACTATCATCAAATGAGCATAATTTTGTATCAGCATGGTGTTTATATAAAACTATATATCAATAATGGGTAATTATTTAATATTTTAATAGTTAAAAATGTGGAAACATACGACGATTGAAATCTACTAAGGCACTTTCACCAATAATCTCAAACCCAGCAAACAATAAGCCAGATTGTCCAGATCTTACCACAAACCCACTCAATAAATCATGCACGAAATGGAGGTAAAATGCAGAAGTTATAAGTTTATATATTTGAAGGTTTAATTTGCAGAAGTGGACAAAGTTAAAATATATCATCTCTCTTCAACGTCATGCACTAACCTTGGCCACCAAGTTCAATGGGCTATTGTGCCTAAGCGGAGATGCCATCATCAGATCCAATGCTACCACCATGACCACCACCATCTCCTCTCCCCATCCAACCCAATATGCACATATCTAGCCCTCGCCAGTGGCTCTGCTGTTTTCGTAGGGTTTTATCCATCCTTGAATTTTTTTGGCCACTCTAGCCATCATTTAAATAATTGATCACTATGCATGAACTCTACTGATCATCCTCTATACAAGATGCCCTCTGTGGCAATGCTCTCCTCGATCCTTAGAAAATGACAATAGTATATCCATGGTATTCACGTGCCGTAAATTCAAGTGTCAGGGAAGCAGATTACCAGAGGTGTAAAAGAAAATAAAGATAAAAGATAACATAATAACAGAATCTCATATTGTATTCAATATTTTAATTATACATAAACGATCAGAGTCAGATACAAATCCAGCGGGATAGTTATAACTGGCTATCCATGCATATGCTGGAAAATACATACTACAAAACACAGCGGAAAATGGGTAAATATCTACATAACGTACTTCAGCTTCATAGCTCCAAAAGACTTCTCCAAAATGCTCCCCAACATGCTCCAAAATGCTCCTAAGGTATCCTGACTACACGGCTGCCCAAAAATAGGGAACCTAGAGTTTAAAGGGAAAAACAAACTCCGGGCCAGTCATGTGACTGGTGTGAAAACTCAAAGTATGATGTTTTGATAATAAAAGATATCTCATAAGACCACGCCGCACATAAACACAGAATGGGTTTTTACCTTATGATAACCAAAACTCTTTATTACGTAAAATTCAGGAATATTATTTTTAATGACATTCTTGAAAGCGTTTGCAAATAAATTCATTAATCTTAGCCGAAATAGTTACCCATATAGAATTTCAAGGCTATTCATTACGTCAATAAAAACAAAGCCGCAGGTTATTATTGGAGAATGGATTTTCATACAAATGACCAGGTGAAAGGACTACCTTCCGATGGGTGCACCTCTAGATGGATGCCTCGAGGACCATCATAAGGATCCTCTACCAACACAAGACCGACTTATCTCTGTAACTAGATAGTACCGAATATATTAACCCCCAGTTGTTGACCTTTATTCGAAAGCTCTCTTTGCATACATCTACATTAGTTCACATCTCGAACGTCATAGCGGGAAGAAATATATCTAGAAGGGGATGATCATACCCTAATTGGGAATGACCCACTTAGCCGTGCCGCATCTAACCCTATTTCAGTCATTTCCGGTTGATGAGGCTCGAGGAAACGATTACCTTTTCACATATCACATATCACATCTCTGAATGCAATATTTCCATTTTTGTTGACTACTAATTGCCTTCCATAAAATACAACCCTTGAGCTCATATGTCTCAAGGACGGTGTTAAGCTAAGAGGGGTTGCATTCTCCGCTACCACTGATGTACGTTTATAAAAACCAATGTACATAATCTTTAGAAATGCAATGTCAGACAAACATGCATTCAAATTGTCTAGTAACAAGACAAACCGAAAGCACTTTCCTCGGCAATTACTAGGCGAGAAGTCCTGTTTTGAGGTTTTTCATGACAAAGAGACCACTGCTACAATATAGTGAATCAGGAGTTTATCCTCAATTAATCTGTCCCTCGTTATTATACGTCTCACTATCTCCATCTTCAAACATCTTTGATCTTCGAACACATAAATTCGTTCGAAGTGGTTTCGGATAAGAATCACCCAAATCCAAACCCGGTTCCTTCGAAATCCAATCACCAATAAAAATGATGCAATTAGGTGATTATTTTTCGATTCATTCATTTCCATTATCAAAATATCTTTGAGAGATATATATTTTCAAAATATTATTTTAGTGAATACGAAATCATTTAAACCTCATTTTGAATATTTCTCAAATCATTTTTAAGAGTATCTTTCGAAAAAATAGAATTATAGAAATCATTCTATTTTTATCCAAAAACAATTTCCGTATTCAACGAGTGCTATGGACGAAATAATGATGAGATCACCTTTAAATTCCATGAATAGAAAAGTTCCCTCTTCGGATTTTAATAATGAGTATAAGAAGATTATTTCTACAAAATCCGAGTTGATCATTCGGGTTTTCTTTTCGATGTATTTCACTCCTCGCCTAAAAGAGAAAACTAAGACTAGATAAGTTCAGGACACTGGTTGCTCCATCCCTAACCTTAGTTACACACTTTGATTTCACTTTTTAGATCTCACAGACATGACAAATGTACTAGTCGTTTCCGCATACTCATTCTCCCTTTTTAAATCACTTTACTATTTGTTTAACCATGTTTGAAATAATTTTGAATTTTTCAAATTGCTTTTAAAATGTTTTATTATTTACTTAAAAACATTACTGAGGATTTGGGAAAGAATTGTTAAGTTCCGACCTTTATTTCAAAAGTTATTGAAAAGTGTTGCGAAAAGTGGTGCAAACAGTGTTACAAAAAGTGCTTTAAAAGATATATTCTTCCAAACGACTTTTATATCATTTAGAAAACCATTTTTTCAACTTAAATCGCTTTTAAAACATTTTAAAAGATTTTTTAGAATTTATTTCATATTTTTAAAACGATTGTTTTATCAATTTTCAACTTCGATCATTTAGTGCAAAAACTAGATTTTTCTTGAAAATTGATTTTGCCATATTTCAAAATATACAAGTGAAATCTTGATTTTTTTGTATATGAAAGTTATGGATATAACGATTTGGAAAATTCTTACTTCGAAGAATTCCGAACTATATTCCACTTCATATGTTCATTTGATCTTTTGACGCGAAAACACAAACTACCGTAACGCGACGCGTCAAATTTTAGGCGTATTTTGATATTCATATCCAAATTTTGTCGAGACAAGTTTAAACACTTAGGAATCATTTCTAAAGCATATTCAAATATTTTTCAAATATATAAATGATTCCATATCATATTTCATATCTTTTGGAAAATGATTTCCATATGATAATAAGTCGTGTAAATCCGTGACTTGTTTCAGCATATATATTCAGTATACAACTAATAAACAACCAAAACAATGTTTATAACTATTTTAACATATTCTAACATGTCATATAAACTTACAAATCAATTTAACAACTTTCTTATTACATTGTCACGTGATTTTCATTTATGTACATATTTGCTTACTAACTTTTACAAATGACATAAAGGTGGTTGCTTTCTTTTTCAAACACTTATCAAACATCATTATTAACATCCAAACAACATTTATAACTTGTAAAACATCGTATAAATATTTCCTACTTAACAATTTAGAGTTCACTTTGTTTGGTTTTGATGAACGGAAAATCAGCTATAGCTTCGCTACTCGACGTTTTTAGCTTATGGTTCCTTGAACGCTTAGACTTGGATGGCTCGACTTGGCTTGGAGAAGGCTAGGAGTGCTCAGCCAAATGGAGGAAGAAGAAGATGTGAGCACTGTGAGGGAGGATGAGCTTGAAGTGGTTCAGACGAAGTTTTTGTTGATATTTTCCTTTGTTTTATTTTTGAAAATATTTTGACATTATTTAATAATGAAAAGAAGCCATTAAATGAGGTAAGAGAGCTTGAGACAGTAGAGAAAAAATGGTGCAGAACTGAAGAAGTAGATGTGTATTTATAGAAAATATTTGAGATTAAAATACAGATTTGTATTTTTACTTAAATATCATTTCTTAAGAATTAGGTAAACTTATTTAATTCAAAACTCACCATCCACATCACATCACACTTTTAAAATTCAAACACTTAAGAGTTAAGTAAAGAATAATAATGATTACTTTACTTTATGTCACATTTCTTTACTTTATGTCACATTCGATGTGATATGTATTTTGTATTTTTAATTTACTTTTGTTAATTACTTTCTAGAATTTTCTAAGTGTGATTATTAAGATTAACCATGTTTAGTTAATTGTTAACAATCTTTATATGTTAACATATTTACTAAATTGTGTACATAAAGGTGAAACAACGTTGCAACAACTTTAAATCGACAAAACGTTGATTTTTGACAAAATATTTTACGGTCATATTTTGACGTTTTGGTTAAACTATTTAATTATATAAACCAAATTTAAAAATAAATATGTATAATGTTATTTAAAAATATAAACACTAATAACTAAATGAAAATAAATTATTAAACCATTTAAACTTACTTTTCTGAAATCATGATTTTCTCACTTTTGTCGGCATAAACAAATGTTACTATTTTTATGTATATTTCTATTTTCAAATCTTATCAAATATTGTTTGAATCATAAAACCTTTTATACTTTATATTTAAAACCACTTCAAATATTATGTTTTGAAGTGGTTAAATTTAGGGTCGTTACCCCCTCCATTCATCGTTTAGTTACCTCCTTACCATTGAATGAAAATTAAGCAATATGGATGATCGAGAATGTTTCATCAATTTATGACCAAATGAAGCTCCTGATGGAAAAACAAATCTTAATCTCTTAGTCTCATCTAGGGCTTTGATTTGATATATAATAAGTTGGGGTTTAAACATTTTGAATTTTGGAATAATTTGTAATTAGAGAAAATTATCCGCCATTAGAATTCGGGATTAGGCAAGAAATTCAAAAGTGATGGTTTCTCCTAGTGGTTTTGCTACTTTGTTTATATGGAAAACTATGAAGGTTTGGTTATTTAGACCTATTTTACCCAAAAGTTGTTACATACCATATTTTAATACTATAACACCATTACTTCATAAAACATATCTCCAAATCTATCAAACTTAGACCCTAACTGGTCAGCTTGAAAAGGTCAACAAAATAGTTATAAATGCAGCACCCAAATCATCCTACTATTAAAAATACATTTTAATTAATTTAATATCAAGTGTATTAACTTTTAGGGTTTTTACAGCGACTAGCAATTCTATTATGTGGTTACTAACAATCAATAACCCTTAAAGTGATTGGTAGAATATCATATGAAGCTAAGGATGTAACTAACTAAAAATGAGACCTTAACAAATGATGTGAAGTGTCTCAATAACTTATATTAGTCATTTAAATTCATAGTATGAACTTTATTACTTTTTTGAGAATAAGAAAGGTACTTTATTTAAGCAGAACACTGATTTTGATGTATTAATGGTTCAAAACTATGAACTCTAGGACTTTATTTTTAAGCTTCATGCCACTTTCCACTTGATTCGGTGCTCCTTGAAGTATGAACTTGTAATTAGATAAACTCAAAATGACATAAATGGGATTTTGACAATAAATCCCAATTTTTCATACCTCGAAGTTCAAGCTAGGATCTTAGAATGCTAATTGTGCTAATGAATGTATTGATTATATAATGGAAGAACCCATATATCACAAAATGTAATGAAAATGATAATTTAAATGTCTGGATTGAATTGTGTTTTACGAATTTGATTATGATCAGGTTTCTTATGTAGGAATCATGTTAAGACGATGGGAAATGGATCCATCGGATGACTCGCCTGGTTTGGATGATAGTCGAGTGATTATACTCGCATAATTTTTTGATCACAATTCAATGCTTTAAAGTTATTTGTCAAGTTACCATAAAGAAGTGATACACATTTGGAAGGCGAATAACATATAACAAAGGCTTGAATTTGAGTAGCTAAGTTATGTGCAAAGTGTTGTTGTGGATGGAGCTAAACATGAAAGCGAATTGCTAAAGAGGGGTTGTTTTTGAAGTAGGGGAGCAAAGGAGGCAAGAGGGGGAGAACCAAGATTCTCTCAACTCCTTTAGAACCTTCTTAGGTCAAATCATAACCGATTCGGTCAACTGGTTGATGGTCAACCCGAGGAAGAAAATAAACATGCCATTTTTGTCATCTTTTAGTGGAAACCAACTAATCGATTGACCAAAAGACCAGTCGATTAGTTGATCGTACAAATCAGTTGATTTGATGTTGAATTATCTCACACATAATGGGATAGTCCGAGAAGCTTTGATGAAGTGAGGAAGTTAGGGAGGTGGGATGGTGATTGCAAATGATACGGGGACTAGGATGCCTATGAAGCATTTCAACCCGTATGACAGTTTTGTGAAGTCGTGCGGTGATGTTTGTATATGTTAGGAAGCATGTAGATGGTATTAGAAGACATGGGGGCTATGTGTGACACTTGTAATGCATTTCGTTCGTATAACAGTTATAGTAAAGTTATTATGTTGTGTTCGAGATGAGACAATTAGGGCATTTGATATATGGTTCTATACAGCATATTATGCATATAGAGCTAGTTGTTGCCCCTTGGCTTTGACCTTTAAACTTGATAATTCTACACTATTGACTAAGGTAGACAATATATTATCTTATTTAGGCACATTTATATGACATCGAGTCGAGGGTAATAGATGTTTGTCTCAGTAATGTGGGCTTTTAGTCCTCGAGTTACTAGTCTATTGTAATGCCCCACCGTGACACTCATACTGAAAAAGGGTATTACTGGATAATACTGTCTGTTAGTGCAGAGTATATGGCCGCTTAGGAGTGACCATCTATAAAATTACTTTGGAGTTTATTGAATACGTCAAATAATGTGACTACAATTTTCTTTTCTTTTCTTACAAGTGGTGATTCAACATATCCTATCTAGATGCAAAATGATAATGCAATGATTTAATCTAATTTAGAAAAATACATAACATAATATACAACACAGAATCGGACGTCGCAATGGAAATAATGTACATCAATATCTTTTCAAAAGTATGAGTCTACAAAAGGAAATACTAGACTCACATTACACATATACAAAAATAAACACTGATAGACATCTTGCTCGTTTCCAATCTTCCCTTGACAATCAGGAGCGATGCACCAGAACTGCTTCAGACGAACGCCATAACCATACCCCCAACCATCAGCAGCAAAGTGCCAGCACCGCTTTAGAGGAATGACTCAACCACATCTAGGACAAACCACACGCATCGGATCTCAACATCGACCATCAACAGCAAAGCGCTAGAATAGCATCAGACGATACATGGGACAAGCCGCTAGCATCTAACTCCATTACCACCGATTATCAGCAACCAACCGTCGAAATTACAGCAGAAGGATGTCGCAGTTACACGTGGACTCAGAGATGGGCAGAAACAGTTAAAGATTGTGCAGCTGACAAAGAGGCAGATATCACTGATTTAATGTACTATGCTCCTACTCATGGTGGGGAGATAATGAAAGGTATGTTGCCTAAAACTGTCTTCAATGCCGTTGTAGAGAAATGGAAGAATGCTTTGGCTGTTTACTTCATGGGAATGAGACCTATATACAATAATTTCAAAGGTTTTGTTGATAAGATTTGAAAGCCTAATGAAATGTATGAGTTGTTCTACAAGAAGAATAGTTTCATTTTTATAAAATTCTATAATGTAGAAGATTGTGCTAAAATCATACATTCAGGTCCTTATACATTTGGCTCCAAAATATTGATTATTAGAAAATGAAAACCAGGTACTGAAATTAGCAAAGACTCTTTCTCCACTATTCCAATACAGGCACGTTTTATGGATTTGAAACTTGAAAATTAGAATAGCGAGAGTATAAGCAGAATAGCCAACGTGCTTAGTCGTCCAATCACTACAACAAACTGGGGCTTTCATAGCATTTATAAAATGTTATTGTACTTTAACATAGCATTTAAAAGAACGTCGTGGAACGACATGATATAATAGACCGTAAACTTTAAATAGCGGAAACTAAAATTTCCTATAGCATTTTCACTGTGCTATTAAGTAAAAATGCTGCAGGAAATATTATTTCATGGTCACTTTCTATAGCGTTTGTACAAGATATTTCTATAGCATTTTCTTTGAACATTTTATAGCGTTATCTTGCATATTTGTATAGCGTTTTTTGTGCATGTTTATATAGCATTTATATACTTAAATTATAGTGTTTCTTTTGCTTATTTATATAGCATGTAAAATTTACCCCATGCTTACTTTCTACAGCATTTATAAACGATAGTGTTTATTAAACCCTATTAAATGTAATATTAATTTACAGGTTTTATTCATCGCCGTTTCAACTTTTTTTACATATATAATATCCACTTGCCTATTTTTTCTTTACATATAAATATAAACGATTTTCGCAGACCAAACATGTATAAATTAAAGCATAATATTTCATCAACAACTTACTTATAAACTAGTCAAACGGTTGATTTCATCTTGATTTGATTTTGATATTTTTTTCTCTAACATCTAGATGTTAGTAATTGTTATGTCAAATATTCACGAAGTATAAGGATCTCAAAGGAAGGCAATGTAGTGGGTATTATACTGCGAAATAACCAAGGGTTTCAGTTTTTATGTTATTATAGAGGGTTTTTATGTAAAAGGAAAGTGCAGTTGGGAAAAAGACTGAAGTGCAACAACTAGTTTCAACTTACACGTACAAATTTTCAACTTTGTAACAGGCCAATATACCCTTCATCAATATGACCAAGGTGCAGCGAGCCAGCAACTAGTTTCAACTTACGCGTACATATTTTAAACTTTGTAACAGATCAGTTGAACGCAGCAAAACCTTAGCGGAAGTCATTTTCAACTGCTAGCAAAAACATCAGCCGACATCGGTAATTCATAGAAACAAAAAAGAGGAATAAGCTAACTGACCACAGAAACGAACATGAACTGAAACAAATATCTGAACAACAAACTATCAAATTAGGCCAAAAATGATTGCCAACTATCATTTCTACAGAACAATTCCTACTTTCAATGTAACCAAATTATGCACTAACACATGCTACCCTATCCTCAAATCGTTGACGAGATCTTTGAATGCAAACATCCTGCCACGGCCCTAACATCTTTTCTGAGGTCGTATAGCTCAAATCAAAATACTTTAAGAATTCATACTACATACCATACTGTGGTATGTTTCGTCAATATCAAAATGGATGTAAATGTTATAGCTTTTTAGACATCTAAAAATAAGGCATGAGTAAAATATAACATCAGTAACCAAACATACAGATTTGTGCCTAAGTTATAACCAGACTCTGACATATATGAACGTGGAACAACTCATTCACTGCGGTAGATCCAATTATTTTCTATCAGAGATGCACAGTTCGAAATATCGAACAAAAAAATATGTGATTGCCTTTTAAGTTGAAAAAAATTTAACTTAGAAGGGAGCCTAAAGAAGAACCGTATTATAATACAAATTCAAATTGTAACTTACCCACAAGTTGAACCAAAAATAATGGATAAATCAAACATATCGGTGTAGTATGGCTGATGGTTGAAATAAAAATTAGAATTACATTGAAATGGTGGGATGACACCGGTTTAACATATTGATCGTAAATGAATTATGTTAATGGATAACAAATTGAGTGTTCATAACAAATTTTAATTTGGTGCAAATTGGCATTGCCTGATGATATACAACTAAATAGCCGGTTCTAACAAAGATCATCCTACGTAGATCCAAACAAAGGATTCATTCAGTTCATTGGTCATCGGGCATGGTAATTTTACTGATTTAGGTTTGATAACGGTGTGATTTTATAGCCTAAGAAGTATAATTAACTTGTGATGGTTGTGAAATAAAATTGTATCGTGTAATACTTATCTGCAGGTTGGAACGAGCATTGATTCTATCAAATTCAGAGAACCAACTTCATTCACATTTGAGGTTAGAAGAAACTCGAAGAATGATACCGGATTAGATCTGAATTCTTCATATTTAGAACGAGAAGCTATGGCCATTTCCAATTTAGAACTCAGCATAGGATTAGGAACTATGTGTCAAAGTAATTAAATGACTTTGAAAGCAAAGCATCAGATTTGGTTCAAAACTTATGTCCTATTCGCAGCCAAATGATGATAGCATATGTTAACAAGCCTTTGGGCAAGGAAGTACACAGGCGGATCTAACGCAATAGATTTCATAATTATCGAATGCAAAGTGATAATTGTGGGGTCCGAAAGTCAACTACAAATAATAACACGAAGCCAGGATTAAACATAGTTGGTAGGTAAACGATCCAGGGCGCTTGAAAGGTGGATATTGACTTGATTAAGGAAGGATCGATATAGGAGGGTTCGGCATAGTGATGGGTCGACATAGGGAAGGCTCGACATAGCTTCTAAGCGTGGGGGATCGGCAAAGCCTGGACTGGCATCATATGGGTCGACATTCTCATGAAGAGGATGGATCGGCATCCTCAGCGACAGAAAGGGTCGGCACAGCTTCATGGGATCAGCAGGCTTTAGTTGAATGGCATGGTTTGGTTTACCTTATTGAGAACCGAAGGGATTGGCATACATAGAGAGGTAGGCATATGTGAAAACACCAAGGGTGCTCTCGCATTCAACATTCAGCAATTCAAGCTCCTTTGATCCAAATGATATGAAACTTGAAGGTCGGAACGTATATAGGCATAAACAATTCATCATAGGAGCCGCCGCCCAAAAACCACCCAAGGAAGGGATCGTTACCAACCCCTCTCCATGAGGATTTAGGCCTAGCAACCCCTATGATGGGCCCAAATGGGGAAGGAGGCCATGTTGCCGAAGTTTTACCTATAAATACACCAGGCGCGGCCCCAAATGAGGGACATTCATTATGTTCCTCTTCGTCTTCTTCCTAAGGGATACTCTGTCGTTTTTCATTCTGAAATTTTGGATTGTAACTGCAATCAAATTTCAGTATAATAAAAGGGATTGTTGTGAAATGGACGTAGACTGAAGTTAGTCGAACCATAATAAATCTTGTCTCTTTTACTTGCTTTTGTTTTAATTTGATTATTCTTCATATTGTATTCTCTACATCATATACTATCTGTGATCTGCGACTGGATATTGTTGCTTTCACGTATAATTAGGTGTTTGTGACCAATTTTGACACAAACATTTTGATGTTTTCACTAAGAAAGCTTGCACTCAGGGATTTGGCAGTTAGGATCTTTGACTTGAAAGCTCAAGAACTTGGATTTAGAAAGTAGTGGCTAGGCAATCAACAAAAAGACTGAGAACAAATAAAGCCTTCGTGAAGGGAGTCAGGAAGCTTCCTCAAGAGCTAATCAAACTTTGATCTTCATTATCAGAAACAAAATGGAAACAATGATGGATGCTATGTAGGAGAGGATGCTGAAAAGGCAGAAGAAGATGATGCAGAATCTACTCTGACAAATTGAACAGGCTGGAGCCGTAAGAGTGATAGGAATGCAAAACCAAGGGGTTGGAGCAATGGGATCTACTGGAGTTGTGGGCCAAGGAGTTGAGGCTGCAGGAATCACTGGAAACCAGAATCAGGAACACGGTGATGGAACTAATAGGCAAAGGATTGGAGAAGAACAGCCGGAGGCAAACCCCACCCCCCCAACCTAGAGGGGTCGGCACCGATCCCTCCAGAGGGGTCGGTATCGATCCCCAAGGGCTAGGGGCATTTCCCCGGGTCTGGTTGATTGTGATGCCGGAGGACTTGTGATTAATCCTATGGAGCTTGTTGTCAAATGGAATTTGGATAATCGACCGGAGGAGTATGTCCCGAAATTACCTCGTCGACTCGAAGGGGCAGCTTGGGCATGATGATAGGAGACTACCGATGGAAGAAAATGACAGGTTTGCCGAGATGATAAGACGAGTTATGCGTGGAGGATTGGTGAATAGGGATTTGGAAGATGTAAATAGGGATTTGGAAGATGTAAATAGATGATCCACCAAAGTTTGATCTGCCAACGCTTGAGATATATGATGGAAAAACGGATCATGATGTACATCTGATGAGATACATGAGACACATGGAGGTACTGGGGGCATCGCAGGAAGTTATGGCACGGTGCCACCTATTATACTTGACGGATATAGCTGTGCTATGGTTAACAATTGGAAAGCGAATCTATTGGCACATGGATGGAATTGATCGAAGGGATTATAAGGCAGTTTAGAGGTCACATCTCGAGACCCAAAAATGTGATGAGTTTGGCATCACTGAAACAGAGGACCAGAGAGTCCCTGATAAGTTTTCTAACACGGTTTAATGCCGTAACGACATCAGTGGATCGGCCAGATCCATCTATGGTTTTGATGACAACTGTATCTATGTATCAGAGTAATTAAATGACTTTGAAAGCAAAGCATCAGATTTGGTTCAATACTTATGTCATATTCGCGGCCAAATGATGATAGCGTCACTACACCAGAATAGCCATTTTGCAACGGCTTTGAGCCGTTGTAAATTTATGTTTTAGAACAGCTATTAACCGTTGCTAAATTTAATTTTGTAACGGCTGGAAGCCGTTATAAGTCTTGTTGGGAAACTTTGCTAATTCTGTTTTGCAACGGCTCAAAACCGTTGCGAATTGTAGTATTATTAATTTTTTAAAATGCATTGCTTTTCCTGACCCCCTACAGTAACATTTATTTCATTATCATACTCAATATAAACATTTGCAAATTTAACATAACATCATAAAAGAAAGATCATTAAACCAAATTTTTTTCGCAGATTCAACACAAAACTAAACATAACATATCTTTTAATTACAATGTTCAACAACAATACATAACACTACATAGTTCAACAGCAGCAGGAATACATAACACTACAAAGTTCAACGGCAGCAGCAATTAGTATTACGTACTAATATTACAGAAACACAAGAAAACCGTATATCAGAAAGTGTTTTTTCAAGCCAACTTATACTACATAAGAACTCACAAAACCATAACTACCTCTCTTTCCTCACTTCAGGCTAATCTTTTTCTGTACGTCGTCTGCATTATGAACACAGAATTAGTTAAAGCATAGAGGGAAGTATAAATAAAGTAATGGGAGTGCAAGAGTGAGAGTGCTAAAGCTACATTGATCAGAAACAATTTTGTTTGGCTTCTTCTACAAACTATTCACTGTCATACTGCACTTCCAAACATCATCAACCATCTGCACTTCGTCACTGTGCTTCTTCTACAAATTCACAATACAAGCCAATCACTACAAGCATACAAACATTCCACTTAGCCATACAACACAGTTGTGCGCACATACAACACACTGCTGAACTATCCACCCTCCTTACCACATTAAACTGTTGCATAGCCTACAACCACACTGCCAACATACAACCACCCCTGTTCACCCCGTCAAGTGCAAAAACCATCAACACTCCCATTTACACACTTCAACACTACCAACGGCACTTCACTGACACAAAACTGCCATCAATCAATCTAACTGCCTGCCTTCCTGCCAGTGTGCACAACTCCTTTCTCTTCTGCCTGCCACCAATATAACTGTCATCAAGAAATCTGTTACCCCTTACATTCTCCTCTCCTCCAAACAGCAACAACAAATCTACTTCACCACCCTACTTCATCAATAACCACAACAGCTCATACTCTGCAAAACTGCTGCAATTTTTGCAACAACAAATTTCTTCCACCATACAAAACTGCTCTACACATATAAGGCACCAAGTATTTATCACTGCTCTACAGTAACTGTCTTCCCACACTGCTTTCTTTGATGCATAACAAACCCACACAACCTCCCACTTCAACAACTTGTACCCCTTCATCCCCTGCATACGACCATCCATCAAACTCATTTCAGTGCTATACAACATCAGTGCCAAACACCATTCCATTTATCACTTCCACTGACAATCAGTGCCAAACATACTAACAAGATTACCGTAAGACTTCATTGCAGCTTCCATACGACCAAAAGCAAGAAAATCAAATGAGAATGAGACGAGGAGATGTCACGAACACAAGCACAAGCATTTACTGCACAATAGACGGTATTATATAATATACATGTTCTAGCTATCAGTTAGGTTAAACTGATGGTTGTACAGTGTTATACTGATGATATAAATTGCCTTGTTATCAACTATTGTAATGGGTAAGGCATCTATTGCAAAACAGAGAGCAAAACATGTTATATCAGTGGTTAATCCTGTAAGGATTAAGACTGATGGTTGTGCATATATTATGAACATGCTTGAAGTATGCTTAGAGGTGTCTTATGAGCAATTGAGAGCAATTAAGACATATAATCATTTAGATTGAAGTGTGTGCATCAGGCATGGCAGTACGAACTAAAATGCCAGTTGATGCAAAGGCAGGGAGTGTAAGGTGTTAGCTAAAATTGGCAATAATGGTTATGTAAAAGCACCGACCAAGTTTTGGTTCTTAGCAGATAATTAGGGGAATGGGTATATTGGCAAATCAGTGGCAGTTCTTTTGTTAAGCATGAAGTGTTGAAACGTGACCTGAAACAAGTATGAGTCCTTGAAGCCCCAAAACGATGAAGCGCTGAAGTGATATTCACTGGATTGTAACAAATGGGTTTGAAAAGAATCAAGCTGATGTAGGTTTACCTGCAGTTGAGAGTAGCTGAGATGAAGTGTGCAGCAAGCATAGAAGTAAGAGATGAAATGCCAACCAATCACAAGGTAGAGAGTGCACGGTGTGAGCAGAAACAAGCAAGAGATGAAGTGTTGGAGTATGTGCTAACAAGCATGAATTGCTGAAATATGGAAGTGATGAAGCAATGAAGTGTTGAACTGATGGAGCTCAAAGGAGCATGGGATCAGACCAAAACCGACGACGGGAGATGCTAAGATGTATAAATTAGATCTTCTATCCCTTAATATGAAGCATAGCAAAATAGTGGTAAAATGACAGTGCATACAACTTCAGTTAACCACAGGCTTCAAGGATAGTAATCGAAAAAGGCGCAGGTTAAACAAAATATGAGGTACGAGCATTTTTCTTCATTAAGATGATACATAAATAGAAATTCTCCGAAACAATTTAGTTTCTTAATGAAAATTTAAAATTACAAATGTACAAAAGAAAATTTATGCAGACCATGGCTAGGTGTAACAACCCATATTGACTTAAATACACTTATTATACAATGCAATAAATAAGATACTTTGTATAGCATACAGCATGGAGGAAACTATTATGGGTCTATCCATTACTCAGCTATTTTTGATGGTACTTCAGCAATGGTCTATAGATCAATACTTTCAGTTCACTGGGGTTTTCTACAAAAAAAATGAAAGGTAAATCTAACACGACTACAGGTTTCAAAGAGCATAATAAGGTAACAACTAGCGTCGAAATGATTGAAGATTATTTTGGGAGTTTTATAACCTTAGAAGTTACAATTGCAAACATAGTTAAACTGTCAAGAGTTCAGAAAAAATAACACACATCTCTGTCTAGCTCTTCAACTTTTGACTTTGCTAAATGTATAATTTCTCCCACTCCATCCATATCTTTTTCCACACGCTGCTTGATACCTGCATTAATGATTTTTCCACAGTTTAAATTCAAAGTAGTCAAGCTCACATAAAGTTAAGGAGCAATTAAAAATAGCCATAGAGAGTGACTAGCCTTTTATAGAAGTTGATGTAACAGCTTCTGATGCCAGGAAATACCAGGAAATGTTCAAACATAACTGGTTAATGCCAGGAAATGAAACGTTCAAACACAACTAGTTAATGCCAGGAAATGTTCAATTATAATTTAAACTTATTCGCTATCTTTCTTTAAGAAAAAAAGAGATTAATGAAAAAGATTCAGTTATTCTCTATAGTCAAAATAAGGAAGCTTCTTTATATGTACAATAAATGAGACTGCCTGCTCTCTGTTCTTATTGTAAGTGGCTTTAAAAGTGAAAGCCAGATCCAAAAAAGCATACATAAAAAGTATACATAAGTGACTGCCTCCTCACCGCCTTCAGCATTCCACTTCTTCTTACCATAAACCGCCTGCTTATGCATATGATCTGCACGTTTTTGAAATCCTATCGATAGCGTTGATCAGACAAATCGATCGAAAATCCAAATCAACATCAACAACTCAAACAACACAATATATAAAACATTTAAATATAGATTTAAAAAGCAAGGATAGAGATTCAAATTTGATTAACTCAATCAAAGAGAATTCTGATTTGAAAATATGTTGGAAGCAAAAGATATGATGATTAACTAACCGATTAAGGAAATGGATAAGCTCATATAAATCACGGGCAACCTTAACCAGGTCAATCGCGACTTCCAAAATTAGATCGATGCAGAATACTAAGGAAAATCTATGTCCGATCTCAAGAGATAGAATTCGGGATACAAGAGATACTAGCATCTAAACCGAGCATATATAAATCTCTGGTGAATAAATGCCTATTGTAAAGGAGTTTCATCCCTTTACAAATCATTCAGTGGAGCTATGGGATGCACAAGAATTCAGTAGAATACGAAGAGTGAGGGGCAAGAATAAATTTCGAAACCGAGGGAACGTTCCAAAATTTAAAGGGACAGAGTCAAAGAGAAAGATATTCAAACTTGAATGAAAGTGATTCTGTAAATAAATTTACCATATATGCTAATTTTTTCCTAGAGGCAAAGCTCTGATACAAATGTAACGATCCGATATTTTCAACCATTCGCATCCACACATGTCGGACTTGAATTGTTCAAAATACCGAATTGTAATTTAAATTTGGCAAAACACAACATAAGTAGTAAACAAATCACCATAAATCACAGACACAGAGTAATAAAATGCAGCGGAAGTAAAGAGATAGTAGTTCATGAAGCTACTATATATATACATCAGAGTTAACAAGATACAACAGAAGTTTAACACAATAATCAATTACAAAGCTGAATATATCACTGGGACCAACTGGAAAATTGAAATAGATAGCTAGATCTTCAAGAAAAGCTCCTATTCCATAGTTGAGTCTCTAATGTTGTATCACTCAGTCTGAACCGAGCGTAAAGCAAATACACAAAACACTCAAGTCAGGACAAACATACTTATACAATGTAAACCAACTCAAGTGAACTGTAATATAAGGTACAATAACTTAAAGGATGTTTGGGATTGCCCAACCTCTAAGGATCCGTTAAACTATTTACTATGTAGTAATATTACGCTATTATAATAATATCTATAGTAAAATAAACTTACTTTTAAATAGCGTTAAGGGGTTATCCTATAGCCCTTATGTAACAACCCGCATATTTAAGGATTATATATTTAAATGTTTTATTTAAATATAGCGTCGTTAGTCGGATTTTTGGGTCCGAAAGGCTACTTTTTGCAAACGGCCGAATTGGGGCTTGATACCACCTCTATTGAGTCCAAAATGGCATTTGCGATCTTTTTGAGTATAAGCTTTGATATGTTTGGAGTAAGCTGAATTTTGCAACTTTTTCTAGTTGGGCTTTGGGTTGGATTCAGCCCACTAACTAACCAATTAATCCTAACTCGGTCCCTCTCCTCTCCACTCACTTATTTCATTTCATAAAACTTAAGCTAAAAACTGAAAATGGAGGAAGAGAATGGGAATTAGAAATTCCAAGCCCTAGTTTCTTCTTGCAACTTGAAACCTTTCTCCAAAATCAAAGAGAAGCCATTGGTAAGCCTCCTCTTCATCTTCTCCAACACTTTCTCCTTCAATTTCAGAAAGTTTCCTAAACCTAATTTGGGAAATATGTGTTTTATTCTTAGATTGAAGTTTGTAGAGTGAAGTGAAGAGTAGTTAGTCTCCTTCTTGTGTTTGAGCTTCTTCTTCTTTGTTTTGAGATAAAAGGTGAGTTTTGAACTCACATCTACTTCTCTATTGATGTAAGGTGAGATTTTTATCTCTCATGTATGCTTATATCTATCCTTGATTATTGGGTATGAATTCCCAGCACTTGCTCATATGCACTTGCTATTGGTTTGGATTGAATTGGTGAATATTCAAATTTTTAGTGTTTGGATTCAATTCTTTGAAATCCTAACTTTGATGTTTTGATCATGTTTTGGTGATGCATCGAGGAGCATATAGGGTCGGGTTGTCGATTGGCATAAACTCTTAGAGCCAATGCTCGTCCGGTTGCATTTTGGAAGAGTTTGTTCTTCATTTGAGTAGGCTGAAAAACAGCCCAGGCATGGTTTAGTCGACTGAATTCTCTGTTCAGTCGACTGAATCTGGGACCCGAAAGTTTCCAGGCATGGTTTAGTCGACTGAATTCTCTGTTCAGTCGACTGAACCTGGAAACAGAAAGTTCCCAGGCAAGATTCAGTCGACTGAATTCTCTGTTCAGTCGACTGAACCTGGAAACAGAAAGTTTCCAGGTAGAATTCAGTCAACTGAAAATCTCTGTTCAGTCAAATGAAGTTGCTGTTTAGTCAACTGAATTCTCTGTTTAGTCAACTGAATTTGATATTTCAGCCCACTTTTCCTTTTGGGATTGGATTTCCAATTTGGATCGATTTGTGATGATCCTATTTGTTGTTATCATTTGTTTCGACTTTGATGATTCCTTTTTAATTTCAATCCACGGGTTTTTTATAAAATAATATTTTAAATTGTATTAAAAGCTTGCTTCTTTATTTATAAATTCTATTTAAACGCGCACACACAATTTCGCACTTCGAGCGGAGTGGAAAGGAGATAAAATGGTTAGGTAAAACACGGACCATGAATCCATGCGTTTATCTTTCCGATTAATCCCCGACCTATACGATTGATTGTTTTGACCTTTTGGTCTGGTTTACCAATGAGATGAGGTAAACTTTGTACTGCTTTGAGTGTGAAATTAACTAATGGATAGTAAACCGTTTAGTGCGAACGAGTGGTTATGGGACTCACGTTACCACTTTTTGGATTCTTCTTTGAGAGTTATGACGCATTCCGCCAGTTAGTGGTGTCCAGTACTGGGCCTTCAGACCTTCACCACTACGGTTTGTTGCCTTTGGGATAGTGCCTTCGGACTCTCCTTCAAGTTTGTTGCCTTCGGGTATGTTGCCTTCGGGTTTGTACCTTCGGGTTTGTACCTTCGGGTTTGTGCCTTCGGGTTTGTTTCCCTATTGTGTTGCTTTCGGAGTTAGGTCTTTATGAGCCGCTCGAGTGATATTTGGGTTTGGAGTCTTCGGCTCATGGATCCTTGTTTATACAGTACTGAGCTCGAGCAATCTTTTGTTTTTCATTGATATGTATATTCCCTAGGTATCGCTCTTCGGTGTTGGTCTTTTTGAGCCGCACGATATATCGCGATTACCTTGTGGAACTTGTGTTACCTTCATTGGTATTTGTTATTTGCCTTTATGGCTTGTTTTGGGATATTCCTATCCTTTGTTTCTATGAGTTTACGATGATACGAGGCTTGTTAAGATATGGTTCATCTTTTGTTAGATGATTGTGTTATCTCTTTTAGAGATATTTGTTATACATTGTGACCTTGCAGGTTTATTGTTGTTCAGTTTATCTAACTGATTTGTTTAGCTAGACTGATCCGTGTATTTCATACTCGGGTCAGACCGAGTTGTTTTAGGTTAGGTTCTTTTGGACTTAGCCTATTTTGCTTCCGCATGGACTATTCAGCTTGTTCCTTTTTTAAAAGCTTTTTGTGTGGTCCTTTTTGTTATAACTCTGATATGTATTCTTTTGGATTCATCTGTATATTGTGGTTTGCTATACCACTTGACATGTATTAGTTTGTATACTCTGTTATGTATCAGTATATGTATATATGATGATCTACTGTTCTGTGAAGTTTATTACATTTGAGTTGTTATATTCTGTTCTGATGGATCCTCCAACCACCTATGGTTTTGTTTTAAGTATTCATTGGATATGTCGATCTGCTTAGTATGACTATTGTCGATGTATTCAATAGATAGTTAGAGCAAGGCTATAGATGGTCACTCCCAACTAGCCTTATTCTCCGCGTTAGTCGACGGCATTACCCCGTAGTGTCCTTGGCTAGTGTGGGTATAGAGGTGGGGCATTACAGCTTGGTATCAGAGCCAGATTCAGAACAAAATATGATAAACACAGAATAGAAGCACATATTACGATACATCAAAGTGTATAAGTGATACAAATCTTTGAATCATCGTGTCTCTCTGTTCCTTCTACCATCAAAGGTTAGATAGAAATTGAGAATACGTCTAGGAAAGCATTTCATTCTGTAGTATTCCGCAATTGTATTAATGACATCTACCTTGTGAATAATCTTGTTCTTATCTTAACTTTCAGCGTATGGCTGGAAGAGGCAGAGGAAGACGTTCGATGCTGGGCAATCCACTGGCTCACATCTGGATGGCTTTTATATGTCTGCTGATCAGTTTTTGGAATTTTTTTAGGAGCACTCAGCCTCCAGTTCCTCCTCGAGTATCTCCACCTTGCAAGTCCGCCTTTGCACGTCAGTGCAGTGATTTTTCTCATCTTGGAGGAAAGCCGTTTAAGGGCTCCGAGTCGATTCTTGAAGTCCAAGCTTGGCTTCGCACGTGCGAGCGTATTTTCTCTCGCATGGATCTTTCTGACCATGATAGGGTTCTTGTAACTTCTAGCTTATTGCAAGAGCGTGCTCTTGATTGGTATGAGCTTCTTGTAGCCGAAATTGATGAGTCTAGTCCTTCTTGGACTCAGTTTTGGGGACGATTTGAACTCAAGTTCGTTCCTGAATCCAAAAAAATTTTATTGACCCGTCGCTTCCTTGAGTTGAAGCAAGGAAAATCTTCTGTTTCTGAGTATGTTGCATCATTCGAGGCTTTATCTCAGTATGGTCTTGAATTCATTAGCACTTCTTATAAGAAGAATTTGAAGTTTGTTTCTGGTCTTAAGAAATATCTGAAGAAGTCTTTGTTGCTCCAGCATAAGCTTTCTTTTGAGGAGTTGGTTGATTCTGCACTTCATCTTGAAACCATTGAGAAGGAGTGTGATAGTGGTGAGGATGTTGAGGTTTCCAAGAACCCCAACAAGAAGCAGTTTCCATTTCAGAAGTCCAGGCCTTTTCCTTCTAAGAAGAAGAAGACTGGTAGTTCTAGTTCTCAGCCTCAGTCTTCTGGAACACCTTTCATTTGAAAGTGTTTCAATTGTGGTTCTCCTGATCATATTATTCGAGCTTGTCCTAAACCTCTCTTTTGCCGCTATTGCAAGAAGGAAGGTCATCATGTTTCCACCTGCCCAACTGTTCCTGGTGGTTCCAAGTCTGGCAAGCTTAGTGCTGCCAAGGCTTCTGAAGGTCCTTCTCAGCCCAAAGGTATAACTCCATCTATTTTGGAAGGTTCTATTTTATTTCATGATCATAGTATTCGAGTTCTTTTCGATACGGGTGCATCACATGCTTTCGTATCGCAAAAGCTCATTGATGATTTTTCCTTGGATGTTTCTTGTTTGGTTACTTCTTTAAGGATTGCGAATCCTATTGGGGGATCCACGACCCTTAGCATGCTTTGTGATGATGTTGAAATTGTTTTATGTGGCTTTTCGTTTCGTGCGAATCTACACGTTATTTCTTATCTGGGATTTTATATGATTTTAGGAATGGACTGGCTAGTGAGATATGATGCCAGGATTATTTGTTCGGAGAGAATTTTATATCTTCGACATCCGGATTCGCATACTCAGCTATCACTTGTTCTTCGGAATGTGGATAATTCCGAAATGGCTTTATATTCTCTTGATTCGCGAGATGATGATGATATATCTCGTATTCATGTTGCTTGTGACTTTTCTGATGTTTTCGAACCTGTTTTGGGTTTGCCACCCAAGCGGGCAATTGAGTTCCGCATTGATCTCATTCCAGGCGCGCAGCCAGTTAGTCGTCCTCCCATGAGGATGTCTACAAAGGAAAATGAGGAACTCAAGAAGCAGCTTTTAGAGCTTGAGTCCAAGCAGTTGATTCAGTCCAGTTTTTCTCCGTGGGGATCCGCGGTCGTCTTCGTGAAGAAGTCTGATGGAACTCTTAGGCTTTGCATTGACTATCGCAAGCTTAACGAGTTAACCATCAGGAATAGGTATCCATTGCCTAGGATCGATGATATGTTCGATCTATTGAGTGGTGCTAAGGTCTTTTCTCAGCTTGACCTCGCCACAGGTTTTCATCAGTTGCGAGTCGCGGAGGATAGCATACCGCTTACCGCTTTCCGCACTCGTTATGGTTCTTTTGAGTGGCTCGTTATGCCGTTCGGTTTGATGAACGCTCCTGCTTTCTTTGTCGATCTCATAAATCGAGTATTCCGGGAATACTCGATAAGTTCGTCCTTGTGTTCATTGATGATATCCTTGTTTATTCTAAGTCTGAAGCTGAGCATGCTAATCACTAGAGAATTGTCTTGAGTACTTTCCGTCACCATCAGCTTAGAGCCAAATTCTCCAAGTGCCATTTTTGGGAGAATAAGGTTAAGTTCTTAGGCCATGTTGTATCTTCCGATGGCATTTCTGTCGATCCCTCGAAGATCGAAGCCATCCAGAATTGGAAGAGGCCTGAGAATGTGCATGAGATTCGTAGTTTCCTTGGATTGGCGGGTTATTACCGTCGGTTCATTAAGGATTTTTCCCGTGTTGTGCTTCCTCTCACCAGCCTTACTCGGAAAGGCATTCATTTTATTTGGTCCGACAAGTGTGAAGCTTCCTTCCTGACATTAAAGGAACTTCTCACTAATGCTCCTATTTTGGTGGTTCCCGAGGGAAATCATGATCTTGTTGTCTACACCGATGCATGTGGTAGTGGTCTCGGTGCTGTTCTTATGCAGAAGGATCGGGTAGTTCCTTATGCTTCTAGGCAACTGCGTCCGAATGAAGTTTGCTATGCCACTCATGATCTTGAGTTAGCCGCCATTGTCTTTGCCTTGAAGATTTGGCGACACTATTTATTGGGCGAGCGCTTCATTCTATATACCGATCATAAATCCTTGAAGTATTTGTTCACTCAGAAGGAACTCAATATGAGACAACAGCGTTGGCTCGAGTTTCTTGCTTCCTATGACTTTGATATCCAGTACACCCCTGGAAAGGGTAATCGTGTTGCTGATGCGCTTAGTCGCAAATATTCGGTTGTTGTTTCTATGTTGCTTGCCGAATGGGATATTCTTGAGACTCTATCTTTTTGTGAAATTCGTAATCGAGGTTTATCTTCTGATACTCCTATTCTTTTATTTAGTTTGGGAGCTCGACCCATTCTGTTGAATCGTATTACCGATGCTTAGCGGCGTGATCCTGATTTGTTGCATCTTATTCAGCTTTGTGAGTCTGGATCCTGTGATGAGTCGTTGCAGGATTTCAGCATTGATTCTCATGGGTGTCTTCGCAAGAAGAACCGTCTTTTTGTGCCTTATGATTTTGCGCTTAGGCATGACATTCTTGATGATTGTCACTGTTCTAAGTATACCATTCATCCTGATAGTAGTAAGATGTATGCCGATATGCATCGTCTTTATTATTGGGAAGGCATGAAACGCGATGTGGCGAGTTATGTGAGTAATTGCATAACTTGTCAGCGTATTAAGGTCGAACATCAGCGTCCTTCGGGTCTTCTTCAGCCTTTAGAGATTCCATTGTGGAAATGGGATCAAATTTCTATGGATTTTATTGACGGCCTACCTCGTTCGAGATCGGGCCATTCTAGCATCTGGGTTATTGTTGATCACCTCGCTAAATCTGCTCATTTTGTTCCTATTAAGTCTAATAGGACTGCTTCGCATTTGGCTAAATTATATATCAAGGAAATCGTGAGACTACACGGTGTTCTTAGTTCTATTGTGAGTGACCGTGATCCTTTATTCACGAGTCATTTTTGGCAGAGTCTTCAGCAAGCTTTGGGAACCAAAGCTTAATTTTAGCACAGCTTATCATCCGCAGTCTGACGGACAGACTGAACGGGTGAATCGTATCTTGGAAGATCTTCTCCGTATTTGTATTTTTGATTTTGGTGGTAGTTGGGAGGATCACCTACCTCTTGTAGAGTTCTCCTACAATAATAGTTTTCAGCCTAGTATCGGTATGGCTCCTTTCGAAGCTTTATACGGAAGGCCATGTCGA
Source organism: Allium cepa (assembly GCA_030765085.1). Lineage (NCBI taxonomy): Eukaryota > Viridiplantae > Streptophyta > Magnoliopsida > Asparagales > Amaryllidaceae > Allium > Allium cepa. The sequence goes on along the minus strand of CM060938.1, from coordinate 437,818,330 downwards.
TCACCTTCTTGTTGGTTGGAATCTAGAGAGAAGCTTATTCTTGGCCCAGATTTTGTTCGTGACTCTTCTGAAAAGATTGATCTTATTCGTTTGAGAATGAAAGAGGCACAAAGCCGCCAGAAATCCTACGCGGACAACCGTAGGAAGCCTCTTGAATTCTCGATTGGTGATCTTGCCTTTATTCGTGTTTCTCCTTTGAAGGGGGTTATGCATTTCAGTACGACTGGGAAGTTGGCTCCTCGCTTTATAGGACCATTTTCTGTTACTGAACGTATTGGCCCTGTGGCTTATAGAGTTTCACTTCCAGCTCATTTATCTGGCATTCATGACGTGTTTCACGTCTCTCAACTTCGGAAGTGTCTTCGAGATTCGGATTCTGTTATCGATTCTTGTAATTTGCAAGAGCTTGAGATCTCACCGGACTTATCTATTGTACAACAGCCTATTCGCGTACTTGACACGGAGGTGCGACACCTTTGAAACAAGGACGTGCCGCTTGTTAAAGTGCAATGGTCCGCTAACCCCAATGACTGTACTTGGGAAACCAGAGAGTTTATCGAGCGATCTTATCCGGGTTTTCTATCTTTGCTTGGCCACGGTGAGTTTGTCCTTTCATCTCAAGCTTATTTCCTTTTCTTTTTGGGATATTGTATGTATGTAGTTGTTACAAATATCGTCTCTAGGAATTGCGGGGACACAATTTTATAAAGGGGGAGATCTGTAACAACCCGCATATTTAAGGATTATATATTTAAATGTTTTATTTAAATATAGCGTCGTTGGTCGGATTTTTGGGTCCTAAAAGCTACTTTTTGCAAACGGCCGAATTGGGGCTCGATACCACCTCTATTGAGGCAAAAATGGCATTTGCGATCTTTTTGAGTACAAGCTTTGATATGTTTGGAGTAAGTTGAATTTTGCAACTTTTTCTAGTTGGGCTTTGGGTTGGGTTCAGCCCACTAACTAACTAATTAACACTAACTCGGCCCTTCTCCTCTCCACTCACTTATTTCATTTCATAAAACTTAAGCTAAAAACTGAAAATGGGGGAAGAGAATGGGAATTAGAAATTCCAAGCCCTAGTTTCTTCTTACAACTTGAAACCTTGCTCCAAAATCAAAGAGAAGCCATTCGTAAGCCTCCTCTTCATCTTCTCCAACTCTTTCTCCTTCATTTTCAGAAAGTTTCCTAAACCTAATTTGGAAAATATGTGTTTTATTCTTAGATTGAAACTTGTAGAGTGAAGTGAAGAGTAGTTAGTCACCTTCCTGTGTTTGAGCTTCCTCTTCTTTATTTTGAGATAAAAGGCGAGTTTTGAACTCACATCTACTTCTCTTGATTATTGATGTAAGGTGAGATTTTTATCTCTCATGTATGCTTATATCTATCCTTGATTATTGGGTATGAATTCCCAGCACTTGCTCATATGCACTTGCTTTTGGTTTGGATTGAATTGGTGAATATTCAAATTTTTAGTGTTTGGGTTCAATTCTTTGAAATCCTAACTTTGATGTTTTGATCATGTTTTGGTGATGCATCGAGGAGCATATAGGGTCGGGTTGTCGATTGGCATAAACCCTTAGAGCCAATGCTCGTCCGGTTGCATTTTGGAAGAGTTTGTTCTTCATTTGAGTAGGCTGAAAAACAGCCCAGGCATGGTTTAGTCGACTGAATTCTCTGTTCAGTCGACTGAATCTGGGACCCGAAAGTTTCCAGGCATGGTTTAGTCGACTGAATTCTCTGTTCAGTCGACTGAACCTGGAAACAGAAAGTTCCCAGGCAAGATTCAGTCGACTGAATTCTCTGTTCAGTCGACTGAACCTGGAAACAGAAAGTTTCCAGGCAGAATTCAGTCAACTGAAAATCTCTGTTCAGTCAACTGAATTTGCTGTTTAGTCGACTGAATTCTTTGTTTACTCAACTGAATTTGATATTTCAGCCCACTTTACCTTTTGGGATTGAATTTCCAATTTGGATCGATTTGTGAAGATCCTATTTGTTGTTATCATTTGTTTCGACTTTGATGATTCCTTTTTAATTTCAATCCACGGGTTTTTTATAAAATAATATTTTAAATTGTATTAAAAGCTTGCTTCTTTATTTATAAATTCTATTTAAACGCACACACACAATTTCGCATTTCGAGCGGAGTGGAAAGGAGATTAAATGGTTAGGTAAAACACGGACCATGAATCCATGCGTTTATCTTTCCGATTAATCCCCGACCTATTCGATTGATTGTTTTGACCTTTTGGTCTGGTTTACCAATGAGATGAGGTAAACTTTGTACTACTTTGAGTGTGAAATTAACTAATGGATAGTTAACCGTTTAGTGCGAACGAGTGGTTATGGGACTCACGTTACCACTTTTCGGATTCCTCTTTGAGAGTTATGACACATTCCGCCAGTTAGTGGTTACCATTACTGGACCTTCGGACCTTTACCACTACGGTTTGTTGCCTTTGGGATAGAGTCTTCGGACTCTCCTTCAGGTTTTTTGCCTTCGGGTATGTTGCCTTCGGGTTTGTACCTTCGGGTTTGTGCCTTCGGGTTTGTTGCCCTATTTTATCGCTTTCGGAGTTAGGTCTTTATGAGTTGCTCGAGTGATATTTGGGTTTGGAGTCTTCGGGCTCATGGATCCTTGTTTATAAAGTACTGAGCTCGAGCAATCTTTCGTTTTCATTGATATGTATATTCCCTAGGTATCGCTCTTCGGTGTTGGTCTTTTTGAGCCGCACGATATATCGCGATTACCTTATTGAACTTGTGTTACCTTCATTGGTATTTGTTATTTGCCTTTATGGCTTGTTTTGGGATATTCCTATCCTTTGTTTCTATGAGTTGCCGATGATACGAGGCTTGTTAAGATATGATTCATCTTTTGTTAGATGATTGTGTTATCTCTTTTAGAGATATTTGTTATACAGTGTGACCTTGCAGGTTTATTGTTGTTCAGTTTATCTAACTGATTTGTTTAGCTAGACTGACCCATGTATTTCATACTCGGGTCAGACCGAGTTGTTTCAGGTTAGGTGCTTTTGGATCTAGCCTATTTTTCTTCCGCATGGACTATTCAGCTTGTTCCTTTTTGTTATAACTCTGATATGTATTCTTTTGGATTCATCTGTATATTGTGGTTTGATATACCACTTGACATGTATTAGTTTGTATACTCTGTTATGTATCAGTATATGTGTATATGATGATCTACTGTTCTGTGATGTTTATTACATTTGAGTTGTTATATTCTGTTCTGATAGATCCTCCAACCACCTATGGTTTTGTTTTAAGTATTCATTGGATATGTCGATCTGCTTGGTATGACTATTGTCGATGTATTCAATAGATAGTTAAAGAAAGGGTATAAATGGTCGCTCCCAACCAGCCTTATTCTCCGTGTTAGTCGATGGCATTACCCCGTAGTTCCTTGGCTAGTATGGGTATAGAGGTGGGGCATCACACCTTAACACATAATAGTGTCAATAGTCTATACAGTACCGTAATACCTCTTGATCGGGAGGCTACCAGAGGATACTTCATAGGTACAACACAAATCAAACTCGTACAAGGCACGCTAGGATAGGTGACACGTCACACAAGGCAATGCCAGAGTAGATATACCAATTACACACACGGGCTGGTGGTAACGCGTAGCAGCTACTACCACCCACCTCGAGCCACGCCTTCAATCAAAAATCAAAAGTGGCCATCAAATCAATCTCAAAGTCAGAATATAATATCGAAGGAGTGTGTCTGATAAGAGAGGCTACCTTTTTGGCTCGAGATCGCTCCTGTTTTAGCCACCTTAAGCCAACTCATGGGAGTCGGTTCCACGTTCATACCTTAAAGGGCATCGCCACCAACCTACTTCATTCTGGAATCTTCACCACGTAAACGGTTGTTAAAGTGGTTTTCAGAGTTGGCAGAGAGTATGACAACTTCCGATCCCGGTCTCTTTAACAACCAAATGTTATTATTGCCCATTGTTATTTATTTGAAAACCTTTTCTATTCCAATACCATTTAAAATCAAATACTATTACTTTCCAAAATAATATCCGTTTTCAAAAATGGTAATATTTCCAAATCCATATACGTTCCAAAATAATATCCATTTTCAAAACTAAATACTATATTATTTCATTTCAAAACCAACCAATATATCATTTCCATTTCAAAACCAAAATATAATATATCATTTAAATTCCAAAACCAAATTGATATATCCTTTAAATAAAACCCAAATGTTAAATCACAGAATATTTCCTTCAATTTATTAAACTTGAAATATTCCTTTAAATCATCTTAAACTAAACCACTTTATTTTAAAATACCCACCTCATAAGCAAGACTAAATTCCATTCGTATACTTAACAATTTCAACTAAAACTAAATTTCCAATTATAAAGTTAAGTCATATGTTGAAAATACACTTTTCCCCTTAAATCATAATTATTCGATTTCCAAACATTTCATTTCATAAATAAAGTAATTTATCATAGTAAATATAACGATCAATATCTTTGCAAATTTATTCATTTAGACATCAATTAAACTATGATTTCAGGCTAAATACATTTATTTCAAAATGTACAATTAAAACTGTATTTCATTTATCAATTCAACTATGATTCCAAGTTAAATAAACTTATTACAAATGTCCCATAAAATGCATTTCATTTTATTTATTCAAAATTGCATTATTTATTATACAAAATATGTCCATTTCAAGGAGTAACCTTTATTAAAATTACTAGGTTAGGTTTAAGATTCTAAATTAAGTCAAACTTAATTATTAAGTTATTTATCATAAATAAGACTCTTTAAACTCTATCCAAACCAATTAACTTATAAAAATTTTAACTTACGGACAAACAATATTTCTTTAAACTTTAAAGCATTAAATCAAATTAAGTCAAAATTTTCATATATTTATAATTCCAAAATACTTAATAATTTTCAGAAAATATTAAAATAATTAATAAATTTTTAGGAAAATATCATTTAATATATAACCATGGGCCTGTATAATATTTTCTAACCTAGGTCAAGTGATACGGATATGTATCATTTCAATTTGTAATTTAAAAGAAAAATCCGGGTTTTATCATTTCAAACCCGCAATCCCAAGTAAAATAAATGCAACAAAAATCACAATAAAAATCAATTGAGCCTATCATTTAAGTCATAATGATTTTCTCCTATTCTAAAGTCCGTTCAGGTGTGTATCATTTCAACCCATAGTGATAAGCAACTTGCAGTAGTGGTACAGTAAATAAAATGAACAGTATATCATATAATAACATATTAGATGATGTAACAAATATATAAACAGCATTTAACATCATATAACATATCACAGGCATGTACGAATAACATATCAATTTATACAGATCCACTTGTCATTATTCCACAATAATATAAGTACATATGTCTAGAGTGATAAAACTCACCTTTTAAAAGCTAGAATCAAATTCGTAATACACAATTGAAACTCCGCAAAGCACGACAAGGCATGACCAAACTTTTGAGTAGATGGAAAGTCAATATTCATACCTCGTATATAACACGTACACAAATCATAAGAATAAAATTCAACACAACAAAATATGGATTAAACAATGCAATTACGAATCAAAGAGGACATAACCTTGCTTTCAACCACTAAGTGGGCTCGGCCATTGGGTCTGGGTAGGGTCTAGGCATCACAAACTCACGGATAGGGATGGTTGTGGTCCTATGGTGGTGATGAGGAGGAGATGTGAGCTAGGAGGTGGAGGCCAAGCTAGCATGAAAGCCAAAGAGAAAATCAAAAGAAAAAGGAAGAAGAAAGTAAGGAGAAGCCATGAAAATTTATAGCTTGTTTTATTTTTCTCTCACGCAAATAGAAATGAGATAAGAAAATTTTCACATGAAATAATAATAAAAGTGGCGGCTAGGGTTACAAAAACAATGAATGACTAAAGATATGGAGAGTGGATGGCTAGAGATGTAAAGGCTAGAAAATGAATGGTTAGGAAATTAGAAGGCACAATTTAAGGAGAAGGAATCTTGTATATTTTTTTTGTTTGCACGCAAATGACAAATGAAGTGAATGGAAAGTTTCTCAAGACTTAAAGAAAATAAATTGCCCGGCTAGAAGGTAATTAAGGAGGTAGGAAATAAAAAGGCAAGAAATAAAGAAGCTAGTGAATTAATGGGATTTATTTCCTATTTAATAAAAGAAACTTACGTAATATCTTCCAATCTAAAGATGTTGAATATGCGCTTATATGATTTTTGTTTGATGATAATAAAAATATATACATTCATTTAAATGTATTTGTTAATGTACTATTTTATTTTTCATAGGTTAAATAAATATTTGCTGGATAAAATTAATTAACACAGAATTTGAATTCAAACAGAAATTTTATTCAAAACAAATATTTATTACAATTTTGAAAAGTACAAATTCAAGCTCTCACTATACACTATACAACTTTGATACAATTTCAATTACATCACAATTTTACATTTACAGTTGTACTCACTACATATCGCTCACACTCATAATTTATCTTCAACTTCATTCCAGTTAGAATCCAGCATCTGAGCAATCTGCAAAAATATACACTAACGTAGTAAAATTGAAAAAGAAATATTTTTGCAATATAAAATAAAAGATGATTTTGAAAATATTATTTGCCTCAGTTATTTGGGTTGTTCGTCGTCATTTAAATTTGAATTCATCATACACGAACAGCTTGTGACATGCACAGTGTATCACTGTACATGCCACAAGGCCGTGCACACCGATATACACTTGATAATGCTACAGGGACAGGTGAGCACAAGGTCAAACCCAAAATAAAAGGACGGGTTCAACTCAGGTGCAATATAAATAAAGTCTCGACATCAACACAATGTCGAACCCGAGTTGTGAAACCGGATTCAACACAGGTGCAAATGGTCAAGTCATCTAAAACAAGCCTAAAGCAGAAATGAAACACTGTAACTCAAAGAGCATCAAAATGCAAACCATGATGAAACTCAGCAACACTCAAGTAAGCACTATAGGCCGAGACAGTAGCAAATCAAACCAGAATGCATTAGTGTACAGTGAGCCCGAGCACAAGTGACTCATGGAAAGACTACAACAATGATGAAAAAATATACAAATATGCACCAGACTAAAATGCTTCATAGATCAGAATGCTCAAGTGAAGATAACAAATACAACATAAACATCCAGATCAAATGCACAATATCAAAGACACAAAGGCAACTGACCAAATACCAAATCAGTGATGAAGTCGCATTCTCAAAACCACGACCATGCTACATTTCAAATGCAAATATCACAAATCCAAGACCAGAAAAACAAAACTGCAAATACCCATATGCAACATTCACATTATAGTTTCATGTAACAGATAATGCACAGGAAACAAAGTCAAGGCAACATGAAGTCAACAAGCTCAACTGGACAGTTCCATCTAACCAGATTCTAATATACAACCAAAGAAGAAAAACCATCAAGCCAACACTGCAACCTGACCATGCATAATCAAGTCGACTCATACATCCAGAACTACAAGATACATGCACAAGAACACATAAACTACAAGCTAAGCATATCAAGCTTCAGATGGTATGCAAGTGATGGCAGATGGAGGTTTGGAGTGTTATGAAGATATATATGTTGCTGCAATCAGGTATGTATGCAAATGGTTGTTACTATGATCAGGTCGAATGTATGCCAGTGTGATGGGTATGAAATAGCAATATGGAGGGGATGTTTTGTTTGAACTGTTTGGCTTTTGAAGTTGATGAGGCAGCAAGACTGTGTTAGTGATGCAGATAGGCAAATGATACCAAATGAAACAATGAACAAGATATACAATGAAAATCAATGCAACCTAAGTACAGCAAGCCAGAGATTCACGAAACCGAAAATGGCCGAAGCATCAAAGTCAGGTAAAATTCAAAATCGTGGTGGCCAAGATAGTTGACTAAGTTAAACATCAAAGCCGTGTGAAGAAGTATCAAATTATACAAAAGTTATCAAGTCAGAGAAAATCACGGAGCCATAGTCAATCATAACAAATTCAAAGCCGAGGATTTTAAACCAAGTCAACCGAGCAGTATCAAGAATATTCGCATATGAATTAGTCAAGAAAAAATCGCAAGCATCCAAGCATAAACGATCAGCCGAGATAAATTCAAATATATATTGTACGAACGAAAATTAAGGGTTACAAACCCTATATAAGGAAATCATCATCGGCAATCTCATCATCGAATTCAAGCATACAAACAGAAAAGCAAAAAGAGCAGAAAGTACATACCGTAGCTTTTCGAATTCGATCAATTCGAACCAGTTGAAGTGCACAAAGGAAATCATCGATTGACAAAAGAACGCCGAATCAATAATTCAGTCGCAGTCGCAAGCTTCGAATTTCAAAAACCCTAAATAGGATCGAAGGGACGAAGCCCTAATTTAGCTTCAAAGAGGAACGACCGCCATCTCAAAATAAAGGAACGAAGAAACTAAAAGGAACGGGTTAAAATATAAAAGGGGGCCGGCCTTTATTTTAAGGGGTTTTAATTTTTAATTGGGGTTTTTGTCTTTAATTTTAAATTGCTGTTTAAATTTGTTTTTTTAAACTTTAAACCGTTGTTATTTCTAGTCGTGTGACTAGGGGACAAGCTACGTGGCGTAGCTTGAGAATTCGCAACTCAGTAGCTGAGTTATGGCAGGGTTTTGAGCGTAGAGTTAGATTTAGTCGATAGCAGGTGTCGCGAGTTTATGTGTGTAAGCGAGGGACTATCTAATTTCTAGTAGAAACCTTGGAGGCATCACGTAGGCAGGGTTTTGCCGAAGCTGGGTAAATTCTGTGTCGTTCTATTTGCATTTATTATTCTGCTATTATCTGTGCTGCTATTTTTCTGTGATCTGTGTTGAAATTATTTTATAAGCTTCCGTAATTAAATTTTATAATTAATACTATCACCCTATTCATCCCCCCTCTAGGGTGAAGTCGATCCTACAAGTGGTATCGGAGCTAGGAATATAAGTCAACTTCTGCTTTAAAAAAATTCGTTTTTCAAAAACCAATTTTTGTTTTAAAAATTTAAAGTTTTAAAATGGCTACCATATCCATAGTTAGGCCACCAATGTTCAATGGTGAATATGCTTATTGGAAAAATAGGATGGAAATCTTTCTGAAAACCATTGATGCTTGGAATATTGTTGAGACGGTTATAGAACACCGACTATAACTGTAGATAATCAGGAAGTAGATAAACCAAAGGAACAATGGACAGAACTAGAAAATAAATTACAAAATACTAATGCTAAAGCTATGAATTCTATTATCTGTTCATTGGATCAATTTGAATTTAATCGTGTCTCACATTGTCTAGCTGCGCAGGAAATATGGCTCACGCTAGAAGTGACTCACGAAGGAACATCTCAAGTCAAAGAATCTCGCCTTGCCATGCTAAGCAGCGAATACGAGAATTTCACAATGGCGAAGGAAGAAAATGTCAACGAGATGCATGGACGACTTTCCAATATCGTTTACAAATCAAAAGCTCTTGGAAAATCATACACAGAGTTGGAGATAGTCCGAAAAATCCTTAGAGTCCTTCCACGAAAATTTGAAGCAAAAGTGACTGCCATTCAAGAATCAAAAGATTTGAAACAAATGAAAGTCGAAGAACTCATCGAAAATCTCACCACTTATGAGTTAGAAATGAAATTCAAGGAAGAGCATGAAGGAGGAGATACTCGAAAGAAATCAATAGCTCTCAAAGGAACAACTGAAAGTGATGACGATGACGATGACAATGCAGCAGCAGAATTAGAGCTATTAATAAAGAAATTCAAAACGTGGAATTACAAATATGGAAATTCAGCTAGAATTCAAAAGGCGAGAAGAAGAATAGCCAAAGCACTAGACTACTCTGAAGAACAGGAGAACATCTGTCATAAGTGCAACCAACCTGGACACATCAAGCCCAATTGTCCTCGAAATCGATGCGACTTTGGAAAGAAACAGAAAAAGAAAAGTTTTACAGCCACTTGGGATGAAATGGATGAGAATGATAAAAGTACTAGTAGTGAGATGAGAAAGCAGATATGTGCCTTCAAGGAAATATAACTGATAGCGACGATGACGAGCCAAGCGAGGTATCAAAACTTACTCACTCTGAATTACTTATTTATTTCCACGAAGTAAATGGCTGTTTTGAACGACTTAGGGAGAAATATGCTAAACTTGAATCATAAAAAGTTACTTTGATAGAATTAAATGAACAACTTGACGAATTAGTTAAAACCTATCAAAGTAGGATCCCTAAGTGTGATAAGTGTCCAACATTCGATGAGGAAATAAAAAAATCAGAAATCAATATAAAATCACTTGAAAATGAAATTCTGATTTTAAAAGAGAATGAAAATACTAGGAGAGAGAATTCTATTAAAAAGTGCACACAATTGTTAAATGAAAATGAATCTCTCAAAACACAAGTCCAACAATTGTCAACGACTTTAGATAAATTTTCAAAAAGTGAAAAATCGTTGAATATTCTATTAGGAAAGCAAACTGTTAATACGGTTAGACAAGGACTTGGATATAGTAAATCGAAAATTGTTGAAAGCAATATTAATCAAGTCAACTCTATGTGCACAATTTGTAGAAAATATGGACACAATCACAATAATTGTTGGTATAGACCCAAACATGTGAAAACTATACCGATTTGGGTTCCAAAGGCACAAATATAAAAACTCTCAAAGTTAAACAAATTTGGGTGCCGAAGGGAACAATTATAAATAGTTTTGGGTCTGCACAAAATTATTTTTCAAAATATTCTGCCACTAACAATCATGGACCTATAAAAACAAATAGGTCACATAAATCCTTTTCCATGTAGGTGTGGTGGCAGGCTAAGGAGCAACAATAGTGCTACTTGGATTCTGGCTATTCCAAGAGCACACCGAGCGACAAAGAAAAGTTCCTTAGCCTAGTATAAAGGTGACAGAATCACAATAGACAACGACGAAAAATTTCGTAAAGGTAAAAACAGGTAAAGGTATATTTTTTGAACGATATATTAAATGTGATAATCTGCACCGTATTCTGAATTAAATCAGCCAATAATGAGATGATGAAAAGATGATGATTTTCACTTATTCAAAATAGTTGGCCAATTATATTCTTATGCCAAAAACACTATAAAAATCTCTAGATTCTTTGAATTACTTCATATATATCAGTTTGGATTAAAAATAGTGTTTTGTTGGATAATACAATTGGTTATAATACGGTTAACTCTATATTCACGGTTTTCTGATTATTTAAACGGCTTCAATTCAATTTCAAAAGAATGTCTTTTAAATTGTTGTTAAAATTGAGTTTGAAATTTTTTTTGGTGCGCACTTCATGGTTTGGTCAGTCAAATTCAATTAATGATGATTTTGAGTGAAAAAGAAATTCAGATGCAGATTACACTTGTAATTTAGTTGATAGAAAAATTACTAGTTGAACGTGATTTTTGAGACATTCAGTAACTGCATCGTTTTTTCAAAGAAAATATCTGCATATTCTTCATTTCAAATAATTTTAAAATAGCAGAAAATTTTTCTTTTAAAACCTCCTAGAGAAAATCATTTTTGACCATATTTTCAGATTAGTCATTTTTGAAAAATTAATTTCATAATTATTTTTGAATTTGATTTTAAATGACTGTTTTGACTAAACTGGCTCCCTAAATGATTATCGAAAAGAAAATAGTGATTGAAAAAGTGATGAGTGTTAATATTGATCATATATTATGACTCGAGACGGTATAATTAGTAAATTTATTTAGAAATTTAAACAAGAGTTATAAAACTTTTTGTTGGTAAAAAATTCCATGACCATCTCTATATCTATCATATTTCTAAGGACCATCACTCATCAAAATTCTATATAGTTTGTCGATATGTGGTACTTTAAACAGGAATCGTTCGTTTTTCATTTTCACATTTTTTTTGAAATAACAAAAAAATTATATAGTAAAATAATAATATAATAAATACCAAAGTATTCACTCTCATTTAAAAGTCCTCACTGCTATGCATGGGTGAATTACTTGGAATTTGTTATGTGCTTCCATGCTCATTTAAAAGTCCTCACGGTTATCCATGTATGGAACACATATCAAAAAGTTGATTTTTAAAATAAACAAGTTGATTCTAATCCCATTTAAAAGTCCTCACGGTTATGCGTGGTTAGAAGATACTTGAACTCGTTTTTTTAAAAAATAAAATTGGAATACTACTAATCTCATTTAAAAGTCCTAACGGTTATGCATGGTTAGTAGATATTCAAATTCCTGATATAAATATACCACAAATAGACACAACTGTATGGTTTTATATGATGGCATCATTCCCATCATTCTAAAAGTGGAATATGCGCCTAACAAAATATTTATGATTTTTGTTTGATTTTTTATTGAAATTTAATATTTATATTCAATTGAGTTTTAATGTTGAATTAATATCGATCACTTTATCTCTATTTTCTCTAACACTATTACTCTTTTGCTGATAACAAAAGGGGAGAGAAAAGTTAAGATTTTGTCAAAATGACAAATAAAATCAATTAAAGGTCAAATAATTTTCCATTTGCATCTAGGCTCATTTGCATATTTCTATTTGTATGCATATATGTAGGGGGAGCTTTATGTAGAGAGGAAGCATTTAAATAGGGGGAGCAATTAGAGCATATCAATGATCAAATACATTTAATATATTCAAAATCTTAAATATATGTTTGTTATCATCAAAAGGGGGAGATTGTTGAATATTGGCTTATATGATTTTTGTTTGATGATAATAAACATATATACATTCATTTAAATGTATTTGTTAATGTACTATTTTATTTTTCATAGGTTAAATAAGTATTTGCTGGATAAAATTAATTAACACTGAATTTGAATTCAAACAGAAATTTTATTCAAAACAAATATTTATTACAATTTTGAAAAGTACAAATTCAAGCTCTCACTATACACTATACAACTTTGATACAATTTCAATTACATCACAATTTTACATTTACAGTTGTACTCACTACATATCGCTCACACTCATAATTTATCTTCAACTTCATTCCACTTAGAATCCAGCATCTGAGCAATCTGCAAAAATATACACTAATGCAGTAAAATTGAAAAAGAAATATTTTTGCAATATAAAATAAAAGATGATTTTGAAAATATTATTTGCCTCAGTTATTTGGGTTGTTCGTCGTCATTTAAATTTGAATTCATCATACACGAACAGCTTGTGACATGCACAGTGTATCACTGTACATGCCACAAGGTCGTGCACACCGATATACACTTGATAATGCTATAGGGACAGGTGAGCACAAGGTCAAACCCAAAATAAAAAGACGGGTTCAACTCAGGTGCAATATAAATAAAGTCTCGACATCAGCACAAGGTCGAACCCGAGTTGTGAAACCGGATTCAACACAGGTGCAAATGGTCAAGTCATCTAAAACAAACCTCAACCAGAAATGAAATACTGTAACTCAAAGAGCATCAAAATGCAAACCATGATGAAACTCAGCCACACTCAAGTAAACACTATAGACCGAGACAGTAGCAAATCAAACCAGAATGCATTAGTGTACAGTGAGCCCGAGCACAAGTGACTCATGGAAAGACTATAACAATGATGAACAAAAATACAAATATGCACCAGACTAAAATGCTTCATAGATCAGAATGCTCAAGTGAAGATAACAAATACAACATAAACATCCAGATCAAATGCACAATATCAAAGACACAAAGGCAACTGACCAAATACCAAATCAGTGATGAAGTCACATTCTCAAAACCACGACCATGCTACAGTTCAAATGCAAATATCACAAATCCAAGACCAGAAAAACAAAACTGCAAATACCCATATGCAACATTCACATTACAGTTTCATGTAACAGATAATGCACAGGAAACAAAGTCAAGGCAACATGAAGTCAACAAGCTCAACTGGACAGTTCCATCTAACCAGATTCTAATATACAACCAAAGAAGAAAAACCATCAAGCCAACACTGCAACCTGACCATGCATAATCAAGTCGACTCATACATCCAGAACTACAAGATACATGCACAAGAACACATAAACTACAAGCTAAGCATATCAAGCTTCAGATGGTATGCAAGATGGCAGATGGAGGTTTGGACTGTTATGAAGGTATATATGCTGCTGCAATCAGGTATGTATGCAAATGGTTGTTACTATGATCAGGTCGAATGTATGCCAGTGTGGTGGGTATGAAATAGCAATATGGAGGGGATGTTTTGTTTGAACTATTTGGCTTTTGAAGTTGATGAGGCAGCAAAACTGTGTTAGTGATGCAGATAGGCAAATGATACCAAATGAAACAATGAACAAGATATACAATGAAAATCAGTGCAACCCAAGTACAGCAAGCCAGAGATTCACGAAACCGAAAATGGTCGAAGCATCAAAGTCAGGTAAAATTCAAAATCGTGGTGGCCAAGATAGTAGACTGAGTTAGACATCAAAGCCGTGTGAAGCAGTATCAAATTATACAAAAGTTATCAAGTCAGAGAAAATCACGGAGCCATAGTCAATCATAACAAATTCAAAGCCGAGGATTTTAAACCAAGTCAACCGAGCAATATCAAGAATATTCGCATGTGAATTAGTCAAGAAAAAATCGCAAGCATCCAAGCATAAACGATCGGCCGAGATAAATTCAAATATATATTGTACGAACGAAAATTAAGGGTTACAAACCCTATATAAGGAAATCATCATCGGCAATCTCGTCATCGAATTCAAGCATACAAACAGAAAAGCAAAAAGAGCAGAAAGTACATACCGAAGCTTTTCGAATTCGATCAATTCGAAGCAGTTGAAGTGCACAAAGGAAATCATCGATTGACAAAAAAATGCCGAATCAATAATTCAATCGCAGTCGCAAGCTTCGAATTTCAAAAACCCTAAATTGGATCGAAGGGACGAAGCCCTAATTTAGCTTCAAAGAGGAACGGTCGCCATCTCCAAATAAAGGAACGAAGAAACTAAAAGGAACGGATTAAAATATAAAAGGGGGCCGGCCTTTATTTTAAGTGGTTTTAATTTTTAATTGGGGTTTTTGTTTTTAATTTTAAATTGCTGTTTAAATTTGTTTTTTAAACTTTAAACCGTTGTTTTTTCTAGTCGTGTGACTAGGGGACAAGCTACGTGGCATAGCTTGTGAATTCGCAACTCAGTGGCTGAGTTGTGGCAGGGTTTTGAGCGTAGAGTTAGATTTAGTCGATAGCGGGTGTCGCGAGTTTACGTGTGTAAGCGAGGGACTATCTAATTTCTAGTAGAAATCTTGGGGGTAGCACGTAGGCAGGGTTTTGCCGAAGCTGGGTAAATTCTGTGTCGTTCTATTTCTGCATTTATTATTCTGCTATTATCTGTGCTGCTATTGTTCTGTGATATGTGTTGAAATTATTTTATAAGCTTCCGCAATTAATTTTTATAATTAATACTATCACCCTATTCACCCCCCCCCTCTAGGGTGAAATCGATCCTACAGAAGAGGCAAATGAAGAAGTGAGATATTGGGGAAGATTCTGTACTTGATTTGATAGAGTAATGCACGGCTATGATAGGTGAGAAATGCTAAGAATTAATAAAGAGGGTAGAAAATTAAAAAGGCAAGCATTTAACAAAGTAACGTATACCCTTTGCTTTTCTCCAACTCTTTATAAAAGATATTAACAAAAAATTCCAATGAATACAATAAAAGCCTAGACAAATAAATGGAGAAATAAATGAAGAGATGGATATAGGAAAAATATAGAAATATATATATATATATATATATATATATAATGAAAATACATAAATTTGTTACGTGTAAAACGCTGTAATTTATCCAAATATAAAAGTATAAATCGGTATTTCATGAACGAAAAGCAGAATAAATATTAAAATAAAATACATTTTCAAAGAAAAAGAATAGAATTTAAAAATTCAAATTTAAAATTTTCAACTGTGGTCAAACTTTGACTTTTAGTTGACCAAAAATATAAAAATATTCCATAAATTGCTTATTTTATTAAATTTGTCAAATGTATACATTTATTATGATTGAAACTTTAATTAATTCATTCAGATAGGTTTCACATTTATTATGAATAAAATAGGCATTCCCATTCCATCCTAGTTTTCCATTAATATAGTAATCTAATTCATTTACTTATCATTAAATTTATTTATTATAGATTACGTTCCAATCAATTAAAATTGATTCCCATAATTTGATTTGATTTAATTTCCATCTTTATACTATGCCCAATACGTCTTTATGAACCTGGTTACATTAGTTTTATATTCCATTACATTAATACACCCTTATTTACATCTTAAATTTGTACAAATGTTACTTTTTTAAATGTGTACTTTTGTCAGTTGTACACATTAATTAAGGTTTGAAACCATTAAAGAAATTTACCTTAGTTCCATTCTTTTTACCAATTTATTACTTTATAAATAAGTTTAAGTTTCCAGTTAATTTATACATTCACACCTCTCGGTACTGCATTAATTCTCATTAATGAACATTTATTTACATTTGAATACAATTGATTTCCAATTCATTTTATAGCCTAAATAGACAACTTATAATAGCTGTTACCATTGCCCTTTAATTTACACTCAAGTTTATCATTTTCTCCTATTATCATAATTGCTTACAAAATGTTAAATTCATTCATTTACCATAGATTATACACTAATTCATTTGTTCGCACCACACTTACCCTTATTTTCTTATATTCAAATTTTATACCTAAATCTAATATTTACAACTAAATTATTAAACCAATTAAATAGTAACTTACAACCATTACTATTACTTTAAATCACATTAATGAATTTATTATTATTTACAAATCAATTCTTATAATTACTTAATTAACACTGATATACTTCAATTAATATTGATCATATATTATCTCGTTAATGATTCAACATTCACACTTGTTTTCTTATATTCAAATCTATAACTAAGTGCAACAATTTACATTATTTCAATTAGTTTGAAATTTCATAATTAGTTTTAATTACATTGTTACACCTCATTTTAATGTTTGTTTCACTATTAAATTACAAATTCTTTATTCTTCCAGTTTTAATTACCAAAATCGTATTAGATCAACAAACTATATTGATAATTTACGGGTCGTTACAAATCCAATACATAGAAGTCTCAATGCAAAAGCAAGTGATAAATCTGAATATAAAACCAGCATAACTGAAATCTGGATAGATAAATGACAGATCCTTAAGCAAAACTCCAAGATCCAAAGGTGAATCTCAAATGCTATGACACTTAGTCTTACCCGAGCATAAAGAAAAACACAAAACACTCGAGTCAGGATTAACATTCTGATGCAAGTGTATCAACTCAAGTGAAATGTCCAAGTGAAATGCAATATAACTTAAAGGATGTTTGGGATTCCCATCCTTTAAGGATCCGTTAAACTATCTACATACATAGTAAATACGCTATATAGATAATGTCTACAATAAAGTAAAATATTAAAATAGCGTTAAGGCATTACCCATATCCCTCTTAACACATTTTTATAATATTTCTGTAGTCTATACAGATAATGTAAGCTCCACCAACTGGTGGGATACTAAGTGACCACTTCATAGGTACGGTACAAACCAAACTCGTAGAGGATAGGATAAGGCATGTGACAAGGCACGCAAAGTTATGCCAGGGTAGGATTCTACAGTTTGCACTCCTGGACTGGTGGTAACGCTATCAGCTACTACCGCCTACCTCGAGACACACTCCCAAATCAAAGGTGCACCCAATCAAATCACAAAGTAATAGATATGATATCGAAGAAATGTACCCGATAGAGGGAGCGACCCTACTTGGCCTGGCATAGCTGCTGTTTTAGCCACATCAAGCTGACTCGCGAGACTCAGGGTTGCGTTTATACCCCATACAAATGTTCATCAAACCATCTTACTTTGTTCTGGAATCTCCGCCACGTGCACAGTTATTAAAGTGGTTTTCAATATTGGCAGAGAGTATGACAATATCAGATCCCAGTCCCTTTAACAACCAAACGCTTATTTCACACCATGGTTATTTTCATTTCAAATAGTTCATAACTCATATCAAAATATTATATTCATTTCAAAATCATATCATTTTTGAAATCTTATTCACTTTTGAAATCATAACCACAAAATAGTTTAAGCCACCATATCAAAATATTCGCATTTAAATCCATTAAATATAAATCATAACAGTTCCGACTAAAACAGTTCAAATATTGAAAATAGTTTATATATATATTGAAATAGTTATAAATTAAAAATAGTTTGTATATTTAAAAAAAGGTTATACACTAAAATAATTTATGTATTAAGATAGTTTATAAATTAAGATAGTTTATATATATATATATATATATATATCGAAAATAGTTTCAAGTTAGAATTATTTATTCCAATTTCACAAATCAATTCACATCAACTTTAGTTTCAAAATTGAATCTAATTCAATCCCAGTTCAACAATTTTCAATTAAAAGGTTAAAAGTTCAATTCGAACTCTCATTAAACCATTTTTAATTTATATCGATTTCAATTCCAGGTTTGAACTACAAATTTAAACCACTTCCAATTTAATAGGTTTCAAAGTTTAAATATTCAAAAATTTACAATAACTCAATTTGATAAATTTCATTTATACTTCAAAATTCAACTTTAATTTTATTTAAATTTGAAATATTCACTTAATCACTTTTTTATAAGCATTTAAATAAAATCTTAAATTGTAAATTTAAATCAAAATTAAATATTCAATTTTATTTAAATTTGAAAATATTCATTTAATCACCTTAAATTAAATCAAGTTATAAAATCCTACATTCAAAATCTCAAAATCAATAAGTTTTCAATCAATTCTTATTTACGCTCAAGTCTCAAATAAATTAAGTTGCAAATTTACTAAATTTATCTTCCCAACCTTTATTTTTTTAAAGTTATTACAGAAATCTGTTTTTAAAATATTAATATAAATTTTAAACAAATATTTTGAATACAATATATATACTTATCCAATTTAATTCTATTAAATTAAATTTTATTATGCTAAATATTATTAAATTAAATCTGATTTTATTAATTTAATTTATTTTATATTAAACTATATTTTATATATTTAAAAATAATATGATGTTACGAAAAATCTAAAAATTTACATTTTTCTAAACTTGGCTTATAATTTAAAATTTTCAAACATATAATTTAAAAATCAAAATTTTATACACATATATTAAAAAATCGTTATATTATATTTCAAAAAATCAATATTTATTAAATTCCATATATTTCCTTTCAAAACCTTGGAAATCATTTTTCAAAAATAAACCAACGATGTCCGTATACGATTTCCTATCCTATGGCCAAGTGATATGGATATATATCATTTGAATCCGCAATAATTTTACGGATATATATCATTTCAACCCACAATCCCAAAATCAAAAATCAATAAAATCACTTGGATTTATCATTTCAACCCATAACGATTTTTCCTACTACAATATCATTCGGGTATGTATCATTTCAACCCATAAGGATTTCCTAAACTAACAGGGAACTTGTAGAGTGAGAACAATATAAATATCTTAACAAATCAATGATAATCATATATCATAATTAAAAATCTTGAAACAATATATATACAACATGTTATGGTGTCATATGTCAATTATCATAGGTTAACAAGTTTAAATAATAACATATCATTTAACGATTTAATTACTAGATAATTCATATTAATAACATATTCAATCGTCATTTCACGTGCAATTAATTTACTAATCATAAAAATGTTAATCATGAGTGATCGCTCACCTTTTGAGGCTAGAGAAATTTGACAATGAAATGAGCTATAAATCCAACCACAAATTCCAAAGCAAAGCACGATGGACTTGAATCGATGAAAAAAAATATAATTTTTAAAAATCTATAATTTACTCACATATAAAATCTTTATATTATATCTTTTCAAATCAATATTCAATTTAAAACATGTATCAAATTAAAATCTTTTTATATTATATTTTAAAAATGAAATACAATTTAAAACACATATTAAAATAAAATATATATACATTATATTTTCAAATCAATATTTAATTTAAGACACATATTTTTCCTTTTTCAAAAATTCTTTTTAAAAAATAAAATGAAATGAGAAAGCCGCTCGCTTAGGGTGGTGTTGTTGGTAGTAGTCGGAGGAATGAAAGCGAAGCAAAGGTGCTGTAACGACCCGTAAATTTCAACGATTAAATTTTAGTTAAAAAGGGATTATGTAATAAAAAAAAATTTGTAAAGAAAAATAAAGATATATATATAAAAGAGATAGAATTTATGCTAGAATGAACGCTAAATGAAAATCCTATGATTAAGATAGCGTAAGATGTATACCTTTGTGTAAGTTGAATAAATAAGGGAGATTTAAATGAATAATTAATAATGAATTGTAGAAACGGTTATCTAACCTAATTGTTGAAAATTTAAGTAAAATATTAATAAAGAAATAGCGTAATTGTTGCACTTGAATAAAATATAAATTTAAGAATTTATGACAAGAAATTTCAATTTCCTCTGTGTTTATATATATTGGTAAATTTGTAACTATATGTGAATTTAGGTAGTAAAATAAAAGGCAGTGATGGATAACCAATTTAATGCAATACAAAGGTAATTGGAACGACTGTTGGGTTTAATGGAGTGTATATAAATAGTGAAAATCATTATAATCTCTTAATTTAATACGATTGTTTAATTAATACTAAAAGAATAAAATTTGAAATAGTATTAATGTAATAATAACTATAATAGATTGCAATTGTATAATGGAAGTAAATTGTTAATAAATGGATGGAAATATTAACAAATTTATGGAAAAAAAATATAAATGAATGTTGGATAAATGAATGTTGGATAGAACATAAGTGAATGCAATTGGGAAGTACGTTATTTGGAGATAAATTTAAGAAAGGATAACAACCATTTTAAATTTCCTAACTTATTTGTCAATGAATGTATTTAGGAATAGAGTTCTTTTATATGTTGAATAGTTATAATGTTGTTATTAAGAATAAACGTTACTTTATTAAGTATAAATATAGTAACGGAAGTATGAATAAATTTATAGAAACGTAAGACTTACTTTAAGGTAATAATTGAGTGTAGACTTTTTGAAATAGATTTAATAACAATAATTATTGTTCGTTACCTATCTTTTTTGTTGTTAAGTTTATTTTGAAATCAATCTCAAATTTATTCACTAAATTATTGCAGTTAGTGTGGAATATTGGTAAGAGAATAAATAAGATGTAACCAAGGGAAAGGGTCCATTTTATAATATATGAATTAGTGTGACCTTAGGAATGAATTAATTGAGGTTTAAGCTTTTATTTATGTGTAAAGTTAACAAAATTTCAATTAAATTGAAATCCAGTAATTTATGAAAATAAAGATGAGAATTGGGAAATATTACTGTAATGAATCATAAAAGAAATGTTAACTGTGGTTGAGTAATAATTGATTTATTTTGAGTTGTAATCCAATAAAATCAAATTTATTAGAATTTATTGCAATTAATTGAATTAATTGCAGTAACCTTTGGAAATTGGAACTTAGTAAAAATAATCTGGATTGGATTTCAAATAAATAGGTTAGGGTGAGTAACTGAATTACATACTATGAATAAGTAAACCAGGAAGATTAAATTTAATTAATATAAAATAGTTGATTTATTGCAAATAAAAGATTATGTAAATATTTAGTTAGGTGGAACTAAAGTTAATTACATAATAAGGTATGAATCCACTGCTAATTTTATTTATGGAAATGAAAAGAGTACCAAAAACAAGCTTTGTCAGTATATTTAAGTTTAATGTATAATAATAAGTTAATGGTAATAAAAGAAGTTTAAACATCTAAATATTCTGTTAATAGAGAGTTGAGTTTAAATCTAAGAATATTAAGAAGTAGATTTTTGAATACAACATTTGATCCATCCACTTAAAATGTATAGATAGGATAATCGCTGATTTTTGATTTAAGTAGTGCAAACGGAGATTTATCTATTTATTTGGAATTGGAATTTATAAGTGTATAAATAGGAAATAAGTGAAATTTATTTTTTTATTCATAAATGAAGATTTAGATGAAGGTGAGAATGGTAATGCTTTTAATAGTAGAGACGTACACAAATCAATGTAGGTAATTAGAAATAAAATGTTGTCGAAACGATAAAACGTTTCTTGTGAAAAATGGATGACATAACGAAAAAGGGTAATGTATTCACTTGAATATAAATTGAAACTTATTTAAGGTATTAATTACAATGGATAGAGATTTTGGGTAACATTGTAAATGATATGTAAGTAATGCAAATGTATGTCAATAGTAAGGGATTAGGATGAATTAAAAATTTGTAACATAGGAATTACCTGCCTATTTGTTAATAAAAATTTGAATGGTTAGTAAGTGATAATAGAATAAGTGTACATTTGTGGAATTGAGGTAACGTTGGTTTTAATGTTGAGAAAATAAATGGGTATAGTAAAGTTTAAGTGGAATTGTAAGTATGTATAGGGGAATGAATTATTGCAGGGAAATATTTGGTAACCATTGCAATAAATGTAAATTAGTGTGCATTAATATGAAATTTAGTAATAGGTGTGAATAACTTTAATTTCTTCATAGGATAAAGAATGATGGAAATAACGTTTATTTAAATATCGGGATTTAATTGATCATAAAAGGTTGATTGCAAATCAAATGAAAAATGCTTAAATGGGAATTAAGTTATTTATTCATTTGGATTTAAAGCATGATTAAAATTATTGGAAACTGAATAAAACGTTTTATGTTGATTGAAATTTAAGTTGGAAGTAATTAAGATAAATAAAATATGTATAATATGGAATTCAAATGTACATAGAAATGTGGATTTTAGTATGTAAACGTAAATCTATTGAGAATGGATAGAAATTTAATCTGTAATTATTACAGTAATTTAGAAATTTAGTTGAAATTGGAAATTTATCTATGTATTTGGAAATTTATGGAATTGTGAATATATATATGGAAATTTAAATGAAGCATCTAATTATACATGTGTGAATACGTTTAAAATGCAATGTAAATGTTGAGAAAGAAATAATTTAATCCGTAACGTGTATAATTAATATTCTTTTGGGACCACTTCTGTTTGCACGTTAAAATTCGTGCACACCTATCCTTTTGCGATCTATCTATAAATATGTTGTGATAAACCCTAGCCTCCTTTCTATTGTCAAATTGGCTGTACGTTCATTTTTCTTCATCTCTTTCTCTTCCTCAATGGTTACAAAACCTAATCTATCTACAATTCAAATTTTCTAATAAAATTCAAACTCTCCACAAAATTTCCAGAAAATTTTTATGATAAAGTTCTCGAGACACGTAATCTGATGGTACAATTCGTTTTCTGTTTTGGATATTCGTTTGACCAGAAAAAAAATTCGATGATGTGATGTAGCTTTTAGCTGACGTGGCCATTGAAGTTAAGTGGGTTTTGTTTTATTTTATTTATTTTATTTTTATTTTTGTTTTCAAATCGTTTAAAATGAATATCTTTTTCATACGTTCTCCGATTCACGCGAAATTTCTTTTGTTAGGATCGTAATTTAATTCCAGATCCATTGACGCTGGTTTGGACAAATTCTGAGACCGTCGAATTTTTGGGTTTAAATCGGATTTAAATTCGATTTAAATTCAAAAGGTGAGTGTTTTAACCCACTCACAACTTCTAAAAGTTTTATGTTTGTTAAATTTATTTTAGATAGAGTAGAAATTTATTTATGACTGTTTGGCATGTTTTATTCATCATATCTGTTAAATCGCATTTATTTAATATAACTGTTCATTTAATTTTATTACTGCATATAGATTTACAGTTATAGTTATTTATTTTCATATAAACTGTTAGTTTAATAGTTGTTAAATTTATTTTTGAATATAACTGCCAGTTATTACCTGTCATATATTATCAAATATATATTGTTATTGATTGATATTGATTGATGATTGTGATTGGATGATGGATGTTGTTGATGAATGGATGTTTTATTTGTATATCATTAAACTGCAAGTTAGCATGCATCTTTCTTTTCATTTGGGATTTGTGGTTTGAAATGATATAAAACCGCAAAGTTTTATTTTTAATTGCGGATTGAAATGATAAATATCCGTATCACTTGACCATAGGATAGAAAATTTTATACAGGCACCGTGGTCTATATATAAATTATGTTAAAGGTGATTTCTATGGTTTGGATGTGATACGATTTATAGAAATTAAATTTTGATAATTTATAAATATTATTCTTCTTCCATTTATATACATACATATGAAGTTAAAATTTTGAATTTAAGTTGTGTATAAACCCGGTAAATAAAAATGGAATAAAAATTTAGAAATGGAATTTGATAAATTATATTGTATGTTTAAGTTTGGAAATTTTTAGGATATGATATTTATAACTGGGTTTTCCTTAATAAATTTAAAAATGAATATTCTAGTATTAAGTAAATTGGGAAAAATATTTAATGGCTAGAAATTGGAGTTTTATTTATGGAATTTATGGGAATATTCAAGACTAAATAATAGAACATTAATTTGTTGAAAGAATAAAATCCAACTTTAGTTTTGAAATATTAATACTCCAAATGGAGTTATATATATATAAATTGAAGGGGTTTTGGAACTTGAAGTGATATTTAAATTATGGTTTAAACATTAAATAAGAACTATATTTGTAAAGCCATGTAAATTATTTTCTTTACAAAGTAACCATAAATTTAAACCATTTATTCTATATGCCGTTGAATATCCGGACCATTTAAGTTTTAGAAGTTATGGTTTTAAAGGTATGAATTCTGAAAATATTATGTTTTGAAAGTGTAATTCAAATGTTGGTTTTCCAGATATTTAAATCTTAAAAACCAGTATGATTTTGGAAAAGAATTATATTTGAGATAAATGATATCATATTGTTTTGGGTTTTAAGATGATATCGTATTCATAGTTTTGAAATGGAAATGTATATTCGGGTTTTAAAGTATAAACTATTTTTTTTAAATGACCGCGGTGTTATAATAACGATGGGTTGGCAAAGAGACCGAGATCGGATATGGACATACTCTCTGTCGATACCGAAAACCACTTTGACTAACCGTGTACGCGGTGGAGATTCCAGAATGAAGTAGGTGGTGGCGACGTTTCCTGTAAGGTAAATACATGGACCCAACTCCCGTGAGTTGGCATAAGGTGGCTAAAACAGGAGCTATTCCCAGGCCAATGAGGTCATTCCTCTGATCGGACACTCCTCTTCGATATTATATTATGACTTTGGATTGATTCAGTGGCCACTTTTATTTGATTTTGGGGAGTTTGTTCGAGGTGGGCGGTAACTGCGGCTACGCGTTTCCATCAGCCTGGGTACGCAATTGGTATATCTACCCTGGCATTTCCTAGTTGTGCCATGTCACCTACCCTATCGCGCCTTGTACGAGTTTGGATTTCTCCCGTAGCCCGTGTGGTATCCTCTGGTGGCTTCCCGATCAGGAGGGACTATGATATTGGATGGACTACTGGGACTATTATGTGTTCAGGTGGAAAATGTAAAGCCTTAACGCTATTTAAAAGTATGTTTATTTTACTATAGACACTATTATAATAGCGAAATATACTACATAGTAAATAGTTTAACGGATCCTTAGGAGATGTAAATCCCGAGCCTCTCTTGAGTTACTGCACTCATATTTATTTCTGTTAATTTAAATCACATAAGATCTTTTAGTTCTGACTCGAGTGTTTTGTCTTTTCAATTCGCTCGGGTCAGTCCGGGCGTTTCAGGATCGAAGACTTTAGCTTTGGAGGACGAAGACGAAGAACCCGTATTATATTATTTATAGTATTGCACCACCCTCATACTGTTCCGCTGCATTGATTGTATTGGTATGTGTAACTCTGATATTATTGTATAAATAAGAATCAAGTGTTTTGTAAACTGTTTATGAACTGTATATTTATTATTATATTTTATCCTTCCGCTGTGAGATTCTATTTTGTTTTATTTCTTCTCTGTTTTTCTTATTTACCCCATAACAATCCGCCCTTCTGCATGGTTTGAATCGGCATGTGTGTCGATTTGAAGCGTGCGAAAAGGCGGGATGTTACAGTTGGTATCAGAGCTTTGGTTTAGCGATAAACCTTGGCTTTGTGGGGTTTGACTCTTTGATAATAGGGTAGTAATACCCTATGGGAGTCGCTGAGTGTATATATATGAGAGAGCGTACTTGTTAGTTTTATAAAAGGTTTTTATATTGTGTTAATCTATTCCGTTTTGTATTTATAAATTCCGGTTGATGCATGGGACGCTGTGACATCAATAGGGGTTTCTAAACACTTAATAGGACAGACCGACATAATATTTGTTTTATTATAGGCAAATGAAATAATTTTGCCTAATCTATTTTCTATATATAAAATAAAATTTTCAAATTATATCTATATTTGGTTGATATAGATTGGTTGTTAGGATATAATAATTGAAATAAAATTTAAGAAAATAGATAAATGAATTTAGAAATTTAGAACTCAAGTTCCGGGGTTTTGAAAATTCTTTCGAACAAATTTTGGAATATAATAATATTATTTATAAGTATTTTCTGATATAATATTTCAATATAATTCGGAAGAATTGTTTTAAAGGAAGATTTTGGAAAATAAGTTTGTACTTCCCTCTCTGTCGCTGGAAAATAAATTTCGGTGATGAGTGCACGCGTCATCGACATCCATTTTCGAGTTTCGAAGAGGAAAGGCCACTGTAGAAATTTACTGCAAATTTGTTTAAGAAAACTTTATCGTTTGATTATAATTAAAGTTATATAAGTAAAAAGAATATGTGTATCTACTATTTTAAACAATTTGGAATTAAATCCGGTATTTGGTTCTTAAAATTCCAGTTAATTAATAGTTCAATTTAGTATAGAAAATGTGAACCTTTAATTAAAGAAAATTTAATACCATAGGAAGATAAGAAATGTAAATAAACAATTGTAAACATTAGTAAATGAATTAGTAAACTTCTTTATTTATAAGAATTAATGTTATAGGGTAGCAAATTTAGTGTAATTAAATTTTTACTATTATTAAATATAATAGTAACGTAAACCTTTAAATACATGAATGAAATTAAAGGTAAGTTGAAATTGAAATTTATAAAACGAATATATTTATTTAACCATTAATTAATTAAAGAAATCGAGAAGAAACTTGTATAAATTTCACTTACATTCTTAAAACATATATAACTTACCATATAATAAAAGTTGCAATGTTAGTAAGGAAATGTAAGAGAAAACTTACAAGTGAAGATTGAGGAAATGAATAATTCAATGAATTTGCTATAATTAAGGAGAATTTAATGTTATTAATTTAAGTTATAATTGAAATTCTATCGAGTAAATATAATAAAAAGGTAAGTATGACAGATAGATGATTTTAAACTCAAGTGATTAAAGTGTGAATAAATAAGATCATGAAATTTTAGCAAATAGTTCATAAAGAAGAAATAAACATTGGAAAAAGATTGAAGCTATTTGTTAACAAATAAGTATAAAGGAATAATTATAAGTAATAAGTAAATTAATGAAACAAACATTAATGAGTAAATGAAATTTAAAGGTTACGTGAATCATAAAAGGAAATCAAACAACTAAGCATGAAATCAATGTATAATAAGTGAATTTGGTCGTTGTTTTGAAATTATTATTGGTAGATTTATGGTTGGTTGGGTAAAGAAATGTGAAGTTGTTGGATGAATAAATAATCTATCTTTGTTCCATCTAAGACTGTTGAGTAAAGGATGCACTTGATAGTTATTTTCATTCCATACAAATTTCAAGTTCTGAACCCGAACAACATCCTGTTTGTTGGATAAATGGTTGCTTTGTCTTGTGTATGTATGCTGTTTGTAAGGTTGATGGTTGTTATTTGATTTGGTTGATTAATGATGAAATCACTTAAATATTTCACTGTATCTAAATTTGTATATTTTAGCTAAATTAACTAATTTTGTAAATTTAAAATATTGATTTCGAAATTCTTCTTTTCCCTTCTTTTCCTTTTCGGGGACGAAAAGTTTTGAGTGGGGGAGAGTGTAACGACCCGTAAATTTCAACGATTAAATTTTAGTTAAAAAGGGATTATGTAATAAAAAAAAAATTGTAAAGAAAAATAAAGATATATATATATATAAAAGAGATAGAATTTATGCTAGAATGAACGCTAAATGAAAATCCAATGATTAAGATAGCGTAAGATGTATACCTTTGTGTAAGATGAATAAATAAGGGAGATTTAAATGAATAATTAATAATGAATTGTAGAAACGGTTATCTAACCTAATTGTTGAAAATTTAAGTAAAATATTAATAAAGAAATAGCGTAATTGTTGCACTTGAATAAAATATAAATTTAAGAATTTATGACAAGAAATTTCAATTTCCTCTGTGTTTATATATATTGGTAAATTTGTAACTATATGTGAATTTAGGTAGTAAAATAAAAGGCAGTGATGGATAACCAATTTAATGCAATACAAAGGTAATTGGAACGACTGTTTGGTTTAATGGAGTGTATATAAATAGTGAAAATCATTATAATCTCTTAATTTAATACGATTGTTTAATTAATACTAAAAGAATAAAATTTGAAATAGTATTAATGTAATAATAACTATAATAGATTGCAATTGTATAATGGAAGTAAATTGTTAATAAATGGATGGAAATATTAACAAATTTATGGAAAAAAAATATAAATGAATGTTGGATAGAACATAAGTGAATGCAATTGGGAAGTACGTTATTTGGAGATAAATTTAAGAAAGGATAACAACCATTTTAAATTTCCTAACTTATTTGTCAATGAATGTATTTAGGAATAGAGTTCTTTTATATGTTGAATAGTTATAATGTTGTTATTAAGAATAAACGTTACTTTATTAAGTATAAATATAGTAACGGAAGTATGAATAAATTTATAGAAACGTAAGACTTACTTTAAGGTAATAATTGAGTGTAGACTTTATGAAATAGATTTAATAACAATAATTATTGTTCGTTACCTATCTTTTTTGTTGTTAAGTTTATTTTGAAATCAATCTCAGATTTATTCACTAAATTATTGCAGTTAGTGTGGAATATTGGTAAGAGAATAAATAAGATGTAACCAAGGGAAAGGTCCATTTTATAATATATGAATTAGTGTGATCTTAGGAATGAATTAATTGAGGTTTAAGCTTTTATTTATGTGTAAAGTTAACAAAATTTCAATTAAATTGAAATCCAGTAATTTATGAAAATAAAGATGAGAATTGGGAAATATTACTGTAATGAATCATAAAAGAAATGTTAACTGTGGTTGAGTAATAATTGATTTATTTTGAGTTGTAATCCAATAAAATCAAATTTATTAGAATTTATTGCAATTAATTGAATTAATTGCAGTAACCTTTGGAAATTGGAACTTAGTAAAAATAATCTGGATTGGATTTCAAATAAATAGGTTAGGGTGAGTAACTGAATTACATACTATGAATAAGTAAACCAGGAAGATTAAATTTAATTAATATAAAATAGTTGATTTATTGCAAATAAAAGATTATGTAAATATTTAGTTAGGTGGAACTAAAGTTAATTACATAATAAGGTATGAATCCACTGCTAATTTTATTTATGGAAATGAAAAGAGTACCAAAAACAAGCTTTGTCAGTATATTTAAGTTTAATGTATAATAATAAGTTAATGGTAATAAAAGAAGTTTAAACATCTAAATATTCTGTTAATAGAGAGTTGAGTTTAAATCTAAGAATATTAAGAAGTAGATTTTTGAATACAACATTTGATCCATCCACTTAAAATGTATAGATAGGATAATCGCTGATTTTTGATTTAAGTAGTGCAAACGGAGATTTATCTATTTATTTGGAATTGGAATTTATAAGTGTATAAATAGGAAATAAGTGAAATTTATTTTTTTATTCATAAATGAAGATTTAGATGAAGGTGAGAATGGTAATGCTTTTAATAGTAGAGACGTACACAAATCAATGTAGGTAATTAGAAATAAAATGTTGTCGAAACGATAAAACGTTTCTTGTGAAAAATGGATGACATAACGAAAAAGGGTAATGTATTCACTTGAATATAAATTGAAACTTATTTAAGGTATTAATTACAATGGATAGAGATTTTGGGTAACATTGTAAATGATATGTAAGTAATGCAAATGTATGTCAATAGTAAGGGATTAGGATGAATTAAAAATTTGTAACATAGGAATTACCTGCCTATTTGTTAATAAAAATTTGAATGGTTAGTAAGTGATAATAGAATAAGTGTACATTTGTGGAATTGAGGTAACGTTGGTTTTAATGTTGAGAAAATAAATGGGTATAGTAAAGTTTAAGTGGAATTGTAAGTATGTATAGGGGAATGAATTATTGCAGGGAAATATTTGGTAACCATTGCAATAAATGTAAATTAGTGTGCATTAATATGAAATTTAGTAATAGGTGTGAATAACTTTAATTTCTTCATAGGATAAAGAATGATGGAAATAACGTTTATTTAAATATCGGGATTTAATTGATCATAAAAGGTTGATTGCAAATCAAATGAAAAATGCTTAAATGGGAATTAAGTTATTTATTCATTTGGATTTAAAGCATGATTAAAATTATTGGAAACTGAATAAAACGTTTTATGTTGATTGAAATTTAAGTTGGAAGTAATTAAGATAAATAAAATATGTATAATATGGAATTCAAATGTACATAGAAATGTGGATTTTAGTATGTAAACGTAAATCTATTGAGAATGGATAGAAATTTAATCTGTAATTATTACAGTAATTTAGAAATTTAGTTGAAATTGGAAATTTATCTATGTATTTGGAAATTTATGGAATTGTGAATATATATATGGAAATTTAAATGAAGCATCTAATTATACATGTGTGAATACGTTTAAAATGCAATGTAAATGTTGAGAAAGAAATAATTTAATCCGTAACGTGTATAATTAATATTCTTTTGGGACCACTTCTGTTTGCACGTTAAAATTCGTGCACACCTATCCTTTTGCGATCTATCTATAAATATGTTGTGATAAACCCTAGCCTCCTTTCTATTGTCAAATTGGCTGTACGTTCATTTTTCTTCATCTCTTTCTCTTCCTCAATGGTTACAAAACCTAATCTATCTACAATTCAAATTTTCTAATAAAATTCAAACTCTCCACAAAATTTCCAGAAAATTTTTATGATAAAGTTCTCGAGACACGTAATCTGATGGTACAATTCGTTTTCTGTTTTGGATATTCGTTTGACCAGAAAAAAAATTCGATGATGTGATGTAGCTTTTAGCTGACGTGGCCATTGAAGTTAAGTGGGTTTTGTTTTATTTTATTTTATTTTATTTTTATTTTTGTTTTCAAATCGTTTAAAATGAATATCTTTTTCATACGTTCTCCGATTCACACGAAATTTCTTTTGTTAGGATCATAATTTAATTCCAGATCCATTGACGCTGGTTTGGACAAATTCTGAGACCGTCGAATTTTTGGGTTTAAATCGGATTTAAATTCGATTTAAATTCAAAAGGTGAGTGTTTTAACCCACTCACAACTTCTAAAAGTTTTATGTTTGTTAAATTTATTTTAGATATGAGTAGAAATTTATTTATGACTGTTTGGCATGTTTTATTCATCATATCTGTTAAATCGCATTTATTTAATATAACTGTTCATTTAATTTTATTACTGCATATAGATTTACAGTTATAGTTATTTATTTGCATATAAACTGTTAGTTTAATAGTTGTTAAATTTATTTTTGAATATAACTGCCAGTTATTACCTGTCATATATTATCAAATATATATTGTTATTGATTGATATTGATTGATGATTGTGATTGGATGATGGATGTTGTTGATGAATGGATGTTTTATTTGTATATCATTAAACTGCAAGTTAGCATGCATCTTTCTTTTCATTTGGGATTTGTGGTTTGAAATGATATAAAACCGCAAAGTTTTATTTTTAATTGCGGATTGAAATGATAAATATCCGTATCACTTGACCATAGGATAGAAAATTTTATACAGGCACCGTGGTCTATATATAAATTATGTTAAAGGTGATTTCTATGGTTTGGATGTGATACGATTTATAGAAATTAAATTTTGATAATTTATAAATATTATTCTTCTTCCATTTATATACATACATATGAAGTTAAATTTTTGAATTTAAGTTGTGTATAAACCCGGTAAATAAAAATGGAATAAAAATTTAGAAATGGAATTTGATAAATTATATTGTATGTTTAAGTTTGGAAATTTTTAGGATATGATATTTATAACTGGGTTTTCCTTAATAAATTTAAAAATGAATATTCTAGTATTAAGTAAATTGGGAAAAATATTTAATGGCTAGAAATTGGAGTTTTATTTATGGAATTTATGGGAATATTCAAGACTAAATAATAGAACATTAATTTGTTGAAAGAATAAAATCCAACTTTAGTTTTGAAATATTAATACTCCAAATGGAGTTATATATATATAAATTGAAGGGGTTTTGGAACTTGAAGTGATATTTAAATTATGGTTTAAACATTAAATAAGAACTATATTTGTAAAGCCATGTAAATTATTTTCTTTACAAAGTAACCATAAATTTAAACCATTTATTCTATATGCCGTTGAATATCCGGACCATTTAAGTTTTAGAAGTTATGGTTTTAAAGGTATGAATTCTGAAAATATTATGTTTTGAAAGTGTAATTCAAATGTTGGTTTTCCAGATATTTAAATCTTAAAAACCAGTATGATTTTTGAAAAGAATTATATTTGAGATAAATGATATCATATTGTTTTGGGTTTTAAGATGATATCGTATTCATAGTTTTGAAATGGAAATGTATATTCGGGTTTTAAAGTATAAACTATTTTTTTTAAATGACCGCGGTGTTATAATAACGATGGGTTGGCAAAGAGACCGAGATCGGATATGGACATACTCTCTGTCGATACCGAAAACCACTTTGACTAACCGTGTACGCGGTGGAGATTCTAGAATGAAGTAGGTGGTGGCGACGTTTCCTGTAAGGTAAATACATGGACCCAACTCCCGTGAGTTGGCATAAGGTGGCTAAAACAGGAGCTATTCCCAGGCCAATGAGGTCATTCCTCTGATCGGACACTCCTCTTCGATATTATATTATGACTTTGGATTGATTCAGTGGCCACTTTTATTTGATTTTGGGGAGTTTGTTCGAGGTGGGCGGTAACTGCGGCTGCGCGTTTCCATCAGCCTGGGTACGCAATTGGTATATCTACCCTGGCATTTCCTAGTTGTGCCGTGTCACCTACCCTATCGCGCCTTGTACGAGTTTGGATTTCTCCCGTAGCCCGTGTGGTATCTTCTGGTGGCTTCCCGATCAGGAGGGACTATGATATTGGATGGACTACTGGGACTATTATGTGTTAAGGTGGAAAATGTAAAGCCTTAACGCTATTTAAAAGTATGTTTATTTTACTATAGACACTATTATAATAGCGAAATATACTACATAGTAAATAGTTTAACGGATCCTTAGGAGATGTAAATCCCGAGCCTCTCTTGAGTTACTGCACTCATATTTATTTCTGTTAATTTAACTCACATAAGATCTTTTAGTTCTGACTCGAGTGTTTTGTCTTTTCAATTCGCTCGGGTCAGTCCGGGCGTTTCAGGATCGAAGACTTTAGCTTTGGAGGACGAAGACGAAGAACCCGTATTATATTATTTATAGTATTGCACCACCCTCATACTGTTCCGCTGCATTGATTGTATTGGTATGTGTAACTCTTATATTATTGTATAAAGAAGAATCAAGTGTTTTGTAAACTGTTTATGAACTATATATTTATTATTATATTTTATCCTTCCGCTGTGAGATTCTATTTTGTTTTATTTCTTCTCTGTTTTTCTTATTTACCCCATAACAATCCGCCCTTCTGCATGGTTTGAATCGGCATGTGTGCCGATTTGAAGCGTGCGAAAAGGCGGGATGTTACAGGTGCCTATCACGGTGTGGGGAAAGTGTAACGAACTCTAATTTTTCGATAATTAAATTAGTTAATTTAGTAAGATTTTGTAATTTAATATTTGAAGAAGAAAATTTGATGATTTCAAAATGAAATTATAACTAGAATACAATGTGGTTGTATTAATTTCAAGTAATCAATAACTACTTAAACGAAATTCTGATTAATTAAAATGATTAAGGAAGTTATAACTAGTAATAGATTATAAATTAATTGTAATAATGTGTGTATTAGTTGATAATTGGATTAAAAGAGTAACTGATAATTTAAATATTATATTAATTAAGGAAATAATACGTAATTAATTCTAAATGGATAAAATTAGTGTTGTGTAAGTAATGATAACATTTGTTGTAGATAATAAAACCATAAATGCGACTAATTAAGTAAAAGGTGACAACTATGATATGTTACCTATTTATTTAATCTGTTGACTTAAATTGGAACTCAAATGCAATTAAATGTAATTAAATATTACGTTAAAATTGGTTAAGGCGATAACTGTAAAATGTGAATGTAATCAAATGTACAAAAATAGCAATTATATACATAAGGCAATAATTGATTTAATATTAAGTGTGGAACTAAGTCAAATGAATTTACTGGGACTTTAAAAGTTTAATTAATGTAAAAATTGACAAAAATTTAATATAATTGGAATGTTGCAATCAATAAGGTAAAAGGTGATAATTGTACAATATTAATGCAATAAAGTATAAACCAATGTTAACTATGTCTATAAAGTAATGATTGATTGAATATAAAAAAAGACTGAAATTATAAATCAATTTATTGGGATTAAAATACAATTAACTGGATTTAATCACTGTTGAAATTGAACGCTATAATCAACGTAAAAGTCAACATTGAACTGATATGTAAATTTGTTTTTAATTATTGTAAATGTCTAAGTAATCAAAAATGATAAAATCTGTTAATTATAAGATTTGAAATTAAAAAGTGACTTAATCAATTTAATAATAATTTATTTAATTAATGTGAAAATAGCCATTTTGACCATTGTCTCGGATCTCAACGAATCCAGTTTGATCGGATCCATAACGGTGAATATTGTAGGATTCAACTTTCGTAGCGATCGGACTTGTCATTTGATCGTACGGGCTTGAAACGCGCAGAAATCAATTTAATTGAAGTCAATTTGAAATAAGTTGATTTTAAAGCTAACTTCTTCATACGATGGAATTGGGCCTCGAAACCTGTTCCATTGAGTTTAAAAATATTGAAAACATCTATTTCGATATATGGGATGACCTACTTTCGTTTCAGAAGTGAAACGGATTTTTCGTGTCATTATTGTCGTTTCAAATCATTATGATATGTTATTCTTTCTTATCAGGCCTTGTCCATATAAATGGTTTTGTTCTAACCCTAGTAGCCTCTCTATTTCTAATTACAGTATGTACAATTCTATTTTATCTGACTATTTTCTTCTTCTAATGGCAGAAACAAATTACAAATACAAACCATAAATTCCAATTTCAAATTCAAATCGAAAATCAAACTTCTAAAACCCTATCATATCATATACCGATTCGAAGCTCTTAACGAGCTTAACCTAGATCTGTAATTCATTTGCAATTGGTACTCAGTTTGGCCAGAAATCATCGATTCATTTTTGGCCGCCTATAATTGGGTTTGTCGTTTGACGGCAGATCTTCAATTATATGACGATCAGATGATGCTGCAGCATAGAGCATGATGTATGGAGTCGATCCATATAGTTAGTTGGTTGAAGCAGTCAGAAAATTCGCCACGAATGACTTTGGAGTGGAGCGAGGACGTCCACGGTTAGGGGCTTTGGCGATGATCGCGTGACCACAAGGGGGATCGGCTGTAGGCTAGGGTTCGTGCAGCGTTGGTCGATCGTGCAGCGTAGGTCATGGCAGCGGCGAAAACTGGTCAAGGGTTCTGTGAGAGGTGGCTTTAGGTGATCGATCATGATTTGGAGATGTTAGTTAGGGTTCACTTGAATTTGGGGAAGGGTGACGTGTATTAGTTATTATTATTTTTTTAAATCATGTATCTTCTAATATCGATAAATTTTGCATGCGAGGTCGGATTGAGGCGTAGTTTATTTTACTGCGGTCGTATCTAAATTCCAGACATTTTGGAATTAGTTTGGACAAATTCTAAGACTGTTCAAATTTGGGCCTTATTTTGGATTTCAAATCGATTTGAAATCAAAGGAGAGTGTTTTAACCCACTCGCCCTACTAAATTATCGTATGTTGGTTAAATTAAATTTATGATGTGACTAAATATTAATTGGTTGATATTTGATATATTTAAATTGTCATTACAGTTAAATGTGACTTTTATTGCATTTAATCGTCATATAATTTAATTTCGAATTTTGAAATTTCTAGTTGATACCTGTTATGTTAATCAGTAAATTGTTATTATTTATTGATTGATTTGGAAGATGATTGTGATAGATATTTGATTGTTGATATTGGATGACTGAAAGTTATACTTTATTTGATATGGGTTGAAATGATATACCCGAACGATCTGATAGATTAGGGAGAAATCGTTATGGGTTAAAATGATAGACTTGAGCGATTTCATGTGTTTGAAATTAAATTTTAGGATTGTAGTTGAAATGATATATACCTATAAAATTTTAAATTGCGGATTGAAATGATAAATATCCGTATCACTTGACCATAGGGTAGAAAATTATTTACGGACACCACATTGGTTAAATTAAATGATTTTTAATTCTTTAAATTTTGAATCAGTTAATTGGTATTTTGAAATAGAAATTGATTTATATAAACAGAATTATTTTCGAAAATCCAAGCCTTAATGCTAAAATTGAAATTGATTTAATGAATTGTTCAAAGGATTTAAATTGGAAATTCAAAGTTGAATTGTCAAATATAAATGAATTTATCGAAATTGAGTTATTGAAAATATTTGGATATAACTTTGAAATATATCTTAAACTAATTTAAACTATTTTAATCAATTTAAACTATTTTTAATTTATTTTAATCCATTATAATCTATTTAATCCAATTTAATCTATTTTACCTATTTTAAACTAATTAAATTCATTTAACCTATTTTATATCTTTTTAATACATCTATTTAATATATTTTAAATTTATTTAATCTATTTTAAATCTATGTAATATAAATTAAATCTATTTAATCTATTTTAAATCTATTTAAAATGATTTAAATCTAATTAAATCTATTTAAACAATTTTTACTATTTAATTCTAGTTTAGATTATTTTAAATATTTTAAAACTATTTTAGAGTATTTAAACTATTTTAAAACTATTAAAACTATTTATGACTAACTAAACTATTTTCTAAAATTTCATACTGTGTAACGTTAAAGTATTTAATCCTTGATGATGATATAACCTAAGTTGGGATTTGAAGTTGATACCTTTTTATGAAATGACATAAGACATATTTAGTTCAATAAACAAGTCGTTTGTAGATCTAGGATAAAAACATCCTTAGGATCTCGAATACATTTTCGTAAATATGATACATGAAACACAATATGGACCACTGCATAAGTACTTTGTAGATCGATACTATAAGCTACTTTACCGATCATCTTAGATATTAGGAATGGGCCAACATATCTCGCCATTAACTTTTCGGCTTTGTCAACCTCATAGTATCTCTCATTATACCTAACACATTATCCCCTATATCAAATTATAAAGCTCTTCGCCTCCTATCAGCATAACTCTTTTTTCCTAGATTAGGCATCTTTTCATCCTTCTTCGAATGAATTTTATTTTCTTCGACCCTTCTCTTATAAGATCCAGACCAAACACAAGTCTATCTCTCATCTCACATGGACTCACTAGCAACTTACTGTAATAACCCAGCTTTTCCGGACATCTGATCAGTGGATAATTAACTGATTAATCTGTTGATCAAATAAAATTCCGATATCTGAAACTATAAATAAATTTGAATCTATAATAAACCTTGAAATATAAATACCTAAAAATAATAAAATTTAACAATAAATCAATATATAATAGATGTATTCAAAATTTCATAATCTTAAGTGTGTGTGTATATATAAGATCATTGGGAAATAGTAAAGATATTAATATAATTCAAACAACTTAAAATGCAATAGTCTTCTTTGTTTATTATTTAAAGATTTATAAAATAATAATAATAATGAATTGTTTTAAATATAGATGTAAATAGATTTAAATTATAATGATTATTAACTAAATTTATGTGTGTTCATTTAAAATATATATGAGTCTATTTAAATTTTAATCTGGATTTGAGAGTGAAAATTCAAAGACATATTTCTTAAAGTAAATTGGATAGGAAATAATGGATATCCTAAAGAAAGCATTTGTTTGTTTGTAAATGTATTTATAACTAGGAAAATTAATTTAAAAACCTTTTAATGTCTTTTAAAAATAATACAAAATGAATAATTAAAAGTGTTGATTAATGAAGCTTTTAAGTATGCATGTAAGTTAAATAGTTATGGATAATGACAAGTGCTAGTAATTGAGACAAGTGGCAAGATTCATTTTTATTTTTATTTTTCTTTAATTCCAAATAAGTTCTAAATCACATTTTATAAACCAATCCCTTCTTTTTCCTATCTCTTTCTGATTTCATTTCTAGATACTCAACATTTTAAACTATCTTCAAAAACAGAAATTCTTTAGAATCAAATCTGAAACCATTTTCAGATGATCACCTCCTAAAACCCAAAATTTAAACTCTGTAGTTTTTTTTCAAATCAGAGATTTGCAAGCAACCCTGTAATCACCTCTTCAAAACAAATCGAATTTTAAAAGTAGTAAGCATGTAACTTTAGATTTTCCAATCTGCAAGCATGTATACAATTCAATCTGTTAGCAAGCATGCAACCTAAAGTAAGAGGACAAGAAATCTTCTCAACAGCATTGCAGCATGTCAGTTTTAAATATATTTCAAGTATCTAAAGCTTTTCAAAATGGAAGCTCTGTCCTCATTCCAAAATCAGTGAGTAAACTTCACTTGTTTAATTTAAACTTGGATGCATGCAGTTGAAATGAATATACTTGAATGAAAAATCTGTGTGCATATGTGAAAAAAAATTTTTAACTCTGTTTAAAATATACAGAGTATAAACTTTAACAATGATTCTAATTCCTCTTGTTCTAATCATTGTTAGATCTGGATATTAAACTGAAATATGATAGTTAAGATCAAATTATGCTAAGAAAATATTTTAAGATTTAAAAATGAAAATATAATCTGAAAAAATATAAAGATCAGAGGAACATTTGGTTTATGTTGAAAATCAAACTGACAGGTGAGTAAAACTTGGTTCCTTTGTATTGCTTTTCAATGCCTGCGAAAATAAAAGAAGCAAAATCCCTTATTAACTTCTGCATGCAAGAACTATCTGCAGAAAACATTATGAATATGACTTGTTTGATAGAAAAAGGGTGCTTGTTTGGATATATAAGGGGATTTCTATGAATATGTATATGCATGCATCATCATAATCTAACAGTGAGTAAGTCTTCCTTTTTAAAACAGTTTGAAATTTGTAGAAGTTTCAGATCAAAAAGCTTACCTCTGTTTTGCTAATATAGTGGGTAAAACTTTTTAATAAAAGATTAAGTAGACAAATAAAGTTGCTTTGAAATTCTATTGTGAAAAATGCTATGCGTATTGATATATGCAAGTGTAGTACTTTTATTTCTTTGGTTGTGTTTCAGGAGTGTGCATGCTTGTATGGTATTGTTCCCCTGTTCTTGTTACAGGACTATCAACTTTAAAAACCAAATTTCATACTGCTCTTAATCTGATTTCATCCCGGATTTGGTTTTCAAACATTCATGTTTGTGTAAGCTAAGGTTAATTTTTTTTTAATGAATTCAAGTAGAAATTGTTTTAGCAACTCATCTGGGAAATAGAATTCAGCAAAATTCTTTTAAAACATGATAAATCCAGTTACTTTAATTCACTATTTCAAGTTTATAACTTGAATCCATTTTAGATGTTAGGAATTTTAAAATGAAAATTTCAAGTTTTAGTAAAGGAATGAATGTGAATTTGGGAATTGACGGAAATGGGGTTTTAAAGCAAGTTCTGGTGTCAGAGCATTCTGGGTGGTCGGTGTTTCAAAGGGAGGTGGAGGAAGGATCAGGGTTGTAGGGAAAAATGGTGGTTGAGGCAATTGTGGACTGTGGCATCGGCGGTAGGTCATAAGGGTTTTAAACCCTAGTTTTGATAGATTTTGAGTTTCGAGCCCCTACTTCTCCTCTATTGGATCGAGTGCCATGAAACTGGGGGAAAAGGTTGTATGATGGAGCGGCTAGATGAGGCCAGAATTGTATGACCGTTGATGGTCGGAGTTGAGTGGTCAAAGGAATTTAGTGGAGGCTGTTTGGTTTTAGAATTCAACTGGGTAGCTCGATAATGCTAGAGGGATCGTGAGTACAATTGGGTGATAAATATTGGTTGCTGAAGCGTTGGGTGAGGTCCCGGAGGTTCTGGCGTTGATCGGAGGTTGATCGTCAAGTTGTGTAGGTGCACAGTGGCTTGGGAAGATGAAGTTGTGACTGGGTTGTGTCATTGCTGTTCACTCGAAGAGGGGTATGGGAATATAGGTGTA
The DNA here is from genome assembly GCA_030765085.1 of Allium cepa. Taxonomy (NCBI): domain Eukaryota; kingdom Viridiplantae; phylum Streptophyta; class Magnoliopsida; order Asparagales; family Amaryllidaceae; genus Allium; species Allium cepa. The sequence continues at coordinate 437,777,354 of CM060938.1, read as the reverse complement.
TGGCTCGGGTTTTGTCGTGGGAACTTAAATAAGCATGTAGGAAACTGTTAAAGTTTTAACAGTTTAAGATTTTGAGTCAACAGTTTTTTTAAATTGTTCTTGAAGAAAGGATGATGTACTTGGTTTTTGTTTCACGTACACATGGGTTAAACCCAAAGTAAAAGGTTTAACAAACTTTTAAATTTAAATAAAGTAAATTTTAAATTATAAATAATTAAGCTAAATCAATTTTCTGAAATTCATTCCTTTGAAATAAATCGTTTGTATAAATAAATTTGTATGATTTGCTTTAAATGTTTTAAGTTAAATCTTGAAGTTATTTTCAATCTTAATTTGAGAAAAAAAGGGAATTTATAAGAAAATAATTTATCTTAAACTTGACATAAGTTTGAAAATAAATGGAAAAATTAAAGAGTGATTTATTAATTGAATTAGTTGATGATTAATGATTTATAAATTAACAATTAAAGTTTTCAAGATGATTTATTAACTTGAAACTAAGGATTGTTAATTATTAAGTAAGAGGTAAATAATAAATGACTACTTTATATTTTAAAACTTAATTAATGATTTAATTTAGTAAAGTTAGTCGTTAAGACAAAATGTTTTCAAACATAATTAGAGATAAGGTTTTATCTTAAGGATAATTAAGTTTTAATGATTTGTAATTAATTAAGTTAATTAAGAATTTTAGGTTTAATTAATTAATTATTATTAAAGGAGTAATTAAGTAATTTGTTAAGGTTAATTATTAATTTAATTAACTAATAATTATAATGGATTAATTAATTGTGATTATGAATTAATTAATTTGTAACTAAGGTTGTTAATTAATAATTAAGTTTTATAAATTTATAATTGAGATATAATTGATTGGTTAATTTGAATTAAGAGATATTGATTAATAATTAAGGTTGTTAATCAATAAGTTGATGGTTAATCAATCAATAAATTAGAGGTTAATTAATTGATTTATAAAGTAAATTAAGGATAGATTACTTTGTATTAAAGGAGATTAATTTAGGATTAATGGATAATTAATCTATGATTAGAGATTAATTGGTTGGTTGATAAGGTAATCAAGGAGCAATGAATTAATTAAATGATTGTAAATTAATTAATGGTTAATTAAGCAGGATTAGATGATTAATTATGATATGAATGATGCTTGCTTATGGATGATTGTTGTTGAATAAACTGAATGATATCTATTAGGTGATGTGCTGTGACATTTTATTGATATGTTATTTGGGTGATATTCATTTATGTTATTGCAGTGTTAAGTGACATCGAGTAGTTGAATTTAATCACTCGAATAACTTGGTATAAGATGACATTGGATTCGAAGAGACCGGAGTCGGGTATTAGTTTATATCTGAAACCACTTCGATTCTTAAAATTTGATATGTGAAATTAATAGGCTGAAGTGGAATGATTTAAGTAAATTGGACCTTTTAAATCTAAGGTTTGGCACTTAGAAATTGATGTGTGGAATCGTTGATGCCTATAACAACTTGAGAAGTGCAAATTGATATAAGATACCCGGGGTTTATATACGTCGTATGCTTTTGTATTCTATGTTAGATGGGTTTACACACGCTGGTTTCCAGCCTGACCAGGGTGTTACTTTGATGTAATGCTCGGGTCAGACCGAGTATTACAGATTTTCAGGTGGGACGTTCTGGAGCTCAGGAGGCGAGCTGGATGGCAAGAACCCATATAGAGTATTTCCGCTGTAGTATATTGTATCTGAGACATGATTTGTATATGTCCAGTATCTATATATATGTGTAACTCTGATGTATATTAAATGTAATCAACAAATATAGTATTCTTCTGTAAACTATTATTTATGATTATATTTTATCCGCTGCGAATGTGAGTTGTTGATGTTTCTGTTCTTCTTCTTCTATCTCTTTCTTCTTTTTCATAACTATCTGGAATTTTCGGGTTAGAAAATTTCGGGTCGTTACAGATGGTATCAGAGCTGAAGGTTAAGCGAGAACCTTGGCTCTGGGGGACACTCATTAAGGATAGGGTAAGTGATACCCTATAATGAGTTGAGTGTATGAATATGAGAGAGCGTACTTGTTATTTTCTTATATAAAGGTTTTTAAACGAGTTAAAAGTAAATGAATCTTATATAAGAAATAGATTATCTATTATATTAAGGAAATTGGTTGTAGTATTTATTAAACTAAAAGTAATAGTAAGAATTAAGTGGTAATAATTACAACCAAATTGAAATTAAATTTAAAGACAAGTTTGAAATGAATTCAAACCAAAATTAAATCTTGAATTTGGAAAAGGTTTCAGGATAAGAATAATCAATTAATTTATGTTATTAATTAAACTTTATTTAATGAAATTAATTAATGGATTATAATTGAAAATGATAAATAAAAAGGGAGTTACTTAATGAAGTAACTAGAGGTAAGTAATTTAAGGGACAATTACTTAATGAAGGTAACTAAGAAATAAGTAAATTACCGGATGTGATTAATTGGAATTAATTAGTGATGTAATTAATTTAAAGAAACGATAAATAATATTATTTAAGGAAATTGAATGAAATGGTCCTATTTCAAATTAGAGTTGTTCGAAAATTTAAAAGAAATTTGTTTTGAAAACCAAAGGTGGTTTAAATTTTAAAGTATAACTTGGTAAAAGAAATTAATATGTATATATATAGATATACACAATATCAAAGGTGATTGGAAATAAACTCTAAATGGTGAGTTTTGAATTTGGAATAAAATGTGATACCCAAGGTTATAAGTTTTGAACTTATAAATGGAAAGATTATTTATGAAAAGTTCAAAATTTGAAATGGAAGTTCAAATTGGGTAAGGTTGACTGGATTAAGTGAACTGAATTTAATTTGGGAAGTTAAATGGTTAATCTGAATTGGGAGTTTGTGTGGTCTCAAATTTGGGTTTGAGATCCGAAATTTGAAAATGAATGGATGTTTTAAAATGAATTAGATGATATCATCCTATTGTTATTAAAAATCTTTAAGTTGTGAATTGGAATTGTTTAAATGAATGAGAGATGGAGCATGGTAATCCATTGTTGGGATAGAAAGGTAAATTGGTTTAAAGGAATTAAATCAACAATTGAAGTATTTACTCGAATTTATATAATTCAAGATGGTTTAAATTTGAAATTAGAATTAATTCAAACTGGAATTGAAATGGATTGGAATTGAAGTGGGTTCAATTGAATGGATATCAGTCCAAAGTGATTGGAATAACTTGGGATTGTAATTAAAGTTGAATATGTAAAAAATCAAATGGAATTTGATTAAACTTTATAAGGGAATTGAGAAATGATTCAACTTGAATTGGGAATAAATCAAGTTCAATGGAAATTGAAGTTATTTAAATTGGAATTGGGTCAATTTAAATGATAGAGGAAATTTAAATTGAATTGATGAGAATGGAGATTGGGAAGTGAACAGATTTGACTCTGGACTATTTTTAATATAAATTGTTTTTAATATAAACCTATTTTTCCAAGCTATTTATTATATATACAACATTTCTTTAAAAAGCCAAATTATCTTATACTTGTTTTACAAATTATTTTGAAACTGTTTAATAATTTTCCAACTATTTTATAAGCTAATTACTATATTTCAACTGTTTTACAAAACTAATTACTATCTTAATATTATTTTGTAATTATCTAGAATTTCTATAATTATTTTAACTATTTCAAACTATTTTACACCTATTTTACAAACTAGTAATTATTTTCCAACTACTTATCTATTTCTTTAATTTTTCAAGCTATTTTCTAAATAAACTGGACAGAGTTTAAACTGTTACTGGTTAAATACCCAACCGAGATAAGAATAGAGGTGATAATCCAAATGGATTGAAGCAAATGTGAGAATGTGAATGAAAATCAAAGTGGACGTGAATAGAAATGAAATTAATTTGGCTAATAATCAATAAAGTTAGATACGTAGGGTGTACGTATGTTATTCTATTCGCATAGTGATTTGATCCAGATTCGAGCACAGAATTTCGAGATAGTATGTCGATCCGAGTTGGAATTTTTCACTCGATTTTCGACGGCGAACCTGGATATGGATTGTTGATTGGTTTTGGATATTCTCTATCTAGTTATGACTATGCAATAAGAATGAAGGTTTCTGATCAAGAAACCAGATCTGAGTCCGCACTAGGAAGTCGGGTGGACGATACTAGTTCGGAAGTGAAATTGTGTGATCGAGTGAGCGATCAGATTGGTATAGCGTACGGATGATATGTGTACATCGTACGGATTAGAATGAAAATGGTATTGAAAAGAGTTTAATCCAATTTGAATATCTGATTTTGAGTAAACAAAGTTAAATATCTTTGTTTTATAAAATGAAACTCCCCTTATTGAATCTTTTGCCAAAAGAAAAGGGTTTTTGGAAGTGTTTAAAGTATAAAAGGAGTTTTATACAGGTTTGAAATGATCCAAAGTATTAAAATTTTTATATATCTGTATCTATATATAAAGGGTCATATGAGGATTTTGGAAAAAGGTTTTGGGAACCTATGGATTTGGAAAGGCTTTTGATTTTTGGGTAAAATCAATATTGAATTTGGAAAGCCTAGTTTGAGAATTATTGATTTTAGAATAATCGATTTTGTGTAAAGGAGCTTTGTATGAGATCATATTAGGTGTATGATTTAAAGATACTATATATGTATAGTATAAAATGTTTTGATGATGGCTCTTTGGAAAAAGGTGCTCCCTTGGAATGAACTTCTCAAGAGTACCATTGGGTGGTGCTGCCTTGAGCCCCAAGGGGGTTTCTAAAGTTGATCCTGTGAGGAGTCCGAACTAAACTAGTTCCTGGGGATTGTGAGTAGAGTATACCATAGCGAAAGTCGTGTGTGTCGCTGAGAGCCAAGGTCTACGTTTGATTTTATATCGGTAGACCGCGACCTATGGTATAACATAGCGAAAGTCGTGTGTGACGCTGAGAGCCAACGGTCTGCGTTTGATTTTATATCGGCAGACTGCGACCTATGTAGGAGTGTAGAGGTTTCATTTCGACAACGAAAATCAGAGGGCCGCTGAGAGCCTGCAGTTACATGGACTTTTGCTGCGATGGCAACGTAACCCTGGGTGTAACTGTGATCTGTTGTGTGGGGATCCATGGCGTAAGCGAGAGGCCGCTGAGAGCCTGCAGTTACATGGACTTTTGCTGCGATGGCTACGTAACCCAGGATGTAACTGTGACCATGGATGGGGGTGATGAGTTCCAGAGCATTCTCACAAAAAATATATCCTCTATTTTCAAAAATTGATTTCTATATTTTCAATAAAAATTATTTTCAAAATATTTTCACTGGATGTGGAAAACGAGTCTGCTAAGCACTTGTAGATTTTCAGTCATACGCCTGATCAACGTATGACCGAATTTCTATGAGAACGAGGATGGACTTGTTGAGACATCGAGTTATAAAAGTATTTTTATAAAAACTATTTTTGTAATACTATATATGTTTTAAATGTTTTTAAGATATCAAAGAAAATTTTCAAATAATAAGAATTTTAAACTCTGGTTTCGTTCCTTTTCGAGGACGAAAAGATTCAAAGGGGGGAGGAATGTAATAACCCGGCTTTTCCGGACATCTGATAAGTGCATAATTAACCGATTAATCTGTTTGATCAAATAAAATTCTGATATCTGAAACTATAAATAAATTTGAATCTATAATAAACCTTGAAATATAAATACCTAAAAACAATAAAATTTAACAATAAATCAATATATGATAGATGTATTCAAAATTTCATAATCTTAAGTGTGTACATATATAAGATCATTCGGAAATAGTAAAGATATTAATATAATTCAAACAACTTAAAATGCAATAGTTTTCTTTGTTTATTATTTAAAGATTTATAAAATAATAATAATAATGTATTGTTTTAAATATAGATGTAAATAGATTTAAATTATAATGATTATTAACTAAATTTATGTGTGTTCGTTTAAAATATATATGAGTCTATTTAAATTTTAATCTGGATTTGAGAGTGAAAATTCAAAGACATATTTCTTAAAGTAAATTGGATAGGAAATAATGGATATCCTAAAGAAAGCATTTGTTTGTTTGTAAATGTATTTATAACTAGGAAAATTAATTTAAAAAACTTTTAATGTCTTTTAAAAATAATACAAAATGAATAATTAAAAGTGTTGATTAATGAAGCTTTTAAGTATGCATGTAAGTTAAATAGTTATGGATAATGACAAGTGCTAGTAATTGAGACAAGTGGCAAGATTCATTTTTATTTTTATTTTTCTTTAATTCCAAATAAGTTCTAAATCACATTTTATAAACCAATCCCTTCTTTTTCCTATCTCTTTCTAATTTCATTTCTAGATACTCAACATTTTAAACTATCTTCAAAAACAGAAATTCTTTAGAATCAAATCTGAAACCATTTTCAGATGATCACCTCCTAAAACCCAAAATTTAAACTCTGTAGTTTTTTTTCAAATCAGAGATTTGCAAGCAACCCTGTAATCACCTCTTCAAAACAAATCGAATTTTAAAAGTAGTAAGCATGTAACTTTAGATTTTCCAATCTGCAAGCATGTATACAATTCAATCTGTTAGCAAGCATGCAACCTAAAGTAAGAGGACAGGAAATCTTCTCAACAGCATTGCAGCATGTCAGTTTTAAATATATTTCAAGTATCTAAAGCTTTTCAAAATGGAAGCTCTGTCCTCATTCCAAAATCAGTGAGTAAACTTCACTTGTTTAATTTAAACTTGGATGCATGCAGTTGAAATGAATATACTTGAATGAAAAATCTGTGTGCATATGTGAAAAAAAAATTTAACTCTGTTTAAAATATACAGAGTATAAACTTTAACAATGATTCTAATTCCTCTTGTTCTAATCATTGTTAGATCTGGATATTAAACTGAAATATGATAGTTAAGATCAAATTATGCTAAGAAAATATTTTAAGATTTAAAAATGAAAATATAATCTGAAAAAATATAAAGATCAGAGGAACATTTGGTTTATGTTGAAAATCAAACTGACAGGTGAGTAAAACTTGGTTCCTTTGTATTGCTTTTCAATGCCTGCGAAAATAAAAGAAGCAAAATCCCTTATTAACTTCTGCATGCAAGAACTATCTGCAGAAAACATTATGAATATGACTTGTTTGATAGAAAAAGGGTGCTTGTTTGGATATATAATGGGATTTCTATGAATAGGTATATGCATGCATCATCATAATCTAACAGTGAGTAAGTCTTCCTTTTTAAAATAGTTTGAAATCTGTAGAAGTTTCAGACCAAAAAGCTTACCTCTGTTTTGCTAATATAGTGGGTAAAACTTTTTAATAAAAGATTAAGTAGACAAATAAAGTTGCTTTGAAATTCTATTGTGAAAAATGCTTTGCGTATTGATATATGCAAGTGTAATACTTTTATTTGTTTGGTTGTGTTTCAGGAGTGTGCATGCTTGTATGGTATTGTTCCCCTGTTCTTGTTACAGGACTATCAACTTTAAAAACCAAATTTCATACTGCTCTTAATCTGATTTCATCCCGGATTTGGTTTTCAAACATTCATGTTTGTGTAAGCTATGGTTAATTTTTTTTTTAATGAATTCAAGTAGAAATTGTTTTAGCAACTCATTTGGGAAATAGAATTCAGCAAAATTCTTTTAAAACATGATAAATCCAGTTACTTTAATTCACTATTTCAAGTTTATAACTTGAATCCATTTTAGATGTTAGGAATTTTAAAATGAAAATTTCAAGTTTTAGTAAAGGAATGAATGTGAATTTGGGAATTGACGGAAATGGGGTTTTAAAGCAAGTTCTGGTGGTCAGAGCATTCTGGGTGGTCGGTGTTTCAAAGGGAGGTGGAGGAAGGATCAGGGTTGTAGGGAAAAATGGTGGTTGAGGCAATTGTGGACTGTGGCGTCGGCGGTAGGTCATAAGGGTTTTAAACCCTAGTTTTGATAGAGTTTGAGTTTCGAGCCCCTACTTCTCCTCTATTGGATCGAGTGCCATGAAACTGGGGGAAAAGGTTGTATGATGGAGCGGCTAGATGAGGCCAGAATTGTATGACCGTTGATGGTCGGAGTTGAGTGGTCAAAGGAATTTAGTGGAGGCTGTTTGGTTTTAGAATTCAACTGGGTAGCTCGATCATGCTAGAGGGATCGTGAGTACGATTGGGTGATAAATATTGGTTGCTGAAGCGTTGGGTGAGGTGCCGGAGGTTCTGGCGTTGATCGGAGGTTGATCATCAAGTTGTGCAGGTGCACAGTGGCTTGGGAAGATGAAGTTGTGACTGGGTTGTGTCATTGCTGTTGACTCGAAGAGGGGTATGGGAATATCGGTTTATGGCTCGGGTTTGTTGTGGGAACTTAAATGAGCATGTAGGAAACTGTTAAAGTTTTAACAGTTTAAGATTTTAAGTCAACAGTTTTTTTAAATTGTTCTTGAAGAAAGGATGATGTACTAGGTTTTTGTTTCAAGTACACATGGGTTAAACCCAAAGTAAAAGGTTTAACAAGCTTTTAAATTTAAATAAAGTAAATTTTAAATTATAAATAATTAAGCTAAATTAATTTTCTGAAATTCATTCCTTTGAAATAAATCGTTTGTATAAATAAATTTGTATGATTTGCTTTAAATGTTTCAAGTTAAATCTTGAAGTTATTTTCAATCTTAATTTGAGAAAAAAAGGGAATTTATAAGAAAATAATTTATCTTAAACTTGACATAAGTTTGAAAATAATTGGAATAATTAAAGAGTGATTTATTAATTGAATTAGTTGATGATTAATGATATATAAATTAACAATTAAAGTTTTCAAGATGATTTATTAACTTGAAACTAAGGATTGTTAATTATTAAGTAAGAGGTAAATAATAAATGACTACTTTATATTTTAAAACTTAATTAATGATTTAATTTAGTAAAGTTAGTCGTTAAGACAAAATGTTTTCAAAGATAATTAGAGATAAGGTTTTATCTTAAGGATAATTAAGTTTTAATGAGTTGTAATTAATTAAGTTAATTAAGAATTTTAGGTTTAATTAATTAATTATTATTAAAGTAGTAATTAAGTAATTTGTTAAGGTTAATTATTAATTTAATTAACTAATAATTATAATGGATTTATTAATTGTGATTATGAATTAATTAATTTGTAACTAAGGTTGTTAATTAATAATTAAGTTTTATAAATTTATAATTGAGATATAATTGATTGGTTAATTTGAATTAAGAGATATTGATTAATAATTAAGGTTGTTAATCAATAAGTTGATGGTTAATCAATCAATAAATTAGAGGTTAATTAATTGATTTATAAAGTAAATTAAGGATAGATTACTTTGTATTAAAGGAGATTAATTGAGGATTAATGAATAATTAATCTATGATTAGAGATTAATTGGTTGGTTGATAAGGTAATCAAGGAGCAATGAATTAATTAAATGATTGTAAATTAATTAATGGTTAATTAAGCAGGATTAGATGATTAATTATGATATGAATGATGCTTGCTTATGGATGATTGTTGTTGAATAAACTGAATGATATCTATTAGGTGATGTGCTGTGACATTTTATTGATATGGTATTTGGGTGATATTCATCTATGTTATTGCAGTGTTAAGTGACATCGAGTAGTTGAATTTAATCACTCGAATAACTTGGTATAAGATGACATTGGCTTCGAAGAGACCGGAGTCGGGTATTAGTTAATATCTGAAACCACTTCGATTCTTAAAATTTGATATGTGAAACTAATAGGCTGAAGTGGAATGATTTAAGTAAATTAGACCTTTTAAATCTAAGGTTTGGCACTTAAAAATCGATGTGTGGAATCGTTGATGCCTATAACAACTTGAGAAGTGCAAATTGATATAAGATACTCCGGGTTTATATATTCGTATGCTTTTGTATTCTATGTTAGATGGGTTTACTCACGCTGGTTTCCCGCCTGACCCGGGTGTTACTTTGATGTAATGCTCGGGTCAGACCAAGTATTACAGATTTTCAGGTGGGATGTTCTGGAGCTCAGGAGGCGAGCTGGATGGCAAGAACCTATATAGAATATTTCCGTTGTAGTATATTGTATCTGAGACATGATTTGTATATGTCCAGTATCTATATATATGTGTAACTTTGTTGTATATTAAATGTAATCAACAAATATAGTATTCTTATGTAAACTATTATTTATTATTATATTTTATTTGCTGCGAATGTGAGTTATTGATGTTTCTGTTCTTCTTCTTCTATCTCTTTCTTCTTTTTCATAACTATCTGGAATTTTCGGGTTAGAAAATTTCGGGTCGTTACACTTACAAGGTCTTCCATACATGCCGTAAAACATGCCATCCTAATACTGGACTGGTAACGATTTGCATGAAAACTCCACTAAATGTAGTTGACCCAACATCCACTAAAATCTAACACAAAAGCTCTTCACAAATCTTCCAGCAGTTGGTTGACTCTTGATCTAGTTATCTACCTACAGATGTGAAGAAGTACACACAATCTCAAACCAAACATTATGTAGGCTTGGCCAAAACTCAGTAGAAAACAATGGTTCTTAGTCACTCACTATAGTACTCTTAATTCCATGAAGTCTTACTATAGTCTTGACATATAACTCAACTAACTGAGCAACAGTTCGTGGGATGAAGCTAACCGATCAACTATAACCTATATACTTTTGTTGGCTCTTGTCCTCGGCAAAAAAATCGACATAGTCCTTTAAAGCCAAATCTCATTTCCATACTGAGATTTCCTAAGGCTAAAAAAATATGATTTGGCTTTTGGTGTTCTGCCTTAACTTGATGGCGAGTGAAAATCACTTTACACATTCCCCAATTGCTCTTTTCATTTCTTCCAGTAGAAGCTCCACTTCATATTGTATACAACTTATTGCCTCCTAGGTAAATCGTAAACTTGGAATGAGGAAATTCATCCAAAACCAACTTAAGAAGGTCTTCCTTATCTGAGAAATACAACATTCCCTTCTTCTGAAGCGATCCTTTTTCATTAATATTGAATTTTTTGAACTGTTCACTCTTAACACCACTTCTCAACCCATTGATCCTTTCAACACAAGTGGATATTCCTTTTATTTTTTGGTAATCCTTTCCATGATATTGGATGGACTTCTAAGCAAGCTAACGTTCCAAACTTTCAGCTTGGACCTGAATTTGACCAAGATTGCACATTGCATGAAGCTAAAGTCTCCAAGACATCCCCATTATCCTGCCATTTGGCAAGGCCATGATATCAGTGATTTGGCTAGGAACGGATGGTTATTAACCTTAAGAATCGACTATATATAATAGTATGGGTGATGGTCCGGTAGATCGGGCGTGGTCCCAATCGAGGTGCAATCAGTATAGAGTGACTGGCATAGCTCTACAGAGTTACATTTCAAATTTCAAGATGATCGGAGCTTAAATGCTCGAATTATGGAAAAGCAAAGATTTATATAGATCGATCGGGAACGATCCATAAAATAGCTCAAATTAGTGAAGATAGAACGATATCTCAAAATCCACAAGGCCAATTCACTTGAAACTTTTGGGGCATTGGATATTGAAAAGTGAGGCCCGCAAAAAAGATGGCATATCATTTTGAGACCAATAATAACGATCGGCATAACTATAGCAAATCATTTCAAAATATCGAATTGGGGCCACCGATCGTTATGGTGGGCTCCTATGGACTTAGAGAGCCTTTTATTGAAATCTTAGCGCAATACATCATCATCTCACCCTACAAATACAGACTTGTTGGTTCATTTTCAGGATCTTGACACTGCTTGTTACTCCAGACTCCATTGTAATTGTGTCTTAGCATTGCTTTACTCTTGTAAGAGAGTAATAAAGGATAATCTTAAAAGTGGACGTAGGCTTACAAAGCCGAACCACTATAAATTTCTATAATTCTGATTATAGCTTATCCTTTATTGCTTGCCAATTCATTAACTTAGTTTAATTTTGCTTTTCATTATTTACTTCTCTACAAAAGCTATTCTTGATGTTTGTAACCATTTTTGGTGCAAACATTTTGGTGCTTGCACTGAGAACCTTGATTCTTGGCTTATTAGGATCTCTTTACTGCCACTGGATTGGATAAATCCCTTAGAGGAGATCTGCAGTTATCTTCAAGAAGTTTGCTCATTCATTTAAATATGCAAAAACCTAATCAAGCTATTAATATTGGTGAGGAATACTACATCTACTTCTCCAAACATGGAAGGAAATGAAAACGCTACTATCCAACAATGAGGCCCGAGCATCCAACCAATGGATGTGAATGTTGAACCAGTTGAAGTCCAGAATCCAACTAATTCTATTATGAGAGCTGATTTCAAAAATCCGATGAGAGGGTTAATGAATAGCCATCGTGAGTCAAAATCAGCAGATCCAGGCCAATATCAAATGAACCAACTCATATAGCAACAGCAAGGAAAAGCTAGGAGGGACCTTACCCCTTACTCGGCATTTCAAAGCTCTAGTTCATCAGATAGGTATCATAGGCATAGGCATTGCAGAACAGATGAATATCGTGCAAAAACTTCGGGGCGTCAATAGGCAGACCATCATGGTCTCCATGAATGATCAATGTTGATCCCTCCACCAGAGATGGGAACTTACCTATGCACACAGGGATTCAAACTGGAGCTGCTACGGCTGATTTAGATGATGGAGTTCAGTTAAATGTCGACCAAATGCTTCCCTAGAATGATGATAAAGTCAATTTACGAGATGCATATTGAGAAGATGTTGAGCCAACAAGGCATGGAATGGCTCGTAGACCTCAATCGGACCATTAACATGAGGTCGAACACGACTGCCCCTTGGCACTGACTATCTAAAAGCTGGACTTGTCGGCTATGGTCAAACAGCTAGTGAGAGAAAGCCAATGCCTGACCATTGATGACTGGAGAATCTCAAGAACCCATACAACGTTCATTGATAATATTCTTCATGTAAAATATCCAAGGAGGTTTAACATGCTGTCAATGCCTACCAGTAAGGGAAAAATCGCCCCCTGGTAGCACATCATGACATATGAACGGCTAATGGATTCTGCACGAGCAGATGATGCAACCAATTGTAGATGCTTTCCTATAACTCTCTCCGGAATAGCAATGAAGTGGTTCACAAGATTACCCTTACGATCGATTTCTAAATTTGATGATTTGGCAACCAAGTTTGTGGAGTAGTTTCGAATGCCCGCAACTCATCCCAAGGATGTAATATCTCTGTCCAGTGTGATTCAGGCTCCAGAAGAATCGTTCAAAGATTATTTGGAGATATTTTATACAAATGTTACGAAGTTCAGTAATCCAAATGGCCATGCAATATTAATAGTCATAATGAGAGGGATAGATCCAAAATCTGACTTCGACAATTGGTAGTTGGCAAGGCCCCCCGTAACATTGAAACACTTTTACACAAAGGTAGCTTAGTATTTCGGAAAGGATGAAACTAGATCCTCTAAGAAGAAGAATGTTGCAGGACCATGTGGAGAGGGAGTGCAGAGTACTATTGTAGTAAAGTAGTCTGATGAAAGCTCTGGAAAAGTTCAAGTGAATGACCAGAACAGTCCGAATAAGCAAAAGAAAAGCAGAGATATAAGCCAAGAACGAAAGAGGGATTAAGGAAGAGGGAAGCCTAGGATTTCGATGCACAACACTTACACATCACTGAATACGTCTCTGGAGAATATCTATTTGCCTACCTGCAATATATGTTGTACAGTAAGTCGCCTCCAAAAGAATCGACAAAGAAGTAGAAACAAACCGTGAAATATTGTGCGTTTCACAAATGTTATAGGCATAACACCAATGAATGCAGGCATCTCCAGGATATTATTGAAAAGCTGATTCAAAAAAGGAAGCTATTGCAGTTCATAAATAACCTATAGGATGGTAGGCATGGGACATCTGACCCCAACTGAGGAAAAGTACTGCACATGACTGAGGAACTACGTGGGCCAGTAAAAGATTGGTGATCACTACAATAGTCAGAGGACCACATCCGGCTGATAAAAGTTACCATGAGATGGAGCATTATGCTAGTGCGATTAAGAATGTGCATTTCAAATTCGTTCAAACACGAAGGAAGGTGCTCCAATGAAACAACAACATACTATGGCAGATGATATCATGTTTAGGAATAGAGATGGTGGAGGCTCCGACGATCGACCAAATGGTCATTTTGGCCATGATCAACCCCACTTTTGTGAGAATGATATTGGTTGACTGTGGAAGTTTTGTAAACATAATTTTCAAGAAAGCTACTGATCAAATGAGGATGGAAGCAAAGAACATAAAGCCATCTAAAGGTCGCATACAAGGTTTTAACGGTGTTGCAACTAAAGCTGTTGTTTATGTTGAAATACTGGTAGAGTTGGAGAGAAGGTGGCCAAGAAGAGGCGAATCTTGTCGTTTGTTGTTTTGTATGTTGACTCTCCTTACAACGGTTTTCTGGGCGACCGTCCCTAGTCGAATTCCAGGCAGCCTTTGCCACATAATGTATGACTTTGATGTTTCTGAGGGATAATGGTGTTGGAGTTGTTCACGGTGATAAAGCGACTAGACATGCTTATTATGTAGCTGAGTTGAGGGATGATTAATGCAAAGAGAAAGGTAAGGCTATGGATAAGACTGTCCGCATCCAAACTACCGAAGATTAACAACCAGTGCCTAAGCCTTGACTAAGGCACCACAATCAGTTCTATAGAGTTATAGATCCAAGAGATGATGAGGAGGAGACCAAAGAGACCAAGGTTGCACTAGCTGGGTTGGAAATTGACATCACGGTCACCATGACGTCCCATCACGGGTCCTAAATATCGGAACATAGCTCAGCCCTCCGATGATGAAAGAACTTACCGGATTTCTCCAAGTGAATCTGGACAGGTACGCTTGAACTCATTCTGACATGTGTGGAATCTTGCCTACCATTGCAAGCCATGCATTGAATATCGATCCAAGGCATGTCCCGGTGAAAAAAAGGACGCGGCATAGATCCAATGAGATCTGCCGCTCTCAAAGTGGAGGTGCATGGAATCAAAGGCAATGGGTTTATCCCTTTACCCTCAGTGGGTATCTAATCTTGTGCTTGTGAAAAAGGCGAACGGGAAGTGGAGAACATGTATGTATTACTTCAATTTGAACAAGATGTATCTAAAAGGAAGTTTTGCCTCCAAGGATTGACCAGCTGGTGGACTCAACCGGGGGACATGAATTGCTATCTTTCATGGATGCGTACTTGGGTCATAACCAAATCCCGAGGCACGTTCCTGATTAAGTGCACCCCAGTTTTATTACTGATTTTGGATTATATTATTATGTGGTGATGCCATTGGGACTAAAGAATGCAGGAGCGACTTGCTAGCGCTTAGTTAATAGGATGTTTAAAGATTAGATTGGAAAAATGATAGAAGTATATGTAGATGATATGCTTGTGAAGTCTTGAAGATCAAGCGATCACATTAGAGACTTGATAGAAATGTTTGGCATCCTCCGACCTTAGAAGATGAAAATTAATCCTTTGAAGTGTTCTTTTGGCATAACATCAGGGAATTTCCTAGGTTTTATTGTTAGCGCCCATGGAATTGAAGCTAATCCCAAAAAAATTCAGGCTATCTGCGATATTCAAGCTTCAAAGACTATCAAACAAGTGCAAAGTATGAATGGGAAAGTTATTGCCTTAAGCTGAATCACTTCCAGAGTTACCATAAATGCATTACTTTCTTTTACTTGATTAGAATAGGGAAATAAGACTTTGAATGGACATAGGATTTTAAAGATGCATTTCAAGCTTTAGTGATTTATTTGGAGAGACCCTCCATCTTGTCAAAACCGGTGGATCGTGAAGTTTTATGCATTTATTTGGTCATGTCAGTACATGCTATAAGTGCCGCATTACGTGTGAGGAGAATCGAATTCAGAAAATAGTTTATTACGTAAGCAAGAGATTGAAGGGAGTTGAAAGGAACTACCCAAAAATAGAAAAAAAATGGCATACTACTTGCTGAATGCATCATGAAAGCTCCGCTCTACTTCCTGGCCCAATCAATGTTTACACCGACCATCTGTAACAATAAGTCTTACAGCAACCTGAGACGTTAGAAAGATTACATAAGTGGAATATCGAGCTTAGCCAATTTGATGTCACTTATCTCCTTCGGAGGGCTATCTAGGGTCAGGTACTGGCAGATTTTATAACAAAAATCACTATGAAGGATGATTCCCTGGAGAACAGCGAAATCCTTACCATACGGTGGAAATTGTATACTGATGGAGCATCCAATAATTATTGTTGGAGCTGGAATTGTGCTTGTAACACCTAAATATCGGTTGATTTTTTATGCTTTAAAGCGTAATTTCCAAGCGACAAAAATTGAAGCTTGGTATGAGGCTCTGATTGTTGGACTTAAACTCGCTAGAGAACTGGGAATAAAGTCTCTCAAAATCTATTGCGATTCACAGTTGATAATATACCAAGACAAAGGAGATTATCAAGCAAAAGGACAATAGGTTACTCCATATCTAGCCTAGGTCTAAGAGTTATTGTCTGAATTTGAGTACTAAAACATTTCGCATATTCCACGGGTTCAAAACAGAGAGGCTGATTTGTTGGCAAAGTTTGCAAGCATAGGTGACGCACAACAGATGTGCTTAGTTCCAGTCAAGTTACTAAATGCCCCGAGTATAAAACTGATGGAAATTGACCAAGTTCTAGAGATGGAGCCTGAGAAGGAATCATTGATGACTCCATTTAAAAATTATTTGCTATAGGGAGTTCTTCATGACTAAAGGAATAAAAAGCGGCAAATCCTTCGCAAAGCTTCATGGTATATTATATAGGAAGGAGTTATGTACATAAAGAGTTTCTCTATTCTCCTTCTCCATTGTATCGCTCAAAAGGAAATAAAATGAGTCCTAAAGGAAGTCCATAAAAGGGAATGTGGCGATCATACTGGGCAAACCCTAGCAAAGTAAATACTCTGTTTTAGGTATTATTGGCAGACAGTTGATCGAGATGTTGTCGATTATGTAAGGAGATGCGACATGCGCCAGATATATGCAAAAATTCCAAGAGCTTCACCGACCAAAATTACACAAATGGTCAGCCCATGGCCTTTTGCCATATGGGGCATAAATTTTATATGTTCCTTACCAATCTCTAAAGGGGGTGCAAAGTACGCTATTGTCGTAGTTGATTACTTCATTAAATGGGCTGAAGCGGAACACTTAGCCATGATCACAACTAAGAAAGTAATCAATTTCATATTCGGAATATCATATGTCGCTTTGGTCTTCTATGAACAATTCTAACAGATAATAGGATTCGGTTAAATAGTGTCGATCTCAAAGACTGATGCCGTCGGCATTATAATGAAAAGAGATTTGCGGCAATTGCTCACCCTCAAGTGAATGGACAAATTGAAGCTGTGAACAAAGTCGTAAAGTCCATTCTGAAGAAGCATTTGGAAAAGGCTAGAGGCAAGTGGGTGGATGAACTCCTGACATCATTATGGGTTTATAGGACCACACACAAGTCCACGACTAGCCATACTCCATTTGCCCTCGCTTACGGTTCTGAGGCTATTATCCGTCTTGAGCTCGATGTTCCTTCTCATTGAGTAACTTTGTACGATCCTAGAACAAACAAAGACCACCTTTTGGAATCTCTATACTTTGTAGATCAGAAATGTGAGGAAGCTAATTTGAGCGCAGTTGTATACCGACACCGAGTAGCCCGATACTGCAACACTAAAGTCCGACCTAGAACCTTTGAAATTAGCGATCTCATCTTAAAATAGGATTTTCCTACCCTATCACATGTGAATCCATCCTGGGAAGGACTTTATGTCATCGAGCAGAGGCTTGGAGAGGGGACCTTTAAGCTAGCGACTATTAATAGCATTGCAGTCCCAAGGGCATGGAACACTATGTAGTTAAAGTGCTCGGCAGATTCAAAGCGGTGGAAGAACAAAAAGTCATAGCGGGGATACATCGAGGATATAGTGGGATATAGCGGATGGCTCTAAAATAACATATAAAACTCGTATTTAATGTTTTTAAAAATATGTAAATGGTAACTAAATGAAAAATTATCATTCAATTGAATTATAATTAATACATAAATAATTTAAAATAAAAACATATGCGATTATACTTTAAATAGACGTAAAACTTTTTTATAACATAATTGAATGTAGTAGAATACTAGAGTATTTTCATTTCTAAAAGTATATTAAAAAGTAAATCTAATAAATTAGTTCTATAATTTTTATAATATGTAAATATAATTTTTTAATTCATTTTATTAAAGAAGATATAGCAGAAATAGCAGAATATAGCAGGAATAGTGGGATATAGCGGAAATAGTGGGGCTTAAAGTGGAAAGGCTATATTTTGGGGCTATATGGAAAAATCGTAGCAATAGAAATCCACTATGAGATAGCGGGGTTATAGCAGGGTAATAGCGGGGCATTAACTAAATAGGTCGAACAACAAGAACTTGTGATGCTATTACACTTAGTTTGTTTCCTTTTCATTTAGCCATATTTAGTTTTAGAATTTACTTTAGCATTTTTTTTCTAAATATGTAATAAGACAAGTAATGTCACTACTTTTTATTTAGTAATAGAACTTTGAATTTTTTATCATATCTGTGACCTGCCATTGTAGTATATGTTAGTTGTGATATTTGACCAACTGAATCTCACTGTTCGATAGGACTGACATAACCCTAAAGTGATTGAGATTCAACCAGTCACTTATTGAACCAAACCCCATATTTGAGAGTAGAACAACCAACTAAAGATAATAGAACTCGACATTTTTCCAAATAACTTATATCCCCAAAGTGTGGATATGAGTATAAATGCTAAATGGGTGTAACCTACCACCTATGGAATGAATCTCATCCTCAGTGTATAGATAAGAGTATAAACAAAATAAAATGGTGTGCCCGACCGCCCACTAATTAACTTTTATCCTTAGAGTACGGATATAAGCATATACACTAGATGACTGTGGTTCGACCGCTCACTATTCTATTAACTCTGGCCTAAAAATGATAGGAGGGGTATAAACTCACTAAGGATGGAGTTCGACCATCCACCACCTAATTTTGCTAACCAAAACCTATGGGAAGGAGTATAATTACTCAAACTATTAAATTCAATAGTGTAACACTAAGGCTCGAGCCCAATGTTTGATACGACTTGAGGCCACGACCTCAGGGAGGCCTTGGGATGGATAAATCGGATCGATATCTGATCCAATGAGCAACAAACCACAAATACATTAAATGAAAAACGTGACAACTTGATCATTTAAACAAGTGTATATGAGAATTCTATACAAAAATAAAAGTATTCTTATTCACACTAAACTTGTTGTTCAAAATACAAGTTTATCCAAAATGAGAAATAAAAGTGGGTGTAGTACCCATACAAACACGACCAACGAAAGAAAAAGTAGCCACTCAAGCTATTTACGCATCACACCAACCCAAAGATTATTTCTTGGATTTCTTATCTTTCCTTTGTTTCTTAAGAGTGGCTCCTTCTGAACTGCCATTCAATCCTCTCTTAGACCATTTTTCGCCTTGGCTTCTCTTTGAAGTAACACATTTAGTTATGTGGATCGAGCCGCCATCATCTTTGGAAGAAGAAGGCATCGAGGCACTCTCAGCATTAGAAGTGTGGGGGACCTTATCTCAAGGAATTGTCCCGCCAGTAATGATCATCTATGGTGGGATAGGAATCGACTCATTGAAATCCAAATCAATAGGCTTTGTTTTTTCCTTCTTTTTTAACAATTCTTCCTTCTCAATGCGCTCTTTTATGCAAGGCTCATCAGTAGGATTGCAAGAGCTCACTATTAAAACATCCTCATCAAAGGGAATTTCATGGTGTGGGTCGCTTTTGTCCTTGAACAATGCCTCCATGAATTGATCATCAATAAGGAAGGTTTCTTCTTGAGCACCTTGAGCAGCGGTCGAAGTCGTAACTTTAATGGATTCTATTATGGCCGCTTTTATCCTAATTGATTCTCTTACGAGGGAAGAGGAATGATGCTTAACAGATTTAAAGATGAGAAAAAGTAGGCGAAAAGATTAGAAATATCAACTGTTAACACCCCAACTTTTTGAAAGATGGAAAATATCGATGAAATACCTTCCTCGTTGTGGCTCCCAAGTCGAGCCAAAATATCCTCAAAACTTCATTTGGGAATTGGAGAAAGCTACAAATTCAGTTGTAAAATTGGGCTGTGGAATCCTGGATCCTTCAGCCACTTCATGTGAAGAAGAAGCAACATATTCTTTCTGAAGTGTAGCTGGATATCATGCAATGTTTTGGGTTCATCGCCCAATAGCATTTCTCTTTCAAGCCTTGACAGGTCAATTTCCTCACTATTAAGAAGTTTCTTTTCTTTTACAAAAAGAAATTACCATGCACGCCAGAGCTGTTAGGGATAATCGTCACCAAGCCATGTTAAATGTCTATGCTTGAGAACATTGGCATTGTAAAGAATAAGAAGTTGGTTGAGGTCGTTCATTATCTCTTCCCTAATCTTGTCCTTGTTAGTTTCCGCTTCATGCTAAATAAGAGCATCAATATCTTTGGCCATTTCAACGTTCGTGTTCTCTCAAATATAACATTCACCAGCTCATTACAAGCATCTTGATCGATTATCTTAGCGTCATCTTTCTCCTTATTTGCATGCTTGAGCTTAGCCTTGAGTTCCGCTATCTTCTTCAAGGCTGCAGATTCATTACTTTGAGTTGTATCACTCTTAAGTGCTATTTCTTGATTTCGATGATGCAACACCTGGACCATATCAAGATGACTAGATTTCATCTCTTCCATGGATTTGATGGCAGCATTAGCTTTTCCCATGGCCGCTGCTAGGAGGTCCTCGAAACCTCTAACTTGTTTTTCAAAGTATTGATAATTCTTTAATTTTGAGCTTCTTGGAGTTTTAACTTTTCAGTTTCTCTCGTATGCTCGAAAGATACTTTCGACATTTTCTCTACCGCCTTCATCCATTCACGGTACTACATGTGGATAACAGTGACACATTCAATAGTCATTTTCTAAACATGGTCTGGGACCCTCTTCGGATTAGGAGGGAAAAAGAACCTTTCAAAACATAGATTTGGAAACTCTTCTCAAAGTTTTGCCATGCGAGCAGTTGGATTGACCGTAGGATCTTTAGTAGTAGTTTCGACTGTAGTACTTTTCTTGTCGGGTCTTTAGGCAGCAACATGTTCGCTATAGCGACGATGATCATTAGGCCGCTGAGACTGTAAAGGAATTAGAGGCTGTGGAGGAATTGAAACGGGAGGGGGACCACGAGAGAGATCGATAGGTAGATCCCAATGATCAACTAGCTTATCGAAACCCTTTAGAGGAGAGGATCTCGATCTTGATTGATGCTTATCTTAGGATGGCTTATCCCTATCACCTCTATCTCGATGACCCCGGTCCCATCCGAAGCGATAACTAGAATCATAATACTCTCGACTACCATCTTGATGGTAAGAGTTAGAGCATAAATCGGAGGATTGATGGTGTATATCCTGGAGGGAATCAAACATGTTCCTTTTCTTCACCATCGTTTTTGCAAAGGAAAACAGAAGTCAATCAACTTTAACATTAAAAAGCACAAGTCGAGTGTAATGCAATATTAAGGGGTGCAAGCGTGTGCAAGTGTCGTTGTATTAACTTTCGATAAACCAAGTGTAGGAGCTTTGCTCATTGGAGTAACTTCTCCTTTAGAAGTTGGAATTTCAATGCCAATTCTGGTGGGAGATTCCGACCCATCGGTACTCATAAAGTGTAAAGAGTCAAGGTCATGTGATATTGATAGACCAGAAAAAGAATCAAGTGGTGAAATTGAATGCTCTGATGGTTGAGAAGAGGAATCATCTTGAACAATCTTAGGAGCCATCGTTGACTTGACTTGATTAGAAAGGTGACTTTTTTAGAAATTTACAAACAAATGTTTTCTTTTTCTCCTATAGGGAACCGAGGGCTATGAGGTCTACGACGATCTGACCTGGACTCCAGGACGGGAATCATCATCAGTGCGACTGAGCACATCGCCTTTATCTCCTTCGGCGTCGATAGCAGTGAATTCCTAAGTACCAATAGCTGGAGGCACGATGGATCGATTTGAATGTCCCTTTGACTAACCGTAACCCATGGTTTTATCCCTGCAATTTGAACGACTTTAGTTAGCTCCATGTCGACGCCTTCTTCTATCAAACAAAAAGTGACAAGGCTTTCGTCCTTTAGAAGATATTTGATGTTCCTATTTTTAAGAGGTGCATTTTTCAAAGTTATGACCGCCTCCTCATAAAGATTACCGCTAGGCTGAGTGATGGTGCTTGTAAAAAGTAATTACTTAATTAGGAATAAGACTTGAGTATCAGTTTTGCATGCTAATATAAAAATAGAGGATAACCCATATGTCTTTCAAGCCATTTTTGAGCAAAACCAGGCGGATAGTAGATAAATAACCACTCACTTTTAAAGGCACTTAATTTGTTCCATATGCCAGTTAGAAGCATACACCTCTTCACCGACTCAAGAATTGTAAATGAAAGACTCCCTGTCCATCGATTGAAAGAGATTGAACTGAATGTCATCGATGGTTGGAGGATGATGCAAGAACTCTATAAATACCATATAAGTACAATTAAAAAGAGCATAGCCATTCAGATGAAGCTGCTACGGAGCTATCCTTAAATAATTGGGAATTTCCCTGATGTATGAGTTAAACGGCAGGATGCATCCGGCCAAGCACGTGAACTTGTTGCATGCCGCGTATCCCTCTAAGGGTCTTTGAGCCCTATCATCCCACAATGGAAACAATATATCGTCAAAGCGAATTCTATGCCTTATGCAGATTCGGTGAAGAGCATCTTCGTTAATTTTAGAGGCTATGGAATCAGCAGGGTTCTCCAAAATTACTACATCCTCTAGAGTGTTGGGAGCAGGAACAAAAACTTATAGTGGAAGAATAGGAACTACATCAAAAAGATCAAATTAAGGGCATGGGCTTTCTAGTTGTTCTAAATAATGACTAGAGGACGTACTATCAAACTTAGTTGTAGAACTTGATTCCATGTCAGGATCATCCTATTGAGAAGGTGATCCAGCTGACATAGGCGTATGATGCCCAGAACATCTAGAACCCATTGCTATTAAACTTAGTAAAAATCGTGATTAGATAAAGTAACCTATACCCCTTGGTGCACAGTGCATACTAGTGTAGCATGGTAAAGTGGTATATAATGCTGCAATAAGTTGTATGAAACTATAGATGGAAAAGGCGACAAGACTTCGAGGTTCGAACGGAGAGACCGTCATTCCTGACCATCTCAGCCATTTCTCTATGTCATTAGGGAACAATGCAGTTTAAGTTTCACGACCGACTGTCATCAAGTAAAAGTTTGATTTTTATGTTCAAATCATGGATGAGCTTTAAGAGAGTGGTCAAGGGCATTGGTTCATGTCAAAGTTTAGATGTCGTATATTATAAAATATGCAGTTCAAATCTAATATGAGTCATATGTGTTCACTTAAATATGCAAGGCTGAAGCTAATCACAAGTTCATTTGTTTGGGTTCCATTTTTGGAAGAAATAGCTAGAAACCGGCCATTCAAACTAGTTAAACATGTCGATCCTTCACTTTCTTTATTTCATTCGATCGTTTGCACCACCCAATAGTCTGATCGTTCAGTCACTACATTCCTACCAATTGTTCCTAAGCTCGGTCATTATCGATCATTCACAATTGTCCTTGTGCACCGATCGTCCTCTATAACCTTCTATTCTAACTGCTATCTCTACGCCATCAACTGATCGTACCACTCTATCCTTTCCACCTCAAAACTCTCCAACTCCAAAGCATCACAGATCGTTCATAGATGATCGTTGAACACCTAAACTTCAACGCCACTCCATGAAGATTGGCTCATCATTACCATCATCCACTCTAAAGTCGTCTAAGTCCAAGACTTTACTATTCGTCCGAGAAAGATTATCATTCATCGATTCTCATCATTTTCTTTACTCTACAATCTCATTTTTTATAATTCCCATCCTCTCTAACTTGATTCAGATCAAACGACTTCACCAACTAAACTAACTAACATGAGATTAGCGACACTCAAAGTCTTGTACTAGAATGAAAAGTGTATATGGATTTACCTACCCAAATTAAAGTCGGAAGGAGAGAAATGGATTTGAATTCAAAGTCGAGTGAGAGCTGAAGGAAATAGAATGATAATAATTCATGAGGAGAGATTGGTTTAGAAGTTTGGATCATTCTTGGCTCAATAAAAACAAAAGATGGAGCAGTTTGTGTTTTATCCTTTAATCTCAAATGGAACAATACAAAGTCGATCAGATAAGTAAAGGAAATGACTAAGTTTAGGGGCTTATATACAAAGAGCACGTGTTGATCTTTCCCATCCAATTTGAAAGTCACGATCGATTAGATTGCATGATCTATACTGGTCGTTCCACTCAGGCTCAATACCGATCATTTTAAAACGATCCAAAATCTAGCAAGCACACGAATGATCGAACAAAAAGAAGGAAAAAAGAAAAAGAAAATGAAAAAAAAGAAGAAAAATAGGAGAAGGGGAATACAAATGAGGGGAAAACGATCTGTAGTGAGTGTTTTTCATATGTATATGTATATGTGTATGTGTATGTGTATGTATGTATATGTATATGTATATGTATAGGAATAACGATCGGTAGGGATTTTTCATATAAAATTCAAAACTTGTCAAAGATCCGTGAATGTGTAACCATAACAGGGAGTCAGATACAAACAAGTATACGTGCTAGTATACATTTTAGAATTCAATTCTTTGAAATCAACAAAAATTGAATGTTCACCTGAAAACGACCGAGGAAAAATTAAAACCAAGTTGCTGAAGCTTGGAAATCACCAAAAACAAAATAAAATAATCACCAACCAATTGTGATCCCGTATTTGTACTTTGGAAATCATCCAATCGTCATGATGAATAAGGAAATTACGACCCTCGATAGGAAAGTAACTAAATGGAAGGATAACCATTATTTGATAAACCAGATGGATTCATTCAGACGATTTTGGCTTGCGATGATTCAAAGCATGTCATGTTCGAAACAAGATATACTTTGGGGGACAAATGTTATCCCGCCTTTTGACAAGGCTGTGACATCATCGAATTAGCTAGGAATGGATGGTTATTGGCCTCAAGAATCGATTATATGCAATACTGTGAATGATGGTTGGGGAGATCCGAACCGAGTCCCAAACAAGATGCAATCAGTATAGAGTGACTGGCATAGCCCTATGAAGTTACATTTAAAATTTCAAGATCATCGGAGTTTATATGCTCGAATTATGGATAAAGCAAAGATTTATGTGGATCGATCATGAATGATCCACAAAACAACTCAAATCAGCAATGATCGATCGATATCTCAAAATCCACAAGGCCTATTTACTAGGAACTTTCATAGCATTAATATACCGAAGAGAAGCCCACAAGAACGATCACACATCATTTAGAGACCAAAAATAATAACTATAGTCGATCATTCCAAAATATCAAGTTAGGACCATCGATCGTTATAGTGGAGCCCTATGGACCTAAAGAACCTTCTGCTGAAATCTTAGCGAAATATCTCATCATCTCACCTTGTAAATACAGACCTATTGGTTCATTTTCAGGATCTTGAGCTATTTGTTACTCTAGACTCCATTGTAATCGAGTCTTAGCTTTGTTTTACTATAGTAATCAAATTCACAAGAGAGTAATAAAGGATAATCTTTGTAGTGGACGTAGGCTTACAATGCTAAACCACTATAAATTTTTGTGTCCCTGATTATAGCTTATTATCTTTTGCTTGCTAATTCATCTAATCGGTTTAATTTTGATGTCTTCATTTACTTCTCTATAAAAGCTATTCTAAGACAACAATTACCTCAAAGACTTATGGTCAATAAAGTACTCAAGCCTTTACCCTAAATGGTAATGCCTCCAAATCTTTAGTGCAAAAAAACTACAGCTAACTCTTAGTCATGAGTTAGGTACTTAAACTTATGGGGTCTCAATTGTCTAGAGGCATAAGCTATCACCTTACCCCTTTACGTTAACATGGCGTCCAAAACTAAACCTAAAGCATTTATGTACACAACCTTATCCCAATTTCCCTTTAACATAACTAAAACCAGAGCTTCTGTAAGTTAAATCTTTAACTCTTGGAAAGTTATTCCATATTCTCTCATCCAAACATGTCTTTCGTCTTTCCAAGTGAGTTTTTTATATGGCGGTGCTATCCTACAGAAGTCCTTAATAAATCTTTGATAGTATTCGACCAACCCCAAGAATCTTCTTATCTCAATAACCATCTCAGGTCTCCTCCAATCATTAACGACTTTGGGTTTTGAAGGATCTATTGCCAATCCATTATAAAAACCACATAGCCTAGGAACTTCACTTACGTTTTCCAAAAATGACATTGAAAAAACTATTCCTTCAACTTTTGTTCTCTCAAGGTCCTCAAGTCTCCAATACTAATCTAAGATGAACTTCATGATCCTCTCATCCTTAGAATATACAAAATGACATCTATTAATACCAAAAAAAATCTATCCAACTAATCGCGAAGGACTTTGTTCATAAGATCTACAAAGAGTCAGAGCATTGGTTAGCCCAAAGGGAATAATCAACTACTTATGTGAACCATACCTTGTCTTAAATGTAATTAAGGGAATACTCTCCTCAAGGTCCTTTAGTTAATGGAATCCCATAATCAAGTCTAACTACAAGAATACACTAGCTCCAATCAATTAATTAAATATATCGTCTATCATTGGAATTGGGTAATAATTTTTCGCTATCGGCTTATTTAGCTTCTTATAATCAATACACATTTGAAGAGATCTATCCAACTTCTTCACGAGTACCGTAGAAGCTTCCTAAGGTAAACTGCTTACTCTAATGAAATTCTATGCTCAAGTTCCACAAATCGCTTCTTTAATTACTCCATATCCTTCAATGAAATTCTGCTAGGTGGTCTACTAATAGGTTGTGCCCCATGTACCAAGTCAATGCGAAACTCAATCACCCTTCTTGAAGGTAACCCATCATAGGCTCAAAAGCATCGACGAATTCCCAAAACATAAAGACTTTATCAACTTCCTTCCCCACACTTCCCATTGCATCCAACGAAACTCCCAACCATGCTTTCCTCTCATCCAACGATACCAAGACCATGTCTCTTCCTTTAGGATTGAAAAGGTCAATGATTTTCTCATCATAATAAATTCCGGCCTCATTTGTACAAACCAATCCATAACCAAATCCCTCGGTTTCCCTCAAAGTCAAACAAAAATCGGTCATAAAAATATGAATGGTCACATAAAATAAACTCTAAGCCAATGTACCTTAATCCAAGAGTGGCGTATCCATCAATCGCATTAACCACATGCAAAGAAGTAATTAAGCAGGTAACATTCAATCCCACTCAATTAATCACATCCTTAGAAATAAAAGAATGTGTTACCATAATATCAAAGGGATAACTGAAAAAATAGAAATGGTAATCGTATCTTCAAACACAACATTCTTTCTTTTCTCCTCGATGGAAGGTCCGACTCTTGGCCCTTCCAAGGCAAACAGTGTTGTCTACTTTAGCTTTGGCCAATTCCTCTTCTTCTGGCCAGGTCAATTGTAGTGGAAGCATATGATCTTGGCCACTATAGCTGATTGTAGACATTCGATGAGTAATTCCCATACTTTCTGCTATTTTAATAGGTAATTTCCAAAAGGTCATTTCGACGCTTGAATATGTTCTGCTAAGAAATTCTTCATCATAAGTGGAAGAAATAAAGTGAATATCGATAGGGAATTTCTACTAAACTCATCTATGTTTCCACAAAGTAAAATAAAAATATGTCATATAGCAAGCATGCACTCCCTAAGGTGTTTATCTTTTATTATGTTATGTTACTCAACTTTGTTTAACTTAAGGGTCTCCTAAACAAAGTTCTGAAACCAACTATTATTTTCCACATTCTGAAACCCAAAGATGGAACCCTAATGTGCTAAAGTCGCCTTGGACTCATCTTTCAGTGACAGAGATGAGATTAGTTATATAATACAATCTTAAACAGAGCAAAATTACAAAATGAAATACATTATTAAAAAATTAGTTTATCAATTATTTTTACATCCCAAATCATAGCCATGTAGGGTCAAAAATTGTACAACATAGTTATTTGTGTCATGAACCGCATGTAGAGATGCGAACATGAACACTAGACACAATGGAATTGAAATAACACAAACATAACACCCAAGCCTCCTAATTTGTCTTCGACTTGCATTATTCGACCATCCCAAAGGTAACCTTTCTAAGCCCATAAACTCGGCCTACTTGAATGAGTACTGATAAGTTTATAGGAAAAACAAGAATAAAAGCATGGACTAGATATAAAGTCTGATATGAATGACGTATTATTATAACCTAGAAAATACAAAGACTACTCCATTGATACACGAGCAAAAAATTACTTTTTATAATAACAAAGTAATAAATCTGTTTCACAATTAATTCTAAATGGTTGGTTCATTAATTAAATATCAAAGCTATACCATGAAACTACAACCAAAAGAACCCTCTATGTTTGTCCCACAAAATCATCACAACGTTTAAATATAACCAATATACCCTATCCTTGACTACCCCTAAAGCTATACATATTTTGCAGCATATATGTATGTTTGTGTGTATGTATCATTAACGCAATACTAATCGACTGACACTAAGGAATTACGCATAAATATTGTACACATTTTAAACTTAGCTTTCAGATGCCACTTAGACCTTACGCCTATATACTATATAAGTTTAAAATTATCTTTCGGCTACCACTAAGGGCTTATGCCTCTCGGTTGCATCTTAGGCCTTACCCCAAGTCTTTCTTATTTTAGCTACCACACATGCCTTACACCCACTTCACTTATGATTTCGTTTTTGGCTTTACGTCTGCTTTACGTCTTCTACCCTTCACTTGGTTGTCGCTCTAGGCCTTACACCAACACTTTCATATTTCTATTTACATATGGGCCTCATACATACGCTTTTGTATTTCGCTTACCATGCAATCCTTATACCTTTGCTTTCAATCCCACGAATGCTGCCTCTGGCATCTACCAAGCATTCTAAATAGCCATTCGCTTTAAGGCTTTACCTTACCTATTAACTAAGTTGATATCTCAATAAATTGCCTTCATATATTTAATATTGATTGTCATATTATCATCCATGTGTCCAGTACCAATCTCAGTGACCTTAAGCCTTAACATCCATTACGGTTAAGCTATTAGTTTCAATCTACATTCATTGGGAGTTACTTTACTTCCAAAAATCAATGCCCTCATTCTTGTCTAAGGAAGCCTGTTATAGTTTAGTTTTAGTGTTTTGTGAAATTAATCTTTAATTTATTTGAAATTACCTAATCTACTCATATTTCCTCATTAACCGTTGATTGCCTTTATTCCTTAATTAACACCTTCGGTTTGCGAACCTTAGCCTTAATCCTTGATTATCTTAATATTTCTACTTAAGTCGATTTCTTTAAGATTTTTGTTTTTATTAACATTTTGGTTCAGTTCTTCCTCTTTCGGCATTGCCCATGGGTACAAATTGAAAATCATTCTTGCACAATGGCCACTAACATTTAATGTGATGCCTCCTATTTTATTTGACTCGGTACTTTTTGACCGTTATCTGACATGCTCAGCAAAAGATGTGGATATGGTTTATTAACCTAATATTTACTACTTATCTATATTAATAAACCTTTTGACAACAAATGTTCACCTGTCGACTCCCCATCATAGTTCTTCGGCCATACTTAATTTATTTCGAAATGGCTTAGTTCGTTCACGGACAGTCATGGTAAAATAAATTATGATTTGTTTCTACACGTTTACTTATGTTCCTCGTTTCTGACTATTTTCAACCCTATAAGACCTTCTATTAATTCATAACAATTACTTTACTCATGGGAAAATCATATAACCCAAATTCCATCTTTAAAAATATGTTTCTGTCATTATATTAAATTCTCATATCTTGAAAATTTCGAGAAGCATGAAAACCATTCAATGAAAACTTGACCATGGAAAATTCAAAGGGGAAGGTAGGATTAGGGAATACATTACTCACTTATGTTCTTTAATTGATGGAGTCTCTAGTTCACTTATCTTTGATCTTTCCTTTTTTTTCTTCTTGTTGTTTAGTATACAATCACCATTATAGAACTCAAGCTTTCGTTCGAAGTTATGAGTGTAATGAAATGATCAAAGAGTGGTGCTTATATTTACTGTATGAGAATAATTGGGCCATCGGCCCACGATCTCTTTTTCTTATAATTTAGTTAGCTCTAGTGGCTGCACTATATTCTTCTTAACTTAGATTTTTAACTAGTATTTTCCTAATATCACTTGGTCCTCCAAGTATAACCATTAACCAAGTGTCACATGATTATTCATTATTTTTAGTTGTTTCAATTGTCTTCATTCCCAAAATTAATTACTTAATTAATTATTTATTAATTTATGGAGTGTTACAAATAAACTATATTTATTTATCGACTAAATGAAAAGTAGCTAACCTTTCATAAAATAATATCAGTATTATTGAATATATATATTATGACTTAGATGTGTTCATAGGAAAAACTGGTACAATAAGATCCCACTCTTTGTTTCAACACAATAGAACCACTGACAATGCAAAGTTCAATCGCTTTTACCATAGGCTTCCATTTCAATTACTGTAACAAATTTATAATCGAGATTTTAAATGCAACATTTGTAACATCCCAAAAATTTAATAAAATAATTACCTAAATATAACAAGGGAAAAAATAGAATTTCTACAAATGTTCGAATTTTTCTACAATCTTACATCACTGCATTCATAGCAATTTTCTAGATGACTTTCATATATAACACTTTGAAATCGGAGCTAATACGAAGAAGTTATAAATATTTGAAAATTCACAATTAAAAATAACTGAATATATAAATTTGGTAAGAAATTAACTAATTTCTAGATCGACCAATCACCATCTAACAGTCATTGGTGTAGCGGTTGACCGATAACATCTACCAATCGACCCGTTAATGTTCCAGATCAATAATTCTAAGCAGCCAATGGTACGAATTTAATGAAATATTTTTACCTGACTGCGAAGTAAATATTTAACATATAGGATGTAAGAAAATATTCTCCTAGGTTGGTCAACATCTAACATTAATCTAAAACCCCTATAAATAAACAGCTAACCTAAACCCTAATTCATTAGAAATTTTTATATGTGCTAAAACTCTATCAAATTCTTTCTCCTCCAAACATAAACTCTTCTAAAATAAAATAAATACAAAATTAAAGAGATTAAGAAGGATAAATCAAGTGAACAACTAACGAACGGTAGGAGATTTCAATCAGGATTCAATGGAAATCTTAAATCTAAGGTGAGTGGGTATATTTTTAATTAGATGATTATATGTAGTTAATTTTAGTATACTCTATCTAATCTAGGTTGTAAGGAACTAAATTGGAGAATTATATTGTTCAAATATGAAATTTAAATATAAATTAAATTGATGTAAACATGTGAAATAGTAATTAATCTAGGATCAAAACTCTTTACTAATCAAGTAGAGATTCCTATGACCTACGAATACAGATGATATTAGTAACACCAGGTTGTACGGTTTCTCTATAAATCTATAAACTAAAATTTAATATGAAATTTGGGAATTGTAAAAGTTGGTCCCTAGAAATTTTTCGGTAACCTATTAATTTGGAAAAGAACAGAATTAACTACTAATTAATCAACCAAAAAATGCAAATCATATATATAGAACCCTATGCAACGACGATTGACCAACCTCACTATCTGGAGCAGTCGAGAGCAAGTAGTCGATTGTTGTAGAGTAGACGGTGGCCGGTAAGCATTCTGAAAGCATGGTATGAACCTTAGCCTAGGGCTTAGGTTACAAATAACTAAATTAGAAGTGTATATAAACTATATATGTGTATGAATGTTAGGAGTAAGAAGCTAGTTCCCTATGAGGAGACACTAGGACTTTGCAGGACTGGGTAAATGTTATTTATCCAACGGGGGTCGACAATAGACCGGGGTTGATTCTATTACAAATGAACTCGCATAAGGTTCTATAATGGACAACATCATTGATTGATGCCTAAAGAAGTGTGTGGGCCTGCCACAATGGGAGTTCCTTGGTATTTAGGGCTATTGATGCGACGTGACACTGTGTTGTTGAATCTTGACGCGTGCAATAAGAGGCATTACATTACCATTCAGTGGTGGATGTAGATGTGAATGATGATACACTTCAACGACTTGGAATTGTGAGCTCCATCTCAATGCGTAAAGAGGCCAAGTCTAGTTGTAGTTGCGAGAAACTTAGTATCATGGTATAAATTATAGGGAAATTTATGTGAAATAGCTGCACTAGTCATAATGTGAGAGATGTAGTCCAATAAAGAGGATTATATGTTGGAAAATTTCCATTATTTATTAACCGATCATTAGTTGTTTATAGGTTCGATTGGTTTTTTACCCTAAGTATGAGGTTACACAAGTTGTTGGTGTAGGTGTGTATTGAGTCAACCTCTTAAATAAAGTAAACAAGTAATTCACAAACACTCTTAGGACACCCTAGGTCACATAGGTTATTATTAAAGTCAACTGCACATGATCACCATATATTAATAGTGTACTCATTCAGCGGACCACGTTGCATGTAGATGCATCATGATAGGAGGTTCTTGCATTGTGAACTATGGCAAAGCTTTATCTCTTACCCCTAGACGTCCCAATATTGTAGGTTATCCAAGAAAGTTGTGCCCTAGGTAGTTAAGAGGCTGGGTGCAAAAACAGTATGTTTGGGATTACCACTTGAGGCCACCTAGGATAATTACAGCTAGTATGAGAGCTTAGAATTGAAATTCATTAAGAATTAAGGTTGTACTGAGAGAACGCACTTGAAAGGTTTTGCAAAAAGAAAAGGTTTTCCAAAAATGCTCTCAAAATGGGTTTCCAAAGAGTGTGTATATGTGTGTGTATAGATAAAAAAATTTAAATAGTCTTACAGTGATTTTACATAAGCGTAATCGCTTTCCCTTATTCTTGCCTATACTGCATGTGGAAAATTGATAATAAATTTCAAAATCATAGATAAAAGAGGAGCGACTCAAACTCAAGTGACACCATTGAGATTCCGGGAAGGAACGTCCCGATTTGGTTCAACCTTAGTCCTAATAGAGCACCCATGGAGCGAGCGCCAATTGTAGTTCTTTCTCACCCATCGACCACCAGTTTTGCTAAATTGTGTATGGATTTTGCAAGCCTTGGAGGAAAGCCGTACGTGGGGATAGAGTTGTATGTAGATTCATGGACATCGATTCATACATGCAAGAGGGCTTTTGGATTGATGGGTCTTGCTGATAAGGTAAGGAGATGGCATGCTACTTGGCATATTCAGGGGAAGGCCCTAAATTAGTGGGATGTAGTGGAGGGGGAGACTAATGGGGGAGAGATCACGTGGGGTGAGTTTAGGAGATGTTTTGAGAAGAAGTTTCTATTTAGAGCCAAGGAAGGCATGCAGTTAGAGAAGTTTATTCATCTGAAGCAATGAGACATGTCAGCAAAAGAGTATTTGAACTAGTTCAATGAGATAGCTAGGTTTAGGATGAAACTTATCAATACCCCTCACAAGAAGGCTTTGCAGTTCACATAGGAGATTAATCAACTTCTTCAAGATTTGGATCTTAGGCATATTCCTGTTGGTGCGACATATGAGGGTTTGGCGAAGATGTGTAACAACCCAAAATTTTAGCTATAATAATTAATTAACGAATTGATTAAATAATAAAATAATTTTGTGAAATTGTTAGAATCGAGCTACGAGAGTTGCACCATTGTGTCCTTGGTAATTTTCCGATCATTTCCATACATAATTTGTCAAAATCCGTGTTGATATGAAGAAGATTCGAAAGAAGCAAGAATTTAGAACAAAACGAAAAGAAAAAAATTACAAGGTCTAGGTCGGCCCATGTTTTGGATTAAGTCGACCTATAGGTCGACCCCTATTGGGTCAAGTCAACCTTAGGGTCGACCCACCATCATACATAGGTCCACCCACCTCTTTTATTTAACGTAGAAACATCCAGGTTCAAGCGATGACGTGTTTTGCAATTTTTCTCAAATCCTATGCGTTCGTGCTTCCATCCGACTATTCCAGCGAGTCTATGATGTGGTTGCACCAGATTTAATCTTCAAATCCAAAGGTCTTAGAACCCAAAGCTATACTATAAATAGAACCCTAGGCTTATTTTTCTCATTCTGATTTTCTCCTATTTGGGTTCATTGCCAGAGGCTGGACCCTAATAGAAAATAATTTCAAAGAGAAAATCTTTTTGGTAAAAATATTATACGCTTTAGGAGTGGATCAAGGAAGATGAAGGACTAGAGCTAAGGACCATAGGTGAGTGTTTTGTAATTATTTTAGATTTTTAAGTAATTTAAAATAATATGGTTCTCAATAGTTGTAGTTTTTTGCAATTTTGAGACAGTTTTTATATAAGTAATTTATAGTTAGTTTTTAAAGTTCTTTTCAGTCTATTTTATTCAGCTATTTTATTCAGTTATTTACAGTTATTTGTCTCTATTTACATCTGTTTTACGTTAGAATTTAGTCTGGTAATGTTAGTTTCTTTTTATTCCTTTTTATGTGAATAAATTAAAAAGAATATAATTCGCTAATATGGATTAAAATAGAATAACACTAAATTTACAGAAATCAGATGTAAAATAAGAAAAACTGAAATAAAAACAGAGATGGAATGACATAGGCAAATTTAAGATATTTGCAAGCATAATTATAATAAGCAGTAATAACTAAAAAGAGAAAATAGAAGAATAACAACTATAAGAACAATTATAACACGTGTTATAATTAGAAAGAAAGAAATAGCAGAAGAGGATTATTTTGAAATTTAGATCTTGTTTAAAAGCAAATATAGTATAAATAATAAAAGAGGCTTATTCTAAAACTTAGATCTTGTTAATAAGCAAATATAGCAGAAATAACAAAGAGGCTTATTTTAAAACTTAGATCTTGTTAATAAGAAAATACAGCAGAAATAACATAAGAGGATTATTTTCAAACTTACACTAAGTTAATAAGCAAAAATAGAAGCAGTGCCCATACCAACAGCATTTCCTTTCAGTCAGGAACTGATGGTCTCACAATAGTTAGGTGAGGCTGGGACACGCTTACGCTAACTAGGGTAAATAAGTGGCCAATAGATAGAGGCTCAAATCTGGAGATTTGGGAAAGGGGCGCAAACTAGAATGGTTTATTAGGACCAGTACCGGCAGCATTCCCTTTTAAACTAGGTCCAATGGTTTCACAACACGTAGGTGAGGCTGGGCAGCATCCCTTTCAGACTAGGACTGATGGTCTCATAACAAATTAGGTGAGGCTAGGCACACTTATGCTGATTAGGGTAAATAAGAGGTCAAAAGAAGGAGCGACAATTAGTGTGTACCGGCGGTGATCGAGCGTGCGACGTTGATTAGAGTAAATAATTCGCTACTACGTTCCAAGCGCTAAACATGTATCTTTTACAGTAGGACCAATAGGATTGGACCTGCTCATAGTGGCACAATAGAGATAGAAGGCTGATCAATGGGTAGAATTAGGATTTCAGCCTAATTAAAATAGGATAAGGATTTCACAATAATCACAGCAGTTTAAGACAACTGCAATCAATCCAAACAATCAAGCAATCAAAGCAAACAGTCTAACAGAATCAAAAATAGTATTTATCTTAGTTTTATCTTTCCTTTATTTGCTTTTAAACTAGAACTATTGCTTAGTCTATTATCTTTATCTTGCTTAGAAATGCTCGTAATTACTTTCACTCACTATACTTATTGTCCAACCAACTCCTCTGTTACCCCCCTTTCCCCCAATGGACTAACAGAGTTGAGTTGATTCAAGTTGCTTGGAGATTCATTCCTGGAGTTTTCTCATTTCAGATGTATTCTTCTACTTTTCATCCTTTTCATTACGCTTATGATGGATTGGCACTTGTGAGAGGGATTATGATTATTATTGTTACTTTTGTACTCTGATTTTATGAGGCTGAGATGTATTTTCGTGAGACATGAATTTGAGATATTTTGTGTTTTTGAGACATGTTATGTTTTTATGACTTATTACAGGAGTTTAATGATAAGTTATTGTTTAAATGTTTTTGCTATTTTTATTTATTTGTCTTGTGAATCTTAGTCTCTGTAATGTTTTATAGCTATACCTATAACGCACCACATCCTTTAATGTGCCCTTATTGGGTATACTAAGGGGTGTGAGGTGTTTCACTTAGTATCAGAGCCTAAGATTACAGGATTCCTAAAAATCTGTTTTAAAATAAGAGTATTTTTCAAAAGTAGCATATCTGCAAACTAAAAGTTTTCTCAGAAAGAAATTCTTATTGTAGAAATGGTTTTTAAGTATAAGAGAGTTTTTATAAACGTCCCCTCAAAGTCCAGTTTAACCTTCTTTCGATTCTTTCGAGCCTAAAATCTCTTTTCTTTTCATAAAACGGAAAACGCCCCAAATCTTTCGAAGGGTGTCCAAGTCCCTGGCTGGTTTGTAGATACCTTCAAGCTACGAAGCCAGAGGTGCAAGGCAAGCATCCAATGCAGCACCAGCGGATGAAGATCCCATTAATCTACCTACAGCAGCCAATTTTTCTAAGCTATGCAAGGACTTCGCTAATCTACGAGGCAAGACGTTTTTTGGCACAGAGGATTTCATAAAGGGATGAGTTTGGTTAAGGAAGAAGAGCTTAAGGAGGTTCCTGAATCAGAAAACTCTAAGAAATAGTGGTGGAAGAATAAAAAGGATAAGGACAAGAAGAAAGGAGGAGGACCTCAGTTGGGATAGATCAAGAAAGGTGAGAAATGTCATAGTTGTGGATTGCTTGGTCATTTCACAAAGGACTATGGGAAGGAAAATCTCTGCAGAAGGGTTGATGTCTATTTCAGATTTTCCTATTCGAACACTTTAGACTCTGGAGCATCCATTCTTTCATTTCTAGTTCCTTGGATGATTGTTTTCACTTAGATATTTCACTAGTAGTAGACCTTATAGTTGTTTCAAACCCATAGGAGGATCGACACATTTATCCATTATTTGTAGGGGTTTGAAAATTTTATACTAGGCGCAGAATTTGACCATGATGCCTATTTACTAGGATTTTCGGGATATGGGATGATTTTAGGGATGGACTGATTATCCACTTATGGTGCAATATTGGACTACGGGAGGAGAGTCGTCAGACTAGAGACATGTAGTAGAAGGACTCTCGAGGTTTCTTGCGACCCATAAGGGTCAGTAATGTTGATCTTCCTTTATTCCCTTGATTCATCACTAGGAGAGTTAGATTCAGTTCCAGTTGTTAGAGATTTTCCAAACATTTTTAAGGAGGTTAGGGGACTACCCCTAAGAGAGAGATCGACTTTAGGATCTATCTGAATGACAATGCTAAGCTAGTGGCATTGACCATGAGACATGTGGCTCCTAGGGAGAAGAAGGAGTTAAGTAAGCAGATTGGTGAGCTATTGGAGAAAGGCTTCATTAGACAGAGCATATCTGAGTGGGGAGCGCCAGTCATCTTCGCTACAAAGGCGGATGATTCCCTTCAACTTTGCGTAGACTATAGAGAGATAAATAAGCTCATAAAGAAGAACCGTTACCCACTTCCTAGGATAGACTATCTTATCGATCAGCTGGTTAGCTCTTCAGTATTTTCTCAGCTTGATTTAACTACGGGATTTCATCAGCTTAGTGTAGGATCGATTTCACCCTAGAGGGGGGGTGAATAGGGTGATAGTGTAAATTATAAAAATTAATCGCGGAAGCTTATAGAATAATTTCAACACAGATCACAGAACAATAGCAGCACAACTAATAGCAGAATAATAAATGCAGAAATAGAACGACACAGAATTTACCCAGCTTCGGCAAAACCCTGCCTACGTGCTGCCCTCAAGGTTTCTACTAGAAATTATATAGTCTCTCGCTTACACGTAAACTCGCAACACCCGGTATCGACTAAATCTAACTCTACGCTCAAAACCCTGCCACAACTCAGCCACTGAGTTGCGAATTCTCAAGCTACGCCACGTAGCTTGTCCCCTAGTCACACGACTAAAAATTTAAACGTTTAAAAATGAAAATACAAAACAAAAAACAAATTAAAAATAAAAAACCTATTTTTAAATTCTTATCCCTTTATGTAAACAAGGCCGGCCCAAGTGGTTGATTTCCTTAACCCGTATCCTTTTATTATTTTCGACTCCTTCCCTTCTCTGATAAAATCAATGGCTGCTGTGTAAATTGCTCTCAAGAGATTTGACTTAGGGCTTTGGCTTTTCGTGAAATTGAATTAGGGCTTTGTCCCTTCTTCGTTCCAATTTAGGGTTTTTGATTTAAAATTGAAGCGCTGCTTGAAGATGTTCGATCGAAACAGATGATTATTTTCGATGCTAGCTTGTTCGATCAGATGTTACTTTGAATTGCAGACAGCTACTTCAATTCGATCAAGTTTGAATTATAATTGTATGTTAACTTTTGCTTTTGCTTTTTCTGGTTTTGACTTGCTTGAACTTGATACCAAAAATTGCCGAGGATGATGTCAATTTATATAGGGTTTGTAACCCTAGATTTGCGTCGTATATTCTCTAATTGAATTTGTCAACTGATTTCTCTGCCGCTTGATTATGCTTGGTCATTTGAGTTTGATCTTGACCTTTTCATATGCGTATACTTTCGTTGCTTGGTTGACACGGTTTTGAATCAATTTCGTGATGACCACGGCTTCCACTTCGTTCCTTTTTCTGTTGACTTGTTAAAAAACATGGCTTTGATATCATTTACCTTCGTATCTGCAGTTTGTTGTTTACCTTGTGTTTCATATCGCTGTACATGTTTTTGCTTCTGGTTACTGAGTTGTTTGTTGTGAATATTGTGGGATGCCGTTTCCATTTGGTTGTTGCTGTGTTGCCATATCTCTGGTGCATTTCTGGTTATTTGATGTTTATAATTGTTCGACCTGGTTTCATGTTCTGCTGACATGTGCATTTGTCTTTGCACTTGCACATTGCTGCTTGTAGCACTTGTGTACTTGGTCGAGTTCATTTGCATTCTGCAGTTTTGTTCCATATATGTATGTTCATTCATTGGTTGGACTTGCAGTGTTGGCTTGATGGTTTGGGTTTGCAGTTTACTTGAGTCACTTCACTATTGCCTGTCTGAACTGTGCACATTGTTGCATGCATTGAGTATTTCCCTAGCCATTTGTGTTGACTCTGTGTTTGTTGTAGTCTTCAAGCATTGCCGAGTCACTTGAATTTAATGTGGTGTTTATACTGCTGCATATCACAGCATTTTCTTTACTGCTGTACCACCACTCGTGTCTGCACTTGCTCGATCCAATTTTCACTTTATTCGGCCTTTCTCTCTGGTCATGATGGTTATACTTCTCTTGCTTGTGTCATTTGTGCATTGTTGCTCGATTCTGTTTTTGCTGTAGTCTTTGTTTGTTTCAGTCCATGTTGCATTTGTTCCATACTTTAGTTCGAGCCTTGTGTTCTTCATACCATGTGTACAGACGTCATTTATGTGCTTGTTGATCTCTCTTGTGGTTCATGTGTTCACATTGATTATGCTTTGTCTTCGGTCGCTGCTTGCTTCATGTTTGCATTTGAGCTCTTTGAGTTGCAGTGCTTCATCACTTGAACTTGCTTGCAAACTATCTTGTAATCTGCATCCATGTATACTTGGTGTTGTAGTCTTGAGACTGTTGAAGTTGTGCACTTGCCTGCTGCCATACTTGTTCACTGGTGTACATTATTTGCTGTGCATACTTCATGCTTGCACTGTTCATTTATGTTGTCCAGACATTGTTGAGTTCTTGGCCACTTCTTGTTGATTTTTGAAATTTTACTTGAGTTGAATCCAGTTTCAAAAAACTCGGGTTTGACCTTGTGCTGCTAACGAGATTTTGAATATATTGCACCCGAGTTGAACCTGTCTGTATATTTGGGTTTGACCTTGTGCTCACCTGTCCCTGTAGCATTATCAAGTGTATATCGGTGTGCACGGCCTTATGGCATATACAGTAATACACTGTGTATGTCACAAGTTGTTCGTGTATGACGAATTCAAATATGAATGATGACGAACAACCCAAATAACTGAGGCAAAAATTATTTTCAAAAACCATATTTTATTTTATATTGCAAAAATATTTCTTTTTCAATTTTACTGCGTTAGTGAATATTTTTGCAGATTGCTCAGATGCTGGATTCTAACTGGAATGAAGTTGAAGATTAAAATACGAGTTGAGTGAATGAGTGACGTGTAGTGAGGTTAAATGTAAATATGAAATTGTGATGTACTTGTAATCAAACTTGTATATGTATAGTGAGAGCTTGAATTTGTACTATTCAAAATTGTAATAAATATTTGTTTGAATAAAATTTCTGTTTGAATTCAAATTCTGTGTATTTAATTTTATTCAGCAAATATTTATTTAATCTGTGAAAAATAAAATAGTACATTAACAAATACATTTAAACGAATGTATATATGTTTATTATCATAAAAAAAATCATATAAGCGCATATTCAACAATCTCCCCCTTTTGATGATAACAAACATATATTTAAGATTTTGAATATGTTAAATGTATTTGATCATTGATATATCCTAATTGCTCCCCCTATTTAAATGCTTCCTCTCTACACGATGCTCCCCCTATATATATGCATACAAATAGAAATATGCAAATGAGCTTAGATGCAAATATAAAATTATTTGACCTTTGCTTGATTTTATTAGACAAAATCTTAACTTTTCTCTCCCCTTTTTGTTATCAACAAAAGAATAATAGTGTTAGAGAAAATAGAGATAAAGTTATCGATATTAATTCAACATTAAAACTCAATTTAATATAAATATTAAATTTCAATAAAAAATCAAAAAAAAAAATCATAAATATTTTGTTAGGCGCATATTCCACTTTTAGAATGATGGAAATGATGTCATCATATAAAACCATACAGTTGTGTCTATTTGTGGTATATTTATATCAGGAATTTGAATATCTACTAACCATGCATAACCATTAGGACTTTTAAATGAGATTAGTAGTATTCCA
Organism: Allium cepa; assembly: GCA_030765085.1. Lineage (NCBI taxonomy): Eukaryota > Viridiplantae > Streptophyta > Magnoliopsida > Asparagales > Amaryllidaceae > Allium > Allium cepa. Next base: position 437,735,940 of record CM060938.1, on the reverse strand, counting down.
ATTTTATTTAAAAAAAAAATGAATTCAAGTATCTTCTAACCACGCATAACCATGAGGACTTTTAAATGGAATTAGAATCAACTTGTTTATTTTAAAAAATCAACTTTTGATATGCGTTCCATACATGCATAACCGCGAGGACTTTTAAATGAGCATGGAAGCACATTACAAATTCCAAGTAATTCACCCATGCATAACCGTGAGGACTTTTAAATGAGAGTGAATACTTTGGTATTTATTTATTTTTATTTTTTTGTTTTTGTTTTTTTTAAAAAAATGTGAAAATGAAAAACGAACGATTCCTGTTTAAAGTACCACATATCGACAAACTATATAGAATTTTGATGAGTGATGGTTGCTAGAAATATGATAGATATAGAGATGGTCATGGAATTTTTTACCAACAAAAAGTTTTATAACTCTTGTTTAAATTTCTAAAGAAATTTATTAATTATACCGTCTCAAGTCATAATATTTGATCAATATTAACACTCATCACTTTTTCAATCACTATTTTTCTTTTCAATAAACATTAGGGACTCAGATTAGTCAAAATAGTCATTTAAAATCAAACTCAAAGATAATTATGAAATTAATTTTTCAAAAATGACTAATCTGAAAATATGGTCAAAAATGATTTTCTACAGGGGGTTTTTAAAGAAAATTTTCTGCTATTTGAAAATTATTTGAAATGAAGAATATGCAGATATTTTCTTTGAAAAACGATGCAGTTACTAAATGTCTCAACAAAAATCACGTTTCACTAGTAATTTTTCTATCAACTAGATTACCAGTGTAATCTGCATCTGAATTTCTCTTTCACTCAAAATTATCATTAATTGAATTTGATTGACCAAACCATGAAGTGTGCACCAAAAATTTCAAACTCAATTTTAGCAGCAATTTAAATGACATTCTCTTGAATTTGAAATGAAGCCGTGTTAATAATCAAAAATCATGAATATAGAGTTAGTCGTATTATAACCAATTGTATTATCCAACAAAACACTATTTTTAATCCAAACTGATATATATGAAGTAATTCAAAGAATCTAGTGATTATTGTAGTGTCTTTGGCATAGGAATATACTTGGCCAACTATTTTGAATAAGTCAGAATCATCATCTTTTCATCATCTCAATATTGGCTGATTTTAATTCGGAATACGGTGCAGATTATCACATTTAATATATCGTTTAAAACATACCATTACCTGTTTTACCTTTACGATATTTTTCGTTGTTGTCCGTTGTGATTCTGTCACCTTATACTAGGCTAAGGAACTTTGCTTCGTCGTCCGTTGTGTTACTGGAGCAGCCAAAAATCCAGAGAACACTATTGTTGTTCCTTAGCCCGCCACCACACCTACACGGGAAAAGATTTATGTGACCTATTTGTTTTTATAGGTCCATGTTTGTTAGTGGCAGAAAATTTTGAAAAATAATTTAGTGTAGACCCAAAACTGTTTATAATTGTTCCCTTCGGCACCCAAATTTGTTTAACTTTGAGAGATTTTATATTTGTGCCTTTTGGAACCCAAATCAGTATAGTTTTAACATGTTTGGGTCCATACCAACAATTATTGTGATCGTGTCCAAATTTTCTACAAATTGTGCACATAGAATTAACTTGATTAATATTGCTTTCAACAATTTTCGAATTATTATATCCAAGTCCTTGTCTAACCGTATTAACAGTTTGCTTTCCTAATAGCATATTCAACGATTTTTCACTTTTGGAAAATTTATCTAAAGTAGTAGACAGTTGTTGGACTTGTGATTTGAGAGATTCATTTTCGTTTAACAATTGTGTGCACTTTTTAATAGAATTCTCTCTCCTAGTATTTTCATTCTCCTTTAAAATCAGAATTTCATTTTCAAGTGATTTTATATTGATTTCTGATTTTTTTAATTTCCTCTTCGAATGTTGGACACTTATCACACTTAGGGATCCTACGTTGATAGTTCTTAACTAATTGATCAAGTTGTTCATTGCATTCTATCAAAGTATCCTTTTGAGATTCAAGTTTGTCGTATTTTTCCCTAAGTCGTTCATAACAGCCATTTACTTCATGGAAATAAATAAGCAATTCAGAGTGAGTAAGTTTTGATATCTCGCTTGGCTCGTCATCGTCGCTATCAGTTATATTTCCTTGAAGGCACATATCTGCTTTCTCACTCTCACTGCTAGTACTTTTATCATTCTCATCCATTTCATCCCAAGTGGCTGCAAAACTTTTATTTTTCTGTTTCTTTCCAAAGTCGCGTCGATTTTGAGGACAATTGGGCTTGATGTGTCCGGGTTGGTTGCACTTATGACAGATGATTTCCTGTTCTTCTGAGTAGTAAAGTGCTTTGCCTATTCTGCTTTTCAATTCCTGATTACGAGCTGGATTTCCGTATTTGCGATTCCACCTTTTGAATTTCTTTATTAGTAGCGCCAGCTCTGCTGCTCCATCATCATCATCGTTATCATCATCACTTTCGGCTGTTCCTTTGAGTGCTATTGATTTCTTTCGAGTGTCTCCTCCTTCACGCTCTACCTTGAATTTCATTTCTAGATCATAAGTGGTGAGATTTCCGATGAGTTCTTCAACTTTCATTTGTTTCAAATCTTTTGATTCTTGAATGGCAGTCACTTTTGCTTCAAATTTTCGTGGAAGGACTCTAAGGATTTTTCGGACTATCTCCAAATCTGTGTATGATTTTCCAAGAGCTTTTGATTTGTAAACGATATTGGAAAGTCGTCCATGCATCTCTTTGACATTTTCTTCCTTCGCCATTGTGAAGTTCTCGTATTTGTTGCTTAGTATGACAAGGCGAGATTCTTTGACTTGAGATGTTCCTTCATGAGTCACTTCTAGTGTGTGCCATATTTCCTGTGCAGTCAGACAATGTGAGACACGATTAAATTCAAATTGATCCAATGAACAGATAATAGAATTCATAGTTTTAGCATTGGTATTTTGTAATTTATTTTCTAGTTCTGTCCATTGTTCCTTTGGTTTCTCTATTTCCTGATTATCTACAGTTATAGTTGGTATTCTATAACCTGTCTCAACAATATTCCAAGCGTCAATGGTTTTCAGAAAGATTTCCATCCTATTTTTCCAATAAGCATATTCACCATTGAACATTGGTGGTCTAACTATGGATTGACCCTCAGCAAAAGCAGTATTAAAAGAAGCCATTTTAAAAATTCAAATTTTTAAAAACAAAAATTGGTTTTTGTAAAAAAATCAAATTTTTAAAACAAAAACGGCTTTTGTTCCTAGCTCTGATACCACTTGTAGGATCGATTTCACCCTAGAGGGGGGGTGAATATGGTGATAGTGTAAATTATAAAAATTAATCGCGGAAGCTTATAGAATAATTTCAACACAGATCACAGAACAATAGCAGCACAACTAATAGCAGAATAATAAATGCAGAAATAGAACGACACAGAATTTACCCAACTTCGGCAAAACCCTGCCTACGTGCTGCACCCAAGGTTTCTACTAGAAATTAGATAGTCTCTCGCTTACACACGTAAACTCGCGACACCCGCTATCGACTAAATCTAACTCTACGCTCAAACCCTGCCACAACTCAGCCACTGAGTTGCGAATTCTCAAGCTACGCCACGTAGCTTGTCCCCTAGTCACACGACTACAAATTTAAACGTTTAAAAATGAAAATACAAAACAAAAAACAAATTAAAAATAAAGAACCTATTTTTAAATTCTTATCCCTTTATGTAAACAAGGCCGGCCCAAGTGGTTGATTTCCTTAACCCGTATCCTTTTATTATTTTCGACTCCTTCTCTTCTCTGATAAAATCAATGGCTGCTGTGTAAATTGCTCTCGAGAGATTTGACATACGGCTTCGGCTTTTCGTGAAATTGAATTAGGGCTTTGTCCCTTCTTCGTTCCAATTTAGGGTTTTTGATTTAAAATTGAAGCGCTGCTTCAAGATGTTCGATCGAAACAGATGATTATTTTCGATGCTAGCTTGTTCGATCAGATATTACTTTGAATTGCAGACAGCTACTTCAATTCGATCAAGTTCGAATTATAATTGGTATGTTAACTTTTGCTTTTTCTTTTTCTGGTTTTGAATTGCTTGAACTTGATACCAAAAATTGCCGATGATGATGTCAATTTATATAGGGTTTGTAACCCTAGATTTGCGTCGTATATTCTCTAATTGAATTTGTCAACTGATTTCTCTGCCGCTTGATTATGCTTGGTCGTTTGAGATTGATCCTGACCTTTTCATATGCGTATACTTTCGTTGCTTGGTTGACACGGTTTTGAATCAATTTCGTGATGACCACGGCTTCCACTCCGTTCCGTTTTCTGTTGACTTGTTAAAAAACACGGCTTTGATATCATTTACCTTCGTATCTGCAGTTTGTTGTTTACCTTGTGTTTCATATCGCTGTACATGTTTTTGCTTCTGGTTACTGAGTTGTTTGTTGTGAATATTGTGGGATGCCATCTCCATTTGGTTGTTGCTGTGTTGCTATATCTCTGGTGCATTTCTGGTTATTTGATGTTTATAATTGTTCGACCTGGTTTCATGTTCTGCTGACATGTGCATTTGTCTTTGCACTTGCACATTGCTGCTTGTAGCACTTGTGTACTTGGTCGAGTTCATTTGCATTCTACAGTTTTGTTCCATATATGTATGTTCATTCATTGGTTGGGACTTGCAGTGTTGGCTTGATGGTTTGGGTTTGCATTTTACTTGAGTCACTTCACTATTGCCTGTCTGAACTGTGCACATTGTTGCATGCATTGAGTATTTCCCTAGCCATTTGTGTTGAATCTGTGTTTGCTGTAGTCTTCAAGCATTGCCGAGTCACTTGAATTTAATGTGGTGTTTATACTGCTGCATATCACGGCATTTTCTTTAATGCTGTACCACCACTCGTGTCTGCACTTGCTCGATCCAATTTTCACTTTATTCGGCCTCTCTCTCTGGTCATGATGGTTATACTTCTCTTGCTTGTGTCATTTGTGCATTGTTGCTCGATTCTGTTTTTGCTGTAGTCTTTGTTTGTTTCAGTCCATGTTGCATTTGTTCCATACTTTAGTTCGAGCCTTGTGTTCTTCATGCCATGTGTATAGACTTCATTTATGTGCTTGTTGATCTCTCTTGTGGTTCATGTGTTCACATTGATTATGCTTTGTCTTCGGTCGCTGCTTGCTTCATGTTTGCATTTGAGCTCTTTGAGTTGCAGTGCTTCATCACTTGAACTTGCTTGCAAACTATCTTGTAATCTGCATCCATGTATACTTGGTGTTGTAGTCTGAGACTGTTGAAGTTGTGCACTTGCCTGCTGCCATACTTGTTCACTGGTGTACATTATTTGCTGTGCATACTTCATGCTTGCACTGTTCATTTATGTTGTCCAGACATTATTGAGTTCTTGGCCACTTCTTGTTGATTTTTGAAATTTTACTTGAGTTGAATCCAGTTTCAAAAAACTCGGGTTTGACCTTGTGCTGCTGATGAGATTTTGAATATATTGCACCTGAGTTGAACCTGTTTGTATATTTGGGTTTGACCTTGTGCTCACCTGTCCCTGTAGCATTATCAAGTGTATATCGGTGTGCACGGCCTTGTGGCATATACAGTGATACACTGTGTATGTCACAAGTTGTTCGTGTATGACGAATTCAAATATGAATGATGACGAACAACCCAAATAACTGAGGCAAAAATTATTTTCAAAAACCATATTTTATTTTATATTGCAAAAATATTTCTTTTTCAATTTTACTGCGTTAGTGAATATTTTTGCAGATTGCTCAGATGCTGGATTCTAACTGGAATGAAGTTGAAGATTAAAATACGAGTTGAGTGAATGAGTGACATGTAGTGAGGTTAAACGTAAATATGAAATTGTGATGTATTTGTAATCAAACTTGTATATGTATTGTGAGAGCTTGAATTTGTACTATTCAAAATTGTAATAAATATTTGTTTGAATAAAATTTCTGTTTGAATTCAATTTCTGTGTATTTAATTTTACTCAACAAATATTTATTTAATCTTTGAAAAATAAAATAGTACATTAACAAATACATTTAAACGAATGTATATATGTTTATTATCATCAAACAAAAATCATATAAGCGCATATTCAACACTTAGGGTCGTTGATGATAGCATCGATAAGACAACATTTAGGATACCTGAAGGTTTCTCTGAGTGGTTGGTTATGTTGTTTGGGTTGACTAATGCCCTAGCCTATTTTGTAGATCCGATGAATTGTTTTTTCGAGATGTCTTAAATATGTTCATTGTATTATTCATGGATGACATTTTGGTGTTTTCCAAGATTATGGAAGAGCATGCTATTCATATTAAGGAGGTACTTCGTCCACTTCATGTTCATCGGTTGGAAGCAAAATTCTCGAAGTGTCACTTTTGGTGTGAGGAGGTACGTTTCTTCGGGCATGTGGTCTCAAGAGAGGGTTTAGCTATGGATCGCGCTAAGATAGTAGTAGTACAATATTGGAAGGTCCTCAAGAACATTATCGAAGTTGGAAGCTTCCCATGTTTGGCTGGTTATTATAGGAATTTTATCGGAGATTTCGCTAAGATTTCAACACCGCTTACTCGACTCACTAAGAAGAATACGACATTCGTGTAGGGCCTAGATTGTGAGGATTACTTCACGATATTAAAGAGAGCCCTTACTAGTGCACCACTTTTAGCATAACCCAATAGAGTTAAGCCTTTTACAGTATACACTGACGCATGTGGGATGGGTGTTGGAGCAATATTAATGCAAGAAGGGAGAGTAGTATGTTATGGAAGTAAACAGCTGAGAACTCATGAGAAGAACTACCCCACCCATGATTTTGGGTTAGCTGCTATTATTTTCGCACTCAAGTCTTGGAGATAATACTTGCTAGGAGAGAGGTTCGAGCTTTTCACTGACCATAAATCATTGAAGTACCTATTCTCACAGAAGGATTTAAACTTGAAGCAGCAACGTTGGATGGAGTTTCTAGCATCATATGACTTTAAGATAGCCTTCACCCATGGTAAAGGGAATGTAATTGCACATGCGTTAAGTAGGAAGAGAGAAACCCTTAATCCAATGTTCGTGAAGTGTAAAATCCTAGAGTTTATTTCCACTTTTGATTTTAAGCCCTCTACGGATATTACCCCTAGATTATTGGCAGCGCTTGAGGTTAGGCCTACCCTCATAGATCAGATTGGTTCAAGGCAGCGATAGGATTCAAAGCTTATGGATATTTTGGATAGTATTAACAGAGGAGAGGTCTCTAGACATCTCCAACGCTATTCCATTGATAGTAAAGGGTGGAAAAGGAGAGATGAAAGACTTTGTGTCCCCCACTTGTGATTTAACGAGAGCAGTTTTAGAAGAAGCACACCATTCTCGAACGACTATTCATCCGGGTAGTGATAAGATGTATAAGGATGTGAAGAGAGTGTTTTATTGGAGTGGAATGAAGAAGGATGTGGAAGAGTTTGTAGCTAAGTGTCTTGTGTGCCAAAAAGTTAAGGTGGAGCAGCAGAAGCCCGGTAGATTGCTTCAACCATTGGATGTACCCGAATGGAAGTGAGATAGTGTTTCAATGAACTTCATAGATGGTTTACCCTGATCTATAAAAGGGAACACCAGTATTTTGGTGATTGTAGATCGTTTGACTAAGAGCGCCCACCTCATTTCGGTCAAGAGTAAGATAATGGCACCTTATTTGGCATCTTTATATGTTCTTGAGATAGTCCGACTTCATGGAGTTTCCTCTTGCATTGTGAGCGACAGAGACCTTATCTTTGCCAGCGAGTTTTGGAGAATCTTGCAAGAGGCTTTAGGGACGTAGCTTAGATTGAGTATGGCCTATCACCTCCAGACGGATGACCAAATGGAGAGAGTTAATAGAGTTCTTAAGGATTTGTACAGGACGTGCATTGTTGTTTTGGAGGAACTTGGGAGGAGCATCTTCCTTTAGTGAAGTTCACATATAATAATAGTTTCCAAGCTATCATTGGGATGGAACCTTTTGAAGCTTTTTATGGAAGACCTTGCAAGTCGCCTTCGTGTTGGTTGGAGTCTACAGAAAGATTGCTACTTTATCCCAACATGGTTAAAGAGACTTCGGAAAAATTGATTTGATCAGAAGGAGAATGAAGACGGCCCAAGATTGATAGAAATCCTATGAAAATAAGCAGAGAAGGGATATTGAGTTTGGGACAGAAGATTTGATTTTCATTAAGGTATCTCCACTAAGAAAAGTAGTGAGGTTTGGATCAAGTGGGAAACTTGCTCCTAGATTTGTAGGACCGTTCCCCATTATGAAGGGTAGGGAAGATGGCGTATCAAATAAAGCTACCGAAGAGGCTCATGGGAGTTCATGACGTTTTTCACGTTTCCCACTTGAGAAAGTGCTTGCACGATTCAACAGAGGTAGTAGAACCTAGTCAACTTGAAGAAGTTGAAGTGGAGAGAGAAGCATCGATTCGTTGCATTCCTACCAAGTTCATTGGATGTGATGTCAAGAAGCTTAGGAATAAGGAAGTCCCATTGGTTAAGGTGTAGTAGGGAGATAGTATTAAGGACACTATTGTGGGTGGCTGAGGAGAAAATACGTACCTCCTATCCATATCTTTTCGATAGTACATCTTGAATTTCCTATTTCCATCTTTTGTTTTGAATAGGTTCTTTCCCACAGTATCCTTTGGGAGGGTAGATCTTAGGATTTAACCTATGGATGGTAGGAATGAATTTAAACATGTTACTAGAACATGTTATGCATGTTGGACGCTAGTGGTTGCAAATGTTTGCTACTGGATGCTAATGGATGCATATAGGCACTATTATCTCGTAGGGATCAGCCTAACTGGGTCACTAAAACATATGCATATGGATGTGTATGCATTTGCATTTTTATTTTATTACATGGTTGCTATAAATGGATGATTATCATATGATTGTTGCACTTGGATGATGATTGTAGCATGCATATAGAACTATCAGTTATCATTAGGGTATTTGCGTTCGTTTGGATACATGGCATGGATATGATTGCATAAAAGGAGGTCAACTGAATTAGTAGACCGTCTAATCTTTTGCATTAGTTAGGGACATTGACACTACACCATTGCATATAACATAAGTTGCATTAAAAAGCTTAAGGAAAACGGATGTAATGGATGATGGTTGAATATGTGGTTGTAGAATTTGGATGAAAATATTTATTTCATTCTTCTGTCCTTGGAGATTTTTAGGACGAAATCATTTAAGGAAGAGAGAATGTAACAACCCAAAATTTTAGCTGTAATAATTAATTGACGAATTAATTAAATAATAAAATAAATTTGTGAAATATTCAGAATCGAACTATGAGAGTTGCACCATTTATCCATGGCAATTTTTTGATCAATTTCCATACATAATTTGTCAAGATCCGAATTAATATGAAGAAAATACGAAAGAAACAAGAATTCAGAACATAACGGAAAAAATTTACAAGGCCGAGGCCGACCCATGTTATGGGTTAGGTCAACCTATAGGTCGACCCCCATAGGGTCAGGTTAACCTTAGGGTCGGCCCACCATCTTACATAGGTCGACCCGCCTCTTTTATTTGACGTAGAAACATCCAGGTTCAAGCGATAACGTGTTTTCCAATTTTTCTCAAACCCTGTGCGTTCGTGCTTCCATCCGACGGTTCCCAACGAGCCTTTGACATAGTTGCACCAGATTTAATCTTCAAATCCAATGGTTTGAATCTCTAAGCTACGCTTTAAAAAGCACCCTAGGCCTAGCTATTTTTATCGTTCAGATTTTCTTCTATATGGGTTCATTGCCAAAGGCTGGACCTTAAATAGAAAAAATTTCTACGGAGGAAATCTTTTTGGTAAAATATTTTATGCTCTAGAAGTGGACAAAGGACTAGAGTTAAGGACCACAGGTGAGTGTTTTCTAATTATTTTAGATTTTTAAGCAATTTAAAAAAAATAAGATTCTCAATAATTGTAGTTTTTCTACAATTTTGAGACGGTTTTTATATAAGTTATTTACAGTAAGTTTTTGAAGTTCTTTTTAGTTTATTTAATTCAGCTATTTCTATTTACCTATTTAATTCAGTTATTTATAGTCATTTACAGTTATTTATATTTATTTACATCTGTTTTACATTAGAATTTAGCTTGTAAATGTTAGTTTCTTTTTATTCTTTTTTACGCGAATAAGTTAAAAGGAATAGAATTTTTTAATATGGATTAAAATAGGATAACACTAAATTTATAGAAATTGGATGTAAAATAAAAAAGCTGAAATAAAAATAGAAGTGGACTGAAATAGGAAAACTTAAGATATTTGTAAGCATAATTATAACAAGCCATTATAAATATAAAGAGAAAATAGAAGAATAACAGCTGCAAGAACAATCATGACACAGGTTATAATTAGAAAGAAAGAAATAATAGAAGGGTTTATTCTAAAACATAGATCTTGTTAATAAGCAAATATAGCAGAAATAACAGAAGAGGTTTATTCTAAAACTTAGAATTTATTAATAAGCAAATATTACAGAAATACTAAAAGAGGCTTATTTTAAAACTTATATCTTATTAATCAGAAAACACAACAGAAATAAAAAAGAGGCTTATTTTAAAACTTACACTAAGTTAATAAGTGAAAATCGAAGCAGGGCCCATACCAATAGGATTCCCTTTCAGTCGGGAACTGATGGTCTCATGATAGTTAGGTGAGGCTGGGACACGCTTATGCTAACTAGAGTAAATAAGTGGCCAATAGATAGAGGCTCAAATCTAGGGATTTAGGCAAGGGGTGCAAAATATAATTTGTTTGTTAGGACCAGTACCGGCAGCATTCCCTTTCAAATTAGGACTGATGGTCTCACGACTCTTAGGTGAGGCTGGGCAGCATCTCTTTTAGACTAGGACTAATGGTCTATGAGATTAGGTGAGGCTGAGCGCGCTTATGCTGATTTGTGTAAATAAGAGTTCAAAAGAGGGAGCAACAGTTAATGTGTACCGACGATGACCAAGTGTGCGACATCGATTAGGGTAAATAATTCGCTACTTTGTTCCAAGTGCTAATTAGGCTTCTTTTGCTGTGGGACCAACAGGATTGGACCAGCTCACAATCGCACAACATAGGTAGAAGGCCGATCAATGGGTAGAAGTAGGATTTCAGCCTAACTAAAATAGGATTAGGATTCCAGCCTAATCATAGCAGTTTAAGACAAGTGCAAATAATCCAAACAGTCAAGCAATCAAAGCAAGCAGTCTAACAGAATCAGAAATAGTATTTTATCCTAGTTTTATCTTCCCTTTATTTCTCTTTAAACTAGAACTATTGTTTAGTCTATTGTCTTTATCTTGCTTAGAAATGCTAGTAATTACTTTCACTCACCAGACTTATTGTCTGACCCACTCCTCTATTTCCCCCTTTTTCCCCAATAGGCCAGCAGAGTTGAGTTGATTTAGGTTGCTTGGTGATTCATTACTACAATTTTCTCGTTTCAGATGCATTCTTCTACGTTTCATCCTTTTCATTTGGCTTATAATGGATTGCTACTTGTGAGTGGGATTATGATTATTATTATTATTACTTTTGTACTCTGATTTTATTAGACTGGGATGTATTTTCATGAGACATGAATTAGAGATATTTTGATTTTTTTGAGACATGTTATGTTTTTATGACTTATTATCGAAGTTTAACGATAAGTTATTATTTAAATGTTTTCTCTGTTTTTATTTACTTGTCTTGTGAATCTCGGTCTCTGTAATGTTTTAGTTGCACCTATAAGGAACCCATTCTTTAGTATACCCTTTTTGAGTGCACTAAGGGGCGTGGGGTTTCACAATGGCCTTGTTGAGCGTCTTTAAGGAGGAAGTGAAAAAAGAACCTAATAAGTCTAGAGTGAAGGTGCCACAGCAAAATCAGTGCAAGAGTGGAGGAGGAAGCAAGGGAAAGATTAAGAAGTACGATATGCATTTCAAGAAGTGTGGTAAGAAGTGACATTTTATAAAGCAGTGCAGGGCAGATGGTTTAATGATTGTTACAACTGCAATCAATAAAGGCACAAAGGGGGGTATACATCACCTTAGAAGATTACTGCCCAGGTGGTTCCAGCTTATGTACTACATGTAGTTCCTAGCTCAAGTGCACCTCCAGTAGTGGATAAGGGAAGAAGGTCGCGATTGAAGGTGTGTTAAATCTATTTGGTTTATTTATTCGTGCTTTATTTGACATGGGGCATTACACTCTTTTATATGTAATAGACTTGTAGATGAGTTGCATTTAGACGCTAGCATACTTACAAACCTATGGTTGTATCAAACCCTATTGGAGGATTGGCTTATTTGTCTGTGATATTGTAAGGGTTTGAAAATATTTATTTTGGACGTCAAGTTCGATTGCGATGCTTTTGTCCTAGGATTTTCTTTGCTGGGTTGATTTCGGGGATGAATTGGATGATGAATTTGATGAGATGTATGGGGCTATTCTAAATTTTGATAGGAAGATTGTTAGACTGGGTACTTGTAGTAGATGCAGTCTTAAGGTTTATTGCGATCCTAGAGGTTCGGTTATATTGAGTTACATGTATTCATTAGACCTATCACATGAGGGGTTATATTCGGTGCTTATAGTTAGAGATCACCCAGATGTCTTTTTCGAGGTTACCAATCTCCCACCCTAGAGAGAGATCAGATTTCAAATTATCTTGTGGAGAATGCCAGACCCGATGTCTTACCCTTGAGGCATGTGGCTTTAAAGGAGAAGCACGAACTGAATAAGCAAGTGAATGAGCTATTGGAGAAGGGCTTCATTTGGGGGAGAATTCCAGAGAGGAGGGCACCAGATATCTTTGCACAAAGGCAAATGGTTCTCCAAGGCTTTGCATCAATTATAGGGAGCTGAATAAGCTAATAAAGAAGAATTATTACCCGTTTCCCTATATGGACGATCAGTTTGATTGGTTCGTTAGAGCAACGGGGTTCTTACAACTTGATTTAGCTACTAGACTCCATCTGTTTCATGTAGCTAAGAATAGTATTCAAAAGACTGCTTTTCGTACAATGGTCGAACTTTATGAGTGGTTAACCATGCCCATCGCATTGACCAATGCACCTTCCTACTTTGTTCATCTGATGAGCCGAGTTTTAGAAGGCCATTTAATAAGTTTGATGTGGTATTGGTAGATTGTTTTTCGGTTTATTCAAGGAGCAAGATGGAGCATGCATTGCATTTAGGAGAAGTTCTCAATACACTCCTTGAGCTAAGTTGAAGGCATCTTTTGGCATGAAAATATTTGCTTTTTGGGGCACATTGTCTCATAAAGTAGGCTGGCGGTCGATCCTAGTAAAGTTGTTGCAGCTCAAGATTGGCATGTGTGGAAGAATCCATGGAAGTGAGAAGTTTCCTTGGTTTGGTAGGCTACGATAGAAAGTTCATTAAGGACTTCACGAAGTTCTCTACACCTCTGACCTTCCTTACGAAGAAGAATGTAGCTTTCTTGTAGGACGCAAAGGCGCGAATGCTTTTATTAAGCTGAAGGAGGAATTTACTAGTGCATCTATTCTAGTGTTACCTGATGGTACAAAGGTATTCATAGTATATATCGACACTGGTGGTACGAGGTTAGGTGTGGTCTTGATGCAAGAAGGGAGAGTGATAAGCTATGATGGTTGACAGTTGAAGGTCCATGGAAGAAACTATCCTACCCATGATATCTTATATACTCTATGCAAGGGCAATGTGGTGGCTGACGCCTTGAGTAGGCAGCATGTAGTATCAAGTCCTTTGTTCTTATAATGGAATAAATTGAAGTTTATCTCTATATTCAACTTCCAACAATCATTAGACATTACCTTGGAATTGTTAGCAGCTTTAGATGTGCAGCCTACACTTATGGACTACATTGAGTCAAGTTAAAGCAAGAAAAGGAGTTAATGGATATTTTTAATAACCTTGGTAAAGGAGAGAAGTTAAGTCATTTAAGGTGTTATAACATTGACTCGAAGGGGTGGTTATAGAGAGAAGGTAGGTTGTGTATTCCTCACATTGTGGATTTTATTGACATGGTACTAGCAGAGCCTCATCGCATTTGGATGACCATTCATTCCCATGTAGATAAAATGTACAATGACATAAAGAGAGTCTTTTATTGGACTGGTGTGAAGAAGCATGTGGCGAAGTATGTGGCCCAATGTCTGACTTGTTAAAGGGTAAAGGCAGAGTTGAAGAAGCCGGCAGGATTGTTGCAGCCGTTGGATATTCCACTATGGAAATAAGAGAGTATTTAAGTGGAGTTATTGATGGGCTACCTAGTAGTAAGAGAGAGAATGAAAGTATTTAGGTCATAGTTGATCGTCTGACCAAATGCGCTCATTATATTCTGTTAAGGATTATGAGGACTACATCATTGGCGGCACAATAAGTGAGAGAGATCGTTAGGTTACACAAAGTTCCTTTTAGCATCGTCAGCGATTGAGATTCATTTTTCACCAACGAGTTTTGAAGGAGTCTACAAAAGGCTTTGGCACTGAGTTGAGCTTGAGTACCACTTATCATCCGCAAATGGACAGACGGATGGAAAAAGTGAACTGAGTGTTGGAGGACTTGCTTCAGACGTGTATCTCATATTTTGAGGGCTCTTGGGAGGATCACTTGTCATTGGTAGAGTTTACCTATAACAATAGTTATCAAGAAAGCATTAGGATAACACCAACTGAGGCATTGTATAGGAGAACCTATTGTTGACCATCATGTTAGTAGGACACCATGGATAGGATTATTTTTGGGACAGACATGGTGAGGTAGACATCATGGAAGGTAGACTTGATCCATAGGTGGATGAAAACCACACAGAATAGGCAGATATCTTACACTGATAGGAGAACTATGGAGTTGGAATTTGTAGAGGGCGACATGGTCATTTTGAAGGTCTCATTGCTTAGGCATGTTATGAGATTTTTTAGTTTGGGAAAGCTAGTACCAAGGTTTGCAAGGCTTTTTTCGATTATTGGTAGGGTAGTGAAGTTATCTTATAGAGTGGAGCTTTCTCAGAAGTTAGTGGGAGCACATGACATTTTCTAGGTGTCGCAATTGCGGAAGTGCTTACATGATATAACTAGCATAGTCAAGCCAACTCAACTAAAGGTGGTGAGGTAGAGAGGGAGTCGCTTATTCGTTGTGCACCCATTCGTATTCTTGAGCATGGTATAGAGTCACTCCACAACAAAGTAATCAAGCTTGTTAAGGTTCAGTGGGGAGACGATCCAGTAGAGAGTACATGGAATGCCCAAGGAGAGGATCCGAGCTACCCACCCATAACTCTTTTTTGGTACCTTTCCATTTTAAATGAATATGCATATACTACTCATGTGTTAGATTTAGCTTAGTATACCACATTGGCAGAGAACATTGGATGTTAGGAGTGAATGCGAACGTGTTATTAGGATATGTTTTGGATGATGGATCCTAGCGATTGTATTTAGTTAATGGTTCTTTACACAAGTAGATCTATATTATTAAGTATGATACACACTTACACCATCACTTGTTTTATTTTATTGAGTTATATGCATATGGTTTTTGCATATGGATTAAATGGTTGTGTATATCTGTAGAATTGCAAGTATTTTAAATAGGATATTGCATACATCTTGGATACATGGCATAAGCATTTGCATAACATGAGGTCGACTAGACCAAGGGACTGCCTACTCTTTGCATTGGTATAGGTTCATATTCGTTGCACCTTTGCATGTACATGTTACATTAGAAATTTAACTAAGCACAATGATTGCTAGTGGATGATGGTGAGAAAATGGTTGTAGTTAATGATTGTTGCACGCAAAGGTAACATTTTTCCATCTTTGATGATTTCAGAGACGAAATCCTTTTAAGGGGGAGAATGTAACACCCCAAATTTTTTAAGTGAAAATTTAATAATAATCAATTTAAATATAACCAAGACAAGGATAGTGTGACGACCCGACTTTCTAACTCCAGAAAGACGTGTCATCAATAAGAAAGAAAGGGATAGAAATAGAAAAGAATAGAAAGAAAGAAATAACAACACTAGAATCTCATAGCGGAATGGAACAAAATATAATACATCAACATAACTATTACATAGTTATATATACATCAGAGTTATACAATATCATACAACAGACTGTCATATACATATATGTCCATACATATATCCAAATACATCATATACTAACTAAAACAGCAGAACTATATAGATAGCTACATACGTCTGGTCTTCTGCTCCAACTCCTTCCGAAAACTCTATACTCCGAATACCTATCACTTGGCTACTCATAAAATTTTGAGTACCCAAGAGTTTATGAAAACAAAATATAAACTACGGGTAAGACATGGGTCTGGTATGAGTAAACGGTTAAAGTTGTTTAACTTTGAAAATCATTTGAAAATAAATGTATCACGTAAGACTTCCCACACATAAACACGGGTAAGTTTTTACCTTACGCTAACCAAAACATTTTATAGGAAATTCAGTGATATTATCATAGTGTCTAGGGTTTTCAAGTAAAATACAGAAATAACTGAAATGCTTACATCTCACATTCCAATGTAGTTGGGCACAATCAAAACGTACGGCTCTTATTGGAAATTGGATCCCATACAATGGCAGGGCTACTGGGGTACCGCCCGTCACAGTACGTGGCCTAGATCACCGCACTGAGGAGCCATCCTAACTCCCCTACAACACAAGGCCGGAACCATTCCTTACTGAACAGTCCCGAACAAGATAACCCCGCAGTTGGCTACAGACCAACCGCCCACACAGCCGAATAAAAGGGACATCTAGACAGGGGTATACCTCGTCCTGCTTGGGCATGACCCACCTAATCTTGCTGCACATCCCCTGTTTTAGCCGTTCCTGGTTGATGAGGCTTGAGGCTGCGTTTACCTTAATAGAACATATCTCTTAGAATGCTCATCGTCCGCCTAACGATGTGCTGAAAGCATTCAATCCATACAAGTTCGTTCCGGGTTCGAATGAAACTGAAGGCATTATCTCGTTACACGTGTTTTGGAATCACCCTCAGAGTTAACGACAATAACCCTTGCATTTTGAAAACACCATCTCGATCTTCACTTGAGATTTCACGACCTAACGTTTAATTTGGATCGATGTGGTTTTCGGAATGTCAAATGGATACCCGATCCCGGTCTCATCGAAATCCAAACGCCATTTTAAAGGCCAAGTTGTCTAATTAACTTAAACAGTTTAAATTTAACAATTGAATTCACATAGCATTTATCACAGATAAATCATACACAGTTATCACATATATATCCAGAATATCAAACAACATCACAGGATATAAATAAATATCAGAGTCAATCAAACAGAATCATCGATTCATATCAACATTTAGTTTGATTTATTTTAAACTTAATTAATTGCTTAAAAATAAACTATATTTTATTCCTTCTTAATTAATTACTAATTAATTAACTTATTTAAATAATTATTAATTACTTACACTTAATTAATTATTAATCAATAACCTTAATTATTGATTTATAAAACTCATTTACTCATTTAAGTATTACTAATTATTTAATTAACCATTAATTATTAATTAACTTAATCGTTTAATCCTTAATTAATTATTTAATCAGTTAACTACGATTTGTTAATTTATTAACTTTCAATGATTAATTAAATTCTCAATTACAAATGGGTTTACACAAGATTATTATTAAAATCTTTAATTACCTATTTTATTTAATCTTAACTATAAATTTAATCATCATTATAATTAATTACAAATTTTAGTTCACTTTCAAATTTTAATTAATTAACCCTCTTACATTTTTGTAAAACTTATTAATAAATTTGAAGTTAGGTCTCAGATAAAAAATTATATTTGTCAACACTATTCAATTTATACTTAACTTTTATAAACAAATAGCTTAAAGTACACTCGGCTAATTCATTAAAGATTGGACCGAGTTATATACCCAGTTTCTCGAGTGGCAACCCGAGCTCCAACATATTTTTCTCGCGTCACTACTCGTGCGTCCTTCTTCTTCTTGCACCGTTCTTTCTCTTTTTTTTTAAGTTTAATTGTAAACTGTTGAAACCTATTAACACACACGCGCGCACTCAAATCTCTTCCCAGAGGGAAACCCGAAGCAACCAGCTAACAAACTCGAGTTTCACTCGATTCGACACCAACGGATACTTCCCCGCCGCCGTGCACGTGCACGGCGGTTCGCCACCGCTCCGGCGTCCCACGACGCCATCAACAAACCACTCGACGACCACTCACTCGAAAACGTAGCCCAGTATTACACGATAGGCTCGGAATCAAAATATGCTTGAAAAGTCGAACTGCTACTCAAACACGATAGACGAAATCGTCTCATCCTCATGATCTCGACCACCTGAGACGACGTGGCTTTGGCCATACCTCGCCATCAACCCCTTCTACCACTTCCCAAAGCCTCACGGCACTCGGTGGCACTACGGCGACACGAACAACAAAAGTACAGAACCCAAACCGTCGAACCCCATTAAACCTACTATCGATCATTCCCAAAAAATCTTGCATTAGAAATTTTTTTAACATTTTTCTGGTGTTCTCAAATCAATATTCTAGCTTCACGTCGATTTTCAACACAAATAATTGGATGAATCATCAGATTTTCATGAAAAAGCACTTTTGGTTCACTAATGAACTGGTCTAAGAATAGTTAACTAAAAATTATAATTTTTGTCTTAAAAATCATATTTTTGTATGTTGTATCAATATATAAATTCAAATTTACAATTCAAGTTATTCGAATTTTGACCTTTAATTATTTTTTTACTGTAAATTTAAATTTACAGTGTTTATATTTCACAGCTACTAAAAAAAATTTCCAAACCTTAATCTTTAGCTTAAACAAATTTATTTAGTTAAGTTACTAAGTAATGAAAATGTTTTTATATAAAAAGTATGATTTATTCTCTGTTTTTCTTTGCCTCAGCAAATTTGAAATTTTGAAGAACATCAATATGCAGAACTTACAATAATTAACAAAACATTCCAGAACATTAAACATCAACATAACAATTCTTCATGAATTACTTATTAAGAGTTAGATTTTAAATAAGTTTATTCACTCAAATTGATTGTTAAAACAGAGGACATGTGGTTTGTTTAAAAGACCAGCAGTT
The DNA here is from genome assembly GCA_030765085.1 of Allium cepa. Classification (NCBI taxonomy): domain Eukaryota; kingdom Viridiplantae; phylum Streptophyta; class Magnoliopsida; order Asparagales; family Amaryllidaceae; genus Allium; species Allium cepa. The sequence continues at coordinate 437,716,728 of CM060938.1, read as the reverse complement.
TGCAAAATTGAATTCCTGTAATTTCCCTTGCTTCCTGAATTTGTTTGAGCTTGAAAATATGATGTTTATTTATATTTTCCTTCATATTTTCCTCTTAAGTCTTATGACCGAATTAAATATTAAGAACAAGTATCATGGTGAGGTATTTATATAGATAAGAACAGTTTTTGTATAGGTATTAGCTTCTAATATAAGCCTTCCCTAGATATGATCAAATTTTGCTTTATGTACTAAAAAAATCTAAGACGATATGAATATTTCGGCTGGAAGGTATAATTTATAATTCTGAAATGACAAATTTGGTGGAGCTAATTAATGCATGCCTTCCTACAGGTTTACAGCTTATTATGTTTGCTGACAAGTTTATTTTGTATAAAGATATTTGTCTTATTGTTTTTTGTTTACAGATTTTGTATAAAGATATTTGCTGATCTTTGTATTTGTACAAAGATGTTTTGTCTTATTTTGAAATGAACACTTAGCTTACTTATGCATATAAAATTTGTTTGCAGGTTTTCATTTTGTCTTCTTTGCTTGAATAACACTACATATGTCATGTATTCTTATGCATACAAACTTTACAACAACCATTATAATCTTTATTAAAGAATTGGCATTGTATAAATAAATGTTACAGGTTACTCTTACTTGTCTGATTCTATATGTTTGTATTTACATAGTTAACATTTTTATTTATATCTTATTCATATCACAGTTTTGTACTTATGTTTGTAACCATATTTTTTTATGTTATACTTATGTTAAATATTTATAAGCTTTATTTTATTTTAATTATAAAAGTTGTTGTTAGAAACACTTCTAAATCTTATTTTTATATAAAGTCAAATCTTCCAAATATTTGATTTGTAACTTATATTTGTATTTGTATACTTTATATTTATATTGAATATGAATAGAATTATGTTATGGTACTTATTATTATTATTAACTGCATTTATATATCTGGTATTAAATGTCATTAATACATAACTTTTTAATTTAATTGAATAAAACATATTTATTTTAAACGTTGTTAAAAGAGTCTATTTTAAATCTTGAAATTAAAATTTCCTTTGTAACACATATACAACTAATAATGTCCAAATCTTATTTATTTATAAATGAAAATCTTGTATTTTATTTAAATTAGATTAAAAACTTATTATAATAACAGGGTCAAAATTCCGGGATGTCACATTCCTCCCCCCTTAAAAGAATTTCGTCTCCGAAATTTAAACAACAGTTAATTCAAAAGCTTAATATTAACATTCCAAACATACATATCATCCATATAATGACAAACAATCAAACAGTCTATTCTAACAACCATCACTAGCTATCCGGACATAAATTTGGATAAGCTTTTCTAAAACTATAAAGAGTTTCCCAGGTACAATCTTTGGGATCCTCACTCCAGTGCACCTTGATGAGTTTCACCACTTTGTTCCTGAGTTGCTTCTCGTCTTGGTCTACAATCTGAACAGGATTTCTAACCACGGTTAGGTTGGGTTCAACTTCTAAATCTTCCTGAACAACTAGTTTTACCGCCAATGATGGGTCATGAATAAATTTCCTTAAATGAGACACATGGAATACATTGTGAATCCCAGACATCCGTTCTGGCAATTTAATCCTGTAGGCTACAGTTTCAATTCTTTCTAGTACTCGGAGTGGACCAATATATCTCGGAGCAAGTTTTTCCGTCTTTCCAAATCTTATAGCTCCTTTGATTGGGGAAACTTTAATAAAAACTAAATTTCCGATCTCAAATTCTAATAGTCTTCGTCTCTTATCTGCATATTTCTTCTAACGATCTTGAGAAGCTTTCATCCTTTTCTTGATCAGCTCAACCTTCGCAGAAGCTTCTCGAATTAGATCGGGTCCAAGTACAAGTCGATCATTCAATTCAATCCAACAAGATGGGGATCTACACGGTCTTCCATACAGAGCTTCATAAGGAGCTATCTTAATACTCGCTAGGTAACTGTTATTATAAGAAAATTCCACTAGATGAAGATGGTCTTCCCACGATCCTCCAAAATCCAATACACAAGCTCCTAGCATATCTTCCAGAATACGATTAAGCCTTTCTGTTTGTCCGTCCGTCTGAGGATGATAGGCCGTACTTAATCTCAAACTTGTTCCCATAGCTGATTGCAGAGCTTCCCAGAATTTGCTACTGAAAATAGGATCACAGTCACTTACTATGCTGACAGGAACACCATGCAATCTGACTATCTCCTTCAAGAAAATATCTGCCAGAGAAGCTGCAGTACGAGTTGCCTTAACCGGTATAAAATGGGCACTCTTCGTTAAACGATCAACAATAACCCATATCCCTTCATTTCCTTTCCTGGTTCTAGGCAAACCGTTGATGAAGTCCATCGAGATCATCTCCCACTTCTAATCTAGAATTTGCAAAGGCTGCAATAGTCCGACACACTTCTGTTGATCTCCCTTAACTTGTTGGCAGATGGCACAACTATTTACGAAAGCAGCTACATCCTTCTTCATGCTCGGCCACCAAAAAAATCTCCTCATATCTTTATACATCTTCGAGATTCCCGAGTGAATATTCAATTTGGAGCGATGACACTCAGCTAAGACTTCTTGCCTCGGTCCATTTATATTAGGCACACACAAACGACCATTAATCTTTAAAGCACCTTGATCGTCCACCTTGAAATCCGAATATCGACCGTCCTTAGTTCCAAGAATTATTTCCTCAAAAGATTTATCCTCCATTTGCTTACTAATGATCCTTTCTTGGAGAGATGGAACGACTTCCACAAGAGATAAGACCCCATTTCTGCTAAGAGCATCAGCTACAACATTCGCTTTCCCCAGAGTATACAAAATATCCAGATCATAAGATGCCAAAAATTCGACCCATCTCTGCTGTCTTAAATTAAGATCTTTTTGAGAGAAAATATATTTCAACGGTTTGTGATCCGTGAATAACTCAAACTTTTCTCCCAAAAGATAATGTCTCCAGATCTTCAAAGCAAAAACAATAGCTAACAGTTCTAGATCGTGCGTAGCATAGTTCTTCTCATGTGACTTCAATTGCCGACTAGCATATGCAATTACTCTGCCATTCTGCATCAGAACTGCTCCCAGTCCAACTAAACATGCATCCGTATAAACTTCAAATTTGCTCTTCCCATCCGGAATAGCAAGCACTGGTGCACTGGTTAGCCTTGTCTTCAATTCCTGAAAAGCTTCTTCACACTGGGGTGTCCATTTGAATTTTTCTCCTTTCTTAGTTAGCTTAGTCAGATGCGAAGAAATCTTGGAATAGTCCTTAATAAATTTTCTGTAATACCCAGCCAAACCCAGAAAACCGCGAACTTCAGTCGGTGTCTCCGGCTGCTTCCATTCCAAAATAGTTTCAACCTTTGCTGGATGTACCGAAATGCCTTCACCAGAAACAATGTGCCCTAAAAATTTGACTTCCGATTTCCAGAAATGGCACTTTGAAAATTTTGCCTTCAACACATGCTTCCTCAGAGTCTCCAATACAATCCTCAAATGCTGCTTGTGCTCCTCTTCCGATTTGGAATAGACCAAGATATCATCAATGAATACCAGCACGAACTTATTCAACACATCTCTAAAGACTCGATTCATGAGGTCAACAAAATAGGCAGGAGCGTTGGTTAACCCGAAAGGCATAACCAACCACTCATAAAAACAATTCGGTCCCCTAAATGCTGTCAAGGGAATATTGTCTTCAGCTACTCTCAATTGATGGAAACCTGAAGCTAGATCCAATTGAGAAAAAATAGAAGCTCCATGCAACTGGTCAAAGAGATCATCGATACGAGGAAAAGGATATTTATTTCAAATGGTCACTTTGTCCAATTCTCTATAATAAACACACAACCTTAGCGAACCATCCGATTTGGTGACAAACACCGCAGCAGAGCCCTAACAAGAAAAACTGGGTCTAATCAAACCCTTCTCCAAAAGATCCTGTGTCTGTTTAATCAACTCCTCTCTCTCTCTCTAGGTGGCATTCTCCTACTGGGCTGAGTCACCGGCACAGCTCCTGGAATCAAATCAATACGAAACTCAATCTCTCGATGTGGAGGCAGACACTTAACTTCTTCAAATACATCAGGAAAATCTTGAACCACATCGATTTCCTCAACTTTCTCTTGAGAAGTCTCAACTCCTAGCAAAAGACTACTCAAGTGAAATCCAAAACTATCGCACGACACTTTGGCAATCCTACCCGAATCAGTCTCCAATGAAACTGTCCTCTCATCACAATTCAGGACTGCTTTATACTTATCGAGCCAATCCATTCCTAAAATAAGATCAAATCCTTTAAACTTTAACACATACGAGTCACAAGAGAAACTATGGGACAAATAAGAAATCTTCAAGTCCTTACAGATTGTATCCAATTTGGTTGCTCCACCTATAGGATTAGATATAATAATGGGACGATCCATCATACTAGGGTTGAGAGAGAACTTTTCTATTGATTCCAGAGATATGAAACTCAAAGAAGCACCCGAATCAAATAAAACTTTAATATATTTTCCATCTAAGAGTAAGGTACCTTCCAATACCCCTTTGCCTTGAGAAGAAGAAGATGGACCGGCTTCCAGAGCAAAAACTTTATTCTGAGGTTCTCTCTGCAAAAGTGGACAATTGTTGATCATGTGACCGGGCTGATGACAATTAAAACACAACGATCTCTGAACTACTGCTGATCCTGGACCACTTTGACGTTTCTGTTGCTGAGATCCTCCCTGAGGACACTGATTTGCCAAATGTCCAATTTGCTGACAATTATAATACTTGCGGGGTCCATTATTGCTTCCTCCCGGTTTCTTTCCTTTGCCTTGCCTTTTCCAAAGTGGATTAAACTTCCTTTTATTTGGGTTAACGAAATTCCCTCTCGAAACTGCTGTTGTTGCCTCCAATTTCTTGCTCATCAAATTTTCATACCTCAAAGCCATATCAACCAAATCAACAAAAGATCCTTTCAAAAGCACCGTCATCTTATCGTGAAATTCGGGCCTCAATCCTTGCACAAACTTTTCATTCTTTTTTAGAGGAGTATCAATGAGTCCTAGCCCATAGCATGAAAGTTCGTTGAATTTGGTCTCATACTCAGAAACAGTCATGCCTTCCTGTTTCAAATTCAGAAAATCCTAGTACAATTAGGTTTTCCCTGCTGTTGGCATAAACTTCTCCTCAAATAACTCCTTAAATCTTTCCCATGAAATATCTTCTTCAGGAACATTAGCAATTGTTGCATCCCACCATGCTGCTGCGCCTCCCTGCAATTGCCACGATGCCATTTCCCTCTTTCGATCATCCGACAATCTCATACTCTTAAAAATGCGCTCACAAGAGCGTAGCCAAGCTTGAACTTCAATTATTGATTCTGAACCTTTAAATGGTTGGCCTCCAAGATTGATGAAATCTTTACATAAGGCTGCAAAACTAACTTGAGGCGGTACTTGATTTACAGCCTCTCTAGCATTTTGACTTCGACCATTATCAATCAAAATATTGGCCCTAACTCTGCCTCTTCTTCCTGAACTCATGTTGGCCACCTGGACAGGTAACACAACAAATTTAGATAGGTATACAATTATATGAAAATACAAATACGCACTCTCAAGATAGATATTACTCAAGAGCCTAGGTACTCGCGCAACCTAGTGCTCTGATACCAGCTGTGACGACCCGACTTTCTAACTCCAGAAAGACGTGTCATCAATAAGAAAGAAAGGGATAGAAATAGAAAAGATAGAAAGAAAGAAATAACAACACTAGAATCTCACAGCGGAATGGAACAAAATATAATACATCAACATAACTATTACATAGTTATATATATATCAGAGTTATACAATATCATACAACAAACTTTCATATACATATATGTCCATACATATATCCAAATACATCATATACTAACTAAAACAGCGGAACTATATAGATAGCTACATACGTCTGGTCTTCTGCTCCAACTCCTTCCGAAAACTCTATACTCCAAATACCTATCACTTGGCTACTCATAAAAATTTGAGTACCCAAGAGTTTATGAAAAACAAAATATAAACTCCGGGTCAGACATGGGTCTGGTATGAGTAAGCGGTTAAAGTTGTTTAACTTTGAAAATCATTTGAAAATAAAAGTATCACGTAAGACTTCCCACACATAAATAGGGGTAAATTTTTACCTTACGCTAACCAAAACATTTTATAGAAAATTCGGTGATATTATCATAGTGTCTAGGGTTTTCAAGTAAAATACAGAAATAACTGAAATGCTTACATCTCACATTCCAACGTAGTTGGGCACAATCAAAACGTACGGCTCTTATTGGAAATTGGATTCCATACAATGGCAGGGCTACTGGGGTACCGCCTATCACAGTACGTGGCCTAGATCACCGTACCGAGGAGCCACCCTAACTCCCCTGCAACACAAGGCCGGAACCATTCCTTACTGAACAGTCCCGAACAAGATAACCCCGCAGTTGGCTACAGACCAACCGCCCACACAACCGAATAAAAGGGACATCTAGACAGATGTTTACCTCGTCCTGCTTGGGCATGACCCACCTAATCTTGCTGCACATCCCCTGTTTTAGCCATTCCCGGTTGATGAGGCTTGAGGCTGCGTTTACCTTAATAGAACATATCTCTTAGAATGCTCATCGTCCGCCTGACGATGTGCTGAAAGCATTCAATCCATACAAGTTCATTCCGGGTTCGAACGAAACTGAAGGCATTATCCGTTACACTCGTTTTGGAATCACCCTCAGAGTTAACGACAATAACCCTTGCACTCTGAAAACTCCATCTCGATCTTCACTTGAGATTTCACGACCTAAAGTTTAATTTGGATCGATGTGGTTTTCGGAATATCAAATTGATACCCGATCCCGGTCTCATCGAAATCCAAACGCCATTTTAAAGGCCAAGTTGTCTAATTAACTTAAACAGTTTAAATTTAACAATTGAATTCACATAGCATTTATTACATATAAATCATACACAGTTATCATAGATATATCCAGAATATCACAGAACATCACAGGATATAAATAAATATCAGAGTCAATCAAACAGAATCATCGATTCATATCAACATTTACTTTGATTTATTTTAAACTTAATTAATTGCTTAAAAATAAACTATATTTTATTCCTGCTTGGTTAATTACTAATTAATTAACTTATTTAAATAATTATTAATTACTTACACTTAATTAATTATTAATCAATAACCTTAATTATTGATTTATAAAAATCATTTACTCATTTAAGTATTACTAATTATTTAATTAACCATTAATTATTAATTAACTTAATCGTTTAATCCTTAATTAATTATTTAATCAGTTAACTACGATTTGTTAATTTATTAACTTTCAATGATTAATTAAATTCTTAATTACAAATGGGTTTACACAAGATTATTATTAAAATCTTTAATTACCAATTTTATTTAATCTTAACTATAAATTTAATCATCATTATAATTAATTACAAATTTTAGTTCACTTTCAAATTTTAATTAATTAACCCTCTTACGTTTTTGTAAAACTTATTAATAAATTTGAAGTTAGGTCTCAAATAAAAAAAAATTGTCAACACTATTCAATTTATACTTAACTTTTATAAACAAATAGCTTAAAGTACACTAGGCTAATTCATTAAAGATTGGACCGAGTTATATACCCAGTTTCTCGAGTGGCAACCCAGCTCCAACATATTTTTCCCACGTCACTACTCGTGCATCATTCTTCTTCTTCCACCGTTCTTTCTCTTCTGTTTCTCTTCTCTTTTTTTTTAAGATTAATTGTAAACTGTTGGAACCTATTAACACACACGCGCGCACTCAAATCTCTTCCCAGAGGGAAACCCGGAGCAACTAGCTAACAAACTCGAGTTTCACTCGAGTCGACACCAACAGATACTCCCCCCCCCCCCCCCCCGCCATGCACGTGCATGGCGGTTCGCCACCGCTCCGGCGTCCCACGACGCCATTGACAAACCACTCGACGACCACTCACTCGAAAACGTAGCCCAGTATTACACGATAGGCTCGGAATTAAAATGCTTGAAAAGTCGAACTGCTACTCAAACAGGATAGACGAAATCGTCTCGTCCTCATGATCTCGACCACCTAAGACGACGTGGCTTCGGCCATACCTCGCCATCAACCCCCTCTACCACTCCCCAAAGCCTCACGGCACTCAGTGGCACTACCGCAACGCGAACAACAAAAGTACAGAACCCAAACTGTCGAACCCCATAAACCATACTTTCGATCATTCCCAAAAAATCTTGCATTAGAAAATTTTTTTAACATTTTTCTGGTGTTCTCAAATCAATATTCTAGCTTCACGTCGAATTTCAACACAAATAATTGGATGAATCATCAGATTTTCGTGAAAAAGCACTTTTGGTTCACTAATGAACTGCTCTAAGAATAGTTAACTAAAAATTATAATTTTTGTCTTAAAAATCATATTTTTGTATGTTGTATCAATATATAAATTCAAATTTACAATTCAAGTTATTCGAATTTTGACCTTTATTTATTTTTTACTGTAAATTTGAATTTACAGTGTTTATATTTCACAGCTACTAAATTTTTTTTCCAAACCTTAATCTTTAGCTTAAACAAATTTATTTAGTTAAGAACCTTATTCAAAACCATAGTATGAACCTCGGCCTAAAGCCCAGGCTATTAAGAAATGAATTAGTAATGCATATAATTTGTATATATGTATGAATGTTAGGTGCAAGGAAGCTAGTTCCCTATGAGGTGACACTAGGATGCTGTGGAACTAGGTAAACGCTTTTTATCCAGTAGGGGTCAATATTCAATTAGGAATTATTCTATTGCAAATGGCATTCATAGGAGGTTTTATGGTGGACATGTAGCATTGAATGATGCATGATGAAGTGTGTGGGCCCAGCATATATGTAGTTTCTTGGTATTCAAGGCTACTAACATAATGTAATACTATGATGTTGTTGGATCCAGATGGATGCAATAAGAGGCATTGCATTAACATTAAGAGATGGACACCTATGCAGACAATGAGACACTTCGGCGAGTCAGCATGGCAGGCTTTCCCTCATTGCATAACAAGGGTATGGTAGTCATAGTCATGGGAAACTTAGTCCCATGGTAGAAATTATAGAGAAACCTATGTGGAATAGTTACTCTAGTCATAATGATAGATATGTAGTCGCATAAAGCAAATTACAGAGTAACCCCATTGCATTCGTAGCGATTGTTTTGGATAATTTTTATATATAACACTTTGAGATCGGAGCTAGTACAGTGAAGTTACAAACATTTTAAAATTTAAAATAAAATAAACCAAAATAAAAGGTTTCCTAAATAAACAATGTCACCGATCAACAACCTAGGGTGTGTCGTTTGACATGAACGGTCGACCGGCTATCTTCTATTTTTGGATTTAGAGTGCAATTTTGGATGGGGACAATTGATCCGATTATTAATCTTTGTCACCAAGTTACTATTGTGCATATAGGGTGAAACTAAAGATTCCCTAAGGTAAATCTCACTCCAAATCAATCTCTAACTGCTATAAATTAACACTTAAGCTAACCCTAATTTCATTTGAAAATTTAAGCATATTGAAACTATGTCAAAATTTCTTTCTACGGTTATAAATTTTCTTTCAAAAAAAATTAAAATCAAAGTTAGAGAACATTACTAAATTAGTTCAAGGAGAGGGCAAGCTGATGGGTTCGATTCCCTAACTGAGTGTAGAGCTAAAGCTTGGACCTGAGATGAGTAGGAACAAATTTAATAAGTTGATTATTCACAATTGGTTTTGAAAAATTCTATCTGGTCTAAGATGTTAGTAATTGAACCGTATTCCTTAATTGTTTAAATATAAAATTGAATAAGAAATATAAATTGGTAAATTGATTAATATCATTTTAACGTTAAACTCCTCTTGTCAATGAACATAAACCCTAAAAATTGGTTAACCCTCAATTAAACAAGTATGCTTAAACTGGTGTGAATCTGTGAGTTTAAAATGAAAAATTTGCATAGAATGGTTAGTGTAAATCGATTCTAGGGTTCACCATGTAAGTCGAATTGATAAAATAAAATAATACAGAAAAAAATTTACGCTATGGCTGGCCGACCGTTCACCCTGAGCAATAGATGACTAGGTGTAGCAGTCAACTAGTGGACGATTAAAATGCAAAATTTGAACCCTAGCCTTAGGCCTACATTAGGAATAAAATTATCAATTGTATATATAAGTATATTGTATACAAATGTGCGGTTGTTAGGGATAGTAGCGAAGCTAGTTCACTATGAGATGATGTTAGGACATTGCGAGGTTGGCTAAATGTACTTTACCCAATGGGGTTGATTATTCAACTGGGGGCAACTCTACGCAAGTGGCACTAGCAGGAGGGTCTACGGTGGACATGCAATACTGACTGTGACGAATGAAATGTGTAGGCCCAGCACAAAGAGACTCCTTGGTATTCACGATTCTAAAGCGACGTGATACTATTTTGTTGATGGATCCTGGCACATGCAATAAGAGGCCTATACTACGGTCGAGAGGTGGATATGGATGCAGACAATGAGATGTACTGGCGAGTCAGCATTGCAGGCTCCCCTTCGATGCATTATTGGGTTACATGTAGTCGTAGTTGCGAGAAATTTATTCCCATATTGAGTGGATCCAGCGGTGATGTTCCCATATTGAGTAGATTTAGTAGCGATGTTCCGATATTTAGTAGCTCTAGTAGCAGGGTTCCTATATTGAGTAGCTCTAGTAACAGTATTCCAATATCGAGTAGCTCTAGCAATGGTGTTCCTATTTTGAATATCTCTAGTAGCGATGATCGATTCTTAATTTTTGAGGTTCGATTCATAGCTCGATCCATGTAGGAGCCTTTACTAGTTGTAGTGTACATGTGTATTGGATAAAAACCCTTAAGTAAAGGACCCTAGGAATACATGGACACTTATAGGACACCCTAGGTCGCATAGGGTAGAATTAAAATAAAGTGCACACAATCACCATATATTAAACCTATACTTATTCACCAGACTTTTGTCCGACCCACCCCTTTTCCTTTTACTTGCTCCCACCACAGGGCGATAGATCAGTAGTTGATTAGGCATAGTGCTAGGAGGAATGAGCTAAATGCTGGAGTTCTCATATTATTCATTGCTCCTCACGTAGCTTTTTATTATATTAGGTGTCTATTAAAGCTTATATTATACCTTTGAAATAATTTATTTCAAATTAAGTATTATGGATGTCATTCGGATTTTTAACCCAATAGAATCCAGAAGAAGTTAAGACAACTTCATTAAGTCAGAATGGCATAAAAGCCAACCAAAGGAACCAGAACAAGAAGCCAAAGGAAGTCAGGGAAAAAGAGTGAAAAAATGCACTAAGGACTTGGATCGCTAGCGATCCATAATGTTAACTCATCAGTTCTTCGACCTCCTTACATCATGATTCAATCTATATTCTGGGAGCAGTGACCAAGTTTGATGAGATTGCAAGAAAACTAAAATCAAGAGACAAGCATTTATATGGCCCATTCAGCAGACGAATACAACCGGTAAGAAAATCGTCATCAATGTAAGACAATAGAGGCAATCCAGAAACTAAAGTCCAAAAATAGACTAAGTATATAGATCGCTAGCGATCCATACCATCTTATTAGGTCGCTTCTATCTTCGTGGGATAAAACAGAGAATGGATGCTAAGGAATTGCTTGCCTTCGAGCATGTTCTATGGACCACTAGCGATCCATAGAGTATGGACCAATAGCAATCCATCACTTTGGCTTTTTCGCGGCACAAACTCCAATGCGCCTTCATGTGATCATCTGCAAGCATCTGGTGAATAGGCTTAGCCCAAGAGCTCCTCAACCTCTATAAATACAATCCTACCAGCAACATAAACGGGATCTTTCGGAAAAGTTGCTGAAACTTTGTAGAAAACTTTCTTCACTCTTCTCCTCCTCACAAGGCTCATCCAAAGGATTCACTATGATTCTTCAGTGAACTCTAATATTGGGGACTTGATCTAGCTAGGGATATTCAAGAACTTTGTAAAGCAATCAGTCAATAATAAAAAACAATAAAGTGGACATATGCTTTATTAATAGCCAAACCACTCTTAAAATCCTCTTGTCTTCTTTCTATTTCTTCTGTTTCACATTTATTCTCTATATTATTGCTAAGTAAAACAGGATTGGTGCTTTCACACTCGATCTAGGGTGTTGATCCACTTTTTGGGTTAACATTTTGGTGCTTTCACTGAGAAGCCAACACAGGACCCAGATCTAGGTATCTACTTTGGATCAAATAGGTCCAGAAGTTAGATCCTCAATCTTTGCTTGAAAAATATGTACCTTGGTATCGATAGCTACGGGAAGGAAGAGAACTACCTCTGGTAGGTCTATAGGGGTTGTAGTAGTTGGAGAAGATATGAATCAACAACAACCGAAGTAAATGGTGCCAACATAGGAGATCGGGTTCCAACATCTTCAAATCAATGTGAAGTAGTTATAGAAGACGAATTAAACAAGACGGTCGACGAAATCAACCAAAAAATGGAAAGATGTCAGAAAGCTCCAATGGATAAAGTCAATGCTCTCTTATCCTTACAGTCAAATCCTATTTAAAGAACTATGGCTAAACCTGCGGTGGTCATAGAGCAAAAAAATTCTTCCATTTCTGGCCTAAACAAAAGAAATTGGAAGTGGTCGCAAAGAAGGTTGATAGCAGGAATTATGGGAATCAACGCAGAAGGAAATGCAAGTACCCCGCTCGCTGCAAAGCAACCAACTTTGAATTTAAACCAAGGGGCGAAAATCCTATGAGAGGATATAGTCATGGACCTCTCCGACTCAGAAGATGGAGAACAATTCAACGATAATAAGTTGGAAGGATATGCCAATGCATTTGATAATGCTGGAAATGTCTAAACTACGCCAGTCAGGCCAACTGCAAGCCAATGGGATCCCGAGGGAGTGGTTCTCCCAAAGACAGGAGAGGTTAGCTTCAGCCCACTCGCAAAGATCGTTTGCAAAGCCAAACACTTGGTGTAGTGACTAACAACCATCCCCAGGGCTTTCGAACATCGAAGGCATTTATCGCGGATATGGTTAAGCAATTGATAGACGAGAATAAAAATAAAAGAGATGATGAATGGGGATCCGCACCACGTCGGACTCGGTTTACTGATGAGATCTTGAATGAGTGATATCAGGAAAAGTTCATGATGCCAACCATTCCTTCCTATGACGGGAAAAAGACCCGAAACCCCATTTATATAAGTATAGTTGGTACATGGATGTAACAATTGTTTCAGAGGCTGTTCGGTGTGGATGTTTTTCCGATTTTTGGAAGGAATTGCTTCCATGTGGTTCACTAGGCTTCCACCGAGATCCATCTCCACCTTCAATCAACCAGCAACAAGATTCTTTGATCAGTTAAGGCTCTATACCACGCAACCCAAATACATGATGTCCCTATCTGGACTATTCTAGGGACGAAATGAATTGTTGAAGTCTTTCATGAACTGATTCAATATCGCAGTGACAGAAGTGAGTGATCCAAATAAGGACATGGTTTTCATGGCCCTCATTTGCGCCATTCATCCCGAAATTGAATTCGAAAGGTGGATCAAAATGAAGCAACCCACTATGAGGAAGGACTTCTATCAAAAAGCAAGTCAATACTTAAGTTTGAAGGAGGCGTAGGGGCTAGAAAGGAAGTCCACTGGCATGCAACCGACGAACATCGGGCAGAGTAACAGGGCCATGAATTAGAATACAATTGCTTCTGGAACTACTGAAGGAATCATTGGGAAAGACGGAAATCAGAAAAGAAAGAATCGGAATTCCAATAAGAAAAATGGAAACAGTAAATGCCTTAAAGGCTTCAGGCCTGAAGATTACACCCCTCTCAACGGTACACTAGAAAACATTTATCTGTTGACACGGGGGACTGAAGAATGTAAGAAACCCCCTAAGTAGGAAGCAACGGAACAGTAAAAGTGCTTAGGGAAGTTATGCCGCTTCCATGGGATGTATGGTCATAACACAGATGAATGCTGCTACCTAAAGAATATGATTGAAGAGATGTGATGTGCACGTAAAATGTGCATATATTTACATCCATATTTTATCTCTTTTTATTTAAATAAACGTCATATTTGGGCATTTTGACATGTTTAAAACCAAAATTCAATTATTTTCAAACCATCGTGTGCATGTGTCAATATAAGTATTTTCACTTGGATAATTTTTATGATTTTTATAGGATATTTGATGCATGTGGAAGAGGGATAAATGATGATATATGCATGCACAAAGAACTACAAAGGAATGAAGAGGAAATAATTCAAGTTCAAGATCATGGAGAACCCCACCCACTTACCTTAATTTTCAATTAGGAGCTAAGCACATGCTGAAAGGTTATTAAAGCGTCATGTACATTTAAGTGGGGGATTAGTGGATGTTAATGATTACTTGGTAGCCACACTACATCAAGGGTACTTTGGGAAGCTCCCTAAAAAAGAAATTAGGCTTTTATGCATATATAAATAACCCTCTTATGTACATGAGACTGAATTCTACTCTTTCATATTTGTTAGGAAATTAAGAAAGTAAGTTGTAAACTCTATGTTGAATGAAATAAAAATGGCTTCCAAGCCTCTTTCTCCTCTCTTTTCTACATGCTTTTCTTTGCTTTTATGTTAATGCTTATTTCTATGCTCTCTTTCTTTTAATGTTCATAGCTTACATTTACGTTTGTGCAAGTAATGTAGCTTAATTCCTTTTGTTGTAAGTAGTACATTCTCTTCTTTGCTTATTTTCAATTTTCTTCTCTTTTTAATGTTGAAATTGACATGTGTTGCTTCAATGCCTCAAATGAGTAGCTAAACCCCTTCAATTTAGGGGTAATGAAGCTCTCAAATATTATGTAATTTCAACATTTCTATGTTTTATGATCTCATATGATTTGTGCTTCATGAAGTAAATTTGGATGTAAGTTTATACAAGTGGTTTGCTAGCTTAAATTGCTTATGAAAATGAGTTATTCTTAGTCAACATAAACACAATTTACTCATCATTTACCAATTAATTTTTTATTTTGAAATGAAAGTAAAAAGGAAATTTGATGATCTATATTACTAGTTACAATATTAAATAGATCATACTTAAAATAGCTCTTGCTTTGGCTTCATTTTCATGAGAATTATAAGTGGTATAATTGTTGTATTATAGTTTGATGGTTTGAGTTATGATAATTAATAACATAAACAAACCATACTTATGATAAATACAATAATTATTTCACTTAATATCAAAGCTAGAGATCATAAATTATTATTTATTGATTTACAAAATAATATGAGAGTAGATTTACCCCTAAATTGTTCTCTAGTTCAATAGTTTTTTAATCACATTTTAATTCAGTTCTAGCTTCACTTTGTTTCTCGTTAATAATTTCTCCTCCATTTGATCTAATTTGATTGAATAGACTTTTAACTCTAACAATTCCTTGCGGATCGACCTATATTCGCCACGTACTATGATAGTACGCCATGCGCTTGTGGTGAAATTTATTTCGAAATTATTTGGCAAATTTCTAATACGATAGAAATCTTGTCGATTAATAAGTTTTTGGCGCCGTTGTTGGAGAGTTTTTTTTGGTTTTATTTTCTATTCTTCGAATTATTTTTGTCGATTTTATTATGTGTTTATTTTGCGTGTTTGTTCGCATTTAAAAAAAAAATTGGTTGTGTGTTTGTTTTCTAGTTTTTGTGTTGTGTGCTTGTTTTCTAGTCTATTTGCATCTATTTGCATTTTTCATTACAAAAAAACAAAACAAAACACAAAAATAATTTGCACTATAACGACCCAGGATTTCAGTCATTTGAAATTCGTATATTTAATTGATTTTAAATATGCACAAGTAAATTTTCTAAGTCGAATAACTTATATTTCGAATATCTAGATTTAATTGGATAATTAAATTGTTAATTTTATATTTGAAACTGAGGAAATAATTAGAATTTGGATTTAACATGAATGAAAATGATTTATAAAGTTGAATTAAATCTTATTTGATTTAGAATGATGTTAGAGAACTTTTAAAATTGAATTAAAAGTTAAATTGTAGAAATTGAATATTTTAATATTTAATTGACGAGTAAAAATAGCCATTTTTTCAAACAGTCTCGGATTTTGACAAAACCAGTTTCATTGGATCCGTAATATTAAATTATTATAAGATTTCAAATTTCGTATCAATCAGATTTACGGTTTGTCCAGGGCAAGCTAAAACGCGTTGAAATTCGTTTAAGTGAATTTCAAATTTAAATAGTCGACTCGAAAACCTATCTTTCAAATACGATCGAATTGGCTCTCGATATATATTTCATTGCGTTCGGAATAGGAGTAAAATCTTATAAACGTCGGGCGGCACGTATGGTTTCGAGTTTGAAAATTTTCGAGATGAATAGTGTTTTGCGATTTTCTATATAAGACCTATGTTTCTTCATTTGCATCAAAACCCTAGTCTTCTAGGTTGCAGCCGCCACCTAAATATTAATGGCCAAAATCTTCTCAAATTCTTCCTTTAATTTCTTCTAATCCATAAATCAATTCAAGAAACCTTTAACACGTGAATTGTAGAGCTAAGCGAGATCGACAAATCCATACGACGATGATGGGTTTTAGATATACGGATTGGCATGGATCTCGAGGAAAGCGCTGTGCATTTAGGGTCGTTTATCATGACGAGATGGTGACCAAGCTCCCTGATGTTGTAGCAGTAGGTGAAGCTCGAGTAGGCGAACACCTTGGTGGTGATTGATCGAGAGGCTGCGAAAATTCAATAAAATGTGGCGGCTATGGGTTATCACGCTCGAATTCGAACGAAAGGGAAGAAACAATGGAACGACCAGATTTTCTAATCCAGGAATGAACGGCCTTGATTTGGTTAGGGTTTAAAAGTAAATAAAATTTGTGAAATCAATTATATTAAAAATCGTATAAACTTCTAAACACTATAACTTTTTTATACGCGGTCTGTTTCTGAAGAAACGAATTGCGTTGAAATCGTAATGACAAGCACTAGATTATGGAGCTAGATTGGGATTTATTTGAGCTAGTGTAATTTTTAGGTAAAATTAAATGGTTGTTTAATTTTATTCGAAATAAAACGCTGCAACTGCTATTGGAATCTATATGAGTACAACTAACTCTTTCCGACTCACTAATATTTTTATATAAGTGAGAATAAATATTATTTATGATGATTTATGATTGTTTGGATGATATATGATATACTAATTGGTATTTGGATATATATACCTGCCTAGTAGAGCAGATGACCTTACACGTTCCCGTGTATGAGCGGATGACTCTTTATACGCATGTCTGCCTTGAAGCGGACATTGTGCACATATTTCTAATATGTATATTTGTTATAGGTGACAGGTTGGAGGAATCCAACTGGATTCCTCAACAGTATTGATTTATTTACAGATATTGTGATATATGCTGTTATCATATGATATATGATGTTTTCGATGCCGTGATTGATGTATTTAGTGTTGTTGTAGCATTGGGCCTATTTTTGGAATTTTAAAATGTTGAAGTGATGATTTCCAAATTTAAAAGGGTTTTTAAGTGATTTTGGTAATAAACACTTTATTGATTTTTGAATTGTAAAGGAATTGAATTTATTTTGATAAACAAATATTATAATTTTTATGTTATAAAAATTATGATGTTTTGGGAAATATAATTGAAATGTGATTTTTGAAATGTGAAGTTAACTATTTTGCGAAATAGTATAATTTGGTATTTTTGAATTTATTATAAATGGTTTATAAATAAGATTTATAAAATTAAATTTTTATACATCGGAAAAATGGAATTATAAATGATTTTTTATAAGTGTTAAAATGTAGTATAAATGAATCTTATAAGTAAATAAGATTTATAGATTTATGAAGTTGTGAAGTTATAAAATGAATGATTTTGTAAATAAAGAGATTTATAAGTAATTTACTTATAAAAGAGATTTTGGCATATATATGATAAAAATGGAATTTGTTAATAAAAAGGATTTTAGAAAATAGAAGTTTTTATAAAATATAAATGAATTTATAAACATTGTTTTATAAATCCGAAATCGATTGAATTTGATAAGTTAATTATTATAGGTTATTAAAGGGATTATATCCACGATTTTGGACAGTGGATAATCCTTTAATAAAAGTGCAATAGTAATAAATTTGATTAGGAATTAAATCCACGATTTTGGACAGTGGATTATCGTTAATATAAATGTGTAGAAATATTAAATTTAGTAAACGAATTTTATTCACGATTTTGGACAGTGAACAATATATTAAATAAAATGAATGTTTTGAAAGTGATCTTTAAATGAAGTTAAAGATGTATTAAAATGTGTTAAGTATCGAAACCATAGATTTCAACATTCATTATTGAAATAGACATTTTCGAGATGTAAGGAAATGATGGACTATAACACTTTGTTATAGTAAATGATTTTCGAAAGGAAATGTTTTGTATAGTATATGGGATTTATATATCTACCTTATTTTCGAATCCTTATACTTATGATTTTGGGTTGTCGTAACGATGTTTTACGCAACATTCGTTTTGATCCAACTAAATGTGTTTAAAGTGAATGTTTTCCTTAAAGAATAAAATATATACTTAATTCTGATTTAAGTATATGTAATAATTTATAAGTGTTGAAAATAAATAGCATTGGGAATTACTTATTATTGAATAAGTATTTGAAAATTTTTTCCAATATAGAAGTTGAAATGGTTTTGAGAATATATCTTTTTAAAGATAATTTGAAGTGAATATTTGGAAAGTGGTTTAATTAATAAAAGATTAATCAAAAGGGCCTAGTGATTGTTATGGTGCTAAATATTTGTTTATTTGCTTTGATAGTTAAATGACCGACTATCGATCTTGGCCAATTTTAGTTCCTCGACTTGATGTGGAAACTATTTAGTCATACACTTAGTACGTAGCCTTCTGTGTAGGCTTGATTATCCTTTGTGTTGAGGATGTTGATTCGTATTGTGCAGAGTATTACTCTAATCTATCGAGCTTCCTTCTTGGCCTGAAGGATAGCAAATTGAAAGTTGAAGACATGATAAGTCTATGAGACTTAGTTTCTGTGTGAAGTTGATAAACGCTTTTGCGTTGTTGGTGCGAAGAGACCGGAACTAGATTTATCTGAAAACCACTTCGAACCAACGTATATGCGACGATTGTGCATGTTTCTTATGATGATAATTATATTTTGGATTTTCATAGCGGGGGACCGCTTGTTGATTGTTTGGGGTTAAGATCACAATATGCATATAGTAGGTCTCTACATTATGAAATATCCAATGCAATGACTGTTCGCTACTAATCTTAGGGATTTCCCGATAGGATGTGGTAGGAAAGTACCTTCGGTTTGTCTTGTTTCTGGACAACTTGTATGGATGTTTGTCTGACATTGCATTTCTATAGATTACGTACATTGGTTTTTACAAACATGCATCAATGGTGGAGGAGAAGGCAACTTCTCTTAGCTTAACACCCTCCTTGAGATGTATGAGCTTAAGGGTTGAATTATTGTGGAAGGCAATTAGTAGTCAACGGAAATGGCCGTGTGGCATTCAAAGTGAAGTGATATGTAATATGTGAAAGGTAATCGTAGCCTCGCGAGCCTCACACCCCGGTTATGATGGGATTTTATGTGGTCATATGTATGCTCGCATTTCGGATAGCAGGGATTTGAGTTATCAGATGTTCTAAGCCCCAGGCACCAGATACGTCTAGGCCTCATGGCAGGGATGCACGAAGTCCGAGTCCTTGGATGTTTTTCGCAGATTGTATCCACTTTTAGCCATTTGTGTTGTTGTATAACGGCGTCTGGGTCATGGACATAAGCCGTGGATATAGATTGATCTTTCCACTAGTTTCCTATCATGTTGGAAATCCAATCCCAATACGAGATTTACGGTTTTGATTGTATTCTCAAAATAGTTGTAATGACTTGCAAACATTTCAGCTACCCCTTTTATGTATCATATATTCCATTCGGTATATTCCGTTGACCCAGTCCGGATATATTCCGTTAGACTTAGTCTAGGTATTGATACCTTATTTTAATAAGTTTATTTGAAAAGTGATTTCAAGAGAATGTCATTAGAAATAATATCAAACGTTTTGATATATAAAAATGTTTTAGTTATCGTAAGGTAAAATCCTGTCCGTGTTTATGTGTGGACTTGTCTTACGAGATACTTTTGTTTTACTAAAGGATAAGTTTGGTAATTTAATAAATTCAGTTGAGTGTGTTTCTCACGCTAGTTTACCAGACTGATCCGGGTGTTCTTCCTTTTCAATGCTTGGGTCAGACCGAGTATATTTGTAGGTTCAGATTTGGTGCCTTTGCAACTTCAGCAGGAGAGCTGGAGATCTTCATTTTCGTACATCCATATTTGCTTGATTATTCGCTGCATTGCGTAGTTGTTTTAAATTATCGGCATTTGTAAGGATAGACTATTATAACTGCTCAGGCTGATTACTATTAATTGATTGTTGAACTCTGATTAATGTGTATATATATACAGTTTCTATTTTGTAAAGATCATTTATATGATATTATATATTTTCCGCTGCGATGTGAGATTCTGTATTGTTCAGTTTGATTCTACCTTCTTTCTTCTCTTCTCTTCTTCTCTCTTCTTTTCCTTCTCTTGACTTTCCGTCAGTGTGTTCTTTTTGGGTCGGACCTATGTGGATTATTGTCGATTCAAAGGGTACGGATTTGTCGGCCATCACAACTGGTATCGGTGCTTAGATTTTGTATATTCTTAAGCTTTGATGTGTACTCGGTATAGATAGGGACAGTAGCACCCTAGATTGTGTTTGAGTATATTATGTATATGAGCGCGTATTTTTTAGTGAACATAAATATTTTATATTGTGTTTGCTTATCCGTTGAGCTATTTGTGAATTCTGGTCGGTATGTGGGACGCCATATTATCGATAGGGATTTCCAAACACTTAAACGAGGCAAGTCGACATAGTATTATTTTAAATTGGGTAAATGAGATAATTTTACCTCGATTATATTTTATATATAATGGAAATAATTTTTTGGAATTATTAAAGTATATATAAATTGATTGTTTGGTTGCTTGAAAATGTAAATATATATATATAAGTTAAATAAAACCTATTTGAATAATGTAAAAATAAAACAACAATTGTAAAAGGATAAATTATATAAGCAAATAAATTATAAGAACGGAATTATAATTAATATGATTTACAATTGTGAAATAATCTTATATATAAGAAATGAAACTATATGAATATATTTATAAATATGAGTTATAAATAAAAATGGATTTAACTAAGAATTTGAAAATTTGAATCCATTTGATTTGGAAGTTAGTTTTCAGAATTTAAAAAGGTTATATTATTATAAATCGAGATAAGATAAGTGAATTTGAAACATATCCTATGTAAGTAGAGTGAAATAGTGAAATTATATAAGTAAAAAGATTTATAAATGTGATTTATAAAGATAAAAAGAATTTAAAAAAGATTTAAAGCACTAAATTCACTACTGTTGCTGGAAAATAATAAGGGTGATGACTACAACATCATCAATATCATTTTTGAGTTTCTATGTGACGGATTTGCTACTAAAGTAATTTAAAATTGAAGTTTCGTATTGATAAATAAATTTGAATTTAAAATCCAAGTTGTATTTGATAAAAATAAGTGAAATGAATTTGGATTTATGATATGAAATAAGAATTTAACTTGGCAGAGAAAAGAAATTTGAGTTAGCATATTAAATATATGATTTGAAATTTAACTAAAGTAAAGTTAAATAAATTGAATTGGATTTGAATTGGAGTAGATATGTTATTGAAATCGAAATTAAACTTAAGATGGTAAGTGATTACATAGTATGAATTTGGAAGTTTATAAAAATAAGTTGTATGACTTATAAAATGAGAAAATGTAAGTAAAACGAATTGTTAAAAATTGTTAGACAATTTTATTAAGCAAAAAAAAATCTGAATTTGAATAGTGATATAAATTTGACTTAAGTAAAAGTTAAATAAAATAGAATTTGAGGTAAATTAGAGATAAACTTAAGTTGTATAGTGAAAGTGAAGGTAAATGAAGTTGAAATGAAAGATAACTTAATTGATGTTAAATGAAGTTGATTTTGGTATCGAAGTAAATTAATAAAGCGAATTAATAAAATGAATTAATGAAATGAATTAATTAAATGAATATGAACTTGAGTTATTTTATGAAATTCAACTTTAATTGTAAAAGTGAAGTAGGGAATAAACATAGATTAGAAAATGTTGTTGTTAAGAATTGAATAAAACTTAAGTTAAGAAGTTGTGAATTGAATAATTGAATGAAAGTCAATTGAATGTTAAACCAATTGGAATTAAAAGTGTTGAGCCAAATTGAATGGAAATAAAGTAAATATGAATGTTTAGAGTAAATTAAATAAATTTGTTATGTTGGATATACATTGTTTGTTAATTGATTGTTAGTTGATTGTATAGAAAATCCATATGAAATTGAACCAATAAAATTGAAAGCTAAATAATTGAAAATGAATGAATGGATGTTAGTAAAATCCAATGTTAATGAATCAAATGTGATTAAATTGAAAATCAATTCAGTAAATATTAATGAGAAGTGAAAGTGTATTGATTTGGTTATGAATGTTAGTTGGATGATAGTTGGTTGATGGTTGGATTTGTTGTGGTGATTGCATTTGCTATATTGGTATATATAGTTGTTGTATTGGTATGTGTTGTATATTGATATTATTTTCTATATACACATTTCTCATTGTTTGTTGAGTGTATAGTAGGTGTGGATTGCGCTTGCTTCGCATTAGGAGCTCGCTTTCGCACTATATTAGCCGTATATGCTCGCTAATAATATACAAGGTACATATCTCGGATTACATATCGTACTTTTATACTTTTTTTCCCTTCGGGATGCCTCGTCCTCGAAGATGAGATGTATATTTATGATATATACGTTGTGACCCTACTACGATCGAACCGTGCAAAGGAGACACTGACGAATTTTTTTGAAAATCTAAGGCGTTAGAATTTTTTTGGAAATTTGGGACAAATATAATTTGATTTTGAGTTATAAAAGTTAAACGATATTAGTTTGTTTTGAAAAGATAACTACATATGGATTTGAAAACTTAGTAAAAATTTTATAAGAAGTTTAACGAATGATTTTGGAAAAGTTACAGGTTTAAATAGATTTGATTTCCAATTTGAACAAATTATTTTGAAAAGTTAATGGATTTTGTGACTTTTTCCTACTTGGTAATTTCGAGGACGAAATTCTTTTAAGTAGGGGAGAATATAACGACCCAAAATTTCAGTCATTTGAAATTCGTATATTTAATTGATTTTAAATATGCACAAGTAAATTTTCTAAGTCGAATATCCAGATTTAATTGGATAATTAAATTGTTGATTTAATATTTGAAATTAAAGAAATAATTAGAATTTGGATTTAATATGAATGAAAATGATTTATAAAGTTGAATTAAATCTTATTTGATTTAGAATGATGTTAGAGAACTTTTAAAATTGAATTAAAAGTTAAATTGTAGAAATTGAATACTTTAATATTTAATTGACGAGTAAAAATAGCCATTTTTCAAACAGTCTCGAATTTCGACTAAACAAGTTTCATTGGATCCGTAATGTCAAATTATTGTAAGATTACAAATATCATGTCAATTGAATTTACGGTTTGTCCGAGGCAAGCTAAAACGCGTAGAAATTCATTTTAATGAACTTTAAATTTAAATAGTCGATTCGAAAACCTATCTTCCAAATACGATCGAATTGGCTCTCAATATATATTCCATTACGTTCGGAATAGGGGTAAACCTTATAAATGTCGGGCGGCACGTTTGGTTTCGAGTTCGAAAATTTTCAAGATGAATAGTGTTTTGCAATTTTCTATATAAGGACCTATTTTTCTTCATTTGCATCAAAACCCTAGTCTTCTAGGTTACAGCCACCACCTAAATATTAATGGCCGAAATCATCCCAAAATCTTCCTTTAATTTCTTCCAATCCATAAATCGATTCACGAAACCTTTAACATGTGAATTGTAGAGCTAAGCGAGATCGACAAATCCAAACGGCGATGATGGGTTTTAGATCTACGGATTGGCGTGGATCTCGAGGGAAGTGCCGTGCGTTTGGGGTCGTTTATCACGACGAGATAGTGACTGAGCTCCCTGATGTTGTAGCCATGGATGAAGCTCGAGTAGGTGAACACCTTGGTGGTGGTTGATCAACCCCTAGAGTCGTGTGGAGGTTGCGAAAAATTCAATAAAATGTGGCGGCTGTGGGTTATCACGTTCGAATTCGAACGAAGGGGAAGAAACAATGGAACGGCCATATTTTCTAATCTAGGAATGAACGGCCTTGATTTGGTTAGGGTTTAAAAATAAATAAAATTTGTGAAATTAATTATATTTAAAATCATATAAATATCTAAACGCTATAACTTTTCTATACGAGGTCTGTTTCTGACGAAACGAATTGCATTGGAATCGTATTGACGAGCATTACATTATGGAGCTGGATTGGGATTTATTTAAGCGAGTGTAAATCTTGTGTAAAATTAAACGGTTGTTTAATTTTATTCGGAATAAAACACTGCAATTGCTATTGGAATCAATGTGAGTACAACTCATTGTTCCTGACTCACTGATATTTTTATATAAGTGAGAATAAATATTATTTATGATGATTTTTGATTGTTTGGTATAAGTATATGTAATTTTTTCTAAGTGTTGAAAATAAATAGAATTGGGAATAACTTATTATTGAATAAGTATTTGGAAATGTTTTTCAATATAGAAGTTGAAATGTTTAGAAAATATATCTTTTTAAAGATAATTTGAAGTGAATATTTGGAAAGTGATTTAATTAATAAAAGATTAATTAAAAGGGCCTAGTGATTGTTATGGTGCTAAATATTTGTTTGTTTGCTTTTATAATTTAATAACCGACTATCGATCTTGGCCAAATTTTAGTTCCTCGACTTGATGTAGGAACTATTTAGTCGTACACTTGGTACGTAGTCTTCTGTGTAGGCTTATGTAACGACCCCGGATTTTTATGAATTTAAATTGATAATTTAAATGAATTTTTGAATTAAATTTGTAAGATTGATTATAAATGGCGGCGAGTTTCCCCGACCTCAAATAAAAATGTGTTAAATTATTTGAATTTAAATCTTATATTAATGGTTTGGAAAATAAATATTAAAGTATATACATCGACACAAGTACGAAATGAATAAATAAGTGAATTGTTAATTTATTATTGATGGTTAAAAATATATATAATAAATACAAGTTAATACAAATGGAGTAGTCTACAACAGTAATAAAAGTAAAATAAAAATAGAAGTTCACTTATTTTGTAAAGTAATAATAATTTTAAGTTATGAATAAAAATAAGAACATTGATATATAAAACAAAAACAATAAGTGTAAAACAAAACTAAAAAGAATAAGTGCACAAGTATCAGGTTAGAGCATACTTACAAAGCAAATGAAAGAAGTATAAGAACAATAACAATGCATGTAAACAAAATAAGAAACAAATGCACTTACCAAGTTAAAATAAATGTTTGAAAATTTAACATAGAAGCATATTTATTAAAGTATAAGATAAGGAAAGTAAGTATCCATAGTAAACTAAAAATAAAATAAATAACAAACAAAGTACTCAAAGCAAAGTAATGAAATAACAAAGTCTAAACTTGAAAAATAAAAAATACAGGCAAGTGAAAATATAAACAAAGTAATATTCAACTTTATATCTATGAACAAACAAAAGAAGATAAATGTGCAGATTGAGTAAACATGTAGGGTATGAAACAAGCTAATGAAGTACAAAATAAAAATACAAACAAACAAAACTTCATATTCAAAAGCAAAAAGAATGTAATATGAAAGTGTATAAAACAAATATAAAACAAAGAACAGGTTGAACATGAGAAAAGAAAGATGTGTACTAGCTTATAAAATAAAGCAAAGACCTGGAAGAAAAACGAAAGCATGAAGACAATAAACATATATTTAACTAAAGCAAAGTACAAGCAAAAGTATATCCCAAACAAGATTTCAGCCGAGCTAAAAGATGTAGGCTGAAGCAAACAAATGCATAACCAAGTACAAAGCATTTAATGCTTTCAAACTTCAGCCCATACATATAAAAAAAAAAAACTATTGCATCAGTAAACTGCACACCTTCTTGTATACCCCTCTCCTTTATATACATCAATATATGCCTTTAGTCCATTCGTTCATCAAAAAAAATTATAGCATGCCTGAGAGAAAATTTAAAGTAAATATCATCTAAAGATTTAAACAAAGAAGCAAAGCAGAGAAAGCAAAATAAAAAGAAAGAAAGGGAAAGCTACAACTAGAAAACAATTATCATCAACAAGACAAGAGGCCTCTGTTCTTTTCTGGAAACAAGGTGAGCAACTTTAATTTTTGTTTAAAAAAAACCATTTCTTTGAATCCCTGCTTGAGAATCTGTGAGTAAACTACTATCTTGAAACTTCAGTTGATTTATAACTAGATATCTGTGATTATAACTTGAAGTAAATTGGTTGCATGAATGAAAATCTGTTTGAATATATATTTATATAAATATGTAAATGTTTGAGGATGCAGGTCTGTGTAAATGCATATACATCTCTGTTTGTATTCAGGCACCAATCTACCTAAAATAATTCTATCTCTCTTCATGGATTCAGTTTTAGGCTAAGATGTCTGAAGATAAAATGCGTATATGAAGGTCACCTTTATTTTAAAATTAGTTTTAAGTATATATGATAAGTAATTAATTCAAAAAATGAGAAATTAACAGCAATGATCTACTAATGTCAGGAAATCTAGTATCCAAATATCAAGTTTTAATTTTATAAACTGAATCGAATCGGAGAATGATGATTTTTGATATATAAATCTAGATTTTTAAGTTTGTAGATGGGGTGAATTTTCGAGTTGAACAGAAAATGGGTTATATTCAATTTCTGGTGATCCTCGGGTTTGGGATAGCTGGGTTTCTTCGTGGTGATGGAGGAGTACACGGTGGTGGTTGGAAAAATAACCGAAGGTGGTCACGACTTCGGAGGTGACGGCGGCGACAGAAATTAGTTTTTAAACCTAATTTTTCCTGTAGCTAAGTTTTTGATCGACGCGATCACGGTGGAGCATCGAGTGCTATGGGCTGTTGGGTGGTGGTTGAGGCTGAGGCGACGAAGTGATGGCCGGAGTATGGGATTTTCTGGTAGCCGGAGTCGCGTGGACGAGTCGTTGACAGGTATGGGATGGAAGTGGCTTTCGTGTTCCAGGTTTGGATTCGAATACGCGATTTTGATTTGGAGGAGTTATCGATGTTTTGGGTGGTCGAGGCAATGGTTGGGATGGTCATCGACTTGGTGGTGGGTGGCAACTTGATCGGAGGCGGTCGGGGAAGTGGTGCACGTGCACGCACATTGGCGTGTGTCAGCAGTTTCGAATATGGTTTATACTGATGCTTTGATTTATAACTTAAGTACTTTACTACTGAAAAAAAAAAAGAAGAAAGGAGAAGAAGGACCCTGAGTAAAACCTGAGAAAATGGGTGATAGGCTCGTGTTGTCTCCGGGTTCGCTGATGCTTTGAATTGGTATTTAAATTTAAGCTTGACTTGCTATAGGAATAAAAGAAAAAAAAAACAAGAAGAAGAAGAAGGTTGCGTAAAATAACAGGGGAAGACTCGAAGCATTCGAGTGACAATCTCGGGGAAACGTAGGGCTGGCTCGAGTTTGAGCTCGGGTAGTTTTTACTTGTATCCGGGTCAATTTTTTCGCTTAAACAAAAATTTTGAAATTTTCGAATCTCGGGTTGGTTTGGGGAAAAACTCGAAGTTGTCTTCGGGTAGAACGGGGTTTGACTCGAAGCAAGGCCCGGGTGGTATAAAAAACAGTTTTCAAAATTTTTAAACAAAATTCAAGTTTTAAACAATTTTAACTCATTCTTTTAAATAATTGTTTTATTTAAGTATGGGATTGGTTTAAGGTTTAAAAGTAAATTATTTCAATTTAATTAAGTTTTACTTTAAGATTTAATTAAAAGGATTAATTAATTAAAGATTTAATTTATGTGATTGAATAAATTAATGTGATTAATTAAAGATTTATTATTTAATAATTTGAAGGTTAATTAAGTGCTGATTACAGATTAATTAATTTGTTAAGAGTTAATTTATTAATAATGAATAATTGATTAATTTATTTAAATCAAGAAATTAAGATTTGAGTTAAGTTAATTAAGGTAAATAAATTTGTAAATAAGATTTATTAATTTAATAAAGAGTTGTCTTTTAAACAAATGATAAAAGTTATTTAATCAAGTAATAAAGATTTTTAAGTTACAGTTTAGAACTTAATTAATGAAATAATCAGTGATTAAATATATGATTTTAAAGGTTAATTCAATGATAATTAACAATAATTAAAGTGAGTTTAATTACTTAAGAATATTAATTAAATAATTATGAATAGTTAATGAGGATCATTTACTTGAAATTTATTTGATAATAAATGTGAAAAGAATGATTCGTAGAAATTTAATCTGATTTAAATTAATCAGATAATTAAATTAATCCTATTTATGGATGTTTGGATTATATTGGATGTTAAACTGTTTGATATCCCTGTTATATGATGCTTTATGATTATCCTGATTTATATTGTGATCTGTAATTTACTTATCTGTGATATATATCTGTGATCTGTATATGAACGATAAGCGTGATAGTTAATACCGCTCATCGACTATATTCCTATGTTTTAATCTGTGATAATTGAATGATGTTGCACTACTGTGTATAACCCCTGGACCACACCATACACACACAATTATGGATTTCATGAGGAAATCGGTTAAGTCACAGATTTTTGAAATAGTTTAAAATTTGAATTTTTAAATTCAAATGTTTTGGAAATGGAATTGGAATAGAAGTGAAAAGCTTTTGAAATGGAATTTCAAAGATGGAAATTTATTTTGAATAACTGGATTAAGTGTTGGAATTAAATACTTTAATTTAAATTTGAATTCAATATTCAAATTGAATTCTGTAATTTGAAACTAGGGATTAATGATATTATACTAGTCATTATGAGTTAAATCATTTTTAAAGTATTATTTTTGGGAATTTGAATTTAACCCAAGGATTTCAACTCGTATAAATGAATCAGATTTCCAAAATGAAAACTGTTGTTTTCAAATAATAAACACTTTTAGATAAGAACTGAGATTCCAGTTAATTAGGGAATTTCAAAATTGAATAGAGAAATGATTTTCCTAAGTTATGAATGAATTCTTTTTGAAAACTATGAATTAAATCTGTTTATTTTTAACAGATTTAAATTGATGATTTGTTTAAATCAAATTGAAATGAAATTGTTGTGAAGGCTATAAGTTAAATCTTTGATTTAAAGATTTAACGAGTTAATCAAATTGAAATGAAAATTGATTTGGAAAATCTGTGAATGAATCTTTTATTTAAAAGATTAAAATGTGAAAATTGTTTAAACCGTTAAAGGTTGTGAAAATGAATCTTTTTGTTTAAAGATTGAAAATGGTAATTTGTTAAGCCATTTGAAGAAAGGTTTTGGGTAATAAGTTGTGACTTAATTGAAATCCCATTATCCATTTATTTTTGAAATATCGTGCTCACTATTCGGTTTAGCCGGGAAATGACCTTTGTGTCGTATAACCCATTCCGAATATGTGATACGTCGTTATGGATAGCATTTGAAGACCGGTGATGAAGACCGGGTATTTGCGAAAGCGATAGGATGACCTATCGATTGTTTCTGCACCGAGTCGCGCCGGTATAGAAACTCCCTAAGTGATGGGAAATCCGATCGGGATTATGAATATCCGGATTGCAAGGACTTCTTTGTAAGTGCCTTCGGTTCTGTTCGATCCCAGAACAGACTTGTATGGATTGTATGTCTGACATTACAAATTGAGATATAAAGCCGATTTCTTTCAAATATATTTCTGTTGGTGGCGAAGAATTTATTCTTTTAGCTTAACATCCTTCTCTGAGACGTACGAGCTCAGAGGTTATGTAGTTGAAGGTAATCAGCAATATATTCCCAATTTGGTAATGTGACATGCTGAGTGTTGCTGTGAAATGATCATTGTGTTGATTATTTGTGATAGGATCATTTATTTGATCGTCTATCTTGGTGATCATTTCTATGATCATTTGTTGACCCAAAGCATGGCTTTTGTATAAAGTATGTTTTTGTGGACGTGACTTCGTCGAGCCTCACACCCCGTGAATGGTCAAAACAGGAAAGAAGCAGCAAGGTTATGAGGGGTAGCGCCCTTTAGGATGTGTGCATTTCCTTCTGGAAAAGGGTGGTATCATGGTATGGAGCCCAGATATTTACTCATGTTGAAAACACTTTGTTATGATTGTGTGAATTGATTACGAGCTCTCGGTTGAAAGGTCCCAAAGGACCGGGGGATGGCATATTCGGTCAGTTGTTACTCAGTTAGGGGTAACCCGGCCTTGTGTTGGTAGAGATCCGGTTTGGTTCTCGGGGATGTCCATCCAGAGGCATTCTCATATGGCAATGGGAAGTTCCTTGGCCTGATCATTCGTTGGAAATCCAAAGAAACAATACGAACCTTGTACAGTATTAGTTGTATAACCTGCCATGGAATGTGGCGGTAACCTGCTATTGAACATGGTTAGCTATAGTAGGCATACGGTAATGGTCGTATGTTGGCTAAGATTTATATTCTACTTTCGAAATGAATTTTTCCTACACTATGCACTAGTAATAATATCAAATGTTCTTTTAATGCGTATCAAGCATCTTTGACTATCATAAGGAGAAATCTCCTCCGATTCTGCGTTTGCATTGTGTGTGTGTGCGGGAGGCCTTATGGTAGTCTCATTTTTAAAAAGCATTGCGAATTGACTTTGAAAATCTTTTGTTGAATGTTTTAAAAGATAAACTGTTTTTGTTGCTCACACCAGTCCCACGACTGATCCGGAGTTTGTTGTTTCTTTCCTAAACTCTGGGTGCTCATTATTTTCTACACGAGCAGTCTAGAGTTGGGTTTTTCAGATAGTCAGATATAGTGGATTATCTGGAGTTAGTTCAGTCTTTGGTTCGCACCAGTCTTGCCTAGCTTGGTGCATTGTTATGGGGAGTTCGAGCTTTTGCTGGATTGATTCTTGGAAATGGAGTTACAGTTCAGATTTGGAGTTCTTCGTTGAAGACTATCTTAGAGTTATATTGTTCCGCTGCTAGATGTTATCTATTTTCTTTTCCGCTGCTATTTTATTGTATCATATCTCTGATGTATATTGATATCTACTGGATCATCTGTTGTATCAGATATTGTATCAAAGTTGTATATCAATGTATTATTCTTTTATTCCGCTGTGTTGTTTACTTAATGTTGTTATAAGCTCCGACGAATCGGATTTGAACGGTCAAATCTATGACATTCGAATACGATATGAAGTATGGATGTCGATTTTTGAGCGGGAAAAATCCGACTCGTCACATGTGGTATCAGAGCTAAGGTTAAAACTTTAGCTCAGGAGTGTAACACATTAAGTAACTCATTAGAGATAGGATGAAGTAAATCCTAGAATGAGTAATCCTTAAGATATCCGTTTGAATGCCTCAGTAAATTCTCTTACTATCTACTAATAGTGAGTATGAGTGCAAGAAGAGAACGAGATAGGGGACAGGGAAATACGACTACAATTAGTCAAAACTCTGTAACAACGGTGGAAATAACTTTCTCTATCAATTTTCTTTGATTTGTTTCCAAATTCTTTTGATTTCTTCGTGACAGCTACAAGAAGAAGTTTTGGTGTGGTGATGCTCTACGAATCGTTGTAGGAAATTTTTACTTCGTACTTCATCAATTTCTTATCGGCTTTTCAATTTAAACTCTAATAAATGAATTAGAAATTGGAAATCTTAAATAAATTGGAAATTTTAATTGAATTAAATTGATTAATAGAATATGAAGAATGATTAGAATTGTATCGATAAAATGATTTGGTTTAAAACCAAAATTTGAAATTTTATTATAATTTCTTGTATCTATTGCTAATATTCTGATTTGGTGAGCCAAATGCGGAATAAATATCCAGTTTGATCAGAAAAGATATTTCTCTATCCTTCATCTGTCATTGTTTTCGTGCCTGCGAATTTCGAGGACGAAATTCTTTTTAAGGGGGGAAGTCTGTAACGACCCCGGATTTTTATGAATTTAAATTGATAATTTAAATGAATTTTTGAATTAAATTTGTAAGATTGATTATAAATGGCGGCGAGTTTCCCCGACCTCAAATAAAAATGTGTTAAATTATTTGAATTTAAATCTTATATTAATGGTTTGGAAAATAAATATTAAAGTATATACATCGACACAAGTACGAAATGAATAAATAAGTGAATTGTTAATTTATTATTGATGGTTAAAAATATATATAATAAATACAAGTTAATACAAATGGAGTAGTCTACAACAGTAATAAAAGTAAAATAAAAATAGAAGTTCACTTATTTTGTAACGTAATAATAATTTTAAGTTATGAATAAAAATAAGAACATTGATATATAAAACAAAAACAATAAGTGTAAAACAAAACTAAAAAGAATAAGTGCACAAGTATCAGGTTAGAGCATACTTACAAAGCAAATGAAAGAAGTATAAGAACAATAACAATGCATGTAAACAAAATAAGAAACAAATGCACTTACCAAGTTAAAATAAATGTTTGAAAATTTAACATAGAAACATATTTATTAAAGTATAAGATAAGGAAAGTAAGTATCCATAGTAAACTAAAAATAAAATAAATAACAAACAAAGTACTCAAAGCAAAGTAATGAAATAACAAAGTCTAAACTTGAAAAATAAAAAATACAGGCAAGTGAAAATATAAACAAAGTAATATTCAACTTTATATCTATGAACAAACAAAAGAAGATAAATGTGCAGATTGAGTAAACATGTAGGGTATGAAACAAGCTAATGAAGTACAAAATAAAAATACAAACAAACAAAACTTCATATTCAAAAGCAAAAAGAATGTAATATGAAAGTGTATAAAACAAATATAAAACAAAGAACAGGTTGAACATGAGAAAAGAAAGATGTGTACTAGCTTATAAAATAAAGCAAAGACCTGGAAGAAAAACGAAAGCATGAAGACAATAAACATATATTTAACTAAAGCAAAGTACAAGCAAAAGTATATCCCAAACAAGATTTCAGCCGAGCTAAAAGATGTAGGCTGAAGCAAACAAATGCATAACCAAGTACAAAGCATTTAATGCTTTCAAACTTCAGCCCATACATATAAAAAAAAAAAACTGTTGCATCAGTAAACTGCACACCTTCTTGTATACCCCTCTCCTTTATATACATCAATATATGCCTTTAGTCCATTCGTTCATCAAAAAAAATTATAGCATGCC
Organism: Allium cepa; assembly: GCA_030765085.1. Lineage (NCBI taxonomy): Eukaryota > Viridiplantae > Streptophyta > Magnoliopsida > Asparagales > Amaryllidaceae > Allium > Allium cepa. Next base: position 437,683,021 of record CM060938.1, on the reverse strand, counting down.
TGAGAGAAAATTTAAAGTAAATATCATCTAAAGATTTAAACAAAGAAGCAAAGCAGAGAAAGCAAAATAAAAAGAAAGAAAGGGAAAGCTACAACTAGAAAACAATTATCATCAACAAGACAAGAGGCCTCTGTTCTTTTCTGGAAACAAGGTGAGCAACTTTAATTTTTGTTTAAAAAAAACCATTTCTTTGAATCCCTGCTTGAGAATCTGTGAGTAAACTACTATCTTGAAACTTCAGTTGATTTATAACTAGATATCTGTGATTATAACTTGAAGTAAATTGGTTGCATGAATGAAAATCTGTTTGAATATATATTTATATAAATATGTAAATGTTTGAGGATGCAGGTCTGTGTAAATGCATATACATCTCTGTTTGTATTCAGGCACCAATCTACCTAAAATAATTCTATCTCTCTTCATGGATTCAGTTTTAGGCTAAGATGTCTGAAGATAAAATGCGTATATGAAGGTCACCTTTATTTTAAAATTAGTTTTAAGTATATATGATAAGTAATTAATTCAAAAAATGAGAAATTAACAGCAATGATCTACTAATGTCAGGAAATCTAGTATCCAAATATCAAGTTTTAATTTTATAAACTGAATCGAATCGGAGAATGATGATTTTTGATATATAAATCTAGATTTTTAAGTTTGTAGATGGGGTGAATTTTCGAGTTGAACAGAAAATGGGTTATATTCAATTTCTGGTGATCCTCGGGTTTGGGATAGCTGGGTTTCTTCGTGGTGATGGAGGAGTACACGGTGGTGGTTGGAAAAATAACCGAAGGTGGTCACGACTTCGGAGGTGACGGCGGCGACAGAAATTAGTTTTTAAACCTAATTTTTCCTGTAGCTAAGTTTTTGATCGACGCGATCACGGTGGAGCATCGAGTGCTATGGGCTGTTGGGTGGTGGTAGAGGCTGAGGCGACGAAGTGATGGCCGGAGTATGGGATTTTCTGGTAGCCGGAGTCGCGTGGACGAGTCGTTGACAGGTATGGGATGGAAGTGGCTTTCGTGTTCCAGGTTTGGATTCGAATACGCGATTTTGATTTGGAGGAGTTATCGATGTTTTGGGTGGTCGAGGCAATGGTTGGGATGGTCATCGACTTGGTGGTGGGTGGCAACTTGATCGGAGGCGGTCGGGGAAGTGGTGCACGTGCACGCACATTGGCGTGTGTCAGCAGTTTCGAATATGGTTTATACTGATGCTTTGATTTATAACTTAAGTACTTTACTACTGGAAAAAAAAAAGAAAGGAGAAGAAGGACCCTGAGTAAAACCTGAGAAAATGGGTGATAGGCTCGTGTTGTCTCCGGGTTCGCTGATGCTTTGAATTGGTATTTAAATTTAAGCTTGACTTGCTGTAGGAATAAAAGAAAAAAAAACAAGAAGAAGAAGAAGGTTGCGTAAAATAACAGGGGAAGACTCGAAGCATTCGAGTGACAATCTCGGGGAAACGTAGGGCTGGCTCGAGTTTGAGCTCGGGTAGTTTTTACTTGTATCCGGGTCAATTTTTTCGCTTAAACAAAAATTTTGAAATTTTCGAATCTCGGGTTGGTTTGGGGAAAAACTCGAAGTTGTCTTCGGGTAGAACGGGGTTTGACTCGAAGCAAGGCCCGGGTGGTATAAAAAACAGTTTTCAAAATTTTTAAACAAAATTCAAGTTTTAAACAATTTTAACTCATTCTTTTAAATAATTGTTTTATTTAAGTATGGGATTGGTTTAAGGTTTAAAAGTAAATTATTTCAATTTAATTAAGTTTTGCTTTAAGATTTAATTAAAAGGATTAATTAATTAAAGATTTAATTTATGTGATTGAATAAATTAATGTGATTAATTAAAGATTTATTATTTAATAATTTGAAGGTTAATTAAGTGCTGATTACAGATTAATTAATTTGTTAAGAGTTAATTTATTAATAATGAATAATTGATTAATTTATTTAAATCAAGAAATTAAGATTTGAGTTAAGTTAATTAAGGTAAATAAATTTGTAAATAAGATTTATTAATTTAATAAAGAGTTGTCTTTTAAACAAATGATAAAAGTTATTTAATCAAGTAATAAAGATTTTTAAGTTACAGTTTAGAACTTAATTAATGAAATAATCAGTGATTAAATATATGATTTTAAAGGTTAATTCAATGATAATTAACAATAATTAAAGTGAGTTTAATTACTTAAGAATAGTAATTAAATAATTATGAATAGTTAATGAGGATCATTTACTTGAAATTTATTTGATAATAAATGTGAAAAGAATGATTCGTAGAAATTTAATCTGATTTAAATTAATCAGATAATTAAATTAATCCTATTTATGGATGTTTGGATTATATTGGATGTTAAACTGTTTGATATCCCTGTTATATGATGCTTTATGATTATCCTGATTTATGTTGTGATCTGTAATTTACTTATCTGTGATATATATCTGTGATCTGTATATGAACGATAAGCGTGATAGTTAATACCGCTCATCGACTATATTCCTATGTTTTAATCTTGATAATTGAATGATGTTGCACCACTGTGTATAACCCCTGGACCACACCATACACACACAATTATGGATTTCATGAGGAAATCGGTTAAGTCACAGATTTTTGAAATAGTTTAAAATTTGAATTTTTAAATTCAAATGTTTTGGAAATGGAATTGGAATAGAAGTGAAAAGCTTTTGAAATGGAATTTCAAAGATGGAAATTTATTTTGAATAACTGGATTAAGTGTTGGAATTAAATACTTTAATTTAAATTTGAATTCAATATTCAAATTGAATTCTGTAATTTGAAACTAGGGATTAATGATATTATACTAGCATTATGAGTTAAATCATTTTTAAAGTATTATTTTTGGGAATTTGAATTTAACCCAAGGATTTCAACTCGTATAAATGAATCAGATTTCCAAAATGAAAACTGTTGTTTTCAAATAATAAACACTTTTAGATAAGAACTGAGATTCCAGTTAATTAGGGAATTTCAAAATTGAATAGAGAAATGATTTTCCTAAGTTATGAATGAATTCTTTTTGAAAACTATGAATTAAATCTGTTTATTTTTAACAGATTTAAATTGATGATTTGTTTAAATCAAATTGAAATGAAATTGTTGTGAAGGCTATAAGTTAAATCTTTGATTTAAAGATTTAACGAGTTAATCAAATTGAAATGAAAATTGATTTGGAAAATCTGTGAATGAATCTTTTATTTAAAAGATTAAAATGTGAAAATTGTTTAAACCGTTAAAGGTTGTGAAAATGAATCTTTTTGTTTAAAGATTGAAAATGGTAATTTGTTAAGCCATTTGAAGAAAGGTTTTGGGTAATAAGTTGTGACTTAATTGAAATCCCATTATCCATTTATTTTTGAAATATCGTGCTCACTATTCGGTTTAGCCGGGAAATGACCTTTGTGTCGTATAACCCATTCCGAATATGTGATACGTCGTTATGGATAGCATTTGAAGACCGGTGATGAAGACCGGGTATTTGCGAAAGCGATAGGATGACCTATCGATTGTTTCTGCACCGAGTCGCGCCGGTATAGAAACTCCCTAAGTGATGGGAAATCCGATCGGGATTGTGAATATCCGGATTGCAAGGACTTCTTTGTAAGTGCCTTCGGTTCTGTTCGATCCCAGAACAGACTTGTATGGATTGTATGTCTGACATTACAAATTGAGATATAAAGCCGATTTCTTTCAAATATATTTCTGTTGGTGGCGAAGAATTTATTCTTTTAGCTTAACATCCTTCTCTGAGACGTACGAGCTCAGAGGTTATGTAGTTGAAGGTAATCAGCAATATATTCCCAATTTGGTAATGTGACATGATGAGTGTTGCTGTGAAATGATCATTGTGTTGATTATTTGTGATATGATCATTTATTTGATCGTCTATCTTGGTGATCATTTCTATGATCATTTGTTGACCCAAAGCATGGCTTTTGTATAAAGTATGTTTTTGTGGACGTGACTTCGTCGAGCCTCACACCCCGTGAATGGTCAAAACAGGAAAGAAGCAGCAAGGTTATGAGGGGTAGCGCCCTTTAGGATGTGTGCATTTCCTTCTGGAAAAGGGTGGTATCATGGTATGGAGCCCAGATATTTACTCATGTTGAAAACACTTTGTTATGATTGTGTGAATTGATTACGAGCGCTCGGTTGAAAGGTCCCAAAGGACCGGGGGATGGCATATTCGGTCAGTTGTTACTCAGTTAGGGGTAACCCGGCCTTGTGTTGGTAAAGATCCGGTTTGGTTCTCGGGGATGTCCATCCAGAGGCATTCTCATGTGGCAATGGGAAGTTCCTTGGCCTGATCATTCGTTGGAAATCCAAAGAAACAATACGAACCTTGTACAGTATTAGTTGTATAACCTGCCATGGAATGTGGCGGTAACCTGCTATTGAACATGGTTAGCTATAGTAGGCATACGGTAATGGTCGTATGTTGGCTAAGATTTATATTCTACTTTCGAAATGAATTTTTCCTACACTATGCACTAGTAATAATATCAAATGTTCTTTTAATGCGTATCAAGCATCTTTGATTATCATAAGGAGAAATCTCTGCCGATTCTGCGTTTGCATTGTGTGTGTGTGCGGGAGGCCTTATGGTAGTCTCATTTTTAAAAAGCATTGCGAATTGACTTTGAAAATCTTTTGTTGAATGTTTTAAAAGATAAACTGTTTTTGTTGCTCACACCAGTCCCACGACTGATCCGGAGTTTGTTGTTTCTTTCCTAAACTCTGGGTGCTCATTATTTTCTACACGAGCAGTCTAGAGTTGGGTTTTTCAGATAGTCAGATATAGTGGATTATCTGGAGTTAGTTCAGTCTTTGGTTCGCACCAGTCTTGCCTAGCTTGGTGCATTGTTATGGGGAGTTCGAGCTTTTGCTGGATTGATTCTTGGAAATGGAGTTACAGTTCAGATTTGGAGTTCTTCGTTGAAGACTATCTTAGAGTTATATTGTTCCGCTGCTAGATGTTATCTATTTTCTTTTCCGCTGCTATTTTATTGTATCATATCTCTGATGTATATTGATATCTACTGGATCATCTGTTGTATCAGATATTGTATCAAAGTTGTATATCAATGTATTATTCTTTTATTCCGCTGTGTTGTTTACTTAATGTTGTTATAAGCTCCGACGAATCGGATTTGAACGGTCAAATCTATGACATTCGAATACGATATGAAGTATGGATGTCGATTTTTGAGCGGGAAAAATCCGACTCGTCACATGTGGTATCAGAGCTAAGGTTAAAACTTTAGCTCAGGAGTGTAACACATTAAGTAACTCATTAGAGATAGGATGAAGTAAATCCTAGAATGAGTAATCCTTAAGATATCCGTTTGAATGCCTCAGTAAATTCTCTTACTATCTACTAATAGTGAGTATGAGTGCAAGAAGAGAACGAGATAGGGGACAGGGAAATACGACTACAATTAGTCAAAACTCTGTAACAACGGTGGAAATAACTTTCTCTATCAATTTTCTTTGATTTGTTTCCAAATTCTTTTGATTTCTTCGTGACAGCTACAAGAAGAAGTTTTGGTGTGGTGATGCTCTACGAATCGTTGTAGGAAATTTTTACTTCGTACTTCATCAATTTCTTATCGGCTTTTCAATTTAAACTCTAATAAATGAATTAGAAATTGGAAATCTTAAATAAATTGGAAATTTTAATTGAATTAAATTGATTAATAGAATATGAAGAATGATTAGAATTGTATCGATAAAATGATTTGGTTTAAAACCAAAATTTGAAATTTTATTATAATTTCTTGTATCTATTGCTAATATTCTGATTTGGTGAGCCAAATGCGGAATAAATATCCAGTTTGATCAGAAAAGATATTTCTCTATCCTTCATCTGTCATTGTTTTCGTGCCTGCGAATTTCGAGGACGAAATTCTTTTTAAGGGGGGAAGTCTGTAACGACCCCGGATTTTTATGAATTTAAATTGATAATTTAAATGAATTTTTGAATTAAATTTGTAAGATTGATTATAAATGGCGGCGAGTTTCCCCGACCTCAAATAAAAATGTGTTAAATTATTTGAATTTAAATCTTATATTAATGGTTTGGAAAATAAATATTAAAGTATATACATCGACACAAGTACGAAATGAATAAATAAGTGAATTGTTAATTTATTATTGATGGTTAAAAATATATATAATAAATACAAGTTAATACAAATGGAGTAGTCTACAACAGTAATAAAAGTAAAATAAAAATAGAAGTTCACTTATTTTGTAAAGTAATAATAATTTTAAGTTATGAATAAAAATAAGAACATTGATATATAAAACAAAAACAATAAGTGTAAAACAAAACTAAAAAGAATAAGTGCACAAGTATCAGGTTAGAGCATACTTACAAAGCAAATGAAAGAAGTATAAGAACAATAACAATGCATGTAAACAAAATAAGAAACAAATGCACTTACCAAGTTAAAATAAATGTTTGAAAATTTAACATAGAAACATATTTATTAAAGTATAAGATAAGGAAAGTAAGTATCCATAGTAAACTAAAAATAAAATAAATAACAAACAAAGTACTCAAAGCAAAGTAATGAAATAACAAAGTCTAAACTTGAAAAATAAAAAATACAGGCAAGTGAAAATATAAACAAAGTAATATTCAACTTTATATCTATGAACAAACAAAAGAAGATAAATGTGCAGATTGAGTAAACATGTAGGGTATGAAACAAGCTAATGAAGTACAAAATAAAAATACAAACAAACAAAACTTCATATTCAAAAGCAAAAAGAATGTAATATGAAAGTGTATAAAACAAATATAAAACAAAGAACAGGTTGAACATGAGAAAAGAAAGATGTGTACTAGCTTATAAAATAAAGCAAAGACCTGGAAGAAAAACGAAAGCATGAAGACAATAAACATATATTTAACTAAAGCAAAGTACAAGCAAAAGTATATCCCAAACAAGATTTCAGCCGAGCTAAAAGATGTAGGCTGAAGCAAACAAATGCATAACCAAGTACAAAGCATTTAATGCTTTCAAACTTCAGCCCATACATATAAAAAAAAAAACTGTTGCATCAGTAAACTGCACACCTTCTTGTATACCCCTCTCCTTTATATACATCAATATATGCCTTTAGTACATTCGTTCATCAAAAAAAATTATAGCATGCCTGAGAGAAAATTTAAAGTAAATATCATCTAAAGATTTAAACAAAGAAGCAAAGCATAGAAAGCAAAATAAAAAGAAAGAAAGGGAAAGCTACAACTAGAAAACAATTATCATCAACAAGACAAGAGGCCTCTGTTCTTTTCTGGAAACAAGGTGAGCAACTTTAATTTTTGTTTAAAAAAAACCATTTCTTTGAATCCCTGCTTGAGAATCTGTGAGTAAACTACTATCTTGAAACTTCAGTTGATTTATAACTAGATATCTGTGATTATAACTTGAAGTAAATTGGTTGCATGAATGAAAATCTGTTTGAATATATATTTATATAAATATGTAAATGTTTGAGGATGCAGGTCTGTGTAAATGCATATACATCTCTGTTTGTATTCAGGCACCAATCTACCTAAAATAATTCTATCTCTCTTCATGGATTCAGTTTTAGGCTAAGATGTCTGAAGATAAAATGCGTATATGAAGGTCACCTTTATTTTAAAATTAGTTTTAAGTATATATGATAAGTAATTAATTCAAAAAATGAGAAATTAACAGTAATGATCTACTAATGTCAGGAAATCTAGTATCCAAATATCAAGTTTTAATTTTATAAACTGAATCGAATCGGAGAATGATGATTTTTGATATATAAATCTAGATTTTTAAGTTTGTAGATGGGGTGAATTTTCGAGTTGAACAGAAAATGGGTTATATTCAATTTCTGGTGATCCTCGGGTTTGGGATAGCTGGGTTTCTTCGTGGTGATGGAGGAGTACACGGTGGTGGTTGGAAAAATAACCGGAGGTGGTCACGACTTCGGAGGTGACGGCGGCGACAGAAATTAGTTTTTAAACCTAATTTTTCCTGTAGCTAAGTTTTTGATTGACGCGATCACGGTGGAGCATCGAGTGCTATGGGCTGTTGGGTGGTGGTAGAGGCTGAGGCGACGAAGTGATGGCCGGAGTATGGGATTTTCTGGTAGCCGGAGTCGCGTGGACGAGTCGTTGACAGGTATGGGATGGAAGTGGCTTTCGTGTTCCAGGTTTGGATTCGAATACGCGATTTTGATTTGGAGGAGTTATCGATGTTTTGGGTGGTCGAGGCAATGGTTGGGATGGTCATCGACTTGGTGGTGGGTGGCAACTTGATCGGAGGCGGTCGGGGAAGTGGTGCACGTGCACGCACATTGGCGTGTGTCAGCAGTTTCGAATATGGTTTATACTGATGCTTTGATTTATAACTTAAGTACTTTACTACTGAAAAAAAAAAAAGAAAGGAGAAGAAGGACCCTGAGTAAAACCTGAGAAAATGGGTGATAGGCTCGTGTTGTCTCCGGGTTCGCTGATGCTTTGAATTGGTATTTAAATTTAAGCTTGACTTGCTGTAGGAATAAAAGAAAAAAAAAACAAGAAGAAGAAGAAGGTTGCGTAAAATAACAGGGGAAGACTCGAAGCATTCGAGTGACAATCTCGGGGAAACGTAGGGCTGGCTCGAGTTTGAGCTCGGGTAGTTTTTACTTGTATCCGGGTCAATTTTTTCGCTTAAACAAAAATTTTGAAATTTACGAATCTCGGGTTGGTTTGGGGAAAAACTCGAAGTTGTCTTCGGGTAGAACGGGGTTTGACTCGAAGCAAGGCCCGGGTGGTATAAAAAACAGTTTTCAAAATTTTTAAACAAAATTCAAGTTTTAAACAATTTTAACTCATTCTTTTAAATAATTGTTTTATTTAAGTATGGGATTGGTTTAAGGTTTAAAAGTAAATTATTTCAATTTAATTAAGTTTTGCTTTAAGATTTAATTAAAAGGATTAATTAATTAAAGATTTAATTTATGTGATTGAATAAATTAATGTGATTAATTAAAGATTTATTATTTAATAATTTGAAGGTTAATTAAGTGCTGATTACAGATTAATTAATTTGTTAAGAGTTAATTTATTAATAATGAATAATTGATTAATTTATTTAAATCAAGAAATTAAGATTTGAGTTAAGTTAATTAAGGTAAATAAATTTGTAAATAAGATTTATTAATTTAATAAAGAGTTGTCTTTTAAACAAATGATAAAAGTTATTTAATCAAGTAATAAAGATTTTTAAGTTACAGTTTAGAACTTAATTAATGAAATAATCAGTGATTAAATATATGATTTTAAAGGTTAATTCAATGATAATTAACAATAATTAAAGTGAGTTTAATTACTTAAGAATAGTAATTAAATAATTATGAATAGTTAATGAGGATCATTTACTTGAAATTTATTTGATAATAAATGTGAAAAGAATGATTCGTAGAAATTTAATCTGATTTAAATTAATCAGATAATTAAATTAATCCTATTTATGGATGTTTGGATTATATTGGATGTTAAACTGTTTGATATCCCTGTTATATGATGCTTTATGATTATCCTGATTTATGTTGTGATCTGTAATTTACTTATCTGTGATATATATCTGTGATCTGTATATGAACGATAAGCGTGATAGTTAATACCGCTCATCGACTATATTCCTATGTTTTAATCTGTGATAATTGAATGATGTTGCACTACTGTGTATAACCCCTGGACCACACCATACACACACAATTATGGATTTCATGAGGAAATCGGTTAAGTCACAGATTTTTGAAATAGTTTAAAATTTGAATTTTTAAATTCAAATGTTTTGGAAATGGAATTGGAAAAGAAGTGAAAAGCTTTTGAAATGGAATTTCAAAGATGGAAATTATTTTGAATAACTGGATTAAGTGTTGGAATTAAATACTTTAATTTAAATTTGAATTCAATATTCAAATTGAATTCTGTAATTTGAAACTAGGGATTAATGATATTATACTAGTCATTATGAGTTAAATCATTTTTAAAGTATTATTTTTGGGAATTTGAATTTAACCCAAGGATTTCAACTCGTATAAATGAATCAGATTTCCAAAATGAAAACTGTTGTTTTCAAATAATAAACACTTTTAGATAAGAACTGAGATTCCAGTTAATTAGGGAATTTCAAAATTGAATAGAGAAATGATTTTCCTAAGTTATGAATGAATTCTTTTTGAAAACTATGAATTAAATCTGTTTATTTTTAACAGATTTAAATTGATGATTTGTTTAAATCAAATTGAAATGAAATTGTTGTGAAGGCTATAAGTTAAATCTTTGATTTAAAGATTTAACGAGTTAATCAAATTGAAATGAAAATTGATTTGGAAAATCTGTGAATGAATCTTTTATTTAAAAGATTAAAATGTGAAAATTGTTTAAACCGTTAAAGGTTGTGAAAATGAATCTTTTTGTTTAAAGATTGAAAATGGTAATTTGTTAAGCCATTTGAAGAAAGGTTTTGGGTAATAAGTTGTGACTTAATTGAAATCCCATTATCCATTTATTTTTGAAATATCGTGCTCACTATTCGGTTTAGCCGGGAAATGACCTTTGTGTCGTATAACCCATTCCGAATATGTGATACGTCGTTATGGATAGCATTTGAAGACCGGTGATGAAGACCGGGTATTTGCGAAAGCGATAGGATGACCTATCGATTGTTTCTGCATCGAGTCGCGCCGGTATAGAAACTTCCTAAGTGATGGGAAATCCGATCGGGATTGTGAATATCCGGATTGCAAGGACTTCTTTGTAAGTGCCTTCGGTTCTGTTCGATCCCAGAACAGACTTGTATGGATTGTATGTCTGACATTACAAATTGAGATATAAAGCCGATTTCTTTCAAATATATTTCTGTTGGTGGCGAAGAATTTATTCTTTTAGCTTAACATCCTTCTCTGAGACGTACGAGCTCAGAGGTTATGTAGTTGAAGGTAATCAGCAATATATTCCCAATTTGGTAATGTGACATGCTGAGTGTTGCTGTGAAATGATCATTGTGTTGATTATTTGTGATAGGATCATTTATTTGATCGTCTATCTTGGTGATCATTTCTATGATCATTTGTTGACCCAAAGCATGGCTTTTGTATAAAGTATGTTTTTGTGGACGTGACTTCGTCGAGCCTCACACCCCGTGAATGGTCAAAACAGGAAAGAAGCAGCAATGTTATGAGGGGTAGCGCCCTTTAGGATGTGTGCATTTCCTTCTGGAAAAGGGTGGTATCATGGTATGGAGCCCAGATATTTACTCATGTTGAAAACACTTTGTTATTATTGTGTGAATTGATTACGAGCGCTCGGTTGAAAGGTCCCAAAGGACCGGGGGATGGCATATTCGGTCAGTTGTTACTCAGTTAGGGGTAATCCGGCCTTGTGTTGGTAGAGATCCGGTTTGGTTCTCGGGGATGTCCATCCAGAGGCATTCTCATGTGGCAATGGGAAGTTCCTTGGCCTGATCATTCGTTGGAAATCCAAAGAAACAATACGAACCTTGTACAGTATTAGTTGTATAACCTGCCATGGAATGTGGCGGTAACCTGCTATTGAACATGGTTAGCTATAGTAGGCATACGGTAATGGTCGTATGTTGGCTAAGATTTATATTCTACTTTCGAAATGAATTTTTCCTACACTATGCACTAGTAATAATATCAAATGTTCTTTTAATGCGTATCAAGCATCTTTGACTATCATAAGGAGAAATCTCCTCCGATTCTGCATTTGCATTGTGTGTGTGTGCGGGAGGCCTTATGGTAGTCTCATTTTTAAAAAGCATTGCGAATTGACTTTGAAAATCTTTTGTTGAATGTTTTAAAAGATAAACTGTTTTTGTTGCTCACACCAGTCCCACGACTGATCCGGAGTTTGTTGTTTCTTTCCTAAACTCTGGGTGCTCATTATTTTCTACACGAGCAGTCTAGAGTTGGGTTTTTCAGATAGTCAGATATAGTGGATTATCTGGAGTTAGTTCAGTCTTTGGTTCGCACCAGTCTTGCCTAGCTTGGTGCATTGTTATGGGGAGTTCGAGCTTTTGCTGGATTGATTCTTGGAAATGGAGTTACAGTTCAGATTTGGAGTTCTTCGTTGAAGACTATCTTAGAGTTATACTGTTCCGCTGCTAGATGTTATCTATTTTCTTTTCCGCTGCTATTTTATTGTATCATATCTCTGATGTATATTGATATCTACTGGATCATCTGTTGTATCAGATATTGTATCAAAGTTGTATATCAATGTATTATTCTTTTATTCCGCTGTGTTGTTTACTTAATGTTGTTATAAGCTCCGACGAATCGGATTTGAACGGTCAAATCTATGACATTCGAATACGATATGAAGTATGGATGTCGATTTTTGAGCGGGAAAAATCTGACTCGTCACAGCTTAAATTATCCTTTGTGTTGAGGATGTTGATTCGTATAGTGCGGAATATTACTTCAATCTATCGAGCTTCCTTCTTGGCCTGAAGTATAGCAAGTTGAAAGTTGGAGACGTGATAAGTCTATGAGACTTAGTTTCTGTGTGAAGTTGATAAACGATTTTGCGTTGTTGGTGCGAAAAGACCGAGATCAGATTTATCTAAAAACCTTTGGACCAACGTATATGCAACGATTGTGCAGGTTGCTTATGATGATATTGATATTCCGGATTTTAATAGTGGGGGACTGCTTGTTGATTGTTTTAGGTTAAAATCCAAAGATGCATACAGTAGCAGTGGTCTCTACATTATAAAATATCCAATGCAAGGACTATTCATGACTAATCCTAGGGATTTCCTGACAGGATGTGCTAGGAAAGTACCTTCGATTTGTCCTGTTCCTGGACAACTTGTATGGATGTTTGTGTGACGTTGCATTTCTATAGATTACGTATTGGTTTTTACAAACGTACATCAATGGTGGCGGAGAAGGCAATTTTCTTAGTTTAACACCGTCCTTGAGGCGTACGAGCTTAAGGGTTGTATTTTTATGGAAGGCAATTAGTAGCCAACGGAAATGGCCGTGTGGCATTCAAAGTGATGTGATATGTGATATGTGAAAGGTAATCGTAGCCTCGCGAGCCTCATAATCCGGTTATGATGGGATTCTTTGTGGTCAGATGTATGCTCGCATTTCGGATAGTAATGATTTGGGTTATCATATGTTCTGAGTCACAGGTACCACATACGTCTGGGCCTCATGGCAGGGATGCGCGAAGTCCGAGTAATTGGATGTTATTCGCAGATTGTATCGCTTTTAGCCATTTGTGTTGTTGTATAATGGCGTTTGAGTCATGGACGTAAGCCGTGGACATAGATTGATATTTCCACTAGTTTCCTATCATGTTGGAAATGCAATCCCAATACGAGATTTACCGTTTTGATTGTATTCCCAAAATAACTATAATGACTTGCAAACATTTCAGCTACCCCTTTTTGGTATCATATATTCCGTTCGGTATATTCCGTTGACCCAATCCGGATATATTCCTTTAGACTTAGTCCAGGTATTGATACCTTATTTGAATAAGTTTATTTGAAAAGTGATTCCAAAATAATGTCATTAGAAATAATATCAAACGTTTTAATATATAAAAATGTTTTAGTTATCGTAAGGTAAAAACATGTCCGTGTTTATGTATGGACTTGTCTTACGAGATACTTTTGTTTTGATAAAGGATAAGTTTGGTAATTTAATAAATTCAATTGAGTGTGTTTCTCACGTTGGTTTATCAGACTGATCGGGACATTCTTCCATTTCAATGCTTGGGTCAGACCGAGTATATTTACAGGTTCAGATTTGGTGCCTTTGGAGCTTCAGCGGGAGAGTTGGTGATCTTCATTTTCGTACATCCGTATTTGCTTATCCGCTGCATTGCTTAGTTGTTTTAAATTATCGGCATTTGTAAGAACAGATTATTATAACTGTTCAGGCTGATAAGTATTGATTGATTGTTGAACTCAGATTGATGTGTGTATATATATACAGTTTCTGTTTTGTAAAGATCATATATGATATTATATATTTTACGCTGCATTGTGAGATTTTGTATTGTTTGGTTCTATCTTCTTTTTTCTCTTTCCTTCTTCTCTCTTCTTTTCTTTCTGTTGACTTTCCATCAGTTTTCTTTTGCATTGCACTGTTCACTTAGTTCATTTTCTCTGTTCTATTCTGTTCTCTATTTGCAAAAAAATTCTCTGTTCATTGTTGTTCTTTCCAATGATCATTGGAACATTTCGTTTGTGTCATATAGAGAACTCTGCTCTGTTCGTTTAGCGCTGTTAGTTCATTTCTTTTTTGATACTGTTAGTTTAAAAAAAAAATATACACACACATTATTTCGTTTGAAAAAAAATTCCATTACACTCACTATTCATTGTTTACACTCACTATTCATTGTTTTACAACTTTCGTTTACTCTTTACGTTGTAATTCCCTTCTTTGTTTTACATTTCAAAACGGTGCACACATCTGTGCACGTTTTTGTACAACTATCCAGACATACAACACCCACAACTAAATACCACTACTTGCCTGTCACCACCACCACCCCCCTCTGCTTCAAACCTGACCCACACTTGCATTATACCAAGACATCCTCACTTCTATCAACCCATCATATTCCAGAGTTGCACACTGCCATAACCATATCAGACTGCATATCATCTCCAACCTACATACTCCTTAAGTTCGCTTGCTCTTCAAGTCAACTACCCACTCCCCCGACCATCACTCCTGCTCTCTGCACTGCCTGACATACTTCCACATCCAAACTCCTCCCACTACTGCCCTCACCAACCACTTCTGACCATCCTCTATAACCATCAGCTTAACATTACAACCATCCAAACCTCAACTTGCTCATCTATGTCACCAATATCACAAAACCAATGCCACATATAACCATTTCTGTCACATTCTCTTCACTCATTCATATCCCAACCGGCTGCAATTACAACAACCACTCAACCACTAACCAACTTCACTCCACAACATCACAGAACATCACTGCAACACCCCCCTTTGCTGCTTACTTACCCACTACTGTCCCCATCACTACATACACTGTCACAAGCTTCAACATCACCAACATCTGCCTAACAACCTCCACTTCCCACATTTCAACACATATACAACACTTCAACTACCCAAAACAAACAAAATTCACATCTACCCACTGTCTGCTTCACTGACTCCACACATACAGACAGCATCATCACATAAGACCACCATCATCCAATACCTTACAACAGCCATCATCCTCCCCTATACTATCTCCTGAAATTGCCTCAACGTCTACGTCGACAACAACCACCCCATATTGCCAACCATAAACTCAAACTCGACTGCAACTGCGACCACTCCATCGCCTCAACTCTGCTGCAAAACCACTTCGCAATCGCCTGAAGCTACCGTCTTCACCAAACTCCTTCAACAAGAGCGACTGGAACTCGCCACTCAGCCATCGCCATCGCCTTCAAACCACGAACCCAGACCTCTCCTCCCACCCCAAATTCAAAACGAGCACCTGCAACCTTCCCTGACATCACACTGTTATAATCCCCAAATTTCCACCCAAAATCAAACTGCCCTACTTCAAGTCGCCACCCTGCAGTTTTCTTGAAATCGCGACAACCTCACCTCTTTAATCTGCAAGCCGAAACCACGAATCCTTGAAATTCCTCGACTACTCCATCCCTTAATCGAACGCCGCATGCAATTGTCTTCGATTTCATCCTGAATTGGCGATCTCATTTCATCACCAGATTCGCAATTTAATTTAATTTTTTTCTAAACTGTACAATTTTTTTTAATAAAGACAGGGAAGTTGATTTTCAGAAGCATTCGATTTTTAGAGTAATCTTAAGCGGGTTGGGCTGATTGTTTTAAAAGTTTTAGTTCCATTTTTCAAAAAGAAAAAAAGCTTTCCCTAGTAAATCCAAAAAAACAAATGTTTTTTCTTCTTTTGTTATATTCTTTTTTCTTAAAAAAACAAGCAACAAGTGTTTATAAAAAAAATACATTTGTTTTAGTTTTGTTTGTTTCGTTTTTCACCAAGCAGAAAATAAAGAAGAATCGCTTTGCTTTGCTTGCTAAAAAAATCACTGCTAAAAGAATATAAAAATAATTTGCTAATAAATCTACACGCTCTAGTATTGTGCTTTCTTCTCTAATTTTATTTGAATTACACTGTTGGTTGCTTGCATTTGCATTTATAAAAAAATTCAAAACCTAAAAACAAAAACAATCATTTTAGTTGCATTGTTAATTCACGTTTAATTTTTGCATTCATCTCATCTTATTTTCTTTTCTAAGGGCAATACCCCAATTCACATAAGGTGAGAGATTTCATCACCCTTTTTTTAGCCCACAAACGCATTTCATCGTCGAATTTGACTAATAATAACGGTTAGACGTTGGACCTAACAGTGTCACGAGCTCACTTTGGGCTTAATTGTATCTTCATAATTGTTTTATTTGAATAGTTTATTTATTGGTGTCAAGGCTACGGCAGAGTATTAACCATTTATAAATATTATGGCGATTCGTAAATATTATAATGGTTGTTCCTCTAAAGATTCTTAATCCTTCGACTGCATTGCTATGGTGATTGTAGTGCACCGATAACCCCTGCCCGTTACCTGATTGAGAAATATTTTTGTTGATTTAAGACAAAGTGTGATTATACAATTTTGTGTTATGAGCTACCAAGGACAGAAAATTGTAAATAAGTCCTTGGCATTCATTTAGTTGCATTAGTGCATGCATATTTAAAAACAAAACAAAAAAATCAAAAAAAAAAATTGTAAATTTTACTTAACTTAGTTTTTAATCCAAAAAAATTCCTTCTTTTCTTTCCTTTGAAAATTTTCAATCAAAAAACCAAAATCCAGAAAAAAATATAAAATATTTTCGAAAACAAAAAAAAAACTAAAACTTCGAAAACAAAAAAAATTGAAAATTAAAAACAAAAATCAAAGTTCCATTTTCTAAAAAAACAAAAATCCTTTTGGAAATATTTGAAAGATTGAAAATTCAAAAAAAATACAAAAACAAAACATATAAAAAAAAATTGAAAAACCAAAAACAAAACAAAAATTATACTTTTCTTTTGAAAATAAATCTCACTTGGTAAATAGTTTTCTTCCTTATAAATAAAAAGAGAGATAAAACAAAAAACAAAAACAAGTTTTCAAATCTTCTTTCATTCTCTAAACTCGATTCTAACTCCTTACTCTTCTCGACTTTCACTTGTGCGTGAGTACTTGAACTCGTGACACAACAACAAATCGTTGGACTCGCGACTCAATAGCTAACCGTTTAACTCGAATAGACGATCCTTCTGAAATGGCGAACGAAAACGTCCTTCTAACTCTTATGGATACAATCTTTTCCGATAGAGTTTCTATTCCATCTTGCTTCACGTTACATGCCCCTACGGGTAACCATTTCGAAATTCATTTAAACCATATTGCCACGCTTTCAAAATTTGGCAATTTCGAGCACGATCATCCATACATCTTTTTGACGAAATTCGAACAAGTTTGCGCAACCATTAAACTCCAACAACTTTCCGATGACGGAATCAAACTTCGATTAATCGCATTCGCTCTTACAGATTACGCTGAAAAATAGTTGTACAGCTTACCATCAAACTCGATTAAAACTTGGAAAGAATTCGTAACAGTTTTCTTGAAAAAATTCTACCCGTTGAAAAAAATGAGTAGAATCCGAAACGAAATTGTTAATTTTCGTCATTTAAGGGAGAACTATTTGGAAAATATTTTGAAAGATTCAAAGAGCTTTTGATAAAATATCCACACCATAATTTTAAAAATGGATGATTTGCCAAATCTTATATGATGGACTCGAAAACAGTTCACGAACCATGGTCGAATCAATGTGCCAAGCCAACTTTTTTGCCCAACATCACGACGATGCGTAGCAATTTCTTGGAAACCTCGCTTAAAATTCGTCCTAATGGGAACGTTCGAACGAGAAATCAATTTACTCACGATCGACTGCAAACTTGATAGGATCTTCTTTTACTTTGGAAGCTAAGATCGACGCAATGATTAAAAAAATTTGATAATGTTTTCTCATCAAATCAAATGAACCAAGCTTCCCAACCGATGTGTTATAAATGTAACAATCCTAATCATATAGCTGATCAATGTCCCAATTCTGTCGAACAAATCAATACTTTCAATAAAGCCAAACACAACACATTTTCTCCAACGTACAAGCCTAGTTGGAGAAATCATCTGAATTTTGCATGGAACCAAAACAATCCCAACAAGAATATGATGCGTCCCAATTTTCCAGCATTCCTAAATAATGCATTGGTTCCTCCCTTTCAGCCGAACAATTTTCAACCGAACTTCACGGGTCTGTCCCATAATTAAGCGCAACAATCAAATTTTCAACAAAATTCTGCTCATCCTCCCCAAGACGATAAACGTTTAACTTCACTTGAGAAAACTCTTGAAATGTTGGCGAAGACAACTACTCAAAGCTTTCAATCAAACAACAATTTGCAAAAATGATTAACCTCATATATGAAAAACACAAACAAATCGATTGCAAAACTCGAAATGAAAATGAGTCAATTAGTCACGTCTGTAAGTGAACGAGAACGTGGAACACTCCCAAGCCAGCCCCTTCCAAATCCCAAAAATCAAAATGCAAATTCAAATCAAGCCCATATTGTCCAAGGTAGCAACGTTATCCAATTTAACTCTATCACAACTCTCCGTTCCGGTAGACAAATCGATAATCAAGTCGTTAATCCAAATGATATACTAAAAACTTCTGTCGACGCTTCTAAAAAAATGAACGACTCAGAACAGAACGTGGAGCCAAACATCGAATCGAATACCAATCAAAATTCTTCTTCTACTCGAGTAGACCCGCCTACCGAGTATCACGTCCCATTTCCACATCGTCTTCGACCAAAGAAACACTCTGAACAAATGAAAAAGATGTTGAAAATTTTTAAACAAGTGAAAGTTAACATTTCGCTTCTTGACATCGTTCAGCAAGTCTCCACTTACGTGAAATTTCTTAAGGACTTGTGCACCCAAAAGTGGCACACTCAAGTGCCTAAAAAAAGTCTTCTTAGCCACTAGTTTGAGTGAGGTCTTGTCCCAATCCATGTCCGTTAAATACCAGGATCCTGGCAGCCCTACATTTTCATGTACAATTGGAGACGAGATGATTAACAAATGTTTGATAGACTTAGGCGCGAGTGTCAACTTAATTCCATACCCCATGTACGAACAACCAGGATTAGGTGAGCTCAAACCCACGAAAGTTACGCTTCAATTTGCCGATCGTTCCATTAAGAAGCCCGTGGGAGAAATCGAAAACGTGCTCATTCGAGTAGGGCAATTCATATTCCCCGTTGACTTTATCGTTCTCGAAACACAACCCATGACAAATCCCTTGAGTCAAATTCAATTGATTTTAGGCCGAACATTTTAAGCCACCTCAAATGCCTTAATCAATTGTCGTAACGGTTCAATGAAAATCTCTTTTGGAAACATGACTTTGGATCTCAACATTGTCAATCTTGATAGCCAATTGAATAAACCTTGTGACCAAACATTGGAAGTTATGCGATTCACAAAAATTATGAAAACGAAACATTTGATCTTGACATGAACGCGAGGCCGAGTACGAAAAATTGTTTCATGAAATTCCCAATAAGATTGAACACACTCTTCCTTTTGAATCGCTTCCAGTTGAGTCTGAATCCCAACCCAGTTGTTTGATCGAAAAACTCCAAAAGTTAGACCTCAAACCACTTCCCGATCACCTTAAGTACGCATACTTAGGTGAAAATGAAGCTTGTCCTCTCATAATTTCTAACAATCATTCTCTTGACCAAGAAACTTCTCTTCTCTCTATTCTTTCGAAAAACAAGGAAGCAATTGGATGGTCGATCTTCGATATAAAGGGAATTAGTCTCGCTCTTGTTCAACATCACATTCATTTAATCGACGATGCTAAGCCTACTCATGACGCGCAACGAAGGCTTAATCCAAAAATGAAAGATGCGATGCGTGATGAAATTCTTAAACTTCTCGACAATGGAACCATTTACCCAATCTCTGATAGTTCATGTGTTAGCCCAATTCATGTTGTACCAAAAAAGTCTAGGCTAACCGT
Source organism: Allium cepa (assembly GCA_030765085.1). Lineage (NCBI taxonomy): Eukaryota > Viridiplantae > Streptophyta > Magnoliopsida > Asparagales > Amaryllidaceae > Allium > Allium cepa. The sequence continues at coordinate 437,662,798 of CM060938.1, read as the reverse complement.
TGTCGAGAAAGATCCAAACGAACTTATTCCAACTCGTAGTCAATGGGTTGGCGTGTTTACATTGACTACCGAAAACTAAATGCCGTAACACGTAAAGATCACTTCCCTCTTCCTTTCATTGACCAAATGCTCGAACGTTTAGCTGGTCATGAATTCTACTGCTTCCTTGATGGTTATTCTGACTATAATCAAATTCTAATCGCCCCCGAAGATCAAGAGAAAACAACTTTTACCTGTCCATTCGGTACCTTTTCTTACCGACGTATGCCATTCGGACTTCGTAACGCTCCGGTGACTTTCCATTGATGCATGGTTGGTATCTTTTCTAACATGATTGAACGCTTTTTAGAAGTTTTTATGGACGGCTTCTCTATCTTTAGCGATTCTTTTTTCCAATGTTTACATCATCCTAAGTTGGTTCTAAACCGATGTAAAGAAAACATTTGACTTTGAATTGGGAAAAGGCAACATTATGGTCAAACAAGGCATAGTCCTTGGACATACCATCTCAAATAAAGGCATTGAGGTAGATAAAGCGAAAATCGACGTGATTGCAAACCTACCCATTCCCAAATCTATTAAGGACATTCGATCTTTCTAGAACACGCTGGCTTTTACTGACGCTTTGTGAAAGACTTTAGCAAAAATGCTTGTCCTTTGACGACTCTTCTCAGAAAAGACGTTCCATTCGATTTCAACTCTAAGTGTATCTCTTCTTTTGAATGTCTAAAAAACGAACTCATTTCTGCTCCAATCATCTACGCACCCAATTGGGATCTTCCTTTCAAAATAACATGTGATGCTCTAACTTTACGGTTAGTGCTGTCTTGGGACAACGCATCAACAAAATCCTTCATGTCATTTACTACGCGAGTATGACTTTGAACAACGCTCAACTCAACAACACAACAACTGAAAAAGAGCTTCTAGCTGTCATTTTTGCGCTCGAAAAGTTTCGACCATACTTGATAGGTTCACACATCACTGTATATGGACCACTCTACGCTTCGATATCTCTTCACTAAAATGGATGTTAAATCCCGTTTAACTTGTTGGATCCTTTTACTTCAAGCATTTGACATTACAATTAAAGACAAAAAAGGGTCCGATAGTGTCATAGTCGATCACTTGTCTCGTCTTCCGAACGCACCATCTTCTTTGCCAATCAATGTAAACTTCCCCGACGAACAACTCCTTTCAATTTCTATCGATTCATGGTACACTGATATAGTGAACTACTTAATCACTAAAGAAACTCCCTCGTCTTGGTTCAAACAGGACAAATACAAATTCATGTCCCAAGTGAAATATTTCTATTGGGACGATCCATACTTGTTCAAATATTGTCCTGACCAAATCATCCGACGTTGCATTCCGGATAATGAGATCAGGAGTGTTCTTTCATTTTTCCATGATCAAGCGTGTTGTGCACATTTCGGTCCTCGAAAAACTGCGGAAAAGGTGCTTCATTATGGTTTCTATTAGCCTTCTCTTTTCGAAGACTCGTTTGAATTTTGTAAAACTTGCTATCGATGTCAAATGCTTGGACGAATTTCTCAACAAAATATAATGCCTCTCAACACCATTCTTACGATCGAAATCTTTGATGTTTGGGGTATCGACTTTATGTGACCTTTTCCCAATTCTTTTGGAAACTTGTACATCCTTCTCGCTGTCAATTACGTCTCAAAATGGGTCGAAGTCGTTCCTTGCAAAACCAATGACCATAGAATTGTTGTGAAATTTCTTAAAGAAAACATCTTTTCGAGGTTCGGCACAACTCGCACAATATTCAGTGATAACGGGACCTATTTTTGCAACCGTTCCTTTGAATACTTAATGAAAAAATACTCGATAACCCACAAGTTATCCACTCTATATCATCCTTATACTTATTGCCAAACTGGAGTTTCAAATCGACAAATAAAATAAACCTTGGAGAAAACTGTCAACAAAAATCGAAAAGATTGGTCTTAGAAATTGACCATCGCGCTTTGGGCATACTATACTGCTTTTTAAACTAACCTTGGGATGTCCCCCATTCCGTTTAGTTTATGGTAAAGCTTTCCATTTACCTATTGAAATCGAACATAAAGCGTTGTGGGCAATAAAAAACTTAAACTTTGACCTTGAGAAAGCTGGCGAAAACCGAAAATTGCAACTCAACGAACTAGAAGAACTTAGGATTGACGCATATGAAAACAAGAAAATTTACAAAGGAAGAACAAAAATTTTTCATGACAAGTCAATCCTAAGAAAAACATTTTCGCCTAACCAGAAAGTTCTTTTACATGACTCGTGACTTTATTTATTCCCTGGGAAACTTAAATCAAGATGGAACGAACCATTTGTGATACGAACTATCTTTCCACATGGTACTGTAGAAATAGAAAACCTTAGGGTTGAATTGATTTTCAAAGTCAATGGCATCATTTGAAACCTTTCTTGGAATTGCCAAGTAACCAAGAGGAAGAGCTCATGATCCTTCATGATCCAAGCTATGTCTAGTAAGAATGTTAACCCTCTTTCTAAATATGTACATATTTTTTCCGGTTACACTCGTTATATCATACATTGACTATGGGACACAGTCAAAATTAATATGGGAGAGTCTCATTTTTATTATTATTTTTTAGCTTCATGGCATTTTTTATTTTTCATTTTCTTACTTTAAAATAAATCTCAAAATATCTAAATCTCAAAAACATTTTATTTTTAGCATTTTGATTTATTTTGAAGAACACAGTGGGATAAGTATAAGTTTTGGTTAATAAAATTGAAATTTTTGAAAATTTATTCATCTTAACAAAAATAAAAATGAAGTTTGATTACAAATAACAATGGTTTAACTAGTATATAGGAAGGTTCATAAGTGTTAATTATGAAGTATGTTCTAATTGAAAATCTTTATTTAAAAAAGTGGTAAATATAAAGTAAAGAGTATAACTTTTTAATCTTGTAAGTTAAATGGTGCTAAGATGATTTTGCAAAACTCTCTCTTTCTTAAAAAAAGAAAAAAACAATTGTATATATGTAAATATTTTCTATAAACACCTATGGTCGACAGGCATACACACTTGTGTGTACACTCGCCATGCTCTTTTCTCACATAAGCCCGAAAGACAGTGCATGATAGGTATATCTGACCTCAGTTTATCTGAGCTAGGTGTATATAAAAATTTCTTTTTAATAACGCCTACAGTCAATAGGTGTTCACATTTGTGTGTTCACTCGCCACACTCTGTATTCCCCTCACATAAGTCCTCAAGGTAGTGCATGGGTATATATCTGGCCTTAGTTTATCTGAGTCAGGCATGTGTAAATATTGTAAATATCAATAAAATTTTCAAAAAAATAAGAAAGAATAAGCAAACGAAATCCAAGCACTATTTTAACTTATTTGATTTGACTTGTTACTGAAAATAAATGAATATACCACCTTTATAAACTTTGATAATCAACTAATTATCCATTTTATAATTACATTGTGTTATCAACCGAAACAACTAGCTAAATATGGTATATCTGTTATGAAAACTTGATTTTTATTGGAAATTTTTACGAGTAAACGACTTAAATTTTCAAGACAATGACCAAAACTTGTATTTAACTTATTTGTGTCTATTTAAAAGTAAACCTTTCATTTGTAGATATTTTCAAAAACCCGCATTCATCTCTCTGTAAATAAATCTTGCGTTTTGTAAATATTTTCAATTTGCATTTGGATTTTGTGGATAGTATCCGCGGAAAACCCTCACGAAATAACACTCGTCCTACCGGGGACACCCTGAGGTTTAATGACTTGCTGTATATGCTCAATGCAATCGTGCTCCCTACGAAAATAGATTTATCTTAGTTTTTCTTTATTCGAGGACGAATAAAAAGATAAGTTTGGGGGTATTTTATGTGCGTAAATGTGCATATATTTACATCCATATTTTATCTCTTTTTAATTAAATAAACATCATATTTGGCATTTTGACATGTTTAAAACCAAAATTCAATTATTTTCAAACCATCATATTTTCATCTTCATTCAGGGACAAAACGGTCATTTTTGTGCATGTGTCAATGTAAGAATTTTCCCTTAGACAATTTTTATGATTTTTATAGGATATTTTGATGTATATGGAAGAGGGATTCATGATGATATATGCATGCACAAGCAACTACAAAGGAATGAAGAGGAAATAATTCAAGTTCAAGATCATGGTGGACCCTACCCACTTACCTTGATTTTCAATTAGGAGCTAAGCACATGCTAAAAGGTTATTAAAGCTTCATGTACATTTAAGTTGGGGATTAGTGGATGTTAATAATTATCTGGTGTCCACTTTACCTCAAGGGTACTTTGGGAAGCTCCCTAAAAAAGGAATTAGGATATTATGCATGTATAAATAACCCTCTTATGTACATGAGGCTATACTCTACTCTTTCATATTTGTTAGGAAATTAAGAAAGTACTATGTTGAATGAAATAAAAATGGCTTCCAAGCCTCTTTCTCCTCTCTTTTTTACATGCTTTTCTTTGCTTTTATGTTAATGCTTATTTCTGTGCTCTCTATTTTTTAATATTCATAGCTTAGATTTACATTTATGCAAGTATTGTAGCTTAATTCATATTATTATAAGTAGTTTAATTACATTATCCTCTTTGCTTATTTTCTATTTTCTTCTCTTTTTAATGTTGAAATTTACTTATGTTGCTTCAGTGCCACAAATGAGTAGCTAAACCCCTTCAATTTAGGGGTAATGAAGCTCTCAAATATTATGTAATTTCAATATTTCTATGGTTTATGATCTCATTTGATTTGTGCTTCATGAAGTAAATTTTGATGTAAGTTTATACAAGTGAGTTTGATAGCTTATATTGCTTATGCAAATGAGCTATTCTTAGTCAACATAAACACAATTTACATCATCATTTTCTAATTAATTTTTTATTTTGAAATGAAAGTAAAAATGAAATTTGATGATCTATATAACTAGTTATAATAGTATATAGATCATACTTAAAATAGCTTTTGATTTGGCCTCATTTTCATGAGAATTATAAGTGGTATAATTACTGTATTATAGTTTGATTGTTTGAGTTATGTTAATTAATAACATAAACAAACCATACTTATGGTAGACACAATATTTATTTCACTTAATATCAAAGCTACAGACCATAAATTATTGTTTGTTGATTTACAAAAAAATATGAGAGTGGATTTAACCCTTAATTGTTCTCTAGTTCGATAGTTTTTTAATCATATTTTAATTCTAGTTCTAGCTTCATTTTGTTTCTAGTTAATAATTTCTCCTCCATTTAGTCTAATTTACTTGAATAGATTTTTAAACTCTAACAATTCTCTATGGATCGACCCGTATTCTGCATGTAATACGATAGCACGCTGTGCGCTTGTGGTTAAATTTATTTCGAAATTTTTCGACAAATTTCTAATCTGATAGAAATCTTGTCGATTGACAAGCTGATTCAGGAAAACAAGCTTCAGTAATAGTGAGAAAATCATAGAATCCTGACCAGCCCACGGCTCTTCAACCACCTAGGAATCAATGAAACTAAGCCGGAACCAGTGAAGAGAGATCAAAGGGAACTAATCAGAGACTCACTATTGGAATAATATCTGGAGGCCCACATCCTGCACAAAGAAGTTGGGGAGAGATGGAGCGGTATGCAAATTCATTAAAGCATGCTCCGAAAGAATCTTGCCTCGTAATAGAAGATGGGGCCCTAACCATGCAGCAGAAAACTTTGAATAATGATATTTTATTCAAAAAATGATATATATATATATATATAAGGGATTCGAGCTTCAACTCTCGATCCAATGTTGGTGACAGTAGGAACCGGACCGCTGTGGTCTAACGAGTATTGTTTGATAGCTGTAGTTCTGTCATTATACTTTTCAAATCTATCTTTGACCAAATGAGATCGGCATAAAAAAACGTGTTTACATGCCAAACAAAAATCCAAGGGTTTACTAGTGAACCCAAACAACCCATAGGGACAATTGACTTACTGGTGGAGCTTGGAGAGGGTGATCGAAGAGTTGCCCTTATTCAGACCTTTGTAATTGTGGACGAAATTTCCATATGTAATGCCAGGATGACCCGCCTTAGCTGATTTCAAAGTCGCTCTGGCCCAATGGTGCCTTATCATGACTTTCCCAACTACAAATGGAATCGGGGTGGTCAAAGGAGATCAGTGCGCCGCCACAGAATGTTTCATTGCAGAGTTACACAAATCTAAAAGAAGGGAAAAGGGAAAGGAGGTAGGAGAACTCTCCATATTTGTGAACCTTCTGAATAACAACTACAGAGCCGCCCCTGGTTTAGGAGCCATAGCTGATTCGATGAGGCTTTGGGCCCTAGAAAGAAGAGTACGAGGGAGGATCGAGCAGCACCAGTAGAATTGAATGTGTTTGTCCCAGTCAATATGGATGACCCGACAAGAGCCTTAAAAATTGGATCGCACCCAGGAAACAAGATGCGGTTAGATCTTATTAAATTTCTTCGTGCCAACTTGGATGTGTTTGCATAGACGCATTCTAATATGTTTGGGGAGTCACCAGAAATCACATGCCATGCACTCAACATTGACCCCAAGTTCACACCAGTAAAAGCAAAAGAGGCGCAACATGGGTCCTGAATAGTCTAAGACATTAAGAGAAGAGGTGGACAAGCTAATGGCTAAAGGCTTTATCCGTGATGCAACTTATGCTGAATGGGTATCCAAACCGATCATAGTCAAAAAGTACAATGGGAAGTGGCAAACTTGTATCGACTACTCGGACTTAAACAAAGCCTGCCCGAAAGATAGCTTCCCTCTGCCCTGAATAGATCAGCTTGTGGATGGAACGATGGGACATGAACTGTTATCATTGATGGACGTATACTCAGGATACAACCAGATCATGATGCATGGACCTGCTCAAGAAAACACCAGCTTCATCACCGATCTAGAACTATACTACTACAGGGTAATGCCACTCGAATTAAAAAATGACGGGCAATACCTTATTCAAGCGCCAAATCAAGAAAACCCTATAGCTTTACACGGATGACATGTTGGTCAAACCATAAGTAGCTGTCAATCACCTCGATAATCTCACTGAAATGTTTGAAATACTCCAGAAGTATGGAATGAAACTCAATCCACTTAAATATCACTTCGGACTAGCCTCCAAAAAGTTCTTAGGATTCATAGTAGGTGTCAGGGGCATGGAAGCAAATAACGGCCCTACAAGAAGTACAGCTCCAAAGAACAAGAAGGTATTGCAAAGCTTGAATGGGAAGGTTGCAGCATTAAGCTGATTTATCTCGAAAGCCACGGACAAGTGCATACCGTTCTTTGATGCAACTAAGAAAGGAAAGAAATTTTTTAAACGGAGTAAGGCATGTCAAACTGCATTTGAAGAATTGTCGCGACACATGGAATCCCCGCCATTCCTATCAAAGCCAACGAACAGAGACGACATACTCATTTACCTAGCAATCTCACCTCATGCGTCGAGTGCTACCCTTGTGCGTGAAGAAGCAAAAATCAGCGACTCGTATACTACATTAGCAAGCAGTTTACCGAAACCGGAAAAAATTACCCAAAGCTGGAAAAGCTAGCGTATTGCCTCCTGATCACGTTTAGTAAGTTATGACCGTATTTCTAAGAACGTCCCATCAAAGTACTGAATGATCAGCCTCTAAAGCAAGTACTATACCGAACTAAAACTTCAGGATGACTTCTCAAGTAGAACATCGAATTGAGCCAATATGATATTACTTACCATTCCAAAAAGGCTATCCATGGAAGGCACTAACAGATTTCGTCGTCGAGTTCACCACACAGGATGACGAAGAAGAAACACCATCAGAAGTGGAGATGCAATGGAAACTCTTTGTTGATGGCGCATCCAACAACATCTGTTCAGGGGAGAGCGTAGTGCTTGAAACCCGCGAAGGATGAGCCGTTGCTACGCCTTGTGCTTGGAATTCCCTACAATAAATAACAAAGCAAAACACGAAGCACTAATAGCAGGGCTGTAAGTTGTGAATGAACGTAGAATAAAGTCCATTCACATCTACAGCGACCCGCAGCTAGTCGTATGTCAAGTAAACGGCGAGTACTGAGTTTGATGGGAGAACTTTGCCCCGTATCTGTCCAAAGTACAAGAGCTGCTGAGCGATATCGAATATTATACCATAACTCACACTCCGTGGGAGCAAAACACCAAGGCTGACTAATAAGCTAAACTCGCAAGCTCCAGAGAAGCTCAATCGTTGGGACTAGTCCTGGATAAGACTCTGACCGCCTTGAGTATAGACGAAATGGATGTCGACTGGATTCTCGAGACCAACGTCGAACTGGAAACATGGATGATGCCAATCAAGGACTACTTACTTACAGGGACCCTTTCAACTGACTGGAATCAACAGAAAAAGCTTCTTTGGAAGGCACCGTGATTCGTAATACAGGATGTGATACTCTACCGAAGGTGATTCTCAACCCCCTTCTTAGATGTGCGACCGATGATGTAGCTCAAAAGATCCTGAAGGAAATGCACGAAGCCGAATGCGGGGACCACACGTGGGGCAAACCCTTGCAAAGAAAGTTCTCTGGTACGGGTACTTTTGGCTAACAATAAACCGCCATGTAGCAAATCATGCCAGATGATGTGATCGTTGCCAAAGATTTAGAAAAATTAAAAGAACTCCCTCAATGGAATTAACGCAAATGGCTAGCCCATGGCCGTTTGCAATATGGGGAATCGACTTGATCGGCGTATTGCCAATAAGGGGCCAAATACATTATAGTTGCTTTTGACTATTTCACAAAATGGCCCGAAGCGGAACTGTTGACCACTATTACCACTAAGAAAGCCATTAATTTTTTTACTAAAAACTTTATTTGTAGGTTTGGTGTGCCACAAAAAATTTACACTGATAATGGGACCTAACTCGAAAGCACTGAGTTCAAGACTTCTACAAATGCTTCTGAATTGGGAAGAGCTTTTCCACAGTCGCTCATCCACAAGAAAATGGGCAAGTGGAAGCAACAAACAAGATCATCAAGTCCATTATCAAAAGGCAACTAAATAAAGCAAAATGGCACTGGGTTGATGAACTTCCACTCGCACTATGGGCTTATAAATCAACTCACAAAGCGGCAACTGAATACACTTCATTCTCCTTGGCATATGGCTCAGAAGCAATGATTCCGTTGATCTAAAAGCCCCTCTCATATAAGGAAAAACTTTAGTCAGAAGCAAAATGAGGATCTCCTACTCGAATCACTGGATATGATTGATGAAAGGAGGAAAGAAGCCGAGTTGAGGACCGCCGCCCACTAAAAAAGGATCATGAGATACTTCAACTCCAAATTTCACAACCACCTTTGAAGTGGGAGACCTCATCCTCAAACAAGTCTATCCCATGCTGGGAGCCTTCGAACCGAACTGGGAAAGGTCGTATGTGATCAATCAAAAGCTAAGGGATGGAACTTTCAAGCTGACAACCATCGACGGAATCCAAGCTCCTAGAGAATGGAACAGCGAATCACTGCGCCGCTACTTCACTTAAAAACTACCCTACGTACTTTCTACTTTTCAGCAAATAAGGCGTCCTGGGATGCGGGGGCATTGTAAATAGGCAAAAACATGCCTAATTTTTCCTAATAAATTAATTTGCTTTTTGAACAAACAAAACTGTGTTCTTAATAGTAAGCTACTAAGTCAACAGGGCCAAATCGACTCAAAACCATGCAATTGCTACTTGAGAATGCGGAATCATGTAACATCCTGCATTTTTATATAATAATAAAATAAAATCAATTGAATTAACATAATTACGAAACAGAATATAATTGTCAAATATATGCATTTAAGCATTGAGAGGTACATAGATTTATGCAAGCAATGAGTGTGTGATTAATTGACGCATCAATCAATTAAAAGGGGAATTAATTAAGAGATATAGAGGCGCCAATTAGTCAGAGCATATATCACTTTTATAACATTAATTAATTAAGGGATCTTCTAATAAAGGAAAATGTATGTGGGGAATAAAATTAAATGAGAACATACATATATTAATTTATAATTGAAGCAATCAATTAATTAAGAAATTAACTGAAGACATTAAGTATGCATCAATTAATAAAACAGGAAAACTTATATGTCAATTAATTGGATAATGAATTGGCGGTTCAAATATATACACCTAATAAATGCATGATTAAGTGATGCATTAGAATTATTTTGGATATCAAAAATAGGAAAACATGTTAATTAATTAATTGGCAATTAGTTGAGCGTTTTAAAAAGGGTGTCAATTAACCAAAGAATATGCCCTTCTTACAATAGCTAATAATGTAAATTAATTATTTAGAAGAAAACGCCAATTATAGGACTATTTATTTCCAAGTTAAAAGGAAAAAAAGAATTGGAATGCATAAGAAAATCAAACGGAGTGATTAAGTTTATGATGAAGGTAAGTTAATAAGAATAAACTAAAAAAATATATAACTTTATATGCAATCAATCAACAGAGGTATTAATTGATGTGTTCAAATAGGTAAGAAATTATAACGTATAAGAATCAATTAATGTTGGATACATATATATATGTATGTATGTATGTATGTATGTATGTATGTATGTATGTATGACCTAATTAATTGGATAATTAATGGGAGAATCTTATTTCGAAGGAAACGTGGATTAATAGGGTCGTATAACAAAGGAATAAATGGATAACATTGGAGAATTATACATTATAAGCTAATGTAAGAAAATCAATAAAGATGGTGAGGATTGTTTTTAGGGTTAATCAGATGTTTCATAGTTGTTCACTATGCCTATAATTAAACATAACTTAACTCTAGCCTACACTATTTTCTCTGAATCAGCTGCCGTCATGTATAGTGAACTCCTTTTCTCTTCTTCCTCTTCCTTTCTCATATGTCAATCAAATCTTTCTCCAAACAAAAAAATAAAATTAAGCAAAGAAATACATACAAGCAAATCAGAGAATTGCGCAAATAAATATGGGTATTTACAGCGAATTAAAAAAGGGAAAAAGTGGAGAAAAGCGTAGCAATTTAAAAGGGATAGAGATTGAAGCGAAGGATGACATGTGAGTGGATTTATTTATATATCTTTTAAGTTTAAGATATATTATCGTTAGATTCCTGTTTAGAAAATTTTATTCGGTAATTAATCATATTAACTAAATTAGGCCGCACTTTAAGAAAACTTGAAGTTTATTTACAATATTAACATTTATACACTGTTTTATATGCCTTATTTGCATCTTTTTGTACATTTTTGATTTTTATGCAAGCGTCGTTTTTCTTCTATCCCCTCATTTTTCTTCGCGTATGGATTAGAATAGATTAAACGCGAATATGGATTAAATAATTAAGGAAGTTAAAATGAAGGAAATTAGATGTGAAATAATAAAAGTCAAGGAATAGAATTACTGCAATAAATTGCATTAAAGCCGGTAAAGTTAATATGGGAGTAATTATTAGATTAATTGGTTGGTTTATAAAATATGATACATTTCCATAACTTAATATTTGAGAGATAATGATAAAATGTAACTGCCAAAATAAAAGAAATAAAAAGGGGGACTTAGAGTAGAATAGAGAAAGCGCTATATTTTACACTACTCCAAAATAGTGAAAGAGATATCTTGCGTTACGAATTATCATTTATAGTATTATCCAATACTAAGATACATAAATGGATCATATAGTTTTCAAAATCAACCAAATAAAATAGAATTACCTCGTAAAATAGCGGATGGTAAAGTAAAGTATGTTTTGAAATAAGAAAATTATTAATTTAAAAATTTAAGGCTGTAAAAAAATTAAGGAGCCTAAGTCTGCATTTACTACGCAGGCTATTTAACTTGGCAACTATTATGATAAGTGAATTATGTAATATTAGAGAATTAAAGAAAATTCTATATCATAATAAAAGAAGACAGACAAGAGCAGACAAGAAATGCTCATAATTATGTAACGGACTACAAAAGAAGAAAAAGTAACAATTACGAGTAGAATTATAACATAAGTTATAATTATGAAATAAGAACAGAAAAGCTTATCGTAAGACTCATAATAAATTAGTAAGCAATGATAGTAGAGAATAATGATAAAAGATTATTTGAATAACTTATACTAAGTTGATAAGCAAACGAGACATAAATAATAAAAGAGGCTTATTTTATTGAACTTAAGGATTTATATATTAAGTTAAATAAGCAAGATAATGAATGTGGCTCATACTAACAGCATTCCCTATTAAATCTATGGTTATCTCACAAAGTTAGAAGTGAGACGAGGGCAAAATTATGCTAATTAAATTAAAATAAATAGCCAACAGAATAAGAAAGCAAACTAAATGCAAATTGAAAGATTAGACTTAAGGTTTAATAAAAAGAATCAAAATGCGTATGGAGCAGCCCAAAGAATGAAGCACCTAACGAAGCAGTTCATCACGGATTTAAGAAATGGAAAAGCAAATCCAACTTAGTATTTTTATGCTTCAAGGAAGTATGAAACTTCAACGGGACGTGAGGATACTCTAGGATAGCCGTTGGGTAGGCCCAACGAAGCTGTATCTCCGGAGGCAGGTCTGTAGGTGTTCCATCAAGATAGTATGCCTTGATTGCATTTGCATTGTAAGCCTGACGAAGCAGCCTTTGTAGGCAGTTATAAGGCCTTGGAGTTTGGAGTAAGGTATTCATCTGTCTAGTATTTGCAAGTAAGTTTAAGGATAGTCACATGTGGATATCGGCCAACATCAAGACCAAGAGCGATTTCGAGAAAGGCTAGAGTTAAACTTACAGGCCAATGATTCTTTCTTTATCGAGACATTGTATGAGAGGCACGACCATTCAAATGTTAGATTGTTTGCAGTAGAGCACGACCACTTAACTCTTTAGAAGTCTTTCGATTAGCTAGGGGTGGCTGCATGGGGCCATAGCCACGTTGAGAAAGAGACAGACCAACTAGAATATCTATATTGTATACCTAACGAAGCAGTCCTTTACAGATATAGAAAATTCCTGACTGAGTTTCGTACAAGGTAGACCTTGTTTGCGGGATTCAAATAATAGACAGAACGATTATGTAGTCCTTAATGTACACACTAGGTAGTACATTTGTGGATGTCCGAGCACTGATATACACTAGTGTGGATGCGGTTTACATTTTCATAGTAAGTAGTGTAGCATCTGTATTGTAGGCCTTACCAAGAAGTCCTTTACAGATGCAGCCACGAAACGCTTGCAGAACAAAACGATGGTGTATCTGTATTATAGGCCATATGAAGCGGTTTTTTATAGATATAACTACGAAGCAAGATGATGGAGCATCTGTATTGTAGGCCTTACGAAGCAGTCCTTTACAGATTTAGCGATGGAGCACTCTCGAAGCAAGATAATGGAACCCTTTTCGAGTAGGATACGGAAGGTACCATGGGTGGTACCTAAGTACAATATGGTCATTGGGCATATAGCTACATATATGTATATATTAGTTACTACGTTTTAATCTACTATAGAGTAGATGGGCACGGTTCACGAATAGAGGTGAGAATATTATAACCTAATGAACCTAATATAAGAGTAAAAGAAAATAAAAAGATATATGTAGAATTAAGCCTAGAAGTATATAATTTATCCATTCACCGGAACTTTTGTTCTGACCCCCTCTTCATAACATCCTACAGGTTAGGTAGATGACAGAGACTTCTCAGTTATGTGACACTTGCTTAGGAAGTGCCATTATTTGGGTGAGTATTTACTTAGTATTATATTTTAATCAATTTCGTTGTGAGATAGTTAATTGATCTCTGATATATTTATCTTTGCCTATTTGCAGGATACCAGATTTCAAACTTGGGTCTCAATGGGCTTGGGTTTTAGCATTTTTGCGAAAAATCCGGACCCACTGGAGTTTGGGTTGTTACAAATCATGCTCAAGTATGCCCTACCTACCCGCCGGGTCGACAGAAGAAAATCGACTCTAATTGTTGGATTGACGGAACCTGATCCCTGCCTTCTAAGAACCAGTGTTGCCCATGCAACATCGGGAAGGCTCAAGCAAAAAGCCATGCATCCCGTAAGCCGCACACTAACTTTCTAAGCCGTGAAGTCACGCCCCTAAAATATAAACTCCTCACGTTGCCGGAAGATAGGCAACATCCAGAAGCATCAAAAGCCGCACATCCCATAAGCCACGCACTAACTTTCTGATCCGTGAAATCATGCTCCTAAAATATAAACTCCTCACATTTCCCCAAGACAGGCAACATCGAGAAGTATAAAAGTCGTGCATCTCTTAAGCCGCACACTAACTTTTCGAGCTGTGGAATTGCGCCCTTAAAATACAAACTCCTCACAATGCCCGAAGATAGGAAGCATTGAGAAGTATCAAAAGTCGCTCATCCCATAAAGCCGCGCATACTTTTAAGTACTGGAATTGCCCTGGAAATGCCAAGAAACTTATCCATCATAGGAATAACGAGGATTAACTCACTCCCATTATCAGGAGTAACGGGCACGAATCCAACAAAATCAAAGTGCTATTAACCAGCAAAAAAATCCAGTTACTGACAACACCAATTGCTGACACTCAATGATTAACTATAACATTTAACATGGATGACGTTTAGCTAGTTAACCCATGCAATGTGCATGCTTTAAGCAATGAAGCGTGTGTTTGAATATTGCAAAATTCCTAAGAAATAACGTGCACGAGTATTTATTCACGTTCTCGAGGAGCGATAAGTGATTTAACTTCCAAAATTTGCAAAGATTATTCATTTACGCGAAAAGTTCTGAATTCTCTAATAGCTAATCTGATAACTATATACCCTGCACTCAAGTTACATTTTTACGCACATTTCCACATACATATTTTATACACCATAGAATGTATACTAAAGTCATGCAACTTACAAAAAATCAAATTATAACTTAGTTTTTGTTTCAAATTTTGGTATGAAAACTATTCAAACCATAAGTTACTGGTCGTTTGTCAAGTGTTCGAAGTAAACAGCCCTGTGAACTGAGGGTTATACACCAGTCCTTAAATAGAAAAACACAAAAATAAAAACACTTCACAAGCATTATTACTTCAAACAAAGAATTTTGGCAGTAATCACAGGACTAGATAAAATAAAATAGAAGTAAGCAAAGTAGACATAAGTACACAGGTAAGAAGATAACCAAAGTTATTGTCAAAATTTCAGCAGTATATTACTTATATCTTTTCCTATAAAGTCAAAAATGTGGGGGTCATACCCACACAGTACCGGCCAATAAAAGGATAAAAGTACAGACAGTGCAACAAAAATAGCGAGTGCAGACTCTACTTGAACAAAACAACATAAAATGACTCAGAGTCAGATTAATCACCATCCAAGCTTCTCAACGCCTTTTTCTGCCACTCCCCTTTCCGCCTTTCGTCTAAAGTTCCTGCTTCGCCTCGGGAGTAGTATCGCTGCCCGCAATGTCAACAATTTCCTTGATGCTGATATCTTCTTCCTGCTCTTTAACTTTCTTGAAAGCTTCCTCTTTAGTGTTGCGCTTCCAAGATCTACGAGAGCTCTTGGAGGAATTTATCGCTTCAACTTTCTCCTTCCTGTGTCGACTAATTATTGTTGAGATTTGCACGGTCGCTCTATCTGGGTATCATGCTTCTGAACTTTGGCCGCCGTGAAGTCACCCTCCAAAGATACGGGAGGATCATCCAGGCCACGTAATGCGGAAATTTTTTTGGACTCTTTCCCTAGCTGCGAGCCGGACACGGACACAGAAGACTGAAACAAGCAAGGACATAGTTGAAATAGCGAAAGGTCCAGGCACCAAGGAAATCGATGGATCAAGGGATAAGGAAGACAGACCTATAAGATAAAAAATGAAAGCGTTAAGTTCGTCCTGCTCTTCCGACGTGAGTTGAAAGTACTCGGCATCAGATGAAACAAGTAGATTACCAGCACCAGAGAAGTAACCTAGAATGTAAAACTCATACTCACCACCCTCTCCCTCCTTGGATGGTTCCATAACCCATAGAGAAGCTTCAAGCCCAGAACTTGTCATTGGATCATCGGGCTACCTTGATAGTTCATGGGAATCGGAATTAAAAGGCTCCGACAACACTCCGACGGTCGTTTTCGGTGGCAGCATCCGCGGCCTTCTTCTCCCTTTCAACTTGCAAAAACTCCTGGCCTTCTAGCAATGCTTTCTTTGATTCTTCATTGAGATAAGCATTCTTAAGCTCTCTCTTGGTATAAACATTCCCACTGTCACGACAATGAGTCAAGGTTTCCTCCCAAACCACGGCGAGAATGCATGGGAATTTAGGGCCCAAGTAACTGATACTCCCCTGGTGTAACAGGAAGTTGACATAAATGTTCAAAATGGTCTCATCCATCTTCTCCATCTTTCTCTCGAAGGCGTTCTGAAGCTCCAAATAATCCACCGCATAAACCGATACTCAAATAAAAATACACATAAACAAAAATACTGCACAAGTTCTATTACTTCAAAAAAAAATTGGTAGTAATCACAGGAATAGATAAAATAAAATTAAAGCAAAGTAGACATAAGTACACAAATAAGCAGATAACCAAAGTTACAGTCAAAATATCAACAGTATATTACTTATATCTTTTTTCTGTACAAGGTAAAAATAAGGTGGTCTTACCCACACAATACTGGCCAACAAAAGGAAAAAAGTACAGACAGTGCAACAAAAATAGTAAGTGCAAACTTTGCATTTGAACAAAACAACACGAAATAACTAAGAATCAGATTAACCACCATCCAAGCTTCCCAACACCTTTTTCCACCACTCCTTTTCTCGCCTTTCATTGAAGTTTCTGCTTCGCCTCAGGAGTAGTATCACTGCCAGTAATGTCAACTATTTCCTTAGTATTGATATCTTCTTCTTGCTCTTTAACTTTCTCGAAAGCTTCCCCTTTAGTCTTGCGTTTTCGAGATCTACGAGAGTACTTGGAGGACATTATCGCTTTAACCTTCTCCTTCTTGATGGCAACTAATTGTTGTTTAGATTTGCACGACTGCTCTATCTTAGTCTCCTGCTCTCAAACTTCGGCCACCGTAAAGTCACCCTCCAAAGATATGGAAGGAGCATCTAGACCATTAATGCGAAAAAAATTTCGGACTTCGGCTGTGTGCCGGACTCGAACACAACAACCTGAGCAGCTATAGAAATGAGCACGGATATAGTTCAAATAGTGACAGGCCTAGGCACCAAGGAAACTGGAGGATCAGTGAATAAGGAAGATGGACCTATAAGATCAAAAATGAAAGCGTTAAGTTCATCATTCTCTTGTGGCATGGGTTGAAAGTTCTCAAGATTGGGGGAAACAAGAAGATTACCTGCACCGGAGAAGTGGCCTAGAATGTCAACCTCATACTCACCACTCTGTGCCTCCTTGGACGGTTCCACAACCGGTGGTGTAACAACCAACCTTTTTGTACGTTTTAAATCGACGATAAACCACACACGTCAGACTTAAACCATACAGAATGGCGGATTGTTATAGATAATAAGAAAAAGCTGAGAAAGAAAAAATAAAATAGAATCTTGTAGCGGAACGATAAAATATAATAATCAAATAAACAATTCATGAAGCTGTTTTACAAAAAACATTTGATTATACTTATACAATACATATCAGAGTTACACATACCAGAGAATGATAAATAACAATGCACCAGAACAATGTGATACAGTGGGACAACATAGTATATAATAATAATAATAATATCCTCGTCTTCTTCCTCCAAAATAAGGTCTTCAAATCCTAAAGTATTCAAACTGACCCGAGCGAATTGAAAAGACAAAACACTCGAGTCAGAACTAAAAGATATTATGTAAGTTAAATCAATAGTAAATAATATGAGTGGAACGGCGACAGAGATGTTTACGGGATTTCACTTGTCCTATCCATGTATAACGTGAGTGCAATAACTTAAGAGATGCTCGGGATTCACATCTCCTAAGGATCCGTTAAACTATTTACTATGTAGTAATATTTCACTATTATAATAGTGTCTATTAGTAAAATAAACTTACTTTAAATAGCATTAAGGCTTTACATTTTCCATCTTAACATGTGATAGTCCCAGCGGTCCACCCAGTAACATGGTCCCTCCTGATCGGGAAGCACCAGAGGATACCACACGGGCTACGGGAGAGAACCAAACTCATATAAGGCTCACTAGGGTAGGTGATACGGCACACGAGGCAATGCCAGGATAGATATACCAATTGCTATCCGGACTGGTGGTGACGCATAGCGCGCAGCTACCGCCCACCTCGAGCCACACCCCCAAAATCAAAAATCAAAAGTGGCCTCCAAATTAATCTCAAAGTCGGAATATAATATCGAAGGAGTGTGTCCGATAAGAGGAGCTACCTCACTGGCCCGGAATCGCTCCTGTTTTAGCCACCTTATGTCAACTCACGGGAGTCGGGCCCACGTTCATACCTCAGAGGAACGCAGCCACCATCCTACTTCATTCTAGAATCTCCACCGCGTACACGGTTGTTAAAGTGGTTTTCGGTATTGACAGAGACTATACCCATATCTGATCCCTGTCTCTTCAACAACCAATCGTTACAATAACACCGCGGTCATTTTCAAAATAGTTTATATTTAAAACCAAAATATCATTGCCTTTTCAAAACCAAATCAATACGATATCAATTTCACTTCAAATATATTCTTTCTAAAATCATAACACTTTCAAAGTTATATACTTCGAAACCAAACCACTTAAGATTATAATACTTTCCAAAATTTTGTATTTTACCAAATCTCAAATCATAAATTCCCATTTCAATTCAGTTTTCAAATGAACCATTCCAAATTATATTGATTCCAAGACAGATTTGGCTCACAAAGTAAGCTTTAAGTACTTTTCAAACTGTAAGTATTCAACAATTTCAAAACAAAGTTTGATAATTTCATATATATCAAATTCAATTTTCTTTTGTTTAGTTTTGAAAAATTTACTTAATAAATCCATTATCATTTAAATAAATCCCAAATTACAAAAGTCTATCCAATAGATGATGAATTGAATCTAGATTTAGAACTTCGGAAGATGAGATAATAACCTCGTGCACGAGTATAATTATTGAAATGCTTTCTTCAACTCCTTATAAATGCAACTATATATTTCTTTCAATTTATTTGTACTTGAAATATTCATTAAATTCACCTTAACCCAAAATCAAGTTGTAAAATCATACCAACCTTAGCTTCTTAAATGATTCAATTTCAAATACATTACCCATTTATCTTCCAACCTTAATTTATCTAAATCATTATAACCTTTATATTAAAATTTAATTTATATACTTACCCATATTTTATTTTAATAAAATCAAACTTATTATTACACTTACTTTTCTATTAAACAATTTGTACATAGCTTGAATTCGAGAATTTAACTGTATATAAAATGATATTTGTATAATATCAAAAATCAATATTTATTAAACCATATATTTCCAAACAAATTTTCTCATAGCTGAAAATCAATAATAAAATAACATTTATATAACATCTGAAATCAATATTTATATAACCCATATATTTCATTAAAAGACCATAGAAATCACTTCAAAATATTTTTATATATATAGACCACGGTGTCCATATATAATTTTTTACCCCATAGTCAAGTGATACAGATATTTATCATTTCAATCCGTAATTTAAAATAAAAACACGGTTATATATCATTTCAAACCGCAATCCCGAATGAAATAAAAATGCATACAACTTGCAGTTTATAACAATATAAATACAATATCCATTCATCTAATATCAGCCATCAATCATTTATCACAATCATTATCCAGTTCAAACAATAACCTCAATATAGAACAGATAATAATAACAGGTATTTACTGGTAGTTTATATTCAGTAATAAATTAGATAACAATTTAATTGGCAGTTTATATGTAATGATAAATTAAATAACAATTTAATTCAATAAATTCAATTTAACTAGAATGATGATAAAATATGCCAAACAGTCATAAATAAATTTCTAATCACAACATAAATTAATTTAACACACATAAGAAAATTTAGAAGTTGTGAATGGGTTAAAAAACTAACCTCTCGAATTTAAATTGAATTTAAATCCAATTTAAGCCTAAAATTCAAACAGTCTCCAAATTTGTTCAAACCAGCACCATAATGTTTGGAAATTCAATACGATCCTAACAAAAGAAACGGTGCATAAATCAGACATCGTATACGAAAGTTATAAACATTTGAAATTAAACGATTGGAATTTAAATTAAAATAGACAAACTAGAAAACAGCTGCCACGTCTCCCTGTTCCCAACGTACGAACCCCACCTGCAATGAGCACGACTTCACGACAATCGCGACCGCCACTCTCATCGCTGGCCACCGCGGGTTCCCAGAAGCTTCCCCATGATGCGTGACCTTCTCGATCATCCCTGCGATCAACGACGACGAGCGAAACACGACATAGGGCAGCCGCTGCCACTTTTTACTCAAACCCTAATTGAATTTTACACGCCGATCTAGCCATTAAGACGCCGGATGACCGACGCGATTGACTCTCTATAAAACCTATATCTCAATTTGTCGATCGGACGACGATCGTCGAACGCCAACGAACGGCCGTGATTTGTTCTCAAAATTCTGGACAAACAGGGATTCAAACTGAAAAATGAATTATAGATCTGAATGCGCTCATCGAGAGCTTCAGATCGATATAAAATTTGATAGTATTTGAGGAGTCTGAAATTTTGGCGCTGAATTTGATTTGAAATTGCAACTGGAGTTTTGGTTTGTCTGCCATTGAAATGAGGAGGAGCAAATGGAATTGTACGTATAGAATAATGAACATAAGAAATAGGCTAGGGTTTATAACGAGTTATATATATAGACAGGGTTGAAAATAAAAAGAACGGATCAGATTTTTTTGGACCGTTGAACGAACAATGGCCCGAAAAGCCCGTTCTGCCTCCGGAACGAAATTGGGTCAACCTATATATCAAAATAGATGTTTTTGAATATTTAAAATCGATGGAACATGTTTCAAGTCCATTTTCCATCGTATAAAGAAGTTATGCTGAAATCAAGTTATTTCAAATTGATTTCAATTTCATTGATTTGTAGGCGTTTCGAGCCTGTACGATCAAACAACACGTCCGATCGCTACGAAACATGAAATCCTACGATAATTCACTGTTACGGATCCAATGAAACTATTTTCGTCGAAATTCGAGTCAGTGGCCAAAATGGCTATTTTCCAGTTAATCAAATAAATTAATAATTAATTAATTAAATCACTTTCAAATTTAACCTTTAATAATTTACAACTTCTATCAACTTTGATTTGTTAGCCATTCACAAAATAATTTACACAAATTTAGCTGTCGATTTAAGTTGATTAATCCATCAATTTCAGTGTTTAATTTCAATTTCATTAAATTCAGAAATTATAAATTAAAATTCCCAAAAATCCATTTATTAAATTTTAAACCTCGTTATTCACATCTTTTATCACAATAAGGATGCAACTAACATTGGTTCATGATTTATTACATTAAAATCTACAGATTTCATCTTAATCTCCATTAACGTAATATTTAAATATTTAACTCCCATTTATTTGCAATTAATTCAATTATTAAATTTAAATTCCAATAAATTAATAAATCTTGATTTTCCATTCCTTTTATCCAACAATTGTCATATTATGAATAAAGTAAATGTTATTTCCCATTATTAACTAAATTTACATTAACAAAATATTTAATTTTGATTTATTGCAATTTTAACCAAATTATTATAGTTCATATCCCAATAAATTGGTAAATCTTTATTTCCATTCTTTTAATTCAACAAATTGTCCTATTATGGATAACATTAACATTATTACCTTAATTTACATTCAATTGCCGTTAACAATGTGTCATTTCATTAATTAATTCAGTATTTACTATTATTTTCTCATATTTAATTTATAACAAGGTATAACAATTTTCACTATTTCAATATTGGTATTTCACTCCAATTGTAAATAATTAGTTCTAATCACCATTGCTACATTTAATTTTTTTTTCATTCACTTCATTATAGATTATAAAAAATTTATTTCTTTCTAAATTTAATTACAAAAATCTTATTAAATTAACCAATTTAATTATCGAAATTTACGGGTCGTTACACTCTCCCCCACTTAAAACTTTTCGTCCCCGAAAAGGAAAAGAAGGGAAAAGATGAATTTATAAGTCGATATATATTATTCAAAACATTATATTCGTAAACAATAAATTTACATAATAAGATAATTTAAATAAAATATATAGATTTATAAACAATTAAATATTTTTATATTCAAATTAACAAAGTATGGAAAGCATTTTTCAAAAAATTTCCATGTTCAGAATTTACAGAAAATTTCAGCAGAGTTTCCTTTGTACGAAGTGGCTCAGGAGAAAATTAATATCAAATATAACAATATACAACATATATTTTCCAAAATAATATATATCCCAACACGGGAAAAATATAATAGCGCTCTAAAACCGTAATCCGAGAACGTATCTATTTGTTGGGCAATTATTGCTTAATTATGAAACCAAAAGCAGTAGCAATTGCTTCCATAACCTGTATTTCACTTATATAATCCAAAAAGAGTTAATAATTATATAGAATGAAATGTATAAAATTGTTTCGACCATAAACAAACAAATATATACAAACAACAATCACTTGCAACAAGGCATACAACCATCACATAGAATCAATACAAATCAATCATTTATTCATATCAAACAAAACAAATAGTTGTTCGGTTTCAAACTTTAAATTGCATAGAATGGGAAAATAAACTACTTAGTGCACCAATTACTCAACAGTCTTAGATGAAATAAATATATTATTCATTCGTCCAAACAATTTTAACGTATCCTTGCCCAAACAAACATAACTAAGCAAACAGCAATTTCAAACAATAGATCAATTTCATTCTTATTAATTTTATTTCATACATTTGTTGTTTGATTTCCTTTTCATTCATATAATGGTCTATCTTTTATATTTACACTTATTTCTTGCAAATTTTCATTTCCAACCGTTGTTCAGTGTCTATTTCACTTATTTGCACTTATACTTACATAAATTCATTTTATTTATTCATATCATATAAATTTCTTTTTATTGCATTACATTCATTCATTTCTCAATTTCATTTATTTTCATTCATTTATTACTTAATTTCATTTATTCATTTATGTATAATACTTACCTTCAATTTATTTAATTTGTAGCCTTTCAATTATACTTAAGTTTATAACAACTACAACATCCAATTCTTATTTATTAAAGAATTTCATTAAATACTTCCATTATTACAAATTTTAATTGTAAAATTTCCCATTGCATTTTCTTTTAACATTTTAAATTTTTAATAGTTGGTAAGTTATATGTATGTTAAAGAATGCACTTGAAAATTATACAAGTTTATCTCATTTCTTTCTAAATTAATTAAATGTTCAATAATCCTATCTTTGTCTTACAGGTTACCAATTTCAATTTTTCTTGTAATTTCATTCATAACTTAGCAATTTAATCTCTTACTTTAACTAGAGGTTCCAATTATAACTTAATTACATTCCATTTCACTACAATAATTGAAACTATCAATTTACAGAAACTTAAGAATTAAATACCGGGTTTAATTTCAAATTGTTTCAAAATAATAGATAGATGTATACACTTATAATTTATATATCCGATTATATTTAAAACAATTTGAAATTTATACTTGTTTATCAAAATAAATCTGCAGTAAACTTACCACAGTGGCCTTCCCACTTCGAAGCTCGAAAATGAATGTCGATGATGCGTGCACTCATCACCGAAATTATTTTCCAGCGACAAAGAGGAGAGTACATAACTTATTTCAAAGTTGAAATATTTATATCAAAAAATACTTCTAAATAATATCATTATTATATCCCAAAATCATTTGAAAGAAATTTTCAAAACCCCGGACTCAAGTTCTAAATTTCCCGTTTATTCTCATTTATTTTACTTTCAAATTTAATTTCAACCAATATCAATATATTTCACTACCTAACAACCAATATATTACAACCAAATATAATCTTTACAAAAAAATTATTTTATGTATAGAAAATATAATAAGAAAAAATTATTTCATTCACCTATATTCAAAACAAATATTGTGTCAGTCTGTCTTATTAAGTGTTTAGAAATCCCTATTGATGTCGTAGCGTCCTATGCACCAACCAGAATTCATAAATACAAAACGGAACAAATTAACATAATATCAAAAACATTATATAACACTAACAAATACGCTCTCTCATATACATACACTCAGCGACTCATCATAGGGTATTACTACCCTATTAATAAAGAGTCAGACCCCACAAAGCTAAGGTTTATCGCCAAACCAAAGCTCTGATATCAGATGTAACAACCAGCCTTTTTGTACGTTTTAAATCGACGATAAACCACACACATCGGACTTAAACCATACGGAAGGGCGGATTGTTATGGGGTAAATAAGAAAAAGCAGAGAAAGAAAAAAAACAAAATAGAATCTTGCAGCGGAACGATAAATTATAATAATCAAATAAACAATCCATGAAGCTGTTTCACAAAAACATTTGATTATACTTACACAACACATATCAGAGTTACACATACCAGAGAATGATAAATAACAATGCAGCGGAACAATGTGATGCAGTGGGACAACATAGCATATAATAATAATATCCTCATCTTCGTCCTCCAAAATAAGGTCTTCAAATCCTGAAATGCTTAGACTGACCCAAGCGAATTGAAAAGACAAAAACATTCGAGTCAGAACTAAAAGATCTTATGTAAGTTAAACCAACAGTAAATAATATGAGTGGAACTGGATCAGAGATGTTTACGTGATTTGACATCTCCTATCCAGTGTCTAACGTGAGTGCAGTAACTTAATAGATGCTCGAGATTCACATCTCCTAAGAATCCGTTAAACTATTTACTAAGTAGTAATATTTCTCTATTATAATAGTGTCTATTAGTAAAATAAACTTACTTTTAAATAGCATTAAGGCTTTACATTTTCCACCTTAACATGTAATAGTCCCAGCAGTCCATCCAGTATCATGGTCCCTCCTGATCGGGAAGCCACCAGAGGATACCACACGGGCTATAGGAGAAAACGAAACTCGTACAAGGCTCGCTAGGGTAGGTGACATGGCACACGAGGCAATGCCAGGGTAGATATACCAATTACTATCCGGACTGGTGGTGACGCATAGCGCGCAGCTACCGTCCACCTCGAGCCACACCCCTAAAATCAAAAATCAAAAGTGGCCTCCAAATCAATCTCAAAGTCAGAATATAATATCGAAGGAGTGTGTCCGATAAGAGGAGCTACCTCACTGGCCCAGAATCGCTCCTGTTTTAGCCACCTTATGCCAAACTCACGAGAGTCGGGTCCACGTTCATACCTCAGAGGAACGCCGCCACCATCCTACTTCATTCTGGAATCTCCACCGCGTACACGGTAGTTAAAGTGGTTTTCGGTATCGACGGAGAGTATGCCTATATCCGATCCCGGTCTCTTCAACAACCAACCGTTATTACAACACCGTGGTCATTTTCAAAATAGTTTATATTTAAAACCAATATATCATCGCCTTATCAAAACCAAATCAATATGATATCAATTTCACTTCAAATATATTCTTTCTAAAATCATAACACTTTCAAAGTTATATACTTTGAAACCAAATCACTTAAGATTATAACACTTTCCAAAATTTTAGATTTTACCAAATCTCAAATCATAAATTCCCATTTCAATTCAGTTTTCAAATAAACCATTCCAAATTATATTGATTCCAAGACAGATTTGGTTCACAAAATAAACTTTAAGTATTTTTCAAACTTTAAATATTCAACTATTTCAAACAAAGTTTGATAATCCCATATATATCTAATTCAATTTTTTTTTTTTAGTTTTGAAACATTTACTTAATAAATCCATTGTCATTTAAATAAATCCCAAATTACTAATAACTATATATTTCTTTCAATTTATTTATACTTGAAATATTCATTAAATTCACCTTAACCTAAAATCAAGTAGTGAATCACACCAACCTTAACTTCTTAAATGAATTCAATTTCAAATATATTTCCTATTTATCTTCCAACCTTAATTTATCTAAATCATTATAACCTTATATTAAAATATAATTTATATACTTACCCATGTTTTATTTTAATAAAATCATACTCTATTATTACACTTATTTTTTTATTAAACAATTTATACATAGCTTAAATTCGAGAATTTAACTATATAGAAAATCATATTTGTGTAATATCAAAAATAATATTTATTAAACCGTATATTTCCAAACAAATTTTCTCATAGCTGAAAATCAATAATAAAATAACATTTATATAACATCTGAAATCAATATTTATATAACCCATATATTTCTTTAAAAAACCATAGAAATCACTTCAAAATATTTTTATATATATAGACCATGGTGTCCTATATAATTTTCTACCCTATGGTCAAGTGATACAGATATTTATCATTTCAATCCGTAATTTAAAATAAAAATTCAGTTATATATCATTTCAAACCGCAATTCCAAATGAAATAAAAATGCATACAACTTGCAGTTTATAACAATATAAATACAACATCCATTCATCCAGTATCCACCATCAATCATTTATCATAATCATTATCCAATTCAAACAATAACATCAATATAGAACAAATAATAAATAATAGGTATTTACTGGCAGTTTATATTCAATAATAAATTAAATTACAATTTAACTGGCAGTTTATATGCAATAATAAATTAAATAACAATTTAATTCAATAAATTCAATTTAATTGGAATGATGATAAAATATGCCAAACAGTCATAAATAAATTTCTAATCACATCAAAAATTAATTTAACACACATAAGAAAATTTAGAAGTTGTGAGTGGGTTAAAACACTCAACTTTCGAAATTTAAATTAAATCCAATTTAAATCAAAAAATCAAACAATCTTCAAATTTATTCAAACCAGCACCAAAATGTCTGGAAATTCAATACGATCCTAATATAAGAAACGGTGCATAAATCGGACATCGTATGCGAAAGTTATAAACATTTGAAATTAAAGGATTGGAATTTAAATTAAAATAGACAAACAGAAAATAACTGCCATGTCTCCCTGTTCCCAACGCACGAACCCCACCTGCAACGAGCACGACTTCGCAATAATCGCGACCACCGCTCTCGTCGCTGGCCACCACGGCTTGCCAGAAGCTGCCCCGTGATGCGCACCCTCCCGGTTATCCTTGCGATGAACGACGACGAGTGAGACACGGCATAGGGCAGCCACCGCCACTTTTTACTCAAACCCTAATTGAATTTTACACGCCGATCTAGCCGTCAAAACGCCAGATGACCCACGCTGATGAACAATGCGATTGACTATCTACATAACCCATATCTCGATTTGTCGATCGCACGACGATCGTCCAACGCCAACGAACGGCCGCGATTTGTTTTCCAAATTATGGAAAAATAGAGATTCAAATTGAAAACGAATTACGGGTCTGAGATGCGCTCGTCGAGAGCTTCAAATCGATATAAAGTTTGATAGTATTTGAGGAGTTTGAAATTTTGGCGTTGAATTTGATTTGAAATTGCAATTGGAATTTTGGTTTGTCTGCCATTGGAATGAGGAGGAGCAAATTGAATTATACGTACAGAGTAATGAACATAAGAAATATGCTAGGATTTATAACGAGGTATATATAGGCAGGGTTGAAAATAAAAAGAACGGATCAGATTTGTTTGAACCGTTGAACGAATAATGGCCCGAAAAGTCCGTTCTGCCTCCGGAACGAAATTAGGACAACCCACATATCCAAAAGGATGTTTTTGAACATTTTAAAATCGATGGAGCAGGTTTCAAGTCCAATTTCCATCGTATGAAGAAGTTATGCTAAAATCAAGTTATTTCAAATTGATTTCAATTGATTTCAATTTCATTAATTTCTAGGCGTTTCGAGCCCGTACGATCAAACAACATATCCGATCGCTACGAAACTAGAAATCCTACAATAATTCATTGTTACAGATCCGATGAAACTGATTTTGTCAAAATCCGAGTCAGTGGCCAAAATGGCTATTTTCCAGTTAATTGAATAAATTAATAATTAATTAATTAAATCACATTCAAATTTAATCTTTAATAATTTACCACTTCTATCAATTTTGATTTCTTAGTCATTCATAAAATAATTTAAACAAATTTAGCTATTGATTTAAGTTGATTAATCCATCAATTTTAGTGTTTAATTTCAGTTTCATTAAATTCAGAAATTATAAATTAAAATTCCCAAAAATCCATTTATTAAATTTTAAACCTCGTTATTCACATCTTTATTCAAGGATGCAACTAACATTGGTTCATGATTTATTACATTATAATCTTCAAATTTCACCTTAATCTCCATTAACGTAATATTTAAATATATAACTCCCATTTATTTGCAATTAAATCAATTATTAAATTTAAATTCCAATAAATTAATAAATCATGATTTTCCATTCCTTTTATCCAACCAATTGTCATATTATGAATAAAGTAAATGTTATTTCCCATTATTAACTAAATTTACATTAACAAAATATTTAATTTTGATTTATTGCAATTTTTACCAAATTCTTATAGTTCAAATCCCAATAAATTGATAAATCTTTATTTCCATTCTTTTAATTCAACAAATTGTCCTATTATGGATAACATTAACATTATTACCTTAATTTACATTCAATTACCGTTAACAATGTGTCATCTCATTAATTAATTCAATACTTACTATTATTTTCTCATATTTAATTTATAACCACGTATAACAATTTTCACTATTTCAATATTGGTATTTCACTCCAATAGTAAATAATTAGTTCTAATTACCATTGCTACATTTTATTTTTTCCATTCACTTCATTATAAATTATAAAATTTTTATTTCTTTCTAAATCTAATTACAAAAATCTTATTAAATTAACCAATTTAATTATCGAAATTCACTGGTCGTTACAGATGGAGAAGCTTCAAGACCAGTACATGTCGGTGGATCGCAGGGCTGCCTCGATGGTTCACCGAGATCGAAAATAAAAGGCTTCGGCAACACTCCAGCAATCGTTATCGTAGTAGCTTTAATGGCCTCCTTCTCCTTTTCAACTCACGAAATATCTTGGCCTTCTAGCAACACTTTCTTTGATTCTTCATTGAGATAAGCATTTTCTAGCTCTTGCTCAGTATAAATATCCCTGCTGTCACAGAAATAGGTTAATATTTCCTCCCAAACCACGGCAAGGGTGTGCATAAAATTAGGGCCCAAGTAATTGAGACTCCCTTGGTGCAACAGGGAATTGACATAAAAGTTCAAGATGGTCACATCCATCTTCTCCATCCTTCTCTCGAAGGAGTTCTAAAGCTCCAAATAATCCGCTGCAACGGTGGCCTTTTCAACTTCGACACGAGCTTTATCGACGCTAAGCTACGCAACTCGATCTTATAGCCTGGCGATCGTCTCAGCTTTGTCGGAGACGGTTTAATCGTGCGACTTCACGACTTCTTCATATTCTGTAATCGTTTTTTATGCCTATTCATGATAAGGTCATGGTCAGAAATGTTCTTCTTTTAGGCCTCAATTGTCGCGCTGCAAGTTGCCACCTCCTCTTTTAACTTGGCTTCTTCTGCATGATCCTTCTTAATTTCATCCCTGTAGGTGATCTTTATTCTCTCATGAGCCAATTTTGTCTCTTTCAACAAGCCGGCATTGTTCTTACTTTCTCGAAGCACCGCGTCTCTTTCTTCTTCCAACTGCTTGACTTTGGCATCGCGTTCCACTAACGCTCTTTCATAGTCATCCTTCTTCGATCCGAAGGAGAGAATTTCTTGATAGTTATTGCGGTTCGTGACCGCCAATATTTATCTTTGCGAACTGGATGAAGATCGCGATAAAATTTAACTCCCCTTAAAAACCATCCGGGGAGCGCTGCTTTAAGCCTAGGAGGATCAGATGGAAGAACATAGGCAGATCTCCATGCGGGCGTGAAGTACCGGAGGAAAGCGCCACATAAGAAGAGGGAACCTGAGTCGAAGATGGAACGAAGACAGAAGAGACTGAATTTCAGGATCGATTGAAGTGGGTGCCAGAGCATAGGCCTATTGTTTCAAAGAATGAGAACCACGCTTAACTTTTGACTTTGTAGACGGATCCTCTTGCTCATCGAAAGTCTTTCTTTTCTCATATCTGCACTTGTACACTCGACCCCATTCTCTCTCATCTCGACGACGAGCTTAAGCCTCTGAATTTTTTCTTCCTCTCCGTTCATCCTCTGTTTTGCGAAGTTGGTGACGACCGAAAGATCATTTCGACCGGCGTTGAGAGTCGGTAAATTCTCTAAGATCGTCGTAAACGCTGCGTCCTCTCATAGTATCTGACATGTGAATAAATAAAGATTCTTTGAAACAAAGAATAAGCATGAAAATATGTGTAAAACTGAGTGTAACCCTAGTGAAACCCATAATATGTTTGGGGGAGAGCCTAAAATGACGTCATAAACCAGATCGAGCTGACGTCGTGGAAGAAATCGGACTAAATTAGGGCGCAACGTGGCCTGGACGAGGAGACACCTCCTCAAATTTGAAGTCTTTCTCCATGAGCGCATCAAAACCGACATAAATAGTGCTCAAATCTTCGAAGTCTATGCCGACATTTTTAATCGGAGAATCCTAACATCGTCTAACTTCAGTAGCATCATCTTTATCACTTATGTCTATGGGGAATGAGCTCGGAACAAGGGACTCATCCTCGGAGTCTCATCGCATGATTCAAAATCTCTATTATCAATTTCTACATAGATTTCATCATCGTCACTAGAGGAAGACTCATTGCTACTACTCCCAATGAAACCCTCCTACTTTTCTATCGCTATCGCGGCTTTGCCTTCTCTTTGATTAAACTCCTCTTCCTCTTCTTCTGGAATCGGAGGCATTCTAGCCTGGCAACTGTCTTCGGTTATGGTGTCTTTTCCTTCATGAGTCCGTTCGGCCTATTCGTCGGACAAGCCTCACCTCTCTTGATAAACAACCTCCTCGGAACCATGATACGAAGAAATGGATTGCGTACGTATCCTGGATCGAGAAGGAGATGGGACTGCAGGTCTCCTTGGATGCAACAGCCCATTCCGAAGCAGGTTTTCATCTATCAACAAGGATTTTACTGCTCTCTCCTCGGCCGAAAGTTTCGTCAAGAGAAAAGTCCTTATTTGGCCTTGGAATAACTATAGAAAGTATTTGACTCGTTATAAATTTTGTAGCAACATATCGGAGTTCTATAAGTGAGAAAAAGAACTTTCCCCATGTTTTCCAGAGATGACTGAATCCCCTAGGACACTTAACAAAGAGGTATTGGGTCTTGAATTGAGATAAATTGCTTTGTAGTCACAAAACAATGTTACGATTTCTCTGGGCCGTAATCACAACCAAGGATGTACGCTCATTTTTTCTTTTGAATGAGAGAAAATATCTTAACTCGTCGAAACTTAAGGCACGATTGAGAGTTCGCATGAAAAGAATGTGCAAGCAGGTTAGAATAGCGTATCCTTTGGGATGAATCTAGAACAGAGAAAATTCAAGTTCGAGGTTTCTCTTAAAAAGTTGTTGAAAAGGTACACTGCTCTGTTCAAGCACATATACCGATGACAAGCAGTATAGCCCGGAGGCGGCATATGAGAAAATTCATCTTTCTCTGGGAGGTGCACATCTTTCTCTGGAATGTCATGCTGTAGGCAGATGTTGTACAAGACTTTAGCAGAAATCACGGGGGAAGCTCTCTCCAGCGGATTGGGAAGAACTCTAAAATTAGGAGGAGTTCAATCCAAGACCAGACCGACTAGAACTAGTAAGCCATATTCATGCAGTGAAGTAGAAGGAAGAGGGGAGACAGATGATGACTTGGCCTCTGAAAGCACAAGACTTCCTCCGCTAGAATTATGCTAAGAAGACGGGTGCTTTCTTCTAAACAACGAGACTTGAGTCCAAAACGGTCAAGTAATTATACTCTAGAATAAGGATTCCCCTATCATACTTGAATTTCAAAGAAATATTGGTCCGTGTTGACGCGTCAAATATCACTGTACGGGGTGAGTGCGGTGTGTTATCTATCGGTGGTGGGCTCGTTGTCTTGAACAACACAAATGCTCTATCCCGTGTAGATTGTACGCTCGTAGTTGAAGGGGAAAAAGACTTCCTGCATCGCTTTCTTTTTTAAACTACTTCTCCTATACTTACCCATTATCGATCAACGATCAATAATGTATCCCTTATCCGAAATGAGATGGAAAGTTCCTTCCAGTATAGGCACACTGTGCATGCAAAAGAAAGCAAAACCAATCTGAATCCTCTGGAAGGATAAAACCAATTCATAATGTTTCATGCGGTGTCAGTAGTGGGATCTGGCACAAGTCAGTTCTGCCTCAATGGACGAAGACAACAAAAAATGTCATGCACCGGGATAAGGTCCGAATGTTGTTCCGTGAAGAAATCATGGCTCGATTTACTATCTTCCTCCATTAAGCTGCAACCAACTCGGACATTTCACGACTAACTTCATGAATACAACTCCGATGCCAAATCGACACACGGACGTCATAATCGGCTAACTCACCTTGGATTAATAATCAAAGCACAAAGTCAGCCGAAGCTTTCAAATCAGTGAGCTAAAGAGATGGATCGGCGGAGAGCCGAGGAGACAGAAAAAGGAAATCGGTTTAACTCACTGGAGAAATTGACGATCCAAGGAAGATGGCGTTGCAGAATCCAAGGTGGTGACGAAGTCCTGGAGTCAACGGTAAGCTAAAATCGATTGTGACAAATTCTTGGTGGATGCTTGGTCGAGATTGAGTCAAATCACAGGAAAACTTGGATGATGGATCAAATCGCTGAAGGTTGCATGGATCATAGAAGGAATTTGGCGGATCGGGTCGAAGAGGAAAAGTTAGGCCGCAATAAATGTGGGAGACGATATGGGTCGGCTCGAAGCGATTAAATAGAAGGGTAGCGTAAGGAAAAAATTGCTAAGTAATAGGATTACTAGCAATCCATCATCATGGATCGCTAGAAGTCCATTAAGTTGCTTGCAAACTTTTTCAAACTTGTCTGGTGAAAAACATATGCTACTTCAAGGCATGTCGGGAAGCTATATAGTAAGGTTTGGTCCGTTATGATAAGCAATGGTAGTCCAGGTCACAACTTACCATGTGACACCCTGATCTAGTTCAAATTCGCATGGCCCTAATACGACTACTTGAAATACAACAAGCAAAAACCAAAAAGAGTTAAATTCTAGAGCATGCTTTGTTTTCAACGAAGACATACTCTGGAGGGCAAATGTTATCTGAGTTTTTAACCCAACAGAATCCAGAAGAAGTCAAGACAACTTTATCAAGTCATAATAGCACAAAAGCCAACCAAAGAAAGCATAAAGAAGCTAAAGGAAGTCAGAGAAAAAGAGTGAAAAAATATACCAAGGACATGGATCGCCAGCAATCCATGGCCCATAGATTGCTAGCCTATGGATCCTAGCGATACATAGTGTTAACTCGTCAGTTCTTCGACTCCTTACATCTTCACTAGCGATACATAGTGTTAACTCATCAGTTCTTCGACTCCTTACATCATGATTCCATCTATATTCTAGGAGATGCGACTATTTTTGATAAGATTGCAAGCTAGCTAAAATCAAGAGACAAGCATTCGTAAGGTCCAATCAGCATACGAATACAACTGATAAGAAAACCGTCATCGATGCAAGAAAACAGAGGAAAACCAGAAAGCAAAGTCCGAAACTAGACTATGTATATGGATCGCTAGCAATCTATACCATCTTAATGGGTCGCTTCGATCTTCACGGGACAAAACAAAGGATGGATGGTAAGGAATTCGCTCACCTTTGAGAATGTTCTATGGATCGCTAGCGATCCATCACTTTGGCTCAGATCATGATGCAAACTCCGATGCACCTTCATGTGATCATCTACAAGCATGTGGTGAATAGGGTTGGCCCAGGACCTTCTCAAACTCTATAAACACAATCCTACCCACAACAGAAACGGGATCTTCCGGACTGATTGCTGAAACTCTACAAAAAGCTTTCTTCACTCTTCTCCTTCCTTACAACGGTCATCCAAAGGATTCACTTTGATTCTTCAGTGAACTCTAACACTGGAGACTTGATCTAGCTAGGGATATTCAAGAACTTTGCATTCCTATCGACTTTGTAACAGCAATCAGTCAATAATAAAAATATAAAGTTGATGTAGGCTTCATTAACAGCAGAACCACTCTAAAATTCCTCTTGTCTTCTTTTTATTTCTTCTCTTTTACACTTATTCTCTATATTATTGCTCCGTAAAAACAGGGCTGTTGCTTTCACTCTCAATCCAGGGTGTTAATCCACTTTTTGGGTTAACAATGAGATTGTTTTCTTGAGATGTCTTTTTTTAGTACTTATATTTTATATTCTTCCGTTATAAGATCATAAAGTGTAGAATGTCCTAGAATTTACCCTTATAATTATGCTCTATAATGTTTTAAAAAAAAACAACAGCTCGTATTTCTGGACATGATGCGGATCCGAAAGTCACCCTAAGCCTTGGATCGACGCATTGGGAAGTGCAGGTTGTCATATTTCATATCAGAGCTTAGGTTTAAGAGTCCCTAGGATTAGGCATGTATTGAGTGACGTATTTGTAAAGGCTTTTTTGAAAAGGTTTGTCAATAAGTTTTTAAAGCGTTTTCAAAGAGAATACACACACACATATGTATGTATGTTGTTTTTCAAAGATTTATTATAGCCATAATCAATTATCCTTGTTAATACTATCTGTGGGAAGGTTGAAGATAATTCCCAATTAATGATACTGATGATGAGTAATATTTAAAGGACTGACTTAGGTAATGCAGCTAAGATTCTAGGAGGGAACATATCTAAATGGTTCCGCCGATATCTACAAGCGAGGAGACAAGATGAGCCTAAACTGACTAAGAAAGCATAATTATATTTTTCTAATATGTATATTAATATACAACACGCTATACTTTTTGGCTCATAAGGTATTTATTGGCTTACTCCTTGTATTAGCAAACAATTGTGGGTCAGAGTAAATGCTAAGGTTATAATAGTTGAGATGGAAAATAAACCATTCATGTTTAGTATGATTTGCCTCATAAAGAAATGCCAGTAGAGGTTTTCTATTTCAATTAACAATAGCAATAAATTATGGATTTAAAGGGTGAATAAAGAAGAGACCACGAGGTCCATATAAAAAGAATAATATGTTAATAAAGTGTGAGGGGGACATGAAAGAAGACTTTACTAACGTAATGCAAATTTCCCCAGTTAAAGTGAAAGCCCTACTCTCATATTCGTAATAGATGCAAGGACTCCCATTAACTTAAGTTTGTGGCCAAAGTATTTCCATATTAAAGTTGGATACTCTATTGGAGAAAAACTTGAGTTAAACATCTTTGGAAAGAAGGATGGAAACCTTATACACTTAAAGCATCATTAAGTATAAGTAGGCCCGGTAATTAGGTTGTTATTGTCTACCCTGATTTAAGTGATGAACCAATGAAAACATTTTCTAAAAGTTAAAAATAATAGTTGTCAGATATTTAAAATATAAAAAATGTGGGTTTATGGTTTTATATAAAATAATCAGTCATACTTTGTGGAATTTGTTTAAAAGAAGAAATTAGAGAATTTGATAAAAAGTTATTTTTCAATAACTATTTTAAAACTTTTGTTTTGTCTTTTGCACACGTTGTTAGACTTACCCTCAATGTGCACTTTGTTTTTAATAATTGAACTTGTGAAAAAAAATTGAAGGAATATGTAAGACCCTACTTTTGTACTACTTTTATAAATAAGAAATCGTTAGTCCTTAAAATTATCTTTTACAAAATTCTATTATCATACTCTAAAAGTAATAATAAGTTAGGATACCACATTTTCTTTAAAAATACACTTTTGTGAAAAAAAATATTTATAAAGAAAATTTTAAAAAGGTGCGTTTTACGTACATTTTGCAAAGTTATGCTCAATCATTTTTAATAATTTAATTAATGAAAACTGTCATGATCTTACTAAGAAGGAAATATTTGTTAAAAATGAATGGAGAGTTTTATAGTTCTAAAAACTTGCTTGTTTCGTGGAAATTGTGTTAAATCAAAGGTTTTGATTGAAAAATGTAAAGCGGAAATATTAAGACTATCACTTAAACTTCAAGGGAAAGAAATAGATTACGGTTAGACAAATAAGACTAAACTGCCTACTAGGACAAAATTGACTATGATATTTTGAAGCATTGAGATGGTTGGTACAAAGAAAAGAAGTAAATTGGGAATTTTGTGATCTTTTCAATCAACAATTTAATTAGAAGGATATAATATTAGGTCGAACTTTATATAACCATGAAGAGTGAACGTCACATTGTGTCTTTCTACCTAAGCATGGTTTGAACTATAGAAACATTGTGTGAGGGAAAGTGTGATTTGGGTAAACATATATCCTAATAAGGAAAGAGCAAGCTAAGATTCTTTATTATATCAAAAATGCTTCAAATGCAAGAAGTTTTTCGATTTGAAGTTTAAAAGGGCCTAGGCTCTAATTCCATCCTTATATGCTGCGTTAAGTGACAAATGGGCAAATTCTTCATTACATTATGCAATCTAAATGGAATGGTAAGTGTAATCTTGATGCTATGTCACCAAGGTCGGTATACGAGAGAATATGATACCTATAGGCTATGGGCAGTCCACGTATTTTGTTTTTCTTCTAAAGGCTACGGGCGGACTAGATGGACGTGAGTGGGAAAGTATATATTTTTACGTATGTTATTAGATTTATATCCTTGTAGATGTATTCCATTTATGCCTAAATGTAGATCTTGGAATTGTATGATTAATATTGCACGTACTTAAATATGGAAATAAGGAGGAAGTAGTCCATAAACTGATGAGGCAATTTATTAAGGAAATTGCATGGTAATTCTTGGTTTTTGTAACGATTGCCCTCCACCTTAGATGTAGGATGGCTGTTAGGATAAAAAGAAGTAAAGAAGAGAAATGAAAGTGAAGAAAAGAGAAGGAAACATCAATCAATCACTTAACTCGTCGTATATCTCACTAAGCATCAGATCAAATATAATAGTCAACAAAGATATAAGACAAGCGAGACAGTAAAACTACATGAACCAAAAAATCAGAGTACATAGGTCATACAGTTATACAAAGTTGTAACAGAGTTTATACAACTAATAAATAAACTCGAAGGATAAAATCTCTGATAATATTAAGTCAAACACAATCAACACTCTATAGTGTCATATAGTGGAATATGAAAAAACTAACTCAAATATAAGTATGAGTAAACATCAACTCATGTTAGTTCATCTAAAAAACTCCATATAACGTCAACACCTGCTCTCTAATATACTCTTTTAAGAGTACCCGAGATAATTAGAATCAAAGCATTAAATCTTAGGTCAGATAATGGTCTAGTGTGAGCAATAAACAATCTTGAAATACTATAAAAGTCGGTATAGTATATGGAACATAGGGTATACAAATCATACTTGACATGTATTTGTAACCAAAGAGTCAGCACATAACATTGATAATATGCTACTCTACAGCCTCATAAAGGGGTACTCCATACTAAGTAAACTGTCGAGGGGCTTAGGTATCCCTATCGATAATACCTACATTATGTAACATCCCAAGAGTGACAGATGTCTAGTAAAGCAACCATAATAAACATAGCATCCATCAACAAATACTTACTACCGCTTAGTGTGTGTATGATAACTAGTACGACCCTCATACCAAGAACTAATGGTCCTGATTTCCAGTTGTTTTCTTGTATCATGTAGCCTAAAAGCTAGACATTGGACCAGAAGCCACAGCTCTAGGGTCTACAGATCTCAACATGATCCATGGGCGTCTCCACTTACAATACCCTTACTTTGATTACAACAGAAAACACTCTGGGTTATTAAAGATCCATTAGCACATGCACATCCATCTAAGCTCAACTTTCTCAATCCAATTTCAAGCACCCAGAAATTTCCTACGTTACTCTTCTCCACAGCACCCTCAAATATCAAGCCTCTTTGGTACCTACTCCCTACACGAGTCACAAACCGAAGATATGGAGTTTCTAATCTTCGATACCTACTCCCACCATGAGTCACAAACCAAAGATACATAGCTTTTATCATGTTCTTACATTGCTATCCACCCCTGACGTAAACGAGCCAACACCCCCAGCATGATCTACAATGTCTTGGAACAATCAACCTTAGAACCTAACTCCATGCGTTGTCGAGCAAACATCCGAAGTAACAACTAACATGTTGAAGCATCACATTATCGTCTTACCATCGAAATCACTTGTCGTAAAGCAATAACATCAGGATTAAAAGTTGGTCGCATGAAAAAATCATTACATCATGCAATTAAAATCTCCTCAACGTCCATGCCAATGATTGGAAAAATCTACAATCATCGATAGTGATGATTGCAGACCACTTTGTAGTGGTTAATACCAACACTTTGGTCGTGCACTAAATTGATAAGTACTAACCAAATGGAAACGTCCGATGTCCATCCTAAAGTCCAAACCTCATCTTTCACCTTAGGATCAGTCGACACGCATCCTAATCCTCCTCCACAACTTGTCTTGTTCACTAGGTTTACGATCAATGTGTACGAAACCCAAGTGTACGAGATATTTCCCTAACACTCAATTGTCGCTAACTCGGTGTTTTCAGCCAAAGACAAAGCAAACATACAACCAACAAGCATAAATACATGCAACATAGTAAACACACAACATATATAATGTTTCCATATCAACTAATGGTAAATTCCTATCAAAAATAGCACAAGTCTAACAATTTCTTAAAAATAGTATGTCGATGGGAAAAATGTGATGTCGGGTATTAAACCATTTAAAATACTTTTATTTTCTTTTATAAAAATTAAGAATGTGTTTAAGTATAATAAAATTACATTTTAAAGTCAAAAAACATTTCAAAACTTAGATTTAATACTATACTAACGATTATAGTATGGTGAGAGATAATATCATTCACCTAAAAAAAACTGTCCAAAACAATGCCAAGGCACACAGCTCTCCATCATGACCATAATGAAAGAAACCACATCCAAAACGGACCTCATATGCAAAAGACATGGATCATATAAGATATGAGATTAACAAAATAATTAACTAGCTTAAGATTAAATAATTATTACCTTAATCGTTTTTTCCAAACTCCAATCCCCCATCACCTATACATGTATCCGTCCATGCACCCAATCATACATCCGTCTCTCTTCGATTTCTTCTAATAACTCGATGAAACGAAGATCTTCCTTAACCAACAAATCATGCTACCTAATCTCTCTACCCTGGAATCAAAATGATACAACTCGATCACCTACTCAAGATCGCGACCTAATGCCATGAGATCAACCTAGCCACAGATGCGACATGTAATTCTCAACTAGATCCGACAAGATTTGGTGGAAAGTGTATTTCATGAAGAGAAACCCAGCGTTCATCTCTGATTCACCTATCGTCGCCAATAGCTCACCTAACAAAAACCCTAGATCGATTATGGATGAGGTCGACATTGCTATATGATGATCGTGCCCTATCTTAGCACCACTAACTCAAAGCTTTCATCGACATAAGCTCATCGGATCTGGTTTTGCAATTTATCGTTGAGCGGATCATCGAATTTAAATTTTTGAATAAAAGGGGAGTCGATTACAAAAAATAAATTGGAGAAAAGAGGAAGGATTTGAGTGGTGCTTGTATTTATATTATATTCTCACTTATTTGAATTGTCAAATAAATCATCGTAGGTTTTGAGCCTGTAAGATTACATGAGTCGTCCGATCGCCATGAAACTCGTTTGTGTATATCACCTCATTTTTCCATCTCCAATGGTATAAATCATAGCACTATCTAAGATTACGTCCTAGGATGCAAATTTCGTGCTTTTCGAGATCGTTTCGGCCACATATCGTCTGATTTTCAAATATAGCGATGCTTTTACTTATTTTAATTTGCAACGTCAATTCGAACTCAATGGAAGTGATCAGAGTCCCGATTCGATCGTAAGCCAAAAAATTCATATTTTTGGGCTTTCAATTAATTATCGATTAAATATTTAAATTAATAATTTGAAAGTCATATCGTTAAAAATACAAAGCGTTACATTCTCCCTTCTTAAAAGGATTTCAACCTCCATTAACCAAAAAATGAATCAACACCTTGGATTGAGGTGAAAGCACCAGCCCTATTTATCAAAGAAAATAAGATAGAAAAAGCAATATTAAATCACAGAAAAAGTAGAATAAGTAAGATAGTAGTTCGGCTGTTGACGAAGCCTATGTCCACTTTATAACTTTTGTTACTGAATTGACTATTGATCACAAGTACAAACTGATTACAATTCTAACAGTCGAATAAAGAGAGATCAGACCACCATTGATAGAGAAAAAAAGGAAGGATCTCAATTCTCTCATGACTGCCATTACGATGGAGAAGAAAGTTGAAGAATCTTCGTAATAGAGTTGCTTTAGCGATCAAAATAGCCAGCCCCTCTCTGTTGAAGATCGGATAGTATTTATAAGGGTTAGATTGCGCTTGGATCGAAACCAGAGCATCAAAGGCTTCTAATCATTAATAGGAGGTGACACACGAATTTCGGGAGTAAACCGAGCTAACTGTTTGGATTGGTACCAATCCAATTGGATCAGATCGTTACCGGTCCAAATTGTTGTGCAATTTTATCCAACTTCCATTCCACAAGCTTCCTTATCTACTAGCGAGGCTTCTCTTGCAATTTCATGGCTTGTTGACTTGTTTTGATGAAGTTTCACCAGTAGGTTAGATTGAATTATTATCTGAATCGGATAAATATTCATTTCTTCAACTCGGATGCTAGGAATGTTATCAAACTTGGTCAACTGGCTTAGGAGAGATGTAGGTACACAACGCATATGGATCGAAACATCCATAAGCCAATAATTTGGATTGGTAACGATCCAATTGGATCAGATCGGTGTCGATCCAAATACTTGTTATATTTTGACTTCAAACTCCTTGACTTCAAACTCCTTGGGTTCCTTTATCGCATGCTTCTGGATCTTCCGGTCAAGTTCTGAGTCATTTTGGCTTAGCCTGAATGTTCTAACTCCTTCTGACTTCTGCTGCGTTAATAACCCGGTTATAATTTGGCCACTAGAGCATGGTTTAGTTGGAAATAAGGTGTGCTCTAGAAATATTCATCTTGCGTGTTCCATTTCATGGAGCTTTAATAGTCGTACCTACCTTCCTAGAATAGCTGCCTATGACATTCCGGCATACCATTTAGTCCTTAGTAGGAATCTCCATTAGTCGTTATTCCGGAGTAATATTAAGTCGATAACTTCTAGAATGAATATCATCATCAAGTTGAGCAAAGTTGGAATGTTCGAAGTCATATAGGGGGCAACAATTTGGATCAGTGCCGTTCCGTTTAGATCACATCGGTACCGATCCAAGTAATTTGCAAATTTTTCAGCTTTCCTTTCTCTCTTTTTATATATGGGATTAGATCTCATGTACCTTTTTTCAAAATTTGAGCTGAGCTGATCAAAGCGATTCCAAACCTTAGCTGATCCAACCGTTACCGCCACCTGAACATTGTCATCAACTTCTTCCTTCGAGTGCGTTAACCATCATCATGAGGAGCTTCCGCCATAACCTTGCCTGCCACAAGACATCACTGATCCAATTTTTATCGATCCAAAGCACCATGGTTCGAGCTATCTTGGATTGAGACCATATCATCACTCTTCTTAATCTCGAAGGTTAGTGAAGTTGGTTTTGTAGTATCATAATTGATTTGTGATGGGGTTGCTTCTGTGAAGGGCCTAGTTAAAGATTCAAGTTGATTACGATTTTGTAGAAGAGAATAGTAAATCAAGTTTTCGGATTTTCACAGAACGAAATTAGGGTTCTGCTCCGGTGGTTGACACGTCTTGCTATTTCCATTCGCAAAATCAGAATTGACTAGCATCGAGTCAGGCAGTTGGTCTTGGCATTGGTTCTTGCGAATTGATTTTGGTTTTTCTGGGAGATGATAATAAACCAGGATAGTGTCTTGTATGCAGCTTATGTTGTTATCATCTTTTAGGAAACTAAATTTGACTAATGCTAATAATTTCCTTCTTGATTTGTACCCTTAACTCACCGTCACTTGATTTGGACTGGTCTTGTTACTGCACACAATCAATGTTCCTGAATTAGGAAGATCTTTCCATGTCGCTTCGGACAACTGATCCATTATTGATCGTTGATCGATAATGAGTAAGTGTAAAAAAATGATATTAATAGCTAATACATATTATTTTCCCCGGCGTGAGTGAGCCCTCTACACGGAACAGTCCACTCACTGCATTCAGGACACCGCACCAATTCTCGCATAGATTACATATCTTACACACTCAAGGTCAATGCTTGGAGTCTGATCGGTGATTAATACATGTCGATCATCTTTCGAGTTCTTAGTATCGTCCATGTTAAGGGTTTATAGTTTAGAAATTACGCACACCTGACCGTTTTGAACATCAGCTTTACTATATAGAATGATGCATAAATCTTCCGGTTGAAAGTCAATCGAGAAGATTTCACCTACTTTCAAAGCTGAGTCCTCGTCGATCCTGGCTAGATCTGCTACCTCTATAACTTCAGGATAGTATGTCTGCTTAATTTCAGTTGGCCCCACTACTGACTGCACTCTCCCTAACTTCGTTCTGCTGGATCCCTCGGAGAAAGTGTCCTTGGTTCTTACACACGGAGCATTGCGAAGCATTTGCTCATAATACGGCATTCCGAAGGATGACGTACTTCTGCTATCAAGAGGTCAATTTTGTAGGATCGATTTCACCCTAGAGGGGGGTGAAAAGGGTGATGGTATTAATTATAAAAATTAATTGCGGAAGCTTTTAAAATAATTTCAACACAGATTATA
The DNA here is from genome assembly GCA_030765085.1 of Allium cepa. NCBI lineage: Eukaryota > Viridiplantae > Streptophyta > Magnoliopsida > Asparagales > Amaryllidaceae > Allium > Allium cepa. Next base: position 437,619,517 of record CM060938.1, on the reverse strand, counting down.
GAATAATAGCAGCATAGAAAAATAGCAGAATAATAAAATGCAGAAATAGAATGACACAGAATTTACCCAGCTTCGACAAAACCCTGCCTACGTGCTGCCCTCAAGGTTTCTACTAGAAATTAAGTAGTCACACGCTTACACACGTAAATACGCGACACCCGCTACTGACTAACCTAACCTATGCTCAAAACTCTGCCACAACTCAGCCACTGAGTTGCGAATTCTCAAACTACGCCACGTAGTTTGTCCTCTAGTCATACGACTAGAAATTTCAACGATTTAAAAAGAAATTACAAATTAAAAACAATTTAAAAACAAAACACCCCTAATTTTTAAAACTAAAACCCTTATAAACTTTAAACAAAATAGCCGTCCCCTTTTATATTATTTGGCCCGTTCTCCCTTCTTATGTTAATGGTGGCTTTGCCTTTGCAAATTAGGGCTTTGTTCCATTTGTTCCACTCTGATTAAAAATTAGGGCTTTGGAGAAATCGCCGCTTGATGGTTGATGCTTTGATTTCCTTGCTTCAATTTAATTGTTTGCGGCTTCTCCTCCTTGATCGAGTTCGGCTTTGATTTGGTATGTAATTTTTCCTTTTGCTTCTACGAATTTGGCTTACTTGAACTCGATGGTTATTGCCGATGATGATTGCAGTTTGTATAGGAGTTCGATCTCCTTTATTTGTGTTCGTCTGATTACAACTATTCGCTTCGGCCTTCGATATTGTTTTAATGCTGATGATTTCTTTGAATTTTTCAATTTCGTATCAATTTGGATTGGTTAACAGGGCTTTGATCTTGACTTTGCTCGTATCTTTACCACCACGTCTCTGACTTGTTCAATATTGACTTCGGCACTGATTTATTGATTGCCTCGGATTTGAGTTCCTTGGTACATTGACTTCGGTCACTTACAATTTGTTTATGCGATTCCATTACTTTAGTAATCACCATCGTTTTGACATTTAACTTACTCTGTGGATTTTGGCCATTTTTGTCAACCTGGACTTGTTTGATTTTGATAAAACACGGCTTTGACTTTGGTTACTCTGTTGCTTCTGGCTTCAATGAATCTGTATAATTCATTTTGTATTTGCACCATTTTCTGTTGCAAGTGTTCTCTATTCATTCCTGTAGCATGGTTAATTTTTTCAATTTGCCGTGTGCACTTTAGTGGCTGATCATCCTGTAGCATATCTCTTATTTCATTTTTGTTTTTGTTCATTCATAATAGCTTGTCCAGTTCTTTGTTACTTGTTTAACTTGATTTGGTGCTATTTGCTTCTGCATTGTGCCTTGGTCTTTGTAGTCTGGACTTGTACACTTGATACACTCGAGTCTACTGCATATATGTATGATTGCATCTTGATGCAGTCTTCATGCACTAGATTTCAATATGCAAACTGTACTGGTTTGTCTTGCCTTGTATCACAGCAAACTGCATGTTATATTTGCTGTCTTCATATTGTCACTGTAATGTGTCTTCAACCTGATAGCATTGTGCCTCGAGTGCATACTAAGTTCTGCCATACTTCAGTTTTATTGTGCTTGTACTTGGTGTATCATATGTATTAGTGTGTTGGCTTCAATTTGAGTTGTAGACTTGAGTCTGTTGTATTTCATTTTCATGTACAATCTTTCTTGAATTAACCTGAACTTGGCTTTGCTTCATGATGTACTTTAGTCTGATGCTTGTGTCACTTGTGTACTGTGCCTTGCTTGTGCATTGCACCATACAACTATTGCATCCACATTGTTTGCTGTGTTGTAGTTGCTGTTAGCATATTAGCTTGTAGTCTTCGCTGGCATTACTAGTGCATGTGCTTAGTTGAGGCAGTGTCACTGACTTGATCGAGCATTTTCACTTGAGACTGTATTGTCATGTTGCATTGATGATGCTCTGACCATTTTATTGCATATGGATTTTTTTTTTCGAATTACACCTGAGTTGAATCCAGCTTGAAGCTCGAATTTGACCTTGTGCTGAAAGTTGTGACATTATTTTTTTGCACTTGAGTTGAATCCGATAATTTGGGTTTGACCTGTGCTCACCTGTCCCTGTAAATTTATCAAGTGTATATATATCGGTGTGCACGGCCTTGTGGCATATACAGTGATACACTATGTATGTCACAAGCTGTTTGTGTATGATGAATTCAAAATTAAATGGTGACAAACAACCCAAATAACTGAGGCAAATATTATTTTCAAAATCAAATTTTAGTTTATACTGCAAAAATATTTCTTTTTCAATTTTACTACGTCAATATTTATTTTTGCAAATTGCTCAGATGCTGGATTCAATTTGGAATGAAGTTGAAGATAAATTATGAGTGAATGAGCGATATGTAGTGAGGACATTCGTAAATGAAAGATTGTGATGTAATTGTAGTTGAATATATAGTGAGAGCTTGAATTTGTACTATTCAAAATTGTAATAAATATTTGTTTGAATAAAAATTCTGTTTAAATTCAAATTCTGTGTTAATTATTTTTATTCAGCAAATATTTATTTAGTCTATGAAAAATAAAATAGTACGTTAATAAATACATTTACACGAATATATATATATATATATATGTTTATTATCATTAAAAAAAATCATATAATCGCATATTCAACCATCTCCCCCTTTTGATGATAACAAACATATATTTAAGAGTTCGAATATGTTAAATGTATTTGATCATAGATATACTCTAATTGCTCTCCCTATTTAAATGCTTCCTCTCTACACAAAGCTCCCCCTGCAAATATGCATACAATTAAAAATATGCAAATGAGCCTAGATGCAAATGGAAAATATTTGACCTTTTGCTTGATTTTATTTGACAAAATCTTAACTTTTCTCTCCCCCTTTTGTTATCAGCAAAAGAGTAATAATGTTAGAGAAAATAGAGATAAAGTGATCGATATTAATCCAACATTAGAACTCAATTGAATATAAATATTAAATTTCAATAAAAAATCAAACAAAAATCATAAATACTTTGCTAGGCGCATATTCCACTTTTAGAATGATGGGAATGATATCATCATATAAAACCATACAGTTGTGTCTATTTGTGGTAAGTTATATCAGGAATTTGAATATCTACTAACCATGCATAACCGTTAGGACTTTTAAATGAGATTAGTAGTATTCCAATTTTATTTAAAAAAATGAATTCAAGTATCTTCTAACCACGCATAACCATGAGGACTTTTAAATGGGATTAAAATCAACTTGTTTATTTTAAAAATTAATTTTTGATATGCGTTCCATACATGCATAACCGTGAGGACTTTTAAATGAGCATGGAAGCACATAACGAATTGCAAGTAATTTACCCATGCATAACCGTGAGGACTTTTAATGATAGTGAATACTTTGGTATTTATTTATTTAATTTTTTATTATAATTATTTAAAAAAATGTAAAATGAAAAAAGAATGATTCCTGTTTAAAGAACCACATATGGACAAACTATATAGAATTTTGATGAGTGATGGTCGTTAGAAATATGACAGAAATAGAGATGATCATGGAATTTTTACCAACAAAAGTTTTATAAATCTTGTTTAAATTTCTAAAGAAAATTACTAATTATACCGTCACAAGTCATAATATATGATAAATATCAACACTCATCACTTTTTTAATCACTATTTATCTTTTCGATAATTATTAGAGAGTCAGATTAGTCAAAATAGTCATTTAAAATCAAATTCAAAAGTAATTATGAAATCAATTTTTCAAAATGACTGATCTGAAAGCATGGTCAACAATGATTTTCTCGAAGGGGTTATATGAGAAAAATTTCTGCTATTTGAAAATTATTTGAATTGAGAAATGTGCAGATATTTTCTTTGAAAAACGATGCAGTTACTAAATGTCTCAACAAAAATCATGTTCAACTAGTAATTTTTCTATTAACTAGATTACCAGTATAATATGCATCTGAATTTCTCTTTCACTCAAAATTATCATTAATTGAATTTGATAGACCAGACCATGAAGTGTGCAACAAAAATTTCAAAATCAATTTTAACAGCTTTTCAAATGACATTCTCTTGAATTTGAATTGAAACCGTGTAAATAATCAAAAAACGTGAATATAGAGTTAGCCATATTATAACCAAATGTATTATCATCCAACAAAAACACTATTATTAATCAAAACTAAGATATATGAAGTAATTCAAAAGCTCTAGAGATTTTTATAGTGTTTTTGGCATAAGAATATAATTGGCCAACAATTTTGAATAAGTTAGAACCAAAATCATCATTATTTCATCATCTCATAATTGGCTGATTTAATTACGGTGCAGATTATCACATTTAATATATCGTTCAAATAAATATACCATTACTGGTTTTACCATTACGATATTTTTCGTTGTTATCCATTATGATTCTGTCACCTTTATACCAGGCTAAGGAACTTTGCTTTGTTGCTCGGTGTGCCCTTGGAACAGCCAGAATCCAAGTGGCACAATTGTTGTTCCTTAGCCTGCCACCACACCTACACGTTGAAAGATTTTTGTGACCTATTTGTTTTTATAGGTCCATGATTGTTAGTGGTAGAATATTTCGAAAAGTAATTTTGTGAAGACCCATAACTATTTATATATGTTCCTTTTGGCACCTAGATTTGTTTAACTTTGAGAGATTTTGTATTTGTGCATTTTGGAACCCAAATTGGAATGGTTTTTACGTGTTTGGGTCTATACCAACAACTATTTTGATTGTGTCCAAATTTTCTAAAAATTGTGCACATTGAATTTACTTGATTAATCTCATTTCTAACATTTTTAGATTGATTTTACCTAAGTCCTTGTCTAACTGTATTAACAGTTTGTTTCCCTAAGAGCATATTCAACGATTTTTCACTTTTGGAAAATTTATCTAAAGTCGTTGACAATTGTTGGACTTGTGTTTTGAGAGATTCATTTTCGTTTAATAATTGTGTGCACTTTTTAATAGAATTTTCTCTCCTAGTATTTTCACTCTCTTTTAAAATCAGAATTTCATTTACAAGTGATTTTATATTAATTTTTGATTTTTTAATTTCGTCTTCAAATGTCGGACACTTATCACACTTAGGGACCTACTTTGATAGTTTTTAACTAATTGGTCAAGTTGTTCATTTAATTCTATCAAAGTGTCTTTTTGTGATTCAAGTTAAGCGTATTTTTCCCTAAGTCGTTCAAAACAGCCATTTACTTCATGGAAATATATAAGTAATTTTGAGTGAGTTTTGATACCTCGCTAGGCTCGTCATCGTTGCTATCCGTTATATTTCCTTGAAGGCACATATCTGCTTTCTCACTCTCACTGCTATAATTTTGATTATCTTCATCACTTGTATTCCACGTGGCTGCAAAACTTTTTCTTTTTGAATTCTTTTCATGGCCGTGTTGAAGTAGAGGACAATTGGGCTTGATGTGTCCAGGTTGGTTGCACTTATGACAAATGATCCCGTGTTCTTCTAAGTTGTCTAGTGCTTTGATTATTCTGCTTTACAATTTTTGATTTCGAGCTGGATTTCCGTATTTGTAATCCACTTTTTGAATTTCTTCATTAGTAGTGCCAGCTCTGCTGCTCCATCATCATCATCATCGCTATCATCGTCACTTTTGGTTGTTCCTTTGAGAGCTATTGATTTATTTCGAGTATCTCCTCCTTCACGCTCTTCCTTGAATTTCATTTCTAGCTCATAAGTGGTGAGATTTCCGATGAGTTCTTCAACTTTCATTTGTTTTAAGTCTTTTGATTCCTGAATGGCAGTCACTTTTGCTTTAAATTTTCGTGGAAGGACTCTGAGGATTTTTCGGACTATCTCCAACTCTGTGTATGATTTTCCAAGAGCTTTTGATTTATATACGATATTGGAAAGTCGTCCATGCATCTCTTGGACATTTTCTTCCTTCGCCATTGTGAAGTTCTTGTATTCGCTGCTTAGTATGGCAAGGCGAGATTCTTCTACTTGAGATGTTCCTTCGTGAGTCACTTCTAGTGTGTGCCATATTTCCTGCGTAGTTAGACAATGGGAGACACGATTAATTCATATTGATCCAATGAACAGATTATAGAATAATAGCAGCATAGAAAAATAGCAGAATAATAAAATGCAGAAATAGAATGACACAGAATGTATCCAGCTTCGACAAAACCCTGCCTACGTGTTGCCCTCAAGGTTTCTACTAGAAATTAAGTAGTCACACGCTTACACACGTAAATACGCGACACCCGCTACTGACTAACCTAACCTATGCTCAAAACTCTGCCACAACTCAGCCACCGAGTTGCGAATTCTCAAACTACGCCACGTAGTTTGTCCTCTAGTCATACGACTAGAATTTTCAACGGTTTAAAAAGAAATTACAAATTAAAAACAATTTAAAAACAAAACACCCCTAATTTTTAAAACTAAAACCCTTATAAACTTTAAACAAAATAGTCGGCCCCTTTTATATTATTTGGACCGTTCTCCCTTCTTATGTTAATGGTGGCTTTGCCTTTGCAAATTAGGGATTTGTTCCCTTTGTTCCACTCTGATTAAAAATTAGGGCTTTGGAGAAATCGCCGCTTGATGGTTGATGCTTCGATTTCCTTGCTTCAATTTAATTGTTTGCGGCTTCTCCTCATTGATCGAGTTCGGCTTTGATTTGGTATGTAATTTTTTCTTTTACTTCTACGAATTTGGCTTACTTGAATTCGATGGTTATTGCCGATGATGATTTTAGTTTGTATAGGAGTTCGATCTCCTTTATTTGCGTTCGTCTGATTTTTTCAGCAATTTTCTTCGATCGTTCGATATTGTTTTGATGTTCATGATTTCTTTGACTTTTTCAATTTCGTATAAATTTGGCTTGGTTAACACGGCTTCGATCTTGACTTTGCTCATTTCTTTACCACAACGTCTTTGACTTGTTCAATATTGGCTTCGGCACTGATTTATTGATTGCCTCGGCTTTGAGTTCCTTGGTACTTTAACTTCGGTCGCTTACAATTTGTTTATGCGATTCCATTACTTTGGTAATCACCGTCGCTTTGACATTTAACTGTACTCTGTGGATTTTGGCCATTTTTCTCAACCTGGACTTGTTTGGTTTTGATAAAACACGGCTTTGACTTTGGTTACTCTGTTGCTTCTGGCTTCAATGAATCTGCATAATTCATGTTGTATTTGCACCAATTTCTGTTGCAAGAGTTCTCTGTTCATTCCTGTAGCATGGTCAACTTGTTCAATTTGCCGTGTGCACTTTAGTGGCTGATCATCATGTAGCATATCTCTTGTTTCATTTTTGTTTTTGTTCATTCATAATAGCTTGTCCAGTTCTTTGTTACTTGTTTAACTTGATTTTGTGCTATTTGCTTCTGCATTGTGCCTTGGTCTTTGTAGTCTGGACTTGTACACTTGATACACTCGAGTCTACTGCATATATGTATGATTTCATCTTGATGCAGTCTTCATGCACTTGGTTTCAATATGCAAACTGTACTGGTTTGTCTTGCCTTGTATCACAACAAACTGCATGTGATATTTGCTGTCTTCATATTGTCACTGTAATGTGTCTTCAACCTGATAGCACTGTGCCTCGAGTGTATACTAAGTTCTTCCATGCTTCTGTTTTATTGTGCCTTGTACTTGGTGTATCATATGTATTAGTGTGTTGGCTTCAATTTGAGTTGCAGACTTGAGTCTGTTGTATTTCATTTTCATGTACAGTCTTTCTTGAATTAACCTGAACTTGGTTTTGCTTCATGGTGTAATTTAGTCTGATGCTTGTGTCACTTATGTACTGTTCCTTGCTTGTGCATTGCACGATACATCTGTTGCATCCACATTGTTTGCTGTGTTGTAGTTGCCGTTAGCATATTGGCTTGTGGTCTTCGCTGGCATTACTGGTGCATGTGCTTAGTTGAGGCAGTGTCACTGACTTGATCGAGCATTTTCACTTGAGACTGTATTGTCAGGTTGCGTTGATGATGCTCTGACCATTTTATTGCATTTGGATTTGTTTTTCGAATTACACCTGAGTTGAATCCAGCTTGAAGCTCGAATTTGACCTTGTGCTGAAAGTTGTGACATTATTTTATTGCACTTGAGTTGAATCCGATAATTTGGATTTGACCTGTGCTCACGTGTCCCTGTAAATTTATCAAGTGTATATATATCGGTGTGCACGGCCTTGTGGCATATACAGTGATACACCGTGTATGTCACAAGCTGTTCATGTATGATGAATTCAAAATTAAATGATGACGAACAACCCAAATAATTGAGGCAAATATTATTTTCAAAATCACATTTTATTTTATACTGCAAAAATATTTATTTTTCAATTTTACTGCATCAATATTTGTTTTTGCAGATTGCTCAGATGCTGGATTCAATTTGGAATGAAGAAGATAAATTATGAGTGAATGAGCGATATGTAGCGAGGACATTTGTAAATGAAAGATTGTGATGTAATTGTAATTGAATATATAGTGAGAGCTTGAATTTGTACTATTCAAAATTGTAATAAATATTTGTTTGAAAAAAATTCTGTTTGAATTCAAATTCTGTGTTAATTATTTTCATTCAGCAAATATTTATTTAGTCTATGAAAAATAAAATAGTACGTTAACAAATACATTTACACGAATATATATGTTTATTATCAAACAAAAATCATATAATCGCATATTCAACAAATTTGCACATCAGTGGCCTTCTGGATATGTGGCATGCCATAGCTTCATGTACATGTATGGTGCATGCCCCCGTATAATCATTTTATGATGGCGACCCTTCAAAATATGGGGCTAGCTTCATTTTAGATTCTGCCGAATGGCTATGCCATGTTGACCTACCTATATGTTTTGATCGTGCGAATGCTCAATCGCGCTCTAAACTTTATCGAGCTGTGGTATCATCTGTTATTTAAAAAGAGGGAGGCTAATCTGTCTCTTGTTCATATCGAGGCCCAACCCAGTCAAAAGCTTATGCATGACCTTCCTAGCAAGGTCCCCTCATTCGAAAACCAATTTTTCTTTGCTAAATGCCCAAAAGGGGTTTACTCGTCTATGGACTACGGGAGGTAAGTTCTTCTTACTATGCACGAAGTTTATTTTAGATATTATAAAATCTTCTAAATGATAGTCTATTCTTTTGCAGTCCTCCCGAGGTTTAACAAAGATCCAGCACCCGAGCCTATTCTTAGTGCCCTTAAAGCGGTCGATGCTTGAGAGCGCACGATCATATTTTTGCTCACTAAAGAGAATCTTCGCCGATGTGGGTTTTTACATCCCATGAGATCACTTAGCTTTTTTAGTGCCCCTTCTTTCTCTAAATCTCACGCTCGCTCTTTTTCCATCTCTCGTGATTCTGACGAAGATTATGATGACGATGATGATGAGAAAGATAGCGACTCATCTAGCAAGTCAGCAGAAACTTCCTAGGAAACCAAAATTCAAAATGAGACCGACAGTCCACCCAAGATGCCTCGGATCCCAGAGGAGAAGGAAGTGGAGTTGGTTCATCTAGAGGGTAAAGCTTCGGTAATTGTAAGAAGGAAGAAAGGAGAAATCGATGAGGGACTTCCTTCAATCAACAAGGAATTAGACTTGAATATAGATATCGATGAAGGCGATGTCGATTTGGGTGACAAGATCTCGGAGCTGAGTCTCGAGCACACTCCGTGCCCCCCTCCAAAAGAATACTTTAAAGAAGTCCCTCCTAAAGATGAACCTGCTCCCAGCGATTCGTCGGGGATTCCGAATTTGACTTTGGAGATATGAGTGACATTTATGTAGATGTGAAGGCATGGGTGATATTACTTTGGAAGGCTTGCCTTCCCAACTTATCCAAATCGTTCCCACCAAAATATATATCCCGACATTAATTGGCGATCGATCCGACTTGTGTTGTTTTATCAGGGTCGTTAAAATATAGTGTACACTTTACAGGATCATGCAATTTACTATTATTCACTTAGAATTTTTTAATCCGCAAAATTTCTTTTTTTTTTGAATTTGTTTTATTATTGGCCGCAAGGGTAATGTCACAAGGCTTCTATGGTGATCCTAACCAGGCTCTCGATCCTTAGCGTTCGTAAAGACATTCATCCTGATATTACTCCTCCTATGAAACCGATAAGGAGAGAAGGAGGAGAAAAGATAAGGAGGCAGAAGAGTGCCAACGGGATGAGAAGGATCAAGACCACGACAGAGGAAGTAGCCAAGAAAAAGGAAAAGGTCGATTGAGCAGGTGACCCATCTAATAAGTTAAAGAAAGATCAAGAACATCATCCCGCTTCCACTTCTAGAGCCGTGACCTCCTACACTTACGCTGCTACTGCTACTTTCCCGATTTCATGGAGAGCTCCTTACAATCTCCCTTTCAGTTCCCCTATTCTGCTGGCTGCATTTCCCTACTTATTCTTAAGGAGGGTTCTTGTCGATAAGCCCAACTTGAAGTCGATTTCACAAAGAATCGTACTCACCCCATCTTCAAGCGATCTAAAGTGGTTCAAAGCAGGCCGATGGTGGGAGAAACTATGCATGAAACTTTCTACCATTAACCGATATAATTACCAGGAGATCCTCTCATTTGAGTCTGAAAAAGAAAAATCTGAGAAGCAACTTACGGACCATGACTCAGAAATTGATAGGTTGAAAATGGGGACAAACGACGCCTTGAAAAATAAAAGTAAGGGTGCTTCTTTATTCAGGGAGTTGAAGCAAGTGACTGATCGAGCCACTCTCATATTTAGAGACAAGATTAAAAAAGTGCTACCGATGAGGCGACACTGAAAGAGAAATTAAAGGCAAGTGAGGGGATGATCGAGGCGAAAATGAAAGTTGTCGTTGAACAATCCCAAGAAATTACCTCTCAACGCGCTCGAATTTTAGCTTTAGAAGCCAAGAAAAACCAATTAGCCATGGAGAAGGCCACCATGGAGACAAGCTTTCACAGCTCCAAGATACTTTTGCGAGAAAAATGGAAGTCTAGGATGCCACTATTCTTGGTTTCTATTCTAACTCCATGCATTATCAAGGTAGCCTTAGCTATTTGGGCCCATCATTCCTTTGCATGCTCGCGGTGGTCTGGGAAGAAGTTCTAGCTCGTTTCGATGACCTGGGTGGCGGGTATTTCAAGGAGGACCTGGTTCAGACCTTGCTGAATGAGGAATATCGCCAAGCCCCGGTGGAATGCCAGAGAATTTTAAAGCTAGAGAGGGTGCATGAATCCACTGTTGTTACGGCCACCAGCGAGGCTATTAACGAAAACCTTCCTCACGGTCCGGGTGAGTCATCGTCGCATTTCCATACTGGCAATGGGATCGCTTCCCCTTCTCCTGTGATCATGCAGCGGTCGATGGAAGGCAAAGGTGAAGGCTTCGAAGTTGTTGCACAAAAGCAAACCCCGCTACAGGTAACTTCCTCCTCTTTCCCATGCATGAAAATTTTCAACTCAACCTGATGAATTGCTGAGATAATTTCTATTTATTCTGATATTGTAGATCAACCTCCTCTTCCTGTTGAATTACCCTCTCATTACGACGTTCGGTCTGCTACTATTTTAACAGTGTCAACCGTTGTCTCTGCTTCTTGCTCGCAGCGTGGTCCGCATCTTGAGAAAATTGAGGCTCTGCACGGTTTGGATGATCCCTTTATTTCTCAAGAGGAAAGCTTGGCGGCTATGGTGTGTAAGAGCATGCAGACCAAGGCAACCAGCCAGTGAAAGAAAAAACCGACCAGCCTAAGAGTGAGTAATAGATGATTGCAATGAAAAAGAAGAAGGTTGAAGCACAGAGGAAGTCATTAAAGGGCTCTAATCGACCCTGCAAGAATAGGGGGAAAGGAGGTTCCTCCAGTGGTTATGCTTCGGAGAGTGAGGGTGCCTCGAGTAAAGATAGGCCTGGGAAACTGCAAATTAGAGGTAGGAAAGGAGACCGAAGCAACAGTGAGAATACGTCTTGATTTGTCCTTTTCCCCTTTTATTGTTTTGTTTTAGATAACCTTTTGTACAAGGGCAGAGTCAGCGCTAAACTTTCTTCTATTGTAATCAAAGTGATATTTTGTATGTTTCTATCTTTTGGCCAATATTGTGTGGGTCGGCCCCTACATTATAACTTTGTATAAAGAATGTTATCAGTAATACAATGCTGATATTTTGATTATTACTTTACTTATTATATTTAGTACGGTAACCATTACCAGAATTCTTTATTTGGAGTAACAGAACTGTGAAGTCTTTGATTTTTTATTTATTTATCTGAGTAATTGTGTGTGCCCCCTAGTTTATGGGGTTGTTTACGTCAAATACTGGATTTCCGATTAGGTGATCTTAGTGGTTCCTTAGATATTTGCCATCGAGTCTATTTTGCAGTTCCTATCTTCGAGAACTTGAGTTTTGGGAGATTACACTCTGCTACATTCATGTGACTTTACTTCTGATAATGGGGGTGGATTTCGGTTAATCCTGCAATAGATGAGTTTCTTAGCATTGCCATGGCAATTTTGGTACTTTAGAATGTGCGCGGATTATGAAATGTGCGGTTTTTGGGATCTATATGACCCATCGATCTAGAACAGTTTGGAACAATTTTACTAATCGTCAGGCATTATGTGGCATTCATGTTTCGAGAGGATGATTTCATGGCTCAAAAAGTACTACACTGCTTATGGCAGGGCGCGACTTTGATTTGGACCTACCTAGTGTTGTCGGAGCAACATTGGTTCTTAGAAGGCGGAGATCGGGTTCCGCTAATCCAATGGCATGAGTCGATTTGCTTCCATCGACCAAACGGGTAGGTGAGGCGTACTTGAGCATGATTTTACTATCCCAAGCAGAAATTGGATGATTTTGAGCCGATTTGAGACGGTCAACTTAGCATGTTAAATTTATGAACACAGTTTTATTGGTTTAGAAAGCAAAGCAATTTTATTAAGAAAAGTCGAGCAAGTTATGCCTATTTACAATGCCCCCAGTATTGCAGGATGGATTATTTGTCGAAGATAAGAAGTATATAAGATAGTTACAGATAAAATAATGGTGCAACGATTCGTTGTTCCATGCTCAGGGAATTATGATTCCATCAACGGTTGTCAGTTTGAATGTTCTGTTCCCTAGCTTTTGACTTATCACATACGACTCTTCCCAGTTTGGTCCAAACGTTCCCGGTATGGGATAGACCCGTTTGAGGATGAGGTCACCTACTATGAAGGTTCGGTTGTGAACTCTAGAGTTGAAGTACAGTGAAAACCTTTTTCGATGGGCGGTGGTTCTCAATTCGGCTTCTTTTCTCTTTTCATCGACCATGTCAACTGACTCGAGCAGGAGCTGCTCGTTTTGCCTTTGATTAAAATTTATTCTTTGATGAGAGGGTTTTTCTAGTTCGACTGGGGTCATTTCTTCTGAACCATATGCTAAGGCGAAAGGATAGTGCCCGGTTGCATATTTGTATGTTGTCCTATATGCCCATAGTGCGAGTGGAAGTTTATCAACCCAGTTTCCTTTAGCTTTAGTTATCCGCTTTTTGATGGTGGATTTGATGATTTTATTCACTGCTTCCACTTGCCCATTTGCCTGCGGATGCATGACAGCAAAAGAGCTTTTCTCAATTCGGAAGCGTTTCAAAAGTCTTTATATTCGGCGCTTTCGAATTCAGTCCCGTTATCCGTGATGATTTTCTACGGACCACAAACCTTCAAATAATGATTTTAGTCACAAAATTAATAACTTTCTTTATGGTAATAGTGGCCAGTGGTTCCATTTGGCTCACTTAGTGAAGCAGTCAACAACAACGATAACGTATTTGGATCCTCCTTTCGCCATTGGTAATACACCACTCAAATCGATTCCCAAGATTGTTAATGGCCATGGACTGACCATCTGCATTAGCTCCATCGAAGCAGTTCTTTTGATTTTGATGAATATTTGGCATTGGTCACACCATCTGGCATAATCTGCTGCACCACAAGTGTTTTCCCCTCGGTATGGTCTCCGCGGTCGCCTTCATAAATTCCCCTTTGGATTCTTCGAGCTTCATCGTTGGTCATACATCTGAGAAAGGGGGTAGAGAATCCCCTTCGATAGAGTATCCCATCCTGCATTATGAACCATGGTGCCATTCATAGAAGCTTTTTTCGCTGGTTCCTATCTACGGGAAGGGCTGTAAGCAAGTAGTCTTTAATGGGCATCATCTATGTTTCTGGTTCATCAGTCACTTTAAAAATAAAATCTACTTCCATCTCGCATATGCTTGGAGTAGTCAGAGTTTCAACCGGGACTAGCCCCAATAACCGAGCTTCCCTGGTACTGGCAAGTTTGTCTAGACAATCCGCCTTCGTGTTCTGTTCTCTCGGGATGTGAGTTATGATGTAATGCTCGATGTCATTCGGCAGATCCTGTACTTTTGATAGGTGTGGGGCGAGATTCTCCCACCAAGCCTAATATTCACCTTTTACCTGATAGACAACTAGTTGAGAGTCACAATAGATGTGAACAGATTTTATCCCGAGATCCTCACGACTTTCAATCCCGCTATCAATGCTTCATACTTCGTTTGAGTATCAGTTCTGGCGAATTCCAAGCGTAAGACATATTAGATGGATCGTCCTTCGGGAGTTTCATGCACTACCCCTACTTCGGAGCAAAAGTTGTTGGATTCATCATCGACGAACAAATTCCAAAGTGTTTCAACCTCCGAAGTAATTTCTTCTTCATTTATCCCTTATAGTAAATTCGGCAAAGAAATCTGCCAAAGCCTGCCCTTTGATTTCCCTATGGGGATGATATGCGATTTCGTATTGGCTCGACTCGATGTTCTATTTGATAAATCATCCATCGGTCTTAAGGCGGTAGTACCTACTTTAAGAGTCGATCTATCAAGACATTGATTGGGTGTGCATGGAAGTATGGTCGTAATTTTCCAGGCATGATCAAGATGTAATATGCTAGTTTTTCCAATTTCGAATATTGTTTACTGATGTAGTATATAGGTCATTGCATCCTTGCTTATTCACGTACAAGCGTGACACTAAATGCATGAGGTGAGACTGGTAAGTAGATGAACAAGTCTTCTCCATCTACCGGTTTGGATAAGATTGGATGGTTTCCATATGCCGTAGTAACTCTTTGATTGTAATTTGACATGCCTCATTCCACCTGAAGTTCTTTCCTTTCTTTAGTGCATCAAAGAACGGTAAAAACTTGTCGGTTGCTTTTCAAATGAACTGGTTTAGCATTGCCACCTTTCCATTCAAACTTCACAACTCCTACTTGTTCTTTAGGGCTTCGACTTCTCGTAAGGCCATAATTTTCTTTGGATTTTGTTCAATGCCTTTGGAACTTACTATGAATCTGAAGAACTTACCAAAAGCTACCTAAAGTGACATTTAAGTGGATTGAGCTTCATCCCATATTTTCGGAGAATTTCAAACATTTCGTTGAGATTATCCAAGTGATTTTCGACTATTCGCAATTTAACCAACATGTCATCCACATAGACTTCCATGGTTTTCACGGTCTGATGCTTGAACATGGTGTTTACTAATCATTGACAAGTTGTCCATGCATTCTTCAAGCCGAACGCCATCATTTTGTAACGGTATAACTGCGGATCGATAATGAAACTAGTGTTTTCCTGATCAAGTTCGTGACTCATGATCTGGTTGTATCTTTAATATGCATCCATAAATGACAATAATTCATGCCCAGCCATCCCGTCCATGAGCTGATTGATTCTGGGCAGAAGAAAGTTGTCTTTCGAGCAGGCTTTGTTTAGATCCGAGTAGTCGAACAGATTCACAATTTTCCATTGGACTTCTTAACCAAGACTGGGTTCGATACCCACTCAGGGTAGGTTGCATCATGGATGAAGCTGTTTACCATCAACTTGTCCACTTCTTCTCTTAACGCTTTGGACCATTCGGACCCTGGGCTACGTCTCTTATGCTTTACTAGGTGGTACTTGGGATTGATATTAAGTGCATGACATGCAATCTCTGGCAATACCCCTCATATTTCGAATTGCGTCCAAGTAAATACATCCAGTTAGGCACAGAGAATTTTATTGAGTTCAAGTCGCATCTTGTTTCCAAGATGTGATCCAATTTTCACGACCCGCATTGGGTCATCCATGTCGACTGGGACAGACACCGTCAATTCTGCCGGTGCTGGCCGATCCTCCCTTGAACTCTTTTTCCTAGGGTCTAACACATTGTCGAAACGGCTATGGTCCCCAAGCTGGGAGTAGCTTTATAGTTTCTAATCGGTAGGTTCATGAATGTGGAGAGTTCTCCGCACATTCTTCCCCTTTTCCTTTCTTTTAGATTCATGCAATTCTATGATATAACATTCCCTGGCAGCACTTTGGTCTCCATTGATCACTCCAACTCTGTTCTCCATTGGAAAATTCATGGTAAGGCAACAATGGGTTAACGCAATTAAGAAATCTGCTAGTACAGGCCGTGCTAAGAAGGCATTGTATGCTGAAGTTTCATCTACGATCATGAAAGTTTGGATAAGGGAGACTCTTCGGTTGCCTTCCCTAAGTTCTACAGGCAAGTCAATTATTCTGACGGGTTGTTTAGGTTCGTCGGCGAATCCTTGGATCTTTGTTCAGCAAGAGGATACATCTTTCATGTTGATCTTCATCTGAACAAAGGTGTGTTTGAAGAGGATGTTTATAAAACTATCGTTGTCTACCAATACACATCGGACCACAGCGGGTCTGATTCCTATTGTTATGACCATGGGATCGAAAGTTGGAACTTCTATCCCTTCAATGTCTCGATTTTGAAATACTATATCATCGTTCAGGGTTCTATGCTGCTCGACAGAGATTCCATCTTCGATCTTGAGGCAGGAATCCTTCGAAGCGTGTCTTAATGAGCTCGCACACCGCTCCATTTCTCCCCAACTCTTCTGCATGGGATGGGGTCCTCTAGATATTGTTCCAATGATGAGTCTTTGATTAGTTCATCTAGCACCCTCTTCACTAGTTCTAGCTTGGTTTCCTCGATCTCTAGGAGCTTGGAGAACCGCAGGTTGGTTAGATTTTGCGATTTTCTCACGTATTGTTGAAGCTTGTTTTCCCGAATCAGCTCCTCAATTAAGTTCTTTAGGTGACGGCACTCATTCATGTTATGGCCATGCTTTTCGTGGAAGCGATGGTATTTTCCAAAACGGTTTTGCTATTTAGTTGCTTCCTTTTTAGGAGGTTTATTGTACTCCTCTGTCCCCTGTGTTACCAGGTAGATGTTTTCCGTAGTATCATTGAGTAGGGTGTAATCTTTGAGCCTGAAGCCTTTAAGTCGGTTATTATTTTTGCTCTTCTTGTTGGACTTTGGATTTTTATTTTATGATTTCCATCTTTTCCTACATTTCCTTCAGCGGTCCCTGAGGTATTTATGTCTTGGTTCATCGCCATACCGTTCTTCCCAATGTTCGTCGATTGTAAGCTAGCAGATTTCCTTTCTAATTCTTGCACATCTTCCAATCTCAAGTATTGACTCGCCTTTTGGTTGAAGTATTTCCTAGTGGTAGGTTGTTTCATTTTGATCCATTTTCCAAATCCATTTTCGAGGTGGATGGTGCAGACCAAGGCCATAAAACTATATCCTCGTTCGGATTGCTTACTTTAGTCATCGTGGTGTTGACGATTCATGAAAGACTTCAGAGATTCATTTCGTCCTTCGAATAGACCAGACAAGGACATAACATCTTTATGATGTGCTATGTGAAGTCTGAATTGATCAACTAATCTTGTTGCTAGTTGATTGAAAATGGAGTTGAATCTTGGTGGAAGCCAAGTGAACCACATTGAAGCAATTCCCTTCAGCAAAATCGAAAAACATCGACATCGAACGGTATCCAAAATATTCACTCCGTCTATGTACCAACTGTATGTATATAAGTAGGGTTTCAGGTCTCTTGTTCCGTCATAAGATGGAATAGTTTGTATAGTGAACTTTTCGAGGTACCGCTTATTCAAAATCTCATCTGAGAAGGAATCTGACTTGGAGTGGATCCTTATTCATCATCCCTTCTACCCTTACTCACATCCATTAGTTCCTTAAATATATCCACGATATACGCCTCAGATGTCTGGTAATCCATGGTTTGGCGGTCAGTAACAACACCGAGTGTTTAGCTTTATAAACGATCTCAGTGAGTGGGATGAAACCTAGGCTCTTCTATCTTCGGAAAAGCCACTCCCTCGAGGTTCCGCTGGCTTGCGGTTGGTCAAATAGGAGCATTATGGATCTCCTTGGTGTTTTTGAGTGCATTGGCATTTCCTTCCAACTTGTCGTTGTTAAATTGCTCATCATCCTCCGAGTTGGAGAGATCCATCGCTATATCTTCCCATGTGAATTTTGCTCCTAGATTTAGATTTGCAGCTGGTTGCCTTGCAGTTGGTGGAGCACTAACATTTCCTTTGAAATTAATTCCTGTAGATCCACCTATCACCCCTTTCTCCTGTTATTTTCTATTTCTCCTGTTTAGGCCCAAGACGGAGGAATTCTCTTATACTGCAATAGTTGCGGGTTTTGCCATGGTTCTTAAAGCAGGATGTGATTGTAACGTCAAGTGGGCATTAAATTTGTCCATAAGAGCTCTCCGATTGCTTTCCATCCTCTAATTAATCTCATTGACCATCTTATTCAGTTCATCTCTAGTAACAACTTCACGTTGATTAGAAGATCATGTCACCTGATCTCCTGCATTGGCGCCATTGACTTCGATTTGCTGATAATTCATCTCTTCTCCAGCAATTACTGCCCTAGTGGATCTTCCAAAAGCTGTTCTCTTTCATCCTAGAGTCATTAATTCTTAGTTGCAAATCTTTCGAACATAGATTAAGGATCTAAATTCTGTACCTATATGATCCAAAGTAGATAGCAAGATCTAAGCCTGAGTTTAGTTCTTAGTGAAAGCACCAAAATGCTGACCCAAAAAATGGATCAACACCCTGGATTGAGTGTGAAAGCACCAACCCTTTTTGTCAAGGCAAATAAGATAGAAAAAACAACACTAAATCGTAGAAATAGTAGATGAACAAGAGATTTTTATAATTGTTTGGATGTTAACAAAGCCTACATCCACTTAATAACTTTTGTTACTGGATTGACAGTTGATCACAAGTACAAATTGATTGCCATTCTAGCAGTTGAATAAAGAGAGATCAAACCACCGTTGATAGCGATAAAATGAAGGATCTCAATTGTCTCATGGCAACCATTGTGAGGGAGAAGAAAGTTGAAGAATCTTCGTAAGGGAGTCGCTTTAGTGATTAGAATAGCCAGTCCAATGTCTATTGAAGATTGGATGGTATTTATAAGTGTTAGATAGCACTTGGATCAAAATCAGAGCACTGGAGGCTTCTACTCATTAATAGGAGGCGACACATGAATTTTGGGAGTAAATCGAGCTAATTATTTGGATCTGTATCGGTTCAATTTAATCGAATCGGTACCGATCCAAATAGTTATGCAATTTTTATGCAACTTACATCCCCATAAGATTCCTTATCTGCTAGCCAGGCTTCTCTTGCAATTTCATCGCTTATTGACTTTTTTGACAAAGTTTCACAAGTAGGTTAGATTAAATTATTACCCAAATCAGATAAGTCTTCATTTCTTTAACTTAGATGCTAGGAATGTTATTAAACTTGGTCGACAGACTTAGGAGAGATGTAGGAACACAACGCATGTGGATCGAAACATCCACAAGTCAATAATTTGGATCGATGCTGATCGAATTGGATCGAATTGGTGCTGATCGAAATACTTGGCATATTTTGACTTCAAACTCCTTAGGTTCCTTTGTTGCATGCTCTGGGTCTTTCGGTCAAGTTCCAAGCCATTCTGGCTTAGCTTGAATGTTCTAACTCCTTCTGACTTCTACTGGGTTAAAAACCTAGTTAACATCCTCGAAATCACAATGTAAGGAGGATCGCCTCCTAACCCATAGGCCTTAATAGACCGTCAGGTTCTGAAAAATTCACAGCGCCTCCTTTGCACGACTAAGTCTAAGGAAAATCCCAATACATAAAAATATATATACATCCCATATCTTAGACATATAATATCAAAGGTATCTTTTTTACAAGGACAACCAAGCACATATCACCAAATCTACACTATAAATGTTGTGTACCACTTTTATAGCAAAAGCATACCATTTAGATGTGAATATAAGAAAATAAGTATTCAAATGGCCAACATTGGCTTCTATGTACCTAAATATATACTCAACAAAGATCATTAGACACAACAGTAGAATCATTACGTATTTAAACTTACTAGATCATATATAACAATCATCTCAAATAAGTGTGCTATATCAAACCATAACTATACTGCATGCTTAACAACCAAATAAGCATAATCTATCATACAAATGCTAACAAACCAACATCAAACATGCATACATCAGATTAAACATCAAAAAGTAGCATTTATGCCTATCCTAGTGCAGGACTCTAAACTATCTAGTATAAACATCAAATATGATATCCAATAAGTTAGCCAATGATAAAAATGAAATCTCACAAAGTGAAGAGATCAGGAAAAGCGGTCCTCATGGCCTTCTCGTTCTCATATCCTATCACCTTCGCTTTCATTTCATTGAACCTTTACTACTCAACTACCTTCATCCCAACCTATTTGCATCACATCCATCAGTATGAATAGGCCTACGAGGTCGCAAAATTCCTTGTTCAGTTTCGATATCATCAAATCGATTCGGTGCCAAATTCCCCTATGCTTCTTGTAATTTCTCCCAACACCCACTATCGAACAATGGGTTTTGGTCGCTTACAATGTTCTTGGCACACAATGGAATGACACTATCCATACCACATATAACTTAACAAATTCAAATGCTATTCGAATGGACTAAAGAAATACAAATCTAGCATTCTTCATCAATCAATCGACTATGACTCAAAGTCTATCATACTACCCTCGATCCTTGGTAATCCATCGATGAAACCTATAGATATACGTTCCCACTACTCGAGAACACGCAACCTCTCATCTCTATGAAAGCAACAATCTCAATTAGTTTCGCACTGCATTACCATTATAGACACACTCGTTCCTTTAACTTGGCAACGATCTCCGCTAGTCTAGCTTCATGCCTCCGCTAGTGTCAATCCGCTAAATCAAAGCAGGTCTGCTGGTTAAACTAGCCATCACCTTTGGTTGTAGCTCTCATCGAGTTCTAAAGTCATAACCAGTGATAAACTCGAGCAATGCCCACTTTAGGAATATTTCTCCTAAATTGGAATGTCTTCCACTCAAAGCATCAATTACTATGTTTCCCTTACAAATGTATAGTAATGTCAAAGTCGGAGGAGGCTGAGGATTTCAACCATTGCTACCGGCGAAGGTTGAGATCCTTCTTGGAGAAGAGATACTTCAATGATATGGAATCACTGAACAACTCAAACCCCTATCCTAATAGATAATGCCTCCAAGTCCCTATGGCGAACGCTATTGCCTTGAAGTCCAAATCAAAACTCGAACACTTCCTCTCGTATGGTTTCATTTGTTGACTAACATGCAATAACCTTAACTTCTAATATAAATACCGTACTCAGTTAAGTACTATAGGCATGTGTGTATTATCAACTCCTCATTCCCGATCGAAATGAGTAACGTCGATGCACTCGTCAACTTCTTGGTCAGACTCACTAAGGCATGTCCACACCTTATGTCTCAAACATAAGTCTGACCCTCTATCATCAAATAGGTTAACTATGCTACTACCTTAGATCTATTCATGATCAATAATGATGTCCTACTCTAAAACAATTGACCCAAGCTATCACTTCCCTCCTCCAGAAACGATACTTCGAAAATCCTATCATCATTCAGTGTTTTCTCAACACCCACAATACAGTCATCAATCATTGCTTGTGCTCTTCTTTCACCCATGAGTAGATGAAAATATCATCAATGAGCATGAGCACAACTTACTCAAGTGCCCCTCGAAACACGGCCCATGAGATCATCAAGGCATCATGATAGTTGGTTAGCCCGAACAGCATAACCGATCCAATCAAAAATCAAAGTAGCATACAAAACGAAGTAATCGATACACTCTCCATAACTACTCTCAATTGGAGAAACCCCATTGCAAGGTCCAACTAAGAGAACATCCTCGCACTATAGAGCTGATCGAACAAGCCATCAGTAAGCAGGAATAGATACTTATTTGTCATCTCATTCAGCTCACAACAATCAACAAATAACCTCAAAGAGCCATCCACCTTATTAGCAAACACTGTAGGTGCATCCTACCCAAATATGCTCGTACGAGTGAAGCATTAGCTCAATAGGTCATCTGCTTGCACCATTAACTTTCTCTTCTCTTTGGGCATCATATGCCTTAAAGACATAACTACTAGTTCAGCACCTCTAACCAGATCGATACGGAACTCAATCCCTATATGGTAGTAATATGGTCACCTCATCAAATACGTCCGAACAGTCCCTATCTACTAGCATAGATGACAATTCATTATATGGAATATCGAGCGACCATAAAAAGCTGACCATAACCCATCCTCTACAAGAAATAAATCACTACCATTTTCTCCTCCATAGCCCCAATTGTCACCAACAGCCTCTCGTAATCCAATACTTTTTTATATCTCTTCAGCCAGTCTATTCCTAAACTATAATACTGAACCTATTTAAACCGCAATAAAATCAATAGCAAACAAATAAAAAAACATCCATGAATTAGAAAGGCAAAGTCTTGACAAACCATATATAAGCTGGCTGAGCCCCTAACTAGGTCCATCACAATTAAAGGTTGGTAACTATCTCAAGTCTTAGTTCAAATCTATCTATCAGATCACCAGATACAAAGGAATATGTAACCTCGACGTCGAATAAAACATGCATGGAAACACAATAATTGAAAAGAATACCTAAAATGATAATGTCATTTCTCTTCTCTTTTATTGATGGAGTACTCAATGAAATCGGAACGACAATTAATATTGTTAACAAGAAAACTTGTCAACATGCCCAATGCTATGTGAAAGGTAATTAAGCTCAAACAAAATCAGACTAATGAAAATATCCCTTCCTTCGAATCCTACCTTTCGATCAGGTTGACTTATCCATAAGGGTTTTAGGAGACGACTCTAGTTTTTGACCAAATTAGGGTTTAAGGTGTTAGCTCTACCTTTCGACTAGGTTGACTTAGTCAAAAGGCTTAAAATAACTAGCTCAGGAATGCAGGCTAAGGAAGTAGCACCTGCTCGAAACATTTCCTTTGAGTGGGTCGGAAGCAACTAATCATTTTGGCTTTCCATTTCTTTCGACCATGTCGGAAGGTTTGTTCTGCCCTTTCGATCATGTCGAGAGGGATGCATGTTTTACTAATATGAGATAGTTTCACAAGACCCCTGTGGTTTCACTACTTTTGTTGAAGAATCCCTTCGATAGGGTCGCTAACATGGCTGGGGGATTAGCTCCTATCGAATGAATTCTCCTTTAATCAGTCGTTAGCCAATTACAAATTGGAAGCCTTTCGGGACACCCTTTTCGATTAGGTCGAAAGGGGTTCCATCCTTTCGAAACAAGTCCAGCTTGTAACTGCCTAATCTTCACTTTGGTTTCCTTGTATAAGATCATCCTGAATACCCCTCCCCGTATCATAAACTCATTAATGTCGAAATCTCATCATCATTCCTATTTTCATTATCTTATGCTTGTTTCGATGATGATGGATTTTTTACCCAAGTCAGTCAATACTATGTGTTTGCATATACAGAAAGAAGTTAAGAGAATAGGTTAAAATCACGTGCAATGGATCATTAGTCTAGCTAATTATCTAAATGATCTTCCTCACCATCAAAATCCTTAATGAACCAGCCACTTCTTCTTTATTAATAATCCAAAATGAGTTACAATTAAGAGAGCCTTTTCCCTAATTTTATTTAGGGTTTCTAAAAGATTAAATTGCAGCTATGAAATTGGAGTAGAAGAAATGAATTTGGGATTTTAAAATTTGGTCCCCAAAACTGGACCATTTGGGTCTTATTTATAGATGAAAGTCGGCTCCCTTCAACGCTTGTGCGTTCGATCCGGTCGAAAGGTCTCCTTTTTCATATGCCACCTCTCGCCTTTCGACATGGTTGAAAGGCCTTGTCTGCTTTCTTTCAACGTCATCAAAAGGCATCTCTTTGGAGTCCTTTGATTTTTCCTTGAGCTTTCTTTATCTTTTTCCAAACCTTTCGACTAAGTCAAAAGGGGCTTTTATCAACCTTTGGCCCTTGTTTAGTTCTGAGTATCCCTGCTCGCTGCTTTCTCCAAAGACCTTTCGACATTTTCAAAAGGTCTCCATATGTGATTTTTCCTTCATGTTTCCTTGTGGTCACCAAAAGTAAGATAGAAGCTTCCAACTCTTTTGATAGGTTGTCTATAGGGGCTTCAAAGATGTTGATGTGTCAATGGTTTCAACAATGTTGAGTAGCTTCCAAATGCATGCCTGTGAATTGATGTGGAACCTTTCCCTAATGCCATTGGCTTTGACCGGTTCGAAAGGCTTATGTATGCTTTCAAAGGGTTGTTTAGTTCTAAAAGGTTTGACACGTTTATGGGAGATCAACATTCATTACCTTCGAAAGGGTGTTCCGAAGTAGTCTCTGCTGATCCATTTGTGTCGAAATGTCTTAAAGAGGCGGAAAGGTGGCTTTGCTTCTCTTTTTCAACTTTTTGGAGCCTTATACATGTTTTGACACCTATGAGGATGCCTGCTGCTTTTGACTTCTTCGAAAGCCTTCCCAATGTCTTCAGAACCTTTATTCATGTTCTCAGTCGAAACCCACTTTATAAGAAGTTGGTACTTTTATTATCTTCTTTCATGCCTTTGTTCTTTGAGTGGATTCTACGACTATCATTTTGCCCCCTACCTCCTATATGAAAGTAGCTTTTGTTCTTTAGGACAAAAATTTCAGAACTTTCTCACTCTTTATAACTTTATTTTTTTTGCAAAATTCAAAGTAAGTGATATTCTCTATTGCTAGCTTATTATCATATTTATATACATGCTTCATGATAAATCAGCATATTGATGCTCCTATTTAGATAGTTAGTTGGTTATAATTCTGATTCAAAATATATGAGGCCTATGATCAATGGTCATTAATGTATAAAATAAACGAAGTCTACAGTCTCATTGTGGGAAATAGCCAACAGGCTACAAATAGGGGCATTAAGTTATTATTAGAAAATAAGCCTTTGTATCCCATCCACTCTAATATGTATTTGAAAACTTTCCTAGAAATTTGAATGATCCTGAAGTTTTCATTCAGACGTTAGCGAGCATCATTTAGAGTTATAATACACTAACTCTAATTTAAGTATTAAAAAGATCAGCTTGAAATTTCTTGTTGTCTGTTGCAATCTCAATTCTACTAATTTTTACCCAGGTTTGAGATTTGATTGGGATTAGGAAGCAATGAAATTTAACCCAAATTAGGGTATGAACTTACGAAGTTCAGAAGTTAATAATGAGATTTCCAGAATCCAGATTGGAATATCCAAAAATAGTCCTCTAAGTGGCATTTATAAACCCCGATTTGGGTACTGATGGTAGAATAACCAGAAATTAGTAATAATTACCTTCATATCAAGATACGAACCAAAATCAAGGCATATGTCAAACAATTAAAGATTATTAACAATTATCTTTGTAAAAAAATCTTTGCCCCAGATTAGAGCATATGTTGGTTAAGCAGATATCCATGGTAATTGCTGTCAAAATAGAAATCCTCTGCCCATATTAGGGCATATGTTGGACAACCAGAAGTCCATGGCATTTATCTTTATAATAGAAACCACGAGCCTGATTATGGCATTAAGGTGAAATCAAGGAATAATCTCGAAACCCAGATTCGGGTATATATTGATGGAATTAATACATGAAAGACTCGACACCCAGATTCAGGTATTACTGCATGATGTTTAGAAATGAAAATCCCAAAACCCAGATTCGGGTATTCAATGGATGGAGTTCTACTTTACCCCTTAGATTCTGTCTTCTTCAACATGCATATATTCTTTAGGCGGTGTATATATATGGTAGTAATCTGATCGGCTGCTTCTTAAGCTTAGACGTCTTAGCCCGTAAGTTGATGTGCCACCTCTTGGGCCTGGACTTCTTAGTCTATTGGAAATATACCACTTCTCGGTTTTGGACATCTTAGTCTATTATTTGAATAGCCTCTTCTTGGGCTTAGACGTCTTGTCCATTATTTGACGTGCCTCTTCTTGGCTTGGACATCTTAGTCCATTGTTTGGTGCACTTGGTTAGATCATTTTAGAGGCTGGAACCAAGGAATTACCCAACCTCTCTCTAGGAGGTGCCTTGACCTGGCCAGAGAAGCATTCAAGGGGTTGTCCACTGCTTTACCCTGGCTATCTTATAGCATGGATAAAGGCTTACTCCAACCTCCCTCTAGGAGGTGCCCTGGCCATAACATGGCGTGGACAAGGACTTGTTTGGTGCTTTACCCTAGCCATTTTATGGCATGGATAAAGGCTTACTCCATCCTTCCTTCAAGAGGTGCCTAGACCTGAACAGAGGCGCGACCGTGGGCTTGTCTGGTGCTTTAACCTGGCCATCTTATGGCATGGCTAAAGGCTTACTCCATGCTCCCTTTAGGAGGTGTTATATCCTGGCCATCTCGGTGCGAAAAGAGGCTTTCTACCATCTTAGCTAGTATCCAGATATAAGAAGCACTTAACTCCCAACCATGTGGATTTTCTTTTTGAAGAAAGAGATTCTTTATTCGTTCATCGTTGGAAAATATGGCCTCAAATGTTCGGCATTCCATGTCCTTGGGACCATATTGTCATTTGATCGGCATAATTCCTAGAGGATTACTTTGCAAATGATTAATGGTCCTTCCTAATTTTCCCCCAAGGGTCCATCAGGGGGATTTCTGATATTTGTCATCACTCTTCGGAGTACCAAATCCCCTTCTTGAAATGACTGGATTCTCACTTTTGAATTGTAGTACATTGAGATTCTTCTTTGATACTCAACGGTTCTTACCTCTGCTTCATCTCTCAATTCATGTATCAAATCTAAAGATTCTCTTTTCAGCTCTTGATTCATGTCGAATGCATAGGCGTTTCTTCGGTGTGAGGGTATTTCTGTAACATCGCCACACACCCATATGTCAAAGAGTAAGGAGTATGTCCCATCACCGTTTTAGTGGACGTTCAATAAGCCCATAACACAAGTGGCAGTTCTTCTATCCAATTTTCTTTTGCCTTGTTTATCCCTTTTTTCAGAATTGTCTTTATGGCTTTGTTTGCAGCCTCAACTGCCCCATTCGCTTTAGGATGTGTGACGGATGAAAAACTTTTAATGATTCCATTCTTGGGGCAAAACCGAGAGAACTCTTCACTCCTAGATTGTGTCCTATTGTCAAAAATTATCTTATGGGGAATTCTAAACCCGATTATGATATTCTTGGTAACAAATCTGAATAGGTTCCCAGAAGTAATACTTAGAAGTGGTTCCGCTTCAACCCATTTGGTGAAATAGTCTATGGAAACTCTGACGTACTTTGCTTCTCCTTCGGAGATTCTCAATGGGCTGATTAACTCTATTGCCCATGCATTAAAGGGCCATGGACTTGCAATTTGAGTCAACTGACTTGGAGGCAATCTCGAAATCTTTGAATATTTCTAACATTTTTCACATATTCTTGCGTATTCAATGGCTTGCTTACCATATACGGCCTATAAAATTCTTGCATCTTTATTTTCTTTTCCAATTGTTCTATTTGAATGACCTACGTAAAACCCCTTGCGTGCTTCAGCCATTAATTTTACTCAATCATTCATGCTCGTACATCTTAGATAAGGAAGAGTATATCCCTTTTTATAGAGGATTCAATCCATCATTATGAAGATTGGAGCTTATCTCCTGATTTTCCTTGCTTCACCTTTGTCAGATGGGAGTATTCCTTTAATAAGGTATTCAACAATGGGTGACATCCAGATGTCAACATATATATTACTTGATCTTGGTTGGTCAACCCTTTCATCTGATATTTCTTTATTACTTTCTCTTCTCTCTTTCCCTTGTGATTTAGCCTGAGACCTTGTTAGAACTAACAATTCCTTTCTCTGTTCGGATACCTTCTCTCCAATACTTGGAATTTCTTGGTGTCCCACTGGAACGATAGGTGTTTTCGAGGCTCCCCTTGAGCTTGGTAGCTTTGCTAGGGAGTCTGCTTGTGAATTTTCCACTCTTGGGACTTTGTGTATTGAAAAGTCTTCAAACAAAGCTATCAGAAATTGAGTAGAATTGCATCCATACGGTTAGGTTGACCAGAATATAAGATGCCTAAATACTGATTAAAGAAGTTATCAGATAGACAGGTTCATAGTAAACCCATGAAAACTATGATTAGAAAGGGTTATTGGCAGGGGTCAATAGGTTTATAGTGAACCATTGAAAACTATATCCGGATTAGGTTATTGACAGAATTCAATAGGTTCCTAGTCAACCCATGAAAACTAGGATAAGTGGAAAGTTATTGGAGATACCAATATATTTAGGAAGAACCCATGAATGATGAAGCTATTGGCAGGGGCCGATAGGCTCTTAATGGTCCTATGAAGACTATGAAGTTCGATAGGGAGTCAATAAGCTTTAACAGGTTATTAGTCAACCCATGAAAACTAACAGGTTAACAGTAACCCTGGATGTTATAAAAGAGACAAATAGTAAAAAATCAATGGGGACGGGAAATCCAGAATTGATTTACCTATTTGCATATCTTTATAATAGCTTGAATTGCTATGTTTTAACCATTATGGATGCAGGAGCGCAATATATGGTTTTTATAAAGTTTTGGATAAGATACTAGTGAGGGGAAAACCCATTTTCCTAAGCGACGTGGTCTCACTGGATATCTAAATAGCTTGAGATGGTAGATTATTATTTATATCAGGCTTTATATCTGGCTCAAAGTTTATTTTTCCCTTTAAACTCTTGGGTGCTCAATTGAATTTGAGTAGTTTGAGAGTTGAGGTTTTTAGAAACCTCTTTAGATGAATAAGCTTCTAGAGACGCGCATGAGGCGTGATAGCTATTTAGAGATCTGTTCTATTTTGATTTCGGTGTTGTTGTAAAGGCAAAGTTGTTAATTGCTTATATTATACTCTGTACATCCAAGAAGGCATCTTCATATGTTGCTCTTGACCTATGTTGTAATAATTATAATTTCTCTAAATATGGTTCTCGTATTGGGATTATTTAATGAACGTTGAAATGATTTGAAATAGAATGTGAAAGTTATTTAATGGTTTTAAAAATTTTCATATCCATGTGTTTCTATTATATCAATGCTTACGTTACTGTATTTGGTCATCGATGATTAATAACTATGATGATTACAACATCTGTAGCCGTTAGTTTTGGGCCTCCAAGTAGGGGATATTACAGTTTATGACCGGATGATGTTGGATGGCAAGGATTTAAAACCATGTAAATCACATATCCCAGTATTTAACGGTACGTTGATGGAATCTCTTGAACATAGACCTATGGTGGTAATAGGAGAAGGTGAGTGCAAGAGAGTGTGGGTTTTGACCTTCTTCTGCTCTAACAAAGCAATCAAGATGGAAAACATAAAAGCACAAGGAATTTGCACATACTCAAGGCCACGAGGGAGTTCCATGATGCTATCTTATGGATCAATATCGATCCCCGACTATGGATCAGTTTCGATCCCTGATAATGGCAACGAAGCCACGATCTTCTGAGCATGTCTCTTTCAAGACGTAGGGAACATATCTATGAACATAGTGGAGGGATTCTCGATGACCTTTAGCTATAAATAGAAGGGGAGGGTGATGGTTTGAGTGATCTTTTTCAGTTGTTTACGAATTTCTATATAGCTCCTATAATCCAGAGGATCATTGCCTATCCATAGGAACATCTCTTGTAAATAACAACAAAGTTAAGTGGATATCGATGACGATTAGCCAAACCATTATAAAGTTTGTGTGTCATGTTATTTTTAATTTTTATTTTCTTTCTTCATTTATTTCTTACTTTAATCTCTGGGTGTCTGTGCCACTTTTTGGGATAAACACTTATAGCCTATTATATTGTTTTATTTTTAATTATAAACCTAATCGATCATCAAGGTCATGGTCTCTTATTTTATTTCAGTCTATCCATATTATGCATAGTCACCTGTGAGACTTGTTGATGGTTTTTGGATATTCAGTTTAATATAATAATAACAACAACTGGTTTCCTCAAATTAAAGTACACTTTTTCATCAAAAAACTTTAGTTGTTATCAACCAGGAAAGTCTCGACTGGGTTATCCTATAGTCATTCAATAACTATAAGTACGTAACCCTTGGTTTCCACAGTAGCCACGAGTAATACACGTCCCAACATTTAGATAACATCATGTAATCTTGTTTAATGGATGTATCAATATCCTTTTCTCGAAACATCTTAACTAGGAATATTTAAACAAAGTATTTTGACTTGCGATTTGATACTTATGGTTGCAACATTTGTAACTGTAATTGTATAATACATTATTTAAGGCTTTTCTTTTTATATACATTAAATGATTATTTAATTCATAATATAACATTATATACAAGACAAACACCAAAAGCATACTTTATTTCGAACGAGATTGGATTCAAAGTTTGGATATATAAAAAATGACATAATTTTCCCTATGGCATACTACCTTAACTTTTAGTTTAATTCTATGCTCTAAATGCATTTGTTGGTGAAGTATACTGGATGATGCACTCCTCTGTCTTTCTTACTACAGTTGCATTAATAGCTTGATTAGTTGCATTTAAGTACACAAACAAATCCTCGCTTAGGACCGCTTTTGAATGGACAAAAGGATTGACTAGGTAATATTTAGTGCCTGCGATGCAACTTTGCATTCGTCTGTTCATTAGAAATTCCTACTTTCCTAAGTTCATCAAAGAATGGGATGCATTTGATTATAGTTTTTGAAATGAATCTGCTCAATTACGACCTTTCCATTCAAACTCATCACATCCTTTGGCTTTTTGGGGTTTCATTTGATGATTGAGTCAATCTTTTCTAGAATGGCTTCGATTTCCCTGGCACTTACTATATACCCAATAAACTTCCTTAATATAATAATAAAAGGTTCAACTGAGAGGATTTAGCTTCATGTTGAATCTAAGTGGTGTGAAGGTTTCTTCCTGGTCCTAACGTGGCTAGAGCTTTTGTGGAATTCACAAGCATATCATCCACATATATCCCAATATTCTTTTCAATCTAATGAGGGAAAAAGTTTTCTAATCTTTGATAAGTAACTTCATCGTTCTTTAATCCAAATGCCATGACCATATAATAGTACAATCTTTAGCTTAATGAAACTAGTACTCCTAATCTATCTCAAATTCAACGATCTCATCATAACCTAAATATAAATCCATGAAGGGGAGGAGTTTGTGACCACTAGTTTCATCCATGAGTTGATTCTATGTCGAGAGAAGCAATCTTTGGGGTGGGACTTGCCGAGGTTGGGGAATCCGATGTAAGTTCACTATTTCCCTTTATGAATCTTTTTCAGAATTGGATTCTCTGTCAATTTGGGTAGTAAACTTCCCTGATGAAACTGCTCTTCTTTAATTTATTCTTACGTAAAACATAATATCTTTCTTGATCTAGAGAGTGTCTCTTTTTCCTAAGAAGGTGCATACCTAGATCGATGTGAGAGCATGTAAAATTATGGATGGTTGTTATATCCCAGCCATGTCTGAATGAGTCCAAGCAAAGACATTAAAATATTAATTCAAAATACCGATCAATTCTACACGCAGTTTTGTGCTTAGGTTTTTGACCATCTTCATAATTTTCGATGGATCTATAGTGTCTAACTGAACATCTTCAAGCTCATCAACTGGTTTGAGTATTTTCTGTTTATCCCTAGCCTTGGATCCATTTCATTTTCTACCTTAGATGGTTTTGAAGACGTTGTGCTATTGAAACTTTGTGCAGCATCATTAAGATATTGTACTTAAATATAGGAATATTCATCGAGTCCAATAAGGTGAAGATACTCCTTTTTCTTATATCATACTAGCACTGTAATTGTAGGTTGGTTTATTGCATTATCAGCGTGGAATTAAATACCGGTGCGGTTACCTAAACTGGCTTATTTTTTTCGATTCAATCATTTTTACATAAATTAGGAGGCATATCGGTTTAACTTAAGATAAATTTATTACTATGATTTAAAGTTACAGGATATAGTTCCTTAAATAAAGATCGCTCTCCCTTAATATTTCCTACCTAGGAGTATGGAACTTCATCATCAAATCCTTCTCTGGGATTACAACTCTAGATTTATAAGAGCAATCCTTCCCAGGAAGGATTTGTATGGAAATGATTAATCTATGTTTAGAAAACATGCTTAAAAGGATTTATGGAGTAATGAAGTTCCAGCTATCACTGGGAGCTTGGCTAAGCCAACTGGAACAATTGTTGTGTTGTTGAACCTATAAAAAGGACAAGGGCATGGTTTTAGAACTTCTACTAATAGATTCATTTTGTCATATGCAACTTTAAAAATTATGTTGACTAAGCTTACAAAGTTAACACACACTTTCTTAACATTGCAGTTTGATATCTGCATTGTTACTATGAAGGGGTCCTAGTAAGGAAATTCGACTTCTGTTAAATCTGCAACTATGAAGGTAATGTCTAGTGTTGGTTGTTGCTTGATATGGTACATGGTTCTATTCCCAACTTATGCCATTTGGATATATCTTTCAATTTCCCTTTTGCTTTTCCCTACTAAGTGAAGCCCACCATAGATGGATCTTATGATAATGCCAGGTTCCCGACCTGATTTGCATATGGAAGTAGTGATTGATTCTGCATTGGTATTGCTGTTGTGGTTTGTTAAGAATTGCACAGATAGCCTTTTCTAGATCAACCTTTTAATTTCATTATTCAATTTACAGCAGTTGTCAATGGAGTGCCTATTGACCCTATGGAAGAGGTAGTAGGCACCACCCTTGTTTTTCTTAGGTTTCTTTCCTTTGTTAGGGAAGTTTTATTCTAACTTAGTTTTGTTACTTCAAATAAATGCCCTAGGTTATGAGTTAGTGGGGTATGGTCTACAAAGTTGAACTCTCTCTACTTCTTTGTTGGCTAATTATAAGTTTGTAGCCCTCGTTTTCGATCATTTTGGATCAGGGCAGTTTTATCAAGGCATGCCCTTAGCTTTTTAAGCTTCCACAACTTGGATGTAGCCATTGGCCATTTCATACTCTTGTTAGGATTCCTAGCCTTCTTATCCCACAATATAGTATCCATTATAATTTCAAAGTATTCTACCATCAGTAGCGCTTCTTTACTGGTGATGCCGATCTACATAGCTTCAGATTTGAATCAGATGATGAAATTATGCAAGCTTTCTATCACGATGACACATAGTATAGTATTTGGGTACAAGGACACTTCTCTTCTAGTCTTGAACTACTGGCGAAGACCTAAGAAATACGGTGCCCATTAATATATTTCCACGGAATCACACCTACAGAATAAAACGTTATTCCAGCCAAGTTGACTGGAAATAGCTTGCACCTAGTCAATCTTTCAACTTTCAGAATATCCATATGATATTCAAAAGCACATATATTTCCATCTTGGTTTGATGTGCCATCGTTGATGTCAATAGATGGACTCCTGAAGTTATCGAGGAAGTCGGACACCACTATGTTTTTGTAGAATAGGAAGAGGTTCACCTCTCCCCTCCTCCATTGATTATTTTGTAGGAAAAGTTGCACCAACTATTCAACTCGAACCTTCTATGCCCAAATTTCTTCACCCTTTGCCTCATTCCTTGACGAGCCACCCTTTGAAACAGAGCCGACTTTGTCATTTTGCTATGCAGTTTGTTCGTTGCGCTATTCAAGCAAGAGTCGATTAATATTAGGATATTTGGATATGATTTTGGGTTTTCTTAGGCTTTGTTTTTAATATTTTCCCCCTCGTACTTTGCGGCTAGAATTGTTATTCTTATTATCAAGATTCTTTTTTTTATCCACCAACCGTACCATTTCCACTACTGGAGAATATTGGTGGTGTGCGTGGAGCTATAGGATCGGGTTTAATTTGGAGGTGGATATTTGAAGCAGCGGATTAACAGAAATTCGATATAACGATGAAAATGTAGCAATCGGTGGATTGAAGATACTGAAATGCCCAAATTCGTTGATAAAAAAGATACCGAATTCTAGCTATCTTCGACACGTTGATCGCGCACGATACCGTGAGAGAAGATCTTCAATTCTTCAAGCGTTGATCAAGCGCACTTGATTCCGCGAATCGGCTTCAACAATCGTTGATTCGAGCGCACTCGAATAACCGAAAGTGGAGATAGGAGATTACACTCAACTACCAATTTAAGATGAAAGCACACAGCAATCAAACAAGAGTTTTATTCAAAAATCAACAACCTATTACAAAGGACCCATATGCCTATTTATATGCGTTACAACCCACACTAGGTCGTTGCCGACCTAACAGACATCACACGACTCAACCATAGGTCGTAAACGACCTAAAAAATACAAGACTCAACACATAACAGCGCTACACCGGACGACCTACGACTTAACAAGGTCGTGAGCGACCTAACTGACCAACACAACACGACTTACGACTTACAAACACAATACAACACGTAGGCACAAACTCGGACGACTTAAAACACACGACTTACGAACCCACTGTTTACGACCTATACAACCCCGCGACCTAATAGTTACAACATAAGAAGACGCGACTTAAAAAAAAGCAACTCACCATTACAACACTTCACATAGGTCGGTAACGACCTAAAATACTACGCGACTCAACTCATTACATCTCACCCAACTCACGACTTAAGATAGATCGTACGCGACTTATCAATCTTCGGTACAAGTCATTAGGTCGTATGCGACTTATCTTAGGTCGGAAACTCCTATCTTCTGCATACTTGTTAGGTCGTAGATGACTTACACTCTTTTCCTTAGGTCGTAGCCGACCTACTCCCTCTTCCTTGAGTCGTAACCGACCTAAACCCAGCAAACCTTCCTTAGGTCGTGCCTTCCCTGGTTGACTCGTGAATGACTTAAGGCTTAAACCCGAAGCTCCCTTAACTCGTGTACGATTCATTCCCTGAGCTGCGTCATCCTCCCCTGGTTGGGAAAAATTCGTCCTCGAATTTGTAAATTCTTCAACATCGGATTGTCCATCCCCATAATATGGTACGAGATGCTTAACATTGAACACGTCAGAAGTGTATACATCCTCCGGTAGCTTCAACTTATAAGCATTTTCATTGATCCGTTTCACAACTTCTACAGGACCAACTTTTCTGGCTTTCAACTTGTTATAAGCGCCCACTAGAAAACGATCCTTCGTTAACACAGCATACACCAAATCTCCTTCGTTAAATTCAACATTTCGTCGCTTCAAATCTGCAGTCTGTTTATACTTGTCATTTGCTTTCTCCAATCGTTTCTGAACGATTTTATGATATTCAGTCAACCCATCAACAAAGTCTACAGCTCGTTTAACCATCCCCTTCGGTCGTGGCACTACTGCTAAATCCAATGATCCTCTTGGCAAACTTGAATATACGATCTGAAATGGACTGAATCCCGTACTACGATTCACTGCATGATTATGTGCAAACTCTGCTTGGCATAACTTCATGTCCCAACTCTTCAGATTATCCTGTACAAAACATCGCAACAAATTTCCCAACGATCTGTTAACAACCTCTGTCTGTCCATCTGTTTGCGGATGATAAGCGCTACTAAATTTCAGCTTCGTTCCCACCATCTTCCACAAACTTAACCAAAAGTAACTCAGAAAGCGAGTATCTCTATCCGACACAATAGACTCTGGTAACCCATGTAAACGATAGATCTCTTTAAAGAACAATTGTGCCACATGAACTGCATCCGCTGTCTTCTTACAAGCAACAAAATGTACCATCTTTGAGAAACGATCCACCACAACATATATAGAGTCATTTCCCTTTTGAGTTCTCGGCAACCCCAACACAAAATCCATGCTGATATCAACCCATGGTTTAGTCGGTACAGGTAACGGCATATACAACCCTGCATTTGTTGCTGTTCCTTTCGAAACCTGACAGATATGACATCTCTGAACAAACCTTTCAACTTCCTTCCTCATCGATGGCCAATAGTAGGATTGAGAGATTAACTGCAATGTTCGGTCTCTACCCACATGTCCTTCCTCATGAAGCTCCTTGATAATCTTCATTCTCAAACTGCTCTCTGGTATACATAATCGATTACCTTTGAATAAGAAACCATCAACCAATGTAAATTCATCAGTATCTCCATCCTTAACTTTCTTAACGAACTTTGCAAAGCAAGGATCTTCTTCAAACAATTCTGGCAATAATTCAATTCCTGTCACCTCAACTTTCATTGTCGTTAATAAATGACTCCTCCTACTCAAAGCATCAGCCACGCGATTCGTTACCCCTGATTTGTGCTTTACAACAAAAGTAAACTGCTGCAAATAGGCAATCCATGATGCATGTCTCGCAGAAATCTTATCTTGTCCTTGCAAATGCTTCAAAGCTTCATGGTCTGTGTAAAGAACAAACTCCTTATGGAAAATATAGTGTCTCCAATGTTTCACTGCTTGCACCACTGCATAAAATTCCACATCATATGTACTATATCTCATTTTCGCTCCTGACAACTTCTCACTGAAATAAGCAACGGGTTTCCCACTCTGACTCAAGACTCCAACAACCCCAACCTTTGATGCATCAGTATGTAATTCAAACAACAACTGAAAATCCGGTAAAACTAGAATTGGTGCTGTCGTCAATAATGTCTTAATTTTCTCAAAAGCAACCCCTGCTTCCTATGACCACTCAAACTTCTTTCCTTTCATGCAATCAGTAACTGGTGCCATCACGCTACTGAAGTGTGGGATGAATCTTCGGTAGAATGATGCCAACCCATGAAAACTTCTAACTTCAGTGATAGTCCTCGGCCGTGGCCAATTTCTAATAGTTTCAACTTTACTATGATCCACCTGGATACCTTCTCCTGACACAACATATCCCAGAAATAAAATACTTCGAGTCATGAATACACATTTCTTCGTAGCTGCATAAAATTGTTCCTCACGAAGAATAATTAACACCTTTCTCAAATGCTCTACATGCTCCTCCATACTCCTGCTATATATCAGAATATCATCGAAATAAACCACCACGAACTTCCCAATGAATGGTCTAAAGATTTGATTCATAACCCGCATGAATGTACTAGGTGCATTTGATAAACCAAATGGCGTAACCAACCATTCGTATAACCCCTCTCTCGTCTTGAAGGCTGTCTTCCATTCGTCTCCAGGTCTAATCCGAATTTGATGATATCCGCTTTTCAAATCAATCTTTGAAAAGATAGTAGCCCCACTCAACTGATCTAGCAAGTCATCCAATCTTGGCATAGGAAATCTGTAACGAACAGTAATCTTGTTCAAAGCTCTACTATCGGTACACATTCTCCATGTTCCATCCTTCTTCGGCACCAACAAAGCTGGTACTGCACAAGGACTCAAGCTTTCCTGAACACGTCCCTGCTCTAACAACTCTTCCACCTGTCTTCGTAACTCTTCATGTTCCTTCGGACTCATTCGGTAATGTGGTCGATGCGGTAATACTGCTCCCGGAACAAGATCAATTTGATGTTGAATGTCTCTCAGTGGCGGTAATTCCTTAGGCAACTCTTCTGGAAAGACATCCTCAAATTCTCTCAAAACTGGCTTCACTTCTTCAGGAACTTCAACCCCTTCACTGCACTCTCTCCCAATCAACAAAAAGACTTCAGGCTCCTCTTCAACCTCCTTGACAAACTCCTTCAAAGGTAGTAAAGTTTTCAGTTCTTCGATCTCCTCTAGCTTGCTTTCCTTCTGTTGCTGCTTCTTGGGAATTAAAGTGATCTTAATACCTTCAAACATGAAACTGTAGCTATTAGCACGTCCATCATGTTATACTGCTCTATCAAACTGCCATAGTATGCCCAACAACAGATGACACACATCCATGTCTACAACGTCACACCAAATTTCATCTTTGTACTTCTTCCCAATTGAAAAATTCACGCAAGCTCTTCGTTCAACTTTCACTTCACCACCCTTCCTTAACCATGCTAGCTTGTACGGTTTAGGATGCTTCTCAGTTTTCAAGTTCAACTTCCTCACTGCTTCTGTAGAGATAATATTGTCACAGCTTCCAGCATCAATAACGAACTTGCAAACCTTCCCCAGAATAGTGCATGTCGACTGAAAAATATTACTTCTTAACCAACTAGTATCATCCTCTTGCTTCGGTGTAAGACAAGACCTCCTCATCATAAGATTACAACCCTCATCTCCGGACAATAAATCTTCCTCCTCAACTGGTAATGAATTAGAACATTCTGAATCTACTTCCTCTTCTTCAATCTCTACTACCATTGCTCTCTTCTTCGGCTTCGGACATTAATTGCTTTTGTGATCCAACTCCTGACAATTGTAACATTTGAAGCTGCTATTAACCTTTGCCTTCTCACCCTCCTTCACTACTGGCTTGCTGACAGGTTTAGGAACATTAGAACTTCCACTAACACCCTTCACCTGATTGTTGGAATTAGTAAACACACCACCTCCACGCCTTCCCTGCTTTTCCCAAGCCAACGCTTTCTGATGTGCTTCTGCAACAGATCTTGGATCAAACATATTAACCATATCCTGGATCTGCATTCGCAACCCTCCAACAAATCTAGCAGTTAGCTGTTCTTCCGTCTCCATAATATCATTTCTGGCAATGAGTTGGTAAAATTCATCTGCATAATCATTAACTGACTTCGTCCCTTGACTCAGATTCTGCAACCTCTGGTACATAAGTGATTGATAGTTATAAGGTAAAAATGTAGCTCTCATCAACTTCTTCATCTTATCCCACGATTCAATCTTTGACTTTCCCATTCTCTCCCTTGTAAGTTTAGTTTGCTGCCACCATGCCAAAGCTCTTCCCCTCAACCTAGTAGCAACTAACTTCACTCTTCTATGCTCAGGTACCTCCTTGAAATCAAAGATCTCTTCAACATTAGATAACCAATCAAGAAATTCTTCAGCTACCATTCCACCCTTGAATTCTGGAATTTCTGTTTTCATACCCGATTCCCATCGACGATCATCTTCAACCTCCCGATAAGAATTTCGAACTTGGTCACGATCTCGATAATGAATACTAGCTCTATCACCCTCTTCATCAAAATCAAATATACGTCCGTATCGATCTCGACCATCGATATCCCTTCGATCACGCATGTCTCTTCTACTTTTCTCTCTTCATCTCTATATGGCTCATTTTCAAACTCTCGTGGAGTTCTCCTCTCTTCATGTCCATAGTCATGCTGATCTCTCCTTGATGAAATTGATGTTTCTCTTCTCTCTCTAAAAGATTGCGGTGATACCCTCCTCGCTTCTGTAACCGATGGCGAAACTCGGTTTCCTCCATGGTTCGAGTTTGGTGATCTCCTCCTTTGAGTTTGATTCAAATCATTCATCAATTTCTCTAACTTTCCAATGCCTTCATCAAATTTCTCATTAATACGTTGTTCCATTAACTCGGCTTATTCTCTTCTATACAACGCTTCAACATTTTGATGACGGTTAGCTCTTCTCGGCGGCATGATTGAAAATTTCTCAAAAACTTCAACAAATACTTCAAGACTTTCAACACAAGTCAAACAAATCTCGGCTCAATTCAACTTGGCTCGGTCTCAACTTTGCAACGGCCCAAAGTTAGGTCGGTTTCGACTCAACAAAGCACGCACGGCTTAACACTTCAAACAATGATACCAAGGCTCGGCTACTTCTCACAAGTATACACGGCCTATACTCATCTCCAAAAATTCAAACACTTTTTGGATTTTGATCCAAAAGGAAATGGATCGAAAGTTTCTAACTTGTTGCAACTTCAACATGAACACGATGAACACCAAACTTCAAACTCCTTGGCTCCAAGACTCGTCTTAGCTATGATTGGCTAAGTCAAGCTCTGATACCAAAACTGAAGCAGCGGATTAACAGAAATTCGATATAACGATGAAAATGTAGCAATCGGTGGATTGAAGATACTGAAATGCCCAAATTCGTTGATCACAAAGATACCGAATTCTAGCTATCTTCGACACGTTGATCGCGCACGATACCGTGAGAGAAGATCTTCAATTCTTCAAGCGTTGATCAAGCGCACTTGATTCCGCGAATCGGCTTCAACAATCGTTGATTCGAGCGCACTCGAATAACCAAAAGTGGAGATAGGAGATTACACTCAACTACCAATTTTAGATGAAAGCACACAGCAATCAAACAAGAGTTTTATTCAAAAATCAACAATCTATTACAAACGACCCATATGCCTATTTATAGGCGTTACAACCCACACTAGGTCGTTGCCGACCTAACAGACATCACACGACTCAACCATAGGTCGTAAACGACCTAAAAAATACAAGACTCAACACATAACAGCGCTACACCGGACGACCTACGACTTAACAAGGTCGTGAGCGACCTAACTGACCAACACAACACGACTTACGACTTACAAACACAATACAACACGTAGGCACAAACTCGGACGACTTAAAACACACGACTTACGAACCCACTGTTTACGACCTATACAACCCCGTGACCTAATAGTTACAACATAAGAAGACGCGACTTAAAAAAAACAACTCACCATTACAACACTTCACATAGGTCGGTAACGGCCTAAAATACAACGCGACTCAACTCATTACATCTCACCTGACTCACGACTTAAGATAGATCGTACGCGACTTATCAATCTTCGGCACAAGTCGTTAGGTCGTATGCGACTTATCTTAGGTCGGAAACTCCTGTCTTCTGCATACTTGTTAGGTCGTAGATGACTAACACTCTTTTCCTTAGGTCGTAGCCGACCTACTCCCTCTTCCTTGAGTCGTAACCGACCTAAACCCAGCAAACCTTCCTTAGGTCGTGCCTTCCCTGGTTGACTCGTCAACGACTTAAGGCTTAAACCCGAAGCTCCCTTAACTCGTGTACGATTCATTCCCTGAGCTACATCAATATTGGATCACTATTCTTTTAACCCATCCATCTTTTCATTTATTTAGGCCGTGAATTGGTTTAAGGTTTCTATGATGAGATTTGAAGAGGAATTTTGAGGTGGGCCCATTATCGGTTTAGAAGAGCTGAAATTGTTGTGGACTTTTGTCTTTAGCATAAGATGTCTCGCTTAGACTGGTGGAGGAGTGTGAGAAATACTGTTTTAGGGGGTTACTAGATGCATTTTTGATGGAGATGTGGCTATTTTGTTGTTACAAAATTTGTAAAATGAACGTTGTTTGGGGCTCGACCCTCCTTCTAACGCTAAAATATTCGTGAAATTTTTTGATCTTACAATACCATTTTTTCTAGAAGTAATCATGTCATTGGATGATTACATGATTAGAAATGAGCAAGTTTGATGTATTTTAAACTACCATGATTAGTGATAATTATATTGCAACACACTTACACAATTATGTGAATTGTGGTTTAAATGTTTCTTAAGCCTAAATGGACCGACTCATGTTAAAACAAATTCAAAAATACATACAATTATAAAAAATTATAGAAAAGCGAAGATAATGAATTTTAAGTGGTTCGGGTATTAAGAAATCCTTCATTCATAAGTCAAATCACTTAATCTTTGTATTTATTTCTTAGACAAGCATAGAATTCAATGAAGATTTTGTACAATATTTTCAGTATTCAATTCACCGAGTATAAAACGTTCGATCATTTTTCATGCTATTGCTCCTTTTCTTTTATAGAAGAAATGGCATTACATGAATTACAATTCATACCTTGTATTTATTTTTCATTGTCATATTTATTTTCCCTTGGATTATGTGTTCTAGATTTATCTAGAATAATCTGGTTAAGCTGGGATTATTCGGATTTAAGTGGGACAGTTTGAAATAGGCAGGATAACTGAAGTACCGAAATAAAGGCGATGCCATTGGATGTTTGCTACCTATCCTTAGTTGTGCAGTCTATTAAGGATTTTATGTTTATTGTTTAATGAAAACATGTGGTGCGTTGTGTAGTCTCGATAGTTCTGCTTGATGCTGCAAAGGCTTGTTATATTTTGCGGACATTGAGGAATTCTAGCATTTAGATTTTGATGGTGTGCCCTATAATGGGATGTGCTAGTTTGTAGTGGGATGTATTTTGATTTGTGCAG
Source organism: Allium cepa (assembly GCA_030765085.1). Lineage (NCBI taxonomy): Eukaryota > Viridiplantae > Streptophyta > Magnoliopsida > Asparagales > Amaryllidaceae > Allium > Allium cepa. The sequence continues at coordinate 437,577,145 of CM060938.1, read as the reverse complement.
TTCAATGTGAAATCTGTAGACCTTGTATGCTATACCTAGAATTTTGCTCGGTTCTTATGTGTTATCTTGCATTTGAACCAGGCTACATCTGGACGAGTCAGATCCATCAAAGGTCAGATAATAAACTATAAATCTGAAACTATAAATCCAAGAGTCAAATTTCAACCAAAGGCTGATGATTGATATAGAATCATGTTTACAACTTAAAGGAAGCTAGCAATTTTCCAAGAAGGACCAGTTCACAAAGAGAAAACTTACCAAAAATCAAGCCAAGCCTCAACTCGGTGCCGAGCTGAAGCCTCAACTCGGTATCAAGCTGAAGACCTCAACTCAGTACCGAGTCATGTGTTTGAACTAGTAAAGCAACTTTAAGGAACTTGGGAACTAAAATAAACATGAAATGAGGTGCTGAAGCTAAGGGAAATTGGCCAGGAGTTTTCCACTCAAGAAGATGGAGAATGAAGTCAAATGGCCAAATATAAATCAACTGACAACTCGGCATCGACTTATGGAGCACAAATCAATGCCTAGTTAGCCACCAAATCGGGAATATGGCCACAATCTGCCCCTAAACCTCCTTCTGAACATGGAGAACATAGGTAGCAAATATCGGAGAATATTTTACTGATCTACTCTATAAATAGAAGAAGAGGGGTACAAAATCAAGATTTTTTCTGCAATCTGAATTATTTGATTTTACACTATTACTCTATTGGATCCCCACCAACTTGGGAGCACCGAGTTCAAAGAACACGGTCTGTAAAATCTTTTAAAATCACTAACAAATTTTAAGTGGACTTAGGCCAGAGCTTTTCCAAACTACTATAAATTCTGCAATTTTATTTACTTCATTTTTTATTTAATTTCTTCATTTATTCTCTATTTACAATCTGATCGGGTATTTGTCTAACTTCTGATGTAAAATTTATGTAATGCGGCTTTCGACCCATTTTATATCTTACTCCATTTTATATCTTACTACACTGCTTTACATGCCGATTCCGGATACCTGAACCTATGTTAATTATTTAATTGGAAAAATGGGTGTAATATATGGTAGTTGGAATTACTAAAATTGATTAATAATTAAAGGGCTAACCATATTCATAATAGCGAGGTGGCTTATTATTTTATTGGGTTAATGGAACAAACTAATAAATAAAAATTTAATGGAAATGTATTAATGAGATATTTTAGTATCTAATGTTATAATTATACCCATAGAGCCTACGTATATCAACACAAAATTTTTCCACCATTAGGTTAAAACTTTTATCAAACCGACCGTAGGGAGGTTTGTTTACTGTGAGTTGGCCAAAATCAAATACTCTGAAGCCAAAAAAACATGCAAACAATCCAACGCGTGTTTATCCCGTTTTCTCGCTCCCCCTTTCTCTCCTGTTTTCTGGCCCTTTTTCCCTCCTCTTTCATTCTCATTATTACCATTTCCCCATAATTTCCATTTTCTCTCCTCTTTTTCTCAGATCTAGTCTATAAACCTAATTTTTCGCTACTTTATTGTTTATTCATTTCCTCTCTCAACTCGACTGCATGTTTATGTGTTGATGCTATCCCTCTTTCAAATGTCTGTAAAAACCAGAATTTCAGATTAAACTCTTCTAGAAAATCAGTAAAGCTAGCTAGTTCTTTCATTGATAGAAACTAGACTGGTCGAGTTCGGTTAATGGTGGTGAAGAGTAAGCAGATGAGGAGGAAAAAGAGCAGAGGGTGTATCGGGGTTTTCAATGATATTGGTGGTACTTATAAAGAGGGATTCGACGATGTTAAGTGGGTATTTCCTTTTCTTTTACCTTTTTTTTAATGTAATATTTTTGTCATCAAAACGGCGGAGCATTGAATAATTTTTAGAACCATGTAACTTGTACCGTTCATACAAATTTCAACCCGGCAAAATTAGCTTGGAGGTCTCCTTGTTCAGCGTAGTAAGTTTAAAAAAAAGCAGTTCTAAATAATTAGTTTTAAAAAGACTTATTACTCTGAAGGAAAAAGCCTTTTGATTGAAAATCTCCTTTCAACTATATCTTCGGCAGAGTACATTGGAAAGTTTTCGCGAACTTGGAAAGGTGGGCACAATATTCACAAGTTTATGATTAGATAAAACGTTTATTTGCTTTTGAAATAAATTTCTTCATGTTATTGGGAAAAGTTACTAAAATGGCCTGGGTTATTTATTTATTATGTATTTTTATTTTTGCCATAAAGGCATTTAGATCAGTTTGTAGTACAAGAAATCTCCATGTTATTTGACACAGTTTCAGTTTCCACTTTGCAACTACACAGTACACACAATACAAAATACTAATTTAGACAACCATAACATGATCATTTTTTTATGTACTTAAGGAAAAGCAAGACCTTGCTGAAAGGGTCATGATTACACGTCTTCATTTGTATGGTAAATGGATCAAGGTAAAACTCATAATATTTACAATTTGGTAGCATAACTTGCAACTGAAATTTGAAGTAAATTCTTGCTTTTGGTTAATAGAAACTGGATCATGCAAAAATGTACGAAACAATATCCAACGAGAATCTGGAATTGATGCGTGAGCGACTCATGGAGACTGTTATTTGGCCTTGGGATGATACCAACACAGAAGAAACTAGTATAACCGCACAACGGTGGTGAAACCGACTGTTGTGGAAAAAATAATTCTTTTTTATTTTATTTTTAAAAAAAACTCCACAGCTATCAATATGTTTTGTATGTCAAAAGACCACATAATGTACAGACGACTATTCTACGCAATGAGCGATAATTATATGTATACCATTTTTGTGAACATTGTTTTATTAATTGCAGTAACAGCGTTTTCAATGTTTAGTCTTAGATGTCCAAATAGAGTCAACCACAAAATCACATCGATTGCTTTTTGGAGTTTATAAGTGACGTGTAAATAGCATTTGATTTTCATTCAGACGTCTTTTTAGAAGCAAAAGCCAAAAATAGAAAATGAGAAATATCCTAAAAGGCAAAAATGTCCACAATATTGTTTAGCTCACCGATAGTTTTAAATATCTTTGAGATATAACTTGTTGATGTTGTACTATTTTATGTTTATAAAGTATAACAATGTTTTTCTTTCAATATTCTAAGAAAAAATAATTCAGAACAATGTTGTTTCTTTGCGTTTACAAATTTAACTTTTACAAATTCACCTATTCTTTTAGGATTCACTTACATTCCCATAAGTAACCACCATGGCAATGATAATCATGGTTGTAGGATAAGAACTCTATCGTGTTACACTTTACGACAAAAGAACCCTAATTTTTAATCCACTTCCTTACCCTTCTGTTGAGTTGGATGATTTGAACATGCATTTTGCGATTTGAGAAACCCCTGAAGTTTGCTTGTAACTACGAAGTTGTATTACTAATGTCCGAAAGCGAAAACCATAAGGCATTCTCAAACACAAAGGAACAAATGTTGGTAAAGCCACTAGGTTTTTTTTGTTTTATCAAATTTGACTAAAAACAAAGTTTATTTTTAAATTTTATCGCAAAGTAATAAAAATGCTACAAAATAGATGTTTTGGTAATAATCAACATAATATTGATGCTTTTCATTCTTAAGCAACAAAATCAAAGATCAAATTTCAAGCTAAAAATTATCATTTTCTTGATGAATGTTACTGCAAAACACATATTAGAAATAGTACAAAGCAGCAGTTAGAACATTTTGGAACTATTTTGCTGCTGTTATTTATGTAATTTGGATTGTAACATATATCAACATAAAGTGTATTGCTGCAGATATATGGTAAAATTTTATGGGACAATCAACTTATGGTGGTGGACTGTGAGAATATGTAAGCAACAAGGGGAGCTGAGCTCTATCAGTGAAGGTCCATATTAAAGTTTTTCTTTGATATCAAATATCACAACGGTCGGTTTCCCCACCGTTGTGCGGTTATACTAGTTCATAGCCTTGCATACTACTAATGAATTTAGAAAAGAAATTCTAAGAACATGTAAATAACCAGGATGATCTATAGATAATCTTGTACTAGTTTATATGAAGAAAAATCAACTTTGTTAAAAATAGGTAAACATGATGTTGAATTGTTCGTCTTAGCAAAATGATCAAACTACAAGTAATAGCTACACATTATTTCAATCAGATCACCAAAAACAACCATTAACATATCATAATATTTACAGTAAGACGTATGGATAATATTACCACACTCACACATATCCATCTACCAACGAGCCTTCACTACATCAAACTCATTCCTTATAGAGCATGTAGCTCATAATAAAGATAATTTCATCCTCTCATCCTCGAAAGATAACACTCAGACAACTGAATGACAATCCAAGTGGTGAACAGATGCATATTTTTTGTGTACTCGAAGAAGGGCCGGCCCACGGGTACTCAATGCCCTAGGCGAGTTTTTTTTTCATTTTTTTACCCCATTTCTTAAAAAAACAAAATGAATCTTCTTTCATATATTAAATGATGATCACAAAAATTTTGTCAACTGAGTCATTTAGATTACATATCAAAAATCTAAACGGCCACATGATATTATAACATATTAATACAATTAACGAAAACAACTCCTTCTCATATTTTTTGAAACATAGTTTTCAATTGAAATCATAGCTAATTCGCTCAACCTTTCTTGCAACATAGTAGTATGAAAGTATATTTTTATCAATTTAAATTTTGAAAAAGTAAGTTTTCTGCCGAAGCAATGGTAACCAAAATAGTCAATAAAATTCGATAAGCAAACCAAACATTTAAAAATCCACTTACATCCTAATAAGACCTCAAAAAATTTAAAATATCAATTGATTTAGAATTTAAAATATCAAAAAATCAAAGCAACAATCCTTCATCTTTTCGTTGCTTTTTCTTTCTATTTTAACACTTAGAATTTTGTCTTCCATTCTTATCTCAAGTTTAGTTATAACACAATATTAATATAACAATTTTTAATTATCAATGTTACATAATACACTAATTCAAATGGTCTTAATAAATTTTCACCATTTATTTTTCTGCAACCAATATTTTAACAGTCAATTATTGAGTAGCTAATTACATAAATTAAGTAGCATAAAATAAATTCTCAAATAGCTATTTGGTGACAAACTATACATAATTTAATATAATTGGGGCAACATCATACTGACGACATATTATGAAGTTCAAAATAAATCAGTGGAGCATACATAGTTCAATCATACTCTAGCCATTACTAATACACAAATATAAATCAAATTAATTATACTCACATCGTTTTAGGGCTTAGGCTGGAAAAATCAAATTAGGGCTCAGCACTTGGCAGCGCTTGGTGGCAGGCAGAGGTAGTCATGGCGGCAGATGGCGATGGCAGGCGTTGCAAGCTGATGTTGATTGGTGATTCGGTGAAGAACTATTGATCAAGTGAAGAAATCGCTTCATGAAGAGATCGAATTTTTTGTTGCCCTCCTCCTCTTGTTGCCCTAGGCAACGGCCTCAGTTGCCTACCCTTTGGGCCGGGCCTGACTCGAAGTATCAAAAAGTATCGAATGTACAAAAAGCTTATGATTATTGAATATCTCTTAACAAATTCAAATATAATGCAGTATAGAAAGCACTAAGCATATTCATGCCTTAATCAAAACTATGAAGCTACTATAGATATATTATTGCTGTAAGATAATTCAAATGAACTGTGCACTTTTGGTTCAGGTAGAATGCTGAATCAATTAGATATAAAAGAAAAACATGAATGATGAAGCACTATCTATACAAGCAAGGATATACTACTGCAAATTGGTTAAAGTAGCAACTTCACTCTTAACCACTCTCTCGTCAAACTGAGGTAATAACACCAAACGATACTAGAAAGACCTAAATTTATTATAGATTGACATTGGTGTACCCTCAAGAATTCCAATCAATAGTAAATGTCTACAGAGGTAACTCTAAGCTCGTATTTGTAAAAGTGAAATGTATGAATATATTGTTGATATAGACCCTAAAACTAATCATCATAAAAAATTAGAGATGTCTAACGAGTAGGAAAAATTAAGGTAGTGTGTCATAAAAATCACATACACATTTAGGTTTACTTCCACGAAAAAACAAAAATAATATTTAGTTTATCTAACATAATATACCAGTAGTTCCATAATAATTCATTATACAGTTTCACAATTGTTTCCACATTTATATATATATATATATATATGTATGTATGTATGTATGTATGTATGTATGTATGTATGTATGTATGTATGTATGTATGTATGTTTCTACATGCCTGTGTTACGGGTAATTTCGCCTATAAAAACCGATGCATCGAAGAACTTAGGAATGAATAAGCACAAAGCAAGAGACAAGATGGAGGAGGAAGCTCAAAAGAATAAGGGGAGCATAGGCTTCCCATTCTCTATCTAGTGACTCAAGTACTGAATAAAGTTTTCTGTTTGGTACCCTAAGCACCAAACATGATCTTTTGTTCGGTGCTTGAGGGCCCACCGAACCAAATAGTCATTGATCCCACTAGACCCAGAGGAAGGATCACATACCAGACCAAGCCACGTACCCTGCCAATACACGGAGCTAAGACTAAAAAGAGCCTAGCAAAACAATAGGAGTCAAACTCAATTTGGAAAGCATACAAACTAGGTTAACAACTTGTCCTCATCCATCCTAGTCGAACAACACCCTTCGAATCGAGTACTTAGCTGAACCGAGTGGTGTATATATGAAAGGAAATCTACATATATTTGCAAATAATCTAGCATATTCCAGATTCCGGGAACATTCCCTCTAAGAAAGATATACAAGCAAACATCCTAATTAATGACACTACCTCCTTAATCCCTATAAATACCTAAGCATTTGGCATTCAAATGACAACTTTTTTATGACCTACAAAACAACTCCGTCTCGTATTTTTTGAAACATAGTTTTCAATTGAAATCATAGCTAATTCGCTCAACCTTTCTTGCAACATAGTAGTATGAAAGTATACTTTTATCAATTTAAATTTTGAAAAAGTAAGTTTTCCATCGAAGAAATGGTAACCAAAATAGTCAATAAAATTCGATAAGCAAACCAAACATTTAAAAATCCACTTACATCCTAATAAGACCTCAAAAAATTTAAAATATCAATTGATTTAGAATTTAAAATATCAAAAAATCAAAGCAACAATCCTTCATCTTTTCGTTGCTTTTTCTTTCTATTTTAACACTTAGAATTTTGTCTTCCATTCTTATCTCAAGTTTAGTTATAACACAATATTAACAAAGCAATTTTTAATTATCAATGTTACATAATACACTAATTCAAATGGTCTTAATAAATTTTTCACCATTTATTTTTCTACAACCAATATTTTAACAGTCAATTATTGAGTAGCTAATTACATAAATTAAGTAGCATAAAATAAATTATTAAATAGCTATTTGGTGACAAACTATACATAATTTAATATAATTGGGGCAACATCATACTGACGACATAGTTATGAAGTTCAAAATAAATCAGTGGAGCATACATAGTTCAATCATACTCTAGCCATTACTAATACACAAATATAAATCAAATTAATTATACTCACATCGTTTTAGGGCTTAGGCTGGAAAAATCAAATTAGGGCTCAGCACTTGGCAGCGCTTGGTGGCAGGCAGAGGTAGTCGTGGCGGCAGATGGCGATGGCAGGCGTTGTAAGCTGATGTTGATTGGTGATTCGGTGAAGAACTGTTGCTCAAGTGAAGAAATCACTTCATGAAGAGGTCGAATTTTTGTTGCCCTCCTCCTCTTGTTGCCCTAGGCAACGGCCTAAGTTGCCTACCCTTTGGGCCGGGCCTGACTCGAAGTATCAAAAAGTATAGAATGTACAAAAAGCTTATGATTATTGAATATCTCTTAACAAATTCAAATATAATGCAGTATAGAAAGCACTAAGCATATTCATGCCTTAATCAAAACTATGAAGCTACTATAGATATATTATTGCTGCAAGATAATTCAAATGAACTGTGCACTTTTGGTTCAGGTAGAATGCTGAATCAATTAGATATAAAAGAAAAACATGAATGATGAAGCACTATCTATACGAGCAAGGATATACTACTGCAAATTGGTTAAAGTAGCAACTTCACCCTTAACCACTCTCTCGTCAAACTGAGGTAATAACACCAAACGATACTAGAAAGACCTAATTTATTATAGATTGACATTGGTGTACCCTCAAGAATTCCAATCAATAGTAAATGTCTACAGAGGTAACTCTAAGCTCGTATTTGTAAAAGTGAAATGTATGAATATTTTGTTGATATAGACCCTAAAACTAATCATCATAAACAATTAGAGATGTCTAACAAGTAGGAAAAATTAGGGTAGTGTGTCATAAAAATCACATATACATTTAGACTTACTTCCACGAAAAAACAAAAATAATATTTAGTTTATCTAGCATAATATACCAATAGTTCCATAATAATTCATTATACAGTTTCACAATTATTTCCACATTTATATATATATATATATATATATGTATGTATGTATGTATGTATGTATGTATGAATGTATGTATGTTTCTACATGCCTGTGTTACGGGTAATTTCGCCTATAAAAACCGATGCATCGAAGAACTTAGGAATGAATAAGCACAAAGCAAGAGACAAGATGGAGGAGGAAGCTCAAAAGAACAAGGGGAGCATAGGCTTCCCATTCTCTATCTAGTGACTCAAGTACTGAATGAAGTTTTCTGTTTGGTACCCTAAGCACCAAACATGATCTTTTGTTCGGTGCTTGAGGGCCCACCGAACCAAATAGTCATTGATCCCACTAGACCCAGAGGAAGGATCACATACCAGACCAAGCCACGTACCCTGCCAATACACGGAGCCAAGACTAAAAAGAGCCTAGCAAAACAATAGGAGTCAAACTCAATTTGGAAAGCATACAAACTAGGCTAACAACTTGTCCTCGTCCATCCTAGTCGAACAACACCCTCCGAATCGAGTACTTAGCTGAACCGAGTGGTGTATATATGAAAGGAAATCTACATATATTGAAAATAATCTAGCATATTCCAGATTCTGGGAACATTCCCTCTAAGAAAGATATACAAGCAAACATCCTAATTAATGACACTACCTCCTTAATCCCTATAAATACCCAAGCATTTGGCATTCAAATGACAACTTTTTTATGACCTACAAGACTCCAAGCTATAGAATCAATTGCGCGAAGCATCCGGACCGCAATTTTCCATTATAAATCATTGTATTCTTCATCAATTGATTGTAATATCAGAAATATAAGAGAGAGGAGTAACAAAAATAGTGGACATAGGCCCATTATAGCTGAATCATTATAAAACCTGGTGGTTTTTACCTTTTCTACATTTTATTCTTCATTTAGTTCACCTTAAAAAATCGATGGAGGTGTTTGCCCATTTTTTATGCAAACATTTTTGGTGTTTTTGCCGATAACATAATTTATCCTTAACATGCCTACCAAATCTACGAGCAAAGAAGGCGCTACCAACAGGAGTACCAACCGTGACATAGTAGAATAGAATAATCTTCTTTCTAGCCCCAGATGTCATCACTAGAGGTGACTTAGACAGAGTTATGGCGGACCTTGATGCTTGATTTCCCCTAATAGTAAGCTATTTTGGATCAAATCATGACATGCTTGGTGAAGGCATAGCCAACCATACACAACACTGAAATCAAGAGAAGAACCCATCCCCGATAATCAAGGGAGAGAAGGAGATCATACTCTAATGGTGAATCTGACTAGGAAATTCAAGAATCAGGACAAGTGAATGCCGAGGAAGTAGATCGAGAAGGGGCTCAACTGCACGTCGCACCTAAGGACCGGTCCAACACCAAACCAAATGTAGGAGGTGACTGACTGGAGGCGACAACTTTTGGACCCTATGACCTAAGCAATGCTCTTCGGACTTTGCTGAAGATGTAGCTAATGGAAGACGGGCTCGCCACCATGAGCAATCTCGAAGTGGAGAATGCAGTAGGGATCATAGAAAGAGTCATCATAGGAGACTTGATAGAACCCCTCACCTAAACAAGTGAGGCCAGTTCATTCCCAACCATCCCTAGAGCTAGAGGACCATATGATGTAGATTATCAGGGAATGTGTTCACCGAGAGCAAATAAAGTGGGGAATTGGTGCGAGAATCTGCAGCCCATTTAATGTGAAAATAGATACTGCCAGAAATTCGAGGAGTTTTCGAATGCCTACTATGGATCCTTATCAAGGCTTAACTGATCCCATAGTGTATTTACAACGATATACACAGCATATGCTAATGAGTGGAGCTATGGAGGAGGTCATTGCAAGTGCTTTCCCTTATTCCTGACAGACCTAGCAACTATGTGGTTCCATCTCCATCCCCCAGACTCAATTCATTCATGGGAGATGTTGAAGAGAAGTTCATTAGTCAGTTCTGGGTACACATAGAGTAGAACAAGGACCATATTCCTTATTACATGTTAAAAAACGGAAGGAAAAGACTCTACGGTAATGTTTAACTCACTTTAATGCTGCAGCTAAAAGTGTTCCAAAACGCTAATGAATGATTAACCATGATGGCACTATATGGAGGTATATGTCCTGATTCGAAGATGGCTTGGAGATGGACTATAGACAAGCCAACCACCCTCAAGGACTTCTTTTACGAAGTCGTTAAATACATGTATATGGAGGAAGCTGCCTCAGAGCGGCAAGCTGTTACTAAGCCATTAGGAGCTTCCAGTAGTGTGAATGTTATGGTTTAGAATGGAGAAAAGGGTAGCACTGAGAAAAAGAAAACAATAACTTTGGCAATTCCCATGGAAGGAAAATGAATCAAATGATATTCAAGCCTGGCATGAGATTTGACACTTGTACGGACTTGAATAATACTACAGAAAACATTTACTTGGCCACTCAAGCAGAGCTAAGTACAACATGCCTGCTCCGAAGAAAGAAATAGAGACTAAAAGAAACTCTAGAAAGTACCGCAGGTTCCATGAGTCTCATGGACATAACACCAATGAATGTCGCCATTTGCGGGACTTATTTGAGGAATAAATCAGGAAGAAGAAGGCGGAGTGATATTCAAGTGTTAACCCACCTTTTGGCAAAGCAGCATATAGGCGGATTTAATCCAATCGACTACACGATGGTAGAAGCTAGCTTTTCACAAATAGTAAGCATAATCACGAGACTAATGTTATCCTTTCTTTTGGCAAGACCATGACACCAAGGACTTGACTGGAAACCAAAGACGGTTCGTCCCAAAGATTGGATAAATATAGGTTCACCATGGATACTGATGAATTTCGTCCGAGTCCGGATCGAGCTACAATCAATATGACACAACAAGCAAAGCTATAAAAATCAATGTCTTAAATTTAAATTCAATCGGAGTTAGTATGCCCAAGTTATGAATCGATCAAGTTTCATAGGAAAGGTGGTTATTTCGTATCCCTTCAGTTTCGTACCCATCAAGTGCCAAAGGAAAAATCTTTTCATCATATCCATGGAAGAAGCAATGCTCTCATTCATATCCATGGAAAGAAGTAGTGGTTCGCATCCATGGGAAGCAACATCGCGTTCATATCCATGAAAGATTTCCTCATTCGTATTAACTTCACTCCTACAATTCGTATCCATACCATGAACTCAGCCTCGTATTAATCGGCCCAGAGGCTCTTCATATTTTTCCCTCATTATACCATTCATATCGCTCAAATCTCCTAACAACTCGTATCGATTGACCAGAGAATTGATATGATCGATACAACCCTCAAGCGATACAAAGATGTCTTTCCTCCATCGTCATGAAGTGAGCAAAAACGTATTGATACAAAGTGGTCTCGATATGAAACTATCGATACGAGGTAAGGTATGGTCGATGGATACGAATGGGCCCATACCGATGGATACAAATGAGGCACAATCAATAGAGAGACTCATTTACTCAACATGAAAAGTGGACCGATGGTGGAAGGTAGCACGACGTCATTGGCCATCACGTGCCTAGAAGCGACATGAACGAGATCGACACGAAGAGTAGCGATATGAGTTTAGTTGCACCTTGAAGATTCAAACTTGCATCAATCGTAACTCAAGATCTACAAGTCCGACTGGCATCAAATTTTCACAGGAGCTTGCGTACAACCTCAAGAATGTCCATAATGGATCCCAACCCAAAAGGAACAATTTTGGATCTATATGAATTTGGTATGTATCGATCATGATCGATTTGAAATGCCAGAGGATCGATCAACTTGGCCCACCGACATGAGAGAAGGAGTCTACCGAGATCTAGGCGAGATATTTGCAGCCTACACCTATAAATAGCAGTCCAAGAGCTTCAGAAAAGGGATCTGTTGGCTCTTCTATGTTGATACTCTGCTGGAATAGTTGTTGTAACTTAGTTGTACTATTGTAAACCTCTTTAACCAGTGAGGTATAATCAATAAAATAACAACTCTTCAAAGTGGACGTAGGCTACAATGTCGAACCACTATAAATCTTGTGTTTCTACTACTTTTCTTTTAAATTTTGAGTGTTCTTCATATTTATATTCTCTACATACTTGCTATCTATTATCTGTGATTGTGAATGGGTGCTTTCATCGACAATTGGTTGTTTGTGACCCATTTTGGCGCAAACATTTTGGTGCTTTCACTGAGAAGGCTAGCATTCAGGGAATCTAAAACTTGGACTTTGGATTTGAAGGCTTAAATACTCAGATCCGAAAAGCTATGACGAAACAATCAACAAGAAGACAAAGAGTGGAGATAAGTCAGCATGAAGAAAGCCAGAAGGCATCCTCAAGAGCTAACCAGACTTTGCCCTTCATCACTAGAGACGAGATGGAGATGATGATGGGAGTCATGCATGAATAATTGTTGAAAAGGCAAGAAGAAATGATGTAGAATATTCTCAAACAACTTGGACAAGCAGAAACAACAGGAGCAACTGGAGTTCAGATCCACGGAGCTAGACCAGAAGGACCCAATAGGCAATCGGATAGAGCAGGACCATCAAGAGCAGCCCCTGAGCTGAGGGCACTCCCCAGGAGCATGTTGATCTAATCTCAGGTAGGATACCAGCCGGAGCTGTGCAACATGGCATTGATAGAGGAATGGATCCCCGTCCAAGAGCAAATTCTAGGATTTCTTTGCAAACTCGAGGGGTAGATCAGAGGCAATGGATAAGGACTACAGCTTGGCGACAGTGATGGGTTGGTGGAGATGGTCAAACAAGTCATGAGAGGTGGATTAGTGAATAGAGATATGGAAGATGTGAATATGAGCCCCTTCGCTCCCGCAATTAGGCAGGCTAGGAATCCACCATAATTCAAGCTACCGACACTGGAGACATACGATCGGAGGATGGAACATGTAGTTCATCTGACGAGGTATATGAGGCACATGGAGTACTGGGGCATCAGAGGAGGTCACCGCCCAGTGTTTCGCGTTGTATTTGACAGACATATCATCACTATGGTTCAGGCAATTGAAGAGCGGCTCCATTGAAACATGGACTGACTTGACTAAGAAGTTTATAAGGCGGTTCAGAGTTCACATTTTGAGACCCAAGAATGTGATGAGCTTGACAACACTGAAGCAAAGAACTGGGGAGTCTCTGAGGAACTTTTTAACACGATTTAACGCGGCGGCAACATCGATGGATCGCCCAGATCCATCCATGGTTTTGATGGTAGCTGTATTTGGCATAGCTAATGGCACATAATTCAAGAACTCATTAACATGGGATCCACCCATGGATCTAGGAGAGTTTACCGTGAGGCAGAAAGTTTTCTACGACAAGAGGATGTAAATACTGAAAGAGAGGAAGGAGAGGGAGTTGAAGTTTATGCAGTTAAAAGCAAAGATCCACCCAGAAAGGATTCATGTAAGGATAAAGGGAAATGGAAAGCAGAAGATAGTTGTGATGAGCCAAAAAGGCCACGAAAGGAGCCAAGATTCACCTTTTTATTTAAAGCTGAATGAGACTTTGGAATGAATCTGCCATGACACTAGGGGGCAGGTTCCCTACCAGAGGCTAATGAGGAGGGATCCGACAAACAATGAGAGGAAATCAGATATGTACTACTTATTCCACGAGCTAAGCAGCCATAGTACAAATGATTGCAGGCACTTGAGGGATGAGATAGAAAGGCATATCTGAAATGGCATGCCATTACAGTACGTGAGAAGGGGAGCAGCAATTGTGGAGTAAGAGCGACGACCATCTGCATCAAATGAGGTCCGGATCGAAGCATCGGCTTGTTATCAACTGATTGGAGTAATGATGAATAAGTAGAAAATTCCACACTAACACGGTTAAGTCACTTACACATGTTCAGGATCACGAACGATCCTCAGGCATATTCTAAGATGACTATTAACCGCATCAGCATAGGTGTTTGAACTTTGACGTTTCTATTTTGCTTTTGTTTTCTATTTATCACATCTGGACTTGATTTAGTTGGACTTTTTGTTATAAGACTCATTTTGAATGTAAATCCGGTATTTATAATTCCATAACGGCCAAGTCACTTACACATGCATGGGATCGCGAATGGTTTTCAGACATGCTTTGAGATGGCGATGAACCGCCAAAAAAAAGATTCAGAAACTCTCCCAAACATGAAATCTGCCATTGATAATACTAAGTCCCCGCCCTCCCCCTCGAGCATAAACAATTCGCCTCGAACGACACCCAACCATGAACTGTCGTAATTCACTTCGAACGGCACCCGACCACGAATGGTCACAATTCGCCTCGAATGACACCCGACCCCGAACAGTTACAGTTGCCTTGAACGGCATCCAACCCCGAACGATCACAATTCGCCTCAAACGGCACCCGACCATGAACGGTCATAATTTGCCTCGAATGGCACCAGACCGTGAAAAACCACAATTTGCCTCGAACGCCACCCGACCTCTAACGGTCACAATTCGCCTCGAACGGCACCCGACCTCAAACGATCACATTTCTCCTCGAACGGCAATACGATCTTGAACGATCTCCATTCACTATCAGGTAAAATCATCGATCTCTTTATAGGTCGTCGACAGGATATGAACATCCAGCTTATCAAACTACAAAACATACCTTCCTACTGCAAGGCATGTTTAAAAGGGCAAAGTGTTAACCTGCCTTTTGGCAAGGCAGCATACAGGCAAATTTAACCCAATCGACTACATGATGGTAGAAGCTAGATTTTCAAAGATACTAAGCATGATCACAAGACTAATGTTATCCCACCTTTTTGCAAGGTCGTGACACCAAGGACTTGATTGGAAACCAAAGACGGTTTGTCCTGAAGATTGGAAAAATAAAGGTTCATTATGGATACTGATGAATTTCGAATCAAGCTACAATCGATATAACACAACAAGAAAATCTATAAAAGCCAAGTTCCAAATTTCAAGTCAATCGAAGTTAGTATGCCTGAGTTATGAACTAATCAAGTTTCATAGCAAAGGTGGTTATTTCGTATCCCTTTAGTTTCATATCCATCAAGTGCCAAAGGAAAAACCTCTGTAGTTCATATCCATGGAAGAAGCAATGCTCTCATTCATATCCATGGAGAGAAGCAGTGGTTTGTGTCCATGGGAAACAACATCGCGTTCATATCCATGAAAGATTGCCTCGTTTGTATCCACCTCACTACTACAATTCTTATCCATCACATGAACTCAGCCTCGTATCGATGGGCCCAGAGGCGCTTCGTATCGTTCCCTTATTATACCATTCGTATCGCTCTGATCCCCTAACAACTTGTATCGATTAACCAGAGAGTCGATACGAAAGATACAACCCACGAGCGAGACGAAATTGTCTTTCCTCTATTGTTATGAAGTGAGCAGGAAAGTATCGATACGAAGTGGTCTCGATACCTAACTATCGATAGGAGGTGAGGTGTGGTCGATGGATACGAATGGGCTCATATCGATGGATACGAATGAGGAGCAATAAAGAGGGAGACTCGTTCACTCGGCATGAAAAGTGGATCGATCCTGGAAGATAGAACCATATCATTGGCCATCACGTGCGTAGAAGTGACACGTACGAGATCGACATGAAGAGGAGCGATACGAGTTCAGTTGCACCTTGAAGATTTAAACTTGCATCGAACATAACTTGAGACCTACAAGTCCGAATGCCACTAATTTTTTAGAGGAGCTTGCGTACAACCTCAAGAATGTCCATGGTCGATCCCAACCCAAAAGGAGCAATTTTGGATCAATACAAATTTGGTACATGTCGATCATGGATTGAGTTGAAACGTTAGGGGATCGATTACGTGGGCCCACCCACATGAGAGAAGGAGTCTTCTGAGATCCAGGCAAGATATTTATAGCTTACACCTATAAATAGCAGTCCAAGAGCTTCAAAAAAGAGATCTTTTAGCTCTTCTACGCCGATACTACGCTGGAATCACTATTGTAACTTGGTTGTATTGTTGTAAACCTTAGTAACCGATGATTTATAATCAATAAAACAACCAGTCTTCAAAGTGGACGTTGGCTACAATGCCAAACCACTATAAATCTTGTGTTTCTACTGCTTTCCTTTTAAATTTTGAGTGTTATTTATATTTATATTCTCTACATACTTGCTATCTGTGATCGTGAACGGGTGCTTTCATCGGAAATTGGGTGTTTGTGACCAATTTTGGCGCAAACATCAAGAGCTCAAAGAAAATTCCCGCTCCTGAGAAGCAGGCCGCAAGACAGTCCCTACCGAGAAATGGGGATGAAGGATCTATTGCCAACCATGAAAAGATGGAAGGCTAGTAATTAATACCATAGCAGAGGGACCCCATGTGGCAGACAAGAGCTGGGTTGAGATGGAGAGGTACGCAAAATCTTTGAAAAATGGTGATGCCTACGTATGAACGATAGGTAAGGAACAAAGATCTATGACTCCCGATCAAGAACAGAGGTGATAGCTTTTGATGACAAGGACTTACGAGGAAAATTGTGACTGCATATAAATCCAATGGTGTTTATAGCCATTCTTGGCCCTGTAGAAGTACATAGAATTTTGGTAGATAATGGAAGTTCAGTGAACATTCTGTTCATAGATGCGTTTGACAAGATGGGATTGTCCATGGCAGATGTCACTTTATGCAACCAGCGGCTACATGGTTTTACGGAGTGCCCTTAGGAAGGTTGGATTTGTTTGTTGAGATAGGAACCCGTCCCCAATCAGTAGTGCGGAAGCAAAATTTTGTATTGGTGAATAGATTCTCAGCATACAATGCCTTCCTAGGACATCCAGCCTTATTTGTCTTTCATGCGGTAGTAGCTCCGTGGTGTTTGATGGTGAAGTACCAAATGGAAGATGGAATAGGAGTGGTGGAAGGAAACCAAGATACCGCCAAGGAATGTTATGTTTCAAAGCTTCGGGAAATAAATGGAGAAAGAAGGGAAGGGCGCAAAAGTTTCCTTCTGTGCTAAGAACTCCCTCACATAGTAATTAAAGGAAAAACCACCTCTTAAATTTACAAGTGATCCTCATAATCATCTTGACCTGAGAGATAGAGGAGAGGGGGATGTAGCCGATCTTGGAGAGGCTTTGGAGTTTATGGAAGTTAATAATAGTGATCCTATGAAGCTTATGAAAATTAGATTCGATCTACAGTGGGATATAATGGTACAACTGATTGGTTTTTACAAGACAACCAAGACGTGTTTTCCTAGTCCCACATGACTGTATGCATGATTTCTCCCTCAGTTGCTTGTCATTCCCTGAATATGGACCCAAGTAAACCTCTTATGAAGTAGAAGAAAAGGAGTATGGGCCCAAAACGATCGGCGACACTGAATGAAAGGGTGAAAATGTTATTGGAAAACAAGTTCATTCTAGAATCATTGTACCTAGAATGGATAAATTACCCGGTCATCATTAAGAAGTTGAATGGCTGGACGTGTATAGATTTCTATAACTAAAATGACACATGCCTTAAAGACTGCTTTCCGCTGCCATGAATCAATTGTTGAATATGCGCTTATATGATTTTTGTTTGATGATAATAAACATATATATATATATATTCATTTAAATGTATTGTTAATGTACTATTTTATTTTTCATAGATTAAATAAATATTTGTTGAATAAAATAAATTACACAGAATTTGAACTCAAAAATAAATTTTATTCAAACAAATATTTATTACAATTTTGAATAGTACAAATTCAAGCTCTCACTATACATATACAATTTTGATTCTAATTTCATCACAATTCAATTTACATAAATTCCTCACTATATATCACTCACACTCGTAGTTTATCTTCAACTTCATTCCAGTTAGAATCCAGCATCTGAGCAATCTGCAAAAATATTCACTAACGCAGTAAAATTAAAAAAGAAATATTTTTGCAATATAAAATAAAATATGAATTTTGAAAATAGTTGCCTCAGTTATTTGGGTTGTTCGTCATCATTTACATTTGAATTTATCATACACGAACAATGTGACATGCACAGTGTATCACTGTACATGCCACAAGGCCGTGCACATCGATATACACTTGATAATGCTACAGGGACAGGTGAGCACAGGTCAAACCCAAATGAAAAGCCGGGTTCAACTCACGTGCAATATAAATAAAATCATGACACGAGCACAAGGTCAAACCCGAGTTTTTAAAACTGGGTTCAACACAAGGTCAATGCACAGACTGGAAATTCAAGAAGGCACCAAACAATAAACTGAATGCAAAGGTCAAGCCATAGTTGTCATGACTCAACTCAAATGCAAATCAAAACAGCATCAAAGCTTATGTATGCAATGCCTCAAATGACTCAAGTAATGAAGCACTGAAGTGAATGCAACTACAGTTCAGGACAAGACTCAACAAAGGCTACAGACAAGTAGCAGTGCGCAAAATGAAGAAACTGTGAAACTGGACAGTTACACTAATGTGCCAGAGAAAGGAAGATCACAACGTAGCATCAATAATGCAAACAACAGGATATACAAGCTACAAATCCATGAACCAGATGATACAATCAAGTTCAAGCCAGCCCGAGTATACAACAAGTGAATAAACCATGCAACAGAGAGATATACACAATCCAGGAAAAGCAGGATGACCACAAACATATCAAGTTTAATGAAACAGGCATCACAAATACAAGTTGCCAACATACAAACAACCAAGTATGCAACTCGAAGTGATATAACAAAGCAACTCAACAGCAATGTATGCAACATACAAACAACAAATGTACAAGCTAAAACTTCAAAAGAACCAGGTTATACAACTACAAGTACAGGTACAATATAATGCAGACTTGAGTAAAACAGGGGAAGTGCATTTATCAAGTACATCATGAAGCAAAACCAAGTTCAGTTCGAAGTTAAAATGAAGCATGTACAAATGGTATTAAGAACACAAGGCTTAAGTCTACAAAGTAAAACATGTATATGCTACAGAGAACAGGTCAAATGAAAACTACCCAAGTTCATCGAGAAATACAAGACTGACAAGTACATAGCAGTGTAACCAAGTCAAAGCCAGTGGTAACCAAACGTCTCAAATTCAAGGCATCAAGTCAAGCAAGGAAGCATACTGGAGTCAAGTCAGAGAAATTCACGGAGCCATAGTCAAATATCACAAATTCAATGTCGAGCTCAATACAACCCAGTATCAACAATATTTGGAGTGAATGCAAGACAGTGGTCGAAGCAATACCAAATGCTACCATGGAATCACATGAACAAGTTCGAACAACCAGACAACATCAAAATTCACGAATGCAATGCTCAAGTGGAGTTCAGGTTAAACCAACCAGAGAAGATGGCCAGAGACGAAGTTCACAGGGATGAACACAAAGATGGCCGAAGCCGTGGGAATCAAGATGTTAAACAAGTCGAAGAATAATAATGTAGACGCAAAATAATCAACGCAGTATAAAAATGGAAAAAGTCAAAAGTCAAATCCAAATAAAACAGGAAAGTTTCTGCCGTATCAACCAAGGAAAAATCGAACGCTTCAGAGTAAAAACCATGTGCATCAAGTAAGTCACAAATATCAGGCAATCGAGAAATAGGAAAGTGATGAAGTCCATATAAATACAACCCCAAATCATCATCGGCATGTGTGGAAAAATTCAATCAAATCCAAATATAAACCCACAGTCATCATCGGTAAAAGCATCAATCAATTGAGTTCAAGCAAGCATTAAACCAGCAATGAAAGGGAAGAGATTACATACCACAATCTATCGAACTCGATCAACAGAGGAGCAGCTGCGAACGAGAGCAAGTGAAGCAAGCTGTCGATCATCAGAGAAGCAGCGAGCAAGGAAACACGCAAACTAGAGAATCGATCAACATAGGCGTGCTTTGAAAAGCCCTAATTTGGATCTAAAAACTCAAGCCCTAATTTCAGAGCACAAAGAGGAACGAAAGCAAGGCCGCCATTTTACAAAAGCAAAAAGAAAAAGGAACGGGCAGAAGAAATGAATTGGGCCGACCTTGTTTTTAATATAAAAAGGCTTTAGTTTATATTTCAATTAGGGTTTTAGTTTTAAAACTGTTTTTAAGTTTGTTTTAAATTTAAATTCTCTTTTAAGGTTGTATCTTTCGAATCAAAACTTGGTAAATCACCACCTAGGATTTAGGTTGTGTCAGATTGTCTAGTTAGGATTAGTTCAGTAAGCAGGTTTTGCGAGTTTACAAAACTCTATAGGCGGTAGTAGGGTTTGCGAGTCTGTTAGAGTGTTTGTAAGCGGGAGACTGTTTAATTCTAATAGAAATCTGGGAATGCAGCAGTAGGCAGGGGTTGCCGAAGCTGGGTAAATTTTGTGTGTGATTTACTGTTCAGCATATTTACTTTTCTGCAGGTTATTTTTGTGTTTAATTCGAGAAAATTTGCTATAACCCTATTCACCCCCCTCTAGGGTTAATCTAGATCCTACAAGTGGTATCAGAGCGAGGTTTTTTTCTTTAACTCTAGAGTCATGAATCCACCAAATAATGCTTTTTCTGAGGGACAATCTATTGCTAGGCCACCCATGTTTAAGGGAATGATTATGCTTATTGGAAAGTTAGGATGGGTATTTATCTTAGTTCTGTTGATTATGATGTTTGGGACATTATTGAAACTAGCTATAAATCTCCCACTATAACTATTGGTGATACTGAGATTCCTAAACCTAAAGATATGTGGGATGCTAACGATAATAAATTAAAAACTACAAAGGCTAAAGCCATGAATGCTTTGATCTGTGCTCTTGATAAGACTGAATTTAATAGAATTTCTCATTGTAAAACTGCACAGGAAATTTGGCATACCTTGGAGGTGACACATGAAGGAACTTCTCAAGTCAAGGAGTCTCGTCTAGCCCTATTCAGCAATGAATACGAGAACTTTGTGATGGACAAAGGCGAGAGCATAAAGGACATGTTTGGACGCTTTTCAACTTTGGTGTACAATGCTAGAGCACTTGGGAAGGTATTCACAGAGGTAGAGCTTGTGAGGAAGGTGCTACGAGTCTTACCGATGAGCTTTGAGGCAAAAGTCACGGCAATACAAGAATCGAAAGATCTGAGTAAACTAAGCATGCAGGAGTTGATCGGCAACTTGATGACATATGAGCTTGAGCTAAAAACAAAGGAGGAACGCAAAAACTCCGAATCAAAGAAGAAGATGATTGCCTTAAAGAGCAAAGAAGAGAGCGATGAAGAAGAAGAAGATCCAATTGAAGAGCTTACAATGGCTATCAATAATCTTAGGAAATGGTCAAGATTCAGGCCACGCAAGAAGAAAACAAGTGGTAATAGGCCAAAAGATTCTGAAAATTCCGATAATGAACTGACGTGCTTTAACTGCAAGAAGCCTGGCCACTTCAAACAACAATGCCCACTTCTCAAAAACAACAAAGGAAAGAAAAAGAAGAAGAAGGCCTTTGCAGCGACTTGGGATTATGAAGAAGGAGAGGAAGTTTCGAATAATAGCTCAGAGGAGGCTAACTTGTGTCTTATGGAAAAATCAGATTTAGAAGCACGCTCAGAGGAATCTAGTGAGGGAGGTGACTATTCTTATAAAGAACTTGCTTTGATGTGTTGTGATCTTACTAAAATAGTTGATACTCTTGAATCTAAAATTGAAAAACTGAAATCTGATAGGAGAGAACTTATCCATGAAAATTCTAGGTTAGAAACTGAACTTGAAAATATTCAAAACCTAGACTGTAAAAAATGTAAAATTTTAGATTCAGAATTATCAAGACTTAAGAATAGCTTTGAGAATCTTGAAAAAGAAAACTTGAGTCTTAAGGAAACCATTGACACTAGGAAAAAGGATTTTATAAATAGATGCACCTCACTTGTAACTGAAAACACAACACTAAAAACCAAAGTCAAAAATCTTGAGAAATCTCTGAATAACTTTTCAAGAGGAGAAAAATCATTCAACATGTTATTGGGAAATCAAATTTTTGCTAACAACAGAAAAAGACTAGGCTTTGGGAAAACACAAGCTGATGATAATGCAAAAGGTAAGAGTGTCTTTGCTAGATGTGAAATAATTGGACATCGTGTTGAAAATTGTAGTTATAGGAAGAAGAACACAAAATTTATACAAGTTTGGGCTCCTAAGAATTCTACAAACAAATTTCATGTCTATTGGAACAAGAATAAAAGGACTAAACAAGTTTGGGTTCCAAAGGGATTGTTTATTCACAATGCTTCTGCCACTAACAATCATGGACCTATAAAAACAAATAGGTCACAAAAATCTTTCATCGTGTAGGTATGGTGGCAGGCTAAGGAACAACAATAGTGTTCTCTGGATTTTGGCTGTTCCATAAACACAACGGGCAACAAAGCAAAAGTTCCTTAGCCTGGTACAAAGGTGAAATAATCACAATGGGCAACCACGAAAAATTATCATAAAGGTAAAACAGGTGAAGGTATATTTATTTGATCGATATATTAAATGTGATAATCTGCACCGTATTCTGAATGAAATCAGCCAATATTGAGATGTTGTAAAGATGATGATTTTGATTCTGACTTGTTCAACATAGTTGGCCAATTATATTCTCTAGATTCTTGGATTTACTTCATATATATTAGTTTGGATTAAAAATAGTGTTTTGTTGGATGATAATATTTTTGGTTATAATACGGCTAACTCTATATTCACGGTTTTCTGATTATTTACACTGCTTCAATCCAAATTCAAGAGAATGTCACTTAAAATGTTGTTTGAGTTTTTATGCACACTTCATGGTCTGGTCTATCAAATTTAATTAGTGATGTTTTGAAGTGAAAGAGAAATTCAGATGCAGATCATACTGGTAATCTAGTTGACAGAAAACTTACTAGTTGAACGTGATTTATGGTGAGACATTAAGTAACTGCATCATTTTTCAAAGAAAATATCTGCATATTTTTCATTACAAATAATTTTCAAATAGCAGAAATTTTTTCTCATATAACCCCTTCGAGAAAATCATTTTTTGACCATATTTTCAGATTAGTCATTTTGAAAAAAAATATTTGATTTTAAATGACAAATTTTGACTAATCCGACTCCCTACTAATTATCAAAAAGATAAATAGTGATTGAAAAGGTGATAAGTGTTGATATTTAACATACATTACTCAAGACAGTATATTTGGAAAATTTCTTTAGGAATTCAAAACAAGAATAATAAAACTTTTTGTTGGGTAAAGATTCCATGACCATTTCTATTTCTATCATATTTCAATCGACCATTGTTTATAAAAAATTCAATATAGTTTGTCGATATGTGGTACTATAATCAGGGATCATTCGTTTTTCATTTTACATTTTTAAGTAAAAATAAATAAATACCAAAGTATTCACTCTCATTTAAAAGTCCTCACGGTTATGCATGGGTGAATTACTTGGAATTTGTTATGTGCTTCCATGATCATTTAAAAGTCCTTACGGTTATGCATGTATGGAACGCATATCAAAATTGATTTATTAAATAAACAAGTTGATTCTAATCCCATTTAAAAGTCCTCACGATCATGCGTGGTTAAAAGATACTTGAATTCATTTTTAAAATTAAATTGGAATACTAATAATCTCATTTAAAAGTCCTAACGGTTATGCATGATTAGTAGATATTCAAATTCCTGATATAAATGTACCACAAGTAGATACAACTGTATGATTTTATATGAGAACATCATTTCCATCATTCTAAAAGTGGAATATGCGCCTAACAAGGGTAGTTATGATTTTTGTTTGATTTTTATTGAAGTTTAATATTTATATTCAAATTGAGTTTTAATGTTGGATTAATATCGATCACTTTATCTCTATTTTCTCTAACACTATTATTCTTTTGCTGATAACAAAAGGGGGAGAGAAAAGTTAAGATTTTGTCAAATAAAATCAAGCAAAAGTCAAATAATTTTCCATTTGCATCTAGGCTCATTTGTATATTTCTATTTGTATGCATATATGTAGGGGGAGCATCATGTAGAGAGGAAGCATTTAAATAGGGGGAGCAATTAAAGTATATCATTGATCAAATACATTTAACACAGTCAAAATCTTAAATATATGTTTGTTATCATCAAAAGGGGGAGATCGTTGAATATGCGCTTATATGATTTTTGTTTGATGATAATAAACATATATATATATATATATATATATATTCATTTAAATGTATTTGTTAATGTACTATTTTATTTTTCATAAATTAAATAAATATTTGTTGAATAAAATAAATTACACAGAATTTGAATTCAAATAGAAATTTTATTCAAACAAATATTTTTTACAATTTTGCATAGTACAAATACAATTTTGATTCTAATTACATCACAATTTAATTTACATAAATTCATCACTACATATCACTCACACTCGTAGTTTATCTTCAACTTCATTCCAGTTAGAATCCAGCATCTGAGCAATCTACAAAAATATTCACTAACGCGGTAAAATTGAAAAAGAAATATTTTTGCAATATAAAATAAAATATTAATTTTGAAAATAGTTGCCTCAATTATTTGGGTTGTTCGTCATCATTTACATTTGAATTTATCATACACGAACAATGTGACATGCACAGTGTATAACTGTACATGCCACAAGGTCGTGCACGTCGATATACACTTGATAATGCTACAGGGACAGGTGAGCACAGGTCAAACCCAAATGAAAAGCCGGTTTCAACTCACGTGCAATATAAATAAAATCATGACACGAGCACAAGATCAAACCCGAGTTTTTAAAACTGGGTTCAACACAAGGTCAATGCACAGACTAGAAATTCAAGAAGGCACCAAACAATAAACTGAATGCAAAGGTCAAGCCATAGTTGTCATGACTCAACTCAAATGCAAATCAAAACAGCATCAAAGCTTATGTATGCAATGCCTCAAATGACTCAAGTAATGAAGCACTGAAGTGAATGCAACTACAGTTCAGGAAAGACTCAACAAAGGCTACAGACAAGTAGCAGTGTGCAAAATGAAGAAACTGTGAAACTGGACAGTTACACTAATGTGCCAGAGAAAGGAAGATCACAACGTAGCATCAATAATGCAAACAACAGGATATACAAGCTACAAATCCATGAACCAGATGATACAATCAAGTTCAAGCCAGCCCGAGTATACAACAAGTGAATAAACCGTGCAACAGAGAGATATACACAATCCAGGAAAAGCAGGATGACCACAAACATATCAAGCTTAATGAAACAAGCATCACAAATACAAGTTGCCAACATACAAACAACCAAGTATGCAACATGAAGTGATATAACAAAGCAACTCAACATCAATGTATGCAACATACAAACAACAAATGTACAAGCTAAAACTTCAAAAGAACCAGGTTATACAACTACAAGTACAGGTACAATATAATGCAGACTTGAGTAAAATAGGGGAAGTGCATTTATCAAGTACATCATGAAGCAAAACCAAGTTCAGTTCGAAGTTAAAATGAAGCATGTACAAATGGTATGAAGAACACAAGGCTTAAGTCTACAAAGTAAAACATGTATATGCTACAGAGAACAGGTCAAATGAAAACTACCCAAGTTCATCGAGAAATACAAGACTGACAAGTACATAGCAGTGTAACCAAGTCAAAGCCAGTGGTAACCAAACGTCTCAAATTCAAGGCATCAAGTCAAGCAAGGAAGCATACTGGAGTCAAGTCAGAGAAATTCACGGAGCCATAGTCAAATATCACAAATTCAATGTCAAGCTCAATACAACCCAGTATCAACAATATTTGGAGTGAATGCAAGACAGTGGTCGAAGCAATACCAAATGCTACCATGGAATCACATGAACAAGTTAGAATAACCAGACAACATCAAAATTCACGAATGCAATGCTCAAGTGGAGTTCAGGTTAAACCAACCAGAGAAGATGGCCAGAGACGAAGCTCACAGGGATGAACACAAAGATGGCCGAAGCCGTGGGAATCAAGATGTTAAACAAGTCGAAGAATAACAGTGTAGACGCAAAATAATCAACGCAGTATAAAAATGGAAAAATTCAAAAGTCAAATCCAAATAAAATAGGAAAGTTTCTTCCGTATCAACCAAGGAAAAATCGAACGCTTCAGAGTAAAAACCGTGTGCATCAAGTAAGTCACAAATCAGGCAATCGAGAAATAGGAAAGTGATGAAGTCCATATAAATACAACCCCAAATCATCATCGGCATGTGTGGAAAAATTGAATCAAATCCAAATATAAACCCACAGTCATCATCGGTAAAATCATCAATTAATCGAGTTTAAGCAAGAATTAAACCAGCAACAAAAGGGAAGAGATTACATACCACAATCTATCGAACTCGATCAACAAAGGAGCAGCAGCGAACGAGCGCAAGTGAAGCAAGCAGTCGATCATCAGAGAAGCAGCGAGCAAGGCAATATGCAAACCAGAGAATCGATCAACATAGGCGTGCTTCGAAAAGCCCTAATTTGGATCTAAAAACTCAAGCCCTAATTTCAGAGCGCAAAGAGGAACGAAAGCAAGGCCGCCGTTTTACAAAAGCAAAGAGAAAAAGGAACGGGCAGAAGAAATGAATTGGGCCGGCCTTGTTTTTAATATAAAAAGGCTTTAGTTTATGTTTCAATTAGGGTTTTAGTTTTAAAATTGTTCTAAGTTTGTTTTAAATTTAAATTCTCTTTTAAGGTTGTATCTTTCGAATCAAATCTTGGTAAATGACCACCTAGGATTTAGGTTGTGTCAGATTGTCTAATTAGGATTAGTTTAGTAAGCAGGGTTTGTGAGTTTGCAAAACTCTATAGGCGGTAGCAGGGTTTGCGAGTCTGTTTGAGTGTTTGTAAGCGGGAGACTGTTTAATTCTAATAGAAATCTGGGAATGCAGCAGTAGGCAGGGGTTGCCGAAGCTGGGTAAATTTTGTATGTGATTTACTGTTCAGCATATTTAATTTTCTGCAGGTTGTTTTTGTGTTTAATTCGAGAAAATTTGCTGTAACCCTTTTCGCCCCCCTCCCTCTAGGGTTAATCTAGATCCTACATCAACCAGTTAGTAGATGGAACTGCTAGACATGAGCTTGTATCCTTTATGGATGCTTGCTTTGTATATAAACAGATTGCGATGCATGTCCCTGACTAGAAGCACACCAGCTTTATCACCGACCCCGGTTTTCATTACTACATGGTGATGCCATTTGGACATAAAAATGTGGAAGCGAAATACGAACGTCTAGTGAATAAGATGTTTGCCGAAAAAATTGGCAAAACATGAGTGTATATGTTGATGCATGTTAGTGAATTCAAAGAGGGTTGGAGACAATATCTTGCATTTGGACGAATTGTTTCAAATTCTACGGAAGTACATAATGAAGCTAAAACTGCTAAAATTCTTTTGGAGTGGCATCTGGAAAGTGCTTGGGTATCATCATGCATCAGAGGGGACATAGAATAATCTGAAATAAGTCTGGGCACTACAAGACATCAAAATTCCTGAAACTCGAAAGGAAATGCAGAGTTTAAATTGGATGGTAGCAGCTTTGAGCAGGTTCATATCCAAAGCCACAAACAAGCGTGCCCCGTTCTTTGAAGCACTCAAAAAGGAAAAAGGCAAGTTCGTGTGGACAAATGAATGTCTAGCTACATTCTTAAACCTATTAGAGCACTTGTAGAAATTGCTAGTCTTGTTTACACCAGTTGAGGGGAGATCTTTACATCTACTTGGCAGTGTCACATCATGCTTTGAGCATAGCTTTGGTCAGGGAGAAAGGCTAGGTACAGCGTCCGCTGTACTACATAAGCTAGTGCTTTGTAGGACCAGAGTCCAGGTATCCTAAGCTGGAGAAGTTGGCACACTATTTGTTGAGTACATCTAGAAAACTAAGGCATTACTTTCAATCATCCTATCTGGATACCCATGGACTAGCCCCTGAGGTATGTTCTACATAGGCCGGATTCTTCAGGAATGCTTACTAAGTAGAGCATCGACTTAAGTCAGTATGAGATAACCTAACACCTGCGGACTACAATCAAAGGGCAAGAACTAGAGGAATTTCTTGTTGAGTTTACTATTTGAGACTATGAATTAAAGCCCTAGGAGAAGGAAGCCCGTAAGTAGCAAGTTTATGTTGATGAAGCATCTAATGATAATGAATCTAGTGCAGGGATAGTATTTATGACAGTTGAAGGGAGAAAGTTGGGTTATGTGATCAGACTGGGATTGAAAGCAACAGAAAATAAGGCGGAGTATGCGGCTTTGATAACCGGTGTGGGGTTAACAAAGGAGCTAGGGATGAGGTTACTGTGTGTTCAAAGCGACTCTTAATTGGTAGTGAATTAGGTGCTTAGGGAATTCTAGGCCAAAAGGGAATACTTGAAATCTTATTTGAAAAGGTGAAGGACTTACTTACTAAGATGGAGCACTACAAGGTTAAGCACATTCCATGGAGGGAAAACCAAGATGCGGATGAATTAGCAAAGTTGGCAAGTTCAGGAAATGAGTCTCTATTGGGATCGGTACCTACTAAGACCCTATATGGGCCCATTTTCGAGAAAGTGAATATGGTTGCAGTTGTTGGAGATGGAGAGACCTGGAAGACCCCATTGTTAAGGAACTTGAGTGAATAAATACTGCCCAGCCGTCAGATTGTGGCTAGGAAGATCCTACAGAAGGCACCCTACTTCGTTATCCAGGACGAACTATTGTATCGAAATGGATATTTGAACCCGCTACTGAGATGCATCGCTGGGAAGGAGGCCAAACAGGCACTGGAAGACATACAATAAGGGAGCTGTGGCGACCATACAGAAGGGCGGACTTTGGCAAAGAAGGTGTCATAGTATGGATACTTTTGGGCGACCTTGAATCACAATGCAATGGAGTATGCGAAGAGGTGTGACAAATGTCAGCTGTTCGCTAAGATTACTAGGCTACACCCATCTGAGCTAATTCATATGGTCAGCCTTTGGCCCATTTGAGTTATGGGGAATAGGCCTGATCGGGGAGCTTCTAATGGCGCAAGGCAGAGCTAAGTATGCCCTAGTAGCGGTTGACTACTTTACTAAGTGGGTGAAAGAAAAGCCCCTTACTAAAGTGTCAACGACCAAGGTCATAAACTTCTTAATCATAAATGTTATATGCAAGTACGAAGTTCCGCTTCTGATTATCATGGATAATGGATTGCAGTTTGATGGTAAGGAGTTCGTTGACTTCTGCCAGCAGTAAGGGATAAAGACGAGTTTTTCTACTGTAACATACCCACAAGCTAATGTGGAGGTAGAAGCGAACAACAAGGTTTTGAAAACTCTCATAAAAGAGCGGTTGGAGAAGGTGAAAGGAGCATGGGTGAAAAAGCTTCCTCTAGCGTTATAAGTCTATCACACTTCTTTCGAAACGGCAACAGATCGCACTTCCTTCTTATTGACTTACGGGTTGGAAGCGAAGTTGCCTATGAGACCGCAACACTATTGTACCAAAGAAGTTACTATGACCTAAATGAAAATGAGGAGTTATTGGATATGTGACTTGACTTAGTTGACGAAAGACATGAGGAAGCCACTCTAAAGGAAGAAGCATACAAGAGAAGGATATTCGGCCAATACAATGCAAAGGTCAAATAGAGCCCGCTCAAGGAAAGGGACTTGGTACTTAAACGGATATTCCCCAGACCAAGGACACTGGATCTAGTCTGGGAAAGACCATTTATTGTGCACAAGGATTTAGGAAATGGAACTTTCATCCTCAGTAATGTAGATGGATCTATATTTAGGAAGGCTTGAAATGCACACCATCTCCATCATTATTTTACTTAAAATTTTCATGTTCATTGTATTGAAGCTTTGTAATTAAAATCATACAAAATGATTTCTAATAAAGTGTGCTTTCCTTGAAATTTTGTTTCAATAGATAATTAATAGGAAACATGGTCTTTTGATATTAATTGAATGCATTGGATTAACATAGAAACTTTGTGGGGATATCCCATCGGTTGAAGACCTAATTCCTTGACTCAGGAACCAAGCTCAACATTATGTTATCTTCCCTCAAAACTTCTTTGCTGACAATGACAAACCCGATTAGCCCATGGTTAGGACATAACCACTAAGTGGGCGCTCGACGATAACGACCGGTCCAAATTTCTTTGCCGGTAACGGCAAGCCCGATTAGCCTGTGGTTAGGACATGACCGCAAAATGTGTGACCATCATTGACGATCGGTCCAAACTTCTTTGCCAACAATGGAGAGTCCGATCAGCATATGCTCAAGACATGGCCGCCAAGTGGGTGCTCAATGTTGAAAATCGTCCTAAACTTCTTTTGGACAGTAGTGAGCTAGATCAACCCATGGTCAAGACATGGCCGCAAAGTGGGTGCTAGACGTTGGCAATCAAACCAATCTTCTTTCCTAGAAATAGCGAGACTGATCAGCACATGGTTAGGACATGGTCACCAAACGGGTGCTCGCCGTTGATGATTGGCACAAACTTCCTTGCCAGCAACGGCGAGCCCAATCGACCCATCGTTAGGAATGGCCGCTAAATGGGTGCTCGCCACTGATGATCGACACAAACTACTCAAGTGGCAGAAGTAGACTGGAAGCATCTCTATTCAAGTGACCATAGCTGATGATTATCCTATATTTTCCCTTTGGAAATGGTCGACTAGAGTAACACTACTCAACCATTCACTATTTTCAAACAGCTTCGAACTCATGGAAGGAGAAGGAGAATCCGACTTCCCAGCCATTGGGACATGATAACCGCCTACTTAGTTCTCCCTTGGCATGCAGATAAGTTCAATGGCAACAGATAATCACGATCAATATAAAACGGACTAAAGCACATTAAATATTTGCATCATATTCAACAGAAGGCAAAAGAGAATTCATAGGAACAATCAAACTACAGTATGGACATGTTATCTGACATACAAGTGTTCATAAGGTAAAAATCACAAAGTACTAGAAAACACTGCACGCTTGGCCCTAATAAACACACCAAAATTGGTCATGCACGAGTAAGAATATTTAATACAAAATTTAATTCTGTGTGCATGATATGTTTGGCATTAGCAAAGGAAAAACACATAATGAGAAGCAGGCACGTCATCACTTCGACTTAAATTTGGTCGACTAGAATTAAAGATAGATTGCTTAAAGTGATGCCTCAAACCCTTGTGCTTATGTGATCCCTTATGCTCTCCTTCCTTCTTCACATTTTCTTCCTCCTCCTCCATCTGGGAAATGGTTGCAGCGGCGGCATCAAGCTCAGCTTGTTTTCACTTCATGAGCTTCAACTCATCCATGGCTTCGATCTTCACCATCGCCATGTCTCAAGGGAATTTCACCAGGACCGGCAATTTTATGGCTTTTTCTTTATCAAACTACTCAAAAAGGCTATAAGAGCCAATAATCTCAATGCCAGCATCCTTCTAGAGAGCAGCAATCATCTCATTATGGGCTTTATCAGCTGGAGGATTGGTAGGGCCTGGGGTGCATGATGTTTGAGGATAGAGCATCAGAAGTAACCACAGAATCATTAGGATGTATGTTACTACCTTTACTGATTCCGAAGGTACGAGGGCATATCGACAACAAGAGTGCTGACATAAAAATTTTGCAGCCAAAAGAGGTTATCAATGCAATGGGATTATTGAATGCCACTAACACACACAGCATCATTGTTGCATACCATTAATGCCACCCTTTTTCAACAAAGGCCATTAAATGATGTCACATTCACGTGCCATTATCAAAGATCCAATATGATGCCTCATATCATTGATATCACATCTCGCATATCACTAGTGGGCGACATCGTATAAAGCTAATATTTCACGAAGCCAAGAATTGATGTCAGGCACCATTAACATTGTATATCGTAAGCCATCAAAGTCATAGCGGCATAATGCGTCATCCATAACACACTTCATTGATGCTGCATTCTAATCAGTGTCGCACTTTCATCTATGAAGGTAGAATGGATGTCGCACCTAGTTAATATCGCCTTCGGTTTGTACCGCATCTCTTTAAGGCCATTTCCTTCTGATGTCACTCCTTATTGATGTCGCTCATCATTAATGTCATCTCTTATCAATGCCTCATATCATCAATGCTGTCTTTTATTAATGCCACTTGTTAATAGTACCGCCTGCTACCAATGCTGCCTATTATCAACGCCACTTATTCAATGTCACCTATTATCAATGTTGATTATCATCAATATTGCGCCTTGATGATGCCAAAGTCCATCAACACACTAAAGAATGCCACAAATCACCAAATCAAAGCAATGTCCTCAGCACCATCGAGATGAACCTCAATGCCGCAGAGTAGGTATGCCAGATAACATCCATGCCATGTCATACCACCCCTATAAATACCGACCTAGGGGCATGGAGGAAGCTAAAAATCATTCTTTTCTCAACTTCTTACCTTTTAAACTTTGTAACTCTAAACTGATTTGGGGATATTTGCTGATGTAACACTTGAACTTTGTACACATAAGGCAATGTACATTCAACTATTTCATAACACATGTACAAAGATTTCATGACTTATGACTTGTTTCAAGTTCCAAAGCACTTGTGATTTTTTAATCACAACTTGATTCGAATTCTTAAACGTTCATAGTCTCGATTCCTACTAGTATAAGATTGTTCTATATTGGTGACACGGCTTCAACACGAATTAAAGCATAGTTTCGACATGACAATTTGTGATGTTACCATGGACTTAAACGTGTTAGGCTTGTTTGCATAAGCCCTTTCTCAACCACATGTCGCTTTTGACAATACCGGTTGAAGTCTATACGGGTCAACCAAGTCCTCACTTAGCCAAGTCCACTTTCCTTACACTTTTTGGCATTGATGAATAATTCGTTACCATTTTTGGTTCTAGAACGAGAGCTCGAATCTTTGTCTACACTTAAACCATAAGTGAAACTACACTTAAACCTGCTATGTAGGGGTTAGAGAATTTATCCCTATCAAGCATATTCTATTAAGGAACCATTTCAGGTTTTCCTACCCTTGATTCTTAACATCATTTAATCGCTTCAATTAAGCTTTGCTTAGTCATGTCAATTAGACGTTTTAAAATCTATGAATAAGAATCCTCCAAGCCTCAAATGCTTAGGAAACCTATCAAATTACAAGTGATCTTCAGCTTCATGAAGAGAAAGTATTGAAATTAATAGCACTACAAGTAATGGGAGATAATAAGAGACAAGTAGATCCTTATAATCTGGAGAAAAGGAGTTTAAATCTATTACACTTAAGGCCAACACCAATCTTTGCCCTAGAAAGGAAATGCAAAAAAGATAGCATCTTCGTAAAAATGAGAAAGGAAATGTGACGACCCAGAATTTTGGACGATTTAAATTGGGATATTTAATTGATTTCAATATTTAAAAGTTAGTTTGTAACTTAAATTTCAAATATCACCATTATTTGGAAATTTAATTATTGAATTTAATTATTGAAAATTGGGTAAAATGTTGAATCTAGAATTTTAAGCCTGTTAAAAATAATTTAAGGGTTTGTAAAATTTATATCGATAGTGCTAGAGATAGTGAAAGTGTTGAAATTGAATTTGAAAATGTTTTGTTAAGTTTTGAAAATATATCGTTTAAATTGACGTTTAAAAATAGCCTTCCGAGGCATAGTCTCGGAATTTGATGAAACTAGTTCCATTGGATCCGTAATATGATATTATTATCAGATTTTAATTTTCGTAATGTTTGGAGTTGTTGTGTGAGCGTACAACATATAAACGCGCTGAATCTATGTCGGAAATTTAATATAATGTCTGAGTCCAAAAAGCTATCTTCTCCATACGATCAAATTAGGACTCGAAACCTTTTCCACTGTGTTCAAAATAGTGGTTTGACATTATAAATATCTGGCGGCACGCCTCGATAGGAGATCGAGTTTTGAGTTGCGTATTTTGTAACAATTTAAATTTAAATTTGAATTTAAAAATTATATATAATAATGGTTTGCACAAGACAAGTTGTACACGTTGCTTCTCTTCAACGCTTGGCATCTCTTTCTTGCCACGCGTTTTCTCTATTTTTCTTTTTTTCTTTTTAGGCCAAGCATCTTAAAAGATAATCCAAAATCAAGTCAGTTAGGAATAAAAAAAAAATCTTGTTCCCATTCGAAACAATTCAAAATCGATTAAAAAAATGTCGACCTATCCATCTCTTACACCCTCAAATACTAACGCTGCCGATAACAAGGCCGAGCAATCTCGATTTCGTGAATCAGTTTCATAGTGAGGGCAGTAGGAAGCGATTTGCGACCCCCAAAATGTTGCTCGAATGACTCGAGTTGATCGATAGGATCAAGGTGAGATTTGGGGGAAAGGGGTAGCCACGATCGAGAGAGAGAGGAGGGCCGCGACATCCTGGCAAGTGCGAAGCTTAGGCACGGCGAGGCTGGAAGTGATCGAAAGGGGAGAGGAATCAAATCCTCTCTGTTGATGAATCACGCGACTAGAACAGTTGGAAGTCGCTTCTTTTGGGGGAAAGCGTCGCGATGGCTACCGTATGATAGCGTGGAAATAGGGCGACGGCTGCTTCGACGTATGCTAGGGTTCGTTCGAGATTAGGCAGTGAAGGTATAGGGGTTTTTCCTCTTTTTTTAAACTCAATATTAGGGAAATAGAAAATTTTTCTACATAGATAAGATTTTGGAAAAATATATGTATTTTGTAGAGCTTATATAAAAGTTTGATTTTTAAAACCTTTATAGGTTATTTTAAGCGTATATGTAGTTCAATAAAATAAATATACATATACATATTTTAACTTACTGTTTAATTTTAAAATAATTTATTTAGGTGGTTAATTTGTTCAATTAAATTTATTTTAGTTACTAAAAATTATTCAAAGAAAGATTAGTTTAAATTAAATTAGTAAATGCAAATAGATTGTTCGATCTGTTCAAATATTAATAAAACCATACAATGTTTGTACAAGGTCCAAAAATCGCGAAGGAAATTGCTGGTTTGGATTGGATTGCAAACAAAGTCAAAGGTGAGTTAATCTCACTCATCTGGGTTTTATTTAAATTTAAATGATTAAATTTAAATAATTGATTAATGATTGAATTGATTTGATGTGCTATATTATATATAGTAGTATATATATTGGAGTGATTGATTTCCCGCATTATATAGCAGATGAGACCTTATGCGCCGTATAATGGCAGATGATATTATATTTAAACCCCATACACCGCGATATTCCACCTCGAAGTGGAATTGGTGTTTTATATTGTGCTAACATCTGTGGATGTAGGGAAACAGGTCGGAAGGATCCAACTGGATTCCTCAAAATTATTTAGATTTTTTAAAATATTATGTGATATAATTATTCGCTATCCTGTGATGAATTATGTTGATAATTGGAAATGTTGGATACTATGGTTGATTTAAAATATTCCGGTGAACTGAATTATCAAAATCTATAGAAATGGGATTTCTGAAAGAAAATAAAAGAATGAATTTTGAGTAAAATAATCATAGAAATTGGAATAAATTAAAAATGAATTGGAAAAGAATAAAAAGTGATTTTTGAATTCTGATAAATAAAATTCCAAGTGCGAAAAATGAGATTTTGAATAAATGGGAATAAATGGTTTTATTTTTAAAACTCAAGTGATATTATTTCAAGAAATAAAGAATTTATTTTAAAATTCAAGGTTTGAATTCATTTGCAAGGATAAACAAGAAATTTAGGAAATATGAAATTGGTATTTTCGGTTAAAAAGATTTTAAATCATAATTAAGGAATAAAATCTAAAGTTAATGGATTTTGAAATAAATTGAGTAAGTAAAGAAATTTATTTCAAAATGGAGTAAATTGGGAATCAAATTGAAAATTTATCTAAGTGTTTGGAATCGGAATTTTAAAAGGAAGTTGAGTTTATGAAACTTATAAACTGGGTTTATAAAAGCAAAAAGTGATATATCAGTGGATATTTGGAAGAGTAAATTCACGGTGGGAATTTATTAAAGGAATGGGTAAATTAGTTTAAAAATAAATAGTGGTTTATTTTTATAAAGCCGTGATAGAGAAGCGTATTTCCCTGGATAGCCAAGTACGTTTTTAAAACAAATTTATAGTATAAGTTAAAAGTTTAAAGTTGGTTTAAAACGGTATGTTTTAGAAAATTTATTATTTTTAAATGTTTAAATTTTAAAGCAAGTATTTTGTTCAAATATATTTTTGTAGTAATTATTTAAAGGTGACTTGGTATTATGTTTTAAAAGGATAAAGATTTAGTTTTATATTTTATAAAGTAGCTTTATTTTAAATATTCTTTAAGTATATATTTTTAATAAAGTATTAAAGTAGTTTTTATTTAAATGTTTTAAAGTATAATTTATAATAAAGTGTTTTAAATTATTTTAAAAATCTAAAGTTTTTGTGCTTGGTGTTTTCAGTGGAAATAAATATTTGGGAATTTATTCGATGAGAAGAGTGTGATTTGAAAACTGTTTTCTAAAGAGTTGAAAATGAAAATATATCTTGCGAAGATATTTTGAGATTAATAAATAATTTGGTGAAATTATTTATTGTTGATGGTTGTTTGTGAATGTTAATTGATAGTTAACTAGCTGACTATCAATATTGGATAATGCGTTGATCATTTTGAAGAGACCGGGATCGGGAGTAAATTCTCGAAAACCACTTCGATCCAGTTTGTACGTTTTCATGGAGAACGAGTTCGAAGTCGAAGATGGAGCAGTAAAGTGCAAGGGCTAGTCGCTACTAATTCTGAGGTGATTCCAAAATGGATGTAGTAGGAGTAGTGCCTTCGGTTCCTTTCGAACCCGGGACGGACTTGTATGGATTAATGCTTTCAGAACATCGTCAGATGGACGATGGGCATTCTAAGTAAAACGTTCTAAAAGGTAACGCTTAGCCTCAAGCCTCATCAACCGGGAATGACTGAAAATCAGGGGTTATGCAGTAAGGCTAAGTGGGTAGCACCCATTAGGGTGAGGTCATCCTTGTCTAGATGTCCCTTTTATTCGGCTTAGTGGTGCGGTTGTTGATCCCAACCGTGAGATGATGTTACTCAGGATTATCCAGTAAAAGGTAGTCCCGGTCTTGTGTTGCAGGGATTGGGAGTAATCATCGGTACGGTGATTTAGGCCACGTACTGTGACAGGTGGTACCCCAGTGCCTAGTCATTAGTTGGAAATCCATTCTCCCTATGTGTCTTTTACGGTTTTGTTTGTATTACCCACGACTATGGCTAGTAGTTGGAATTTAATTAATATAACAATTTCGGCTATTTGAATAAGTATTTGTATATAGACACTATTATAATATCAGAGGATTTTATAATAAATGTTTTAGCTATCGTAAGGTAAAAACCCGACATGTTTATTTGTGGCGTGGTCTTACGAGATGCTTTTGATTTTCAAAGGATTTTGAAACTTTAATAATCAATTTGAGTGTGATTTCTCACGTTGGTATTCCAGACTGACTCGGGTGTTATTTAACTATAATGCTCAGGTCAGACCGAGTATTATAGAATACAGGATATGATGCTGTGGAGCTCAGGAGACGACCTGGATTGTGATACGTACTCCCGTACTTGTTTTAAACATTCCACTATGTTGATTAACTGTGCATTCAGTTTTGTGAGGACAGGTTATGATTACTGTCCAGCTGTGTGTTATTTATACTCTGATGATGTAATGTACAAACATATGTATTTTCTTTTGTGTAAAGGTCATTTATTATCTATTATATTTTATTCCGCTGCGATGGTTAGATTATGATGTTTTTTTCTATTTTCTTCTTCTACCTCTTCTTTTTTTAAACCTAAATGATTCGTATTTCCATTCACCTTGAGTTGAGTGATGGAGAATGGTGTCGACTCAAGGGGTACGAAACTGTGGATCGTTTCACTTGGCATCAGAGCTGAAGGTTAAGCGAGAACCTTGGCTCTGGTGGGGATTACTCATTAGAGATGGAGTCAGTAGTACTCTAGAATGAGTTTGAGTGTATTAATAGGTATGAGTGTGTATTTGTTAGTGAATATAAATTGTTTTAGTATTGTGTTGACTTACTGGTTGAGTGGAATATGAATTCTGATCGAGTAAGTTGGCTGTTATTCGAGAAGAGTTTATAAACACCTGACACGATAAAGTGACACAATATTGTTTTAAAGGTGGGTGAATGATTTTACCCAGAATATATTTTGATATAAAAGAAATATTTCCTTAAATTGTTATATAACTTGGATGTTTTGATGATAATATTTTAAACAAACAAGAATATAAAAATTGGAATGACTTGGATAATCAAATGGAAATTTGTATGAGCATGAATTATACAAATGAATTATAGTTAAAATTTGATTTAAGTCAAAATTTGAAAATCTAAAACCCAGAGATTTTGGAAGTGTTTTTCGAAGTGTTTTGAAGACAAATAATAGAACTTTTGTTTTAGAAGTATTTCAGAAAGGAAGTGGTTTCAAATAAATTTTGGGAAGGGATATAACATTGAACTCACATCAGTCACTGGAAAATAATTTCGGTGATGACTGCAGCATCATCGATGTTCATTTTTGAGTTTCTAAGTGACGGATTGCTGCCAGATTGATTTGTTCAGAAGAACTAGTTTTGTTTTTGAAATTTCAAGGGAAATTTGTTGGGGAAACCAGAATTTGTTTAAAAATTTGAGAAGTGTGATTTTGAGATAATGGTGATTTCAAAATGATTTGAAACAAAAGCAGGGCGTTTAACAATCCTGAAATCCTTATTTAAATAATTTAGAGATCATCAGGAGATAAGTTATAAACTTATAAATATTGAATGATTCTGATGAGGAACCTGGGAATTGGATTTTGGAATTAAAATTAAAGGTGAAAGTTAAAAATGGGAATTTAACTTGGGTTAAGATTAAACTTTGAAATTTAATTGATGATTGGAAGAAATAATTAGTAAATCTTGAATATGATGGGAATGGGAAAATAAAATTAAAATTTGGAATGAGAAATAAAATTAATTAGAATTAAGAAAAGTTAATAATAATGAATTGGATTTGAAGTAAGTTGAAAAGAATTGAAATGAAATAAAAGTGAATTGCATGGGATGATATTAAATGGAATTAAGTCCTTGCTTAATAAAATTCAAAAGAATGGTATGTAGCTAGATTTAACTGGAGTTAGGTTGGAATAAAATTGAATTGAAATAAATTTAGCCGAGTTATAGATAATATTGAATGGACTAAAATTCTTACTTAAATAAATAACGTAAACTAAGTAAGTACTGAATTGGGATAAATAAGCTTTGGAAGCTTATAAAAGAATTGAAAAACATTGAAATAAAAATATAATCCCTGGTTAGAAGTAAAGTGAAAATGTGATTGGCTGTAAATGGACGGAGAAGTATGAATATTAATAAGTGAATAGCTTATAAAAATGTAAAAAGGGAATAAATAAGCCGAAATAAAAGTGTTGGTATTTTGAAGAAAAAATTCCAAACTTGAGATATAAAATAAGATTGAACTCAAGAAAATTAAGTGGAGTGATTTTTGAAGATAAAAATCAAATATTGAATTGCAAGTTTCAGGGGGCCTAAGTTGAAATAAATGAGTTAATGGGATATGTTAATGGGGTTTAAATTGGTTAAATTAAAGGTTGAACCGTGAGTTAATAAAATTGGTTTGTGAATTAAAGCGAATGATAGAAATAGAACTTGAGTATAAATAATATTCATCGCATATTGTAAGTGGATTAATTATGGGTTGAAGTTGTTGTCAAATGAAATGGAATTGGATTATGATAGAAATGATTTGAGTTGCAAATAAAATCTAATTCGAGTATAAATGAGTTAAATATGTGCTTGGATATTATTTTTATAAATTGAGAATGTGAATTAAAATTAAAATTAAAATGGATAGGCTAACTGAATTAAATGGAATTTGATTTGATGAGAATCAAATTGAATGGAAGTGAACTTAGGTTTGAAGTTGAAATAATTTGAAGATAGTAAATTAACTTAAGTTTAAAGTTAATAGAAGTTTGGCTTCGAGTAAAAGTGAAAGTCCATTAAATAAAAGTATGGGTTAAATTAATTTGGGAAATGGTTATTAACTTATAAGTATTGAATGTGCCAAGCTTAATAAAATGTCTTGAATGAAACAATTGCGGAAATGGAATGAAATGTAGGTGCATGGCTTGTAAATAAGTTAATATGTGAAGGGACTTTAATAAAAATTGATTTTGGAATTAATTGAAGTGGATTGGGTTCATTTGGATTAAAAAGAAATTGAATATAAGCGATTGAATAATAAACCATTCTAACTAAATAAAAATTTGGTTGGAAGCTATTCGTATTAGTGTCGAAATCTTAAAATTGTTTATAAGAATTGTTTAGTATGCATTGCTTATTCCACATGTTAGCTATTGAAAATGAGTGAAATGTAAATAAACTCCCTATATTTTATACTTACATGTTTGAATTAAGCAAGTACAGGTATCGGGAAGCCGTTTGGTTGGATTTTGGACGCGCTAATTGCTAAATAAATAAGTCACTTGCTTAAAAATGCTAAATAGAGGTACGCATACGCAATAAAAGTTAGGAAATATGAACTATTGTTTTTTTTTGTTTTTCCGACTGTGTGGGCCGATGTATATATATTTATATCTCTTGTCAAATTGCAAAAGCTCATCCGTACAAAGGAGACTCTGCCAAAATTTTCCGAAAATTTTGGGAGTTAAAAAAGTTTTGAAAGTTTTTGTTAGCGAAAAAACGATTTCAAATTGGAATTGAAATAAGGGATTTTGAAAAAGGAAATTGAAACCAATTGTTTAGTTGGAACTAAAGGATTAGGAAAGTGAATTTGGGATTTTTGATTTCAGAGG
Organism: Allium cepa; assembly: GCA_030765085.1. Lineage (NCBI taxonomy): Eukaryota > Viridiplantae > Streptophyta > Magnoliopsida > Asparagales > Amaryllidaceae > Allium > Allium cepa. The sequence goes on along the minus strand of CM060938.1, from coordinate 437,535,757 downwards.
ATAAATTGTAATTTTCTTGGCAAATGTATGTATTTAAATTTCTGTATGAAATTTGATGATTTTCTAGTCTAGCCACTTGGCTTTTGTTTTCTTTTGAAATCTGAGGGCGCGTAGAGGCATTTTGTAGTTGTACCGAGCTAGCCGCGCAAAGGAGACGCTGGCGATTTTTTTCGGAAATTTAGAGAGTTAGAAATTTTTTGAGAAAGTTTTGATAATTTAAATTTGGATTCAAATTTAAATTGGAATAAGTGGAGTAAATAATATTGTGGTAAACTATGGAAGGTTTTGAGAAGTTGGTTGAAGTAATAGTGGGTCTTTAATAAAAGTTATGTTATGGCAAGTTGATAAAACTATTTGGTTTTGGAAAATAGTAATAGGCGTTGGATCATTCTTCTTAACTAGCAATTTCGTGGTCGAAATTCTTTTAAGGGGGGAGGAATGTGACGATCCGGAATTTTAGACGATTTAAATTGGGATATTTAATTGATTTCAATATTTAAAAGTTAGTTTGTAACTTAAATTTCAAATATCACCATTATTTGGAAATTTAATTATTGGAAATTGGGTAAAATGTTGAATTTGGAATTTTAAGCCTGTTAAAAATAATTTAAGGGTTTGTAAAATTTATATCGATAGTGCTGGAGATAGTAAAAGTGTTGAAATTGAATTTGGGAATGATTTTTTAAGTTTTGAAAATATATCGTTTAAATTGACGTTTGAAAATAGCCTTCCGAGGAACAGTTTCAGAATTTGACGAAACCAGTTCCATTGGATCCGTAATATTATATTATTATCGGATTTCAGTTTTCGTAGTGTTTGGAGTTGTTGTGTGAGCGTACAACATATAAACGCGCTGAATCTATGTCGGAAATTTAATATAATGTCTGAGTCTAAAAAGCAATCTTCTCCATACGATCGAATTAGGACTCGAAACTTTTTCCATTGTGTTCGAAATAGTGGTTTAATATTATAAACGTCTGGCGACACGCCTCGATAGGAGATCGAGATTTTGAGTTGCGTATTTTGAAAAAATTTAAATTTGAATTTGAATTTAATATATAATAATGGTTTGCACAAGACAAGTTGTACACGTTGCTTCTCTTCAACGCTAGGCATCTCTTTCTTGCCACGCGTTTTCTATGTTTTTCTTTTTTCCTTTTTAGGCCGAGCATCTTAAAAGATAATCCAAAATCAAGTCAGTTAGGAATAAAAAAAAATCTCTCGTTCCCATTCGAAACCACTCAAAATCGATTACAAAAATGTCGACCTATCCGTCTCTTACACCCTCAAATACTAACGCTGCCGATTAACAAGGCCGAGCAATCTCGATTTCGTGAATCAGTTTCATAGTGAGGGAAGTAGGAAGCGATTTGCGACCCCCCAAATGTTGCTCGAATGAATCGAGTTGATCGATAGGATCAAGGTGACATTTGGGGGAAAGGGGTAGCCGCGATCGAGAGAGAGAGGAGGGTCGCGACATCCTAGCAAGTGCGAAGCTTAGGCACGGCGAGGTTGGAAGTGATCGAAAGGGGACAGGAATCAAATCCTCTCTGCTGATGAATCACGCGACTCGAACAGATGGAAGTCGCTTCTTTTGGGGGAAAGCATCGCTATGGCTCGCGTATGATAGCGTGGAAATAGGGCGACGGCTGCTTCGAAGTATGCTAGTGTTCGTTCGAGATTAAGCAGTGAAGGTATTGGGGTTTTTCCTTTTTTTTAAATTCGATATTAGGGAAACAGAAAATTTTTCTACATAGATAAGATTTTGGGATAATATATGTATTTTGTAGAGCTTATATAAAAGTTTGATTTTTAAAATCTATATAGGTTATTTTAAGCATATATGTACTTCAATAAAATAAATATACATATACATATTTTAACTTACCGTTTAATTTTAAAATAATTTATTTAGGTGGTTAATTTGTTTAATTAACTTATTTAATTTATTTTAGTTACTAAAAGTTATTCAAAGGAAGATTAGTTTAAATTAAATTAGTAAATGCAAATAGATTGTTCGATTTGTTCAAATATTAATAAAACCATACAATGTTTGTACAAGGTCCAAAAATCGTGAAGGAAATTGCTGGTTTGGATTGGATTACAAACAAAGTCAAAGGTGAATTAATCTCACTCATCTGAGTTTTATTTAAATTTAAATGATTAAATTTGAATAATTGATTGAATAATTGAATTGATTTGATGTGCTATATTATATATAGTAGTATATATATTAGAGTGATTGATTTCCCGCATTAGATAGCGGATGAGACCCTATGCGCCGCATAATAGCAAATGATGTTATATCTAAAACCTATATACCATGATATTACACCTCGAAGTGGAATTGGTATTTTATATTGTACTAACATCTGTGGATGCAAGGAAACAGGTTGGAGGGATTCAACTGGATTTCTCAAAATTATTTAAATTTGTTAAAATTTTCTGTGATATAATTATTTGCTATCCTGTGATGAATTATATTGATAATTGGAAATGTTGGATACTATGGTTGATTTAAAATATTTCGATGAACTGAACTATCAAAATCTATAAAAATGAGATTTCTGAAAGAAAATAAAAGAGTGAATTTTGAGTAAAATAGTCATAGAAATTGGAATAAATTAAAAATGAATTGGAAAAGAATAAAAAGTGATTTTGAATTCTGATAAATAAAATTCCAAGTGTGGAAAATGAGATTTTGATTAAATGGAATAAGTGGTTTTATTTGTAACGACCTGAAATTTTCGTTAATTAAATTTGTCACTTTAATAAGATTTATGTAAATTTAATTTAGAAGAAATAAAGATTTTATAATTAATAATGAAGCAAATGCTGAAGATGAAATGAAACCATGGGAATTTAAGGCTAAGTATTTACAGTTGAAACAAAATGACGAATAAATTGAAGTGATGTAAATTGTTATACTAGGCTAAGAATTGCATATAAGAGAACAAAGGTAAGTAGTGAATTTAGTTAATGGATTAATAATATTAAATAGTAAATGCAATTAAATCAATGTCCGGTCGAAATTGAAATATTGTTTGGAATGAAAGCTTATAAAGGTAAGCATTTAATTTACAAATGAAATTATGTAAATGTAAGTTAATGAAAATTTAATTTGCGCAAACCCAATTAATTGAAATAAAGGAAAGGATTTAATTGATTAATGCGATAACTACAATAATGGTATTTTCGTAAATTTAGGTAATCAGGTAGTACGGTATTTGGAAATAAATTTAAGAGTAGAATCGCGACTATTTTAAATTACCTAATTAAATAGTAACTGTTGTTGCCTATTGAGGTAGCTTGTTAATTTAAAATTTGAAAATCAGTTACAATAATTTTTTTATTTTTATTACGTTAATGAATTAATGAAAGGTAAGTAATGCTAAATTGAGTCGAATAAATGAATAGTAAAGATGTAATCTGAGGCTTCGATAGACTGAATGGTAAAAATTTGTAATAAATCTAAATCTAACGTTTGTGGGTGTAAATTTAAGTAATAATTGGAAATCAATGTTAATTATACCTGTGAAGGGTCAATTCATTTAAACAGCAAGATTATAAATAAATAAACGTTTTATTTAGGTTTCAATTTGATAATTTATGTAGTTTAATGGGAAATCAATTGCAATTAAATGCCCTAATTGGTGCAGTTAGGGTAGATTTGATTTATCATTTAAGATGGTAAATTCTATAAGATGTAATAAATGTTAGTTTTATTTATAACACGAGGACTTGTTGATTTAAGAAGTGAAAGCCAAAATTTATTAATTTGAAATCTAATAAGTGGATTTATTGCAATTAAGTGGAATATAATATTTAAATATTACATAAGTGAGGATTTAGATGAAAATTGAGAATGTTAAAATAATGGTTTTTTATTCCAATATTTATTTCATCTGTTTGTAATAATGAATTTGAATAATATGAATGAAAATTTAATTCAAAGGAATTATTGAAATTTTAATTTTTAATTTTTAAAATTAACAAAATAGGAATTTAACGCTAAAATTGATGATTGAATCAACATTTAAGCGACATATGAATTTGTTTAAAGCATTGTAAATGTTTGGGAAATATAAAGGTAGTAAAAATTTTCAATTTTAGAATTGAAACCAAGAATTGGATTTTTTTATTTATTTATTAAATTATTTAATTAATATAAAAATAGCCATTTTGGCCACTAACTCGGATTTCGACGAAACTAGTTGCATCGGATCCGTAACGGTGATGTTTCAAGTTTCGTAGCGATCGGACTTGTCGCTTGATCGTACGGACTCGAAACGCCTTGAAATTTATGCAATTGAAAACAATTGAAATCAATTTGGAAAATATTATTTTAGCATAACTTCTTTATACGATGCAATTTGAACCTGAAACCTTTTCTGTTGCATTTAAAATATTTTAAAACACCTATTTTGATATATGGGTTGACCCAATTTCGTTCCGGGGTCAGAACGGGCTTTTTGGGCCGCGTTAGCGTTAGCACGTACATCTATCAACCCGATCCATATATTTATTTCAATTTGCCTATAAATACAATGTTAAACCCTAGCCTCCACCTATTCTCATTTATCTGTGCGTAAAAATTTCACCAACTCTTCATCTTCCTCAATGGATGCAAACCCTAGATCCAAACACCATTTCAAATCAAATCAAAAGCTAAAAATTCAAAGTCCTCAGAAAAAATTGAAAAAATTATATGTTGAAGCTCTCGATTAGACTAATTCACTGGTGGTGTTCGTTTTTCGATTCAGTTTGTCGTTTGACCGGTAAAAATCAGAGAAGTTTCGGCCGTTCATAATCGTCGAAATCAAAGTCGTCGGATCGGGAAACGGTTTCTGGGTTTTGTAGAGAGAACCGAGAGAAGCTCATCGGCGTGGTTTGTTTGGCGAATTAACAGTCGGATCGTTGGGAAATTTCGAACTAGGGTTCAAAATCCATGGGTTCGCCGGTGGCTACCGGCATTTTATTTGAACCGGAGTTGTCGCGTGCGGGCGCGCGAGGTTGGAGAGAAAGGGTCGCGCGAGCGAGGGGGCGGTCGGCCTGGCTGAGCATGTACGCGTGGGTGGAAATTTGCATTGAGATGGCGGCGTTTGCGTGCGTTCTAGGGTTTGGAGTGGCTGGTTTGCGTATGGAAATAGTAGCAGGAGACGTGGGAACGTGATGACGTGGCAATGGTCGGTAAGAGGTGAGTTATTTTGTGTTCTTTATTTTTATTTTATTGAATTCAATCGCATATATCGCTATATCTCTCGCATACGATATCTGATTTACGCGTGGTTTCTTTTGTTAGGATCGTATTGAAATTCCAGATTTGAAGACGCTGGTTTGGACGAATTCTAAGACGATCAAATTTTTGGGTTCAAATTGGATTTAAATTCAAAAGGTGAGTGTTTATGTAACATCCCGCCTTTTCGCACACTTTAAACCGACACATGTGCGAATTAAAAGCATACGCAAGGGCGGATTGTTATGGGGTAAATAAGAAAAACAGAAAAGAAATAAAACAAAATAGAATCTCACAGCGGAAGGATAAAATATAATAATAAATATATAGTTCATAAACGGTTACAAAACAGTTAATTCTTCTTTATACAATAAATATCAGAGTTACACATACCAATACAAACAATGCAGCGGAATAGAAAGAGTGTGTGCATACTATAAATAATATAATACGGATTCTTCGTCTTCGTCCTCCAAAGCTAAGATCTTCGATCCTGAAACGCTCGGACTGACCCGAGCGAATTTGAAAAGACAAAAACACTCGAGTCAGACTAAAAGATCTTATGTGAGTTAAATTAACAGAAATAAATATGAGTACAGTAACTCAAGAGATGTTCGGGATTTACATCTCCTAAGGATCCGTTAAACTATTTACTATGTAGTATATTGCGCTATTATAATAGTGTCTATTTATAAAATAAACTTACTTTTTAATAGCGTTAAGGGGTTACCCATATAGCCCTTAACACAAATAATGCCAATAGTCTATACAGTACCGTAATACTTGCTGATCGGGAAGCTACCAGAGGATACTCCATAGGTACGACACAAATAGAAACTCGTAGTAAAGGCTCGATATGGTAGGTGACACGGCACAACTAGGCAATGCCAGGGTAGATATACCAATTGCTATCCAGGCTGGTGGAAACGCGTAGCCGCAGTTACCGCCCACCTCGGACTAACTCCCCAAAATCAAAATATAGAAGTGGCCACTGAATCAATCCAAAATCAAAGTATAATATCGAAGAGGAGGGTCCGATCAGAGGAATGACCTCATTGGCCTGAGAATCGCTCCTGTTTTAGCCACCTTATGCCAACTCACGGGAGTCGGGTCCACGTATTTACCTTACAAGAAACGTCGCCACCACCTACTTCATTCTGGAATCTCCACCGCGTACACGGTTAGTCAAAGTGGTTTTCGGTATCGACAGAGAGTATGTCCATATCCGATCCCGGTCTCTTTGCCAACCCATCGTTATTATAACACCGCGGTCATTTAAAAATAGGTTATACTTTAAAAATCAGAATAAACATTCCATTTCATAACCATGAATACGATATCATTTCAAAACCCAAAACCATATTTTATCACTTATCCCAAATATAATTCTTTTCCAAAATCATAATGCTTTAACTTCATAACGTCTGAAAATCAAATATTTCAAAGCATAATATTTTGAAAATCATAATTTAAAACCATAACTTCTAAAAACTTGAACGGTTTGGACATTCAACGGTGTATGAATTAAATGGTTTAACTTAAATGTTACTTTGTAAAGAAAATAGTTCTCATGGCTTTACAAATACATTTCTTTATTAAAGTCTAAACCAAAATTTATATTATCTCTCTCAAGTTCCAAAACCACTTCAATTTATTTATATATACGTATATCCATTTTGAGTATCAATATTTCAAACTAAAGTCGGATTTTATGCTTTCAACAAATCAATTGTTCTATTAATTAGTCTTGAATATTCATATAAAATCCATAAATAATAAGACTTTAATTTCTAGTAATAAAATATATATATTTTTCCCAATTCAAATTATACTAGAATATTCATTTCAATTTATTTTGGGAAAAATCCAATTATAAATATCATATCTTAAAATTTCCAAACTTAACATTTAAACATATGATATAAATTATTAAACTCCATTTTCTTAATTTTTTCCATTTTTAATAAAGATTTTTATACACCTTTTAATTTCAAAATTTTCAACTTCATATGTATATATATATGGAAGAAAAATATTTATACAATATAAAATTTAAGATTATTATAAACCGTATTCCATCCAAACCATAGAAATCACATAAAAATAGTTATATATAGACCGCGGTGCCTGTATAAAATTTTCTATCCTATGGTCAAGTGATACGGATATTTATCATTTCAATCCGCAATTTAAAAGATATAAAAATTTGCGGTTATATATCATTTCAAACCACAATCCCGAATGAAAGGAAATATGCATGATAATTTGCAATTTTATGAAATACAATAAAACATCCATCAACATCACCCATCATCCAATCACAATCATCAAGCAATATCAATCAATAACAATTTATATTTGATAATATATAACAGGTAATAACTAGCAATTTTATTCAGATTAAATTTAACAACTATTAATCTAACAGTTTATATTCAGTAAAAATCTATATAACTGTTAACTAGCAGTTTATAGGCAAACAAATAAATTCTAACTATCAATTAATACGCAATAAATAAATTAAATTAACAGTTAAATTTAATAAATGCAATTCAACAAATATGAGTGAAATAAACATGCCAAATACTCATAAATAAATTTCTATTCATTTCTAAAATTAATTTAACAAACATAAAAGCTTCTAGTAGTTGTGAGTGGGTTAAAACACTCACCTTTTGAATTTAAATCGAATTTAAATTCGATTTAAACCCAGAAATTCGCCCGTCTCGGAATTCGTTCAAACCAGCGTCATCAAGTCCGGAATTTTAATACGATCCTAACAAAAAAAAATTCGTTTGAATCCGAGGTCGTCTGAGAAAGTTATGGCGAAAAATGGTGATTGAATTCAAAATTAAAACTAAACAAAATGACACATATTGAACAACTTACACTAAGCCACGTCAGTAGAGGAATACACGCGCCCAGGCAACCTTCTCCATTCGAACGCAGGCAAACCCAAACACCACCGTTTTGACCTAACTTTGACCAAGCTTTGCATCCACCTCCGACCCTGATAGCTCAAGCCGCCACCACCAGTCTCCAAGTCGTCTCCGGCCGCACCCAACCCCATAGGACCGGTCGCCCCTAAGGCCTCCGCCGCCGCCACCATAACCCTAGGCCGAACCCTAATTTGAAAACTGCTGCAGATCCGACCGTTGATTCGCGAAAACATTTACATAGATCGACTCCCCTCAGTCCCCTCTACAAAACCCAGAAATCGTTTGACGATCTGACGAAGTTTGTTACGGCGCTGATGAATGGCCACGAACTGTTTCAATTTATTCTGGGTAAACGATAACTCCATTTGAAAAACGAATTTCACCATGAGATTACGTGTTTCGAGAACATTGACATATATTTTTGTGGAATTTTTCAGGAGATTTTGAATTTTCATTTTGTTTTTGAACTGACTGGATCTAGGGTTAGCCCCCATTGAAGAAGAAGAGAACTTGAAGAAAATATAGGCGCAGATAAATGAAATTAGGCGGAGGCTAGGGCTGAATAGCTGGGTTTATATAGAGGGTTAGAGGTAGCGTAGATAGACCGTAGAATGAACGTGCGGAATAAACTATGGCCCAAAAAGCCCGCTATGTCTCCGGAACGAAATTTCGTAAATCTATATATCCAAATAGGTAATTTAAAATATTCTGAACGCGATGGAAAAAGTTTCACGTCCAAATTTGATCGTATGACGAAGTTATGCTGAAAACAAAATTTCCAAATTGATTTCAAATTGATTTTATTAAAATTGATTTCAAGGCGTTTCACGCCCGTACGATCAAACGACAAGTCCGATCGATACGAAACTTGAAACCCTATAATAATTCACCGATACGGATCCGATGAAACTGGTTTCGTCGAAATCCGAGTCCGTGGCCAAAATGGCTATTTTTAATATTCATTAAATAAATTATAAAAATCCAAATTTTATATTAAATTCTAAAATTGGCCAAATTTTATTTCTTATATGATTCGTAATCAATTGAAAAAATTTAACAGGCTTAGCTGTGAATTAAAAGTTGACAGTATATTAATTGCAATGTTAATTTCTACACTTTCTTATATTTAAGAATTTTATAAATTATATTCTCAAAACCCATACTTTAGATTTTTAATCTTTATATTCTCAACTTTCACCTAAAATAAAGATGCCATAAACATTAGTTCCTGATTCACATCATTATTCTTTAAGTCAAATTTAAATCTCAATAACGTAGTATTTAACGTTAGAATCCATTTTATGATGCATAAATTCCAAATTTTACTGACCCAAATTTTCTTCTTTTCATTCCATATCAATTGTCAATCCTATAAGAAAAATTAACATTAGGTTCATACTTATTACAAATAACTCCAATTTCTTCCAAATAATAATTACATGACTATTAAATATTAAATCCATTTAATTGCAATAAATTCAATTGATTGCAATTAATTTCCAAATAAATTTGGATCTTTATTTGGTTATACAAAAAAAAAATCCGTTATCACTTACCTAACAAAGTTATTACTACTTAAGATCCCATTGCATCCACATTTTCCCATTTTCATTTCCTGGTTTCTTTACTTTATTCTACATAAATTATTATAAATGGGATTTTTCTTGGTTACATCTTATTTGTATTTAACATTACTCATTCACCAATTCATTTCACTTTAACTGCGGTAAATTGGCGGATAAATTGAGTTTGATTCCCAAAATTTAAATTAACAAGCAACAAGAATAGGTAACACATAATAGTCGTTACGCTAAATTCTAGTTACCTAAATAAGCTTTTATTACTTTACAAAATGGAATAACTTTTAAACTCATAAATGTAATACCAAAACCGTTATAAATCCAATAAATTTCCAAATCGAAGTTTGTACACATTTTACACAACTATTATGATTTCTCACAGAACGTTGAATTTATTAAATGACCATTTATTATATTTTAATTCCCTTAATTGAATCAAATGCTTATAATTTTTACATTCTTACCATTCCTTTCCATTATAAATTCATTAACGGATTTACAAATCTCTATCTTCCAAATATTAAATAACCAAACTGATTACAACCACTGTTCTTATCAAATTTTTCATAAATTTGTTCAAATCTATACTCTTTTTCCATATAAATAAATTTTATGTTACTACTAGATTTTTTTATCCACTACAGCCATCAAATTTTTACTATCTACACTTATTACATCTTTGTATTAATGAATCCCATTCAAGTTAATATTTATATTAATATTCACAAATTCAACATTTATATGTTTCTTAAAATTAACTTTCAACCAAATGTGCCAATTTACATTTCATTTCTATTCAATATATATTCATTTTATTCCGTTCATTCTGGTACTGCATTGAAATATATTTATTCTCTAATACTAACGTTATTATCATTAAATTATGATTGGATTCCAAGTTTCTATTCAATACCTTGAACAATAACTTACATATTAACCAAGTCCTTCTTCTACTTAATTCAAATTGGATTATGTTCCAATTCCTATAACCTAGGTCTTGAGTCACCATTTACATAATTAAATTTATCGTTTATTTCAATCTTCGTTTATAATTTAAAGTTCTACTAAACTAAATTACAAAACTTATGAACTTTAACAAATTTAATCCACCAATTAAATTTTTCTGATGTTTATATATTGCAATTCAATTCAGTTATTATTTCATTAATACCATTTTAATCAACTAATTATGACATATAACCACAACACAAATCTTCGTTATTCTACCTATTGCCATATAACATTTCAATTGTTAAATCTTTAATCTCAGTTACTATATCCAACTCCTACATTTATTGTAAATTAGATTAAAAATTATATTAAGTTAATCCATTTAATATTATCAAATTTAACGGGTCGTTACAGTTTAACCCACTCACAACTTCTAAAATTTCTTATGTTTATTAAATTGATTTATGATGTGTTTAAAATTTTATTTATAGCTGTTTGGCATATATTTCATCATTTTCTCAGTTAAATTGCATTCATTTAATTTACGCGTTATTTAATTCATTATTGCATTTAAAACTGCCAGTTAATTATTAATTAATGTATTCATTGCATTTAAAACTGCCAGTTAAAATTTTAGTTAAATTTTATTATTGCATATAAACTACAGTTAAACAGTTATTTAATTCATCATTGAAAAATTAACTGTCAGTAATTAATTATTGTTTATTGATGTGATTGTTTGAATTGGATGATAAATTGATGAATGTTTGATGATTGATATGATGGATGAATGGATGCTGTATTTATATTGTATAAACTGCAAGTTGTTATGTATTTTCATTTCATTCGGGATTGCGGTTTGAAATGATATACAACCGCATTTTTATTGTTAAATTGCGGATTGAAATGATAAATATCTGTATCACTTGACCATAGGATAGAAAATTATATACAGGCACCGCGGTATATATATATAAAATTATTTTTGAAATGATTTTCTATGATTTTGGAAAGAATACGGTTTAATAAATATTAAATTTTGATATATATATATAGTAAATTTCTTTGAATTTAGCTATGTATAAATTTGTTTCGAATTTTAAAATAAGCTAAATATTGAAGTTGATTTATTTATATAATATGGTTAAGAATATATGTGAAATTCTATTGTATATAGAGTTTATAATAACTCAAATAAAAGTAAAGTTAAAGATAAATGTGAATATGATTTGAATTAAGGTATTTAAGAATTTTCCTCGGAAAATTTGTTTTGAAATGTAAATAAATTAAGATTTAAAGGGTATGATCTTATAACTTGATTTTTGATTAGAGGATTTAAACGAATATAAAATTTATTTAAAGAATATTTTCAAGATAATTTAATTAAAAAAATATCCTGTTATTGAAGTTTATGGGTTTTACTTAAATAATATTGATTTGTTAAGTAAATATTTCAAATCGAAATAATAGGAATTGGATTTGATATATATTAAATTTTCAAAGAATCCATTTTGAAATAGTGGAATATTTAAAGATTGAAATATATGAACTATAAAGTTTCAAAATATAGAATATTTAAGCTGTGAAATATATGGGAATTAAAATGGTTTATTTAGGGGTTCAAATTGATATTGGAATTTATTGTGAAATTTGAAGAAGCTGTTTATTTTATAAAGTAATATAGTATTTGAACCATTAATTATTAAAAGTTATGTTTCAAAGTTATGGTTTCAAGGTATATATATTTGAAAATATTATGATTTTGGGAAAGGGATATTTATAAAATAAATTGATATCATATTGATTTGGGTTTTAAAAATATAAATGATATCGTATTTATATGGTTTGAAAGAGATATTATATTATGGTTTTAAAGTTAAAATTATTTTAAAATAACCGCAGTGTTATAATAACGTTTGGTTGTTGAAGAGACCGGGATCGGAAGTTTTCATACTCTCTGCCAACTCCGAAAACCACTTTAACAACCGTGTACGCGGTGGAGATTCCAGAAGGAAGTAGGTCGGTGGCGGCGTTTCCTGTAAGGTAAATACGTGGACCCAACTCCCGTGAGTTGGCATAAGGTGGCTAAAACAGGAGCGATCGACGGTTTAATGAGGTAGCACCTCTGATCGGACACTTCCCTTCGATACTATACTCTGACTTTGGATTGATTCGGTGGCCACCTTCACTTTTGATTTCTTTGATTTGGGGGAGTTTTCCGAGGTGGGCGGCAGCTGCACGCTACGCGTTAACAACGACCCGGAAGCGTAATTGGTATATCTACCCTGGCATTGCCTAGTTGTGCTGCGTCACCTACCATACCGAGCCTGTACTACGAGTTTCTATTTGTGTCGTACCTATGGAATGTCTTCTCGTAGTCTCCCGATCAGGGGATATGCAGGCACTATATAGACTATTGGCACTATTACGTGTTAAGGTAGAAAATGTAAAGCCTTAACGCTATTTTAAAGTAAGGTTATTTTACTAATAGATACTATTATAGTAGCGAAATATACTACATAGTAAATAGTTTAACGGATCCTTAAGAGATGTAAATCCCGAGCATCTCTTAAGTTACTACACTCATATTTATTTCTATTAATTTAACTTACATAAGATCTTTTAGTTCTGACTCGAGTGTTTTGTCTTTTCAATTCGCTCGGGTCAGTCTGAGCATTTCAGGATCGAAGACTTTATTTCTGGAGGACGAAGACGAAGGTTTCATTATTATTATATTATATTGTTCCACTACACTGTATTCCGCTACATCGATTTTTATTCGTTGGTATGTGCAACTCTGATATATTGTATAAGTAAAAATTTATTATTTTGTAAACAGCTTCATGAACTGTATATTTGATTATTATATTTTATCCTTCCGCTGTGAGATTCTGTTTTGTTTTATTTCTTTCTCGTTTTCTTATTTAGCCATAACAATCCGCCTTCCGTATGGTTTGAATTCGAACGTGTGTCGATTTAAAGCGTGCGAAAAGGCGGGATGTTACAACCTGGTATCAGAGCTTTGGTTTAGCGATAAACCTTAGCTTTGTGGGGTTTGACTCTTTACTGATAGGGTAGTAATACCCTATGGGAGTCGCTGAGTGTATATGTATGAGAGAGCGTATTTGTTAGTGTTATAAAAAGGTTTTAATATTGTGTTAACCTGTTCCGTTTTGTATTTATAAATTCTGGTTGATACATGGGATGATATGACATCAATAGGGGTTTCTAAACACTTAATAGGACAGACCGACATAATATTTGCTTTAATATAGGAGAATGAAATAATTTTGCCTATTATATTTTCTATATATAAAATAAAAAATTTCAAATGATGTCTATATTTGGCTGCAATAGATTGGTTGTTAGGTAATAAAGTGTATAAATAATAATAGAAATAAGATTGAAAAATAAAATAAATGAAATTTGAAAATTTAGAACTTAAGTTCCGGGATTTTGAAATTTCTTTCGAATAAATTTTAGAATATAATAATATTGTTTATAAGTATTTTCTGATATAAATATTTTAATATAATTCGGAAGAATTGTTTTAAAGAAGATTTTGGAGAAAATAAGTTTTGTACTTTCCTCTCTGTCGCTGGAAAATAATTTCGGTGATGGCGGCCGCCTCAACGGCTTTCATTTTCGAGTTTCGAAGGGGAAGGCCACTATAGTAGTTTTACTGCAGATTCATTTTTGAAAAAAAAATTGAATTGTTTTAAATATAATTAGAGATATATAAGTTGTAAGAATATATTTATCTATTATTTTAAAATAATTTGAAATTTAACCCGGTATTAAATTCTTAAATTTCCGTTAATTAATTGTTTCAATCATTGTAGTGAAATGAAAGGTAAGTAATTAATAATTGAAACCTCTAATTTAGGTAAGAGATTTAATGCTAAGTTATAAAGGAAATAAAAAGGAAGTTGAAATTGTAACTTATAAGAAAAGGGTAAAAATTTATTGAACAATGAATTAATTAAAAGAAATGAGAAAACTTGTATAACTTTCAATTACATTCTTTAAAAGCATATATATAACTTACCAAATATTAAAAGTTAAAATGTTTAATAAGAAGTGTAATGGAAATTGGACAGTAAAAGTATGTAATGAAAGTGTTCAATAAATTGCTTTTATTTATTAAAATTGGTGATATAGAGTTATAAACTTAAGTTTAAATTTAAAAGACTATAAATTAAAATAGAAAAGTGGGTATTATAAATAGAATTTAGTAATAAAAAAAGGATAAATAAATTAAATGAAGTAGTATAAATGAGTGATAATGAACTTAAGTAAACAGTTGAAGCTATTTATAAATAAAATTAGTAGGAAAATGAATACTATAGTAAATAAATGAGGACATGCAATAATAAATGGATGAATAATTATAATGAAATAAAAGGAACTGGCATGACCTGAGTTAATGGAATTGAATAATTGTAAGTAATGAGTAAAAATAAATGAAGCAAAAATTTAATGAGTAAATGTAAATTAAAAAGATAAATCATTGAATAAAAAGAAAATCAAACTACAAAGGTATGAAATGGAATTAATAATAAATTAAGTTGATTGTTGTTTGGATTTGTTGTTGTTTAGTTGATAGTTGTTTGGGCAAGGATACTTTAAAATTGGATTTGGGTGAATGAATAATCTATTTAGTTTTATCTAATACTGTTGAGTAAATGATGCGCTAGTAGTTTATTCTTCATTCCATACAATTTAAAAGTTTTGAACCCGAACAACTATTTGTTTGTTTGATTGAATGGTTGCTTTGTACTTGTTGTGTATGCTGTTTGTTGAAATTGATGGTTGTTGTATTGATTTGTTGTTAGTGATTGAAAACACTTAAATATTTCACTTTATATAAGTTGTTAACCCTTTGGATTATATAAGTAAAATGCAGGTTATGGAAGCAATTGCTACTGCTTTTGGTTCCATAAATTAAGCGTAAATTGCCCGACAAATAGGTACGTTTCAGATTACGGTTTATAGCGCTATTTTATATATTTTCCCGGGTTGGGATATAATATTTCGGATAATATATGTAATATAATTGTTATATTTGATATTATATTTTCTCCCGAGCCTCTCCGTACAAAGGAGACCCTGTCGAAATTTTTCAAAAAATTTTTGGACCTAGAAAATTTTTGAAAATGTTTTTCCAAACTTTAATAATTTAAAATATAAAGGATTAAATAGTTATAAATTGGGATATTTTATTTAAAGTAATTAATTTTGTAAATTTAATTGTTTATACAGTTAATGCTTAGCTAAGATGTATTGTTTATTTAAATTCTTCCTTCTCCCTTCTTTTTCCTTTTCGGGGACGAAAAGTTTTGAGTGGGGGAGAGTGTAACGACCCGCAATTTTCGTTAATTAAATTTGTCATTTTAATAAGATTTATGTAAATTTAATTTAGAAGAAATAAAGATTTTATAATTAATAATGAAGCAAATGCTGAAGATGAAATGAAACCATGGGAATTTAAGGCTAAGTATTTATAGTTGAAACAAAATGACGAATAAATTAAAGTGATGTAAATTATTATACTAGGCTAAGAATTGCATATAAGAGAACAAAGGTAAGTAGTGAATTTAATTAATGCATTAATAATATTAAATAGTAAATGCAATTAAATTAATGTCCGATAGAAATTGAAATATTGTTTGGAATGAAAGCTTATAAAGGTAAGCATTTAATTTACAAATGAAATTATGTAAATGTAAGTTAATGAAAATTTAATTTATGCAAACCCAATTAATCGAAATAAAGGAAAGGATTTAATTGATTAATGCGATAACCACTATAATGGTATTTGATCGTAAATTTAGGTAATCAGGTAGTACGGTATTTGGAAATAAATTTAAGAGTAGAATCGCGACTATTTTAAATTACTAATTAAATAGTAACTGTATGTTGCCTATTGAGGTAGCTTGTTAATTTAAAATTTGAAAATCAGTTAAAATAATTTTTATTTTTTTATTACATTAATGAAAATTAATAGAATAACGAAAAGAGTAAATGTATTTATTTAGAGTATAAATTGCAGTTGGATAGAGTTTTAAAGTAACAATGTAAATGAAAGGTAAGTAATGCTAAATTGAGTCGAATTAATGAATGGTAAAGATGTAATCTGAGGCTTCGATGGACTGAATGGTAAAAATTTGTAATAAATCTAAATTTAACGTTTGTGGGTGTAAATTTAAGTAATAATTGAAAAGCAATGTTAATTATACCCGTGAAGGGTCAATTCATTTAAACAACAAGATTTTAAATTAAAAAACGTTCTATTTAGGTTTCATTTGATAATTTATGTAGTTTAATGGGAAATCAATTGCAATTAATTGCCCTAATTTGTGCAGTTAGGGTAGATTTGATTTATCATTATAGATGGTAAATTCTATAAGATGTAATAATGTTAGTTTTATTTATAATATGAGGACTGGTTGATTTAAGAAGTGAAAACCACGATTTATTAATTTGAAATCTAATAAGTGGATTTATTGCAATTAAGTGGAATATAATATTTAAATATTACATAAGTGAGGATTTAGATGAAAATTGAGAATGTTAAAATAATGGATTTTTATTCCAATATTTATTTCATCTGTTTGTGATAATGAATTTGAATAATATGAATGAAAATTTAATTCAAAGGAATTATTGAAATTTTAATTTATAATTTTTAAATTTAACAAAATTGGAATTTAACGCTAAAATTGATGATTGAATCAACATTTAAGCGACATATGAATTTTTTAAAGCAATGTAAATGTTTGGGAAATATAAAGGTAGTAAAATTTGTCAATTTTAGAATTGAAACCAAGAATTGGATTTTATTTTTTCTATTTATTAAATTATTTAATTAATATAAAATAGCCATTTTGACCACTGACTCGGATTTCGACGAAACTAGTTTCATCGGATCCGTAACGGTGAATTATAACAGTGTTTCAAGTTTCGTACCGATCGGAATTGTCGTTTGATCGTACGGACTCGAAACGCCTTGAAATTTATGCAATTGAAATCAATTGAAATCAATTTGAAAAATAATGTTTTTAGAATAACTTCTTTATACGATGCAATTTGAACCTGAAACCTTTTCCATTACATTTAAAATATTTTAATACACCAATTTTGATATATGGGTTGACCCAATTTCGTTCTGGGGTCAGAACGGGCTTTTCGGGCCACGTTAGCGTTAGCACGTACATCTATCAACCCGATCCATATATTTATTTCAATTTGCCTATAAATACCATGTTAAACCCCACCCTCCACCTATTCTCATTTATCTGCGCATAAAAATTTCATCAACTCTTCTGCTTCCTCAGTGGATGCAAACCCTTGATCCAAACACCATTTCAAATCAAATCAAAAGCTAAAAATTTAAAATTCTTAGAAAAATTTGAAAAAATTATATGTTGAAGCTCTCGATTAGATAAATTCACTGGCCGTGTTCATTTTTCGATTCAGTTTGTCATTTGACCGGTAAAAATCAGAGAAGTTTCGGCCGTTCATTATCGTCGAAATCAATGTCGTCGGATCGGGAAACGGTTTCTGGGTTTTGTATAGAGAACCGAGAGAAGCTCATCGGCGTGGTTTGTTTGGCGAACTAACGGTCGGATCGTTGGGAAATTTCAAACTAGGGTTCGAAATCCATGGGTTCGCTGGTGGCTACTGGCATTTTATTTGAACCGAAGTTGTCGCGTGGGGGGCGCGCGAGGCTGGGGAGAGAGGGTCGCGCGACCAAGGGGGCGATAGGCCTGGCTTAGCGTGTACGCGTGGGTGGAAATTTGCGTTGAGATGGGGCGTTTGCGTGCGTTTTAAGGTTTGGAGTGGTTGGTTTGCGTATGGAAATAGTAGCAGGAGACGTGGGACCACGTGATGACGTGGCAATGGTTGGTAAGATGTGAGTAGTTTTGTGTTCTTTTTTTAAATTTTTTTTATTGAATTCAATCGCAAATATCGCTATATCTCTCGCATACGATATCCGATTTACGCGCGGTTTCTTTTGTTAGGATCGTATTGAAATTCCAGACTTGATGTAGCTGATTTGGACGAATTCTAAGACGGTCAAATTTTTGGCTTTAAATTGGATTTAAATTCAATTTAAATTCAAAAGGTGAGTGTTTAACCCACTCACAACTTCTAAAATTTCTTATGTTTTATAAATTGATTTATGATGTGTTTAAAATTTTATTTATAGCTGTTTGGCATATATTTCATCATTTTCTCTGTTAAATTGCATTCATTTAATTTACGCGTTATTTAATTCATTATTGCATTTAAAACTGCCAGTTAATTATTAATTAATGTATTCATTGCACTTAAAACTGCCAGTTAAAATTTTAGTTAATTTTATTATTGCATATAAACTACAGTTAAACAGTTATTTAATTCATCATTGAAAAATTAACTATCAGTAATTAATTATTGTTTATTGATGTGATTGTTTGAATTGGATGATAAATTGATGAATGTTTGATGATTGATATGATGGATGAATGGATGTTGTATTTATATTGTATAAGCTGCAAGTTATTATGCATTTTCATTTCATTCGGGACTGCGGTTTGAAATGATATACAACCACATTTTTATTGTTAAATTGCGGACTGAAATGATAAATATCCGTATCACTTGACCATGGGATAGAAAATTATATACAGGCATCGTGATATATATATATATATATATATATATATAATTATTTTTGAAATGATTTTCTATGGTTTTGGAAAGAATACGGTTTAATAAATATTAAATTTTGATATATATATATAGCAATTTTTTTTGAATTTAGCTATGTATAAATTTGTTTCGAATTTTAAAATAAGCTAAATATTGAAGTTGATTTCGTTTATATAATATGGTTAAGAATATATGTGAAATTCTATTGTATATAGAGTTTATAATAACTCAAATAAAAGTAAAGTTAAAGATAAATGTGAATATGATTTGAATTAAGGTATTTAAGAATTTTCCTCGAAAAATTTGCTTTGAAATGTAAATAAATTAAGATTTAAAGGGTATGATCTTATAACTTGATTTTTGATTAGAGGATTTAAACGAATATCAAATTTATTTAAAGAATATTTTCAAGATAATTTAATTAAAAGAATATCCTGTTATTGAAGTTTATGGGTTTTACTAAATAATATTGATTTGTTAAGTAAATATTTCAAATCGAAATAATAGGAATTGGATTTGATATATATTAAATTTTCAAAGAATCCATTTTGAAATAGTGGAATATTTAAAGATTGAAATATATGAACTATAAAGTTTCGAAATATAGAAAATTTAAGCTGTGAAATATATGGGAGTTAAAATGGTTCATTTGGAGGTTCAAATAGATATTGGAATGTATTGTGAAATTTGAAGAAGCTGTTTATTTTATAAAGTAATATTGTATTTGAACCATTAAGTATTAAAAGTTATGTTTCAAAGTTATGGTTTCAAGGTATATATATTTGAAAATATTATGATTTTGGGAAAGGGATATTTATAAAATAAATTGATATCATATTGATTTGGGTTTTAAAAATATAAATGATATCATATTTATATGGTTTGAAAGAGATATTATATTATGGTTTTAAAGTATAAATTATTTTGAAATAACCGCGGTGTTATAATAACGTTTGGTTGTTGAAGAGACCGGGATCGGAAGTTGTCATACTCTCTGCCAACTCCGAAAACCACTTTAACAACCGTGTACGCGGTGGAGATTCCAGAATGAAGTAGGTTAGTGGCGGCGTTTCCTGTAAGGTAAATACGTGGACCCAACTCCCGTGAGTTGGCATAAGGTGGCTAAAACAGGAGCGATCGACGGGTTAATGAGGTAGCACCTCTGATCGGACACTTCGCTTCGACACTATACTCTGACTTTGGATTGATTCGGTGGCCACCTTCACTTTTGATTTCTTTGCTTTGGGGGGGTTTGTCCGAGGTGGGCAGTAGCTGCGCACTACGCGTTACCACCGACCGGGAAGCGTAATTGGTATATCTACCCTGGCATTGCCTAGTTGTGCCGTGTCACCTACCATACCGAGCCTGTACTACGAGTTTCTATTTGTGTCGTACCTATGGAGTGTCTTTCTCGTAGTCTCCCGATCAGGGGATATGCAGGCACTGTATAGACTATTGGCACTGTTACGTGTTAAGTTAGAAAATGTAAAGCCTTAACGCTATTTTAAGTAAGTTTATTTTACTAATAGACGCTATTATAATAGCAAAATATACTACATAGTAAATAGTTTAACGGATCCTTAAGAGATGTAAATCCGAGCATCTCCTAAGTTACTGCACTCGTATTTATTTCTGTTAATTTAACTTACATAAGATCTTTTAGTTCTGACTTGAGTGTTTTGTCTTTTCAATTCGCTCGGGTCAGTCCGAGCATTTCAGGATCGAAGACTTTATTTCTAGAGGACGAAGACGAAGGTTTCGTTATTATTATATTATACTGTTCCACTACACTGTATTCCGCTGCATCGATTTTTATTCGTTGGTATGTGCAACTCTGATATATTGTATATGTAAAAATTTAATATTTTGTAAACAGCTTCATGAACTGTATATTTGATTATTATATTTTATCCTTCCGCTGTGAGATTCTGTTTTGTTTTATTTCTTTCTCGTTTTCTTATTTACCCATAACAATCCGCCCTTCCATATGGTTTGAATTGGCGCGTGTGTCGATTTAAAGCATGCGAAAAGGCGGGATGTTACATTATTTTTAAAACTCAAGTGATATTATTTCAAGGAATAAAGAATTTATTTTAAAATTCAAGGTTTGAATTTATTTGCAAGGATAAAGAAGAAATTTGGGAAATATGAAATTGGTATTTTCAGTTAAAAAGATTTTAAATCATAATTAAGGAATAAAATCTAAAGTTAATGGATTTTGAAATAAATTGAGTAAGTAAAAAGATTTATTTCAAAATGGAGTAAATTGGGAATCAATTTGAAAATTTATCTAAGT
Source organism: Allium cepa (assembly GCA_030765085.1). Lineage (NCBI taxonomy): Eukaryota > Viridiplantae > Streptophyta > Magnoliopsida > Asparagales > Amaryllidaceae > Allium > Allium cepa. The sequence goes on along the minus strand of CM060938.1, from coordinate 437,514,058 downwards.
GTTTGGAATCAGAATTTTAAAAGGATGTTGAGTTTATGAAACTTATAAACTGGGTTTATAAAGGCAAAGTGATATATCAGTGGATATTTGGAAGAGTAAATTCAAGGTGGGAATTTATTAAAGGAATGGGTAAATTTGTTTAAAAATAAATAGTTGTTAATTTTTAAAAAACTGTGATAGAGAAGCGTATTTCCCTAGATAGCCAAGTACATTTTCAAAACAAATTTATAGTATAGGTTAAAAGTTTAAAGTTGGTTTAAAAAAGGTATGTTTTATAAAATTTGTTATTTTTGAATGTTTAAATTTTAAAGCAAGTATTTTGTTCAAATATATTTTAGAAGTGATTATTTAAAGGTGACTTGGTATTATGTTTTAAAAGGATAAAGATTTAGTTTAATATTTTATAAAGTAGCTTTGTTTTAAATATTCTTAAAGTATATATTTTTAATAAAGTATTAAAGTAGTTTTCATGTAAATGTTTTAAAGTATAATTTATAATAAAATATTTTTGTTTGCGCAAAAAATGGGCAAACACCTCAAAGTCGTACGATTTAGTTGATTTTATGTTGTTTTTAGTGATTTGGGTGATTTATGCAAATATATGAAAAGCAGGGACTAAACTGTAAAAGACACACAGATTTATAGTGGTTCGGCCAGAACGTGCCTACATCCACTTTATATGTTATTCTCCTCTTTCTCTTCAGATTACAAGTACAAAGCTTGATTACAAGTAACTGAAAGTTGTTTGAAAGTTCTATCCATGCTTGAGCTCTCAAACTTCTCTGCCATTGTTGTACCCCTGCCCCTCTATTTATAGAGTGAGGCTGGGGGTAGAGGTCTTGGATGTATATAGCTGCTGGTGGACCTGGGCTGATGCAATCTGGATTGGCAACTTTGGTTCGGCAAGGGCTTGGTTCGGTAGTTCATGGAAGTAGAGTTGGTCCGGTGGGACGTTGGTTCGGTGAAGGTGTATCCGGTGGTGAGTGGATGGAGCTTGGTTCGGCTATGCAGGGAGTGGTGTTGGGCCGGTAGGGCTTTGGTCCGGTGGTAGGAGTATGGTGGTTCGGCAAGGGCTCGTGTACTTTGGTTTGGCAGTGGCTAAGGTCTGGCTCGGTGGAAGATGGAGAAGCTTTTGGACCGGTGGTGCCTTCCTCCTGGATCGGTGGTGTGTAGTAGGTGGAGTGCCGAATGAACTATGTCGAATGAGATATGTGATGTACTACCGAATGAATCTTTAAGCCTTTGATACTGAATGGACTTTTATATTTGAGTCATGAGTGAAACCCCAGACTTATATACGCTTGCTGGCTGCTTCTTCTTGGTTCGGTCGTGGTGGAAACGCACACAACATTGATATTCCAGTTTTGACCAAAAATGGGATAACAATTTTAAAATATTTTAAAAATCTAAAGTTTTTGTGCTTGGTGTTTTCAGTGGAAATAAATATTTGGGAATTTATTCCATGAGAAGATTGTGATTTGAAAACTGTTTAAAAAGGGTTGAAAATGGAAATATACATTGCGAAGATATTTTGAGATTAATAAATAGTTTGGTGAAATTATTTATTGTTGATGGTTGTTTGTGAATATTAATTGATAGTTAAATAACCGACTTATCAATATTGGACAATGCGTTGATCGTTTTGAAGAGACCAGGATCGGGAGTAAATTCTCGAAAACCACTTCGATCCGGTTTGTACGTTTTCGTGGAAAAACGAGTTCGAAGCCAAAGATGGAGCAGTGAAGTGCAAGGGCTAGTCGCTACTAATCCTGAGGTGATTCCAAAATGGATGTAGTTGTTGAATCACTAGTTTTTGATTCATGACAAAGCAAGAAAAGGAGAATTCACGACAAAAAGGAAACGGACTATGGCTATATCATCAAAGACTGTCTTTTCATCTATGCTTTCACTGTCTAGTATGTATGATTGAGTCTTAGAATTATGTTAAAATCTATCCTCAAGTAGTCCGCACTTCATATGTCACATCAAAAATCAAAACAGAAGCATACTTATAAAAATGTCACAGCCAATCGACTGGCTAAACCCAACCAGTCGACTGACCGTGTATATATACGATATGCACTGTTTATTTTTTAAATATATTGCATAGTCAGTCAACTGACCAAGAACGACCAGTCGACTGAGCTGTGACCAACTGCCATATTTTTGAAAAGACATCTTCTTCTCCGAAAGGATGCAACCCTTCTCTGAACGGAAATAGTTGCTTTTATTTCATCAGAATCCTTCACCAATGGCAGTAACTCTTCAACTACTATATATACATACTCCCAAACACTTCATACTTACCGATTTTCATTCTAACTATCTAATACTCTTCTTGTGCTATAATCTTTGCATTCAAACAGCGAACATACTTTCTACTGCTTTGAATCAACAAATACTTTCTTAATCTTTGATTCTTAGCATTACCTTCTCTTCATATCTTCACATACATTTCATATATACTTGAGGATTTGATTACTATCAGAGACAAATTAGTGTTATCAAGAACACATAGTGTTGGATATTCTTTATATTAGCGAAGTCCTCTTTTGCTGCTGAGGCGAAAATCATGTTCTGCTGCTCAGGTGTCTGTTCTGCTGCTCAGACTGTGTATACCTGTTCCTCCAGGTTAAGTGAGGATTGTTGTTAGTTAAATTCCAGAAGAAGTCTGGGACTGGACGTAGGACGGTGCTCCGAACCAGTATAAAATCTCTGGTGTTATTTTTCTATACTACTTTTATATTCCACACTATTTATACTCTGTGTTACTTTTATCCATATTATACGGTCCTATACACTTACATTTGGTATCAGAGCAAGGCATATTATAACCGTCACAAAGTTATCTGATATCTTGCTAATATGGAAAATAACACCAGCACTACCACTAACACTAGTTTCATTGAAGGTCAATCCACTGCCCGACCTCCATTTTTTAATGGCTTGAATTATAATTCTTGGTTTACTCGTATGAGAATTTATATGCAGTCTAATAGTTTTGAATCATGGAATATCACACAGAATGAATACACTCTTCTTACTGGTGAATACTCCACTTGGTGAAACACACAAAAATTAGATGCAATTGTCAATGCTAAAGCTATGAACATGTTATTTTGTGCTCTAGATAGAAATGAATTTAATCGTGTTAGCATGTGTCAAACTGCTTATGAAATATGGAGAACGTTTAAAATCACTCATGAAGGAACTAACAAAGTCAAACAAAGCAAAATCTCCATGCTCAAAAATCAGTTTCAAAACTTTAGAATGAAACAAGATGAATCTATCAATGATATGTACTCTAGATTTCAAGATATCTATCATTCACTATTAGGATTAGGAGAAAAGTACACTGATTTTGATATTGTATCCAAAATCCTAAACTCTTTAATGGATGAATGGGAAAGAAAAGTCTTGGCTATTGAAGAAGCTAATGACCTCTCTACCATAAAACCTGAAGAGTTAATAGGAAATCTAATGTCCTATGAAGTGAATTTGCAGGCAAAACGAGTACAAGCACAAGACAAAAAGAACATTGCTTTTCATGCCGAAGAAGAAAAAGATGAAGATTCGGATGAAGAAGATCTAGCATTTATTGCCAAAAATTTCAAAAAATTCTTGAAATTCCGAAAAAATAACAAAAATAATGAAAAAAGAAATTTTCCAAACAAACCATCATCCTCAGTTCTAGAATGTTTCAATTGTCATAAGAAAGGTCATATTCAGAAGGAATGCCCAGAATTAAAGAAAAAATATTCCAACAAAGGCAAAAAAGACAAGAAAAAGAAAGCATTCTCGGTAACATGGGATGATTCAGACACTTCTTCATCAGAGAACAGTAGTGACAGTGAAAATGAGCAAGCAAATGTCTGCTTCATGGCTATTGAAAATGAGGTTAGTGATTTTACTTTTGATGATATGATTGAAATAAATTCAGAACTAGTTGATACTTTGAAAAATCTCAAAAGAAAATATAAGGAGACTCGTGAACATCAGAACAAAGCAGAATTCGAAAGAGATATGCTTAAGGATGAGAAAAAAATACTAGAGGAAGAACTTGAAAAATTACAAGAATCATTCTCTAATATCAATTCTCAACTCACTCTTTTGAGTCAAGAAATTGAAACTCAAAAAGAGAAGAACGATGCTCTTGTTTTTGAAAATCATGAACTAAAAACAAAAGTAAAATTGATAGAATTGGATAATACTAGTCTCAAAACTAAGTAAGAAAGCATCACCAAAAATGTTTCGAACTTTAATAAAGGAAGAGAAACTTTATCAAAAATTATTGATAACTCTCAATCTGTTTCAAGTAAGAAAGGATTAGGATATGTCAAGAAAACAATAGTTTGGGTTCCTAAAACAAACAACAGTTTGATTAGGAATAAATATATAAACACCTTTTTAGAAACTGCTCATAAAAATAAAGACTATATTTTTAAATGGGATACTGAGCCCTCTTGGGTTTGGTTTCCTAAGATTTAACTCTTAGGACCCTATTAAAAAAAGTGGGTACCAATATTATATTATATTTTTTGTAGGTCCCACTCAAGAAAAAAGGAAAATGGATACTCGACAGTGGTTGCTCAAAACATATGATAGGAGACAAAGATATGCTATGAAATATTATTTACTCAGATGGAGGCTCCGTCACATTTGGAGACAACTCCAAAGGATATATCATCGGCAAAGGCGATGTGAGCAACAATGAAATAAGCAGGATATTTTAATTATCCAAACCGTATTCCGAATTCTCAACTGTCGGAATGATAAATATACGGACCATAAGCCTTATGAAGCTACCTACACGACTGCCACCTTTTACTTCATTTGAAGATTGGAAGCATCAACGGGATCAACAACAACAATCTGGAGGTCCTACAATTCGAGAACCGGTCGCGCAACAAGAAAAAGGCGATATTCGCTTAGCTACTTCCTCTAGCACCCGTGAATCCATCGAAATTCTCTCCCGCAATCAACTTATTTTGGATTCTAGACTCAAGAAAATGGATAAGAAACTCGATAAAATCAAAGTTTTTTTTTCTACATTATGGGATGCATTATCTTGTTCTTCCTCAACTGCTGCCACATCTATTGCTCAAGGAAAACGCCCTGCACCTCGATTTACATGGTCAACTTTCGAAGAGCATACTAGTAGTGACACTAGTGGCACAGGTAGTGGTGCTCAAGGAGCTTCTAGACCAGGAAAGGAGCCCGCACCAGAGGGAAAATACAATTGGGATCTTGATGAGTAGATCTTTTGGTGAGCGAGTTGGGTATGAATTATTTGCTTATCTAAAAACTTTATTATCAGTTTAAACATATTGAATCTTGCAACTTATTTATCTGTTGAGACTTGTACTAAATAGTCTCTCTTTGATACTTATCTCCGCACTTTACATTTATATTTTGTTTGATGTCTCTCTTTTTGTCGATGACAAAGGGGGAGAAGAATTGTCCTAATCATCTTTATGCAGGTACAAGAAGCATCATATATTCAAGGGGAGTATTTTATATTTGTTCTCTAGGATTCTTTAATATATATAGGTTTGTCATCAATCAAAAAGGGGGAGAATGTTGAATCACTAGTTTTTGATTCATGACAAAGCAAGAAAAGGAGAATTCACGACAAAAAGAAAACGGACTATGGCTATATCATCAAAGACTGTCTTTTCATCTATGCTTTCACTGTCTAGTATGTATGATTGAGTCTTAGAATTATGTCAAAATCTATCCTCAAGTAGTCTGCACTTCATATGTCACATCAAAAATCAAAACAGAAGCATACTTATAAAAATGTCACAGCCAGCCAATTGACCAAACCCAACCAGTCGACTGACTGTGTACATATACGATATGCACTGTTTATTTTTTAAATATATTGCATAGTCAGTTGACTGACCAAGAACGACCAGTCGACTGACCTGAGACCAACTTCCATATTTTCGAAAAGACATCTTCTTCTCCGAAAGGATGCAACCCTTCTCTGAACGGAAATAGTTGCTTCTTTTCGTCAGAATCCTTCACCAATGGCAGTAACTCTTCAACTACTATATATAGATACTCCCAAACACTTCATACTTACCGATTTTCATTCTAACTATCTAATACTCTTCTTGTGCTATAATCTTTGCATTCAAACAGCGAACATACTTTTTATTGCTTTGAATCTACAAATAACTTTCTTAATCTTTGATTCTTAGCATTACCTTCTCTTCATATCTTCACATACATTTCATATATACTTGAGGATTTGATCATAGGAGGCTTCTACTATCAAAGACAAATTAGTGTTATCAAGAACACATAGTGTCAGATATTCTTTGTATTAGTGAAGTCCTCTTCTACTGCTGAGGCGAAAATTCTGTTCTACTGTTCAGGTGTCTGTTCTGCTGCTCAGTCTGTGTATACCTGTTCCTCCGGGTTAAGTGAGGATTGTTGTTAGTTAAATTCCAGAAGGAGTCTGAGACTGGACGTAGGACGGTGCTCCGAACCAGTATAAAATCTCTGGTGTCATTTTACTATACTACTTTTATATTCCACACTATTAATACTCTGTGTTACTTTTATCCATATTATACGGTCCTATACACTTACAGTAGTAGGAGTAGTACCTTCGGTTTCGTTCGAACCCAGGACGGACTTGTATGGATGAATGCTTTCAGAACATCGTCAGATGGACAATGGGCATTCTAAGTGAAACGTTCTAAAAGGTAACTCTTAGCCTCAAGCCTCATCAACCGGGAATGACTGAAAATCAGGTGTTATGCAACAAGGCTATGTGAGTAGCAACCATTAGGGTGAGGTCATCCCTGTCTAGATGTCTCTTTTATTCGGCTTAGTGGTGCGGTTGCTGATCCCAACCGTGGGGTGATCTTACTTGGGATTATCCAGTAAGGGGTACTCCCGGTCTTGTGTTGCAGGGGATTGGGAGTAATCCTCGGTACGGTGATCTAGGCCACGTACTGTGACAGGTGGTACCCCAGTGCCTAGTCATTAGTTGGAAATCCATTCTCCCTACGTGCCTTTTACGGTTTTGTTTGTATTACCCACAACTGTGGCTAGTAGCTGGAATTTAATTAATGTAACAATTTTGGCTATTTGAATAAGTATTTGTATATAGACACTATTATAATATCCGAGGATTTTATAATAAATGTTTTAGCTACCGTAAGGTAAAAACCCGACATGTTTATTTGTGGTGTGGTCTTACGAGATGCTTTTGATTTTCAAAGGATTTTGAAACTTTAATAATCAATTTGAGTGTGATTTCTCATGCTGGTATTCCAGACTGACTCGGGTGTTATTTAACTATAATGTTCGGGTCAGACCGAGTATTATAGAATACAAGATATGATGTTGTGGAGCTTAGGTGACAAGATGGATGGCGATACGTACTCGCGTACTTGTTTTAAACATTTCGATGTGTTGGTTAACTGTGCATTCAGTTTTGCGAGGACATGTTATGATTACTTTCCAGTTGTGTGTTATGTACTCTAATGATGTAATGTACAAACAGATGTATTTTCTTTTGTGTAAAGATAATTTATTATCTATTATATTTTTTTCGCTGCGATGGTTAGATTTTGATGTTGTTTTCTATTTTCTTCTTCTACCTCTTCTTCTTTAACCCAAATGGTTCGTATTTCCATTCACCTTGAGTTGAATGATGGAGAATAGTGTCGACTCAAGGGGTACGGAACTGCGGGTCATTTCAGGAAATATAACTCAAAGCTGAGGGAACCATCTTCGAAAAGGAAATAGAAAGGGATTTTGATTAATTTACTAGAAAGTGGATGGGTATGCTTGATAAATCCTACAAAATAAATGAAGCAAAAAGCTCCATAAAAAGAAAAATGATCATTGAAGATGGAAAATCCACCATAAGCAACAAAAGAGTTAAACGCCAATCAAGAGGATCATTTTCCAAAAGATCATGGCTTTCTAAGAATTAATCTCTTACTATTTATTATGGGATCATCTACCTCTTAACCAAAGACAAGCTCAACTATTGACCTTTACAAAAGAAGTGACCAAAGAATGAAAGAGGTCTTGGAGGATTATACTGCCATTATCACCATTCTAATGGGCAAGATACTGATCAATGTCGAAGCTTGGAAGGGATAGTCAACAGTTTCCTAGGACAAAGCTCAAAGAATTTGTAAAAAGATATTGAACGACTCAGCAAAGAAGAAAGATTCTCTACATAAGAACGTCTACATGGTTAAGAAGAAAAAGCAACTCCTATAATAAAGGAAAAAGATTTTGATCCTGCCAAGATAGCATGGTCAAAGTACCTCCTAGACGAAGGTCAGAGTAAGCCTTTGGTTCCGTCTAAAAGGGCCTGACCAAAGCATCTACAAGCTTTCAGTACCATCTATATGGCCTTATTGTAATGTATCCTAGAGGGAGGATAGAGTAAGCTTTTGGTCCTGTTTAACATGACCTGACCAAAGCACCAGACCAGTCTTCAGTACTGTATCCCTGGCCTTGTTGAGGCGCCTCTTAGAGGGAGGCCGGGTAAGTCTTTAGTACTACTTCAGATAACTACCCAAAATACCGAACTAGCCTTTAGTGTCAACTTTGAGGCCTTACTAAAGTGCCTCTTTGGTTCTTCTTGAGGAAAGCTAACCAAATGCACCGGATAAAAGACTTAAATCATCACCTAAAATGGTAATAAGGGGTTAGATCCAAGTTGAGATCATCTCCTAAGATAGTGCCAAATAAATCGATCGAGTCGATTGAACTCTATATAAAAGAATGGATCAAATCAATCTTTTAGAGGAAGATCAATCAAAAATGGACATTTTCGCTTCGAAGCAAAGTCATTCTTCTAGAGGATGATCAATCAAAAATGGGCCATTTGCACTCCAAAGCAAAATGAATCCTCTAAAAGAAGATTAATTAAGAATGAACTGTAATGTGATCCAAAGCAAGATCACCCACTTGTGCCTCTAGACAAAAGCAATCTTCAATTGCCAAATGGATTTTTTGATCTTCTATCCAGATGGTTTTCTGGTGTTTTATTATTACCAGAAGGTTTTCTTGTCTTCTATTGTTACAAGATGGTTTTCTGGTCTACTATATTACCAAATGGTTTTCTGGTCTCTTATTATTAGTATATGGTTTTCTGGACTTCTATTTTTCCAATATGGTTTTCTGGTCTTTTATTATTACCAGATGATTTTCTGATCTTCTATTCTTACCAAGTGGTTTTTTGGTCTTCTACTGTTACCAGATGGTTTCTTGGTCTTCTATTATCTCCATATGGTTTTTTGGTCTTCTTTATTACCAGACAGTTTTCTACTCTACAATTATTATCAGATGGTTTTTTAGTCTTATATTATCTACAGATGGATTTTCTGGTCTTCTATTATTACCAGATGGATTTTCTGGTCTTCTATCCAGATGGATTTTCTAGTCTTCTATTTGTGTTATTGCCAGATAGATTTTCTTATCTTCTATCCATATGAATTTTCCAGTCTTCTGTTATTATTAGATGGAATTTTTGGCCTTTTTATTATTGCTAGATGGGTTTCTGGTCTTCTATTCACATTATCGTCGGATCTTTTGCACTTCTGTTCATATTATTATCGGATCATATTTTGGTCTCGTATTGCTTCCATACAGTCTGTTGGTTCTTTATCTAGATGACATTACAATTACTCCAACAGGTGCAGCATTAAGTCGGCTCTCAATTTAGATTGGAATTCAAATTTCTTAATTAAATAACTGGGATTTCCATTACAAAATAATGTATCATATATCTACTAATGAAAAGGCAGATTCTTACATCAAAATTAAAACCTATAGTTTTCATACCATTAAAATTCTGAATGCTCAATCTATAAGATCCCTAGCTTTCTTAATAAGAAGGTTATTTCCTAAATTAGTGGCTCAAAATACAAAAAGCAGATTATTCTAAAAACAGCACCTACAAAGAACCAAATTGCAATTGGTAAATTAATTGTCAATCTTAGATAAAGGAAAAAAATAGGATATCAACCATTCAAGTATGAGTTTATTTATGATTTACATGTTAAGTACAAAAATCATAGGTACATAAATTAAACTAAAAAAGGGTATATTCAAAGATCTACGAGCAGTTCTCTATTAAAAGGCAAGACTTTGTTCCATTCTCTTTAGATCTTCAGCAGCTGATGAGGAGTCGGTAATGTGACGAATGACCACATCCAAAACCTGTTTGAGTTTCTTCTCTTTTCTTCGAATATTGTATCATCAACTGAACTAATTTGAGTTTTCAATGCACATTTGAGTGTCTTATTGACTCCTGTTAAGGTTTGAACCATGCTCTTTAATCCCTCAATCTCTTGCTCGAGCATATGCTTTTCACGTTGAGGCTTTTTAATCTAGCTTTCACAATCATTGAGATCTTGAAAAACTTTCTCATTCCATTTCTTGTTGAAAAACTACATGCACTAAAATTTGACTTGTCCACCCCATTTAGAGATCAATTCATTACTTAGGCTAGGAGTTGGATTTAACAAGGTAGGAAATTCCTTGCTAGCCAAAAGTAGAGATCTTGTCATTCCCTCAAGAGTAGGAGTAGGAAGACTGGAATCGCCACCACTTGCAATAAGTTCCAAAGATTTGCATGATATTGAATCTTTAGCCCCACTTCAAGGTCACTTATCCATTAATGTAATTTAGCCATTTCTGCATTCTCAACTGAAGGTCCAGACCCTTGGACCGTGTCTATCTTCTTTTTTAACTCTTGAAATTTTGTCTTTTTCATTAATTTGAACCACTAAGCTGGAGTTCATTTCTTTGAAGCGTCTGAACATTAATCTTAGTTGATAATATGTAACATTCCTTATTTAGAGGCCCAAAGCTAAGCGCTACAGATGCTACAGTCATCTATAGTATTAACTTCTGGCAACTAAATACGGCTATGTTAATGGTACCTATAATATCAGAAGCACTCGAATATGAAACAAAGCATGGATTTCAAAACAACATTTTCCCATTACATTTCAAGACAGATGTTCCATATTCAAATTACACAATCCCAAACGTTTCCCCGGTAATGTTAAAATATACTTATTACAAAATATGCCAAGGGTGACATATGAAGATGCCACCTTGGATGATCAGAGACTTGTGGTCATAATTGACTTAATATATACACACGGCGAAAATTAACACAAAACAATGAACTGCAACTCCTAAATAGCTATCCGTTAGCCTCATCCTCTCCTTCAGTAGCTTTTTTCATCATCCTACTAAAACCTGAAAGATCCTTAGCTTGAAAGATCCTTCAGTTGTTAATGTTAAGTGAGATCACGTCGCTTAGCGGAATGGGTTTCCCTAACCAAAATCCTTTTAAAACATATCCTTTTCAAACCTTTATCCTACAACCAAAACTGGTTAAAACTGTAAAGCATTATTATGTAAATATACATATCAAGTAACAAATGGACTATATGTCTGATTACTATAGTTTTGTTTGGCTTACTATTAACCTTTGGCTGACTTGGGCCTACCAGACAAAATAACATAATTTATCTAACATCTGTTAGAAACACCACTTCTGGACTGTCTGTCCTTAACTATTTGTTAAATACTTCTCTGCTGGACGGTCTGCCCCTAATTAACATCTTCCAAGGTCACCTGATCCTAATGGTTTTATGGGCTCACTAATAACCTATCTGAATACAAACATATATTCCCTTCTGTGTGTAATCAAAATTTTAGTCTTACCTGTGACAAAGCCCTACACACTGGAATTTTGGACTAAATTAGCTGGCGCCAATAACTAATGTATAGAGCGTGACCCAATACCAATTCCATCTGGTATCCTAATACTTGAGTCATTTTCTTTTAGGGATAACTACCCTTAAATTTTCCTTGAAAAACTCTTTCAAATTTGATTTAAATCCTTAAATCATACTTATACAAGGAAAATATATATCCTCCATGCTTTACTAAAAATCATCTTGCCATGTTATATATATGTGTGTATATATATATTACTCAACCCCTTCTTGATGAAAACATTTACCCCATTCGAAACCATTCAACCTTATCTTTCGAAAACATTGGAAAATCCTTTCTTTTCATCGAAAGCTTCGAAAATAAAGGAAAACCTTCCCTTTCCACCTCTTCGAAACCCTAGGGAACCACCCCTTCGAAACCATTCATTAAAACTCTTTCGAAAACATTGAAATACAAGACCTTTCAAAAGCCTTTGGGTTCAATTTAAAACATATGGAAACCTTTCGAAACCATTCAAAGTTTACTACTTCGAAACATTTAGAAACCGTCTCGGTCGAAACCATTTGAATTATGCTTTCAAGTAGAGCAGAAGGATAAGAAGCCCATTGAAGTCAAAAACACATCTTCGAAACCATTAAAACCATCTCTTTCGAAACCATTTGGGTTATACTTACATTTTTAGTAAAAGGGTCTTTAAAACATTTAAGTCGAAAGCATCTGTTTCGAAACCATTTCCTAGTAACGAAGTGATGGTGTCGAAACCATCCTTTTGAAAACATTGGAGAAGTGGCCCAGTTTTAAAAGCAAAGCATTCCCTTCGAAAGCATTGCCGTCGAAAGGTAGAAGACGGCAGCTAAAATGGGTTCGACTTTGTCGAAAGAAAATATTTAAAAATAAAGTTCAACCCATTCAAAACCATCTCTTTTAAATCTACTGACCCCGTCGAAAGCCAAAAGCTATTTAGTCAAAAGCAAGCAGGCGCATTTTAATTTAAAAGAAAAGTGACATTTCGACCCCTCCGAAACCTATGGTTTCGACCTCATACCTTTCGCCTTCTACCCAATTTCTTGATACTAGGCGCATTGGTTTCGATGGAGATGGAGGCGGAGGAACTTGGTCGAAATCCAACTGAGTCGAAAGTAGGTGTCGAAAGCAATGAAACAGTTTTAAAGCCTGAAATAAACAGTTTTTTTCACCTAACCTCCTTTACGTGTAAAATTTTGATTGATTGCCCCTTTTCTTTACCATTAAAAAGTGCCGCACATTTAAGAGCTAATTACTTAATTTAAATCATTTGCAAAGTACCACTTCTCCTTAATTAAATATATAAAATATTAAGTCTCATACCTTAAATAATTTTATATATTCACCAAAAAACTTAGGAAAATTCCATAAAAATTCTAGAAAATCCTTTTTATTATGTTTTCTAACATATATACAGTTCGGACCCTAATAATTACTTATCTTTCCATAAATAATCTATAACCCAATGAATCATTTTCTTTGCTATAAAATTAATACAAAATCCACCATATTTCAAAAAATTATAAAAATTGAAACACATGTCTAAAATATCATTTTCGATCCACATTAAAATTTACAAGGCGTTTGGATGTCATTTAATAGAGTTTTCATATCAAATATATCATAAAAAATTATATGAATACGCATAAAACATCAACAAGCATATATATAAACTTCAATCATTCAAAACATGGCATAATCATGCAAAATCATTTCGATTTACCCTTAAATTCAAAAACTATAAGAAAAATGGGATGTAGTAGTCCTTCACCTTAGCTTTGCGATTAAAGATATGAGATTTGAAGTTGAACAAGTTGATTCACTTTTTCTTCTTGAAATCCCAGCTTTTATCTTCTCTTGAGATTGAAAATGGTGGCCGGCCTTATGGTGTTTTTGCTTGAAAAAATGGAATGAACGTTTGTTTGTTTCCTAAGGGTTTAGGGTATAAGCCATCTTATTTCCCATTTTACCCTTCCTTATTTCCTAACATATCTTATTCATGTTATCTCATTTTGAATTACACATTAACAAGGCACGACTACTCTTAATTTTAATCAAATCTCAATCTATTAATCATCGTACATTATTTTATTTAATGTAGCAAAATATTCTAAATAATGTTACTAAACATATGGGGTGTTACATAATATTTCCTATACCACTCTTGCTTCTGGATTATTCGGCAATCGTAAAGCTAAAGAGTCTTAAGAAGAGCACTTCATTTCAATACGGTCTATTACTCTATCATTAATATTGTTCAATCGAGAAATAACATCTAAAGGGCCAGATGTGAGCATTAGCTACTTTTCCTATTTAGAATAAATTAAAAAGGAAATTAATACATGGAAAGTGAGCTTTTGCATTAGTAATATCAAAAAGTTACAAACAATAAAGAAATTCAAATTACATCGCAACTCAAATTTAAACATTCAGTTAACTCCTAAAGTTTTGACATAGTAGATTTGGCCTTTTCAAATGATCCAATAGATAAAGTAAGGGTAGAATCAAAAGAAGCTTTAATCCCCTCTAGGGTATTAACTGAACCGAATTGATGATAGTCCCATTTCCCTGCCATAGTGTTGTATGACCACATAACTATTTGGCTTGATAGGTTCAAATTTCACTGAGTAGTTTATCCTTCTCATCGCCCAAGAAGTTGAAATGAAAGTGAGAAAATCACATGTGAACTTCTTATAGATCTTTAAGAAAGCAATGTTTTGCTAACTGAGATGTCTTGACAATTAAAGACTTCTTTTTAAAATCTATCTTTAACTTGATAAACTTACTCAAAAGCTCCACGGGAATAAGGCTATCGAAAGGTTCCTTACTCTGTATAATATATGAATATTAGACTAAAAACAGAGAAACTAAAGTGATAAAGTTTTCAATTACATATTATAATTATACAATTATTCAGGTTCGTACAATATTGATCTCTTATAAAATTCAAAAATTAATTTTTCCTTGTTATACTTAATATTTTTGGGAGGAAGAGTATTAGGAGAGAGGGGAACACTAGTAATAGGTTCCAGGATGAGGATCGCTTGCATGCTCATCTAAATATCTCTTATGAAGATGCCTAATTTAACCACCAATATTCTCTCCTAAGTAGGAGAAGTCAACAAATTTGCCCCTAAAATGGACTTTGTAGAGAAACTCCACCAAAGAATTTTTTCATCGATTAACATCCCAAAGTGGGTCGTTAATTCAACATTCTCTCTCATAGTCCTTTCCTAGTATAGACGATCTCTTTTCAAGCGAGGGGCGGTCTTTTTTACTTAACGAACTTTAATCACGTAGCGTCACCGGAAAGACGTTTGTATTTATTAGATAAGTCATTATATCCTTAAGTTGCCTTTCAAGTTACCTATTTAATTGGAGCTCCTTATTCACACTCTTTTCATAAAGAATCTTGTAATAGTGTTTGTTCTTTTTCCTTAGCTGAAATAGTAAGCTTGTCAATTAAGAGCTAAGCAAGTAATCTTAGGCACTTAAATAAAGAACTCTATACCTGGAAGGCCGAAACCTAAGAAATAAGAGTCTAATTTTCTCCTTTAGCTGATGGATGGGGGGAGCGTTATCTTTGGAATAGAATCCTTCTTTGTAGCATCCTGAGGATCCTGAAATTCGATAAAGCCCACATCATAAGTAGACGGGCCTAAGTTAGGATTACTTGATCGATCTATCCCATCTTTTGGCCTTTCGGGTACATTTCCATCACCATCACCACCGTTATCATGATCATTATGATCATCAATGTTGTAGTGTCGTCATCATCATCATCATCATCTCCTTCTCTATTAGATTCTATCACCACATCAATTAAAGGATCGTTAAAGGTTAGAAACTTTATAATATCAACCTTTTCCTTGGTAGGAAATTCTTTTTGAAGCGACTGTTTATGTTTCCACAACTTAAGACTAAACTTTCTTTTGAACTTTGCATTCTAATCTGAGAGGGATGGAAAGTCTAAGTCTGGGCACCTTTGGATGTTGTCAGCATATACCATAAACAAGGCATCTTCGCAGCACTTCTAGGTCATCTTAGGGAGAGCATTAGTAAGGAAAGAGGTGACTATCTCCTTGGCATCGTTGATAATTTTATTTGAGTAGTCCAAGATGCCAGTCTTAATTTGTAGCTTGTCATTGAAGGATTTGTTCTTATCACCTAGCTCGATCTTTTCTCTATTTTCCTTATTAAGATATGCTTTGAGTTTGTTGGCATTTTCAAGCTCAACTTTCAAAATTTTCACCTCCGCTACCAATGATTATCCAGCCTTCTTTTCTTCATCGAGAGAGGAAGCGAGATTATCTCTTTCAGAAACAACTTCATCCCTTGCTGTAGATACATCAATTATACTATTGTTAAGCCAAGAAAATTTTCCTTTAAGCTCGACCACTTTGTTGGAAGGTTTTCGAGAAGCCTCATGAAGGAGGAATATATGCTTGGCCGCCTAAAATGTGTGGCAAACATAAGTCAATACAGAATTAAAAGATTAGAACAATAAAGTAGAAAAAGAATGCACACTAACAGAAGTTTCTTAAGGATGACATTGAGATGGTCTCTTGAATAAACTAAAGACTGCAGTGGCATAAGCGAAGTCAATGAAGGAGATGGAGCGACCAGGTGGAGAAGATCCTCAAAAATTACAATGGAAGACTAAGCCTGAACCTTTGAAGAAAGAGAATCATCTGGAGAAGGAAACAAACCAAGATCAGCATAGAGGCAACCGATGGCTATTGAAGAAGAAGGAAAAGTGATACTTAGGAGGGACTTGGGGATCTAGGCCTCCTTTGTTGCTCCTAAGATTTATTTAAATTTACCACACCAGAGCTCGAATTGATGGTCATATATTGCTCCTCTCCCACAACAATAGGAGTAAATTCATCGGCAAGCTTGGGCCTTTTACTTCAGAAAGAGGATGGAATATAGTAGCGGCATCATTGCCCACTTCCTTTTCTAGTGCTTTGATTGCTTTGGCAATGGAGTTCTAAATAGAAAGAGGTTTGCTCAAGTGAGATGAGGTGGTAACTTAATCTTCGTTTTCCAACTTTTTAGGAGCAATATCTTTAACTTCTTTATCTTTAAAAGTAACAATAAGAGCATGAGAGCCTAAAATAAAGAATAGAGTTTATAAGATAATAACGTTGGGAATTCCATACTGGGTATAATGCAAAACTGGAGAAGATGTAGAGAAAACATTTCGTATAGTGATAAGCAATGAACGTTTCCCTTGGGTATTCCCTTTCATCATTGGAGGCTCCCTAAGTATTATATGATTGCATTGAATCAGCAAGTATTGACAAAGATTCACTTCCATTAGAAGTGTGAGTTCATCGCCCATGATCTGGAT
The DNA here is from genome assembly GCA_030765085.1 of Allium cepa. Classification (NCBI taxonomy): domain Eukaryota; kingdom Viridiplantae; phylum Streptophyta; class Magnoliopsida; order Asparagales; family Amaryllidaceae; genus Allium; species Allium cepa. The sequence goes on along the minus strand of CM060938.1, from coordinate 437,496,942 downwards.
TGCCACAGTCAAAGATTTGATAGTTTTGCTATCAGAGGGACTGAACTGCTTATGAGTCGAATCTAAAGGGAAAACTTTGTCATTAGAGAGTGATAAATATAACATAAGCAACGAGAAACAAAAATTTACTTATAATGGAGAAGCTTCCCTTGATTCTAAAGTAGCATTTGACGTAGAAAAACCGAGTTTCCCATTCCTTGGTCTTGTTAACGGCTTGATGATCAATATTTTCGAAAGAGGATGAATGCGACATAGTGGATTACCCTGCTACTGGCATATTTTTGCAGGGCTAGCTGTGGTATGAAGAATCTCAACACTAAGAGAAGGAAGCTTTGCCTCCTTGGCAAGAATTTCCAAGCAAGTCAAATAAGTGTATGAATTTGGAGATCATTGAACAGAAGCGATGTTTAGGTGCTCTAGGATCTTAAGAGAAAGGGAAAGGAATGTGTCATGTGTGTCATATGTGTATTGGACTAAAGGCGAAAAACCCTTCTAGAGGTTTGTCAATTCTGCCAGAAGGACCGGCAAGAATAACTTCTATGCCTCTGATACCAAATTGTTTGACAATGGAGTCCACTCACTACAACAAACAGGACTTTTAACAGCGTTTTAAAAACGCTGTAAAAGCATTTTCAGTGTTTTTGCTTATGATGTTTATCGACATGCAGTTATATGTCAGGGATATACAATCACAAGAAATAAACGCTATTAAATGTCCTTTTTAACAGCGTTTCCCTGCTGTCATGAAATCTTTTAACAGCGTATGGTTGGGTGCAGTTATATATCTTTCTTAGCGTTTGTTTCATGCTAAGATAAGATTTTATAGCATTTTTTCAATTCTCTGATATTTATTTACAGCGTTTCATTGTTGCAATAGATCATGCTATATGTTTTTAAATACAATTAATGACATTTCTAAAATGCTGTTCAAACTTTCATCAGCGTCTTAAAAACGCTGTGGAATATTTTAACTGCTTTTAGAAAAGCTATTGAATGTTTTAACTGCGATTAAAAAATGATGTGGAATGTTTTAACAGTGTTTTAAATACACTATGGAATGTTTTAATTGCATTTCTGCAAACATCCACCATAATGTGCATATATATACCACATTTCTAAATTAGCATATTATATCAATATCACATTTCAAAATAAACGTATTATATCAATACCATATTTTGGACACATATTTGATAACCAACGTATGAAATTTCATAATCAAAATACACAATATCCTTACACCAGACATAAATAGTTCGTCGTCGGTAGTTCATAAACAAAATATAGAACAAGTAGCAATAGCAAAACAAAAGCAAGTAGTACATATGTTAAAACCAAAAAGTAGTTGTAACAACAAAAATAAATTCGATCCATAACTCGTTGCAACCTTTTTTTGCATCACAGTCATCTATCTACCTGTAAAGCTAAAATAATGCTTGAGAATTAATTCATCAAAAAAGTGCACACAAAGTTAAATCGAATTCATAATGCGAACATTAAATATTCATCACACTATTTCATTAGGCAATTGACTAATACAAAGTATACAACATGCCATAAAATCAAGTAGCATTTACAAGTGAAGTGGAACAAAAAATAATATACGAACTCGGTAATTTACTTGGAGTAAAATCAAGCTGCATATTATCGACGTATGAAGTGGTCTATTTACAAATCACGTAAACTAGTCGTTGATGTTGTTAGCTAAGCGGTCCTCTCAGTATGACAATGAATAAAAATGGCTTACATTGCATAGAATGCAAATCACATACATTATTTAGTGACTAGAATTTCAACAGCGCAAAACTACAAAAAAAATCTAAAAAATTTGAACTTATTTAACTTTGTCCTGCATTATACAATTATAGAGATGTGTTAAATGCAAATGCAAATGCAAATAAATCTTACAAATTATTACATGTTTAAAGTTATATGTATTTTGCAATTTTAAAATAGATGAAAATCTTAAGCGCCTTATAAAAGCAATCAATCATGTGGCTTTATTTCAAAAGATTTTATTTTTCCTTAGCAAAAAAGTAATGTCCATACTTGATACATTAAGGTAATGTGTATCATTTCTCCTGCATATTTTAGATAATTGGCAAAAGAATTTATAATTATTGTTATGACTCAAATGTTGAACCTCTCACTCAGATTTCAATATTTTGACCAGATGAGCTAATATATTTGTAGATAAAATTTATTTTTACTTAATTACCTAGTGTTGCCAGTTGCTAGATCTCTTATAAGGGAGTCGATTATTACTGCATGGATCAAATCATAGGTTGGAGGGTACATTGGAAAAGGCTCACACCTACAACATCCAATCAAATATTTTGTTACAACATCATCATAAACAAATGCCACACCATTATGATTGACACATGCACCACAGACTGAGTATACTAGCGCAAATAAAAAGAGTGAATATAATATAAAGCTACTAAAGAAATAGAAAGAAAATGAAGTTCAAATCTAAGCATACCAATCATGATAGAGTCCAATAGGACCTTTGTCATACAACACACCAAGAGTTAATTGTTTCTTTGAAGGAAAGGAACAACATTCATTACCCATACATCAACACCGCTTCTCATTTGTGATACCCTTGTGGAGGGCTCTACTAACCTTTCTTTCCATGTTGCAATGTTTCTTGTTGCTAATTTTCTAATAAGCATTCGATGCTGACACATTTTTCAACTTGAAGTGCCTGAATATGTAAAACCAATTATGCTGCATTAGCTAGTCAAAATAAAACAATTACTCCTGTTTTTGAATTCTTTCCATGTTGTAAATATTTTGACAGAACAACACTTCCATTTTCCATATATGAAGCACATCAAATGCAAAAGGTAGGCAATTTCATGAATACATATAAAAGTTGAAATAAATTTTCATGCTAGCTGTAGTAAATTTTAGATTCGAAACACATAAAAGGGAGGGATGTCTCTGGAAAAAAAAACACACACACACACATATATATATATATATATTGGAAAATCTACTTGAAAAAAATGGCTAAAATACAAGTAACTGTCGCTGTTACAAATATAAAAGCAGATATATGTGCATGTTACAAAGCAAGCCTCACACTACAAAAAAAAACTCAAAACAAACCTCCCTTATTTAACTTTAAACTTTTGTTTATATAAAACATGTTTAAGAAAACTTTCCTGGAAGGTACTTCTCTGCAAACTTGCCTGGAAGGTATTTCTATATTTGAAGATATCATATACCTATTTTCAATGATAAAATACAGCCATATAGATAATACATTAGTGAGCAACAAATGGCTAAACATCGTAAAAAGGTAGACTCGGTAACATGCGTGTGTTGATTGCTACGTGAAGAAAAAAAGAACCAAGACCAAATGTGATGCATATGTAACATGTTTATTTTGATGATTACCTTGTACCTACCCTACCACAAAATGGATACTTTATTATTATTATTTGTTAATAATAAGATCAGAAGCCAACTAAACTGGTCAACTAAGTGCTACATTATGTAGTTTTACAACCAAAAATAAGTGCTTAACATAGTAACAAAGTTTAACAGATACACTAATCTTCAAGCTTTCCTCTATTTACCAAGGCAATATTTACCCTCAGTAATCCATATCATCTTTGCCTCAACAGACATATTTACCAAGGCAATATCAAGCTTTCCTCTATTAGTGACAACAGGTGTATGTATCTCATCTTCAATAATTGAAATTTGTACAACATCAACATCAACTAAAACTTCACTAACGCTGCATTGCACAACTAATGCATGTACCTCATCCGCACAAACACTGGATTAATCAACTAGTTTATTAATATCAACTTCAACGGAATTAATAAGCATAACATCTTTTGCATTTTCAAACACATCTTCAATATCACTGTGCATATTTCCTTATTCATCGACACCAGAATAGCATTACACAACAACTTCATCCTCAGTGACCATACACACTCCAGCAACAACTACTTTATCCTCATTAATGACAGTGTGATCTACAGCTGCATCATCATCCATCCAAGGTTTCAACCATATCAAATACCTCAAGGAAATTTAACCCATCGAATCTATTTAAAACAGCAATCACAAAATTTGAACTACACGCTTTTGCTACATGCTTATTGTTAATAAAATCACTTTTATCCCTACTACCTATTTCAAAACTTGATTCTTTAACATCCTTTTGCATTAAACTCGCCCGATCTGTAATTAAAGCAGAAGCATTATCATATTTCATTACTGTAGGATCAAAAAGCAGTGGATCAATAGATGAAGATATATAAGAATTATTCCCTATAGCTTCAGCGCAAACATCAATACTCCTACCCAAACAAACATCTTTCAACCCAATCTTTGAATATCACTCACCATTAAAATGATCTTCATCAGAAACACTACTAGGAACATCAAACTCATCTTTATAATTTTTACCAATGACAGAATTAATGATATTAACATGATTAAGCAATTCTTCCAAGAATTCAAATTCATCATTTCTTTGTATCCATGGATGATCCATCGGTATATTTTTCAATTTCAACCACTTCAACATAAAAAAAGAAATCATGGACTGTGATGCTCAATTGTTTTTTGGCCCCACCACCCAAAGTTCTAGAGTTCTTCATACATCAATTCCTTTCATGTCCAAAAACTCTATAATTAAAGCGACGTATCAGTTTGCAGCAATCTCTGGCGAAGCGTGAATCTCCTCCACATCTAAATTAGATAAAAAGTTTCTTTCTAGAATCAATCTAGCTTTTATAAACAGACTGAAACGAGATCTTGCCCACCGATTTATTCATTACTTATGCATAAGACCGGGTCTCTGAATTATGAAATGGTAATCTTGAATAGAGGAAAGGAAAGTAATCTAAGGATAATTCAAAATTGGAGGATCTTGAAATAGAAGTGCTATTTTTTGTATGAATTCATATTTTCAAAATTTTAGCATAAGAGGGCTGACTAGAGGCCAACAATTTAATTTTTTTTGTATTAGTATACTGAATATATGTGTTTTTAAATAACCTATTTCCATTGCCCAATCATTTTTCAAATCTAAATTCAAATATATGTGAAGTAGAGCAGAGACTTACAAGTAGAACCTCTATCCACCATCTCTACAATACGGTCGAATGTGACAGAATAAATTATTTCTCATTTGCAAGAGCAATGGATAAGGCTGGAAAAATAGTTAAACCGGTCTATTAATGCATAATTATATGCACATGTTGTTTTTCTCAATGCAGGGGCATTAGAATTAACAAAATCATCTACTTTTTAAGACTCGTATTTTGAATGGGAAAAGGAATACTTGCTTGTCCTTATATTTTGAAGTCTGTAGTTTCAGTGATATTTTCTACATAGTGTGTGATTAGCAATAGGAAAAAAAAGCATACACTTGTATTTAGTTATCCATATATGCAGTTTATTGAAGCAGTCAAGCTGATCACATAATCTTTATAAGGCCAGACCATATATTTACCAATATTTTACTGGATGCGGAAAAGGTCTATAAGCTATATACAACAAACCTGTTAATATAAGCAAATACAACAAATTTCTAAGTAAAAAGAAGAGAAAACTAACCAGAAGAGCTCCTTCAACTCGAGTTCCCATTTAAAAAGCGACATAGCTGTTCATAAGTCCACATTAAAAAAAGTGATAGTCAATGTTATATACACCTGAACATTGAATAGACTTCCAAATTCCAAGTTCTTGATCAATCAACAAACTTTTACAACGGTTGCCTATATAACATTTATACAACATCCAGAATTAAAATGCATTCAAATATTTATACATCTTCAAAAGTTTGTACCTATAAAAGAAATAACTTATACTTACTAACGTTGCACGAACAGAGAATTAAGTATGCTAACAGAGAATTAATTGAATTGACCGTGTATCTATAAAAATTTGTATCTATATAATATTTATACAGCATCTAGATTAAAAAATTTGAAATGACCATGAATCTTTAAAAACTTATATCTATATATAACTAACAGAGAAAACAAATGGTTGATCTGTTAAGTACAAGACGAATTGTCCAAATACAAATATAAATCAATGTATGCATTTTGCTAACAATTAATCAACCTTAATCCTTGATTTTACGTTATAATCCAAAAAAAATTGGTATCAGGACAAGAAAATGGGTTTTTCAGACAAGATAGTTTCAAAGTTACTTAGTTAACTTAGTTCATTTATATTTGTAATTGGTATCTTGTCATTACTTAGTTAATTGTCATTACTTAGTTAACTTAGTTCATCTTAGTTACTTGAATTACATAGTTAACTTAAGTTAACTTGTCATTACTTAGTTAACTTAGTTCATCTTAGTTAATTGAATTACTTAGTTAACTTGTCATTACTTAGTTAACTTAGTTCATTTCATAGAATTGGGACAATCCCCAATTGGACTTAAAAATTGGTATCTTGTCATTACTTGGTTAACTTATTTTCTCCGATAAAAATCAAAGGACTAAAAACGAATTCATGGTTACTTTCTTAGAAGATGAAAAACCATCATGATATATTTATTTATTTTATTACTAGGTTACCGCATTGCATAAAAATCATTAGAAAAGGAAGGAAACAGGCATCCAAATCTAAGAAAATTATATTGATATATAAAGCCTGTATCAATTCAATTATGTTTTAATCAATATAAAAATTGTATGATGCCATATTTTTATTTGTTATTTTCAGATTAAATGATATGTTTTACGATTTTCCTACTTTGCACTTAATTTATTAGTTTTTTGCATTTATAGTTTTACCAATAATATTGAACACAAAACTATTTTTTTTTTTTGAACTGGTACTTTATATACAACAAATCATGGGACAACATATCCCATGTCAACTAAATGTTCGAAAGCAAGTTTCGAACTTGTGACATCCTGCACCAAAGCCGATTCAATTAACCACTTGGACAAAGGTGTTTGTTCACAAAACTATTTTTAGGATAAATATAATTACTGATTCCGTACCGAAAGAAGTGCATTAAGGTGATTTTTATCTCTGGTTTTGCTTTAGCCCAGCTCCCACATTTCATAAGACAATCCCATGCTATTCTACCCTAATACTGTTGATTCTGCTTCATTTTGTTTCCATGGCTATTTTAGTGCTCTTACTGGGGTACCAAGGCTAGGATTTCCACAACATATTAGCTATTTACAGTTATACTGTGTGTATATGTAATGATAATGAAAACTTTGGTGATAACTACACATACACACCAAGAAGCTAAGGCAGCAATCCAACATTTTCTGATAAAAACATTTTCCGTCTCATACAAAACAATAACACCACAAAATGTACCATCCATGAGTGTTGTGATCGAATTATTATTTTTCGTCAAAACGTAAGGATAAATAACTATATATTTTAGAAATGATATGATAGCAATACCTAGAATCTATTGATTCACGTTTGTACATTTCTATAAACAGCCTCAACTCATGATCACTTTTTCTCAACCTTTTGACTTGGAAAACAACATACATATTTTCAGAAGAACTTTTCTTTAGTAGAACTGAGTTTGAGTGTGGAAAAAAAGACCGTTATAAAATCACGAATAAAGTGAAAGTATGAAAACTTTACTGCATATAAGGATTTCATCATAAAAACTTCTAGAATTTGGAAGCCTAAAAACTAGAATATATATATATATATATATATATATATATATATATATTACTCCGTATGAAGCATGTTAAAGAACTTAAAATCAGTAACTATCTAAACGTTCAACTGATAACTGCATTTAAGAACTGGATCCTACAAGTAAAACTAAAGCATGCGTGAAAAGGAGCATGTTTGTCGGTAGTCCTTTGATCAAATCAGGGTTACTGCCCTTTCCAAACAATAAGTATAAACTAATCTACATGCATCATTGACAAAGGTAACAAGATGATTAAAGCAAAATTCGAAAACAAATCAGGAAATAAATAACCATGATTCTTAAACACCAGATGGAAGAATATCCACATAATATATTATCCATCTAATTCACATAATTTCTATCATAAGCATGCACGCATCTACTTTAATTGGGTGGTAAGTGAAAATTTATTTTCAAGGTAAATTACTACATGATTATCTTCTTCATTTTAAATCACACTAAAAGCATAAATAGTAAAAAATACTACAGGATTATGTTCCAAATAAAAGATGAGTTTAAACATTACTTTGAACAGAATAAACATATTTGTATACAATGTTTTGTATACAGTTTAACAATATATTTTGAACTAACCTTCGAAAATCATGCACTTTAAAAAAACAAAATTTCATATATTTTTGTTGTAATAATATTAGATGCAGAGTTATTGAATCTTAAAAAAAAGAGGAGGTGCAGGCTCGAAAATATTACATACCTCAAGATAACGCAGCAGCTCGATTAGAATAAGTATGTCTTTTTTCTTTTACTTCCCATAAAACTACTAAAGCAAATAAAAATCAACCTTCAGTTCTTCTACGTCCCTTGCTTAGCTATCATATTCATCAGTATCCATATTCTACAAAATTAATGCAAACTGTATGACATCTTAGACTACTACACATGCATGTATGAGAAATTTAGACTCATGACTGCATGTACTAAGGATACCAAGACTCATTCGCCTAAAAACTTTACTTTTTCTTTACATAAATGACTGCATCGTACATGTATGACATCTGAATTCGGTTACAGTTTCTTTACATAAATGAATCTCAAACTTTACTTTCCTTTCTATTAAAAATTTTCAGGCATCAAACAATATCATTTACACGACAGAAATGTATCTAAGAACCCAGATAGTGAAACGTGTACAGTGAGACTCTACAATAGGTTTTTTTATCGGAAATGACACATAGAAGAAGAGGGAAAACACGGTTTTCACCTTCATAATGTATGTCTAGATAAATATGCCAACCCACAGGTAACACTACACTTCATAATATGTTAGTATCATTAGGCTTGTACTGAGTTAACTTATATTGTATTAAAATTTATTTGTATTGCACGAAATCGGGGTTATTTGGTCATGCACTGAGCCAATCATGCTTGCAGTCTCTCATCAATTTGAAGTTATTTGGTCATGCAACTGTACGAAATTGAGAAATTCGACATCCACATTTGGAAGTACCCGCAAAAATTCTCAACTAAGAAGTCGGTCAAAGCAATCCCAATGAAAAAGAACCTAATGTATAGTTTCTATTATCATGTACTTGCATAACTGTTCTTAAAAGAAAGGAAGGTAAGGATATTTTTCATCAGTTTAGCGCAAAGCTAAAATCTCCACTCTGACTTAATTTACATCAAATGCCGCAAACTATTATTTTAATACCAATACGCTTGTATCATTTTGATATTCATCGAAATTATAGATTTTACACTATTACTACAAATCATTTCACAAGACTCAACGAAAAAATCATTAGTAGCAAACACAGGGTATAGCATAAGAAAAACCTAAAATTAGCAGTCAATATGAAACAATAAAGAATCAGTTTTCTTCAAACAACTTCAAGTGTCTGTCAATAATCAATAATAAAATCCAAATGTAATCATGCAAATCGCTTTAATGACCACTATTTAACCCTTAATCTATACATAAAAATGCAGCATAAGAAATCTAATCGGTTCCTACTCTAAATTGATTAGAAAATACAAATTTAAGAGACGACAAGCAGTTACCTGGATTGATAAATCAGTGGACCGGAGAAGTGAGCAAAAGAAATAAGTAGCCATGTTTATTTATCTTCGTACAAAAGATCATGGCGCTGAAGAACAACAGAGGGAAAAAGATGGATATGCGGGGTATCGATCACCGTACCTCGTAAATACCAATCAGAAAGCAGGCCGGATGTGAGAAGAGAGCGGCATCTCGTTGAAGCTAATGGATTTTAGAGTGAACATGATAAATTAGGGATTTTGGTAGTAAAGGGTAGAAGGAGGGATACGTGAGAAAAGGAAAAGGAGAGAGGGAAAGCAAAAATTACCGCCAGCTTTTTATTTTTATTAATAACAGTGTGACATGAGCTGTATTTTTAGTCCAAATGGCTACTAAATAGTTAACAATAGCAAGATACGTTTTGATGCAATCGTTGTTTGCCATCAATAGATTATTTTCTTGTAGTGGCTTCTTCTTGGGTAGTAATATATGACTGGTTAAGAAGACGATCTCCTTTCTTAGCAAATGGAAAAGCTTTAGGGCCTTACTGGATTTCTTAATTCTGTACTGTCCTCTTGCCTTCCATTTGCCTGCTCGGTGATCTTTAATGTGCACGTCAATGTGCATATTTTTACTTCCAAATTTAATCTTCTTTTATTTAAATAAACGCCATATTTCGGTATTTTTACATGTTTTTACCAAAATCCAAATGTCATCAAATCATCACTCATTCGTCTTCAACTTATGGGCAAAATGGTAATTTTGTGTATATATTAATTTTGGAGAATATTTATTTGCACATTTTAGTTTTATCTGTAGGAATTTGGATGGAAAATGGAAGAAGCGTCCATGAAGATAAGCATGCACAAGAGAAGAAGGCAAATGAAGATGGGAATAAATGGATTCATGAAATCATGGAAGACTTCACCTACCCACTTAACATAATCGATAATTAGAAAATAATGCACAAGTTAGTGGAGATTAAAAACACACACACATTTAATGAAGGATTAATTCATGCTAATGATAACTTAATGGCCACACTTCCTAAAGGGTATTTTGAAAAGCCCTCCAAAATATGGATTAGGATTTTAGGCATGTATAAATAACCCTCTTATGTTCATGTAATGAATCTTTTTATTTACTTATCATATTATTCAAGTTGTAGCACAAATTAAAAGAAAACAAAAATGGCTTCCTAAGCCTCCTTTTCTTCTCCTTGTTCTTCTTTGCTTTTATTTTATTTTCATGCTTATTTTCATTTATATGCTCTTTTCCCTTTCATGTCAGTAGCTTAGGTTTATTTTATGCAAGTAGATTAATTCTCTTCTTATTTGCTCTTACTTTGCTTGTCTTTAAATGTTGAAATTTATAAGTGTTGAAATGATAACACAAATGAGTAGCTAAGCCTCTACAATCTAAGGGTAATGAAGCTCTCTAAAATTATGTAAATTTAATATATTTTGTGATTTATGATCCCTTTTATGCTTGATGAAAATGTGATGATTGATGTAACTTTATTAGTGATTTTGATAGCCTATGTTGTATTCACAATAGACTATTCTTACTCAAATATAAATATAATTTATATCATGATTTTACTAATTGATTTTTGATTGTGCAATTAAAGTAGAATCAAAATTTGATGATCTATTTTACTAAATAAAATAATAAATAGATCGTACTTAAAATAGCTTTTTCTTTGACTTCATTTTCATGAGAATTAATAATGGTTTTGGTTTTTATATTATAGTTCGATGGTTTAAGTTATGTTAGTTAATAACATCAATGACCATACTTATGATAAATACATTACTATTTCCACTTAAGATGGAGAGATCGTACATTATTTTTGTGTTGATGTAAAAATATGAGAGTGGATTTGCTGTTTTCTAATTTCATATTTCCATTCACTTTATTCTAACTAGTTTTACATTTTTCTTAGCTTAAAACAGTCTCAAGTTTGGTTTACAAACATTTCACTTGAACATACATTTCAATTTCATTGTTTCAAACATTTCAGTTTTGTTTTATAAACATTTCACTGTTACGTATCATTGCGCATACCCCATACCAGCAATCCAACCTTTCTCTGCTTCATCAAAACAGAAACCCTCTTCATCACATAACTTCATTATACCACACCTGACCACTCTCTGCCTAAACACTACCCTCCAGCAACACATACAAACTGCCCTGTCACCATTCTTCTTCATATTTCCTTCATCAACCATCATCCAACATACCATACAATATCAACATCCCTCTGTCAAGTCTGTAACTCTTCCACCAAACTCCAGTACTCTACACACACCCAAACTTCTTCACACAAACCACTGTTCACATTCCACTGTCAAGTCATCTTCACAGCCCAATCACACAAACCATAACCACTGTGTGCATATCGTAGAAACTGTGCATCTTTTATGCAATTATGTACACAACTTCCTTCACACACCACCTGAACAACCAGAACCTCACCTTCCACTCTGTCACACAAACTTCTGCCATAATTCATCAGCCACCTCCTTTAACCTGAACGGTAATCTCTTCATCTAACTACACACAATCAACCACAACCCACTTCTGTCAACAGTCCACTCTCACAACTGCAACATCAAAGCCAACCTCATCTCTATCCCATACTTCATTCAACGCCTCTGCACCCAACAAACTGCAATTCATTCAATTCCCCTACCACCACACTACCAACTACACCCAATCCCCCACCAGACATCATACAAAACCAACCAACCACTGCTTCACCTCAAACTGCTGCTACTTTTTCTTTTACTGATGCTACTCCTCCATACCATCCACCATCATCGGATGCATATCAACCACCATTCTCCCTGCCATTACTATCAACAAGCTTGATCATATCGCCACACCTGTCATCAAATACCCCTTCCTCCTCAACCATACAACCTACTGTAAACTACCCTCCAAGCCACCCTGCCCAGATCACCAATTAGACAAACCACTTCAACCCATCAACTCCAACCCCAACTCAAAACTCTAGACAATCATCACCCACCACTATCAAGCAAGACTGCCATAACATCAACATGCCACTTCCTTCACCGAAACCTGTTGCATCATCCAATCTCCCTAGTACATTCACATTCCTTTACCACCAAATCCTCACTCCCAAAAACTGTTGCTGCAATTTCCCCAAGTTTCTGCCAACATCCCTAAACTTCCACCTGCTCTTTCACCATCATAAACATTCCAACATCAGCTTACCACCACCCCATCACTACAGCAGTAACATCACCTTTCCATTTGCTCTGCTCCTACATAAACAACACTCTCCATCACCCCCTACAAAACTGTCACACTGCTTACCACTATCCTCTACTTCAGCAGCAACCGAACCGTTTGCCTCCTCCAATTTGCACCCAATAGCTAGAAAGCCCCCAGCCAAAAAAAAACCAATAAACATCGAACACCATATCAAAACTCCAGCACAAATTGCAAATAAACCTACACCACAAACCCTCCATCACAAACTTAATTGCAATCTTTGATTTTTGATTTCTAGAATTTTGATTTTTTAGGAATTTGTTTGGCATTTGATTTCTGGGTTGAGAAATTTTGATTTGGGTTCGGTATTCAGGGATAGGTTTGATTCGTAGAAGTATAAAATAATGTTTGGATGAGTGATCGTTCAATTAGGTGTCAACTCTGTGTGTGAGTGTTCTGTTGAGTGAAATTTTATTGGGATTTTTTTTCCTTTACTGGAATTTTCGTTAAAAAAATGACTTAAAAAAACATTTTGTGCTTCAGTTTGTCTTTTCTTTTGTTCTACTCTTCTAAAAAAAGTTATTACTGATAAGAATTTTATTTTGCTTTCATCCATCCTTACAAAAAAAAATCATTTTTAACTCCATTTTAGGTAGCAAGAGAAGAAGGAGAAGGACTAATTGATAAATAATTGTTTCGCTTCACTTGCCAAAAATACATTGTTTGTCAAAAAATCGCTCCTAAAAAATTTGTTAATAATTCTGCACGCTTTGGTATTGCGCTCTCATCTCCGGTTTTATTTAAATTGCATTGTTGGTTGCTTGCATTTTAAAAGCAAAATTTCAAAAACAAAAATCATTTGTAGTGGCATTGTTAAATCACGTTTAATTTTCGTTTCACATTCGTATCATCTTATTTTAGTTTTCTAAGGACAGCACCCAAATCCACATAAGGTGGGGCATTTCATCACCTTTTTCTTGGCCTACAAATTGCATTTTATTCCAGAAATTGACTAATAATAACAGTTAGACATTTGACTTTAAAGAGTCACGTGCTCACTTAGGGCTTAATTGTATCTTGACGGTTGTCTTCTTTGAACAATTTATTTTCTTGGTGTCTAGGCTACGGTAGAGTAATACTAAGTTATAAATATTACGGTGATTCGTATATAATATACTGATTGTTTTTCTGAAGGACTTAAACCTTCGGTTACATTGCGAGGGTGATCCTTGGGGCATCGATAACTCTTGTCCATTACTGGCTGAGAAATAACTTATTGAATTAAGACAAAGCGTGATTAAACAATTTTGAGTTAGGAGCTACCAAGGACCGAAAATTTTAATTAAGTCCTAGCATTCATTTAGTTGCATTGATTCATGCATATCTAAAAAAAGAAAAAACATTCAAAATCCAAAAGCAAAAAAAATGTCAATTTTACTTAACTTTGTTTTTTTAAATGCAAAAAAAATCGTTTTAAATCTTTCCTTTGAAAATTTTCAATCAAAATAAAAAGTTTCAAAAAAAACAAGTATTTTACTTTTGAAAATCCAAAAATAAAATTGGAGTTGGATTAAAAAATAAAAATCCAAAAAAAAAGAAATAATCTTTTAAAAATAAAAGAGTAAAAACATATAAAAAAATAAAAAAAAATTGCAAATCCAAAAAACAAATAAAAATCAAATCTCACTTTTAAAAAATAAATTCTTTTTGGTAAATATTTTTCACTTTGAAAAACCAATATAAAAAACAAAAAATTTCTCACTTTATTTTCTAAACCTTGCTTCTTTCTCTTAAATTCGATTCTACTTCTTTCTCTTCTCGACTTTTAATTGTGCATGAGTACTTGGACTCGTGACACAATAATGAACGCTTGGACTCGTGACGCAACAACGGATCGTTTAACTCGAACAAACGATCTTCTAGGCGAACGATAACGCCCCTCGAACTCTTATGGATAGAATCTTTCCCGATAGAGTTTCTATTCCTTCTTGTAGTACTCTACCCACCCCAACGGATAATCATTTCAAAATTCATTCAAACCATATTGCCATACTATCGAAATTTGGCAATTTTGAACACGATGACCCTTATATTTTCTTAACGAAATTTGAACAAATTTGCGCAACCATTAAACTCCAACAATTTAGTGATGACGGAGTCAAACTTTGATTAATTCCATTTGCTATTACTGATTATGCTGAAAAATGGTTGTATAGCTTACCCTCAAACTCGATTAAAACTAGGGAAGAATTCATTAAGGTTTCTTAAGAAAGTTCCACCCCTTGGAAAAAACGACTAAAATCTGAAACGAAATCGTCAATATTCATCAATTCAGGGGAGAACCATTCGGAAAATATTTTGAAGGATTTAAAAAACTTTTGGTAAAATTTCCTCACCATAATTTCAAAAAATAGACCCTTTGCCAAATCTTGTACGATGGACTTGAAAACAGCTCACGAACCATGCTTGAATCAATGTGCCAAGGAAATTTTCTCGCCCAACATCATGACGATGCTTGGCAATATCTAGAAAACTTGACCGAAAAATTGTTCCAATGGGAACGATCAAATGAAAAACCTATTTACTCATGATCGAGCGCACATTCAATAGGACTATTTTTGGCTTTGGAAGCTAAGGTCAATGTAATGATTAATAAATTTGACAACATTTTCTCTTCCAACCAAATAAACCAAGCTTCCCAACCTATGTGTTATAAATGCAATGATCCAAGTCACATTGCTAATCAGTTCCCTAACTCAACTGAACAACTTATCGCTTTCAATAAAGTTAAGAATGATCCGTTTTCTCCAACGTACAATCCCGGTTGGACAAATCATCCGAATTTTGCTTAGAACCAAAATAGTCCCAACACGAATTTGGTTCGTCCCAATTTTCAAGCATTTCTGAACAATGCTACGAATCCTCTCATTCAACCTAATCATTTTCAATAAAAATTTATGGGTCCGCCTCAGAATCAACTGCAAGAATCTTTTGCTCCCCAAGACGATAAACGATTGTCTTCTCTTGAAAAAAGTCTTGAAACTTTGGCTAACAACGAATCAAAATCTTTAATCAAACAGTAATTTGCAAAAAAAAATTAACCTCGTACATGCGGAATACGAGTCAATCGATCGCCAAATTTGAAATGTAAATGAGTCAATTAGCTATATCTATGAGTAAACGTAAACAAGGCACATTCCCGAGTCAGCCAGTTCCAAATCCCAGAAATCAAAACATGAATTCAAATCAAGCCCATGTTGTTCAAGATAGCAACGTAACCCAAATGAATGCTATCTCGACTTTATGTTGTGGTAAAAAAATCGATAATCAAGTCGTTAATCCAAACAATTTAACAAAAACCCCACTTGACACTTCTAAAACAACAAATGAATCCGAACAAAACGTTGAGCCAAACATCGAATTAAACTCCAATCCAAATTTCTCTACTCTAGTAGGCCCACCTACTGAGTATAATGTTCCATTCTACATCATCTTCGACCCAAGAAACACTCTGAAAAAAATGGAAAAATGTTGAAACTTTTTAAACAAGTGAAAGTAAAAAAAAACGCTTTTTGATATCGTTCAACAATTATCAATTTACGCTAAATTTCTCAAGGATTTATGTACCCAAAAATGACACACTCACTTACCCAAGAAAGTCTTCTTAGCTGCCGGACTTAGCGAAGTCTTGTCTCAATGAATTCCCATCAAATACAAAGATCCTGGATATCTAACAATTTCGTGCATGATAGGAGACAAACTTGATTCCTTATTCCGTTTACCAGCAACTTAGCTTGAGTGAACTAAAACCGACGAAAGTAACTCTCCAATCTGTCGGTCGTTCAAGACAACCATGGGAGAAATCGAGCACGTACATCGGTCAATTCATATTTCCCATTGGTTTCACCGTTTTGGAGACTCAACCCGTGAATAATCTAACGAGTCAAATTCCATTTATTTTAGGCCGACATTTCTTAGCTACTTTGAACTCTCTCATCAATTGTCGAAACGGTTCGATGAAAATCTCTTTTGGAAACATGAATTTGGATCTTGATATTTTCAACCCTGAAAACCAACCAAACGAACCATATGACCAAACACTAGAAGTTAGCTTTATTACAAAAAATGTTGATAACGAAACAGCTGACCTAAACTACGAACGCAAAATCGAATACGAACAACTATTTCAAGATGAGCCTAACGAAATTGAAATTGCACTTCCATTTGAACTTCTAACCGTTGAATCAGAACTTCCATCGAATTCTTTGATTGAACAACCCCCGAGGTTGGATCTTAAACCATTCTCGATCACCTTAAGTATGCATAATTAGGTGACAATGAAATATTTCCCATAATAATCTCTTCAGCTCTCTCTTGATAAAGAAGCTTCCCTTCTTTCAATTCTATCGAAAAACAAAGAAGCAATTGGATGGTCGATCGTCGATATAAAGGGAATTAGTCCCACTCTTATTCAACATCGCATCCACTTAGTTGATGATGCCAAGCCTGTTCGTGACGCACAGCGAAGGCTTAACCCAAAAATGAAGGTTACGGTTCGTGATGAAATTTTTGAACTTTTCGATAACAGAATCATATACCTAATCTTTGATAGTTCATAAGTTAGCCCAATTCATATCGTGCCAAAAATACTGGGCTTACCATTATCAAGAACAACACTAACAAACTCATTCCAACTCATACTCAAAAGGGTCGGTGTGTTTGCATCGATTATCAAAAACTAAATGCTGTAGCACGTAAGGATCACTTCCCTCTTCCTTTCATCGACCAAATGCTTGAACGTTTAGCCGATCATGAATTCTATTGCTTTCTTGATGGTTATTCTAGCTATAACCAAATTCCAATTGCTCTCGAAAATCAAGAGTAAATTACTTTCACGTGTCCCTTTGGCACTTTTTCTTATCGACATATGCCTTTTGGCCTTTGGAATGCTCCTGCTCAAAGATGCATAGTCAACATCTTTTTCGATATGATCAGACGCTTTCTAGAAGTATTTATGGGTAATTTTTCTATCTTTGGAAACTATTTTTCTAAGAGCTTACACCATCCTGAGTTAGTCCTTAAACGATGCAAAGATAAACACTTAATGTTAAATTAGGAAAAATGCCACTTCATGGTCAAACACATCATTGTCCTTGGACGTGTCATTTCAAACAAAGGCATTAAGGTAGATAAAGCGAAAGTTGACGTAATTGCGAATCTACCCATTCTTAAATCTGTCAAAGACATTCATTCATTTCTTGGACAAGCTGGTTTATATCAACGTTTTGTGAAGGATTTCGGTAAAATTGCTCGACCTCTTACGACTCTTCTTGGAAAAGACGTTTCATTCGACTTTAATTCTGACCGTGTTTCTGCTTTTGAACATCTCAAAAATAAAATTATTTCTGGTCTCATAATTGGGACCTTCCTTTAGTAATAATGTATGATGCTTCCAACTTCGTGGTTGGTGCTATCTTAGAACAACGCATTAACAAGATCCTTTACGTTATCTACCACGCCAGTATGACTCTAAACGACCATTGAAAAAGAGCTTCTAGTGGCAGTTTTTGCGCTCGAAAAATTCCGACCTTATTTGATTGGCTCACACATTACGGTTTACACTGACCGCTCCGCTCTTAGGCACCTTTTCGCAAAAGGGACGCTAAGTGTCATTTGAACCATTGCATCCTTCTACTCCAAAAATTCAACCTTACGATTAAAGATAAAAAAGGATATAACAATGTCATCGTCGATCGTCTGCCGCATCTTCCAAACGTACTATCTTCTTTATCGATAATGAGAATTTTCCTGATGAACAACTTCTTTCCTTTTCGGTCAATCCCTAGTATGCCGACAAAGTGAACTATTTAGTCACTAAGGAAAATCCTTCATTTTTGGTCGAAACAAGATAAATATAAATTTTTCCACCAAGCCAAGTACTTCTATTGGGACGATCCACGGTTGTTTAAAAACTGTTCCGACCAAATCATTCGGCATTGCATCTCAAGTTGCTAAATCAAAAGTGTTCTTTCATTTTGTCATGATCAGGTGTGTGGTGGACATTTTGGCCCTCCAAAATCTACTGAAATGTAATTCAATGTGGTTTTTACTAACCCACTCTTTTCAAAGACGCATTTGAGTTTTGTAAAACTTACGATCGCCGGCAAATGATAGAAGAATCTCTCGACGAAATATGATGCCTTTGAACCCCATCCTACAAACAAAATCTTTGACGGTGAGGTATTGTCTTTATGAGACCGTTTCCCAATTTGTTCGGACATTTATTCATTCTTCTTCTGTTGATTATGTCTCCAAATGGGTCGAGGCCATTCCGTGTAAAACAAATGACCATAAAATTGTTGTGAAATTCCTAAAAGAAATCTTCTTTTTAAGGTTCGAAACACCTGCATAATAATAAGCGACAACGGAACCGTTTTTTGCAATCGATCATTTGAAAATCAAATGAAGAAATACTCGATAACGTATAAGTTATCCACTCTGTATCATCCTCAAACTTATGGTCAAGTTGAAGTTTCAAATCGACAAATAATTTTTTTGGAGAAAATTTATGATAAAAATCGAAAAGATTGGTCTCAAAAATTGAGTGACGCTTGTTGCGCTTACCGTACTGCTTTTAAAACTAACCTTGGGATGTTTCCATTTCGTTTAGTTTACGGGAAAGCGTGCCATTTACCAGTTGAAATCGAACATAAGGCGTTGTGGGCAATTAAGAACTTAAACTTTGATCTTGAAAATGCTAGAAAAAAACAGAAAATTACAACTCAATGAGTTAGAGGAAACTAGGAATGATGCGTATGAAAATGAGAAAATTTACAAAGATAGAACAAATATTTTTCACGACAAGTCAATCCTAAGAAAAACATTTTCGCCAAACCAAAAAGTTTTTTTGTATGGCTTTAAAGTTCACTTATTCACTGGGAAACTAAAATTGAGACGGATTGGACAAATTTGTGGCACGAACCGTTTTTCCACACGATGCCATAGAAATACAAAACCCCGGGTCAAAGTCAGTGGTCATCGCTTGAACCATACATGGAATTGCCAAGTAATCAAGAGGAGGAGATCATGATTCTTCATGATCTATTCTACATCTAGTAAGAAATGCTACCCCTCGTTTGTAATATCTACATATTTTTCCCGTTACACATAGTATATCATGCATTGACTGTGGGACACAGTCAAAATTAAGTGTGAGGGGGAGTTTGATCTTCATTTTTGATTTTTCATGGTTTTTTTGCATTTTCCTTCCAAAACTCAAAACAAAAACAAAACAAAACAAAAAACCCTAAAACAAAATTTCTTTTTAGCATTTTTATTTACTTTTGAAAAAAATACTATAGGATAAGTATATGTTTTGGTTATTGAATTTAAATTTTTGAAAATTTATTTTCTCAACAAAAATAAAAATAAAGTTTGATTACAGGTAACTATATTTTAACTATTACATAGGAAGGTTTATGGGTGTTAATTATGAAGTATATCCTATTTGCAATTTTGTTTAAAAGAGTGGTTGATTTAAAGTAAATGCGATAACATTTTTGATTCTCGAAGTTAAATGGTGCTAAGATAATATTGCAAAATTCTCTCTTCTAAAAAAATATTAAAAAACACATAAAAAATGGTTTTTGTGAAAATAAGAAATACCTACAGTTATGTGTTCACATGCAAGTATGTACACTCGCTATGCTTTGCACTCTTCTCATGTAACCTCGAAAGGTAGTGCAGGATCAGTATATCTGGTCTTAGTTTATCTGAGTTAGGTGTATGTAAATAAATTTAATAAAAATAACCACCTAGATTCATATGTTCGTATGCAACTATGTACACTCGCCACGCTCTATACTCTTCTTACGTAAGTCCGAAAGGTAGTGCATGATCAGTATATCTGGCCTCAGTTTACCTGTGTTAGTGTGTAAATGTTAAAAATGTTAATACTTTTCGAAGATAGAGAGAATAATCAATTAAAATCTGTAACGACCCCATCGTGATGTCCAGTTTAGCAAAGAACGTTACAAGTAATGTCTTTTGCTAACCTAAAGAATACGGCTTGTTAGGGGTGATCAAATGTGAACATATCTTTCTACTAACATTGACGTTTCATTTAGACAATTTTCACTGAATATCTGAACTGAATTTGACGTGTATAGTATTAATACAAATTAATAGACATACCGATTTTTTCGAATAAAAAAAATATAAATAACTATCACAGATCATAGCGGAATAAATCTCAACTTATGCATATACAAATTATTTAGTTTACAAAATGAAATACTAAACTCGATTGTTATACAAATTTTACAATTCTCTAATATCAATTGTACATCCTTGCTAGGCCTAAGATCCAAAGGTCGACTTGTCCTGTAACCTGAAAAGTCTCAGCCTGACCTAAGCAAAATAACACCCGGGTTAAACTATCTCTAAATATCTAATGGGGGGAAAATAATACAACAAAAAACAACATATACGTAAATATAGATGTCCATGAAATAACGGGTCACGGGTGTTAGCACCAGAATTGGTCACTAAGGCCCTTAAGAAAGATTGTGTAGAGAGATAAATGAAGAAATTAAAGTTAAAAAGAGAACAGTATGCTAAATAAAATGCGGAAAATAAGAACACCAGATTTATAGTGGTTCGGCGTAACTTCCTACGTCTACTTTGAGGTTAATCTTTATTGCTTTTCTTAACAAATGGTTACAGATACAATCCGTTCACCAACTATTTGAATACAATTGCTAAGTAAAAAAGATAAGTCTTGAATGAGTCTTGAATGCGGCAAAGTCTCCCGGTGTTCTCTAAAAATGGTCCATTTCACTGTGCCCCCGCCTCTCTATTTATAGACGAAGATGGGTTGGACTTCCCTGATGGGCCTAGTAGCAAGATACCTAGGCCTAAAATGAGTGACTTCTGTGTGCCGAGCCACAAATGCCAAGTAGAAAATGCTGAGCGATGTCTCCAAGCCGAACGAGGCAGTATGTCGAGTGAAATGTGTAGGCTGAACGAGATTCGACGCCGATCGAGGGGAGATACCGAGCGAGGCTGGAATGTCGAACGAGGCACGAATGCCGAACGAGGCATGAATGCCGATCGAGACTGAATACCAAACGAGGTTCATGCCAGTCGAGACCGAATGACGAACGAGGTTCATGCCGGTCGAGAATGAATGCCGAATGAGGTTATGCCGGTCGATACTGAATGCCGAACGAGGTTCATGCCGGTGGAGACTGAATGCCGAATGAAGTTATGCCGGTCGATACTGAATGCCGAACGAGGTTCATGCCGGTCGAGACTGAATGCCGAACGAGGTTGGTTGCCGAACGACCTCTCTATGCTGAACGGGGCTTGGATGTCGAACAATGCTAGATGTGCCAAACGGCCCTTTATGCCGAACGAGGCTTCCACTTCAAGTCTCTGTTTACCCGGTCAAGCCACCGGGTAGCACTTGCCCCCCAAAGTGTATCATGTGGATGAACATGATATGCTTTGAACCTTGATTTCTCCATGCCTTGCTTTGAGCCCTTATTCTAAATGCCGATCGAGGCAATGCATGTCTAATGACATACTAATGCCGAGCGACATCCAAATGTCGAACGACATACAAATGCCGAATGACATGAATGCCAAGCGAGGGAAGTGTTTGACCGGTTCTACCGATCGTTGTCCCTTCGATTTCTCATCCCTCTATATAAGCTGATGCTCTTTCTTCTTCTCTCTTTTACTTTTACCTCCGCTTTCTAGTGCTCACGAACCTTGCTTTTTTACAGACTCCAAAGAATTAACCACTCTTCCCTTCTCAAACACCACACGTTACCCCACTTCCTTCCCTAATCAGTCAAACAAAATTAGAGCCGTGTTCCCTACTCCAATATCTCCTCGAATCTTCGTCTCACATATTAGGTAAAAACCTTTCCCTGAAACACGTCGCCTTAATTAGGAAACCTAGCACGAGATTCGAGCTCGTGAATCTCTGTAAAATCGAGGTCAGTAGTAATAGCGTGGAGAAGGAGGAGGTAAGGGCGAGGCGTGGGTTCTTTAAAGGAGTTTAAGGTTAGGTGGTGCGTAGGAGAGAAGAGGATGATAGAGGTGCTTGAAGGAGGAAGTTGGTGGAAGACGTACCGAGGTGGCTCGGCATGACTTCTTTATGCCGAGCTATGGAGGGGAGTATTATGGTGAAGTTTAAGGTTTAGTGTGCCAAGCGATGCGGCTCGGCATGGCCACGGCTCGGCATGATTACCTCAAGACGAACGAGGTAGGAGGGAAAGTAGAGGAGACGTAGGAGCTGGGTAGAATGCCGAGCGATGCGGCTCGGCGTGAATGTGGTTCGGCATGACTCCTTTATGCCGAACGATGGAGGGGATAGTTGGGAGAGTGGCGTACCGAACGACATGGCTCAGCATGTTTGCAGTTAGGCATGTCTTGCCACATGCCGAATAGTGATGATGAGTGGTAGATGAGTGTTGACGTTGAGGATAGAATGTCGAGCGAGTTGGCTCCGCATAATTGTGGTTCGGCATGACTAGTTGAATGCCGAACGATGAAGTGATTGAGTAGGCGGGTTGTGTACAACAGCAACACTAGTCGAACCTAATGCATAATTGACCCAACACATGTTTTACGCCTGAACATAGGATACCGAACAAGGATAGACTCAAACAACAAAGCATATCGGACAATCCGGACTGATAAATCCCGTGTTTAAACAACTAAAAACTTGGACTTTAACTTGCTCAACAATTAATAACCTTTCAAATGCAGTGACGATGTCGAGTTCAAAATATAAACTGTCTTACGTCAAACTTTTATAAAACGGTCAACGATGACGGTCTTCGAAGATGACAATTCAAAGCTTAGACTTATTTAACTAATCCAGTGTCTTTTCACTGTTCAGCACATACATTTGAATGATCGCACTAGTTCACACACCACCCGGGGGGAATATGTATGTTGTTAAGTCTAATATCGATTGATTTTCAAGTATAATTCAAACAAGTGCCTTGTCAGATTCAATCTTCATTAGAGATGTCTAGGAAATCTAGCTCCGCTACAATCTCGGACAGACCAAGGCCATCCTCTCGACAGGAAGTTGTAGGAACTTCAAATCCGTCGACTACCCCTGCTCAAAACTTACCGAGCCCTATGACGGCATATGTTGACTTGGCTCCCAATGTTCTGGAGGCAACAATTTTCTTAGATGACCCAGTCAATTCACAGGCCTCAAGGATTAATGAAAGTACACTCCATCAGATATGCTCTGTCAATGGAATTCCCTTCGGCGGAGTGTTAGTTCCATCGGGGCATGATCGTCCGCACTTGCCCCAGTCGGATATACAGCCTGTAACAGATTCATGTGCTGGGTTAGTAGCGTGCCACCGTTCAACTTATTTCTTCGAGACGTGTTGCAGTATATCGAGATTGCCCCATTGTAACTGCATTCGAATAGCCACACATTCATATCGGCACTTGCATCCTCTTCATGAGTGTCCTCTTCAGGCTTCCGACTCTAAGCGATATCTGATACATCTATCGCATCAAGAGACGGTCGGATAACCCGTCTTTCATGTTTCTTGAGCCGCACAGCAAATGCCAAATCTTAACTAGGGCATGGAGCAAGTTTTCCCACTACAAACAAGAGTGGTTCTATGTGCGCTTTCCCTCTGGCTTTGCGAGGATATGGGTGGAAGGATGTAAGACTTTTTCCTGGACCAATACTCATGTTTGGTCGAAGATGCACTTTTTCTAATTCTCTTTCCATCTTTTCAGGTATTAACCCATGTCACGAGGGCCTCGGATATTCCGAAGCTGTCGAAGCTATCCGAGCCATACCCGCTGAGGACTGGGACATCAGAACTCTTATTTCGAATGAGCCACTTATGAAATTTGGGTTGCTAGCGGAAGGTTGCCGGATAAGCCTCCCCCAAGGTGTTTCCGTACCCAAGCCTGCTTCGGCCAAAGGAAATAAGAAGGCTGAGTCCTCGGTACATGACGCCCCTGAGATGCTAGAGGAAGGGGATATTAAAGAAAATGAAACGCCCGAAGTATAGGGCGAAAACGTCAATCCACCTTGGGACCCAATAGTCGAATTCCATGACATTGAATGATGCATTCCCCTTCAAAGAGTAAGAAGAAACTGACTTACAAGCTGAGGAAAAAATAGTCGACGGAACTTCTGAAGTTACTCTTGTTCCAACGGAGAAAGAAACTTCATCGCAGCACTTGGAAAGTTCTCTGAAAGGCCTGTCGAATCTCACCATACCTGAAGATCTGCTCAACTACGGTTTCGACGATCCAGAGGCCCTTAAGCTTCATTCACCCGTGAGTGGTGATACAAGCGCTCAAGCCCAAAACCAGGGAGAAAAAACACCTATTAGCAAAGAAACTGGTCCGCCGAGGGGAAACACTAAGACACACACAAACACATGCACTTCACCTCGCACTTAACTTTCTACCATCACTCTACCATTTGCTAACGCGACATTATTTAAATTCTATGTAGGTGACATAGGGCATACGCATGGACTTGACTGCCATTGCGGTTCATCGATTTTTCACCAATCCAGTCGGGATTCGGGTTACGGCAAGCGTCGAGATAGAGACGACTCCGGTGATCGAGACTACCACCGTCGGGAATCGTCCTACCAGAGAAAATCTTATAGTCATTCCTCCTACCCTCATGATCCTCCTTCCCAATCGGAGCATAGCAAAGAGAAACCTGCACATAAGGGGTCTCAGCCTGAGGCACATCGGACCAACACTCCGGTTCATCAAGTACCAAGCAATCTCGAGATCCCCATAGAACGCATGCGGTCTCCAAGCAGACTCCTCTTGCTCCCGTAACTGATCCATCAGTCGCTGAGCTTAAAGCCTCATTTCCAAAGATATGCTTCGGTGGCTTAAAATTCCTTCCGGCGATCCACCAGATTCCACGGCATGTCAAGCAAAGTGCTATCGCCTGCACCAATGACGTCTATGTTCAGCATGATGCATTCGTGCACTTAGCCGAAAAAGTTTCTGAAGTCTCCATAGAACGTCTGCGTAATATTGATCGCCTGAAGCTCGAGGCTATCCATCATAAAGACATTATTAAAGCTCAGGACGAAGAGCTTGCTTCTTATAAGCCTCAGCTTGAAACCGCCCAGCAGAGCGATAAAGACACCACCGAGGTCGTTATTCATCTGGAGTCAACCCATAAAAAAGAAATCGGCGAGGCGGTCCAATGCTATAGTGCCAGCTTTAAAGAAGGACTCGGTGCAAAAAGAGAGGGACCCATTTGGCCTCCGAGTCAAAGAACTGGAGGAGCAACTCCGCAAAGAAAAAGAAGAGAAGATTGCTGACGAAGAAGAGTCGCAACGATATTGCGACGAAATCGTTGCTACACGACTCCTAAAGGCGAAGCTTGATAATGAACTTTCTAAATTAGAGATGCTAAAAGACGAAACCTATGAGGAGGGCAAGAAAATAGCATCTGCGGAGATTGACTCTCGCTTGGAGGCTGCTAAAGAGGCTGGTAGGGAGGAGGTCAAATGCTTGTTCGACCCATTAGTTGCAGAATTCAACGCCCGCGTCCTCATGCGTCGAGACTTAACTTATCTAGGAGAGGGCTACTTCGAATCCATAGCTGAGGCGTGGGAGACTTTAGTAAAAATCAGGAAGGTTGAACTTGGCACTGAGGAGGTCGATGAGGAAGCCTTGATAAGGGAATTTCTTAAGGGGAACGAGCCTTCAGACCTGTCAGCAGCGAAAGCTCTTTACTGCAAAGTCTCCCCTCATCGAAAGGGAAAGATGTTACTACCGGTCCATCCAGAATCAAGTCTCCAGCTCATGCGCCTACTCAATCAGTCGATCAGCTGATACTTAATCCATTTGAGCAGCATATCACTTACGACCCGCAGGACCCTAGCCTCGGCGTTCACATTCTGTCTCCCATTCCAGAAGGTGAGACCCCTCGGACAGCTGAGAGCCAGCCAGAACCTGGTAGATAACCCTTCACTTTAACATTCCAAAAGTCATCGTTTTTCACGAGGGGCTATTGTATTCTAATGCTTGTTTTTCATGATTTTGTGCAGGCCGTTCTAGTTTCGAGCCCACTCCGAGGAGCGACGTCGCCAAGGAGGTGAAGGAAAAAAACAAGTGAGGCTACTCACGTAGGGGAGGCTCCCGGTCCAGATGCTCAAGTGATCGGAGCGCTTGATGTGGATAAGTCCGAGACTTCCTCTCCCATCGATGGGAGTTATGAAATCGAGATTACAGGCGCCTCTGAACATGGATCTAAACTGAGCATGAAGGAGCAGCTTGAGAAGGAGAAAAAAAAGATGGTCGAAATCAAAGTCGAGCCTCAAGTTGTGGACCTGGACGATCCTATGAATAAGTTGTTGAAGGTCATCCTCCCTGGCGTGTCCAGGCCAATGGAAGTTCCCCGTACTTCTTCAGTTGTTACCTCCCCATCAAAGAAAATTACCAAGGGCAAACGCACAGGAGAGGATTCGTCTGGAAAGAAGTTGAAGAAGTCGAAGAAGTAATCGTTACTCTCATTTAACGAGAGTTAGTTTAGATTATGTAGTTATTTTTATTTATTTTCGTAGTCCATGTAAATAGACTTTTGACTCCGAATTTTGGAGGAGTCATAGTAGAGACTTATTTTTGAATAAATAAAGCCTACTTCTTTTGTCTTTCAAAAGACTTTTATCATTTAGCTTTCTGTGTGATTATGGTCGAAACCCAAGCTATTGTGAGTTACATGAACTTCTTAATTTATCTTCATATAACTCTGAAATTCTTTGGAGTTGTTCATCTTGTATTCCATGCTTCAAACACTTAGAATATTTTTTTAGTCCGTACACCGGGGACTTGATGACTTCAAGTTATTCATGTCTCGGTCTGCACTTCGGCAACTTAGAGATTTTTGGGCCGTTTATACTCTGGTCCGCACTAAGGGGACTTAGAGTACTCCAGTCCGCACTCAGGGGACTTGGAGCTTTTTAGTCGTTTACACTCCGGTCCACACTCGGGGGACTCAGAGTACTCCAGTCCGCACTCAAGGGACTTGGAGATTTTTAGTTATTTATACTCCGATCCGCACTCGGGGGACTCAGAGTACTCCAGTCTGCACTCTAGGGACTTAGAGATTCTTAGTCGTTTATACTCTAGTCCGTACTCTGGCGACTCATAGTACTCCAGTCCGCACTCTGGAGACTTAGAGATTTTTAGTCGTTTATACTCCGGTCTGCACTTTAGGGACTCAGAGTACTCCAGTCCACACTCTGGGGACTTGAAGATTTTTAGTTGTTTATATTCTAGTCCGCACTCTGGGGACTCAGAGTACTCCAGTCCGCACTCTGGGGACTTGGAGATTTATAGTCGTTTATACTCTAGTCAGCACTCTGGGGACTCAGAGTACTCCAGTCCGCACTCTGGGGACTTGGAGATTTTTAGTCGTTTATACTTTAGTCCGCACTCTGGGGACTCAGAGTACTCCAGTCCGCACTCTGGAGACTTGGAGATTTTTAGTCATTTATACTCTAGTCCGCACTCTGGGGACTCAGAGTACTCCGGTCCGCACTCTGGAGACTTGGAGATTTTTTAGTGCTCGTGCTCGTGCGCGTTCGTATGTCAGACAGAATAATGTATCTCTTAGTTATTCGTCACAGAGTTATCATACACAGAAACATCGACAATTCTTGGAAAAAATGGCTTCAAGCCTTTATTAAAGCAAACAAGCTAAATTGTCTTATTACATGCCGTAAAATAGGAATAAAAACTTGCTGGACATAATTGCAACTAAAATATGAAAGAAATGAACTAAGTATAATAATGCCACAAATGCTTGCTATTCCAGGCTCGGGGGAGTGTTGCGCCATCAACGGTCGCTAGCTTGAAAGTTCCTTCTCCAAGCTTCCATTCAATGACGTATGGACCTTCCCATGCGGGGCTTATATGTGATGGAACTAGGAAAACTCGTTTCAAAACGAGGTCACCCACACCAAAGATTCTCGGTCGTACTTTTTCATTATAATATTAAGCGACTCGATGTCTGTATGCGGCCGCTCTTGAATTAGCTTCTTTGTGCTTTTCATCAATGAAGTCCAATGATTCCAGCAAAAGATCTTGATTTGACTCAGAGTCATAATAAGTTACCCGATTTGATGGAACTTCAAGTTCTACGGGTATAACAGCTTCCATGCCATATGCTAATGCGAATGGAGTGTGGTCGATCGTGGAATTATAGGTGGTTCTGTAAGCCCAAAGAGCCGTGGAAGCTCATCCATCCACTTGCCTCTAGCCTTTTCCAAACGTTTTTTCAATATGGATTTGATTATTTCGTTCACGGCTTCCACTTATCCATTTGCTTTCGGATGAGCAATTGCTGTAAACTTTTTCTCAATACCATATTTTTGACAGAATTCTTTGAACTCTTTGCTTTCGAATTAAGTTCCGTTGTCTGTAATGATGGTTCGTGGAAGGCCAAAACGGCATATAATATTTCGTACAACGAAATTAATGACCTTTCTGGTGGTGATAGTGGCCAAAGGCTCTGCTTCTGCCCACTTGGTAGAGTAATCGACCGCAACTATCATGTATTTCACACCACCTTTGGATATGGGTAAGGAACCGACTATGTCTCCGTTAGCGGAGCTCTCGGGATTTTTGCTAATTTTTGAAAATTATCACATCTTCTCACATAGTCTGCGGCATCCCGATTTATAATCGGCCACTAGTATCCATAGCGGAGGATTTTCTTCGCTAACGTCTGTCCCCCAGTATGGTCACCACATTCCCCTTCACGGACTTCCTTCAGGACTCGTTTTATCTCATCATAGACAATGAACCGGAGTAAGGGGGTCGAGAATCCCCTTCGATACATTACCCCGTCTTGCATTACATAACGCAAATCCTTACGAATTACTTGTCGTCTTTCGCTCCTTCTTTCGGGTATGACCCCATGTAACAATTACTGCATGAATGGGGTCATCTATGATTCCTTCTCGATTTCTGTTTCTAAAATGAAATCTACCTCCATCATTTTTATGATCGGAGCATGTAAGGTTTCAATGGGAAACAATCTCATTTGTTGCGCATCGCCAGTGCTTGCAAATTTTGCCAATGAGTCGGCTGCTCTATTTTGCTCACGCGGGACATTTGAAATATCATAATATTCCAAATTTGCCAGCAGCTCTTGAACCCGTGTCAGGTATAGGGCAAGTCTCTTCCCCTTTGCCTGATAGTCTCTCCGGACTTGGTACACCACCAGTTGTGAGTCACAAAAGATTTCAACCGATCTTACCTTCAATTATCTGATAAGTCTCAAACCAGCAATCAATGCTTCATACTCGGCGAGCTTCAAAGCGTAGCAAACTGATCGGTTTTGAGGAGTCACAAGAACTATGCCATCCCCCGAGAAACGGTCGTTAGATCCCCCATCGGTGTACATCTTCCATCGAATGGGAGGTATGACATTGTGGCCGTTTGATTTGTCTGTCCTAGTGAATTCAGTAATGAAATCTGTTAATGCTTGCCCCTGTATGGCCCTTCGTGGCAGGTAGGTAATATCGAACCGACTCAACTCGATATTCCATTTTAACATCCTTCCAGAAGTTTTTGGCCGTTGGAGTACCTGTCGCAAGGGTTGATCAGTGTAAACACTGATCGAGTATGCCTGGAATTATGGGCGAAGCTTGCGTGATGCAATCACCAAACAGTAGCTAGTTTCACAATCTTGGGATAATTTCTTTTTGCCCCTGTCAAACGTTTACTGACATAATACACTGGCTTTTGAACTCGGTCCTCCTCACGAACCAAAGCCGTATTGATAGCATGCTGAGATACAACCAGGTATACATACAGCATTTCATGGTCAATTGGTTTTGATAGCACTCGGGGACTTTCTAAATGTCTAACCAGAGCACGGAATGCTTCCTCACAGTTGGATGTCCACTCGAAATTCCTCTTTCCTTTCTTTATCACATCGAAGAAAGAATGCACTTATCCATAGCTCTGGATATGAATCGACTCAGCGCGGCCACCTTTCCGTTCAAGCTTTGTACTTGCTTTATAGTTCTGGGCACTTTTATGTCCCGAATAGCCTGAATCTTTTCCGGATTAGCTTCAATTCCACGTGCATTCACAATGAAACCCAAGAATTTCCCTGATGCAATGCTAAAAGAACACTTCAAAGGGTTGATTTTCATCCCATAATACCCGAGTATATCAAACATCTCTGCTAAGTCTCGAATGTGGTTGTTTGACCGTCGTGGCTTCATGAGCATGTCATCCACATAGAATTCCATCATTCTGCCAATCCGATCTTTATACATTCGGTTCACCAAACGCTGATAAGTCGCTCCAGCATTTTTCAATCTGCAGGGCGTCACTACATAGCAATGCAACCCAACGTTGGTGACAAAACTGGTATGTTCTTGGTCTGGGATGTGCATCGGGATTTGATTGTATCCCGAGTACGCATCCATAAATGACAGTAGCTCGTGTCCGAACGTTGAATCGACCAGCTGGTCAATCCTAGGTAAGGGGAAACTATCCTTCGGGCATGCATTGTTTAAATCGTAATAATCGACGCAAGTTCTCCACTTCCCATTCGCTTTTCTTACCAGCACTGGGTTAGATACCCATTCAGGGTATAGGGCGTCGCAGACGAACCCATTGGCTTTGAGTTTGTCCACCTCCTCTTTGAGAGCGACGGACCTCTCCGGGTCGATGCATCTCCGTTTCTGTTTTACTGGGACGCACTTCAGGTCTATGTTCAATATATGACTTGCAATGGCGAGAGAAATCCCGCACATATCAGAATGTGTCCAAGCAAAAACGTCCAGGTTCGTTCGGAGGAAATCAGTAAGATCCTCAGCCAATGGCGGGTCGAGTTGCTATCAAATCTTAAGAACTCGTGACGGGTCATTCCGGCTGATTGGAATGTCAATCGTCAGCTCAACCGATGCTGCATTTGCTTCCCTGGGTCTCCCATCATCATCCCTCGGATCTACGTCTCTATAGATCTGAGAATGTCGCCCGAGCCAGGGCTCGGGCGTTATTTGTCAATTGTCAGCATTTTGGATGTCGATGGAGCTATCCGCAACCTTCCTTTTTCTCTTCGCTGAGCCTCACTCAACTCTGCCACATAACATGCGCGACCGGTCGCCTTATCGTTTGATCGCCATGCATTATGCCGACTCCTTTGTCTGTTGGAAATTTTAATGTCAGAAGCCATGGGACCAAGGCTGCCCTAAACTCCTCCAGGGCCGGACGATCCAGAAAAACATTGTATGGAGAGTCAACATCCATCACTATGAATGGTAGGATTCACACTCTCCTACGCTCACTTTTTCCCAGTTCAACTGGTAACTCGATATACCCCATTGCCTCAGTCGCTACACCATTAAAGCAGTGGATACGGGCTTTACATGGTTTTAAATCTTTTGTCTCCATCTTCATTTGGTCATAAGCCTTCTTAAGATGATGTTGACAGCGCTTCCACAATCAATCAAAATCCTTTGACATAAGCTGGCCCGATCGTCGTAGATATGACCATCGGGTGAGCCTTTACCTTGTCTGCATCTTGACTCCTAAACACTATATCGTCTGTCATCATGCGTTTTTGTTTTGTAGGGGTTCCATCTTCCATATTCGAGCAACATTCATGATCCGCATGCCTCAAGGAGGTAGCATATCATTCCATCTCCTGCCAATTCTTGTCTACAGGATGAGGTCCTCCGACTATAGTGTTTTTGATCAGCCTACCCACAGTTCGGGCAGATTCCCCTGGATAGCATGGATCCGGCCCGCGTCCGGGGTCTGACGTTCTTTGCCTACCCTTTGGTGGGTTCTTAATAAACTCCTTCAGCTTCTGATCAACTTTTCTGTGGCGTCATGGAGGTGTCTACACTCCTCAGTATTGTGCCCATGGGTCTCATGGAAGCGACAGTACTTCCGCATCCGCTACCGTTCCTCTATGGACTCCTTTGGGTGCGGCTTTCTGCATTGAAAGGTGTTATAGGTAGATAGGTAAATATTTTCAAGAGACGTCTTCAGGGGGTGTATTCGTTTTAGGTTGGAATCCTCGACTTCCATTTCCCTGTCTCTCTTTTCTTTTCGGGATTTCCACCTTCGGATCCTTTAGATTGCCCAGGCTTTTTCTGGACGTTGACTTGAACTTTTCCCGAGTTTTCGTCGGATTGCTTCACGGCATGTTACTTTTCACAGTCTCCTGAACAGGCCCTGGTGCCTTATCTCATCTTATCCATCGGGCTTCCTCTCTTTTTATGAATTGATGAGCTTTCGAGTAGAATTGCTCCAACGTGGTTGGGGGCTTTCCCGCCAACCAATCTCCAAACTCCGAGTCTGGATCTACACCTCGCATTACTGCCATCAAAATTGCGTGGTCATTAGGGTTACCAACTTCTGTAGCAGCAACATGAAATCTCTACAAGTATGCTTTCAATGACTCCCCCGGAGCCTGGATTACGCTCGATAAGGACATCACATCCTTCGGACGAGTAGTATGTATCCTGAATTGTTCTATGAATTTCATTGCCAATTCGTCAAAGATGGATATAGACCGTGTAGGAAGTCGAGTAAACCACATGGTGGCGATTCTGGATAAAGTAATTGGGAAGCACCTACACTTGGTCGCATCATTCGCTCTTGCAGAATCCATCATCTATTCGTACCTCATCACATAGGTTCAATCTTCCCTTCATAGGCTGGGATAGTCGGCATACTAGACTTCCTTGGATACTCGGCCTATAGAATAGTATCTGTGAAGAGAGTATGACTCCTGGACATTTCCTAATCATCATTGGTCAAACCTTGGTTCTCTCTCATTAACTGCCTGACCATGGCTGATAAGTCTGGAGTTTGTATGGAGGATGGAAGATTGGGTTCCGTTCCACGGGACCGTGCAGGTTGATGTCACCTCTACTTGCGATCGGCCTAACATGCATCCTGAAGACCAGCTTCATTAGGGTCTTGGTAAGTCGGTCGTCTGGTCTCCTCACGTGCCTGATCCTTGGTGGATCGATCAGTGGCACCTGCCTGTACAGCTTCAGTCTTATAGCGTCTACGCCTAGGAGGTTCATCGGCTGAGGTCGAGCTATCAGATGAAGAATAAGGAGCAGGGCTACCTCCAGCATTCTGATGCTGCTGCTGAGTCAACTGAGTCATGAGATTAGTGTTGGCCTGAATCTGCTCAACGAGTTGCCTTCTACTTTTTCGGAGTTCCCTCATCAAATCATTGAACTCCATCCTGGTTACGACTTCCGTTTGAGTTTGGGCGGTAGTCCCCACACCTAAATTTGCTTGTTGATTGCTAGGTCCAACTTGTTGCACGCTAGCAGTCTCGTAGACATCCGCATTGTGAGAGGCTGATCGGGTACGTGGTCTTCCTATAGTAGAGCTATCGGTCGAAACTCTGAATAGATTCCATGGGCGTCCTATGAATAAATCGAAACTCCTTTGGGGGATATTTCAATCCAGTTGCTACAAAGTAGATCCTATCAGCCTGAGAATTCGATTCTCAGTGAAAGCACCAAAATGTTAGCACCAGAATTGGTCACTAACACCCTTAAGAAAGATTGTGTAGAGAGATTAATAAAGAAACTAAAGTTAAACAGAGAACAATATGCTAAATAAAATGCGGAAAATAAGAACACCAGATTTATAGTGGTTCGGCGTAATTACCTACGTCCACTTTGAGGTTAATCTTCATTGCTTTTCTTAATAATTGGTTACAGATACAATCCGTTCACCAACTATTTGAATACAATTGCTAAGTAAAAAGATAAGTCTTGAATGAGTCTTGAATGCGGCAGAGTCTCCCCGGTGTTCTCCAAAAAAGGTCCATTTCGCTATGCCCATGCCTCTCTATTTATAGACGAAGATGGGTTCGTCTTCCCTGTTGGGCCTAGTAGCAAGATACCTCGGCCTAAAATGAGTGACTTATGTGTGCCGAGCCACAAATGTCGAGCGATGTCTCCAAGCCGAACGAGGCAGTATGTCGAGTGAAATGTGTAGGCCGAATGAGATCCGACGTCGATCGAGGGGAGATGTCGAGCGAGGCTGTAATGCCGAACGAGGCACAAATGCCGAACGAGGCATGAATGCCGATTGAGACTGATTGCCGAACGAGGTTCATGCCGGTCGAGACTGAATGTCAAACGAGGTTATGCCGGTCGAGACTGGATTCCGAACGAGGTTCATGCCGGTCGAGAATGAATGCCGAATAAGATTATGTCGGTCGATACTGAATGCCGAACAAGGTTCACACTGGTCGAAACTGAATGCCGAACGAGGTTATGCTGGTCGATACTGAATGTCGAACGAGGTTCATGCCGATCGAGACTAAATGCCGAATGTGGTTATGCCAGTCGATACTGAATGCCGAACGAGGTTCATGCCGGTCGAGACTGAATGTCAAATAAGGTTGGTTGCCGCACGACCTCCCTATGTCGAACGGGGCTTGGATGCCGAATGGTGCTAGATGTGCCGAATGACCCTTTATGCCGAACGAGGCTTCCACTTCAAGTCTTTGTTTACCTAGTCAAGCCACCGGGTAACAACGGGAATTAATTTAACTTAGTGTTTATCACAAGGCACATGTGTATACATTTAACTCATGAACACATATTAGTCACTAAACACAGAATTCACAGAACGAAACACAATATCTCTAAGCACGCAAATATTAATTATTAACTCAAAACATGGTTATAAGTTTAAGTCACAAACACGAACTAGTCCCTAAATGCAGAATAACAAAATTAACTTAACGTCTATCATAAGAAACAAGAATATATATCTTTATTTCACGAACACGGAATAGTCACAAAATCAAATATCCATAATCCAAGAGATCTTAATCCAAATCGATCGTAATGATTGTCCGAAATAATCGCAATGATTATACTCAAAACCCATGGCAAGCAAACAAACAAATGGATATCATTTAAACTAATCTGATACCAAGAATCGTACTCACACCGGGAACACCGAATCACAAAATGATCTCAACGATAATCTATATCAATCAAGGTGATCATAGAAACCATGACTTGATAAATCTACATTTTTAATATTATTATATTATTATGTTCGAAAAGAAATCGGGAAATAAACTTCTTAAGGATCTTGCAGTCACTTGCCACACACCAAAAGAGAGTAAACTCTAAAGTGCCAAATATTATCACCTTCAGTAATTACTAGAATTTAACCAATACGTCCCATACCGTATGGTGAA
The DNA here is from genome assembly GCA_030765085.1 of Allium cepa. Taxonomy (NCBI): domain Eukaryota; kingdom Viridiplantae; phylum Streptophyta; class Magnoliopsida; order Asparagales; family Amaryllidaceae; genus Allium; species Allium cepa. Next base: position 437,460,765 of record CM060938.1, on the reverse strand, counting down.
ATTCAAGTGTTTACTAAAGCTAGTAAATATCACTTATTACAGATACCACTGGGAAACCTTAACTACATTCTCTTAAGGATCTAGCAACCACTTATCACACACCAAAGGAGAATTCAACTCTAAAGTGTAAAATACTTTCTAGTAGCAATCACACGAATTTAACCAATGCATCCCATACAACAGGGTGAAATTCTGGACTAGTAAGTTCCATTCAAACATTTTATTCAATGAGTTACACCATATTCAATGAAGCATTATTCAAAAGCATTTAAACCAATTGATGATGCTAAGTCGATTATTAGTACTCCTCAAATTATAGAATTAAGGTTCTCAAAACATTTTCTGTTCTCTTTGATTTTATTATTTTAAAAACACTCGTTATAAATTTCCATAAGCTTATTTATTATTTAGATTAAAATAAATTTTCACCTATTCGATGAAATATTCCATAAACTTGAAGTTTTCCAAGATTTCACTTATATACATAAGGTTGTCTAGAATTTTCATTCAGTTGTATTATTCACAAAACTATATTTTAACCATATTTATTTACTCTTCTAAATCCTATTAAAATATAACAAGTCTATTTAGAAATAAACTAGGTTTATACTTTTCAAAACTACATTTCCAAATTCCATGAATCCTAAATTATTATGTAATAAAACCATAATATTTATATTCCAATTCCATAGTCACTTTTATGTAAAAATAGTTTAGATTTGTATTTCCAAAGTCATATTTCCAAATCCATAAATATTTTACTAAACTTGGTTAAATAATTTTCTAAAAAATTGGTTTTAATATTTATTAGCTTACTTTAGAAACAATTCTAAGATTTATAAATTAAAAATAGTTATCTTTCATAAAATTACTTGAATACGAAGCTTGTCTATTTACTTCGTTTAACTCAAATTTATGGTTTAAAGATTTGCAGTTTCAAATGCATAAATCTCATAATTTTACAAAACCTAAAAGATGAAAGTAGTAGAAAAAAGTCTTAGCTTTCAAATAAAAAATATCATCTAATATGAATATATGATTTAAAAATTATGAATGAAATAATTTTTAGATTTAATTTCACTGTCGTTGTCATTTATTTTCATGGCAGCGACAAAAATTATGATTTTAACATATAAGGCTCAAAATTTATAAAAACATACATGAAAGTTGTAGATAAAAGTATAAGCTTTCCAAAACATTAAAAAAATATCAAATTCTGATCGATGACGAAAAAGATATGGCTAAAACAATTTCTCGGATTTAAATTTTGTTTTTACACTGACTTTCATTGACAGGCCAACGCTAATGAGACTAGTTTTTTTACCATTTAAACTTCAAAATTATACAAAACATAAAACATGAAAGTTATAGCACAAAGTCCATGTTTTCTAGAACATTAAGAAATATTAAAATCTGACAAAAACGAGAAAGATGCGCCCAATTTACTAACTGTTTAGTTTAGAGAATGTAATTATCAAAGCGACAGAGCTAAGAGTTTGCAATAGAATTTTGATCAAATTTTGCTCAAAATTTTCAAATATATCCAAAATTAAAGTTGTCGCACACAAAATAAGGTTTTTGGAACATCAAAAATCATCTATATCCGATAAAAAACGAGAAAGGTATGCCCAATTTACTAACTGTCTTTAGTTTTGAACATAGAACAATCAATAACATTGCAACTACAAAACACCAATCCATCAAATAAATTCACAATCAATTATTATGAAATCAAAAGCATGCAAACCAGAAATTAGAACAGGTTTTGTGAGGTTCAACTCAATTGAATCTTCGATTTGTCTTGCTAATTTCCTCTACTTTCAGCCATTATATAGATTTCACAAAGCCCTAGAATCCATGCTCAATCCCTTGTGATTAATTTCCAGAATTTTCTTGCATAGTTTCGATTTAATTTGCTAAAGAGAATGGAGCCCTCATTTTATTTCAATTTCCTAATTTCTTTTTTATTCTATTCAACATATAGGTACGTACTTATTTTATTATTTCTTTTGAGCGCAAAGCAGTGGTATCCCCTTTTAATTTGCTATAAATAAAATTATAGGCTTTGATTTAGGCCCATCCAAAAATATAACAATTACCACTATTTGTTTCTCAATGCTATTTTATTCAATCATAATAAATTTACATTCAATTTATCAAATTATAAAATTTCCAATATAGGAATTTGTTTATTTACAAAATAAACACTTCTTATACCATTTTATAACTAGTTAATTGCTTATTTAATCATATAAGAAAACAACTCCCAAATTATCCTTTATTTAGAAATAGAAATAAAAGATTCATTCCAATAATTATCATTGATTAAATTACTAGTTCCCACTATCTCATAATTTTAGAATTTACATCTCAACATCTCACTATTATTTTAAGTAATTTTATTAACACCTAAAATTACTAACAAATTCCAAATTCCAAAATGATTAAGAATTGATCAATTTTAAACAAATTTAAAACAAACTAAATTCAATATTTTCCAAACAGGATTAAAATTCACAATTAAATTTCACCAATCGCAAATTAGAACTAATTATCCATAATCAAACTTAATTAATTAGGTAAATAACAACAGGGTTGTTACAAAATCCAAGCACTATTTTCACTTATTTGATTCGATTTGTTATTCAAAAGAAATAAAAGTGCCACTTTGAAAAACTTTGATGATCAACTAAGGATCCATTTCATAGTTACACTATGTTATCAACCGAAACAACTAGCTAAACTAGAGTCTAATTGTGATGATAACTTAATTTTTGTTAGACGTTTTGACGAGTAAAAGGACTTAAATTTCTTTATAATAGCTAAAGCTTATATTTAACTTATTCCTGTCGATTTAAAAGTAAATTCTTCATTTGTAAATATTTTCAAAAACTTGCATCCATCTCTTTTTAAATAAATCTTGCATTTAGGAATTTATCATGTTGCATTTGGATCTTGTGGGTAGTAACCGCTGAAAACCCTTACGAGACAACACTCGTTCTACTAGGGTATTTTGTGAAGCCCCATAAAATATGGATTAGGGTTTTAAAGATTCATAAATAACCCTCTTATGTTCATGTAATAAAGTTTTTATCTACTTATCATATTATGCAAGTTGTAGCACAAACTAAAAGAGAAATAAAAATGGCTTTCTAAGCCTCCTTTTCTTATTCTTGTTCTTCTTTGCTTTTATTTTATATTCATGCTTATTTTCATTTATATGCTCTTTTTCCTTTCATGTTAGTAGTTTAGATTTATTTTATGCAAGTAGATTAATTCTCTTTTTATTTGCTCTTACTTTGCATGTCTTTAAATGTTAAAATTTGCATGCGTTGAAATGATAACACAAATGAATAGCTAAAACCCCTTCAATTTAGGGGTAATGATGCTCTCTAAAATTACGTAAATTCAACATATTTTGTGATTTATGATCTCTTTTATGTTTCATGAAAATGTGATGATTGATGTAAGTTTATTAGTGAATTTGGTAGCCTATGTTGTATTCACAAATAAGTTATTCTTACTCAAATATAAACACAATTTACATCATCATTTCACTAATTGATTTTTGATTACGAAATTAAAGTAAAATCAAATTTTCTGATCTATGTTACTAAATAAAATAGTAAATAAATCACACTAAAAATAGCTTTTGCTTTGACTTCTTTTTCATGTGAATTGATAAGTGGTTTGGTTGTTGTATTATAGTTTGATGGTTAAGGTATGTTAATTAATAATATAAATAAACCATACTTATGATAAATACATCACTATTTCCACTTAAGATAGAATCATAGATTAATTTTGTGTTGATTTATGTAAAAATATGAGAGTGGATTTATCTGTAAATTGTTTTCTAATCTCATATTTTCATTCACTTTGTTCAAGCTAGTTTTACATTTTTCTTACCTTAAAACAATCTCAAGTTTGGTTTAATTTGATTGAATAGAATTATTAAAATCACTTCATTTCCCTATGGATTGACCCATACTCACCACGCGCTATAATTGTACATTGTGCGCTTGCGGTTAGTTTTTATTACATAATTTTTCAACGACCTTCTAAACCGATAGAAAAACCGTCGATTAACAATACGATTCCAAATCAAAAAAGTACTAAATATTTTATGATATTTGGAATGTTCATGATATAAAATAAGCTATTGACGCAAAAAAAGGTGGCACATTAATTACGAACTACCTAAATTATGACATAAAAATGTTAAAGTATGAAGTCCACTATAGTATTTACAACAAGTCAATGGCCATTGCATAGTCAATATCGAACTTATAATTTTTAAGTCGATGAAGAGTATACAAATTAATATTAGACTTGTGGTAAGAAAGTAAACCTGTAAGTATTTACAGAAAACTTAAAGTAAGAATTATCATAAGAATATCCAAAGTATCATATTGCATCAATAAGTCTACGTCAAATTGGTTAATTAATGTCGAACATCATATTAGTTTGCTATAGAATTGAAATGTAATGTCCCAATCATGGACAATGTTGAAATATAAGATAATCGATATCAATGAGTAAGGTCAACATAGATTAATAATATGTTTATAAGTGACCCATAAATTTACTACAGCTGTTATGATGTGAAATAGTAATGTTGAAAAATGTTGAACTAAAACTTTTAAAATGGTTATTGAAAAAGAGCAACAATTTAACGACCCTTATTCTATGCATCGAAGGATCGTAGAATATTTATATTATTTTTATATGAGGCCGTAATGTTCTAATATTTTGGCAGATGACTCTTAGGTAATTTCCCACACCATCACTTTGGACGAATTTCTATGTGACCATTTTAACTCTGTAAATCTTGTGCAGGATATAACATTTAATAGGAGCCAAATTAGGGGCTAAAACCACTACCATTGGATTCGAATGATCATTTTCCTTTTCGTACAGTGGCCACATAAGGAAAATGGAGAGATAGGGCTATTTGAAGTTTTTTGGATTTTGAGCACCTTAAGTGCGTAATTAGGGTCACTAGCTTTTATGCCCATAATCCATTTTAGTTTTAGGGTAAGTGAAGGATGATGGGACCCCGTCCCCATCATTTCATAAATCCCAAAAATAGTTAAACCTTCCATTAACCTTCATTCATCAAAACCCTTAAACCTACTTTAATTGGTTAAATAACACCATTAAGATGAGATTACCGTGATTAGCACTTTGGATTAGAGACTTGCTGTTGGAGGAGATTTGGATTTTATGCCTTCTACTATTCATAAAGAGATTTGGGTTTTGCTTTGGATTAAGATGAGTGATTAGATCTCTCATTTACTAGTTCGGTCATTACACTACAAATAATGTTTTAAAAATTGTACAAAAAATACTAAAAATGTATTTAGACGATATTACACCATATATGTGAATTTTAGATGATTTAGACTTGATTTGTAAAAACGTGCCTTTATGGATCCCTAACCGTGTTTCTTATGGATCCCTAACCTTCATCTTAGATCTAGGTCTTGATTTGACATGGTTTAGCTATGTGTTTGTGTAACACCCCATATTTTCAATGACATTATTTAGGATATTTAATTAGTTAAATTAAATAAAATAATATATTGATTAGGGGATTGAGATTTGATTTAATCAAAGGGCAGTCGTGCCATTTAACCTATGAATTAAATTAAGAGTTAACTTGAAATAGAGGATGGGTAAAATAGGAAAGAGGTCATTCCTATGTCCCTAAAAATTGGTCGTGTATTCCTGTATACATTCATTTATTTTATCAAAATTATTAAACAAGAGATCAACCACCATTAACAAGAGAAAGAGGAAGAAGATTAAGAAAAGTTAAGGAAGAAGCTAAATCAAATCAAATCCATTCACATCTTAATCTCTTTAATCTCCAAAGCTAAGGTGAATAATGTTTACATCTCAAAATTTTATTGTTTCGGTTTTAAGATGAATTTCGAATATTTTGCATCGATTTTCCATGTTTTCGAATGATGGAATGGTTATATATATACTTGTTGATGAATTATGGTTGTTCATATTGAATTTATGATACGTTTTAAGGTGAAAATCCTCTAAAATGACATCCAAATGCCTTGCAAATTTTAATAAAGATCATGGATGATATTTTACAGATGGGTTTCATTTTTTAGAATTCTTTGAATTTTTGTGGAATTTATATGAATTTTCTAGTAAAGAAAATATTAATTTGGGTTACAAAATATTTGCGGTTATATAATAAAAAGTTTGGGTCCAAAATCTTTATATGTGGTAAAACATATTAAAAGAGATTTACCACAATTTTTGTAGAATTTTCCTAAGTGTTTTAATGGGTATATAAAATAATTTAAGGTATGGGACTTAAATGTTTTATATATTTATAAAAGAGAAGGGGCTTTTTGCAAATAATTCAAATAGTTATTTCTAAAAATTGTAGCACTTTTTAGTGGTAAATAAAAGAGACAACCAATCAAATTTATAACGTAAAGCAGGTTAGATGGAAATAACTATTTGCTGCATGCTTTTTACTATTTTATGCTTGGCACCTGCTTCCCTTTTGGTTGACTTTCGATTAAGTCCCTCCGCCTTCAATACCATCGAAACCAATGTGCATGGTATCATTATATTGGTATGTGCTTTCGAATGAGTAGCTTTTGACTCGGTTAGCTTTCGACCGGGTTTAATGGATTTAAAAAATGGTTTCTATTGGGTTGCACTTTTGTTTTAAATGATTACTTTCGACTAAGAAGTTTTGGGCTTAGTTGGCTTTCGACTAGGTCAAAGGGATTTTAGGTTGCGCCTTTGTCTTAAACAACTGCTTTTGACTAAGTCAACCTCTTGCTGCCGCCTTTTTACCTTATGACTTAGATGGTTTCGAAGGGGTTGCTTTGTTTTTAAAATATAAAATATGGCCACTTCTCTAATGCTTTCAAAAAGATGGTTTCGACACCATCACTTCTTTACTTAGAAAATGATTTCGGAATAGATGCTTTCAACTTAAATGTTTTAAACACCCTTTTTCTACGATTGAAGTAAAACCCGAATGGTTTTGAAAGAGATAGCTTTAAATGGTTTTGAAACAGATGCTTTCGACTTTAATGGTTTTCTGATCCTTTTGCTCTACTTGAAGGCATAATCCAAATGGTTTCTACCGATATGATTTTCAGAGGTTTCGAAGGGGTGAATTTTAGAATGGTTCCGGAAGGTTTTCATATGTTTTAAATTGAAACCAAAGTCTTTCAAAAGGTTTAGTATTTTAATGCTTTTGAAATGGTTTAAGTGAATAGTTTCGAAGCGGTGGTTCCGTAGGGTTTTGAAACGATTGAAAAGATAGGTTTGTCCTATGTTTTCGTAAGTAAGTATTTAAAGGATTTAAAGAAGGATGTCCAGTGTTTTGAAGCTTTTGAAGGAAAGGCTTTTAATGGTTTCAGAAGGGTTACTTTCAATGGTTTTGAAAGGGGTTACCATCAAGGTTTCGAAAGAATTGTTTAAAAGTTTTAAATAAAGGTTTCGAATGTATTAAATAAGGAATATATCCTAAGTATTTTCAAGTTGAAAAGGGTGTTAACTTGTTTTGAAAGGATAGACAATCTTTACTGAAATTCATCTATATTATTTTGAGTAAAGTATATACAACATGGCAAAAATAGCTTAGTGTAAAGCTAAGTATATATTTTCCTTGTATAATTGTGATTTAAACAGTTAAATCATTTTGAAAAGGTTTTTAAGAAAAAAGATGACGGGCAGTTAATCCTAAGAAAATTATTTAGACAGATAATCCATTTTGATTCGGACAGTTAGTCCAATTTGGGGATAGTTAGTCCAGTTTGCGGGCAGTTAGCCCAATTTTTCGGACAGATGGTCCATTTACTACTTATGGACAGATGGTCCATTAGTTACATGATTATAGCTTAACGGACTTAGCTATTATTATATCATTATTATTTAGTTTGATTAACCAATTTGATTGTAGGAAAGGATTTGCAAAATATATGTTTTAAAGGTGATATTAGTGAGCGGAAACCCATTCTGCTAAGCGGCGTGGTCTCACTTAATATCAGTCAACCGAGATGTAACAGTATTATTCATATCAGGCTTTATGTCTAACTCCTTAAACTCTTAGGTGCTTAAACTTGATTTGAGTAGGTTGAGGGTTAAGTTTTTCATGTTTTTGAAATTTTGGCGAATAAAGCTTTCGGAAACGACCAGGTGGCTGACGCATAGCTAATTAGGAGTTATAGTTTTATCTTGTTTTGATTCTGCTGTGTATATTAAGTCAGATACGACTATATTGATTTGATCAACCAAGGGGGATTCGTTATATGTCGTTCTTGGCATATTTTATTAATGATTAAACGATATGGAATTACGTAACTTGGATATGAATTTGTTTTGAAATGTAATCAGTAAAATGTTGTTTTTTTGGAAATCTATGATTTTTTTCATATTCAAGTGCTTATGATATTATGTATACCATTAGCGTTACCATATTTTATCACCAGAAGTTAATACTATGGATGACTGCAGCATCTGTAGCGTTTAGTTTTTAGCCTCTAGATACTGGATGTTACAACTTGGTATCAGAACATAGGTTTATGAAAATTTAAACAAAAAATGATTTTTAAAACGTAATCCTAAGGAATTAGAGTAAGATTTGGGGTGTGGGATAACACTATAGTAACGTATTTGTATTTGATGTATGTAAGTAAGCTCTTTATCTCTAGTCTCCTATCGTTGTTAGGTTATTTTTCTGTATCTTATGGAGTTTGAATACAGATATGGAAGGTCGAAGAGGAAGAGTTAACCCAAGAGGGCAGGGCACCGATCGGAATGCCAGACCTAATACAAGGAGGACCCAAGGTCAGGCACAAGTAGAGAATGTAGGTGCTAAAGTCTCGCAAGTGAACAAGAGCTATGTATTAGTTTTTTATGAATATGATGCAAGATAGAATTGCGGCTGGAGTGGTAGGAGGAGATGCTGTAGGGATAGGAGTTCGGGAAGTTTCGGTATTTAACCATTATGCTAAGCTAAGCGGAGATTGCGCTAAGCTTGGGGGGAAGCCATTTCTGGGAACAGAGGATGATATAGAGGTGGAAAATTGTTTGCGCAACTATAAGAGAATATTTGTAAATTTAGGGTTTAATGATGAACAAAAGAGGAGGCTTGTTTTGAGACAGCTTTATGGAGTAGCTTTGTTCGGGTGAAACAGTGTAACGGTTGGTGTGGACGAGGAAACTTTGACATAGGCTGATTTCAAGGGGAGGTTCCAGGAGAGGTTCATGTCTACAATGACACCGTCAGCTTTGATAAGGTAGTTTGTTAAATTAGAGCAAGGGGAGATGTCTATTATGGAGTACGCTAGAAAGTATGCGGAGTTAGCTAGATATGGGTATGCTTCAGCAGATACAGTAATGAAAAGGAATGAGAAGTTTATTTGAGGGTTGAAGCCTGAGTTAGCAAGGGCTACATTACCTCGTATTAGAGATCCTTCTGATTTTGTAGTGGATATCGCTTTAAGGCATGAGGAGATTCTCGACTCTCTAACGAAGAATAAGGCTAAGGAGGTCTAAGTTTGGCAGAATCAAAAGAGGAAGTTCTTTCCTAAGAAGAGTGCTCAGAAGGGTGTAGCAGCTAAGAAAGGGAAGTCTGAGATTGTTTACTTCTAGTGCGACAAGATGGGCCACTTTGCTGATGCGTGTCATGCTAGAAAGGCAAAGGAGGTGGCAGGAAAGAAAGTCAAGTGCTTCAGTTATAGCCAGATTGGCCATTATGGGAACCAATGCAAGGAGCCCACTAAGGATGGAAATGGAAAGGTATATGCATTGGAGCCTGCTGCTTCTAAGCCAATAGCTCAAGAGAAAGGAATGGCAGTTTTGGGAGGTACGCTTCAGATTCATGGTAAGTCTGTTAGGTTCTACTTGATACTGGTGTATCGCATTCTTTTATATCTAGATGGTTGATAGATAAGCTAACCTAGAATCCACATATTTAGTTACTTCCTTACGGGTTGCGAATCCAATAGAAGGGATGCAACTAGGGTTGAGATATGACCAGTTAGAGTTTGACTTGTTAGGTCATATCTTTGTTTGTAGTTTGCATGTGTTTGATTTTGTAGGGTTCAGGATTATTCTTGGTATGGATTGGTTAAGTGAGTACAATGCTAGGATATTTTGCCAGTATAGGAAAATATGGCTTAGATACCCTGATTATAACGACCGGGTTGTTTAGACCTAGAAGGTTCTAATGGTGAAGTGAATGCTTTGTTGGGTGTTATGGAGTTGGATAATGAGTTTAATTGAGTTTTCATGGTTAGAGAATTCACGGATGTTTTTGAGCCTGTAGTTGGATTGCCGCCGAAACGAGCCATTAAGTTTCAGATAGATTTGGTTCTGGCAGCAGAACTAGTGAGTAGGCCACCAAGTAAGATGAACCCTATAGAGATAAGGGAGTTGAAGGTGCAACAGGTGGAATTGGAGGGCAAGAGATTTATCAGGCCGAGTAGTTCGCCTTGTGGAGCAGCCATAGTGTTTGCTATGAAGCCGGACAGATCGTTAAGGCTATGTATCGATTATCATAAGTTTAATAAAAGGACGATAAAAAATCAGTATCCATTGCCAAGGATTGATGATTTGTTCGACCATTTGAGTGGATCCAGGGTTTTCTCATAGTTAAATTTGGTGACGAGTTTCCATTAGCTCAGGGTAGCAGAGGATAGTATACCTTTGACGGCGTTTAGGACCAGATATGGGTCGCACGAATGGTTAGTTGTGCCATTCGGACTGACTAATGTGCCGGCATTCTTTGTGAATTTAATGAACCGAGTTTTCCGAGAGTACTTGGATAGGTTCATATTAGTTTCCATTTACGATATATTGATATACTCTGAGGATGAGAAGGAGCATGAAGTTCATCTTAGAGTGGTGCTTGAGATGCAGAGGCAGCATCAGCAAAAGGTGAAGTTTTCAAAATGTCATTTCTAGAAGAAGGGAGTGAAGTTTCTTGGTCATGTAGTCTTGGAGAAAGGGTTATCAGTAGATCCGTCTAAGATTGAAATGGTGAATAGTCGAAAAAGGCCCGAGATAGTGACGATGATAAAGAGTTTCCTTGGGCAGGCTAGTTATTATCGGAGGTTCATTAATGATTTTTCACGGATAACGGCACCGATGACCAAGCTAACGAGAAAGAATGTGAAGTTTGTATGGACCGATAAGTATAAGGAAGCATTACATAGTTTGAAACACTTATCACCCATGCACTATGTTTCGGAAGGGAATCAGGATATGGTCGTTTATACAGATGCGCGTGGGACATGATTAAGAGCTTTGTTGATGTGGAGAGGTAAAGTGATTGTCTATGCTTCTAGATAGCTAAGACCGCATGAGGTCAGTTATCCGATGCATGATTTGGAATTTGCTGCAGTAATTTTTACATTGAAGGTATGGAGACATTACTTTTTAGGAGAGAGGTTTGAGTTATATACAGATCATAAGTTGCTGAAGTATTTTTTCTCTTAGAAAGAGCTGAACATGAGACAACAGAGGTGGTTAGAGTTTATCACTGCTTATGATTTCAGGATTGAGTACACACCGGGAAAAGGAAACTAGGTCGCTAGTGATTTCAGGATTGAGTACACACCGGGAAAAGGAAACTAGGTCGCTAGTGATTTCAGGATTGAGTACACACTGGGAAAAGGAAACAAGGTTGCGAATGCACTTAGCACGAAACATCAGAATGTAGTGTTGGTAATGATTGTTGAGTGGAAAGATTTGGAAGCATCGGTAGATTGCAGAGTGCAGTTGAGATCTGAGGCCGGGTCTAGCGGAGAAACTGTAGTGTTATCTTGTTTGGAAGTTCGACCAGTGATGATCGAAAAGATTGATTCTAAATAGGAAGAAGATTCGGTATTTGCTAAATGGATTCGAAAGTTAAGAGATGGAACCGAGAGAGATGATTTGAAAGATTTCAACCTTAACCAGAATTGGAGGTTTAGAAAGAATGGAAGATTATGTGTTATGAGTGTAGGAAACATAAGGAAAGAAGTTTTGGAGGAACGCCATCGTTCAAAGTTCGCTTTTCATCCAGAAGAAAATAGGATGTATCAAAATATGAGGAGGAGTTTCTACTAGTAAGGTATGAATCGGGATATTGGTTATGGGTAGAGCAGTGCTTAAATTGCCAACAGGCAAAGGCCGAACACCAAAAGGCAGGTGGGTTGCTTTAGCCATTAGATATTCCGATATGAAAATGGAATTCTATTTTTATGGATTTTATTGATGAGTTGCCAAGGTTGAACAGGGGAAATGCTAGTATATGGGTGATGGTGGACAGATTGACCAAGAGTAGCCATTTCCTTCTAGTTAACTCAACCAGAACGACACCTGTTATGGTGAGGTTATTCATGAAGAATGTAGTTAGACTGCATGGAATTCCTAGTAGCATAGTAAGTGATAGAGATCCCTTATTCACTAGTGAGTTATGAAAGAGACTACAGGAAATTTTGAAAACCAAGCTCAGGATGAGTACCGCTAACCATCCACAGATAGATGGGAAAACAAAGAGAGTTAACAAAATCTTGGAGGATTTGTTAAGAGCTTGCATTCTAGATTTCAAAGGACTATGGGAAGACCATCTACATTTAGTCGAGTTTTCATATAGCAACAATTATCAGATTAGTATCGAGATGACACTGTTTGAAGCTTTGTATGGAAGGTCATGCAAATCTCCCTTATATTTGTTAAAGATCGAGGATAGGTTGGTTCTTGGTCCAGATTTGGTCAGAGAAGCTGCAGAAAAGATTGAGGTTATTTGAGCTAGAACAAAGGAGGCTCAATCTGGGCAGAAGAGTTATGCAGATAAGAGATGAAAAGATTTAGAGTTCTCAGTTGAGATCAGGTTTTCATCAAAGTGTCATCGATGAAGGGTGTAATACGATTTGGGAAATCAGGAAAGTGTAGAATACAACAACATTTGATTTTTGTCTGATGATAATAAAAAAAATTGTTCAAATGTATTTGTTATTGTATTATTTTTTTCACGTAATTAAATAAATATTTGTTGAGTAAATTAAATAACTCAAAATTCATATTCAAACAAATATTTTATTACAAATTCAAATAGTACAAATTTGAGCTCTCACTACATATATACATTTTCAATTACAATACAATTTCAATTACAACACATCTTTCAATTTACAACTTTCACCTTACTACATATTCACTCTCACTCATATTTTATCTTCAACTCTGTTCCTGTTTGTATCCAGCATCTGAATTATCTGCAAATAAACATTGATGCTATAAAATTGAAAAAGAAATATTTTGCAGTGCAAAATGAAATGTGTGCTTTGAAAATATTATTTGCCTCAGTTATTGGGTTGTTCGTCATCATTTCCTTTTAATTCATCATACATGAACAACATGTGACATGCAAAGTGTAACACTGTGCATGCCACAAGGCTATGCACACCGATATACACTTGCTTGTTAAAACTGTAGGGACAGGTAAGCACAAGGTCAAACCTGAGCCTAGGCTAGATTCAACTTGGTGCAATATAAAAACAAAACATCACAGAATGATCATGTACAAAGAAACTAGTCAAATTGCTCAAATGTACAAAACTCAAAGGCAAGAAAACAGCATATAAACATTGGAGCATACACATGAACAGTGTAGACTCAAAGTGGTGAACCAGATCAACATCTCAACTCCACATGAAAACCAAATTTGATCAAGTTTGCAAAGTGTGCAGTTCAAACAACGACAATGATCAGTGCACCACCAGCTTTACAAATGTGAAGCCATGAACAAACAGAGGCAAAAACATGCTCATACTGGTGCCAGACTCAGGGATGATAACACCATAAAGTGCACATGAAGAATCTAAGCAGAATCATAATTAAGACCGGTATCGATATGCAAGCATTGTACAAGTTTAAGCATCAAGTTCACCAAACAAAATGAACCAGTGATGTAACATGAAGAATAGATACCAGAGACTACAAGGCCACAACAACATGAATACAGACTCAACAATGAATTGATCAAGAGCAACAAATGCAACAAGACTAGACTTCAACTCAGGGACCACATACATCAACGACTACAATGCAACACAGAAATGATATACACACACACAAAAAAACCCACTAGTTTCAACATATATATGAAATTCAGTTTCAACTGCAATAAAACATCAAACTGAATGAAACAAAACAGTTCAACTTGAAGTGATACTTAGGAACCGGATATAAACATGAAATGGAGAAAATAGATGAAGCTCGAAGCAAATGAACGACTCAAGTGGAACAAGGAACACACACCCGAGAATACAAGTACGAAGGCACAAACTCACACAAGCACAGTGACAGTGATCGCATGAAGACACACACATGAACACATGAAGCCAAGAAATGACTCGAAGCAAATGCAAAACTAACAAAGGTCAGTCCAGAAGAAGGAACCAAACATCAAGGCTAGGCATGACAACCAGACAGTATCAACCAGACCACCATAAAATGCAACACAACCAGAATTGATGTCGAGCCATCACATACACATATACACGTATATGTATGTATATACATGGAGATAACACACAAAAAGTAATTTACATGTGTATAATAGTAAAGAAGTCTACTTGTTTACAACAAAAAATAGTTGCATTTCGAACAAAGTCAAGGGAGCAAAAAAAGAGAATAGTCATACGAATTGGACAAGTCAAAGTCCATTTTATCACAAATTTAATGCCAAAGTCAAAGCGATTAATGAGACTCGCAGTCGATAAAATGATGAACATGTGTAGTTAATGCCTCGCTATTACCCGCTATAACCCTGCTATATCTCATAGTAGATTTCTACCACTACATTTTTCCATATAGCCCCAAATATAGCCATTCCGCTTTAAGCCCCGCTATTTTCGCTATATCTCATTATTCTCGCTATAATGCGCTATTTCCGCTATATCTTCTTCTAAAGAAATGAATTGAAAAATGATATTTATACATTATAAAAATTATGAAATTAATTTATTTATTTTAATTTTTAATGTATTTTCAAAAATGAAAAATATTCTACTAAATTAATTATATTATATAACAGTTTTACATTTATTTACAATATATTCGCACATGCTTTTATTTAAAATAATTTATGTATTAATTATAATTCAATTGAATGTTAATTTTTAATTTAATTACCATTTATATATTTATAAAAATATTAAGTATGAGTTTTACTTGTTATTTTAGAGTGATCCGCTATATCCTACTACATTCTCGCTGCATCTCCGCTATGACTTTTTGCACCTCCGCTGTACTGAATCAACCGAGCGCTTTAACTGCACAGTGATAAACAGGTCATAGGAGAAATAAATGGATTCATGAAGTACAAGTATGAATTGAACAAGTCATAAGTCATCACTAACATTCAATCATAATAGAACGGCCAAGCAAAGTGTTTGAAGAATTCAATTAGAATTATACGAATGTAAATATAGGGTTCTCATCCCTATTTAAACCCAATCATCATCATCGGAAAAATCATTCAAGTTTAAGCAAATACCAAAGCAAGCCACTGAAATAAATCACAGGCCAATAGCTCAAATCAAATTCGAGTACTATCGAATATCGAAAAGGGGAAAATCGCATACCGTTTTAATATTCGAGCTTGACAATTTTGAAGCAGCCGTGAACGATTCAACTGATCAAGGAAGCATCGAAGAGAATAAAAGTATTGCCAGCAAACGTTTCGAGCATCAATTTTTCAAGCGGCGGCTCAAATAATTAGAATATTAATTTGAGAAGAAGAACGAAAATAAAAGAGGCGGCCGAAGTTACTACAAAAAGAAAAAGGAAGACATCTTTGTTTTATTTTGATTTGGCCCATCCTTTATATTGGGCTATAGTTTTAAAATAATAGGTTTTTGATTTTTTATTTTGTTTAGTTGTTTAATTTTCCTTTTAAATTATATACCTTTCTAGTTTGTAATTAGGTACAAACTAGTTTGAGAATTCGCAACTCAATGGCTGAGTTGTGGTGGGGTTTTGAGCTTAGACAAGTTAGTGGGTGTCGTAATTTTACGTGCGTAAGCGTCTGACTATTTAGTTTCTAGTAGAAACCATATGGGCATCACATAGGCAGGTTATTGCCGAAGCTGGGCAAATCTGTGTGTGATCTCTACTGCATATTCTCTATTATATTTTTTTCTGCATTAATTTTTATTTTTATCAGTACATCCTATTCACCCCGCCTCTAGGGTGAAAACGATCCTATAGAAAGTTAGCACCAAGATTGTTGGACCTTTCCTATTGTTGAGAGGATTAGAAAACTCGCGTATAGAGTTGAGTTACCGAGCATTTTTGATAGGAGTCCATGATGTTTTCCATGTTTCTCATCTTAGAAAGTGTGTTAGAGACCCAAATACCGCTATAGCACCAACTGTGCTAGAGGACTTTGTAGTAAAACTAGACTATAGTGAGAAAGCTGATTCATATTATTGCGAGAGATGGAAAGAGGCTTATAATCAAGACGGTCAGATTAGTCAAAGTCCAGTGGAGCGATATTGACAGGGACTATACATGGAAGATTGAAAGCAGGATTAGAGATACTAATCCTGACTTATTCGATGGTATCTTTTACCTCTTTGATTGATTTGTTGTGTACCTTATCTTAATTTCGAGGATGAAATTCTTTAAGGAGGGGAGTTTGTAACACCTCATATTTTTGGTGACATTATTTGAGATATTTAATTAGTTAAATTAAATAAAATAATGTGTTGATTAAGGGATTGAGATTTGATTTAATCAAAGGGAAACCATGCCATTTAACCTATTAATTAAAATAAGAGTTAAATTGAAATAGAGGAGGGTAAAATAGGAAAGAGGCCATTCTTATGACCTTAAAACTTGGTCGTGTATTCCTATACATGTTCATTTCATTTTACCAAAAATTTTAAACAAGAGGTCGGCCACCATTAACAAGAGAAAGAGGAAGAAGGTTAAGAAAAGCTAAGGAAGAAGCTAAATCTAATCAAATCCATTCACATCTCAATCTCTTTAATCTCTAAAGCTAAGGTGAATAATGTTTACATCTCAAATTTTTATTGTTTTGCTTTTAAGATGAATTCTGAATATTTTGCATTGATTTTCCATGTTTTTGAATGATGGAATGGTTATATATATACTTGTTGATGAATTATGTTGTTCATATTGAATTTATGATATGCTTTAAGGTGAAAACCCTATAAAATGACATCCAAATGTCTTGCAAATTTTTATGAAGATCATAAATGATATTTTAGATATAGGTTTCAATTTTCAGAATTCTTTGAATTTTATGGAGTTTATATGAATTTTCTAGTAAAGAAAATGTTAATTTGGGTTATAAATTATTTATGGTTAAATAATTAAAGGTTTGGGTCTGAAATTTTTATATGTTGTAAAACATATTAAAAGAGATTTACTGGAATTTTTGTAGAATTTTCCTAAGTGCTTTAATGGGTATATAAAATAATTTAAGGTATGGGTCTTACATGTTTTATATATTTATAAAAGAAGAAGTGGCTTTTTGCAAATAATTCAAATAGTTGTTTCTGAAAATTGTAGTATTTTTTTATGGTAAAGAAAAGAGGCAACCAATCAAAATTTGACATGTAAAACAGGTTAGGTGAAAAGAACTATTTGATACGTGCTTTTTACTATTTTGTGTTTTTGGCACCTGCTTCCGCCTTGGTTGGCTTTCGACTAAGTCCCTCCGCCTTCAACACCATCGAAACCAATGCACATGGTATCATTATATTGGTATATGGTGAATTGGATAGAAGGAGAAAGGTATGTAGTCGAACCTAGCGGTTCCGAATGGGTTGAGGCATCACTTTGCTTTTAAATTAAAAATGCGCCAATTTGCTTTTGACTAAATGGCTTTGGACTGAGTAGCTTTCGACTCGGTTACCTTTCGACTGGATTTAAAGAAATGGTTTTGATTGGGTTGCCCTTTTGTTTTAAATGATTACTTTCGACTAAGAAGCTTTCGACTTAGTTGGCTTTTGACTAAGTCAACGGGATTTTGGGTTGAGCCTTTGTTTTGAACAACTGGTTTCGACTAGTTCAAACCTTTTGCTGTTGCCTTTTTACCTTTCGGCTCAAATGGTTTCGAAGGGATTGCTTTGTTAAAATATAAAATATGGCCACTTCTCTAATGCTTTCGAAGGGATGGTTTCGACACCATTACTTCTTTACTTGGGAAATGGTTTCGAAACAGATGCTTTTTACTTAAATGTTTTAAATACCTTTTTCTATGATTGAAGTAAAACCCAAATGGTTTCGAAAGAGACAGCTTTAAATGGTTTTGAAACAGATACTTTCGACTTTAATGGGTTTCTGATCCTTTTGCTCTACTTGAAGGCATAATCCAAATGGTTTCGACCGAGAATATTTTCAAAGATTTCAAAGGGGTGAATGTTAGAATGGTTCCAAAAGGTTTTCACATATTTTAAATTGAAACTAAAGGCTTTCAAAAGGTTTATATTTTTATGCTTTTGAAAGGGTTTTAGCGAATGGTTTCGAAGGGGTGGTTCCCTAAGGTTTCGAAAGGGTTCAAAGGAAAGGTTTATCCTATGTATTCGAAAGGCAATACTTAAAGGATTTAAAGAAGGATGTTTAGTGTTTTGAAGCTTTTGAAGGAAAGAATTTTAATGGTTTGGAAGGGTTACTATCAATGGTTTTGAAAGGGGTTACCTTCAAGGGTTTCGAAAGGGTTGTTTAAATGTTTTAGATAATAGTTTCGAATGTATTAAATAGGCAATATAGCCTAAGTATTTTCAAGTTAAAACGGGTGCTAATTTGTTTTGAAAGGATAGACAATCCTTACTAAGATTCATCAACATTATTTTGATTAAAGTATATATAAAATGGAAAAATAGCTTAAAGTAAAGCTAAGGATATATTTTCCTTGTATAAATATGATTTAAAAGATTAGATCATTTTGAAAACATTTTCAATAAATAAGATGAAGGGTAGTTAACCCTAAGAAAATAATTCGGACAAATTGTCCATTTTGATTCGGACAGTTGGTCTAGTTTAGGGACAATCAGTCCAGTTTCGGAATAGTTATTCCAGTTTACTGAGATGTAACAGTATTATTCACACCAAAATTTATGTTTGACTCCTTAAACTCTCAGGTGCTTAAAATTGATTTGAGTAGGCTGAGGGTTAAGATTTTCGGGTGGTATAAATTTTGGTGAATAAAGCTTCCCGAGACGAGTAAGTGGCTGACGGATAGCTAATTAGGAGTTATAGTTTTATCTTGTTTTGATTACGCAGTGTATATTAAGTCAGATATGACTATATTGGTTTGATCAACCAAGTGGGCATTGTCATATGTCGCTCTTGGTGTATTTTTCTAATGGTTATAAGTAATCTTTACCTGGAAAACGATTTGGGTTTATGTAAGGATATGAATTTGTTTTGAAATATAATCAGTAAACTGTTGTTTTTGGAAATCTGTGTTTTTGTTCATATTCGAGTGCTTCTAATATTTGGATACCATTAGCATTACCATATTTTATCGCCGGAAGTTAATACTATGGATGACTACAACATCTGTAGCGCTTAGCTTTTGGCCTTTAGATACAGGATGTTACAGTTTGTTGCTGAGTGATATATGTATTGATTGCTTTCTTGTGCCATGTTTGAAATGTTCAAAATGCCGAATGAGTGGCGACTATAGTTGTTAGAAAATTATGGGTCATCATGGATCGTCACCGATCCATGATACTTCATCCACAAAAGACATGATCGAGGTTAGGTGGCAAGGAAGGCCCCATGATTTTGTGTTCGAAGTTTCATATTGTTAGGACTTTATATGCTCGAGTTGTGGATGGATTAGTGATTATTGGAAAGGATGGATCGGTGAGTCTTCAATATATAGATCGGTGGAAATCCAACGTGTGGATCGGAGGGATTCAAGAGCATGGGCTAGTAGAGTGGCTTAGGTATGGATCAAATCATAGGAACATGGTGGCAAGAGAGTGGAGCCAACATCGAGCGATTTTGCCTAAGTCCTATGGACCGGTATCGATCCAAAGGGGTTGGCCTATTTCACTCACAACCATTTTAGAGCAAGAAGTGTATTGGAGCTCAAATATGATGTGTGGGATTGATCTCCATAGTCCGGTACCGATCCATATGGGTTGGCCCAATCAACTTGTGGTTGATGGTGGAGCTTGGGAAGGTGTGTAAGAGCACATGCGTGAAGTGTGGGATCAGTAGTGATGGTTTGTGGCCATGGATCGGTAGTGATAGTTCGGTGTTTATGGATCGGTACCTATCCATGGTTTTATTCCAAACTTGGTGCTACCAGTATATGGTTGCAAGGAAGACCCCGTAAAACTATGTTTTGAGTTCCAGATCATTTGGAATTGTATGCTCGAGTTATAGTTGTTTGAAGATGGATAGCTATACTTCGAGATGCAGAGTAGCCGGATTGAAGGAACTGTCTGCATGATGACATTCTATGACTAATGATGGCTGCCTAGAGTAGTTTCCAACCACGAAGACTTTAGATGGGGGTCGTGAGGATAGTTCCAGGATGAGCTGTACTATGGATGATGTGTGCAAAGGGGTCGTTGATATTTGTACTATTTCAATATTTACTCATAAAGTAGGGATATGTATGGACGCTCACTTGGATTTTGCGATGGTTGCCCTTGATCACACGATGTTTTGGCCTATTTACCCTGGACTGATGCGATGATAGTCTAGATCCTGGCCGACTGAATGGCATAGATTCGAGTACCAAGAAACCGGGACGCACAGTAGTCCCTGACTATTGTGATAGGGTCATACGAGTATCATATATCCAACGCACTAAATGAGTGAATGTGAGGATGAATGTTGGAAGCTATGTTTGTTTGATTATTCTATCACCTTAAGGATGTCAAACAATGTTGATATTATCAATGCAGATATCTAGACACCCTTAGTACTTTGATATATGGCACATCCATGATGATTATCATAGAGTAGCGTATATCTTTCATATGTGCTAACTATAGGGGTGCAGGGATGGGTCATGTATGATTCTCCATACCATATGTCCTAGTATATTGACTTTATAGTATTTGAAATTTCTATCGCTCACATCAAACATTTTTTGATCTGAGGTTTTATATTTTGCTTTCTATTACTCTGGGTACTCTTAAATGAGTAGATTTGAGATATCAGGTCTCGTAAGTATGTGGAGCTGGACAGGTGGCGGGTAGGAGGCTCTTCTCTCGTATTATTATATGTAGTCATTTACTATTCCGCTGCATAACACTAAGGAGCTTGCTAGTGCCTTACTATTTAGAGATAGTTTACGAATTAAATTTAATCTATAACTCTATTACTTATGTTGTTTGCTGTAAGGATTTGTATATTTTGATATTGTGATTAATTCGGTTATTTACTTTCTCATCTATTTTATATCTGAGATGTTTACTATTATACTTATTTGATACGTTATGAGATATACGATAGGTTTTGTGCTGTCCATTTACTTTACAACCATTGATGATCGCCCCACATTGACCAAGCATCGCTACAATGCACTATACAAGTATATTGGGCGCCAATGGTGTAAGGTGGTCATTACATTTGGTATGAGAGCTTAGGTTGCATTATTTAACCTAAGGGATACCGTGATCCAGTGGAGATAGGGTAGGAGTTATTACCTTAGACTGGATCGAGAGTGCATGTGTGCATATATACGAAAGTGCGTACTTGTTATATATTTTGGTTTTCAAAACATATAGTGGTATATCCATAGTATATAAGTTGCACCATGTAAATGAGTACCACTTAAGCAGAATTCCTCATAAAGAGAGTGATCGTCTTTATTACAGATTAAACGATGGGTCGCCAAACAAGGAACGCTATTAGGAACTCCATATCCAAAGTCGAGGAGGAAGCTTCTCGGGAGTTGCTAATCCCGATTTTCAGATCATGTTTAATACTATAATGAGGAACATGTTACAAAATGCTCAAGTAGCTGCTCTAAATTTTTCTATTGATGCTGGTGCTCCAATGCAGGCCTCTAGAGCGAATTTCGCTAAGCTGAATAAGGACTACACAAGTCTTGGTGGCAAACCATTCCAAGAAATGGAATCGACAATGTAAGTGTAGGATTGGCTTAATGCCTGCGAAAGGATATTCGATGACTTAGAGGTGGGTAATGCTGTGAAAAAGCGATTGGCTTCTCAACAGCTTCAAAGGCAAGCCATGAACTGGTGAAATGTAGTAAGAGCTACCACTTTAGAGGATCAGTTCACTTAGGACTAGTCTAAACCTAGATTTGAGAAGAAATTTATTCCTACAGCTCAAAGGTCATTTATGTTTCGTAAATTCACAAATCTGAAGCAAGGGGATATGATTGTCTCCGAGTACATTGATGAATTCGACGCTTCATCAAATATGGATGTACTTCATTGACATCCCATTAAAGAAGAATGATAAATTTATCATTTGCTTAGACACTACTAGGGAGAGCGACTCATGGGCCATACTGATGAGACTTTTGAGACGATTGTCAACAAGGCTCTGAGGCAAGAAATTTTGTATCCAAAATCGAAGGCCATTATTCCTAAAGAAGGACTAAATCCATAATCATTCAGGGGAGGTAAGAAGATAGGAAACAACAAGAGGAATCAGTTTCATAACAAAGATGGAAAAAAGAAGGACAAGTCGAGACCAACTTGTTATAACTGCTCAAAGAAAGGTCGTTACACTAGTGACTGCAAAGTTGTGGAAAGAAGTGTTACATCTACAACAAGTTTGGGCATCTCAAGAAAGACTCTCTCGAGTTTCCTAAGCAAAACAAGGTGGTGAAAGTGTATGTTATCAATGCTATTCCAATTTCATAATGCTCCATTGATGAAAGAGAAGGGAAAAAGCGTCGTTCAAGGTACGCTTTCCATTTATGATGTTTTTATAAGAGTTTTTTTGGTACCAAGGCTTCACATTCCTCCATATCCAGTGACTTGGTAGATAGATTAGGATTGGATCCCACAATAGCCGATAGACCTTTGATTATGACGAAACTTGTAAGAGGCTCTACTAGCCTATGTAAGGTTTGCTGTGGTTTGGTCTTATCGAGTCATGAATTCTCTTTTCATTGTGATTGTTTCATTTTGGGATTCTTTGGGTTTGTCTGATGATGGACTAGCTTTATAGATACGGAGTGATGGTGGACTACGAGAGGTCATTGGTGACGATAGGGATGGATAACGGGTACAAGGAGTGTTAGACTTCCTATCAGATGATGAAATGATGGTCATCTTTCTACATTTGCTTGATATATCGTACGATGAGTTGTTGACAGTAACGATTACTAAGGAGTATCTAGACATAATTGAGAAAGAGACTAGACTTCCACCACATAGAGATATCAAGTTTCATATTGATTTAGTTAAAGATGCTAGCCGTGATGCCTCTAAGGAGGATGGCACTTAGAGAGTAGAAAGTGCTTGAGGTGCAAGTGTACCCTTTTGTGAAAAAGGGTTCATTCGTAGGAGTATATCCTATTGGGGGCGCTAGTAGTATTCGCCACGAAGGTAGACGATTATCTTAGATTATGCATTGATGACCATGAGCTGAATAAAGTAAAGAAGAAGAACCACCCACTTCCATGCATTGGTGACTTGTTCGATTAGCTAAATGGTACTAGAATATTTTCTTAGTTGGATCTTGCGATAGGATTTCACCGAATGAGAGTGGTGAAGGAGAGTGTGTTACCATAATTCTAATGTCATCTGGTTTCTATGAGTGGTTAGTTATGCCGTTCGGGCTAATCAATGCACCAACATACTTTGTTGAACTCATGAACCGTGTCTTTAGGGGTCTGCTAAATAAATTCATGCTTATGTTCATCAATGATATTATTATCTATTCATGGACAAAGGAAGAACACAAGATATATATAAGGGTTGTATTAGAGGCGTTAACTGAGCATCAACTTATTGCGAAGTTTTCTAAGTGTCACTTCTGGAGGAGAGAAGGCGATTCTTAGGTCATGTTGTACTTGAGTAGGGCATTGTCTTTGATTTGCAAAATTTGCAGCAAGATTGGATTAGGCCCAAAAAAGCTAGGATGTGAGAAGTTTCTTGGGTTGGCTGAATATTATAGACAATTCATCTAGGACTTCGTAAGGTAGTATCACCGTTGACTCACCTGATGAAAAATAATCAAACTTTTACTTAGGTTGCAAGATGTGATTAGGCATTTATGAGTTTGAAGGAGAAGTTGATGAGTGCGCCAGTATTGACTATTCGAAGCGGGAATAAGGAGTTGATAATATACATCGATGCTTGTGGTACTAGATTGGGCATGGTATTGATGCAGAGAGGCAAGGTTGTTGCATATGCTATTCGACAACTGAAGCCTCATGAGAAGAAATACCCAACCCATGATTTAGAGTTACCAGCAATTGAGTTTGCGCTAAAGATTTGGAGGCACTATCTTTTAGGAGATGGTTCGAGTTGTTCACCAATCATAAATCATTGAAGTACCTCTTTTCATAGAAGGACCTTAACTTTCATCAGTAGCAATGGTCGGAGTTAGTGGCCTCCCGTGACTTTGATATTGCATACACATCGGGTAAAGGTAATGCAGTTGTTGTTGCCTTGAGAAGGAGACATGTCAGCTTGGGAGTTATATTCCTAGAGTGGGCACAGTTAGAGTATATTGTTGGTTATGATTTCCGACCATGATGCAAGCTAGAGCCAAAGATGTTGGCGAGATTGACTATCATACCTACTCTTATCGAGCGAATTGGTACTAGTCAGAGGCGCGATGCCAAATTAGCAGAGATTATTTCTAAAACTGAAGCGGGGTTATAGTCTGAGGATATGTGACAATACGGACTTGACCGAGATGGTTAACTCTATAAAGACGGGAGATTTTTTGTTTCTGAAATCGATAGATTGAGGGAAAGGTGCTCAGAGAGTGCCATCATTTGAGATTGACTATACATCCCGATGGTAATAAGATATACCGTGATATGAGGCAAACCTACTACTGGGAAGGGATAAAGAAAGACATTGAGATATTCATCTCAAAATGTATGAACCGCCAGTTGGTTAAGGCAGAGCAGAAGAAGCTTAGTGGTTTGACACAACCACTAGAAGTTTCCAAGTGGAAATGGGAACAAGTCGATGGATTTCACTGATGGACTGCCGAGGACTTGAGCATGGTACGACAGCATTTGGTTTATAGTTAATTGATTGACCATGAGTGCCAGATTTATACATGTCCAGTAGAACGATAAGCAAACTGGCTGACCTGCATGTGAAAATGGATAACGTAATGGATAGCGCAATTCCAGGGTGCGCCAAAGAGCATTATGAGTGACCGAGATCCATTATTCACTAGTGGGTTTTGGAAGAGCTTACAGGCGGCGTTAGGAAATAGAGTTGCACCTCAGCACAGCTTATCACCCTTAAACTGATGGTCAAAATGAGATTCAATTGTGTCTTAGAGGATCTCTTGCGTGCTTGCATATAAGACTTTGGAGGCTCATGGGATGATCATTTACGTCTTGTTGAATTCGCATACAACAACAATTATCAATCTAGCATCGGTATCGCACCATTTGAGGCATTATATGGCCGACCGTGCAACGCTCCTTATTGTTGTGGGAAGTGGGCGAGAAACTGATACTTGGGCCAGATATGAATAGAGAAACATTGAAGAAGATAGAGATCATTCGGCAATGGATGAAAGCTGCCCAAGACAGATAGAAAAGCTACACCGATAAGGGACGCCGAGACCTAGAGTTCACTGTCAGCGACATGGAATTTATCAAGATCTCTCCATTAAAAAATTTCATTCGATTCGGTAGCAGGGGGATGCTAGTATTGAGATTTGGTGGTCATTTTATGATATTATAGAGGATCGGGAACCTTGCTTACACAATCGACTTACCTCAAAGATTAGTAGGAGTGCACAACGTATTCCATATCTCTCATTTGTGGAAAAAATTTCACGACTCAAGCGACCATTGCATCGGATCAGCTAAATGATATCGAGATTAAACCAGAGGCTTCAAGACCTTGTAGGCCTATTTGTATTGACGGACATGATATGACGCATCTTAGGAGGAAAACGGTAAAGGTAGTGAGTGGAGTGATAACGAAGGTGATAGCACTTGGAAGACCGAGGAGAGCATGAGGACAGCATATCTAGAGCTCTTTACTTGGTGAGATGTCTTATTTAAAATTTTACTTTCGCTTATGATATTATGAAATGCACTATGGCATAGTATCCTGTCTGCTAGGATAGGTTTAGATATTTTCTTTTTAATTTTTAGCTATTTAAGCATGTTTGATGTCTGTTGGTTGCATATGCTTGTATATGATTGTTAGGCATGCAGGATGACCTTATTGACTTGATTATGGAATTTCGAGGGCGAAATTTCTAAAGGGAGAGAGAAGGTAATGACCTGTATTCTATGCATTGGAGGATTATAGAATATTTATATTATTTTCATATAAGGTCGAATGGTTCTAATATTTTAGGAAATGACACTTAGGGACATTTCCTACATCCATGATTTTTGATGAATTTCTTTATGACCATTTTGACTTAGTAAATCCTATATGGACTATAACTTTTGAGATGAGCCGAGTTAGAGTTTGAAACTAATTCCATTGGATCTGGATGATGGCTTCATTTTCCATAGCCATACTAATAAAACAGACTCGCTATTTTAGAGTCCTGGCTACTTGAATTTTTCTTTGATTTTGAGCAGCATAAGTAGGTAATTAGGGTCATTGTCATGAGGCTGATAGCCCACTTCAGTTTAGGGGAAGAGAAGGTTAATGGGATCTCATCCCATCATTTCACAACTCCTAAAAATAGTCAAAAGCTTCCATTAACCTCCATTGACCAAAAAACAACCCTTAATCCTACTTTAGTTTGCCAAATCACATCATTAAGAAGAGATTAGCATCATTAGCACTTTGGATTAGAGATTTGATATTGGAGGTCTTTGGATTTCATGCCTTCCACTATTCATAAGGAGATTTGGGTTTTTCTTTGGATTAAGGTGTGTGATTAGATCTCACGGGTTTTTCTTTGGATTAAGGTGTGTGATTAAATATCTCACTTACTAATTAGGTCATTAAACAGCCTAAATGATGTTTTAAAACTTATTTAAAAATACTAAAAATGTTTTTAGACCATATTAAACTATATATGTGAATTTTAGATGACTTATTTGATTTGTAAAAACATGTTCATATGGATCCCTAACCATGTTCTTATGGATCCCTAATCTTTATCTTAGATTTAGGTCGTGATTTGACATTGCTTGGCTATATGTTTGTTACTAAGTGTTATATGTATTGATTTCTTGCTCGTGTCATGTTTGAAGGTTTGAAAACATCAATCTAGTGGTGACTATAGTTTTTAGGAAATTTTGGATTCTACATCATGGATCGGTACCGATCCATGATACTTCATCCAGTAAAGGTGCGACTGAGGTGGGGTGATAAGGAAGGCACCATGATGCTGTGTTCCAATTTCATATCATTCGAACTTCATATTCTCAAGTTGTGGATGGATCGGTGGTTGTTGGAAGGGATGGATGTTAGGACTTCAATGTATGGATAGGTGGAAATCTAATGTATGGATCAGAGGGAGTCAACAGCATGGATTAGTATAGTGACTTGGGCATGGATCGGAGAAAAGGAACATGGAGGAAAGTGAGCGGAGCCAACACGGAGCGATTTTAGCTTATTTATATGGATATGTACCGATCCATAAGGGTGAGAATATTTCACTCGCAAACCATTTTAGAGCAAGAAGAAGTGTATTGGAGCTCAAATATGCGATGTAGGATCGATCTCTATGGAGCAGTACCGATCCATGGGGGTTTGCCCAATCAACTTGCGATCGATGGTGGAGCATGTGAAGGTGAGCAGGAGCTCACGTGCAAAATATGGGATTGGTGTTGTGGTTTGATGGCCATGGATCGATGATGATGATTCAGTGGTTATGGATTGGTACCTATCCATGAGTTTTATTCCAAACTTGGTGCTATCAATATGGGGTGACAAGGAAAGCCCCATAAAACTACATTTCGAGTTTCAGATCGTTTGGAGTTCATATGCTCGATTTATAGTTGTTTAAAAATGGACAATTATACTCCGAGAAGTAGAGTAGCCGGATTGAAGGAACTGTTAGAGGAAGGTTACAGATGCACGATGACATTCTATGACTAGTGATGGGTATTTAGAATAGTTCCCAATTGTGATGACTTCAAATAGGGGGTTGTGAGGACAGTTCTTGGATGAGCTTTGCCATGAATGACTTGTGCAAAAGGATTGTTGATATTTGCAGTGTTTCGATGTGTACTCATAAAGTAGGGGTATATGAGGACGCTCGCTTGGGTTTGCGATGATTACCCCAGATCACATGGTGTTTTGATTTATACCCTAGATTGATGCGATGATAGTCTAGTCCCTAGCAGACTGAGTGTCATCGATTCGATTACTGAGAAACCGAGGACGTTTATTAGTCCCTGACTATTATGATGGGATCATAAGAGTATCATATATCCAACACACTAAGTGAATGAATGTGAGGATGGATGATGGATGCTATGTTTGTTTTATTATTCTATCATTTTAGGTATGTCACATGATGTAGACATTATCGATGCAGATATCTTTTATATATGCTAACTCTATGAATGCAGAGATAGGTCGGGTATGATTCTCCATACCATTGTGTGACGACCTGACTTTCTCACCACAGAAAATCACATCATCTTGAAGAAAGAAAGGGATAGAAAAGAGAAAAGAAAGAGAAGAAAGAAGAATGACATCAGAACTCAACAGCGGAACGAATAAATTATATTAATAACATATATATTACATAGTATACAACACTAATTAGAGTTACACAGAATTCACATCATATACTATACAGTTATAAACACCTATCTAGTTATTACATCTCAATACAACTCAAACAAGAGATACCAACATAGAGAACACACAGCGGAAGCATATATCTACAACGCAGAAGCCTCCTGCTCCATTGTTCCTCCACATTTTGTCAAAGCTAACCTGAATCCCTTGGCTACTCATAAAAATTTAAGTACCGAAGAGTTTAAGAAAATAGAAGATAAACTCTGGGTCGGACATAGGTCTGGTGTGAGTAACAGGTTAAAGTTGCTTAACTTTGAAAACCTTGAAAAGAAAGGTATCACCTAAGACTTCCCACACATAAACATGGAAAAGTTTTTACCTTACGCTAACCAAAACATTTGATAGGAAATCCAGTGATATTATAATAGGTCTAGGGTTTTCAAGTAAATATGAAATAGCCGAAATTGTTACATCTATTAAACTCCAGCTACTAGCCACAAAAGTGGGTAATACAATCAAAACCATTGGCACTTATTGGATTTTGGATTCCATCAATGGCAGGGCTACCGGGGTACCGCCCGTCACAGTATGTGGCCTAGATCAACGTACCGAGGATCACTCCCAATCCCCTGCAACACAAGACTGGAACCATCCCTTACTGGATAGTCCCGAACAAGACAACCCGTCAGTTGGCGTACGTTCCAACCGCCCATACAGCCGAAATAAAAAGGGACTTCTAGACAGGGGAAAATCTCGTCCTACTTGGGCATGACCCACTTAGCCTTGTTGAACCTCCCTTGTTTTTGCCATTCCCGGTTGATGAGGCTTGAGGCTAAGATTACCTTTATAGGACACATCTCTTAGAATGCTCATCGTCCACCTGACGATGTTCTGAACAATCCATACAAGTTCGTTCCGGGTAGGAACGAAACCGAAGGCATTATCTCGTTACACTCATTTTGGAATCACCCTCAGAGTTAACAACGATAACCCTTGCACTCTGAATCTTCATCTCGAATCTGAAAGTACTACTCTGTCAAACTCATCTCGAAATGACCCTTAGAGTTATACCGACGAATAGTCCTTACACCTCGAGCCTTCACTCTTCACATGAGATTCACGACCTATCGTTAATTTGGATCGATGTGGTTTTCGGATATCCAAATATCGAAACCCGATCCCGGTCTCATCGAAATCTAAAGCGTATCTTTTAAGGCCGAGTTGTTTTAAGGGTTTAAAACAATTCAATTATCTATATACACACCAATAGATAACTCACAGATTCACAATAGATAATCAACATTATCATCACAACAGATAATCCATATTATCATTATCAAAAGGTAATCCAAATCATCATCAAATGCAACCAATGCATCCATATCACTCAACATTACTTATCTCATATCTGAGATTCAAACCATTCAAGGCAACCAATATCATCCATCCATATAAGCAATGATTAATAATCACACCAAATATAATTAATTTAAAGTAAATTAAATTAGTTACATCATTTCTAATTAATTTAAAGTAAATTAAATTAATTACTTCATCATTACCAAACTTGCTTATATAACTATTAATTAATTATCAATCAATTAATTAATTATCAATCAATTAATTAATTATCAACCAATTATTCATTTTTATTAATCATCCCTGATTAATTGACCTTTAATTACATTCACGTAATTATCCACTAATTAATTTCTCAAATTAATTATACTTAACCAAATACAGTAATTAACCTTCAATTACTTATTTATTAATTAACTAAAATTAATTACATTACTTCTTAATTACATTAATTAATCCCTTCATTTATTAATTATTTCCGAAATAAATCTATTCTTAATTACATCGTTAATTATAATAATTAATGAGTTCTAATTACATTTTCTATTTAAATTAATTACATTAAGTAATTAATCTACAATTAAACCATAATTGTTAATCACCCTTGATTAACCCCATTCAGTAATTAACTACACTTAATTACTTCACCAAATAAATTAATTACTCGTTAATTAATTATCTCTAATTGATCCCTTAATTAATTCACAAAGTAATTATACTCAAATTACTTTCATCAATAAATCACCTTCAATTAATTACATAGAATAATTACCCATAAATTTCTTCCCTAAGTAATTTCTCTTCATTAAATTACATTAAGTAATTATACTTCACAAATCAACAAATGATTATTCTAAATTAATTAAACTGAATTAATTAACTTATCTAATCAAATTAAACTCAATTAATTACAATTAGTAATTAATTTCCTTAATTACTTCCATAAGTAATTATACTTAACAATTTACACAATTGATTATCTTTAAATTAATTAATCTAATTATTAAAAATTAATCACATTAATTAATTATTAAACAATCCTTAGTTAATAACCTTTATTAACTATTAACAATTCATTAATTATTTTTCTAAAATAATTAACTTATTTCAATCATTATTGATTACAAATTAATTAACCATTAATAGCCCATTAATTAACCCCTAATTATTTAATTAAGTGTTAACTGTAACTTAATTAATCCTTTATTACTTGATTAATTAATTGCAAATCATTAATTAAAAACTAATCTTATTAATTAATGAATCTTAAATTACAAGTTAATTATTCTAAGAATAATTAATCTTAAACTTTTAAGATTAAACCCTTAATATCCATTTCATTTAATTTACTAAATAAATTAATTATCCATTTAATTACCCTAATAATTAAATGCATAACAAATCATTAAATTATAATTTAACTTCAACAAGTTTTAAAATCAATTTAAAACCTTTAAATTTACATGATAAATAATAGTTTTCTTATAAAAGAAATTTTACAAGAGTTTAAAACAAATTCGTTTTATTTTTATTTTTTAAATTCAAACATTTAAATTTTTATCATTCAAAATTGTTAAACACTTAAATTTATAAAACTTAAATTTATTTTAAACCAAAGAATCAAATTCAGATTTGAATCAGTTTAAACTTTGTTTAAAACATTTCTTTGCATTTCAGTTTCCAATTTAAATTCAAATTTCTTTATAAACATTTTTAAACAATAAACCCCTTTAAAGTATTTTAAACAAATTTGAATTTAAAAACTTGTTCATTTCCAGCTTAAGATTCAAATTAAACTTGAATCCATAATTTAAAATTAGATTTAAAACATATTTTAAATCTTTGCTTAGTATTTTAAATTTCAGTTTAAAATTTTGAAACATGACAAATTTCTAAACTGCAACAAAACTAGCTTGAGCAAAACTAAAAAAACTCGAGTAAATCGAGTAACTTTCCATTTGAATATCATTCAAACTAAATATTGTCACATTATACATAACCCTGTAACAACTATAATCACCCGAGCCCACAACAACAACTACTTCGAGTCCAACGCCCAAAACTTCAAGAAAAACACGATTCAGCCCGGAACAAAATACAAGTAATCATCTTCCCAAAAAACATAGCTGACACAACATGATCACCGTGCACCTGCACCACCACTGCAACCAATTCCGACCTTTCGCGAGGACACTCGCAAGTCGGCGACCATCCTCCAATAAAATTCCGACCATCAAATCGATTGCAGAAACACAAAATCAAAAACGAGCCTATGAGCTCAAAAACTGGAAAAAATGTCGAAACGGTAATTCGCTTCAAACACCAAAATCCGATCATCAGAGAAGTTTCACCTTCGGCCACAACCACATCCATTCCCCATCAATCATCCCCCTAAATCTGGAACAACTCGGTTGCCTCTAGAAATTGCGGCGATCAAATTACTGATCAACTAAAGAAACTGGGGTTATAAATTTCAATCCTAAATCATTACTGCCTCAATGCTTAGATCCACCTCCCTCTATTTTTCCCTGAATATTCAATCACCATTCCATCACCAGAAACGATGTTGTCCATCCTGACTTCTCAGATTGACAGAATCACCACAAAATACCATTTCTGGTTAAACCAGTAATGCCCAATCAATTTCAATCTAAAAATTCAAATTTTAGTTTTAAAATTCAAGTCATTGTTTATGTAATCGGTTGATAATCTTAAATCAAAGAATCTGGATGATTAAATTCTTACTTTCAAAAGTTTGTTCTGTTGTATTTGTATTTTCAGAGACATTACAGGCTTTTTTTATATAAAATTTAAACTTTAAATTATATTACTCAACTATATTTTGTTTGAAATCTAAATCCTTAACAAAGATTTGAATCATGAGATCATGATTTTGATCTGGATTTAAATCTGAATTCTAGAACAGGCCAAAACACATTTTCAACAACAAGCATATATTCAGAAAACCTATACTTATATACAAAGAATTTCATCATATTCATCCACACACAGATCATCAGTATCTCAGGAAACAATCAGTAACTATATTTACTTAAATTAGTTTTAAATAAAAGTGTTACTCACCAGTAATTTTATGAGCAGAGACTTTGTTTTGAAAAGCTTGAACCTGAATTGCTTTGATTTCAAAACTTCAAATTGCTTCTTTTATTTTTGTAAACTTTAATCCTGATTCACTAAATGCTTGCTCCCTGATTCTATAACTTGCATGCATGTTTCCAGAGAAAGAAAAATGCATGCCGGCTGCTTCAAAACAGAAAAGAAGGAGATTGCACGCTTTTTAAGTTTCAAATTGATGATCAGGTTGATGAATTTAAAGAGAGCTTCAGGTTTATGATTCTGGTATGTGGAGATAAATTTCAGATTGTTTTGGGTTAGAGGAGATATTGGGTTCAGGTTGATCTTTGAGGGGAATTACAGATTTATTTTGAACAGATTTGCTGTTTTGTGGAAGATTGCAGATTTTTGATCTTGGCTTTTGATTTGAAGAAGAATAGAAAAGAAAATGATTTTAGAGGAGATGTGTTTATATAAGTAGATTTTGATTTAACTAAAATAAAATAAAAAGAAAACTCAAAAGCACACTTGTTTTAAATTTAACATTTGTCACCTATTTAATTTATGCCTTACACATGTCTATTAGGGTGTTAAGAGATTTACACATGTCTCCTTAAATATTTTATTTTATTTTAAATTGTTTATAAAAGCTTTTAAATCTTAATTTATTCTTTTTTAAATGTATATATAAATAAATTCTCCCTTTTTTAATTAAAAAGAAATGAAACAAACAAATTATAAATATAAGCTTATTCTAATATTTTTAAGTATTTATTCCTTTAAATTTCAAGACATTTAAATCCAAATTTAAATCAATTTAAAAACCAAGTTATATATATATATGCATATATAGCTACCATTAAATTTTAAAAATAACAAATCCTATTTCTTACAAAATTTATTTATGTTCATAAGAACTAAGTATTATCATTATTATTTGAAAATAACAAATTAAACAATATTAAATAATTTATAAAAGAGATTATAATTTACTTCTGTTATTCAATATATTAAGATCATTTGTAAATTGTATTTTAAACTCTTATATATAAATTTCAAGCAATATTCAAAAAGAAAATACAACTAAGCTCTTATGTTAATCAAATTTAGATTCATATTTAAGCTAGTTAAATAAAATTTTAAAACAAATCAGATTTACGTTAAGTATAAACCATATAGTTATTTATTAAATTGCTTTGGAAAGCTAAATGTTAAATTTATATCAAATTTCCAATTTACCAAACATAAATTAAAATTAGAAAATAGAAAATTGATTCATTTACTAAATTCCAAATCAAAGCTATCTATTTACAATATATACAATTATACATATTATAAACAGGAAACAATTTATTAGATTTAAAAAGATAAAATCTTCCAATTTAAATATTTATTAAAAGAAGATTATTAGATCAATTCAAAATTTATTATAAAAAATTATCAAATCAAATTAATTTTTAACACAGATAATTAAATTTATATTGCCAAATTTCTGGGATATCACATTCCTCCCCCCTTAAAAGAATTTCGTCCCCGAAATTTAAAAGCAAAGGTAATTTAATAATCTATCTTAAGATTTTATTTTAAAACACAAGCATATATTATCAACATATGCTAACAACCATAGCAACCAATTCACCCAATCAAACAAATCTAACTATCCAGACAAAATTATGGATAAAATTTCCTAGAGTTTCCCAAATATAAATAACGGGATACTCACTCTACAGAATCCGAACAATCTATACTACTAGGCTAAAAAGCTCCTATTTAACTTGATCCACAAAACTAAACAGGATATCAGACTACAGACAAGTCTGACTCAACAATCACATCCTCTCGAATTGGTGGTTCAATAACCAGAGATAGACCATACACATAATCCCTCAGAGATACGTGAAACACATCGAATCCCAGTTATCCAAAGGGACAATTCAACCTTGAAAATCGAACACCAATCCTCACAAGAACACATAAAAGATCCTAAACACCTCGGAGCTGACTTACCCAGCCTTACTCAAAATTAAATCCCCGAATCCGGAATCTAAATTCCTTCGTCTCTTGTCCACGGAACACTTCTGACGATCCTGGGCAGCCTTCACCTCTCCCGATCAGCTCAACCATTGCTGATGTCTTTAGAAACAAACTGGACCAAAACAACCCAACAGAATGTTCTACTCAAGATCAATCCAAAACCAAGAACACCAACTCTACTTCACAAATGTCAGTAGACTAACTTACTTCTCCTATCCGGAAAAGATAAAATAAAAGCACTCCCAAACTGCTTCCACTGCACAACTCTGATCTGAAGTAGAAGAAAATGCTAATGAAGAACACAAGCACAAACTGGACAACACATCTAAGAAATATGGTTCAACAGATCCATAAAAGAAAATTCAGATGTTCCACCTGATCCTAAGCTGATTCACCAAACCTCTCTCTAGAAGACATCCTTCTAATAAACTGAACCACCGATAACACTCCTAGAATCCAGTCGATAAGAAAACTCAACCTCCAGATGCGGACAAACTTCTGATAACTCAAGAGAACACTCAAACTATCACAAGTCACTTTTGCGATCAACCAGTCCAATATCCAAAGAAAACTGTTCTCTCTTTACCAATCAGAACAGCTTACACTTATCTAGCCAATCCATCGAAGAAATGGATCTACTCTGCTACTTCTGAATTCCACCTCCAGAAAAAATGCTAACCAGAAGACCTTCTTGCCAGCACAGAACACTCCGAGCTGCACTGCTGACACCGACGCCAAAGACTTCCTAATCCAAAACTCTTCGAGAAACTCAGGCCTCAAACCAGACAGAAACATTCTGCTGAACCCAGCCACAACATCAAAGCAGATATTCTTTCTAAACTTGTTCCAAAGAAAAATCTTCGGAGACATCCATAGTCACCGCGTCTCATCACACAGCTATTAATTCCTGAGGTATCAAGATACCATTATTTTCTTCTGCCTAACCGACAGATCCAAATTCTACTCATCCAAATCAAAGATGAACTCCGAACCTTTACTGGTTACCTTCGGAGATCTATGAAATCCTTACTCCAAGCAAAACTCACTCGAGACGGTATTAGGTCTACAGTCTCGACAAATACACTTCCAACCTCAACACTCAAACTCCAACCATTGGTAGTAGTCGTGTTACACACCCCACTACCTTATCTACCTTTATAACCTATATTGGAAAACCTGAACAGGTAACCTAACCGATAGGTAGAAGCAAATATTATATATATATATATTCAAAATTACAAATACGATCTCTCAAGAAATAAATCACTTCAAAGCCTAGGTATTCACTGAACCTAGCACTCTGATACCAACTGTGACGACCCGACTTTCTCACCACAGAAAATCGCATCATCTTGAAGAAAGAAAGGGATAGAAAAGAGAAAAGAAAGAGAAGAAAGAAGAATGACATCAGAATCTCAACAGCGGAACGAATAAATTATATTAATAACATATATATTACATAGTATACAACACTAACCAGAGGTACACAGAATTCACATCACATACTAGACTGTTATAAACACCTGTCTAGTTATTACATCTCAATACAACTCAAACAAGAGATACCAACACAAAGAACACACATCGAAAACATATATCTACAACGCAAAAGCCTCCTGCTCTATTGCTCCTCCACATTTCATCAAAGCTAACCTGAATCCCTTGGCCACTCGTAAAAATTTGCGTACCCAAGAGTTTAAGAAAATAGAAGATAAACTCTGGGTCAGACATGGGTCTGGTGTGAGTAGCAGGTTAAAGTTGCTTAACTTCGAAAACCTTGAAAAGAAAGGTATCACGTAATACTTCCCACACATAAACATGAAAAACTTTTTACCTTATACTAACCAAAACATTTGATAGGAAATCCGGTGATATTATAATAGGTCTAGGGTTTTCAAGTAAATGTGAAATAGCCGAAATTGTTACATCTATTAAATTCCAGCTACTAGCCACAAAAGTGGGTAATACAATCAAAATCGTTGGCACTTATTGGATTTTGGATTCCATCAATGGCAGGGCTACTGGGGTACCGCCCGTCATAGTACGTGGCCTAGATCAACGTACCAAGGATCACTCCCAATCCCTTGCAACACAAGACCGGAACCATCCCTTATTGGACAGTCTCAGACAAGACAACTCCGCAATTGTTGTACATTCCAACCGCCCACACAGCCGAAATAAAAAGGGACTTCTAAACAGAGGAAAATCTCGTCCTACTTGGGCATGACCCACTTAGCCTTGCTACACCTCCCCTGTTTTAGCCATTCTCGGTTGATGGGGCTTGAGGCTGTGATTACCTTTATAGGACACATCTCTTAGAATGCTCATCGTCCAACTGACGATGTTCTGAAAGCATTCAATCTGTACAAGTTCGTTCCGGGTTTGAACGAAACCGAAGGCATTATCTCGTTACACTCATTTTGGAATCACCCTCAGAGTTAACGACGATAACCCTTGCACTCTGAATCTTCATCTCGAATCTGAAAGTACCACTCTGTCAAACTCATCTCGGAATCACCCTTAGAGTTATACCGACGAATAGTCCTTACACCTCGAGTCTTCACTCTTCACATGAGATTCACGAGCTATCGTTAATTTGGATCGATGTGGTTTTCGGATATCCAAACATAGAAACCCGATCCCGGTCTCATCAAAATCCAAAGCGTATCTTTTAAGGCCAAGTTGTTTTAAAGGTTCAAAACAATTCAATTATCTATATACACACCAATAGATAATTCACAGATTCACAATAGATAATCAACATTATCATCACAACAGATAATCCATATTATCATTATCAAAAGGTAATCTTAATCATCATCACAATGCAACCAATGCATCCATATCACTCAACAATACTTATCTCATATCTGAGATTCAAACCATTCAAGGCAACCAATATCATCCATCCATATAAGCAATGATTAATAATCACACAAAATATAATTAATTTAAATTAAATTAAATTAGTTACATCATTTATAATTAATTCAAAGTAAATTAAATTAATTACTTCATCATTACCAAACTTGCTTATATTACTATTAATTAATTATCAATCAATTAATTAATTATCAACCAATGATTCATTTTTATTAATCATCCCTGATTAATTAACCTTTAATTACATTTAAGTAATTATCCACCAATTAATTTCTCAAATTAATTATACTTAACCAAATACAGTAATTACCCTTTAATTACTTATTTATTAATTAGCTAAATTTAATTACATTACTTCTTAATTACATTAATTAATCCCTTCATTTATTAGTTATTTCCAAAATAAATCTATTCTTAATTACATCATTAATTATAATAATTATTGATTTCTAATTACATTTTCTATTTAAATTAATTACATTAAGTAATTAATCTACAATTAAACCATAATTGTTAATCACCCTTGATTAACCCCATTCAGTAATTAACTACACTTAATTACTTCACCAAATAAATTAATTACTCATTAATTAATTATCTCTAATTGATCCCTTGATTAATTCACAAAGTAATTATACTCAAATTACTTTCATCAATAAATCACCTTCAATTAATTACATAGAATAATTACCCATAAATTTCTTCCCTAAGTAATTTCTCTTCATTAAATTACATTAAGTAATTATACTTCACAAATCAACAAATGATTATTCTAAATTAGTTAAACTGAATTAGTTAACTTATCTAATCAAATTAAACTCAATTAATTACAATTAGTAATTAATTTCCTTAACTACTTCCATAAGTAATTATACTTAACAATTTACACAATTGATTATCTTTAAATTAATTAATCTAATTATTAAAAATTAATCACATTAATTAATTATTAAACAATCCTTAGTTAATAACCTTTATTAACTATTAACAATTCATTAATTATTTTTCTAGAATAATTAACTTATTTTATTCATTATTGATTACAAATTAATTAACCATTAATAGCCCATTAATTAACCCTTAATTATTTAATTAAGTGTTAACTGTAACTTAATTAATCCTTTATTACTTGATTAATTAATTACAAATCATTAATTAAAAACTAATTTTATTAATTAATGAATCTTAAATTACAAGTTAATTATTCTAAGAATAATTAATCTTAAACTTTTAAGATTAAACCCTTAATATCCATTTCATTAATTTATTAAATAAATTAATTATCCATTTAATTACCCTAATAATTAAATGCATAACAAATCATTAAATTATAATTTAACTTTTTTAAAATCAATTTAAAACCTTTAAATTTACATGATAAATAATACTTTTCTTATAAAAGAAATTTTACAAGAGTTTAAAACAAATTCGTTTTATTTTTATTTTTTAAATTCAAACATTTAAATTTTTATCATTCAAAATTGTTAAACACTTAAATTTATAAAACTTAAATTTATTTTAAACCAAAGAATCAAATTCAGATTTGAATCAGTTTAAACTTTGTTTAAAACATTTCTTTGTCTTTTAATTTCCAATTTAAATTCAAATTTCTTTATAAACATTTTTAAACAATAAACCCCTTTAAAGTATTTTAAACAAATTTGAATTTAAAAACTTATTCATTTCCAGCTTAAGATTCGAATTAAACTTGAATCCATAATTTAAAATTAGATTTAAAACATATTTTAAATCTTTGCTTAGTATTTTAAATTTCAGTTTAAAATTTTGGAACATGACAAATTTCTAAACTGCAACAAAACTAGCTTGAGCAAAACTCAAAACAACTCGAATAACCTTCCATTTGAATATCATTCAAACTAAATACTGTCAGGTTATACATAACCCTATAACAACCATACTCACCCGAGCCCACAACAACAACTACTTCGAGTCCAACACGCAAAAACATCGAGAAAAACACGATTCAGCCCGAAAAAAAATACGAGCAATCATCCGCCCCAAAAACATAGCTGACACAACATGATCACCGTGCACCTGCACCACCGCTGCATCCAATTCTGACCTTTCGCGATGACACTCGCAAGTCGGCGACCATCCTCCAATAAAATTCCGACCATCAAATCGATTGCAGAAACACAAAATCAAAAACGAGCCTATGAGCTCAAAAGCTGGAAAAAATGTCGAAACTGTAATTCACTTCAAACACCAAAATCCGATCATCAGAGAAGTTTCACCTCCGGCCACAACCACTTCCACACCCCATCAATCATCCCCCTAAATCTGGAACAGCTCGGTTGCCTCTAGAAATTACGGCGATCAAATTACTGATCAACTAAAGAAACTAGGGTCATAAATTTCAATCCTAAATCATTACTGCCTCAATGCTTAGATCCACCTCCCTCTATTTTTCCCTGAATATTCGATCACCATTCCATCACCAGAAACGATGGTGTCCATCCCGACTTCTCAGAATGACAGAATCACCACAAAATACCATTTTTGGTTAAACCAGTAATGCCCAATCAATTTCAATCTAAAAATTCAGATTTTAGTTTTAAAATTCAAGTCTTTGTTTAAGTAATCGGTTGATAATCTTAAATCAAAGAATCTGGATGATTAAATTCTTACTTTCAAAAGTTTGTTCTGTTGTATTTGTATTTTCAGAGACATTATAGGTTTTTTTTATATAAAATTTAAACTTTAAACTTATATTACTCAACTATATTTTGTTTGAAATCTAAATCCTTAACAAAGATTTGAATCATGAGATCATGTTTTTGATCTGGA
Organism: Allium cepa; assembly: GCA_030765085.1. NCBI lineage: Eukaryota > Viridiplantae > Streptophyta > Magnoliopsida > Asparagales > Amaryllidaceae > Allium > Allium cepa. The sequence continues at coordinate 437,419,720 of CM060938.1, read as the reverse complement.
TTTAAATCTGAATTCTAGAACAGGCCAAAACACATTTTCAACAACAAGCATATATTCAGGAAACCTATATATATATATATATATATATATATATACACATACAAAGAATTTCATCATATTCATCCACACATAGATAGTCATTATCTCAGGAAACAATCAACAACTATATTTACTTAAATTAGTTTTAAATAAAAGTGTTACTCACCAGTAATTTTATGAGCAGAGCCTTTGTTTTTGAAAAGCTTGAACCTGAATTGCTTTGATTTCAAAACTTCAAGTTGCTTCTTTTATTTTTGTAAACTTTAATCCTGATTCACTAAAATGCTTGCTCCCTGATTCTACAATTTGCATGCATGTTTCCAGAGAAAGAATAATGCAGGATGGTTGCTTCAAAACAGAAAAGAAGGAGATTGTAGGCTTTTTAAGTTTCAAATTGATGATCAGGTTGATGAATTTAAAGAGAGCTTCAGGTTTATGATTCTGGTATGTGGAGATAAATTTCAGATTGTTTTGGGTTAGAGGAGATATTGGGTTCAGGTTGATCTTTGAGGGGAATTACAGATTTGTTTTGAACATATTTTCTGTTTTGTGGAAGATTGCAGATTTTTGATCTTGGCTTTTGATTTGAAGAAGAATAGAAAAGAAAATGATTTTAGAGGAGATGTGTTTATATAAGTAGATTTTGATTTAATTAAAATAAAAGAAAAAGAAAACTAAAAAGCACACTTGTTTTAAATTTAACATTTGTCACCTATTTAATTTATGCCTTACACATGTCTATTAGGGTGTTAAGAGATTTACACATGTCTCTTTAAATATTTTATTTTATTTTAAATTGTTTATAAAAGCTTTTAAATCTTAATTTATTCTTTTTTAAATGTATATATAAATAAATTCTCCCTTTTTTAATTAAAAAGAAATGAAACAAACAAATTATAAATATAAGCTTATTCTAATATTTTTAAGTATTTATTCCTTTAAATTTCAAAACATTTAAATCCAAATTTAAATCAATTTAAAAACCAATTTATATGTATGCATATATAGCTACCATTAAATTTTAAAAATAACAAATCCTATTTCTTACAAAATTTATTTATGTTCGTAAGAACTAAGTATTATCATTATTATTTGAAAATAACAAACTAAACAATATTAAATAATTTATAAAAGAGATTATAATTTACTTCTGTTGCTCAATATATTAAGATCATTTGTAAATTGTGTATTAAACTCTTATATATAAATTTCAAGTAATATTCAAAAAGAAAATACAACTAAGCTTTTATGTTTATCAAATTTAGATTCATATTTAAGCTAATTAAATAAAATTTTAAAACAAATCAGATTTACATTAAGTATAAACCATATCGTTATTTATTAAATTGCTTTGGAAAGCTAAATATTAAATTTATATCAAATTTCCAATTCACCAAATATAAATTAAAATTAGAAATTATTGTGGCTTATAGAGTTTTGCTTCCAACTCATCTATCTGGCATTCATGACGTATTTCACGTCTCTCAGCTTCGGAAGTGTCTTCGAGAGTCGGATTCTGTTATCGATTCTCCTCATTTGCAAGAGCTTGACATCTCACCAGACTTATCTATTGTACAGCAGCCTATTCGCGTACTTGCTTCGGAGGTGAAAGGCCTTCGAAACAAAGACGTGCCGCTCGTTAAAGTTCAATGGTCCGCCAATCCCAATGATTGCACTTGGGAAACAAAAGAGTTTATCGAGCGATCCTATCCTGGTTTTCTTTCTTCGCATAGCGATGGTGATAATCTATTTATCTCAAGCTTATTTCATTTCTTTTGATTGATGAAGTCAATAAGTTGAATACAAATTCTTCTCTAGAAATTGCGAGGACGCAATTTTGTTAAGGGGGGAGTCTGTAACAACCCTGTTTTGGAGATTACCTTTCAATATTGAATTATAATGATAATTATAATTTAATATTGTGAATTGAATTAAATTAGAGAAATTAAATTGTTTATTTGGAATAAACAACAAATTTGGGGAAAAATTGTTGAAAATAAAGGATAAAGCTTTATTTTAATGGTTTGGGTGATAATAAATGTGGGAATAATTTTATTTGAGTAAAAATGCAATAAATTTGCTAATTATTGCGTTGTGGCTTCTTTTAATAATTTTTTTAAAAAGAAGTAAGCTCTTTTAGTAAGTGTTTATTGAAATAAAAAGTGAAAATTGGGTTAAAAAATAAGTTTTGGCTATAAATAATGTTTTGAAATGGTTTTCTAAGTGATAAATTAAATTTTGTGGAATTTTAATAGTTCAAAATATGGTTTTATTCATTTATTTGAGTAAATAATGCATTTTTGTTAAATAAAGAAATTTAATAATAAAAATGTTTTAAAAGTATAAATTAATATTTTCATATGTTAGAAAATGTTTTAATTTGCATGTATACAAGTTTTCACATTAAAATTGATTCATTTACTAAATTCCAAATCAAAGCTTATATATTTACAATATATACAATTATATATATTATAAACAGGAAATAATTTATTAGCTTTAAAAAGATAAAATCTTCCAACTTAAATATTTATTAAAAGAAGATTATTAGATCAATTCAAAATTTATTATCAAAAATTATAAAATCAAATTAATTTTTAACACAAATTATTAAATTTATATTGCCAAATTTCCGGGATATCACAATTTGCCCTAGTACATTGACTTTATAGCATTTGAGATTTCTATTGCTCACACCAGACTATTATCTGACCTAGGGTTTTATGCTTTGCTTCCTATTACTCTAGGTACTCTTATATGAGTAGATTAGGGATATCAGGTCTAATGAGCATGTGGTGCTGGACAGGCGGCGAGCAAGAGGCTCTTCTCTAGTATTTTTATATGTACTTATTTGCAATTCTACTACAAAACACTATGGAGCTTGCTAATGCCTTACTATTTAGAGATAGTTCATGAGTTATTATTTGATATATAACCTTATTACTTATGTTGTTTACTGTGATCTGTATACTTTGATTTTGTGATTCATTCAGTTATTTACTATCTCGCCTATTTTATATCAGAGATGTTTACTATTGTATTTTATTTGATGCGCTGCGAGATATACGACAGGTTATGTGTTGCTCATTTACTTTACAACCATTGATGATCGCCCCGCATCAACTGAGCATCAATACAACGCACTATATAGGTATCTTGGGTGTTGGCGGTGTAGGGCGATCATAAAAGATAACATAAAGTATTGGCATCATATAATAAACCTATAAGACAATGTCGAATTTAATCGACAATACTTCTATTTAATGCCAACATAATAGAATGTTGCATTATAATTTAAATCGATTGTCACATCTCTACGTACTAGTTCCGTAACGACCTTACGCTATTAATTCTCTAAACTACATGATTATTCGTTGGAACAATAAGCAAAGAAAATACCCAATTGATTTCGAACATTATAGTGGTGTCATAAAACATCAAGTTTGATATTAAATAAAGTAAAATTGGGTTTCAGGTTTAATAGGCTACCCGCTTTATCGTTAAATCAGAAGCTCTCAAGCATCTAAATCAATGTCATTGATCTTTAATCAACCCACCAAATTCTTTAGCGATATAAAATTCAATGTTGATAAACATAACCAGTCACTAATTTAGCCAATAGTATGAAGATTAACAATGAAATTAATCATCAAACCTAGAATCTAAAACTCAGATGTTGATTCGAAATCATAAAACCCAAATAAAACCCTAACGATGATTCATATATAAAGCTCTCTAATTTAGAATAATCGATGAAATTATAACTGCAAAATCGAACCTTAATAATAGCTTGAATGTCTGAAATATAAGATTTTGAATGATTTTGAGAATTTGGAAATTTCCTTTGCTTGAGATCAAAACGCAAGTATAAGAGAAAGGAGGAAAAGATTTGACTATTTATAGTTAAAGAGAAGACATGGAGCTACCATTGGATCAATTTTAAATGAATAGTTGTATCTGCAAAGAATACCAATAGGCGGTAGAGCCAATGCTAAAGATATTGACTTGAAAATTCAACGCTTCCTTCATACTAGGGAAAATGTTACTACCATTATTGATTCCAAAGGTATAAGGGAATATCGACAATAAAAGTGCTGAGATAAAAGTTCTGCAGCCAAAAGAGGTTATCAATGCAATATAGAATATTGAATGCCACCAGCACACATGGCATCAATGTCACATACCATTAATGCCACCTTTCTTCAACAAAGGCCGTTAAATGATCTTGCATTCATGAGCCAATGTCAAAGGTCAACAATGATGCCTTATATCATCGATGCCACATCTTGCATATCGCTAGTGGGTGACATCCTATAAGGCCAATATTTCACCAAGATAGGAATTGATGTCGTGCACCATTAATATTGTATTCTTAAGCGACCAATGCCATAGCTGCATGATGCATCATCCATGACACACCCTGTTGATGTTGCGTTCTAATCAATGTCGCACTTTGTCCATGAAGGTAGAATAGATGTTGCACCAAGTTGATATCGCCTTAGGTTGATACCACGTCTCTTCAGTGTCATTTCCTTTGGATGGTGCTCCTTATTGATGTCGATCATCACTAATGTCCTCTCTTGTAAATGTCGCCTACCATCAATGCCGCTTGTTATCAATGCCGCGTGTTACCAAGCCACATATTATAAATGCCACATGTTATCAATGTTGCTTATTATCTGTAACATGCCTTTATCATTCCATAGTCCATCAATACACTAAGAATGTCATAAGTTATCTAATTAAAGCAATATCCTTAGTGCAATCGAGATGAACCTCAATGATGCGTAACATCCATGCCACGTCTTACCACCCCTATAAATATCGACCTAAGGACATGGAGGAAGGAGAGAACCATTCTTTCTCAACTTCATACATTTTAAACATTGTAACCCTAAATTGATTTGGACTTTTTTTTATTGTAACACTCGAACTTTGTACATATAAAGCTATTTACATTCAACTATTTCATAGCAAATGAATAAGATTTCATGATTTTTGGCTTGTTTTGAGTTCCAAAGCACTCGTGATTTTAATTATAATTTGCTTTGAGTTCTTAAACACTTATAGTCTCAATTCCTATTAGTATAAGATTATTCTATATTGGTGACATGGCTTCAACACGAATTAAGCATAGTTTCGAAATGAACAATTTGTGATGTCACCATGGACTTAAACGTGCTAAGCTTGTTTACCTAAGCCCTTTCTCAACCAAGTGTCACTTTTGCTAACACTCATTGAAGTCTATATGGGTCAGCCAAGTCCTCACTTAGCCAAGTCCACTTTCCTTACACTTTTTAGGGTTAATGAAGAAATTTGTCAACGTACCATATGCATATCACCTACAGGGGAGCAAGGAAGACTATCAAGCATGGACTCACTCAAGCAAACCCGAATATATTGAGAAGTAGCTCATGAATTGTAAAGGAAAATCCTACCTCATTTAGGGGACTTGAGAACATCATCTGAGATCTGAGTATGAGATGGAAGGGAGAAGCATCCATGGGCCGTCTTCCAACGGATGGATCTGAAGAAATGTGGAAAACGATTAGTGGAACATCGTGCATAGAGGCATAAATTAATGGTTAAGGAGCCTGAACTTGTATAGCTGTTTGGAGGTTGAGCCACTATTCTTCTTCTTCTCAGCCTCTTCCTTTCGGGCCTTTTTCAATCTTAGCTAACTTGATATAACCCAGGTGAACATCCTCCATCTCCTTCGTTGAGAAGTGAACATCAATGGTTTCGGGACTAAATAGTGGACCGTCTTGCTAATTGGTATTTTTTTCCTCCTTAATCAACTACTTGTGGATGGAGACCATGACCTCCTGTAATCGTCCATCCATTACAGACTCTTTTTGGTGAACTATAGTAGATCTTGTCTAGAAGTCCCTCCACTTGATCCAGCTAGTTGTGCAGCTTGTCACACTTGACTTGTAACTTTCCAGCCTTAGAAGTTTTAGTAGCATAACCTATAGTAAAGACCTTGACTTCGGCCTGAAGAGAAACTACCTCAGCCCTCCACTCCATAACTTTCTTTTTTAAGTCAACAATGTCGGGATCCACCTTCTCAGCTACCGCTTGGATCTCATCTAGCCGCTTGGTCATTTTGTCCTTAACATTCTTATAGTAATCAAAGAACCGCTTGGTTTTTGTCATTGTATTTTATCTTGGCAGCCATGAGATACTCAAACTATGCCTGCATCATCTGCTCTAACTCCTTGGTATAGGCCACCTTAAACTTATGAATGTCCAGGTCTAGGACCTTCGCAAAGCTTCCACCACCTGTTTGTGGTCCAGATCCTTTTGATGCAATTACTTTCAAAGATCGAAGATCTTGATGCTCTTCTCTATGCTTTGCTTGCCGATCTCCTACCCCTTTTTAATAACCATAGTATGGAATTTTGGAAGTGCTTTCATTTCGGCTAGACCATCCACGAGGATTTCTATCAATCTAGTAAAAGAAACGGGGGCATCAGTGAGCAGGCACGCCAAAGGATCTCTTAGCTGGTAGGGCCATTGGAATCCTTCAAAGAGTGGATTTAAGGGATCGCTGATGACTTTACTTCCTCTAGCCTCTTCCCTTCATCTTTTTACCTAAAGGCAGGAACTATAGCTCATCTTTTGTTAGTTCGCTCCTGTTGCATGGAGGTTTCAGAATCGAATGTAGGGAAAGGAGAGACCTAAGGTAACTTGGAATGCTAGGCTAGGGTATGAGACCCTGATTTACTGCTAGGAGAGCAGGATCTCTTCCGTGAGCCATTTTTGGGGATGTTGGTCGCTAGTGTCACTGGTTGAGCGATAGCTAACAAGTAGTCCCATTTCCATTTCTACCGACGGCTACCCAAAGTTTCACACTCAACCCAAATAGAGATGATGCCTTTCTTACATCTTTAGGGGAGCCAATTTTTTTATATTAGATGATATTTTCTCCCTCCTTAAGCTCATGTCTCCTGTAATTATAAAGGACAATGGTTTAGAATCATCCAATCACCTAGAGAAATGCATGACCATGACAAGAATGTGAGATGGTGCAAGTGTAAGTGTGAGAGCGTGTAACTATGACACAAACCCTTAGGGTCCTCTGAAGTCTTTAACTATTGCTAAATATCTACGATGAATGCATAATCCCTATAACTGATCCTAAGATCTAGGTCCAAAAGGTAATCGAATACATTAATATCTTCAGGAACGAAAGTCTCTTCTGCCTCCTTCCGAGGACTAGAAACAAGACGTATGGATTTATCTAACTTTGGGTTAGGGGAGATAGCCAAACCAATGCCCCTGAAAGAGTGGGCTTCATCATGATCCGAAGCGGTATGATAACTGCCACGTGAATCTGCCTTTTCCTTTATCCTCGTTAGAATACTGTTATCTTCCCACTCTCTTAAGGTCTTCAACCGGCCGCTTTTACTGGGAACTACCTTGAATGCACCTAACCCCGGCTCCTCTAAGCCCATTAGCATTGGAGGGACTAATCCATATGGATCAGCGTTTGAAAGGCACCTGTAGCGGATGGTTGGGAAAAGGGTTCCTTGCTCGTCTCATCAATAGCTAAGCCTTTCTTTTTCTTAGCTTTAACGAGCTTCTGAGTAGAAGGTTGTCCATCCCTTCCAATTGAGCGACCAAAAGGCGTAATCCAAGCAGCCTTAAGTTGTCATCAGAGAAAAGTTATGGAACCTCTCGAACCACTTTAGGAGTTTACTACAGCATGTACGACATGTCATTTAAATCCTTCCCAGTGGCTGCTTTCATTACCCCTAGAAGAGATAGAAGAATGAACGCTTATCTCGTGATGTTACAAAACAATCAAAATAAGACAAATAGAGAAATACTCATATCATGAATGCCACTGGCGAAACATGGAGAATTGTCTCGAAAAAAGAAGTACTCCCTCTTAAACATGTTGTACTTGGAGTATAAGTTCTCCACCGGTTTCAACTTGCTATCCGCCTCAATATAAATGGAAGTAGCGTCTTCCAACTTGCTCGTTATGGCACATAGAATTCTAATCTGGTAGTGAGTCAGGGGAACCTGGAGCTCCCTCATATAGATGGAGTATAAGGTAGTAAGGATGGCATACCCATTAGGTTGGAGGTAAAACAGAGCAATTTTCAAATATACAAGAAATCCCACGATCTACTGCGGAAGAGGAGGTCGAGCTCCAACCGCACAGCGGTAACGGGAGTAGGCCACATATCCCTCGAGAGGAGCATGAGCGTGCTATTTTGAGGTAGGTAGAAGAAGATCTTCATTAGGGATACCATTCGCAGCCACTATAAGATCAAGCTATTTGGCTGTCAGATTGGAGGCCATAGAATCGATGGGATTTATTAACAGCTCTGATGGTCCATATCAATGAATAAGAGAGTGAGCAAAGTTGGGTTGGTTGGAGAGACATCCTGGTTGAGCGGTGCCCGAGGGGACAGAAGCAAAAGTAGCCTAATCTCTAGAGGTGGTAGAAGAGCGAGTATGGCGATGTCCCGACATACATATCTAACACGATAGATCATCTCTTGCATATCTCATGCATAATTTTAAAGAGTGGAACAGTTCACACATGTGCGTGTGTGCATGCATATGTAAAAAAACACAATACTTATATTACGTAGGCCACCAAACAACCACCGAACCTTAGAACGAGTCGAACCGAAAAAACCAGGCCAAATTCTTAGCCAAACCTTTTACCGAGCCAACTGATGCATAAATTATAGGGACATATGTTAAAACAGGGAAGAGATGCTTAGCGAATCGTGGATCAGCTTGGGATTGAAGATTGGAATTTGGGTCGGAAGCTTGGAAGAAGCATGTGACAATGGCATCTCAGGGGAGATGAAGGGATGCAAAAATTAAAGGGCTAAGGAATGTGAATGCACGTGCCTGAAGAAGAAGCTATAGTAGCAAATATAAGGGTTTCGGTTGTCTGGTGCCGAACCAACTTCATGCCAACTAGTGTGGATACCATACCAACCTTTCACCAATCGGCTTATACTACCAAACGAAGAGACTTACCAAACTAGGGAAAGGAAGGAAAAGCATAGGCATGTGTTCATCAAGTACTCTTGGGTTTAACCGAACAAAGCCTACCTCGTAATCTACGAGATGGACTTTGGGGGGTAAGTGTTATGGGCAATTTTGCCCACAAGAACTGATGCATTGAAGAGCTAGGGAATGACCAAGCACAAAGCAGGAGGTAAGATAGAGGAGGGAGCTCAAAAGAACAAGGGGAGCATAGGCTTCCTCTCCTCTGTTTGGGGCCCAAGCACCGAACATTATCTTATGTTCTGTGCTTGGAAGTTCACCGAACCAAAGAACCACTAATCCCACTGGACCCGAAGGAAGGAGCACATACTGGACCAAGCCACATGCCTTGATGATACACCAAGCCAAGTGTATAGAGAGCTCATCGAACCAACAATAGCCAAACCCGATTTGGAAAGCTTACGAACGTGGCCAACAACTTGCCCACATCCATCCTAGCCGAGCCAACACTCTCGAAATAAGTTCTTCGCCAAATCGAGTGGTGTATATATAGAAGGAAATCTATATATATTTGGAAATAATCAAGCATATTCCAGATTCATTGTAATATTCCTTTTGGAAAAGATATATAAGGAAACATTATAATTAACGACACCTTCTCCTCGCTATGAATACTCAAGCATTTGACATTCAGATGAAATTTTTTTGGGATCTACAAGACCCTGAGCACCAGAATCAACCACACAAGCATTTGGGTTTCCCTTTTTTATTATTATAAATCATTGTATTCTTCATCAATTGCTTGTAATATCAGATATATAAGAGAAATGAATAAATAAAAATAGCGGATGTGGGCCCATTATAACTGAACCACCATAAAACTTGGTGTCTTTTACTTTTTATTCTACATTTAATCCACTGCAACAAATCAATTTGAGGTGTTTGCCCATTTTTTGTTCAAACAATATATATATATATATATATATATATATATATATTGTGTGTGTGAAGAACGTTCAATGTCATCTCAAATAGCGGCACCTACTAGCCTCCTTGATTTCCATCACAAGTTCTGATTAAATAATATATGTAATAGGAAGAGAGAAAGTTAACAATTATTTAAATTAGAATTCGTGATGTAGGGTGTCGTTAAATGCTCTTAATATATGTTTGTGTGTGTGTGTGTGTCTGTGTGTGTGTATCGAATATTCATTTGGAAGCTGCTGCAAAATAGTAAATCATGAAAAGTCAATATTAACATTTGGAACCATATCTACTCGACCAACTTCAACATTTGTTTGCGGACAAACCGCCCTTCTATCGGTTTTTCTTGGATGTTGCAACGTTTCATTGTTTTTTATTAGAATGAATAAAAAAAATAGAGATGAGAGTGAGTAGGTTGGGAAAAGATTCAATAAACAGTTCTACTCGATGTTGCGAAGGCATGTTGTATTTTGTGAATGTAATGCCATTAAGCATTTAATGGCATGCCTTATAATAAGGACATCTTAGTTGATAGTCAAAGTCATTTGATCTATGCAGTTCAATGTGAAATATGTCGGGCCTTGTGTGTCGTAGCTTGAACTTGCACCAATGTAACGTAGCTTTTTGCCCGTTTTATTCCTTACTATAATGTTTTGCCTATCGATTCGGTAATAGCTGTACCTGCACTAAATATTTAATTGAAGAAAATGGCTGTAACATATGGTACCCGAAATGGTTGATATTGATTAATTAAGGCTAACCATATTCATAATACTGGATGGTTAATTACTTCGTTGGGTTAATGGAATAAAATAGTAAATGAAATCGGATGGAAATATATTAAGGAGATATTTTTAGCATCTGTTCATATAAATAGAGATACAAAGGTCTCATTCTACGACACATGGCTATTCCATCGTTAGTTAAAACTTTTATTAATGGCCATGCATACCACTGACGAAATTAGATAAAAAGTTCCAAGCACGTGTAAACGACTGAGATGATCTGACAGATAATCTTGTATTGGTTAATAAGAAGCAATATCCACTTTGCTGAAACTAGGTAAACATGTGTCAAAATATTTGTCTCAAGAAGGAGTGTGAATTACAAGCGGTAGCTACATGTTACGTCAACCGGATCATAAAAGAACTGTTAACATATCGCAAGATCTATATCAAGGTGTATGGGTAATTAGGTCATTTACGCACATCCATCAACCAAAGAGCCTCCACTAAATCATGTCATCCCTTAGAGTGCATGCAACTGATGATAAAGATGATTTCTCCTCTCATCCTTGAAAAATAATGCTCAGACGACTGAATGATGATCGAAGTGATGCATGGATGCATATGTGTCGTGTGCTCGTAGTAGCCATGCCTCAGTGAGCATTGTGAAACTACAGTAGAACTATTATTGTTATAACTCAAACAAACTATACACTTTTGATTCAAGTAGAATGTCGAATCAAATTAATATTATAAAAAAACACGAATAATGAATCACTATTTCTATGTGCAAGGTTGTACCATCGCAAATAGGTCAAAGTAACAACTTTACCCCTAACTTCTTTTCCATCAAACTGAGGTAACAACACCAAAGTACACTAGCAAGACCTAAAGGTACCACAGATAGATATAAGGTACCACAGATAGATATTGGTGTACGCTCAAGAACTCTAATCAACATGTAGAGGTCTATAGGGGTAGCTTCGAGCTCGTATATGGAAAAGTAAAATGTATTAATAGTAGGCCGCTATTTGTCTAATGGAAGCTGCCCCTCAACCCAGAAATACATAAAAGCAGAATGTACGGATGGATATCGAGGGCTTATTCTATTTTACGGTTGAGATGATTCCTGCCTTAACCCGCATGGTTCTTTTCTGTCGGAGCAGAATTATTGTTGTTTAATAGGCCCTGAAATTAACCATGATCACAAAATTAGAGATGTATGAAAAAATCGAAGTAGTGTGTCTTAATACTCACATACGCATTCAGACCAACCTCCACGAACAAACATGATCGATATTTAATTAATCGAACATAATTTACTAATATTCTATAATATTTCATTATTACCATTTCGCGATTATTATCGATACTGCTTTAATCAGTATCTAGGACGATTTATCTAAATAAATAAAAAAATCATCCAATATTCATCTTGAAGCTGCTCTAGAATACCAATCTAACATAATATACTAATGGCTCTATAGTATTTCATCATAATCATTTCATGATTGTTTTGATACTGCTATAATCATTATCTAGCAGGATTTATTTTTTTTTAATTTTTTTTTTATCCAATATTCATTTGGAAGCTGCTCTGGAATACATAGGTCTACATGGGTGCTCGACCAACTTCAACATAACGTCTCATTGTTGTTTTTATTAGAATGATAAGGTGACAGGGATGAGAGTCAATTTTTTGGCAAGGATTTAATAAACATATTTGAGCGTTTATTAAATAAATATCTTAGAACTCTTGCATATAGTCTATAGACGATCATTCGCTCGGCAGTTGGCTGTTTTCACCGATTGAGGATGCTTCGACAGTCGGAGATACTAAACAACTTTACAATTCGTGCTGTAATCACTAGTTTGGACAAATTTTTGCTTATAACGCAAAAATAAAAAGAGTCGTGTAATATAGAATAAGCAAGTATGAGAATTAGGCAACAGCTGCAGTTAGTAATCATTGGTCAGGTACCTTCTAATTTCTGTTAAGGAGTTGGTAGCAGCCCCATAAGTAAATAATTTAGACGACCACGTATATAGTATAAGAAAATATGTAAATAATTGGCCATAGATGGATAAGTTGCACCAAAAGTTGGTAGCAAACCACTTATAATCCTAGTCAATTCTCCACCCATTTGAAAGTTCATGTCTGTTTATAATTCTCCATTCCCATAATCTTCTTGTATCTTTGTTGAACCTAACCTAAGAACGAGTTTGTCCTCATATCATTATTATAACATATTCAATCTGTCCCTATATAAGTTGAAGATCTTAGTTTCAAACACAGCTCTATAGATACGATACTCCAAAAAAAGGCTAGTTTGTAAATTCAACTATAAAATTCTGGCATTGCTACAAAACAGTTATGAATCACAAATAAATAATCAAAAGTATCATCACATTTTTTTTGCAAATTTCGTATGATCTTTCACAACAATAAAACAACCAAAAATTCAAAAAATTATGCACATCACACTTACAAACGAAAAAAAGTCAATTCGACCGTCCCGTGGTAGACGATCTCGAAGGCGATAACGGATTCGAAACCGCCCCAAAAGCCCGCTCCAACCCATTAACAACCTCCGTCATAGTCGGCCTATCTCTCCCTTCTGGGTTCACACAATCTGTTGCCAAATAACTCACATATGCTACTGCCTCCATTTCCCTAGGCGTAGGCAATGCAATTCTTCCATCAAGCACATGCTGTATGTTATCGGCCTGTATATGCGGTACAGCATACTCCACCACATTTTTCGGCGTCCCACTCTCTTCATACTTCTGTATCACCTTACACCCTGAAAGTATCTCCAATAGAACCACCCCAAAGCTATACACATCACTTTTCGCAGTCAACTGCCTGAGTCTATAATACTCCGGGTCCATGTACCCGACCGTACCCGCCGTCGAAAGCGGATAATCGTAACCGTTTGTTTCGTTAACACGGTTCGGGTCCGGAGTAAGTATAGAAAGCCCGAAATCCGAAACTTTAGCCACATTCGAATCGTCCAACAGAATATTCGACGACTTTATATCACGGTGAATAATGGGTGGCACGGCATAGGTGTGTAGGTACTCGATTCCTCTGGCGGCATCCAAGGCGACTTTGATCCTAGCCGCCCAAGTGTCGAGCATTGAGCCATTGGATTTGTGAAGGAAGTCGTGAAGAGTTCCTTTGGTCATGAACTCATATACAAGGATTCGTTCGAATCCTTCTTTGCAGTAGCCGAAGAGTCTCACTAGATTTTTGTGGTTGACTCGGGACAGAAGGGAGAGCTCGGAGCAGAAGGCCGATTCTTTGTCTTGGCGTCGGCTTTTGCCTCCATTTGGTGTACGTGCACGTGATGTCGATGCTGCGGTTGATATTTCAGCACGTTTAATGGCTACGATTCTTCCGTCTTTTAGTTTTGCACGGTAGACTGAACCAAAACTGCCTGAACCAATCTTGTGATCGTCAGAAAAGTTGTTGGTGATCGAGGATAGGTAACTTATGGAGAACTCTTCGATTGTTGAGCTGTGGCTTTTGGTGAATAGCTGTCTTATTTGTGCGTCTAAGCTCGATTCAAACAGAGATCTGAAGCTATTTCGATTGCCTAGCCTGACCAAGTCGTGAATTCTTCGGTGTTTTTGCTTGATTTTGAAGAATATGAAGCTTGCAACTGAAATTAAACCTATGAAAAAACCAACTGAACCGAGGATTATGAAGATCAACTTCCGTCTGTGATTATCACTGGTATTAGGTAATTCGTTGATGGTCGTTGAATTGTGAGTTTTGATTGAATTCGGGCATGGACTACAGACAGTTTGGCCGTGGCTGCAATAAATGGCAGAACCTGAAAGAGGCAGACATGGACATGTAGAAGCACATACTCCAGGCAACACTCGTTCAAAAACAACATGATTTAAATTATGGAAGTTCTTACTTCCCCAACAAATCAAGGAATAATTCGTCATTAAAACACCACAAAAATCATCTCCCCGTGCTTGAATGTTCACAAATCGAGAAGTAACAAGATCGCTAGGGAGTTTGATATTTTCACCCCAACAATGTACAATAGCTACATTATCAAGGACACAAGTTCTATTGTTTCCTAAAGCAACCGAAACAACTTGAATTTTATCCCCCTCTGGCAACACGGGGGCTCCATGGCCCCAACAAAGAAATTTACCATCTACCGAAATAGCACAAGCGTGAGTCGTACCTGCATCGATGTCTTTGAATTTTCCAGTTGGCGCGTTTTTAACGACTTCCAAATCATCGCCAAAACACTTGATCTCGGAATCTGGATCCGACAAGCCACAAACGAATTTTGCACCAACCGCCACTTTTTTAAAAAGCAAACGTTTCGGGATGCCCAATTGAGCCCACCGCCAGCAGTTAAGTTTACGGTCAATTATGCCGCAGACGTGATTGTCGCCAGCTGACATGGACGCAAGAGAAGGACCGAGGTAGACTCGTTTCGGGTCGGGTAAGGCGTCCTTATGCGGGTTGTGGTCGAAATCCCACCATCTCATGGTGGAGAGATTAGAGGAGAACGGGGAAGTGAGGGCGCATAAAAACCCATCGCCTGCTGCTATCGCGGAGTACGGATTGTTGCCGGCGGAGTAATGATGAGTGATGCCGTTGGGGAAGGAAGTGCAATTTAGGTCGTAGTAATCTAGAACGGTTGCAGACGGGAGGAGGGCGCAGACCAGAGTTATGTTTTTAATGTGGGAAATGGCTATGGTTTGAAGAGGAGAAGAGGTGATCGATGTTATGAATATGGAAGAGAACAGAAGGACGAGGAGATTCAGATGTGGAGAAGAAAACATTGGAAAGGAAAGGAGTAGGTGTCTAAACGAAGAATATGAGCATTGTTGAAAAATGAATGAGAAAAGAAAAGGGTTAGTTAGTGGATGAAATTTCTTATATTTTGCATTGCTGTTGTTGGGTTTTTGTTTGTTTTTATATATTTGTTGGGGATTTTTTTTTTTTTTGGCTTTGTTTGCATTTTGTTGATTTGAAGAGAATAGAATAACGCGGGTCAAGTATTTGCATGTAAGGACTTAGTGACTGAGTCAGCTTTGAATATTGAATGTGTAAAACCTGGATTAGTAACAGCGGGGGCATAGGACATATTGGGTTCGTTAGAGCTTTTCGGCTGTAGTGTGTACCAATATTTTGGGCTATTAACTTTATGAAACTGTATAAAATGATTGGCAAGTACATGTTACTATTTATGATATGCAATATCCTTTTGTTACGCAATGCTTTTTCAAATTATAGTACAGAGATAACAAATTGAATTTTTCTATTAAATAATAATTGTAATATCTTTGATCAAGCCTTTGTGTCAGTATAAACCATTAAAAATACATCTTTAAAAATATTAGCAAATCTAACATCACTTACAAATATGATATAAGAAATAAACTTAATTTACAAATTCAGAGCACCTCTCTTTCACTATTATCATATCTTAACATCGCCTAAGACTAGGATTTAACAAATTAACTTTAATTACAAATTCAAAACATTCTTATGTAAATATTAATAAATTTTAAAATCATTTAAAATTAGAATCTAACAAATAAACTTTATTTACAAATACGTTCTTTATTAATTAATAATAGAAACAAAATTTCAAACTTAAAAAAAATTGGGTATTACAATTTAGAAATAAAAATTTAAATTTTACCACCTGATTTCAACATAAAGTACGGTTAAGTGTTTGTGCAAATCATTTTCATTTAAATGTGCTAAACATATATAATTTATAAAAAAAACAACCAACGCGCGAAGCGTCTGCAGTTAATAAGTCAATATTATTTAAAAGACATAAATGGATAGGTGCATCCATATATATTGTGAAATTTTGTAAATAAAAGCAGAATTCTATGCAGTTAATACCCCGCTATAATCCTGCTATATTTCATAGCGGATTTCTACTGCTACGATTTTTCCATATATCTTCAAATATGGTCTTTCCGCTTTAAGGCCAGCTATTTTCGCTATCTCGTTATTCCCGCTATATTCCGCTATTTCCGCTATATCTTCTTTAAAAGAAATGAATTGAAAAATGGTACTTATACATTATAAAAATTATGAAACTAATTTATTTAATTAAATTTTAGTACATTTTTAGAAATAAAAATACTCTAATATTCTACTAAATTCAATTATGTTATATAACAGTTTTACGTTTATTTACATTATATTCGCACATGTTCTTATTTAATTTATTTATGTATTAACTATAATTCAATCGAATGTTAATTTTCCATTTAATAACCATTTATATATTTACAGTATATCCCGCTATATTCTCGCTGTATCCCGGCTATGACTTTTTGTACCTCCGCCGTATTGACTGCCAAGCGCTTTAACTACACAGGTAGAATTTTAGATGTTGTTGTAGGTATAATCGTGGACAAATAAATATATGATAAAGTAGTAGATCTAAATGGAAAATGCGAAGCAGTCGTGCATCTTACATTCATTTTGAATGCGGTTGTTAAGGGTTCCTAACTCCTCAATAGAGAGAGAGTTCGAGGTTTGACAGCCCCGCTTTAGTGGTTTGTTAGTTGCGGAGTTATGTAATAATTCCTTAAATAAATGGAAAATCTTGAGATTGAAAAGTGCCTCCGTGAGAGTCTTCATTGCGGTGGCGGACTTCATACATCTATTGCCACGAAAGTAGGTTTTTTTTATAAAAAAACAACTATAACCACTGAATACAAACAAACTTAAATGGGTTTAAATGAAAACACAAACAGTTTTATAAAGTTCAAAGATATTATACCACTACATAAGAATATTTATTTATAAGAAATGATTTTAATGGGCACGTGGGGTAAATGGTAGTGGAAACAAGAGATTTTAGTGAGGGTTTGGTTTTAACAACGAGGAAGAGACACATTTAGACATCGGTAGAGATTGTGATCTACCTATAACAAACATGTTTTCTAAAATAAAAATAAAAAAATAAAAAAAATCATTTTATAACTAAAATACAAACGTAGGTTTAATAAAAACAATTTGTTTATACAAAAAAAATATATAACGTCATGTAAAAACTATAAACTATTTATCCAAAGAAAACCATAGTTAGATCATATATTTGTTCTACATTTGAAATCGTTTATACAACTAAGGATTTAGCATAATCACGTAGAGATCTAACAATATCCAATCAAGTGGAATTCAGGCGATGATATAATAAGTTAGTAGAAAACATAACAAATGACATAAAAAAAGTAAACAAGTTTTAGGGGAAGCTAAAGGAGAAATTTGTTATCAAAAAGGAAACATGGTCATGGGGAGAAGATGTATAACAAACTACGAAATTAAACAGAATGCTTATGTGTGTGTGCGCGTGTGTGCTTGTGTGTGTGTCTATATATATATATATATATATTTGTTCCAAATCATAAGTTATTGTTTGTTCATTTTCTGCATTATACATTTTTACTGACTGCATTTGCAAAGTTTTCCATATATATATATATGTATGTATGTATGTATGTATACACACACACACACACACATATATGGTAAACTTTGCAAAAGCAGTGAGTAAAAATGTATAAATGCAGAAAATGAACAGACAATAAATTATGATTTGGAACAAACAAAACAACAACAATAATAATATACCAGCAATTACCTTAACTTATAAACTAATATTTATCATTAAACCATGGTTCGTTGGTAGTTGAGACTACAAGATTAAACATCACGAGTTCGATCCCTAAAATTGACACTTATTGACATAAATGAAACATGCTAAAAGAACTAATATTTTATTATTATTTTGCTGTTATTGTAATAAATATTAAATAAACTATCTTACTAAAATAACCAACAACTTTTGACGAAGGCACGTTGTACTTCACGATTGAGAATCAAATAAAAGTTACTTAAGAAGTTTACTAATCGACATAAATGTTGCTCGACTTTGTTGCAAAAGTATAACAAACTCATCGCCAAACCATCTTACTTCGTTCTGAATTCTCCATCATGTGCACAATTATTAAAGTGGTTTCGGAATTGGTAGAGAGTATGACAATCTCCGACCCCCGTCTCTTTAACAACCAAACGCTTATTTCACACCATGGTTATTTTATATAACATTTTTAATAACAAATCCAGAAAACAATTTATATCTTTCATATTAAGGTATCCATATATTAATTCCAAAAGTATAAATATATTCATAAATACCGAGGAAGATTTATTTCAATCAATTTCGAATAAATCTCTCTTAAACCATTTATAAACTATTTATATGCTTTAAAATCATTTATAGAGCTATTTATAAATTCCAAAACCGATTACAACTCTTTCCCTTTTCATAAACTTCTATGCAAATTCCTTTAAAATGCTTCCAAATCCCTTTACACGGGTTCTTTTATAAAACCCTTTTATAAAATCATTTATGAAAATCTTTTATAAAATTCTTTTATAAAATCCATTAAAAAATCCC
This sequence comes from Allium cepa, assembly GCA_030765085.1. Lineage (NCBI taxonomy): Eukaryota > Viridiplantae > Streptophyta > Magnoliopsida > Asparagales > Amaryllidaceae > Allium > Allium cepa. The sequence goes on along the minus strand of CM060938.1, from coordinate 437,400,522 downwards.
TTACAAAACCTTTATAAATTCCTCACGAAACCTTTACAAAATTCTAAAATCTTTTGCAAAAATCTTTTATCTATTAAAGTTATTATAAAGGTCTATATTTATTATCTTAAATCAAAACTATACTTATTATTTAAATTAAATTTAATATACACACACACACACATATATATATATACATATATATACATATATATATACATATATATACATACACACACACACACATATATATATATCAAAACTATATTAATTTTTTAATTAAATTGAAATTTTAAACTATTTTAATTATATATTTAAAACTAAATAAGATTGTAAGTTAAAAACATAAAATTACATTTAAAACCATATATTAACTTATAATTTGAAACTTTAAAACATATAAAATAAATTATTTTCCAAATATAATTTTTTTTACATAAAATAATTAAATTAAATTTAAAAATCAAATTTATAAATCAAACAAACTTTATTACTAAGAAAAATAATTTAAAACCAACCAACGGTGTCCGTATTTAATTTTCTACCCTATGGTCAAATGATAGGGTATATATCATTTCAACCCAAAACGGTTAAATTCTCCAATTATATATCATTTCAACCCGTATCACAAATCAATAATTTCGAAATCGGTAAAATTGCTCGGGTATGTATCATTTCAACCCATATCAGTTTTTCCTAATCTATAAGATCATTCGGGTATGTATCATTTCAGCCCATAGTGATAACATAGATATAAACATCCAATCATCCAAATGTTAATAAATAACATCCATTACAATCAGTGACCAAATCAACCAATAAATCACAACAATTAACTGGTTATCATTATCAGATATTTAACTAACAATTTAAATTCAATATTAATTAAAAAGGAAATTTAATTCAATATAAATTCAAATTAAATTTGAGTGACAATTTAAAATCACCAAACAACAATCAATAAATTTCGTATCACATCATAAACTCAATTCAACTAACATAAGAAGATTTATTATTGCGTGAGTGGGTTAAATCACTTACCAATTGATTTATCGTTGATTTAAAATCCAAATAAAGTTTAAATTTTGAATAGTCTCTAAATGAAGCCAAACAAAATCCACGCTGTTCGTAATTTCGATATGATCACAATGGAAGAAACAACGTCCAAATTCGAGTTTATATGCAAAAGTTATGGATATTAGAAGATTTAAAATTCAAAATTAAATTAAAATAAACAATACAAGGGAAAAACCGTAAATTCTCACCTCACCAAACTTTAGCAGATACACGAACTCGATACCTTCTAACTATGCCGCCACCAAAGTTTGTCACCTCACACCCCTGTAGGCCACCGTTCGACCATCTAACACCACCAACATCACGCCACGACCGAGCCACACCTCCGGTTCGTACCTCATCAGCCGCGCCGCAGCCCATTACAGTCCTCTGCCGCTACAGTAGTTTGCCTTTTCTGGCATACTTCGGCCTCCTTGAGATGAACGAAGGCCATGGATCGACTCACTAGTGCCTCCTCTACTAGCTTGTACTTCCGATCGTCATGTAGTCGATGATCCACCCTCGATCGCAAAACCCTAATATGGACGACCAAGAATAAACTGTTGATTTTTGGCCAAACCATGATTCGATTGCAAAAACTAACTATAGATGTGGGTTGCGTTCATTAAGAGCTTCGCAACGATATATTGTTCAATAGGTTTTGAGGAGTTTGGAAAATAGGAGTTTTGATTGAAATTGAAATTAGGGTTTTGATGTTCTGACGTTTGGAAGGAGGGAAGGAACAGATGAGAAGGAGAAGTACGTACAGAAATATGGAATGAAAAACTGCTAGGGGTTATAACTACCTATATATAGGCAGAGGTAAAATAGAAATGGGTGGACCGGATTGAATTGGGTCGAAGCGATACCCTGACCCGAAAAGCCCATTTCGTCCCCAAAACGAAAATAGGTCATCTAATATATCGAAATATCAGTTTTTTAACTCCAACGGAACTAGTTTCAAACCTATTTCCATTGTATATAGAAGTTATCTTTTAAAATCAAGTTATATTCATTTAAATTCCATTAATTGATTTCTACACATTTCGAGCTCGCACGATCAAATGATAAGTCCACTCGCTACGAAACTTGAAATCTTATAATAATTCACTGTTTCGGATCCGATGAAAGTGGGGTCGTTGAAATCCGAGACATTGGCCGAAAAGGCTAATTTTCATGATAAACAAATAAATTATTAATTTAAAATCACTTTAATTATTTTTAAATTCTAAATTAAAAATTAACAATTTTCATCATTCTTGATTACACAGAAATTAATAATCTTTTACAATACAGTTTTCCATGTTAAATCTAATATTTAAATATTACATTAATTTCAGTGTTCAATTACAATCGTATTAAACACCAATTAATTATATTTTAATTTCAATCAAATTCTTTTATTTTCGATTTACACTCTAATTATTGAATCAACTATTACCTTACGAATATAATTAACATTAGTTTACATGTTATTACATTCATATTCTACAATTATCATCTTAACTCATATTAACTGCAATATTTAATTACATTAAATTTCATATTGATTTTCAAATTATTTTCAACGGACTAAATAATAAGGTGATAAATAAAATAATTGTTATATATTAGTAATCCGAACACATTTCTAAATCTATTGTTTACGAACAAAAGCTAATAAATTTATGTACCAATTAATTTCATTCATATTCTATAATAAACCTATTTCAATTAATAATAGATAATTTCAACATTGAATCCAACATTTAATTTATTTCTCATCTACAATTTTAACCAAATTAACTTTACATTATTTCTATTGATCGAAATTACATTAAAATAGTTGTCAATAACATTCAAACAACATTATTAAATCATATTTTAACTATTTTTCTTATTAATAAATCAATAATTTTAGTTTCTCACAATATTAAATTCCATAATCTTATTTAATTTAATATTTTTAATTATCGAAAATACAGGTCGTTACACTCTTCCTCACTCAAAATTTTTCGTCCTTGAAAAGGAACAAGAAGGAGTTAAGAACTTGATATAATTTTATTTAAAATAATAAATTTAAAAATACTTTAAATTTACATCATTAAGTTTTAAAATAACTTTGAAAATATCCACATTTTAACAAAAAAATTCTAGGTCCTAAAATTTACAAAAAATTTTGGCAGAGTCTCATTTGCACGACTAAGTCCGGAAAATTAACAATATCAATAATTACAATCTATATATCATATTTTAATAATAAACATCCCAAACAATGGGAAAAATAATCAAAATATAATTCAAAACCATAATTTGAAAACATACATATTTGTCGGGCAAACAAACTTTATTTATGAAAGCAATAGCTAATAACCAAAAGCATTAGCTATTGCTTTCATAAACCTGTATTTCACTTATATAATCCAAAGTGTTAAAATGATGTGAAAGAATAATATTTTAGTTGTTTTAAATCAATAGCACAAGTAATATACAATATATAATAATCATATGCGAACAAAACTGTACAACCATTATATGCAACAAAAGAATCCATCAACCATTTATAGCAACCAAAACTAATGGTTTGTCCAGGTTCAGAAACTTTTCATTATACAAGAGTGATAAATAAATTACCAAGTGTACCTTGCACTTAACAGCCTTAGATAATTACTTAATGGATTACTCGTACAACCTCGAACAATTTAAAGTATCATTTTCCAAACTTCCCATCAGCCAAACAATAAAGAATTTAAGTATTATTTAAATTTACACGATGTAAATGAATCTTTTATACACAATATCAATTGTAATCACATGCTTGAATAGACATATTCCCATTTCGAACTAGTCTTATTAACCCAACCACTCTAGTGCGGACTCTGATCCGATTTCTTGATTCGAAATTTCTTTTTTCCTTGCATAGTTATAAACCATGATAGAAAACTTCAAATTCATATCAAAAAATACGTATCAATTATTCGCCGTTAAGAATCGGGTGAAAAATCCTAATCGAACTGGTGTGAATTACTACAAATCTTGTAATCAAATCTAAATTGGAACCATTACGTGAATAACAAGATTTATGCACAATTTACATATTTTATTCCATTGCTTTCTTTTCACCTCATTATTCACTTTTCATTTGTTTTAATTCATTCATACAATAATTATCTTTTATTAATTTCTTTCAGTACTTGCACAATTTATTTCCCATTCAATATTTGAAATCATAAATGAATCCATTATTAAAGTATTATGTACATTTCATTGCAGTTTATTTCACATTTATTATACCTTGATATCCATTTTAATATTAATATTCATCAATGAATCATTTCGGTCATTACCTTGAGTTTATAATCATTTACTTAAACAATATTCATTTTTTATATTTGATTTAATTACCATCAACTCAAAATATTAACTTATGTTTAAAATATTTCTTGTACGTCATAATTCTTATTTGTAGACATAACTCCCTTACTTAAGTTTTACTTGTATAAAATTCTATTGCATATTCATATTAACATTTCAACATTTAAACATTTCAGGTAAGTTTTATATATGTTTTTAGAATGTAATTGAGTGTTATAAAAATTTATCATATTCATTTTAGTTAGCAAAATATTCAATAATTTACATCTTCTAAATTTATTTTCTTTTAATTTACAAGTGACAATTCTTCAATTTCTTCACAGTTTCATTAATCACTTAACTTCGAATTTCTTATTCTTATTTAGAAATTTCCAACTATTAAAATAGTTATGATTTCATTCCATTATGATAATTGAAATCCATAATTTATAGAAACTTAAGAATTAAATATCGGGTTCATTTCAAATCATCTTGAAATACACACACACTCTCTCATATCTTTATATATATCAAATCATATCTATAAATTTAAAATTAAGATTTGTTTTTCAAAATAAATGTGTGAATGTGTAGCAAAGCTACAATAGTGGCCTTCTAACTTTGAAACTCGAAAATGAACGCCGATGATGTCGCAATCATCACCGAAATTATTTTCTAGCGACTTAAGAAGGGAGTAAAGAACTTATTTCCTTTTAAATTCTTTTAAAACATTTCTTTCAAATCACATTGAAAATATTTATATCCAAAAATACGTCTAAATAATACTAATATTATATTCCAAAATAATTGAAAACCAATTTCATAACTCTGGAACTTAAGTTCTCAAATCTCCAATTCATTTTCACTTTATTTGTAAACCCTATTTTGCCACTAATATTTATAAAATTTCACTTCTTAACAAACAAACATATCACCTACAGTTATATCCATTTAAAAAATTATTCTTTTATATACAAAATATAATACTAGGTAAAATCATTTCATTTACCTATATTTAGAAGACAATATTGTGCCGGTGTGCCCTCCCTATCAATGACATAACGTCCTATGTACCGATTAGAATTCATAAATACTCAATAGAACAAATTAACACAATAAAAAATATTTTATACCACTAACAAATACGCTCTCCATATATATACTCATAAACTCATTCTAGGGTATTTATAACTCTATCTCTAATGAGTTTAAACCAAAATAGGCTAAGGTATCTCTAAAACAAAGCTCTGATACCAACTATAACGACCCACCTTTTTGGACGGTTTTAATCGAAAATAAACCACAAATGTCAACTCAAACCATTCAAAAAGGAGGAATGTTAATTGGGTAAATAAGAAAATATAGAAAAGAAGGAAAACAAAACATAGAATCTCATAGTGGAATGACAAAATATAATACTCAAATAAATAGTTCATGAAGCTGTTTTATAACATACATTTGATTACACAAATTTTACAACAATCATAGTACAAACAATGACATACCAATAATGATGTAGTGGAAAATTACTAATAATATAATATGCCAAACTCTGTCTTCTCCCTACAAAAATAAAGTGTTCAACGCTGAAATGCTAAGGTTGACCTGAGCGTAATGAAAAGATAAAACACTTGAGTCAGAACTGAAAGATCTTATGTAAGTTAAATCAATAACAAGTAAATATAAGTGTAATAGCTTCATAGATGTTTACGAGATTTTACATCTCCTACCCAGTGTATAACGTGCATGCAATAACTTAAGAGATATTTCAGGATTTTAAGGATCTATTAAACTATCTATATGTAGTAATATTTGCTATATATATGTAGTGTCTATCAGTAAAGTAAAGTATTAAAATAACGTTAAGGCATTACCCAATCCCCCTTAACACATTTTTATAGGCATCGTAGTCTATATAATACTGTAAACTCCACTGTAAACTTGTGGGCTATCAGGGAGCACTCCACAGGTACGACACAAACCAAAATCGTAGTGGGCTCGATGAGGTATACGACAAGGCACGTGAGGCAACGCCCAGGGTAGGATTCTACTGTTTTGCACGTCCGGACTGGTGGTAACGCATAGCAACTACTACCGCCTACCTCGAGACACACTCCCATAATCTAATCGAGGGCGGCCACTAATCAATCACAAAGTAACAGATATGATATCGAAGAAGTGTGTTCGATAGGAGGAGCGATCTTAATTGGCCCGGGATAGCTCCTTTTTTATTCATATCAAGCTGACCCGAAGGTCAGGGCTACATTCTTACCTCATACCAGTAGCGTTTGCCAAACCATCTTACTTCGTTCTAGATTCTCTATCATGTGCACAGTTATTAAAGTGGTTTCAGAATTGGTAGAGAGTATGACAATATCCGACCCTCGTCTCTTCAACAACCAAATGCTTATTTCACACCGTGGTTATTTTACAATTTTTTTTTAATAATAAATCCAGAAAACAGTTTATACCTTTCATATTACGATATCCATATACTAATTCCAAAAGTATAAATATATTCATAAACACCGAGGAAGACTTATTTCAATCAATTTCGAATAAATCTCTCTAAAACCATTTATAAACTATTTATATGCTTTAAAATCATTTAAAGAGCTATTTATAAATTCCAAAACAGATTACAACTCTTCCTTTTTTCATAAACTTCAATGCAAATTCCTTTAAAATGCTTCCAAATCCCTTTACACAAGTTCTTTTATAAAACCCTTTTATAAAATACTTTATAAAAATATTTTACAAAATTCTTTTTATAAAATCCACTATAAAATCCCTTACAAAACTTCTATAAATTCCTTACAAAACCTTTACAAAATTTTAAAATCTTTTACAAAAATCTTTTATTTATTAAAGTTATTATAAAGGTCATTATTTATTATCTTAAATCAAAACTACACTTATTATTTAAATTAAATTTAAAATATACATATATATATATATATATTAAAACTATATTAAATATTTTATTAAATTAAAATTTTAAACTATTTGAATAACTAAATAAAATTATAAGTTCAAAACTTAAAATTACATTTAAAACCATATATTAACTTATAATTTGAAACTCTAAAACATATAAAATAAATTATTTTATTGATATAATTTTTTAATATAAAATCATTAAATTTAATTTAAAAATCAAATTTAAAAATTAGACATACTTTACCATGTAGAAAAATAATTTAAAACCGACCAACGGTGTCCGTATTTAATTTTCTACTATATGGTCAAGTGATAGGGTATGTATCATTTCAACCCAAAACAGTTAAATTTTTCTGGGTATATATCATTTCAATTCGTATCCAAAATCAAAAATGTTCAAATCTATCAAATCACTCGGGTAAGTTTCATTTCAACCCATAACGATTTTTCCTAATCTATATAAGATCATTTAGGTATGTTCAAATCTATAAATCACAATCAACGACCAAATCAGCCAATAAATCACAATAATTAACTAATTATCATTATCCGGTATTTAACTAACAATTTAAATTCGGCATTAATTTAAAAGGCAATTTTAATTCAATATAAGTTCAAATTAAATTTGAATGATAATTTTAATTTACCAAACAACAATCAATAAATTTCTTATCACGTCTTAAACTTAATTCAACTAACGTAAGAAGGTTTAGCATTGCATGAGTGTGTTAAATCACTCACCTTTCATTTATCATCGATTTAAAATCCAAATAAAGCTAAAAATTTAATCAGTCTCCGAATATAGCTAAATAAGTTCTATACTGTTCGGAATTTCGATACGATCGCAATGGAAGAAACCACGTCCAATTCCGAGTACGTGTGCAAAAGTTGTGAATGTTATAAGATATAAAATTCAAAAATTAAAATAAACAATACAAGGGAAAAATCGTAAATTCTCAACACGAACCCGATACCACGTAACAACGCCGCCACCAAAGTTCGTCGTCGCAAACTCTTGTAGGCCACCGTTTGACCATTCAACATCACCAACATCACGCCACGACCGAGCCGCACCTCCGTTCCCCACCTTATCATCCATAGTAGTTCGCCGTTTCTGGCGAACTTCGATCTCCTTGAGATGAACGAAGACCATGAATCGACTTGCCTCAGCCTCCTCTACTAGCCTATACCTTCTGATCATTATATAGTGGATAATCCACCGTCGATCGCGAAACCCTAATATGGACGACGAAAAATAAACTGCTGATTTCTGATCAAACCGTGATTCGATTGCAAAATCGAATTGTAGATGTAGGTTGCGTTCATTGGGAGCTTTGCAATGATATATTATTCGATAGGTTCGAGGAGTTGGGAAAATTGGAATTTTGATTGAAATTGAAATTAGGGTTTTGATGTTATGACATTAGGAAGGAGGGAAGGAACAAATGAGAATGAGAAGTACGTACATAAATATGGAATTGAGAAATAGATAAGCTTTATAACAGCCTATATATAGACAGAGCTAAAATAGAAATGCATGTACCAGATTGAATTGTGTCGAAGTGATACCCAGACCCGAAAAGCCCATTTCGTACCCGAAACGAAAATAGGCCATCCAATATATCGAAAATTGGTTTTCGATATTTTTAAATCCAATGGAACTAGTTTCAAACCCACTTTCCATTGTATATAGAAGTTAGCTTCGTTAAAATATCGTTAATCGATTTCTCCGCATTTCGAGCTCGCACGATCAAACGATAAGTTCAATCGCTACGAACTTAAAATATTATAATAATTCACTATTACAGATCCGATGAAACTAGTTTCATCGAAAACCGAGACAGTGGTCGAAAAGGCTAACTTTATGGTAAATAAAAAATTATTAATTTAAAATCAATTTAATCATTTTTTAATTCTAAATTAAAAGTTAACAATTTTCATCATTCTTGATTACATAGAAATTAATAATCTTTTACAATACAGTTTTTCATGTTAAGTCCAAAAACATTACATTAATTTCAGTGTTCAATTACAACTGTAATAAAACCCCAATTAAATATATTTTAATTTCAATCAAATTCTTTTATTTTGATTTACACTTTTATTATTAAGTCAACTATTACCTTATGAATACAATTAACATTAGTTTACATTTTATTACATTTATATTCTATCATTATCATCTTAACTCATATTAACTGCAATATTTAATTACATTCAATTTCTTATTGATTTCCAAATTATTTTCAACGGATTAAATAATAAGGTGATAAATAAAGCAATTGTCATATATTAGTAATCCAAACACATTTCTAAATCTATTGTTTACAAACAAAAGCTAATAAATTTATGTACCAATTAATTTATTTCATATTCTATAATTAACCTATTTCAATTAATAACAGATAATTTCAACATTGAATCCAACATTTAATTTATTTCTTCTCTACAATTTTAACCAAGTTAACTTTACAATCATTACTATTGATTGAAATTACATTAAATAGTTGTCAATAACGTTAAGACAGCATTATTAAATTGTATTCTAATTATTTTTCTCATTAATAAATCATAAATTTTAGTTTCCCATAATATTAAATTCCAAAATCTTAATTAATTTAATATTTTTATTATTGAAAATACGGGTCGTTACACTCGCTTCCAAGACTTATCTACACCTTAATATCTGCCCGGAGTCATGTCCATACTTCTTTATGGATGGTGGTAACCCGCAAACCTCGCCAGATAACGCCTTCTAACCACTCTTTGCACATCTATGCACTTTACCCACTGCAACCCAAGTCGTTCCGCGTGATGCAAACTATTAAACCCACTTGTCCGCCCATAGGTGTTGTTCGTACTTTCCCCTATTCGTCAAACCCCTCATCGGCCAACCCCCCGCCAGCTTCATTTTTTAATGTGCAAACTGATATATAACAAAAGCTCTTAGCCATTCCTACAAAAAGAGATGGGGACTGTGTACTGTCCCCTAAAAAAAGCTTCATTGCTGTAATGTTCATCTTACAAAAGCACCATTATGGCGCAATCATTTTTTGTACTTCATTGTTATTCTACCCAAAGCGTCATTACACATGTTGCGTGTGTTGTCACCTACAACACAATGGATACAGAAAGACATCAATAGTTACGAAGATAGGAGAAAAACCCATAATAAGATTACTGTCACATGATCGAATGGGTAGGATGAAGAAATAAGAGTATCGGAAGTTAACTTGAAGAAGAACAGAAAAGGAAAAGGAGTTTGGTTAAGTATGAAATTCTATTTGGCATCAAATGGCCTGGTACTAATCAACACAAATATTGTGATACCGAACAACAAAAATGGTTCAATAGTTAGTGATTTCCAAACAGCAAAAGGTTCAATACTACAACTTCCCACTATATTAACGTCTAAAATTAGCGAAAAAGCGCCACCAAAATACACATGCTCATTAATTTCTGATATAAAAATATTTGTTCATTGGTTATATAATTAAAAACCTAAAATACAAACAAGGGGCAAGATCTCACCGCGCAATTAAATAATAATGTAATTATTTCTCAACAAAGAATAACATATAAGGCCCAATACAATGAACATATATCTTTTTCATACATCAGTTCATATTAAATTTACAAATAATACAATAGTAATACAAGGGAATAGACAAGCACCATTGTCCCAGTGGTAAAGTGATTTGGCTTTGGTGCGAGAGGTCACAAGTTCGAAACTTGCCTAGCGTGATTCGAACGTTTATTGACGTGTGATATGTTGTCACAATGATTTGTTGTATATAAAGTACCATTTCAAAAAATGTAATACAAGGGAATATTTTAAGTAAATAATCTATAAGCATGACATTCAACAAGATTTCTTTCCGTTACATCTTTCCTTCCACCTACAAACATTGTAAATACATAAATATATAAAATAAAATGAAAAATATACCCAACTATGTTTGGACTGCACCTTATCCTATACACCCTAGCCTTAGGGGATCAATGGTTTATTACAAAGGTAATGACTACATACGTACTTTTTCATGATCAAGCCCGCATAGTTTTGCTTCCTGCTCTTTTTGTGGATCAAATAGTTGTTAGCACATAACATTGCACAGCAATAACAACCAAACAACTAATACAAGCAGAACACATTGTATTATATTACGCCACCATAAGCAGTCACCATCAATATAAGGTAACAATAGTAGTAGCCACACACAATCATTGAACGTCATACAAATTTAACAATAGTCAATGTGAACTCCAAACATTGAATGAGTCAACAACATTAAACAAGGTCAAATGTATACTGATCACCCACCACAGGTAACATAACAACAGTAGAAAAAATGCAAGTATAAATCCATCAAATGTGTACTAACCACTACATATTAGTAACATAATATAAACCTCATCAAATGTGTACTAACCACCCTATATTAGTGACACTAACATCAAACCAGTCAACAAAAAAACATAATTTGGTAGACAACATCCGCATGATAATAGTGGTAAATATTGCATAACTCATCCTAATGCGATTCTATTTCCGTATAATAAACATACATGATACTTTCAAACGAATATTAATCATGTATGTCATAGCAATTCAAAATAATGCATTTACATCTATTATTTCCACTAACTAAAAAAATAGTTTTATTATTATTTATTATAAAACATATTTATTTACTTTATTGGAAAATAATAATAATTTCCCATAACGATAAATATACTTCAAAAATCATTCAACATATGTTTATTACATCAAATATCTCAAAACATCGTTAATCAAAAATAGTAATTTACATCAAATTACTTTAAGAAACAATAATATTATTACTTTACATCAAAACGATAATAATACATGCTCTAATCTCTTTATTATCTTCCACAACCAATTTATTACTATTTAACTCAAAAATAATAATATTCTGCTTTAAAACCTAAAAATCGTTTCATTGTCATTTGCCTTAAAAAGTGTAATGATTTAACTCAAAATACTTCTGAAAACACACCTTTATAATAATTTTTATTACTATCCTCAAAATATCTCCTTTTCTATTACTTAAATAATAATAATAATAATAATAATAATAATAATAATAATAATAATAATAATATTCTCCATAAAATCAGTAAATAGTTGTATTATTATTCTAATACAAGATAATGCGGTCTTCCCAAAATTAATATTAATATTTCTTGAATTATATATTACCTTATAAATAATAATAAATTCTATGAATTAATAATAGAATAAATTTTTCCTTAATAGTTATGAGTTTCTCTAGAAATTCATAAATAATAACCTTATTAAAATTTCCACATTAATTTAAGTATAAATGTTAAATCACTATAGTTTATTTTCCATCATTTTATTTATTTTCCCAATATCACTCAATTTTACTTATTTTCAATTAGTTAACTATTTTTCTAAGTCCACAATAATACAATATATCATTATTGCAACAACGCAAAATGAAATAGATAAACAACCAAATCACACTAAAACATCTAAATAATTAAACATTTGTTACAACTATAAAATTAGAACACATTTCAGTGTATATATATCTTTATCAATGAATACTTATTTGATATTTTTCAAAATAAAAATACTAACGACCATTTAATTAAACGAATGTTCTTTCCCAAATAGCTTTAAATATAGCAAACCAAATGTCAAATTGTTCAAAGTTTCACCATGAATCCAACAAAAGGAACCACATATGAAATAGAGATCGTATGCGAAATATATAGGGATTATAACACTTATGATTTAATATTTAATTAAATATTTTAATGGGGACCAAAATGTATATTTTCTCTCTAGCTATAGTATATCATCAAACCTATTCATTTACCGCGACCAACTTCTTCCATTTCTTGCCGCGCCACCGCCCCACCGTATCATGATCCAACCCCATGGCCACAACCAGCACCCTAAACTGCACCTACTTCGCCCATTTAACGTCCTATAGCCACCCGTGCCGCCTATATGAATTTCTTTACTACTACTGACTAGATCCGTTTGTTTGACCATCTCGTGCACATATGGAAAGATTGAACCAGATCGGTCATATCCACCATTCTCGCTTTATAACCTGGTACCCTCCCACTTCCTTGTAGCCCTCTTTTCACCATCGATTACAAAATCTTAGAATCAACTGCCATGTATTTTCCATTGATTCAATAACTTCTAAATAATATTCCAACCACATAACACTGAATTGCATCAAACGAAACAACCACTATGTTCATATCATTGCACCATACGAAATGACATATCATAAGGCATAATTTCAAGCTGATTTGGAAATGTTATCTTCTGTAATTAGTAGAGATAATCTTAATTAGCATAGGGATACTAAAATCTGAAGAGGAGATTTAGATCTTAAGAGTGGATTAGAAAAGTAAAGAGAATCTAAAGTGGGTGCTGCCTAGGGTTTTCACAAAACACTGTATTTATAGGAAAAAAAATTTATTAGGCTAAAGCGGTCACAAAGGCTCGAAAAACCAATTTTTGAACGCTAACAGGAGTGTATCTTGTTATATGCTGAAAGTTGGATTTGGATACTTTTAAACGCGATGGAAACATTAAAATTTACAGAAAGATATTCCTACTCAAAATGATCTTTTATCATCAGTTAAGTTTATATGCTATTTATAGTTAATTAATAACTAATGTATCAAATTTGCGGATCACTACATTCTCCACTATTATAAAAATGTGCACCCGTAATTCCCTGAAGAATAAACTCTCAACATAATGCATAAAACATCATACCATATCACATGCTACTATACGAAATAGTGGCAGGGATATTATTCACAACTAACTACCTCTAGAGTAGTACGTAACAACTATTCAACTCAATCAATCATGATATAATAAAATCAATTAACAATAATGAATGAGATTTTCTATGCATACACACTATAGCAACACATAAGTTACAATGAATGCAATCAAAATTACAACATGTAAAAATAACACTCCATCAAAAAAGAGTGAAACAATCTCAATAATAGATCAAATCCATTCACAAGTCATATCATGCATCTTAATAATCCAACTATAATAGCCCATAATAAAATTTCACAACAAAATTTAGATTGGTTCAAAGATGCATGTGAAAATAAATATATAAACCAATAATTAGTATAGCTCATCAAAATGAAGCACGCATACTCTAAATGACAATGTCAATTTGTCATATCAACAAATAATACATGTGTGCTAACCCCTATACTAACTACACATCCACCATAATATATGTCTTCTAAAAACTATCAGGTGAACTTCCTCATAGTCTCATCTTCATCATAATTGGTGTACCATCTCATATATACATCCTCCAAAATATCATATGCACTTACTCATGATTATACTATCAAAATGATTTATATGCCTATTCATAATTACATCCTTGAAAAATATGCGTCTGCTCATGATTGGATCCTCAAAACAATATATGCCTACCTATGACTATATCCTCAAAATAATATGTGCCTACTCATGGCTACAATAGGAACCGGGCCAGTCGAAAGCTGGTTAAATTGATAAATTTTAGAAAAAAATATATTCTATTTTTAAATTTTTTTATTAGGCTTATGAAGTCTAAATTGATTTAAGATGCAATCATAAATATTTTAAATAAAATCTTCAATTTTATTTATCCATTTGTAAAAGGTTTTATATAGTTATATGAATTTTAATTTATAAGTGTATCAAACAGATTTTACGTGTATAATGCACATGCAATAAATATGAAGTGTACATGGTTAATGTGACTATATATGTACTGGAATTTACACCACAATAGTTACATTTATCCCTTTATATATGCCTTTATTGTCCAATTTTTCTAAAATAAAATGCATAAAATAAAAGTTATAATTATATATATATATATATATATATATATATATATCTGTGTGTGTGTGTGTGTATCTGTGTGTTAAATATTGTTTTGACTATTTTGAATGTTTGAATTCTAGAATTAACAATCTGAAATTTAGTATTGATTTAAGAAGTAGTTCAACATCAGATTTAATTTTACATAAATATGCTTTTATAAATTTTGCATTGAAATAACATACACACATACAGGTAATGAAAAACTATATTTAAATTCAAAATTATATTTATATATATAACTTGTAATCTTGTATGTTTACAATTCAAATTTAACAATTTGAAATCTAGTTTTGATTTAGGAAGGAAATCAACATTAGATCTAAATGTTTACACAAAGTCCTTTTATATATTACCAAAAATAATATATACATATATATATATATATGTATGTATGTATGTTTATACATATATTGTGACGACCCGCAAATCCGTACTCCTTGAATATACACTAATCTCCATAGATTAATTCAAGATGAACAGAAATACGAATTATCAATGTTTAAGAAAAAGAAAGATAGAGAAGAAGAGAGGTAGAAGATAGAAAATAGAGAGAAAAAAAGATAGTAGAAAATAGAACGGAACAGAAAACAACAGAACAACATCAGAATCTCACAATTCGCAGCGGAACAACATATAATAAATAAATGAATAATCTTTAAACAAAGAACTATATCAGTTATTACATTACATTACATTTCATTACATCATATCATCGGAGTGTACAACAACAACAATCAACAAATAGTGCAGCGGAAAAAGAAATACTATATAAACTAGTGATACGCCATGCCATCCCTCTTTCCTCCAGCAACTCCAGAATATCCTGATAAACCTAACTCTTGACTGCCCGTGTGGAAATTGGTGGGCACCCAGAGTTTAGGAAGGAAAACAATAAACTCCGAGTCAGTCATGTTACTGGTGTGAGAACTCAAAACAGTTTATTTATCTTTAAAATCAAAATAGAGGAATATTTTTAAAGTCAATTCGCAATGCTTTTAAAAACGAGACTACCATAAGGCCTCCCGCACACACACACAATGCAAATGCAGAATCGGAGGAGATTTCTCCTTATGATAGTCAAAGATGCTTGATACATATTAAAAAGAACATTTGATATTATTACTAGTGCATAGTGTAGGAAAAATTCATTTCGAAAATAAAGATATAAATCTTAGCCAGCATAGACATTCCGCACTTATGCCTACTATAGCTACCATGTTCAATAGCAGGTTACCGCCACATTCCATGGCAGGTTATACAACTAAAACCGTACAAGTCTCGTATTGTTTCTTTGGATTACCAACGAATGATCAGGCCAAGAAACTTCCCATTGCCACATGAGAATGCCTCTGGATGGACATCCCCGAGAACCAAACCGGATCTCTACCAACACAAGGCCGGGTTACCCCTAACTGAGTAACAACTGACCGAATATGCCATCCCCCGGTCCTTTGGGACCTTTCACCGAGCGCTCGCAATCAATTCACACAATCATAAAGTGTTTTCAACATGAGTAAGTATCTGGGCTCCATACCATGATACCACCCTTTTCCAGAAGGAAATGCACATATCCTAAAGGGCGCTACCCCTCATAACCTTGCCGCATCTTTCCTGTTTTGACCATTCCCGAGGTGTGAGGCTCGACGAAGTCACGTCCACAAAAACATACTTTATACAAAAGCCATGCTTTGGGTCAACAAATGATCATAGAAATGATCACCAGGATAGACGATCAAATAAATGATCCTATCACAAATAATCAACACAATGATCATTTCACAGCAACACTCAGCATGTCACATT
This sequence comes from Allium cepa, assembly GCA_030765085.1. Taxonomy (NCBI): domain Eukaryota; kingdom Viridiplantae; phylum Streptophyta; class Magnoliopsida; order Asparagales; family Amaryllidaceae; genus Allium; species Allium cepa. The sequence goes on along the minus strand of CM060938.1, from coordinate 437,383,484 downwards.
ACCAAATTGGGAATATATCGCTGATAACCTTCAACTACATAACCTCTGAGCTTGTACGTCTCAGAGAAGGGTGTTAAGCTAAAAGAATAAATTCTCCGCCACCAACAGAAATATATTTGAAAGAAATCTGCTTTATATCTCAATTTGTAATGTCAGACATACAATCCATACAAGTCTGTTCCGGGTTCGAACAGAACCGAAGGCACTTACAAAGAAGTCCTTGCAATCCGGATATCCACAATCCTGATCGGATTTCCCATCACATATGGAGAACTCAATACCGTAGCTACTCGGTGCAGAGTCAATCGACAGGTCATCCTATCGCTCTTGCAAATATCGGGTCTTCAACACCGATCTTCAAATGCAATTCATAACGACGTATCACATATTCGGAATGGGTTATACGACCCCATGGTCCTTTCCCGGTTAACCCGAATAGTGAGCGCTTATTCAAAAATAAGTGTGGCATTCAAATTCAAACAAATCACATCAATTACCCATTCAAAGGGAAATACTGATAGTCGGTTATTGAACTATCAAATGGATATGCACACATCACCGGATTCCAAATAATTTTCCAAATTATTTATTTTCCAAAATATCTTTACAAGATATATAATTTTCACACTTCAAAAATAAATCAATATTTATTTTTAAACAACTTCCCTTTTCATTCATAAATTCCATAGTGAATTTATATTTCAAAATATCCATGCATATACGATTTCAATTATTTATTTCAATTTATCTTCAAAAAGATAAATTCTCTAATATTCACTTTATATTGGAAAACTTTTCCATACTTACTTATTAAGTAATTCTCAATCCATCTATTTTCAACACTTGGAAAATATTCAATATACTTCAATCTAAATTAAGTATATATTTCATTCTTTAAGGAAATCATTCTCTTAACATATTTATTTGGGCCAAAACGAATGTTGCGTAAAACATTGTTACGACAACCCAAAATCACTAGTATAGGGATTTGAAATTAAAATAGATATATAAATCCCAATACTATACAAAACATTTCCTTTCGGAAATCATTTACTATAACAATGGTGTTATAGTCCACCATTTCCTTCTATTTCTCGAAAACGTCTATTTCAACAATAAATGTTGAAATCTATGGTTTCGAATCTCAACACATTTTAAAACATCGTTAGATCGTTTTAATTCTATTTAAAACATCACATTCAAAACAATTTCTTTAACATATTATTCACTATTCAAAAACGTGAAAATAACTCCATTAATAGGTTTCAACAATTTACTTATAAAAATAAGTTGTTTACGAATTTATAAAACAACGTTTATAAATTCCATTTCTATTTATTTTATAACTACTTCCTTTATAAATTCCTTTATTAACCTATTCGATTTATAACTCAATTATAAAACAAAAGTTCACATTATAAGTTAAACACTTATAATTTATTTGTTTACAAGAATCGTTCTTTTAAACATCCCAATTCATAAATCTTATAACTTATAAGATTCATTTAATCAGAAATCCATTCTTCAATTAACTTTTCAAATTTTATAAACCTACTGCTTATAAAATTCCTTTTATAACTTCACCGTTTATAATTCTATGAATTTCATTCATTTATGAAATTCATTCACAATCCATTCTATCACTTATAAAAACTCGTTTTATAATTCCAACATTTTAATTTATAAATATCAATTTATAAATCTTTTAATATAAATCAATTTATATTACTATTCTAAAACGTCTTTAAACTTCTTTATAATTTCATCCTTTTGATTTATAAAATAATCAAATTTTATAAATCCTATATTTAAACTTTTTACAATAATTTCAAAAATCCCGATTAAACTCTTTTACAAAATCATTAATCCCATATTTTCAAAAATCAACCTTTAACTATATTTCTCAAAAATATCATAATTTTTATAACATTAAAATTATAACATTTATTTATTTAAAATAAATCAATTCCAAAAATATTTTATAAACGTATACTTTAAAAAATCACTTTGAAACCCTTTTAAAATTCCAAATTTTGGTCCAATGATGCTACATACCAAATAGCCAATCACGACAACAACGATATCATATATCGATATGATAATCCATCAAATATCAAAATATCTGAAATTAAATAAATACTGTTGAGGAATCCAGTTGGATCCCTCCAACCTGTTTTCCTGCATCCACAAACATTAGCACAATACCAATTTCGCTCCAGTACGAAATTATCGCGGTATATGGGATTTAAAATATTATCCGCTTAATAGACGGCGCAATAGGGTCTCATCCGCTACACAAATGCGGGAAATCAATAACTCCAATATATACATATGCCAATATATATATATTGCTATTATATATAATACCAATTTCACTGTTTATGAAATATTCGCGGTATATGTTTTTAATAAATAACATCCGCTTACTAACGGCGCATAATGTCTATTTTAACAATCAATAGATAACAATCATCATTCAAACATGCATTTAAATATTTTAAATATAACTATTTAAAATAAAATCGAAACTGATTCGATTGAGTGAGAAGTTCTCACCTTGATTTCAATTTCGTTTTAGCGATTTATTTCGAATAAAATTAAACGGACGTTTAATTTTACCCGAAATTCTCACTAACTCCAAACGACTCCAATCCAATTTCATCACGTAGTGCTCGTCCATACAATCCCAACGCTTCCTGTTTCGCGCGTTTTCGACCTCGTATGAAAAAGTTATGCATTTTTAAACTTACACGAATTTTTATATTCATAATTTACAAATTTATTTAACATTTTTAACCTACTGCAAATATTGGCCACTGGATCTCATCCCCCCCTCATCATAGCCGTGCAACATCTTCATCTCTTTCACGCGCAACCTACAGGCTTCAACACGCAAACATGAACCCATCCTTTGATCATTAGGGTTTAAATTTTCGCCATCAACACTCGACGAAATTCCGATCAGGGACTTGCATTTTGAAGAGCACGACAAGCACAATACTCAGCCAAGATGGCATAGAGCTCGGCCTCACCATTGTTCTCGAATTGCGTGCGCAATCATAGCCGAACGTAGGCCATTATTTCCCAAAATACAGCTCCAATCTCGATCATACCCGTTGAACTTCAAGATCTCGCGTAGCTCTTCGATTTTGCTTCAGGAAGTTTTCGAAAATATTGAGTGGATTGGAAGATTTGGGGGAGAGAATTTAGGAGTTTCCTGGCCGTGGGTTTCAGCATAGGCGGCTAGGGTTTTGTTATTATTATTTTTTTGTGAGGGTATGGTCTATTTATAAGAAAACGAACGAAACACTATTCATCCGGGAATTCCGAACTTCGATTTACGCGCAGTGACCAACGTTTCTAGGGTTTACCCCGCGTTCCGGACACAATGGAATAGGTTTCGGAAGCTAATTCGGACATCTGTGCGAGTTATGGCAATAAACGTTCAATTTGAATTAAACCGATTTAAGCGATTTTCTAGGCGTTTTAATTTGTACAGGACAAACGGTAAATCCAATTGACACGAAATTTGAAACCTTACAATAATATCACATTATGGATCCGATGAAACTGGTTTCGTCGAAATCCGAGACTTTTTGAAAAATGACTATTTTAACTCGCCAAATTAATATTAAAAAATAATTCGATGCGTTTCGAGCTGCCACAGTCAAACGATAGCTCCGATTGACACGAAAATTGAAATCTGGTAATAACTAACTATTACGGATCCAATGAAACTGGTTTCGTCCAATTCTGAGACTGTTCAAAAGTTGACTATTTTCACTAGTCGATTTAAATATTAAAATATTCAATTTTCACAAATTAACTTTTAATTTGATTTTAAAAGTTCTAAAATATCATTCTAACTTCAATATGATAAAATAAAATTTTACAACTCATTTACAATCATATTTAACTCAATTTTCAATTATTTCCATAATTTAACATATTAAATTATTGATTTAATTATTCAATTAAATCCAATTATTCAAAATAAAATTTATTCGACTTATAAATTTCACTTATTAATATTTAAAATAAATTAAATATTCAAATTTTAATTAAATAAAATTCTGGGTCGTTACAATCTTCCCCCCTAAAAGAATTTCGTCCTCGAAATTATTAAGTATGAAAAGTTACAGAATCTATCAACTTTCCAAAAATTCATAATTAATCTTCTTACAAAATCTTTACTAAGTTTTGCAATCATATTTAGTTGTCTTTTCAAAAACAATTACTATTGTTTAACTTTCAACTCCAAATAAAAGTCTAAGTTTTCAAAATTTTCCAATTTTCTCAAATTTTTTCTAACGCCTTAAATTTTCGGAAAAATTTGCCATAGTCTCCTTTGCGCGGCTCGATCCGAAAAAAAAATGACAGTATATATATCACAAATATACATCTCATCAAGTAATGAGGCATCCCGAAGGGAAAAAGTGTAAAAGTACGATATGTAATCCGAGATATGTACCTTATATTTTATTAGCAAGCATATACGGCTAATATAGCGCGAAAGCGAGCTCCAAATGCGAAGCAAACGCGATCCGCACCTACTAAACACTCAACAAACAACATGAGAATCATGCATATATGAAAATAGTATCAATATACAACATATAGCAACATAATAACTATATATGCCAACATAGCAAATGCAGTAAAAGCAATATATTCAACCATCAACCAACTAGCATTCATAACCAATAAATATTCATTCATATTCTCATTAATATTTAATGAAATGGGTTTTCAATTTAGTCACATTCGATTCATTAACAGTGGATGTTTACTAACATTCATTTTCACTTAGTTTACATTCACTAATTCATATTCAAGTTGGTTCATTTCCCAATCAAATTCAATTCTATTTAAGATTCACTTAACTTTCAATTGAATTTCAATTACTTTAGCTTTCAATTTCATCAATTCAATTTCATTAACACTTAATGAATTATATACAATCAACTAACAATCATATAACAATCAATGTATATCAATTACAACCAAATTCCTTTGCTTATCAATTGGTTTAATTAAATTGATTTTCATTCAACTATTCAACTTCCAATAACATTAAATTTTAATGACTTAACACTTAAACTCATTATTTCATATCAATTTAATTTAATTGATTAACATTCCATTCACTCATTCAATTCAATTTCTTAAGTTATATTCCATTTAACTTTAAATTCATTTTTATATTTATAACTCATATTTATAAATATATTCATATAGTTTCACTTCTCATTTATATATAAGTTTATTTCTCAATTGTAAACTTTAGTTATAATTCAATTCTTATAATTCTTTTGCCTATACAATTATTCTTTTATTTAGATTATTCAAACAACTAAACAATCAACTTATTTTCACTTTAATAATTCTGAAAAATTATTCTTTTATATATAAAATATAATCAAGGTAAAATTATTTCATTTACCCAATTTAAAACAATATTTTGTCGAATTGTTCTATTCAAGTGTTTAGAAACCCCTTCGATTCAGTTTCGAGGCTGCGCCGACGAAGGTTCATATACCACTCAACAAACCAATCATCACAATATAAAACAATTTTATATTCACTAACAAATACGCTCTCATAGCCATTATTACACTCAAGCTCAATCTAGAGTACTACTGACTCTATCTCTAATGAGTAATACCCAACAGAACCATGGTTGTCGCTTAACCATATGCTCTGATACCACCTGTGATGACCCGCAAATCCGTACTCCTTGAATATACACTAATCTCCATAGATTAATTCAAGATGAACATAAATACGAATTATCAATGTTTAAGAAAAAGAAAGATAGAGAAGAAGAGAGGTAGAAGATAGAAAATAGAGAGAAAAAAGATAGTAGAAAATAGAACGGAACAGAAAACAACAGAATAACATCAGAATCTCACAATTCGTAGCGGAACAACATATAATAAATAAATGAATAATCTTTAAACAAAGAACTATATCAGTTATTACATTACATTACATTTCATTACATCATATCATCGGAGTGTACAACAACAACAATCAACAAATAGTGCAGCGGAAAAAGAAATACTATATAAACTAGTGATATGCCATGCCATCCCTCTTGCCTCCAGCAACTCCAGAATATCCTGATAAACCTAACTCTTGACTGCCCGTGTGGAAATTGGTGGGCACCCAGAGTTTAGGAAGGAAAACAATAAACTCCGAGTCAGTCATGTGACTGGTGTGAGAACTCAAAACAGTTTATTTATCTTTAAAATCAAAATAGAGGAATATTTTTAAAGTCAATTCGCAATGCTTTTAAAAACGAGACTACCATAAGGCCTCCCGCACACACACACAATGCAAATGCAGAATCGGAGGAGATTTCTCCTTATGATAGTCAAAGATGCTTGATACGTATTAAAAAGAACATTTGATATTATTACTAGTGCATAGTGTAGGAAAAATTCATTTCGAAAATAAAGATATAAATCTTAGCCAGCATAGACATTCCGCACTTATGCCTACTATAGCTACCATGTTCAATAGCAGGTTACCGCCACATTCCATGGCAAGTTATACAACTAAAACCGTACAAGTCTCGCATTGAATGATCAGGCCAAGGAACTTCCCATTGCCACATGAGAATGCCTCTGGATGGACATCCCCGAGAACCAAACCGGATCTCTACCAACACAAGGCCGGCTTACCCCTAACTGAGTAACAACTGACCGAATATGCCATCCCCCGGTCCTTTGGGACCTTTCACCGAGCGCTCGCAATCAATTCACACAATCATAAAGTGTTTTCAACATGAGTAAGTATCTGGGCTCCATACCATGATACCACCCTTTTCCAGAAGGAAATGCACATATCCTAAAGGGCGCTACCCCTCATAACCTTGCCGCATCTTTCCTGTTTTGACCATTCCCGAGGTGTGAGGCTCGACGAAGTCACGTCCACAAAAACATACTTTATACAAAAGCCATGCTTTGGGTCAACAAATGATCAAATGATCACCAGGATAGACGATCAAATAAATGATCCTATCACAAATAATCAACACAATGATCATTTCACAGCAACACTCAGCATGTCACATTACCAAATTGATAATATATCGCTGATAACCTTCAACTACATAACCTCTGAGCTTGTACGTCTCAGAGAAGGGTGTTAAGCTAAAAGAATAAATTCTCCGCCACCAACAGAAATATATTTGAAAGAAATCTGCTTTATATCTCAATTTGTAATGTCAGACATACAATCCATACAAGTCTGTTCCGGATTCGAACAGAACCGAAGGCACTTACAAAGAAGTCCTTGCAATCCGGATATCCACAATCCTGATCGGATTTCCCATCACATATGGAGAACTCAATACCGTAGCTACTCGGTGCAGAGTCAATCGACAGGTCATCCTATCGCTCTTGCAAATACCGGGTCTTCAACACCGATCTTCAAATGCAATTCATAACGACGTATCACATATTCAGAATGGGTTATACGACCCCATGGTCCTTTCCCGGTTAACCCGAATAGTGAGCGCTTATTCAAAAATAAGTGTGGCATTCAAATTCAAACAAATCACATCAATTACCCATTCAAAGGGAAATATTGATAGTCGGTTATTGAACTATCAAATGGATATGCACACATCACCGGATTCCAAATAATTTTTCAAATTATTTATTTTCCAAAATATCTTTACAAGATATATAATTCTCACACTTCAAAAATAAATCAATATTTATTTTTAAACAACTTCCCTTTTCATTCATAAATTCCATAGTGAATTTATATTTCAAAATATCCATGCATATACGATTTCAATTATTTATTTCAATTTATCTTCAAAAAGATAAATTCTCTAATATTCACTTTATATTGGAAAACATTTCCATACTTACTTATTAAGTAATTCTCAATCCATCTATTTTCAACACTTGGAAAATATTCAATATACTTCAATCTAAATTAAGTATATATTTCATTCTTTAAGGAAATCATTCTCTTAACATATTTATTTGGGCCAAAACGAATGTTGCGTAAAACATTGTTACGACAACCCAAAATCACTAGTATAGGGATTTGAAATTAAAATAGATATATAAATCCCAATACTATACAAAACATTTCCTTTCGGAAATCATTTACTATAACAACGGTGTTATAGTCCACCATTTCCTTCTATTTCTCGAAAACGTCTATTTCAACAATAAATGTTGAAATCTATGGTTTCGAATCTCAACACATTTTAAAACATCGTTAGATCGTTTTAATTCTATTTAAAACATCACATTCAAAACAATTTCTTTAACATATTATTCACTATTCAAAAACGTGAAAATAACTCCATTAATAGGTTTCAACAATTTACTTATAAAAATAAGTTGTTTACGAATTTATAAAACAACGTTTATAAATTCCATTTCTATTTATTTTATAACTACTTCCTTTATAAATTCCTTTATTAACCTATTCGATTTATAAATCAATTATAAAACAAAAGTTCACATTATAAGTTAAACACTTATAATTTATTTGTTTACAAGAATCGTTCTTTTAAACATCCCAATTCATAAATCTTATAACTTATAAGATTCATTTAATCAAAAATCCATTCTTCAATTAACTTTTCAAATTTTATAAACCTACTGCTTATAAAATTCCTTTTATAACTTCACCGTTTATAATTCTATGAATTTCATTCATTTATGAAATTCATTCACAATCCATTCTAACACTTATAAAAACTCGTTTTATAATTCCAACATTTTAATTTATAAATATCAATTTATAAATCTTTTAATATAAATCAATTTATATTACTATTCTAAAACGTCTTTAAACTTCTTTATAATTTCATCCTTTTGATTTATAAAGTAATCAAATTTTATAAATCCTATATTTAAACTTTTTACAATAATTTCAGAAATCCCGATTAAACTCTTTTATAAAATCATTAATCCCATATTTTCAAAAATCAACCTTTAACTATATTTCTCAAAAATATCATAATTTTTATAACATTAAAGTTATAACGTTTATTTATTTAAAATAAATCAATTCCAAAAATATTTTATAAACGTATACTTTAAAAAATCACTTTGAAACCCTTTTAAAATTCCAAATTTTGGTCCAATGATGCTACATACCAAATAGCCAATCACGACAACAACGATATCATATATCGATATGATAATCCATCAAATATCAAAATATCTGAAATTAAATAAATACCGTTGAGGAATCCAGTTGGATCCCTCCAACCTGTTTTCCTGCATCCACAAACATTAGCACAATACCAATTTCGCTCCAGTACGAAATTATCGCGGTATATGGGATTTAAAATATTATCCGCTTAATAGACGGCGCAATAGGGTCTCATCTGCTACACAAATGCGGGAAATCAATAACTCCAATATATACATATGCCAATATATATATATTGCTATTATATATAATACCAATTTCACTGTTTATGAAATATTCGCGGTATATGTTTTTAATAAATAACATCCGCTTACTAACGGCGCATAATGTCTATTTTAACAATCAATAGATAACAATCATCATTCAAACATGCATTCAAATATTTTAAATATAACTATTTAAAATAAAATCGAAACTGATTCGATTGAGTGAGAAGTTCTCACCTTGATTTCAATTTCGTTTTAGCGATTTATTTCGAATAAAATTAAACGGACGTTTAATTTTACCCGAAATTCTCACTAACTCCAAACGACTCCAATCAAATTTCATCGCGTAGTGCTCGTCCATACAATCCCAACGCTTCCTGTTTCGCGCGTTTTCGACCTCGTATGAAAAAGTTATGCATTTTTAAACTTACACGAATTTTTATATTCATAATTTACAAATTTATTTAACATTTTTAACCTACTGCAAATATTGGCCACTGGATCTCATCCCCCCCTCATCATAGCCGTGCAACATCTTCATCTCTTTCACGCGCAACCTACAGGCTTCAACACGCAAACATGAACCCATCCTTTGATCATTAGGGTTGAAATTTTCGCCATCAACACTCGACGAAATTCCGATCAGGGACTTGCATTTTGAAGAGCACGACAAGCACAATACTCGGCCAAGATGGCATAGAGCTCGGCCTCACCATTGTTCTCGAATTGCGTGCGCAATCATAGCCGAACGCAGGCCATTATTTCCCAAAATACAGCTCCAATCTCGATCATACCCGTTGAACTTCAAGATCTCGCGTAGCTCTTCGATTTTGCTTCAGGAAGTTTTCGAAAATATTGAGTGGATTGGAAGATTTGGGGGAGAGAATTTAGGAGTTTCCTGGCCGTGGGTTTCAGCATAGGCGGCTAGGGTTTTGTTATTTTTTATTTTTTATTTTTGTGAGGGTATGGTCTATTTATAAGAAAACGAACGAAACACTATTCATCCGGGAATTTCGAACTCCGATTTACGCGCAATGACCAGCGTTTCTAATGTTTACCCCGCGTTCCGGACACAATGGAACAGGTTTCGGAAGCTAATTCGGACATCTGTGCGAGTTATGGCAATAAACGTTCAATTTGAATTAAACCGATTTAAGCGATTTTCTAGGCGTTTTAATTTGTACAGGACAAACGGTAAATCCAATTGACACGAAATTTGAAACCTTACAATAATATCACATTACGGATCCGATGAAACTGGTTTCGTCGAAATCCGAGACTTTTTGAAAAATGACTATTTTAACTCGCCAAATTAATATTAAAAAATAATTCGATGCGTTTTGAGCTGCCACAGTCAAACGATAGCTCCGATTGACACGAAAATTGAAATCCGGTAAAAAATAACTATTACGGATCCAATGAAACTGGTTTCGTCCAATTCTGAGACTGTTCAAAAGTTGACTATTTTCACTAGTCGATTTAAATATTAAAATATTCAATTTTCACAAATTAACTTTTAATTTGATTTTAAAAGTTCTAAAATATCATTCTAACTTCAATATGATAAAATAAAATTTTACAACCCATTTACAATCATATTTAACTCAATTTTCAATTATTTCCATAATCTAACATATTAAATTATTGATTTAATTATTCAATTAAATCCAATTATTCAAAATAAAATTTATTCGACTTATAAATTTCACTTATTAATATTTAAAATAAATTAAATATTCAAATTTTAATTAAATAAAATTCTGGGTCGTTACATATATATAATAAAATAAATTATGTTTAAGTCCAAAAATAACACATGCGCACTCGCGCGTGCACACATACATACATACATACATACATACATACATACATACATACATACATACATACATACATACATACATATATATATATATATATATAAAAGCTTGTAATCTTATATGTTTTGCAAATCAAAATTAACAATTTGAACTCTAATTTTGAGTTATAAAAGTCCCATTTTAATAAATCTAGATTAGTTTTATAAATATGTAACAATATTATCTCAAATAATTAAAATTTGTTCCAAATATTAAAGCCTCTCATTTTTCCATTAAACTTTTAATTTCTAAAATAATAGCAAGTAAAAGATTGGACAACATGGGCATATATAATTTGGTTGTATAAGATAAGAGATTTAAGCAATAATAAAAAGATGTAACATATATTAAAAGAAGGTTGATATGGATGATTTATATAAGATTGCTATCAAATGGAGGGTAGGACATTTATCACTCAAGGTCGAGATAGTCGCTCTGATCACGGATAAAACCACCTTTGGGACCTGGCTTGAGGGGGTTCAAAATGAGGCTGACATTTTCGGTAAGCAGCTAGATGTCATTGATGCTTTGCTCAACAAAGTTGTAATGCCCAACCCTGAGACCTACATTAAGAAAGAGAATTACATAGTAATTCTGTCTGCTAATGCGGAGAATATGTCTGGTAAAGGGCAACAATCGTAGTCTTGCATTAAATAAGAGCTAAATATGTCGGTTTTCGCTTTTTTTTTTTCATTTTATCTTGAGTATTCAACATACTTAGTTCCATTTTAATACACTATTATGGTGTCTACAGGAACGATTCAGAAACAAAATATGATAACAATACAATCTCAAGTCACAAAACAGCAACACAGATAATATACATATATACACTTACATCAAATGTAGTACAACATGTCACAAGTGGCACTCAACCACAATATATACATATATCCCCACAAAAGAATAGATACATCATAAGGTTCCCAAGCAAAAGGATTACAACACAAAATTATGCCATAACCAAAGTCGATGAAGAAGCCCAAAAGGTAAAGCTAGCATAGGTCCAAAAGCTAACCTGCAACTCGGTCTGACCATAGTAATAAATACACGGGTCAGGCTAACTAGATCTTGATATTAGTAAAAGACAAAGGAATATAAGCGCATAAGAGAAACATTTCTCAAGGATAAAGGAATGATATATATATAAGAAAGTCTATTATATAACTAAGAATAGGTTTCCATAAGGCCCAAGTTAATCACATGATAAGGTTTAACAAGGCATAGATGTTTCACATTCAAAGGGATATATAATGTAAGTGAACAAAAGCAATATATAAGCCATATGTGAAATCACCAAAATCTCCAATCAAAACTCATAAAACTCAATAAGGGTTCATAATCCCAACATCGAAATCGCCATAAAACAACATATATAAGTCTTTCTTTAACTCAAGTCTATAAGTAAATTCATCATCTCAAATTGGTGAAATCGAAATAAAAAAACTCATAAAAATTCCCCAGATTGGCCAAATTCCATTTGCATGCCGAAGTGATGCTACATATGTCATCCCCCAATACTATTATATATATATCAAGTACCACTCTCAGACGACCGAAGTCATAAATCTCAGATGACCGAAGTCGTAATCCAGATGACCCGAAGGTCTATAGTACTGGCAATGCCATAATGTGTCAAACTCCCAGATGGTAACCCAAAAAGTGTCAACGTGCGTCCCATATCACATGTTCAGACTTAATGGCTTACCAACCGCTTGTCATTACCAAATTAGAAAACAGAAATCATCATAAAATTCCAAAACTTGGAAAACTCAGACTCGCCTCATCTCATTGGCAAGTAAAATACTATAACGGGTTCATATAGATGATACTCCTAGAATAAGAGATCTCGAACCACAACACGCTAACTACTGGCCTTCCAGATAATTCCTAAAGATAGGAATTATAATCTCAAAAACTCGCCATAAACTGGCTAAATAACTCAGAAATCAATAACCTAGATAGTTTCGATCGTACAAGTCCAGAATTAACCGATAAAGTAAACTCACGTGTCTCACACCACGGGTTTTACTAAACTGTTTAATTCTCTTTCTCATACATTCGAAAAGTGTAAAAATATTGTATATTATTTATAAAATAATTCACTTGTGAAAACAGGATTTTAAAACAATTTTCCGAAATCAAAACAATTTATTGAAAGTTCCCTTTATTATAGAAATAAATACATTTAAAAATAATTTAAAACAATTTGGAAATAATTTATAAATACTGGAAATAATTTATTTCAAAGTCGTTTGAATTATAGAATTATTTTAAAATCATTCTAGAAAAACTTTTGCTTGAAATGACATAAATTGTAGAAAAATATTGAAATTTCAATATTCGAAAACATCTCGAAAACCCAAGATCCAAGATTCGAATTGATCATAATTTTTGCTTATATATATATAGATTAGAGCATTGCATGTCCATCTATTAGAACTCCAAAATTCATCTCAAAAATGCAAAGAAATAAGCACCAAAAACCATAGCAAAAAGGGACAAATGCTGCAAAAAGACTCGGGAACAAGGAAACTAACTAACGTACATGGGGCAACAAGGGTCGACCCAGCCCTTGGGCCGATTGACCTTCTTGTTGACCGCTAGGTCGATTGTCAGGTCAACCTGGTGGGTGCTGGGTCGTCCTCCCTGTCGACCCAGGCTACGGATTTGTTTTGCTTGCATTTTCTGCTCCGTTTTGGTTTTGCAGAGGCAATTAGACATAGCAAACGATTGTACCAAGGACTTAAATTTGACATGAAATAATTTTAACATCTAAACAACACTCCGAAAAAGATCCAACAGCAATTCACGTGAAAATCAAGGAGTTATAGCCACTCAAAGTGGCAACCAAAAACCAGAAAACAAAGAAACAAACAACAGAGAATAGAACGTATACAGTAACTATTTCTGAGCAATTTCCTATATAGGTAAAGCTTTATTTAGTTAGAAATTGTGAGTTTTGAACTCATCTTAGCGAATTATCCAGAATTCAAGAGCAAGCTATGATCTTTGGTGAAGAAAAGAAACTCTAGGAACCTGTAAAAGCCAGAAAAGAAGCATGCAAAACAAACAAAAGAAGTTACAGACAATTCATCTTAAGATCAAAGATGTTGATGAAATTAATTTAGTATTGGTTTGGGTTACTTTGTATAATCTTAGTTTAATTGATTCTCTCTTTGAATTTGAAGCATTCTTTTTTAGTTAGAGGAGGCCATGAATTCCTTATTTTCTCTATTATGAAAATGTTTTGAGAAGAAGATGGAAGAGAAACTACGTGCATGATTAGTTTTCTCATACTAGAAGTTGCTAAAGAATGGATTTGGATTCATACCCTACCCAATAAGCCCAATTTAAAAATACTTAGTGAAATTCTAAGTATAAATGCACATATTAACTCATTTTGACAATATAAAAGGTATATAATCAATTATATGAAAATAAAACTGTTATTAAAACTATATAAAATTTATTTCAACAATAAAATGTTATTTTTATAATTAAAAACTTATTTTTACCTATATGTCACAATTTACACAATTTAATTACAAAAAACTATTTCTAAACAGATTACCATAATTTATCTTAACTCTTTTAATTATCAAAATATTATTTTTAAACAGTATTTCATCTTTTTATTAATAAAACACATAATATCTTTATGTTTCTCATTTTAAATTCAATAAAAGATTAATGTTGACAATGTTTACCAACATTGTTGTATTTACCCAAATCAAATTGCAATTTGACTATTTTCTACTCAAATTTTCAAAATAAAGTTTTTATAACTTCATTTTCATCACTTTAGATTTATTTCAGCAATTTAACATTGAAATACATTACATAATTAATTTATTAGCTTCAAACTAATAAATACCCAGTATTTTAATTTATTTAAACCATTTACTTATCTATTCCATATTTAATCCCACATTAAACAATATAAAGTAACAAACTTTATTTTTCCCATTTTAAACTACAAAATTCATTGTTTATTCCAAATAAAAATTTAAAATCTCCAATTATATTTTAATTTAAAATGTTAAATTATAACCTCCATTAGAATTTAATATATACAGGTAATCTCCAAATCAGGGTTATTACAGACTCCCCCTTTAACAAAATTGCTTCCTCGCAATTTCTATAAAAGGGTCTGTATTCAACACATTTATTTCATTATTCAAAGGAAGGATAGACGAGCACAAGATCAAAATTCCTCATCTTCTACTCAAGACGATTGAAGGCCAAGATAAAATTGTTTAATAAATTCTATGATTACTCGAATATATAAGTCGGGATTAGGAAGTTATGGAATTTCTTCGATCAACACTTCATGTTTTCAAAGGCATCACGCCCACTAAAACGAGAACAAAAAAAGTGCAACTCGAATCAGTCGAAAGGGATTGATTTCACAAAAGTTTCTCGTATGGAGTTAGGATTTAGCATTGCTTTATTTGAACTTCAACCACAAACTGATGATTTTCCATATGTCACTATGGAAATCCGTGCTGATATTACAATTGAGGTATGAAGACCTGATGGGAGATGGTTACTTCAAAGATCACCTTACTCAAACGATCGCAAAAAGCTAGTCGTTAGACTATTGCACTAACGTAAGACAATTACGAGGGTACAATAGATATAAATTTTAATTCACATCAAAGTTTATTAGAGTTCAAAATTCATTATTTTCAAAACCATAATCTAATAATCAAACTTCTTAAAGTTCCAAAACTCATTACTTTTATATTAAAAATCTCAATTTTCAACACTTCGAAATTTTCCAAACTCCTTCTTATAATTCTTATAAATGATAAATGATTTCAAACTCATATTCCCCTTTTTATTCCAAAATTAAATTTTCGATTTTTTTTCTTTTTCAATAGTTGTTAAGATAAAATGATAAAATTTACTACTCTTTATTTTCAAATGCCCAAATTCTCTTAACAAACTCCATCTTTAACATAAATAACTTATTTTAAAGTATTCAATAACCATTTATTTTTCAAACAAGGTATTATCTCATCGTTTGAGCAATAAAACATGACTATATTCAAACTCATACATTTTAATTATCATAATGGCATTACCTCGCCATTGATTTAAATAAATAACCCTATCATTGTCTGCAGTTTTGTCCAAATGATCAAAACCACCTAGCCACTCATCCTATCCTACTATAGTACAATGGCTCCATATGTCATCCAGAATAAAATTTAATTCTCAAATCTTTTTAACTTATTTCCAAATTTAATCCTATTCAAGCTCAATTTATCATGTCTGATTGTCTCATCACAGCATTTAGGAAATTCTTATCGATAACGTTGATCAGGCGTATCGACCAGAATTCTTAAAGCACTTGATGGATAACCCAACACAAAAAAATCATCATCTATAAAAGAAGTATCTCATATTTAGTTCTCAAAATGTTCTTTATTTATCCAAAAAACAAATCCAAATCCTAATTCTCTTAGAAATATATCTTGAATTTTTGAATTTTTTTTGAAAACACTATCATTACATAAATCCAAATCAAAAACACAAAAAGTGGCTCATCGAGATGTTCTCTAAATGTACTCGATTCATAAGATTAAGGGAATAAGTTGGGGTGTTTGTCATTCCTAACGGTATAACGAACTACTCAGAAACTCACAACGAGTGCGGAATGCGATAAATGAACACTATCCCCCACAACTCGAAGCTAATGGGAATCGATATAGGGCCAAGCTAAAGAAAGACCCTAGCCTCACATAATAGATCGAACAAGAAATTGACGAGATATAAGGGTAAGAGTAAAATATCTTCTCGAAATGAGAAGAAGAACACAAACTGCAAATCATTACTTCGGGTGAAGTACTCTTAGTAATCCTATAAATGAGTGTCCAAAAAGGTTACCTCAAAAGTGGTAAGAATGACAATATTAATTTAATTCCAAGGATCACCTCATTACGTTGGTGGGCATCCTTGTGGAGGAATGAATGAAAGGCCAAGAACCAGGAATGAGGTCAATTCAATATTCGATTGCCTGATTGAGTGTCATACCCAAATGGACAACAGAGTCACAATGACGAAAATTTGAGATATATCATCAACATCTCTATACTCAAGAATGAATACAGAGACTTCAGAATCATAATCAATATTCCAAAGACAAGAATCAACTAACCAACTGAATCAGGATACCTAAATATAGGGCCCTTCAAATCATAGAATGGGCTTGATAAATACAAGCCACTCCCTTTCAAATTACTCCAAAATCAAGATAGAAAATAGCGTGCTAATACGCATGCAAAGATAAACTATAAGGAACAAATCCCAAACTTCTCAAGTCAAGTATTGTGGATCCCCTTAAAAGGATTCACAATCCTTAAGTAAGCAGCAAGACCAAAACATCTAATAACATTAACAAATTTCTCCGGTACGGATAAATGTCAAGCACCTGTATCGCAGAGGATTTGAATAGAACAGTCATGGAAAAGAATGGAACCTTCCATAATAGTAAGAGATATACCTCACAACTGAGATGCACTACCAGAAGCCTGAGCCACATTAAGAATCCCCGAACCTGAACTCTTCGCCTTCTTATGACATGCTAAAACTATATGTCCTTCCTTTTTGGAATAATGTCACTTGGGGATTTGAGGACATTCTCTAACTAGATGGTCTCTAGAACCACAATTAAAGCAAGCCAACACTCTAGCTGAAAGAAAAGCTGCACCAGAATGAGAACTAGAATTTCCTTGCTCCATCTTCTTCTTTGAAGGAAATGATTGGGATTTCTAAAAGGGAAATTTCTTCTTATTTGGGTTCATTTGAACCTCGGCCTCATCACTAATATCCCTTTCTTTTTTGACGGCTTCAAGATGAAGCGCCAAATCCACAAGCTCCTCAAAAGAGAGCTTAAGCTGAAGCATGAGCGACTTCTTTAAATATTTCTTAAGTCAGATACGAACTTAAGATTCTTCTTGTATGGAGTACCAATGAATTTGAGCCCATACTTGGATAGAGACTCGAAGGAGGATACATAATATGACATAGATGATTTTCCCTGCTTCAACTCAAAGAAGTGACGGGCAAGAAAAGCCTTCACGGATTCTAGCACGAACTTAAGCTCAAAACGTTCTCGGAAATGCTGCCATGTAAGGGTAGACTCATCTATCTCAGCTATAAGGAGCTTGTCCAGTATAATGCTCATTATTGCAGCATGCTCGATGTCACAAGAACACGTTGATGATCAGAAATCGACATGCAAGTGAAGATGCGCTTGCATGTTCAGAGCTAAGCCTGAACCTCTACAGCTATCTCGAAGCCATTGAATGGGTTGCCTCCGAGATGGGTAAAGTCGCTACACATATGCGCAAATGCAGGTTTCCACAGAGGAGATGAATGAGTAGGAGCAGGAGGCTGGGTGTTCCTTAAAAGCTCATGAATCTGGTCGGTCGATATATAAACTCCTTCGAGACGAGAACCACTGGACGGTCACGACACCGAAGTGCGACCTCCACCTCTTCCAACCATCTGCTGTTAGTTAAGACAAGCTAGGATTATTCATAGGGGTGGATATTAACAATTGAAATTCATTGAATAAGGAGTACTATGGTACAATTAACATTCCTAGATGTATTCCTTTCGATCTACCCCAAAAGAACCCAAAAGATTTAGGACAAGGTTGGGTTCAACTACGATTTGGGGATGAAGTTTACACTTGTATTATACTTGATGTATGGTAATCGTGTATACTATTCTGCGTTTATTACATTTTGTTCTGAATCCAACTCTGATACCAAGTTGTAACATCCCACCTCGAGACCTACATTAACAAAGAGAATTACATAGTAATTCTGTCTGCTAATGAGGAGAATAGGGTTGGCTAAGGGCGATCGTCATAGTCTTGCATTAAATAAGAGCTAAGTATGTCAGTTTTGGCATTTTTTTTCATTTTATCTCGAGTATTCGACATACTTAATTCCTTTCTAATACACTACTATGGTGGCTACATGATCGATTCAGAAATAAAATATGATAACAATACAATCTCAAGTCACAGAACAGCAACACAGATAATATACATATACAGTTACATCAAATGAAATACATCATGCCACAAGTGGTATTCAACCACAATATATACATACATCCCCACAAAAGAATAGATACATCATAAGGTTCCCAATTAAAGGATTACAACATAAAAACTATGCCATAACCAAAGTTGACGAAGAAGCCCAAAAGGTAAAGATAGCATAGGTCCAAAAGCTAACCTGCAACTCGGTCTGACCCGAGTATTAAATACACGAGTTAGGCTAACTAGATCTTGATATTAGTAAAAGATAAAGGTACATAAGTGCATAAGCGAAACATTCCATTAAGGATAAAGGAATGATACATAGAAGAAAGTCTATTTACACAACTAAGAATAGGTATTCCATAAGGCTCAAAGTTAATCACATGATAAGGTTTAACAAGGATGATGTTTCACATTCATAGGGCTATACAATGTAGGTGAATAAAAGCAATATATAAGCTATATGTGAAATCATCAAAATCTCCAATCAAAACTCATGAAACTCAATAAGAGTTAAAAATCCCAACATCGAAATCACTATAAAACAACATAAATATAAGCCTTTCTCTAACTCAAGGCTATAAGTAAATTCATCATCTCAAATTGGTGAAATCGAAATCAAAACTCATAAAAATTCCCCAGATTGGCCAAATCCCATTTGCATGCCAAAATGATGCTGCATGTGCTATCCCCTTAGTACTATTATATATATTAGGTACCTCTCTCAAAAGACCGAAGTCGTAAATATCAGACGACCAAAGCCATAATCCCAAATGACCCAAAGGTCAATAATACTGGTAATCCAAGAAAAACCCGAAAAGTGTTAACGTGCGTCCCATACCACACGTTCGTACTTAATGGTTTACTAACCGTTTGTCATTGTCATGTTAGAAAATAGAAATCATCATAAAATTCCAAAACTTGGAAAACTCAGACTCGCCTCATCTCATTGACAAGTAAAATACTATAACGAGTTCTCGTAGATCATACCCATAGAATAGGAGATCTCGAACCACAACCCGCTAACTACTAGCCTTCCCAGATAATTCTTGAAGAAAGGAATTATAATCCCAAAAACTCGCCATAAATTGGCTAAATAACTCAGAAATCAATAACCCAGATACAAGTTCAGAATTAACTGATAAAGTAAATTCACGTGTCCATACCACGGGTTTTACTAAACCATTTAATTCTCTTTCTCTTTCTCATACGTCCAAAAAGTGTAAAAATATGTATATTATTTATAAAATAATTTACTTGTGAAAACAAGATTTTAAAACAATTTTCCAAAATCATTTTGAAAGAAATTTATTGAAAATTCCCTTTATTATAAGAAATAAATACATTTAAAAATTTATTAAAATAATTCGGAAATAATTTATAAATATTGGAAATCATTTATTTCAAAGTCATTTTAATTATAGAATTATTTCAAAATCATTTGAATTATAGAATTATTTCAAAATCATTCTAGAAAAACTTTTGCTTGAAACGATAGAAAACGCAGAAAAATACTGAAATTTCAATATTCGAAAACATCTCGGAAAACCCGACATTCTGAGATTCGGATTATTCATAATTTTCGCTCATCTATATGTAGATTAGAGCATTAGAAGTTCATCTATTAGAACTCCAAAATTCGTTAAAAATGCAATGAAATAAGCACCAAAAATCATAGTAAAAAAGGTATAAATGCTGCTAAAAGACTCAGGAAACAAGGCAACTAACTCACATATATGGGCCTGTAGGGGTCGACCTCCTAGTCGACCGACCAGGTCAACCGGGTGGGTGCTGGGTCGACTTCCTTATCGACCTAGGCTACGGATTTGTATCTGCTTCCATTTCAGCTCCGTTTTGGTTTTCCAGAGGCAATTTGACATAGCAAACGATTGAATTAAGGACTGAAATTTGGCATGCAATAAGTTTAACATATAAACAACACTCCAGAAAATATGCGACAGCTATTCAAGTGAAAATCAACGAGTTATAGCAACTCAAAGTAGCAATCAGAAACTAGAATACAAAGAAATAAACAACAGAGAATAGAACGTATAGAGTAACTATTTCTGAGCAATTTCCTTTACAGGAAAATCTTGATTTATTTAGAAATTGTGAGTTTTGAACTCACCTTTGCGAATTAATCAAAATTCAAGAGCAAGCTATGATTTTTGGTGAAGAAAAGGAACTCTAGGAACTTGTAAAAGCCAGAAAAGAAGCATGTAGAACAAATAAAAGAAGTTACAAACAACTCATCTCAAGCTCAAAGATTTTGATGAAATTAATTTAGTATTGGTTTGGATTACCCTGTATAATCTTGCTTTAATTGATTCTCACTATAAATTTGCAGCAATTTTTTTAGTTAGAGGAGGCCATGATTCCTTATTTTCTCTACTGTGAAAATGTTTTGAGAAGGAGATGGAAGAGAAGCTACGTATAGGATTAGTTTTCTCATACCAGAAGTTTCTAAAGAATGGGTTTTGGATTCACACTCTACCCAATAAACCCAATTTAAAAATACTTAGTGAAATTCTAAGTATAACTGCACATATTAACTCATTTAAACAATATAAAATGTATATGACCAATTGTATGAACATAAAATTGTTATTAAAACAAAATAAAATTTGTTTCAATGATAAAATGTTATTTTTATAATTAAAACCTTATTTTTACCTATATTTAACTATTACACAATTTTATTACCAAACACTATTTTTGCTCCAACAATTTGTACAAAAATTATTTTCTTGTCAAATAAATTACTATAATTCATCCTAACTCTTTTAATCATCAAAATATTATTTTTAAATAGTATTTCGTCTTCTGTTTTAATAAAACACATAATGATTTTAATTTTCTCATTTTAAATTCAATAAAAGATTAATATTGACAATGTTTTCCAACATTGTTGTATTTACCCAAATCAAATTGCAATTTGATTATTTTCTACTCAAATTTTCAGAATAAAGTTTTTAGAACTTCATTTTCATTGCTTTATATTTATTTCAACAATTTTTTGTTGAAATACATCACCTAACTAATTTATTAGCTCTAAACTAATAAATACCCAATATTTCAATTTATTTAAAACAAATACTTATCTATTCCATATTTAATCCTATATTAAACAAAATAAAGTTCTGAACTTTAATTTCCCCATTTTAAACTACAAAATTCATTGTTTATTCCAAGTAAATAATTTAAAATCTCCAATTATATTTTAATTTAAAGTGAATTATATCCTTCGTTATAGTTTAATATATACAAGTAGTCTCCAAACCAGGGTTATTACAAAAGTCTACTGCAAATATTATACTCAGGGAAACTTGAATTGGCTCAGTAATTATAATGAGGTCATGGAATCTATCCACAAATGCATGGTGAGGGAGACCAAAGAGGTTTTTCTCAAGGAGGGAGTAGAAAACTTCTATTTGGACACCATCGAAGTTGCTTTTCTACCAAGGAAATGGAGGTTATTCATACAGGATATGTCACTCAAGCTAACCTAGCGAAGGAAGAGAGGAAGAAAAAGGCTAGTAAGGGTCATCCTACCGATGTTGCGCCTCTTCAACGGACTACTTCCCCAACTGGTTATCTATGCAGCGATGCATGATGTTCCTTCTATGTTGTTTCATGTATCAACTTCAGTCATTGAGAATCGTGCTATCGTATGAGGTCCCTAAATAAGGTATGATTATAATCCTTAGCCCACATCAACCACTTTCTGGGGGTGTTTTCGTTTTTTTCTGGCGTTCCCCTTATTTACATATAGGCGAGACTGCATTGGTGGATGCCAAGGGAGTAGTGATCACCTCCATAGAATTGGTTAACATTCCTCCAGATCCATCAGAGGTGGTAGAAGGAGAGGACCACCTTGAGAAGATTACGGCTTTAGATGAGGATATAGACCTAGAGATGATATGCTACAAGGATGTTTTTGAAGAAGATGTTGATAAAGAGATGCTCTAAGGAGCAAGTTAATTGCTATGTATCATGTGGACATTGCTAGAGTTAAGCAGGAGGTGGCAGAGGAGATAGGTTTGATGACGAAGTAGCATGGCTTGGTGTTGACATCAATTCAAATCATGGAGGGAGAAAGACAAAAAGGATTTGGGGTCATCTCATCCTGAGATTCGAAAAGAATGGTCCTCCCGCTAGCTCTTCATATTTTGACTTGGATTTTTATGATTTTTGCTCCTGTAAGGGCATAAACCCATTGATTATTAAACGCAGTCTCGAAAGGGCACAAGCCAAGATTTTCCATCCTTAATTATTGAACTTGTTTAAGACATGTTAGTTCTATGTTCGTGATGTGGACTTGACTTTCTTTTGATATGAATTGGTTATTGCATCTGATATTTTCCACTTCCCACACTTTTCATTTTTCTAATGAACATTTACATAAGCATACTTACATTTTATAGTAAGTTTTAAATTTAATTTCCATATCTAGCTAAGGCCAGATGCTGTAATGTATTTGTACAACTTAATGCCTAGTTATTTAGCTTGCCATCAACATTCCGATTGCTATATTGTGCAATTGTATGGGATCAATCACCAATAAGTTCTGTAACGACCCGTAAAATTTGATAAATAAATTGGTTAATTTAATAAGATTTTTGTAATTAAATCTAAAAAAAACTTTATAATTTAATATTGGAATGAACATTCCAATTTAATAAAATAATTTAAATGTTATGACCTAGTATAAATGTAATATAATAAAAACAAATGCAATTATTGTATTAATGTGTGAAATAATATAATAGATAGTAGTTGTTGTGAAGGATAAACATACACGTACTATAAAGGGGTATAATGGCGACAAACGTTTGTCATTACCAGTAATTTACCAATTATAGATAAAAGTAATTAGATGTTACTTTAATGATAATTAATATAATAACGGAAAGTGTGAAAGTATAAATTTCATAGAAACGTAATGTATGTATAAAGTAATAAATTGGTACTAGAATGGAATTCAAATTAATTGAAATAGTGGGAATAATATAATTTGTTATAAATGAAATATAGGTAAGCAAATGTAAGTATTGAATTAATATATGTTAGTTATGTAGGGCGTTGAATAAAATTGGTAATCAATTTGCAATTAAAGGTAATAATTTTGATGTAAGCTAACAAATAAAAATTTCAATTCAATACCAATCGATGGAAACAAATTTTAAAGTTATGATTGATTGAAATGTGTAATTTGGGAATGAATTCAAAGTTATATAAATTGATGTAAGTTAATAAATTTATGAATTGAAGGGAATACCAATTAATGAAAAAAAATCTAAATGTTATGTTTGGCTATAGATTAGGAATAAGTGAATGAAGTTAGCATTATGAAAATAAATGATAACTTTGATTTGTAAGTAATAAATGCCTATTTATGGGACAAAAGGTTAACGGTAATGATTTTGTATGTTACCTATTTATTAGCCAGTTAATTTGAAATTGAAAATAAATTTTAATAAATGTAAATAAATGTTACGTTAATGTGAAATGAAATCCTAATAAAGGAAGTAATGCAAATGTTATATTGGGCAAAATTTCAATATAAGTGGAAATTATAGTTAATGCACAATCGAAAGACTTTAATTGATTTTATTTAGTAAATTGGGAAATAAATTTTAATAAATATAA
Source organism: Allium cepa (assembly GCA_030765085.1). Lineage (NCBI taxonomy): Eukaryota > Viridiplantae > Streptophyta > Magnoliopsida > Asparagales > Amaryllidaceae > Allium > Allium cepa. The sequence goes on along the minus strand of CM060938.1, from coordinate 437,358,513 downwards.
TTAATGTGAATTATGATAAATTTGAAAGTAATATCCATTCCATCTATAATATGACTATTGGTTGATTTAAAGTATAGAAAGCAAGATTTATTAATTTAATTGAGGTATAAAATTCAATAATTGAATTTATTGCAAATAAATGAAATTAAACATTAGAGTATTACGTTAATAGAAAGTTAGATGAAATATGAAAATATTAACGTAATGGATTTTAATCCAATGTTAATCTCATCCATTTGATAATAATAAATTGAATAATAGAAGGAAAAGTAAATTAAATAGAATTTCTAGGAATTTAATTTATAATTTTTGAATTTTTGAAACTGAGGTTAATACCGAAATTGATAAATTAATCAACTCTAATTTGACATTTAAATTTGTTTAAATCATTGTAAATGATTGGGAAATTTAAAATGATAAAAATTGTCAATCATAGTATTGAAATTGAAATTTTTGATTTAATTAATTTATTTTTAATTTGTTTAATTTGTGTAAAAATAGCCATTTTGGCCACTGACTCGGATTTCGACGAAACCAGTTTCATCGGATCCATAACGGTGAATTATTATAAGATTTCAAGTTTCGTGTCGATCGGACTTGTCGTTTGATCGTACGGACTCGAAACGCCTTGAAATCAATGAAATTGAAATTAGTTTGAAATTTTTTGATTTTAGCACAACTTCTTCATATGATGGGATTTGGACTTGAAACCTTCTCCATTGCGTTTAAAATATTTTAAAACATCTATTTTGATATATGGGTTGACCCAATTTCGTTCCGGAGTCGAAACGGGCTTTTCGGGTCATATATTGTTTAGCGCGTTTATCAATCCGATCCATCTATTCTATTTTCAGCTTGCCTATTTATACCTTGTTATAAACCCTGGCCTACCTCTATTTCTCATTTGTCTGTGCGTACAATTCCTCTTCAACTTCTCATTTCAATGGTATACAATTCCAAGTCCAATTACAATTCAAAAATCAAAGTGAAATTTCAAAATCCTCAAAAAAAATTCAAAAAAATTATATATCGAAGCTCTCGATGTACGCATCTCAGATCAGCAGTTCATTTTTGGTTTTGAATCACTGTTTTTCCGAAATTTGCCAATCAATTCTCGGCCGTTCATCGTGCCATGATCAACTGTGTCAGATCGTCAAATCGAGGTTACAGTCGCGTAGACGGGAACGAGTAGAGGCCATCGGTGTGGGTAGTGTGGAGATTCAACGGTTAGATTGGCTGCGAAAATTCGATTAGGGTATAAGTTTGGCGGCGGCGGCGGCTGCCTTTCTTGCTTGTGTGGCTTCGGCGCTGGCAAGGGTATCTACAAGGCGGTGGCGTTCGCGTGGGTAGAAGGTAGGCCGTGGCCTCGCGTTGGCGCATGGTGGCGTTCACGTTCTGATGGGGGTTGTGTGCGTCGATACTGTAGGGAGGGCTAGGGTTTAATTGCTGTCTCGTGCGTTTTCTGGAAGATGGAGCTACGCGTGACGATGTATGCATGCTAACATGGCCCTGCGAAACGTGAGTGCTTTGTTTTTATTCTATTTTATTTAAATTTGAATTCAAGTGTTCTGATAACAATACCTTTCACATACAAGGTCCGTTTCATGCGCGGTTTTCTCCGCTAGGTTCATATTGGAGTTTCGGACATTTTGACGCTGGTTTGGATGAATTCTGAGACTGTTGGAATTTTGAATTTAAATTGGATTTAAATTCAAAAGGTGACTGTTTTAACCCACTCACAACTCATAAAATTTCTTATGTGTGTTAAATTGATATATGATATGATTTGAAATTTATTTATAATTGTTTGGCATATTTTAATCTTCATCTCAATTAAATTTAATTGTTATTTAATGTATTATTGCATATAAACTGCCAGTTAGATAGATTGTTTAATTTACTGTTGAATTAAACTGTCAGAAAATTTCATTTTATTTATTATATGCTCTATATTGATGTTATTGTTTAAATTGGATGATGATTGTAATAAATGGTTGATGATTGATATTGATGAATGGATGTTATATTTTATATTGTTTTAAACCGCAAATTTGTTATGCACTTTATTCCATTCGGGATTGCAGTTTGAAATGACATATAACCGTGTTTTTATTTTAAATTACGGATTGAAACGATAAGTATCTGTATCACTTGACCATAGGGTAGAAAATTATATACAGACACCGTGGTCTATATATATAAAAATATTTTGAAATGATTTCTATGGGTTTGTAAAGAAATATATGGTTCTATGATATAGTGATTTGGATATTTTATAAATGTTGTTTTATGTAGTTAAATTCTGGGTTTTAAGCTATGCATAAAATTGATTTGAAGTATAAAAGAAGTTAATAATTAAGTTTGATTTTATTAAGATAAAATATGATTAAGCATTTATTTAAATTAAATTTCTAGAGTTTATAATGACTTAAATGAGAATAAGGTTGGAAGATGAACATGGAAATTATTTGGAATTTAATAAAATTTAGAATTTTAAAGGGTATGATTTTATAATTGGATTTTGGTTTAGAGTGATTTAAATGAATATCAAGTTGATTTAAATGAATATATCAAGTTAAATAAATTGAAAGAATATCCAGTTGTTCGAAGTTAAATTTTTTTCTTAAACTATATTGGATTTATTAAGTAAACATTTCAAATTAAATAATAATAATAATTAAATTTGATATATATGGAATTATCAAAGAATTATTTTTGGAATGGTGGAATATTTAAAGCTTTTAAAGATATGGAAATTGAAATGGTTTAATCGGAGGTTCAAATCGGTATTTGGAATTTATTTGTGAAATTTAAGAAGCTATTTTATTATATAAAGTAATTTAATATTTAAACCATTTAAGCATTAGAAGTTATGTTTAAAGCTATGGATTTCAATGTATATATAGATTTGAAGTGCTATGATTTTTGGGATAAAGGATATATTTTGAAATAAAGATGATATCATATTGATTTGGGTTTTAAAATAGAAATGATATCGTATTTATATGGTTTTGAAATGGATATTATATTCTTGTTTTAAAGTTAAATTATTTTGAAATGACCGCGGTGTTATAATAACATTGGTTTGTTAAAGAGACCGGGATCGGAAGTTGACATACTCTCTGCCAACTCCAAAAACCACTTTAACAACCGTATACGCAGTGGAGATTCCAGAATAAAGTAGGATGGTGGCGGCGTTTCCTTTGAGGTAAATGCGTGGACCCAACTCCCGTGAGTTGGCATAAGTTGGCTAAAACAGGAGCGATCGACGGGTTAAGAAGGTAGCCCCTTTTATCGGACACATCTCTTCGATATTATACTCTGACTTTGGATTAATTCGGTGGCCACTTTTGATTTTTGATTTAGGGGTGTTGCTCGAGGTGGGCGGTAGCTGCGCGCTACACGTTACCACCGACTCGGAAGCATAATTGGTATATCTACCCTGGCATTGCCTAGTTGTGCCGTGTCACCTACCCTAGCGTGCCTTGTACGAGTTTGATTTGTGTCGTACCTATGGAGTATCCTCTGGTAGCCTCCCGATCAGGAGGTATTACGGTACTGTATAGACTATTGGCACTATTACGTGTTAAGGGCTACATGGGTAACCCCTTAATGCTATTTAAAAGTAAGTTTATTTTACTATAGACATTATTATAATAGCAAAATATTACTACATAGTAAATAGTTTAACGGATCCTTAAGAGATGTAAATCCCGAACATCTTTTAAGTTACTGCACTCAGTTTAGACACTGGATATGAGACATCAAATCCCGTAAACATCTATGATGCCATTCCACTCATATTATTTACTTTTTATTTAACTTACATAATATCTTTTAGTTCTGACTCGAGTATTTTGTCTTTTCAATTCGCTCGGGTCAGCCTGAGAATTTCAGGATTTTGAAGACCTTATTTCCGAAGGACGAAGACGAAGATTTATTATTATTATTATTTATTATAGTATTCCGCTACATTCATACTGTTCCGCTGCATTATTTATTATTCTCTGGTATGTGTAACTTGATATGTATTATATAAGTACAATCAAATATTTTGCAAAACAGCTTCATGAATTGTATATTTGATTATTATAGTTTATTGTTCCGCTGTAAGATTCTGTTTTGTTTTATTTCTTTCTGCTTTTTCTTATTTACCCCATAACAATCCGCCCTTCTGCATGGTTTAAGTCTGACGTGTGTGGTTTATCGTCGATTTAAAGCGTACAAAAAGGCGGGACGTTACATCTGGTATCAGAGCTTTGGTTAGCGATAAACCTTAGCTGTATGGGGTTTGACTCTTTGTTAATAGGGTAGTAATACCCTATGATGAGTTATTGATTGTATATATATGAGAGAGCGTATTTGTTAGTGTTATAAAAATGTTTTAATATTGTGTTAATTTGTTCCGTTTTGTATTTATAAATTTTGGTTGGTGCATGGGACGCTATGACATCAATAGGGATTTCTAAACACTTAATGGGACAGACTGACACAATATTTGTGTTGAATATAGGTGAATGAAATAATTTTGCCTATTATATTTTCTATATATAAAATAAATATTTTTAGAATGATATATATTTGGTTGTAATATATTGGTTGTTAGGTAGTGTAATCTATAAATATTAGTAATGTAGAATTTGAAAATAAAATAAATGAAATCGAAAATTTAGGACCTAAGTTTCGGGATTTTTGAAAATTTCTTTCAAATGATTTTGGAATATGATAATAGTGTTGTTAGAAGTATTTTCTGATATAAATACTTCTATATAATTTGAAAGAATTGTTTTAAAGAAACTTTGAAAGAAATAAGTTTGTACTCCCCTCTCTGTCGCTGGAAAATAATTTCGGTGATGAGTGCAAGCATCATCGATATTCATTTTCGAGTTTCGAAGTGGGAAGGCCGCGGTAGTAGTTCTACTGCAGATTTATTTTGATAAACAAATATAAATTTTAAATTGTTTTAAATATAATTAGATATATAAATTGTAAGTATGTTATTTACCTATTATTTTAAAATGATCTGAAATTTAACCCGCTATTTAGTTCTCAAGTTTCCTTTAATTAATAGTTTCAATTAATGTAGTGAAATGGAATTTACCTAATAATTGAAACCTCTAAATGAAATAAGAGAGTTAATGCTAAGTTATAAATAAAATTAAAAGAAAGTTGAAATATGTAACCTAAAAACAGAAGATATGATTATTGAACGCTAAATCAATTAAAAGAATTGAAAAAAAAACTTGTATAACTTTCAATTACATTCTTAAAGGCATATATATAACTTACCAAAGGATATAAAAAGTTGAAATGTTAATAAGAAATGTAATAGATATTATACAAGTAATAAACTTGAGGTAATGAAAGTAATAACTAAAATTCTTTAATAAATAAGAATTTGATGTTGTGGTTGTTATAAACTTAAGTATAATTGAAATAATACTAATTAAATATAATAGAAGGCAGGTATTGTAAGTAAGAAATTTTAAACTTAAGTAAATAAGTTGAAGTTATTTCTAAATAAAATTGTAAGAAATAAATGTAAATTTAAATGATAAACCATTATATGAATGAAAAAGAGAAATCAAACAACAAATGTATAAATGGAATTAATAAAGATAAACTAAATCCGTTGTTTGAAATTGTTGTTGTTTGTTTTGGTCTATGGTTGTTTGGGTAAGGATATTTTAAAATTGTTGGGATGTATGAATAATCTATTTAGCTTCATCAGAGACTGTTGAGTAAATGGTGCGCTAAGTAGTCTATTTCTCATCCTGTACAATTTGAAGTTTTGAACCCGAACAACTATTTGTTTTGTTGATATGAATGAATGATTGATTTGTATTGATTTTATGTGATGGTTGTATGCTTTGTTGCTATTGATGGTTGTATGTATTGAATTGTTGTAGTGGGTGAAATAACTTTAATATTTCACTTTTATATAATTATTATTAACTCTGTTTGGATTATATAAGTGAAATACAGGGTATGGAAGCAATCGCTATTGCTTAAGCATTAATTGCATGACTAAATAGGTACGTTTTCGGATTACGGTTTTCTAGCGTTATATATTATTTTTCCTGGGTTGGGATATATAGTATTTTGGAAAATATATGTATATATTGTTATTTTTGATATTATATTTTCTCCCGTGCCTCTCCGTACAAAGGAGACTCTGCCGAAATTTTCCGTAAATTTTGGACTTAGAAAATTTTAAAATGTTTTCCCAACTTTATAAATTTGAATATAAAAATATTTAATTGTTTATAAATCAATATATTTTATTTAAATTATCCAATTCTATAAAATTATTGTTATGAATATAATGTTTTGAATAATAGATATATTGATTTATAAGTTCCTCTTTTCCCTTCTTTTCCTTTTCGGGGACGAAAAGTTTTGAGTGAGGGAGAGTGTAAGGACCCGTAAAATTTGATAAATAAATTGGTTAATTTAATTAGATTTTTGTAATTAAATCTAGAAAAAAAACTTTATAATTTAATATTGGAATGAACATTCCAATTTAATAAAATAATTTAAATGTTATGACTTAGTATACATGTAATATAATAAAAACAAATGCAATTATTGTATTAATGTGTGAAATAATATAATAGATAGTAGTTGTTGTGAAGGATAAACATACAAGTACTATAAAGGGGTATAATGGTGACAAATGTTTGTCGTTACTTGTAATTTACCAATTTACAAATAAAAGTAATTAAATATTACTTTAATGATAATTAATATAATAACGTAAAGTGTGAAAGTATAAATTTCATAGAAACGCAATGTATGTATAAAGTAATAAATTGGTACTAGAATGGAATTCAAATTAATTGAAATAGTGGGAATAATATAATTTGCTATAAATGAAATATAGGTAAACAAATGTAAGTATTGAATTAATATATGTTAGTTATTTAGGGTGTTGAATAAAATTGGCAATCAATTTGCAATTAAAGGTAATAATTTTGATGTAAGCTAATAAATAAAAGTTTCAATGCAATACCAATCAATGGAAACAAATTGTAAAGTTATGATTGATTGAAATGTGTAATTTGGGAATGAATTCAAAGTTATATAAATTGATGTAAGTTAATAAATTTATGATTTGAAGGGAATACCAATTAATGAAAAAAAATATCTAAATGTTATGTTTGGCTATAGATTGAGCATAAGTGAATGAAATTAGCATTATGAAAATAAATGATAACTTTGATTTATAAGTAATAAAAGCCTATTTATGGGACAAAAGGTCAACGGTAATGATTTTGTATGTTACTCATTTATTAGCCAGTTAATTTGAAATTGAAAATAAATTTTAATAAATGTAAATAAATGTTACGTTAATGTGAAGTGAAATCCCAATAAAGGAAGTAATGCATATGTTATATTGGGCAAAATTTCAATATAAGTGGAAATTATAGTTAATGCACAATCGCAAGACTTTAATTAATTTTATTTAGTAAATTGGGAAATAAGTTTTAATAAATATAATTAATGTAAATTATGATAATATTTGAAAGTAATGTCCATTCCATCTATAATATGACTATTGGTTGATTTAAAGTATAGAAAGCAAGATTTAATAATTTAATTGAAGTATAAAATTCAATAATTGAATTTATTGCAAATAAATAAAATTAAACATTTAATTATTACGTTAACAGAAATTTAGATGAAATATGAAAATATTAATGTAATGGATTTTAATCCAATGTTAATCTCATCCGTTTGATAATAATAAATTGAATAATAGAAGGAAAAGTAAAGTAAATAGAATTTCTGAAAATTTAATTTACAATTTTTGAATTTTTGAAATTGAGGTTAATACCGAAATTGATAAATTAATCAACTCTAATTTGACATTTAAATTTGTTTAAATCATTGTAAATGATTGGGAAATTTAAAATGATAACAATTGTCAATCATAGTATTGAAATTGAAAATTTTGATTTAATTAATTTATTTTTAATCTATTTAACTAGTGTAAAAATAGCCATTTTGGCCACTGAGTTGGATTTTGACGAAACCAGTTTCACCGGATCCGTAACGGTGAATTATTGTAAGATTTCAAGTTTCGTATCCATCGGACTCGTCGTTTGATCGTACGAATTCGAAACGTCTTAAAATCAATGAAATTGAAATTAGTTGAAATCAATTTGAAAAATATTGATTTTAGCATAACTTCTTCATACGATGGGATTTGGACTTGAAACCTTCTACATTGTATTTAAAATATTTTAAAACATCTATTTTGATATATGGGTTGATCCAATTTCGTTTCGGAGTCGAAACAGGCTTTTCGGGCCATATATTGTTCAGCGCGTTTATCAATCCGATCCATCTATTCTATTTTCAGCTTGCCTATTTATACCTTGTTATAAGCCCTAGCCTACCTCTATTTGTCATTTGTCTGTGCGTACAATTCCTCTTCACCTTCTCATTTCAATGGCAGACAATTCCAAATCCAATTGCAATTCAAAAATTAAAGTGAAATTTCAAACTCCTCAAAAAAATTCAGAAAAATTACATATCGAAACTCTCGATGTACGCATCTCAGATCTACAATTCGTTTTTTGTTCTGAATCACCGTTTGTCCGAAATTCGCCAACCAATTCTTGGCCATTCATCGTGCCACGATCAACTGTGTCAAATCGAGGTTACAGTCACGTAGAGGGGAACGAGTGGAGGCCATCTGTGTGGGTAGTGTGGCGATTCAACGGTTAGATTGGCCGCGAAAATTCGATTTGGGTATAAGCTTGGTGGCGGCGGCTGCCTTTTGTGCTTGCGTGGCTTCGGCGCTGGCAAGGGAATCTACAAGGCGGTGGCGTTTGCGTGGGGAGAAGGTAGGCTGTGGCCTCGCGTAGGCGCACGGTGGCGTTTGCATTCTGATGGGGGTTGCGTGCGTCGATACTGTAGGGAGGGCTAGGGTTTCATTGCCATCTCATGCATTTTCTGGAAGATGGAGCTACGCGTGACGATGTATGCGTGCTGACGTGGCCCTGTGAAACGTGAGTGCATTGTTTTTTCTATTTTATTTAAATAAGAATTCAAGTGTTCTGACAATAATAACTTTCACATACGAGGTCCGTTTCACGCGCGGTTTTCTCCGCTAGGTTCATATTGGAGTTCCGGACATTTTGACGCCGGTTTGGACGAATTCTGAGATTGTTGGAATTTTGAGTTTAAATTAGATTTAAATTCAGTTTAAATTCAAAAGGTGAGTTTTTTAACCCACTCACAACTTATAAAATTTCTTATGTGTGTTAAATTGATATATGATGTAATTTGAAATTTATTTGTGATTGTTTGGCATATTTTAATCATTATCTCAGTTAAATTTAGTTTACAAAATTAAATCGTTATTTAATTTATTATTGCATATAAACTGCCAGTTAGATAGATTGTTTAATTTATTATTGAATATAAACTGTCAGAAAATTTCCTGTTATTTATTATATGCTTTATATTGATGTTATTGTTTAAATTGGATGATGATTGTAATAAATGGTTGATGATTGATATTGGATGAATGGATGTTGTATTTTATATTGTTTTAAACTGCAAATTTGTTATGCACTTTATTCCATTCGGGATTGCGATTTGAAATGATATATAACTGTATTTTTATTTTAAATTATGGATTGAAATGATAAATATCCATATCACTTGACCATGGGGTAGAAAATTATATACATACACCATGGTCTATATATATAAAATTATTTTGAAATGATTTTCTATGGTTTTGTAAAGAAATATATGGTTCTATGAGACAGTGATTTGGATATTTTATAAATGTTATTTTATATAGTTAAATTCTAGGTTTTAAGCTATGTATAAAATTGGTTTGAAGTATAAAAGAAGTTAATAATTAAGTTTGATTTTATTAAGATAAAATATGATTAAGCATTTATTTAAATTAAATTTTTGGAGTTTATAATGACTTAAATGAGAATAAGGTTGGAAGATGAATATGGAATTTATTTAGAATTTAATAAAATTTAGAATTTTAAAGGGTATGATTTTATAACTGGATTTTGGTTTAGAGTGATTTAAATGAATATCAAGTTGATTTAAATGAATATATCAAGCTAAATAAATTGAAAGAATATCCACTTGTTCGAAGTTAAAGTTTTTCTTAAACTATATTGGATTTATTAAGTAAACATTTCAAATCTAAATTATAACAATTAAATTCGATATATACGGAATTATCAAAGAATTAGTTTTGGAATGGTGGAATATTTAAAGCTTTAAAAGATATGGAAATTGAAATGGTTTAATTGGAGGCTCAAATCGATATTTGGAATTTATTTGTGAAATTTAAGAAGCTATTTTATTATATAAAGTAATTTAATATTTAAACCATTTAAGTATTAGAAGTTATGTTTCAAAGCTATGGATTTCAAGGTATATAAATTTGAAGTGCTATGATTTTTGGGATAAAGGATATATTTTGAAATAAAAATGATATCATATTGATTTGAGTTTTAAAATAGAAATGATATCGTATTTATATGGTTTTGAAATGGATATTATATTGTGGTTTTAAAGTATAAATTATTTTGAAATGACCGCCATGTTATAAAAACGTTGGGTTATTAAAGAGACCGGGATCGAAAGTTATCATACTCTCTACCAACTCCGAAAACCACTTTAACAACCGTGTACGCGGTGGAGATTCCAGAATGAAGTAGGATGGTGGCGGCGTTTCCTTTGAGGTAAATACATGGACGCGACACCCGTGAGTTAGCATAAGGTGGCTAAAACATGAGCGATCGATGGGTTAAGAAGATAACCCCTTTTATCGGACACATCCCTTCGATATTATACTCTGACTTTGGATTAATTTGGTGGCCACTATTGATTTTTGATTTGGAGGTATGGCTCGAGGTGGGCGGTAGCTGCACGCCACGTGTTACCACCGACCCAAAGCGTAATTGGTATATCTACCCTGGCATTGCCTAGTTGTGCCATGTCACCTACCCTAGCGCGCCTTGTACGAGTTTGATTTGTGACGTACCTATGGTGTATCCTCTGGTAGCCTCCCGATCAGGAGGTATTACGGTACTGTATAGACTATTGGCACTATTACGTGTTAAACGCTATATGGGTAACCCCTTAACGCTATTTAAAAGTAAGTTTATTTTACTATAGACATTATTATAATAGCAAAATATTACTACATAGTAAATAGTTTAACGGATCCTTAGAAGATGTGAATCCCGAACATCTTTTAAGTTACTGCACTCAGGTTAGACACTGGATAGGAGATGTCAAATCCCGTAAACATCTCTGACGCTGTTCCACTCATATTATTTACTGTTGATTTAACTTACATAAGATCTTTTAGCTCTGACTCAAGTGTTTTGTCATTTCAATTCGCTCGGGTCAGCCTGAGCATTTTAGGATTTTGAAGACCTTATTTCTGGAGGACGAAGACGAAGATTTATTATTATTATTTATTATAGTATTCCACTACATTCATACTGTTCCGCCGCATTATTTATTGTTCTGATCTTGTATGTGTAACTTGATATGTAATGTATAGGTATAATCGAATATTTTGTAAAACTGCTTCATGAACTGTACATTTGATTATTATAGTTTATCGTTCCGCTGCAAGATTCTGTTTTGTTTTAATTCTTTCTGCTTTTTCTTATATACGCCATAACAATCCGCCCTGCTGTATGGTTTAAGTCTGACGTGTGTGTTTTATCGTCGACTTAAAGCATACAAAAAGGCAGGACGTTACAAGTTCGATAAGGTAAGCGGTCCTTGTTGAAGTGCCTTTATGATCAAGTTCCTTGTTGGCTTGTTATCTCGCCAGTATAGTCCATTAATGTAAGAAATGACAATCTCTTTTAATATCCCTAGGGAGATTTGATATATTATTCCAACAAACAAATCTCTTTTAAGGAATTTATGGGGATTCAGTTTGGTATTTTTGAAGCACATCCCTTTTCAGGGTTGAAAAGGGATTGTATTTCTTAGTCTCTAAAAGCACATCCCTCTTTAGATGTCGAATGGGAGATTCAACTTCTGAATTCCAAGAACACACCTCCTTTTGGGTGTTAGAAAGGAGATTCAGTTCCATAGTTTTTAGGATATATATCCTTTTAGGTATCTGTGACAATCACCCTACACCTCTAGTAACCAATATACCTATAAAGTGCAATATCACGATACTCGATATATGCAAAATAGCGAACAAAAGTAATCGATATAAATCAGAACCTATCATATATCTCACAGCACAAAGGATAAAATACATGAGTAACATAAATATAAAATAGGGGAGATAGATATGTAAAAATAAAACGAACCACAGAAAACAATAAAGTAATAGCTTCACGACAGTTATACAAAGCAAATAGAATAGAGTTTATACATCATCGAAATAAACTCAATATCTCTAGTAATAACATAGCTCTGATAAAAGCTCCACGGTGTGCCACAGCGAAATAACAATAAGCTCAAAATAGAAGTATAGATAAGCGCCGGCCTCTTACTCATCCTCTCAATAGCTCTGTGTGTTGTTCTTAAACTTGTTGTTGTAACAATCCATGTCTATACCCATACTGCTAAAAAGTATTACTAGATAATACTGTGTGATAATATGGAGAATGATGTTATATTGGACTATGATACGTGAATATTCCCTTAGGCTAACATTTGTACGTATTTCAAAAATAATAAGTAACTCACTTATGCATACTCAGTATCGGCACAAAGCAATAAAAACATGCGAATAAAAGATCGAATAATACATAATATAAAATAAATCTCAGAGAACACAGAGTCATCCATGCAGTGATAACATATAATAATGAATACGAGTCCGAATGGGATATAAAACAACTCAAACTCCTGCTATCTCAAAAATAAATAACGTATAAATTCAATACATACATCTCAACATCATCAAAATACATGAGGCTACACTAATAATAACTTACAGTAGCCAACTAATTAACTAGCCTCCCTCTATGCCTAAATAACAATTTGGTCCCTTCATCCTTGAACCTGTAATGTCTCAGCTTGACCTGAGTATTGTATAAATAACAAATGGATTACACTATGTCTATAATTTGGATGCAGGTGCATAATATAACTGACGTGATGCTACAAATATATCTAATAAATATGTATGAAAATTTCAAGTATACCACATATATCATACCATGCACACAACACACTCTAATGGGTTAAGAGGTCCTCACCTCTGAATAGATGTCCAGAAGGGGTACCAAAATAATATAATATAATCGTATAATCTTACATATTTCATATAGAAGCTACATAGCACATAACAGTTCTAAGTGACAACACACAGCACTAACAGAACATAACTCAAACCCACAGCCTTTGTTACTCCCGATCATCATGATACTATGCCCATCCATACACTATGGTCATGTGCCTATTGCCCAATGATAACAGACCATTTAGTTAGTGTGGCATCGTGCTATATCATTACACAATCTAAATATCAGCGCACAACTTGTACATATAATAAGCTATCGCCATGGATCTTGGGCACGACCCTAGGATAAGCCAACTAGGATGGACTCTAGTCTATTTGGATAAACATCACACATCATAATTGGCACATAACGGACCTTCCTTTAGACATTAACCTGTATAATAAGAGTCTCCCTCACTCATAGAAAGTAATAGAACAAGTATCACGCAGCCATCCCATACCACCTGATGATACTCATTTACTCAATGCTCGTAAACAACACTTCTTACCCATAATAATTCCATATACCATAAACCAAAAGAGTAACCAGAATATTACCGAATGACCCATACCAGACGATGTTGTTAATCCACAATCAATGTGTTTAAGACCTACATTCCTTTTAAGTCTTCTCAAAACTATTATTATTGAGAAGTAATTCATCAAATTAAAATTCTACGTTATATAAGACATTCCCAAAATAATTCAATAATCAGACATGATAAATATCACTTTCAAAAATTCACTTACCAATATATATAACAAATCCTGTATTAATTTCCATTCCATAAGTAAATTGCATTCAACTTACTTTACTTCAAAATGTTACTTTATAGAATCACTTAAAAATATAAATTTGAATTAATTTATCACTTTAAAAAATATTAATTTCAAATATTATTTCATAAACACCTTTTAAATATTTTTATGATCGGTGATGAATAAATAAAAATAAAAATATTCTAAAAGATTCACTTATTTAATAAAATCCAAAAACACTTCATTTACCAAACTATCTATATTCGCACAATCCTCAAAACTATTCCACTTTTATATTTTTTTAAACTATTCGAACTTTTAAATTTTCATTAAATGCAAATATACATCGTTTATGTTAAACAAGAAAGTCATTCCAAAATTCATTATTTACTTCCAAAACGATTTTATTTATTTCAAAACTTCATCTTTTAGTTTCATTTACCCCATTCCGATCAGTTTTAAGTGATATGTTCAATTAATTCCACCATCAAATTCGACTATACACATAAACACACCATAACGCATCTAAATTACACAACACTCTTTTAATCAATATAACCCAGTAATGATCAGTTTCATCTAATTAATCCATATGAACAAACAACTCATCATCAAACAATAAACAAATTCATATAAAAATAGGATCTAGATCATAATGGTTAGTTATCAAAAATTTCTCACCCAACCAATGCCAATAAACCAAATCAAGTATTCAATGGTTAGCATAATTAAGCAATACCAATTAAACACAAAATGCAAAGTAATAGATAATAGTTGTGATCCAAATCAACAACTACCACTTCCCAAGCACAACATTGCCATTGTCTTCAGCCAGAAATATCACGACTGTAACTTAGCAGTTGCAAATTGCCATCACCACAATGCCTAGGCCATCCATCGTTGCTTATGAGTCGCCACCTACCCCCAATTGTCGATGACAACTTTGTGCATATCAAACCGAGCCAACCGCCTCTTCAAATCGTGTCTGCACCCACGCACGACCCAAATAGGTCACGATGCAACGTCAGCCTACTGCTACCATGCTGCACCTTCCTCTATGCCTCCGATCTCTGCTAGGCACCACACATTTCCCTGAATTCACTTAAAGTCTAGGATGATCATGGAAACCTCTCAAGTCACCTGCGGTACCATTGACTTTGCCAGGATAAGCCATGCTCATGCGCCACCCTCGTTGAGTCGTCGATGTTACAAGGGTCGTCGATGCCGCATTCGTGTTTAGTTTTTCTTTTCTTTTCTATACTCATGATTTCAATTAGGGCTAGAGGAGAATGATTCAGTCAGGTATGGTTCAAGTGAAAAGCGAGAGCTTTCTAGAACCAAAAGGCTTAGTGGCTTAATTCTAATTTTCCTACTTTGTCCAATTATTTACTCTTCTAATTTATTTGTAAATAAATTTCAGTTTATTTTAAATTAGTTTGCATTTCATTATACAAAACTATGTTTCGATAATTGGAAAATTTTGTTCAATTCGATGCTCGCTTATTTATTTTTCACTATTTTAGTGACATAATAATTATTTACACTTTAAAAATATTTTATATTCAATTAAAGACATTTATTTAATTCCTAAATATTATCCAAAAAGAATATATTAATTAATTCAATTTATTTAAACAAAAATCTTTTATTAAATAGACTTCAATTAAATAAATATTAACTTTCAAAAATAAAATTTATCAAATACCATATTCGAACAATTTTATTTTAGTTTTAATTTATTTAATTTACAATGTAGAAATCAGGGTTGTTACGGTTATCTAATCTACTTATTACAATGCACCTAAGATAATAAGAAGGAAAACATAAAACCTCAAGTCGAATATCAGCCTGGCAATATGTGTGTGTATGTGTATATCAAAATACTATAGAAGTTGATATAGTAAAAGTAACATATGGGTATGGAAAACCATGCCTTCCGTGTCTCTACATCCAACAAGTTAGCACATAATATTGATATATGCTATACTATCATCGTGGGGTGCACTATAAGTCGATGTATAATACGTGGTATCTTGTCCACTAACTTCGATAATGCCTACGTCGAGTAACATCCATAAGAAACATAACACACATAGCAACCATTAAACCATCTTGCATAGCCAATTGAAACTTGGATATGATAATTCATACGGTCATGTCGTGCGACCAAGGGCTGATTAGAGTTAGGGTTATGCTCTAGGGTCAATTATGTAATTTGTTACATATATCTAATTCGATAATTAATATTATTTTAAATAAAAGGTGTTTTCTTTCTATTATACACTTGATATAACGTATTATATATAAATTAATTAGTTTAACTATAAGTGTTAATAGAAAATCCATAAATGTATGTTTTGTGATAGTAGTTACAATACATTATAATTATGAGTGATTTATTGTAATAAAATAAATATATTGTTTTAAATATTCCTAGTCAAGATATATCGAGACCTGATGTCGATATATACATTGAGACTATAGTACGTAACACTCTCTAAATATTAGCCAATATATTACCTATGGCTGTTGGAGGCACTAAGCGGTTATATACTCAAAGTTATTTGATAACTATAGAACGACCCACTCGATAGTTTTCTATTTGTTAATACAACTTAGGTAAAATAGAAAATAACGATAGGACAAAATTACATAGTACTATTGACTTGAGAATACTATTGATCTTCAAAGAGGAAGCTTCGCTGTGATCATAGTAAATCATTGGCGTGGCCTCCAGCGAATGACTATAGTTGGTTTAAGTTGAAGTACTGGAAGTGAAACACTGTTCAAGAGAGGATTTGTCTCCTCTGTTACATAAGATTAGTATCGCAGTCTACTTAAGCAAACTAAAAGTCAAAGTCCCTAACTAGAGTAGTTCAGTTAATAATAATTGTTATTACTAAACTAAGGAATTTTTGTTTGGACTACAGAATTGAATATGGATGACATTGGAATTTTGACCATTATCAAGTTCCATAAGTCTAAAGTGATACAGTTTTAACGAAAAGAATTAGTGTAAATAATTGTCACTACCAGGTAACACTTAATAAAGTAAAATTAGATTTTACCAAAACTATGTAAGCAATAAATTTGGTCAAATGTCACATAACCTTCTAAGTGATGTACGAACGTTAATATTTAAAATGCCTAATATTAGTAACTGATCAAATTTACACCTAAGAGTCACACAGCCGAAACATTGAATGATACTTTTACCATGTTATTTAGTTAATTTATAAATTATTATAAATTAACTAACATTTTTGAAATATTAATTACAAAATTTTAATTGCTATGTTTTGAATAATATTAAACAATGTACTTATAATAGTTATAAATGTATCGATTGATATATGATATTGGTATGTAGTTAAATAAGTTTTAAAATTGCATTGAATATTGCTCAGACTTGGGCTAGATTTGAGGCCCATTTGGGCATGATATTTTTGACCGTAGGATGCATGGTTTAGACAGCTGTGTGATCGAAATTAAAGAGGAATTTAAATGATTAAAAGAGTATAATTGGTGAGAGAGAGAGATATTAGGATGTGATCCACTTTCCTCTTGACTTCCTATTTACACCTTGTACATCATTTCATTTTAGATTTTTTCTCTCCTTCCTTTCTAAAAATATTAGTCAGCAACCATCCTCTCTAAAGCCTAAAAATCCAAGTATAAAATCACATCAAAACTCTTTGATTCGATCGTCGATCGTAAGGTAGTTTGGGAGCTAGCTACTTCTAATTTATCAACGGATTCACGAATATCAATTCAAATTTTCAAATGTACGCAAGGGCTTTGGTGAAAGGTAAATCTCTATTTTATCTTTGTTATATCAAATTTATATGATATATTATTTATGTGATAGGAAGTTAGATTATATTACGAATCTTGTATATTGAAATGTTGTTGCAAATTGGTTAGCTGAGTATATTATTATATTTATATAAATAATTAAAAATGATATTTTTGTGAATGTTTATTGTATTTTGCGCTCATGGCCAAAAAAATTCTATTTATATAATAAAATATTATTATAATTGATTTCTGTAAATTGGTAATTATTTCTAAAGATTATAAATCATATATTACATATTTTAAATTTTATAAAATTTAAAAAATTTATTTATATAAAATATACGTTTGGCAACAAGAATTAAAAAAGTTATATTTTTATTTCATATTAATATATTCAATTAAATATTGAACCTAAAATTTATTATGGAATTTAAAATGTATACATATATGATAAATAACATGTCTGTTTTGAAAAAAGTTTGTATAACATTTATTACACATTAATAATTTGAAAATAATTTTTATTTTTATTTTACTCAGTTTTTTATTATAAATTGTTACAAAATGCAGAAAAGAAAAATGATTTACTTAAGATAATTTAGTTTTATGATTCATATTAATATATATCTATATCTAATTATATATATATACATGTATGGTATAAATCAATATAAAATAAAATATTATTTTATTAAACTATTCAGGGCTTTCATGCTATATTATGAATATATATATATATTAAAAATTATAAACCAATACTTAATTTATTTAGTGTTTTGGTTATATATATACATACATAGAGATATAAATTTTGTAAATGTTTTATTTATAAATTACTTATGAATGACATTTAATATATGTACATGTTTATTTATATTTATATTATATATTTATTACTTATATATATGTTATTATTATGATGTAGATATATTTATACATTTAGATAACAAATCGAATATAAGAGGTGCGGACATGTCCGTTGTGGTGTAAATCTCAACATCTATACACGAGCATGTCGAATCTTGTACACATTGTTATGTTGCACGTGAACTTACATGCACATGTGTACATGATACACACACATATAATACAAATTGTATATAAAGTAAAAGTTTGTTTATAAATTCAAATAAAATATTGATTTTATTTAACAGAAAATATAGAAAAGTTTTACATAAATTTAGACTACATAGGCCAAATGAAGATCCAATAACAAATTTTTCTTAAAATTTTCTCCAATTACTCCACCATGGGCTGGCTTAGTTCTAACATGATATCATAGCCAAATTGCCTATGCGGTCTAAGCAGTACTAAGGCTAACTTATCAAAGCTTATTTATATAGTAGGGTACCTGGAAAAGTAGTTGTTAAGGTTAGGTTTGGATAATCAAGTATTTCTCCCTATCTAGCTACTAGCCTGGCCCGAAATGATGAGGTAAGCCCAAAAGGTTATCCTTAGTAGTAAAGGCCCAATTTGACTGGGGCTTAGGTTAATTTCAAAATTGTTTTGAAATTAAAATAAAAGTTTTAAATTTAAAAGTTGAATTTCAAATAAGAAAAATGTTATAAATGTTATAATATAGATTTTCAAATATTTTCGAAAATCAAAATAAAAGTTTTAAATTTAAAAGTTTAATTTAAAATAAAACATATATCATAAAAGGTATAATATATTTTTTCAAAATGTTTGAAAATGTTATGAAATTAATTTCTAAAATATTATTTACTAATAAAACAAATGAATTAATTAAATAAGTTAATTATATATATATATACACATACACACATACAAACACACACATGTATAATATATGTAATGATATATGTTATGTTGTCATGAATTATTTAAGACAATATGAGTAAACTTGTGTGTATAAAAGAATTTTCAAAATTAATAAACTTTAATTGAAATTATTTAATTAAATAATTAATCAAAAGTTAATTAATAAAGTAATATATATATATATATAGATATATGTGTATTACTATAAAGGTTATAATATATATATTCAATATAATATATTATAACTGTATAATATGATAATTAATTAAAGTGTTAATTAAATAAATTATTTAAATAAGATTTAATTAATGTAATCTTTTACATAGAATATTATACGGGTTAAATAAAGTATAAAGATCATATAATTGTAAAACTTATATAATATAAATGTATGAACTAAAGGTGGAATAGTAAGAAGCCCAATTAGACTTAAGGAATAAGCACATAAGTATAGTATGTGTACCGTGATTTCTGACAGGTCTAATACTTGAATCACGAGGGTATTTCACAAAAAATACATTATTTCATAAGTTGATATCACTCCATTAAATATACTAAAGGTTATGAATCTTTGGTATAAGTGTTGTCCTCTACCATTTATATATTAATAAATTACTTGCATATTCTTTGGTTATTGAGAAAACTCAAGCTAAAGACGTTACATGTAGTATAATTAATATATTGAATAGACAAGGTAAGATAACTATATGTATTCATAGAGCAAACTCAAGTTAAATATATTACACTTAGACCGTCGCGAAATGGTAGGTACGAATGAATAATTTCTTTCAATTTGTTGGGAAAACTTGATTTCAAAATGAGATTAGGACAAAGAACCATGGTATAGCAGTTGTATATTGATTACAATAATGATCTTTTTGTGTTAAATGTAACATTGGACCAAAGGCTACAAGATTGATCTAAGAAATCGAACAATAAAATGTCGATTTAATAAGTTTATGTAAAGTGCAATTTATTTAATATCCTTAAAAGTTAAGGATGACCAATGCACTTTTGTAAAGAGTTTGTTATGATATCGCAGTAATTAAGGACTTCCTTTGAATGGTTCAACCATTTAGAAAGGAAATTAGATGCATAATAGTGGGCGTAACTTAAGGCATGATTGGAATGAATAGAGTGAATGGTCGCTTCTACTTCATAAAGAAACATCGAAAACGAGAATTGTATAATAGTAATATATATTAAAATTGGAATGAGAAATATAGTTTCCATTCCAAAAGTATTTTCATGTAGAAAATTGTTTTCTATGATATTCATTTCTTTGAATCTAAGATATTTGACCTAAAATTTTTGTATTATAAATTAGTTTTAGTAAATGAAATAAACAGCCTATATTAAGTGGTTGAGTGGAGCTTCATATTTCATATGCTGTTGTAGTAATGGCATAAATAGCAGGAGCATGCCATGTAACACTTATTAGTCCCATCAAGTTAAAAAATTATTTCCGTAATATTACCAAACATTATTTACTAAATAATAACCGTCTTTAGTGCTTATTAAAAACAAACATAGTTTTATCTAAGTATGAATATTATGAATATTCGTTATATAATAAAACCATAATAATATTATTGTGATTCATTGAAAAATACAGAGGTCTAAATTTATTTTCAATTATTTTGGATTATAGACGAAGCTGTAGTTCTAAGAAATAATTTTATTGTATGATTATGAATCATATGATACTAGTTATTATATCTCGAACAATTAAGGGCAAGTCACCCATTCAGTGGGATCTTGATACGAGTTGATGAACTCTTTGGATTGGTGCATACAAATGTAAGTAATCACAAGTCTATTAATTCTAAAATGGTTCCATAAGTTGTTATATTCATCAATGAATTATCACCAACATGGAAATGTATATTTGATATACGTATAGTATATCTATGATAAGCTCATGGAATATAAAACAAAAGTAAATAAATTTCATGTAATAGAAAATAAGATTATTCGATTTGATCGAATATGTGAGTACATTGAAAAGTGTGCTGAAGGTACCTAAAAATAAATAAAAATTCAAACTCAATAGTCACTCCTCCCTGTAATACATAATGATGGGAGCAATCAAACTTTGACAAAGTATGATTAATGGTGAGTGAAGTCTGTTAACTTCTTAAGTTTGTGTACTTTAAAGCAGCACACAAGTTAAAAAATTAATTTCATTTAAGGAATAGTTTACAAAATCATACAAAGTAAGGGTTTATAAGAAACGCTTATATAGCCTATGCAAAGGAATTGGCAGGTTGTACGAGTCAAAAGATTGCACGTAACAGTAGTTCATTAGGGATCTTGTATGAATCTTCCCAAAAGGAGTTTGGAAATGACTGTCATTGGATGACCTATTTATGTTGTGAACATAAATTTTGTAAAATAAACCAAATTAGTTTTACATATAAGCCAATTCATAAATTATTTAGGAATTTTGATTCCATTGCACTGAGATAGTTGTTGTTTCAAGAAATACCAACTTTGTAGTGAAGGAGTTTCTTTTGAAATTATTGGTAGTAAAATTAATTTGGATACAATCCAAGGATAAAAACGACTATGGGGGATGAAATGAAATTAACCAAAAATAAATAAACAAAATGCATTTGAAAATGTCTGATGAATATTCTCACATTTAGAAGAGAAACTATGAGTTTCTTATCAATTCGAGAAAGATAATCCTCAATAATCAAATAAACCATTAAGAGTATTGAATCTGCCACATGTCATGATGCATAAAATCAAAAGGATTCCAATTACATTATCAAAATATGATTTTGGTAGTCGTACCCGAAGGGATATGATCAGCCATGAATGTATATTCAAGAGCAAGACTAATTTAGGTGTTATATAATGAGCAAAGTTGAAATGAATAACATCGTAATTTTCAGTTGTTAACATTAGCATAATAGATTAATTATTCAACGTGCACAAGTTAATTTAGATTTTCTCACAGAATCATCACTTAGTTTGAATTTTTGTTTTCGTACATATGAATTGAAATGGAAAAGCTTAAATAATGATTTAGAATAAGATTGTTCACACATAACAACCTAAGTGTCTTAAAGCCGGTGGAAATGATATTAAGTTTGTGATTTTTTGGACATGATCTAAGAAATGATATGAAAGTATCATTCTTTAAGCATCATGATTGAGTAATTATTCTAATAGAAATATCAAATAGTTTCATTTTTAGTGAAAATGTAGAGGAAGCATGTATATATAGAAAGAACCACTAAAAGGTACACAGATATTCCTATACTGTAAGTAACAACATACTATTGATTGTTAATGATGCACTTATGTTAAAATAGTAATAGTTTGATTTTTTTTAATACTTGATGTTGGATTTGTAAAACATATCTTTTATAATAAATATAAAATGCTCATAGGAATGTCTCAAGCAATATGCAAAGACACTTTAATAAATGCTTAATATGGAACATGTAAGATGGATTATGTATTGACAATAAGAATTATCATATACGTTGTACTGTCAATAATATTGTAATTTTCTTATGTATTTGATCCATGAAGCAAATATGAAATCAAAATTAAAATCAATAAATGGTAGTTTAGAATATTCTCGAGTACTTACTGTTAGGGTAAAAGGGTAAAAGTTAGGCTAGGCTAGTAATTCAAGACAAGTGAAAGTAAACCAAGATCATAATTATTGTAGAATCCATAAAAGTATGTCATTATATAATCAATGGTATAATTGAGCAAATCATGCTCAATGCAAGTCCTTTATTACAAAATTGTCAATTACAATTTAGTGCAACGACCATGAATCCCCTAATTCCTAGCTCACTTTTCAAAGTTTAAGGAAAAAATGAAAAATGAAGGAGTACTACTTGAGCAACCCCTTTTTAGGGGAGGGGTACCCTTCTATTTATAGAGAATTTGGCCACTGAATTCCTAACACTCGGCATTCCAGTAGGCGATGGTCTTTATTAATATATGCCACATATCGCCAAAGTTACATTTGGTAAAGTTATATATTTTTTATGGAATTTTGTTCGTGACTGCATGCGATAGCTCTAAAAATGTTCCACGATGGGTCCAATTTGTTGTTTCAAAAAGATGAACGATGGTTCTGATTCATCGCGACAGCACGAGTTTACCACTTCAAAGCATACATAGCAAACTGCTATAGCCTTCAAGAATTCCCTATGATGGCTCTTTTCCTTTTTCGAATGGTTGCTTTAGCAATTATCACGATGGCTCTATATCCTTCGAGTTCAAAGTTATTACATGGATGTTTCTGCAAATTGTCCTGCAAAATTTATTGCATGGAAGTTATCACACGATGACCTCATGAGACTCTTCGTGATAGCTTGGCTTTAATACTTGATAATAGCATGCGATGACCTTATGGAACTCTTTGCGATAGCTTAGATTTAATACTTGAGTATAACACGCAATGGCTTTATGGAACTCTTCGCGATGGCTTGGCTTTAATACTTGAGTATAGCACGCGATAGCCTTAAGGAATCCTTCACGATGGCTTGGCTTTAATACATGTGAATATCATGCGATGGGCTTATTCTTCTCGATAGCTCTGCTTTAACACCTGAGAACATAACGCGATGGCTTTGCTTTAACACTTGAGAACATCATGCGATTCCTTTATAAAACTCTTCTTGATAACTCCTATGCTTTCCTCATGAAGGCTTTGGACAACACATCACGATGGCTCCATTTACTAGCGATAATTCCATTTATGCATGATAGTTTCGTATATGTATAAAAGCTCTATTATGCACGACGTCTTCAATTATGCATGATGTCATCACTTATGCATGCGGCTTTATTTTTTACCTGATGGTCGTGGATTGCACACGATGGCTCCTATCTACATGCGAAGCTCCAAATAGAATATGATAACCTCTAATTCCATTTAATGGCTTCTATCAACATGTGAAGGCTCCAAACAGAACATGATGACCTATAATAGCATGCGCTGGCTTTTATCTACATATGAAGGATCCAAATAAGACAGATGACCTCTAATTATATGTGATGGCTTCTTTTTACATATGAAGGCTCCAAAAAGAATGTTGTGACCTCTAATTGTACATGATGGCTTCTATTGACAAGTAAAAACTCCAAATGGGACATGATGACCTCTAATTGCACGTGATTCCTTGTATCTACTGTGAAGGCTCCAAATAGAATAGGACCTCTAATTGCATGCAATGGCTTCTACCTACATGTGAAGGCTTTAAATAGGACATGATAACCTCTAATTCCATACGATGGCTTTCTCGTTATCAATCTGCTCTAAGAATTTAGGGTGTAACACTTGCATTCTGCATAAGAAGTTTCTTATGCTTTAGCTTAGGTAATCTTCAGTCCTTGTATTTTTCCTTTTTCCTTTCAGTTTATCATTCTTTGGGTGCTTCACCCTTCATCATTGATTATTTATGCTACTTCAGCTTGCTATAACTTTTACTCCTTAACACCGTGACTTCCCATAAAAATGGTTTCCAAAATGCATAGGCTTTGCAATCCTTTAGAAACATTTTATTTGCAATGATCGTTTTTATTGAAAATATATCGTTTTTATGGCGAAGAATTTCTCACAAATTTATTCGAAGATATCCTTATAAAAAACTTCATAACATTCATTGGAAACCATTTGATGTGAAAATAAAATATATGTACTTACTAAAGTATGATTTTTTGAAGGACGATTTTTTTTAAAAGTAAGGAAATCTACTTGAAACCTTTTCAGAGTAGGTTTTATCAGAACGAACTGATGTCACAATAAGATAGAAACTTCCAAAGTTTCGAGGAAATGCATTTTGTCTTTTGCTTATTTTGAGTTTGATTATTCATTGAATCATGAATTCAGTTGATTTTCCTTCTTTGGATGGTTGTTTTCATAGACCTTACATGATTATCAAAGTTTCCATTGACCATCTCCCTCGGATGGTTGCTTTGACTCGGCCCAACAGAAGGATCGAAGGCTTAATTTACTATCACCCTTTGGACGGTTCCTTTAGCTAGGCCCGAAGACGGGACCAAAGGCTTTTCATTCATCTCCCTTGGATGAGTGCTTTGACCAAGCCTGTCGGCGGGATCAAAGGCTTAATTGACCATAACTCTTCGGATGGGTGCTTCCTCCAAGCACGAAGGCAGGACTAAAGGATTTTTGACCATCTTTCTTGGTTATGTGCTTTTGCCAGGCCCAATGACGGGATTAAAGGCTTAACTGATCATCACTCTTTGGATGGGTACTTCAGCCAAGCTCGAAGGCGTGACTGAAGGCATTTTAACTGTCTCCCTTAGATGGGTGCTTTAGCTAGGTCTAGCATTAGGACCAATAGCTTTTAGAACATCAATTATTGCCTCTTTTGGTTTTGAATGTAAAGTTTGTGATTATTCTTATCCTTTAGACATGGCCATTCTTGCTTTTACTCTAATTCCCTAAACACCGAGTTCCAACAAACTCATGCAGTTCTCCTTTCCTTATATAGTACTTGATTACCCTGGATAGAGCTAAATAATCATTAGTGTGATGGTCCTTTGCTTTGTGATAATGATAGTATATCCCTCCATCATATTTGTTAGCCTTTCTTGGGGTATTATTAGAAACCTAATAGCATAGCTTATCCTTAGTAAGGAAGTAGACATCTTCCTGAGAAACGAGGAGGGGTGTGACGATTTTGCCTTTTGGCCTTTAGGTTGTAGGTTTCCTTTTCTCATTTCTATACCTTTTATGGAAGCTTTGTATTTCATGACCTTCTTCAAACTTACGTTTCCTTAATAGCGTTTCCAACTTAATTATTATTTTTCATTTTAAAAGAAATTTTCAAAATCATGGTTCTAATCAATTTCAAAGGCCATGCCTCATTCTTGAAGTTGAACGCTTCGCCTGATATGTGAAAACAGATTCTTTTCAAACTTTACGTTATCCCCTTTTTTTTGATTATTTTTTGTTGGCAAAGCAAAGATCAACTTTTCACCTACATGGAAGGGGTTTAAAATCCATTCACTTGGGTTAAATTGAGTGATCCTTTTCTTTTCCTCCAATGTTCGAAGTGCTAAACCTCTCAAATTCAGCTCTTGTTCTTCTCTAAACTTTTGTTTCCATGGTGGGTAAGATAAGAGCTTTAGGTGTGGTTTGAAAGAACCTATTGAGACCTAATTTCTATAGTTGAAAATCCAAATGAGGTTGGTTGGCCTTTAAAGGGAGAATGAGCGAGAGTGAGCCCTGAGTTCGGCTATTAGTGAAAGAACCAAAAATGTTAGGGTAAAAGTTAAGTTAGGCTAGTAATTCAAGGCAAGTGAAAGAAAACCAGCATCATAATCATAGTAGAATCCATAAAGGTACGTCATTATATATTTAATGGAGATATAATTTCAAAAAATATATTCAATGGGAACAACTAAGTGAGTTATGCTCAATGCAGGTCCTTTATTACAAAATTATCAATTACAATTTTCTTTAACGGCCACGAGTCCCTAATTCCAGCTCACTTTTCAAATTTAAAGGAAAAAATGAAAATGAAGGAGAAGGAGGACTTGAGAAATTCGACCTTTTTTGGGTGTACCCCTCTATTTATAGAGAATTTGTGCAATTGAATTCCTAACACATGGCGTTATAATAAATTGTCAGGATTAGTCCATGTTGCAGATGGTCGGAGTTACATATGGCACACTTATTTTTTATAAGGATTTGGGTTCACAATTGCATGTGATAGCTCTAAAAAATATTCCATGATGGTTTTGGTTCATTGTAACAACATGAGTTTCCCATTTCAAAGCATACATGACAAACCTCGTTAGCCTTTTGGAATTCGCCATGACGACGCTTTTCCTTTATCTAATGATTGCTTTAAGAGTTATAATAATGACTCTCTATCCTTTGAGTTCAAAGTTATTGCATGGAAGCTTCTACAAATTGTTCTACAAACTCATCACAATGGTCCATGTAGGACTTTTTATGATAGATGTATGGATCTTCATGATGGCTTGACTCCACTCGAGGACATCACATGATGACGGTATTGGACTCTTTGTGATAGCTTGGCTTTAATACTTGAGAATAGAAAGTGATGGCCTTGTGGAACTCTTCGCAACAACTTGGCTTTAATACTTAAGTATAGAATGTGCTGACCTTATGGAACTCTTTGCGATAGCTTGGCTTTAGTACTCGAGAATAGCACACGATTACCATATTATTCCTGATAGCTCTACTTTAACACTTGAGAACATCACATAATGGTTTTACAAAAATCTTCTCGATAGCTCTTCTTTAACACTTGAGAACATCACACAATGGCTTTATTTTTCTTGCTAGCTCTGCTTTAACACTTGAGAACATCACACGATGGCTTTATAAAACTCTTCTCGATAGCAATTGTGCTTTTCTCATGAAGGCTTTGGACAACATATCAAGATGGCTCCATTTACTAATGGTGATTCCATTTATCCATGATAGTTTCATATATGTATGAAAGCTTTATTATGCATAGTGTCTTTAATTATGCATGATGATTTATTTTTAACTTGATGGCAATAAATTGTACATGATGGCCTTTATCTACATAAGAAGGCTCAGATAGGACATGATAACCTCTAATTGCATGTGATGGATTCTATCCAGATGTGAAGGCTCTAAATAGAACATGATGACCTCTAATTGCACGCGGTGGCTTCCATCCATATATGTAGGCTCCAAACAAGACACGATGACTTCTAACTGCATGTGATGGCTTATACCGATATGTGAAGGCTCCAAATAGAGCATGATGACCTCTAATTGCACACGATGGCTTGTACCTACATGTGAAAGCTCTAAATAGAACATGATGACCACTAATTGCATGCGATGGCTTCTACCTACATATAAAGGCTCTAAATAGAACATGATGACCTCTAAATGCACATGATGGCTTCTACATATATATGAATGCTCCAAATAGATGATGACCACCTCTAATTACACATGATGGCTTCTATATACATGTTAAGGGTCCAAATAGAACATGATGACATCTAATTACATGCGATGGCTTCTGTCTACATTTGAAGGATCCAAATAGGATATGATGACATCTAATTGCACATGATGGCTTTCTTGTTTATCCATAAGCTTTTAGAATTTTGGGTGTAACATTTATGAAATACTAGAGAACTGTTTATAGAAAAATGAACTCCATATGAAAGAGTGTGTGAACTCAAACTTCATGAGTGATATTGAGTATATTACGTCAATATTAATTCCATGTTCAAACCTTAATCAAGACACTTTAAGTTGGAAATCTTGCAACTGAAACATTATGGCTAATTTTGTGACGACCTGCAAATTCGAACCCTTTGAATCGACAATAAACCACACATGTCCTTTCCAAAAAGCACAGACTGACGGAAAATCAGGAGAAAGAAAAGAAGAGAGAAGAAGAGAAGAGAAGAGAAGAAAGAGAGAAGAGAAAATAAAACACAACAATACAGAATCTCACATCGCAGCGGAAAACATATAATATCATATCAATGATATTTACAAAACAGGAACTGTATATACATACATCAATCAGAGTTCAACAATCAATCAATAGTTATCAGCCTGTACAGTTATAATAATATGTCCTCACAATTGCTATTAATATAAACAACTAAGCAGTGGATAATCAAAACAGATACATGTATAAGAAAATGAAGATCTCCAGCTCTCTTACTGAAGCTCCAAAGGCACCAATTCCGAATCTTTAATATGTACTCGGTCTGACCTGAGTATTAAAAGGGAAGAACACCCGGATTAGTCTGGTAAACCAGCGTGAGAAACACATTCAACTGAATTTATTAAACTACCAAACTTTTCCTTTGTCAAAACAAAAGTATCTCGTAAAACACGTCCACACATAAACATGGATATTTTTTTACCTTACGATAACTAAAACATTTCATATCAAATCATCTGATATTATACCAGTGTCTAGTATATACAAATAAATTAATCATAGTCGAAATGGTTACCCATATAGCATTTCGAGGTTATTCATTACATCTTTACAAACAAAACCACAAGCTCGTAGTGGGGTTTGGATTTCCATACAAATGACCAGGTGAAGGGACTACCTTCTGGCAGTACATCTCTAGAGGAATGTACCGAGGACCATCATAAAGGATCCACTACCGACCCAAGACCGGCCCACCTCTATAATCTAATAGTACCGAATATATCATCCTTCGGTCATTACCGACCTTTATCGAGGGCCCTCTAACCATACAAACCACAATAATCAGATACATGATATCATAGCATATAAAGATATATCTAGAAGAGGATGATCATATCCTACTTGGGAGCGACCCACATAGCCTTGCTGCATTTAACCCTGTTTTGGTCATTTCCGGTTGATGAGGCCAGAGGTAACGATTACCTTTCACAATCCATATCACATCACTTTGAATGTCACATGGCCATTTCCGTTGACTACTAATTGCCTTCCACAAAAATACAACCTTAAGCTCATACGTCTCAAGGAGGGTATTAAGCTAAGAGAAGTGCCTTCTCCGCCACCACTGATGTACGTTTGTAAAAACCGATGTATGTAATTTTTAAAAATGCAATGTCAGACAAACATCCATATAAGTTGTCCAGGAACAGGACAAACAGAAGGAACTTTCCGACCACATCCTGTCAAGAAATCCCTAGGATTAGTAACAAATAGTCATCGCATTGGATATTTCATAATGAAGAGACCACTGCTACTATATGTATATTGGGATTTTAACCCCAAACGATCAATAAGCAGTGTTCCAGTATGAAAATCCTGAATATCAATATCATCATAACCTGTAAAAATCGAACTCATATACGTTAGTACGAAGTGGTTTTCGGATAAACCGATCCCACTCTCTTCGCACCAACAACGCAAAAGCATTTCTCAACCTCACATAGAAGTTAAGTCTCATGGACTAATCATGTCTCCAACTTTCAACTTGCTATCCTTCGACCAAGAAGGAAGCTCGATAGATTGAGGTAATATTCTGCACTACACGAGTCAACATCCTCAACACGAACGATAATCAAGCCTACACAGAAGGCTACATACAAAGTATACAACTAAATAGTTCCCACATCAATTCGAGGAGCTAAAAATGGCCAAATTTGATAGTCGGCTATTTAGCTATCAAAGCAAACAAACAATTGTTTGGCACCATAACAATCACCAGGCCCTTTAATTTAATCTTTTATTAATTAGATTATTTTCCAAATATTCACTTTAAATTATCTTTAAAAAGATATATTCTCAAAACCATTTCAACATTGGAAAACATTTCCATATACTTATTTAAAAATAAGTAATTCACAATTCTATTTATTTTCAACACTTAAAAAATATTGCATATGCTTAAATCACGATTAAGAATATATTTTATTCTCTAAGGAAAACATTCTCTTAAACACATTTATTCGGGTCAAAATGAATGTTGCGTAAAACATCGTCATGACAACCCAAAATAATTAGTATAGGGATTCGAAAATTAGATAGATATATAAATCCCATATACTATACAAAATATTTCCTTTCAAAAATCATTTACTACAACAACGGTCTTATAGTACATACTTCCTTACTTTTCGGAAACATCTATATCAATAATGAGTGTTGAAATTTATGGCTTCGACACTTAACACATTTTTAAACACATCTTTAAACCATTTAACTCCATTTACAATATCACTTTCCAAAACATTTATTTAATATATTATTCACTGTCCAAAATAGTGAATATAGTTCACTTATCAAATCCAATATTTCTACACATTTATTAAAGAACTATCCGCTGTCCACAATCGTGGATATAATGCCTTTACCAAATTCATCACTATTGCAAATTTAATTAAAGGGCTATCCACTGTCCAAAATCGTAGATATAATTCCTCTAACAATGTTCTATATTTAACTTATCAAATTCAGCTGGTTTCACATTTATAAAACAATGTTTATAAATTCTCATTTATATTTTACAAAAACTTCCATTTATAAATTCCGTTTATTTACCAAATTCCATTTATCTCATTTACATGCCAAAAATCAAAATTATAAGTGAATTACTTATAATTCCTTTATTTACAAATTCATTCATTTTGTAACTTCACAATTCGTAAATCTATAAATCTTATTTACTTAAAAAAACTCATTTATAACTTTATTTTAAACACTTATAAAGCTCGTTTCTAATTCCATTATTTTGATTTATAAAAATTAAATTTTTATAAACGTTATATATAAACCATTTATAATAAATCTAAAATCTCAATTTAAACTATTTTACAAACTAACTAATTCTATATTTCAAAAATCATATTACAATTATATCACCCAAACATCATAATTTTTATAACATAAAAATTATAACATTTATTTATTTAAAATAAATCCTTTTCCTTTAAAAATTCAAAAATAAATAAAACATCTATTTTCAAAATCACTTGAAAATCCTTTTTAATTCAAAATCACCACTTTAATGTTTTTATCTTACCAAAAATAGGCCCAATGCTGCAACACTAAATACATCAATCACGACATCTAAACATCGTATATCATATGATAACAGCATATATCACAATAGTTGTAAATAAATCCAATATGGGTGAGGAATCCAGTTGGATCCCTCCAACCTGTTACCTGCAACAAATATACATATTAGAATATGTGTACGATGTCCACTTCGAGGCAGACACGCGTACAAAGGGTCATCCGCTCATACACGGGAACGTATAAGGTCTCATCTCCAATAGTCATGAATATATCCAAATATCAATGAATATATATATATATATATATAATATCATATATGATCCAAACAATCATCAATCATCATAAAATAAATTTATTCTCACTTATATAAAATATCAGTGAGTCAGAATGTGTGAGTTGTATTCACTTTGGTTCCAATAGCAGTCGTAGTGTTTTATCCCGATTAAAATTAAACAAGCGTGTAATTTTACCTGTAACGACCCGCCCTTCTCGACCCTCGAAAATCGACACAAGTACACCACTGTATTATATGCCGACAATCGAGTGCCGGGAAAATACAGATTGCTGAGGAAAAGAAAGAAGGAGATAGGAGAAGAAATAGAAAACAAAAAAAGAAAACAATATCAGAATCTCACAATCACAGCGGAACAAAATAGATAAATGACTTATCTTTACACAAATGAAAACTGTAATTGTTTCATATATATATACACACACATCATCAAAGTGCAACATCAACAAAATGCAACATTAGACAGTTATGATAACTTGTCCACATAGGAACTGAATTTGCAGCAAACCATACACAGTAGATAATACTTCAAATACGTGTGATACATATCGCCATCCAGCTCGTCTCTCAAGCTCTATAGTAGTCCATCCAGAATCTGTTCTCTATAATAGTCGGTCTAACTTGAGTCAGTCTGGAAAACCAGTATGAGAAATACACTCAATTGGATTATTAAAGTTTTCAAAATCCTTTTGAAATCAAAGGTATCTCTTAAGATCACGCCACAAATAAATATGCCGGGTTATTACCTTACGATAACCAAAACAATTTTATCAAATCCTTCTGATATTATAACAGTTTCTATAGAAAGTAAATTAGAATCTAGCTGAAATGCTTGCATCTCACGTTTCAGCAATAGATGGGCACAATTAAAATCGTACAGACGCTTATTGGAGATTTGATTCCATACAATGGTAGGGCTATTAGGGTACCGCCCGTCACAGTACATGGTCTAGATCACCATACCGAGGATCCACCTTGATCCCTTACATCACAAGACCGGAGCTGCCCCTTACTTGATAGTCCGAATAAGATCAACCTGTGGTTGGGATCAGCAACCGTCTACACAGCCCAAATAAAGGGTCTCTAGATAGGGATGACCTTACCCTAATTGGTTGCTAGCCACTTAGCCTTGTGTGCACCTCTCCTGTTTTAGCCATTCCCGGTTGATGAGGCTCGAGGCTTTGCGTTACCTTTTTAGCACACATTCACTTAGAATGCTCATCGTCCTCCTGACGATGTTCTGAAAGTATTCATCCATACAAGTCCATTCTGGGTTCGAATGAGACCGAAGGCACTACTCCTAGTACATCCATTTTGGAATCACCTTCAGGATTAGTAGTGATTGGCCCTTGCACTTCACTTCTCCATCTTCGACTCCAAGCTCTTGTCTTCTTCACGGAAATGTTCAAACCGGATATAAGAGGTTCTCGCAAAATAAATCCCGATCCCCGTCTCTTCGAAACGATCAACGCATTGGCCAATATTGATAGTCGGTTATTGAACTATCAAATAACATTCACAAACAATCATCAGGCCTTTCCAAGTTATTTATTTCAAAATATCTTCGCATGATATTTTTCTACACTTCAACCCTTTGAAAACAGTTTTCAAATCACTTTTCTCTCGTGGATAAAATTTCCAAATATTGTTTATTCCCACTAAAAGTCACCAAGTCTAAATATTTTAGATTTTAAAATAATTTAAATTACTTTATCCAAAATATATACTTTAAAACACTTAAAATAAAAAATATTTAAAACTATTTATTTAAAATACTAACTATGAAATCTTATAAAAATTTCACATGTAAAACTTAAGCCAAAACTAATTTAAAATAAAAGTTTTGAAAGTCTATACTAATTTTTCAGATTAAACTTTAGCCAAACTACCTTTAAAATAGAACTACTTTATGAAATATAAATATTAAATAATTATATTTAAATCATAATACTAGTTAAAACTTCAAAATAATTACTAATATAACTAATTTATTAAATATTTACCTTTAAAATTTTGAACAACTTAAATAATAATTTCTCAAAAACATTCTTTTAAAACAACTTTACAACTTTTAACTTATACTTAAAAATTTGCTTCGAAAACGTACTTGCCTTTTCAGGGAAATACACTCTCCTTTCACACCTTTAAAAATAAACCACTATTTATTTATTTTTAAACAAATTACCCATTCCTTTATAAATTCCCACCGTGAATTTATACTTCCAAACATCCACTGATATCTTATTTCACATTATAAACCTAGTTTATAAATTCCATAGTCTAGTTCTCCTTTTAAAACATAGTTTCAAACACTAAATCAGTTCCAAATCGATTTCCGAAATTTACTTCATTTAAAAATTTCTCCTTTACATATCCAAATTTATTTCAAAATCTATTAATTCCAGACTCATTTTATGATTCAAAATCTTATTTTAAACTGGAAGTATCCATTTCATTCTTTGTTCAAAATTCTGCCTTTTAGTTCGTCCCCATTATTTTAAATCTTAAAATTTAAAATAAAATCTTTTGATTCTTCAGCAATATCACATAAGTCTCCAAAAATCCTTCATTTTTTTAAATCACCATATTTTTCTTTCCCATACCCAGTATTCATTTTATAGAATTTAAAAAAAAAATCAAATCTTTATTCTTCCCCAATTCATTCTTTAATTTATCTAAAATTATTTTGCTTAATATTTCTCTCTTATATCTCTTTCCAAATCAAATCTTTTATATTTTCATATCTTCAAAATATCCAAATATATTCAGCCAAGCCATAGCATTCAATAACATTAATAACCAATATAATCAATATAATCATCATAGATTATCACATAAATCACATCATTGAATATAAAATAAATTCAACGTTTTGAGGAATCCAGTTGGATCCCTCCAACCTGCTTCCCTGCATCAACAGATGTTAGTACAATAATTTCAAATACCAATCCCGCTTCAAGGCGGGATATTGCGGTATAAAGAGTCATCCGCTATTATGCGGAGCGCATATGGTCTCGTCCACTATATAATGCGGTAATATCAATCACTCCAAATGTATATAACTATATATTTATCACATCCATTCGATTCAATCAATCAATCCAATAATTTAAATTTAAACTATTTAAATTAAAAAGGTAATCCCAATGAGTGAGATTGACTCACCTTTGTTTTTGTTTTGCAATTCCGATCCAAACCGGCCTGTCTCTTCTCGATTCAAGACCTTGTATAAACATTTGTACGGTTTATTAATATTTGAAAAAAATCGAACAATCAATTACCGTTTTATTATGTAATCAACTAATGATTCCATTTTAAACTAATAATTTAAAACAAATTTTCCTTTTTTTTAAAATATTTTAATAACTAAAAATAATTAAACAAGTTTATTTAATACATAAATCCCCTTACTCTATTATTTCAAATAACTTAGTAAACTAAAATATGTATATGCATATTTATTTTCTTTAGGAA
Organism: Allium cepa; assembly: GCA_030765085.1. Lineage (NCBI taxonomy): Eukaryota > Viridiplantae > Streptophyta > Magnoliopsida > Asparagales > Amaryllidaceae > Allium > Allium cepa. The sequence continues at coordinate 437,322,644 of CM060938.1, read as the reverse complement.
CTACATATATATTTATAAAATAGTCTATATAGATTTCATAAAAATCTAATTTATGTAAACTTTCAAACATATTAAAATTTTCCATTTCCAAAAATCTTACCCTTATATATAGATATATTTCTGTGCATATATGTACAAAACAAAGTTATACCTTACTGTCTTGAATTCGAGCCCTTCCTTTACCAATCGCCGAAACCTTAGCCTCGGCCAGCGTCTGCTGCATGCAAAATAAATCGAAACCTAGGTCTCGCTGCTATCGCCTTTCGCCACGCATACGAGTCATGGCCACCCCTTCTTCGCACGAGTGCACGCGCGCGAGCTTCGTTCATGCGATGCCGATAAGCTATGCTCGAGCTCGACGTCACTTCTCCCAGACATTCGAAACTTCCGGCTTCACAGCCTTCATTATTTTTTTTAATTTGATTTGGCGATTAGAAATTGAAGGAAAGGAGATAGAGATAGGGGCGCGATTCCTTTTCTTATCTATCTCGGCCATTATATTTTCGATTTGTTTGAAGAAAAATTTTCGTTTTTGCAAATGAATTTTGATTTGTATAATTTAAAATGCTCGACTATGATTTACAGAAGGAAGGAGATGCGTGTCTAACCAGGGCGAACACGTGTCTTAAAACTTTCTTTACGTGTCTGCCCTCCTAATGCAATTATATTATACGAGCGTAACGGCATGCGCTTCGCGTGTGATGAAGAAGGATGAATTGTTTTTCTACAAATTGTATTTATTTAATACGTTCAAAAAAAATGATTTCCACGTATATTTAGTCATATTTTTGTGTTGAATCATACGTAAATAATTTAAAATTTTATTTCTAAGTTGCAATATCTAATTTCTCGTAAGTTTAAATTTTTATTTATATTATTAACTAATATAATTTTTTGTCAAGTAGTTTATTTGCTAGATCTTTTCTTTCCTTTCCCGCTGACCCATCACATCCCCCATCTTCTCTTCAGCCTTGTCCTTCCTCTCCAATTCTCGTACCTCCCTCTGTACCACCCATACTACCTCTGCCAAACTTTTCTTCTGATGCTCTTCCATCTGACAGTGATGAACTCCCCCCATTTCCTGAACTTGCCTCAAATTAGTCTTCACTTCCTTTTCTTTCAAATCTAACCTTGTCAACTTCCTCTCAACCAAAACAATCACTAGCTTGGAACTCTCTGTTCAAAGCAAGACCTAATAATGCTGGCTCCTACGTGCCTCATGATATTCAACTAGATTTTCATGGGGATGCTACTGTGCCACCTGCTGAAGTCGTCAAGGCAGGTAGTTCTATGTGGAGTGATTATCTTGTTGGTTTTTTCCTAGATAACCCGCTACCGTACTCAACTGTTCTGTATTATCTCAAGCATACATGGAAGCTGGCTGGGTCCATTTTTGTTAAATCAGATGGATTCCTGTTCTTGTTTAATTTTAGTAATGATGATGATAGGAAAAGAATTTTTGAATCAGACCCAGTTGTAATGCGAAATAAGTTATTCATAGTTAAGCCGTGGGATGAAAATATAGGAAATAGCTGTAGTAGTATAAAAGTAGTTCCTGTGTGGATAAAACTACCTAATATTCCATTGTATGCATGGTCTCCTTTGGGCATTAATTGGTTAACTGCCAGAGTTGGAAAGCTTCTGTGTATGGATGCATCAACTGAAAAATTTGAGCGTATCTCTTTTGCCAAATGTTTAGTTGAAGTTACTCCATACAATGAACTACCGGATAGTTTCTCAGTGATGTTGCTTGATGGTACCGAACAAATTGTGAAAGTAGAGTACCTGTGGAAACCGCAAATCTGCACTTTTTGTAAAGAGTTTGGGCATATGAATAAAAATTGCAAGAAATATGAAAGTGATGAAATTGTAGAGCAATGTGCAATTAATGAACAAAAGAAATTTAGTGATGATAAAAAGAATAAGATGAAGAAGGGGAAAACAAATAAGAAACAAGAGAGAATTAAGCAAGTTTGGCAAAAGGTAAATAAGAACAAGGATAAAAGAAGAATTATGAGTGAAGATGTGGGAGCAAATGTTTTGCAGATGCAAGGAGAAAAGTTAGTTTCTGAGAATGATGGAAGTGGGGAAGTTAAATTTGTGCAACATGATGTGCATAAATCTTCAAGTGGAGATCAGGTTTGTTCTGTTTCCACACAAAACAAGTTCCACTTGCTGCACTCTGAAGTGGATGAGGATGATTTACTGGAAATGCTTGAAGTTGAGGAAGGTGAAATAACAAATGAAGACTTAAGTAAAGAACAATGTAATGGTGGACACAAAAATAATTCTTCTACTGCTGATGGTAAAGAATATGTAAATAATGATCTGACAACAACTGATGAAGACCAAAACTTGCTTTCAAAAGATACAAACAGCTCTGAAAATTTGCATGTTAGTGGAAATGGACAATTTGTTGTGCATGTTCCCACTGATTCACATGTAACAGAAATGGATAAAGACTGGTGCAATACTTTTGAGCAGGAAGTAACACAACTAATAACCACTATGAATGAAGATCCTGTTGATGTTCAAGTTTCTGTACCAACACTTTATAACTTTTCTATAGAGTTGCCAGGATGGCCAGCATGTATTTCCAATATCCAAACATCATCAGTTCCTCCAATTGTCCCTACCACTATCCAAACTAGATCCCAACCTCCTTCCCCTCGATCTCAAACACAGAGGAAAATAGAAACTAGATCTCTTTCTGCTAAGAGAAGAAATATCACTACCTTTACTTAATAATTTTTATGTTTAAAAAAATTGCATCTTGGAATCTCAGAGGAGCTCACAGTAATTTGAAACTTGACCAGGTGAAAAGAACTATCACCGAGTATAATATTTGTCTTTTTGGTCTTCTTGAAACAAAACTAAACTTACCTTTATCAACTAAAGCTGTTTCATATATCAATCCAACCTGGTCCTTTCATCACAATCTTGATAGTGCCACTTATGGTAGGATTCTAGTTATCTATGACCCTGTTGTAATAACTCTATCTTCCCTCCTATCAACTAGACAGTACATCCATTTTCATGTTCTTGAAGCTCAAACCCTTTCCTCCTTTTACACTACCTTTGTTTATGCTGACAACTCGGTCATCTCCAGGAAAGTTTTTTTTAAATGCTTTGCCACCTTTAAGGCAATCCACTCATCCCTGGATTGTTTTGGGAGATTTTAACTCCTGTTATGAATATAGTGACAAATCTGGTGGAACTCCACTTACATCAATGGATCTTGATCCTCTCAATCTTGCTGTTTATGAATCTGATTTGATTATGGTTAACAAATCTGGAGCAAATTATTCTTGGAATAATAGAAGTCGGAGTGGCATACGTACCTTCACTACTATTGATCACATCTTTTGCAATATTCAAGCAATCACCCACGGGCCTACCATTTCTGTATATCTACCTCAACCTATAATGTCTGATCACTCCTGTAACGTTTCGAATTTTGCCCGCTCGAAAATCGACATCCATACTTCAAATCGTATTCGAATGCCATAGATTCGACCGTTCAAATCCGATTCGCCGGAGCTTATAACAACATTAAGTAAACACACAGCGGAATAAAAGAATAATACATTGATACACAGCTTTGATACAATATCTGATACAACAGATAATCCAATAGATATCAATATACATCAGAGATATGATACAATAAAATAGCAGCGGAAAAGAAAATGATAGATAACATCTAGCAGCGAAACAAATAACTCTTAGATAGTCTTCAAGGAAGAACTCCAGAAATAACTGCAACTCCATTTCCAAGAACTAATCCAGCAATAGCTCGAACTCCCAATAACGATGCACCAAGCTAGGCAAGACTGGTGCGAACCAAAGACTGAACTAACCCCAGATAATTCACTGAACCTAACTATCTGTAAAACCCAACTCTAGACTGCTCGTGTAGAAAATAATGAGCACCCAGAGTTTAGGAAAGAAACAATAAACTCCGGATCAGTCGTGGGACTGGTGTGAGCAACAAAAACAGTTTATCTTTTAAACATTCAACAAAAGATTTCAAAGTCAATTCGCAATGCTTTTAAAAAAATGAGACTACCATAAGGCCTCCCGCACACACACACAATGCAAACGCAGAATCGGAGGAGATTTCTCCTTATGATAGTCAAAGATGCTTGATACGCATTAAAAAGAAACATTTGATATTATTACTAGTGCATAGTGTAGTAAAAATCATTTCGAAAGTAAAGATATAAATCTTAGCCAACATAGACATTTCGAACTATGCCTACTATAGCTACCATCCAAACAGTGGGGCGCCACCATAAGTGAATGATAGGTTCTACAACTAAAACCGTACAAGATCGTATTGTTTCTTTGGATTTCCAACAAATGGTCAGGCCAAGGAACTTCCCATTGCCACATGAGAATGCCTCTGGATGGACATCCCCGAGAACCAAACCGGATCTCTACCAACACAAGGCCGGGTTACCCCTAACTGAGTAACAACTGACCGAATATGCCATCCCCTGGTCCTTTGGGACCTTTATCCGAGATCTCGTAATCAATTCACACAATCATAAAGTGTTTTCAACATGATTAAGTATCTGGGCTCCATACCATGATACCACCCTTTTCCAGAAGGAAATGCACATATCCTAAAGGGCGCTACCCCTCATAACCTTGCTGCTTCTTTCCTGTTTTGACCATTCACGGGGTGTGAGGCTCGACGAAGTCACGTCCACAAAAACATACTTTATACAAAAGCCATGCTTTGGGTCAACAAATGATCATAGAAATGATCACCAAGATAGACGATCAAATAAATGATCCTATCACAAATAATCAACACAATGATCATTTCACAGCAACACTCAGCATGTCACATTACCAAATTGGGAGTATATTGCTGATAACTTCAACTATATAACCTCTGAGCTCGTACGTCTCAGAGAAGGGTGTTAAGCTAAAAGAATAAATTCTTCGCCACCAACAGAAATATATTTGAAAGAAATCAGCTTTATATCTCAACTTGTAATGTCAGGCATACAATCCATACAAGTCTGTTCTGGGTTCGAACAGAACCGAAGGCACTTACAAAGAAGTCCTTGCAACCCGGATATTCACAATCCCAATCGGATTTTCCCATCACTTAGGGAGTTTCTATACCGGCGCGACTCGGTGCAGAAACAATCGATAGGTCATCCTATCGCTTTCGCAAATACCCGGTCTTCATCACCGGTCTTCAAATGCTATCCATAACGACGTATCACATATTCGGAATGGGTTATACGACACAAAGGTCCTTTCCCGGCTAAACCGAATAGTGAGCACGATATTTCAAAAACAAATGGATAATGGGATTTCAATTAAGTCACAACTTATTACCCAAAACTTTTCTTCAAATGGCTTAACAAATTACCATTTTCAATATTTAAACAAAAAGATTCATTTTCACAACCTTTAACGGTTTAAACAATTTTCATATTTTAATCTTTTAAACAAAAGATTCATTCACAGATTTTCCAAATCAATTTTCATTTCAATTTGATTAACTTGTTAAATCTTTAAATCAAAGATTTAACTTATAACCTTCAAAACAATTTCATTTCAATTTGATTTAAACAAATCATCAATTTAAATCTGTCAAAAATAAACAGATTTAATTCATAGCTTTCAAAAAGAATTCATTCATAACTTAGGAGAATCATTTCTCTATTCAATCTTGAAATTCCCCTAATTAACTGGAATCTCGGTTCTTATCTAAAAGTGTTTATCATTTGAAAACAACAGTTTTCATTTTGGAAATCTGATTCATTTATACGAGTTGAAATCCCTGGGTTAAATTCAAATTCCCAAAAATAATACTTTAAAAATGATTTAACTCATAATGACTAGTATAATATCATTAATCCTTAGTTTCAAATTATAGAATTTAATTTCTACTTTTGAATTCAAATTTAAATCAAATTATTTAAATTCCAAAACTAAATCAAGTAATTTAAAAATAATAAATTTTATTTTGAAATTTCATTCTAAAAGCTTTTCACATTTATTCCGATTCCATTTCCAAAACATTTGAATTTTAAAAATTCAAATTTAAAACTATTTCAAACATCTGTGACTTAACCGATTTCCTCGTGAAATCCATATTTGTGTGTGTATGGTGTAGTCCAGGGTTTTAACACAATAGTGCAACAGCATATAATCATCACTGATTAAAACACAGAAATATAGTTGATAAGCGATATAAATTATAACGCTCATCGCCCATTCACCGATAATATACAAATATAAATGAATGAATCATACACAGCTCAATCCATAGAACAAAATATCACAGATCAGATAGGACAATCAATTCAAGGCATTTCATACAATATAATCATTCATAAGTAAGGTCAAGCATTCAATAATCATTTATAAACAGGATTGTTTAATCCTAATTAATTCAATTTATCTCCAATTAAATGAATTACTTATGAATTTATTATCCAATTCTGATTTATTAATCCCAAACCATTTGATATAAATTAATTTATCAGACACTTTAATTTATTAAATTATTCTTAATTTATCACATTAATTAAATCAACTCTTAAACCAATTTCCTAATTAATTAACTCTAATTAATTAGTTAAAGAAATTTAACCTTTAATTACTTACCATAAAGTAATTATACTTACACCATTTATAATTGATTATCTAAACTAATCAATCCACTTTATTATTAAAATTAATTGCCTTAATTAATACTTAATAATCCTTAGTTAATTATCTTATTAACTAATAATATTTCTTAATTACTTTCTTAAGAAATTATTTTAGATAAATTCATTATTAATCATTTCTAACTAAAATTTAATCTAATTATTTATTTATAAATTAAATGAATCATTCTTTAATTACTTATTAATTAAATAATTTTATTACCTTAATTATCCCTTAATTAGTTAACTATTATTTATTATATAACTTTAAGAAATTAAATTAAATTAACCTTTAAACCAATTTCATAATTCATTAACCTTACTAAATCAAAATATCCAACATTAATTTCAATAAGTGATTAATCCTTAAAATCATTTCTTAATCACTTTCATTTATTAATTAACCTTTAGTGAATAAATTCTTCTCAAATTAATTACTTTAATTAGTGATTTGAACTTTTAATTACTTATTAAATTACAAGTCATTAATTAATTATATTTTTAAATTTACTTACCTAAATTAATTAAACACTTTACATTATCCAACTTTCTTCATAAGTTTTAAATCAAAACTTAACTAAAAACCTGACAACATAGTCAGTTTATTTATTACTAATCTTTACTTAGCAAAATAACTTAAAAGTTCATTAAGTTAATTTGCAAAGATAATCGACCCGAGGCAAACACTTGGTTTACCCGGGTGAAACCCGTGTCTCCACCTTGTTTCCCCCGCGTCACATTCTTCCCCAAACCTTCCTTCTTCTTCTCCCTGTACTTGTCCCTCTTTTATTTTATTTTTATTTTTCAAAAACTTGTTTTTCCCTCAACAATTCAAACTGCTATATACTCGCGTTCGACCCGATACAAGACTCGAGCCAACACCTATTTTACTCGATCGCCCTCTCGAGTTCTTCCCGGTCGAACGCTCTGACACCATCACCCACGTCGTACACGTGCACAACCCATCGCCGACGTTCTGGCGAACTTCCGCACCTCCAACAAGTCATGATATCACCCTCCATTTGAAAAACAAACTCGATTCACCTTCTCAAACTTCGGTTCGAAATCTAACAGTTCGGTCCACCCTACTGCATCAACCCAAATGACAAAACCACATCACCGCCACCGCTCACTTCACCGGAGCACCATCAGCCACCACTTCGCCATCGACCCCTCTTCCAATTCCCACAAGCACGTCAAACTCGATCATCTACAAATGCCGAAGTGACCAATTTTCTCCAACCCAGTAAAACTAGGTTTTCAAACTTCAACGACCTCCCATCGCCAGCACCAACCTCTAGGCGACCCTCTCCTATTTTTCTCCGATGCCCCGTAGGCTCCTCTACCTCCCCACAAAGCTTCGACCACCGATCATCCTCCGATCAACAGCATTTGATTCAAACCCGAATTCCAAACAAAAATAAACTGCACTTAATTCTTTGATCTAAAAATCATGAGATTTGCTTTAAAAATCATATTTTTGTATGAGAATTAAATTTACATACCTGAATTCATGAAATGAGAGGTTTGCATTTTGACTTGTATAAAGATTTGCTCAGATGTTTTGATGTACAGGAATATTTACAAATTGTTTTATCTGAAATAAAATTTTAAAGCTTAATTTCTGAACAAACAAACAATCTTTGTTTGTATTTTACATTCTAATAGTTATTAGATTAAGAGAGAAAGATTTATTTGCAAATCTGGATTTTTAACAGGAAATAGAAACAGAGGTATCAAAGTGTTACAGGCATACTCAGATCCCCCCATTCACATATATACATATTTCTAAATATTTACAAGCAACAAGTTCAGAGACTTAAGTTTTAGAAGAGTGATGTTACTTACTTGCTTAGATTGAACAGGGCTTTTACTTTGAATCAGGCTTTTGAAAATACAAGCTGAAAACCCCCCCTGATCTCTGATTTGAATGTATTTGCTTTCATTGTCTCAGGTTGAAATGGAGAAGCCGAGGTGATATATATAAAGAAGAGAAGTTTTACAGGGGATCATATCTTATATTTTGTACAGGGATTTCATATTGTACAGGCTGGTGATATTATACTGTTTTGTACAACAGGGTATGCTTGTTTGTACAATAACATGGGTGAAGTTGCTTGCATTATGGAGAAGTCACAATTTTCTTGTACCTGATTACAGCTAATGATATTATATACTTCTTTGTTTTGGCTGAATACAACACTTTACTCTAGTTTAGTTTACAACCTATTTATCTAGTTCACCTTTATATTTCTACACACTTATATTAAAATGTATGTCTTTTCTTTTGTGATTTTGTTACAAACATACATTTCAAATTTCATTTCTATTCATAGTTTATACTATTAATATTTAACTTATCACCTATATTTTATTTTATTGTTTTTTTTGTACAAATTTAATTTGTCTTGCATACTTTATAATATAAATGAATTCTATTCTTTACTTTTCTCATTTGAGTGTATTACTTTGTCTTGCAAATAATTTTCTATTTTAATTATGTTTGTTAGATATTTTACTTTGTTTTTTATAAGCTTATGCCTTAATTCTTTTATTTATATTTTTGTTTTCCATGCTTGCTTACTTGTTGTTATTATTTTTATTTATTTGTTTTCTACTTGCATGTATTTGCTCGGCTGATATGTTTGCATTTTCTTGTAGTGCAAGTGTAAATGTAAATATATTTTGTTTGGTCTTATACTTTGAAATCTAATGAAGTGTCTTTTATTATTATATGTTAGATTTTTATTTAGTATGTTTACTTACTTGATATTTTACAAAACTACATATATATATATATATATATTCATTTTCAAAATGTAGATGAATTTCTAGGTTTATATTTCGTTGTTTAAATCTTATCTAATTTATTTACTTTATAGTTATCTTATGTATGTATGTGTATATATATATATATATATTAAACCATTTATTTAAGATTTTATTTCAAATCAAATTTAAATATATATATTCACATATATACAAATTGTCAAATCCATATGACTTTATATATTTTCTAGTCGAATCGGGGAAACTCGCTTCCATTTAAATCAATTTATCTTACACTTCTATTCAAAAATTCATTTAATTTTCAATTTAAAAGTGATTAAAATTCGGGATCGTTACAAACTTCCCCCCTTAAAAGAATTTCGTCCTCGAAATTCGCAGGCACGAAAACAACACAGATAGATGAAAGATAGAGAAATATCTTTCAGATCAAACTGGATATCAGTTCTGCATTTGGCTTACCCAATCAGAATATCAACAATAGATACAAGAAATTATAATAGAATTTCAAAATTTGATTTTAAACGAAATCGTTTTGTCGATACTATTCTAATTATTCTTCATATTCTATTAATCAATTTTAACTCAATTAAAATTTCCAATTTATTTAAAATTTCCAATTTCTAATTCATTTATTAGAGTTTAAATCGAAAAGCCGATAAGAAATCGATGAAGTATGAAGTAATAATTTTCTGCAACGATTCGTAAGGCCACCATCACACCGAAACTTCTTTTTGTAGCTGGTATGAAGAAATCAAAAGAATTTGGAAACGAATCAAAGAAAATTGATAGAGAAAGTTATTTCCACTGTTGTTACAGAGTATCGACCAATTATAGTCGTATTTCCCTGTCCTCTATCTCGTTCTCTTCTTGCACTCATACTTACTATCAGTAGATAGTAAGAGAATTTACTGAGGCATTCAAACGAATATCTTAAGGATTACTCATTCTAGGATTTACTTCATCCTATCTCTAATGAGCTACTTAACGTGTTACACTCCTGAGCTAAAGTTCAACCCTTAGCTCTGATACCAAATTGTAACGTTTCGAATTTTGCCCGCTCGAAAATCAACATCCATACTTCAAATCGTATTCGAATGCCATAGATTCGACCGTTCAAATCCGATTCGCCGGAGCTTATAACAACATTAAGTAAACACACAGCGGAATAAAAGAATAATACATTGATACACAGCTTTGATACAATATCTGATACAACAGATAATCCAATAGATATCAATATACATCAGAGATATGATACAATAAAATAGCAGCGGAAAAGAAAACGATAGATAACATCTAGCAGCGAAACAAATAACTCTTAGATAGTCTTCAAGGAAGAACTCCAGAAATAACTGCAACTCCATTTCCAAGAACTAATCCAGCAATAGCTCGAACTCCCAATAACGATGCACCAAGCTAGGCAAGACTGGTGCGAACCAAAGACTGAACTAACCCCAGATAATTCACTGAACCTAACTATCTGTAAAACCCAACTCTAGACTGCTCGTGTAGAAAATAATGAGCACCCAGAGTTTAGGAAAGAAACAATAAACTCCGGATCAGTCGTGGGACTGGTGTGAGCAACAAAAACAGTTTATCTTTTAAACATTCAACAAAAGATTTCAAACTCAATTCGCAATGCTTTTAAAAAAATGAGACTACCATAAGGCCTCCCGCACACACACACAATGCAAACGCAGAATCGGAGGAGATTTCTCCTTATGATAGTCAAAGATGCTTGATACGCATTAAAAAGAAACATTTGATATTATTACTAGTGCATAGTGTAGTAAAAATCATTTCGAAAGTAAAGATATAAATCTTAGCCAACATAGACATTTCGAACTATGCCTACTATAGCTACCATCCAAACAGTGGGGCGCCACCATAAGTGAATGATAGGTTCTACAACTAAAACCGTACAAGATCGTATTGTTTCTTTGGATTTCCAACAAATGGTCAGGCCAAGGAACTTCCCATTGCCACATGAGAATGCCTCTGGATGGACATCCCCGAGAACCAAACCGGATCTCTACCAACACAAGGCCGGGTTACCCCTAACTGAGTAACAACTGACCGAATATGCCATCCCCCGGTCCTTTGGGACCTTTATCCGAGATCTCGTAATCAATTCACACAATCATAAAGTGTTTTCAACATGAGTAAGTATCTGGGCTCCATACCATGATACCACCCTTTTCCAGAAGGAAATGCACATATCCTAAAGGGCGCTACCCCTCATAACCTTGCTGCTTCTTTCTTGTTTTGACCATTCACGGGGTGTGAGGCTCGACGAAGTCACGTCCACAAAAACATACTTTATACAAAAGCCATGCTTTGGATCAACAAATGATCATAGAAATGATCACCAAGATAGACGATCAAATAAATGATCCTATCACAAATAATCAACACAATGATCATTTCACAGCAACACTCAGCATGTCACATTACCAAATTGGGAGTATATTGCTGATAACTTCAACTATATAACCTCTGAGCTCATACGTCTCAGAGAAGGGTGTTAAGCTAAAAGAATAAATTCTTCGCCACCAACAGAAATATATTTGAAAGAAATCAGCTTTATATCTCAACTTGTAATGTCAGGCATACAATCCATACAAGTCTGTTCTGGGTTCGAACAGAACCGAAGGCACTTACAAAGAAGTCCTTGCAACCCGGATATTCACAATCCCGATCGGATTTTCCCATCACTTAGGGAGTTTCTATACCGGCGCGACTCGGTGCAGAAACAATCGATAGGTCATCCTATCGCTTTCGCAAATACCCGGTCTTCATCACCGGTCTTCAAATGCTATCCATAACGACGTATCACATATTCGGAATGGGTTATACGACACAAAGGTCCTTTCCCGGCTAAACCGAATAGTGAGCACGATATTTCAAAAACAAATGGATAATGGGATTTCAATTAAGTCACAACTTATTACCCAAAACTTTTCTTCAAATGGCTTAACAAATTACCATTTTCAATCTTTAAACAAAAAGATTCATTTTCACAACCTTTAACAGTTTAAACAATTTTCACATTTTAATCTTTTAAACAAAAGATTCATTCACAGATTTTCCAAATCAATTTTCATTTCAATTTGATTAACTTGTTAAATCTTTAAATCAAAGATTTAACTTATAACCTTCAAAACAATTTCATTTCAATTTGATTTAAACAAATCATCAATTTAAATCTGTCAAAAATAAACAGATTTAATTCATAGCTTTCAAAAAGAATTCATTCATAACTTAGGAGAATCATTTCTCTATTCAATCTTGAAATTCCCCTAATTAACTGGAATCTCGGTTCTTATCTAAAAGTGTTTATCATTTGAAAACAACAGTTTTCATTTTGGAAATCTGATTCATTTATACGAGTTGAAATCCCTGGGTTAAATTCAAATTCCCAAAAATAATACTTTAAAAATGATTTAACTCATAATGACTAGTATAATATCATTAATCCTTAGTTTCAAATTATAGAATTTAATTTCTACTTTTGAATTCAAATTTAAATCAAATTATTTAAATTCCAAAACTAAATCAAGTAATTTAAAAATAATAAATTTTATTTTGAAATTTCATTCTAAAAGCTTTTCACATTTATTCCGATTCCATTTCCAAAACATTTGAATTTTAAAAATTCAAATTTAAAACTATTTCAAACATCTGTGACTTAACCGATTTCCTCGTGAAATCCATATTTGTGTGTGTATGGTGTAGTCCAGGGTTTTAACACAATAGTGCAACAGCATATAATCATCACTGATTAAAACATAGAAATATAGCTGATAAGCGATATAAATTATAACGCTCATCGCCCATTCACCGATAATATACAAATATAAATGAATGAATCATACACAGCTCAATCCATAGAACAAAATATCACAGATCAGATAGGACAATCAATTCAAGGCATTTCATACAATATAATCATTCATAAGTAAGGTCAAGCATTCAATAATCATTTATAAACAGGATTGTTTAATCCTAATTAATTCAATTTATCTCCAATTAAATGAATTACTTGTGAATTTATTATCCAATTCTGATTTATTAATCCCAAACCATTTGATATAAATTAATTTATCAGACACTTTAATTTATTAAATTATTCTTAATTTATCACATTAATTAAATCAACTCTTAAACCAATTTCCTAATTAATTAACTCTAATTAATTAGTTAAAGAAATTTAACCTTTAATTACTTACCATAAAGTAATTATACTTACACCATTTATAATTGATTATCTAAACTAATCAATCCACTTTATTATTAAAATTAATCGCCTTAATTAATACTTAATAATCCTTAGTTAATTATCTTATTAACTAATAATATTTCTTAATTACTTTCTTAAGAAATTATTTTAGATAAATTCATTATTAACCATTTCTAACTAAAATTTAATCTAATTATTTATTTATAAATTAAATGAATCATTCTTTAATTACTTATTAATTAAATCATTTTATTACCTTAATTATCCCTTAACTAGTTAACTATTATTTACTATATAACTTTAAGAAATTAAATTAAATTAACCGTTAAACCAATTTCATAATTCATTAACCTTACTAAATCAAAATATCCAACATTAATTTCAATAAGTGATTAATCCTTAAAATCATTTCTTAATCACTTTCATTTATTAATTAACCTTTAGTGAATAAATTCTTCTCAAATTAATTACTTTAATTAGTGATTTGAACCTTTAATTACTTATTAAATTACAAATCATTAATTAATTATATTTTTAAATGTACTTACCTAAATTAATTAAACACTTTACATTATCCAACTTTCTTCATAAGTTTTAAATCAAAACTTAACTAAAAACCTGACAACATAGTCAGTTTATTTATTACTAATCTTTACTTAGCAAAATAACTTAAAAGTTCATTAAGTTAATTTGCAAAGATAATCGACCCGAGGCAAACACTTGGTTTACCCGGGTGAAACCCGTGTCTCCACCTTGTTTCCCCCGCGTCACATTCTTCCCCAAACCTTCCTTCTTCTTCTCCCTGTACTTGTCCCTCTTTTATTTATTTATTTATTTTTTTCAAAAACTTGTTTTTCCCTCAACAATTCAAACTGCTATATACTCGCGTTCGACCCGATACAAGACTCGAGCCAACACCTATTTTACTCGATCGCCCTCTCGAGTTCTTCCCGGTCGAACGCTCTGACACTATCACCCACGTCGTACACATGCACAACCCATCGCCAACGTTCTGGCGAACTTCCACACCTCCAACAAGTCATGATATCACCCTCCATTTGAAAAACAAACTCGATTGACCTTCTCAAACTTCGATTCGAAATCTAACAGTTCGGTCCACCCTACTGCATCAACCCAAATGACAAAACCACATCACCGCCACCGCTCACTTCACCGGAGCACCATCAGCCACCACTTCGCCATCGACCCCTCTTCCAATTCCCACAAGCACGTCAAACTCGATCATCTACAAATGCCGAAGTGACCAATTTTCTCCAACCCAGTAAAACTAGGTTTTCAAACTTCAACGACCTCCCATCGCCAGCACCAACCTCTAGGCGACCCTCTCCTATTTTTCTCCGATGCCCCGTAGGCTCCTCTACCTCCCCACAAAGCTTCGACCACCGACCATCCTTCGATCAACAACATTTGATTCAAACCCGAATTCCAAACAAAAATAAACTGCACTTAATTCTTTGATCTAAAAATCATGAGATTTGCTTTAAAAATCATATTTTTGTATGAGAATTAAATTTACATACCTGAATTCATGAAATGAGAGGTTTGCATTTTGACTTGTATAAAGATTTGCTTAGATGTTTTGATGTACAGGAATATTTACATATTGTTTTATCTGAAATAAAATTTTAAAGCTTAATTTCTGAACAAACAAACAATCTTTGTTTGTATTTTACATTCTAATAGTTATTAGATTAAGAGAGAAAGATTTATTTGCAAATCTGGATTTTTAACAGGAAATAGAAACAGAGGTATCAAAGTGTTACAGGCATACTCAGATCCCCCCTATTCACATATATACATATTTCTAAATATTTACAAGCAACAAGTTCAGAGACTTAAGTTTTAGAAGAGTGATGTTACTCACTTGCTTAGATTGAACAGGGCTTTTACTTTGAATCAGGCTTTTGAAAATACAAGCTGAAAACCCCCCCTGATCTCTGATTTGAATGTATTTGCTTTCATTGTCTCAGGTTGAAATGGAGAAGCCAAGGTGATATATATAAATAAGAGAAGTTTTACAGGGGATCATATCTTATATTTTGTACAAGGATTTCATATTGTACAGGCTGGTGATATTATACTGTTTTGTACAGCAGGGTATGCTTGTTTGTACAATAACATGGGTGAAGTTGCTTGCATTATGGAGAAGTCACAATTTGCTTGTACCTGATTACAGCTAATGATATTATATACTTCTTTGTTTTGGCTGAATACAACACTTTACTCTAGTTTAGTTTACAACCTATTTATCTAGTTCACCTTTATATTTCTACACACTTATATTAAAATGTATGTCTTTTCTTTTGTGATTTTGTTACAAACATACATTTCAAATTTCATTTCTATTCATAGTTTATACTATTAATATTTAACTTATCACCTATATTTTATTTTATTGTTTTTTTTGTACAAATTTAATTTGTCTTGCATACTTTATAATATAAATGAATTCTATTCTTTACTTTTCTCATTTGAGTGTATTACTTTGTCTTGCAAATAATTTTCTATTTTAATTATGTTTGTTAGATATTTTACTTTGTTTTTTATAAGCTTATGCCTTAATTCTTTTATTTATATTTTTGTTTTCCATGCTTGCTTACTTGTTGTTATTATTTTTATTTATTTGTTTTCTACTTGCATGTATTTGCTCGGCTGATATGTTTGCATTTTCTTGTAGTGCAAGTGTAAATGTAAATATATTTTGTTTGGTCTTATACTTTGAAATCTAATGAAGTGTCTTTTATTATTATATGTTAGATTTTTATTTAGTATGTTTACTTACTTGATATTTTACAAAACTACATATATATATATATTCATTTTCAAAATGTAGATGAATTTCTAGGTTTATATATCGTTGTTTAAATCTTATCTAATTTATTTACTTTATAGTTATCTTATGTATGTATATATATATATATATATATATATATTTAAACCATTTATTTAAGATTTTATTTCAAATCAAATTTAAATATATATATTCACATATATACAAATTGTCAAATCCATATGACTTTATATATTTTCTAGTCGAATCGGGGAAACTCGCTTCCATTTAAATCAATTTATCTTACACTTCTATTCAAAAATTCATTTAATTTTCAATTTAAAAGTGATTAAAATTCGGGATCGTTACAACTCCCCTTTAATCTTAACTCTTGGTCACCATTTTAAAAAGGAAAAGAGAAGTTTTAAATTTTTTAATGCATATATTAAACATGAACACTTCCTTGTTTTAGTTACTAAAGTCAGCTCTGATTTTTCATGTTTTGGTAACCCTATGTATAAGTTTTGCAGGAAGCTTAAAAGTATTAAGCAGGAGATTAAATTGTGGGCTTCCTCAACTTTTGGCACTAGTTGCCTGCTGTCTTCAAGCCCAAAGCTAAAGCTGAGGAAACAACAGGATTACATGATGGAGCACCCTCTTGATGTCCAAGCCGCTGAAGAAGAAAGTAAACTATTTAAGGAGGTTAATAATGCTCTGTACTTGGAGGCTAGCATGAAGAGACAACAACTCCATAAAAAATGGATAGCCGAAGGAGATAAAAACACCAAGTTTTTTCATGATTATATAAGGGTTAAGCATGCGAGAGAAAACATTTATAGCATTTTTGATGAGTATGGAACTTTTTTTTCAACTGCAGATTCTGTTGACAAGGCTTTTATTGACTATTTCTCAAATTTGCTTGGTAACTCAGAAGGATTTATCCCTGATCTTGATCAATTATCTTCTCTTGCACTTCCTTGTATTTCTTCCATGGAAGCTGAAACTCTCATCAGCCCTGTTACTGATGAGGAAATTAAAACAACACTCTTCTCCATGAACCAGCAATCATCAGGAGGGCCTGATGGTTTAAATGTGATTTTCTTTATCTCTACGTGGAGTGTGCTGGGTAGTGAGTTCTGTAGAGCCATAGACAATTTTTTCAACAAATGTAAGTTGTTAGGTGAAGTTAATTATACTAATATTGCTCTTATTCCCAAAGTCAATCCACCGACTTGTGTCTCCTCTTTCAGACCTATATCATGCTGTAATGTTGTATACAAATGTATCTCTAAAATTCTTGCTACTCGTTTAGTCAAAGTTCTCCCCTCTGTTGTCTCAAGAAATCAGGCTGCTTTTATACCTTCTAGGAGTATACTTGATAACCTTCTTCTTGCTCAAGAATTATTGATAGGATATGGTAAAAATAAGGTACCCACTGCTGCAGCAATTAAAATTGATATATCCAAGGCTTATGATACCATTCACTGGGCTTCAATAGTTAGGGTAATGGCAGAGATGGGTTTTCCTAAATTTTTTGTCTCCTGGATATATGTGTTTATTTCCACTCCATCGTTCTCTGTTGTTATTAATGGAAGACCTGTGGGAAATTTTAGAAGTAGTAAAGGTATTAGACAAGGTGATCCCATATCTTCGTATTTATTCTTGCTTGTTATGGAAGTCTTTACTGTTATTCTCCAAAATAAGTATTCTCTGAAGTCAATCAAGTTCCACCCTAAGTGCTCACAACTTCAAATTACATCTATTATGTTTGCTGATGATGTGATGTTGTTTAAAAAACTTGAGATACCTTTCTTAAATGCTATTTCTGAGGCATTTTAAGAATTTTATAGAATGACTAGTCTTAAAATAAATCAAGACAAATCCTCTTTGTTGGTTTCTGGAGTTAGTGATGCTCAAGCAGCTGCTTTACAAAGACACATTTGTTTTTCTTCCATGGACACTGATATGAAGTATCTTGGACTACCATTAATTTCAAAAAGAATAACTAAGGTTGACTGTCTCCCACTTTACAACAAAATCACTTCTGTTATGAATGCTTGGGAAAATAGGCATTTGTCTCAGATTGGTAGATTAGTGCTGATTAAATCTACTATTTTTTCCTCACTTGTCTACTGGGCACGAGCAATGATTCTCCCAGTCAGGCTAGTGCAACAAGTTAGGTCTGCTATGAACAGATTTTTTTGGACAGGAAGTATACATAATAGGAAACTGTTGCCTTGTTCCTTTACTAAATTTGAAGCTTTAAGAAAATGGGTGGTCTTAGGGTTATTGATGTCAGGAAGTGGAATATGGGAGCAATTAGTAAGCACATTGATGACCTAATCAACAGGAGAGACAGTTTATGGGTTTACTAGGCTTGGCATTACAATATTAAGAATAAGTATTTTTGGTGTATGGCCAATCCTCTGAATAGTAGTTGGATTTGGAGAAATATATTGAAATTGAGAGATGTTTTCCTACCTATGATACTATATCCTGTCAAGGGTAGTTCTTCTGTCAGTTTCTGGCATGATCCCTAGGTCAGTAAAGGCCTTATCTTGTCAACTTTGTGTGACTACAACCAGATTATGCAGTCTGGTATACACATTGATGCCAAGGCTATTGATTACATTCATGATGGTAAAATTGTGCTGCCATACAGTAGTAATAAATTTTTAAGGCAACTGTGGAGTGAAATGCAGCTACAATTCTTCCCTGCTACTCATGATTCTGTGGTATGGGATATGAAGCCACATACTATTAAAGGAGTTTACAACTATTACACTGTCTCTGCACCTTTGCCTGCATCTAATTGGAGCTCTTTTATCCGGTCTTCTGATTCACAACCTAAAGAAAACTTGATGCTCTGGAAAGTTATTAGCCAGGCCTTGTTAACTAGAAATGTACTGAGCAAATATGGTATTGGATGCACAATGAAATGCCTGTTTTGTGATCAATATGAAGAGTCTCCTCAACATATATTCTTTGAATGCCCTGCACTTCGTTTTCTTTTATATAGAATTGGTTTAAAAACTGGAACTAACCTTCGTACTGCTAATTCTGGGGATGTTTGGGATGCTTTCTACACTGCTGCCAAGAAGAAAAATGAAGTGGGTAGATTGCTTGTAGTTTGCATGAAAATATACATGTCAGTCATATGGAGAGAAAGAAATGCAAGTTTTTTTGAAAATCAAAGAAAGAATGGGGATGAGCTATGGAATGAAGTTAAGTATGGAACATATTGTCAAATGAAGAATTGTCATACTGTCTTCTCTACTGACTTGATGCAATTTTGGGAATAAGCCCTGATTTGCTTTTTTGTTTTGTTTTCCTTTCTTTGTTTTCTCATAGTTTTCTTCTGTACTATTTATTGTTTTGCAATAAATCTGGTAGGGGACCAGTTAACCCCGCTGGCTTTGCCAAAAAAAGGCTTAATAAATATTTGTAGATGAATTTTAAATTTGTAAAATAAGCTTAATTGTCAGATCCTAATTTTAAGCGATGTTAAATTTTAATAATATATGTAGAGAGTCATTTTTAATATTTGATGCTGATACCAAAAGAGTGCAACAACAAATATATTACAACTATTAATAAAAATTACATACAAAAGGGCAATTTTGGAAGTTCATGGTCAGACCAAAAGTTTGCGCTTCCAAACCAACTATTAATTAAGATATGTTTAAATCGGTAAAAAATATGATTTTTTATTTTCAAGTGATATTAAGATTTGTGTATAAGTATTCTAAATTTATAAATTTATAAATTTATAAAGGAAGTTTAATTTTAGATCCTATTTTTAGAAGTGTTTTGAATTCGTAAAGCATTTTTATCGTTAGATCCTACTTTTAGAGGCGTTTGAATTTGTAAAAGAAGTTTAATGTTAAATCCTATTTTTAAGTTATTAAGATTTGATAATATATAAAGGGCATTTTTGGTAGTTCACGTTGATACCAAAAAAGTGTGACACCAAAGCTATTACAACTATTATTAAAGATATTTAAATTTAAATCGTCACAATAACGCAACTCACAATCTCGGCCTCCTATCGTGGCATACCGCTAGGCATTTAAAACGTTAAACCTCTATTCCGAACGCGATGGAAAAGGTTTCGAGGCCTAATTCGATCGTATGGAGAAGATAGCTTTTTGAACCCAGCTATAATATTATATTTTCGATATAAATTTTAGCGCGTTTATATATCGTACGACCATACGACAACTCCAAACACTATAAAAATTGAAATCCGATATTAATTCACTATTACGGATCCAATGGAACATGGTTTCATTGAAATCCGAGACTGTACCTCGAAAGGCTATTTTTAAACATCAATTTAAACAATATATTTTTAAAACCGAACAAAAGCATTTTCAAATTCTAATTTAACACTTCTGTTATCTCCAGTATTATAAATATAAATTTTTCAAGCCTTCAAAATATTTTAACAGGCATAAAATTGAAGATTAAATATTTTACCCTATTTCAATAATTAAATTTAATAATTTAATTGCCAAATTCATAGTGATATTTGAAATCCAAGTTAAACTAACTTTCAATTATTTAAAATCAATTAAATACTATAATTTGAAATATCTAGAAATTCTGGATCGTCATATTACCTAAAATTTACTCTAGCTCCAATCAACTCCAAACCAGCTTTAAAATATAGTGGTCGTCAATATGAACCCAACGCAACTTGTTTCATCAAAAACAGGACCTCGTATGATAAAGTTACAGCATTTAGAAGTTCATAAGATTTTTAATATAATTAATTTCAATTTTTATTTTAAACCTTCATTAAACATAGCCGTCGATTTTGCTTTGATAAATCTGGACTGCCCACTCCATCTTCTTCCACGTTCGAAACAGCCGTTCGCAGAACCCAATTTGCCGCCATCAAACTCTAGATCGTCGCGACCCTTTATCCACTTCCACAACGATCGGCCACCTGCGTTTGAAAGCCCTATGCGAGCACCACCTTCGGCCATGATGATGGCGAGCTCAGCCTCCCTGATGCCTCGCAAATCGCAGTTGAACGTGGAACGTTCATCGGCCGTTTCATCCTTGATCGTTGCATCATATATGATCATCACCATATAGATTTGAAGATCTCGCGATGCTCTACAGTTGGTTAGTTGGAAGTATTTGCTAAAAGTTGATGGATTGAGAAATAATATAGGAGAACGTTTCGAAAGATATCGGCCATTAATCGAAAAATGGCGGCTAGGGCTTTGAGATTAGAGTTTGTGAAAAAATAGAATAATGAAGTCCTTTTATATAAAATTTCGTTACACTATTCATCGCCAAATTTTTCGAACAAGAAAAGAAGCATGCTGCTTGACGTTTATAATGTTTTACCCCTATTCCAAACACAAAGGAATATATATATGGAGTCAATTCGATCGTATTTGGAAGATAGGTTTTCGAATCGACTATTTAATTTTAAAATTTCACTTAAAAAAATTTCGACGCGTTTTAGCTCGCCATGAACAAACTGTAAATCTGATTTACACAAAATTTGAAATCATATAATAATATAAAATTATGGATCCAATGAAACTAGTTTCGTCGAAATCCGAGAATGTTTGAAAAATGACTATTTTTACACGTTAATTAAATATTAAAATATTCAGTTTTATAAATTAACTTTTAGTTCAACTTTAAACGTTTACCAACATCATTCTAATTCAAATAGAACTTAATTCAACTTTATAAATCATTTTAATTCAAATTAAATTCAATTTCTAATTATTTATGAAATTTCAAATATTAAATTAACGATTTAATTATCCAATTAAAATCACTATATTCCAAATATAAGTTATTCAACTTATAAAATTAACTTGTGAATATTTAAAATCAGTTAAATATCTAAATTTTGAATGTCTAAAATTCTGGATCGTTATAAATTTAGTGAATATTCTAAGTTCATCGCCTTTAATAACAACACAATAAAAGCAATTTATATAAAAATAAATGCATAAATTTATAATTGAGATAGGGGTCATTCCAAGTATTAAGAATACTACATCATTGTTATATAATAAAGATGCAATAATAAGAGCTCACTAGAAGTCGAGAAACATACACCCATTAGTTCCAAAATGACAAATGTAATTTACCAACATAAGAGAGAGTTGACTGATAGAGTAAATAATTAAAACAACATAGCAGATCCATTCATAAAGGATCTAACTTGATCAATTCTCGTCAAGTAATCGAAAGGGTGGGAATGATATTCCATAATTGGCCCTAAGTATAAGTTGGAGATTGATAGAGTTAGGAGTATGCTCAAGGGGCAATTAAGTAATTTTTCACATATATCTAACTCGATAATCTATTTTGTTCAGAGTAAAAAGTGTTTCCTTTTTATTATATACCTTATATAACATTTTTATTATATACCTGATATAAAATGTTATATATACACACACATATATATTAATTAATTTAGTTAAAAGAATATTTAATTGAAAATCCATAAGTAGTATGTTTTATGGTAGTAGTTACAATGTGTTGTAACCATGAGTGATTTATCACAATAAAATAAACATACCATTTTAAATATTTGTAGTCAAGATGTATCTAGACTATATATCGATACATCCACTGAAACTAGAGAATGTAACGCTCTTTAAATATTATGCAATTTGTTACTTATAGCTACTGGGGACACAAAGAGTTACGTACTGATAGTTATTGGATAATCATTGAATGACTCACTCGATAATTTTTTGTTGGTTAATGTAACTAAGGTCAAATAGAAAATATTGATGTGATAAATATACACAGTTCTCTTGACTTGAGAATACTATTAATCTCCAATTTGGAAGCCCTGCTTTGGTAGTAGTTAAATAATGGCACATCGTCCATCGAACGACTATGGTAGAATCAAGTGAAAGCAATGAAAGCGAAACACTGTGGAAGGGAGGATTCGTGTCCTCAATTTTATAAGGTTAGTTCAAAGTCAAAGTCTCTAGCCCAAGTAATTCGATTAATAAAAATTGTTATTATTGAACAAAGGACTTTGTGTTTTGACCATAGAGTTGAGTATAGACGATATTTGAATTTTGACTATTACCAAATTCCATATGTGGTGAAAATAATTTTCACTATCGGCTAACGCTTAATAAAGTAAAATTGGATTTTACCGAAACCAAATAAGCGATAAATTTGGCTATAACGTCACTCCACCTGTAAGTGATGTGAGAACGTTAATATTTGAAATTCAATGGTAATCCCGATCATGCTTACACCTAAGAGTCACATAACCGAAACGTTGAATAATACTTTTACCATCTGATTTAACTAATTATA
The DNA here is from genome assembly GCA_030765085.1 of Allium cepa. Lineage (NCBI taxonomy): Eukaryota > Viridiplantae > Streptophyta > Magnoliopsida > Asparagales > Amaryllidaceae > Allium > Allium cepa. Next base: position 437,298,823 of record CM060938.1, on the reverse strand, counting down.
AATTATCATTTATTAATTAAATTAATAATTATGAAATATTAATTATAAAAAAATTGACGTATTTTTAACAATATTAAATAGTGTGTTTATAATAATTATAAATATACGGATCGACATATGATATCGGTATGTGGCTAAATAAAATTTAAAATTGCATTGAATATTGTTCGGACTTGAACCAGATTTGAGGCCCATATAAGCATAATATTTTCGGTTGAAGGATACATGGTTTGAGGGGACATATGATGCCAATTGGAGAGGACTATGAATGGTGAAAAGAGTGGAATTGGTAAGAGAAATATTAGGATGTGATCTAATTTTCTTTCTCTTGAATTCCTATTTATATGCCACCTTTTATGCAGTTTCATTTTAGACTTTTGCACTCATTCATTTCTACAAATTTCGGCCAACAACCATCTTCTCTAAACTCCACAAAATTTAAGTCTAAAATTATATCAAAACTCTTCGATTTAATCATCGATGGTTCGAGAGCTAGAAATTTTTGATTTATAAACGAGTTCAAAGAGATCGATTCAACATGTATAGAAGGGATTTAGTGAAAGGTAAATCTTGGTTTTATATTTGTTTTATCACATATATGTTATATTATTTATATGATAGTATACTAGATTATATTAAAAACCTTATATATCAAAATGTTGTTAGAAATTGGTTGGTTATGTGTATTATCATAGCTACGAAAATAAACATATAGAAAATTATTTATGTGAATATTATTGTACTAAGTGCTCATGGAAGGAAGTTTATTATACAATAAAATATTATTATAATTGATTTGAGTAAAATGGTATTATTTCTAAAGATTATAAATCATATATTACATGATTTAAATTTTATAAAATTTATTTAATCAAAATACACATTTGGCGGCAAGAATAAAAAAGTTATTTTTATTTTGAATAAATATATTTAATTAATTTTTTAACCTAAAATTGATCATGTATGTTTATATATATATATATATATATATATTATAAATAACATATATATATATATTTTGCAAAAATTTTATACAACATTTATTACACAATAAACTTTTGATGATAATATTTATTTTAATTTTTACTCATTTTTTAACTTTAAAATGTTTTAAAATGCAAAAAATAAAAAATAAAACCGAGAGCAAAATTGGTAGAAATATATATTTTTAAAAATTAAATTTATTATTCATATTAATATATATGTATATATATAAATTGATTTAAAATAAATTAATATATTATTTTATTAAATTATTCACAACTTATATACTATATTATGTATGTATGTGTGTGTTTATATATAAATACATACAAATAAATATGTTAATTTTTTTATAAACTAATATTTCATTTATTTATTATTTTAATTATATGTGTGTATATATATCTATCTATATAAATGTATATAAATAAAAACTTTATAAATTTTTTATTTATAAATTGTTTATATCTAACATTTAATATATGTACATATTTATATTTATATTAAATATTTACTTATATATATTATTATTATTATTATGCAATTATATACACACATTAGATAATAAATCGAACATAAAAGAGACTAACATGTCCGTTGTAGTGTGAATCCCAACATGTATGCAAGGATACATAAAACTATGTACACATTGTTCTGTTAGATGTGCATGTACATACATATGCGCATACAATACACGCATGCACACACACACACACACACACACATATATATAATACAAATTATATATAAAGTAAAACTGTGTTTATAAATTCAAATAAAATATTGATATTATTTAATAGAAAATTTAAATAAGTTGTAAATAAATTAAACGACTAGGCCTAATAAAGATCCAATATTTGGAAATTTTTGAAATTTGTCCAATTACTTCGCTATGAGCTGGCTAGTTCCAATAGGAACAACTAAACATCTTGATTTTTCTTGTGCTCGATTCCACTCAACTTCATAAGAGCAGAATATAAGACTCATGTGGTATGAGGCTAAGGCTGACCGCCAACATAAGAGCTAGAGTCACATAATACAACTTTGTGAGCGTCCTCAAAAAACACCTTCTTTACGAGAGGAAATCTCGAAGTTATCAATGAGCCCTTAACACACATCTCGTTGAATACATTGTGAGTTCCACCCTACAGGCTCTCGTCATCGAACATGTCTCCTTGGACTACCATCACAACTCACATCGTCGAGCTGTCATCATTCAGGATTTCTTTGGAACACCATCGAAAGTCATGAAATTCCATCATATTAGTCCCATAGTTATCACTTTATTTCCCTGCATTTCCCTCCAGAGTAGATCTGAAGTTTCTCCTTTTGGAATTCACTCTGCTTTCTCCACCGTCAAGTCGACCACTATTGACCATATGCATCGAAATAGGATTCCAAAACCTCAATCGGTCGATCATATTGCGTAATTATGAAATGTGAACCATAAATCCTCCATGAATAATGGTCGATACCGACCACACAAGTGTGGCAGCCACCAACCACTTAACGAAATTTGTCTAGGGGTAAAATTGACAAAACCGGTTGTCATAACCCAAACCTGAAGTCTCAAGCAATCTAGCCCAAAGCGTTGTCCTCTAGGGCTCGAAGTAATCAGCTGTGCATTTCAAAATCCATTGTCCACCTAAACAATTCGATGGTGACTCTTGGCCCAAAGTAAAACCGCCCATGCCAAGAAGTAGTTGGTTCCTTGCCCCGAAGTAGCAACCTAAGCACACATCCATACCCTTATATGCACAATTGGGCACTTCACCTTCACCAAGATGGTTAGTGCTGCTACCTAGGACCAATTGGTTCCAACCGTATTTACTTGGCCAAAATTGGCCATGTTTCCTCCAGCAATTTTCTATGCACATTGTCCATATTCCCTTAGCTCTCATTTGTGTGCATATATTTAGATTTGAAACTATTTGACATTTATTGATCTTTGGCACATTGGTTCTAGACCTCGCTTTACCAACATGGATCTCCATCATTTTGTGCATCCAACTTCAATGATTTAACATCTTGATCATCACAATGCACTAGAACCATAGACATTACTTCACCTTCGATCGACATTTTCCCTCGATATAAGCAAACAAATCATGCCATACATGCAAATAGCATAAAATTTCATATACATAATCATAAAAAAAGTAGTATTACATTAATATGGATCAAAATAGAAAACAACATAGAAATTGCATATTTGCAAAATGACAAACGGTATAAAAATACCAACGAATTGTACTATTTTACAACAAAAAAATCCATTTATCCTTGATTTGAAAGCTTAGTTATGTTTAGATCTATCGTGAAACATGTTTAAATATCTAAGAATTATTTAAAACCATCATTTATTACTAAATCAAAAATTGTAGCAAAGTGAGACATAAGTCACTCACCAAATTGATGAATACACCTAAAAATGAGGTAATCAGATATAAATAACTTGATCTCGTTTCCTAAAGTAGTAATTACATTTCTAAAGTGACTCCTTTCACTAATCTCGCTATACCACTCAATTTGGCTAAGTAAATGAGGATTGTATGGTATTTTGTCTCTAGAAAGATTAATGGAGGCTTAGAGATAATTAGAGACAATGAATTATGACTAGTGAGTTTTGTGGAGGTTATTATTAACTCTAATCCTTAAATGGGTTAACGGGCTATGCAAATTATTCCTTAATTAATCACTAATAAGCCTAAATATAGTCCAACTTCTAACAGCTATATCTCCCTAGCTGAAAGTCCAAAATTTTCCTATGACCACTCTGCGAAATAGAAAACTATCATTTCTTTCATTTGGAAAAGGTTTCAAGATCTAATTCAGCTCCTATCAAAATTTATACACCTTTCAAAACTTTTAGGGTTAAAATTATTTAATAAAATTTTTAAGGGTGAAGTGTCACCACTCAACATTACCTAAAGTTATAGCCTCGCATGACCCAAATTGGATTTTAAAATAATATTATATGATTATCTGATATGTAAAATATAGGTTGTTATGCTCTTCCTCCCTTAGGAATTTCATAATCGAAATCATATCAAACAACGTAAGGTCAAACAATATAGGATCTGCACATGCCTAGTAACCATAAGCAAGATTAACATCCATTAAACATGCACACACAAGTAAATAAATATAACTACGCATACCCTAACATGTAGGGAACTAAAATTACTTTACTTTGTATCAAAAGTGAAAGTAAATGTGAAAACATAAAGTATTACCAAGTGAAGAGCTCGAGATAAGCGATCCTCGTGCTCTCTTCGATCTCCCAAGTGATACCGCTCTCGCTTTCACCTCACTAAACCTTTATCAGCTTCACCATCTTTCTCCTAAGTTTCTTTGTGTCATGTTCAACTCTATGTATAATCATATGAGTCACAAATCATCTAGTTCAATCTTGACATCATCCAGTTGACCCGGTGTCACCAATAAGCCTAAGTTGTATGCAAATTTCCAAAAATGATAAACGTGGAATAAATTGTGCATGCCTGTTATACTTTAAGGAAAGTCAGTTATATAGGCCAATTTCCTAATCTTCTTAAGTATCAGAAAAAGACCTACAAATCTCAGTGCTAACTCCCCGTTCCTACCGAATCGAATCGCATTCTTTAATGGAAAAATCTTGACAAACACATAATTGTCTATAAAGAACTCCAAATATCATCTCCTCTTATCTACGTAGCTCTTCTATCCATCTTGGGTATTATCCATCTATAACGAACTGGATTTTAGACATCTTTTTTTGAGATAACTAACTAATTTTAATCATTAGATATTAAATTTTAGAAGTCGAATAAATAATTTTTTTGATATTTGAAAATATCTGGAGATATTTCTGGGAGCTATATTAAATTTTCGAAATGTTAATTTCTGAATAAGAAAAATATATAAGTCTGTATATAGGTATATATGTGTATCTATAAATACACACACACACATGTGTAAGCTTCAAAATGCAAATTTCAAACTTATGACTATATATATGGGTAAATTTTTATAAAAATAGTGCGTATGGAAATATATTATATATATATATATGTGTGTATTGTGTATATATGTGTGTGTGTGTGTGTAAACATGTGTATAACTAAATGTATATATGGATATGTAAACATGTTAGTATATATGTATATATATATCTATATATGTATGTATAAATATGATAAAATGAATATGTATATATCTAAAGGTAATAGGTAAAACTGTAAATATGTATATGATGACAAAATATATACATGTAAATGTATATGTATATATGTTATATAAAATAGTGGACATGTAAATATGTGTATATAATAAACATATGAAAAGCTTCATGGGGACAAACTCCAAACTTGTGATGAAATATATATGTACACACACACACACATATATGTATATATATGTATATGCATACATATATATATATGTATATGTAAATGTATATATGGTGAGGATATGTATATAAGAGTGTATGTGTATATATGTATATGTATATACATAAGAACTTCATCATGAAAAAATCAAATCGAGCATACAATAAATCTTATTAAGCATATATAAAAATCAAATCAAACATAAAATGTCAAATCAACGTAGAATATATCTAATCAAGCCATAAAATCAAATCAGCAAAAGAAAACAAAACAAGAAAAAAATAATGAAGCCTGCACATACATGGATATGCAGCCACCCTAGGCATGTACACAGCCATCCTAGTGTTCACTACGTTCTATCCATTCCTCTCTATATTTATATATATGTGACCGCACTTGCATTTCTTCATACTTATGAAAAAATGAATCTGCTTTTAAATATTAACAAACAAAGATCAAGTTAATTGTTAAAAGCTTGAAGCACGAGAGAAGATTAAGAGCAGTAATTCATTTATTTGTAAACGGTGAGTAAAAAAATCTTACTTTTGTTTACTGGATACTATATATATTTATTGGAAATAGTGATTTGTGGATGAATCTTTCACCTGTGATAAATGTATGTGAATCAATTGTGTGTACATGCATATGTATAGGTGTGTTAGACATGATAGTTCCACATGCACATCAAGATCAATGAAAATCTTCTTCTCTACAAATGTTGTTTTGGTTGAAATCAGTAAAGCCTTCACTTTAAAAATCAATAAGTCCACAGCCTTTTATTTTCAGGACAGGATTCCAAAACAAAAATTGTTTATTTTTAAGTATATAATAGTTTAAAACTGGTTCATGTAATTTCATCAAGCAAAGGGGGAGTAAACTTCCTATAACAATGAGTGGGTAGGTTTTGGACAAGAATCAAAAATCGTAAATTAATCAACGGATTATACGGCTATGTTTATGGTTGAAAACCTTGATTTTTAAGACCGGTTTGGGAATTTTTCATGTGGTCTTGAAGGAGAAATATTGAGATGAATGGAATTGGGGGATTTGTTAAATCATGCTGACATGGAAGATTTTCAATGATTGTGTTGGGCGTGGAGGATGCTCGGGTGATCGTGTACCCAGGAAAAGTAGTGCGACAATTTGTAGTGGCTCGTGGGGGAAAGTCAAGGTTGAGTTAGTGTTTTAGGTGGGTTGTTTTTGGGTCTCATGTTTGCACGTTAATGGCGATGATGGAGGAGAGGAGGGGAGTGTGCATAGGGGAGAATGGTAGCGGAGGCGACGGTGAGCCTTTAGGCGAAATATGGTGATGGATGATGGACGGAGGTGGTGAGGCGATTTTATGGTACGGTGGTTGTTCTAGGTTGAGTGAGTGAGTTTGATTTTCCGAACTAAGGGCATGGCCGAGTTTCCAGGTGGATGGATGGGAGGTGGTAGTTGAAGGTGATGTGCAAGGGTGGTCGGCGGCAAGAATGGATAGCCGGAGGTAGTGTCCGTGCATACCTAGGTAATTCAAATGAAACAGAAGAAGGGAGGAAAGAAACCAGAGAAGAGGAAGAAGGTATGGGTTTTGAGATAGGCCGGGTCTGAGTATTTATGGGTTGGGATTTTATTTTTTTTAAACAAAAGAAGAAAGGAAAATTTAATTTTGTATTTAATAATCCATGAATTTAAAACTCTATTTCTTCTTCATTTCGAAGTCAATCGACGCCCAGATTTTTGCGTCGAGACCCTATCGTAGGATATTATCATCTGAACTAATATGGTTAAGCTTTCTACAAAGTAAAATTTAAGGATTTATGACGTTTGAAATTGAATAAATAAGTAATTTCTTGTTAATTAATTTTATATTAATGAATAAATTAATTTTTAATGACTGTTTAATTTCATGTACCCAATAAAAAAACATTTTATAAATTTCTTTAATTTACAAGCAATTTGGATTTAAAAATATAATTTGACCCAGTTAGTTGAAACCAATTCAATTCTAATTTGTAAATTGATTTAATATTAGTTACTAATCATTGATAGAAGTTAAGTATCTATACTTTGGTTTTTATTTAGATATTGATTTCAATTATCTTTTGTTTGTGCCATTAAGTAGCCAAACAAATTAAAGTGGTTAGAATAAAACGTTGACACGTTCTATTGGAAGTAAATCAAATTTTACTAATCACTATTCTGAATTTCAGAAAATGTGATGTTTACAAGCAAACTAATTTTGATGAACAGGTCATGATAAAGTAAACATATGGAACGAATTTCCATATGTGAATATCGACACCCTGATTGTAGAATTGTTTATTTTAAACAATTTGACTTTACAAATTTATCATTTGGATTCGAGGAGATCAGGATCAGATATCTATATTATCTGAAAACCACTTCGACCCAATATCTACTACGAACCTTCACGGTTTCGATTGTAGAGCTTAATATGTTGAAATTTAATTTGTGTAACAATTTTGGCTCTTTTAATAAGTATTTGTACTTAGATACTATTATAATATCACCAGATTTTCAATAAAAGTGTTTTGGTTGTCGTAAGATAAAAAATCGTCGTGTTTATGTGTGACGTGGTCTTATGAGATACAGTTGATTTCGAAGGATTTTGATAACTTTGATAATTCAAATTTAGTGTGTTTACTCATGCTAATTTTCAAGACTGACTCGGGTGTTATTTTATTATAATGCTTTGGCCAGACCGAGTATTACATATTCAGGTTAGAGTGCTTTAGAGCTCAGGAGACGAGCTGGAGGATTTCATACGTATATCACGTTCTTGATTATATTCCACTATGTTTGTAGACGATATAGTCAGCACTAGTAAGGACAAGTTATAATAACTATCCTTATTGATATACTGATTATTGTACTCTAATGATTGTATATATATTGACGGTTACAGTTTCTTTGTAAAAATATCTTTTGTTATAAAATATATTTTGTTCTGCTGGGATTGTGAGATTTTGTGTTATTGTTTCAGTTTCTTCTTCTACCTTTTTCTTCTTAACCCCCAATGATCTGGTATTTCCTGCACTGGATTGCTCGACATTCTATACAGTGAACGTATGAATGTCGATTTTCAAGGGTCGAAAATCTACTTCGTTACACCATCCATTATTGAATGATCACAATCTTCTCTATCGTCACTCTAATACCTAGCCCATGCACTAGATTCTTGCTTGGTTCCTACCAACACGAAGCGGCATTGCATGTTCGATCATATAAACCCTTAATAGTGCCATACCAATGCTTGATTGATAACTATTGTTGTATGCAAACTCAACTTGATGCAAATAATCGTCCCATAAGCCTCCAATGTTTAAGTATGGAAGCTCACGGAAGTTCCCATAAGATACAATTCACTCTCTCGGTCTTCCTATCAGTTTGTGGGTGGTAAGTTGAACACAAATGTTGCTTCACCATCAATGCCTCCTGTTAGTTCTTCTAAAATATGATACTGAATAATGGGTCTCGATCGCTTACAGTTCTCTTCAATACACCATGGAATCATACTATCAAATTTACGTACAACTCGCCAATTATGATGTCGTCCTAATAAACTATATGGATATAGATCTAGCACTCTTCATCAACTATCGACTATAACCTAAATGCTATTAAACCTTGTTCTAGTCCTTGGAAGTCTTAGTAAAGTACATCGATATTTATGACCACTTCCATTGGGGAATTTCTAGTGCTTACATCAAACCACTAGGCTTCTTCTGCTCCACTTTCACCACTGACGATTCATACACTTCAAAATGAACACCATAAAATCCTACTTCATCCTTTCCCTATAAAATATTTACTTCATATATCTGTACATTTTATTACCTCTGGAATGTATAGTCAATATTTTATGATGACACTCTCATAGAACCTCGTCCTTTAATCCATCAGCGTTAGGTAAAAACAATCTACTATCCTTACAGAGCCAATCATCTCCTTCGAGTCTATACTCCCTCATCTATTCAAACAATACTCCCTCCTCGACCTTAGCAATGATCTTTTTTATTCTAGCATCCCATCTCTAACTAGCTTCAGTCTGCACTATCATAATAGCTCTAATCATCAAGCTCACCAACGTCTCTGGCTTTAGCTCACATCTCGATCAAGTATAATAACAAGAAATATACTAAAGCTGCTTCCACTCTAAGAACATCGCCCTTTAGCTAGTATGTCCCCTACTCAAAGCATCAGTGATCGCATTTTCGTTTCTAGGCGTATATAAAACCTCAAATTCATAGGAAGCCGAGAACTTTAACCATAGCTGTTGGCAAAGGTTAAGATCCTTTTGCAAGAAGTGGCACTTCAATGATTCATGACCAGTGGACAACTCAAACCCCTCTCCTCGTAGGTATGCCTCCAAAATATTCAACGCAAACATAATTGCTACCAACTCCAAATCCAGGGTACATTTCCTATAACGAACCGGCCTTTTCGACCCTCGAAAATCGACACTAATACGTCCATTGCATCACATGCCGAGCAATCGAATGCCGAAAGACCCGATAGTTAGGGAAAAGAAAAGAGGAAGAAGATCAAAAGAAAACTAAACAACATAGGATCTCACAGCGAAATGAATAATCTATGCTATACCAAAATATTTACACAAAAACAAAACTGTAATATATGTGTATATAGACATCAATCAAAGTATGCTAACCTATTTCAGCCTAGATAGTTATAACAGCCTATCCTCACAATTGCTGATAAACACAACAATGAATACAGTGAAAAATAACCATCTACGTGAATACATCTCTAGGCCTCCAACTTGCCTTTTGAAGCTCCAAGCATCCAATCAAATCTGTAATATGCTCGGTTTGACCTGCGCATTATAATAAAAAACAAAAGAGATAGTCTGGAAACCAGCGTGAGAAAACACACCCAACTGGATTTTAAGGTTATAGAAAAATCTTTGAAAATCAAATGTACCTCATAAGACCATGCCGCACAGAAACACGACGGGTTTTTACCGTACCATAACCAAAAATTTTCTATAGAAAATCCATTTATATTATAATAATGTCTAGGGTCAAAGTTAATTATGAATATAGCTTAAATGCTTGCATCTCACATTTCAGCATATTTTGTTTACACCTAAAACCGTAAAGCTCGTATTAGAGAATAGATTCCAACTAATGATTTAGCTACTGGGGCACTACCTGTCACAGTACACCTCTAGAAAAATGTTACAACGACCCACCTTTTTGGATAGTTTAAATTGACAATGAAGCATACATGTCAAACTCAAACCATTCAAAAGGAAGGATTGTTATGAGGATAATAAGAAAATGAAGATAAAAGAAAGAAAAAAACACAAAATCTCACAACGAAATGACAAAATATAATAATCAATAAATAGTTCATGAAGCTGTTTTACAAATAACATTTGATTACACTTTACAATACAATTAGAGTTACATATACAGCAGGAATAAATAAAAAATGCAGTGGAACAACATGATGCGGTAGTATAGACACAATAAATAGCATACAAATCTTCGTCTTCCTCTTCTAGAAATAAATGGTCTTTAATGTAACGCCCCACCCTGGGACCCACATTAACAAAGAGTATTACTGGGTAATACTGTCTGCTAATGCAGAGAATAGGGCTGGATATGAGCGACCATAAATACCCTTGTCTTAAATATCTATTGAATACGTCGACAATGCCATTTTTTTATGGATCGACATATCCAATAAATACTTAATACAAAGTCATATGTGGCTATAGGATCTATCAGAACAAAATACAAAAACTCAAATGCAATACACATCACAGAACAATAGATAATCCCATATACACACACATATACAGTTACATTACAAAGTATATAAAATGATACATCACATATGTGGTATGACGACCACAATACAAACATGAGTCTAAAGAATATACATATCAGAGTAGCAAACCAAAAGGGACTATACAAAAAGCTATAACCAAAGAGCTAGCAGAATAGTCCATGCAGAAGCAGAATAGGCTAAGTCCAAGTATACCTAACTTGAAATACTTCGGTCTCACCCGAGTATAAAATACACGGGCCAGTCTAGCTAAACAAATCAGTAACAAGGATAAGCGATAATATGAGCATATGGATAATATGATAATATACTCAAGTGAGAAGGGACAACTAAGTGTATGTTTACACCAAGTGATAATATGGTATCACTACACAAACATATAATCTCAAAAGAGATAAAATAACCCATAAAACGTTAAAAGTAGCGAGCCTTATATCATCGGCATTCATAAAACATCAAATATGGTTTAGGGGAAAACCTAAACCTGCCATATTGGCAAACCCAAAACATGCATAAAGAGATCCCATCTCAAACACACTATAAGGCAAATATATCTCCAAAGAGGAGGTTAAAACCTCAAGTAAACGCCAAAAGACAAATTTCATATAACGCTAGTGTAGGCAATTTAAATCTCAAAAATAGAACTTCCAAGAGTTCAATTTCCCGAAAGTTAATCACCACAAATATACATTGAATGGTTCAAAGGACCAATTTCGAAAAGGGTGATATAATAGGGAAAATAGTCAAAGAAACCATCTCAAAAGTGTTTGCACGTGCATGCGGCCGAAGCCTTGTCAAATGCTGTTATCTAAAATAGGCACCTCGCCCGAAGGCAAAACACCACGATGACAAATATAAAGCTTTGGAAAATACGCCGCAATGGAAAACATCTCGAAGACAAATACGCCGCAATGGCAAATGCCGCAATGGCAATGACCCAAGGTCCAGTACTGGCACGCCGCAATGGCAAATGTGTCAGAAACTCTTGAATAGGAACCCGAATAGTGTTAATTTGCATCCCATACCGCACATTTGCACCAAACGGTTTACTAACCGCTAGTAAATTTCACACTCAAAGTAGTAAAAAGTTTACCTCATCTCATCTGTAAAATCGACCCAAAGGTCAAAATGATCAAATGGACAAGTTAGGAATTAACCGTTAAGATAAACGCACGTGTCCAATACCACATGTTTTATCGAACCGTTTGATTCTCCTTCTCATTCGCTCGAACAATGCAAAAACGTGTACTTTATAGAAAATAATTTACCTTAAAAATAAGCTTTGAAAAACCGATTTCGAAAATCATTTGAAAACCATATTTGAAAATTTCCCTTATTATAAAGAATAAATAGGTTTTATACTTGAAAATACTTTAAAATAATATATAATAATTATTTTTAAATCCACTAAATTTCAAAAATCATTTCAAAAAGAATTGGAGAAATCCGTGCTTGAAAACGACCAAAAACAAGCAATATTCCACTCAAACTGAAATTCAAATTCAAATTCAAATTAAATTCAAATAATTCAAAATTTGAATTTTGAATTCATCAAAACTGGGCTAACCTATTAATAGGCATCATAACCCTCAAAATACTTTAGGAATATCATAATAACTGAAGTAAATGTCAAAAAGCGAATGGAAAAAGGACATAAAAATACTTGGCCAAAATAATATCTAGGTCTGAAATCTTCTCTGGGCTCAACTTTCGGATATAAAACAGGTGGCCGTACGACATTTGATTGAACTAAAAATTGGTATACACAAAGTAGAAAAGTTCATCCTTCCAACAAATAGTGAATTCCGACTGTAAATGAAAAAATTACACCGTCTCAAACATGGACTCAGGCCATGTTTGCAACAATTCAAAAACTAAAAATGCACAGGCCTAAAAACCCTCTTGGGTTCAACTTTCAGGCAAGAAACAGAGAATCAGATTAGCTCAGATTAAGCTAAAAATTGGTATGCCTATAATGAAAACTTCATCTTTCAAAAATAAATAATCATACAATTTGGATAAAATATAAGAAAGTTATGATGGCTCAAAGTTGAACCTAGGCAGTGTTTTCACTGTAGAAATGTGAGCAAAAACATGTTCTGGATCAAAGTTGGGCAGCATGTTTCTGTACGCTGTGTAGGTCAAAATGACCTGAAATTTGGTATTATTATAGTACAAAATTTTATCTTTCAACAAAAAAAGAATCACGCAATTTCAATAAGAGATGAATGAGTTATGTTATCTCAAACATGGACTCAGGCCATGTTTGCAGCAACTCGCAAACACAATTTCTACAGGCAGAAAAACAGTGTTTTATTCATTTTGCAGCAACAGTTTGAACACTAAAATGACAATATTTTTCAATCAAATTTTACAGGAACAAAGTTCAACATACGAGCTATCAAATGCCAGAAATCAGGCAGCACTTTGTTGTCGAAATCAAAAAATATAAGCATGCGAAGATGCAACCCAAACTAGATTCACAGAAATAAAACTATCAACAAAAAATGAGTACAAAAGATCAAATTTTGATTTTTGAAGCTTTGCTTCAGCTAGAAATTGTGAGTTTATCACCTTGTTGTTGTTGAGCAAAATCCAGGATTTAAGCAAAAAGTTGGAGCTTGGAGGTGAAATTGGCCTTCATGAACTTATAAAAGCTTGAAATAGGAACATGCAAAAGAGGAAAACAATTAATAGACAATTAAATTCTCAAATTCGGATTTTGATGAAAAAATTGTGTTTTGGAAATGATTACCTGTTAATATCTCTTTAGATTTGATTAAAACAACAAATTTCGATGGATGAAAATGAATATTTGGCTTTGAATTAAGAAAGGGATGAAGTTTGCTCTCTTTTTCTATTATTAGCTTATTGTAAACATGAAAGTATGTACAGGAAGAAGAGATGTTTTTCTCTTCTCTCCTACAGGCTAAAGAAGTTAAATGGGCTTGGAAACAAATTAAAAGAAAATAGCCTAACTAAATAATTCACTTAAAACAAAATATGCACATGTAATTAATCAAGCCAATGTATTTTAACAAAATTTCTTCAAAATAAATTTAGACAAACACATTATCATGTTAAATGAAATATTTTGCAACATGTAAAAATATAATTTTACTATAAAAATATTTTTTATTATTAAAAACTCTCATTTTCAAATAAATACACAATTTACTCTAATATTCACATAAAATAACATTTTTGACTTTAAAAATTACACAAAAATAATTCTCTTGGGTAATAAAATTTAATAAACCATTTTTCCTCAATTTTTATGATCAAAACCTATTTTTAAATCAAATTTCACCTTTTATTTCAAACTACCTTTAAAAATTACATACTTCTTTTTAAAAATTATTAAAAGAAACAAATGGGTAATAATTAATATAATTATTGCATTTTCTCTAAAAAAATCAATTTTCACTCATATTTCTCACAACTACCCAAGATAAAGTTTTTAAAACTTTATTTTCACATTTTGTTTCAAAATCCATTGTTTATTTAAAATAAACAATTTAAATCTCCAGCTTATTTTTAATTCACAATATTAAATTATAACTACCATTATAAATTAATATTTACAGGTAGTCATCAAAATAGGGTTGTTACAGACTCCCCCTTAACAAAATTGCGTCCTCGCAATTTCTAGAGAAGAATTTGTATCCAACTTTTTAGTTTCATCACTCAAAAAAAATAAGCTTGAGATAGGGAGACATTCTCACCATCGTTATGCGAAGATAGAAAACCGGGGTATGATCGCTCGATAAACTCTCGTGTTTCCCAACTGCGGTCATTGAGATTAACAGACCATTGAACTTTAACAAGCACCACGTCCTTGTTTCGAAGGTGTCTCACCTCCGAAGCAAGTACGCAAATAGGCTACTTCACAATTGACAAGTCTATTGAGATCTCAAACTCTTGCAAATCAGGAGAATCAATAATAGATCCAACTCTCGAAGACACTTCCGAAGCTGAAAGACGTGAAACACGCCATGAATGCCAGATAGATGAGCTGGAAGTGAAACTCTATAAGCCACAGGGCCAATACATTCAGTAATAGGAAATGGTTCTATAAAGCGAGGAGCCAATTTCCCAGTCATACTAAAGCGCATTACCCTTTTAGAGGGAAAACACGAATAAAGACGAGATCACCAACCGAAAACTCTAGAGGCTTCCTACGGTCGTCCGCGTAGGATTTCTAGCGGCTCTGTTCCTCTTTCATTCTCCGACGAATAAGATTCTCAGAAGAATCACGAAAAGAATCAGGGCCAAGAACAAGCTTCTCACCAAATTCCAACGAACAAGAAGGTGATCGACATGGCCTTACGTATAAGGCTTTGAAAGGAGCCATATCGATACAGAACTGAAAACTATTGTTGCAGGAGAATTCCACAAGAGGTAGATGTTCCTCCCACCAACCACCAAAATTTAAAATGCAAGCACGGAGAAGATCCTTGAGAATACGATTCACCCGCTTAGTCTGTCCATCAGACCATGGATGATATGTTGTGCTGAAAATAAGCTTTGTTTCCAAAGCTTGTTGAAGACTCTTCCAGAAATGACTTATGAATAGCGGATCACGGTCACAAACAATCAAACTAGGGACACTGTGAAGTCTCATGATTTCTTTGTTATACAATTTGGTCTAGGGATATATATTTTGTGTTTTCGACCTAATGATGTATATTATTTAAATCATTTTTATAATATTGTATACTGCCATTTAGGTTCAACTTTGGGATATCATAACTTTCTCATACTTTGTCCAAATTACGTGATTCTTTTTTTGAAAGCTAAAATTTTCTACTTACTGTTTATCAATTTTTTATCTCAATCCGAGGCAGTTTGGTCCTTTATTTTATGCCTGAAAGTTGAAGCCAGAACGGATTTTCAGGCCTGGGCACATTCTTGTTGCACTGTTACAAACATGGTCCGAGTCCATTTTTGAGGCAGCGTAACTTTTTCATTTTCTATTGGAGTTCATTTATTCTTTTTGTTTGAAAGATAAATTTTTCTACTTTGTGCACACCAATTTTTAGTTCAACCATAGGTCATTTGTCCGCCTGTTTTATGTTCGAAAGTTGAACCTAGAGAAGATTTCAGACCTGGGTATTATTTTGGCTAAGCGTTTTATGTTCTTTTTCCGTCCGAATTTTGACTTTCACTTCATGTTCTTATGATATTTCTAAAATATTTTAAGGGCTATGTTGTCGATCAATAGGCTATCTAAGTTTTGATTAATTTGAAATTCAAATTTGAGTTGACTTTGAATCGAATTTGAATTGAATTTGGATCACAGTTTTGAGTGGTTTCTTTGATTTCGAGAATAGATTTTTCCAAACAATTTTGAAATAGTTTTTGAAATAAATTGGGATTTAAACTAACTATTATGCAATATTTTTAAATTATTTTAAGCTATAAAATCTATTTATTCTCTATAATGAGGGAATTTTCAAATATCATCTTCAAAATTGATTTCGAAAAATGATTTTAAAAGCTTTTTTTCTCAAACAAATTATCTTATATATAAAATACACGTTTTTGCACTATTCGAGCGAATGAGAAGGAGAATTAAACGGTTTGGTAAAACACATGGTGTGGGACACATGCATTTATCTTATCAGTTAATTCTTGACTTGTCCGAGCTTAGGGTCGAGTTTACCGATGGGATGAGGTAAACTTTTTACTGGTTTGAGTGTGAAATTTGCTAGCAGTTAGTAAACTGTTTAGTGCGAATGTGTGGTATGAGAAGCACGTTAACACTATTTGCGTTCCTACTCGAGAGTTTGTGACACATTTGTCATTGCGATGTGCCAGTATTGGACCTTCGGGTCACTGCCATTGCGCCGTTTGCCATTGCGGCATATTTGTCTTTCAGACGTTTGCCTTTGCGTCGTATTTGCGATTACGGCATATTTGCCATTACAGCGTATTTGTCATTTTGACGTTTTGCCTTCGGGCGAGGTACCTATTTGAGATAACAATACATGGCAAGGTTTCAGCCACATGCACGTGCTAATACTTTTGAGATGATTTCTTTGACTTTTTTCCCTTATGTATCGCCCCTTTTCGGAATAGGTCCATTGAACCATTCAATATATTTGTGGCGATTACCTTTCGGGAATTTGAACTCTTAGGAATTCTATCTTTGAAATTTGAGTTGCCTATACTGGCGTTATTTGAGATTTTCCTATTGGCATTATTATATGAGATTTTCCTTTTGGCGTTTATTTGGGATCATATTCTCCTATGTTGGAGAATTATATTTAATTGCCTTGTGACGTATTTTTGAGATGGTGATTTCTTTGAGATTCTTTGAGTTGCCAATATAGCGGGTTTGGGATTTCTCCTTTTTAGGAGTTATATTTTTCCCTAAACCACTATTGATGATTTTTGATATGTTAATGATATGAGGCTTTCTATATTTAACATTTCATAGATTGTCTTGTCTCTTTTGAGATTATATGTTTGTATAAGTGATATCATATCATCACTTAAAGTAACCATATCATACTTATGCTTATACTCAATATTTTTCCTAACATTACCTTTATCCCTATGCATCTATTATTGCTTATCTTTATAAACCGATATGTTTAGGTAGACTAACCCGTGTATTTTATACTCAGGTCAGACCGAGGTGTTTCTGGTTAGGTATAATTGGACTTAGCCTATTCTGCTTCTGCATGGACCCATTTTATTGTCACCTTTTTGATATAGCTTTTCTATTGTCTTTTTGTCACTTTTTCGAGATGTATAATGTTGTACTCATGTGTATATTGTAGTCGTCATACCACTTATGATGAATTATTCATATTATATTGGGATGTATTAGTATATATGTATGTATGTGTGTGTGTGTGTGTATGTTTCCTGTTCTGTGATGCTTTATGCATTTGAGTTGTATTTTATTTTGATAGATTGCATAGCCACCTGTAGTTTTGTAACAAACATTTATTGGATATGTCGATCCAGTAGAGTGGAAAAAATATATAGCACTAATTGACGTATTATATAGATATTTAGGACAAGAATACACATCAGAGTAGCAAACCAAAAAGGACTGCATAAAAACCTATAACAAAAGAGCTAGTAGAATAGTCCATGCAGAAGCAGAATAGGCTAAGTCTAAATGTACCTAACTTGAAACACCTCGGTCTGACCCGAGTATAAAATACACAGGTCAGCCTAGCTAAACAAATCGGTAACAAGGATAAGCGATAATATGAGCATAAGGATAATATGATAATATTCTCGAGTAAGAAATGACACTAAAGTGTATGTTTACATCAAATGATAATATGGTATCACTACACAAACATATAACCTCAAAAGAGGTAAAATAACCCATAAAGCGCTAAAAGTAGTGAGCCTCATATCATCGGCATTCATAAAACATCACATATGGTTTAGGGGAAAACCTAAACCCGCAATCTTGGCAAACCCAAAAAATGCATAAAGAGATCCCATCTCAAACACGCCATAAGGCAAATATATCTCCAAAGAGGAGGTTAAAACCTCAAGTAAACGCCAAAAGACAAATCTCATATAACGCCAGTGTAGGCAATTCAAATCTCAAAAATAGAACTTCCAAGAGTCCAAATTCCCGAAAGGGAATCACCACAAATATATATCGAATGGTTCAAAGGAACAATTCCGAAAAGGGCGATATAATAGAGAAAATAGTCAAAGAAACCATCTCAAAAGTGTTTGCACGTGCATATGGCCGAAGCCTTGCCAAGTACTGTTATCTAAAATAGGTACCTCGCCCATAGGCAAAACGTCATAATGAAAAATATGCCTCAATGGAAAATACGCCGCAATGGAAAACAACTCGAAGACAAATATGCCGTAATGGCAAACGTCTTGAAGACAAATATTCCCTAATGGAAAACGCCGTAATAGCAATGATCCGAAGGTCCAGTACTGGCACGCCACAATGGAAAATGTTTCACAAACTCCCAAATAGGAACCCAAATAGTGTTATCCCATACCACACGTTTGCACCAAACGGTTTACTAACCGCTAGAAAATTTTACACTCAAAGCAGTAAAAGGTTTACCTCATCTTATGGTAAACTCGACTCGAAGGTCAAAATGATCAAATGGACAAGTCAGGAATCAGCCGATAAGATAAATGCACGTGTCCCATACCACATGTTTTACCAAACCATTTAGTTCTCCTTCTCATTCGCTCGAATAGTGCAAAAACGTGTACTTTATAGAAAATTATTTACCTTAAAAATAAGCTTTAAAAAACCGATTTCGAAAACCATTTGGAAACCATATTAGAAAATTTCCTTTATTATAAAGGATAAATAGGTTTTATACTTAAAAATATTTAAAATAATATATAATAATTATTTTTAAATCCCTTAAATTTTAAAAATCATTTCAAAAAGAATTGGATAAAACCATGCTCGAAAATGACCGAAAACAAGCAAAATTCCACTCAAACTGGAATTCAAATTCAAATTAAATTCAGATAATTAAAATTTTGAATTTTTATTCATCAAAGCGGGCTAGCCTATTAATAGGCATCACAGCCCTCAAAATACTTTAGAAATATCACGAAAACTGAAGTAAATGTCAAAAATGGATGGAAAAAAGACATAAACCTCTTAGACAAAATGATACCCAAGTCTGAAATCTTCTTTGGGTTCAACTTTCAGATATAAAATAGGTGGCCAAACAACATATGATTGACTAAAAATTAGTGTACGTAAAGTAGAAAACTTCATCTTCAAACAAAAAAGAATCAGTGAATTCCGACTAGAAATGAAAAATTACACTGTCTCAAACATGGACTCAGGCCATGTTTGCAACAGTTCAAAAACCAAAAATGCATAAGCCTGAAAACCCTCTTGGGTTCAACTTCTAGGCATGAAAAAGAGAATCAAATTAATTCCTCACTCAAAGTTGTAAAAAGTTTACCTCATCTTGTCGGTAAACTCGACCCGAAGGTCCAAACGATCAATCAGACAAATCAGGAATTAACTGATAAGGTAAATGCACATGTCCCATACCACGTGTTTTACCAAACCATTTAATTCTCCTTCTCATTCACTCGAACAGTGCAAAAACGTGTGTTCTACATATAAAATATTTTATTTGAGAAAACAAGCTTTTAAAACATTTTTCGAAATCAATTTTGAAGACAATATTTGAAAATTCCCTTATTATAGAGAATATATAGATTTTATAGCTTAAAATAATTTAAAAATATTACATAATCATTATTTTAAATTCCCGTTTATTTTAAAAATTAGTTCAAATTGTTTGCAAAATTCTATGCTTAAAATCCTTATTCAAATTCAATTCACATTCAATTCAAATTTGAATTTCAAATTCATCAAAACTTGGCTAGCCTATTGATAGGCATCATAGCCTTAAAAAAATTTCTGAAATATCACAAAACATGAAGTAAAGGTCAAAATTCGGATGAAAAAAGAACATAAAAACGCTTCGGCAAAATAATACCCAGGTCTGAAATCTTCTCTTGGTTCAACTTTCGGACATAAAATGTAACGATCCCAGATTTTTACTAAGTTTAAATTAATAATTAATTTAATTTTTGAATAAAAATTGTGAATTTATTGGTAAATTGATTTGAATTTCTCCAAATTCGAATAAAAATATGTGTGTTTATTTTATTAAAGTATAATTATGTTTTAAAAAAACAATTTCTTTAAAAGTTAAATATATATATATAGGAATGCAAATGTAAAATAAGACAATAAGCACTTAAGTTAGAAATACATATTTAAATTAGAAATATATATATATATATATATATATATATATATATATATATATATATATATAAGATAAATTAAAATATAAAGTGATTACATTAGAAAAATTATAACAACATATTAACTATAGAAATTCATTTATATTATGAAGCCATAAGACAAGATTTTTTTTTGTACTTTCAACTTCATTCAAACAAAATAGGATATGTATGTAGACATAAGAAAGAAAATGTAAATATCTATGATGCTTGCAAAAGAAGATATATTCAACTATGTACTTATGAAAATCAAGGCAACAACAATTAATGCAAGGTATCTTTAGCACACAAAGCATATCATCTCAGAACAAACAAAATATGTCAGCCGAAACAAGAAATCAGCTTAGCCACCAAAACAAGAAAAATCTCTGATCCTATATTGTAACAAAAAAGAAAAATAAATAATAATCACCTGAAAACTTCTTTCTATACATCAACTTCTCACATTTCAGCTCGTTCATTCAAAGCTAAGAAAATCTGAAGTAAGTCTTATTTCAAACTTAAACAAAAAATTCAACCTAAATCATACAATCAACTACAACCGGAGATTCGAGAGAAAGGATTCAGCTAGGAATTCAAAGCCTGGTTCAAAAGAAGAAGCTCTGTTCTTTTTCATAAAATCAAGGTGAGTAAACAACTTAAAAAGAAATTTAAGTATATTTATTTGTTGCATGTTAATCTGAGATTTGAAATTGCTTTATTATGTATATACATATATAAATCTCCTCTGCCTGTATATGTTAACATCCCTGTTTCTTGCTTCAGAGCATAAGGCTTGAAAAGAAAAAAATTCAAATATTAAATCACTTTATCATTGTTAGACTTTGATTTCCAAACAAAACATGTGTATTTAAGTATGAACTATAATTTAAAAATAGTTTCAAGAAAACAAAAGAATATACAGTATGAACAAATTTGGTTTTACAATGCAAATTCAAATTTTGACATACTTCGACCATAGTGATCTGAAGATTTAATTATATAATCTGAATCCTTATTTAAAAATAGGATTTCTGAGAAAAGTTTGGTGATTTTTAGCATCATAGTTTAAGAACAGTTCGAAGATGAACGAAAAATGGGTTTCGATCAAATTACGACGGTCAAAGGCACTAGAGAGGTCGGGGTTTCACGTGGAGGTGGAGGAGTCTACGGCGCTGCTGGGAAAAATGGTTGGAGGTGTACTCGATCATCGAGGTGACGGCTGCAAGGAATTTTTGTTTCTAAACCTAGTTTTGATATGGGTTTGTATTTGGTTTCGTTCGTCGTCGGTGATCGATCGAGTGCGACGTGGTTCTGGGGGATGGAAGAGGCGAGGTAGACGAGGTCATGGCCGGAGTTGTATAAATTCTGGTGGTCGGAGCTGCGAGAACGAGGCGATGACAGATTTGGTTGTGGTGGGCCTTGCTGTTTCCAGATTTGGGTTTTAACTCGAATTCGATTTCGAGGGGATGATGGAGTTTCTGATGGTCGGGGAGTGGAGTATGGAGGATCGTCGACTTGTTCGACGATGTAGCGTCGACTGGAAAGGTTCGTCGGAGCCGTGCACGTACACCGTGCATTAGCTCTGGTAATCTAGAATTTGGGTAGTTTGGGATGAAGCAGGGTGAACTCGAGATTTTCTCGAGTAGCTCGGGTGATTTACTCGAAGATTTCCAGCATTGGCTCGAAGCATGGTGATAAGGGCTCGGGTTAATGTTTTGTCCAGGTTTTATAAACAGAATCTATTCCGTTCTTTTGAAATTTTAAAATCCAATTTTAAATTTTAAAGCAAGGTCTTAAATGAGTTTTAAAATCAAAGGTTAATTATAAACTCCAGTTTAGTTTGAAACTGAAGTTAGGGATAAATAAAGTTTTTAAAATTTAAACTTGTTTATATAACTTTAAAGTATTTAAAGAATTAAAAAGAATTTGAATTTAAAACTCGAATTTGAAATGTAATGGAAGAATTTAAACAAAGACTTATTCAGAATTTTGAAACCTGGACTTAAGTTTAAATTTGAAATTAAGATTTTAAATAAAATAAGTTTTATAAATTTAAATGTTTAAATAAGTTTAAAATGTTTAAGTATACTTTAATATGTGAACTTAATGGGAATTTGATTTTTACTCTTTTAAATTTCTTTATAACAAAAGTGATACTTTAACATGTGAAGGTGAAGTTTAAAAACAATGGTTTTAAACTTTATTAAAGATAAATTGGTATTCATTTTAAATCTAAAAATTAAAATGAAATTAAAAGTAAATTTAGAAGTAAGTTGTTTTTAAATGTATTTGTGAGTGTTAATTAAATCATTAATAAATTTGAGTTTTACTTTTTTTTAAATGTATTTGTGAGTGTTAATTAAATCATTAATAAATTTGAGTTTTACTTCCAAGTAAATAAAGATTGGATGATTTGTAATTCATTAATTTTGAAGTTAATTAGAATGAATCATTAATGATTTGTATTAATTAAATTAGTAATTATAAGCTTAAATTTATCAAGTAAGGTTTAAGCTAATAAATTAAGAAATAATTAAATTGAAATTAAGAATCTTAGATTAGAGTGGATAAATTAATGAATAAAAATTAATTAATTTATAATTAATGATGATTCATGTGAATAAATTACTTTAGGGAAGTAATTAAAGAAATTTTAATTGTTAATGAAGGTCATTAACTAAGATTGTTTAAATAATTAAATTAATGTGATTAATTTTTAATTATTAGTTGAGATTAATTAATTTAATAATATCCATTTATGAAATTATGTAAGTGTAATTACTTTATGAAAGTAATTAAGAAACTAATTGCTCATTGAAATTAACTGAGTTTTATTTATTTAATTTAAGTTAATTATCAAATATTGTGTATTGGATTGATATATCTGATATGTGATTGTGATGCTATGTAATGTGAATTGCTTGTGCTGAACTGTGATTTTTGATTTGTTTCTATGTGTATGCGAAAACCCTTTTTGCCCGTAAAACAGCATTTAAACTTCGATGCGACAGGGAATCAGATTCCAGTTGGTTATCCGAAACCCACATCGAATCATAGTGGTAAATCTTTGTGATCGATAAATTTACTTTATTTGTGAATCTGTGAATGGAGATAAGCGTTATGGGTTATACCGCTTATCAATATTGATATGATTGAATCTGTGATGATTGATGTTATGCACTATTGTGTAAAACCCTCTGGACTACACTTATACACACACAAATATGGATTGTACGTGGAAATTGGTTAAGTCATAGATTTTAGAAAATCATTCTTAATTCGAATTATGGAACTCAAGTAGTTCTGGAAATGGAATTGAGTTAAATATAAAAGCTTTTGAAAAGGGATTTCAGAAAAATAAAAGTTATTCTCAATTACTTGGTTGAGTTTTGAAATTTGAATAATTTGATTAAATTGGAATTCAATATCTGAAATTGAATTCTATATTTACTATTCATGATGTAAAAACGGTACACAAGTTATATGGGTTTTAAACCATTTTTTAAGTGTTGTTTTTGGAAATTTGAATTAACCCAAAAGATTTTAACTTGTATAAATGAAATCGGATTTTTCCGAAATAAAAACTGTTTGTTTTCAAACAATAAAAGCTTTCATATAAGAGATGGATTTCCCATTTGTGTTAACGGAATTTCAAGTTTGAATTGAAAATGATTTTCCAGATTATGAATGAATCTTTGGAAACGATTTTTGAAAGCTATAAGTCAAATCTTGATTTAAAGATTTAATGAGTTAATCCAAATGAAACAGAAATTGTTTTGAAATCCATGAATGGATCTTTGTGAAACTGGGTGAACTTTGTGAAATGAATCTTTGTGTTTAAAAGGTTTGAAATGGTAATTTGTTTAAACCATTCGAAAGAAAGTTTCGAATTTCAAAGTTGTGACTTAATTGAAATCCCATATCCATATGTTTTTTAATTTACGCTCATTATTCGGTTTAGCCAGAGGAGGACTTTGTGTCATATAACCCATTCCGAATAGTGATACGACGTTATGGATTGCATTTGAAGACCGGTGTTGAAGACCAGGTGTTTGCGAGAACGATAGGATAACCTATCGATTGTCTCTACACCGAGTAGCTACGGTATAGTGATTCCCTAAGTGATGGGAAGTCCGATCAGGATTGTGAATACCTGGATTTGCTAGGGCTTCTTACGAAGTGCCTTCGGTTCTGTTCGAACCCGGGACAGACTTGTATGGTTGTATGTCTGACACTACATTTTGAGATATAAAGAAGATTTCTTTCAAATACATATCTGTTGGTGGCGGAGAATTTATTCTCTTAGCTTAACACCCTTCTCTGGTACGTACGAGCTCAGAGGTTATGTAGTTGAAGGTTATCACTGATATACTCCCAATTTGGTAGTGTGGCATGCTAAGTGTTGCTGTGTGTTGATGATCATTTTTTGATCATTTGTGATCAAAGCATGGCTTTAGTGTAAAGTGTAGCTTTGTGGACGAAACTGCATCAGGACCTCACACCCCGGAAATGGTAGAAACAGGAAAGATGCGGCAAGGTTATGAGGGTCGTGCCTTTTAGGGTGTGTCATTCCCTTTTGAAAAAGGGTGGTATCATGGTATGGAGCCCAGATGCTTACTTATGTGGATACTGTAGATCTATTACTTTGTGATTGCTTTGTGGTTTAGAGGCGACTTGGATAAAGGTCCTAAAGGACCGGGGGATGGCATGCTCGAGTAGTAGTTACCTAGTTATAGAGGTAACCGGCCTTGTGTTGGCAGAGATCCGGTTAGGTTCTCGGGACGTCCCGCCAGAGGCATACCCATTGATAGTAGGAAGTTCCTTAGCCCGACCATTTGTTGGAAATCCAAACAAAAAAATACGAGCCCTGTAAGGTTTTAGTTGTATAACCTGCCATGAAATGTGGCGGTAACCTGCTATTGAACATGATAGCTATAGTAGGCATAAGTGTGAAATGCCTATGCTGGCTAGGATTTATATTATACTTTCGAAATGGTTTTCTGCATTATGTACTAATAATAATAATATCGAAAGGATTTTGCGTATTAAGCATGTTTGACTATCATAAGGAGAAATCTCCTCCAATTGTGCGTTTGCATTGTGTGTGTGCGGGAGGCCTTATGGTAGTGTTATTTTCTAAAAAGCGTTGCGGATTTATTTTAAATTCTCTTGTTGTCTGTTTTAAAGATAAACTGTTTTGTTTACTTATACCAGTCCCATGACTGACCTGGAGTTTATCGTTCCTTTCCTAAACTCTGGGTGCCCACAATGTTCCACACGGGCAGTCTAGAGTTGAGTTTTTCATGTAGTCGAGTTTAGTAGATTATCTGGAGTTAGTTCAGTCTTTGGATCAGGACTGCACTTGCTCATCTTTGTGCATCGTTATTGGGAGTTCGAGCTATTTCTGGATTGGAGAATTGGATTTAGGGATGCATTCTACTGAGGATATTCCTTCCGCTGTGTCTTGTATCTCTGATAGTGTTGATATCTGTTGTACCATTCTGTTGTATCATATTATATCAAATATTGTATCTTTCATTGTACCAATGTTGTATATATTGATATTCATTTCTTCTACTGTGTTGTACTTAATGTGTTATAAGCTCCGGCGAACCAGATTCGACATTTGAATCTGCGGCATTTGAATATAAGTGTCGTATTTGGTGCCGATTTTCGAAGGTCGAGTCAGGGCCATCACATAAAACCAGTGGTCGAACGACCCTTGATTGAACTAAAAATTGGTGTGCACAAATTAGATAACTTCATTTTTCAAACCAAAAAAGAATCAATGAATTCCAACATAAAATGGAAAAGTTATGCTGACTCAAACATGGAGTCAGACCATATTTGTAACAATTCAACAAGAATGTGCCCGGGCTTGAAAATCCATTCTGGGTTCAACTTCCAGGCATAAAACAGAGTACTAAACTGCATTGGATTGATCTCAAAATTGGTAGACAAATGTTAGAAAACTTTATCTTTGAGATAAAAATAATCATGCAATTTGGATAAAGTATGAGAAAGTTATGATGTCTCAAAGTTGAACCCAGGCAGTGTTTTCACTGTAAACTCTGGGCAAAAACTTGCTCCGGATCAAAGTTTGGTAGCATATTTCTATAAGCTATATAGGTCGAAATGACCTGAAATTACAGTAAGAAATGAAAGAGTTATGCTATCTCAACATCATCACAAAGCATGCTAAGGGTTGCGGATCCCTCGATAGGATTCGCAATCCTCAATGAAGTAACCATACAAGAAACATCCAAGGACAAATCATCGAAGAGCTTCTTCGATACGAATGAATGCGAAGCACCCATATCGAAGAGGACTCGAATAGAGCAATCACGGAATAATAATGAACCTTCAAAATAGAAGGAGAAGTACCTCTGCGCTGAGAAGAACCTTTAGAAGCATCCGCAACATTCAGCTTGCCAGACTTAGAATTATTCGAAGCAATATGACAAGTGGAAATACGATGGCCTTCCTTCTTGCAATAGCGGCAGAAGAGAGGCTTAGGATAATCTCAAATCATATGCTCAGGGAAATCACAATTGAAACACCTCTTACTGCTCCACCAGGATTAGAACTAGGACTAGGTCCAATGGGCTTCTTCTTCTTGGAGGGGAAAAACTTTAGCTTATGAATTAGGCACTTCTTCTTATTGGTATTCTTGCAAACCTCAGCCTCATCACCACTATCATACTCCTTCTCGACGGCTTCGAGATGAAGCGCCGAGTCAAACAACTCCTCGAAAGAAAGCTGGAGCTCGAGCATCAAAGATTTCTTCAAATATTTCTTAAAACTAGAGACAACCTTCTGATTCTTCTTATAAGAGGTTCTAATGTATTCAAGACCATACTAGATAAGGCCTCGAATGATGAAACATACCCAAAGACGAAGGACTTCCCTTGCTTCAACTCGAGGAAGCGACGGGCCAATAAAGCTTCACCCCTTTCTCAATTCAAAGCCATATTGACTTCATTCTCAGTTCTTAGCCTTTCGGTCATCCTCCCATGAGGATGTCCACTAGGAAAATGAGACAATTCATTGAATTTATTTGATATTTTCGTTCTTGCCTCCTTTTGAAATATCCTCTCTGGATACTCAATTGTTGATATACTTTGTAAAATTACTTCACTCGAAGTAATGATATGTTGGTAATGTTCTTCTTCTCACTCGAAGTAATTTAGTGTTGATAGGAAATCTCCAAACCAGGGTTGGTACAGATTCTGTGTTTATTATATTTTGTTCTGAATTCAGCTCTGATACCATGACGCTCCCAAGACCCATATTAACAAAGAGTATTACTGGGTAATACTGTCTGCTAATGCAGAGAATAGGGCTGGTTAGGAGCAACCATCTTTAGTCTTTCTTAAATATCTATTAAATACGTCAATTAGTGCTCTATATTTTTTTACTCTCAACTGGATCGACATATCCAATAAATGCTTAATACAAAACTATAGGTGGCTATAGGATCTTTCAAAACAAAATACAATAACTCAAATGCATAAAACATCATAAGTGGTATGACGACCACAGTATACACACGAGTCAAAACATTACACACTCAAAGTAGCGACAGAAAGACAATAGAAAAGCTATATCAAAAAGGTGATAGTAAAATGAGTCCGTGCAGAAGCAGAATATGCTAAGTCCAAATAACATGAAATACCTCGATTTGAAATCTTCTCTGGCTTCAACTTCGGATATAAAACAGGTGGCCGAACGACCTTTGTTTGAACTAAAAATTGGTGTACACAAAGTAGAAATATTCATCTTCCAAATAAAAAAGAATCAACGAACTCCGAAAGAAAATGAAAAAGTTACGCTGCCTCAAACATGGACTCAGACTACGTTTGTAACAGTGCAACAAAAATGTGCCCAGGCTTGAAAATCCATTCCGACTTCAAATTTCAAGCATAAAACAGAGAACGAAACGGCCTCGGATTGAGCTAAAAATTGATAATCATAAAGTAGAAAACTTTGTCTTTCATATTAAAAAAGAATCATGCAATTGGGATAAAGTATGAGGAAGTTATGATGTCTCAAAGTTGAACATAGGCAGTGTTTTCACTGTAAAAATCTGGGCAAAAACATGCTCGGGATCAAAGTTCAACAGCATATTTCTATATGCTATATAGGTTGGAATGACCTGAAATTTGGTATGCTTATAGTACAAAACTTTAGCTTTCAAAAAAAGAAATATAGAGCACTAGTTGACATATTCAATAGATATTTAAGACAAGACTATAGATGGTCCCTCCTAACCAGCCATATTCTCTGCATTAGCAGACAGTGTAACCCAGTAATACTTTTTGTTAATGTGGGTCTTGGGGTAGGGTGTCACAGCTTGGTATGAGAGCTGAATTCAGAACAAAATATAATAAACACAAAACAGGAATCAGACACACACACACATACATATATTATTTGTTTGTTCCCGAAACTAAGAAAGCATCTCTTGCCCATCGCTTAATCCGAGCTAATTTGATTCTCGATTTCATGCCTGGAAGTTGAACCCAAGAGGGTTTTCAGGCCTGTGCATTTTTGGTTTTTGAACTGTTGCAAAGATGGTCTGAGTCCATGTTTGAGACAGTTTAATTTTTTCATTTCCAGTCCGAATTTATTGATTCTTTTTTTGTTTGAAAGATGAAGTTTTCTACTTTGTGTATACCAGTTTTCAGTTTAATCAAATGTCATTCGGCTTACCTCGTTCGAGAGTGGGCCATTCTAGCATTTGGGTTATTGTTGATCGCCTTACCAAATCAGCTCATTTCATTCCTATTAAGTCCAATAGGTGTGCTTCTCATTTGGCCAAGTGGTATATCAAGGAAATCATGAGACTTCACGATGTTCCTAGTTCGATTGTTTGTGACACTGATCCGCTATTCGCGAGTCATTTTTGTCTATGTATTCAGCATGCTTTGGGAACAAAGCTTAATTTCAGCACAGTATATCATCCGCAGTCTGATGGACAGATTAAATGGGTGAATCCTATTCTCAAGGATCTTCTATGTGCTTGCATTCTAGATTTTGGTGGTAGTTGGGAGGATCACCTACCTCTTATGGAATTCTTCTACAACAATAGTTTTCAGACCGAGGTGTTTCAGGTTAGGTACATTTGGACTTATCCTATTCTGCTTTTGCATGGACTAATCTGCTAGCCCTTTTGTTATAGCTTTTTGTGAAGTTCTTTTTGGTTTGCTACTCTGATATGTATATTCTTTTGACTCGTGTTTGTATTGTGGTCGTCATATGTGACGAGAGGGATTTTTCGCGCTCGAAAATCAACATCCATACTTTACATCGTATTCAAATGCCGTAGATTCGACCGTTCAAATCCGATTCGCCGGAGCTTATAGCAACATTAAGTAAACAACACAGCGGAAGAAAAGAATAATACATTAATATACAGCTTTGATACAATATCGATACAACATATGATCCAATAGATATCAATATACATCAGAGATATGATACAATAAATTAGCAGCGGAAAAGAAAAATAGATAACATCTAGCAGCGGAACAATATAACTCTAAGATAGTCTTCAACAGAGAACTCCAGCAACAATAGCTCGATCCAACATCACGATGCACAAAGATAAGCAAGTGCAGTCCGTATCTAAAGACTGAACTAGCTCCAGATAACCTACTAATCTGACTATCTGAAAAACCCAACTCTAGGCTGCCCGTGTAGAAAATTTTGAGCACCTAGAGTTTAGGAAAGAAACAATAAACTCCGGATCAGTCATGGGGCTGGTGTGAGCAACAAAAATAGTTTATCTTTTAAAAACAAACAGCAAGAGAATTTTAAATTAGATTCGCAATGCTTTTAGAAAATGAGACTGCCATAAGGCCTCCCATACACACACACAATGCAAACGCAGAATCGGAGGAGATTTCTCCTTATGATAGTCAAATATGCTTGATACGCAAATTCCTTTGATATTATTACTATAAGTGCAAAGTGCAGAAAAACTTTCGAAAGTAGAATATAAATCTTAGCCAACATAGACATTTCGAACTATGCCTACTATAGCTACCATCCAAACAGTGGGGCGCCACCATAAGTAGATGGCAGGTAATACAACAAAAACCGTACAAGGTACGTATTTGAAGAATGGATTTCCAACAAATGGTCGGGCAAAGGAACTTCCCATACCGAAATGGAACGCCTCTGGAAGGACGTCCCCGAGCATCCCAAACGGATCTCTGCCAAACAAGGCCGGCTACCCCTTTCCTAGGGAGTAAGAAACCTCAGATATACCACCCCCAGGCCTTTTGGACCTTTATACGAGGCCTCGATTCCAACAACCCCACACAGTAATAGATATAGTGCATCCACATGAGTAAGTATCTGGGCTCCATACCATGATACTATCCCTTTCCAGAAGGAATGGTCATACCTTAGGGACGCGATCCCTGAAACCTTGCTGCCACGATTCCTATTTCGACCATTACCGGGTTGTGAGGCTCGACGAAGTCTCGTCCACAAAGCTACACTTTTTACAAAAGCCATGCTTTGATCAACAAATGATCAGCAGCACTCAATATGCCACATTACCAAGTTGGGAATATATCGCTGATACCCTTCAACTACATAACTTCTAAGAGTGTTAAGCTAAGAGAATAAATTCTCCGCCACCAACAGAAATGTATTTTAAAGAATCTGCTTTATATCTCAAAATGTAATGTCAGACATACAATCCATACAAGTCTGTTCTGGATTTAGAACAGAACCGAAGGCACTTCCAAAGAAGCCCTTGCAATCCGGGTATTCACAACCCGATTGGACTTCCCATCACTTAGGGAATCTCTATACCGTAGCTACTCGGTGCAGAGACAATCGATAGGTCATCCTATCGTTCTCGCAAATACCCGGTCTTCACCACCGGTCTTCAAATGCTATCCATAACGACGTATCACATATTCGGAATGGGTTATATGACCCAAAGGTCCTTTTCCGGCTAAACCGAATAGTAAGCGCAACATTTAAAACATATGGATATGGGATTTCAATTAAGTCACAACTTAATAACTCAAAACTTTCCTTCAAATGGTTTAAACAAATTACAATTTTCAAATCTTTTAAACAAAAGATTTATTTTACTAAGTTCACCCATTTTCACAAAGATCCATTTACGGATTTCAAAACAATTCCCATTTCAATTGGATTAACTCGTTTAAAATCTTTAAATTAAAGATTTAACTTATAGCTTTCAAATCGTTTCCATAACTTGGAAAATCATTTTCCATTTAAACTTGAAATCCCTTTAACACAAATCAGAAGTTCATTACTTATATGAAAACAAATAATTTCCATTTCAGAAAGATCCAATTATATTTACACGAGTTAAAGCCTTTGAATTTAAATTCAATTTTCCAAACAATACCTTTAAAATAGATTAACCCATATAAACTGGTATAACATCTTTAGTCCCTAGTTTCCAGATCATAGAAGTCAATTTCAAATATTGAATTCAAATTTAAATCAAATTATTTAAATGTCAAAACTTAATCAATTACTCAAAATAATTTTGAAATTCCATTTCAAAAGCTTTTCACTTTAAACCCAATCCATTTCCAAAATCTTTGAATTCAAATATTCAACTTTAAAAATCATTTCAAAATATGTGACTTAATCGATTTCCTCGTGAAATCCATATTGGTGTGTGTATAAGTGTGGTCCAGGGGTTCAACACATAGTGCGGCATCATTCAATCATCATAGATTAAAATATAGAAATATAGTTGATAGGCGATATAAACTATAACGCTTATCGTCCATTCACAGATTCATAGATAATATACAAATGTATCATCAATAAACAAATAAATTATATACAGCTCAATCCACAGAACAAAATATCACAGATCAGATAAGACAATCAATTCAAGGCATCTCATACAATATAATCATTCCTAAGTAAGGTCAAGTATTTAATAATCATTTATAAGCTGAATTAAATAAATTGATTAATCCTAATGGATTCAATTTATTTTCAAGTAAATTAATTACTTAGGAATTAATCACCCTAACCTGATTAATTAATTACAAATCATTTGATATAAATTAATTAATCAAACACTTTAATTAATTAATTAATTAAATTATTCTTAATTAATCATAATTTAAATTAACCTCTAAACCAATTTCATAATTAATTGACTCCTTAGTTAATTATTTTAAGAAATTAAACCTTTAATTACTTACCATAAAGTAATTACACTTACACAATTTCAAAATGATTATCATTAATTTATTAATCTAAATTAATCATTAAAAATTTATCACATTATCCTTACATTAATTTTTGCTTAATCACTTGATTAATCAATTTTAATCATTAATTAATATTTAATTAAAAATCTTTAATCATAAATTAATATTTAATTGATAACCCTCAATCACCAATTAATTTCTTCAACCCTCAAATTACTTCTTTAATTAATCCAATCATTAATAAATTAAATAATTAAATTATTCATTTTAGTTAACTTAATTATAAATCATTAAATCTTTATTACTTAAAGTATAGCTCATTCATACTTTTGATTAAATTATTATTTACAATGTGTTTGGAAACATTATTTTCAAATTTTCTTTTAAATTTCATTTTTAAATTCAAGATTTAAATTGGAAACAAATTAACTAAAGTTTGAAACAATTTCAAAAATCCCCTTCCTTTCTTTCACAAGTTAATGAATTATTTATCTTATAATGGAAGTTAAAAGGATTTAAAACCCACTTTCATTTTTAATTTCAAATCAATTTAAAATTCAATTTATTATTCAAAAAAAAAACAAATGATTTAAATTTTAAAACTTCTTTTATTTCAGAACTAAGATTCAAATTATATTTGAATCCAGATTTAAATTTAACTTAAAACTTATTTACAATTAAAAACTTTATTTTCAAATTCAAACTATTTAAACATTTAAGGTTGTTAAAACAATTCAAATTCTAAAAACTTTATTTTATTTAAACTCAGATTCAAACTATCATTAATTCAAATCCACACTTAGATTTTAATAATTTAAATTCAGTTATTAAAGTTTTAGAAACAAATCAGGTTATTAAAACCTGCTACCCAGACATACCCGAGCCCTACCCATTCTGGCTTCGAGTTCCACAACCCAAAACTTCGAGTCGTACTCGAGGAAAGCACGAAGAAAACCCAATCCACTTCTTCTTCACCAACCAGATAACTAGATGCACAAAATTGACATCGTGCACATGTACATCACCGATGATCGCCTACGGTCGTCACCACGTCAACGAGCAAGTCGAAAACCCCCCCACGTATTAACTCTAGATCGCCAGAATCCTCATCACTCACGCGAAATCGAATTCGAGTGTCGAGTCGAAACCTGGAACACGCGAAACAACATCCCCTCAAAACCTGGCAACGTCACACGTTCGATGCTCCGACCACCGGAGGCCACCAAACTCCGACCGCAGCTTTGTCCATCTCCCCTCTACCTCCCCTCAAACCTGCGTGACACTCGATCGCTTGAACTAGCCGTGGTAATCGATGTTCCCTGAACAGTGAAAATTAGGTTTAAAAACTTCAAACCATCGCCGCCGCTTCCATGGTCGTCGGCCGACCATCACTGCATTTTTCCCGTGACCACCATAGACCCTTCCATCTCCACGAGGCAACTCGACCTCCCTAGATCGTCACAACGCCGGAAATCTATCGAAATACCTACCATGATTATCTTCGAACTGCTACCAAGCCACCCCACTAAAAATTATAAAACCCACCTTAAAAGCCATCGCTTCCGGTAAGGATTTAAGTTAGATACCTGAATCAATGATTTGTGAAGATTGAAATTTGGCTAATCTTAAGTTTGTTTAGAAATTTGGGTTTCCAGAGAAATTTTTTTAGTTGTTTTAATCTTAATTGAATTTTTAAACTTAGTTTATAATGATACGAACATCCTTTGTTTGAATCTTAAGTTCAATCATCAATTAGAAAGAGAGCAAATGATTTTTGAAACCACAGTTTGCATTTTGAACTAAGAACAGATGCATTTTAAAACAATAGCCTGCATATTGTACTTCAATCTTCCCATATACACAGATAATCATATATGCACAAACATACATATCTAAGATATACTTGCACAGATTTAAACCTTTAAATTTTGAAGAAAAATGTTACTCACAGTTTTGAAGAATGAAGACTGAGCACCCTTGTTTGATAGTTTTTTGATCTTAAAAACTGAGAATGATTTGCTTTAATCCTAATCTTCTTGCTTGTTAAGGTATAAAGCTTCAGTTTTATAAAAATGGAAATGCTACTTTATTATTCTCAGGTTTGCTATGTGATGAACGAATGAAGATATAAGAAGACATGTATATAAAGAAGTGTTTGTACATGGGTTGTTTTCTGGCTAAGTAATTTCAGGTACACTATCTTTTTATTTTATTACACTCGAATTGACATGTTTGCTGCCTGCATTAAATGTGTAAGTACTTCATGCTTTATAATAGATGTATTATATATTTGCTTCTAGCCTTGCCTTTGCATCACTACTTTACAGGCTACACACACCCTTACTTAGCTTATTATATACATTTATGTTTCATAGATATTTTACATCTTCTTTGTTTATACTTACTTTACTTTGCATTGATTATGTTTGACTTATTTTATTTGTTTATACCTATTTTGTTTCTTGTGATATGAATAAAGTCCTATATTTAATATAAGTGATATTTATATTTTTGTTTGAACACACTTGTTTCATATTTGAATGTAATAACTACTTTTGTCCTATTGCTTTGTAATATAGATGAGATTTTGTATTTATTATGTTGTTGAATTTTTTTAACTAATTTGTTTTAATGTATATATAGTTTACATAACCAAATATCTTAAGATATTTATTTTTAACTTATGTACTTATCAACTTTTCTTACATTTTCATTCATTCATTATTTATATATTAAATTCTAAAAGAAATCTTTTTTAAACTTAATAAAATAAACACATATCTTTTTATATGAATTATAAGAAATTCAAAGTAATTTACCAATAAATTTGACAAATTTATTCAAAATTAAAATAAATTATCAATTTAAAATTAATTAAAATTCGGGATCGTTACATCATACCACATATGTGATGTATCATTTTGTATACTTTGTGATGTTCTATAGATATGTGTATATATGGGATTATCTGCTGTTCTGCGATGTGTTTTGCATTTGAGTTTTTGTATTTTGTTCTAGTAGATCCTATAGCCACAAACGGATTTGTATTAAGTATTTATTGGATATGTTGATTAGCAAAAAAAATATGGCATTGTCGACGTATTCAATAGATATTTAAGACAAGGCTATACATGGTTGCTCATATCCAGCCTTGTTCTCTGCATTAGTAGACAGTATTACCCTGTACTACTCTTTGTTAATGTGGGTCTCGAGCTGGGGTGTTACAGCTTGGTATCAAAGCACTGAGAAGCTCAGACTGACCTGAGCATAATGAAAAGACAAAACAATCAAGTCAGAACTAAAAGATCTTAAGTGAGTTAAATAAACAATAAATAAATATGAGTGTTGCGACGTCGGAGATGTTTACGGAATTTCACATCTCCTATCCAGTGTCTGACGTGCATGCAATAACTAAAGAGACGTTTGGGATTCAATCTTCTAAGGATCCGTTAAACTATCTATATACATAGTACAATACGCTATTATAATATGTCTACAATAATGCAAATTATTAAAATTGCATGGTGGCATTACTCATATAGTCTATACAGTACTGTAAACTCCACCGTAAACTGGTGGGCTATCAGGGAGAACTCCATAGGTATGACACAAATCAAACTTGTAATTGGCATGATAAGGCATGCAACAAGGCACGTAAGATAATGCCAGGGGAGGATTCTACCATTTGCACTCCCGGGCTGGTGGTAACGTATAGTAGCTACTACCGCCACCCCGAAACACACTCCCATAAAAACCAAGGAGTGGCCACCAAATTAATCGCAAAGTTATAATATGGTATCGAAAAAGCATGTCCGATCGGAGGTACGTCCTCACCTGGCCCAGTGTAGCTCCTGTTTTAGTCACATTAAGCTGACTCAAGGGAGTCAGGGCTACGATAATATCACATACAGAATCGTTCGCCAAGCCATCCTACTTCATTATGGAATCTCCACCATGTACACAGTTGTTAAAGTGGTTTTCGATATTGGAAGAAAGTATGATAATATCCGATCACCGTCTCTTTAACAACCAAACACTTATTTCACACCGGATGGTTCTTTTACATTTCTAAAATTAATTCATAATTGATATCAAAATATCATATTCAATTCAAACCATATCACTTTCTAAATCATATTCACTTTCTAAATCATATTCACTTTTGAAATCATATTCACAAAATAGGATAAAACCTCATTTCAAAATCATCAGTTTACTCAAATATGCCATTTCCCTAAAAAATATCATTTCAAATTATAACTTAGGTTATAACATTGTTTAACTATATTCTCTTTTAAGTCTAGTATTTAAATATAAATACTTCAACTTTACACATTCTAAAACTTAGAAGATAGTTTAGATAGTCATAAATACTGTAAATAGTTTTAAAATAGTTTAAAATAGTTAAGTTACTTTAAAATAGTCTGACTGGTTTAAAATAGTTTAAAATGTATCAAATTAGTGTTAAATAGTTAAAATAGTTTAAAATATTTTAAAATAGTTAAAATAGTTTAAAATAAATTAAGTTAGTTTAAATATAGATTAAAATAATTAAATAGGTCAAAATAGGTTAAATTAGTTTAAAATAGATTAAAATAGTTAATCATTTTAAAATAAATTAAAAATAGTCTAAAAATAGATTTAATATAGTTTAGTAGTTTAATATAAAATAGTTTGATTATTGGAAATGGTTTATATAGTACATAGTTTGAGAATCTAAATAAATATGAATTTAAAATAATACATCTTTAAACAGTTTACATTAAAATAATTAATTTGATTAATATCTAATTAAACCATTTCTTCCATTTCAACAAATCTGGACCATATCTAGATTTCAACAAAACTAAATTTCCTTTCAGTAAAAATACCAAAAAAATCATTTCAATTTATATCGATTTCATATTCATGTTTGAACTACCATTTTTAAAGCATTTCAAATTTAGCAGATGTCAAAGTTTAAATATTCAATATTTCAATAACTCAATTTCGATAATATTCACTTATTTTTTTTCAAATTTCAATTTTGAAAATTCAATTTAAATTCCTTTAAATAATTCATTTGAACCAGTTTCAATTTCAACACTTAAAGCTTGAATTTTCGAAAATCATTCAGTTTATATAAACCAATTTTTCAAAATGTCATTTAACAGAATTCAAAAATTAAGGATTTAAAAATTATTTAATTTAACCAGTCCGATGTCCGTATATAATTTTCTACCCTATGGTCAAGTGAAACAGACATATATCATTTCAATCTGTAATAATTTAAATTTACGGGTATATATCATTTCAACCCGTAATCCGGAGTTAAAATTAAAATCCATAAAATTGCTGAAGTTTATCATTTCAAATCATAATGATTTTTTCTATCTATAAGATCGTTTGGGTATGTATCATTTCAACCTATAGTAATTTTCCTAACAATAAACTAAGGGAACTTGCAGTGTGATAACAACATATAAAATAAACATCCATCCAGTCGTCCAATATCAATAATTAGCATCCATCACAATCATCATCCAAATTAACCAATAAATAAGAACAGATACTAGCTATCATTAACAGGTATTTAATTGGAAAATTTAAAATTCGACGTTAAAGCAAATGGAAATTATATTCAAACAAATTCAGATTTAATTGGAATGACGATTTAAATATATCAAACATCAATCAATCAACTTCTAATTACATCATAAATTCAATTTAACCAACATAAGACAATTTAGTAGTTGTGAGTGGGTTAAAACACACACCTTTGATTTATCAACGCTTTTAAGATACAAAAATAGCCCATAATCTAATAGTCTCATAATTCGATCAAACCATTTCCATAATGTCTGAAATTTTGATATGATCGCGGCGGAGGAAACCGTGCGTGAATCCGAGCTCATATTGAAAAGTTATTAACATCAGAAGTTTGAAATTCAAAATAAAATAAAATAATAATATCGGAAAATCATAACTTATCACATCATCTCGCTTTTATTCCCTCCAGAAACCCCAGCAGGCCAACACGATAGAACTACAGGGCCACCACCAACTTTAACACGTGAACGCTGCCCCTACGCTCACATCCACCACGATCCCCAACCGCCGCCGCATGCTCGACCACAGCCGTGCCTGGCCAAGTGGTCGCGATCATGTGTGAGGCACACAGGCACACGCATCGCCGTACCACAAGTTGTACATTTAACTTCAATTTCTGGCATTTTCAATCGCCAATAACAAGAAACCACTGTATGGATCGAAAGCCTTGGTCGTCTTTACGCAGCAACACCTCCTGATCAAACCATCGTCAAAGATCCACCGTTGAACGAGCATCCCTAATATGGGCGGAGGGAACTAAGTCATCAATTTCTGACCAAATTGTGATTCGAATCAAAAAACAAATCGCTGTAGTAGATTGCGCTCGTTGAGAGCTTTCCAATGATATATAATTCGATATAGTTTAGAGAGGTTGAATTTTTTTGATTTTGAATTTATGATTTGTAATTGTAATTTGTTTCTGCCATTGGAAGAAAGGAATAGACGGTCAGAATTATAGATACAGGAACAAGAAAATAAAAGGCTGCTAGGGTTAGGAAAATTATTAATATAGACAAGGCCTGATAAGAATGAATAGCATATCGAATTGGTTCGAAATGACAATAATGACCAAATAAGCCTATTCCGTCTTCGAAACGAAAGTGGGTTGTTCTATATATCATATGTTTTCAATATTTTTAAACTCAATGGAACAAGTTCCAAACCCTAATTCAAAAGTATGCAGAAGTTAGCTTTTAAAATCAGCTTATTTAAATTGAATTCATTAAATTGATTTCTATGCGTTTCAAGCCCGCACGATCAAACGACAAGTCCAATCACTATGAAACTTGAAATCCTATAAATCCGATGAAATTGGTTTCATTGAAATTTAAGACAGTGACAAAAATGATTATTTTCACGTTAATTCTATCTCTAGTGGCTAAGGTATCTTCGCCAGGCTATCGGTATGGGCAGACGAGGTACACGTATGACCATGGATGGATAGTCTAAGATACCTTATTAGTTCAAAGACTATCTAGCTACCCCACGGGATGTTCAGCCACCCGTGGGCATTTCTAGCAGATGCAGTTAGCTTTTGACATAGTGTGGCCCATGGGGCACTAGTATTTCTAGCTCTACCAGATTTATACTCTCTAAAGCTGGGTTAGTATTTCCTTAGCCCTAGAGGGAAGCCATATTTGAGTCATGAGATTATTGCTGAGACACATCCTTGGACATGTGCATGAGAGGGCTCCCTTCGATATAGGTATAGAGAATGTTCTAATAAGGCAGTTTGCTTCTTAAAATTTGAAAAGGGGGGTGACTTTAGGTGGGTAGGAAGCGTTGTTTGTGTGGCTGATAAGCATTCCCATGACGTGGGATGAATTCAGGTATCGCTTTTGTTCTTTGTTCATTTTTGAGATAAAGAAGGGCGTGTGGTTTAAGAATTCCACCCATCTTGTTCGGCGTAGCTTGTCAACAAAGGAGTACGTTGACCAATTCAACCTTTTATTTTTTAGGATTGAGATGGTCGGTACTCCATTGATGTAGGCAAAGGGATTATCCCTAGGTCTTAAAGCATAAGTTGGGGATTCATTGCTTAGTCTTATCCTTATTTGGTACCACTTTTGAAAGTATGTTTATTGAATGCTAGTATATGATTTTTGTTTGATGATAATAAACATATATATATTTATATATATTCATTTAAATTTATTTGTTATGGTACTATTTTATTTTTCACATAATTAAATAAATATTTGCTGAATAAAATAAGTAACATAGAATTTAAATTCAAACAAATATTTTATTCAAACAAATATTTGATTATAATTTTAAATTGTACAAATTTGAGCTCTGCTATATATGCACATTTTCAATTACATCACAATTTCGATTACATTACAAATTTCAATATTGACCTCACTACACATCACTCGAACACTCGTATTTATCCTCAACTCTATTTCATCTTGAATCCAGCATCTGGGCTATCTGCAAAATAAATATTGATGCAGTAAAATTGAAAAAGAAAATATTTTACAGTGCAAATTAAAGTGTGTTTTTTGAAATATTATTTGCCTCAATTATTTGGGTTGTTCGTCGTCATGCACAGTGTATCATTGTACATGCCACAAGGCCGTGCACATCAATATACACTTGCTTGTTAAAATCGCAGGGACAGGTAAGCACAAGATCAAACCCAAGTCGAGGCCGGATTCAACTCATGTCAAAATGCTCGACCGAAACAAAACTTCATGTGCAACAGAGAATACACATAGAGCTCGAAGCAATATAAGGATAACAAGACCAAACTTCGAATGCAACTGGACATTTAACTCGAAGTACAAATGTAGACAATTACAATAGTGTTCAAAACTCGACCAAAACAACATGTCCAGATCAATGCCAGTGCAACAAGCCAAAGTAACAAAGCATACACATATATATGCATATTCACACATGTATACATGTATATATATAGTGGCAAAGCAATCAACAGAAAACAATCAAATCGAGCATACAAAATTCAACAACCAAGCCTCAACATCAAAACAAGGTATAAACAACCAAAGTGCAGAGAAGACTTAACACAGCAGTACACATGAAGACTCAACACATGCCAGTGGAACAACATCCACCATAAAATGTACATGACTACATATGAAACATGAAGTCTCATCGCAGCAGCCTTAACAACTTGAATCATGTGCACCAAACACATGCAACAAAGTGGACAGTGCAACCAAGTGCAAAACTAAAGTGACAAACATATGAAAGTGAAGAGGCAAGCTGTAATTTAACTTGAAGCAACTTAGAAAATGGCATGTACAAGACTCAAAGCAACTGAAGTAACTCAGACCAGACCACCAGTACAACAAGATATATATGCAAAGACAACAAAGTGGTAAACTAGACAAAAGGTGGTGGACAGCACATAATACAACAAAGAAGAAAACTACAACCAGTCAGAGATCCAAAATGAACAAAATTCAAGTGCATACCTACAAATGAACTCAACCATACAATAACCAAACTCATGCAACCAAGTCACACGAACATGTACACACCAGACTACAAACAGACCATTACAACAAGAAAGCATGCATTCAAGTACAAATTAGTAATGACTCGAATCAGACCAGAGGCAATCAAGTGCATAAGCACACAAAACATATAGTGCACATGCATACATGCATGAATACACATGTATACATATATATAGTGCACCAAACATATTCCAATGGAACAAAGCCAGTGAAATCAAGTCAGAGATCACAACACACAATCAATCACAAATCAACGCAAGAGGACCCAAACTAGAACAGGATAACGAGGTAGCAGTTTAAATATAGTCACCAAGTCAAGGACAAGATGAACAAATTCAACAAGAATAATGAGCATGATGAACAAGCATCACAGATCCTAAAAACCAAATGCAAGCCATGGTGACCAAGCAAGCATAACAGAAAAATATTCAAATTGAACCAGTTAGAATAAATCAACATTGTCCAAGCATAAAGCAACACAAGTGATAAATTCATGAAGAAATCAAAGCAAGCTATACGAATGTATATTTAGGGATTTAATCCCTATAAAATGCAAAAATCATCATCGGCAAAAATCATCAGGTTCGAGTTCAAACAAATACCGAAACAATAAATCATAAAACTCGAATCAAGTCGAGAATAATTAAAATTCAGAAAAGGCAAATTGCATACCAGTTTTCAAGCCATTCAATCTCGACAATTGGAGAAGCCGAAAGCCAATCAAAGCTAGGAGACGATTGATGGAGCAAAGCAAAGCAATTTAATCATTTCAATTGTTTGAAAATCAAGCGGCAGCTTCAATCAAGCCCTAATTCTGAAAGAGGAAAACAAGATCGGCCGAAGCTTTTGTGCGCATAGAAAATATTTTCACAAAATAAAAGAAAAGGGAAGTCGCCCTTTTCGTTTATTACTTAAATGGGCGGTTCTTATTTTGTGGGCTTAAGGTTTTTCTTTTTAAGTATTTTCAAATTGTAATTTTCTTTTAAATTTCTCAAACTCTAGTGCGTTTAATTAGCTTACGAGCTACAATTTTGTAGTTTGAGAATTCGCCCTCAGTGGTTGAGTTGTGCCAGGGTTTTGAGCGTACAGTTGTAGTCGATAGCGGGTGTCGCAAGTTTACGTATGTAAGCGTCTGACTACTTAATTAGAAACCTTGAGGGGCATCACATAGGTAGGGTTTTGTCGAAGCTAGGTAAATCCGTGTTGTTCTATTTTTGTTATTCTGGTATTATCTATGCTGTTGTTATTTTATATAATTCCGCATTAGTTTTTATCATCATCATCATCATCATCATCACCCTATTCACCCTCCCCTCTATGGTGAAATCGATCCCACATCATTGGAATGGTTCTCCTCTATGAGAACACAAACAAGTTACCGTTAGAGGTAATGAAAATGGAAAGAAAACCAAAGCTCCAACCAAA
This sequence comes from Allium cepa, assembly GCA_030765085.1. Lineage (NCBI taxonomy): Eukaryota > Viridiplantae > Streptophyta > Magnoliopsida > Asparagales > Amaryllidaceae > Allium > Allium cepa. The sequence continues at coordinate 437,255,146 of CM060938.1, read as the reverse complement.
GTACAAAAATAAAGATATGAGGAAGATTGAGATTATGCAAAGAAGAAAGTTGGCATAGTATGTCACTCCTGTGGTTTAGATTACCTAATAATTTATAATCTTTTAAAATAAATACACGTAAAATCCAATGTTAAATATTGCACTAATTACAATGTTCGATTTCAATTGCAATAAATTCAATAATTATAATTTAGATTCCAACAAATTAATTTATTTTGATTTCACTCTTATTATTAAATCAATCATTAGCATAAGGATATAATTAACATTGGTTTACATCTTATTATGTTCACATTTTACAGTTATCATCTTAACTCATATTAACCGCAATATTTAATTAGATTAATTACAACTGATTTCCAATTTACTTCCAAAAAATTAAATAAATAAGTGATAAATAACAATTTTTACCTTTTACTTAATTTAGTCACATTTAAAAGTTTATTATCTACCAACAATGTTATAACTACTTGCGCAACACTGATTTCATATTCAATATTAGCCGATTTCAATTAATTACATATAATTTCAACATTAAATCCAAATTTTTATTTTATTATTTACAGTTATCACCAAATTAACTTTACAATTACTTCAAATTGATTGGAATTACATTAAAATAGGCATTAATTTCATTAGATTAACATCGTTAAATTTCATTCTAGCTATTTTTCTCATTAATAAATCACAAAATTTAAATTTCTTCCAATATTAAATCCCAAAATCTTATTTACTTTAATATTTTAATTATAGAAAATTACGGGTCGTTACAAATATACCGAAATCGTACCTAACGACCCTTACCAACAAAGGACTGGCCTACCCCTTACTCGATAGTGCCGAATATGTCATCACCCCGGTTGTTTCGAATCGTTTTACTGAGCTCATATGCACATCTGAAGCTGAAAATATAAATGTTCATCTAGAAAGGTAATGACATAACCTAATGGGTGTGACCCATATAGCCTAGCTGCATCTTTCTTGTTTTAGTCATTCCTGGTTGATGAGGCTTGAGGCTACAATTGCCTTTCAAGAACATTTACACTTAAAATGCTCATTGCCCTCACATGACAATGTGCTGATAGCATTCATCCGTACAAGTCCCTCCTGGGTCTAAACAAAATCGAAGGCATTATTCCTACTACATCCATTTTGGAATCATCTTCAAGATTAGTAGTGATTAACCCTTGCACATCCCATCTCTCTTTTTGATCCCATGCTCTTCATGATGTCTTTACTTCGAAACGCATTCATTGAATCGAAGTGGTTTTCGAATAACATATTTGATCCCGTCTCTTTGAACCAATGCTCGATAATTTTCGGTAAAATCAACCCCAGTTCTTTAGGAAATAAACAGTCCAATATAAGATCAGAGATCACCTTCTACTCGTTTGTCGACGGATTTCCTTATTATTATCCTAAGAGAACGAATCGAGATTTATATGCATAGCACAGCATCATCGGAGATGACTGTGCCATATAACTCATGCTTTTCTCTAAGATATTTCCCAAGTTACGTTTGGGTCTAATTTTAATAGTCGGTTATTTAACTATCAACAAGCATATAATCAATCAGGGATTTATTTCATAGGGAAAAATCGACATCGGTTAAGCATATAAGCAATCATTAGCCATGCTTCATAAATCTTCATAAATGAACCTCACTTTATAAATCGCTTGTATATAAACACGTTTGCAACGATATACTCGTGAATCTCTATAATTTAGTGCTTAGAAATATACTTATACCATCCCAATGGTATAAGTATATATGGAAAATTGAGAAATATTTTCTTTTTATTCAATTCTCAAATCATTTATAAATTCCCTGTAATCCTTTTTAAAATATTTATAATTCATTTTATAAATCCTTTAGACCATTTATAAAATTCTTTTATGTATTCCAATCGTTCATAAATCCTTTTTTTACATTTATAAAGTCTTTATAAATCCATAAAACCATTTATAAACTTCCTCATGAATCAATAAACTAGCTCTAAAATTGGTTTGTAGATTTCTAACCATTTATAAACTCTTCCACCTTGCATATACCCTTTCCTCTAGTTCCTCGAACCATTTTATAAACACCTTTTACAAAATCCAAGTCTTTCAACTCCATTTTCAGGTCTCGACAATATGTATAATAATTTAAATCATTTACTACAAAACATCGCTATATAATAATTATTATTAACAATGAACATTATAAATAAATCGAAATTATTAACTTTAAAACATCTTAAAATAATAATTAATAATTCCAAAATATTATTTAAGAAATAATAATAAATAATCTTTATATTCTATATATAATAATAATTTATCTCAAAAACCTATTAATAATCCTTATTATTAATTTTAGACTCGGTTATTTTCAGGAATAATTAACCTTTCAATTTATTAACCTTTTTATAAATTTTTAAAAATATTAACTATAAAAAACAACTTTTGAACAACATTAAAACAATTAAATAACCTTAAAATAATATTAATATGATTATACAACTTTTAAAATATTATAATTAAATAACTTTAAAATAATATTATTATAATTAAATAACACAAAAAATATATTAATATGATTAATATATTTAAAAAATATTAAAATATTTAATTAGATAATCCTTAAACAAAAATTTTCCAAAACCTTATTTCGGATTTTAAAATCGTTTCTTGTCTCAAAATCAGTTCTGACTTAAATGGCAAATTATAATATTTTTGAAATACTAATTTGAGGCCAATAGCCACTCAACATGTAACCAACATCGATATTAATTTTCTGTCACTGCATGGTCTTATTTTTCAAACGTATAACAATGTTATAACCACAATATCCACAATCATATTCATTATTCAATAATCCACAAAATGAACCATTATTGAAACAATATAATTCAATAATAGCGAGGAATCCCATTGGACCCTCCAACTTGTTTCGCCCTGCATCACAAATGTTAGATAACCATAAAATATAAATCAACCTCTTTGAGGCGGGATTCGTATATAAAGGGTCATCCACTCTTACGGGGGAATATAATAGGTTCTCATCCGCTCCAATAGGTAGGAATATATCCAAACCAACTAATAAGTATAATAATTCACCCAGACAATCATCCAATCAACTATATATTTTACCAGTTAAACAAAAAGGTGAGTTGAACTCATTGAAATTTTCTATTGTTGCCGAGGCGATCTGGTTTGGAACTAAAATCGAAAAACGTCCGATTTGGCCCAAATTTCAACAGTCCCCAAATTTGTCCAAACTATTTCCATTATGAAGGTTTCGTCGATACGAGCGCAACGAAAAAAGTTTCGTCTCGATCAGACCTGTATGAAGGAGATATGGATTTCAGAAGTTACTAAAACATTTTTAAATTATATAAAGTAAACTAATTACAACTTCACCTAAATTACATAAATGAAATCTTCCCCAATAGTATGCTCCTTCCCTATAAATGATATATCACTGATATGCCGTGCACCATCCCTACCGCCTCAGACCACCATTCGACCTACGGACTTTGACGATGATCTCCCGTACTCCTCCTCTCCACGACTAACCCCTTAAAATGCCACCCGAACCACCCCAAGAAAAAATGACGCAGCCACTCCCCCACGCTATAGTAATCGAATGTGCATCGCCACAAACCACCGCACCATCTCAAAATTTCCCCCAAGGTGAAATTCCCCTTGCCAAACCCCAATACATTGTCGAATATTCCTAATTCGAACCTATTTCGCCATAAGTCAAAGCCCTAGTTTTAACCCATGCACTATAATTCAGTCGAGCACTCCAAACAATGGTCGAACCTGGCACCAAGCACAATAGTTCATACCATTACAAACCCGAATGGATTTATTTTGGAATTTTCCATTGGATATACATTTTGTTTTTGATTTTTGAACGTGATTAGATTTTTTTCTCTCTCTTGTAGCTACTGATATAAAGGGGAAGACAACGTGAAGGGGGTGTGGGTTTGGTATAGGGTATGGTTTGGTGATGGAGCATGGTAGTGAATGGTCAAAATCATGGTTGAAGTGATGATAGATGGGTGTATGGTCAAGTTAAATTATGTATATTATTTAAATTCAAAATATCTAGCTATATAAATTCAAACCCCGGCCGAGACATGCCACCTAGCGTTCTATATGTTATACCCCTATTCATAAAGCAATGGAACTTGTTTCGAGACCTAACTTGATCGTATGAAGAAGATAGCTTTTTGAATCTAATTATTATATTAAATTTCAAATATAAATTTCTATGTGTTTCAATCTCGCACGGCCAAATGGTACATCCGATTGCTACGAAATTTGACTGTGTAATATAATTTATTATTACATATCTAATAAAACTGGTTTCGTCAAAATCCGAGGCTGTGCCCTGGAAGGCTATTTTTGCAAAGCAAGCGGGGTGGAATGGTCCCCTACCATTTTTATTAACAACCAAAAATATTAGAACAACGGATTACAACAATCTGACCACCACATGAGTGACGAAGGCACACATAAGTATTATATGTTACTAGTAATAGAGAGGACCAATACATGTTTAGAGGAAGCTTTCCCTTTAAACACCCTATTGTTCCTCTCCAACCAAAAAAAGTCATTACCTTCTTCAAAATTCTTAACAGCTTTCTACTTCTCTCATTCTTCCATCTAGTTGCCTTGAAGATGTTGTACCATTCAATGCATGAGCTTCTCATTGGCCTGTGATAACCATTACATTGCAATATGGAACTCCATAAGTGGAAAGTGAAATCACATTCAAAGTATAAGTGCGCAGCCGTTTCCACCCCTACTCCACAGAATAGACATTTGTCACATTGAACAACCCCATAGCCTTTGAGTTTGCTTAGAGTCAGGGTACCATTCATCATTACCTTCCACATGTACAGGTTCTCTTTTGGAACAGAACCATGATCCCAAATACGAGAATGCCAAATAAAAGTAGGCAGTTGCATGGATGGATCAAGTGCCATATAAACATTTTTAATTGAATGCACTCTGTCATTCCAAGTCATATGAGCATCACTGATTTTGTATTTCCTATTATGTATAGCAGTCCATTCAGTTCTTACCACTGCAGAGCTACAATGAGGAAGGGAGACACTATCATCAGCCCAAAACCTAGATAGAGTAGCAGTATTACCAATCCCACTGGATCTTCTCATCTCATAATCAATTATATTTACTAAAATGATTCCTTTTGAAGGCCATGGATCAAACCAAAAAGATATCATGTTGATTTCTTTCATTCTCTGTTGCACCAGAGGTAGAAATAATTGTCTACCTCTCAATGTATTTCTCCAAGTCCAGCTATAGTCAGTTAGAGAAGAAATAAACCAGAAGTTGCTTTGACGTATGAGGTATTGCCTACACCAAGAAGCCCATAGATTTTTGTCATTCCTTAATAGCTTGTCAATTCTTGCAGATAATGTAACAAGGTTCCAGTTCCTAATGTTTATGATTCCATGTCCACCTTTTTCTTGTGGACAACATAGTTTGCTAAAGGAAATTGGAATCATTTTCTTAAAGAAGGGATTACCGTGCCATAAAAAATGATTCAAAGCTGAGTTAACCATGCTAATGAGTTTGGGTGGGAGAATGAAAATTCTGGCATAATAAACACATATGGAGAAGGCAATGGATTTAACAATTACAAGTCTACCAGCCATCGAAAATCTAGATACTTTCCTACTAGCAAGTTTGGCAGTAATATTTTCAAATAGTTGTAAGCATTGGAAAGTCCTGATTATAGAATCACAAAGAGGCACCCCAAGATAATATTCATTATCAGAAAATGGAGAGAGGCCAGACATAGAGTACATTATCTCCTGGAAGGCTATTTTCACTCATTAATTTAACTAGTTATTTTCAAAGTCGAGTAAATTGCTTTTAAATCAGATTTAAAAGTTTTATTATCTTCATTCTTATTAATTAAATTTAAATAAGCCTTTAAATCATTTTTATCCAACTTTATATCCAAGATTAAATTATTTTAAACCATTTTTAATTATTAAAATCAATAATTTAATTATCAAATAAATTGTTATATTTGAAATTTTATATTTAATTTATAAAATTTACTTTCCAATATTTAAAATAAATTAATATCCCATTCTCAAATGACTAATATTCTGGGTCATTACATTCTTCCCCTCTTAAAAGAATTTCGTCCTCGAAATTGCCAAAGTAAGAAAAATGCTCCAAATCCATTGCTTTTTAAAACTAGTTAGTTCAAATAACTTACCAAATTGTAAAAAATCATAAATTTCGGTAATTAAAAATAATAAATTTATTTATGTTGGCGTTTTGAAAGAAATTAAAATTTTGTGATTTACTAATGAGAAAAATAGCTAGAATGAAATTTAATAATGCTAATATAAGGTAATTGATAACTATTTTGATGAAACTCCAATAAATTATAGTAATTGCAAAGTTAAATTGGTTAGAAATTATAGATAAGGAAATAAATTAAATGTATATTTGATGGTGATATAGTATGTGATAAACTGAAATTGAATATAATCAGTGTTGTGTAAGTAGTTATAACATGTTATAGATAAGAAACTTATAAATGTGATTAAATTAAATAGATGGTAATAATTTTTATTTATCACCTATTTATTTAATCTGTTGAAATTAATATGAAAATCAATAAAAAATTAATATAATCGAAATATTGTGATTCATATAGTAAAAGATAATAATTCTAGACTACTGATGTAATAAGACGTAAACCAATGTTAATTATATCCATACAATAAAGATTGATGGAGTAATAAGATGTAAATCAAAATAAAAGAATTTATTTGAAATTAAAATATAATTAACAGATTTTTGTCACAGTTGTAATTAAACGCTATAAGTTGTACAATATTTAATATTAGATTTGAGATGGAAATTAATTTTAAAAGATTATAAATTACTAGGTAATCAAAAATGATAAAAAATTTGTTGGTTACTAAATTTGAATTGAAAAGTGATTAAATCAATATAATAATAATTAAATTAACGCGAAAATAGCCATGTCGGCCACTATCTCAGATTTAGACAAAAAAAGTTTCATCGTATCCATAAGGGTGAATTATTGTAAGATTTCAAGTTTCATCGCGATCGGACAAGTTTGATCGTGCGGGCTTGAAATGCGTAGAAATCAATTTAATGATTTCAATTGAAATAAGCTGATTTTATAAGCTAGCTTCTGCATACTTTTGAATTAGGGTATAGAACCTATTCCAAAGTTTAAAAATGCTTAAAACATCTATTTTGATATATGGGATGACCTACTTTTGTTTCGAAAATGGAATGAACCTTACGGGTTGTTATTGTCATTTCGAACCAATTCGATATGTTATTCACACTTATCGGGCCTTGTCTATACAAATAGTTTTTCCAACCCTAACAGCCTTTCTATTTGTTATTCCTACACGTACAAATTTGTTTGTTTATTCCTACCTCCTCTCAGCAAAAACCTATATTCAATTCCAAAAAAAACCCTAATTCAATTTAAAAGTCAAATTGAAAATCAAACTCCTTAAAACTATATCGAATTATATATAATTGGAAAGCTCTCGACAAGCATAATCTAGATCTGCTATTCATTTTTGCAATCGAGTCGTGTTTTGTTCAAAAATGATCAAAATATTCTCGGCCATTGATTTTGGTGGTTGATCAACGGTGATGGATCATCGATTCAGGGGTACTGTCGCGTGGAGATCGTCGGGGGGAGTGCATCAGAGTGGTTCGTATGGAAAATTTATGGTTGGATCGAGGCGGAAAATTAAATTAGGGTTTTAAATTTTGCGGCGGCGGCTGGTCTTTTGTGGATGATGGTGATTGGAGGGGCATCGCTGGTGGTCGAGGATTTCAGGGAAGGCCTACAGTTTGATTTGCGATGGGAGGAGGGGCTGCGACTGTCCATAGGCACGACGGTGCAGGAAAGAAGGCGGCGACTCAGGTCGAGTTACGTAAGCCTGTTAGGGTTCCTCATGAGCTTAGGTGCTGAACGAAGATGACATGTCTTCATCTTGACCTTTGTTTATTATTTAATCTAAATTTATATTTTGAACGTTCTAACACGAATATCTTTTGCATACGAGCTCGGATTCACACACGATTTATTCCGAATTGTATTGAAATTCTGAACATTATGGGACTAATTGCACAAATTCTGAGACTATTAGATTTTGGGATATAATTGGATTTTTAATCGATTTGAAATCAAAGATGAGTGTTTTAACCCACTCAAAACTACTAAATTAGTTAAATTAAATCTGTAATGTGATTAGAAGTTGATTGATTGCTGTTTGGCATGTTTAAATCACCATGCCAGTTAAATCTGAATTTTATCGAATATAATTGCCATTTATTTAATATTGAATTTAAATTGTTAATTGAATGCCTGATAATGATAACTAGTTTATTTATTGTGATTTTTTTGTTGAATTGAATGATGATTGTGATGGATGTTTAACTGTTGATATTGGATGACTGGATGTTATGTTTATTTTATATATTGCTATCACACTGCAAGTTCCATTAGTTTATTAGTATAATCGAATGATCTATAGATTAGGGAAAATTCGCTATGGGTCGAATGATAGATTGGAGTGATTTTTGGGTTTTTAATTTTAACTCAGGATTGCTGGTTGAAATGATATATACCCATAAATTTTAAATTAGTGTGGATTGAAATGATAGATATCTGTATTAGCGTAGAAAATTATATACAGACACCGGATTGGTTAAATTAAATGATTTAAAAACCTTAATTTTGAATCTAGTTAAATGATATTTTGAAATAAAATGTAATTTACATAAACTGAATTACTTTCGAAAAACCAAGCTTTGAATGTTGAAATTGAAATTGGTTTAAATGAATTGTTTAAAAGAATTTAAACTGAAATTTCAAAGTTGAATTTTGAAATATAAATGAAATTTATCAAAACCAATTTATTGTAAATTTTTTAATATTTAAACTTTGAAATCTATTGAATTTGAAGTAGTATAAATTTATAGTTCAAACATGGATTAGAAATCGACATAGATTTAAATGGTTTTAAATGAGAATCTGAATTGAAAGATTTAAAATTGAGTTTGTTGATTTGAAAGCCAGATATGGTCCAAATGTGTTGAAATGGAAGAAATAGTTTAATTGGATATTAATTTCAAATTAGTTATTTTAATATAAACAGTCTAAAGTTATATTTTTAAATTCTGATTTATTTAGATTTTCAGAATATTTAATATATAAACCATTTCCAATACTCAAACATTTTATATTAAACTATTAAAAACTTTATTAAATCTATTTTTAAACTTTTTTAACCAATTAAACTAATTTAAAGTATTTTAATCTATTTAAACTATTTTAATCTACTTTAATCTAATAAATCTATTTTAATCTACTTTAAATCTACTTAATCAATTGTTATATATTTTAATATGTTCAAACTATTTTAATCTATTTTAAACTATTTTAATCTATTTAAACCATTTAAATTATTTTTAAATATTATAAACTATTTTAAACTATTTTAAACTATTTTGAAACTATTTAAACTACTTATAAGTATCTAAACTGATTTCAAAAATTCGAATGGTGCAAGGTTGAATTGTTTATATTTATTCCCTGATTTAAAAGCGAATATGTTTAAATATGTTATAACCTACGTTGGAATTTGAAACCAATATTTTCTGTTGAAATGTTATATTTTGAGTAAATATGGCGGTTTTGAAATAAGGATATTTTGAACCGAATATAATTTTGAAAGTGGTATAATTTGAAATAAATATGATATTTTAATATCGATTATGAATTAGTTTTGGAAATGTAAAAGAATCATCTGGTGTGATAAAACGTTTGGTTTTTAAAGAGGTTGAGATCGAATATTGTCATATTCTCTGCCAATACCGAAAACCACTTTAACAACAATGCACATGGTGGAGATTTCAAAATGAAGTATGATGGTTTGATGAACGATTCTGTATGAGGTATTAACGTAGCCCTGACTCCCTTGAGTCGGCTTGATGTGGCTAAAACTTGAGCTATACCGGGCAAAGTGAGGTCGCTCCTCCTATCGGGCACATTTCTTCGATACCATATTATGACTTTGTGATTAATTTGGTGGTCACCCCTCGATTTGATTTGGGAATGTGTTTTGTGGTGGGTGGTAGTAACTGTTATGCGTTACCACCATCCCGGGAGTGCAAACGGTAGAATCATACCCTAGCATTACCTCACGTGCCTTGTCACATGCCTTATCGCTCCTACTATGAGTTTGATTTGTACCATACCTATGGTGTAACGACCCATAAATTTTAACAATTTTTACTTGGTTTATAACGTATTGAATTGTATTTTTGAGAAATTATTAATAATAAAATTTTGAAAAAAAAAGATTTTTTTTATTTGGATTACGTATAATTAAACATAGCAAATGGTAAATTTTCAATTAATTATATGAAAGTTTATTTATTATGTAATTCTATTAAACTCAAATCCGTTAAGAATTGTTGAAAATAAATTTGCATGAATCAAGGGAATCGACTGTTACCATAAATTTTATTTCTTTCCTGTCCATTCAAATTTTACATCAGTTGCAAACCAATCAATACCTTACCTTTATTACTCCCAGTATTCGTACTGTAGCTCTTTAATTTTCTATCCGTTGCTATTTCATTTCGGGTTTGTTCCTTCCGTATTTATTCCATTTCAAACATTTTCTCTTCTCTCTAGCAGAAACATAATATTTTACATCATTTATATATATATATCTGAAGCTTACATTCATTCGTTTATTCACTTTTACGTTTCTCATACTTTCTACTTTATTATCCTCAATTCCCGTGCTTGACGTTATCATTTCAGTTTCTTTCCATTGAATGTGGCACATTTCCTTGCTAACGTTTTTTTCCATTTATATGCGTGGCTTTCCTTTTGCAACCTGTTCCTTTTCTATTTCCTTCGTTTTTAAAATTTGAAACGTACATGCTGGACCACGGTATTAATTGCTTTAATAATTTTTCCAATTCACGTTCAAACGTTGCTATTCCTAGCTACTAATAAATTTAGAAATCAGTGTCCGTTACTTAATTTTATGGCATACGTTCAAAGCATTGGCTTTTATTATTCAGCTCAATTAAGGGTGACCGTTGCCAGCACATAACCGGTAAAAGATATGTATACGTTTTATTTATTTATGTGGCAACGATTCACATTTACACTATTATTGTCTTTTTAACTTCATTTGTCTCATATTCATTTATTTGTGTACGTTTTCGTTTCAATTATTGTACACATCATAGTTCCTTTTATAAATTCATCGCCCATAAATAGTTTATTTCTTTTTCCCTTCATCTTCATTTGTCTCATATTCATTTATTTATGTACGTTTTCGTTTCAATTTTTGTACACATCATGGTTACTTTTATAAATTCAACGCCCATAAATAGTTTATTTCTTTCCCCTTCATCTTCATTTGTCTCGTATTCGTTTATTTGTGTACGTTTTCGTTTCAATTATTGTACACATCATGGTTCCTTTTATAAATTCATCGCCCATAAATAGTTTATTTCTTTCCCCCTTCATCTTCATTTGTCTCATATTCATTTATTTGTGTACGTTTTCGTTTTAATTATTGTACACCTCATGGTTCCTTTTATAAATTCATCGCCCATAAATAGTTTATTTCTTTCCCCCTTTATCTTCATTTGTCTCATATTCATTTATTTGTGTACGTTTTCGTTTCAATTATTGCACACATCATGGTTCCTTTTATAAATTCATCGCCCATAAATAGTTTATTTCTTTCCCTCTTCATCTTTGTTTGTCCCATATTCATTTATTTGTGTATGTTTTTTTTACATTGACCGGGCAAAGGCTCATATTTTAACCGCGTTTATAAATCAATTTCCACTTTTGCAACTTCACTTTCCACCTCATGCTTGCATCCTTCTTTTACTCACCTGCTCACATTTTACTCCCTCTACATAAATTGCTCCCTTCTCTTTTGAAACCCAGCAATAAAAAAAAAAGAGAGAAACGAACACACTCCTCAGCCTTTGGCTTGCACCCTTAGCCACTCCGCCTCAACTGCCGCACCTTCACCTGATCATCTCCGCCCTCCATCTCCTCCTCTTTCATGCTGACGTTGTTCGGCGAGCCACTACCTTGCCACAATGAGTTGTGTTGTCCTCTTCGTGATTCTTCTCTGGTTCTATATCTTGTCCGCATATATATATATATATATATATATATATATATATATATATATATATATATATATTAAACTTAAATATGTATAAACTATAAAGCAACTTTGTAAAGGTGATAATATTATATGCTGTGTCCTATTTTTATCTAATATCATACAGTATAAACTTAGGTAAGGCTTAGTCTATGCGTACAAGGCTATAAAGAAGAAATATATATATACGTAGTGTTTGTTGTATGCGTTTTGTATAAGTTGGGTGTGTTTTTATTTTGTTTTGTTTTACTGTATATAATTGTTTTACAGTACTATGTATATTTTGTATAGTTGTAGTGCTAGCATGTTTAAAGTATTGTAAAGTATAGAAGGTGTTGAGTATATTTATATACTGACTTTAACTAACATATATTACTGTTAGTATTATATATTGGTTCATTTTATATATAATCTGTTTTAGTAGCATATAGATTTTATAAAGTTTACATGGGTTTATTTTAGCTTACATATACGGGAGTTAGATTTGGTATTGATACATAATATATGGACTTTATGTTATATGTTTTAATATTGAATTTAATATTTTATTTATAAAGGTTACTTTTATAAAGATTTAAATTTTAGACGGTGTTTGGATATTGGTTTGTATATGGGTTTAAACATATACATTATTTCAAACTATACTAATATGTTTTGTTTAAACCAATGATTTTTGAAAATATATATTTAATTAAATATATGTTTAAATTTAGAATATAGTTTTATTTATATACAGTTATACATACAACCGTATATAGCTCACCTATCCTATTTATTTTCCTCGACCCAATTCTGATTTGATTTCGGCAATTCCTCTTTATCAGCTTTAATCGTTAAAATTCTTGCCAATATTGCATTGCTTTGAAATCTGTGCTTGGATTCGTATCTCTTCTCATTCCGCCCTCTCCTCTAGGCTCGAAAGGTGAGCAATCACTCATGATTAACGTTCTTTTATTTATTAAATTTGATTTCAATTGAAACGACAATTGAAATATGATGTTGTTATTAATTTTAAATTGTTATATGCTACTATATATAACTGTTCACCTATGGGATATGACACCATATCCTGTAGTTTACATTATATTGTTATTGAGGATATATGCCTGTTATATTATTATCATATCTGTTATCACCCTGCAAGTTCCCTGTAATATAGAATTCATTATGGGTTGAAATGATACATACCCGAAAAGACTTTAGAATAGGAGAATTTCGTTATGGGTTGAAATGATAAACCCAAGCGATTTTCAATTAAATTGAATTTGGAATTGCGGGTCGAAGTGATATCTACCCGTATATTTAAAATTCGGATTGAAATGATAAATATCTGTATCCCTTGACCATAGGGTAGGAAATTATATATAGATACCGTTGGTACACATATAGATATATAAATGTTTGAAAATAATTTCTATAGTTTAAAAGGAAATATATGGTTTTTAATAAATACTGGGTCTTAAAATATTATATATAAATGGAAATTTTATATATAGATTTAATAATGATATTATTGAGATTGAATCAATCCATATAATATGTTTAAGTATTTATTTAAATTTATATTTCAAAAATTGATTGTTGTAATAATTTGAATAAGTTAAGGTCTAGAAGATAAAGTTGAATTTATATGAAATGGTATTTAGTTAAGAATTCTACTTAATTGGATCGATTTGAACTATTGAATTTGAAATTTTAGGTTTGAGTTATAACTTGATTTTGATTTAAATGATTAAATTGACATTCCAAGTTTAAACAAATCGAAAGGAATATTTAGTTTAAAGGTAAATTTAGGTTATTTAATAAATATTGAATTTATTAAGTGTACATTTAAAGACTAAAAAATAAGGTAAATCGAGATCTATATGAAACTGTTAAATTGAACTTTGGAATGTTGAATATTAAAGCTTTGAAATATACTAGAATTTAAGTGGTTAATTTGTGATTTAGATCTGTATTTGAAATATATATAATTTGAATTTGTTTGGTCAGAAACTGAATTGAATGGAAATTGATAAATTGAGATTGAATTTAATTTGAATAGGGAAGTCGGGTTGATTTTGAAGTGATTTGTTAAGTTTGAGTAAATTACAAATATTCTACTTTATAAAATATTTATATATATTTTGGAAAAAATATATTTGAAATGAAATGATATTTTGTTGTGAAGTATAAATTAATTTGAAATGACCTCGGTGTTATAGTGTATATTTCTACCTTGTAGATAGTTCCATGGACCTATAGAGGATGGTTATCCCAAACATCCTTAAGTTACTTGTATTTCAGTTGATATTTCACTTGAGTTGGATTTATTGATATAAGAATGTTAATCCTGACTCGAGTATTTTTTGTTTTTGCTTTACGCTCGGGTCAGACTGAGTGATACAACATTTGAGACTCACCTTTGGAGTTTGGAGCTTCGTTTGGAGATCCAACTATCGATTTAGCTTCCAACATTTTCCAGTTGATTGGTTCAGAGAAGTCATCTGTTGCATTGGAGACTTCACTGCATTTGAGCTATTCTATTGTATTTTATTTCTAACTCTAATATCTATATAGTAGCTTCATAAACTACTATTTATTGATTCCGCTGCGTATTATTATATTACTTTGTGTCTGTGATTCTGTGATTGATTTATTTACTATATATGATGAGTTTGCAAAATATAAATTAACAATTCGATATTTTGAGCAATTCAAGTCTGACATGTGTGGATGCGAATGGTTGAAATATCGGGCCGTTACAGTTGGTATCAGAGCTTTGGCTCTTGGCAAATTTAACATGTATGGAAAATTTAATTACGGAATCACTTTTGTTCGGGCTTGAACTATTTTCTCTTGATTGGAAGTTCCTTTGAAATATGGAATGTCCCTGTGACGCCCCACCTCTGTACCCACGCTAGCCAAGAACACTACGGTGTAATGCTGTCGACTAGCACGGAGAATAAGGCTGTTGAGGAGCGACCATCCGTGTAATTGCTTTGCGCGAGCACCGATATGTCAGATAGTAATAATATAAGTTTTCATATCAAGCGGAAATCCGACATACAAATACAAATTCAAAGCTATCACACAGTGGCTATATAAAATCTTCGGAAACAAATATAGAAATAAACATAACACAAATCAGTCACAGACAATTCATATCACAAAGGCGGAAATAGATATGAATATTACACATGAAAGTGTACATCAGAGTAGTGGTCAAACAAGATCCACAATATCCACAAAGAAAAGATGCAAGTGCTAGACAAAAGAATAAGTATACATCATAGAGTCTGTATCTCAAATGTATACAACAAAAGACTACTAAACTAAAGTAGTTAACCAAAAGTCGGGATGATAGTCCGATGAGGAGTCAAGCAGAAGCACCTGTAATATCTCAGTCTGACCCGAGTATTATTTAAGAAGAAAATAATAAACGGATCAGTCTAGCTATAAATATCAGATGAAGTGATATATAATAAGAGATATGACATAACATATAATAATCACAATGCCGAGCTGTGATAAATAAGTAATTGAAAATCAACAAGAGATTAATCAATATCACAATAATCTACTCAAGATAAAAAGGAATGTCATACACCATATTTCATTCACCAAGCCACAATAAATGACATATATATCAATGCCCATCGTAAAAGTTGGTGAAACATAAATTCTAGAAATCAACACACAAAATCCAGAAATCACAATCAAAGGGAACAACGATGTCGTACAGCGGGACATCCGATGAACCAAATCACAATCAAAGGGAACAACGATGTCGTACAGCGGGACATCCGATGAACCAAATCACAATCAAAGGGAACAACGATGTCGTACAGCGGGACATCCGATGAACCAAATACTCTCAGACATTGCTCAATGCCAGTCTAAAACATAAGATGATCGTCATGATCAAAGAGAAGTGTCAATTACAATAAGCTAGTAAATATATGAGCTTAGCTTCATGTCCCATAACCACTAGCTTAACTTAAATATTTACGAACAAATTGTAGATCTCCACTAGAAAATTGTCACAAGAGTTTCAATCGAACAAGTCCAAGAATTAACCGACGAAGTAAACGCAAGCGTTTCGTACCACTCGTTTTACTAAGTCGTTTAATTAGATTTCTCATACGAGTGAGGTAAAGGTTTATATATACTAATAGATTGGAAAACGGTTTGAGAAAAACAAGCTTAGTAATAAAATAGTGTTGAAATCATTTGAAGAAAGAGTTTTGATATTTACTACTAGTATAGAAAACCTTTATATTTTTAAAGTGACAAATCACAAAGAAGATTGTAGAAGCAATCGGGCATAAAAATTCACATTCGAAGACGTGAATAAAATCCAAAGAAATCGATATAAAATCCATCAAAGTGGATATATCTAAAATTCCCAAAAAAAAGTCGTCAAAGTCGATAATAAATAACAACAACAAAAGGGAGACAACACAGATCGATTAAAGTTGGATATTCAAATGGATTAGCAAAACAGGCTAATCTGGAAAAATCATCAGGTCGGTCGACCGGACTCCCTGAGTCGGTCGACCGAACCAAAGGTTGGAAACCTCTCGGGACAGCAGGTCGGTCGACCGAACCCTGTACTCGGTCGACCGAACCTTAAAACAGAAAGTGCTTATGCACTTGGAAGCAGGTCGGTCGACCGGACAAGGGGGGTCGGTCGGCCGAACCAGTTTCCAGCCTCTTCCCTGCCTATTACAAATGAGGTTCAATCTTGACCAAAATTGCATTCACACGAGCAACGGCGCTAAGGGTTTATGTCAACCGACTACCCGGCCCTATAAGTTCCTCGATGCATCACCAAAAACATGTTCAAACATAGAAGTTAGGAGTTTTAACGAATTGAACTCAAAACACTAAAAATTGGAATATACACAAAAGCAATCCAAATCAAAATCAAATGCACATGAATAAGTGTTAGGAATTCATACCTAACAATAGAAGAGAATTATAAGCATAGATGTGAGATTAAAAATCTCACCTTTGAACTAAATTTATGAAGATGAAGCTTGAAAGCAAATGGAAATCAACCACACCTCAATCTCACACTAGAAGCTTGAATCTAAGCTTAAAAGAAGAACATTCCCTAAGTTAGGTTTAGGAAATTTCTGAAATTCAAAGAGAGAATGAGTTGGAGAAGAAGAAGAGGAAGCTTACCAATGGGTTCTCTTGAACTTTGGAGCTAGGAGATGGATTTGCTAATGGAAACTAGGGCTTAGGATTTCCTAATTCTTTTTCTCTTCCACCATTATTGAAAGCTTGAAGGGTTAGGAATTAGAAATGAAGTAATGAAGAGTTGGAGTGGGTTGGAACTGAGTTAGTAAGTGGGCTCAGCCCAAACCAAAACCCTAAGTGAAAAGTAGCAAAAATCAACTTTCTCCAAACATATCGAAGCTTATACTCAAAAAGGTCGCAAACGGCATTTTAAACTCAATGGAGGTGGTCTCGAGTCCCAATTCGACAGTTTGCAAAAAGTAGGTTTTCGGACCAAAATCCGATGAACGGTGAAATATTTAAATAAAATATTTAAATATATAATCGATAAATATGCGGGTTGTTACAGACTCCCCTCCTTAAAGAAATTGCGTCCTCGCAATAATTAAGAAGGAAATATAAGAAGTAACAACCATAGAAGCATATTAACACAAAAGAAAATTTGAATCAAGAAGTCCACCATAAAGAGCACGAAGGAGTAAATCCAAAAGTTTTCATTCGATGAATTCTCAAGATTTCACATGAGAGGTTTGAGAACCATTGAACTTCTATCAAAAAGAATATCTTTATATCGAAGGCGCTCAACCTCCGAAGCAATGATGCGAATAGGATGTTGCTCAAAATCAAATCTGGTGAAACTTCAATTTCCACAATATCACCGGGCTCAAGAATGAAAACCGGAAACATAAAAGCATTTCCATAGTTAAAAGACGTGGAAAACGCCAAGAATAGCAGAAAGTTGAGCCGGTGCAACGGCGTAGTACAATCACGGTACGCCCGAGAAACTAGAAACTCGAATAATTTGGAACACCGACGCAGTACAAAGACGGTACGTCCAGTGAATCAAAAAGCCAAGTCATTGATGTAGTGCAAACGGTACATCCATTGAACCAAAAAGCGAAGTCATTGATGTAGTCCAAACGGTACATCCAATGAATCAAACAGCAAAGACATTGATGTAGTACAAACGGTATAACCAATGAATCAAAAGGAAAGACATGGATGTAGTACAAATGGTACACCCAATGAATCAAAAGCAAAGACATCGATGTAGTGCAAACGGTACATCCGATGAATCAAAAGCAAAGACATCGATGTAGTACAAATGGTACATCCGATGAATCAAAAGCAAAGACATCGATGTAGTACAAACGGTACATCCGATGAATCAAAAGGAAAGACATCGATGTAGTACAAACGGTACATCCGATGAATCAAAAGGAAAGACATCGATGTAGTACAAACGGTACATCCGATGAATCAAAAGCAAAGACATCGATGTAGTACAAACGGTACATCCGATGAATCAAAAGCAAAGACATCGATGTAGTACAAACGGTACATCCGATGAATCAAAAGCAAAGACATCGATGTAGTACAAACGGTACATCCGATGAATCAAAAGCAAAGACATCGATGGAGTACAAACGGTACATCCAATGAATCAAAAGCAAAGACATCGATGGAGTACAAAAGGTACATCCGATGAATCAAAAGCAAAGACATCGATGTAGTACAAACAGTACATCGATGTAGTACAAACGGTACATCCGATGAATCAAAAGCAAAGACATCGATGTAGTACAAACGGTACATCCGATGAATCAAAAGCAAAGACATCGATGTAGTACAAACGGTGCATCCGATGAATCAAAAGCAAAGACATCGATGTAGTACAAACGGTGCATCCGATGAATCAAAAGCAAAGACATCGATGTAGTACAAACCGTGCATCCGATGAATCAAAAGCAAAGACATCGATGTAGTACAAACGGTGCATCCGATGAATCAAAAGCAAAGACATCGATGTAGTACAAACGGTACATCCGATGAATCAAAAGGAAAGACATCGATGTAGTACAAACGGTACATCCGATGAATCAAAAGCAAAGACATCGATGTAGTACAAACGGTACATCCGATGAATCAAAAGCAAAGACATCGATGTAGTACAAACGGTACATCCGATGAATCAAATGCAAAGACATCGATGTAGTACAAACGGTACATCCGATGAATCAAAAGCAAAGACATCGATGTAGTACAAACGGTACATCCGATGAATCAAAAGGAAAGACATCGATGTAGTACAAATGATACATCCGATGAATCAAAAGCAAAGACATCGATGTAGTACAAACGGTACATCCGATGAATCAAAAGAAAAGACATCGATGTAGTACAAACGGTACATCCGATGAATCAAAAGCAAAGACATCGATGTAGTACAAATGGTACATCCGATGAATCAAAAGCAAAGACATCGATGTAGTACAAACGGTACATCCGATGAATCAAAAGCAAAGACATCGATGTAGTACAAACGGTACATCCGATGAATCAAAAGCAAAGACATCGATGTAGTACAAACGGTACATCCGATGAATCAAAAGCAAAGACATCGATGTAGTACAAACGGTACATCCGATGAATCAAAAGCAAAGACATCGATGTAGTACAAACGGTACATCCGATGAAACAAAAGCAAAGACATCGATGTAGTACAAACGGTACATCCGATGAATCAAAAGCAAAGACATCGATGTAGTACAAACGGTACATCCGATGAATCAAAAGCAAAGACATCGATGCAGTACAAACGGTACATCCGATGAATCAAAAGCAAAGACATCGATGCAGTACAAACGGTACATCCGATGAATCAAAAGCAAAGACATCGATGCAGTACAAACGGTACATCCGATGAATCAAAAGGAAAGACATCGATGTAGTACAAACGGTACATCCGATGAATCAAAAGGAAAGACATCGATGTAGTACAAACGGTACATCCGATGAATCAAAAGGAAAGACATCGATGTAGTACAAACGGTACATCCGATGAATCAAAAGCAAAGACATCGATGTAGTACAAACGGTACATCCGATGAATCAAAAGCAAAGACATCGATGTAGTACAAACGGTACATCCGATGAATCAAAAGCAAAGACATCGATGTAGTACAAACGGTACATCCGATGAATCAAACGGAAAGACATCGATGTACTACAAACGGTACATCCGATGAATCAAAAGGAAAGACATCGATGTAGTACAAACGGTACATCCGATGAATCAAAAGCAAAGACATCGATGTAGTACAAACGGTACATCCGATGAATCAAAACCCAAATAATTCGGAACACTGACGCAGTACAAAAACGGTACGTCCAATGAACCGAAGCCCGAATGATTTTCGGAACACCGACGTAGTACAAAAACGGTACGTCCAATGAACCGAACACAATAAAAGAACATCGGATGCAAGTTCATAAAAGCAATGAGATGAAACTCAATAAAACAAAGTACATCAAAACACCCGATGAACTTGATAAAAAGATAATTTCATTTAGTCATCAACAAAGAAACAACCCCTTGTTGCTTACGACTAAACGCATTGGCAACACGATTTCCCCTTCGGGAATAAAAAAGAATATCAAGATCATAAGAAGCTAAAAACTCGAGTCAACATGCAGTTCCTTATGAGAAAAATGAATATTCCAAAGATTTATGATCGAGATAGAGAACAAATTTCTCCCCCTAAAATGATGATGCCAAACTCTAAACGTAAAAACAATAGCCGAGAGCACTAGATCATAAGTGGCATATCTAGTCTCGATAAGCTATAATGGTTTAGAAGCACAAGTGATAGCACGTTCTCCTTTGCAAGAGAACGACATCCAAATCAATACGACTAGTATCGGTACAAATAGCAAAGTCTTGGTTCCCCTTCAGGAATCACAAGAACAAGAGTATCAAAAGGAAGAGTTCTTTTAAATAATCCTCTTTTCCTGAAAAGTTAAAACTTTCAAAATGACATTTATCTCAATGTAAAAATATTTCTAAAAAATTTACATTTTTACAAGTTAATATACTGTGTCTGACTGTCTCATCAAAGCGTTTAGGAAATTCCTATTGACAACGTTGATCAAGCCCATCGACCAAAATTCTTAAAGCACTCAACGGGCAATACAATCACAAAATCATCTTTTATAGGATAAATAAATCTCTTAAAAAGTTTTAAGAATATTCTTTGTTCGTTTTAAGAACAAAATTCCGGTTATACTTCTAAATAAATCTTATGAAAAAGATTTTTGCAAAATTTTAAATTGCTATTTTCATCCAAAAATCAATAAATAAAAGAATGGTCACATCGAAATATTCATAGAATATTCGATTTATAAAATGGATGAAATAAGCTGGACAAATTGAATGATAAAATAAGTCATTCATTAGAATCATAACGAGTGCGGAGCGCGTAAGTGGAATGCTAACTCACGCGACTCGTAGCCAAATGAAAACGGTGGTAAAGTCGAACTAAAAAGACCTTAACACCACTCAAAAGATTGCTTAGGAGATATTCCTAAGACAAGCTCAAAAATACCAGAAAATTTTTCAAACGATATGATTGAGAAAAATAATACTTTCCTTATCATGCGGGTTTTAAGGAATAAAATGATGCCATCAAGTTGGAATCAAAATCATAAAGGAAAAATAGAAATCTGCTTAACAGATTGAAAATGTCGAAGATGAATAGTCCACTCGAAAAATAGGATATGGGATTCACAATGATTAAGCCGATCCTTTCAAAAAAAATCAATTTGGAAGCTTAAGTAAAAATATCGGCTCAGAAAGAAAGGTCTCATAGAATAATTTCGACATCAATAAAAAGCAAATTGAGTGTTGCGGACGTACCATCCGGATTCACAATCCTCAAAGAAGTCATCAAGCCCAAAATATTCAAAGAAAAAGAATCGACAAGTTCTTTTGATATAAAATAGTGAGATGGAACCCATATCAAAAAGAACTCAAATAAGAAGATCACGAAATAAAACAATGCCATCAATGATTGAGTGAAAAGTACCTTGACCAAGAGAAGAGTTGCTAGGGGCTTGCACAATATTTAGCTTTCTCATGTCCTTGTTCAAAAGTTTGGGACACGCAGATAAAAGATGACCCGGTTTCTTGCAATAGCGACAAGAATGGGGTTTTGGACACATATTCGCATAGTGTTCCATAGAATTACAATTGTAGCATCCTCCACGATTAGGGATTGGAGTCTTTGCTACAAAAGTAGTTTGCTTCACTCTCTTATTGGGATTAAGGCTCTTGAACTTAATATGCCTCTTCTTGGAAGTCCCAATATCACAAACACTTCCTTTACCAACCTCTCCATGAAGAAGAGTAACATCCACAAGCTGATTGAAAGAAACTTCAAGTTTCAAAGGTAGAACCATTTTGGGGTTCTTACTCAAAGCATAGATAAACTCTTGATTCTTTACAAGATCCAAAAGTTGTTGAGCAGACATGAATACTTCATCTTGGGGAGTAGCACTAGATTGACCGGCGCTGGGACGGCCTAGTCTAACCATTTCTCTTCTTTAAGAAAGAAATAAAGAAGAGGAAAAAGTTATTCTCAAGGTAAATATCAAGCAATTCTTGATAGATAAAACAAGGAATCATAAAGAAAATAGGATGAATCGGTACGAAGACTCGAATTAAATCCTAAAGCACGACTCCTAAGATGGACTTAGGACGATGATCCTTGTTAAATTATTCCACATTGTTTCGAAGTTTGGCTCTGATACCAAGCTGTGACGCCCCACCTCTATACCCACGCTAGCCAAGAACACTACGGTGTAATGCTGTCGACTAGCACGGAGAATAAGGCTGTTGAGGAGCGACCATCCGTGTAATTGCTTTGCGCGAGCACCGATATGTCAGATAGTAATAATATAAGTTTTCATCTCAAGAGGAAATCCGACATACAAATACAAACTCAAAGCTATCACACAGTGGCTATATAAAATCTTCGGAAACAAATATAGAAATAAACATAACACAAATCAGTCACAGACAATTCATATCACAAAGGCGGAAATAGATATGAATATTACACATGAAAGTGTACATCAGAGTAGTGGTCAAACAAGATCCACAATATCCACAAAGAAAAGATACAAGTGCTAGGCAAAAGAATAAGTATACATCATAGAGTCTGTATCTCAAATGTATACAACAAAAGACTACTAAACTAAAGTAGTTAACCAAAAGTCGGGATGATAGTCCGATGAGGAGTCAAGCAGAAGCACCTGTAATATCTCAGTCTGACCCGAGTATTATTTAAGAAGAAAATAATAAACGGATCAGTCTAGCTATAAATATCAAATGAAGTGATATATAATAAGAGATATGACATAACATATAATAATCACAATGCCAAGCTGTGATAAATAAGTAATTGAAAATCAACAAGAGATTAATCAATATCACAATAATCTACTCAAGATAAAAAGGAATGTCATACACCTTATTTCATTCACCAAGCCACAATAAATGACATATATATCAATGCCATCGTAAAAGTTGGTGAAACATAAATTATAGAAATCAACACACGAAATCCAGAAATCACAATCAAAGGGAACAACGATGTCGTACAGCGGGACATCCGATGAACCAAATCACAATCAAAGGGAACAACGATGTCATACAGCGGGACATCCGATGAACCAAATCACAATCAAAGGGAACAACGATGTCGTACAGCGGGACATCCAATGAACCAAATACTCTCAGACATTGCTCAATGCTAGTCTAAAACATAAGATGATCTTCATGATCAAAGAGAAGTGTTAATTACAATAAGCTAGTAAATATATGAGCTTAGCTTCATGTCCCATAACCACTAGCTTAACTTAAATATTTACGAACAAATTGTAGATCTCCACTAGAAAATTGTCACAAGAGTTTCAATCGAACAAGTCCAAGAATTAACCGATGAAGTAAACGCAAGCATTTCATACCACTCGTTTTACTAAGTCGTTTAATTAGATTTCTCATACGAGTGAGGTAAAGGTTTATATATACTAATAGATTGGAAAACGGTTTGAGAAAAACGAGCTTAGTAATAAAATAGTGTTGAAATCATTTGAAGAAAGAGTTTTGATATTTACTACTAGTATAGAAAACCTTTATATTTTTAAAGTGACAAATCACAAAGAAGATTGTAGAAGCAATCGGGCATAAAAATTCACATTCGAAGACGTGAATAAAATCCAAAGAAATCGATATAAAATCCATCAAAGTGGATATATCTAAAATTCCTAAAAAAATGGTCGTCAAAG
Organism: Allium cepa; assembly: GCA_030765085.1. Taxonomy (NCBI): domain Eukaryota; kingdom Viridiplantae; phylum Streptophyta; class Magnoliopsida; order Asparagales; family Amaryllidaceae; genus Allium; species Allium cepa. The sequence continues at coordinate 437,230,538 of CM060938.1, read as the reverse complement.
TCAATAATAAATGACAACAACAAAAGGGAGACAACACGGATCGATTAAAGTTGGATATTCAAACGGATTAGCAAAACAGGCTAATCTGGAAAAATCATCAGGTCGGCCGACCGGACTCCCTGAGTCGGTCGACCGAACCAAAGGTTGGAAACCTCTCGGGACAGCAGGTCGGTCGACCGAACCCTGTACTCAGTCGACCGAACCTTAAAACAGAAAGTGCTTATGCACTTGGAAGCAGGTCGGTCGACCGGACCAGGGGGGTCGGTCGGCCGAACCTGTTTCCAGCCTCTTCCCTGCCTATTACAAATGAGGTTCAATCTTGACCAAAATTGCATTCGCACGAGCAACGGCGCTAAGGGTTTATGTCAACCGACTACCCGGCCCTATAAGTTCCTCGATGCATCACCAAAAACATGTTCAAACATAGAAGTTAGGATTTTTAACGAATTGAACTCAAAACACTAAAAATTGGAATATTCACAAAAGCAATCCAAATCAAAATCAAATGCACATGAATAAGTGTTAGGAATTCATACCTAACAATAGAAGAGAATTATAAGCATAGATGTGAGATTAAATATCTCACCTTTGAACTAAATTTATGAAGATGAAGCTTGAAAGCAAATGGAAATCAACCACACCTCAATCTCACACTAGAAGCTTGAATCTAAGCTTAAAAGAAGAACATTCCCTAAGTTAGGTTTAGGAAATTTCTGAAATTCAAAGAGAGAATGAGTTGGAGAAGAAGAAGAGGAAGCTTACCAATGGGTTCTCTTGAACTTTGGAGCTAGGAGATGGATTTGATAATGGAAACTAGGGCTTAGGATTTCCTAATTCTTTTTCTCTTCCACCATTGTTGAAAGCTTGAAGAGTTAGGAATTAGAAATGAAGTAATGAAGAGTTGGAGTGGGTTGGGACAGAGTTAGTAAGTGGGCTCAACCCAAACCAAAACCCTAAGTGAAAAGTAGCAAAAATCAACTTTCTCCAAACATATCAAAGCTTATACTCAAAAAGGTCGCAAATGGCATTTTGAACTCAATGGAGGTGGTCTCGAGTCCCAATTCGACAGTTTGCAAAAAGTAGGTTTTCGGACCAAAATCCGATGAACGGTGAAATATTTAAATAAAATATTTAAATATATAATCGATAAATATGCGGGTTGTTACAGTCCCTCGGTTTCGAAATTCATTCTTGTCTCTCCCTATTTGTATTCGTTTGATTCTGGAGTATCCCATAACTCCACTGAATGATTTGTAAAGGGGGTGAAAACTCCTTTACAATTGGCATTGATTCACGGAAGATTTCTGTATCCTCGGTTTACGATGTTGTTATATCTTGATATGCCGAATTCTATCTCTTGCGATCGAATGTCGATTTTTTTGGAATTCTGCATCGATCATATTCCTGAAGTCACGGTTGACCCGGTTAAGGTCGCCCGCGATTTATATCTATCTTCTATTTTAAAATTTTAATTACCTCATCTTTGATCGAGCCTATCTTCGAATCAGGATTCTATTGATTGGAGTTCCTCTAATTTGTATCTCTATCTTTGTTTAGAAATCCATTCTTAAATCATCCTTTGAAAAATCGGGTTTTGTTTGTATTATAGAAATTGTTTTATACCGAAATTATTATTTTAACTATGATTTTATTCTATATATAAAAGTGAAATATTTTCGATAAGGATTATATATCTTTTATAAACGAAAGTCTGAAATTTTGAAAGGATTTGAAATTTTGGAAATTTATAAGGAATTCGATTATATAAAGGATTTATAACTGAGGGAATTTGAATTTGAATTTCGAGGAATTGAACTCCGGTAGTTTGAAATTTGGTTTTGAGATTTCAAAAATATATATAATAATACGATTTGAAAATATTTTCTGAATAAGAAGTGTTCAAATGACTTTAAATGGGTTCCAATGATTTCAAAGAAATTTAAAAGAAGTTTCAAGAAAATAGGAGTCCAGAACTCACTTTGTCGCTAGAAAATAAATTTCAGTGATTAGTGCACGCATCAGTGACATTGATTTTTGAGTTTCAGAGTGGGGGAGAGGCCACTCTAGTAGCTTTTCTATGTGAGTGATTTTGTGAAACCAATTTTTGATTTCAAATTCCAAGTATGATTTGATATTCAAAAAATATATGTATATATATTTGAAATTAAATAAAGTATGCCGGTGTTCATTCCTCGAGTTTTCAATTTGATTTAGTATAATTCTATTTATAAAAAAAAATTGATTTACTGATTTGTTACTGATTTCCAACTCTTGGTTTGAAATTTGATTTCACCGACTATTTTGAAGGTTCAAGCACTTCCAAATCAAGTTTTAAAATTTTAAAACTAAGAAATTCCGAAGGGTATAAAATATTTGATCAAGAATATAAACTTAGTTTTGTATGTTTAAAGTGTGAAGAGTATAACTTAAGTAAGTTTGAAACTTTGTTAAATAAATAATTTGAAAAAGGATAAATTGGATTTTTCATATGGAAATAAATAGTTTAAAGGTTTTGAAGGGGTAGTTATAAATTTGGAATCCATTTTTGAGTATAATTGATTTTGGGAAAACATTTGGTTTTGAAAATAGATTGGAATGTAAAACCCAGTATTTATATGATAATTTTGGAAATGAATTTGTTTGACTTGAATTATGTTATTTGGAAACTGAGATTGTTTTCTAAACCTATCATTTTGGAAACTTTGAAACTGAAGATATTTAATTTTGAAGAAATGATTTGGTGAAATCATATATGATTTTGAAACTGAATTGATATTGAAATAGATTTGAAAACTATTGATTTGGAAAGGTACTCAATTTGAAAAGTGGAATAATATATTATCGAAGTCTATATAAGTGTGATTTGATATACTATAGATTTTGAAAAGTATTCAATTTTTGAAATGAAATCTTATATATATGGACTTTATATAAGTACGATATTTGAAAGTGATTTGAAAAGGTACTATATGATACATATTTTCGAAGTAAAGATATGGAAAGTGCATTCTGCTTGATATCCGCTCTGTGGCCAAATTGTGGATTCATTCTATCGATATTATTCTCTCTGATTTTTGGTTTTTCGGATGTGATACTCGAGTGTCCCACCGTGATGTAACCCACGGTTTTTCTTACGAGCGCGACTGCATAGCGCAACTGCCTGGCTGAGCTGGCCTAGGGGTACTGATTGTTTCCTGGGGGATCCAGGCGTAACCATTGCGTATCCTGCACTCTATGTAAGTTGCATTAGTAGCGAAACCGCCTGTCTGAGATGGCCTAGGGGTACGGATTGTTTCCTGGAGGATCCAAGCGTAACCATTGTGTATCCTGCACTCTACTAGTCATCATGGCGTAACTCGCAGGGCTGAGAAAGCTTACGGATACGGATTGTTTCCTGGAGGATCCAGGCGTAACCATTGTGTATGTTTTGGTTTGGTCGATTTGTTTGGATTGTACTTTCCATATCTTTTTTTAAAAGTGTTTTCAAGTATTTTCACTAAGTGTTGAAATGGGTCTACTAAGTACTTGAAGAATTCTAGCTTTGCGCCTGATCAATGCATGGCCAGAGTCTGCAAGAACGAGGATAAACTTGTTGAAACAGTGAGTTATAAAAGTATTTTCGAAAGGAAAATTGGTTTTGATATAAAAGTATTTTATTATAAAGGTATTTCCAACAAATAAAATTCTTAATTTAATACCATTTCAACTAAATCCCAATTTATCTTCCTAACCTCAATTTATCCAAATTATTTGAAATATAAATTTTGTATTAATATTTGAAATTGAAATTTTTTTGGTTTGAAATTAACTATTCGAGCCCGATACTATTCTTTTGAATTTACCTTATCTGCCCTGCTTTATTTATTCACCTATATTCTCTTTTCCAAATCTATCTTCTTTCCTTCTTTCCTTCTTTTGAATATATCCTTTAAAATATTGTTTATTTATATACTACCTAGTTTAATAGTAATTTTTTTTAGTGTTTTATAAATAATTGATCTCATAATTAATTGAATGGATTTAATAAAATGAGTAATCTATTAAATATTAATTAATTTAAATAATAATAAAAAAAAGTATATTGTTTTAAATAAATTGTTTAATTTGGTTTTCAATGTCCAATTTTTTCATCTGGTTGTTTCTATTCTGCTACTTTGTTCCTTTTCGGGGACGAAAAGTTTTGAGTGGGGGAGAGTGTAACGACCCATAAAATTTTAGCAATTTTTAATTGGTTTATAACGTATTGAATTGGATTTTTGAGAAATTATTAATAATAAAATTTTGAAAAAAAAAGTAAAAAATTATTTGAATTACGTATAATTAAATATAGAAATGGTAAATTTTCAGTTAATTATATGAAAGTTTATTTATTATGTAATTCTATTAAACTCAAATCAGTTAAGAATTGTTGAAATAAATTTGCATGAAATCAAGGGAATCGACTGTTACCATAAATTTTATTTCTTTCCTGTCCATTCAAATTTTACATCAGTTACAAACCAATCAATACCTTACCTTTATTATCCCTGTATACGTACTGTAGCTCTTTAATTTTCTATCCGTTGCTATTTCATTTCGGGTTTGTTCCTTCCTTATTTATTCCATTTCAAACATTTTCTCTTCTCTCTAGCAGAAACATAATATTTTACATCATTTATATATATATATATATATATATATCTGAAGCTTGCATTCATTCGTTTATTCACTTTTACGTTTCTCATACTTTCTACTTTATTGTCCTTAATTCCCGTGCTTGACGTTATCATTTCCCATTGAATGTGGCACGTTTCATTGCTAACGTTTTATTCCATTTATATGTGTGGCTTTCCTTTTGCAACCTGTTCCATTTCTATTTCCTTCGTTTCCAAAATTTGAAACGTACAGGCTGAACCACAGTATTAATTGCTTTAATAATTTTTCCAATTCACGTTCAAACGTTGTTATTCCTAACTACTAATAAATTTAGAAATCAGTGTCTGTTACTTAATTTTATGGCATACGTTCAAAGCATTGGATTTTATTATTCAGCTCAATTAAGGGTGACCGTTGCCATCACATAACCGGTAAAAGATTTGTATACGTTTTATTTGTTTATGTGGCAACGATTCACATTTACACTATTATTGCCTTTTTTACTTCATTTGTCTCATATTCATTTATTTGTATATGTTTTCGTTTCAATTATTGTACACATCATGGTTCCTTTTATAAAGTCATCGCCCATAAATAGTTTATTTCTTTCCCCCTTCATCTTCATTAGTCTCATATTCATTTATTTGTGTACGTTTTCGTTTCAATTTTTGTACACATCATGGTTCCTTTTATAAATTCATCTTCCCCCCTTCATCTTCATTTGTCTCATATTCATTTATTTGTGTACGTTTTCGTTTCAATTATTGTACACATCATGGTTCCTTTTATATATTCATCGCCCATAAATAGTTTATTTCTTTCCCCCCTTCATCTTCATTTGTCTCATATTCATTTATTTGTGTACGTTTTCGTTTCAATTATTGTACACCTCATGGTACCTTTTATAAATTATTCGCCCATAAATAGTTTATTTCTTTCCCCCTTCATCTTCATTTGTCTCATATTCATTCATTTGTGTACGTTTTCGTTTCAATTATTTTACACATCAAGGTTCCTTTTATAAATTCATCGCCCATAAATAGTTTATTTCTTTCCCCCTTCATCTTTATTTGTCCCATATTCATTTATTTGTGTACGTTTTTTTACATCGATTGAGCAAAGGATCATATTTCAATCGCGTTTGTAAATCAATTTCCACTTTTGCAACTTCACTTTGCTTTCACTTTCCACCTCATGCTTGCATCCTTCTTTTACTCACCTGCTCACATTTTACTCCCTCTTCATAAATTGCTCCCTTCTCTTTTGAAACCCAGCAACAACAAAAAAAGAGAAACGAACACACTCCTCCGCCTTTGGCTTGCACCCTTAGCCTCTCCGCCTCAACTGCCGTACCACCACCTGATCATCTCCGCCCTCCATCTCCTCCTCTTCCATGCTGACGTTGTTCGGCGAGCCACTACCTTGCCGCGGTGAGTTTTGTTGTCCTCTTCCTTGATTCTTCTCTAGTTATATATCTTGTCTGCATATATATATATATATATATATATATATATATGTGTGTGTGTGTGTGTGTGTGTGTGTGTGTGTGTTAAACTTAAGTATGTATAAACTATAAAGCAACTTTGTAAAGGTGATAATATCATATGCTGTGTCCTATTTTTATCTAATATTATACAGTATAAACTTGGGTAAGGCTTAGTCTATGCATATAAGGCTATAAAGAAGAAATATATATATATATATGTAGTGTTTGCTGTATGTTTTTTGTATAAGGTGTGTGTGTTTTTATTTTATTTTGTTTTACCCTATATAATTGTTTACTATGTATATTTAGTATAGTTGCAGTGCTAGCATGTTTAAAGTATTGTAAAGTATAGAAGTTGTTGAGTATATTTATGTACTGACTTTAACTAATATATATTACTATAGTATCATATATTGGTTTATTTTATATATAATCTGTTTCAGTAGCATATAGAGTTTATAAAGTTTACATGGGTTTATATTAGCTTACATATACCGTAGTTTGATTTGGTATTGATATATAATATATGGACTTTATGTTATATGTTTTAATATTGATTTTAATATTTTATTTATAAAGGTTACTTTTATAAAGATTTAAATTTTAGATGGTGTTTGGATATTGATTTGTATATGGGTTTAAACATATACATTATTTCAAACTATACTGCATATAGATATGTTTTGTTTAAACCAATGATTTTTGAAAATATATATTTAATTTAATATATGTATAAATTTAGAATACAATTTTATTTATGTATAATTATATATACAACTGTATATAGCTCACTTATCCTATTTATCTTCTTCGACCCAACTCTGATTTAATTTCGTCAATTCCTCTTTATCATCTTTGATCATTAAAATTCTTGCCAATATTGCTTTGCTTCGAAATCTGTGCTTGGTTTCGTATCTCTTCTCATTCCGCCCTCTCCTCTAGGCTCAAAAAGTTAAGCAATCACTCACGATTAACGTTCTTTTATTTATTAAATTTGATTTCAATTGAAACGACAATTGAAATATGCGGCTGTTATTAATTTTAAATTGTTATATGCTACTATATATAACTGTTCACCTATGGGATATGACACTATATCCTGTAGTTTACATTATATTGTTATTGAGGATATATGCCTGTTATATTATTATCATATCTGTTATCACCCTGCAAGTTTCCTGTAATATAGAATTCATTATGGATTGAAATGATACATACCCGAACAGACTTTAGAATAGGAGAATTTGGTTATGGGTTGAAATGATAAACCCAAGCGATTTTCAATTAAATTGAATTTGGGATTGCGGGTCGAAGTGATATCTACCCATATATTTAAAATTCGGATTGAAATGATAAATATCTGTATCCTTTGACCATAGGGTAGGAAATTATATATAGACACCGTTGGTCCATATATAGATATATAAATGTTTTAAAATAATTTCTATAGTTTAAAAGGAAATATATGGTTTTTAATAAATATTGGGTCTTAAAATATTTTATATAAATGGAAATTTTATATATAGATTTAGTAATAATATTATTGAGATTGAATCAATCCATATAATTTGTTTAAGCATTTATTTAAATTTATATTTCAAAAATTGATTGTTGTAATAATTTGAATAAGTTATGGTTGAGAAGATAAAGTTGAATTTATTTGAAATGGTATTTGGTTAAGAATTCTACTTAATTGGATTGATTTGAACTATTGAATTTGAAATTTTAGACTTGATTTATAACTTGATTTTGATTTAAATGATTAAATGGACGTTTCAAGTTTAAACAAATCGAAAGGAATATTTAGTTTAAAGGTAAATTTAGGTTATTTAATAAATATTGAATTTATTAAGTGAACATTTCAAGACTAAATAATAAGGTTAAATCGAGATCTATATGAAACTGTTAAATTGAACTTTGGAATGTTGAATATTAAAGCTTTGAAATATACTAGAATTTAAATGGTTAATTTGTGATTTAGATCTGTATTTGAAATATACATAATTTGAATTTGTTTGGTCAGAAACTGAATTGAATGGAAATTGATAAATTGAGATTGAATTTAATTTGAATAGGGAAGTTGGGTTGATTTTGAAGTGAGTTTGTTAAGTTTGAGGAAATTACAAATATTCTACTTAATAAAATATTTATATATATTTTGGAAATATATATATATTTGAAATGAAATGATATTTTGTTGTGAAGTATAAATTAATTTGAAATGACCTTGGTGTTATAGTGTATATTTCTACCTTGTAGATAGTTCCATGGACCCATAGAGGATGGTTATCCCAAACATCCTTAAGTTACTTGTATTTCAGTTGATATTTCACTTGAGTTGTATTTATCGGTATAAGAATGTTAATCCTAACTCGAGTGTTTTGTGTTTTTGCTTTACGCTCGGGTCAGACTGAGTGATACATCATTTGAGACTCACCTTTGGAGTATGGAGCTTCGTTTGGAGATCCAACTGTCGATTCAGCTTTCAGCATTTCCAGTTGAATTGTTCAGAGAAGTCATCTGTTGCATTGGAGACTTCACTGCATTTGAGCTATTCTATTGTATTTTATTTCTAACTCTGATATCTATATAGTAGCTTCATGAACTACTATTTATTGATTCCGCTGCGTATTATTATATTACTTTGTGTCTGTGATTCCGTGATATATTTATTTACTATGTATGCTGAGTTTGCAAAATATAAATTAACAATTCGATATTTTGAGAAATTCAAGTCCGACATGTGCGTATGCGAATGGTTGAAATATCGGACCGTTACATATGGAGTGCTCACTGAGTAAACCACGGATTTGGTGAAGCTTACAATATTTGTATAAACTACAGGAATATGTAAAAATGTTTTAAGTGGGATATGAGTAATGCCTTAATGCTATTTTAATACTTTACTTTATTGATAAACATTTTATAATAGCGTATATTACTACATAATAAATAGTTTAATGGATCCTTAGAAGATGGTAATCTCGAGCATCTCTTAAGTTATTGCATGCACGTTAGACACGACATAGGAGATTTAAAACCTCGTAAAGGTCTCTGAAGTCATTGACCTCATATTTATTTATTATTGATTTAATTGACATAAGAGCTTTTAATTCCGACTCGAGTGTTTTATCTTTTAATTATGCTCGGGTCAGTATAAGCTTTTCAGTATATTGAAGAACTTATTTCTACAGGATGAAGATGAAGATTTAGTACTGTTATTATTTGTTATATTTATTCGATTGCATCATGTTGTTCCACTGCATTATTTATTTATTATACTCTATGTGTAACTCCGATTTGTATTGTAAAAGAATAATCAAATGTTATTTTTAAAAAAGCTTCATGGACTGTTTGTTTGATTATTATATATTTGTCATTCCGCTGTGAGATTCTGTGTTTGTTTTTATTTTCTTTTCTCCTCTTTTTTTATTTACCCAATAATAATCCTCCCTTTTGAGTGGTTTGAGTTTGACATATGTGGTTTATTGTAAATTCAAACCATCCAAAAAGGTGGATCGTTACATTTGGTATCAGAGCTTTGGTTTAGCAATAACCTTAGCTTTGTGGGGAGGGGGGTTTGACTCATTGGAAATAGGGTAATAATACCCTAAAATAAGTTATTTGAGAGTGTATATATGACAGAGCGTATTTGTAAGTGTAATAAAATTGTTTTTACACTGTGTTAATTTATTCTGTTTAGTGTTTATAAATTATGGTAAGTGCATAGGATGATATGGCATCGATAAGGATTTCTAAACACTTAATAGGGCAGGCTGACACAATATTATTTTGAAATATAGGTAAATGAAATAATTTTACCTAATATTATATTATATATATATAAGAATAATTTTTATAGATGGATATAGTTGCTTGTGACATATTTATTTGTTGGGAAGTGAAATTTTGTAAATATTTATTGCAAAGTAAGTTTTACGAATAAGGTAAATATGAATTGGAAATTTGAGAACTTAAGTTCCATGATTTTGAAATTTGTTTTCAAAAGATTTTGGAATATAATTAATATTATTTAGAAGTATTTTCAGATATAAATATTCCAATGCGATTTGAAAGAAATGTTTTGAAAAGAGTTTTTAAAAGGAAATAAGTTCTGTACTCCCCTCTCTGTCGCTGGAAATAATTTCAGTGATGAATACACACATCATCGACGTTCATTTTCGAGTTTCAAAGTGGGTAGACCACCGTAGTAGTTTTACTGCACATTTATTTTAATAAACAAATCTTAATTTAATTTCTAAATATGACTGGATATATAAAAGCTATAAGTATATATACATATTATTTTAAATGATTTGAAAAAGAACTCGACATTTAGTTCTTAAGTTTCTTTTAAATTGATGAAATGTGAAGAAATTGAAGGTTGTCACTTATAAGTTAAAGAATAATGAAAATTTAGAAGAGGTAATTATTGAACATTTCGTTAATTAAAATAAATAAGATAAACTTGTGTAACATTCAATTATATTCTAAAAGACATATGTATAACTTACTAGAAATGTTTAAAAAGTTGTAACATTAAATAGGAATATGTAATAGAATATTATACAAGTAAAACTTAGGTAATGAAAATGTTTAATGGAATTATTCCTATAAGTAAGAAATCAAATGTTACAAAAATGTTATAAACTTAATTTAATAGTTGAAGCTAGATATAATTAAAGTGAATATTAAAAGTGAATACTATATTAAGTAAATGATTATAACTTCAGAAAATGTTGAAATGATTTAGAAATAGAGTTAATATTCAATAATGTTGTATATGAAGGAAATAAATATGAAAGAAAAAGATTTTTTGGAAATTATAAGTATGCGTCGATTCATAAATGAATATTGATATAAAAGGAAATCAATGTAAATAATAATGGAGAATTAGAATTGCAAAGAGACTTACATAATATTTTTAGAATTGATTATGGATGATCTAAATAATCAAATGGAAATAATTTATGTAGGTAAAAGAATGTAAATGAATGGAAAAGAAGATATTATATGAATGAAAATAAATAAAAAGTAAATAATGATGAAAGGGAATTAATATGAATAAACTTTAATGATATTTGAAACTCTTGGTTGTTTTGATTTATGGGATGTTTGGGGAATGATATTTCGATTTGTTTGAGGTTGTATGAATAATCTATTAAGTGATTATCTAAGACCGTTGAGCGTAGGGTACACTTGATAGTTATTTATCACCTCGTATGATTAACAGTTTCTAAACCTGAATAAATCATTAGTTTAGTTGCTATGGATGTATCATTGGTTCCTTTGTTACATATAATGGTCGTATTGTTTTGTTGCATATGACTACTGTTATGTTGTGTTGATTTGTTTTGTTATTAATTGAAGCAACTTAAATATTTCTCTTTTACGTATTTATTAACTTCTTTGGATTATATAAGTGAAATACAGGTTTATGGAAGCAATAGCTACTGCTTTTGGTTTCATAAACAGTGCGTTGTTTGCCCGACAAATAGGTACGTTTTCGGATTACGGTTTCTGTTATCTGGTTGCTTATCCCGGCTACGAGATGCTATTGATAGAGGTTTTGATTGAATCTATGTGAAACTCGAGCCATTGAAAGATTGACCCAAATTAAGGAGTTCGACATATATACATGGTTCGGCCTATATACTGCATGCATGGTTCGGTCTGGTGTGGTGGCGTATGCCGCTCGGTAAAAGGAAAAAAGATGGTAGGAACTCAACACCGTCTTTCGACAAACGTTGCTCGGCTAAAGGAAAGAAGCTATAGTGTAACGATCCTAAATTTTGAACAATTTAATTTGTAAATATTTAATTTATTTTAAATATTTAAATGATAATTTGACTTAAATTTCAAATTATCAGAATGAATTGGTGATTAAAATTTAGAATTTAATCTATTTAAAAGTTGAATAGAAATTTGAATTTTGACTTTGAAGTTGAAATTTAATATTTAACTTATATTTTAAATTTGAATTAATGATTTAGAAAAAATAATTGGATTTGAAATAAGAATGAAAATATAATATCAAAGTAAATAAAAATATATATATATAATAAGATAAATAAAGAATAAACTAGTTAAAAAATTTTTTTTAACAACATAATTTTAACAAAATAAAAACAAAGCAAAATAAAAACAAAAGCTAATTGAATTTAAATTAAATAAGAGAAAAAAAAATAATAAAAAAAAAAAAAAAAAAAGAAGTATACATTACCTTACTTATCAGCCTAAATCCACGCCACTTCACACGCCATAACTCACGCAAAATTCACGTTCTCTTCTGTTTTATAACCCTACCCCTCTCCACTTTCTTCATTCAGACGAAAGAAAAATAAAAAGAAAAAAAAATGGCGGCCTCCCCAATCCATCTTCGTTCGACTTCAGATTAGGGTTTCGGCTTCGATTCATTTCTTCGCCGACCTTCAGCAAGTTGGGGCTTTCCAAAAATCGAAAGCGACGGCTTCGACTTCAAATCTCTGGCGTGCTCTTCGATTCGATTGAAAGGTGAGTCTTTTGGCTCACGATTATCTGAACGCAAGTATTTAAATTTGTTTGGATTGATTTCTTGGTTTTATGCTATGAATGCGTGTTGTTTTGCTTCCATCTGTCGGTTAATTTGCAAGTATAGGAATTGTGGGTTATTCATTATCATTTGCTCGGCTACTTCGAATTTTAAACTGATAGGAACAGATACTACACTTGATGTTGGTTGTTGGTTGTTGTTTGCTATGAATTGCTTTGTAAATTTGTTATTTAAACTGATGAGGACAAATACTACTAAATATAGTTTTTTTTTTTTATTGATAGAAACAGATGCTATTAATTTTGACTTAAAATGATGAGAAACAGATGCTATTAATTGTGTTTAAACTGTTGGGAACAGATTCTACCCAGTTTTTAATTTTTGAACTGTTGAGAGCAAATGCTATTTAGATTTTTTTTATTTCAACTGTTAAGAACAGAAGCTACTTAAATTTTAATTAAACTGATGAGAATTGATGTTATAAATTGTATTTTTAAAAACAGATACTATAGTTTTTATTTAAACTGATATGAACAGATGCTATTAAAACTTGAATTTTAAACTGATGAGGACAGATGCTATCAAAAACTTTGCCCATTTTGGTTTTGCTGCATATGATGGATTTTTAATCTAGATGAGGAAAAATTTGTTGCATGTGCTTGTTTGAGCTTCTGTTCATGTGTGTTGAATGAATGTGTCTGTAAAGCCCTATTTCTGCTTGTGGTGTTCTTTGTTGTTGCTGTGAGTTATGTTGCATGCCAAATGTGAATAATTTCAGTTAAAGGTCTGAGTAACCCAGTTTTGAACCCCTGTAAAATATTCTACATTTGGAAAATAACAAAATTTACAAGCTTGAAACTGTTCTTTGATGGATCTGATGTGCTACTATAACCCTTGAATCCATTGTGTGGTGCTTGAATGTTGTTTAGGTATGGAATTGAAAGTATACATGTGAATATGTGTTTATGCATTTACATGTTATTGTGAGTAAACTTCTTTCCAAAAACAGATTCTTCTTTTAAATTAAATACTTAAGTGATATACTTAAACTCAAGTTCAACAAAAAAAAAACTGTCATGAAAAAAAAATCAAATTAAACTGCTGTGATTGAAAACTGCAGCATCTTCATTTTTGATGAATAACTTCACAATTGAAAGTTGTTTTAAACTTTCTGTTGCATGTGAGTAAATTTTTTACTCTGAATACTGATTTTTAGTGAGTAACCTCACTACCATATTTAAACACTGTTTGATGATTGCCTTGCTTTACGTACAATTGTGAGCCTGTATGTTTTTCAGATTGATTTATCTCTGTGTTTATGCCTCTGTACTAAAAACTGTGAGCATGAATCAATTTAAGATTTGATTCGTATACAAATGTCATAGTAAATTCATGAAGTATGTTGGAATTTTTATGCATGATATTTTATTCTGAACAAATGCATGATTATTAACCTAGGAGCATATGTGATTCATTGTTTTTATCATTGCTTCTCTGATTTTATTTTGGAAAATTTTGATTGTTGAGATTTTTGGAGTAAGCAGAGAAATTTCTGATCTCTCAACAAAATTTGCCATCAACAATAAATGGTTGTCAGACAATCCTACTTGTTGAACCTGCTTTCGACACAATTTTTCTTTCCTTGTTCTTATTTCATTTTCTGCTCCTCTTCCATGTTTTTAAATACATACTGGAAATGCAGAAACACAAAACTTGAAGTCCAAACAAAAAGGTCTTTGCTATCATGCATGAAGTAATCTTATGTTTCTACAGGCAAATCATTGTTGCCTCATTTTTATAAGACTTAACAAATAACTGAAAAATGTAACACAATTTTAGTCAGAACCAAAGTTGCAGGAAACTGCTGCCTTGCTATATTTTATATATGTTCATCTCCAATGATTTCATTCTGAGATTTAAGTGGCATTCCATCTGCTAATATTTGATGTTTCATGACACTGTCAACTCAGCAGTGAAAATTTCCAGTTTTAATGCACGTAGTTGCATTCTTCTTTATTTACAGTAAAAGCTGTAAATATTTGTTTTGTGGATATTTGCATTTATTTGCACCAAAAACTGCATATTTTCCGAAAATACTTCTATATGTGTTTCTAGAAGCCATTTGTTGCCTCTGTTACCTCTGTGGCCTCTGTTGCCTGTGTTACTTCTGTGTTACCCCTATGTTGTCTCGGGTTTGCCTCTGTGTTGCCTCGATATTGCCTTCGTGCTACTGTACATTTTTGCTGCTGCATAGTGCCTTGCCTTGTCTGTTTTGGAGTTATGCTTGTACACTTGCAGTGATTTGTCTGACTCGTGCACGCGTGTCGGCGAGGCAGTGCACATGTGTGCAAAGTACATGTGTGTACTGCAGCCACACTAAAAAGTTAAAGTTGTTAATATGAAAATCCGTAATAGATTAAATTGATTCATGTGATCCATTTTATTCAGTTCATTGCAAATTTATCTACTTGAGTTAAGATTAATCCTGACTCGAGTGTTTTTGTGTTTTGCAATTAACGCTCGGGTCAGACCGAGTATTTTTACAGCTTGAAGATTTTCAGGCCGCGAAGTTAGAGAGAGGGGGATTAAAGCTCTACCAAAGTTTTCAGTAAAATTTTTCTTTGTACTCTAAAAAGATATATTCCGCTGTATAAAAATTTATGCATTGTAAAAACTCTGATACATGTATGTAAGAAAAATTCAATTATGAATAATATTATGATTATTCTGTGATTCTGTGGCTGATTCTGTTTAAACTTTATAAACTGACTAACAATTCGTCATTTTGAACGTTTCTAGTTGGTTTAATTACCGACTAGAGGCGGTCAGAGCGGCGGGTCGTTACAAAAGTGGTATCAGAGCTTTGGTTTACTCAAAGCTCAGTTTATGATGTTTAATATGAATAGTTACTAGAACCACTATAAAGAAAGTGCTTTTCAAATTTAAAAGAAGTATGAAATTGTTTTCTTTAAAAACAAAAAGTATTTTGGAAAGTTAAAATTATTTTGAAAATTCCCCTCTCTAAAATGTGAGTTTGCGATAGTTTATATTCGGTGAGGTCTCGTTAGATTTGAGTTTCGATCGTTCAGAAACTCATTATCGAATTATTGAGATTTATGGAAAATGAAATATGAGTAAAGTGAACTAATAAATTAGTGAATTGGTTTAAATTGGTTTAAATCAAATAACTTGAATATTTCGAGTAAGAATTGTGAAATAAAATGACATATTAATTTAGTTATAATCAAGCGGATTATTGAACTATAACTTGGGAATTTGATTCTGAATTATTTGGAGGAATTGTTTTCAAATGTGAAGAACGAATTGTTAAATGAATGGATTATAAGTATTTAACTTATAATATGAACTTTTGAGTATATAACTGAGTTATATAAATTGAATTGAATTGAATTAATAAAAGATTTATAAATTGAAGTTTTATAAATAGAAAAGGAATTTATGAAGATTGTTTATGAATTCGGAAAAAATTGAATTTGATAAGTAATTTGTTATAACTTATGAAAGGAGATATATCCACGATTTTGGACAGTGGGTAATCCTTTAAAAATAAAAATAAAAATAAGTTGTAGAAATGATGAAATTGGTTGACAAAATATATTCACGATTTTGGACAGTGAATGTATTAATGAATAAAACAGATATGTTTTAGGGAGAATGATTGAATAATCCAACCTCTGCTAATAAAAGAATTTCGAATATTGATAGGAAACTTCGAAAACACCTTGTTAATTATAATGGCGAAAACTGAAGCACAAAAAGCAGTACGCCGTGAACGAAGAGCAATTGCTCGTAGAGAAGCAGAAGCGACCCGTGCGGAAATTGAAAGGAGATTCACTGAAAGGCAAGCACCTGGTCCATATGATGAGGTTATTTGCTATCGATGTCATAAAAAGGGACATTATGCCCGTCAGTGTCGAGAGAGAAGAAAGAAAAGGAATGTGGATGACCGATTCGCTCGTCAGGAGATTGTGTGTTTTAAATGTCAAGAGAGAGGGCATTTTCTTAGTCATTGCCCTAAAGTGAAAAGGAAAAAGTGCGTACTCAATTTACCCGTCGATAGATTGACAATCTGCTACCATTGTCGGCA
Source organism: Allium cepa (assembly GCA_030765085.1). Classification (NCBI taxonomy): domain Eukaryota; kingdom Viridiplantae; phylum Streptophyta; class Magnoliopsida; order Asparagales; family Amaryllidaceae; genus Allium; species Allium cepa. Next base: position 437,213,777 of record CM060938.1, on the reverse strand, counting down.
GACTGGACATATAGCCAGAAACTGCACCGAAAGACAACGGGGAAAGCAAGCTATAGCCCGACCAGCTAGAGCGAGAAGTGTTATGGTGATAGATAAAGATGGAAACATCTCATATTATTGCAATAACTGTAAGGAATGGGGACATGTGGATTTTGAATGTGTTAATCCTCCTTTAACACAATATGAAGTAGTGTCATCCGAAGATGAAAGTTTGGCAAAGATGCCTACTATTGGACAAGAAGTCGTTAGTCCTTAATTATTCTGAATCTTAAACCAATCGATATATTTTGTAATACTATCTTTTGTAATCCACAATCTTCTGTGTACGTCTTTTTAAAGTATTAAGCTACGTAAAATTTCGTATGGAGGAAATATTTTAATCGAATAGCATTTTGGGAAGTGATATTATGAAATGAAATTTAATTGTTGATTTAACGATATGAATCAAACTAATTTCGATGTGAATTTTATATTTTAAGTTTAAAACTATTATCTAAAATAGTTAATATGGAGATATGAATTTAATGGAATTAAATTGATGAACAATTTACTAAAGAACTAGTTGACTATTTTTGAAATAGAAAGCAAATGCAAAGTTCAAATAGAATTTAAATTTCAAATTTGAAGTTGTCAACATGATAATTTATAATAGGTTTAATAAATTCAGTGATGAATTTGAATTTGAATGGGCAGAGAGTTAAATTAAGTGAAAAACTTAATGTTGAAAAGTTTGAAATAGGTTTAAAACCAATATTGTGAAAAGTATGAGGAATTCAAACTATGAATTAAGTGAAGATGAAAAGTTAATAGTTTTAAAGAGTTTTAAAATGAATTAACTATCGAATACATAGATTTCAACACTCATTGTTGAAATAGACGTTTTCGAGAAATTAAGGAAATGGTAGACTATAACACTATTGTTATAGTAAATGGTTTCCGGAAGGAAATATTGTTGATAGTATTGGGATTTATATATCTATTTTAAATCCGAATCCCTATACTAGTGATTTTGAGTTGTCGTAACGATGTTTTACGTAACATTCGTTTTAACTCAAATAAATGTGTTTAAAAGAATGATTTCCTTAAAGAATGGAATATATACTTAATTTTGATTCAAGTATATTGAATATTTTCAAAGTGTTGAAAATGAAAGAATTTGTGAATTACTTATTTTTGAATAAGTATGGAAATATTTTCCAATGTGAAATGAAAGGTTTGAAATTTTATCTTTTAAAGATAAATTGAGAAATGAATATTTGGAATTTGTTTCAAATGGTTAAGTGTGAAAATTATATATCTTGTTAAAGATATTATTTTGAGAAATGTGAACAATTAGTTCAACTTGGAAATTTTTCAAAGGATTGAATCTAGAGTTAAAATTGAGTTTAACTTCGACACCAAAAACAATATAAGTTCAGCTTTGAATTTTGGATAGTCGATTGGGATTGTATGTCTAGCATTGTGAATTGATGACATATCATTTGATCTCTATTAAATATATATCTGTGGTGGCGGAGAATTTATTCTTTTAGCTTAACACCCTTCTCTGAGACGTACGAGCTTAGAGGTTATATATCGATAGACATCAATTATGTGTTGAGAATTGACGATGTAACGTGAAATCCAAATCGAATGTGAAATCGATAATGAATTGGATTGTGAATGTGAATTAGGTTAGAGATAACCTTAAATTTTCAAATCGATTGAGAGGAAAATTTTAAACGTGATGGAAAATTTTGAATCCTCTATTTGTTGTGAATGTGAAATGAGTTTTCGTAACTTATATATGTGAATATAATCGAAAACTATCAGTTTAGAAAGTCATTATTATGAAAATCCGGTGTAGGGTTACATAGATATGATAAGTACGAAATGTGAATGAAGTACTATATGTATATGACATATGTTTTCTAAAAACTGAGGATATGGAAATGTACCTTCCAAATTATTATATGTGAAGGTGATTGGAACTCGGTGGAGTGTCCAGTGAAAATCGTAGCTACGTAGAATTCCCTTAGTGGAATGTCCAATGGGACTGATTTGATATCCCATTGTGTTGGGATTATCCCATTGTGTTGGGATTATGTGATTGATGCTGGCGTAATTCGAGGGGTGTGATACCTAAAGTTACAAGCGATTCCATTGAGATAGTGGCGCAACCGCCGAGTAAACTGCGATCTGGGAACCGAAGCGTAATTCGAGGGGCGTGATGCCTAAGGCTACGAGCGATTCTACTGAGATAGTAGCGTAACCGCCGTGTGGACCGCGATCTAAGGCGACAACCATGGCGAAATTCAGGAGTGATGAGAAATCTAAGTTACAAGCGATTCTACTGAGATAGTAGCGGAACCGCCGGGTGATTGTGATCCATGGGGGAACGGACTTTCCATATCCATTTTTAAAAGAATTTTTAAAAGTATTTTCACTGGGAGTTGAAGCAAGTATGTTTAGTACTTGGAGATTTTTAGTCTTGCGTCTGATCAGCGTATGCCTAAAGTCTGTGAGAACGACGATGAACTTGTTAAACTTTGAGTTATCAAGTATTTTCAAAACTTTGAATAGAAAATCAATAATCTGAAATTAGAATTACATGATTCTAACTTAATGAATTAAGGAAGAAGATCTTTTTGAATATCTTGAAAGTCCACAGTTTTGGATAAGATATATTATGCAAATATTTAGCATGAAAGATTTCAAGTTAAAAATCTGAGTTTTGTAAATCAAAAATTTGGTAAAAGACTTTTGTGTCTTGATTATTGAAATCGATGAACAAAACTAGTGAAATGAAATAAATGGAATGAATCCTATATTTATTTATGAGTTTGAAACTTGGTGAAATTATGTAGGATATAAATATCGGTGAGATTTTAGCAATCGTTTTTTCCTAACTTATAATTTCGGGACGAAATTCTTTTAAGTAGGGGAGATTGTAACGATCCTAAATTTTGAACAATTTAATTTGTAAATATTTAATTTATTTTAAATATTTAAATGATAATTTGACTTAAATTTCAAATTATCAGAATGAATTGGTGATTAAAATTTAGAATTTAATCTATTTAAAAGTTGAATAGAAATTTGAATTTTGACTTTGAAGTTGAAATTTAATATTTAACTTATATTTTAAATTTGAATTAATGATTTAGAAAAAATAATTGGATTTGAAATAAGAATGAAAATATAATATCAAAGTAAATAAAAATATATATATATAATAAGATAAATAAAGAATAAACTAGTTAAAAAATTTTTTTTAACAACATAATTTTAACAAAATAAAAACAAAGCAAAATAAAAACAAAAGCTAATTGAATTTAAATTAAATAAGAGAAAAAAAAAATAATAAAAAAAAAAAAAAAAAAAAGAAGTATACATTACCTTACTTATCAGCCTAAATCCACGCCACTTCACACGCCATAACTCACGCAAAATTCACGTTCTCTTCTGTTTTATAACCCTACCCCTCTCCACTTTCTTCATTCAGACGAAAGAAAAATAAAAAGAAAAAAAAATGGCGGCCTCCCCAATCCATCTTCGTTCGACTTCAGATTAGGGTTTCGGCTTCGATTCATTTCTTCGCCGACCTTCAGCAAGTTGGGGCTTTCCAAAAATCGAAAGCGACGGCTTCGACTTCAAATCTCTGGCGTGCTCTTCGATTCGATTGAAAGGTGAGTCTTTTGGCTCACGATTATCTGAACGCAAGTATTTAAATTTGTTTGGATTGATTTCTTGGTTTTATGCTATGAATGCGTGTTGTTTTGCTTCCATCTGTCGGTTAATTTGCAAGTATAGGAATTGTGGGTTATTCATTATCATTTGCTCGGCTACTTCGAATTTTAAACTGATAGGAACAGATACTACACTTGATGTTGGTTGTTGGTTGTTGTTTGCTATGAATTGCTTTGTAAATTTGTTATTTAAACTGATGAGGACAAATACTACTAAATATAGTTTTTTTTTTATTGATAGAAACAGATGCTATTAATTTTGACTTAAAATGATGAGAAACAGATGCTATTAATTGTGTTTAAACTGTTGGGAACAGATTCTACCCAGTTTTTAATTTTTGAACTGTTGAGAGCAAATGCTATTTAGATTTTTTTTATTTCAACTGTTAAGAACAGAAGCTACTTAAATTTTAATTAAACTGATGAGAATTGATGTTATAAATTGTATTTTTAAAAACAGATACTATAGTTTTTATTTAAACTGATATGAACAGATGCTATTAAAACTTGAATTTTAAACTGATGAGGACAGATGCTATCAAAAACTTTGCCCATTTTGGTTTTGCTGCATATGATGGATTTTTAATCTAGATGAGGAAAAATTTGTTGCATGTGCTTGTTTGAGCTTCTGTTCATGTGTGTTGAATGAATGTGTCTGTAAAGCCCTATTTCTGCTTGTGGTGTTCTTTGTTGTTGCTGTGAGTTATGTTGCATGCCAAATGTGAATAATTTCAGTTAAAGGTCTGAGTAACCCAGTTTTGAACCCCTGTAAAATATTCTACATTTGGAAAATAACAAAATTTACAAGCTTGAAACTGTTCTTTGATGGATCTGATGTGCTACTATAACCCTTGAATCCATTGTGTGGTGCTTGAATGTTGTTTAGGTATGGAATTGAAAGTATACATGTGAATATGTGTTTATGCATTTACATGTTATTGTGAGTAAACTTCTTTCCAAAAACAGATTCTTCTTTTAAATTAAATACTTAAGTGATATACTTAAACTCAAGTTCAACAAAAAAAAAAAACTGTCATGAAAAAAAAATCAAATTAAACTGCTGTGATTGAAAACTGCAGCATCTTCATTTTTGATGAATAACTTCACAATTGAAAGTTGTTTTAAACTTTCTGTTGCATGTGAGTAAATTTTTTACTCTGAATACTGATTTTTAGTGAGTAACCTCACTACCATATTTAAACACTGTTTGATGATTGCCTTGCTTTACGTACAATTGTGAGCCTGTATGTTTTTCAGATTGATTTATCTCTGTGTTTATGCCTCTGTACTAAAAACTGTGAGCATGAATCAATTTAAGATTTGATTCGTATACAAATGTCATAGTAAATTCATGAAGTATGTTGGAATTTTTATGCATGATATTTTATTCTGAACAAATGCATGATTATTAACCTAGGAGCATATGTGATTCATTGTTTTTATCATTGCTTCTCTGATTTTATTTTGGAAAATTTTGATTGTTGAGATTTTTGGAGTAAGCAGAGAAATTTCTGATCTCTCAACAAAATTTGCCATCAACAATAAATGGTTGTCAGACAATCCTACTTGTTGAACCTGCTTTCGACACAATTTTTCTTTCCTTGTTCTTATTTCATTTTCTGCTCCTCTTCCATGTTTTTAAATACATACTGGAAATGCAGAAACACAAAACTTGAAGTCCAAACAAAAAGGTCTTTGCTATCATGCATGAAGTAATCTTATGTTTCTACAGGCAAATCATTGTTGCCTCATTTTTATAAGACTTAACAAATAACTGAAAAATGTAACACAATTTTAGTCAGAACCAAAGTTGCAGGAAACTGCTGCCTTGCTATATTTTATATATGTTCATCTCCAATGATTTCATTCTGAGATTTAAGTGGCATTCCATCTGCTAATATTTGATGTTTCATGACACTGTCAACTCAGCAGTGAAAATTTCCAGTTTTAATGCACGTAGTTGCATTCTTCTTTATTTACAGTAAAAGCTGTAAATATTTGTTTTGTGGATATTTGCATTTATTTGCACCAAAAACTGCATATTTTCCGAAAATACTTCTATATGTGTTTCTAGAAGCCATTTGTTGCCTCTGTTACCTCTGTGGCCTCTGTTGCCTGTGTTACTTCTGTGTTACCCCTATGTTGTCTCGGGTTTGCCTCTGTGTTGCCTCGATATTGCCTTCGTGCTACTGTACATTTTTGCTGCTGCATAGTGCCTTGCCTTGTCTGTTTTGGAGTTATGCTTGTACACTTGCAGTGATTTGTCTGACTCGTGCACGCGTGTCGGCGAGGCAGTGCACATGTGTGCAAAGTACATGTGTGTACTGCAGCCACACTAAAAAGTTAAAGTTGTTAATATGAAAATCCGTAATAGATTAAATTGATTCATGTGATCCATTTTATTCAGTTCATTGCAAATTTATCTACTTGAGTTAAGATTAATCCTGACTCGAGTGTTTTTGTGTTTTGCAATTAACGCTCGGGTCAGACCGAGTATTTTTACAGCTTGAAGATTTTCAGGCCGCGAAGTTAGAGAGAGGGGGATTAAAGCTCTACCAAAGTTTTCAGTAAAATTTTTCTTTGTACTCTAAAAAGATATATTCCGCTGTATAAAAATTTATGCATTGTAAAAACTCTGATACATGTATGTAAGAAAAATTCAATTATGAATAATATTATGATTATTCTGTGATTCTGTGGCTGATTCTGTTTAAACTTTATAAACTGACTAACAATTCGTCATTTTGAACGTTTCTAGTTGGTTTAATTACCGACTAGAGGCGGTCAGAGCGGCGGGTCGTTACATATAGGAGCACAGTACATGTCGCTCGGCAAGGGTGGTTCGGTAATTGGTGGACCGGCCCGGGGCGGAATTGATACATTTGGCTCGGTATTTGGTGGCTCGGCATTGGGGTGTTCGGCATGAATGCCTTAGTCACATGCCGCTCGGCCATGCAGGGACGGTTATGTGGCTCGGTGACCCTTCGATCGGCATTGAAGGGAAGATTGAGCGGCTCGGCTGTGGGGCATTCAGCATGGACACCTTGGTCATTTTGACTCGGCAAGCATTGCTCGGCTATAATCATTCCGCAAGCACCCCTCGGCTATAATCATTTGGTAAGCATCCATCGGCGAGAGTCGCTCGGCAAGCACCCTTCGACAAGGCCTCGCTCGGCAGGAATCGCTTGGCAACCATCGTTCGTTATGCCTGGTTTGGCATACAGAATTTGTCTACTATGGGCTGAGATACCTTGTCCTTAGGCCTGCGCAGGAAGTCCAGCCCATCTTCATCTATAAATAGAGGGGCAACGTCGCAGCGTAAAGGGACCATTTTTCGAGTACTCTAGGGAGACTCTTCCATTTTCAAGACTCATTCCTTTTCTGAAAAACTTGTACTCAAGTTGTTGGTGTATGGATTGTATCTGTATTCAATTATTTTAAGAAGTAATAAAGATTGTGATCAAAGTGGACGTAGGCAGGTACGCCGAACCAATATAATTCTGATGTTCTCGTTTCTTACAGTTTCTTATTGCATTCTACTGTGATATTCCTCAGTTTTAATTAATTTTCTTCATTAATCTCTCTACATAATCCTATTCAAGGGTGCTAGTGACTAATTTTGGTGCTAACAGTCTCATAGCGATATTATATTATTTTCCCTTGGTTTGGGATATTTTATTTTTGAAATATGATACATTTGGTTGTTATTGATATTATTATTATTTTCCGAACCTCTCCGTACGAAGGAGACACTGTCGAAATTTTCCGCGAATTTTAGACTGAGAAAATTTTGTGAAAGTGAAATATTTTCAAACTTTTATTAGACTTGAATATGAAAGATTTAATTGTTTATAATTGATATATTTTATTTAAACACTTAATTATGTAAGTTTAAAGTGCTTACAAAGTTATTGTTTGAATAAAATATATATTAGTTTCTTAATTCCTTCTTTTCCTTTTCGAGGACGAAAATTTTTGAGAGGGGGAGAGTGTAACAATCCATAATTTTCGATAACTAAAATATTAAATTTAATATGATGTTGGTATTTAATATTGGAAGAAATTTAAAATTTTTGATTTATTAATGAGAAAAAAAGCTATACTGAAATTATATAATGTTAATATAAGGTAATTGATAACTATTTTAATGAAATTCAAATAAATTAAAGTAATTGCAAAGTTATATTGGTTATAAATTGTAAATAAGGAAATAAATTGAATATTATATTGTATAGTGAGATAGTATGTAACATAATCAATGCTGTGTTAGTAGTTATAATATTTGTTGTAGATAATATACATATAAATGTGATTAAATTATGTAAATGGTAACAATTGTTATTTATCACCTATTTATTCTATCTGTTGAAATTAGTTTGAAAATCGATAAAAATTTAATATAAATGAAATATTATAATTAATATGGTAAAAGATGATAACTATAGACTACTGATGTAATAAAACGTAAACCAATGTTAGTTATATCTATACAGCAATGATTGATGGAATAATAAGATATAAATCAACATAAAAGAATTTATTAGAAATTAAAATATAATTAATTGGATTTTTATTACAGTTGTAATTGAATGCTATAAGTTGTGCAATATTTTACATTAGATTTGACATGGAAATTTATTTTAAAAGACTATAAATTACTAGGTAAAAAAGGGTAAAAGATTTGTTAGTTATTAAATTTGAATTGAAAGTGATTAAATCGATTTAATAATAATTTATTTAATTAACGTAAAATAACCATTTTGGCCACTGTCTCAGAATTAGATGCAACCAATTTTGTCGGATCCGTAACGGTGAGTTATAGTAATATTTTAAGTTTTGTAGCGATCCGACCTGTCATTTAATCGTGTAAGATCGAAACGCATAGAAATCAATTTAATGAATTCAATTGAAATAAGCTGATTTTATAAGCTAACTTCTACATACTTTTGAATTAAGGTCTGGAACCTGTTCCATTGAGTTTAAAAATATCGAAAACATCTATTTTGATATATGGGATGACTTACTTTCATTTCGGTAACGGAATGGGCCTTTCGGTTTGTTATTGTCATTTCGAACCAATTCAGTATGTTATTCATACTTATCAGGCCTTGTCTGTATGAATAGTTTTTCTAACCCTAGTAGCGTTTCTATTTTTATTCCTATACGTACAAATCTGTCTGTCTATTCCTACCCCCTCTCTCCAATGGAAGAAACCTATTTTCCAATTCCGAAAAAACCCGAATTCAATTTCAAATTCAAGTCGAAAATGAAAATCCTCAAAACTATATCGAATTATATATCGTTGGAAAGCTCTCAACAAGCATAATCTAGATATGCTGTTTGTTTTTGCAATAGAATTTTGGTTTGTTTAGAAATGATTAAAACATTCTTGGCCATCGATTTTGGTGGTTGATCAACGGTGAAGGATCATCGTTTCGGCGGTACTGTCGTGTGGTGGTCGAGGGATTTCAGGGGAAGCGTGCAGTTTGATTTGCGATGGGATGAAGGGCCTCGACTGGCCGTAGGCACGACGACGTAGGCAAGAAGGTGGCGGCTCAAGTCGAGTTACGTGAGCGTGTTAGGGTTCCTCATGAGCTTGGGTGTTGAAGAAGGTGACGTGTGGTCATCTTGACCTTTGCTTATTATGTAATCAAAATTTAAATTTTGAATGTTCTAACACAAATATCTTTTGCATACAAGCACGGATTCATGCACGGTTTGTTCCTCTGGGATCATATCAAAATTCTAGACATTATGAGTCTCGACAAATTGTGAGACTATTAGATTTTGGGCTATAATTGGATATTTAATAGATTTGAGATCAAAGGCGAGTGTTTTAACCCCCTCACGACAACTAAATTTTCCTATATTAGTTAAATTAAATCTGTGATGTGATTAGAAGTTGATTGATTACTGTTCGGTATGTTTAAGTTGTTATTCCAACTAAATCTAAAATTTTATCAAATATAATTGCCATTTAATTTAATATTGAATTTAAATTGTTATTGAATGCCTGATAATGATAACCACTTTATTTATTGTGATTTATTGGTTGAATTGAATGATGATTGTGATGGATGTTCAAATATTGATATTGGATGACTGGATGTTATGTTTATTCTATATACTGCTATCACAGTGCAAGTTCCCTTAGTTTATTGTTAGTAAATCACTATAGGTTGAAATGATACATGCCCGAACGATCTATAAATTAGGGAAAAGTCGTTATGGGTTGAAATGTTAGACTCGAGCGATTTTTGGATTTTGAATCTTAACTAGGGACTGCGGGTTGAAATGATATATCCCCGTAAATTTTAAGTTATTGTGGGTTGAAATGATAGATATCTGTATCACTTGACCATAGGTTAGAAAATTATATACGGACAACGGATTGGTTAAATTAAATGATTTTAATACCTTAATTTTGAATCTAGCTAAATGATATTTCGAAATAAAATGTAATCTATATAAACTGAATTACTTTCAAAAATCCAAGCTTTGAATGTTGTAATTGAAATTGGTTCAAATGAATTGTTTAAAAGAATTAAAATTGAAATTTCAAAGTTGAATTTTAAAATATAAATGAAATTTATCAAAATTGAGTTATCGTTAATGTTTGAACATTTACACTTTAAAATATAAAAAAGTAGTATAAATTTATAGATCAAACATGGATTTGAAATCGATATAGATTTAAATGGTTTTAAATGAGAACCTGAATTAAAAAATTAAGATTGAGTTTGTTGATTTAAAAGCTGGATATGGTCTAGAAGTGTTGAAATGGAAGAAATAGTTTAATTTGATATTATTTTCAAATTAGTTATTTTAAAATAAACTGTTTAAAGATATATTACTTTAAATTCAGATTTAGCTAGATTTTCAGAATATTTAATATATAAACCATTTCCAATACTCAAACATTTTATATTAAACTATTAAAAACTATATTAAATCTATTTTTAAACTATTTTGACCATTGAAACTAATTCAAACTATTTTAATCTAAAGACGATTTTAAACTATTTTAATCTACTTTAATATATTTTAATCTACTTTAAATATATTTAATATATTTTTATCTACTTTAAATATATTTAATCTATTTTAATCTATTCAAACTGTTTAATCTATATTAAACTATCTATTTAAACCGTTTAAACTATTTTAAACTATTTAAAGTATTTTAAACTATTTAAATGGTTTATGACTATTGAAACTAATTTTAAAAATTAAAACTGTGTAAGGTTGAATTTTTTGTATTTAAATCCCATATTTAAAAGCAAATATGGTTAAATGATTTTATAACTATCGTTGGAATTTGAAACCGATATTTTCTTGGGAAATGACATATTTTAAGTAAATGTGGTGGTTTTGAAATAAGGGATATTTTGAATTAAATATGATTTTGAAAGTGGTATGATTTGAGGTGAATATGATATTTTGATATCAATTACGAATTAGTTTTGGAAATGTAAAAGAACCATCCAGTGTGAAATAAGTGTTTGGTTGTTAAGAAGATTGGGATCGGATATTGTCATACTCTCTACTAATACCGAGTACTACTTTAACAACTGCACGGGTGGTGGAGATTCTAGAATGAAGTAGGATGGTTTGGCGAATGATTCTGTATGAGGTATTAATGTAGCCCTGACTCCCTCGAGTCAGCTTGATGTGGCTAAAACAAGAGCTGTACCGGGCCAAGTATGGTCGCTCCACCTATCAGACACATTTCTTCGATACCATATTATGACTTTGTGGTTGATTTGGTGGCCACCCCTCGATTTGATTTAGGATTGTGTTTCGAGGTGGGCGGTAGTAGCTGCTATGCATTACCACCAGTCCGGGAGTGCAAATGGTAGAATCCTACCCTGGCATTGCCTTGCGTTCCTTGTTACATGCCTTATCGCGTCCATTATGAGTTTAGTTTATACTTTACCCATGGAGTGCTCACTAAGCAAACCACCGGTTTGGTCGAGCTTACAGTATTTGTATAGACTACAGGAATATATAAAAATGTGTTAAGGGGGATATGGGTAACGCCTTAACACTATTTTAATACTTTACTTTACTGATAGACATATTATAATAGCGTATATTACTACATAGTAAATAGTTTAATGAGTCCTTAGGAGATGGTAATCCCAAGCATTTATTAAGTTATTGTACACACATCAGACGCTGCATTTATTCCATTACAATTCAATTCAAATCTCAATAAACTATATTCAATTTATATCGGCTTCAAATACAAATTTGAACTACAAATCAAACCATTTCAATTTCTATAGGTTTCAAAGCTTTAAATATTCAAACATTTATAATAATTTAATTTTTGATAAATTGATTTATATTTCAAATTTAACTTTACCATTGTATAATATTGAAATGTTTACTTAGTCAATCCAATATCATTTAAATGAAACCTTAAATTATATTTTAAATAAAATAAATATTCCCTTTAATTTATTTAAACTTGAAATATTCATTATTTCACTTTATATCAAAATCAGGTTATAAAATCATATCTTTTAAAAATCTCAAATTCAGTAAGTTTCAAATCGATTTTATTTAAGTATAATATCTAAAAATACAATTTCAAATAAAGTTCAAATTTATCTTTCCAGCCTCAATTTATTAAAATTTATTGAAAAATCTATCTTTTATAATAAAATTTAAATAGATACTTAAAACATATTATGTACTAATTAAATTGAATTTTATTAAGTTAAATCTTATTACTAACTTTATTTTATGTTAAAAATTATTTTATATATTTTTAAAATAGTAAAATTATAAGTAAAATATTAAATTTATAACTACAAAACTAACTTATAAATTTAAATATCCCAAAACATATAATTTTAGAAATCAAAAATTTAAACATGTATAAAATAACATTTATATATATAGTATTTTAAAATCAATATTTATATAAAACTATATATATTTCCTTTTTAAAACTATGGAAATCATTTCAAAACATATATATACCAACGGTGTCTGTATATAGTTTTCTATCCTATGGTCAAGTGATACGGATATTTATTATTTCAATCCGCAATTTAAATATCTATGGGTATATATCTTTTCAACCCGAAATTCCAAATTCAATGTTAATGAAAATCGCTTGGGTTTATCATTTCAACCCATAACGGTTTTCTCCTAATCTACAAAATCGTTTGTGTATGTATCATTTCAACCCGTAAGGAATTCTAAACTAACTGGGAAAATGACATATCAATAACATGCATATATCGTCAATAACAGATAAAATATAAATAACAGATCATGGTGTCAAATGTCATAAGTGAACAGTTACAGATAATGTCATATCATATATAGCAATTATATAATTAACAGTTCAGTTTAGCAGCATATTTCAATTGTCGTTTCAAATGAAATCAAATCTAATAAATATAAGAATGTTAATCGTGAGTGATTGCTCACCTTTCGAGGCTAGAGAAACATGAGAACAAGATGGGTTATGAATCCAAGCACGAATTCCAAAGCAAAGCAAGATGGACACAAATTCGACGAACAAAGCTGATAAATAGGAATTGATGAGAACAAATTAAAGATCAATTTGATATAAACTAAAACGAAATGTATATTGTATCGATATATATATATATATCTCAAAAATCAATATAACATTTAAAACACATATATTAAAATCAAACATATATATAATATATTTTGACATAAATACTTATATATATACAACAGATCCAAGATATACATGCAGACATATTCAAGTACACAACCTATATTTTAAAATCAATCTTTAACTTAAACACATATTAAAAATTAAATCGTTATGTATTTAATCATAATATATCTATAACAAAACATTCAAATATATGCATACTTATGTATAAACATACAGATCATACATATCATATATAAACAAATATGCAAACAGATTATATATTGATATATATCACTTATACAACTTTTATGTAACAACCAGACTCACGCATACCTATATATATGCATTAATATGACTTTTACATTATACAACTTTATATACATATAAATTATACCTATATATATATATATCTAAACTGATATATAAAATAATCTGTTACAAAATCTTAAATTAACTTTATTTATATAACTATTATAAAATATACATTAAAGCCCCAACAGATTTTATATAACCAATATATAGGTACTTGTAACTATTATAAACTTACACCATAAACACAATATACATATAGTATATAAAAACCAGAGATCAAAAATAGGTACGACCATTAATATATATACTCACACATACAACTAACAAATAGACCATTTATAAACTTGTGTTTTATACTACAGCACGTGCAAATTTTATAACCTATATATATAAATAAATAATTTTCAAACTTACATATATATATATGAAAGTAGAAGAAAGGCAACAGCTAGAAACATCTGCTGCTATTTAGTTGCCAGTGTTCGGCTAGAGAAGCAAATGGAAGGTGATGAGGATGACTGGGCATAGAGAGGAGATAGAAGAGAAGCTCGGGCAGGTAGTCGCAGGGCAGAGCTTTGTGTTGGTTACGTGAACTTGCATGGCCAAGGATTCCAAAGAACAGAGGATAGCAGATTCCTCTGCACACATGTACTAGTATATTTTCTTAGGTCTGCACATGGAAAGGGTGCGATGGGCGAGCTTGGATCTAGCGGACGATGGTTGTGTTTGGGTTTGTGGTTATTGATGGGTCAGAGGCAAGCACACAAGGGAGAGGTGGTTTTCATGCAAAACATGGTGATGAGTAGGTCATAGCAAAACACAAACTAGAAATTTTATTTTCTTTTTCTTTTCTCAACTCAATTTTTTCAAAGAATAACGAAACAGAAAAGAAGAAGACAAAGGCAGGTAAGCAAAATTAGATACAAACCAAAGTTATATTGAAAATGTAGGAATGGTAAAAGCCAAGCGAATTGAATTCAAGGAAACAATAAAAGCTAGTGCCGATTCTGTTTTTGCACGATGGTTAAACAAAAGGCTATTTGGAAACCAAAAGGCCAAATATGGAACCGATGCAGAAATCATTTCGCGGATTTCGCTGTGCATCTGATATTGAAACGCAAATGAATATACTACGGAGATCAACACGTCGAGATGATCAAAATGGTATGCAGATATCAGTGGTACGGTCATCCTATCAAAAGTCGATAATAGATTCCGAAAATTCTACTAAAATGCCAAAATTAAGATAATCGGAGCAATAGTAGTCCAAACTTGGCGAAACAAAATATGACTTCTCGCTCAGAAAATGATTTACAAATTTATTATATATAAAAATATTCAAGTATGGAAAACATTTTATTATCATCCAATATCAACTGATTGAAATTCAAATAGAATTATACAAAAAAATAAACTTCCACATTATCTGATGAAAATTTACCATTTGCTATGTTTAAATGGACGTATTCAAATATCATATTTTTATTTCTAAATTTTATTATTTACAATTTCACAAAAAATCCAGTTAATTACGTTATTAAATCGTTAAAATTTACTGGTCGTTACACCCTGTCTTATTTAAGAGTTTTCATGGGACCACTAAGAACCTATAGGCCCATACCAATTAACTTAATTAATCTATGGGTTCCCCTAAACCTATGGGTCATTTCAATAATTCATCTTATATCCTAGTTTTCATGGGTTGACTAGGAATCTATGGCTTACTCCAGTAACTTCCTTCTTGGCCTAGATTTCATGGGTTGACTAGAAACTGATGGATTACTCCCTTAACTTCTTTCTTATCCTAATTTTTATGGGTTGGCTAAGAAACTTTCGACAGATGTCAATTCTTAATCCGAATATAGTTTTCATGGATTCACTACAAACTAATTGTCCCCTGCCAACCATCCTTAATACATAGTTTTCATGGGATTACTATGAACCTGTTGGTTATCCCCAATAACTTCCTAATCATATTTTTCATGGGTTAACTATGAACCTATCTCCTGGATAACTTCAAGATTTAGGCAACCTATATTTGGTCTCCCTGAATCCCTAGATGTATTTCTACTTACTCAGCAGTTTAATCAATTTATATTCACTGCTGGGTCAACCTACAGGTTCTTCTACCCCTTTTAACCCCCAGAATTCAGTTATGGGTCCTTTATCATGCGAATAAATTCATATTTGAAGAAGCAAACATTACAACTTACAATACCATTCCTGTGGGTTTAAAGTCCTTGAGATACTTTTCCCATAAAACACAGTTAATGCCTTTAACCTATATTTATCAAGGCAATAGTTCTTAAAATTTACATATTTAAAGTCATTTCAAATCTCCTTTATTTAGCCATGGGTTTTTCCTTTAAAAACAAGTTTGGTTTTTTCAAAAAGCCTTTCTACGCCTTCGAAACCTTGCTTTCAACTTGATTGGACGACCTCCTTCGAGAGCATTAAATTCTATCTTTAAAAGATTAGGCTCTTGCCTTTCGAATACTTTAGAACATCTCATTCATAATCTTTCGACCTTGTTAAAATATTATCATATAAGCACAGAAGCATAGCTTCGAAACCATTCAAAGATACCCCTTTCGAAACCATGAAGGTTACCCTTTGATAACATTGAAAGTCCCCTTTTCAAAAATCATGGAAGGTTACCCTTCGAATCTAATACCTTTCGAAGCCATTGGGTTTACATTTAAAATAACATTTTTTGGTCAAAGTGAACATAACAGAAAGCATCTCTTTCGAAAACATTGTTCATTTTATAAAAGTATTGGGGAAACTTGAGGGTGTCGAAACCATCCTTTTGAGAGCATTAAACATTTGGTTAAAAACATTGAAGGTTAGTTCGAAACCCCTTCCGAAACTATTTCCCTCGAAACATCTAACCCCTTTTGAAAACAGTAAGAAGTGGCTTATATAAAACAAACAATACCTTTCGACAATATTAATGTCTTCAATACCATCGGCAGGCATCTAAACACAGACGAGTTTTGACGTGGTTGAAATAATCCATACTAAAAATTTCAATTAACAATCAAGTAATTCCTACGGAAGCTAATATTTTCAAATGAAGGCAGCAACTCGCCTTCGAAAGCTTCTTTAGAAATACCCTTTCGAAACCAGTGGTTTCGACTACTTCAAAAGCCTTTTTTTGTAAACAGCAAGCGCTTTTCTTTCAAAACAAAACAAAGGAATCAACCCCTTCGGAAGCTATGTTTCGACGCTCTACCTTCCGCCTTTCTCCAATCCACTACTACCAGCTAACTGATATCTTGTGTATTGGTTTACTTTTTATGACCTAGAAGGTTTCACTAGGTTGGAGGCAAAAGCTATGGGTCGAAATGTCATTCTAAAGAAGGCGAAACCTACTTTTCTGAGCTAAAGGCTGATTTTTAAGTAAACTTTTTATAACTATCTTGCCCGCTTGTAAACACATGATTGCTTACATTAAACTTTCAAATTATTTTACTAAAATTTGTCACATTTTCTCAGATCTAAAACTAAACAACATTTAACAAATAAGCCCTTCCTATTTACGAAACAATTAAATCACTTAGGTCCTCCTTTTTAAAATAATTTGATTTCCATATTAAATCACTTAGTAAAAATCCCCAAAATGGGCAGAAATTCACTTTAATAATGCTATCTAACATATCAAAATTCTAGACCCAAAATCTTAATATATTTTCCAAAATGAATTTATAAACCCAAATAAACATTTTTTCCTTTGAAAATTCATCATTAATTCCCCATGGCTTGGAAAATTATTAAAATTAAAACCCAACTCCAAAATCATGTTTCTCATAACATAAATTTTTTCCATGGATTTCAAAAATCATTTAACCTCAGTTTTACCCTAAAAACGTGCATATCTCCTTTAAAACAATACCGTTTAATCTAGCAAATTATAAATCAAGCATATCATCATCCAATATATCATAAAAATGAATTTACGCTTAAATCTGAAATCATATGATTATAAAACCAAAAATAGAGATGTAGTGATTATTATTCACCTTAGTTTGGATAAAGAAATTGGAGATTAATTGATATTGATTTCTTCTAGCTTGAATCCTAAGCTTTAGATTTGATTTCTCTCTTCCTCTTTCTCCTTAGTGGCCAGCTCCTATATGTTTTCTTATGTCTTATGATTTTTTGCTTATGATAAATGAACATGTATGGCTAAGGAGTTAATAGTATAAGGGTGGAGAATGTGGGCGATAAATGACCTTAATGCCCTAATGTTCAATTAGTTAATATTTAACCATTTTAACCTTATTCAATTTAAATAGCACGACCACTACATTAATTAACCAACCTCAATCTCCTCATCACTCTATATTATTCTATTTAATTTATTCTAAATAAATCTCCTTAATAATGTTATCAAAAATTAGGGGAATTACACATTTCTACTGTTATAATAGGGTGTCAATCCTAAACCCTAATCCTTTACAAGCAGTACGTCGAAATTCTATATGTTCTTTAAATTTCTATCTCCTCTAGAAAAATTTCTAAATTAAAACTAAAAAAATTGAAGATGAATTCAAGCATTAAGGTGAGATTAACCAGTAGAGGAGAAGGTGACTGAACAGAATTAAAAGAGGGAAAATCTAATAAGAGATGATTGGTTGATTTATAAAATATGAGGATCAACATGTAAATTGACTTATTATATATCTAGTTGATTTAGGGATCTAATTGAATTGAATTTTGAAATGAAAATTTATTTAATTTGGAGGTTTTTGAATTGTAAATGGGGATAAAAGTTTACTTGATGATAATTGAATCTTAGATACTAATAATTGCGAGTATGTCGAAATTGATTGCATTGAAGTAATTTGAAATATTATTTAGTTCGATTAAATGTGGTACACCTTTTATTCGATTTGAATTGAATTTGAGACTTCAAAATGTATATACCCTGTTGATTTCAATTTAGGATATACATACATGATTATATAAGATATTTCTCAGGTTGAAACCATACAAATGAAAACACGGTATTTGTTGGAATTACATGCAGAATTTTAGACCTGGACGGATAGGTGAAATAGGGTTAGAAACTTAAATTAAGAACACTAGCAAAATAGATTAACGAAATAGGAGTTTGCTGTAATAGAGAAGGATAATTGATAGAAAGCTAAAATTAATAGAGAGAAAAATCACTTCGACCAGTCGACGGGATCACTTGAGGAGGTCAATGGCAAGTAGTCGACCAGTTTTGTAGCCAGGGGTCGATCGGTTATCAATTTATAGGCCCAGTCTACACCTCAGCTTAAGGCCCATGTTATAAGTTTGTTTATATTTACACAAGGATTTTAAATAAGGAATTAGTTCCCTAATTTTATGACTCTAGGACGTTACGAGACTGAATAGATGTGCATGCTGGCAATGAGTCATACACATTATTTATTCGGCGTAGTCGATATTCACTAAGGCAATTCTTTCATAAATTGCACTCATAGGAGGTTCTATGGTGTACATGCCACATTGACGATGATGCTTGGAGAAGTGTGTGGCCCAACACTAATGGGAGGTTCCTTAGTATACATGGTAATAAAGATGTGATACTGTATTATTGATGGACGGCCGACGCTGTATGGCAAGTGGTGTTACGTTACCATTGAGAGTGGACATGGATACAACAGACATTAAGATGTCTTTAGCACAAGACAACATTTTGGGCTCCACTTCAGTGCATAAATATGATACGTGTAATCACAATTTGGGAACATATTCCCAAGGGTGATATTGTAGGCAAACCTATCTTGGAATAATTCAAGAAGTTAATAACTGATCCGTAGTTGTTCGAAGGTTCGGTTAATTTATCGACCCTAAGTACAAAACTTCATAAGGATGTTGGTGTAATTGTATTTAAACTATAACCCTTAGGTTAATGAAACCTACCATAATAAGTAGTTCACAAACACTTGTAGGACACCCTAGGTCACATAGATTATAAATGAAATAAATCGCATGTGATCACCATTGTTTAGTAATATGACTCATTCACCAGACGTTTGTTCGACCTACTTCTTTCATTTTCCCCCACCATAGGAAGACAAGATAGCAGTTGATTTGACATAATATATAGAGGAAGGAGCTAAGCGTTGGAGTTCCATTATTCTTCATTGTTCCACATATAGCTATTTATTATATCAAATGTCTATCAGACTTTATGTTGTACTTTTGAAATAACGTATATAAACTAAGTATTTTTGGAGACTGGTTTTCTAAAATGTCTATTTCTAGTATTTATATTCTAATTCCTCCCGCTGTGACATCCGAAAATGTAAAATGTCTTAGATATTATCTAAGTCTCTATAATGTTTTAAAAACTAACAGCTTGTACTTCCTAGCATGACGAAAGATCGAAAGTTACCATAGGCTTTGGTTTTGGGGTGCCCAGGGGTGTGGAGTGTTAGATGTGGTATCAGAGTTTTTGGGTTCCTTAAGGATTAGATACATACTGATAGAACACACTCGTATATTTTTGAATGGTTTTTTCAAAATGATTTTCCAAAGAGTTTTCAAAAATAAGTTGGTTTATGATTTTCTATGAAATGATCAAAAAAACTTTATGAAATTTATTTAAAAAGTAGAAGTAAAAGAATTTGACAAAAAGAAATTTTGGTTTTTAGGCACATTGTTGCACTTACCAATAATGTGTACTTTGCTTTTGATAATGAAATTTTTGTAAGGAAAATTAACAAGTGTGTAAAACCCAGCTTTTGGATCTCTTTTATAAATAAGAAATGGCCAGTGCTTGAAAATCTCTTTTATAAATATTTCTATCATACTTTAAAATAAAAATAATAGTAAGTTAAAATATTGCATTTCTTTTAAAATACACTTTTTTAAATTTCTCATTTTTAAAGGATAAGTATAGAAATATATGTTTGTATGATCACTTTTCTAAGCTAAGTTGAACCATTTAGCAAAAAGAAAAGTAAATAAAGTGAAAGTATTATTATAATTATCATTCAAAATTAAAAAATAAAGAATCAAATTGGAGTTAGATAAATAGGATTATATATCCTACAAGGATTGAATTGAATATGGGTTCAAAAGCATTAAAAAGTTTGAGGTAGAGATCGGAAGTAACATGGAGATTTAATGACCTTTCCAATCAATATTTGAATTGAAAGGATAGAGAACTAAATGAATCTTTTTGTAATAGTGAGGAGTGAATGCCCACTTGGCCTTTTTCTATCTAAGTATAGTTTGGATTGTAGAGTCTTTGCCTAAGAAAGTTTAGAAAGTATGAATTTTGAGTAAAACATATTTTCAAAGTAAAGAATGTGTAAGCCAAGGTATTTTATTGTATAAAAGAATTCTATAAATGTAAGAGGTTTCTTCAGTTTGGCTGGCGGCTATAAGAAGAATTTAGTTTTCCATAGAACTCGGATTTTGAGGAAATTTTTTCTTAAATTAGTTAGTAACTACACGAGAATGGTTATCCAACCCATGACCTTGAGATGATAGCTATTGATTTTCTCTCAAGTCTTGGAGGTGATTTAACTTGTCGATACTTAAAGTGTTAGTTGTTTTAACATCGTCGAAAGAGGAAGATGATTTGGATTATTTGTGGGTGGGTGGCATTGATTCGACTTTTCGAGTAACATTATGCCACACATGTTGCTTTTGGCTTGGGAAGTTATAGGTGCCATTCATGTTGTTTTGACTTGGTGTTATAGGTAACCAACATGTAATTGCCATCTTATAATATACGTTATATAACGATATTTTAAAGTAATTGGTATTTGAGTTATTGTCGAATTTACAAGTATGTTGTAGGGATAAAGTGACATAAGTTCCATAAGATGTTTATTTAGGATAGAACAACATCCATTTTAGATGTTCCTAGATGAGTTTGAGTACGACATTATTTTACTGTTGAACTTTTTTCTATTGGATTAAAATGGCAAGGCACGGTTTCATTTCGAGTTGATTTAACCATAAAACAGTTGGAATAAATTAGTGAGAAGTTACATTTAAGGAGAAAGCCCCATAGATGGGATCACATTAAGGAAGGGTAAATTTTGGAAGTTCAAATTATAAAAGATATCCTAGATGAAGTTGGAGTCAAGATTATGCAAGGAATAGTTAATTCAAAGATTGGGTTTCCCATAAAGAAAAAGATATCGCCGTTTGCACCCATTGAGAATTCGGAGGCGATTCTCATAGAAAGTAAGATTTGGAAGAAAGGATAGTATGATTCTTTTCAATCATCTCATGGATTGTAAGAAGGCAATTTATTGAAGGAAGTTCATGGAATACTAACTTAGGATACGTAGTTTCTGTTGCATAAATGTTCCATGTGAACAATGTATCCCTTAGTCGGTTACAATATCATTTAAATTTAGGACTTTGATTAGACTTAGGATTTTATTTGTTGGGTTTGAATAAGAAAATAGACCAAGTTCGCCCTACTGGAATACTCAAGTATATAATTACTTGTATATTAAAGAACTTAGGATAAATCCTTATAGACTATAAACATGACATTTAGGTACCATGATTGTTAAACGACCGGAGAAATAAATCAGAAGTAAAATGAGATAGCTTAAGTTGAATCCAATCGGAAAAGAAGTTGCGATATTTTCAAAAATTTAAGAAATCACAAGGTTTTAATATTCTTGGGTGAAATTGAGGATTAATAAAAGATCTAAGTTAGTAGATACTAGGGGGAACACCATCCACTTTTGGGTTGTCTTACCTTAGTATCGAGAAGAGGAAGTAATTAGTATGCTATTGGATGATTTAAGGCACTGGGTATGTGAATTTTAGGTTGCATAAGGCTATATTTCCATTAGAGCACACTGGTGCTTGAGTCGTCTATTATGGTGCATGTTAACATCACTTTATTCAATTTGGTAGCAAGGACAGTAGAGTTTTTCCTATGCATGTACATTTGGGTTGAAATGATATGCAAGTATTAAAGTCAATCAATTAAGGTCGGAAGAATAATCTAATTAGAAGTACTTAGAAAGTGGATTTGATGCATATGAGGATAAAGTATGCACCAGATAGGCATGGTACATATGCTAACAGGAAATTACGAAGTTAAAATTCATGGTGGGAAACATAGTCTATGTGAACATCTCACCCTTTAGATACATTATTGAGTTGGTTGTTTGGAAAAGTTAGCACCAAGAGTTGTAGGGTCTTTATCGATTTTGGATAGAGTAGGAAAGTTAGCCTATAGAGTTGAGCTTCCTAGGGGGTTAGTGGGAGTTTACGAAGTTTTACATGTGTCACACTTATAGAAGTGTTTACATAATTCTGCTACCATGGTCGAGCCGAGTCAGTTAAAAGAAATTGAAGTAGAAAGTAAGTCACTTATTCACCATTCACTTACCCACATTATTGGGCATGGGACAACGTGACTCCGCAATAAAATAGTTAAACTGGTTAGAGCCCAAAGAGGAGGCTACCCTGTTTAGAGTACATGGGAGCCAGAGGAGAAGATCCAGGCTACTCTTCCACAGCTCTTTTTTGGAACGTTTCCACTTTAGTTGGTATAACTATTTGTGTGCTTAGTATCTAGCTTAATAGATTCCAAAGGTAGGAGTGCTTGGATGCTAGTCATGATCGCGAACGTGTCACTAGGACATGTTTTGGATGATGTTGCTAATGAATGAATTTTAATAGCTCTTATTGCAAATAATGGGCCAATATTTTTGTTTAGCCCATACACACACCACCTTACTCATTTTATTTCATTCGCCATATGCATATGGTTGGTGCATTTTACATATGTATTGAATTGTTGTTCATCCATAAAGGAATTACAAGTATAGTATGTCACGTACATTTTGGATAAATGGCATAAGCACTTGCATGTAAGGAGGTCGAATAGTTCAGGAGGCCACCTAATTTTTGCATTGATGTATGTTCATATGTGTTCCATACTTATATGTACATGTTGCTTTAAAGTTATAAGCTAAGGACAATGACTGCAAGTGACTGATGGCTGAGTAGATGGTTACAATTATTAATTTTGGTATATGCAAGTTGCATTTTTCTATCATTTAGAATTTTAGGGGTGAAATCATTCTAAGAGGGTATGTCACACCTTAAAAAAATTAATCGAAATTTTAATAGAAGAAATGAGATATAATAAGGTTAAAAACGGAATTTTTACAAATGTTAGAATTTGGCTATGAAACTTGCATCATTGCGCTCGTAGCGATTTTTTGGATAATTTTCATATATAATGTTTCGAAATAAGAGTAAGTATGAAAATTTTATTAACATTTAAAGGTATGAATTCAAAACTAAAATTAATAACACAACCGATCGACACACTATTTGGGTCTAGTCGACTGCCGCGAACCAACTAGTCGAACGGTGGGCACGTATCGGCTAGGGTTACCCTAGGCCAAACGATCTAGATTTAATTATATTAAACCAAGTATCAGTATTCATTCCTATTATTATAAATTGAGAATTTATCCCAAACCTACGCCTTTACCAGTAGTATGTCTACTTTTTATCTTTTCCCAAATCTCTATCTTATCTAGAATTTTTTTGAAATAAAATTAATTGAAGAAAAATTCAAGCAAGAAGGAGAGATAAACAGTAGTAGAGAAAACAATTCAACATGAATTAAAGGAGGCAAAAACTAATAAGAGGCGAGTGGGTTGATTAATAAAATATGAGAATTAACAAATAATTTGATTTATTTAGATATCTATTTGATTTAGGGATCTATTAGACTTGAATCTGAAATAAAAATTTATTTGATTTGGAGATTTTTAGTTGCCATTATATAAAGATAAAAGTTTATTTGATGATCATTATAATCTGAAATATTAATAATTCCAAGTATATAGAAATTGATTGCTTTGAAGTAATTTTGAGATATGATTTAATTTAATTTGATTTGATACACCTTTTATTTGATTTGAATTGAATCTGAGATTTGAAATCTATACACCCTATTGATTTCACCCTAAACCAATTTTGGATATACATACGTGATTATAAAAGATATTTGTCAAGTTAAAACCATATACGTCAAAATATAGATTGAACACTGCAATCGTTGGAATTACATATATAATTTCAGACTTGATTGGATAGGTGAAATATAGTAAGAAACTGAAATTGAGAACATTGGAAACTGTAGACTAACAAAGTAGGAGTTTACTGTAACAGAGAGCGATAATCAACAAAGAAGGATAACTGAAAGAAAACTTAAATTAAAAGAGAATAAAAATAAAAATCACTTTGCCTGGTCAATAGGCTCGCTAGAACTAGTTGACCACTCCAATCATCAGCGGTCGACCATTTATCGATTTATATGCATTGTCTGAACCTCTTTCTAAGGCCCAAGTCATAAATTTATTTATATATAATTTAAAAATGGATGTCAGCAGAAGTAGGGAAATAAGTTCCCTAATTTATGACTCTAGGACGCTATGGGACTGAATAAATGTGTATGCTGGTAATGAGGTAAATACACTATTTATTCAACATGGTCGATATTCGACTACGGCGATTCAATCTCAAATTGCACCCATAGGAGGTTCTACGGTGTACGCGCAACACTGACGATCATGACTGGAGAAGTGTATGGCCTGACACTAACGGGAGGTTCCTTGGTATACACAGCGATGAGGACGGGATATTGTTGTTGTTGATGGATGCCGGCACTGTGCAATAAGTGGTGTTACATTACCATTGAGAGTGGACACGGATGCAGCGGACCGTAACATTTCTTTGGTATGAGTTGGCATTGCGAGCTCCACCTCAATGTGTAAATATGATATGTGTAGTTGTAATTTAGGCACATAGTCCCAAGGTTGATATTATAAGCGAGCCTATGTTGGAATTGTTTCAAAAGTAAATTATCGAGCCATAGTTTTTTTTGAGGTTTGATTAGTTGATTGACCTTAAGTATAAAACTGCACACGGATGTTAGTGTAGGTGTATTTAGACCTATACCCTTAGATTAGTGAAACCTATATAAAAAGCAATTCTCAAACATAATTAGGACACTCTATGTCACATAGATTATGAATGAACTAAATTGCACGTGATCACTATATTAATAGAACTCATTCACCAGACTTTTTTTCTGTCCCACTCCTTTCATTTTCCCATACCATTGGAGGACAGGACAACAATTGGCATGATGCATGGAGAAAGGAGCTAAGTGCTGGAGTCCAATTAATCTTTGTTGTTCCATATATAGCTATTTATTGTATCACAGACTTTATGTCGTACATTGGAAAATATGTGAGCTAAGTATTTTTAAAGACTATTTTTCCTAAAATGTGTAATGTTTTAGATATTATCTTAGTCTCTGTAACGTTTTAAAAACCAACAAATCGTACTTCTTGGCATAAAATCGCCCTAGGATTTTGTTTTAGTGTGTTTAGAGGTGTTGGATGTTATAGTTTGGTATAAGACTTTGATGGCGGTCCATTTTGCCTCAGTGGTGATTTATATTTCCCGGCTTTATGTGAGGGAACGGAAAATCGAGGATTAGTGCAAGTGCAGCTTTAAGGAGATAGCCATAAGTATGCACATATATTATTTTGGAAGTTGTAGATATGAGATGGTAAACTTCTTATTATGAGGATGTGACGATGAGGAAGTTCGTCGATAGGTTATAAGATAAACATATCGTAGTAGTATGGTAGTCGGCATATGGATTAGCATAAATGCATTATCGATTGGTATGATGGTGTGATGATTACCATTTTTGGGTGTATGCATGCTTTATTTTAATAAGCTATGTTGATTATTGATTTATGTATATTCTTTTTATGTATGCATGTTTAGACCAACCTAAAATTTGAGGGTACTCCCACTATGCACAATTGTGTTTGGATTGCTGAAATGAATGTTACGGCTTGTGTATAGAGTTAATTATGGTGAGGATCATTTAACCCTTTATTAGTGGAGTGTGTGGTTATATAATATAGTTTGGATGCATGATTGAGGAATTATAGTATGTGTATTGGATTCGTTATTGTAAATGAATTATTTTATGTCATGATTAATTGTATTATGTGGATGTTGTGTACTACAATTAGAGATGGTTGATTATAATTAATAAGCTTCTCTGTATTTTCAAATAAACCAATGATGATACTTTAATAACTTGGTCGATAGTTCTATTTGGGAAATTGCGATGGCATGATTTTTTATGGGGGAAAACGTAACTGCTCGCAGGTTTGATATTATAAAATAATAAATTAATTAAAAATTATTTTTTAATAAAATAGTCAATTGGGTACCATATTTAGAATCATTGCGAAGGTCTTTCCAAGTTAATCTGTTTTATATACAGATTTGATGCATTTAAAGTTATTATTTGTAAAAAAGAGGCTTTATAGTATTTAAATAGAGTACGTAGCTGTTCGAGGCCAAACTGGATAAACAACCCATAGCCAATCCTAACAACTATATAAGTGCGGCTACGAATCCTGTAACGACCCAGAATTTTTATTAATTTAAAATTTGAATATTTAATTAATTTTAAATATTAATGAGTGAATTTATAAGTCGAATAAATTTTTATTTGAATTTTTGGATTTAATTGAATAATTAAATCGATAATTTAATACGTTAAATTATGGAAATAATTGAAAATTTGAGTTAAATATGATTGAAAATGATTTGTAAAATTTTATTTTATCATGTTTAAGTTAGAATGATATTTTAGAACTTTTAAAATCGAATTAAAAGTTTATTTGTGAAAATTGAATATTTTAATATTTAAATTATCGACTATAAAATAGCCAATTTTTGAACAGTCTCAGAATTGAACGAAAAAAGTTCCATTGGATCCGTAATAGTTAGTTATTACCGGGTTTCAAATTTCGTGTCAATCGGAGCTATCGTTTGATCGTAGCAGCTCGAAACGCATCGAATTGTTTTTAATTTAAATTTGACGAGTGAAAATAGCCATTTTTCAAAAAGTCTCGGATTTCGACGAAACTAGTTTCATCGGATCCGTAATGTGATATTATTGTAAGGTTTCAAATTTCAAGTCAATTGGATTTACCGTTTGTCCGGTACAAATTAAAACGCCTAGAAAATCGTTTAAATCGGTTTAATTTAAATTGAACGTTTGTAGCCATAACTCGCACAAATGTCCGAATTAGCTTTCGAAACCTGTTCCATTGTGTCCGAAACGCGGGATAAACCCTATGAACGTCAGTTTCGGCGCGTAAATCGGAGTTTGGAAAACCGAAATGAATAGTGTCGTTTTTTTTTATAAATAGGCCAAAATTCACAAAAAATATAGAGAAAATAACTAGGGTTTCCTCACGTTCAGTGGCCGCCTCCATTTTATACGAATGGCCGAAAATGCTTCTTCCTTCCTCCTCTGATTTCTTCAAATCCAAGCAATGACTTGCAAAACATTCTAAACGAAAGTTGTAGAGGGCATTGAGTTCTAGATATCTAACGGATATGATCGCGAATGGATCTCCGGATTGACGGCAAATGGAGTTCAAAGCCATCACGTTCGAGCACGTCGTTCGAGTGCTGGGGACCACCGAGCGTGACTGGACCTTCGGCGGTGGTAGGGGGGAGCTAGGCGCACGTCGCGGTGGGTTCTGATCAACTTATAGTCGATCGTATGGGTTGCGATGATTCGATGATGAAGGCGTTCATGGGTTCGTGCAAAATACTGGGAACGAACGAGGGAGAAGGAGTTGCGTTCAAGGGTCCTGATGCAAGCACGTTGGATCCAGTGGCTATGGTTTAGAGTAGGTTAAAAAAACTAAAAGAATTGTTGTAATTAATTTTAGTTTAAATCGTGTAAACTTGTAAATTGCATATCTTTTTCATACGAGGTCGAAAACGCGCGAAACCAGTTGCGTTGGAATCGTATGGACGAGCACGACGCGATGGAATTGGATTGGAGTCGTTTGGAGTTAGTGAGAATTTTGGGTAAAATTAAACGTCTGTTTAATTTTATTCGAAATAAATCGCTAAAACGAAATTGAAACCAAGGTGAGAACTTCTCACTCAATCGAATCAGTTTCGATTTTATTTTAAATAGTTAGATTTAAAATATTTGAATGCATGTTTGAATGATGATTGTTATATATTGATTGTTAAAATAGACATTATACGCCGTTAGTAAGCGGATGTTATTTATTAAAAACATATACCGCGAATATTTCATAAACAGTGAAATTGGTATTATAAATAATATCAATATATATATATATATATTGGCATATGTATATATTGCAGTTGTTGATTCCCCGCATTTTTTAGCGGATGAGACCCTATTGCGCCGTTATTAAGCGGATAATATTTAATAAGAACATATACCGCGATAATTTCGTACTGGAACGGAATTGGTATTGTGCTAATGTTTTTGGATGCAGGAAAACTGGTTGGAGGGATCCAACTGGATTCCTCAACAGTATTTATTTGATTTCAGATATTTTGATATTTGATGGATTATCATATCGATATATGATATCGTTGTAGTCGTGATTGACTATTTGGTGTGTAGCATCATTGGACCAAATTTTGGGATTTTAAAATGATTTTTAAAGTGATTTTTGAGAATATACTATATTTTGGAATTGATCCATTATAAATAAATAAACGTTATAATTTTTAAAGTTATAAAAATTATGATTTTTAAGAAATATAGTTAAAAGCTGATTTTTGAAAATAAGGAATTAATGACTTTATAAAATAGTTAAATTGGGATTTCTGAAATAATTGTGAAAAGTTTAAATATAGGATTTATAAAATTTGATTATTTTATAAATCAAAATGATGAAATTATAAAGGAGTTTAAAGACGTTTTTAAAATATTAATATGAATTGATTTATATAAGAGATTTATAAATGGATATTTATAAATTGAGATATTGAAATTATAAAACGAGTTTTTATAAGTGTTTGAATGAAGTGAAAATGAATTTCATTAAAGAGTGAAATTTATAGAATTATAAACGGTGAAGTTATAAATGAAATTTATAAATAGTAAGAATTATAAATTTGTGAAGTTATTTGAAGAATAGATTTGGTTAAATAAATGAATCTTATAAGTTATAAGATTTATGGTTTGGAAAGTCTTTAGAGGAACGATTTTGTAAAATAATCGTTTTATAAGTATTTAACTTATAATATGAACCTTTAGTTTTATAATTGAGTTATAAATTGAATAGGTTAATAAAGGAATTTATAAAAGGAGTTGTTAAAAAATAAATAGAAAAGGAATTTATAAACATTGTTTTATAAATTCGCAAATGACTTATTTTAAGAAGTAAATTGTTGAAACTTATTTATGGAGTTATATTCACGTTTTTGAACTGTGAATAATCCTTTAAAAATGAATAGAAATGATGAAATTGTTAATTGAAGTATATTCACGTTTTTGAATAGTGAATAATATGTTAAAGAAATTATTTTGAATGTGATATTTTAAACAGAATTAAAACGATCTAACGATGTTTTAAATGTGTTGAGATTCGAAACCATAGATTTCAACATTCATTGTTGAAATAGACGTTTTCGAGAAATAAAAGGAAATAGTAGACTATAACACTGTTGTTATAGTAAATGATTCCCGAAAGGAAATGTTTTGTATAGTATTGGGATTTATATATCTATTTTAATTTCGAATCCCTATACTAGTGGTTTTGGGTTGTCGTAACGATGTTTTACGCAACATTCGTTTTGGCCCAAATAAATATGTTGAAGAGAATGATTTCCTTAATAGAATGAAATATATACTAAATCTCGATTTAAGTATATTGAATATTTTCCAAGTGTTGAAAATAAATAAAATTTGTGAATTACTTATGAATGTATAAGTATGGAAATGTTTTCCAATATAAGTGAATATTTTGAGAATTTATCTTTTTGAAGATAAATTGAAAAGAAATATTTAAAATGAATAATTGAAATCGAATATTCATAGATATTTTGGATTATAAATTCACTAAGGAATTTATAAAAGAAAGTGGAATTGGTTTAAAAATAAATATTGATTTATTTTTGAAGTATGAAATAATATATCTTGTAAAGATATTTTTGGAAAATAAATAATTCGGAAAATTATTTGGAATCTGGTGATGTTGTGCATATCCATTGATAGTTCAATAATCGACTATCAATATTTCCCTTTGAATGGGTAATTGATATGATTTGTTTGAATGTGAATGCTACACTTATTTTTGAATAAGCGCTCACTATTCGGGTTAACCGGGAAAGGACCATGGGGTCGTATAACCCATTCCGAATAGGTGATACATCGTTATGAATTGCATTTGAAGATCGGTGTTGAAGACCCGGTATTTGCGAGAGCGATAGGATGACCTGTCGATTGTCTCTGCACTGAGTTGCAGCGGTATAGAGACTCCCTAAGTGATGGGAAATCCGATCAGGATTGTGAATATCCGGATTGCAAGGACTTCTTTGTAAGTGCCTTCGGTTTTGTTCGAGCCCGGAACAGACTTGTATGGATTGTATGTCTGACATTACAAGTTGAGATATAAAGCCGATTTCTTTCAAATATATTTCTGTTGGTGGCGGAGAATTTATTCTTTTAGCTTAACACCCTTCTCTGAGACGTACGAGCTCAGAGGTTATATAGTTGAAGTTATCAGCGATATATTCCCAATTTGGTAATGTGACATGCTGAGTGTTGCTGTAAATGATCATTGTGTTGATTATTTGTGATAGGATCATTTATTTGATCGTCTATCTTGGTGAACATTTCTATGATCATTTGTTGACCCAAAGCATGGCTTTTGTATAAAGTATGTTTTTGTGGACGTGACTTCGTCGAACCTCACACCCCGGAATGGTCAAAACAGGAAAGATGCGGCAAGGTTATGAGGGGTAGCTCCCTTTAGGGTATGTGCATTTCCTTCTGGATAGAGGTGGTATCATGGTATGGAGCCCAAATATTTAACCTATGTGGTTACTGCGAATTTATTACTTTGTGGTTGTTGGTTATCGGGATCCCGTGAGAAAGGTCGTTTACGATCGGGGAATGACGTGCTCGTGTCAGTAGTTACCCAGTTAGGGGTAACCCGGCCTTGTGTTGGCAGAGTTCCAGTTTGGTTCTCGGGGATGTCTTTCCAGAGGCATTCTCATGTGGCAATGGGAAGTTCCTTGGCCTGACCATTTGTTGGAAATTCAAAGAAACAATACGAAACTTGTACGGTTTTAGTTGTAGAACCTGCCATTTAAAATGGTAGCTATAGTAGGCATAATATAATGGTACCTATGCTGGCTAAGATTTATATTCTACTTTCGAAATGAATTTCTTCTACACTATGCACTAATAATAATATCAAAATTGATTTAGTTTTAAATGCGTATCAAGCATCTTTGACTATCATAAGGAGAAATCTCCTCCGATTCTGCGTTTGCATTGTGTGTGTGGCAGGAGGTCTTATGGTAGTCTCATTTTTAAAAGCATTGCGAATTGAAATAAAAATATTCCTCTATTCTGATTTTTAAAGATAAATAAACTGTTTTGAGTTCTCACACCAGTCACATGACTGACTCGGAGTTTATTGTTTTCCTTCCTAAACTCTGGGTGCCCACCAATTTCCACACGGGCAGTCAAGAGTTAAGGTTTATCAGGATATTCTGGATATTCAGGAATTGCTGGAGGCAAGCTGGATGGCATGGCGCATTACTAGTTTATATAGTATTTCTTTTTCCGCTGTTTGATGTTGTATGTTGTTGTACACTCTGATGATATGATGTAATGAAATGAAATGTAATGTAATAACTGATATAGTTCTTTGTTTAAAGATTATTCATTTATTATTATATGTTGTTCCGCTGCGAATTGTGAGATTCTCATGTTGTTTTGTTGTTCTGCTGTTATTTCTTTTGTTCCGTTCTATTTTAAAATTTTCTATTTTCTTTTCCCTCTATCTTCTACCTTTTTCTCTCTTTTTCTTTTCTTAAATTCTTTTTAAAAACCCTAACTATTCGGTTTTTCGGCAACGAAAAATCGACACGTTACATTTGGTATCAGAGCATATGGTTAAGCGACAACCATGGTTCCGTTGGGTATTACTCATTAGAGATAGAGTCAGCAGTACTCTAGAATGAGTTTGAGAGTAATAATAGCTATGAGAGCGTATTTGTTAGTGAATATAAAAATTGTTTTATATTGTGATGATTGGTTTGTTGAGTGGTATATAGATTCTGGTTAATACGAGTAATTAACGTTGTTGATAGGGATCTATAAACACTTGAATAGAACAATTCGACACAATATTGATTTTAAAATTGGGTAAATGAAATAATTTTACTTGATTATGTTTTGTATATAAAAGAAATAATTTTTCAGAATTATTAAAGTGTATATAAGTTGATTGTTAAGTTGTTTGAATAATCTAAATAAAAGAATAATTGTATAAGCAAGTGAATTATAAGGATTGAATTATAATTAAAGTAATTTACAATTGTGAAATAAACTTATATATATAAGATGTGAAACTATATGAATATATTTATGAATATGAGTTGTAAATAAAAATGAATTTAAAGTTAAATGAAAATTTACTTAGAATTGAAATGCTGAAATGAATTAGTAACTAGATTAATAAATGAATTAAATGTTAATCAATTGAATGTGGATAATTGATATGGAATAATGGATGTAAGTGTTAATTCATTAAAATCTAATGTTATTGGAAGTAGAATAGTTAAATAAAAATCAATTTAATTAAACCAATTGATAAGCAAAGGAATTTGGTTGTAATTAATATACATTGGTTGTTATATGGTTGTTAGTTGATTGTATATAATTCATTAAGAATTAATGAAATTGAAAGCTAAAGTAATTAAAATTCAATTGGAAGTTAAGTGAATCTTGAATAGAATTGAATTTGATTTGGAAGTGAACCAACTTGAATATGAATTAGTGGATATAAGCAAATTGAAAATGAATGTTAGTAAACCCAATGTAAATGAATCAAATGTGATTAAATTGAAAACCATTTCATTGAATATTAATGAGAATATGAATGAATATTTATTGGTTATGGATGTTAGTTGAATGATAGTTGGTTGATGTTTGCATTTGTTGCTTTTGTTTCAGTTGCTATATGATGTATATTGATACTATTGTCTATATGCATGATTCTCATATTGTTTGCTGAGTGATTAGTAGGTGCGGATCGCGTTTGCTTCGCATTTGGAGCTCGCTTTCGCGCTATATTAGCCGTATATGCTCGCTAATAAAATATAAGGTACATATCTCGGATTACATACCGTACTTTTACATTTTTTCCCTGCGGGATGCCTCATTACTCGATGAGATGTATATTTGTGATATATATACTGTCATTTTTTTTCGGATCGAGCCGCGCAAAGGAGACTATGGCGAATTTTTCCGAAAATTTAAGGCGTTAGAAAAATTTGAGAAAATCTGGAAAATTTTGAAAACTTAAACTTTGATTTGAAATTGAAAGTACAATAGTAGTTGTTTTTGAAAGGATAACTAAGTATGATTTGAAAACTTAGTAAAGTTATTGTAAGAAGTTTAATTATGAATTTTTGGAAAGTTAATAAATTCTATAACTTTTCTTACTTAATAATTTCGAGGACGAAATTCTTTTAAGGGGGGAAGATTGTAACGACCCAGAATTTTTATTAATTTAAAATTTGAATATTTAATTAATTTTAAATATTAATGAGTGAATTTATAAGTCGAATAAATTTTTATTTGAATTTTTGGATTTAATTGAATAATTAAATCGATAATTTAATACGTTAAATTATGGAAATAATTGAAAATTTGAGTTAAATATGATTGAAAATGATTTGTAAAATTTTATTTTATCATGTTTAAGTTAGAATGATATTTTAGAACTTTTAAAATCGAATTAAAAGTTTATTTGTGAAAATTGAATATTTTAATATTTAAATTATCGACTGTAAAATAGCCAATTTTTGAACAGTCTCAGAATTGAACGAAACCAGTTCTATTGGATCCGTAATAGTTAGTTATTACCGGGTTTCAAATTTCGTGTCAATCGGAGCTATCGTTTGATCGTAGCAGCTCGAAACGCATCGAATTGTTTTTAATTTAAATTTGACGAGTGAAAATAGCCATTTTTCAAAAAGTATCGGATTTCGACGAAACCAGTTTCATCGGATCCGTAATGTGATATTACTGTAAGGTTTCAAATTTCAAGTCAATTGGATTTACCGTTTGTCCGGTACAAATTAAAACGCCTAGAAAATCGTTTAAATCGGTTTAATTTAAATTGAACGTTTGTAGCCATAACTCGCACAGATGTCCGAATTAGCTTTCGAAACCTGTTCCATTGTGTCCGAAACGCGAGATAAACCCTAGGAACGTCAGTTTCGGCGCGTAAATCGGAGTTTGGAAAACCGAAATGAATAGTGTCGTTTTTTTTATAAATAGGCCAAAATTCACAAAAAAATATAGAGAAAATAACTAGGGTTTCCTCACGTTCAGTGGCCGCCTCCATTTTATACGAATGGCCGAAAATGCTTCTTCCTTCCTCCTCTGATTTCTTCAAATCCAAGCAATGACTTGCAAAACATTCTAAACGAAAGTTGTAGAGGGCATTGAGTTCTAGATATCTAACGGATATGATCGCGAATGGATCTCCGGATTGACGGCAAATGGAGTTCAAAGCCATCACGTTCGAGCACGTCGTTCGAGTGCTGGGGACCACCGAGCATGACTGGACCTTCGGCGGTGGTAGGGGGGAGCTAGGTGCACGTCGCGGTGGGTTCTGATCAACCTATAGTCGATCGTATGGGTTGCGATGATTCGATGATGAAGGCGTTCATGGGTTCGTGCAAAATACTGGGAACGAACGAGGGAGAAGGAGTTGCGTTCAAGGGTCCTGATGCAAGCACGTTGGATCCAGTGGCTATGGTTTAGAGTAGGTTAAAAAAATTAAAAGAATTGTTGTAATTAATTTTAGTTTAAATCGTGTAAACTTGTAAATTGCATATCTTTTTCATACGAGGTCGAAAACGCGCGAAACCAGTTGCGTTGGAATCGTATGGACGAGCACGACGCGATGGAATTGGATTGGAGTCGTTTGGAGTTAGTGAGAATTTTGGGTAAAATTAAACGTCCGTTTAATTTTATTCGAAATAAATCGCTAAAACGAAATTGAAACCAAGGTGAGAACTTCTCACTCAATCGAATCAGTTTCGATTTTATTTTAAATAGTTAGATTTAAAATATTTGAATGCATGTTTGAATGATGATTGTTATATATTGATTGTTAAAATAGACATTATACGCCGTTAGTAAGCGGATGTTATTTATTAAAAACATATACCGCGAATATTTCATAAACAGTGAAATTGGTATTATAAATAATATCAATATATATATATATTGGCATATGTATATATTGCAGTTGTTGATTCCCCGCATTTTTTAGCGGATGAGACCCTATTGCGCCGTTATTAAGCGGATAATATTTAATAAGAACATATACCGCGATAATTTCGTACTGGAACGGAATTGGTATTGTGCTAATGTTTTTGGATGCAGGAAAACTGGTTGGAGGGATCCAACTGGATTCCTCAACAGTATTTATTTGATTTCAGATATTTTGATATTTGATGGATTATCATATCGATATATGATATCGTTGTAGTCGTGATTGACTATTTGGTGTGTAGCATCATTAGACCAAATTTTGGGATTTTAAAATGATTTTTAAAGTGATTTTTGAGAATATACTATATTTTGGAATTGATCCATTATAAATAAATAAACGTTATAATTTTTAAAGTTATAAAAATTATGATTTTTAAGAAATATAGTTAAAAGCTGATTTTTGAAAATAAGGAATTAATGACTTTATAAAATAGTTAAATTGGGATTTCTGAAATAATTGTGAAAAGTTTAAATATAGGATTTATAAAATTTGATTATTTTATAAATCAAAATGATGAAATTATAAAGGAGTTTAAAGACGTTTTTAAAATATTAATATGAATTGATTTATATAAGTGATTTATAAATGGATATTTATAAATTGAGATATTGAAATTATAAAACGAGTTTTTATAAGTGTTTGAATGAAGTGAAAATGAATTTCATTAAAGAATGAAATTTATAGAATTATAAACGGTGAAGTTATAAATGAAATTTATAAATAGTAAGAATTATAAATTTGTGAAGTTATTTGAAGAATAGATTTGGTTAAATAAATGAATCTTATAAGTTATAAGATTTATGGTTTGGAAAGTCTTTAGAGGAACGATTTTGTAAAATAATCGTTTTATAAGTATTTAACTTATAATATGAACCTTTAGTTTTATAATTGAGTTATAAATTGAATAGGTTAATAAAGGAATTTATAAAAGGAGTTGTTATAAAATAAATAGAAAAGGAATTTATAAACGTTGTTTTATAAATTCGCAAACGACTTATTTTAAGAAGTAAATTGTTGAAACTTATTTATGGAGTTATATTCTCATTTTTGAACTGTGAATAATCCTTTAAAAATGAATAGAAATGATGAAATTGTTAATTGAAGTATATTCACGTTTTTGAATAGTGAATAATATGTTAAAGAAATTGTTTTGAATGTGATATTTTAAACAGAATTAAAACGATCTAACGATGTTTTAAATGTGTTGAGATTCGAAACCATAGATTTCAACATTCATTGTTGAAATAGACGTTTTCGAGAAATAAAAGGAAATAGTAGACTATAACACTGTTGTTATAGTAAATGATTCCCGAAAGGAAATGTTTTGTATAGTATTGGGATTTATATATCTATTTTAATTTCGAATCCCTATACTAGTGTTTTTGGGTTATCGTAACGATGTTTTACGCAACATTCGTTTTGGCCCAAATAAATATGTTGAAGAGAATGATTTCCTTAATAGAATGAAATATATACTAAATCTCGATTTAAGTATATTGAATATTTTCCAAGTGTTGAAAATAAATAAAATTTGTGAATTACTTATGAATGTATAAGTATGGAAATGTTTTCCAATATAAGTGAATATTTTGAGAATTTATCTTTTTGAAGATAAATTGAAAAGAAATATTTAAAATGAATAATTGAAATCGAATATTCATAGATATTTTGGATTATAAATTCACTAAGGAATTTATAAAAGAAAGTGGAATTGGTTTAAAAATAAATATTGATTTATTTTTGAAGTATGAAATAATATATCTTGTAAAGATATTTTTGGAAAATAAATAATTTGGAAAATTATTTGGAATCTGGTGATGTTGTGCATATCCATTGATAGTTCAATAATCGACTATCAATATTTCCCTTTGAATGGGTAATTGATATGATTTGTTTGAATGTGAATGCTACACTTATTTTTGAATAAGCGCTCACTATTCGGGTTAACCGGGAAAGGACCATGGGGTCGTATAACCCATTCCGAATAGGTGATACATCGTTATGAATTGCATTTGAAGATCGGTGTTGAAGACCCGGTATTTGCGAGAGCGATAGGATGACCTGTCGATTGTCTCTGCACTGAGTTGCAGCGGTATAGAGACTCCCTAAGTGATGGGAAATCCGATCAGGATTGTGAATATCCGGATTGCAAGGACTTCTTTGTAAGTGCCTTCGGTTTTGTTCGAGCCCGGAACAGACTTGTATGGATTGTATGTCTAACATTACAAGTTGAGATATAAAGCCGATTTCTTTCAAATATATTTCTGTTGGTGGCGGAGAATTTATTCTTTTAGCTTAACACCCTTCTCTGAGACGTACGAGCTCAGAGGTTATATAGTTGAAGTTATCAGCAATATATTCCCAATTTGGTAATGTGACATGCTGAGTGTTGCTGTAAATGATCATTGTGTTGATTATTTGTGATAGGATCATTTATTTGATCGTCTATCTTGGTGATCATTTCTATGATCATTTGTTGACCCAAAGCATGGCTTTTGTATAAAGTATGTTTTTGTGGACGTGACTTCGTCGAACCTCACACCCCGGAATGGTCAAAACAGGAAAGATGCGGCAAGGTTATGAGGGGTAGCTCCCTTTAGGGTATGTGCATTTCCTTCTGGATAGAGGTGGTATCATGGTATGGAGCCCAGATATTTAACCTATGTGGTTACTGCGAATTTATTACTTTGTGGTTGTTGGTTATCAGGATCCCGTGAGAAAGGTCGTTTACGATCGGGGAATGGCGTGCTCGTGTCAGTAGTTACCCAGTTAGGGGTAACCCGGCCTTGTGTTGGCAGAGTTCCGGTTTGGTTCTCGGGGATGTCTTTCCAGAGGCATTCTCATGTGGCAATGGGAAGTTCCTTGGCCTGATCATTTGTTGGAAATCCAAAGAAACAATACGAAACTTGTACGGTTTTAGTTGTAGAACCTGCCATTTAAAATGGTAGCTATAGTAGGCATAATATAATGGTACCTATGCTGGCTAAGATTTATATTCTACTTTCGAAATGAATTTCTTCTACACTATGCACTAATAATAATATCAAAATTGATTTAGTTTTAAATGCGTATCAAGCATCTTTGACTATCATAAGGAGAAATCTCCTCCGATTCTGCGTTTGCATTGTGTGTGTGGCAGGAGGTCTTATGGTAGTCTCATTTTTAAAAGCATTGCGAATTGAAATAAAAATATTCCTCTATTTTGATTTTTAAAGATAAATAAACTGTTTTGAGTTCTCACACCAGTCACATGACTGACTCGGAGTTTATTGTTTTCCTTCCTAAACTCTGGGTGCCCACCAATTTCCACACGGGCAGTCAAGAGTTAAGGTTTATCAGGATATTCTGGATATTCAGGAATTGCTGGAGGCAAGCTGGATGGCATGGCGTATTACTAGTTTATATAGTATTTCTTTTTCCGCTGTTTGATGTTGTATGTTGTTGTACACTCCGATGATATGATGTAATGAAATGAAATGTAATGTAATAACTGATATAGTTCTTTGTTTAAAGATTATTCATTTATTATTATATGTTGTTCCGCTGCGAATTGTGAGATTCTGATGTTGTTTTGTTGTTCTGCTGTTATTTCTTCTGTTCCGTTCTATTTTAAAATTTTCTATTTTCTTTTCCCTCTATCTTCTACCTTTTTCTCTCTTTTTCTTTTCTTAAATTCTTTTTAAAAACCCTAACTATTCGGTTTTTCGGCAACGAAAAATCGACACGTTACAAATCCCTTGAAGTCTATCTGATTCTAGAATTTTCCCTAATCACCTGTTAATAGAAGATGGTTATGTCTAAGTCAAAGTTGTTTTAAAAATCGGAGTGTTCAAGTTTAACATCCCCTACCTAGAGGCCCAAAACTAAGCGCTACAGATACTGCAATAACCTATAGTATTAACCTCCGGCGACTAAATAGGCTATGTTAATGGTATTTATAATATCAGAAGCACTTGAATATGAAAAAAAACACAGATTTCAAAACAATGTTTCTTTATTAAATTTCAAAATAGATGTTCCATATTCTTAATACATAATCCCAACATGTTCCTAGACATAGATAGAATATACTTATCACAAAATAGGCCAAGAGTGGTACACGAAGATACCGCCTTGGATGATCAGAGTCATATAGTCATATCTGACTTAATACAAACACAATGGAAATACAACAAAACATAAAATTGCAACTCCAAAATATCTATCTGTTTGCCTCCTGCATGCCTCCGGTAGCCTTATTTATCATCCTACTAAAACCTAAAAAAGGCCTTAACCCCTTAGCCTACTCAAATCAATTTTAAGCACCCGAGAGTTTAAGGGGAAAACATAAACTTTGAGTCAGACATAAAGCCTTGTGTGAATAATACTATACATCCCGGTTTAGTATGTTAAGTAAGGCTACACCGCTTAGTGGAACAGGTTTCCCCTCACTAACATCCTTTTAAAACATATCTTTTGCAAAACATTTTCCCGCAACCAAAACTAGTTAAATACTGTAAAACAAAATAATGTAAAAATACATAGATATCAGGTGATAAATGATCTATCTATTCAAACACATAAGTTTTGTTTGGCTAACTTTTAACCTTTGGCTGACTCGGGCCTACCAGACAATATAAAAAATTAATCTAACATCTACTAGATACTCCTCATCTGGATGGTATGTCCATAACAATCTATTAATACTTCTCTTCCAGATAGTCTGTCCCTAGCTTAATCATCTCCTAGGTCTTCCTGATCCTAATAGTTTTTCGGGCTCACCAATAATATATTTGTATACAAACACATATATTTCTTTCAGTTTGTAATCGTTATTTTTAGTCTACTTGTAACCAAGCCTAACACACTGGAACTTTGGATAACAATTAGCCGAGGCCAATAGCTAATGTATAAGACGTGGCCCTGTACCAGCCCCATTTTGTAATCTAATATTAGGGTCATTTTCACTTTGGGAACTCCTCCCATTATTTTCCTTCAAAACCTTTTCAAAATGATTTAAAAACTTTAAATCAAACTAACAGAAGGAAAATAAATAATCCTTATGCTTTACTCAAAATCACATTGTCGTGTTAAATATGTATACTTTACTCAAACCTTTGTTGATGAAAATATTTAAACATTTGAAAGTGCCCCCTGTTGATTCCATTGAAAGTACCCCTTCTAAATACTTTTGAAAGCATCTCTTTCGAAACCAAGAAAATCCTTTATTTATCTAGGCCAAAAGTCCAAAACCATTCCTTTCGAACCCATACTTCAACCCTTTCGAAACCATTAAAAATCTTCCTTTTGAAAGCAATAAATACCTTAAACATCCTATCGTAAAACATTGCCTTAGAAAATCTTGGAAAATCCTTTTGTTTCAACCTTTTCAAAACCATTCAAAAAATAGGACCTTTCGACATTGTCGAAAGCTACCTTTCAACCCCTTCGAAAGCTACCTTTCGACTCCATCGAAAACTTTGCATTCGTCCCGTTAATACCATTCAGAAAATAGTACCTTTTGAAAGCATTAAACCTTTAACACATAAACCTTTAGAAAGCTCCTTGGTCTTACGTTAGAAAATGTGGAAAATCATCTTCTAAAAAATTTCTACCTCTTCAGAAGCTTAGCCTTCGACCCCTTCGAAAGCTCCCCTTTGAAAGCTTTACTTTCGACCCCTTTGAAAGCTTAAAAAACTTTCTTTTAAAATAATAGGCTCCGACCTTTTTAATACTTTAAAATACCTCTTTCGAAACCTTGGGTTATACTTCAATTAGAATTGAAAAGGTAAACATTTAAGTCAAAAGCTTCCTTCCGAAAGCATGGAAGAAGCGGTTGGGTTTTTAGAAGACAAGTATACCTTTCAACCTTGTCGTAAGCATGACTTCGAAAGGTTAAAGGCGAAAGCTAGGGGATTTCGACCCCTTTGAAGGCTTTTTTACCTTTCGACCTTGTTGAAAGCTTTAAACATATGTTTTTAAATATTTGACCTGGTAGAAAGCAACCAAGTTGAAAGCTCCTTTTCGAAAGTAAAGCAGGCGTTACTTTTGGCTTATGAAACAAACATACTCCGACCTCTTCGGACAACTAAGGTTTCAACCAAGTACCTTCGACCTTGTCTAATACATTATGTATCAAGTAACTTGATACTATATGCATTGATTTCGACCTTGTCGAAAGGTCCGGGTTGAAAGCTTTGATGCCGCAAATGGCTGAAACATACTAAAAGTATGGATTTCTTGTTTTTTAATTATCTAACCTAAGTTTGTTTATCATATTCTTATTGGTTAATAAATATATTTCAAAAAAGTGTTGCCAATAATTTCATAAATAAGCAATGATTTTATTTTATAAAATGCCACTTCTCCTTAATTAAATATATATAACATTTAAGTCCCATATCTTAAATAATTTTATATATTTACCAAAACATTTAGCAAAAATCTGGAAAAATTCTAGAAAATCTATTCTAATATGCTTTTCAACGTATAAAAATTTCAAGCCCAAATAATTATTATTTTAACCGTAATTATTTTATAACCCAATAAATCATTTTCTTCACATGAAAATTAATATGAAATCCATATTAATTTATAAAATTATTGAAATTGAAACCCATCTCTAAAATATCATTTCGGACCTAAATTTAAATTTTCAAGGCGTTTGGATGATTTTTTAATAGGGTTTTCATATCAAACATATCATAAAAACTAATATGAACATGTATAATTCACCAACAAGCATATATATATATATATATATATATATATATGTATATATATATGATCATCTAAAGCATGGCATAAACTTGCAAAATCATTTTGGATATAACTTAAAACTGAAAAACATAAGAAAATGGGATGTAGTTATCCTTCACCTTAGCTTTGAGATTTAAAGATGTGAGATTTGATGTCGAATAAATTGATTTACTTCTTTCTCTTGAATCCAAACTTTATCTTCTCTTGAGAATGGAAATAGTGGCCGACCTTGATATATTTTAGTTTGATAAAATAATATGAACGCGAGTTTCATATCCTAACGGTTAATGGTATAAGTATCTCATATTTTCCACTTTTCCCTTCCTTATTTCTTAACACGTTAGTTCATGTTGTTTCATTTTGATTTCCATTTAACATGGCACGACTACCCTTAATTTGGTCAAATCTCAACCTATTAATCTTCCCATTATTTTATTTAATTTAACTAA
This sequence comes from Allium cepa, assembly GCA_030765085.1. Classification (NCBI taxonomy): domain Eukaryota; kingdom Viridiplantae; phylum Streptophyta; class Magnoliopsida; order Asparagales; family Amaryllidaceae; genus Allium; species Allium cepa. Next base: position 437,170,489 of record CM060938.1, on the reverse strand, counting down.
TTAAATATCCTAAGTAATGTTATAAAAATATGGGGTATTTCAGACTCCCCTCCTTAAGGAATTTCATCCACGAAATTACGATAAGGTACACAACAAAAAATCAAAGGAAAAACATACCATCAAAACAAATCAGGATCAGAGTCTCTAATCATACTCTCGGTCTCCCAAGTACGGTCTCTTGCATCATCACTCCACTAGAGCTTTGCAATCTGACTTTCTTGCCCCTCATCTTCTTATCATCTCTCTCGACTATCCAAATCAGCTTTCTAACAATGGTCAAATCCGGCTCTACTATTAAATCCTCTAACATTGTAGGCGATATAGCAGTTCATGGGTCTATAACACATTTTGTAAGATGGGAAATATGAAAAACATCATGGAATCCTGCAGAACTATTCGATAACTCCAATCTATAAGCGAGCTTCTCGATCCTTTCAACAATACAGAAAGGTCCAATGAATCTAGGTCCAAACTTTCCTGATTTCCAGAATCTAATCACACCTTTCATTGGTGGAATCTTAATAAACATATAGTCTCCAATAGAGAATTTCTATTCTTTCCTTCTTCTATCTGCTTTACTTTTCTACCTAGACCGAACTTCCTTCATTTTAGCTCGGATCAACTCAATATTCTATGTGGCTTCTTTCATCAAATCCGGACCAAGAACCAATCTATCCCCGCTCTCTAGCCAACATATGGGAGACTTGCATGGTCTTCCATAAAAAACTTCAAACGTTGCCATCCCATTACTAGTCTGATAACTATTGTTATACGAGAACTCGAATAAATGGAGATGGTCTTCCCATTATCCTCCGAAGTCCAATACACAAGCTGTTAACAAATCTTCCAAGACTTTGTTAACTCTTTCCATTTAACCATCAGTCTGTGGATGATAAGTGGTAATCATGTTGAGCTTGGTTTCTAAAGATTCCTGTAGACTCGCCTAGAACTCGCTTGTAAACAAAGAATCTCTATCGCTGATAATACTACTAGGAATCCTGTCAGTCTAACTACATTCTTCATAAATAACGTTGCTAAAACAGGTGTCGTTCTGGTTGACTTTACGGGAATGAAATGGGTACTCTTGGTTAATCTATCCACTATAACCCATATATTTTCATTTCCTTTACTAGATCTTGGCCACCGATCAATAAAATCCATAGAGATCGAATCCCACTTCCAAGCGGTTGAAGCAATCCACTTGGCTTCTGGTGTTCAGCCTTTGCCTGCTGGCAGTTTAAGCATTGCTTAACACATAAACCAATGTCCCATTTCACACCTACCCAGAAGAAACTTCTCTTCATATCTTGATACGTCTTCGTTACTCCTAGATGGATAGTGAACTTCGAATGATGGCACTCATCCAAACATCTTTCCTCATTCGGAACACACAACCTTTCCTTCTTTCTCGACAACCTATTCTGGTCAAGACTAAAATCTTTTAAGTCATCGCTCTTTGTTCCTTTCCCTTAGCCTTTTGATCCGTTAAACGAAGACTTGATCCTCTTTCTGTTTGGAAGCTATCTTCTCAATCATTACCGGCCGAACTTCTAAACAACTAGAACCAATCTCAGATCTATATTGCACTCTATAAGTTGACTGTAACGATCAGGGATATTTCGTCTTCCGAAAATTCGACATCGACACTCACTTTATCGACTGCCGAGAAATCGAAGGCCAAAAACCGAGATGTTATGGGTTTTTAAAAAAAGAAAAGAAAAGGTAGAAGAAGAGAGAAGAAATATAGAAAATAGAGAAAGAAAGGGAAGAAGATAGAAGAATTTTAAAATAGAAGAAAAAGAGAATAGAGGAAAAAGAAAAAAACAGAAGAAAATAGGACGGGACAGAAAACAACAGAACAACATCAGAATCTCACAATTCGCAGCGGAACAACATATAATAATAAATGAATAATCTTTAAACAAAGAACTATATCAGTTATTACATTTTATACATTACATTACATCATATCATCAGAGTGTACAACATCATACAACAATCAGTGCAGCGGAAAAAGAAATACTATATAAACTAGTAATACGCCATGCCATCCAGCTTGCCTTCAGCAACTCCTGAATATCCAGAATATCCTGATAAACCTAACTCTTGACTGCCCGTGTGGAAATTGGTGGGCACCCAGAGTTTAGGAAGGAAAACAATAAACTCCAAGTCAGTCATGTGACTGGTGTGAGAACTCAAAACAGTTTATTTATCTTTAAAATAAAAAAGAGGAATATTTTTAAAATCAATTCGCAATGCTTTTAAAAATGTAACTACCATAAGACCTCCCACCACACACACAATGCAAACGCAGACTTGGGGAAGATTTCTTCTTATGTTAGTCAAAGATGCTTGATACGCATTTAAAATAACATTTGATATTATTACTAGTGCATAGTGTAGAACAAATTCTTTCGAAAGTAAAGATATAAATCTTAGCCAGCATAGGTACCATTATATTATGCCTACTAATAGCTACCATATTAAATGGCAGGTTCTACAACTAAAACCGTACAAGTTTCGTATTGTTTCTTTGGATTTCCAACAAATGGTCAGGCCAAGGAACTTCCCATTGCCACTGAGAATGCCTCTGGAAAGACATCCCCGAGAACCAAACCGGAACTCTGCCAACACAAGGCCGGGTTACCCCTAACTGGGTAACTACTGACACGAGCACGCCATTCCCCGGTCCTTTAGGACCTTTTCAACCGAGCGCTCGATATCCAACATCACACAATCATAAAGTGTTTTCAACATGAGTAAGTATCTGGGCTCCATACCATGATACCACCCCTTTCCAGAAGGAAATGCACATACCCTAAGGGGAGCTACAGCAACCCCTAATAACCTTGCCGCATCTTTCCTGTTTTGACCATTTCCGGGATGTGAGGCTCGACGAATTCACGTCCACAAAAACACACTTTGTACAAAAAGCCGTGCTTTGGGTCAACAAATGATCAACACAATGATCACTAAGATAGACGATCAAATAAATGATCCTATCACAATAATCAACACAATGATCATTTCAGCATCACTCAGCATGTCACATTACCAAAATGGGATATATTGCTGATAACTTCAACTATATAACCTTTGAGCTCGTACGTCTCAAAGAAGGGTGTTAAGCAAAGAATAAATTCTCCGCCACCAACAGAAATATATTTGAAAGAAATCGGCTTTATATCTCAAATTGTAATGTCAGGCATACAATCCATACAAGTCTGTTCCGGGCTCGAACAGAACCGAAGGCACTTACAAAGAAGTCCTTGCAATCCGGATATTCACAATCCTGATCGGATTCACCATCACATATGGAGAACTCAATACCGGAGCAACTCGGTGCAGAGTCAATCGATAGTTCATCCTATCACTCTTGCAAATACCGGTCTTCAACACCGATCTTCAAATGCAATTCACAACGACGTATCACATATTCGGAGTGGGTTATACGACCCCATGGTCCTTTCCCGGTTAACCCGAATAGTGAGCGCTTATTCAAAAATAAGTGTGCATTCAAATTCAAACAAATCACATCAATTACCCATTCAAAGGGAAATATTGATAGTCGGCTATTGAACTATCAATGGATATGCATACATCACCAGATTCCAAATAATTTTCCAAATTATTTATTTTCCAAAATATCTTTACAAGATATATATAATTTCAACACTTCAAAAATAAATCAATATTTATTTTTAAAACAATTCTCCTTTTCATTTATAAATTCCATAATGAATTTATATTTCAAAATATCCATGCATATTCGATTTTAATAATTCATTTCAATTTATCTTCAAAAAGATAAATTCTAATTATTCACTTCATATTGGAAAATATTTCCATACTTATTTATTCATAAGTAATTCACAAATCTCTTTTATTTTCAACACTTAGAAAATATTCAATATACTTAAATCGAATTAAGTATATATTTCATTCTTTAAGGAAATCATTCACTTAAACATTTTTATTTGGGCCAAAACGAATGTTGCGTAAAACATCGTTATGACAACCCAAAATCATTAGTATAGGGATTCGAAATTAAATAGATATATAAATCCCAATACTATACTAAACATTTTCTTTCGGAAATTATTTACTATAACAACAGTGTTATAGTCCACCATTTCCTTTTATTTCTCGAAAACGTCTATTTCAACAATAAATGTTGAAATCTATGGTTTCGAATCTCAACACATTTTAAAACATCGTTAGATCGTTTTAATTCAATTTAAACATCTCATTCAAAACAATTTCCTTAACATATCATTCACTATTCAAAAACGTGAATATACTTCTTTAACAAATTCCATCCTTTTATTCATTTTAATTCAAAGAATTATTCACTGTCTAAAAACGTGAATATAACTCTATTTCTAAGTTATAACAATTAACTTATCAAAATAAGTCGTTTGTGAATTTATAAAACAACGTTTATAAATTCCATTTCGATTTATTTTAAAAAAACTTCCTTTTTATAAATTCCTTTATTAACATATTCCAGTTTATAACTAAATTATAAACTAAACGTTCATATTATAAGTTAGCTACTTATAAACGATTATTTCACAAAATCGTTCCTTAGAATTTCATAATTATAAATCTTATAACTTATAAGATTCATTTATTTATCCAAAACTATTATTTTAACAACATAATAAATTTTATAAACTTACCGCTTATAAAATTCCATTTATGACTTCTCCGTATAAAATTCTATAAATTTCATTCTATTTATGAAATTCATTCACAATTTATTCTAATACTTATAAAAGCTCGTTTTATAATTCCTACGTTCTAATTTATAAATTATCAATTTATAAATCTTTAATATAAATCAATTTATATTTTTCTTTTACAACGTCTTTAAATTCCTTTATAATTTCATCATTCTGATTTATAAAATAATCAAATTTTATAAATCCTATATTTAAACTTTTATCATATATTCAAAAATCCAATCTAAATTATTTTATAAAATCATTAGTTCATATTTCTCAAAAAATCGACTTTTAATCGTATTTCTAAAAATCAGCTTTTTAACTATATTTCACAAAAACCATAATTTTTATAACTTTAAAAATTATAACGTTTATTTATTTATAATGGATCAATTCCAAAAATATAGTATATTTTCAAAATCACTTTTAAAATCATTTTAAAATCCCAAAATTTGGGTCCAATGATGCTACACATCAAATAGTCAATCACGACAACAACGATATCATATATCGATATGATAATCAATCAAATATCAAAATATCTGAAATAAAATAAATACTGTTGAGGAATCCAGTTGGATCCCTCCAACCTGTTTCCTGCATCCAAAAACATTAGCACAATACCAATTTCGCTCCAGTACGAAATTATCGCGGTATATGTTCTTATTAAATATTATCCGCTTAATAACGGCGTAATAGGGTCTCATCCGCTAAACAAAAATGCGGGAAATCAACAACTGCAATATATACATATGCCAATATATATATATTGATATTATATATAATACCAATTTCACTGTTTATGAAATATTCGCGGTATATGTTTATATAAATAACATCCGCTTACTAACGGCGCATAATGTCTATTTTAACAATCAATAATTTACAGTCATCATTCAAACATGCATTCAAATATTTTAAATCTAACTATTTAAAATAAAATCGAAATCTATTCGATTGAGTGAGAAATTCTCACCTTGGTTTTAATTTCCGTTTAAGCTTTTATTTCGAATAAAATTAAACGCGCGTTTAATTTTACCCGAAATTCTCACTAACTCCAAACGACTCCAAACCAACTCCATCGCGTAGTGCTCGTCCATACGATTCCAACGCAACTGAGTTTGCATTTTTTCGACCTCGTATGAAAAAGATATGAATTTTACAAGTTTGTACACGATTTATATAAACTTTTACAACATTTATTTAACTATCTTTATACCACAGCAAATCCTGGCCGTGAGATCTGCATCCAAGGCCTCTCCTTCATCTCCCTCAACTCACGTATTCACCTCCAGGAGCAAACACGCAAGCCGAACCCAACATAGATCAACTAGGGTTTGATTTTGCATCGCGACCACTCGACGAAACTTCGATCAGGTTGCTCCATGCCCTTCGTCTACACGAGACACGTGTTCGGCCTCAACCTTTGGAAGCTCGGCCTGCCCTGTTGCCTTGAAACGCGTGCGCAAGGCAGCACGGTCGGCCCCACTTATCTCTCCCTCCGTCGCACCATTTACGATCATATCCGTATGGAATCGTAGAGCTCTCCTCCCTCTTCCATTCTCTAGTTGAAACCTAAGGCTAAAACTTCACGGATTGAGAGTGATTGAGGAGGAAGTGAAATCAATTTCTGGCCCTTCAACCTGATAGTGGCGGCTAGGGTTTGTTTTTATTTATTTTTTTATTTTTTTTTTAATGAAGGGTGTGTGTCTATTTATAAGAAACAGCTAGCGTAAACACTATTCATCCCGGGAATTCCGAACTCCGATTTAGGCGCCGTAACCAGCGTACCTAGGGTTTATCCCGCGTTCCGGACACAATGGAACAGGTTTCGGAAGCTAATTCGGAAGTATGTGCGAGTTATGGCTGAAAACGCTCAATTTGAATTAAACCGATTTAAGTCGATTTCTAGGCGTTTTAATTTGTACCGGACAAACGGTAAATCCAAATGACTTGAAATTTGAAACCTTACAATAATATCACATTACGGATCCGATGAAACTGGTTTCGTCGAATTCCGAGACTTTTTGAAAAATGGCTATTTTGACTCGCCAAATTTAAATTAAAAATAATTAGATGCGTTTCGAGCTGCCACGATCAAACGATAGCTCCGATTGACACGAAAATTGAAATCCGGTAATAACTAACTATTACGGATCCAATGGAACTAGTTTCGTTCAATTCTGAGACTGTTCAAAAATTGACTGTTTTACAGTCGATTATTAAATATTAAAATATTCAATTTTCACAGATTAACTTTTAATTCGATTTTAAAAGTTCTAAAATATCTCTATAACTCCAGTATGATTAAATAAAATTTTCCAAATTATTTTCAATCATTTTTAACTCAATTTTCAATTATTTTCATAATTTAACGTATTAAATTATCAATTTAATAATCCGATTAAATCCAAAAATTCAAATAAAAATTTATTTGACTTATAAATTCACTTATAAATATTTAAAATTAATTAAATATTCAAATTTAAATTTAATAAAATTCTGGGTCGTTACAATCTTTCCCCCTTAAAAGAATTTCGTCCCCGAAATTACAAGTAAGAAGAGCTACAGAATCTATTAATTTTCCAAAATTCATAATTAAACTTCTTATAATTCTTTACTAAGTTTTCAAATCATACTTAGTTATCTTTCCAAAAACAATTATATCATTTAACTTTCAACTTTAAAACAAAGTTTAAAGTTTTCAAAATTTTCCCAATTTTTCTCAAATTTTTCTAACGCCTTAAATTTTCGGAAAAATTCGCCATAGTCTCCTTTGCGCGGCTCGATCCGAAAAAAAAAAATGACAGTATATATATCACAAATATACATCTCATCAAGTAATGAGGCATCCCGAAGGGAAAAAAGTGTAAAAGTGCGATATTTAATCCGAGATATGTACCTTATATTTTATTAGCAAGCATATACGGCTAATATAGCGCTAAAGCGAACTCCAAATGCGAAGCAAACGCGATCCGCACCTACTAAACACTCAACAAACAACATGAGAACATGCTCATATGCAAATAATCTCAATATACAACATATAGCAACATAATAACTATACATGTCACATAGCAAATGCAACAATAGCAATATATATTCAACCATCAACCAATTAACATTCATAATCAATAAATATTCATTTATATTCTCATTAATATTTAATGAAATGGTTTTCAATTTAAATCACATTTGATTTGTTTACATTGGATTTACTAACATTCATTCTCAATTCTAATTAGTTTCAATTTGTTAACATTCACTAATTAAATCCAATTCACATTCAATTCTATTCAAATTTATTTACTTCTAATTTGAATTCAATTTCATAGCTTTCAATTTCATTAATACTTAATGAATTTTATACAATCAACTACAATCATATAACAATCATATAACAACCAATTTATATTAATTACAACCAAATTCTTTTCACTTATATTCATTCCATTTGGTTTAACATTAAATTGATTTTCATTCAATTATACAATTTCCAATAGCATTAGATTTTAAATGAATTAACACTTACATTCATTATTCCATATCAACTTAATTTACATTCAATTGATTAACATTCTATTCATTCATTCAATTCAATTACAAAGTTGAATTCTATTACATAACTCAAGTTCATATTCATTTAATCCACTTGATTATTTACTTCGATACCAATATCAATTCCATTCAACAACTCTTAAGTTATATTCCATTTAACTTGAAATTCACCTTTATTTACAACTCATATTCATATAGTTTCACTTCTTATATATATATATAAGTTTATTTCACAATTGTAAACACTTTAATTATAATTTCAATTCTCATAATTCTTTTGCTTATACAATTATTCTTTTATTTAGATTATTCAAACAATTAAACAATCAACTTATATACACTTTAATAATTTTGAAAAATTATTCCTTCATATATAAAATATACTTAAGGTAAAATTGTTTCATTTACCCAATTTTAAAATCAATATTGTGCCGAATTGTTCTATTCAAGTGTTTAGAAACCCCTTCGGCAAAGTTGTACATACCGTGCTGAGGAAGGTTCATATGCCACTCAATAAACCAATCATCACAATATAAAACAATTTTATATACTCTAACAAATACGCTCTCATAGCTATTATTACACTCGAACTCATTCTAGAGTACTGCTGACTCTATCTCTAATGAATTATACCCAACAGAACCATGGTTGTCGCTTAACCATAAGCTCCGATACCAAATGTAACGATCAGTACCGTCAGCGGTCACAACCGGTAGGCTTTTCAACCATCCCAGCCCCACCGTGGCTTACACTGGTATCCCAAACTTGCTTTTACGGCCAGCCTCTCGACTGTCACAGCTTACGCCTAACCAACCCCCTAAAAGAGGATGTGTGGGAGTAAGAGTCTCCCGTTCGCCACCAAACCGCGAAGCGAGAACCCCCCATCACATAGCCCAATAGCTTAACAAGACTGGTGTGAGAACTCAAAACAGTTTATTTATCTTTAAAATAAAAAAGAGGAATATTTTTAAAATCAATTCGCAATGCTTTTAAAAATGTAACTACCATAAGACCTCCCACCACACACACAATGCAAACGCAGACTTGGGGAAGATTTCTTCTTATGTTAGTCAAAGATGCTTGATACGCATTTAAAATAACATTTGATATTATTACTAGTGCATAGTGTAGAACAAATTCTTTCGAAAGTAAAGATATAAATCTTAGCCAGCATAGGTACCATTATATTATGCCTACTAATAGCTACCATATTAAATGGCAGGTTCTACAACTAAAACCGTACAAGTTTCGTATTGTTTCTTTGGATTTCCAACAAATGGTCAGGCCAAGGAACTTCCCATTGCCACTGAGAATGCCTCTGGAAAGACATCCCCGAGAACCAAACCGGAACTCTGCCAACACAAGGCCGGGTTACCCCTAACTGGGTAACTACTGACACGAGCACGCCATTCCCCGGTCCTTTAGGACCTTTTCAACCGAGCGCTCGATATCCAACATCACACAATCATAAAGTGTTTTCAACATGAGTAAGTATCTGGGCTCCATACCATGATACCACCCCTTTCCAGAAGGAAATGCACATACCCTAAGGGGAGCTACAGCAACCCCTAATAACCTTGCCGCATCTTTCCTGTTTTGACCATTTCCGGGATGTGAGGCTCGACGAATTCACGTCCACAAAAACACACTTTGTACAAAAAGCCGTGCTTTGGGTCAACAAATGATCAACACAATGATCACTAAGATAGACGATCAAATAAATGATCCTATCACAATAATCAACACAATGATCATTTCAGCATCACTCAGCATGTCACATTACCAAAATGGGATATATTGCTGATAACTTCAACTATATAACCTTTGAGCTCGTACGTCTCAAAGAAGGGTGTTAAGCAAAGAATAAATTCTCCGCCACCAACAGAAATATATTTGAAAGAAATCGGCTTTATATCTCAAATTGTAATGTCAGGCATACAATCCATACAAGTCTGTTCCGGGCTCGAACAGAACCGAAGGCACTTACAAAGAAGTCCTTGCAATCCGGATATTCACAATCCTGATCGGATTCACCATCACATATGGAGAACTCAATACCGGAGCAACTCGGTGCAGAGTCAATCGATAGTTCATCCTATCACTCTTGCAAATACCGGTCTTCAACACCGATCTTCAAATGCAATTCACAACGACGTATCACATATTCGGAGTGGGTTATACGACCCCATGGTCCTTTCCCGGTTAACCCGAATAGTGAGCGCTTATTCAAAAATAAGTGTGCATTCAAATTCAAACAAATCACATCAATTACCCATTCAAAGGGAAATATTGATAGTCGGCTATTGAACTATCAATGGATATGCATACATCACCAGATTCCAAATAATTTTCCAAATTATTTATTTTCCAAAATATCTTTACAAGATATATATAATTTCAACACTTCAAAAATAAATCAATATTTATTTTTAAAACAATTCTCCTTTTCATTTATAAATTCCATAATGAATTTATATTTCAAAATATCCATGCATATTCGATTTTAATAATTCATTTCAATTTATCTTCAAAAAGATAAATTCTAATTATTCACTTCATATTGGAAAATATTTCCATACTTATTTATTCATAAGTAATTCACAAATCTCTTTTATTTTCAACACTTAGAAAATATTCAATATACTTAAATCGAATTAAGTATATATTTCATTCTTTAAGGAAATCATTCACTTAAACATTTTTATTTGGGCCAAAACGAATGTTGCGTAAAACATCGTTATGACAACCCAAAATCATTAGTATAGGGATTCGAAATTAAATAGATATATAAATCCCAATACTATACTAAACATTTTCTTTCGGAAATTATTTACTATAACAACAGTGTTATAGTCCACCATTTCCTTTTATTTCTCGAAAACGTCTATTTCAACAATAAATGTTGAAATCTATGGTTTCGAATCTCAACACATTTTAAAACATCGTTAGATCGTTTTAATTCAATTTAAACATCTCATTCAAAACAATTTCCTTAACATATCATTCACTATTCAAAAACGTGAATATACTTCTTTAACAAATTCCATCCTTTTATTCATTTTAATTCAAAAAATTATTCACTGTCTAAAAACGTGAATATAACTCTATTTCTAAGTTATAACAATTAACTTATCAAAATAAGTCGTTTGTGAATTTATAAAACAACGTTTATAAATTCCATTTCGATTTATTTTAAAAAAACTTCCTTTTTATAAATTCCTTTATTAACATATTCCAGTTTATAACTAAATTATAAACTAAACGTTCATATTATAAGTTAGCTACTTATAAACGATTATTTCACAAAATCGTTCCTTAGAATTTCATAATTATAAATCTTATAACTTATAAGATTCATTTATTTATCCAAAACTATTATTTTAACAACATAATAAATTTTATAAACTTACCGCTTATAAAATTCCATTTATGACTTCTCCGTATAAAATTCTATAAATTTCATTCTATTTATGAAATTCATTCACAATTTATTCTAATACTTATAAAAGCTCGTTTTATAATTCCTACGTTCTAATTTATAAATTATCAATTTATAAATCTTTAATATAAATCAATTTATATTTTTCTTTTACAACGTCTTTAAATTCCTTTATAATTTCATCATTCTGATTTATAAAATAATCAAATTTTATAAATCCTATATTTAAACTTTTATCATATATTCAAAAATCCAATCTAAATTATTTTATAAAATCATTAGTTCATATTTCTCAAAAAATCGACTTTTAATCGTATTTCTAAAAATCAGCTTTTTAACTATATTTCACAAAAACCATAATTTTTATAACTTTAAAAATTATAACGTTTATTTATTTATAATGGATCAATTCCAAAAATATAGTATATTTTCAAAATCACTTTTAAAATCATTTTAAAATCCCAAAATTTGGGTCCAATGATGCTACACATCAAATAGTCAATCACGACAACAACGATATCATATATCGATATGATAATCAATCAAATATCAAAATATCTGAAATAAAATAAATACTGTTGAGGAATCCAGTTGGATCCCTCCAACCTGTTTCCTGCATCCAAAAACATTAGCACAATACCAATTTCGCTCCAGTACGAAATTATCGCGGTATATGTTCTTATTAAATATTATCCGCTTAATAACGGCGTAATAGGGTCTCATCCGCTAAACAAAAATGCGGGAAATCAACAACTGCAATATATACATATGCCAATATATATATATTGATATTATATATAATACCAATTTCACTGTTTATGAAATATTCGCGGTATATGTTTATATAAATAACATCCGCTTACTAACGGCGCATAATGTCTATTTTAACAATCAATAATTTACAGTCATCATTCAAACATGCATTCAAATATTTTAAATCTAACTATTTAAAATAAAATCGAAATCTATTCGATTGAGTGAGAAATTCTCACCTTGGTTTTAATTTCCGTTTAAGCTTTTATTTCGAATAAAATTAAACGCGCGTTTAATTTTACCCGAAATTCTCACTAACTCCAAACGACTCCAAACCAACTCCATCGCGTAGTGCTCGTCCATACGATTCCAACGCAACTGAGTTTGCATTTTTTCGACCTCGTATGAAAAAGATATGAATTTTACAAGTTTGTACACGATTTATATAAACTTTTACAACATTTATTTAACTATCTTTATACCACAGCAAATCCTGGCCGTGAGATCTGCATCCAAGGCCTCTCCTTCATCTCCCTCAACTCACGTATTCACCTCCAGGAGCAAACACGCAAGCCGAACCCAACATAGATCAACTAGGGTTTGATTTTGCATCGCGACCACTCGACGAAACTTCGATCAGGTTGCTCCATGCCCTTCGTCTACACGAGACACGTGTTCGGCCTCAACCTTTGGAAGCTCGGCCTGCCCTGTTGCCTTGAAACGCGTGCGCAAGGCAGCACGGTCGGCCCCACTTATCTCTCCCTCCGTCGCACCATTTACGATCATATCCGTATGGAATCGTAGAGCTCTCCTCCCTCTTCCATTCTCTAGTTGAAACCTAAGGCTAAAACTTCACGGATTGAGAGTGATTGAGGAGGAAGTGAAATCAATTTCTGGCCCTTCAACCTGATAGTGGCGGCTAGGGTTTGTTTTTATTTATTTTTTTATTTTTTTTTTAATGAAGGGTGTGTGTCTATTTATAAGAAACAGCTAGCGTAAACACTATTCATCCCGGGAATTCCGAACTCCGATTTAGGCGCCGTAACCAGCGTACCTAGGGTTTATCCCGCGTTCCGGACACAATGGAACAGGTTTCGGAAGCTAATTCGGAAGTATGTGCGAGTTATGGCTGAAAACGCTCAATTTGAATTAAACCGATTTAAGTCGATTTCTAGGCGTTTTAATTTGTACCGGACAAACGGTAAATCCAAATGACTTGAAATTTGAAACCTTACAATAATATCACATTACGGATCCGATGAAACTGGTTTCGTCGAATTCCGAGACTTTTTGAAAAATGGCTATTTTGACTCGCCAAATTTAAATTAAAAATAATTAGATGCGTTTCGAGCTGCCACGATCAAACGATAGCTCCGATTGACACGAAAATTGAAATCCGGTAATAACTAACTATTACGGATCCAATGGAACTAGTTTCGTTCAATTCTGAGACTGTTCAAAAATTGACTGTTTTACAGTCGATTATTAAATATTAAAATATTCAATTTTCACAGATTAACTTTTAATTCGATTTTAAAAGTTCTAAAATATCTCTATAACTCCAGTATGATTAAATAAAATTTTCCAAATTATTTTCAATCATTTTTAACTCAATTTTCAATTATTTTCATAATTTAACGTATTAAATTATCAATTTAATAATCCGATTAAATCCAAAAATTCAAATAAAAATTTATTTGACTTATAAATTCACTTATAAATATTTAAAATTAATTAAATATTCAAATTTAAATTTAATAAAATTCTGGGTCGTTACATTGACAATACTTCTAATTCTTTCCACTCAGCAATTATAGCCAATACTGCATTTTGATGTTTCCTGCTAAGTGCAACTGCTACCTTGTTCCTTTTTCTAGTGTGTACTCAATTCTAAAATCATAAGCAGCAATAAACTCTAGCCATCTCTGATATCTAATGATCAACTCCTTTTAAAGAACAAATACTTCAGTGACTTATGATTCGTATAAAGCTCCAATCACTCTCCCAAAAGATAATGTCTCCACACGTTCAAAGCAAATATAACAGCAATTAACTCCAAGTCATGCATTGGATACCTAACTTCATGTGGTTTGAGCTATCTGGAAGCATAAGCAATCATTTTACCTCTTTGCATCAATACCGCTCCCAATCCTATTCCACACGCATCAGTATAAACTACTAAATCCTGATTCTCCTCCAGAACCACCAACACCAGTGCATGGGTCAATAAGTGTTTCAAGCTCTGGAATGGATCCTCACACGTATAAACCTTCGGTAATACCTAGCCGATCCAAGCAAGCTCTTTATCTCGGTCACCATCTCAGGCCTCTTCCAATTATTCATCACCTCGATCTTAGTTGGATCTACAGACAACCCTTTTTTTGAGACTACATGACCAAGGAACTTCATTTCCATCTTCCAAAAATGACAGTTCGAAAACTTAGCCTTCAACTAATGCTCCCTCAACGTCTCAAGCATAACTTTAAGATGAACTTCATGCTTCCTCTCGTCCTTAGAGTATATTAGAATATCATCTATAAAGACTAATACAATCTATCCAAGTGCTCTTGGAAAATTCGGTTCATCAAATCCACAAAGATGACAGCGCATTAATTAGTCCAAATGGCATAACTATCCATTCGTACGATCCATACCTCATCCTAAACGCCGTCAAAAGAATATTATCCTCTGCCACTTTAACCTTATGAAAACCCGTTGCCAAATCCAGCTGAGAGAATACCTTGGCTCCACTTAACTGATCACAAATCGTCAATCCTCGGTAATGGATATCGGTTCTTTATCGTCTTCTATGATAATCGATACATAGCCTCAATGATCCTTCCGGCTTCTTAGCAAACATTGTGGCAGAACCCCATGGTGAACTACTTGGTCGAATAAAACTCTTGCCTTCCGAATCCACCAACTGCACCTTCAACACTTTTAACTCTATAGGTGTAATGCTACTTAATGGCCTACTCACCGGCACTGCTCCAAGCACCAAATCAATCCAAAACTCAATGGCTTAATTCGGTGGCAGTCCAACTACCGTCTCAAATGCATCAGCAAATTCTCTAACCAGAAAGACTCGATGCAAGTCATCCTCTATCTCTATGATACACAATAAAGCATTCACCTTACAACTAGGGTTTTTTGGGTATAAACTATCCGATCACTACAACTTGGGTGTCTAAGTGGTATATTCCTATCATGGAAAAATATCCAAGCATCATATTTACTTAACCAATCCATCCTAAGTATAATCCCAAACCCAACAAAATCAAATACATGCAAACAACAATCAAAAGTATGACCTAGCAAATCAAACTCTAAATGGTCACACTTCACCCCAAGTGTCACATATCCTCCTATCGAATTTGCAATCCTTTAGAAAGTAACTAAATATGAGGGTTCTAGGTTAAGCTTAACTACGAAATTTGGAGAAATAAAATAATGTGATGCACCAGTATCAAACAAAATACTAACAGACATACCGTGAATTTGTAGTGAGCATCCCAGAACAGCTTTCCCTTTCTACTGCACAACTGGCATTGAAATTGTGGGCTCCAATGCATAGATTTGTCCCTTTCCTTCTCTAGCAGGCTCTTTTCATTGGTTCTTATAATGGCCGGTCTGATCACAGTTAAAGCATCAGATATTCTTCTTTCCAACTGCTTCTTTCACTTTTCCTTTTTCAGTCCAACATTCATGAGCTTAGTGTCCTTTCTTATCACATTTATAACAAACCACCTTAGATTTTCCCTTCTTCTGTGCTCCTCCCTTCTGAGCATTCTTCTTATGGAAAAACTTTCATTTCTGGCCTTGTGCGACCAGGACTTCATTCTCTTTCTTATTCTCCAAACAAGCTAATGCTTCTACATACCTTAGCGCCATTTCTACCACTACAACACACGGATCACTTACGTAGTAAGGTAGTTATTGCCAACTTCGGCTTCAAACCTCTTATAACTTCTTGTTCCTCTTTATCACTGTATCAACCATGGCATACCCGTACCGGGCTAACTCTTCAAATCTTCTTGCATACTCTAGAAAAGACATCTCTCCTTGCTCCAGTTCAACGAACTTCCTAACCAATACCGACTGCGCCATCACTGACATAAATCTTTCTTGAAACCTTCTCTTAAATTCTACCTAAGTCATAGTTTCCACATCAACAACAGCTACAACAGTATTCCACCAGAATAGAATAGTTCCCTGAAGGTGTCTTGAAGCTAACCTCTATTTCTTCTCATCATTGAATCCTAAGTCAACAAAAATCTTCTCAGGGTGCAACAGCCAGTTTTGTACCTCAATCGCATCTTCAGTTCTAATGAACGGCTTCCCTCCAAGCCCAATATAGTCTCTGCTCAAATTAGCATAGTGGTTGACTAGCGAAGCTTCCTGAACTCCTCCTCTAGCAACATTCCCTCTGAAAACTCTAGCTACAATTCCAGCTTGCATCATATTTACGAAATACTTATACATGGCTCCCATATCCACTTGAGGAACCACAGCACTAGCATTTTCAGCTTAATCCTGACCTGGACATCTCCTAGCATTTGGTCGGGCATTTCCTTTAGTGGTGGTGCTCTCTCCTCCCAGATTAACTCTGCCTCTTCTTCCTTCCATTTCTGTATTCAAGCTTCGTGAGATACAAATGAGTAGCCTACCTAAGATAGGAGTGTAGAGATATAGCGTATACTTATATATAACAAATACAAGTACATTACTATAGCGTCATCCCATACCCCTATCTTAACTCTAAATACTAAGGATTAGGCTTTCAAAAATCATTTTTAGTTAAAGTATCTCATAATCCATGCTCTGATACCAAGCAGTAACATCCCCTATCTAGAGGCACAAAACTAAGTGCTACAGATGCTACAGTTACCTATAGTATTAGCTTACGATGACTAAATATGGCCATGTTAATGGTACCTATAATATCAGAAGCACTTGAATATGAAATAAGACACAGATTTCAAAACAATATTTCTTCATTAAATTTCAAAACAGATGTTCCATATTCCAATACATAATCCCAACACGTTCCCAGGCACATACAAATTATACATATTACAAATACACCAAGAGCAGTATATGAAGATACCTCTTGGATGATTAGAGTCATATAGTCGTAACTGACTTAACACAAACACACCGGAAATAAAACAAAACATAAAACTGCAACTCCTAAATAGCTATCTGTTTGCCTCATGCATGCCTCCGGTAGCCTTATTCGTCGTTCAACTAAAACCAAAAAATGATTTTTACCCCTCAGGCTACTCAAATCAATTTTGAGCACCCAAGAGTTTAAGAGGAAAGCATAACGTTCGAGTCATACATAAAGCCTGGTGTGAATAATAATATACATCCAAGTTTAATATGTTAAGTGAGACCACACTGCTTAGCGGGATGGGTTTCCTCTCACTAACATCCTTTTAAACATATCTTTTGCAAAACCTTTTACTATAACCAAAATAGGTTAAGTACTGTAAAGTATCATTATGTAAACATACATAGATATTAGGTAATAAATGAACTATATGTTCAAACATATAAGTTTTTTTGGCTGAATTTTATTCTTTGGCTGACTCAGGCCTATCAGGCAAGATAACAAAATTAATCAAACATCTGTTAGATACTCCTCATCTGGGCTTTCGTCCATAACTCTCTGTTAAATACTTCTCTTTTAGACGGTATGTCCCTAACTTAATCATCTCCCAGGTGTTTCTGATCCTAATGGTTTTTCGGTCTCACTAATAACCTATCTTTTTGCAAACATATTTCCTTTCGGTGTGTAATCATAATTCTAGTCTACCTATGACCAATCCCATCCGGTATTCTAATATCTGAGTCATTTTAACTTAGGGATCCCCTCTAATAATTTTCCTTTAAAATCTTTTCAAATGGATTTAAAACTTTTAAATTAAACTAATACGAGGAAAATATATAATCCTTATGCTTTACTCAAAATCACATTACATGGTAAATGTTTGCACCAAAATTGGTCACAAACACCCAATTGTCGATGAAAGCACTGGGTAACAATCATAGATCACAGATAACAAGTATGTAGAGAACTAAAAATGAAGAACACTCGGGAAATTAAGAAGAAAGCAGTAAGTAACATAGAGTTTATAGTGGTTCGGCAATCGGGCCTACATCCACTTTCAAGTTGATGACTTTATTGATGTTTGCTTGCTGACTACACAAGTTACAACTGATTACAATAGCAAATTTCAAGTACAATGATGGCTCCGGTGTAGGACGCAAATATCTCACTCAGATCTCGGGAAACCACTTCTGGCATGTGAGTGGACCCACCCGATCGATCCCAGGCGATTTTGACTCGATCCGTGATCGATATGAACGAATTTTGTAAAGACCAAGATCTTATCCAATCGAGTCGAGATCGATCATGAACATTCTTTAGGTTGTGCGTAAGCTCCTATGAAAATTTCATGGCATTTAGACTCGTGGATTACGAGTTATGATCGATGCAATTTAAGGTTTTTGGTAAGCTGTGCCATTTGTATGATCCCCTTCGCATCGCCCTGTTCGTATTGATCAGGACACGTGTCTGTGATTTGACATGGCACTTGTTTTTAGGATCGATCCACTCTCGATGCTGAATCAACTTAGTCCTTCCGACATGTATGCCTCGTTCGCATCGACCTAATGGACTCCATCCTTCGTATCAATCCTAGGATGCTTATTTCGTATTGATGATCTAACAGCCTTCTCGTACTAATCGAAAAGGGGTGACATTTATATCGATCCATGATGTGATTTTTGTATCGATCAATGGCCGATCGATATGAAGTACGTGGATGAGTTGATCGATATGAAATACACGGAATGATTGACACAAAGAGACAATTTCCTATGGACATGAATTATCCGGTGATGACGGATGCGAAATAGGATGAGCTCGGACCGATACGAAGTGGGGCTTGCTTGATGGATACGAACAGTGCACGTTTTGTGGATACGAATAAGGACTGCAAATCGATGGATATGAAGTGCACTAAACATGATGGATACGAACGAGAACGATGTTCAATTTTGCATCGATCATATCTTGAGCATACGGACTCTGAATGACTTGGAATTTCAAACGTAGCCTTTCCTAGCCATGATCGTCATTCCCAATCGATACCATCTTGATTGGAGATCGGCTAAATTTTGCAATATTGATCACAGCCTTGTTTCTAGTCGATCTCCAATCCTTATATCTATCCTTTCCAGCTAATTTGTTGATATTTCAGCCGTTTCCAAAAGATGGGATAACATTTGCCCCCCAATATATGCCTTGTGGTAGGAAGGCGTGTCTTCTAGTTCGATAAAATAGATGTCCGTGTCCTGTTAATGACCTGCAAAGAGATCGATTATCTGATTATGAATAATAATCGAGCGTGATCGTATGCCATTCAAGGCGGTACGTGACCGTTCGCGGTCGGGTGTCGTTCAAGGGGAATTGTAATCGCTTGCGTTCGGGTGCCGTTCGACGCAAATTGTGACCGCCCTAGGTCGGGTGCCATTCGCGGCGAATTGTGACCATTCGCAGTCGGGTGCCGTTCGAGGCGAATTGTGTGTGCCCGCAGGGGGCGGGGGACTTAGTATCATTAATGCTAGATTTCATGTTCGAGTGAATTTCTGAACTGTTTGTTATGGCGGTTTATCGCCATCTCAGAGCATGCCTAAGGACCGTTCGCGATCCCGTATATGTGCAAGTCACTTGGCCGTTAAAGAATTATTAAAACCAACTTTACATTCAGATGAGTCTTTCAACAGAAATGTCCAATAAAATCATGTCCAAACATAAGAAATGTAAAACAAAAGAAAAACAAAGATGTCAAAGTGAAAACACCCATACTGACATGATTGTTAGTCATATCAGAGCATGTTCGAGGATTGCTCGTAATCCTGCACATGTGTAAATGACTTAACCGCATTGGTTGGGAGTTTGTCACTTATTCGTCATTATTCTAATCAATTGATGAGAAGCTTATGCCTCGATCTGGGGCCACCTTCATTTGATGCAGGGGTGGTTGCTCTCGCTTCCCCGCTGCTGCTTGCCTTCTCACATATTGCGATAGCAGGCCATTTCGGACATTCCCTCAATCTCATCCTTCAGGTGCCTGCAATCGTTCATGCTATGACCGTTCAGCTCATGGAATAAGAAATACTTGTTTGATCTTCTTTCATTGCTGGTCGGATCTATCCTCATTAGTTTTCGATAAGGAATCTTCCCCCTTGTATCCTGGTAGATCAGTTCCAAAGTTTCATTCGATTTCGAATAGGAGGTAAATCTTGGTGCCTTTCGTGAATGCTTTGGTCCATCATCGCTATCCTTGGCCTTCCGTTTCCCTTTATCAGTTTTTGAACCTTTTCAGGAGGATTTCTGCCCTTAACTGCAAAAATATCGACTCCTTCTCCTTCCTCCCTTTCGACATTTGCATCCTCTAATCGTAAAAATCCTTCAGCCTCATGATAAAATTCTCCTAAATCTATAGGGGTATCCCTTGTCAATAAATTCTTGAATTCTGTGCCATCAACTATTCCAGATACAGCTGCCATCAAAACCATGGATGGATCTAGTCGTTCCACCGATGCTTTTGCTGCATTGAATCGCATCCTAAAGCTCCCCAAAAATTCCCCGGTTCTTTGCTTTAGTGTTGCCAAACTCATCACATTCTTGGGTCTCGAAATGTGAACTCTGAATTGCCTCGTAAACTTCTCAGTCAAATCGGTCCATGTTCCAAAGGAGAAGCTCTCCAGTTGTTTAAACCATAACGCTGCAATGTCTATCAAACACAATGGGAAGCATCGAGCCATGACCTCCTCTGAAGCCCCCAAAACCTCCATATGCCTCATATATCGTGTCAGGTGAACTACAGGATTCGTCCTCCCATGATACGTCTCTAGTGTTGGTAGCTTGAATTCTAATGGATTCCTAGCCTATCTAATTGTGGAAGCGAAGGGGCTCCTATTCACATCTTCCAAATCTCTATTCACCAGTCTGCCTCTTATGGCCCATCTGACCATCTCCGCCAATCTGTCGCCATCGCCAAGTCGTGGTCCTTGTCTGTTACCTCCGGTCTGCCCTCTAAGTTCGCGAGAGAGTCACGGAATCTTCTCTTCTGGACGGGCGTCCATTCCTCTACTAATGCCATGTTGAACATCTCCACCTGGTATCCTTCCTGAGGTTGGATCAACACGCTCCTAGGGAGTGCCCCTAGCTCTGGGGCTAACCCTGATGGTCCCGCTCTGTTCTGGGTTCTGGTTGCTCCATACTCCTGAATCTTGTCTCTAGCATCTCCTATAGTCGCGTTAGCTTGATTCTGCACTCCATCCTGTCCAGTTCATCGAAGCAAATTCAGTATCGTCTCCTCTTGTCTTTTAGAAGCTCTTCATGCATAGCTCCCATCATCATCTCCATCTCATCTTTGGTGATGAAGGTTGAGGCCTGATTTGCTCCTGAGGAAGCCTCCTGACACCCTTCATGTTAAATCCTTTCAGTCCACTGTCTTGTTGCTGATTGCCTTCCATTGCTTTCTAGATCCAAGTCTTTAAGCCTTCAGATCTAAAATCCAATCATTAAAATCCTTGAATTCAGCCTTCTCAGTGAAAACACCAAAATATTTGCACCAAAATTGGTCACAAACACCTAATTGTCGATGAAAGTACCAATTCACAATCACAAATCACAAACAACAAGTATGTAGAGAATTAAAAATGAAGAACACTCAAGAAATTAAGAAGAAAGCAATAAAGAACACAGAGTTTATAGTGGTTAGCAATCCGGCCTACATCCACTTTGAAGTTGATGGTCTTATTGATGTTTGCTTGTTGACTACAACGAGTTACAACGGATTACAACAGCAAATTTCGAGTACAATGATGGTTCTGGCAGAGTCTCGACATCCTAGATTCCAAAAGTCCCCTCTTTATAAACCCTATGGTGCTATTTATAGGTGTAGGATGCAAATATCTCGCTCAGATCTCAAGAGACCTCTTCTGGCATGTGAGTGGGCCCACGCGATCGATCCTAGGCGATTTCGACTCGATCCGTGATCGATATGAATGAATTTCATATGATCAAGATCTTGTCCAATCGAGTCGAGATTAATCATGAACTTTCTTTAGGTTGCGTAAGCTTCTGTGAAAATTTTGTAGCATTCGGACTCGTGGATTGCGAGTTATGATCAATGCAATTTAAGGTTTTTGATAGGCTATGCCATTTGTATCGATCCCCTTCACATCGCCCTGTTCGTATCGATCAAGACACGTGTCTGTGAGTTGACATGGCAGTTGTTTTTAGGATCGATCCACTCTTGGCGCCGTATCGACCGAGTCCTTCCAACATTTATGCCTCGTTCGTATCGACCTAATGGACTCCATTCTTCGTATCGATCCTAGGATGCTTATTTCGTATCGATGGTCTAAGAGCCTTCTTGTATCGATCGGAAAGGGGTGACATTTGTAACGATCCTCTATGTGCTTTTCGTATCAATCAATGGCCGATCGATATGAAGTACGTGGATGGGTTGATCGATACGATGTATACGGAATGTTCGACACGAAGTGACAATTTCCCATGGATATGAATTATCCGGTGATGATGGATGCGAAATGGGATGAGCTCGGACCGATACGAAATAGGCCTTTCCTAGCCCTGATCGTCATTCCTAATCGATCCCGTCTAGATTGGAGCTCGGTCATATTTTGGCAATATCGATCACAGCCTTTTTTCTAGTCGATCTTCAATCCTGATATCCATCCTTTCCAGCCAATTTGTTGATATTCCAGCCTTTTCCAAAAGGTGGGATAACATTAAATACACACACACACACACTTTACTCAAAACTTTGTTGATGAAAACATTTAAACATTTGAAAGTACCCCCTTTTGATTCCAACAAAAGTACCCCTTCTAAATCCTTCTAAAAGCATCTCTTTTGGAACTAATTAAACCCTTTATTTTTCTAGTCCAAAAGGCCAAAACCTTTCCTTTCGAACCCATACTTCAACCCTTTCGAATCTATTGAGAATCTTCCTTTCGAAAGCATTTAAAACCTCAGACATCCTTTCTTAAAACACTTTAAAACATTTCCTTATAAAACCTTGGAAAAACCTTCCATTTCAACCTTTTCAGAACCATTTAGAAAATAGGACCTTTTGACCTTGTCGAAAGCCACCCTTCGACCCCTTTGAAAGCTGCCATTTGACTCTATCGAAATATTTGCATTCGACCACTTCGAAACCATTCAGAAAATAGTACCTTTCAAAAGCATTAAACCTTTAGAACTTCAAAATTTCGAAAGATTATTGGGATCAATTTAAAAACATGTGGAAAATCATCTTTTAAAACCTTTCGACATCTTCGAAAGCTTAGCCTTCCACCCCTTCAAAATCTCCCTTTCGAAAGCTTTACTTTTGACCCCTTCGAAGGCTTAAAAGCCTTTCTTTTAAAATTATAGGCTCCAACCTTTTTAATGCTTTAAAACACCTCTTTCGAAACCTTAGGTTTAGTTCAATTAGAATTTAAAAAGAAAAACATCTATGTCGAAAGCTTCCTTTTGAAAGCATGGGAGAAGCAGCTTGGTTTTTCAAAGACAAGTATACCTTTCGACCTTGTTGAAAGCATGACTTCAAAAGGCTGAAAGGCGGCAGCTAGTGGGTTTCGACCCCCTCAAAAGCTTGTTTATCTTTCGACGTTGCCAAGAGTTTTAAACCTTTGTTTTTAAATATTTGACCTGGTCGAAAGCAACAAAGTCGAAAGCTCCTTTTCGAACGCAGAGTTTTAATGCCACAAATGGTTTAAACATGCTTAAAGTATGATTTTCTTGTTTTTAACTTAATAGAGATAACTTTTCAACTAAAATGCTTTTGTTTAACAAATTCTTATTGGTTAATAAATATCTTTCATAAAAGTGCTGACAATAATTTCAAAAATAAACAATGATTTTATTTTATAAAATGGCCCTTCTCCTTAATAAGTCTCATACCTTAAATAATTTTATATGTTCAAAAAAACACTTAGCAAAAATCTGAAAAAATTCCAGAAAATCTATTTAATATGCTTTCCAACATATAAAAATTTCAAGCCTAAATAGTTATTATTTTAACCGTAATTTCAGAAAATTATGAAAATTGAAAGACATCTCTAAAATATCATTTTTGACCTACGTTTAAATTTTCAAGGCATTTGGATGTCATTTAATAGGGTTTTCATATCAAACATATCATAAAAACTAATATGAACATGTATAATTCACCAACAAGCATATATATAAATTTGATCATCCAAAACATGACATAAACTTGCAAAATCATTTCGGATATAACTTAAAACCGAAAACCACAAGAAAATGGGAAGCAATATTCATTCACCTTAGCTTTGAGATTTAAAGATGTGGGATTTAATGCTGAATAAGTTAATTAACTTATTTCTCTTGAGTCCTAGCGTTATCTTCTCTTAAGAACGGAAATGGTGACCGACCTTGATATATTTTAGTTCGTTTCCTAAGGGTTTAGGGTCTAGGTCTCTCCTATTTCCAATTTTGCTCATCCTTATTTCCTAACACATTAGTTCATGTTGTTTCGTATTGATTTCTATTTAACATGGCATGGCTACACTTAGTTAGATCAAATCTCAACCTATTAATCTTCACATTATTTTATTTAATTTAACTAATTAAATATCCTAAATAATGTTATAAAAATATGTGGTGTTACATCAAGTCACATCAAACTATACGTTGTTGCGAAGCTCTCGACAAATAGAGTTGATGAGAAGTGTTCATTTTTGAAAAAGATGCTTAGGTAATGGCAAATTGCAGTTAAAGTTTTAAACTGTGAAACCCTAACAGTCAATTTGGACCAAAAATTCATAATATTTATTGAGGGAAATTGAAGGGCTCGTCGAATGGAGGGCAATGTGGGTGATTTCGTGGCTTATCACAAATAATGGCACTTGGAGTTGGCGTTTAAAGTTCGAAAAACCCTAATTATAAGTGGCGGCGGGTAACATTTCAGGTGACCGCGGTAGTGTAGAGTGATGGTGGATGTTTCCTTTGAAAATATAAATGTTCTATCTTCTTTTTCAACAATATGATATCTAGCCTGTTTAGTTTATATAATAATATTTCAGATTATCCTTAATGAAAAGATACATCTTGCTTTCAAGTTCGAGAAGTCAAGATTTACGAACTAAAGGCCTCTCGAAACAAGAATTAGTTTTCTATTAAGGACTCAACTTTGTATAAGATAAATAATAAACTTGACGGATACATTATTTTGGAATTCAACTTTTTTTAAAGAGTTTGAATACTGACCTCTCTGGGAATTTATCTAAAGTTGGGGACCATAATAGTATCTTATCTCAAAAATCCCACCGATCATTCATGATGGATGGGACATACTTTAGTAGCAAGAGTTTTTTTCATCTAGATAATGATAAAAAGGGAAACTAAAAGTCCATGTAATAATGAAATTCATATCATATAGAAGAAAGTTCAAATCCAAGCTTTGAGATAGAAAATCAAAATTTTATTTTAGATAAGAAGTCATTCATTGTCATGATTATAGAGAAACCACAATTTTGTGCTTTTTCCTCTGAATAATAAGAAGGATTTTTGACCTTTATAATAGAATAATGATCTACGTTTGATAATGAGAACTAAAATATCATACAATTTTCCTTTGATAATAAGATTCATAGCCCGAGTAATGTATAGCCTCTGCCCTTTTTCCCCTCTCGGGATTTTGCTTCGATAATAAGGATTAACTTAATAATCTTAGGGAAGACTAGAAAACCATACAATAAAGAAAACCACCATTACTTAATAGGAAATTTAAATCCATGCTCGAGAATAAAAGATTGAGTTTTTATTAATTTAATAATCTGAAGGATGATATCTCAAGCTTCATTATCAAATAATAATCTGTGTTGGATAAGGGAATCTTGAATTTCATAACTATACACCGTTACTGATAATATTTATAGCCTCGAAAAACAAAAGGTCCTTGCTTTTACCTCTTTGGGAATTTATCCAAAGTAGGGATCATAACAGTGTCTTATCTCAAAAATATCGTTGATCATCATGATGGAAGGGGAATACTTCAATAGTAGGATTTTTATTAACTAGATAATAATAACAAATAAAACCAAAAGTCAATATAATAAAGAAATTCATGATCATATAGAATAGATTTAGAATCCATTAATTAAGATAGCAAATCAAAATTTTATTTCGGGTAAGAAGTCCTTGTAGTGATTATAAAGAAATCGTATTTGAGTTTTTGTCGAAGAATTTATGCAATGAGAATGATATCTTGACAATTATTATTAAATAATGATCCACATTTGACAAGGAGGACCAGAATATCATGGATTTTCCTTTGATGACAAGATTCATAGCCTTTAGTAGTAAATTTACTTTGCCATTTTCCCCTTTTAGGAAATTTTCTTGGATGAGAATTTATTTGATAATGATAAAGACGATGAGAAACCCATTCAATAAAGAAATCCTTCATCACTTAATAAGACTCTGAATCCTACTCAAGAATAGAAGATTAAGATTTTATCTAATTTAATTATTAGGAGGATGACATCCCAAGCTTCATTATTAGAAAATAATTTACACTTGATAAGGCAATATAGAATTTCATAACTTCACATCTGTGATGATGAGATTTACGACCTTAAATAATAGATGATCCTTACTTTTACATATAAAGAAACTTGAATCCCCGAGTCGAATCACAATTTTTTAATATGAGTTGTTCATATAAATTATTAATTCATGATATAAAAGGAATCAAAATCAAAATTCGACAACAAATGTCTATTTGATGAATATGCAATAAACATATGTAGTTTATAACTCTAAAGATTTGGTAGATTTTATAAGTTCATTATTTTAGAGCACTTTTTTTTATTAAAGTCATTTTATTACGATATCTTCAAGTTGTTTCTAAATTCAACAAATTAGAGTCATTCATTAATATATATTTTTTTTAAAATTTATTTGTTCTCCTTGCTTTTATTTTATATCTCGATTCTCATATTATTGTATTTAATTTTTAGACATTCAAATTTTTTAATTTTAAAATTGATTGTCGTTCAACTTTTCAAAATTTAAGCAGTTTCTCTCATATAAAGATAGGTATGAGGAACGACCTTTCCGTTGTCTTATTTTACCTGAAATTTCCCAACGATGTTAATATTGTCAAAAGCTACCCCTATTTGGATTTCACGAATATACATTACCAATTGCGGCCGTCATTTCGCAATGTTTGATTTATAGCTCCATCCATTGCTCTTCTCGATGAGTAGATTGCACCTATGGCGGCCACCTATCTAATTTTCCAGTACTTTTTCTTAATTTTGGTCCAAAATATGAAATATAACTTTGTCCCTTAGCAATTTTGATCATAGTCAGGTTGACCTAGGTTATGAAGCTACCTTGGCAAGGAAAAGTGGAGATAGGGCTATTGATTGGTGGTGGTCATTTATTTTATTTCACCCTAATTGAGGCAAATTTAGGCTTTGATCATGCACTTATTTACCTATGAAAACCCTAATGGGTTTCGATTTTTATTGATGCCCCAAACGGTAATAACTAGATGAGGATGAGGCATCAAATTCACTAGAGGATAAACATTCGTTTGACAATTTTTTATGCATAAACTCGAGTGCAACCATTGGAAAATGCCTTGGCCGGAAATGGTGCCATAAGTGAACTTCTTGTTTCACAAAAAATTTTCCGAAGCTTCTCATGGTTTCTAAAGGCTATCGATAGTTGATGGTGTGGGAAGAGCTACTACAGTTTGACATGAGCTATCGCAGGTTGATAGTGGGGGAGATGCTATCTCAAGTTGATGGTGGGGGAGATGCTATCGCAAGTTGATGGTGGGGGAGATGCTATCGCAAGTTGATAGGGGAGATGCTATCCATTGTTGATTGGGTGAGATGCTATCGTAGGTTGATGGTGGAGGAGATGCCATCGTGGGTTGAAGATGGATAGTCAAGGAACAATTGAAGGTTAAGAATTAATGGCCCTGGTATAATCATAGGTTTATAAAATGAAAAGGAAGGTCATTAGAGGTTGAGGGAGTAAGAATTATGGAAGGTTTCAAAAAGTCAACCTGCAATAACTGCCATTTGAAAATATAAAATTTCAAATGAAGAAAAGTTTATACCTGTTTAAAAATTACTTAAATTTTAAAACTCTTTGGCTGGAATATTCACAAAATTATTTTCTATTTCTTAAAATTAATTTTAAAATTCAATATATTTTAAATTATATGCATTTTGGCGGTTTTTCAAAATATGCTGAATTCAATTCTCAGTGATAGCGGAAAAATGTTAAACCAATTTTTAATTCAACATCCAAAATCCTTTAAAAAGATATGTTATACAAATAATATTTCAAATATGCCCATAATAAGAATTATTCAAAATGTATAAAGTTCAAGACAATATATATGCAAATGGTAGGAAATCGAAATACATATAAAATGTTCTTTTTCCAAAGTCATATGAAGAAAGTTCAAGTCATCTCCTTCTTTATAGTTCATAATGTTAAGAATGGGGACGATATGAAATTTCATATTTCTATAGGTCTTTATGTTCAAAATTTCTAGTCATCATCTTCTTGGTCCATTAAAGAAGTTCTCAAACTTTTAAGAGAGCTTAGAAATGCCAAATCCCGAAGAATGGTTTGTGCCTAGAAAGAGAGAAGAGAGGCGCCCCTTCTCATGTAGGTATAGTTCCCTATTTATAGAAGTTGGAGAGTGTTGCCACTTGCTCATTTGGTTGATTGGAGTTGACGTTAATTGATAAGTTGGCAAGATGGATGGTTTTGATGGTGCTATATGTCACAATCCATGGATTTCATAGTTTATGCGGATTTCTATTATGGTTGTGGCATTGGAAAAGGATGCATGGATGCATAGAAATGTTTTGAAACTCCATTACTAGTTGGACATAACCCTCCTCCCATATTAATGCGTTAGCTCTTTATATAGTGGAATCATCTCCATCCTTTTGTATTGAATGTCTTCCATATCTTGTTTCCTTGTATATTCTTGTATTCATTTGTTCCTGTTCAAGAGTAAGATCCTAGTAGTCAGATATTCGATGATAAGTGTCATACATGTCTCTTCTCCAGCAATTGTTCCCATGATGTCGATCCTTTGAAACTGGGGTCCGATAGGGTCATCACGAGGATCGACCTAAGAAGTGGTCCATTTCCCAAGCTAGCCAATTTTGCAAATAATTAGCGTTTTGATTTTCCTCCTATAGAATGTACTTAACGCCACTGTAATCTAGCTCATTAAGAAAAGCCCTTATCTTTTTAGGTAAGATGCTAACCATTCTCCATTGAACTGATGTTTCCCATGTACTTGAATCACAACTGGTTGTGAATTACTAGGTATATATGGTGACCTGATTTCCAGCTAATTTGTTACCTCCAATCCAGTTGTTGGTGCCTCGTACTTTACCTCATTGTTAGTTTCCTATAACGTTACCATAGTGCATAACACAACTTGCATTCTTCCGACATGATTAGATTACCCCAGCATCTGAATCATTATTCATTTGAAGCTCACTCACAAAAAATTCCCATTTAACGGCCTTTGCTTCATTGATCTCTAAGTTTTCGTCACTATAGTAAACTCTGCCAGCAAATTTGGTAAGACTTGTCCCTTAATCATTGTTCAAATGTGTACATAGATTTGTATTGATTCAACCAAACGCTCCATTTCATTTGCTTTCCTGAAGTAACTAGGCAATGTAGGACTTGCCTATGGGCTTGATTGGTTAACACCCTAATAGAATGTCAGTAAAAGAAATGCCTCAACTTTTGAGATGCAATCAGCAGACAGTAAGCTAATTTCTCTTACATTGGGTACTAGAATTAGGTCTAGTGAAGCGTTTGAAGATGTAGTATATAGGTTTTTGCACCCTGGCTTGCTCTTGTACTAAAGTTACGCTTAATGCATGAGCTGACACAGTTAGGTACAAATATAGTTCTTACCATTTGGTAGGTGTGGACATGACGGGTGGTTTTTGTAGATGCTCAATTAAGTTCGCAAATGTGGCTATAAACTCCTTAGTCAATACAAACTTTCCTTTTTCCCTTCTTTAGTGCTTCAGAAAGGTGTTGCTCAATTTTCTCTGAAATAATATGGGTCGGTCTAAATCTTGGCACATGGCTTGGCCCATATGATTTCAATGGCAATGCCTTGGCCTACCATCGGCTCATGCCTCGACCTACATAGTTCCAACTATCGACATCTTGGCCTGCATGATTTTGGTGGCCGTCATGCTCTAAGCACAACCTCAACTTAAAAAAACAACTCACACTACTACATGCATGAACCAAACTAAGCCTGCAATGTCGAAAACCAACTAGGACAAATAGTGGCCCAGTACATGAATGATAGACCATAGGCGAGCGACCCATGCAGCATGCCTCTCTCATACTATGATCAACCAAGATAATGACGCGTTCTCTTTGAAGAGGTCCCGCTGCCCACCACCTCACTTTCCTAAGTTCTCTTTACGTAGAAAGATGTGGCTACAAGAGCCAGACTTCCATGCAAAAAAAGCTTTGCACGCACTATTTTTTGAAGAGACTTAGACAAACAACATCGTAGATGTGACATAAGCGGTACTATAATACCCACTCATTGTCCGCAGCTGCCACCCTAGCCAGGTACCTTTGCACAACCACTCCTTGATCCCATGTTGCGTGTCCCTGACAAGGCATGCTTATGTTTATACTGATAGTAGGCAAACATCTAGCCATTTAAATCGATGGGAATCCTAGCTAGCATACATCTCAATTGAACTACTCCATCTATAGCTTGGAGTAAATTCTGCACTGTACTGCACCAACTTTGCCATTCATCACGTATTCCAGCAGATGTAAATAAATTAAGACATGAATTTAAGCAAGCGTTGAACATCTCAAACTCTTAAGCCTATATTTTTTCTTGCTTCTTTCAATCTAAATTGTTGTAAGATAAGAAGTAATTTAAAAAAAAAATCCTTATAGTGGATGTAGATCAATTTTGATCAAACCACTTTAAATCTTTTATCTTTTCTAATTACTACACATTGTTTCCTTATTTTCTGTTTATAAATCAAGGTGTTGGTGTGTTACCTTCGCTAATATCAAATACTTAACTATAATTTCAAGGTTGGCTAAATTTTTAGTCAGTGCTAGGAGTGTCTCCATAAAATCTCACTGTTTTTTTCTTATTTCTTCAATATAAACACTTCTCATATTGACACCATGCAAAATATCAATGAAACTGAAGCTGGCAACTCCAATGGCCACAACACCAATGGAGCCACTAGTGCAAGTGATGTCTTTCCATTCCTAGCTAAAGTAATGACAAGTGGCTTAGAATGATAAATGGCTTAACTAGTATAGGGTAGCTTACCAATGGCATAAGCGACCTTAGGGCTAGGATGTACATCAATACGATGTAAACCTTGGCCTGGTATTCCCAACAACGAATGACCAAATCCCTATCTTTTTCGATATTCCCTATACCTATAACCTAATGTATCATGCCAATGAGTTGGTCTTGCTCTATGCTCCTATTAGGAGGCTCTTGTCTAGAACAGAAGTGAACATACTGTACATAAGTAAAGATATGACTACCATTCCCTAGAACCTAAATCGATTATATATCAAGAGGCCCAAAAAGACCGTCGTTCACTATCTATTGAAAGATTTATTGCATTTGATCACCTTAGAGTAGCGAATGAAGCGCACGACTAGCATTTTAACCACTTGAGCAAAGGTGGTCGATCTAGAAACCTCGAACAAAGGCACTTTGGTCCACTCTAAGTCCCAAAGGAACCTTCATCCTAAGGGAGGTGAGCCCGTCGGTCTAATTCATCTATAAAGTAGACACAGATCTCCTACTCCAATGCATTACCGTCATTCCCCTCTACCTTATCATTATTGTAGACCCTCTTCCCTAAGAAGGCACCAAGGGAGCCACTCCCCAGTTAGAGGCCAATGTTATTTGATGGCACGTAGAAATTGGCCTTTGAGAAGAAATGACGCCTTGCGCCAACAAATGAACAGGATCAAAATCAAAAATATGAATAACGAGGATCTTTCTGATGATGAGAATGGAGAACCTTTCTCTAAAGAGATCCTGAGCACCAAAATCGATTGGAGGTATGATTTGCATCACATAGAGAAGTACAATAGGGCTTTGAGCGTTCTGACCACATCACAGCTTTCAACTCCATAACCAGTGTCGGCCAGCTTTCTAGCAATACCAAATGCTTCCTTTTCCTTTCCTCTTTGATCGAGCCGAGTTCCTGCCGGTTCCTCTAATTCCAAGAAGGCAGTGTACATTCATGGCTTGAGCTATGCACTGACTTTAAGACTCGCTTATTCGTGTCAAAAACATGAATCGTGATGGCAAGCGTCTTGGGAAACATCCAACAAGGCCTTAATGAGCCTTTTTCCTCATACGCCCTTCAATAAAGAATCTACCAGTGCTAAGGGCATAGATAATAATAGCCTGTGGTCACGTTATGTTTAGAGGTGAGATATCGATACTGAATATGGAAGGAATTATATAAGATACTTGTCTCTTCCTTGACGAACTTCTTCCAGGGAGTGAATGGGCTCAAAAGGTTGGTTGCGGCCGATAACTCCAAGGGCGACGAGGGGAGCAAGTAAAACAATAAAACCATCTCTAGGCAAGATAACCGCCGAAAGGATGAACAACAAGCAAACAGTAAGAAGCATTCTGAAGATGGGCCGTGCATCTCGAGATGCCAACTATGTCACCCTTAACAATTATCTAAAAGCCATACTCTTGCCATACAAGATCGTGTACCATTTTAACCGCCAATCCCTACCCAAGCTAGGCAGAGAGAGGAGCTCTGGGAAAAAGGAAAGTACCATGACTGTTAGTTCAATAGTCACTCAACCAATGAGCGTCGACACCTGAAGGATGAGATAGAGTGATTGATTGGCAAGGGCATGCAAGTGCAATTTGTATGGTAGTATGTCAAGCCAAAGGAGACCAAGCAAATCCACTTGCACCACCACAACGAGAAGATGACAACAATGTAGCCACCAACAATATCGAGATTTTGTAAACCGAGGGTATATGGTGAGGTAGACTTTGTGAGCCACATTATAAGGCGGTTACTGTTAACATCAAAATTGACCACCAACACCCAGTTATGCGAAAGCACAAATATCCAGTCATTAAAATACAAAGAGAAATAAATGAAAAAATTAAAACAATTAGAAAGCAAGTAAAATGAGACAATATTTATAATGGTTCGGCTAAATCTGGCCTATGTCCACTCCCGAATAATCCTTTTTATTATACTGAAGTTTGTTTATAGTTACAATCTGAAATCAAAAAATAAAATTGACAAATTATAACCAAGGTTAAAGAAAAAGAGAAACAGAAAGAAGATTCCTATTCTAATTCCATGCCTGCTGTATTTATAGGGGAAGATGTGCAAGAATTGGGCTGAAATCTTAACAGATGGTTCGGGAGACCAAGATAAGGCCACCCAAAAATTTTCAAGCTCATCAGGGCCCATAATAGGGACCGGTACCGACCCATATTTTGGTGTTGAAACGGGGTGCTATCCCTTTGGGTGGTTCCCTATCGTGTTAGCTACTAGCTCCTCATATTTTATGCAATTTCGACGTACGGTTTGTTGTATATCGCATTTTCCGTGAAGTAGTATTGATTGAATTTTGATTTCTGCCGATCCCTCTAGAGGGATAGGTACCGATCCCTCCATCTTGCTTCAAATACCATATAAGATTCATAAGGGTGCTTCTCGATGTTGTATTATGTGCAACCTTCAAGTTTCATGCCAATTGGATTAGTAGAACTCAAGTCATTGACCAATCTTTGTTGCAATATGGAGATAAGGCTGATTATAGCCGATCCCTATGGAGAAATAGGTACCGATTCCTCCAACTTTCTCCAATGTTGTACGATCCCTATGGGATGTTCCACATGTTCTAATTACCTTGTCCTCCAAGTTTCATGTCAACTGGATGTGTAGATGTTGACATATTGATCGATCTTTGTTATGAAGTTGGGCTCGGCCTATCCCTAAGAGAGATAGGTACCGATCCCTTTTAAGGGACAGATGATGACCCCTACAACTTCTTCAAATGCCATGTGATCCTTAGGGTAGTCTCCTTAGGGTCCGCTCTTCTTGTTTCCAAAGTTTCACTTCATCCCGCCTTGTGATTGTTGAGTTATGGAGCGATAATCGTTGAGTTGTTTTGTTGAGCTGAATATGATCTGATCTCTCTTCTTTTGCCCATAACTCCAGCATACGAACTTTGATTGACTTGAAATTTGAAATGTAGGCTCATGAGGCCTTCCTTATCACTTCATATCAATTTCACCTTGATTAGGACAAAAATTAGGGATCTGATTCGAATTCAGTTGACCATCATCTGTAGTCTTGTTTATAGCCGATCTCCAAGCATGGCAATCGTTTCTCTAGGCCTCCCGCTTTAATGATCATGATGTCCATTGGGTTAAATCCACCAGTGGAATTCTTTTCCAAAAGATGGGTTGATACTTTGCCATCCAAAACATACCTTTTGATAGGAAGGCTTGTTTTAAATTGCCATAAATCCAAAATCTGAGTCCATAAACCATCAATAGCCATACTATATAATCCATTGACGGTTAAAATCCATAATCTCTCCAAATCGTTAGTGAAATCCATGACCATTCCGAATCAATATCCAGTTTCGGATCAGTGATCTCTCCAGATTGTTTTACCCTAACCCTTGACCTCACCGGATCGTTTGCCAAATCCCAAACTACTCCGGGCCTGTATCCAAATCCATAGCTGTGCGTAGCTCATATACAAATCCATAACCTCTCTAGTTTGTTATCCTAATTGAAATCCTCGATCTCACTATATCATTTCCAAGCACAATCCGTACTAGACGAACTGAGCAAGCCGATACATTGTGTTTGAGTGAAGCGACCAACCCCTTTATAGGCATAGTCCATATCTCGCGACCTTGATCTCTTCGGATCCTTGCCCAACACAATCCATATTCGACGACCTGTGTGGGTCGATCCATCACGTTCGAACGAAGCGACCTAACCTTTGCTAGGCATAGTCTATACCTGATGATCTTGATCTATCCGGATCCTTGTCGAGCATAATTCACAATCGACGACCTGAGTAGGTCGATCCATCGCATTCAAGCAAAGCGACCAACCCCTTGCCAGCCATAATCCATACCTGACAATCTATGTTATCCATTACATTGATCCAAATTTAAGCATTCCTAAGTCCATAAAATAAGAGTTTGTACAACCAATAAACCAGAGTTTAAATAAAACAAGAAAAACAAGAGTTCGAAGCAAACAAGAAGAAAGGGAAAAAAGTTCCACAAACCCCAGCATTATGGTTTATCATCATCTCATGGCATGCTTAGGGACCATCCTCGATCCTATACATGTGTAAGTGACTTAGCCATATTACTGTGGAGTTTGCTACTTATTCCATATCATCTCGATCAATCGATGACAAGTTGATGATGATGCCTTGATCTAGTGTCATTTTCATTTAAGGTGGATGGTGGCTGGTCCTGTTCCACCGCCACAGCCTGAGTCCTTACGTATTGTTTTAACTGACCATTCCTCACATGTTCCTCGTTGACATCTTTCAAATGCCTGCAGTCATTTGTATTGTGCCCACCCAGCTCATGGAATAGGCAGCGCTTTCCCATGTCCGTTCAGAGGGTTCCTTCCTTGTCGATCTTCGATTTGGAAGGCGCCCTCGAGTATTCAGATATATCCGTTCTAGGGTTTTATTCAATTCTGAATAAGAAGATAATTTGGGTTCCTCCTCTATTTCTTCGATCCATTGAAGCTGTTATCCATGTTTCATTTACCCTTGTCCTTTCCTGTGCTTTCACCAGGTGGTTCTCCACCCCTTACCGTATTAACTTTCGTTGCCTTTTTATCAGCTTTTGCATCTTCTTGCCGTAGAAACCTCACTGCTTCATGATAGAATTCCTTGAGATCCATCGGTGGATCATGTATTGGTGATATCTTAAAATCTGAATTATCTACAACTCTTGACATTACCGCCATCAAAAACCATCGTGTGGATTTGGTCGATCCACCGAAACAACTACCCTATTGAACTTGGTTAACAGATTCTTGAGTGATTCTCCTTTCCACTACTTTGCTCAATGTCATCACATTCTGGGGTAGCATAATGCAAACCCAAAATTGCTTCATAAATCTTTCGACCAATTCCATACATGTGCTAATCGAACTGCTCTCCAACTGTCTGAACCATAGTGCAGCTACATCCGTTAAGTACAAAGGAAACACCGCGCCATGACTTCTTCCAATGTCCCTAGCACTTCCATGTGCCGTATGTGCCTCATCATATGCATAGTTGGATCCGACTTACCATCAAAAGCTTCCAGTTTTGGAAGTTTGAATTCTGGTGGATTCCTAGCATTCCTGATATTTGGAGTGAATGGACTTCTATTTACATCCTCCAGATCCCTGTTCACTAATCCTCCATGCATAGTTCACCTTATCTTCTCCATAAATTTGTCATTGTCTTCCAATAGTAGTCTCCTATCATCATGCCCAAGCTACCCCCGAGTCTATGAGAAATTCTGGAACATATTCCTCTGGATGAGCATCCAAATTCTGGTTCGCGCAAGCTCTATAGGATCAATTGCATGTCCTCTAGCATTACGATCAACCAGACCCAGGGGCAAGCCCCCTAGCCTTTGGGAATCGGTACTAATCCCACTGGAGGGGTCGGTGCCGATCCCTCTAGGATGGCAAGGGACTTCCCCCGACTGCACTGATCTATTCCTTTAGCTATCGGTTCCATTTTCATGTTCCTAGTTCTGATTTCCAGCAATTCCTGCTGCTTCAACTCCTTGATTATATGCTCTAGCTTGTCTAATCTGCTGGAGTAAATTTTACATCATCTCCTCTTACCTTTTCAGCATCCTCTCCTACATAGCATCCATCATCATTCCCATTTCATCCCTGGTGATATGATAGATGCTTGATTAGTTCCAGCTCCTCAGGAAGCCTCCCGACTCCCCTCATGGTGGATCCTTTTCGGTAACCCTCTCCTTATTGATTTCCTAGCCATTGCTTTCTAGATCCAAGTAACCAAGCTTCCAAATCTAAGATCCTATCTTTCAAATCCACGGCTGCAAGTCTCCTTAGTGAAAGCACGAAAATGTTGGCATTAAAATTGGCCATCAACACCCAGTTATGTGAAAGCACAAATATTCAGTCATAAAAATGAAGAGAAATAAATGTAAAACAAAATTAAAACAATTAGAAAGTAAGTAAAATGAGACAAGATTTATAGTGGTTCGACTAACTCTGTCATACGTCCACTCCCAAATAATCCTTTGTATTATACTGAAGTTTGTTTACAGTTAAAATACAAAATCCAAGAATAAAATTGATAGAGTGTAGCCTAGGTTGAAGTTAAAGAGAAGAAGAAAGAAGATCCCATTTCTTATGTCATGCCTGTTGTATTTATAGGGGAAAACATACAAGGGATCGGGATAAAATTTTGACAGAAGGTTCGGAAGACCAAGTTGGGGCCATTCAAAAATTCCTAGGCCCATTGGGGCCTACAACAGGGATTGTTACCGATCCTTATTTTGGTTTTTCCTGCCCATTTTTCGAAATGAGGTTTTTCCAAATAGGTTTTGATCACTTTTGGTGATTACTTATGGTGTTAGCTACTTGCTTCCTAAATTTCGTGCAATT
Source organism: Allium cepa (assembly GCA_030765085.1). Taxonomy (NCBI): domain Eukaryota; kingdom Viridiplantae; phylum Streptophyta; class Magnoliopsida; order Asparagales; family Amaryllidaceae; genus Allium; species Allium cepa. The sequence goes on along the minus strand of CM060938.1, from coordinate 437,132,183 downwards.
CCGATGTGCGGTTAGTGAGATATCGCATTTTCCGTGAAGTAGTATTTATTGAGTTCTGATTTCTTCCAACCCCTCTAGAGGGATAGGTACCGATCCCTCCAACTTGCTCCAAATACCATGCGATCCCTAAGGGACCTTCTCCATGTATTATGTATAGCGTTCAAGTTTTATGCTAATTAGATTAGTAGAATTCGATTTATTGACCGATCTTTGTTGCAATATGGTGTTAAGGGTGATTATAGCCGATCCCTATGGAAGGGTAGGTGCCGATCCCTCCAACTTGCTCCAAATGCTATTGATCCCAATGGGGTCTTCCAGATGTTCTAAGTAGCTTTTCCTCCAACTTAATATCAATTGGATGTGTAGATGTTTTAGACATAGATCGATCTTTGTTATAAAGTTGGTCTTAGCCGATCCCTAAGAGGGATAAGTACCGATCCGTATCGAGGGACAGATGCCGACCCCTCTAACTTCTCCAAATGTCATATGATCCTTAGAGTAGTCTCCATAGAGCTCCCTTTTATTGTTTCCAAAGTTCCACTTCAATCCTCCTTTGTTGTTGTTGTGTTATGGAGCGACCATCGTTGAGTTGTACTATTGAGCTAAATACGATCCCTTTTCTTTTGCCCATAACCCTTGCATACGAACTCCGATTGACTTGAAATTTGAAATGTAGCCTCGCAAGGCCTTCCCTATCACTTCGTACCAATTGCACCTTGTTTAGGACAAAAATTAGGAATCCGATCAGAATTCGCTTGACCATTATCCATAGTCTCGTTTATAGCCGATCTCCGAGCTTGGTAACCGTTTCTCCGGGCCTCCCGCCTTGATGATCGTGATATTTATTGGGTTAAATCCTCATGTTTACTGCTTTTCCAAAAGGCGGGTTAACAATTTCCTTTTTTTATATATACTATTTTTTAATGCCTAAATGGGTCACTTCATCTCATCAATCAATCATACAAGCTACCAACAATCAATTAGCCATCCTAAATGGGTGTACGAGAACGTAATGCTTTTATTAGCTTTGAGGGGAAACTACTTGCAATCAACTAGCCTTCCCAAGTGGGTGTACGAGCATGAAACAACACTACTCGCTTTAGGGGAAGCTACATATAATCTACAAGCCATCCCAAGTGGGTGTACAAGTGCGCAATGCTTGTTCTCGCAACGAGGGAAGCTACTGACAATCAATTAGCCCATCCTAAGTAGGAGTACAAGCATGCAATTCCTCTACCCACTCTGGGGAAAGCTACTCACAATCAACTGGCCATCCCACGTTGATGTACAAGAATATAATGCCTTTACTTGCTCTAGAGAGAAGCTACTCACAATCAACTAGCCATTCCAAATGCGTGTACAAGCATCCATTGTCTCTGTCCGCTTTGAGGGGAAGCTAATCGCAACTAACGGACCACTCTAAGTGGGTGTACGAGCACATAATGCCTCTGCCTGGTTTGAGGAGAAGCTACTAGCATTTCAGTTCATGGAGGTTTATGAGTGCGCAACGCCTCCACCCACATCGGGAAAGCCAATAACAGCTAGACCTACTCCATTAGGATGCAAGAGCTGACCAATGCTCCTCTCTAAACAGAGACATTAATAATCAAATGGCACGATAATCCACGTTGTGGTCCCGATTCGTTCTCTCATGATATTTCTCATCATTCCAGCGAGGAAAGGCATTGGTGCTAAGGTGGGCACAGTTAACCATGCCATAATCCTAAATCAACCATCCGTAGTGATAGTTGCCTCAAAAACATGCAAGGTAGCCATACCATAACAAAGCTTTGCCTTTCTTCATCAACCTGCCAATAAATAAAAGATGATCCCATATATGAGCCCAATATCCACTAGAGAATGCCCTTACACCAACTCGTGCCCACTTATGCATGCTAACTAAGGATGGCTCGCCTCCATAAAAACTTAATGCTATTGAGCATTTCCTTTGTTTTCTTTACTTATTTGCAACATGATGCATAAATGCCTATGCCTATGTGTTTGCTTAGTAAAGCCGAGGACGTTTAAGCCGCCCAACGGTATACATAGACCCACTGTGTGTGTGTATGTGTGAAAGTGATCAAGGACAAAAATCAGGGCTTCATGAGATCTACTGACTATTATAAAAAGGAAAAAAGTACACTGCTCTCCCCACGGCTCAAAGAGGTGGCAAGGATCCTAAAACTTGGATATCATCATCATATATCATCGCCTTGTCCACTTCTAGGGCGGCATTAATGTGCATACAACTGAGGATGCATGTCAATGAAGCAATCTATTCAAAGGATAGGATAGTTGCTATAATTAGGCCCTCTGCTGCCATCACTTCTGCCAACTCTCACCGCACATCATCATAATGCTCCGAAGAAAGGAAATGAATAGACTAAGGAAGGTAATAGTTGGCCGAGAGGATCCTCTTCAACATAATGGTCAGCTTATCATTCCACTTCTCATTAACTTCGAATTTCTTCTCCCCCATGTCCCTTTAAGAAACACAACGCCAATTGACCTCATTCAAATCTTCCACCTCCTTATTTGTAGCCTTTACCTCTTCCCTCATCCATGCCACCTCCTTTTCAAACCCATCCCTCTTAGCCACCTCATTAGCCTTCCCTTTAGCAGCCACATCCTTAGCCGATTCCATGGTAACGATACTCTTCTCAAGCTCCAGCAACTTCTCCTCCACCAAGTGATGGGTGATGGCTTCATCAGTGGAATGCTTTTTAAATGATCACACATCATTTCAAAGTTGGAAAGCATTGGGCACGACCTACAAAAAAAATAGGGATGTGACAACAAGGAAGAAAAAGGGCTTAGTCAGCAATCTCACAAGAAAAGCCTTCTTGACTTTGATTATTAACCAAATGATTTTAGTATTTTGTTGATAAAAACATCATAATGATAATTCATATGATTTTATCAAGTATCCAGGTGGTTAAAGAAACAAATATATGTGCACAATTCAATATGATAACAAACGCACATGCACCCACAATTATAAGATATGAAAGAGTGTTTGAGCATTCAAAGATTCACTATAGTTATTACAAAGCTATTTGAACTCTGATCCATCAAGAGAACAAGAAGAGATGGACTTAAGAGCTTCAAAAGAATGAATGCCATAAGTTGAGTCTTTAATGAGTCATGGTAGTCCAAAATTGTTAAAACCCTACAAATAATCCCAAAAGCATTCCAAATTTTTATGCAACCTTTAAAATACATCAAATTATATTTGCGATTTTTCTAGAATTTTGTGGAATTTTTAAATGCAAGAAAGGTTGTAAAAAAGTCAAAAAATGTAAATATATATAATAGGTTTTTTTACGGCATCAAAGCATAGCAATTTTGCTAAAAATGCTATCAAAGGCTCTAATGGTTGCATTCTGGGCAGACTTTTATAGCCTTTTCTAAAGAAAAATTCTTCTGCACAGTACTATCTTAAAATTAATGTTTAAAATTCCTACAATGGCTATATTTTTTAGAAGGTATTTCGTATCTATTCGATAATTTCTCTTTGCCAAAAAATATTCTGAAAGGTTGCACCAATTTAATGGCTTCCTTTAACTCTTATATAAGCCTCCAATCATCCTTAAAATAATTACTTAATCGTATGCAGTCAAACTCTCTTTCACTTGATTGAAATTGATTTTTATTCTCAAATCAAAACCCTAATTGTTGTTTATTGTGCATTCATTTATAAATCACTCAAACCAGTAAATTCAATCTAGGCCTCACATTATCACTCCACTTTACATAATAAAGGACATGCTTCATATACACCTTGTTCATTCATCTCCATATTGTTTGTGGTGGTTATAAAAGTTTGCATACTAAAAGAGACAAATTTGTATATTGAGATACACTGTGTCGGAAAGTAACTTTTGTTATAAAGTTTCTGTCCTATTCTACTGCTCAGGCAGAAGTGTTGAAGTCCCATTTGGCTATAACGCTAAGGGTATTGGAATGTTGTTCTGTCCCTCAGGTTCCTATTCCTCTGGGTGGTGTGAGTGTGTTAAGTAGGAAAAGCAGAAAGGATTTAAGGACTTGATGTAGGATTAGAGATCTGAATCAGTATAAAATTGACTGTGTGATTTTATTCCCGCTACTATTATATTTATACTGCTACTATGTGATTACTATGCTTTATTCTATATTTATATATTTGGCTACATCAATCCTATATGGTGACTTACAAATAATATTAATCGACACTATGTGTCTAACATCGGCTTCCAACGCTAACTCAGTGGGATGACCAACCTGCCTACTTTTTGTTTGGAACATCTGAGCCGGGACCTCTGAGTTTTTCCCTACCAATGCTTGAAGAAGCCTAATCAAGCCTATCTCACTCTTCTCTCCACCACCGAGAGGTTGGTAGAACGAATCACCCCAATTAGATCGCCCCCTAATAGCTGACCTAAAAGCTAAGCCTGTTGAGAGAAGAGATAAGAGTGCTTTCCCTCAAAGCTCGTCGTCTCCCTATTGATCCTCCTCCTCTTTAATTGAACTGAGTCCGGCCCTACGGTCACCCTAAGGGAAACAGTGCCCTAGGATTGAGCTGATACTACAGGGGGAGTGCAGGGCTTGGGATGATGCACCCATCGGGTGTGGTCACTCCTAATTGAGCTGGTTGGGAAGTTGAAGTTACTTGAAATTGGGCTTGAGCAGTTACACAAAGCTGCCGGAGGGAGGACTGCAAAGGAGAGCAACCAACTCTGCAAAGTTAAAATGACCCATAAAGAAGAAACAATATAAAGTTAGCAGTATTCTAGAGAAAGTAAATAAAAGCCAACTACTAAACCACCTTGACTGAATTGGAATGTACTTAAAATTAAGGGGTAGGTCACTCACCCGAATCAAACCCATTTAAGCCCTAGATATAATGCCTAAGGGGTTGTATAGCTTGGATCTGCTACCAGTTTGTTATTTGAATCATAGTTGAGGGGAAAGTGCCTACGTACCATCATCCTACTCTTATAAGGTGAAGTTTGGTAATATTGACACTTATGTATGTTTTTTAAGTGAACAAGAACGAGTTCAAATATAGATCGATCGACGTTGATTTCATAATGATGATCATCAAGTCCATGACCAATATGAGTTCATTAGGACCATGATAATATTTGGATTAATAAAATAGAAGCAACCATGAAAAAGAAGGCATTTTCAGCAAAAAAATACTAACCAATTCAACCATTATTTGGATTCAATGGCATTAAAATGAATTCAAAGCAAATTCGAAGTCAAAACAAAAGGTACACACTGATTGTAATAACCTAACTTTTTACGTCTATGCAATAAATAATATTAATTTGAATGTTCAAGTTCAATTTTTGCGTAAATTTTATTTTTGAAAATATGTTTTAAATGTTAATTAATAAATGAATTTTTGTTTTTACAAAATATGTTGAACATCAATAAAATATCTACAATTAATTTAATATAAAATTATATAGTTAACAATTTTAAAATGGTTGAAATAGATGAATAGAAATTTCATTTGTTATAATAAAATCAATGATGTTAAACTAACTATTGAATTTAAATATCTTGTGTGATATATAGTAATATATCTGATAAATGTATTTATTTAGATCAAGCTAAAAATATATGTTAGAATTATTTATAAGTAATAAAGAGATTTTGAATTGAAATCAAAGAGGCAACTTAAAAATTCATTTCCTTAAAAAACTTAGTTGAAAATGAAGAAAGAAGAAATAATAACAAATAAAAGTCCTCTCTCCTTTATTCTAGAAAGGTGTACATAATTCGTGTTGCTTTGACCCGACCCACTGCCAAGACCCATTCTTCCCTTTTCTATTGCTCTCACCACTGTAAATATTTGCAACTAAAATTAAAAGAGAAAAAAACATACGACATAAGAAAAAAACATCACATGCAGTAATGAGTGACGACGTCAGTTAGCCTCGCGCGTAGGGCTGACGTTTAACTGGATGTTTGTGCAGTGGCACATGAATAGTGCAGAGTGTTGGAGGTTGGTAATGCATGGATTTAATGGTGTTGTCGCTGGAGATGAAGGAGGTGTTGTCGCACTCACATCTGCGTTCTAGCCTAAAATCGAAGATTTGCATGCCTTAGTGTAGTTTATGTAGGTTTAATTTAGTTAAAACTAATGATATATTGATTAAATGGTTGATTGCTCTATCGGCATACGACCTAATTACTAGAGAAAATTTTATTGATCGAGTGCATGCAATGCATTGTTAATATATTTTTTGTAAAAAAATGATTAAAAGGGGGAAATGAGTTAGCATAGTTTTTGGAAATATTTATATAAATTTGTTAGGAGTATGCATCTTATTTTTAAAAGTGGAGAATTTGGAATTTAAGTAAATAAATGATTTTTATAGGTGGATAGATTTAAGGTACTAGTTGTGATCATTTTAGATTAGTTAGTTTCAAATAAATAAAAAGAAACTTTTTAAAGAAAATAGCTTTAAATTTATGGAATTTTATTTATTTTTAGTAATTCAGATTTTGGTATTAATTTATAAATAGAAAGAAATTGCTTACGATTTAAGCAATGTTGTATATAAATTATTTTCAAAGATCTTAATTGTTAGGTTTAAAATAAACAAAAGAAAAATATATTTAAAAGTGAAAATTTACTTTAGATGAGTTAAATAGACATTTGCTTTTGAAAGTTGAAATTATAATACTTTGATTATAATTGAATTTATTGATAGATATTTGTTTCCTCTATGGCTATTGGTAACAAATTATTGTATGATTTTCTTTTGTAACGATAATTTAAAATTTTATATTTCAAAGTAATGAGATTATTTCATTGCATTAAAAATGAATTAATGCTTTATAAAATAATAATCTTGGAAAAAGTAATAAGTTTTGAATGTGTTATATTTATTTTATAGTAAAGTTTTGTTAAGGAAAATCATTATTAAAAAGGAATGAGAGGTTTGAATTTTGTATAATAATAAGGAATTCATGTTTGGAAAATCCTTTTCATATTGTTTAAAATAATGAAAGAAATTATAGTTCGATAAATTGTTTTCCAATAGTAGATTAAAAGAGTTTGGAAGTAAATAAAGACTTTGAGTATTGTCTTTGAACTTTAATGTTATAGAACTAGAAATATTTTGAGCTGAAATCATTCTAGGAAGAATAATATAAATTTAATTTGGGTTCTAAAGGAAATTCATGGATTACAAACCTCTTTTAAATTGTTTTAAAGTATTAAGGATGGGTATCATATTTATATAAATTAATTTTTAAAAGGAGTTTGGATATCTTGGAACTAAATAAGGGTGTAAAACAAAATTTCTTTGTAAGTAAATAGGAGGCTTTAAAATATTTAAGTTAGGAATTAAATAAATAGTTCGAAATAGAATTATGATCTAAAAATTTAAAACCTCTTTAAAATTTTATATCGATATTTGAAAATAAAATGAAGATTTAAGAAAGGAGTCATTTTTATAATGAAGCCCTTTTGTAACAACCCGCATATTTTACGATTGAATATTTAAATATTTTATTTTAATATTTTATCATAGTCGGATTTTAGTCCGAAAAGTTACTTTTTGCATATGGTCGAATTAGGACTCCGGACCACTTCCATTGGGTCCAAAACACCGTTTGCGATCTTTTTGAGTATAAATTTTGATATGTTTGGAGTTAGTGGAATTTTGCCACTTTTTCACTTTGGGCTTTGGGTTTGGTTTAGCCCATTAGCCTAAACTATTAACTCTAGCTCAGCCCCCTCTTCCCTTCATAACTTCACTTTCATTTCCTAACTCTTAAGCTTTATCAAAAATGGAGGGAGGAATGGGAAATTAAAACTCCAAGCCCTAGTTCATTTGCAAATCCAACATCTAACTCCAAATCAAAGAGAAGCCATTGATTCTTCCTTTGCTTTCAAGCTTCTTCTTCATTGATTTTGTGTAAACGTGAGATTTTTATCTCACATCTTTGTCTATAACTATATTTGATTGTTGGGTATGAATTCCTAGCACTTATTCATATGCATTTGCTCTTAGTTTGGATTGAATTGGTGAAAATCCCAATTTTTAGTGTTTTGGGTTCAAATCTTTAAAAATCCTAACTTTGATGATTGAACACGTTTTTGGTGATGCATCGAGGAGCCAATAGGACCGGGTAGCCGATAGGCATAATCCCCTAGCGTCCGTGCTCGATCGATTGCAAATTGAGAGAGTTTTTGCACTTTTGTTCCTTAGGTCGTTCGGCCTGCACACATGACTCTCGGCCTGCATTTAGATCGAAACCACTTAGGTCGCTCGCCTTGCAATGTGTCGGCCTGCTTAGGTCGCAACCCCATAGGTCGCTCGCCTTGTAATGTGTCAGCCTGCCTTAGGTCGCAACCCCATAGGTCGCTCGCCCTGCAATGAGTCGGCCTGCCTTAGGTCACAACTCCTTAGGTCGCTCGGCCTGCTTGCTCTGCTAGGTCGCACATGCTATAGGTCGCACCATGGATTAGTCGCTCGGCCATATGTTAAGCCGCATCTCTTAGGTCGTTCCATCACTTAGGTCGCTCGGCCTGTTATGCCACTACCTGCAGTTAGGTCGCTCGTTCCTTAAGTCGCACGGCCTGTCGCTATAGGTCGTACCAACTTAGGTCGCTCACTTATGCCGCTAGCTCCTTAAGTCGTTGCCGCTATCTTCTTTAGTCGCGCAGTTAGGCCGCATGCTATTTCTTAAGTCGCTGATTCCTTAGGTCGTATGCCGTGGAGTTGCATGCGTTGAGCCGCTGATTTCTTGTGTTGAATTATGTTAAGTCATAAGTCATGGCTATTAAGTCGCAAGGGTATTTCCACTTTGATGGATTTGGAATTAAATTATTTGGATTTTATTCACGTCTTCGAATGTGAATTTTTGTGATTTATTGTTTCTACAATCATTTTTATGATTTGTCACTTTAAAAATATGAAGGTTTCAATACTAGTAGTAAATATCAAAACTCTTTTATCAAAATGATTTCATCACTATTTTATTACCAAACTCGTTTCTTAAACCGTTTTTCCAATCTACTAGTATATATAATCCTTTACCTCACTCGTACGAGAAATCTAATTAAACGGCTTAGTAAAACAAATGGTATGAAACGCTTGCGTTTACTTCATTGGTTAATTCTTGGACTTGTTCAATTGAGTCTCTTGTGACAATTTTCGAGTGGAAATCTACAATTTGTTCGTAAATATTTAAGTTAAGCTAGTGGTTATGGGACATGAGGCTAAGCTTATATATTTACTAGCTTACTGTAATTGACACTTCTTGGTGATCGTTGATGATCATTTTTGTGATACAGACTAGCAAATGTGCGATGTCTCTTTGTCTACGAGGGAGATTAAACCCCGTTTCTGTGGAGCTTCGGCTCAATTTGGTGGGGTAGCGTCCCATGGTCTTCGGGCCGTTTTGTGGAGCTTCGGCTCAAAAATTAATGGTTAGCAACCATGGAATAGCGTTCCATTTTGTGATACACGTGTTGGTGAGTTTTCATGCTCCCGTTTTGTCATAGGCCTCCCCTATTTTGTGATTTATGGATTTCCATTGATGATTTCTGGAATTTGTGTTTTCACCAATTTTTGTGATTTACATTGATAAGTTTTATCAATATTTGTGCATTGGTGAATCTGTGTGTCATTAACTTTTGTGGTTGGCAATGATATTATTGTCCATATTTATGGTCTGTTGAATATAAATAAAGGATATGACATTCCTTTTGATCTTTGAGAAGATTCTTGTGATATTGATTAATCCCTAGTTGATTATCAATTGCATAGTTATCATTGTATGGCATTTTGGTTATATTTTACTATTTTTTCATATCCCTTATTCTATATCATTTCATCTGATATTTATAGCTAGACTCATCCGTTTATTATTTTCTTATTAAATAATAATCGGGTCAGACCGAGATGTTACAGGTGCTTCTGCTTGACTTCACATTTGGGATTATCACCCTGACTTTTGGCTAACTACTTAGATTAGTAGTTTTTGTTGTATACATTTGAGATATAGACTCATTAATGTATCCATATTCTTTTGTCTAGCACTTGTATCTATTCTTTTGTGACATTGTGGATCTTGTTTGACCACTACTCTGATGTACACTTTCATGTGTTATATTATTCATATCTATTTTCCGCCTTTGTGATATGGATGTCTGTGACTGATTTGTGTTATGTTTATTTCTATATTTGTTTCTGAAGAATATATATAGCCACCGGGTAGTAGCTTTGAGTTTGTATCGGTATGTCGGATTTCCTCCTGAAACCAAATGCGTGTTGTACTATCTGACATATCGTTGCTCGCGCAAAGCAATTACACGGATGGTCGCTCCTCAACAGCCTTATTCTCCGTGCTAGTTGACGGCATTACATGCAGTGTCCTTGGCTAGAGTGGGTATAAAGGCGGGGCGTCACAGCTTGGTATCAGAGCCAAACTTCGAAACAATGTAGAATAATCTAGCAAGGATCATCGTCCTAAGTCCATCTTAGGAGTCGTGCTTTAGGATTTAATTTGAGTCTTCGAACCGATTCATCCTACTTTCTTCATGATTCCTTGTTTATTTATCAAGATTGCTTGATATTCATTTGGTGAATAACCTTATTCTTCTTCTTTCTTTCTTTCAAAAGGAAGAGAAATGGTTAGACATGGCCGGCCCAGCACCGGTCAATCTAGTGCTACTCCCCAAGATGGAGTATTTATGTCCGCCCAGCAGCTTCTTGATCTCGTAAAGAATGCTTAGGCAGCTGGTTCAAATCCAGAGTCTACTCACCCTAAGTCTGGATTTGCACATTTGTGCAACGATTATACCATTTTGGGTGGAAAGCCATTCAAAGGTTTTGAAACTATTATTGAAGTCTAGGCTTGGCTGAGAACGTGCGATCGAATCTTTTCTCGCATGAACCTTATTGATCTTCACCGTGTTCAGGTGGTCTTTAGTATGCTCCAAGAAAGAGCATTAGATTGGTATGAGATTCTGATTTCTGAAATAAATGAAGCGGATCTTACTTGGGAGAAATTCCGGGAACGCTTCGAATTAAAATTTGTGCCAGAAGCTGAGAAGGTGACTTTGGCTCGCCGTTTCATAGACCTTGTTCAAGGTGAATCTTCCGTGACAGACTATGCCACATCATTCGAGTCACTTTCTAAATACGAGGTCGAGTACATAAACACCCCATTGAAGAAAAACCAACGATTTGTCTATGGCTTGAATAAAAATCTCAAGAAGCCATTACTTCTAAAATTAGAAGTTTCTTTTGATCAGCTTATTGATATCGCTCTTCAACTTGAAGAGGCTGATAGAGTAAGTGATGTTGAGGTTGGGAGTGCTAAACCGAACTTCACCAACAAGAAAAGTTCTAATAAGTTCAAAGGTCCTTATCCCAAAAATAAGAAAGGGAAGCAAGCCTCTCCGGAAACCAAGACTTCTACCTCAAGTGGTCGGCAATGCTACAACTATGGTTCTAAGGACCATTATGCGAATAAGTGTTCAAAGCCCCGTGCTTGTCGCTATTGTAAATGCCCGGACCATTATATATCTTCGTGTCCCAAACTTCAAAACAGGAAGGAGGGAAAGCTTAATGTTGTTCAAGCCTCTGGCAACACATCTCGTGGTCAAGGTATTTCTCATTCTATCCTTGATGGCATTATTTTATTTCGTGATCATCTTATTCGAGTTCTTTTTGACACGGGTGCGTCCCACTCTTTTATTTCAAAAGAACTTGTTGATACATTTTCTTTGGATGTTTTGTGTTTAATGACTTCTTTGAGAATTGTGAATCCGGTTGGTGGATCCGCAACAATTAGTTTGCTTTGTAAAGATGTCAAGATTATTTTGTGTTATTTTTCCCTCCAAGTCGATTTGCATGTTATGCGCTACTTAGGCTTTGGAATGATTTTGGGAATGGATTGACTAAATCGCTATGAAGCCCAAATCCTATGTCCTGAGCGGACTATTCATTTCGACATCCTCAATCTGTTAAGCAGATTTCTATTGACCTTAAAGATTCGGGTTCCAGCTTGGTTGCATCTTTATATTCTTTAAATCCTCATGATGACGATAATGATAATGAGGAAGATATCATTTCTCTTATTCACGTTGTTCGTGAATTTTCCGACATACTTGAGCCCGTTTTAGGATTACCACCTAAGCGAGCAATTGAGTTCAGACTTAATCTCATCCCTAGAGCTCAACCTATTACTCGTCCTCCTTATCGTATGCCACTCATGATTTAGAACTCGCGGCTATTGTTTTCGCCCTTCGAATTTGGCGTCATTATCTTTTGGGAGAAAAATATATTCTGTACACCGATTATAAATCTTTGAAGTATCTATTTTCTCAAAAGGAACTTAATTTGCGTCAACAACGTTGGCTCGAATTTCTTGTAGCTTATGATCTTGATATTCTTTATACCCCCGGAAAGGGAAATCGTGTTGCGGACGCACTTAGTCGTAAGCAACAAGCGGTTGTTTCTATGATGATGTCCGAATTGAATGATCTTGGAATTTTATCCACTTGTGAGGTTCAAGATCATGTATCCAATTTGTGTTCATCTCTTGTTTTATGTAGCCTTGAGGCTCATCCTTCTCTTTTAGACCGCATTCTTGAAGCTCAAAACCTAGATCCCGAGTTGGCTCTTCTTGGCTAAAATTTTAGGGATAAAATTAATATTGAAGGTTTGAAAGACTTTGATATTGATTCTCGTGGCGGTATTTGAAAATATGGTAGACTTATCGTGCCAAATATTAGTAATCTTCGTAAAGACATTTTAGAAGATTCTCATCGTTCTAAATTTACCATTCATCCCGGTAGTAGTAAAATGTACGCGGATATGAGGCGACTTTATTATTGGGAGGGAATGAAATCTGATATTGCTAACTTTGTTAAGTGTTGCATGACTTGCCAACTCATTAAGGCCGAACATCAAAGGCCCGGTGGGTTATTGCAACCTTTAGAAATTCCAATTTGGAAGTGGGACCAAATTTCCATGGATTTTATAGACGGCCTTCCCCGTTGTCGTTCAGGTCATGACAACTTATGGGTGATAGTCGATAGACTTACTAAATACGCCCATTTTATTCCTGTTCGGTCCAATCGAACCATGCCTCTTTTGGCCAAACTCTTTATTAAAGAAATTGTTAAATTGCATGGAGTCCCTACTTCTATTGTTAGTGATCGTGATCCATTGTTTATTAGTAGATTTTGGAAGAGTCTTCAAAAAGCTTTGGGAACGAAGCTTAATTTTAGCACCGCTTATCATCCCGAGTCCGATGGAAAAACTGAGCGTGTGAATCAAACTCTTGAAGATCTCCTTCGTGCATGTGTTCTTGATTTTGGTGGAAGTTGGGAAGATCATATTTCTCTTGTTGAGTTTTCCTATAATAATAGCTTCCAATCTAGTATTGGTATGGCTCCTTTTGAGGCACTCTATAGAAGGCCATGCCGATCTCCTTCTTGTTGGCTTGAGGGCGGTGAGAGGCTGGTTTTAGGTCCAGATTTTATTCGTGGTTCTACAGAAAAGATCGACCTTATTCGTCATAGGATGAATGAAGCCCAGCGTAGACAAAAATCCTATGCTGATAACCGGAGAAGGAAATTCGAATTTTCTGTGGGAGATCTTGTGTTTATTCGTGTTTCATCTATGAAGGGTGTTGTACGTTTCAGTCGATCGGGAAAGTTAGCACCTCGATATATTGGTCCATTTCCCATCACCGAACGTATTGGTTCCATGGCTTATCGCCTTTTATTACCGGCTCAGTTTTCTGCTATTCATGATGTGTTTCACGTTTATCAACTACGGAAATGTCTTCGAGATTCCGATTCTATTCTTGAGCCTGGTGTTGTGGAAGAAATTGAAGTTTCGCCTAATTTAACTTATGAGAAACATCCTATTTGTATTATTGCTTCGGAGGTCAAACGCCTTTGAAACAAAGATGTTCCGCTTGTTAAAGTTCAATGGTCCTCAAATCCTAAGGATTGCTCTTGGGAATCTAGAGAATTCATCGAGCGAACACATCCCGACTTACTTTCCCGTGCTCTATGAGGTGAATTTCTTATTTCAAATTTCTTTTGTGTTGATATGCTTTCAAGGTTGTTACCTTATATTTTCTTCGTAAATATTGCGAGGACGCAATTTCTTTAAGGAGGGGAGTCTGTAACAACCCACATATTTTACGATTGAATATTTAAATATTTTATTTTAATATTTTATCGTTAGTCGGATTTTAGTTCGAAAAGTTACTTTTTGCATACGGTCGAATTAGGACTCCGGACCACTTCCACTGGGTCCAAAACACCATTTGCGATCTTTTTGAGTATAAACTTTGATATGTTTGGAGTTAGTGGAATTTTGCCACTTTTTCACTTTGGGCTTTGGGTTTGGTTTAGCCCATTAGCCTAAACTATTAACTCTAGCTCAACCCCCTCTTCCCTTCATAACTTCACTTTCATTTCCTAACACTTAAGCTTCATCAAAAATGGAGGGAGGAATGGGAAATTAAAACTCCAAGCCCTAGTTCATTTGTAAATCCAACATCTAACTCCAAATTCAAAGAGAAGCCATTGATTCTTCCTTTGCTTTCAAGCTTCTTCTTCATTGATTTTGTGTAAATGTGAGATTTTTTCTTACATCTTTGTCTATAACTATCTTTGATTGTTGGGTATGAATTCCTAACACTTATTCATATGTGTTTGCTCTTGGTTTGGATTGAATTGGTGAAAATCCCAATTTTTAGTGTTTTGGGTTCAAATCTTTAAAAATCCTAACTTTGATGATTGAACACGTTTTTGGTGATGCATCGAGGAGCCAATAGGACCAGCTAGCCGGTGGGCATAATCCCCTAGAGTCTATGCTCGATCAGTTGCAAATTGAGAGAGTATTTGCACTTTTGTTCCTTAGGTCGTTCGGCCTACACACATGACTCTCGGCCTGCAGTTAGGTCGAAACCACTTAGGTCGCGCGCCTTGCAATGTGTCGGCCTGCCTTAGGTCGCAACCCCGTAGGTCGCTCGCCTTGCTATGTGTCGGCCTGCCTTAGGTCGCAACCCCATAGGTCGCTCGCCTTGCAATGAGTCGTCCTGCCTTAGGTCGCAACTCCTTAGGTCGCTCGGCCTGCTTGCTCTATTAGGTCGCACATGCTATAGGTCGCGCCATGGATTAGTCGCTCGGCCATATGTTAAGCCGCATCTCTTAGGTCGTTCCATCACTTAGGTCGCTCGGCCTGTTATGCCGCTAGCAGCAGTTAGGTCGCTCGTTCCTTAAGTCGCACGGCTTGCCGCTATAGGTCGTACCAACTTAGGTCGCTCACTTATGCCGCTAGCTCCTTAAGTCGTTGCATGCTATTTCTTAAGTCGCTGATTTCTTAGGTCGTATGCCGTGGAGTCGCATGCGTTGAGCCGCTGATTTCTTGTGTTGAATTATGTTAAGTCGTGGCTGTTAAGTCGCAAGGGTATTTCCTCTTTGATGGATTTGGAATCAAATTCTTTGGATTTTATTCACGTCTTCGAACGTGAATTTTTGTGATTTATTGTTTCTACAATCATTTTTGTGATTTGTCACTTTAAAAATACAAAGGTTTCAATACTAGTAGTAAAAATCAAAACTCTTTCATCAAAACAATTTCAACACTATTTTATTACAAAACTCGTTCCTTAAACCGTTTTTCCAATCTACTAGTATATATAAACCTTTACCTCACTCGTACGAGAAATCTAATTAAACGACTTAGTAAAACAAGTGGTATGAAACGCTTGCGTTTACTTCGTTGGTTAATTTTTCACTTGTTCGATTGAATCTCTTGTGACAATTTTCGAGTGGAAATCTACAATTTGTTCGTAAATATTTAAGTTAAACTAGTGGTTATGGGACATGAGGCGAAGCTTATATATTTACTAGCTTACTGTAATTGACACTTCTTGGTGATCATTGATGATCATTTTTGTGATTTAGACTAGCAAATGTGCGATGTCTCTTTGTCTACGAGAGAGACTAAACCCCGTTTCTGTGGAGCTTCGGCTCAATTTGGCGGGGTAGCGACCCATGGTCTTTGGGCCGTTTTGTGAAGCTTCGACTCAAAAATTAATGGTTAGCAACCATGGAATAGCGTTCCATTTTGTGATACACGTGTTGGTGAGTTTTCATGCTCCCGTTTTGTGATAGGCCTCCCCCTTTTTGTGATTTATGGATTTCCATTGATGATTTCTAGAATTTGTGTTTTCACCAATTTTTATGATTTACATTGATAAGTTTTATCAGTATTTGTGCATTGGTGAATTTGTATTTCATTAACTTTTGTGATTGGCATTGATATTATTGTCCATATTTATGGTTTAGTAATATAAATAAAGGGTATGACATTCCTTTTGATCTTTGAGAAGATTCTTGTGTATTGATTAATCCCTAGATGACTATCAATTGCATACTTATCATTGTATGGCATTTTGGTTATATCATACTATTTTGTCATATCTCTTATTTATATCATTTCATCTGATATTTATAGCTAGACTGATCCATTTATTATTTTCTTATTAAATAATACTTGGGTCAGACCGAGATGTTACAGGTGCTTCTGCTTGACTTCACATCTGGGATTATCACCCTGACTTTTGGCTAACTACTTAGATTAGTAGTTTTTGTTGTATACATTTGAGATATAAACTCATTGATGTATCCATATTCTTTTGTCTAGCACTTGTAGCTATTCTTTTGTGATATTGTGGATCTTGTTTGACCACTACTCTGATGTACACTTTCATGCGTTATATATTCATATCTATTTTCCGCCTTCGTGATATGGATGTCTGTGACTGATTTTTGTTATGTTTATTTCTATATTTGTTTCCGAAGAATATATATATAGCCACCGGGTAGTAACTTTGAGTTTGTATCGGTATGTCGGATTTCCTCCTGAAACCAAATGCATGTTGTACTATCTAACATATCGTTGCTCGCACAAAGCAATTACATGGATGGTCGCTCCTCAACAGCCTTATTCTCTACGCTAGTTGACGGCATTACACTGTAGTGTCCTTGGCTAGAGTGGGTATAGAGGTGGGGCGTCACACCTTTCTTACATGATAATTTGTTGAATGGTGTGTGATTCTACATAGCGAGAATATTGAAGAAATAGTTTAATAATACCGAGTGGTATAGGACGTTCAGTAATATTTTTCTGGTTGTATAAAATATTGTATGTTTCTATTGAGTGGAATTTACAAATTTTCGGTAAATGCTCGAGTAACACTGAGTGGTATGGGACCCTTAAGTTATATTTGTTCGATTACATTTGTAAGTAAATGGCACTCTCATTTGTAATGCGAACTTAGGAATTTATGACATAGTACAGTGTTGACTCTTTTATAGAGATTAATAGTCGAGTGTCTATTACCCTTTAAGGACTATGAGTTAGAGTTATGTTGAGAATTTGTGAATTCATCCTTTATGGACTAACTAGCCTAGAAATATTATTTTCTCTTGGGGTTGGTTTTCGAGAATCTATTAGTTTTAGGCGCTCTCATTGGGGCATATGTAATTGAGGGTACTTATCGTTACTCTCATTTGGACTTATCATGTCCAGAGTATTCATTGTGAACCATGTCGTAGAATTTTAGCTAAGATGGAGAGCCTATGACTTTAACACACCAGATAGGCTAGTATCCATCCTAGTAGTCCTGATAGCAGGATCACACCGTGTATCTATAATGTTAGTTTGATGGGTTGCTGAGTATGAGGCTGAGAGACATTACTCTCATTAGAGCCATTGCATAGACGTCACTAAATGACCAACAGTCTATTTCTAGTGCAAGTAGGAGTCATGAGCAATGCACAATGTAGTCTTGTAGTATGTTTATGATAGAAAGATGGGTTTGGGTGTCATAATTCTAGGGGTAACAAAGGAACTATTGGCAATAGGTTGTGGTCATTAGCACTTCCTGGAGAAGTCTTGCAGTACGACATTCTTTCATTTTGATGACTTAGGCAGATTAATTTATGATAAGATATTTGATGCTATCATCACTGGAGAAAATGATTATTTGACAATATAGACTTGTTTGCTCATTTGTCATTTAAGATATCCTAACCCAAATACTTGCTTTGAGGTCGTCCTCACTCGACTTACTATGAGCTCATCATTCTATTTAATATTAGAGGCTTGTTATATGCTTGTCTGTTATTCTCTCCTAGAGCCATCGGATGAGAGGTCCATGTGTTGTTTTCAAGTCTACATATCATATATCTTATTGATCTTCTAGGTCTAGATAGTCGAGAGCATTGTCTCTTATTAGGGTTGTTGGTTGAGATATTTATCATTATATGTCACATATAAGTGGTAGCTTCTCGACCGAGTGATATTCGCATAGGATCATTCATATTTGACACCTCACATAATATGTTATAATATTGATGTGATTATATGTTAATTATCGATGGGTGGTAGATGCATACGAAATGTCCACATTGCGAGATTTTCCATTATACTTATACGTAACTTGTCGATCTTGTTTATCATGTAAGTATCACTCACTATTTTATGACATTTCTTTCTAGACATAGTCTAGCCTATTTACTATTTATATAATACTCGAGTCAGTTTGAGGCATTTCAAGTTCAAGATAAAGTGACCAGCTTATGGTTGTTAGGCATACTTTTGGAAGCTAGAATGTTAGGAGTATATATTGTACATGTATATTCTATAGCATGTTCTATTTACGTTGGTGTCAAGTTGTGGTGTATGTGTTATACATGTAATGTATTTTGTTGAAGCTAAATTATGGCTCCTCGAGATGTTATACAAGGTGGCATTATTCGAAAATGTTCCAATAATACCCATTGGTTTCAATTTAGTCATGAAGTTGTCCAAAATTTCAAGTCACATGTTCAAGGGTAAAATAGGCAAATCACATAAATATGCAATAAGCCTTCATTCACATGTCAATGGGCAAAATAGACATTTCGAGTGAATATATAATAGTCCCTTGTTCATATATGTCAATGGTCATAAGATGCATATGCAAAGAAAACTTCAATTTAAACAAGGGCCTAGGTGGTCTTGTACAAATTAAAAATATGCAAGTCCAAGCTCAATTCCAAGCCAAAAGATATAGTCATATGCATGTCCATTATTCAATAATAGTCAAATATACACATTTGAGGTAAATATGCTATGCAAAATTAAGTGCCCATGTCCTTATGTGGAAAAAGTTCAAAAGTTACAATCGGTCCTACCAAATCGATTTAAGGTTTTCAACTTTAAATTATGAAGTGAGGAAAGAAATGGTTCGGGCCCTCCTAGATGACGTTGGAGGTTTATTTATAGCAATATCAACCATGTAGGATTGTTGACATGTGTTCTGGGTTTAAATTCAAAGGCTTCGATTGCACCATCTTGATGAAATTTCAAAATCACTTTGTAGAGATTCGACATACAACGTTTGTAAAACCTCAAAAACGAAGCTGTCCTTATAGAAATATGGCAGCCTTTTTTCATAGTTAAATACTCAACATCTTCTAGGGGAGTGGCATCTTTTCTTACCTCTTGTTGTTGTTAGATTTAACAGCTCTTATGCTGTAGACATTCAGTATCCCTTGTTACATCTTTGACATCCTTGCTATCTTTAGAGTTGATAGCTTTTTTGTAGAAACTTGTCATCCCCTGTGACGATCCACGTTTCGGAAGGTCTAAATCGACAATAATCCACACATGTCCGACTTAAACAATCGGAATGTAGATAATCAATGGGGTTAAATAAGAAAAATAAGAAGAGAAGAAGAAAACAAAACACAGAATCTCACAGCGGAAACGATAAAATATAATAATCAAATAAAAATTCAAATTGTTTACTATACATTTGATCATAATCTGTACACATTTATCAGAGTTATATTTATACATCAGGGATAAATAATCAATGCAGCAGAATAGCATGATGCAGGGGATAATAATAATAGTAATATACCAAACTCCGTATGCGTCCTTCAGAGAATAGTCTTCAATACGCTGAAAAAGCTCAGGACTGAACCGAACATAATGAAAATACAAAACACTCGAGTCAGGACTAAAATACTCTTATGTAAGTCAAATCAATATCACAAATATGAATGCAATAACTTAAGAGATGTTATGGGATTTTCCATCTCCTAAGGATCCGATAAACTATTTATATATAATAGTTTACGCTATAATAGATAATGTCTATCAGTAAAATAAATATCAAAATAGCGTTAAGCTTTTACATTGATCCAAGTTAACACATTTTACAGTTTAAACCAAAATCGTAATGGGCTCGTATAAGGATAAATATGACAAGGCACGTGAGGCAATGCCCAATGTAGGATTCTACCAGTTTACCCTTTCTGGGTGGTCATAACCCATCCGTGGCCGACCGTGACAATCAATCCAAATGACAAATAAGGTGCACCCATCGAATCTGAAACCACAACAGTAATACGAGGGATCAACGTCGCTAGAGGTAGCTAACCTCATTAGCCAGACATAGGCTCCTGTTTTAGTCATTTTAATTATAACACGAGTGTCAAGGCTATCCATCATCGTTCTTTTACTTCATTCCAGTAAACGTCGCCAATTCAACCACTACATTCTGGATATCATGCACCGCATATGCAGTTGTTACAGTGGTTCCAATACTGAAAGCGAGTATTTCAATAAGAGGCCCCGGTCTCTTTAACAACCAATCGTCATTTTACACACCGGTTGGTACTTTTACATTTTGAAAACAATTCGTATTTAATATCAAAATATCATATTCGTTTCAAATTCAAATCCATTCCGAAATCATCATATATTCGCTACAACATCAATTTCATTTCGAAATCATCGTACTTACTCAAAAATATCACTCAACTTGATATATCTATTTCACTTCAAAACTTGATTCGAATTACAGATTTGGTTATAATTCACTTTAACCCAATTCGAATTTAAATCCAAGATTTAAATATAAACAATTTACCCTTTAACCAGTCTGAATTTTTGAAAATAGTTTAAATAGTTAAAATAGTTAAATAGTTTAATATAAAATGTTTAAATAGTTTAATCGAAAATAATTTGAACAATTAAAGAATATAGATTTAAAATCATTTATACTAAAAAAAATTAATTCCAAAGTCAAACTGGTCTACTTCTCAATTTCCTACCCAAATCAATTCCAAATTCTATTTCGATTTAATCGATTCAATTCCAATTTCAACTCGAATAAATTTCGATTCCACACAAATTTCTTTCAATTTACAAGTTTATTTAAATTTCCATTTCTAAATTAATTTAAATCTCAATTTCAAATTAATTTCCAATCCCAATTCCAAATAAATTTCCAATCCCAATTTCAAATTAATTTAAATTCCAATTTCACATAAATTTAAAGTTCCAATCTCATATCAATTTAAATTTAAATTTCAAATTAATTTGAATTCCAATTTCAAATTAATTTGAATTCCAATTTCAAATTAATTTGAATTCCAATTTCAAATCAATTTCCAATTTCAATTCCCAATTCCAAATTAGATTTCAAAATATCGATTTAAACACTTAAATCAGTTTTAGTTAAATACCAAATTTTAAATCCAAATTTCAATTTCAATTCAATTCCAAACTCAAATTTGAAATATTATTTCATATCACTTTTCTTAAAAATATTCAAAGTTCGAATAAAAGTCAATCTTCAAAAACAAATCCATTTTTGAAATTTATGATGTATTTCGTTTATAACTTAAAAATTTAAACTTCGATTAATTAAACAATCTCGTTTATCAAGATTAAATTTCAGCATTTTGAGCTCCAATTCAAAATAATTCAATTTCCATAAATTTGATTTTTATTCTAAAAATCAATTCATTTGAATAATTTTAAAACAACTTTTAAAATCATTTAATTTAACCAACCCGGTGTCCGTATATAATTCTCTACCCTATGGACAAGTGGATAATTATTTCAATTTACTTCCAAGAATGGATATATATCATTTTAATACAAATAGATGTCATAGGTATATATCATTTCAACCTAGTTCTTAATTTATTCGAACTAATTCAGTTTACAGTGTTATATACTATAAATTATATATAGGATAATAACATGAAATATTAAAATAAATAAACATCCAAATTAACAACAAATAGCATCCATCACAACCAATCATCCATATAGTCAATATAATTCACAACAATTTTATAATTATAAATATAGAGTATAATACTTCCAATTAAATTTAAATTCTATCAATTAATTCATATATCAATATAAATGATAATTAAACCTACCAAACAACAGCCAAAAAATTTCATATCACTTCAGAATATAAATTTAACTAACAAAAAAATTATTTTAGTCAATTGTGAGCATATAAAACTCACCTTTGATTTATCGACGATTTAAAATCCAAATAAAGGCCTAAATTTGAACAGTCTCGGAGCCAAACCAGTTCCATGTTGTCCTGAATTTCGAAACAAACGCAATGGAGAAAACCATGCATCGATCCGAACTCGTATGCAAAAGTTATTCGAGTTAGAACATTTGAATTTTAATATAAAATAATTAATAAATAAAATACATACATCATCTTCTCCTCATTCACGAACCTAGAAAACCCATAACGCACGCAAAAGACAAATGCAAGCACGCCTATAACGTCAACCGAACGATGATCAGGATGTTCCCGGACGATGATCAGGATGTTCCCGGACGAGCGCCTCGTCTTGCTACACCTACGTCAAAAGTTGCACATCACCAATCGCCGTCGTTTGCACGCAATCCAAGAAAACACGTCCATGCTTCCAAGCTAGGTTCTGGCAAATCCATGACTTAATAGCATAGAACAATAGTATGGATTTGAAGAGCTCGCCGAGATATACAACTTTGCTTTTGGAATTTTTCGATTTCGTTGAACGGATTGAGAGATATTGAGGGAAGAAGTTCGATCAATTCTAGCCGTTAGAAAAGATGAAGATGGCGGCCATGTTTTCACTAGGGTTTCTGAAATAAAATAATAATATATCTGTCTCGATTTGCATGCATATTTATATAGTTAGGTTCAAAATCGTCCAAACTTCAATCGAGACGTGTCGCCAGGCGTTTATAATGTTTTACCCCCATTGTGAACACAATGGAACTAGTTTCGAGGCCTAATTCGATCGTATGTGGAAAATAGCTTTTCAAAGTCAATTTATTTTATCGTATTCATTTAAATTGATTTCTACGCGTTTTAAGCTCGCACGGCCAAACGACAAGTCCATTGCTATGAAATTTGAAATCCTACAATAATTCACTGTTACGGATCCGATAAAACTGGTTTCGTCGAAATCTGAGACGGTCGCCAAAATGGCTAATTTTACTCGTAATTTAAAATATAAAATTTTCAAATTTAATTATTCACTTTTAAATACAATTTTAAATTTTAACCATTTTCATTCATATTTAAATAAAATTTTAAATCAATTTCTGATGCATTTTCATTCACATTAAACGTAGAATCCCATTATTTAAATAATTCCATTATTAAATCTAAACAATTAAATTATTCAACAAATTACATTAATAACCATTTTTATTCAATAATCACCTTAAATTTAAAAATTAAAAATAGCTAAAAACACGGGTCGTTACATACTTCCCCACCCAAAACTTTTCGTCCTTGAAAAGGCGTTAAGTACAAAATTTAACACTTGATATATTTTCTCAAGATAATTAACTTATAGAACATTAAAATCTTATTTACAAAACCTTTACTATATTCTCGCTACACCCCTCCGATATCAGTTTTACGAAAATATAACTTATATATAAAAACAAGTTATAAAAATTTTAAAACTTCAAAAATTTTCTAACTCCCGGATTTATGGAAAATTTCGACAGAGTCTCATTTGCGTGGCTCGATCAGAAAATTTATATAATTCAATATATAACATAAATATAACCAATATGTATCAAACATACATCCCGTCTCAATGATGAGGCATCTCGAAGGGCAAAAATATAAAATCGTGATATGTAATCCGAGATACGTACCTTATTTTTTATAACACAAGCGGGTTCGCTCGTATTAAGCAAGCAAAGCATATAATAATCCACGTATACGCCCCAAACGGTCTTCGTATGTACCTGTCTTAACTAAATTTGAAATATAAGTTACTTATAATAAGATGTAGAACATATATAAGTTACAGTAAGTGTAAAACATACATTTTGAATCAAAATCTCAAACATGAGCACAAATACTCAACCATACAACAATCATATGCATCCAAAACAATTAAACAATGATTTAGAACAACAAAAATCATCCGACAAATCAATATTCAATCAATTTAATTCATAACTATCAAAATTTATATTTCAATGTCAATATTTAGATTAATACATTCTCATTCTTATTAACATTGAACTTTTAACATTTAATTTGCTTATTACCATTTATTTGCATTCAACCAACTTTTATTCTATTAAATTTACGTTCAATTAATTTTTCATTCAATTTATTTACTTCCAATCGATCTCCATGCACTTATAAACATTAATAAGTTTACATTCTATTAATTTACACTTGTTAATAGTTACATTCATATTTTTCCTTTCTTCCATTTACTTCTTTCAATTTATTAACACTCGTTACACATTATATTCAACTTTATTGAATTCAAGTTGTGAAATTCCAATTTATTTCACCTTTTTTTACCTATTTCACATAAATTCATTGGTGAATCATTTATAAAAATTATCCTACTTAGCATGCTTAAGTTAAATTTGTTTCCACTTAGTATATTCTCTCTCCCTTTTTAATTATACTAACATCATTTATAAATTAGCTAAGTTTATTATAAATATTTTATACAACACAATCACATTGATTGTTATTACTTCATATCTTAAATTATTATTAACTCATCGATTCACTTCATTTATTTAAATTCATATTATTAATTTACTAAAGAATTTATTTTACTTTATAGCTCAATTCATATTAATAAAAAAATTCACAGTTTATTTCATTCAAATTTCTTAAGTTACTTCCATCCTTAATTGGTTTCATTAACTTATTCCATATTTACTTAGTTATAGTTCAATTTTATTGAAACTTATTCTATTTGAATTTAATTTATCTTTTCCCCTTTTTTCCTAAATTTAAATCAAATCCAATTATTCGCACTAATTTTTAATTACACGCATTTATTTTATTTCATTTCTCTCATACTTAAATTACATTCCATTTTCACATTAAGTTAGTAGTCATATTATTAATTCATTTTGTAACTTAAACGAATTAATTCACTTTACTAGTCTATTTGCTTTCCCTTAATATCAAATTCAATTAATTTAATATTAAGTTAAACTTCATTTCATTTTAATCCATTACTCATTTTTATTTAATCTTATTCAAGTTAACCTTTCTTATCATTCCCATTCAATAAAATTTAAAATTTATTTTTAGCTTAATATTTCCAAATCTATAAGTTATACAATTTATTCATTTAAAATTTTATTTTATCTAATTTAATTCAAATACGTTTTACTTAATTCTTCTAACTCTATTTAATCAACATTTCCTGAGATAATTATTTTATTTCATTCTAAAATTCAAAATTTTCCTTTGTTTCCTCAACTAAGATTTAACCATTTTAAAATTTATTTTTATTTCCCTGTTCAAATCCACAAGCTATAACTCTTTTTTTTCTATTCAAATTTATAAGTTACAAACTTATTTCTTATCCGCTAATTTCAATTATAAGTTCAAATTATTTTCATATACTTATTAAATCACAATACGAATATATTTTCTCCATCCAAACTTGTTTAATTGAAATTAAATTTCCTTTGTTAGCAATCTTCACTCAGAAACTCGAAAATGAACATTGGCGTTGCTGTAGTCATCCCCAGAATTATTTCCCAGCGACCAAGTGAGTTTAATGCTTTTATTTATTCAATAATGTTTTCAAAATATATTTCTAGTCAAAACATTCTCAAATAATACTATTATTAATTTTTAATGTTTTGGAAAACAATTTTGAAAATAAAAGGTTTTAAATTCTAAAATCTCAATTTTTAAAATCATTTCTATATATGAGCTATATTATAATATACATATACAAATTTCCTTAACTTATTTACCAAATAATCCATTAATTTACAACTTGGTCATTTTAATCTATTCTCATTTTAATTTTATTTCAATTCGATTTAAGCCTCAAATTCTTCCTAAAATAAAATTTATTAGGAATTCGTTTTATTTTTAATTCAACAAATAATCGATGATAATTAAATATTATCATTTCCAAACAACAATTTCATTAAAAATTATTATTTTATATATATAAAATATACTTAGGTAAAATTATTTCATTTACTCGATTTAAAACAATATTATGTCGACTTGCTTCTTTTAAGTGTTTAGAAACACCTATCAATAACACGGTGACCCGCACATTGACCGGAATTCATAAACAACTCAACGGATAAGTAAACACAATATAAAACATTTTATAACACTAACAAGTACGCTCTCTCATACATATATATGCACTCAAACAAACTCATTTTAGGGTATTACTACCCTATCTCTAATGAGTCAAACCCTACAAAGCCAAGGCTACCGCTAAACCTTTGCTTTGATACCAACTGTGACAACCCACGTTTCGGAAGTTTAAATCGACAATAATCCACACATGTCCGACACAAACAATCTGGAACGTAGATAATCAATAGGGTTAAATAAGAAAAATAAGAAGAGAAGAAGAAAACAAAACATAGAATCTCACAGCGGAAACGATAAAACATAATAATCAAGTAAAAATTTAAAAGTTGTTTACTAAACATCTGATCATAATCTATACACATTTATCAGAGTTATATTTATACATCAGGGGTAAATAATCAATACAGCAGAATAGCATGATGCAAGGGTAATAATAATAGTAATATACCAAACTCCGTCTTCGTCCTTTAGAGAATAGTCTTCAATATGCTGAAAAAACTCAGGACTAACCCGAGCATAATGAAAAGACAAAACACTCGAGTCAGCACTAATATACTCTTATGTAAGTCAAATCAATATCATAAATATGAATGCAATAACTTAAGAGACGTTACGGGATTTTCCATCTCCTAAGGATCCGATAAACTATTTATATATAATAGTTTACGCTATAATAGATCATGTCTATCAGTAAAATAAATATCAAAATAGCGTTAAGGTTTTACATTCATCCACCTTAACACATTTTACAGTTTAAACCAAAATCGTAATGGGCTCGTGTAAGGATAAATATGACAAGGCACGTGAGGCGATGCCCAAGGTAGGATTCTACCAGTTTACACTTTTTGGCTGGTCGTAACCCATCCGTGGCCGATCGCGACAATAAATCCAAATGACAAATAAGGTCCACCCATCGAATCCGAAACCACAATAGTAATACGAGGGATCAACATCGCTAGAGGTAGCTAACCTTATTGGCCAGACATAGGCTCCTATTTTAGTCATTTTAATTATGACATGAATGTCAAGGCTATCCATCATCGTTCTCTTACTTCATTCCAGTAAGCGTCGCCAATTCAACCACTACATTCTGGATATCATCCACTTCGTACATAGTTGTTAAAGTGGTTCCAATATTGAAAGAGAGTATTTCAATAAGAGGTCCCGGTCTCTTTAACAACCAATCGTCATTTTACACACCGGTAGGTACTTTTACATTTCGAAAACAATTCGTATTTGATATCAAAATATCATATTCGTTTCAAAATCAAATCCATTTCTAAATCATCATATATTCACTTCAACATCAATTTCTTTTCGAAATCATCGTATTTACTCAAAAATATCAACTCAACTCGATATATCGATTTCACTTCAAAAACTTGATTCGAATTGCATTTTTGGTTATAATTCATTTTAACCCAATTCGCATTTAAATCCAAGATTTAAATATAAACAATTTACCCTTTAACCAGCCTGAATTTTTGAAAATAGTTTAATAGAAAATGTTTAAATAGTTTAATCGAAAATATTTTGAATAATTATAGAATATAGATTTCAAATCATTTATACTAAAAAAAATTTAATTCCTAAGTCAAACCGGTCTGCTTCTTAATTTCCTACCCAAATCAATTCCAAATTCTATTTCGATTTAATCGATTCAATTCCAATTTCAACTCGAATAAATTTCAATTCCACACAAATTTCTTTAATTTACAAGTTTCTTTAAATTTAAACTTCCATTTCTAAATTAATTTAAATCTCAATTTCAAATAAGTTTCCAATCCCAATTCCAAATTAATTTAAATTCCAATTTCACATAAATTTAAAGTTCCAATCTAATATCAATTTAAATTCCAATTTCAAATTAATTTGAATTCCAACTTCAAATTAATCTGAATTCCGATTTCAAATCAATTTTCAATTTCAATTCCCAATTCCAAATTCGATTTCAAATTATAGGTTTAAACACTTAAATCAATTTTACTTAATACCAAATTTTAAATCTAAATTTCAATTTTAATTCAATTCCAAACTCAAATTTGAAATATTATTTCGTATCACTTTTCTTAGAAATATTCAAAGTTCGAATAAAAGTCAATCTTTAAAAACAAATCCATTTCTGAAATTTACAACATATTTCGTTTATAACTTAAAAATTTAAACTTCGATTAATTAAACAATCTCGTTTATCAAGATTAAATTCCAACATTTCGTGCTCCAATTCAAAACAATTCAATTTCCATAAATTTGGTTAAAAATCAATTCATTTGAATAATTTCAAAATAACTTTTAAAATTATCTAACTTCACCAAACCGGTGTCCGTATATAATTCTCTACCCTATGGCCAAATGGATAATTATTTCAAATTACTTCCAAGAATGGATATATATCATTTCAATCCAAATAGATGTCATGGGTATATATCATTTCAACCTATTTCTTAATTTATTCGAAATAATTTAGCTTACAATGTTATATACTATAAATTATATATAGGATGATAACATGAAATATTAAAATACATGAACATCCAAATTAACAACAAATAGCATCCATCATAACCAATCATCCATATAGTCAATATAATTCACAACAATTTCATAATTTTCAATATCAAGTATAATACTGCCAATTAAATTTGAATTCTATCAAATAATTCATATATCAATATAAATGATAATTAAACCTACCAAACAACATCCAATAAATTTCATATCACTTCAGAATATAAATTTAACTAACAAAAATTTTTTTTAGTCAATTGTGAGCATATAACACTCACCTTTGATTTATCGACGATTTAAAATCCAAATAAAGGACCAAATTTGAACAGTTTCGGAATGCAGCCAAACAAGTTCCATGTTGTCTGGAATTTCGATACGAACGCAATGGAGAAAACCGTGCATCGATCTGAGCTCGTATGCAAAAGTTATTCGAGTTAGAACATTTTAATTTTAATATAAAATAACTAATAAATAAAATACATACATCATCTTCTCCTCGTTCACGAACCTAGCTAGCCCATCACGCACGCAAAATACAAATGCACGCACGCCAATAACGTCGACCGGACGATGATCAGGATGTTCCCACGCGAGCGCCTCGTCTTGCTCTACCTACGCCAGAAGTTGCACATCAGCAATCGCCGCCGTTTGCATACGTCCATGCTTCCAAGCCAGATTCTGGTGAAACCATGGCATAATAGCATAGGTCAACCATATGGATTTGAGGAGCTCGCCGAGATCTACAACTTTGCTTTTGGAATTTTTTGATTTCGTTGAATGGATTGAGAGATATTGAGGGAAGAAGTTCAATCAATTTTGGCCGTTAGAAAAGATTAAGACGGTGGCCATGTTTTCACTAGGGTTTTTGAAATAAAATAATAATATAACTGTCTCGATTTGCATGCGTATTTATATAGTTAGGTTCAAAATCGTCCAAACTCCAATCGAGACATGCCGCCAGGCGTTTGTAATGTTTTACCCCCATTCCGAACGCAATGGAACTAGTTTTGAGGCCTAATTCGATCGTATGTGGAAGATGGCATTTAAGTCAATTTATTTTATCGTATTCCTTTAAATTGATTTCTACGCATTTTAAGCTCGCACGGCCAAACGACAAGTCCGATCGCTATGAAATTTGAAATCCTACAATAATTCACTATTACGGATCCGATGAAACTAGTTTCGTCGAAATCCGAGACAGTCGCCAAAATGGCTATTTTTACTCGTAATTTAAAATATAAAATTTTCAATTTAGTTATTCACTTTTAAATACAATTTTAAATTTTAACCATCTTCATTCATGTTTAAATAAAATTTAAAATCAATTTCTGATGCATTTTCATTCACATTAAACGTAGAATCCCATTATTTAAATAATTCCTTTATTAAATCTAAATAATTAAATTATTCAACAAATTACATTAATAATCATTTTTATTAAATAATCGCCTTAAATTTAAAAATTAAAAATAGCTAAAAACACGGGTCGTTACATCCCCTGTTCTTCCAGGTCCATTGTAGCTCGATATCTCTAAGCTTTTACAGGTATGACATCTCCATCACCTTTCAGAAACTCAATATCTTCTCTTTAATGTCAAATGCTTGATATCACTTTCTACTTGTAGATGCTCGACAATGCTTACAGTTTTCAAGATTGGCCAGTTATTAGAGACTCGACGTCGGTTTATTCTTTGTTGGGACTTGCTAACTTTTTGGATGCTCAACATCCCAATTATCATAGAAGTTCTATATTACCTTATGCTTTAGATGCTTGACAACCCTTATGGTTGTTGAGGCTCGACACCATCTCATGTGGTTGTTTAAACTCGATAACCTTGCTGTTTCCAAGCTCAACAATGCTTATAACTTGATGACCTCAAGCATCGTTGAGTTCTTCAAGCTATACAACCCTTGAGTAGAATCTCGTCACTTGCTTATATATTAGAAACTCGATATTGTTAAAACTATAGACTTAACGGCTTTCACTATTTCTAAGCCTAGCATGTTTTCTCTAGACACTCAATACCCTTGTCGATAGTGCACTGCTAAAGGTTCGATATATCACCGTCTTGATAGTTCCATGAATTATCATGAATATACTAATGTGTCATATCATCTGGCATTTTCAACCTCAATACGTATTCTTATTAATGTTTCCCTATCCCCTTATTGACTTAATTTCTTCTTATTCCCTTAATAACTTTTCTTAGCATAGTGATCGAAAAATATACGAATAACGTATTTAATTTTGGGAGATTGTGGGTATTGTCTACATTTGTAAACCCATCAGAACTTGTATACATTTCATTTATTATATATTATCGCTACATGGATGACTATTTAATCTTTATTGCTTGTATAACATTATGTACTATTCTAATCTAGAAATACACATGTTTATTGCTTTGTAAAGATACCCAGTATGAGAGTGAGTTGTATAAGATTTTGAAATACATACAGATGTTAGCTCAAATGATATTCACATGTGACAGCCCAATATCGCCTCATTCTTTATATTATAAGACTGTATTATCTAGTAACACTCTTTGATAGTAAGGGCATAAAGGTGGGGTGTTATAGTTGGTATCATAGCATGTGTAGAGCAATATAGAGTATAATAGATATGAGTCTTTTCCTTAGATGAGATTTAGAGTCCCTTCCCCATGAATGTGCAGTAGATTATTGTATATCCTTAAGTAATAGTAGGAGTATACAATAATTACTAGAGTAATCATCCGAGGACATACTAGGTATTTCCTACTATATTATATCTTTACTTCTTCCTCTTCGTATGTTCATTTCCATGTGAGATAGGAAGGTTATCTGATGGAGATTGTGAAGGTGAAAGTAGTTGGGTCGACTAGTAGCATCGAAGTTAATGGTGTGAGTTAGTTCTCTACATGACTAGAAATAAGAATGAAGTAGCTCAGTTTGAGAAGCTTTAGAAAGCCCAAATCGAATCTCGCATTTTGGATACATCACATAACTATGTTGTGATGAAGGATTTTGAGAAGAAGGATCTAGTAGTTATTAGAGTGGCGCAATAGAAGCTTATAAATGGCTTTTGCTAAGTGCGTGTATTTGTTTTGATTGATGTGTGTTATGTTGTGCTAATACTTAAATGTGTGTGTGCGCATGTCTATATTAGTTGGGCTCGGTCAATAACGTGGGATTGAGTAGGAGTATACACTCAAAGGTGTGAACCCTGAAAGTCTTTATGGAGCTAAAAAGATCAATAGCCAATAGTATCTCCAATATCGCAAGGAAAAGAAAGTTTGTTTGTCGTATAAAAGCAAACAATATTTATATAAATAAGTAATCAATATATAAAGAGATATAAATGAATTATAATGCTTGCTTGTGGATGCGTATGATTGGTTGCTGGATGTTTGATTGCTTGATTATTTGTTGCTAGTCATAGATTATTTGGCTATTAACATAAACACCATTAGTATATAAATTTTAAAAAAGAAAAGAAAAGAAAAAAGCATGTGATTTTGATGACGTAAGAAAACTAATACATATTAACATACTTGAAATGATTTGAGTAGTGTAACATTCCGTATCTAGAGGCCAAAAGCTAAGCGCTATAGGTGTTGCATTCATCCATAGTATTAACTTCTGGTGACAAAATACGGTAATGCTAATGGTATCATTAATATCAGAAGCACTTGAATATGAACAAAATCACAGATTTCCAAAAAAAACAACATTTTACTGATTACATTTCGAAAAAATTCATATCCAAATTACATAATACCATATCCTTTCCCGGAAAAGATCAATTATAATCATTACAAAATACGCCAAGAGCGACATATGACGATGCCCCCTTGGTCGATCAAAGCAATATAGTCATATCTGACTTAATACATAGCGGAAATAAACAAAATAATCCGCAATTCCTAATTAGCTATCCGTTAGCCACTTGCTTGTCTCCGGAAGCTTTATCGTCAGAATTTCTAAACCTGAAAACCTTAACCCTCAACTTACTCAAATCAATTTTGGGCACCCGAGAGTTTAAGGGGAAACAAAAACTTCAAGTCGAAAATAAAGCCTGGTGCGAATAATAATGTTACATCTCCGTTTACTAATATTAAGTGAGACCACGTCGCTTAGCAGAACAGGTTTCCCCTCACTAATATCCTCTTTAAAACATATATTTTGCAAATCCTTTCCTGCAACCAAAATGGTTAATTAAAATGATATAATAACAATAATTGTAGCAATAGCAATGTCCGTCATGCTAAAACAAGTAACTCATGAACTATCTGTCCATAAGTAATAAATGGACTAACTATCCGATAACTGGGCTAACTACCAGCAAACTAGATTAACTGTCCGAACCTAAATGGACTATCTATCCGAATCATTTTCTTAGGGTTAATTACCCTTCATATTTTCCTTGAAAACCTTTTCAAAATGATTTAACCTTTTAAATCATATTTATAAAAGGAAAATATATTCCTAGCTTTACTCTAAGCTGTTTTGCCATGATATATATACTTTACTCAAAATAATGCTGATGAATTTTAATGAGGATTAGCTATCCTTCCAAAACAAGTTAAAACCCTTTTTAAGTCGAAAAATACTTAGGCTATATTGCCTATTTAATACATTCAAGACCTTTGTTTAAAACCTTTAAACAACCCTTTCAAAACCCTTAAAAGTATCCCCTTTCGAAACCATTAAAAGCCTTTCCTTCCAAAGCTTCAAATCACTAAATCATGCCTTTTGAAAACACTGGAAAAACCTTTCCTTTCTTTTCTCCAAAGGCTTCAAAAAATTAGACATCCTCCTTTAAAACCTTTAAATATTGCCTTTTAAAAATATAAGAAAAACCTTCCCTTTCGACCTTGTCGAAATCTTGGAGAACCACCCCTTTCGAAACCATTCATTAAAGTCCTTTCTAAAGTAGTAAAATTCTAAACCTTTCAAAAGCCTTTGGGTTTAATTTAAAACATGTGGAAACCTTTCGAAGCCACTCAAAATTTCACCCATTCGAAACCTTTGAAAATTGTCACGGTCAAAGCGATTTGGATTATGCCTTTAAGTAGAGCAAAAGGATCAGAAACCCATTAAAGTCGAAAGCATCTGTTTCGAAACCATTTAAAAACTATTTCTTACGAAACCATTTGGGTTTTACTTCAAACATGGAAAAAGGGTCTTTAAACATTTAAGTCGAAATCATCTATTTTGAACTATTTCCTAAGTAAAGAAGTGATAGTGTTGAAACCATCCCTTCGAAAGCGTTGGAGAAGTGGTCAAATTTTAAAAAATAAAGTACCCCTTCGAAACCATCCGAGTCAAAAGATAAAAAGGCGGCAGCAAAAAGGGTTTCGACTTAGTCGAAAGCAGTTATTTAGAAAAAAGGTGCAACACAATCGAACTCATTTTCTTTAAATCGATTAAACCCCGCTAAAAGCTAACTGAGTCAAAAGATACTTAGTCAAAAGTCATTTAGTCGAAAGTAAGCAGGCGGAATTTTAAATTTAAAAGCGAAGTGATGTCACATCCCATTCACAACCCATGGTTTCAACTCCATATCTTCCCCCCACATCCAATTCACTAACTACAAGTTCCCTAATACCATGTGCGTTAGTTTCGACAGTGTCGAAAGCGATGCTAAGGAGGCTGAACCTTGGGCCGAAAGCATCGAAACAGTGAAAAACATGTAGCAAATAGTCATTTTCGCCTAACCTGGTTTACTTGTCAAATTTTGATCGGTTGTCTCTTTCTTTACCTATAAAAAGTAATGCAATTTCAGAACTAATTTTTTTGAATTATTTGCAAAACGCCCCTACTCCTTTTATAAATATATAAAACATTTAAGTCTCATACCTTAAATAATTTTATATATCCACTAAAAATTTAGGAAAAATCTACAAAAATTCTAGAAAATCTCTTTTAATATTTTTCCCAACATATAAGAATTTCAGACCCAAATATTTTATTATTTACGTAAATAATTATTTATCCAAATTAACATTTTCTTTACTAGAAAATTCAAATAAATTCTACAAATATTCAGAAAATTCTAAAAATTGAAACCTACCTCTAAAATATCATTTATGATCTTCATAAAAATTCACAAGGCATTCTCAAGGCATTCCACAAAAGCTTCTTAGTCGAAGGTAATCATTTAAAACAAAAGCGCGACCCAATCATAACAAATTCTTTAAATCCAGTCGAAAGCTAACCGAGTCGAAAGCTACTCAGTCAAGCCATTTTGTCAAAAGCAAGTAGGCGCATTTTTAAATTAAAAGCAAAGTGATGCTTCAACCCCTTCGGAACCGCTGGTTTCGACTACATACCCTTCGCCTTCTATCCAATTCGGTACATGCCAATATAATAATACCATGCACATTGGTTTCGATGGTGTCGAAGGTGGAGGGACTTAGTCGAAAGCCAACCAAGGCGGATGTAATTGGAAAAAGCACAAAACAGTAAAAAGCATGTAGCAAATTGTTCTTTTCACCTAACCTGCTTCACATGTCAGATTTTGATTGATTGCCTCTTTTCTTTACCATAAAAAAGTGCTGCAATTTTCAGAAATAACTATTTGAATTATTTGCAAAACGCCCCTTCTTCTTTTATAAATATATAAAACATCTAAGTCTCATACCTTAAATTATTTTATGTACCCATTAATACACTTAGAAAAATTCTAGAAAAATTCCAATAAATCTCTTTTAAAATATACAACATATAAAAATTTCAGACCCAAACCTTTTATTATTTAACCATAAATAATTTACAACACAAATTAACATTTTCTTTATTAGAAAATTCCTATAAACTCCACATAAATTCAGAGAATTCTGAAAATTAAAACCCATCTCTAAAATATCATTTATGATTTTCATAAAAATTCGCAAAGCATTTGGATGTCATTTTATAGGTTTTTCACCTTAAAACATATCATAAATTCAATATGAACAACCATAATTCATCAATAAGTATATATAATCATTCCAAAATTCAAAAACATAGCAAATCAATGTAGAATATTCGGAATTCATCTTAAAACCAAAAATAATAAAAATTTGAGATGTAAACATTCTTCACCATAGCTTTAGAGATTATAGAGATTTAGATGTGAATGGATTTGATTTGAATTAGCTTATTCATTAGCTTTTCTTAATCTTCTTCCTTTTTCCCTTGTTAATGGCGGCCGACCTTAGTTGTGTAGGAATACACAGCCTAAGGGAATATATATAGGAGTAGACGCTTTCCCATTTTACCCCTGCCTTATATCAGTTTAATTCTTATTTTAATTCATAGGCTAAATGGCACGGCCACCCTTTGATTAAATCAAATCTCAATTCCCTAATCAACACGCTATTTTATTTAACTCAACTAATTAAATATCCTAAATAATGTAACAAAAAATATAGGGTGTTACAAGTAGTTAATTTGTCCATTGGATGCTTTAAGGATTATGGCCGATGCACGTGGCCAACGCATCAAGAAGGATTCCTAAACACTAGGATGAGACATTTTGATACAATGTTTTAAAAATAATAAAACACTTCTAAAAAAATACAATATTTTTTAAAAAAATATGTAAAATGTTTTGGAAAGTGAACAATGTTTGATAAATATAATAGACAATATATTGGAAAAATAAATAAATAATGTTTGAGATGGGTTAAACAATATTTTGAAAACTGTATAATATTTTGAAAATGTTATAGTGGTAGTTTGATATGAAAAGGGTAAATTATTCTGAGAAGTAGAAAAAAGTATAGCATGTAGTGAAAAATTCATAAAGATAAGTGAGTCGAGGTTATTTGATGTGATTTGAATAAATGATATAAGTATATACTTATAATGTAAAGAATATGCACTAAAGTATTGAAGGAAAATATATGAGTTCCCAATTAAGAGTGATTTTAAAATAAGTCTGTTATTCAACATTTTTAATAAAGAATTGATTTTTGGAAGAAAAAAAGGGTAAGATGAATACATAAAATGAAATAGATGTAGTGATATTGGAAGGAAATTCTCAAAAGAAAAAAATATTGTGCTTA
Source organism: Allium cepa (assembly GCA_030765085.1). NCBI lineage: Eukaryota > Viridiplantae > Streptophyta > Magnoliopsida > Asparagales > Amaryllidaceae > Allium > Allium cepa. Next base: position 437,095,158 of record CM060938.1, on the reverse strand, counting down.
CCGTGTGTATTGTTACAGGTTTTATTTAAAATAATATACAAGTATAAAATGTGCTAAATAAGATCTTTAAGTACAAATGATGATGAATGTAGAAAAATATGCTTTTGAATTAGTATTGTGAGTTTGTTTCTAAAATTTACTTGAAATGAAGTTTTCATCAGACTATATAAGAGTATGAAACTACTTCTACTTTTATAAGCATATTTGTTATTAAAATGTCGTACTTTTGAGATTTTTGATTTTTCAAAAAGTAGATTCAAAGGTGAATAGTATTGATGTAATGTGTTTGGTAAAAAAAATTATAGTTTCAACATGTGAAATTTTGATTTGATTACATCAAAAGTTATGAGAGAGTTGTGAAATTTTAAATTTGAAGCATTGTAGTAAAATAGACATAACCTTTTATTTTGTCGATCAAATTCTATTGGGTTTTCTTCCATTTGAAAGGTATGTTTAGAAGGAACAACTTTGATAAAAAGGAATGAGCTTTGTTTTGAAAGTTAAGATGATAAGGAATAGGATTTTTTGGAAAGCTGCGATAATAAGGAACAAATATGATAATATAAGAATCTTGTGAATTCTTATCGCAGAACCTTGTGGTAATATCCAATTCTTATCGCTAAACCTTGTGAATTCTTCACTTTCAAATTGGATACCATTGTCGGAGATTATCTTTTTCGGTACCCCAAACAGGATGACTATGTTCTTGGTCACAAACTTTAGCACTTTTCCTGAAGTTAAATTTGGCAGTGGTTCTGCCTCCACCCATTTAGTAAAGTAGTCGATGGCTACTACCGCAAATTTGGCTCCATCTTTTAATATAGGCAATGGTCCTATTAAGCCGATTCTCCACACATCAAAGGGCCATGGAGTTGAAATTGAGATTAACTCATTTGGGACTATATGTGGGATTTTTGAAAATTTATGAAATTTTTCATTCTTTTTTACGTAATTCGTAGCATCATTATTCATACGCGGCCAATAAAGTTCTTATCTCATGACCTTTTTGGCTAACTTCATGCCATTAGAATTATCCCTGCAGAACCCTTCACGAGCATCTCTTAACAGCTTTATACCATTTTCTAGAATAACACACCTTAACTAAGGGAGCGAATACTCTTTTTTTATAGAGTGTTCCATCCGATGGTAAAAGTTAGAGCTTGGTGCCTTATGCTTTTAGCTTCTCTTTTATCTCATGATAGTCTTCCTTCCACTAAGTACTCAACAATAGGTGTCATCCAATTATTCTCATATTGATTATTTATTTCCACATAAATGGTTCCTTTTTGGTTTTCATCATTACTACTTCCTAATTCATTTTATTTCCCACGTGTATAAGAGCTTGGGACCTAGTCAATACCATGGTCTCATTTTTTTGGTTTGGGGGCGTTTTCCTCAGTACTGGGATATTGTTGGAAACCTACTGACACAATTCGAGTTTCTGGATCTCCTCACAAGCTAGCCAATTTGGCCAAAGAGTTAGCTTGAGAATTCCTCCCCCTAGATACATGATGTATAGGAAAATCCTCAAACTGGGTAAGCATTTTCAATATTTTCTTGACAAAGAGGATTAGTCTTGCATCCTTCCTATGATAAGTTTGATCAAATGATTAGCAATTATTTTGGAATCATTGAAAATTTCAATCTTTGGGATTTTTAACTGAAGATCTAAGGTTGGTACTGCTTCATTGATTCATATTCAGCCATGTTATTGGTAGAGGGGAAACCTAACTTCATTGCATTATGTAATCGGTGTCCACTAGGGGTAATGGTTACATATGTCGATTGTTCTTCAATAAATCTTATACACTCATTAACTAAATCAGCCAGAGCTTGTATTTTGATTGCCACTCAGGGCTGGAACTTAATCTCATACTAACTCAGCCCTGTTTCCCATTTTACTAGTCTTCTTGATGTTTTGGGCTTCCTGAATATTTTCTTAAGTGGAAAATTAGGTATGACATAGATTCGGTGTACTTGAAAGTGGGCTCTTAGTTTTCGAGCTATGAGAATTAGACAGTATGCCAACTTCTCTATAACTAGATATCTAAACTTTACATCTTTAACCTTTTTGCTAGTATAATTCCCTAGAAGTTGAGATTTATTTTCTTCTCTTACTAGAATTGAACTTACTGCATGTTCGGAGACTACCATGTAAAGGTACAAATTCTCTCATTCTATCGGACTAGACAAGATCAGAGGTTTTCAAGATGGCCTATTAACTCTCTGAAGGCTTTTTGGAAATCTTCTCCTTACTCAAAGTTCTTCATCTTCTTAAACACATCAAAGAAAGGGATTTACTTATCAATGGCATTAAAGATAAATCTTTTTAAAGCTGTCACCTTTCCATTTGGGCTCATTACATCTTTACCTGTTTATGGCTCTATCACGTCCTTAATCTCTTTGATTTGGTCTGGACTGGCCTCAATTCCTCGAGCGCTAATGATTTATCCTAAAAATTTCCCAAATTATATTCCGAAAGAGCATTTTTGTGGATTCGGCTTCATTTTGTACTTTCTTGGTACTTCAAACATTTCGTCAAGATTTTCAAGTGATCAATTTTCTCTTGGGACTTAACTTTTATATCATCCACGTGCACCTCCATGTTTCATCTAATTTATTCCTTAAACATTCTACTTACTAATCTTATATCCACTTATGGGATCAACTAAGTGATTTATGCATCCATAGAAGATAACAACTTATGTTCACTTGTGGCATCAACTAATTGATTTATTCTAGGAAAATGATAACAATATTTGAGGCATGCCTTATTCAGATTAATAAAATCGATGCAGCATTTTCATTGGACTTCTTAACTAGTATGCTATTGGCCAACCATTTAGGGTAGAGCACTTCTCTAATGAACCCATTCTCAAGTAATCTTTTAACTTATTCTTGTAATTCATTGGCTCTAATTTTATCAAATTGCTTTATCTTTTGTCAAAAGGGAATGATTTTTGGTTCTATGTTTAGAGCATGGCTCATTATTACTGGATCTATCAGCACCAAGTCTGAGTGAGTCCGGGAAAACACATCTTTACTAGATTGGAGGAATCGGGTAAGTTCTCTTCTGAGATTGTCACCTAGTTCTTTTCTAATTTTACTGTTTTGGTTGGGTCAAGTTAATCTAGGCTTACCTCTTCTAGTTCTTCGGCAAACTTCATTCTCTTTTGCTTATTTCTGCAATCTAATTCGGTAATAATTTCCTCACCCTCTATTTCGTTGGCCATTTGGTTTACTTCCTTTCGCTTTCTTTCCCAAAGAATTTGAATCTTTTCGCACATTCATGGGCTTTTCATCTGCCTCTTCCTATTTATTTTCCTTGAATAATAGGCTCGAAAAGCTACCATTCAAGGGCTCTTCAGTTTTAGTTTAGTTCAATTTACTTTTCTTGGATTCGTAACAAAAGGTTCCATCTTCTTTGAATTACTCGAGCATAGCAAAATATAGTTCTTGGGGGCTAAACTGATCCCTTTAATGGTTCCTCATCCATTATTAGTCAAGAACTTCACCATTAGATGTTTGGTAAAACAAATGCATTATTTCATCTAGAGCCTGCCTCCCAAAAAAAGCATTAGAATTAGAGGGTTGTTCTACTATCACGAAAAGAGTTTCAAAGGTTCTGGAGTATGGCAGAATTACCATTTGTACAAACAGCCTTATCTGCCCTATTGGAGTAAATTCTTTACTATTGAATCCAAAGGTAGGCTCAAGGCAGGGTTCTAACTTCCGCTCTTGAATATTCATCTAGTCAAACGCATGGTCGAAAATACCATTAACTTCGCTTCTAGTATCTACCAGAATCTTCATCACCATAGAGTTACCAATTTGCACAGTTATCGTTAGCGGGTCGTTATGTGGGTGATGGCTCCTCTTAGTTCTAGTTGATTTTTTTTCAAGTTAGGCATTTGGAGTTGGGACCTACAATTATTGGATGGTGTCTCTACCTAGATGGAGAAAATTCCAGACTTTGCTTCCCTTGCATATCTATTTTTAGCTCCTTTACTACTTTTAGTGATGTGGGGACCTCCGTGAATAACATCTATGCGATTAACCGGAGGAATAAAGTCTTGTTGGGAATCATTCTCCACAGAATTAGCAGTGTTGCTTGGAGGCCTTTAACTATTTTCCTTGGAATGGAAAGATTACCGTGTTTCCTTAATGAACTCCTTCAGAAATCCCGTCTTGATCATATTCTGAATTATACCTGCCAAGACATGGCATTCATCATTCTTATCCCCATTTACTTTGTAGTAGCCATAATAATCTCCCCCTCTTAGGCTCAGGAAGGTTCTTTGCATTGTAGGAAGTGGGAAAATTTATAACATCTTTGGCTACAATATAAATGTAGGAAATTGGCTTATTTAAGTCTACATAATTGGATTTAGGGATCTCCTCCCTACTTCCTCTTTAATTTTCATCCCGTTTTGGATTTTTTGTTGGGGTGGTCGAAACTGAACTTTCCTCCCCCTTTCTATGGTTGAGATTTCTTTCTGACATGGTACATTTTGTTTATGCAGACGAATATATAAGCTTGGAAATGGATATCCTACAGATTTCTACACCCATCAACATAGAGCTCTTTCCAAAAAGGAGTTTGCTTAATCAACCCTGAACATACTGCCATCAACTTCTCCATATCAATCATATTTTCTGCTTTTAGTGCTTCTATATTGAGTCTCCTTAGATATTCATCAAGCAATTCCCTTGTCTTTGCTTGACATTTGCTAGCACAATGAAATCTATGGTAATGTCTATGGATATTCAAAATTATGTTTAAAATTCATAATAAAATTGTTCCCAAGAGTAGATTTTTTTTTCTCGGTAGTGCCTATACAGTTGGCCATTGCTTCATATAAAGTTGTAGAGAAGAGCTTGCAATGAACTACACAAGAAGTGTTATGCAAGTCCATTTGACTTTTGAAAGCTAAAAGATGGTCGTCGGGATCAGTGGTTCCACCATACTTCAGTGAAGGGATTCTAATGTTGGACGGGATCCTGACGGTCATTATCTTCTCTATAAAAGGATCTTCCCAAAAATTATCATTACTATTGGTTCAAGGGTCCTCTTCCTCTTAAGGTCAAGCATATCCTTAATTATTTGGTGGGACATGTCCCTTAAGTAGGTTTCGCCATCATGATAGTCCCATTTGTAGGGCTTATATTCTTTGTATGGTATCGAGCTATTTGATTGCTCCAGAGATCTTTCTGCTAGCCTTCCTTGATTCTCCTTTCGATGGTTCATTTTAGCCTTATTATCTTCTTTTGTTTTCGATCTTGAAGAATACAATGTTGGTCCTTCTTCTTGGGTTTCTTTCTTCCTTTATAGGCCCATGATACCTTTGCCCTTATCTTTACTTTTGAGCATTGAGGTGTCTAGGTTTCTTCCTAGAGACTCCACTTCTTCTACACCTTCATTAAACCGTCTTAGAAGAATTCTAAGAGAGAATTTTCTCTAGAAGTTGCTGCATAATTGTAAGTCATTGCTTTAAATCTTGAATTTTAACATCATTACCTATAGGCTTTACTAGGATTGAAGATTCTCCAATCTCTGCATTCTCTAAATTGAAGTTTGGAGTGACATTATCTTCCAAAGTTGTATGTTATACGACTTCTTCATTCAGAACATTGACTTTCTTAGTCCTCAAATTTTTTACTAAATTAGTTTCAAAGCAAAGAAACGACGAAATGGAGGTTTAAGCCCTCCTTCTTGTGCCAACATGAAGAACCAAAATTTGGCTAAATGCACAAGATGTTGTACAAAGTGGTATTATTCGAAATATTCCAATAATATCCATTGGTTTCTATTCAATCACGAAGTTGTCTAAAAGTTCGAGTCAAGTGTTCAAGGGTAAAAAAGGCAAGTTACAGAAGTTTGCAATAAGCCTTCATTCACATGTTAATAGGCAAAATAGGCATTTCCCATGAATATATAACAGTCCCTTGTTCATATGTCAATGGGCATAATAAGCAATAGTTAAGGAAAACTTCAATTTAAACAAAGGCTTAAGTGGCCTTGTACCAATTAATAATATGCAAGCCCAAGCCCAAGTCTAGGTCTAAAGATAAAGTCATATACAAGTCCATTATCCAATAACAGTCAAGCATACACATTCGAGGTAAATATGCACTGCAAAATTAAATATCCAAGTTCTTATGTGCAAAAGTTCAAAAATTACAATCGGCTCCCAAAATCCCCAAATTGATTTAGGGTTTTTCAACTTTAAATTGAGAAATGGGGAAATAAATGATTTGACCCTTCTGGCTAATGATAGGGGTCAATTTATAGCAGTATCAACCATGCAAGATTTTTGACTTGTGTCTTGGCTTTGAATTCAAGGGCTTCGATTGCACCATCCTGATGAAATTTCAAAATCTCTTTGTAGAGATTCGACATCCTATATTTGTAGAAGCTTGACCACACAGCTTTCCTTACAGAAATATGGCATCCTTTCTTCGTTGTTAAATATTCAACCAATTCTAAGGGTGTGGCATCCCTTCTTACATCTTGTTGTTGTTAGGTTTAATAGCTCTTATGCTGTAGACATTCGGTATCTCTTGTTATATCTTTGACATCCTTGCTATATTTAGGCACGATAGTTTTTGTTGTAGAAACTCGACATCCCCTATTCTTCCTGTCCATTATAGCTCGATATAACAATGCTTTTACTGGTTCGATGGCTTCATCACCTTTCAGAAACTCGATACCTTTTCGTTATTGTCAAATGCTCGATAACATTTTCTACCTGTAGATGTTCGATAATGCTTATTGTTGTTAAAGCTTGCTATTCCTTAGAGATTCAACATCGCTCTATTTATTGTTGGAACATCCCAATTATCATAAAGGTTTGACATTCTGTTTTAGATGCTCGACAACACTTATGGTTGTTAAGGCTCGACACCATCTCCTACGATTGTTTAAACCGAACAAACTTGTTGTTTCCATGTTGAACAACTCTTGTAGCTTGATGACTTCAAGCATTGTTGTTTTATTTAAATACTCGATACCCTTATCGCTAGTGCACTGCTAAAGGTTTGATATATCAATATCTTAGAAGTTCCATGAACTATCATAAATTTGTTAATTCATCGTACCATCCCATATTTTCTAGCTCAATTCACATTCTTCCTATTGCTTCCATATCCATCTATTGGCTTAGTTGCTTCTTATTTCCGTGATAATTTTTCTTAGCATAGTGATTGAAAAATATGTGGATAACTTATTTATTTATGAGAGATTGTGGGTATTGACTATTTTGTAAACCGATAAGGACTTCGATATATTTTATTAATTATGCATTATTGCTACGTTGATGACTATGTGATCTTTATTGCTTGTTTTACATTGTGTACCATTCTATCCTTATAACACATGTATTTATTGCTTTACGCCTATACCAAGTATGTGAGTGAGTAGTATAAGATGTTGAAATACATACCGACGTTTTCCCAATGGATATTCACATTTGATAGCCAAATATTGCCTCATTCCCTTTATTAGGAGACAGTATTATCTAGCAGTACACTTTGATAATATGGATATAGATGTGGGGTGTTATAGTTTGTACCATAGCTTGTTCAGAATAATACAGAATATAATAGACATGAGTTTTGGCCTTCGACGAGACTTAGAGTCCCTTCCCCATAGGTTTATGTGGTAGATTATTGTATATCCTTAAGTAGTAGTAGGATTATACAATGATCACCAGGGTAATCATCCAAGGACGCGCTAGGTATTTTTCTACTACATTACATCTTTGCTTTTTCCTCTTTGTATGTTCATTTTTGTGTGAGATGGGAAGGTTGTTCGATGGAAATTATGAAGGTGGAAGTAGTTGGGTCGACTAGTAGCATCGGCGTTGATGATGTGGGTTAGTTCTCTATGCTACTTGAAGTAAGAATGAAGTAGCTCGGTTAAGGCAGCTTTAGAAAGCCCTAATCTGAATTTCGCAATTCAGATACATCAGATAACTATGTTGTGATGAAGAGGATTGAGAGGAAGGATCTAATAGTTATTAGAGTGGCACAATAAAATCTTATAAATTGCTTTCAGCTAAGTGCATGTATTTGCCCTGATTGATTTATGTCATGTGGCGCTAATTTACACACGTTCACACGCACGCGTGCGCACACACACACATATGTGTGTATATATAAGTTGGGCTAGGTCTAGAATGTGGAATTGTGTAGGAGTATACACTCAAAGGTGTAAACCTATAAAAGTCTGCATGGAGCTAAAAAGATTAATGCCAACGATATCTCGAACACCACAAGGAATAGAAATTGTTTGTTATATAAAAGGAAACAATATTTATATTGTTATCCCACCTTTTGGTCAAGGCCGGGATATCAACAAATTAGCTAGAAAAGATGGATATCAAGATTGGAGATCGACCGAAAACAAGGCTGTGATCGATATCATCAAAATTTGACCGAACTCCAATCAAGACGAGATCGATTAGGAATTATGAACAAGGTTAGATGAGGCTACATTTCAAATTTCAGGTCAATCGGAGTTTGTATGCTCGAGATATGGATGGATCAATATTGGAGAGAAATGGTTCGCATCGATACCTTCGTATCGATATGGTTCGAATCGATACTGTTCATATCGATCAACATTGGTTACTTCAGATCAATGGATATCATTCGTATCGATACGGTTCGTATCGATCAAGGGGTGGCAGTAGATGGATGCGAATGTGGATAGCACATATGGCTTTGGATCGGTGGTAGTTTGTATCGATCGGGATGGAAATAGCTGCACGCTTTGAATCGAAGATTTCGTATCGATCATGATGGATACGAAGGTAGAGTTCGTATAGGTCTTCTTCGTATCGATCTATAACAACAGCTTGAATTGATACGAACAACATGATACGAAGGGGGATTAGTTGATGGATGCAAACAAAGGCACAGTTGTAGGATACGAATAAGCCCATAGGCGCTGGTTGATGGATACGTAGCATGGAGGCCAAAGGCTATGATCTGATGGATACAAAGAGGATCAAGACGAAGCGATCAATATAGGATGCATGCCGGCATCGATACAAAAAGCATAGTATTCAACGAATACGAAGGAGGAAGCAGTCAACGCGACATGAAAGATGGATCTACCCAAGCTTATCACTCTACATCACCATCGTCTGGTCATTAAGAGCGGAATTGATGCGAACAACGTCGAGCTCGACAATGCCTAGAAAAGTGAAAATTTGCATCGATCATAACTCAAAATATACAACTTCAAGTGTGATGAAATTTTCAGAGGAGCTTCCTGATGCACTAGGGAACCTCGATGATTGATCTAAGCTCGATTGGACTAATTTTGGATCGATACAAATTGAACACGCATCAATCCCAAACCGCTCTAGATCGATCTGGTGGACCCACTTGTGCAAAAGAAGGGGTATTCCAGGTTTTGGGGCGGATATTTTCGGATGTAAACGTATAAATAGGAGTCCTACGGCAACTAAAATGGGGATCATCTGGGGCTCAAATGCGGAAACTCTGTCATTTTTGCAGTTGATACTAAAGGCATGTAATTGTAACTACAGTACAAAAGCAATAAAAAGAATTGATTCAAAGTGGACAAAGGCCGGATTGCCGAACCACTATATATCTTTTGTTCTTTCCTACTTTCTTCCATTTAAACTTTACTGTTTCTTCACTTTTACTCTCTACAGTATCTAGATCTGAGATTTGTGTGTGAATATTGTGGATCTCTGTGTGAACACTGGTGATTTCACGGCTTTTGGGTTTGTGACCAATTTTGGTGCAAACACTTTGGTGCTTTCATTGAGAATTGAAATCAGGGATTCTAAAGCTTGGATTTCAGATTTGAAAGCTTAAAGATTTAGATTTGGAAAGATGTGGAAAGGTAATCAGCAAGAAGACAAAGGACTGAAAGGGGTCAGCATGAAGGGAATCAAGAGGCTTCCTCAGGAGCAAATCAGGCATCGATCTTCATCACTAGAGATGATATGGAAACGATGCTCAAGTGACAAGAGGAGATTGTGCAGAACCTACTTCGAAAAGTTGGAAAAGTTAGAGTGCAGAGTCAGTGGAACGTAACTGCATGAGATGTTAGCGATAGGAATCGAGAGAACGGAGCAACCAGAGTTCAGAATGGGGCAGGACCATCCAGCGCAGCACCAGAACATGGGGACACTCACCCAGAGCATACTGATCCAATCCCGGGCAGAGTAGCAGGTGGAGCCGAGCAACATGGCATTGATAGAGGAATGGTTGCTAATCCAAGAGAGCAGATTCCAAGATTCCCTCGTGAACTCGGGGGGCAGATTGGAAGCAACGGAAAAGGAATACAACTTGGCAACAATGATAGATTGGCGGATATAGTTAGGCGAGCCATGAGGGGCGGATTGGCAAATAGAGACTTGGAGGATGTGAATAGGAGTCCTTTTGCTGCAATGATCAGGCAAGATAGGAACCCGCCAGATTTCAAATTACTAACACTGGAGATGTATGACGGGAGAATGGATCCCACTGTTCACTTGACGAGGTACATGAGGCATATGGAAGTGCTGGGGTCATCAGAGGAGGTCATGGCATGATGCTTCCCTTTGTATTTGACAGATATAGCAGCATTATGGTTCAAACAGTTCGAAACTGGCTCTATTGGCACATGGACGGAGCTGATTGAAAGGTTTATGAGGCAGTTTCGGGTTCACATAGTTAAACCCAAGAATGCGATGAATCTGACGTCGATGAAACAACGGAAGGGAGAATCGCTCAGGGATTTCTTAACTAGATTCAATGCGGTAATGGCTTCAGTGGATCGACCCGATCCATCGATGGTTTTGATAGTGGCAGTTTTGGGAATTGCAGAGAATTCGAATTTCAAGATATCATTGGAACGGGACCTATCGAGGGTACCTGGGGAGTTCTACCATGAGGAGGAAAGGTTCTTAAGGCAGGAAGATGCGCAGGCTAAGAGAGAAAGGAGAGAGGTTGAAGCTTATGCAGTAAGCGGTGGAGGTCCACCCAGGAAGGACCCAAACAATGATGATAAAGGAAAAAGGAAAATGAATGACAACGGTAGCACTTCGAAAAGGCCACGGAGGGAGTCAAAGTTTTCTTCTTACACGGATCTAATTGAAACTCTAGAGAGGATTTACTTGGATACTCGAGGGCGACTCCAGTATGGAAATCTTGCAAGAAGGAAACCTTCTGAATATGAGCGGGCATCAGGAAAGCATTGCATATTCCATGATCTTAATGGGCATCACACGAACGACTATAGACATTTGAAGGATATCGTTGAGGATCATGTAAGGAATGGTCATCTACAACAATATGTAAGGAATCGATCTATGGCACTGGAACATGAGCGGCTACCGCCCACCTCGAACGAAGATGGAACTGGATCTAGGAATCGCCGGCTTATCATCAACTAAATGGATTTATGACTTTGAATAAGTATTATAACTCGAAGTAATACGGCTAAGTCACTTACATGTACGGGATCGAGGAAGGTCCCTCGGCTTGCTTTGAGATGATGATAAACCATGTTGCTCAAGTTTATGAAATCTTATTTTTCTTTTCATTTTTCTGAAAACTTTGGTTTTTTCCTTGGATGTACAAACATTTATTTGGTTTTCCTTAGCCGAAAAAACTCTTATTTTGAATGATTGGACTCGGATTAATGTAATATGTAACATAGATCTCGTGATCACAGTCCCGACCGGAGAGACGTGGCAGTGATCGTAATATATAAAAGTCCTTGGCCGGAGTGGCGAGGCCGGAGAATATAAAAGTCCTTGGCCAGAAAGCCAAGGCTGGAGAATATAAAAATCCTTGGCCGGAGAGCCGAGGTCAGAGAATATAAAATGTCCTTGGCGGGAGAGCCGAGGCTGAAGAATATAAAAGTCCTTGGCCAGAAAGCCGAGGCTGGAGAATATAAAAGTCCTTGGTTGGAGAGCCGAGGCCGGAGAATATAGAGGTCCTCAGCCAGAGAGCCTAGGCTGGAGAATATAAAAGTCCTTGGCCGGAGAGCCGAGGCCGGAAAGCATAAAGACCCTTGGTCGGAAAGCCGAGGCCGGAGAACATACAAGCCCTTAGAGTCGAGGCTGGAATAGGATAACATGACCCCGCGAGGTCTATGGGCATGAAGTTAAACCCAAGAGGTCATGGATTTAGATTTCGGCATGAGATAAATGGACCCAAAGCGGTCCTGAATTTAGCAAAGGGCCCAGTGCTGTCTCAGATTTGGATATCAACCCAGAAAGGTAAGGGATTTGGTTATCGGTTATTGGATATGTATAGATTAAAACTCGGTCGATGGATTCGGATAACTATGGAATTGGTTAAGGTTGTGGTTACAGGATTTCGAATTAGACATTGACTCGGAGCAGTCGCGGACTTGGCTATAGCACCTGGATAGGATGGCTTAGTAATGGATTGAATTATAAATCAGATGGTATGACTATGGATGGAATATGGACTTCGGGTATCAGATTCAGAGCTATTCAAAACATGCCTTCTTACCACAAGGCATGTTTTGGGGGGCAATTATTATCCCACCTTTTGTTTAAGGCTGGGATATCAACAAATTGGCTAGAAAGGATGGATAGCGAGATTGAGGATCAATTAGAAACAAGGCTGTCATCGATATCATCAAAATTTGACCAAACTTCAATCAAGACGAGATCGATTGGGAATAATGAACAAGGTTAGGTGAGGCTACATTTCAATTTCAGGTCAATCGGAGTTCGTATGCTCGAGATATGGATGGATCAATATTAGTGAGAAATGGTTCGCATCGATACCTTCGTATCGATATGTTTCGAATCGATACTGTTCGTATCAATCAACATGGGTTACTATGGGTCGATGGATATCATTCGTATCGATACGGTTTGTATCGATCGAGGGGTGTCAGCAGATGGATGCGAATGTGGATAGCACACGTGGCTTTGGATCGGTGGTAGCTCGTATCGATCGGGACGGAAATAGCTGCACGCTTCGAATCGAAGATTTCGTATCGATCAGGATGGGTAAGAAGGTAGAGTTCGTATCGGTCTTCTTCGTATCGATCCATAACAACAGCTTGAATCGATATGAGAAACATGATATGAAGGGGGGTTAGTTGATGGATGAAAACAAAGGCATAGTTGAAGGATACGAATAAGCCCACAGGCGCACGTGGATGGATACGAAGCATGGAGGCGAAAGGCTATGGTTCGATGGATACGAATAGGATCGAGACGAAGCGATCGATACGAAGAATGCACGCCGTCATCGATATGAAGAGCATAGTATTCAATGAATAAGAAGGAGGAAGCACTCAACGCAGCATGAAAGATGGATCTACCCTAGCTTATTGCTCCACGTCACTTCGTATGGTCATTACAAGCGGAATCGATGCGAACATATCGATACGAGCTTTACAATGCCAAGAAAAGTGCAAATTTGCATCGATCATAACTCAAAATATACAACTCCAGATGCGATGAAATTTTCATAGAAGCTTCCTGATGCACTCGAGAACCTCCATGATTGATCTCAGCTCGATTGGACCACTTTTGGATCGATACGAATTGAACACGCATCGATCAAAAATCGCTCTGGATCGATATGGTGGGCCCACTTGCGCAAGAGAAGAGGTATTACATGTTTTGGGGCGAATATTTTCGGATCTACACCTATAAATAGGAGTCCTTTAGGAACTGAAAAGGGGATCTTCTGGGGCTCAAACATGGAAACTCCGCCATTTTTGCAATTGATACTAAAGGCATGTAATTGTAACTTTAGTATAAAGCAATAAAATGGATTGATTCAAAGTGGACGTAGGCCGGATTGCCAAACCACTATAAATTTTGTGCTCTTTTCCTGATTTCTTCCATTTTAATTTTACTATTTCTTCATTTTTACTCTCTACATTATCTAGATCTGAGATTTGTGTGTGAATATTGTGGATCTGTGTGTAAACACTGGTGCTTTCACGGCTTTTGGGGTTGTGACCAATTTTGGCGCAAACATATATAAACAAGTAATTAATGTATAAAGAGATATAAATTAATTTGAATGCTTGTTTGATGATAATAAACATATATGTATTCATTTAAATATATTTGTTAATGTACTATTTTATTTTCATAGATTAAATAAATATTTGCTGAATAAAATAAATAACACAGAATTTAAATTCAAACAGATATTTATTCAAACAATTATTTATTACAATTTTGAATGGTACAAATTTGTGCCCTCACTATATATAAAAAATTTCAATTACGATACTTTTCAATTTATACAATTGTCGCCACTACATATCGCTTATTTACTCTATTATTCTTCAACACTATTCCAGACTGAATCTAGCATCTGAGCAATCTGCAAAAATAAACAATGAAGCAGTAAAATTGAAAAGAAAATATTTTTGCAGTATAAAATAAAATGTTGATTTTTAAAATAATATTTGCCTTAATTATTTGGGTTGTTCATCATCATTTAAATTTGAATTCATCATATATGAACAGCTTATGACATACATAGTGTACCACTATACATGCCACAAGGCCGTGCACACCAATATACACTTGATCAAATTATAGGGACAGGTGAGCACAGGACAAACCCAAATGAAAAGCCGGATTCAACACAAGTGCAATACAAATTAAGTCACGATATCGGCATAAGGTCAAACCCAAGCTATTAGCTGGATTCAACACAGGTGCAGTCCAAAATGTAAGAGTTCATTAAATGGTCAAGACAACTAAAACAGATTCAAAGCCATTTGAGAACCAGACTACAAATATCATGAATACAACATAGCAATGCAGAAGTGCAGATCATATACATGAACCAGTGATAACAACTCAGACTTCAAGAGGAGCATACACACTGGTACACATATATATAAACATGATGCAAATACAATGTAGCAGTGACATGCATAGCTATACAAGAGAATGGAGATACTAGTGCAGACTATAACAATGTCTGGACCAAATGCCGTCAAGTGAACAAGACCAGAGCACGAATGACATGAGCATGCCACAAACTTCATGGACCCAACAGATTCACATAGACTACAAGTATGAATTCAAGTGAAACACGGTAAAACCCAAATGTACATATATGGTGATAAACAAGTTTAAAACAATGGAACAACAAGGATATGAATGCAAGTAGTATCTCTGCTACTTGAACCAGACTCGAGCAAGTCAAGAACCAACATGTCACAAAAACTACAACATACAACATGAAGGAACCAGACTTCGAGTCGGGCAGTGGACAGGGAAAACAAGTGCATACAACTACATGGTGACAGTAGGGTACAAGTTTGAACCCACCCAATGCAAATCAGACAAGTTTATATGCATATCATAATGCAGATGACCAGAGCAGCAAATTAAACAGCATAAACAAGCTTGGCATACATGAAAATCAACATCAATGCATATGAACTCAGGTAGACAGTATGACCAAGAAACATATATATATGAAATGCAATGGTGACAAATAGAATATGTGCAGAAGCACATATCAGTTCATATGCAAACAGTTCAAGTCGAACTCTTTTACGTAGCAGTTTCGACAAAGATAGAGCTTTTACAAAGATCAGACAAGCTACATGAAGTCCACAACAAGTGCACATCAATAATGCAAACAAAACAGTATCTCAGAGAAATTTCCAAATAACAAAAGTCTCAGAAAATCAAAGTCGTGATGACAGAGAAAAGAAATTCACGAAGAAGCCAAATCAACATCCTCAAATCTGAAATGAAAATTGTGTTTCAAATCAATTTTAATACCATGGAAATCAACGGAGATGAACCAAATTCATAGAAACAATGTCGAAGTCATACTAGCAGTGACAGTGCCGAAGACAAAAGTCATGTAATAGTTTTTTTAAAACAAAGTCAAAATATCGTAACAAAATCAACTGCGAACAAAGGCCGAAGTCACTAGCAAAATCAAAGCATTGACAGTGTCGTGATGACCAAGGCAACAAGAATCAAATAATGTCAACAGCAGTGTCAAAGCCGATATTGAATAAATCAGTGCCAAAGTCGAACCAGCGAAA
Organism: Allium cepa; assembly: GCA_030765085.1. Taxonomy (NCBI): domain Eukaryota; kingdom Viridiplantae; phylum Streptophyta; class Magnoliopsida; order Asparagales; family Amaryllidaceae; genus Allium; species Allium cepa. The sequence continues at coordinate 437,079,107 of CM060938.1, read as the reverse complement.
TCGAAATCGTGGTGAGCAAGGCAATCCAAAACCATGAGTATCAAGTAAAATAAAAAATATATGAAGTGACAAAGTTAGAAATCATCTCAGGGAATCAAACAAAATCGATGGCCAGAACATAATAGATGAAAATTTCAAATGAATGAGAATATAGAAATTAGAATCCTATTTAACCCAAATCAACACCGGCCGTAAAATCCATTCGAGTTCGACCTAAACAGAGAAGCATAAATCATAAAACTCAAATCAAAGTCGAGTGCTGTATAAATCAAAAAGGAACAAACTTACTAATTTTTTCAAATCAAACTTGACTAATTGGAAGCGATCGCAGACTAAATTGAAGAAGCCGCGAGCAATCTAATTGATTGAATAAAAGAAATCGAAGCATCAGCAACAAATTAAAGGGGCAACTCAATTCCCACAAAACCCTAGTTTTCGCACTGAGGAAAGAAGACGACATTTTTACAGTGTGAAGTGGAGCAACAAAATAAAAGAGATAAAGGTGCGGCATTTTTCAGTCATAATTTGTTTTAGGCCGACTCGTTTATATTATTAATTGGGCTTTAGTTTTATATATTAAGGTTTTATGTTTAATTTTTTTTTAATTTGTGTTTTTTTCTTTCAAACTTGTGTATTGTCTAGCCGTGTGACTAGGAGACGAACTACGGTGGTGTATTTCGAGAATTTACAACTCAGTGGCTGAGTTGTGGCAGGGTTTTGAGCGTAGAGTTATGGCTAATCGATAGCGGGTGTCGCGAGTTTACGTGTGTAAGCGTCTGACTAGTTAATTTCTAGTAGAAACCTTAGGGGCAGCATGTAGGCAGGGTTTTGCTGAAGCTGGGTAAATTCTATGTTGTTCAATTTCTACATTTTTATTATTCTGCTATTATCTTTGCTGCTAACTATTATCTGTGCTGAAATTATTTTATATACTTCCGCAATAAATTTTAATAATTTATAGTACCACCCTATTCACCCCCTATTATCTGTGCCGAATGTGATTTTTATTGAGACATTTAGTAGCTGCATCGTTTTCAAAGAAAATATCTGCATATTTTTCATTTCAAATAATTTTCAAAAAGCAGACATTTTTCTTATAAAACCCCTTTTAGAAAATAATTTTTGACCTTGTTTCAGATTATTCATAGAAAATTTAATTTTATAATTATTTTTGGATTTGATTTTAAATTATTACATTGAGTTATCTGACTCCCTACTAATTATCGAAAAGATAAATATTGATTGAAAAAGTGACGAGTGTTGATATTAATCATATATTATAACTTGAGATGATATATTTAGTAAATTTCTTTAGAAATTTGAAAAAGAGTTATAAAAACTTTTTGTCGGTATATATTCCACGACCATCTCTATATCAATCATATTTCTAGCGACTATCACTCGTCAAAATTCAATATAGTTTGTCAATATGTGGTATTTTAAATAGGAAATCGTTCGTTTTTCATTTTATATGTTTTTAAAAAAATCCAAAGTATTCACTCTCATTTAAAAATCCTCACGGTTATGCGTGGGTGAATTACTTGGAATTTTTGATTATGTGCTTCCATGCTCATTTAAAAGTCCTCACGATTATGCATGTATGGAACGCATATCAAAATCGATTTATTAAATAGACAAGTTGATTCTAATCCCATTTAAAAGTCCTCATGGTTATGCGTGGTTAGAAGATACTTGAATTCATTTTTTAATAAAAAAATTAGAATACTACTAATCTCATTTAAAAGTCCTAACGGTTATGCATGGTTAGTACATATTCAAATTCCTGATATAAATATACCACAAATAAGCATAACTATATGGTTTTATATGATGACATCATCCCTATCATTCCAAAGTGGAATATGCATCAAACAGAGTATTTATGATTTTTTTTTGATTTTTTTTTGAAATTTAATATTTATATTCGATTAAGTTTTAATGTTGTATTAATGTCTGTCACTTTATCTCTATTTTTCTAACACTATTACACTTTTGTTGATAACAAAAGGGGGAGAGAAAAGTTAATATTTTGATAAATAAAGGTTAAATATTTTCAATTTGCATCTAGGCTCATTTGCATATTTTTATTTACATGCATATATGAAGGGGGAGCTTTGTGTAGAGATGGATCATTCAAATAGGGAGAGCAAATTGAATAATCAAATGCATTTAATAAATTCAAAATCTTAAATATATGTTTGTTATCATCAAAAGGGGGAGATTGTAGAATATGCTAGTATATGATTTTTGTTTGATGATAATAAACATATATATGTATGTATGTATGTATGTATATTCATTTAAATGTATTTGCAAATGTACTATTTTATTTTCACAGATTAAATAAATATTTGCCGAATAAAATAAATAACACAGAATTTAAATTCAAATAGATATTTTATTCAAACAAATATTTATTACCATTTTGAATAGTACAAATTTATGCTCTCACTATATATACAAAATTTCAATTACAATACATTTCAATTTATACAACTATCCTCACTACATATCGCTCATTCACTCATATTATCCTTCAACACTATTCCAGACTGAATCCAGCATCTGAGCAATCTGCAAAAATAAATGTAGACGCGGTAAAATTGAAAAGAAAATAATCTTGCAGTATAAAATAAAATGTGGATTTTAAAAATAATATTTGCCTCGGTTATTTGGGTTGTTCGTCATCATTTAAATTTGAATTCATCATACACGAACAGCTTGTGACATGCACGGTGTACCACTATACATGCACCAAGGCCATGCACACCAATATACACTTGATAATATTATAGAGATAGGTGAGCACATGTCACACCCAAATGAAAAGTCGGGTTCAACTCAAGTGCAATACAAATTAAGTCACGAAATCAGCACAAAGTAAACCCGAGCTATTGCTGGATTCAATACAGGTGCAGTCCAAAATGTATAAGTTCATTAAATTGTCAAGACAACTAAAACAGAGTCAAAGCCATATGAGAACCAGACCGCAAATATCATAAATACAACATAGCAATGTGGAAGTGTAGATCATATACATGAACTAGTGACAACAACTCAGACTTCAAGAGGAGCATACACACTGGTACACATATATGTAAACATGATGCAAATACAATGCAGCAGCGACATGCACAGCTATACAAGAGAATGGAGATACATAGTGCAGACTACAACAATGTCTGGACCAAATGTCGTGAAGTGAACAAGACCAGAGCATGGATGACATAAGCATGCTACAAGCTTCATGGACCCAACATACTCACATAGACTATAAGTACAAATTCAAGTGAAACAAAGTAAAACCCAAATGTACATATATGGTGATAAACAAGTTTAAAGCAATGGGACGGCAAGGATATGAATGCAAGCAGTATCATTGCAACCTGAACGAGACTCGAGCAAGTCAAGACCCAACATGTCACAAATACTACATCATACAACATGAAGCAACCAGACTTCGAGTCGAGCAGTGGACAGGAAAAACAAGTGTATGCAACTACATGGTGACGGTAGGGTACAAGTTTGAACCCACCCAATGCAAATCAGACATGTGTATATATATATACACACACAAACTAGCTCATGCCAGTGAACAGCATGAACAAGTTTATATGCATATCAAAGTGCAGATGACCAGAGCAGTAAATTGAACAGCATAAACAAGCTTGGCATGGATGAAAACCAACATCAATGCATGTGAACTCAGGTGGACAGTACGACCAAGAAACATATATATGAAATGCAATAGTGACAAATAGAATATGTGCACTAGCACATATCATTTCATATGCAAACATTTCAAGTCGAACACTTTTACGTAGCAGTTTCGAACAAAGACAAAGCTTTTACAAAGATCAGATAAGCTACATGAAGTCCACAGCAAGTGCACATCAATAATGCAAACAAAACAATATCTCAAAGAAATTTCCAAAAAATAGAAGTCTTAGAAAATCAAAGGCATAATGACAAAGAAAAGAAATTCACAGAGAAGCCAAATCAACATCCTCAAGTTAGAAACGAAAACTGTGTTTCAAATCAAGTTACAATTTTTAATACATAGAAATCAAGAGAGATGAACCAAGTCAGAGAAACAATGTCGAAGTCATACTAGCAGTGACAGTGCCGAAGACAGAAGTCGTGTAATTTTTTTTTAAAACAAAGTCAAAATAACATCACAAAGTCAACTGCGAACAACGGCCGAAGCCACCAACAAAATCAAAGCAATAACAGCGTCGTAATGACCAAGGCAACAAGAATCAAATAATGTCAACAGCAGCGTCAAAGCCGATATTGAACAAGTCAGTGCCAAAGTCGAACCAGAAAAATCGAAACCATGGTGAGCAAGGCAATTCAAAGCCGTGAGTATCAAGTAAAATCAAAAATATACAAAGTGACAAAGTCAAAAATCATCTCAAGCAATTAAACAAAATCGAATGGCCAGAACATAGTAGATGACAAATTCAAATGAACAAGAATATAGGAGTTAGAATCCTATTTAACCCAAATCATCACCGGCCGTAAAATCCATTCGAGTTCGAGCTAAACAAAGAAGAATAAATCATAAAACTTGAATCAAAGTCGAGTTCTATATAAATCAAAAAGGAACAAACTTACCAATTTTTTCAAATCAAACTCGACTAATTGCAAGCGATCGCAGACTAAATTGAAGAAGTCACGAGTAATCTTATTGATCGATGAAAAGAAACCAAATCATCAGCAACAAATTGAAGCGGCGACTCAATTCCCACAGAACCCTAGTTTCGCACTGAGGAACGAAGATGACATTTTACAGAGCGAAGTAGAGCAACAAAATAAAAGAGATAAAGAGGCGGCATTTTTCAGTGATAATTTATTTTAGCTGACTCCTTTATATTATTAATTGGGCTTTAGTTTTATATATTAGGGTTTTATTAATTTGTTTTTAAATTTGTGTTTTTCCTTTAAAACTTGTGTAATGTCTAGTCGTGTGACTAGTGGACGAACTACGGTGGTGTAGTTCGAGAATTTGCAACTCAGTGGCTGAGTTGTGGCAGGGTTTTGAGCGTAGAGTTAAGGCTAGTCGATAGCAGGTGTCAAAAGTTTACGTGTGTAAGCGTCTGACTACTTAATTTATGGTAGAAACCTTGGAGGCAGCACGTAGGTAGGGTTTTGCCGAAGCTCGGTGAATTCTATGTTGTTCAATTTCTGCATTTTTATTATTCTGCTATTATCTGTGCTGCTGACTATTATCTGTGTTGAAATTATTTTATATACTTCCGCAATAAATTTTAATAATTTATAGTATCACCCTATTCACCCCCCCTCTAGGGTGAAATTAATCCTACAGCTTGTGGATGCGAATCATTGGTTGTTGGATGTTTGATTGCTTGATTGTGTCTTGCTTGTCATGGATTATTTGGCTGTTAACATAAACATCATTAATTTATAATTTAAAAAAAAAAGATAAAAAAGTGATTTTGATTATGTAAGAAAATTAACTACATATTAGGAACTTGAAATGGTTCGAGTAGTTAAGTTCGTGCTAATTTTTCTATTGGGTGCTTTAAGAGTTCTGGCCAAAGCACGTGGCCAATGCGTCGATAGGGATTTCTGAACACTAGGATGAGACGTTTCGATACAATGTTTTGAAATAATAAAAGGCCTTTGAAAAAATACCATATTTTGGAAAAAATATATATACGGTGTTTTGGAATGGGAACAATGTTTGAGCAATATTATAAACGCTATTTTTAGAAAAAAAGTAATGTTTGAGATGGGTTAAGCAATATTTTGAAAATTGTATAATATTTTTAAAATGTTATAGTGGTATTTTGATATTAAAAGTGTTAATTATTTTGAGAAGTATCAAAAATATAGTATGTGGTGAGAAATATATAGAGATAAGCGATTTGAAGTTATTTAATGTGACTTGAATAAAGGATATAAGTATATACTTATAACGTAAAGAATATATATTAAGGTATTGAATGCAAATATATTAGTACCCAATTAAAAATGATTTTAAAAGTTATTCAACATTTTGAATAAGGAATTGATTTTTAGAAGAACAAATGATAAGATGAAGTAAACAAAATGAATTAGATATAGTGAAATTGGAAGGAAATTTTCAAAAGAAAATAAATATTGTGCTTATTGTGTGTATTATTGCAGGTTTTATTTAAGATGATATATAAATATAAAATATGCTAAATAAGATCTTAAAGTACAAATGATAATGAGTGTAGAAAAATATGTTTTAGATTTAAAGTATAGTGACTTTGTTTCGAAGATTTATTTGAAATGAAGTATTTTCAAACCATATATAAGAGTATGAAACTACTTTTGCTTTCATAAGCACATTTGTTATTAAAATATCAAACTTTTAAGGTTTTTGATTTTGCAAAAAGTAGATTCAAAGGTGAATAGTTTTGATGTAGTGTGTTTGAAAAAAAATTATAGTTTCAAAATGCGAAAGTTTGATTTGATTTCAATTTGAAGTTGGGAGAGAGTTGTGAAATTTTAAATTTGAAGTATTGTAATAAAACAGACATAACTTTTGGTTTTGTCTAATAGATTCTATGATTTTTTTTTCCCTATTGGGAAGGTATGATTATAAGGAATAACTTTGATAAGAAGGGAAAAAGCTTTGTTTTGAAATTTATGATAATAAGGAACAAGCTTCTTTTCAAACTATGATAATAAGGAACAACTATGATAATAAGAAACAAGCTTTGTTTGAAAGTTATGCGAAACTCTGAGTTTTTCTAGGTGAAAATGACAATTTAAAACAATGGGCTTGCAGAATAAAATTCCTGTAAGAATTTTTATTTTCTAGAAAAACCACTATAACTTTTGGTGTGCATTTTATTTTCTTGATCCGAAAGATGTTCTGGAAAGCTAATTGATTGTTCTAAAACTTTACTTTGAAATTTATTGTATAAAGATGTGTTTTCGACACATAAACTTTATTGCAAAGTCATCAAAATGAAATTGCGATGTTGGTTTTGTGATATTTTAATGTAAAACGTCTTTTATTTATAATATGTGGTCTTATGTGGTTTCTTCAGCCTAACATAGGTACATGAAGCCATTACAAGTTGGATTTTGGTGAATGCTCGCTTTTGCACGCATTAAATGAAATAAACGCACCTAAAATGCAATCAAATATATGTTATTATGCATATAGTGACATATATAGATTATATTGTGTTGTTTCTTGGTGTTTGAGATGCCATAATATTGGGATGCCTCTTTAGAGTTGTATATTACGTGATTTTATGTATTCATAATTTTTAAGCACTCTTAGTACAAAGGACATTCTGCCGAAATTTTTCAAAAATTATAAATCTTAATTTTTTGCTTAATTGTATCGTATGTGAAAATAGAATGTCGCTAATCAGTCTATTTAAATTCATAGCATAGCATACAATAAATGTTGATGTGACACTTTAGCGTTCATTTGAGGGGAAGCCACATAGAGTGTCAAGTTGAATCAAATGTTAAATTGAAGAAATTAGTGTATGAGTTGAGAAAGTCGTTCTACCTTGTATGAAATTGCGAGGACACAATTTTTTTAAGGGGAAGGTCTATAACAACCCTATTTTTTACGTCAATGTAATAAACAATATTAATTAAAATGTTTGAGTTAGTTTTTGGATAACTTTTATTTTCAAAAATATATAATGAGTTAAATGTAAATATACAATTAATTTTTTTAGTAAATTGAACTAACAAATAAATTCTTTTTCGATAAATATATTAAACTCGAATAAAATATTTAAAATGAATATAAAATAATTTTATATGGTAAATAATTTTTGTAGGGTTGAAACAGATCAAAATAAATTTCATTTGATATTAATAAAATCAATGATGATAAAATAATTATTGCATCTAATTATCTTGTGTAGTATATCGAAGTACACCTTACAAATGTAACGACTTAAATTGAACTAAAAATATATTCCTAAATATTTGTCAGAATTATTAATGTGTAATAAAGAGAATTTAAATTTTAATCAAGGAGGAAATTTGAAATTTCATTTCCTTAAAGGACTTAATTAAAAAATGAAGAAAAAAGAAATAATAACAAATAAAAGTCCTCTCTTCTTTATTCTTGAAAGATCCACATTTCCCTTGTTGAATTTAACCAATCTAATGCTAAGACTCGCTCTTCCTTTTCTATTTCTTTCACTGCCCTGAACCCTCACATAATTAAATTTGCAAGGAGAAAAAAAATGTAACACCCCACCTCTGTACCCATACTACTCAAGAGTATTATTAGGTAATGTTATTAGATAATAAAGAGAATAAGGTAATGTGGGGTACGCACGTGAATATTCCCTTGGGCTAATACTGATACATATTAAAACATTGAATAAGAACTCACAATACGTACATTGTATCGGCATAAAGCAATAAACAAGCATGTCTCCAGGATAGAATAGTACAAAATATAGAATGAATATCAGAGCACACAGGTTAGAATTGCAAAGATAATATATAATACTAAATATACAGCGTATGTCCAATATACATCATAAAAATACCACATACAAGAGTCAATACAATACAAAATGGTAAACAACTACACTGAGCACTAATCTCTTCAATGCCCACTAAACACAAGACGGTCTCCTCGTCCCTGAAGCTGAAATGTGCTGCACTAACCTGGGTATTATATAAATAATAAACGGGTCAGATTATATCTAAATCCAAGTCAATGAACATATTGAACTATATATATACTGGGTATAATTAAATATAATAATATTATCTCAATAATTCCATATATCATATAAGCTAGAACTTCTCAACGTAGAAAATGTCAACACCCATATAATCACATCAAATAAGGAATCATAAAATCAACATCGAACGGGAAAATAACATATATTCAGAAATCATAATAAAAACCCGAAAATCAACAATAACTTGGATATCACCGAGAATAGTCAGGCCAGCTCAGGGCATTTCCCAGTATATCTCTCAATCTCAAATAATAAAATACTATCATCAAACAATATAAAATAAACTGTCTGACAGTAAAATATAGGGCATCTACCCATCAGTCGAATATAATAAAAGATATTGTAATCTACTATACTTTGGACATCTATCACATTACAAGTATAATTTAATATCTTCATATGGAAATAAATTTCGATGGAAATCAAATCATACTGTATGGGTTACACCATCCAATAATCTTATAATATCTGGGCTAAGCCATACAGTCAAATTATAGTATGGCTACCCGCCAACTCTAAGAGAACGTGGGTTATCCACCTGGATCTGCTATAATACTTAGGTAATGTAGTGACCCTCCTTTTCGACCAACTAAAGCTGGCACTCAATACATCCATAGTATTCATATGTCGAGCATACAATCACTGAAAAGGAAAATTGTTAAGGTAAAAAGAAAGGAAAAAAGAAGAACAGGAGAAACTAAAACACACAATGGAATGATCCCATATAATATAACAAAGGTGGTAAAATCCGCCACTCTAAAATATATAGTACGTCAGAGTTAAAAACAAACTGCATCAGCTTGGATAGTTATAACTTCCTGATCTTACAATTGCTGGCGGGTATATATGATAAATACTACAGCAAATGAACGTTCGGCTGTACTCCATGAGCACCATATACCACCAATGATAACTGGAAAAATACTCGGTCTAACCGGAGCATTATAATAAAATAGCATTCGGATCAGTGAGGAAATACCAGCATGAGAAAACTCTAGTAATATGATGAACATACAATAAATATGTGAGACCACGCCGCTGAACATAGAACGAGTTTTTAATCACAAGAACAACATCCATGCACGAAAGGACGGAAACGCAATTAAAAAAACCAAAACTTGAAAGAATGGACATAAACGAGTTCAAAATCAAAACATAAAGAATGGACACAAATAATTAAACATTGAGAAACACTCCAGTCACCTCTCGATTTAATTAAGGAAACAATTTAAAGGTTTGAATCAACAACATGGAAAATGAAGTATTCCATCAATGACTATGAGGGTGCTCCGCCCTCACTAAAAGTGTACCACTAGAAATAAACTTGAGAACTACGGTGGCTCTCTGAAATGTCTAAGCCGGAACCCGTCGATCTTCACCGAGTATCTAAGTATTTCACATCTTATTACACATATAAACGAAACCAATCTACCGTGCATGTGAAAATACCATAATAGGAGCTACCCTACATAGCTTGGCTCCCACTCAAGCTTTGGTTTTAGTCACAATTTTATTTTATTATTATCCCTTTCACAAATTCTTTCAAAATCACTTTTGAAAATGCCGTGATTTAAGTCCTAACAACAATAATTCTGTAAACCGTTGTCTAAAAAATAACACTATCAATCAATCAAATTCCATTAGGGAGTAAACTAACAATTAACATTATTTAAAATGTCAAATGACCAATCAAACAAGATTTAGATTCACGCTTTCTTAAGTCACACACTAAGTATACACATATACTTAAGCATGTATGATACAAATAAATCATACGTACACTATATTTGGTTTAATCACTTTCTTGGATACATAGACTTTTACTTTTGAACTATTGTTGCTCACTCGACCCCTTAGTGCGGACTCCGATAAGGCTCCTCGATTAGAAATCTCTATTCTCCTTACATCGTCATATACTATGATAGAAAATATCAATATCATATCGAGAAATCGAATCAAGTGTTCATTGACAAGAATCAAGTGAGAAATCCTTTTTCGGACTGGTTATTCACACACCGAAGCTTTTATTCATTTCCTACATCAAGAAATGTGCGAATAAAATTATCTACATATAACTTACGTACTTATTCTGATTGGTTTCTTAATTATACCAATCTCTTTCTAAATCCCTTTAATTTTCATTTATGGTATTTCATTCAATACTAAGATTATTTATGAATTATTTCATAAGCTTTCACTTAAGTTTATAATTATTTTACAAAGACACAGCTTTATAAAACATTAGATTAAAATCTTACCACACTTTTTATTTACTTATATAATACTATTTTAATTCCTAAGAAAACATACAAAGGGTAAATTTTATTTTTCTTATTGAAATTTAGGTGGAGGCTCAATCAAAACATGGGTCCTAAAACTAAGTCGACCTTTCGACCTTTTTATCTTAGAGTGTTCTAAGGAAAGATGTTGCATAATCGACCAAATAACATCAAATAGTTTATGAGATTCAAATGTTTAAACAAAACTTTATTTTAATAAAAACATTGCTTATTAAAAACTTCCTGTTCAATTTAACCCATTTAAGACTTAAGTTGAAATATCTCTTTTCTATCTAAGAGTTTAAAATTTTCATTTATCAAATTATTCTTTTCTCAAAATACCTTTTTGTTTTGAACTGATTTCCTTTAAGGAATAAATACCCAGATTTTATTTTAAATTATTTTTGAAATAGTAATAATACACATGTCTCCCTTTTATATATCAAATCATGCTTTTGGAGTTTAAAACAAAATTTTGTTTTACTAAAACAACCTTACAGAAAATTACTATGGTAGCATTCTTTCACTTAGAAACTCAAAAATGAACGCCAATGATGTTGAGTCATCACAAGAATTATTTTTCAAGAACAGAAATGAGTTTAGTACTTTCTTATCTCCTTTGTAACGAACATAAATGAACTTTCTTATCTCCTTTGTAACGACCCATATTTTCTGATAATTAAAATATTAAATCTAATAAGTTTTGGAATTTAATGTTGTGTAAAATTAAAAATTTAATATTTAATAATGGGGAAAATAATTAGAATGTAATTTTCGTAATGTTGATTTAAGGTAATTGATAACTATTTTAATGTAATTTCAACTAATCGAAATAACTGTAAAGTTAATTGGTTATAATCATAAATAAGGAATAAATCCAATCTTCTGTTAAAAAGAGAAATTATATGTAATTAATATAAATCTGGTTAATATAGAATAACTAACCAGTATGAGAATTTATTTCTTTATTATTTGTAAATAATAAATATAGAAATGTATTTAAACTATTAATGTGTAGTGATTGTTTAATTATCATTTCATTATTTAATCCATTGAAATAAAATTGTAAATCAATTGTAATTAAGTGTAATGAAATATTGTGTTAATATGGATTAGGATGATAACTGTAGAATCTTTATGTAATAAAACATAACCAATGTTAATTATATACATAAAATGATAGTTGGTGGAATAATAAGATGTAAATCGGAATAATTGAATTTATTGGAATTTAATTATCGTTAACGAATTATTGCAATTCAAACTGAACACTGTCATTAGTGCAATATTTAACATTGGATGGGACATGGAAATTTGTTTTAAAGGATTATCAGTGTCTAGGTAATCAAAAATGATAAAATTTGTTGGTTATAATATATGAGTTTGAAAAGTGATTTAATTAGTTTAATAATAATTTATTTAATTAACGTGAAAATATCCATTTTGGCCACTGTCTAGGATTTCGATGAAACTAGTTTCATCGGATCCGTAACCGTGAATTATTGTAGGATTTCAAGTTTCTTAGCGATCAGACTTGTCGTTTGATCGTGCGAGCTAAAAACGCATAGAAATCAATTTAATGAATTCAATTTAAAATAAGCTGACTTTAAAAGATAATTTCTATATACAAAGAAATTTGGGTTTGAAATCTATTCCATTGAGTTTAAAAATATCGAAAACATCTATTTTGACATATAGGATGACCTACTTTCGTTTCGGAAGCGAAATAGGCTTTTTGGTTTGTTATTGTCGTTTGAACCAATTCGATATATTCATTCTTTCTTATTGGGCCTTGTTTATATAAATAGATTTTTGTTCCTTAAAACCTAGGTCATTCAGTTATTCTGTATGTACAATTCTATCATCCTATTCCTTTCTTCCAATGGCAGAAATAAATTTCAATTACAAACCCCAAATCAAATTTCAAATTTAAATCGAAAATCATACTCGTTAAAATTATATCGAATTATATATCATTAGAAAGCACCTGACGAGTGCAACCCAAATCTGCTATTCATTTTTGCAATCGAGTTTTGGTTTTCTCAAAATTGGCTAAAACATTCTCGGCCGTTCATTGATGGTTAATCAACGGCAATGGATCGTCGATTCAAAGGTACGATTGCATGAAGATGGATGAGGGGACTTCATCTATGATGGTCGTTTGTCAGAGCAGTGGGTAGATCGACTCAAACAATTCGATCAGTTTTACAAATAATGGTGGCGTCGGCATCGCCTTCTTGGACGTCGATCAGTGACGTAAGTGGGGCGAGCTTTGACTTGGAGCTGCGCGAATTGAGGACGTGCCGGAGGAGGGGGTGTGGCCGCGATGTTTCAAGCGTGCGAAGTTGATGTTGTTAGCGGCTAAAGGAGGAGATTCGATTGCGCTATACTGTGTTGGAGCATTTGGGTTTCACGATGACAGAGGGTATGATGTGGCAATATTCTACTTGTTTGGTTTATTTTAAGGTTTATTTGAATTTCAACCGTTCTAATTAGCATATCTTTTACGTACGTGGTCGGATATACGCACGGCTTGTTCCGTTGTGATCATATCGAAATTTTGGACATTATGGAACTAGTTTGGATGAATTCTGAGACAATTATATTTTGGGCCTTTATTTTGATTTTAAATCGTCGAAAATCAAAGATGTGTGTTCCAACTCACTAACAACTATTAGATTATCTTATATTAGTTAAAATGAACTTATGATGTGTTAGAAGTTGATTGATTGTTGTTTTATATATTTAAAATGTCATTCCAATTAAATCTGACTTTTGTTGAATACAATCGCCATTTAATTTAATATTGAATTTTAAATTGCCAGTTAATACTTGTTATTTATAATCAGTCAACTACTATTATTTTTTAGTTGATTTGAATGATGATTGTGATAGATGTTTAATTTTTGATATTGGATGACTGGATGTTATATTTATATATTGTTATCACACTGCAAGTTCGCTTAGTTTATTGTTAGAAAAAAACACTATGGGTTGAAATGATACATACTCTAACGATCTGATAGATTAGGGAAAAATCATTGTGGGTTGAAATGATAAAAACTCGAGCGATTTTATAGATTTTGAATTTTATTCGGGATTGCGGGTTGAATGATATATACCTGTAAAATTTAAATTCATTGCGGGTTAAAATGATATACGTCCGTATTACTTAACCATAGAATAGAAAATTATATACGGATATCGGATTGGTAAAATTAAATGATTTTAAATCCTTAAATTTTGATTTCTGTTAAATGATATTTTGAAATAGAATTTTATATAAAGTGAATTGTTTTCGAAAATCCAAGCCTTAAATGTCGAAATTTGAATTAGCTAATGTATTGTTCAAAGGATTTAAATTGAAATTTTAAAGTTGAATTTGAAGTATAAATAAAATTTATCAAAATTGAGTTATCGAAAACGTTTTAAATCTAACTTTGAAATCTATTGAATTTGGAGCAGCTTAAATTGATAGTTCAAACATGGGTTTGAAATCAATAAAGTTTTAAATGATTTTATTGAGAATATGAATTGAAAGATTCAAAATTGGGTTTTGTTCATTTGGAAACTGGATATGGTCCAAATTTGTTGAAATGGGAGTAACAGTTAAATTTGATATTATTTTCAATTTTCTAATATAAATTGTTTAAAGATATACTATTTTAAATTCAGATTATTTAGGTTTCCAAACTAATTTTTATGTAAACCCTTTCAAAAATCGAACCACTTTTACTAAAAACTATTAATTTATATTTAATCTATTTTAAACCATTTTAATATATTTTAAAAACTATTTTAATCGATTTAAAATATTTTAATCTATTTGATCTATTTAAGCTATTTTAATCTATTTGAAACTATTAGTATATTTTAATCTATTTTAAATCTGTTTAAAACTATTTTAAATCTAATTAAAATATTTTGAATCTATTTAAACTATTTTAGTCTCCTTTAAACTGTTTAAATTATTTAAAACTATATAAAAAAAACTATTTTAAACAATTTAAACTATATATGACTATCTAAACTATTTTCAAAGATTCAAACTTTGTAAGGCTAAATTGTTTATATTTAAATCCTGGATTTGAAACGAACATGGTTAAATGATGTTATAACCTATGTTTGGATTTGAAATGATATTTTCTAGTGAAATGACATATTTGAGTAAATATGATGATTTTGAAATGAGAGTCTGACCTATTTTGTGAATATGATTTCAGAAGTGATATGATTTCGAAAGTGAATATGGATCCTGAGGAGATGGAATCTCGAACATCTCTTAAGTTATTGCATTGACTCCGACTTCGTTACACTCATATTTACATATTGTTGATTTAATTTACATAGGATCTTTTAGTTTTTACTTGAGTGTTTTGTATTTTTTCAATTCGCTCGGGTCAATTTGAGCTTTTCAGTGTATTGAAGACCATTTATCTCCAGAGGACGAAGACGAAGATTTGTATACTATATTATTCATATATGTTTCCCTGCATTATATTAATCTGCTGCATTATTTATTTATTCCAGTTGTATGTAACTCTGATATGTATTGTAAAAGTGTAATCAAATGTATTTGTAAAACAGCTTCATGAACTGTTTATTTGATTATTATATTTTGTCATTCCGCTATGAGATTCTGTGTTTTGATTTTCTTCCTTTCCTTTCTTTTCCTATTTATCCACAAAATCCTCCCTTTTGATTGGTTTGAGACTGATATGTGTGGTTTATTATCAATTTAAACTGTCCAAAAGGTGGGTCGTTACATTTAGCATCAGAGCTTTGGTTTAGCGGTGACCTTAACTTTATGGGTTGACTCATTGGAGATAGGGCAGTAATACCCTAGAATGAATTGTCTAAGCATATGAGAGCGTGGTTGTTAGTGTTATAAAAATGTTTTTATATTGTGTTAAGCTACTCTATTTAGTATTTATAAATTCTGTTTGGCACATAGGACGCTATGGCATCGATAAGGAGACTCTGAATAGCACAGACCGACACAATATTGTTCTAAAATATAAGTAAATGAAATAATTTTACCTAGTATTATATTTTGTATATAAAAGAATAATTTTTATAAAAAGTATAGTCGGATGTGATATGTTGTTTGTTAGGTAGAGATATTTTATAAATCGTGATTGTAAAATAGAATTTACCAGAAAGTTAATATAAATCGGAAATTTGAGAACTTAAGTTTCGAGAGTTGAAATTGGTTTTTAAAGGATTTTTGGAATATAATAATAGTAGTATTTGGAAGTATTTTCGAAAAAATATATTTTCAATCTATTTGAAAGAAATGCTCTAAAAGAATTTTAAAGGAAGTTCTACACTCCCCTTTCTATCGTCGGAAAATAATATCGGTAATGAGTGCATGCATCATCGACGTTAATTTACGAGTTTCAAAGTGGGAAGGCGGTTGAAGTTGTTTTACTACATATATTTTTTAATAACAAATATTAATTTTTAATTCCTAATTATGATTGGATAGATATAATTTATGAGTATGTGTGTGTATATATTTTAAATGATTTGAAAGGAAACCCAGTATTTTGTTCTTAAATTCTGTAAATTAGAAATTACGGTTATTATAATGAAATGAAATCTTAACTGTTTTAATAATTGGAAGATTATAAAATGAAAATAATAAATTAGATGCTAGTGATTAATGAAATATATAAGAAATTAGATATTTGTAACTTGTTGATATTAAAAATAAGAAAAATGTAACTATTGAACGTTTTGTTAACTAAAATGGATAAGATAAACATGGGCAACATTCAATTACATTCTAAAGGACATATATATAACTTACCAAAATAATAAAAGTTGAAATGTTAATAAGAATATGTAATATAATATTATACAAGTAAAACTTAGGAAATAAAAGTGTTCAATGGAATTATGTTTATAAATGAAGAATTAAGATGTATAAGAATATTATAAACTTAAGTTAATAATTTGAAATGCTACTAATTAAATTTAATAGAAAAAGTGAATACTATAAATAAATGATTATAATCTTAAGTTAATGTTTTAAGCTATTTTCAATTAAAGTGAATAGTAAAGGGCATACTATATTAAGTAAATGAGTTGATTCACAAATGAATACTAAAGTTAAAAGGAAATCAAAATAAATATTTCTTGTGAATTAAATTTGCAAAGAAACCTCTATAATATTTTAAGAATTTATTATGATCTAAATAATTGAATGGAAATAATTTATGTAAGTAAATGAATGTAAATTTATGGAATAATGGCATTGTATGAATGAATGGGAAATGAAACTTGTAAGTAATGAAGTTAAATTAAGAAAATAAACATCGTATGTATGAATGAAAATAAATGAACAGTAAATTATGTGAAATGAAATTACTAAGAATAAATTTAAATAATGTTTGTAATTCTTGGTTGTTTTGGCTTATGGGATGTTTGGAAAGTGATAATTCAAATGGTTTAGGATGTACGAATAATCTATTAAGTTATTACCAAAGATTGAGCGTAGGATACACTTGATAGTTTATTTATCACCCTTGTACGATTAAAAGTTTATGAACCCGAACAAACTATTTTTTTGGTTGCTATGGATGGATGATTAATTCTTTTGTTACATATGATGGTCGTGTTGTTTTGTTTGCATGTGACTATTGTTATGTTGTGTTGATTCGTTTTGTTATTAACTGAAACAACCAAAATATTTCTCTTATACATAATTCTCACTCTTTGGATTATATAAGCGAAATACAGGTTTATGGAAGTAATAGCAACTCTTTGTGGTTTAACAAATAAACGTTGTTTTCCCAACAAATATGTACGTTTTTGGATTACGGTTTTATAGCGATATTATATTGTTTTCCCATAGTTTTAGATATTTTATTTTTGGAATATGGTATATATAGTTATTATTGATATTATTATTTCTCTTGGGTCTCTCCGTTCAAAGAAGACTCTACCGAAATTTTTCATGAATTTTAGACTTAGAATTTTTTTTTGGAAGTAAAGATATTTTCAAACTTTTATTTGCTTGAATATGAAGATTAGTTATCAATTAATTGATATATTTTATTTAAGTACTTAATTATGTAAATTAATTCTTTATAGATTAAATACTTGAAATAAAATATAATAATTCCTTCTTTTCCCTTTCGAGGACGAAATTTTTTGCATGGGGAAGAGTATAACGAACCGTATTTTCCATTAGTTAAAATATTAAATCAAATAAGTTTTGAAATTTGTTTTTGTGTAAATTAAAAATTTAAGATTTAATAATGAGGAAAATAACAAGAATGTAATTTTTGTAATGTTAATTTATTGTAATTGATAACTATCTTAATGTAATTTCGACTAGTCGAAATAATTGTAGAGTTAAATTGGCTATAATCGTAAATAAGGAATAAATTCAATGTTGTGTTAAAAAGAGAAATTATATATAATTGATTGAAATCTGGTTAATATAGAATAACTAATCAGTATGTGAATTTATTTGTTTATTATTCGAAATAATAAACATAGAAATGTGTTTAAACTACTAATGTGTAGTGATTGTTTAAATATTATTTCATAATTTAATAGAAACACGTAGAAATCAATTTAATGAATTCAATTTAAAATAAGCTTATTTTAAAAGCTAACTTCTGTATAAAATGGAATTTGGGTTTGAAACCTATTCTACTGAGTATAAAAATATCGAAAACATCTATTTTTATATATGGGATGACCCACTTTCGTTCTAGAAGCGGAACGACCTTTTTGGGTTGTTGTTGTCGTTCAAACCAATTCGATATATTCATTCTTTCTTAATGGGCCTTGATTATATAATAAATTTTTGTTTCTCAAACAGTAGCAGCCATTCAATTATTCTTTGCATACAATTATATTTGCTTATTTCTTTCTTTCAATGGCAGAAACAAATTCGAATTACAAACCCTAAATCCAATTTCAAAATCAGATCGAAAATCCTCCTTAAAACTATATCGAATTATATATCGCTGGAAAGCTCTCGATGAGCACAACTCAAATTTGTGGTTCAATTTTCCAATCGAGTTTTGGTTTGCTCGGAATTGGCCAAAACATTCTCGACGGTTCTTTGATGGTTGATCAACGGCGATGGATCGTTGATTCGAGGGTACGGTTGCGTGGAGATGGACGAGGGGAGTTCATTAGTGATGGTCATTTGTTAGTCAGTGGGTAGATCGGCTCGAACAATTCGATTAGGTTTACAAATAATGGTGGCGGTGGATGCTCCTTCTTGGACGTCGATCAGCGATGTGGATGAGGCGAGCTTTGACCGGAAGCTGCACGAGTTGAGGACGTGTCAGAGGCAGGGGCGTGGCAGCGATGTTTCAGACGTGCAATGTTAAAATTGCTGGCGGCTGAAGGAGGAGATTTGATCGTGTTATACTATGTTGGGGCACTTGGGTTTCACAATGACAGAGGGTATGACGTGGCAATATTCTACTTGTTTTGTTTATTTTAATTTCAACCATTCTAATTAGCATATCTTTTACGTACAAGGTCGGATTTACGCGCTGTTTATTCTACTGCAATTGTATCGAAATTCTAGACATTATGGAACTAGTTTGGATGAATTCTAAGACTGCTAGATTTTGGGCCTTTATTTGGATTTTAAATCATCGAAAATCAAATATGAGTGTTTTGAACCACTCACAACTACTAGATTATGTTATGTTAGTTAAATTGAACTTATGATGCGATTAGAAGTTGATTGATTGCTATTTTATATATTTAAATTGTCATTTCAGTTAAATCTGACTTGTGTTGAATATACTTGCCATTTAATTTAATATTGAATTTTAAATTGCCAGTTAATACCTATTATTGATAATCAGTTAATTGTTGTTATTTATTGGTTGATTTGAATGATGAATGTGATAGATGCTTATTTTTTATATTGGATGACTGGATGTTATATTTATATATTGTTATCACACTGCAAGTTCTCTTAGTTTATTATTAGGAAAAATCACTATGGTTTGAAATGATACATACTTGAATGACTTGATAGATTAAGGAAAAATCGTTATGGGTTGAAATGATAAACCCGAGTGATTTTATGGATTTTGAATTTTATTCGGGATTACGATTTGAAATGATATATACCCGTAAAATTTAAATTGATTGAGGGCTGAGATGATATACATCCGTGTCGCTTGACAATAGGGTAGAAAATTATATACGGACACCGGATTGGTTAAATTAAATGGTTTTAAATTCTCAAATATTGAATTCGTTTAAATGGTATTTTAAATAGAATTTGATTTATATAAACTGAATTGTTTTCGAAAATCCAAGCCTTAAATGTTGAAATTGGAATTGGTTTAAATAAATTGTTTATAGGATTTAAATTGAAATTTTAAAGTAGATTAGAATTTGAAGTATAAATGAAATTTATTGAAATTGACTTATTGAAAACATTTGAAATGTAACTTTGAAATCGATTGAATTTGGAGTAGCTTAAATTGATAGTTCAACATGGATTTGAAATTGATATAGATTTAAATGGTTTTATTGAGAATCTGAATTGGAAGATTTCAAATTGGGTTTTGTTGATTTGGAAACTAGATATGGTCCAAATTTATTGAAACGGAGAAATAGTTAAATTTAATACTAATTTCAAATTAATTTTTTAATACAAACTGTTTAAAGATATACTATTTTAAATGCAGATTATTTAGGTTTCCAAACTATTTTCTATGTAAACCCTTTCAATAATTAAACCTTTTTTATTAAAATCTATTAAACTATACTTAATCTATTTTATACCATTTTAACGTGTTTTAACTATTCCAAACTATTTTAATCTATTTTAAACTATCAATCTACTTTAATCTATTTAATCTATTTAAACTATTTTAATCTATTCTAAACTATCAATCCATTTTAATCAATTTTAAATCTATTTAAAACTATTTTAAATCTATTTAAACTATTTTAGTCTATTTTAAACTAATTAAAGTATTTTAAACTATATAAAAAAACTATTTTAAACTATTTATGACTATCTAAACAATTTTCAAAGATTCAAACTTTGTAAGGCAAAATTGCTTATATTTAAAACTTGGATTTGAAAGGAGCATGGTTAAATGATGTTATAACCTAAGTTGGGATTTAAAGTGATATTTTCTAGTGAAATGACATATTTGAGTGAATATGATGATTTTAGAATGAGAGTTTGACCTATTTTGTGAATATGATTTCGAAAGTGAATATAATTTCGAAAGTGATATGATTTTAAGTGAATATGATATTTTGATGTCAATTATGAATTGGTTTTGAAAATGTAATAGAACCATCTAATGTGAAATAAGCGTTTGGTTGTTAAAGAGACCGGGATCGCATATTGTCATACTCTCTGTCAATACCGAAAACAACTTTAACACTTGTTTACGTGGTGGAGGTTTTAGAATGAAGTTAGATGGTTTGGTGAACAATTCTACATGAGGTATTAACGTAGCCCTGACTCCCTCGAGTCAGTTTGATGTGACTAAAACAGGAGCCAATTAGGGCCAAGTGAGGTCGCACCTTCGATTGGACATGCTTCTTCGATACCATATTATGACCTTATGATTAATTTGGTGACCACCCCTAGATTTTGATTATGGGAGTGTGTTCGGAGGTGGGCGGTAGTAGCTGCAATGCATTACCACCTGTCTGGATCCACCAAACGGTAGTATCCTACCCTCGGCATTGCTTCGCGTGCCTTTTCACATGCCTTATTACAACGACCTGGCATTTCGAACCATTCGCATCCGCACATGTCAGTCTTGAATTGATCAAAACATCGGATTGTTAATTTATATTTAGCAAAACTCAGCATATACAGTAAATAAGTCAATCACAGACACAGAGTAATATTACAATAAGCAGCGGAATAGATAAATAGTAGTCCATGAAGCTACTATATAAACAACAGGGTTTGAAATAAAATACAATAGAATATCTTTAATACAATGTAGTCTCAAATAAAAATAGATGAGAAGTCTGAAAAAGGCAACTAGCTAGCTGAAAGCTGGATAGATATAGATGGATCTCCAGTGAAGCTCCAACTCCAAAGGTGAGTCTCAAATGCTGCAGCACTCAGTCTGACCCGAGCACAACACAAAACACTCGAGTTAGGATTAACATCTCATATTAATAAATTCAACTCAAGTGAAATGTCAACTGAAATACAAGTAACTTAAAGGATATTTTGGATTTCCCTCCTCTAAGGATCCATGGAACTATCTACTATGTCGCAGTATACGCTATTATAATATGTCTATAGTAAAGTAAACTTATTAAAATAGCGTTAAGGCGTTACCCGTATCCCCCTTAACGCATTTTGTATAATGCCATAGTCTATACAGATATTGTAAACTCTACTTGCAAGTGGGCTATCAAGGAGCACTCCATAGGTATGACACAAAACAAACACGTAGAAGGCGCGATAGGGAATGCGACAAAGCACTCGAGGCAATTCCAGGGTAGATATACCGTTTGCTTATCCGGACTGGTGGTAATGCATAGTAGCTGCTACCGTCCACCTCGTGACACACTCCCAAATCAAAGTGTGCACCCAATCAAATCACAAAAGCAATAGAATGGTATCGAAGAAATGTGCCCGATGGGAGGATGACCTCACTTGGCCTGGCATGGCTCTTGTTTTAGCCCCATCAAACCGACTCACGGGACAGGGCTACATAAGTACCATATGGAATCGCCACCAAACCATCCTACTTTATTCTGGAATCTCCATGTACGCCGTTGCTAAAGTTGTTTTCGGTATTGGCAGAGAGTATGACAAAATTTGATTTTGGTCTCTTTAACAACCAAGCTATTATAATACTATAGTCATTTCATTTAAAATAGTTCATACTTCAAGATCAAAATATCATCATCATTTCAAAACCGTATCAATTCGATATCATATTCACTTTAAATAATATTCATTTCCAGAATCGTAACCCTTTATAATTTTATAACTCTTTCAAAACCGCAGCACTTTTGAAATCATAATACTTCAGAAATCATAACACTTTGGAAATCATAACACTTTTGAAATATTAACACTTTTAAAAACATAACATTCTTAGATATTGAAAACAATATATATTAAAATAGTTATAGATTAAAATAGCTTATATATTAATATATATATATATATATTAAAATTATTTTTATATATATTAAAATACTTTATATAGTAAAATAGCTTCCTTTAATTTCACAAATCGATTCAAACCATTTTAAATTCCAAAAATTCAATTTAAATCAGTTCCAGTCTACCCATTTCAATTTAAAGTTTAAAGATTCAAATTTAAATGTTCAAACATTGACCATATATAAATTTCATATATATTTCAACATTTAACTTCAATTTTTATTCAAATTGGAAATTATTCACTTAATCATTTTATAACAATTTATAAAGTCCCAATGTATAAGTTTAAATCAATATCAAATATTCAATCTCAATTTTATTTAAAAATTGAGAATGTTCATTACATCACCTTTATATCAAATCAAGTTATAATCAAGTTATAATCCTATCTTTTCAAAATCTCAAAAATAATAAGTTTAAAACAACTCTTTCTTAAATTCAATTATTAACCAATTTAAATTCGAAGCCAACATTAATTTATCTTTCCATCCCCTATTTATTAAAGTTATAAATCTATTTTAAAATATTAATACAAACTTTTAAATAAATATTTAAAAAATATTATATACTAATTAAATTAAATTTTTATTAATTAAATTTATTACATATATTTTTAAGAAAATAAAATTATAAGATGAATCTTAAAATTTATAATTTCAAAACTAACTTATAAGACATATATAAAGTAAAAATCATATATATTATATTTTTTTAAAAATCAATATTTATTTAAAATCATATATCTCCTTTCAAAACTTTGGAAGTCATTTTCAAAATATAGACCAACGGTGTCTGTATATATAATTTTCTATCCTATGGCGAAGTGATACAGATATTTTTCATTTAAATCCGCAATTTAAATATTTACAGCATATATCATTTCAACCCGCAATCCCAAATTCAATTCAATGAAAATCACTTGGGTTTATCATTTCAACCCATAATGATTTTCTCCTATTTTACAAAATCGTTCGGGTATGTATCATTTCAACCCATGGGGAATTCTAAATTAACATAGAACTTGTAGAGTAAGGATAGATATGATACTAATAATAATTTCAACAACAAGCATATATCATCAGTAACAAATTTAAATATATAATGCAGGATATGGTGTCATATCACAGGTGAATAAATACAGATAATGGCATATCATATATAGCAATTATAAAATTAACAGTTCAATTTAGCAGCATATTTCAATTTTCGTTACAAATGATATTAAATTTAATAAATATAAGAATGTTAATCGTGAGTGATTTCTCATCTTTCGAGGCTAGAGAGGATAGACAATAATATTGAGTTATGAAATGCAAGTATGACTTCTAAAGCAAAGCTACATTGGCACGAATTTGACGGAAAAAGCTGATAGATTGGAATCAGTGAGAAAAAAATCAGTCAGTTTGATAGAACAGAAAACATATATATATATATATATATATATATATATATATTATTTCCTTGAAATCATTATTTTAATTTAAGACACATATTAGAATAAAATAAATATATATGTAAATAAATCATTGTTTTGAATTAAACACATAAACTAAAATCAAACATATATACATAATATAGCTTGAAATAATGCTTATATATATACTTAGCCATATCATGACTTATATATAAAACAAATATATATAAATCTATATATATAAATTTACATACGTATAATACTTTGGAATCAGCAATATATATATTTATATGTACAATAAAAGCATGCAACTGGAAAGAATACAGAATGCATAAGCTTACTATATAAACAAACAGTTATATAAATATAAATATAAATACTTAAATATAACAAACTGTTACATAAATAAGATATACTTAAACTGTTATATACATATTTAAAAATATATGCAAACATATTCAGGTACGCAAAATATACGGGTTGACATAATACATATAAAGTACATATATAATACTTCACATATAAACTTACATTATAACATTTTATACAAACAGAAATATATATACCAGAATACCACAAGTCATATATCATCCAATATATATTACTTACTACAAAATACTTATAAACATTATATATATATTACCTTTGCTTTCAGTCATACAAATAAAGAAATAAACAAAATATAGAACTAC
Organism: Allium cepa; assembly: GCA_030765085.1. Lineage (NCBI taxonomy): Eukaryota > Viridiplantae > Streptophyta > Magnoliopsida > Asparagales > Amaryllidaceae > Allium > Allium cepa. The sequence goes on along the minus strand of CM060938.1, from coordinate 437,053,833 downwards.
AAAGCTAATGTACTAACCTTGTAATATATATATAAACTGTATTTATTTAAAATTAACAGAAAAGACACGTACAAATATATACCTCACGATCAAAAGTGTTCAGCCGAAGCTTCGGGAGGAGAAGGCTCGGAAAACGAAGAAGATGGAGAGGGCGGCGGCAAGGGTGGTCGATCACGCCAATGACTGCATGCTCGGTGGTGAAGTTATGGTTTGCGGAGGGTGAGTGGGTGATGTGCATGAGGAGAGTGACGTAGAGGGGAAAGTAAAATGCGTGCTAAGGTGGATGAGGATATGGAGATGCAGGCGGGTCCAAGTTTGGAAGTGTGTGCAGGTTTCAAAGCGGTGACGGTGGAGATGATGTGAGGCTTGCATTAGTGAAATGATGATGGGTAATGGCCGCTTGCGGCAGGGAAGAGAGATTTTGAACGTGCTGAAAATGAAGGATGGCAAAGTGGAAGAAAGTGAACTGGCAATGGATATATATACTTTTATATATTTCTTTTGAAAAGCAAAATAACATAAAGAGATGTGAAATAAAGGGACGCAAGGTAAAAGCAGGTGATAGAGTGGTTTTTCCTTCTTCTCCAAGGCAACAACATTATATTATTGTGGTCCAAACTGTGTGTTTCAAATGTGAAAAGTAAAGGAAAGTTAAAAGTCACAAATTTTTGGTACCGTTACAACGGATCGAAAATTTAGATTCCGATAAGTACCGAAACTCAAAATACAGAAGTAAATATACCATGAAAATTAACGCGACGAGGCAAATAGAGTGGTACACAGATATCAAAGATACGATCGAATTATAAAAATGCGAATTTCTACTGTCGAAAATGCTGCAAAATGCAGAAAATAAGATAAACGGAGCTATAAGTCCAAATTTGACGAAACGAAATTTGATGTCTCACTTAGAAAATGATTTGAAAATTTATTATATAAAAATATTCAGATTTGAAAAACATTTTATTATCATCGAATATTAACTGATTTAAATTAAATAAAATTACACAATAAAATAAACTTCCATATTTTCTGATAAAAATTTACCATTTGTTATGTTCATATAAACATATTCCGAATATTAAATTTTTATATCCAAATTGAATTATTTAAATTTCATAAAATTCAGTTTAATTACGTTGTTAAAACCATTAAAATTTACGTGTCATTACACTTTCCCCCACGCAAAACTTTTCATCCCCGAAAAGGAAGGAGGTAGGAGAATGGAAACAACCAGAAGAAAAGATAGATTGAAATACCAAATACAACAATTAATTCCAAACCATATAAATTTCATTTATGTTAAAATTGGTTTATATACAATTAATTGATTCCAATTCGTTTTATTTAACCAATCAAATTTATGGTGTTCACATTTGATTGATTTCATTTTCATATATTTTCATTCAATTGATTTGTTTCAAATTTATTAACATTTATTGCACAATTTTCACAACAAAATTTGTTTTATTTTACTCATTTATTAAATTTATTAGATCAATCATGGTTAATTCCACCTCAATATTCAACTTCAACAATTCAAAATCATATAGATCTCAATTTTAGATAAATTAATATTCAATAATTTGATTTAATACATTTTACTCAACTAATAAATAGTCATTCAATTTAAAATTGATTTTCTTTCCATTTATCAACGTTTCTTTCAAGCAAATTCATTTTTAAATTCTTATTTATTTTATCCATTTACTTTCAGCTAAGTTGATTCCACAAAATTCAAGTTCACTATTCTTAAGTTTATATTTATCTGCTTAACTAGTATTTCCTTTTATTTCGATAGTTCATTTCACTTAATGTATATTTTGCAACATATATTACATGTATAAACACTTATTATAACCCTATATTATTCAACAAATTTATTATCTTTTATTATTCAATTTATTATCCAGTTTATTATTTATAAATCGCTTTACAAAATATCCTTTTTGGACATATTATTACTCACCTTTACATTGTATATTATTCAATTACGCATTCTCATTAACATTTAACTATTTCTAGGTAAGTTATATTAAGGTTCAGAGTGTAATTAAATACTATACAAATTTTCCTCTTATTTACAACCTTCATATTAAGAAATTTTTTAGTTTGAAAGATTTATTACTTACATCTTCTCTTATATAACCTTTAATTATAGATTCACCCTAGCATTATAACTTTTTGAATATTACAGGTAAGTTATATATGTTAGAATGAAATTTAGTATTATATAAGTAATTTTTATTCAAATTTAATTATTTCAAGATGGTTTAATTTCATTTATCATTTTAGATATTCCAATTATTCAAAAATTTCAATTTATTCCAATAATTGAAACCTTTACTTAATATAAAACTTAAGATTCAAATTTCTGGTTTACTTCAAAATATTTTGAAATAATTATGTACATATATATTTTATAAATCTATTTATGCACAAGAAATTCGTAAAACATTCATTGTCCAAAAGTGCAGCAAACCTGCTATGTGGTCTCTCGACTTCGAGACTCGAAAATGAATGTCGATGATGTTGCAATCATCACCAAAATTATTTTCCAGCGACAAAGAGGAGAGTATAGATTAAAACTTTAAAAATTCTTTAGAAACGATTTCTATTCGAAAATACTTTTAAATTATGTATCCTATCATTTTAAAAGCCAAATTTTCAAAAATACCAGAAATTGAATTCTCAAATTCTTAATTTAAATTCATTTCAATTCCAAATGAATTTATAAATTGCATTTATTTATATTATGTGGAAATGGTCAATGGTTTACCAAACAATAAATGGAAAATCAAATATTATCGTTTCTAACAGCCAATTCATTTAACTATTTAATTTCAGAAAATTTATACTTATATATATAATGCGATCATATAAAATTTACTTCATTTACCAATTTGAAAATAGTATTGTGATAGTTTGCTCTGTTCAAGTGTTGTGGAGTTCCTATCGATGGCGTTGATTAGATGAATCGATCGAAATCCAAAATTCAAACTTAACAACTCAAATAACATGCTATAAAATGTTTTTATATAAATTACAAATACACTCCCTCACTCAATAATTCAAGAATGAATTTTAGAAAAAGGATAGGGATTTCAAGTTTAGAGGAACCCTAATCAAGAGAATTCTAACTAGAAGATATGCTCGAAATGAATATAAGATGATTAAATAACAAAAGAGAAGAGATGGATGGACTTACATAAATTGCGGGCGACCTGAACCAGGTCAACCGTGACGTCAAGAATAAGATCGATGCAGAATTCTTAAGACAAATCAACATATGATCACAAGAGAATTTACCATGGTCATCTACTGTAGAAACATTCGGGCATAGCAAGAGATAGCAGCATCGTAAACCGAGGAAATAGAAATCTCCAGTGAATCAATGCCTGTTGTAAACGAGTTCCACTCCTTTACAAATCATATTCAGGTTGGCGAAACCTCCGATGGGATTATTTACGGATACAGATGAAATTGCCAACAGAAGTGACGAGATGAGCTCAAATTGATTATAAAGATCAACATAAATAGAGCTTGGGATGCTCCAATATCGAGAGAATACAAATAGAAGAAGACAAGAATGGATTTCAGAACAAGGTAGGATTCACAAGTTCAAAAGAAATCCAAATCAAAGAGGAAGAAATTTAAGCTCGAACGAAAGGTGATACTGTAATTAAATTTTACTTTATACGCTAAGTTTTTCCTAAACCTGGCTTTGATACCAACTATAACGACCTGGCATTTCAAACCATTCGCATCCGCACATGTCGGACTTGAATTGCTCAAAACATTGGATTGTTAATTTGTATTTGGAAAAACTCAACATATACAGTAAATAAATAAATCATAGAATCGTAGACATAGAATAATTTAACAACAAGCAGCGGAATAGATGAATAGTAGTTCATGAAGCTACTACATAAACAACAGAGTTTGAAATAAAATACAACAGAATATCTGCAATACTATATAGTCTCGTTTACAAACAGATGAGAAGTATGAACAAGACAACTGGCTAGCTGAAAGCTAGATAGATATAGATGGTTCTCCAAGTGAAGCTCCAACTCCAAAGGTGAGTCTTAAATGTTGTGACACTCAGTCTGACCCGAGCGTAAAGCAAAACTCAAAACACTTGACTCAGGATTAACACTCTTACATTAATAAATTCAAATCAAGTGAAATATCAATTGAAATACCAGTAACTTAAAGGATGTTTAGGATTTCCATCCTCTAAGGATCCGTGGAACTATCTACTATGTAGTAGTATACGCTATTATAATATGTCTATAGTAAAGTAACTTATTAAAATAGCGCTAAGGCATTACCCATATACCCCTTAACATATTTTATATAATGCCGTAATCTATACATATATTATAAACTTCACTCGCACGTGGGCTATCAGGGAACACTCCATAGGTATGACACAAAACAAACACGTAGAAGGTGCGATAGGGCATGCGACAAGGTACTCGAGGCAATGCCAGGGTATATATACCATTTGCTTATTCGGACTGGTGGTAACACATAGCAGCTACTACCACCCACCTCCTGACACACTCCCAAAACAAAGGGGATATAGATGGATCTCCAAGTGAAGCTCCAACTGCAAAGGTGAGTCTCAAATGCTATGACACTTAGTCTGACTCGAGCGTAAAGAAAAACACAAAACACTCGAGTCAGGGTTGACATTCTTATATTAATAAATTCAACTCAAGTGAAATGTCAACTAAAATACAAGTAACTTAAAGGATGTTTGGGATTTCCATCCTCTAAGGATCCGTGGAACTATCTACTATGTAGTAATATACGCTATTATAATATTTCAATAATAAATTAAATTTTTTAAAATAGCATTAAGGCGTTACCCATATCCCGCTTAGCACATTTTATATAATGTAATAGTCTATATAGATACTGTTAACTCCACTCGCAAGTGGGCTATCAAGGAGCACCCCATGGGTACGACACAAAATAAACTCGTAGAAGGCGCGATAGGGCATGCGAGAAGGCCTCGAGGAAATTCCAGTGTAGACATACCATTTGCTTATCCAGACTGGTGGTAATGCATAGCAGCTACTACCGCCTACGTCGTGACTCACTCCCAAATCAAAAGGTGCACCTAGTCAAATCACAAAAGCAATAGAATGGTATCGAAGAAATGTGCCAGATCGAAGGAATAACCTCACTTGTCCCAACATAGCTCCTATTTTAGCCACATCAAGCTGACTCACGGGAGTCTAGGATACATAAATACCATAAAGAATCGCCATCAGACCATCCTACTTCATTCTGGAATCTCCAATCACGTACACAGTTGTTAAAGTAGTTTTCAATATTGGTAGAGAGTATGACAATATCCGATCCCGGTCTCTTTAACAACCAAACACTATTATAACACCATGGTCATTTCATTTCAAATAGTTCATACTTCAAAATCAAAATATCATATTCATTTCATATCAATTCGATATCGTATTGACTTAAATGATATTCATTTCCAAAATCTTAACACTTCCAAAAATTGTAACGCTTTCAAAACCATAGCACTTTTAAAATCATAACACTTTGGAAATCATAACACTTGTGAAATATTAACACTTTTAAAATCATAACATTCTTAGATATTGAAAACAATTTATATTAAAATAGTTATAGATTAAAATAGCTTATATATTAATATACATATATATGTATATATATATTAAAATATTTTTTATTTATATTAAAATACTTTATATAATAAAATAGTTTCCTCTAATTTCACAAATTGATTCAAATCGTTTTAAATTCCAAAAATTCAATTTAAATCAATTCCATTTTACCCATTTCAATTTAAAGTTCAAAAATTCAACTTCAAATATTCAAACATTGACCATATATAAATTTCATATATATTTCAACATTTAACTTCAATTTTTATTCAAATTGGACATTATTCACTTAATCATTTTATAACAATTTGTAAAGTCCCAATTTATAAATTTAAATCAATATCAAATATTTAATCTCAATTTTATTTAAAAATTAAGAATATTCATTAAATCACCTTTTTATCAAATCAAGTTATAATCCTTGCTTCTCATCAAAAGTAATAAGTTTAAACAATTCTTTCTTAAATTCAATTATTAACCAATTTAAATTCAAAGCCGACATTAATTTATCTTTCCAACCCCTATTAAAGTTATAAATCTACTTTAAAATATTAATATAAATTTTCATATAAATATTTTAGAACATATAATGTACCAATTAAATTAAATTTTTATTAAATTAAATTTTTATTATATATTTTTAAGAAAATAAAATATAAGAAAAATCTTAAAACTTATAATTTCAAAACTAACTCATAAATATAAAATTCCAAAACATATAATTTTTAAAATCTACAATTTAGACATATATAAAATAACATTTATATATATTATATTTAAAAACATCAATATTTATTTAAAACCATATATCCTCTTTCAAAACTTTGGAAGTCATCTTCAAACTATAGACCAGCGGTGTCCGTATATAATTTTCTATCCTATGGCCAAGTGATACAGATATTTATCATTTCAATCCGCAATTTTAACATTTACGGGTATATATTATTTCAACCAGCAATTCCAAATTCAATTCAATGAAAATCACTTGGGTTTATCATTTCAACCCATAACAATTTTCTCCTATTCTACAAAATCGTTTGGGTATATATCATTTCAACCCATAGGGATTTCTAAACCAATAGGGAACTTGCAGAGTGAGAACAAATATGATGATGATGATGATAATAATAATATCAACAAAAACCATATATCATCAGTAACAAATTTAAATATATAATACAAGATATGGTGTCATATCACAGGTGAATAGATACAGATAATGACATATCATATATAGCAATTATAAAATTAACAATTCAATTTAGCAGCATATTTCAATTGTCGTTTCAAGTGAAATCAAATTTAATAAATATAAGAACGTTAAACGTGAGTGATTGCTCATCTTTCGAGGCTATAAAGGATAGACGATGAAATTGAGTTACGAAATGCAAGCATGACTTCTAAAGCAAAGCTGGATTGGCACGAATTTGACAGACAAAGCCGATAGATATCAATGAGAAAAAAATCAATCTGTTTGATAGAACAGAAAACTTATATATATATATATATATTATTTCCTTGAAATCAATATTTTAATTTAAGAAGCATATTAAATAAAATAAATATATATGTAAATAAATCATTGTTTTAAATTAAACACGTATACTAAATCAAACATATATACATAATATAATTTCAAATAATACTTATATATATACTCAGCCATATCATAACTTATATAAAACTAATATATAAAAATCTATATATTTACATAAATTTGCAAATGTATAATACTTTGGAATCAACAATCAATATGTATGTATAATATATATATATATATATATATATATATATATATATATATATATATATATATACAGTAAAAGAGTGCAACTGGAAAGAATACAGAATGTGTATGCTTACTATATAAACAAACTGTTATATATATATATATATATATATACACTTAACTATAACAAACTGTTACATAAATAAGATATACTTAAACTATTATGTACATACTTAAAAATATATGCAAACATATTCAAGTATACAACATATATAGGTTGACATAATACATATAAAGTACATATATAATACTGCATATATAAACTTACATTATAACATTTTAAACAAATAGAAATTTACATACCAGAATACCATAAGTCATGTATCATCTAATATATATTACTTACTGCAAAATACTAACAAACATTATATATATAGTACCTTTTCTTTCAGTCATACAAACAGAGAAAAAAAACATACAACTACAAAGCTAATATACTAACCCTACAATATATATGAAGTATTTATATTTAAAAGAACAAACACATACAAATATATACCTCACGATCAAAAATGTTCGACTGAAGCTTCGGGAGGAGGAGGCTCCGCAAACGAATAAGATGGAGAGGGAGGCAGCAAGGGTGGTCGATCAGGCCGATGGTGGCATGCTCGGTGACGAAGTTATGGTTTGCGTAAGGTGAATGGGTGACATGCGTGAGGAGAGTGACGCGGAGAGGAAAGGAAAATGTGTGCTAAGGTGGATGAGGATCTTGAGATGCAGGCGGGTCCAAGTTTGGAAGTGTGTGTGAGTTTCAAGGCGACGGTGGTGGAGATGATGTGGAGACTTGCATTGGTGAAGGGTTGATGGGTAATGGCTGCTTGCGGCTGTTAAAATTGAGGAAGGGAGATTTTGAACGTGCAGAAATGAAGGATGGCAAAGTGGAAGAAAGTGAACAGGTAACAGATATATATACTTTTATATATTTCTTTTGAAAAGCAAAATAACAAAGAAGAGACGTAAAATAAAAGGCCGCAGGTAAAAGCAGGTGATGGAGCATTTTTTTTCTTTCTTTTCCAAGGCAACAACATTTTATTATTGTGGTCCAAGTTATACGTTTCAAATGTGAAAAGTAAAGGAAAACTAAAAGTCATAAATTTTTGGCGTCGTTACAATGGATCAAAATTTTCGTTTCCGACATGTATCGGACCTTAAAATATAGAAATAAATATACCACGAAATTCAACGCGACGAGGCAAACAGAATGATACACAGATATCAGCGATACGATCAAATTATAAAAACTCGAATTTCTGCTGTCGAAAATGCAAAAAATAAGATAAATGGAGCTATATAAGTCTAAATTTGACGAAACAAAATTTGACGTCTCACTCACAAAATGATTTGAAAATTTATTATAAAAAAATAGTCAAATTTGGAAAAAAATTATTATCTTCGAATATTATATGTTATTTGTATATCAAATGTTATTTGTAAAACAGCTTCATGGACTTTATTTTATTAATATATTTTGTCATTCCGCTGTGAGATTCTGTGTTTTGTATTTCTTCCTTTTCATTTCTTTTCTTATTTACCCCGTAACAATCCTCCTTTTTGAATGGTAACATGTGTGGTTTATTATCGATTTAAACTCTCCAAAAGTGGGTCATTACATGTAACGACCCATAAATTTTTAATAATTTTTAATTTATTTTATAACGAATTTAATTGAATATTTGTGAAATTTTATAATAATTAGAATATAATGTTCATGTTTTTAGAATACGTATATTTAAATATAGCAGGTTGTAAGTTTTCAATTAATTTTATCAAAGTTTATTTCATTTTGAAATTCTATTAAATTCAAGCTAGCTAATAATTTGCTGACAATAAATTTATTTTCAAGCCTGAATATTTTTCTATAAAAAATTCTAAATCCTCTTCTGAGTGAGACGTCATCCTTCGTTTTTCCAAATTCGGACGTCTACGGCTCCATTTACCTTATTTCTGACAAATTTTACAGCATTTTGGTACCGATCATCGACTTTTGATCGGATGATCATACCACCGATACATGTATACCGTTGTGATTGCCTCGACGTGCTGATCTCAATAGTATATTTATTTCTGTATTTTGAAACCGGTACGTGACGGAATCTGTAAAACGTCGACCCGTATCGGTATCCATTGTAAAACTTTTGGTTTCCTTTGTCTGTTCAAACTTGTGACGTGCTGCCCAAACAAATAAATTGCTTTATTAAGTTTTCAAATTAATGCTTCTAGACATTTGCTATGTTACTGCTGTATTTTGGGTGATAACGTTTTGAACGTTGATAAAAATAATTAATCTGCATAGTTTAATAGGCTATGAATTGAGATCTAGGAAAGAAATAAATATAAAACGTATAACCTGACAAATAATAAAAATTGCTTTAATTGCACCGTTGATTTTGAAACGTATAAAATTCTATACGTTCTTTACGCATCCATTCATTTCTTTTATTTCTTCCTTTACGTTTCCTCTCTTTACTGATATATACTTACTTCTTTTATCTCTCCTATCTACTACAAAAGGCAACCCACTTCTTTGTGGAAAAAAAAATTTCCTTTATCCCTGAACCCATCAAAACCACCTCTGCACGTCCCCTCTTTCTTCCTCTCCCCTCTTCCTTCTTCTCCCTGTGATAACCGCAGCCATCTACCGAAGCCTCACCCCCTGCCGCTCCTCCTCACGGCCATCGCAACCCAGCCTTCTCGATCCACCCTCCACCTAAGATAGCAACCGCCCCACCTACTGTCACCGGAAACCCACTGCTGCACCTACCCCGACCGAAGAACCGAGCATCACTTCGCCTCGGCCCCACACCTCACTAGATCCGTCGCCCACTGTTACTAGTCACCTTCGCCTTCCGACCATCACCACCACTCCTCCTCACCATGTAGCAACGTCGCCGCTACCTTCCCCTCTCTTGCCGAACCACCTCTTCCATTTCAGGGGCCTCCAAACCCAGTAGCAACGCCTCCGACCAATACCCGTGCCCTAGCATGAGTCAGCATCTCCCACTTATCAACCTCCTCTGCCGTGAAGCCTGCCCTCCCTCTCGGTTTGCATGAGTTTGCGTTCCCTGTTCAATGCCTCCTCCACTCCTTATTTCATACACAGGTACATATATATTGCCATATTTAGAGTGGTTCGTACCTCATGCTTGTAGCCGCCATTTCCTCCAAACGTATATGTATATGTTTTATTTTTCTATCGATAGCTTATTGCATATATAGTATATATAAGCACATTCAGTTTTACAGGGTGTTTATGTTAATATTGTTTTACAGTATATTTAGGTGAGAGTATATTAATGGCATATGTGTGTCAGGTAGTATGTATGGTATATGTTATTTAAGTTGTAGAGTAGATAGGCGAGTATGAAAAATCTGTGTGCATAGATAGGTATTTTAAAGACAAAATCTATCTATGTTATATATATAGGACAGTTTGTTTTATGTAACAGTTAGTTTATGGTTGATCGTGGTTTAAAATATACACGGTAATATTTAAAGGAGTTGTATTGCGTGAAGGTTAATATTTAAGGGAGGATCTTGGAATAGCTTAATGTAGCTGGTATGTAAGTCAATATATAAACGGTTGGGTAAGTCTAGAATAATAGTTTATATGTGGGTTTGCGTCAGTTAAATGTTGGGTTATATGATCATTTATATATACATGTATATTTCATATAGGGAGTTAAGTTCTTGGTTTCATACTTTGTTTTTTTATGCATTGGGCTTATTTAATATTGAATTTTTTTTTATATATAAGTTTTTATATACAGAAGATTTATAATAAGTTTTAAGTAATATATAATATGTAAGTATTAAATATAGGTTATGCTGTTATATCTATAAACGTGTAGTTTTATACAAGATATATTCGATATATGGTTTGTTTAGTATGCATAGGTGTATGTGAGTCTGCATATAAGATGTGTAATATTTAATTGCAACAGCGGTTTACATATTAGTTAATAATATATATAGTAATATATAGGCTCGCCTATACCTTTTATCTTCATCAATCCAATTTTGATTTGTTCCATCAATCCTTGTTATCAGCTTGGATCGTTGAATTCGTGCCGATTTTGCTTTGCTTTGATTCGAAATTCAAACTTCGGTGTCCGTAGCTCAATTCTTTGTCAAATCTCTCTAGCCTCGAAAGGTGAGCAATCACTCACGATTAACTTTCTTTTATTTATTAAATTTGATTTCAATTGAAACGACAATTGAAATATGTTGTTGTAGTTATTTAAATTGTTATATTTATGCTATTACCTGTATCTGTTCACCTACGGGATATGACACCATATCCTATTGTTTATACTTTATTTAATTATTGATGATATATTCCTGTTGTATATTATTATCATATCCTGCTATATTTTTGTTATCTGTTATCACTCTGCAAGTTCCCTGTAGTTTAGAAATTCACTATGGGTTGAAATGATAAACCCAAGCGATTTCCATTTAATTGAATTTGGGATTACGGGTTGAAAAGATATCCACCCGTATATAATTAGTATACGGATTGAATTGATAAATATCCGTAGCACTTGACTATATGATAGGAAATATATACAGACACCGTTGGTCCATATAAATATATTAAAAATAATTTGTATAATTTTGGAAAGAAATATATGGTTTAATTAATTTGATTCTTAAGATATTATATAAATGAAAATTGTATATATAGATTTAGTAGTAATACTTGATTTAAATTAGATTGATTTAATACATATAATATGGTTAAGTATTTATGTAAATCTATATTTCAAATAGATTCTTTTGTAATAAATTTAATAATTAAGATTGGAAGATAAATTTGGGTTTATTAAAATGGTATTTAAATAAGGATTTATTTAATTAAATCGATTTGAAATTTTTGAATGGGAAATTTAAAGAGTATGATTTTATAGCAGGATTTTTGATTTAAGTGATTTAATGAATATTTCACGTTTAAATAAATTAAAGAAAATATTGAGTAAAATGGAACTTAAGGTTACTTGAAAAATATTGAATCAAATGAGGGAGTATTTCAAGACCAAATAATAATGAGGTTAATTCGAGATCTATATGAAACTGTTAACTTGAACATTAAAATATTAAAGCTTTGAACTATATTGGAATTTAAATGGTTTATTTTGAAATTCAGATCTGTATATGAAAATAATATAGTTGAAGTTGTTTGTTAGAAACTAAATTGAATTTAAGTGAAATTTTAGGTTGAATCAATATAGTTGAGTTTATTATATAGAAAACTAAATTGATTAAAAAGTTAGTTTGAAACGTTGAATACTTAAAGTTTTGAAATATATTGAACATAAAGGGTATTTTGTGATTTCAAATCCGAATTTGAGATCGATAAAATTGAAGTGGTTATTTTAGAAATTGAGTTGAATTTAAATTAATAAATTGAGATTGAAATAGATTTAAATGGGGTGGTCGGGTTGATGTTAAACGATTTGTTAAGTTGAGGGAATTGAAATTTCTTTACTGTACAAATTATTTAATATATAAAAATACTATTTGGGAAGTATAGAGATATTTGAAGTGAAAATGATATTTGGTTTTGAAGTATAAATTAAGTTGAAAAGACTACGGTGTTATAGTGTATATTTCTATCTTTTAGATAGTTCCTTGGACCCTTAGAGGATGGTTATCCCAAACATCCTCTAAGTTAATTATATTTCAGTTGATATTTCACTTGAGTTAGATTTATAGATATAAAATGTTAATCCTGACTCGAGTGTTTTGTGTTTTGCTTTACGCTCGGGTCAGACTGAGAGATACAGCATTTGAGACTCATCTTCGAAGTTGGAGCTTTGCTTGAAGATCCAGCTATCTATCCCTTCAGTCATCCAGTTGATTGGTTCAGAGAAGCCATCTGTTGCATTGGAGACTTCATGACATTTGAACTATTCGGTTGTATTTTATTTCTAACTCTGAGGTATATAGTAGCTTCATGAACTACTATTCTTTATCTATTCCGCTGCATTGTATTACTCTGTGTAAGTGATCTATGATTGATTTATTTACTGTATATTTTAAGTTTTGCCAAATTTTATTAACAATTCGGTATTTTGAATTATTCAAGTCGGATATGTACGGTTTTATTGTCGATTCGAATGGTCCAAAATAGCGGGTCGTTACAGTTGGTATCAGAGCTTTGGCTCTAGGCAAAACCTAGCATATATGGTAAATTCATTTACAGAATCACTTTCGTTCGAGTTGAATCCCTTCTTTTTGACTTGATTTCCTTTGAATTTTGGAATGTCCCTCGGTTCCGAAATTCATTCTTGTCTCTCCCTATTTATATTCGTTTGATTCTGGAGTATCCCATAACTCCACTGAATGTTTTGTAAAGGGGGTGAAAACTCCTTTACAATCGGCATTGATTCACCGAAGATTCTGAATCCTTGATTTATGATGCTACTATATCTAGTTATGCCGAATTCTGTATCGGGCGATCGAATGTCGATTTGCTTTGAAATTCCGCATCGATTATATTCCTGAAGTCACGGTTGATCCGGTTAAGGTCGCCCGAGATTTATAGAAGTATATCCATCTTCTATTTTGTAATTTGATTTTCTCAACCTTGTTTGAGCCTATCTTCGAATCAGGATTTTATTGATTAGAGTTCCTCTAAATTAAATCTCTATCTTTGTTTTGAAATCCATTCTTGAATCATCCTTTGAAAATCGGGTTTGTTGTATTTTAAAATTGTTTTATACGAAATTATTATTTTGATAACTATGATTTTATTCTATATATAAAAGTGAAAATGTTTTCGATAAGGATTATATACCTATATATAAAACGAATAAGAAATGTTATTCTATATATAAAAGTTTTGAAAGGATTGGAAATTTTGAAAATTTATAAGAAAGTGATTTATATAAAAAGGATTTATAACTGAAGGGTTAAATTTGAAATTCGAGAATTGAATTCCGATATTTTGAAATTGGTTTTAAGATTTTGGGAAAATATATAAAAATAATACGATTTAAAAGTATTTTTCCGAATAAGAAATGTTTCAAATGGGTTCAAATGAATTCCAATAATTTTGAAGAAATTTCAAAGAAGTTTCAAGAAAATAGAAGTCCAGAACTCACTTATGTCGCTGGAGAATAATTTCGGTGATGAGTGCACGCATCATCGACATTGATTTTCGAGTTTCAGAGTGGGGGAGAGGCCACTTTAATAGCTTCGCTATGCGAGTGATTTTGTAAAACCGTTTTTGATTTCAAATTCCGAAGTATAATTTGATATTTTCGAAAGATATATGTATATATTTGAAACAATTTAAAGTGAGACCTGTGTTCAGTCCTCGAGTTTTCAATTTGACTAGTAATAACTCTATATAAAAAAAAAAATTGATTTCCAACTCTTAGATTTGAAATTTGATTTCATCGACTATTTTGAAGGTTCGAGCACTTCCAAATCAAGGTTTAAAAGTTTTAAACTAAGAAATTTCGAAAGGTATAAAAATTTTGATAAAGCATATAAGTTTAGTTTTGAAGAGTATGACTTAAGTAAGTTTGAAACCTTTTGTTAAGTAAGTGAATATGACTATTTTTAATTATACTAATATGGAATTTAGTTTTGAAATGTTTTGGAAAAAAAAATTAATTTCAAATAATGGTTTTCAGAAAGGTAAATTGGATATTTCTAATAGAAATAGATAGTTTAAAAGTTTTAAAGTGATGATTATAAATTTGGAAACCATTTTGACTATAATTGATTTTGAGAAAATATTTGGTTTTGAAATTAAATTGAAATTAAAAGCCAGTACTTATATGGTGATTTTGGAAATGAATTTGTTTGACTTGAATTATTTTAATTTGGAAACTGGGATAATTTTCTAAACCTATTATTTTGGGAACTTTGAAATTTAGATACTTAATTTGGAAGAAAATTTGGTGAAATCCTATATGATTTTGAAACTGAATTGATATTGAAATGATTTGAAATTGAGAACCTTATATTGTTAAGCACTTGATTTGGGAGTGGTCGAACTTATATAAAAAGGATTGTATAAGTATGAAGTTGATTTGAAATCTATTGATTTGAAAGGTACTCAATCTGGAAAGAGAATTTTATATAATCGAAATCTATATAAGTATGTTTTGAACTACTATTGATTTGGAAAGTATTCGATTTGGAAAAATGGAATCCTATATATATGGACTTTATATAAGTATGATATTTGAAAGTGATTTGAAAAGGTACTATATGATATATATTTTCGAAGTAAAGATATGGAAAGTGCCTTCTGCTTGATATCCGCTTTGTGGCCACATCGTGGATTCATTCTATCGATATTATTCTTTCTGATTTTTGGTTTTCCGGATGTAATACTCGAGTATTCCCACCGTGGCGTAACCCATGGTTTTTTTTCTCTCGTGAATGCATAGCGCAATTGCCTGGCTGAGTCTTGCCTAGGGGTACGGATTGTTTCCTGGGGGATCCAGGCGTAACCATTGTGTATCCTGCAATCTGTGTAGGTCGCGAATAGTAGCGCAAGTGCCTGGCTAAGTCTTGCCTAGGGGTACGGATTGTTTCCTGGGGGATCCAGGCGTAGCCATTGTGTATCATGCACTCTACTAGTCATCATGGCGTAACTCGCAGGGCTGAGAAAGCTTACGGATATGGATTGTTTCTTGGGGGATCCAGGCGTAATCATTGTGTATCTGTGAACCATGTTCGGACAAAGGTTTTGGTTTGGTTGTTTTGTTTGGATTGTACTTTCCATATCTGTTTTTAAAAAAAAAAAGGTTTTTCAAGTATTTTCACTGAGTGTTGAAACAGGTCTACTAAGTACTTGAAGAATTCTAACTTTGCGCCTGATCAACGCATGGCCAGAGTCTGCAAGAACGAGGATAAACTTGTTGAAACATCGAGTTATAAAAGTATTTTCGAAAGGAAAATTTATTTCGATATAATAGTATTTTATTATAAAAGTATTATTATAAAGGTATTTATTATAAAAGTATTTTTCCCAACAAAGAAATTTTGAACTAATATTTGAAATTTAAATTCTTATGGTTCTAGATTAATTATTCGTGCTCGATTCTATTCTTTGAATCTACCTTATCTTCTCAGCTTTAGTTGTTCATCTATATTCCGTTCCAGAATCTACCTTCCTTTCCTTTTTGAATATAATCTTTTAAAGATTACTTATCTGTATACTACATTGGTTAATAGAAAATTTTAGTGGTATACATATTTTTAAAGTTCTTAATTAAATAAAACATATTTAAGAAAATGATTTTAATTTGCTGATAATTTTTGAAAGGTATCTTTAGATAAATTTAAAATTTCTTGAATTATAGATTTAATGTTTTCAATAGCTTCTGTGTGAATATAACAAATAATGTAAATAATTGTTTCCAAATAGTTTTCACATATTTATAAAGGTAATATGTAAACATTTTTAATTCCATTTGGGTTTTGAAAGCTTTAAGGTATCATGGACAACTGAATTGCAAATAAAGATTTCAAATGAATATTTCAAGTAAAAAAAATTATATGGTTTTAAATTAATTATTTACCTTGACTTTTAATCTACTTTTATTTTGGTTGTCCTATTCTCCTACCTCCTTCCTTTTCGGGGACGAAAAGTTTTGAGTGGGGGAGAGTGTAACGACCCATAAATTTTTAATAATTTTTAATTTAATTTATAACGAATTTAATTGAATATCTGTGAAATTTTATAATAATTAGAATATAATGTTCATGTTTTTAGAATACGTATATTTAAATATAGCAGGTTGTAAGTTTTCAATTAATTTTATCAAGGTTTATTTCATTGTGAAATTCTATTAAATTCAAGCTAGCTAATAATTTGCTGACAATATATTTATTTTCAAGCCTGAATATTTTTCTATAAAAAATTCTAAGTCCTCTTCTGAGTGAGACGTCATCCTTCGTTTTTCCAAATTCGGACGTCTACGGCTCCATTTACCTTATTTCTGACAAATTTTGCAGCATTTTGGTACCGATCATCGACTTTTGATCGGATGATCATACCACTGATACCTGTATACCGTTGTGATTGCCTCGACGTGCTGATCTCAATAGTATATTTATTTCTGTATTTTGAAAACCGGTACGTGACGGAATCTGTAAAACGTCGACCCGTATCGGTATCCGTTTTAAAACTTTTGGTTTCTTTTGTCTGTTCAAACTTGTGACGTGCTGCCCAAACAAATAAATTGCTTTATTAAGTTTTCAAATTAATGCTTCTAGACATTTGCTATGTCATTGCTATATTTTGGGTGATAACGTTTTGAACGTTGATAAAAATAATTAATCTGCATAGTTTAATAGGCTATGAATTGAGATCTAGGAAAGAAATAAATATAAAACGTATAACCTAACAAATAATAAAAATTGGTTTAATTGCACCGTTGATTTTGAAACGTATAAAATTCTATACGTTCTTTACGCATCCATTCATTTCTTTTATTTCTTCCTTTACGTTTCCTCTCTTTACTGATATATACTTACTTCTTTTATCTCTCCTATCTACTACAAAAGGCAACCCACTTCTTTGTGGAAAAAAAAAATTCCTTCATCCCTGAACCCATCAAAACCACCTCTGCACGTCCCCTCTTTCTTCCTCTCCCCTCTTCCTTCTTCTCCCTGTGATAACCGCAGCCATCTACCGAAGCCTCACCCCCTGCCGCTCCTCCTCACGGCCATCGCAACCCAGCCTTCCCGATCCACCCTCCTCCTAAGATAGCAACCGCCCCACCATCCGTCACCGAAAACCCACTGCTGCACCTACCCCGACCGAAGAACCGAGCATCACTTCGCCTCGGCCCCACACCTCACTAGATCCGTCGCCCACTGTTACTAGTCACCTTCGCCTTCCGACCATCACCACCACTCCTCCTCACCATGTAGCAACGTCGCCGCCACCTTCCCCTCTCTTGCCGAACCACCTCTTCCATTTCAGGGGCCTCCAAACCCAGTTGCAACTCCTCCGACCAATACCCGTGCCCTAGCATGAGTCAGCATCTCCCACTTATCAACCTCCTCTACCGTGAAGCCTGCCCTCCCTCTCGGTTTGCATGAGTTTGCGTTCCCTGTTCAATGCCTCCTCCACTCCTTCTTTCATACACAGGTACATATATATTGCCATATTTAGAGTGGTTCGTACCTCATGCTTGTAGCCGCCATTTCCTCCAAACGTATATGTATATGTTTTATTTTTCTAGCGATAGCTTATTGCATATATAGTATATATAAGCACATTCAGTTTTACAGGGTGTTTATGTTAATATTGTTTTACAGTATATTTAGGTGAGAGTATATTAATGGCATATGTGTGTCAGGTAGTATGTATGGTATATGTTATTTAAGTTGTAGAGTAGATAGGCGAGTATGAAAAATCTGTCTGTATAGATAGGTATTTTAAAGACAAAATCTATCTATGTTATATATATAGGACAGTTTGTTTTATGTAATAGTTAGTTTATGGTTGATCGTGGTTTAAAATATACACGGTAATATTTAAAGGAGTTGTATTGCGTGAAGGTTAATTATTTAAGGGAGGATCTTGGAATAGCTTAATGTAGCTGGTATGTAAGTCAATATATAAACGGTTGGGTAAGTCTAGAATAATAGTTTATATGTGGGTTTGCGTCAGTTAAATGTTGGGTTATATGATCATTTATATATACATGTATATTTTATATAGGGAGTTAAGTTCTTGGTTTCATACTTTGTTTTTTTTATGCATTGGGCTTATTTAATATTGAATTTTTTTTTTATATATAAGTTTTTATATACAGAAGATTTATAATAAGTTTTATGTAATATATAATATGTAAGTATTAAATATAGGTTATGCTGTTATATCTATATACGTATAGTTTTATACAAGATATATTCGATATATGGTTTGTTTAGTATGCATAGGTGTATGTGAGTCTGCATATAAGATGTGTTATATTTAATTGCAACAGCAATTTACATATTAGTTAATAATATATATAGTTATATATAGGCTCGCCTATACCTTTTATCTTCATCAATCCAATTTTGATTTGTTCCATCAATCCTTGTTATCAGCTTGGATCGTTGAATTCGTGCCGATTTTGCTTTGCTTTGATTCGAAATTCAGACTTCGGTGTCCGTAGCTCAATTCTTTGTCAAATCTCTCTAGCCTTGAAAGGTGAGCAATCACTCACGATTAACTTTCTTTTATTTATTAAATTTGATTTCAATTGAAACGACAATTGAAATATGTTGTTGTAGTTATTTAAATTGTTATATTTATGCTATTACCTGTATTTGTTCACCTACGGGATATGACACCATATCCTATTGTTTATACTTTATTTAATTACTGATGATATATTCCTGTTGTATATTATTATCATATCCTGCTATATTTTTGTTATCTGTTATCACTCTGCAAGTTCCCTGTAATTTAGAAATTCACTATGGGTTGAAATGATAAACCCAAGCGATTTCCATTTAATTGAATTTGGGATTACGGGTTGAAAAGATATCCACCCGTATATAATTAGTATACGGATTGAATTGATAAATATCCGTAGCACTTGACTATATGATAGGAAATATATACAGACACCATTGGTCCATATAAATATCTTAAAAATAATTTGTATAATTTTGGAAAGAAATATATGGTTTAATTAATTTGATTCTTAAGATATTATATAAATGAAAATTGTATATATAGATTTAGTAGTAATACTTGATTTAAATTAGATTGATTTAATACATATAATATGGTTAAGTCTTTATGTAAATCTATATTTCAAATAGATTCTTTTGTAATAAATTTAATAATTAAGATTGGGAGATAAATTTGGGTTTATTAAAATGGTATTTAAATAAGGATTTATTTAATTAAATCGATTTGAAATTTTTGAATGGGAAATTTAAAGAGTATGATTTTATAACTGGATTTTTGATTTAAGTGATTTAATGAATATTTCACGTTTAAATAAATTAAAGAAAATATTGAGTAAAATGGAATTTAAGGTCACTTGAAAAATATTGAATCAAATGAGGGAGTATTTCAAGACCAAATAATAATGAGGTTAATTCGAGATCTATATGAAACTGTTAACTTGAACATTAAAATATTAAAGCTTTGAACTATATTGGAATTTAAATGGTTTATTTTGAAATTCACATCTGTGTATGAAAATATTATAGTTGAAGTTGTTTGTTAGAAACTAAATTGAATTTAAGTGAAATTTTAGGTTGAATCAATATAGTTGAATTTATTATATAGAAAACTAAATTGATTAAAAAGTTAGTTTGAAACGTTGAATACTTAAAGTTTTGAAATATATTGAACATAAAGGGTATTTTGTGATTTCAAATCCGAATTTGAGATCGTTAAAATTGAAGTGGTTATTTTAGAAATTGAGTTGAATTTAAATTAATAAATTGAGATTGAAATAGATTTAAATGGGGTGGTCGGGTTGATGTTAAACGATTTGTTAAGTTGAGGGAATTGAAATTTCTTTACTGTACAAATTATTTAATATATAAAAATACTATTTGGGAAGTATAGAGATATTTGAAGTGAAAATGTTATTTGGTTTTGAAGTATAAATTAAGTTGAAAAGACTACGGTGTTATAGTGTATATTTCTATCTTTTAGATAGTTCCATGGACCCTTAGAGGATGGTTATCCCAAACATCCTCTAAGTTAATTATATTTCAGTTGATATTTCACTTGAGTTAGATTTATAGATATAAGATGTTAATCCTGACTCGAGTGTTTTGTGTTTTGCTTTACGCTCGGGTCAGACTGAGAGATACAGCATTTGAGACTCATCTTCGAAGTTGGAGCTTTGCTTGAAGATCCATCTATCTATCCCTTCAGTCATCCAGTTGATTGGTTCAGAGAAGCCATCTGTTGCATTGGAGACTTCATGGCATTTGAACTATTCGGTTGTATTTTATTTCTAACTCTGAGGTATATAGTAGCTTCATGAACTACTATTCTTTATCTATTCTACTGCATTGTATTACTCTGTGTAAGTGATCTATGATTGATTTATTTACTGTATATTTTAAGTTTTGCCAAATTTTATTAACAATTCGGTATTTTGAATTATTCAAGTCGGACATGTACGGTTTTATTGTCGATTTGAATGGTCCAAAATAGCGGGTCGTTACATTACGTTTGGTATCATAGTTTTGGTTTAGCGATAAACTTTGCTTATGGGTTTGACTCAATAGAGATAGGATAGTAATACTATAGAATGAGTTGTCTGAGCGTATATATGAGAAAGTGTGCTTATTAGTGTTGTAAAAATGTGTTTATATTTTTTTGAGCTGCTCTATTTAGTATTTATAAATTCTGGACGGTACATAGGATGCTATGGCATCAATAGGGATTTCTAAACACTAAATATGGCAGACCGACACAATATTGTTTTAGAATATAGGTAAATGAAATAATTTTACCTAGTATTATATTTTGTATATAAAAGAATAATTTTTATAAAAGGTATAGTTAGATGTGAAATGTTGTTTGCTAGGTAGAGAAATTTTATAAATCGTGATTGTAAACTAGGATTTACAAGAAAGTAAATATAAATTTTAAATTTGAGAACTTAAGTTCTGGGGGTTGAAATTGTTTCCAAAGGATTTTTGGAATATAATAATATAGTAATATTTGGAAATATTTTCGAATAAATATATTTTCGATGTGATTTGAAAGAAATGCTTTAAAAGGATTTTTGAAAGGAAATAAGTTCTGCACTCCCCTCTCTGTTGCTAGAAAATAATATCGGTGAAGAGTGCACGCATCATTGATGTACGTTTATGAGTGTCAAAGTGGAAAGACCACTATAGTAGTTTTACTACACATTTATTTTAATAACAAATCTTAATTTTTAATTTTTAAATATGATTGGATATACATAAGTTATGAGTGTGTGTGTGTGTGTACATATATTTTAAATTATTTGAAAGGAAACCTAGTATTTAGTTCTTAAGTTTTATAAATTAGAAATTACAATTATTGTGATGAAATGAAACCTTAACTGCTTTAATAATTGGAAGCTTCTAATATGAAAATAAGAAATTAGATGCTAAATGATTAATGAAACATATAAGAAATTGGAGATTTGTAACTTGTAAATATGAAAATGTAACTATTGAACATTTTGTTAACTAAAATGAATAAAATAAACTTGGGTAACATTCAAGTACATTCTAAAAGACATATATATAACTAACCAGAATATTAAAAGTTGAAATGTTAGTAAGATCATGTAATAGAATATAATACGAGTAAAACATAGGAAATGAGAGTGTTCAATGGAATTATGTTTATAAATGAAGAATTATGATGTATAAGAATATTATAAAATTAAGTTAATAATTTGAAATGCTACTAATTAAATTTAATATAAAAAGTGAATACTGTAAGTAAATTATTATAAACTTAAGTTAATGTTTTAAGCTATTTGTAATTAAAGTGAATAGTAAGGGGAATACTATATTAAGTAAATGATAATAACTTCTGAAAATGTTGAAATGATTTAGAAATAGATTTAATATTCAGTAATTCTATATATGAAGGAAATAAATATAAAAAGAAAAATAAAGATTTAAAAATTTAAGCATGAGTTGATTCACAAATGAATATTAATGTTAAAAGGAAATCAAAGTAAATATTTATTGTGAATTAAATTTGCAAAGAAACCTCTATAATATTTTAAGAATTGATTATGGATGATCTAAATAATTGAATGGAAATAACTTATGTAAGTAAATGAATGTAAATTTATGGAAAAAGGCATTGTATGAATGAATGGGAAATGAATTTTGTAAGTAATGAAGTTAAATTAATAAAATATACATCGTCTCACTGAATGAAAATAAATGAACAGTAAATGATGTGAAAGGAAATTAATAAGAATAAATTAAAATAATATTTGTAATTCTTGGTAGTTTTGGCTTATGGGATGTCTACGAAGTGATACTTTAATTAATTTAGGATGTATGAATAATCTATTAAGTTTTTCTAAAGGCTATTAAGTGTATGATACACTTGATATTTTATTTATCACCCTTGTATGAATAAAAGTTTCTGAGCTCGAACCAACCATTTTTTGGTTGCTATAGATGGATGATTGATTCATTTGTTACATATGATGGACGTGTTATTTTGTTTGCATGTGACTATTGTTATGTTGTGTTGATTTATTTTGTTGTAAATCGAAACAACTAAAATATTTCTCTTGTACATAATTGTCACTCTTTGGATTATAGAAGTGAAATATAGGTTTATGGAAGCAATAGCGACTGCTTTTGATTTCATAAATAAGCATTGTTTGCCCGACAAATAAGGACGTTCTCAGATTACAGTTTTATAGCGATATTATATTGTTTTTCCTGATTTGGGATATTTTATTTTTGGAATATGATATATATGGCTATTATTGGTATTATTATTTCTCTCGGGCCTCTCCGTACAAAGTAGATTCTGTCAAAAGTTTTCATGAATTTTAGACTTAAATTTTTTTGTGAAAGTAAAGATATTTTCAAACTTTTATTTTCTTGAATATGTAACACCCTAGTATTTTCAACCATTCGCATCCGCACATGTCGGACTTGAATTGCTTAAAATATCATACTGTTAATTTATATTTGGCAAAACTCAGCATACACAGTAAATATATAAATCACAAAATCAGAGACATAAAGTAATATAACAATAAGCAGCGGAAACAAATGAGCAATAGTTCATGAAGCTACTATATATATAGTAGAGTTAAAACAAGATATAATAGAAGTTTCGAATACATAGAAGTCTCAATACAATAGTCAAATACAAATCTGAATACATCATTGGAATCAACTGAATAACTGAAAGCTGAATCGATAGTTGGATCTCCAAGCGAAGCTCCAAACTCCAAAGGTGAGTCACAAATACTGTGACACTCGGTCTGACCCGAGCGTAAAGCAAAACACAAAACACTCGAGGCAGGATTAACATTCTTGTACCAATAAATCCAACTCAAGGGAAATATCAACTGAAATTCTAGTAACTCCAAGGACATTTGGGATAACCATCCTCTAAGGATCCGCTAAACTATTTACTATGTAGTAATATATGCTATTATAATAATGTCTATAGTAAAGTAAACTGTTAAAATAGCGTTAAGGCCTTACCCATATCCCCCTTAACACATTTTATATATTTCCATAGTCTATATAGTACTGTAATCTCCCCCGTACAGGGCGTTGTCGGAGGGTACTCCATAGGTATGGTAAAAAAAAACTCGTAGTGGGCTCGATATGGTAGGTGACACGGCACAACTAGGCAATGCCAGGGTAGATATACCAGTTACACTTCCGGACTGGTGGTAACGCATAGCAGCTACTACCGCATACCTCGGAACACACACCTAAATCAAAATCAAGGGTTGCCACTAAATCAATCACAATATTGTATCGAATGAGTGTGCCCAATCGGAGGAATGACCTCACTTGGCCTGTCAAATCCTCTTGTTTTAGCCACCTTATGCCAACTCAGAGGAGTCGGGTCCACATATATACCTTATATAAGATCGTCGCCACCATCCTACTTCATTCTAGAACTCCACCGCGTACACGGTTGTTAAAGTGGTTTTTGGCATCGGTAGAGAGTATGACAATAACCGATCCCGGTCTCTTTAACAACCAATCGTTATTATAACACCGTAGTCATTTCAAAATAGTTTATACTTCAAAACCAAAATATCATTTCCATTTCAAAAACCATATCAATCCGATATCATTTCTATTTCAAAACCAAATCAGCACAATATCATTTCCATTTCAAAACCAAACGAATACGATATCATTTCCATTTCAAATATATTCACTTCCAAAGCCATAGTGCTTTCAAAGTTATAATACTTTCGAAACCAAACATTTGAAATTATAATACTTTGGAAATCGTTTCGAAATCATAGCACTTTAAAGTAAAATAGTTTATATAAAATAATTATAAGTTAAAACAATTCATATAATTAAAATAATTAGAATATTAAAGTACTTTATATTAAAATCATTTAATATTAAAAATAGTTTATAATAAAATAATTTATAAAGTAAAATGTGTAAATAGTTTAGAATAATTTAAAAATACTTTATATAGTAAAATAGCTTCCTCAAATTTCACAAATGGATTCAAGTCCACTCAAATTCAAAAATTTAAATTTAATTCAATCTCAACTAATCAATTTCAATTCAATTCAGCTTCTCAATAAACCATTTCAAATTAAATCGATTTCAAATACAGATTTGAACCACAAAATAAAACATTTCAATTTCAATATATTTCAAAGCTTTAAATATTCAATATTTTCAAGACTAAATTTGATAAATTCATATATATCTCAATTTAACTTCATTATTATTTAGTTTTGAAATATGCACTAAATAAATCCAATGTCATTTAATTAAAACCCCAAATTTTAAATCACTATATATTTCCTTCAATTTATTTAAACTTGAAATATTCATTTAATCACCTTAAACCAAAATCAGGTTATAAAATGCGACGACCCGACTTTCTACCACCAGAAAATCGCATCATCTTTAAGAAAGAAAGGGATAGAAAAGAGAAAATATAGAGAAGAAGAAAGAAACAACATCAGAATCTAAACAGCGGAACGAATAAATTATATTAATCACATAATACTTTACATAGTTTACACCCATTATCAGAGATACACAGCATAATCAACTCATACTAGACAGTTATAGACACCTGTCTAGTTATACAACTCAAAGACAAACAACTCAGAGAACACACAACGGAATACTTTATAGCTATACGCAGAAGCCTCCTGCTCCATTGCTCCTTCAGAATTCGTCAAGCCAACTTGAATCCTAATCTGAATCCCTTGGCTACTCGTAAAAATTTGAGTACCCAAGAGTTTACGAAAACAGAATAAACTCCGGGTCAGACATGGGTCTGGTGTGAGTAAACGGTTAAAGTTGCTTAACTTTTAAAAAACCTTTTGAAACGAAAGGTATCATGTAAGACTTCCCACACATAAACATGGAAAAGTTTTTACCTTACGCTAACCAAAACATTTAATAGGAAATCCGATGATATTATAATAGTGTCTAGGGTTTTCAACTAAATAAGAAATAGCCGAAATTGTTACATCTATTAAATTCCAGCTACTAGCCACAAAAGTGGGTAATACAATCAAAACCATTGGCACTTATTGGATTTTGGATTCCATACAATGGCAGGGCTATTGGGGTACCGCCCGTCACAGTACGTGGCCTAGATCACCGTACCGAGGATTACTCCCAATCCCCTGCAACACAAAGCCGGACCCGTTCCTTACTGAACAGTTCCAAATAAGACAACCCTGACGGTTGTAGCTATTCAACCGTCCACACAGCTGAAATAAAAGGGACCTCTAGACAGGGGTAAATCTTACTCTCCAGTGGGTGCGACCCACGAAGCCTTGCTGCACCTCCCCTGTTTTAGCCATTCCCGGTTGATGAGGCTTGAGGTTACGATTACCTTTATAGGACATATCACTTAGAATGCTCATCGTCCGTTTGACGATGTTTTGAAAGCATTCAATCCATACAAGTTCGTTCCGGGTTCGAACGAAACCAAAGGCATTATCTCATTTCACTCGTTTTGGAATCACCCTCAGAGTTAACGACAATAACCTTTGCACTCTAAATCACCATCTCGAATCTATAAGTACTATTCCATCAAACTCATTACGGAATCACCCACAGAGTTATACTGACGTATAGCCCTTACACCTCGAGTCTTCATAAAGCTCCACTTTGACTCACGACCTAACGTTATTTGGAATCGCTGTGGTTTTCGGATATCTAAATATGGAAACCCGATCCCGGTCTCATCGAAATCCAAAGCGTGTCTTTTAGGTCCAAGTTGTTTTAAAGGTTTAAAACAATTCAATTACAGTATCTATATACACATAGATAGATAATTCATAAATCATAATTGATAATCAACATTATCAAATAACAGATATCTACATTATCAATATCAAAATAGGTAATCCCTATATCAACATCCCAAATGATAATCTATGTAATCATCACAATGCAACCAAGCATTCATACCATACAACCATACTTATCTCATTTCTGAGATCACACAGCATTCAAGACAATCAATGTCATCCATCATACATAAGCAATGATTCACTCATACCACAATATAATTAATTTAAACTGAATTAAATTAACTATCCCTACTTAATTTAAAGTGAATTAAATTAATTACCAAATCACGTAATTAATTTAAAATTAATTAAATTAATTATCTTCATCACAATAAATTTTGCTTAAACAAACATTAGTTAAATCAACTAATTAATCCTAATCAACCTTGGTTAATTAACTCTTAATAAAGTAATTAATCCTTAAATATTTTCATTAATCATATCAATTAATGAACCTTAATTAGTTAATCATGCTTAGATTAATTAATCAACTTAAATACAGTAATTAATTATTCTTAATTACTTCTTAATTACTTTATAAATCCTTTGATTTATTACCCAAGTAATAAACCTTTAATTACTTTAACAAGTAATTACCCATTTAAAATTACTTTCCAATCAGTAATTTACCTAACTCAATTACCTCTGTAATTAATCAATTACTTATCTTAAGTAATTAGCCATATCAAAACTTTATTAAGAAATCATACTTAATCTTTTATCAAGTGACCATATTAATTATTTAACAAATTAATTAATTACTTAATTCCAATCATCTCATAAAACAAAATTGAGTAATTCATCCTTAATTACTCATTAACCCAAATTAATCTTCAATTAACAGATTAATTATCTCCAACTATTAATTAATAATCCTTAATTATTAATCAATTCTTTAACACAAAGTAATTAATCACTAATTACCTTTATAATTAATTAATTAAACTTAATTAACTAATTAATCAACTCTTAATCATTAATTAATAACTTAATTATTAATTAACAATCTTAATTACAAATTAATTAATCCATAAATATAATTAATTAATCCTCAATTAAAATTAATTAACCTTAAATAAAAATAGTTAATTAATTCTTAATTAACTAGCATTATAAATTAATAATCCTTTAATTATTAATTAAGCAAACCCAACTAAAACTTAATTAAACCTTTATTAATTAATTAACCCTTAATTACTTAATTAATAAGTAATTACAATTTAATTAATAATTAGACATTAATTAAATTATCATCTTAATTAATAGTTAATTAAATAAATAATTATACTTAATTAATTACTTAATTAACCCCCTTCAAAATAATATTTAAATTAATTAATTAACTTAAAAATTCCTTAATTAACTAACTAATTACAAATTATTAATACATAATTAATTATTTTAAGATAAAACATTGTCTTAAATAAATCTTGAAATCTTTGTTTAACTTAATTCATTAATTAAATTAAATAATGAACAAATCACTAATTAATTTCCTTTAATCATTAATTTAACAATTCCTAATTCAAGTTAATAAATTATCTTAAACTTTAATTGTAAACTTATAAATCATTTCCACTAATCAATTTAAATAAAACCTTTACTTAGATTCTCTTTATATTCCAAAATAAGATTTGGAATAATATAAAGATTTTAACTTTACGATATTTAAAACATTATACAAGTTAATTCATAAAAATAATTCAATTTCAAAACAAGAATTTTAAATTTAACTTAAAATTTTCTTAAAGTTTAAACTTATTTTATATTTTAAATAAAATATCAGGTTGAATATTAATTTAGGTTCATCTCATATATATTTGAATTCAAGTACACGTGCATTCCTTTTCCTTTAAAACAATCTGCCTCTTATAAATTTTTAAACTGTTTAAATTTAAATTTTGAAAACTGTTAAACTCAACAGTTTAATCACTGCACAACAATGCCCAGATCAATACGGTATAAACCCGAGCCATAACCAAAAATGCTTCGAGTTTCCCCTCGAGTTTTCTCCCCTCCTACCCCGAGCTAACACCCAGAAATACAAATCAACAAAACCCAAAACACCCTGACACCAACCACCTCTCGTGCACCCTGCACCGTTGCCGGACCTCCTCTGGCCAACGTCGAACCCACCAACAAACCATTCCACCACTCTATAGGCCTCCACAACCCACAGAATTCCATCATCTATCTCGATTCAAAATCGAGCATCTTGGTTGGACTGAACCCCTAAAACCATCACCAGAGAATCCCAATTCAATCGCCTCCAATCAACTATAGCTGCCAGAACTCCGGCCATAGCTCGATGATCCACCATGCTTTCTTCACCAGAAATTTCATCAAGCTCGATGCAGTTGAAGACGCCGTGGTTCGATTTACAGTAGAATTCAAAAACTAGGTTTAAAATCAATTTTAGCAAATTCAAAACTTCTCAGTGATTTAAAAATTCATTAACCATTTTTACAATACTCACTAATGCAACACCTAACTCCATTAACCATCTCACGTATTCCAGATTCACCGATTAACAGAAATTTGCATAAACCCAAATTTCAGTTAAACCCCAATATCTAATTTAATACAGATTTAAAAATTGTGAATTTCCTTTCAAAATTCAAAATTTTCAATGACAATTAAGTTTCCATAATTATTCTAACCAAATTTAATCCTTGGTATCATACATTGATGTTAAGTTTTTACTGCATTCTTGGTTTTCAGATAAACTTCAAAATCCAGAAAACTTTGATTTTTTTTTTTTCTGTTTATACTTGAGCTAACTTGTTTTAGTTTGAAATCTAAGGCTTAACAACTTTTGAATAAGATTGTTTTGAAAATTTAAACTTTGTCTCAGATTATATAGTAAAATACAGAGAAGGAAAAAGAATTGAAAATCAACCTACACAGTTTTAACTAAACAAACCTACTGCATAATCATATATCTACTCAGAGGCATCTCATATACACCATCACTACTTAATTGCAACAGATAATTACTATTTTAAATTTTAATAAAAAGTTTACTCACCTCAACCTAGTGTAGAGTTTTAAAGATGACTGGAACAGGAAGTTTGCAAAAGAATTGAACTTGAAGCTTTATTGAAACAGAGAAACCTTCAGATATTCTTCAACAATTTGTTTTAAGGGAACACTTGCATGCATAAGAATATTTGATGCAGACATGGGTATTAAAAACTGGCTGTGATTTGTTTTGTGAACAACTGCAGGCTTTGCAGTTTGATTTGCACACAAAATTCTTCAGGTAAACAAATTTCCATATTTTTCTTTTGATTGCAGAAATGTTTTGAGGAGTGTTTATAGGCTTTGCATTTGAAAAGGTTAACAGGTTTAGGTACTTTGATTGCAAGCTTTATTTGAGAAACAGGTTACAGGCCTGAGCATAAAAGTTTTCAGGTATTTGATTTTGTTTTGAGGATTTTTCTGATTTTTTGATATTAGTTTACTTGTTAGTTCTCTTGAGTAGTGAATTGAGAAAAGGATTTTAGCAAGAAGGTGATTGTGTATATAGGTTTAAATTATGATTATCAAAATTAAAGAAAAAGAGGAAACAAATATGACACTTGTCTTTAATTCACATAAATGTTTAACACTTGTTACATTAAAAGGTTTATAACATAACACTTGTAATTATTTATTTACATTTGTTGTAAAATGATTTTAAAGCTCTTTTTTTTAAATTGAATTTCCTAATTACTAATATGTTTTCTTCAAATTTAAAAGTACTTTTCTAATTAAATTTCAAGTTTACAAATACATTTATAAAATTTACACATGTTTGCTAAATTTATATAAAATACAATCTTTGAAAAGAACATAAAATAGAATCAATGATAATCTAAATAAAATTTATATACAATATTTCAAACTTATTTTAAATACTATTTCAAAAGCCTTACATTCATTTTATTAAATAAACACAAATAATATTTTCATAGGTAAATTTTTATAAAAAGAAATAAAACAAAATCTTATTTTAATTAAAAACATTACCTATGTAATTTAAAACCAAACTGTAACGACCCAACTTCCAGACTCCAGGAAATTGCATCGCTAATAAGAAAGAAAGGGATAGAAGAAGAAAAGAAAGAGAAAGAAGAACACAAACAACATCAGAATCTCACAGCGGAACGAATCAAATATAATATATCACATAATTACTTTACATAGTATCATATACATCAGAGTTTTACAGCCAATACAACACATACTAGACAGTTATAAACACCTGTCTAGTTATACAACTCTAAACAGTACAAGAAACAACTCAGAGAGACGACTCAGAGATACCAACACAGCGGAAAAATAGATAACTACAACGCAGAAGCCTCCTGCTCCATTTGCTCCTCCATATCTCGTCAAAGCAATCCTGAATCACTTGACTACTCATACATAATATGAGTACCCAAGAGTTTAATAAAACAGAAAATAAACACTCGGGTCAGACAGGGGTCTGGTGTGAGTAAATAGTTTAAAAGTTGCTTAACTTTTAGAAAATCCTTTGAAAACAAAAGGTATCACGTAAGACTTCCCACACATAAACATGGAAAAGTTTTTACCTTACGCTAACCAAAACATTTGATAGGAAATCCAGTGATATTATAATAGTGTCTAGGGTTTTCAAAATAAAATACAGAAATAGCTGGAATGCTTACATCTCACGTTCCAACATAGTTGGGCACAATCAAAACCGTACAGGCACTTATTGGATTTTGGATTCCATCAATGGCAGGGCTACTGGGGTACCGCCCGTCACAGTACGTGGCCTAGATCACCGTACCGAGGAGCCACCCTAACTCCCCTGCAACACAAGGCCGGACCCATTCCTTACTGAATAGTTCCGAATAAGACCACCCCGACGGTTGGAGCTCTCAACCGTCCACACAGCCGAAATATAAAGGGACCTCTAGACAGGGGTAAATCTCACTCTCAAGTGGGGGCTACCCACGAAGCCTTGCTGCACCTCCCCTGTTTTAGCCATTCCCGGTTGATGAGGCTTGAGGTTACGATTACCTTTATAGGACACATCTATCTTAGAATGCTCATCGTCCACCTGACGATGTTCTGAAAGCATTCAATCCATACAAGTTCGTTCCGGGTTCGAACGAAACCGAAGGCATTATCTCGTTACACTCGTTTTGGAATCACCCTCAGAGTTAACGACAATAACCCTTGCACTCTAAATCACCATCTCGAATCTATAAGTACTATTCCGTCAACTCATTACGGAATCACCCACAGAGTTATACTGACGTATAGCCCTTACACCTCGAGTCTTCACTTGCTCCACTTGGATTAACGACCTAACGTTTAATTGGAATCGATGTGGTTTTCGGATATCCAAATATGGAAACCCGATCCCGGTCTCACCGAAACCAAACGCCATTTTAATGTCCAAGTTATACTTAAGGGTTTTAAACGATTAACTCATTTAATTTTTATCTATTTCACACAGATAGATAAACTACATATATCATCATAGCAGATAACCCATAACATTATCATAACAGATAATCATCACAACAGTCAAACATCACAACAACAATCATCACAACCAAATAATCCATCATACTATAACTAAGCATCCATATCCTATAGATACTACTCATCTCATTTCTGAGATCACAACCATCCAAAAGCATATCAATATCATTCATAAGCAATGATATATTATCCATCATTTATAATTAATTTAAAATGAATTAAATTAATTACTTCTATCTTTAATTAATTTAAAATAAATTAAATAAATTACCATCTATAAATTTTGCTTATAAATTTATTGATTAATCAACCTAGTTAAATAATCATTCATTAAGTATTCAATTTGATTAAACATTTATGATTAATCATTCACTAATTACAATAAGTAATTAGTCTTAAATTAATTCCATAAAATTAATTAACCTTAATCATAAGTAATTAACATTTAATTACTTAATTAATTGACTATAATTAATTACATTTATCCTTAGTTAATTACAATTAATTAATCACTTAATTAATTAATTAATTCTTAATTAAACAATTCTTAATTACATCATTAATTATAATAATTAATGATCTCTAATTAATATTTAAATTGATTACTCAATTAAAAATTAATTACATTTACTAATTAAATTAAATACCATTATTAATCACCTTGATTAATACTTAAATCCAGTAATTAACTATCTTAATTACTCCTTAATAAATTAATTATCAATAATTAATTATCTATATTAATTAATCCTTGATTAATTACAAAAGTAATTATCCAAATTACTTTTAAGTAAATCACCTTTCCTTAATTACATTCCAGTAATTATTACTTCTCTAAGTAATCTTACTCCATAAATTACATTAAGTAATTATTATCATTAAATTATTAAATTATTTCTTAAATTAATTAAACTAAATTAATTAATTTAACAAAGCACATTTATCAGAATTAATTACAATAAATAATTAATTCCTTAATTACTTTTGGTAAAGTAATTATACTTATCAAATTACAATATATTTTCCTAAAATAATTAATCTAATTAATCCATCAAAATTAATTACATTAATTAATTATTAATTATCCTTAGATAATTAACAACATTCCATTTATTCCTTACTTAAGAAAATTACCTTAGATTAATTATTCATAAATCATCTTTAATTATAAATTAATTCAAGTTATTATTTAAAATCAAACAAATAAGTAAATTCTTAATTATTTCCCAAAATAATTTATTTACTTATTTATAACTTAATTAATATTCAAAATGTATTAAAATAATACATTCCTAAAATTTAATTCAACTTTCTATTTAAAGTTAACATATCATAATTTTATTTAATACTTAAAAGAAGAAATTTTTTTAAATTTAAACCTTTGTTTGAAATCAAATTCATATTTGAATTCTACTTAATAACATTTCTGTCAAATATTTAAAACTTTTCAAACTTGATTTGAATTTAAACAGGTTTTAAAGTAAAAACTGAAATCATATTTAATTTGATTTCAAACCCAATTTTAAATCTTGCATATCATTCAAATGTTTCATTTTGAATTCAAAGTATTCCTGAATCTAATTCAAATTCAAACCTGAATTTAAATCTTAATTTTAAAACATTGAATTCCTTTAAAAAAATTTAAAAAGAACCAAAACTGTTTTTAATAAAATTCTGGATTTAAATCCTGAAAACTACACTTGCACTGTTTTTTCCAGATTTGAATTTAAACTTCAATTTAAATTTAAATTCATCATTTTGAATTTAAAAGCCTACCTGAGTTTAATTCAAACCTGAACTTGAATTTAATCATAGCTTTTAAACATGCTTGAGTTTCCAGATTTTAAAAAAAAACAAACTCAGGTTATAACCTGCACTATATTTACTCTGTTTCCAATTTAAGTTTATCTCTTACTTAATATTTAAATTCTTCATTTTAAACTTGAATTCATAACTTACTTGAATTTAAATCAAAACTATACCTTAATTTAAATTATTGCTTTTTTAAAAATGAATTACCTCAGATTTTAAAAAAAAAACAACACTGCACAGGTTTTCAACCTGTACAACTAAACCCGAGACCACACTAAAATTACTTCGGGGCAAAACTCTTCCATCTTCGAGTCACCACACTAACTTCCCGAGGTTGACTCCGAGTCACCCAACCCTGCACCAAAATTTCCACCAGAGACCAACCAAACCTGTCAATCATTACAACTACCTACTCCGGCCATTCCATGACCTCCAACTCCACCCTTTGCTCCACCTATACACCCACTGCCAAACCCCAAATCCACAGACCACTCGAACTTCCACAAAGTTCGACAGTTCAAGACCTCTGCTACTAAAAAAAACAGGAATTCAAACCTGAAGAAAACCCCACAGTCATCACCTTTAATCTCTGACCATCTTCCCTTCATTCTTCCCACTCTCTCCAGTCATCAATCAACCTCCAGAAATGGATTCCAAGTTTCCAAAATTTAATTTATGATTTGATATCCCCAATACACCAAACCTTACTGCACAGTCCTAAATAACTAACCCCACAGAAGCTTTAAGACTGATGCTTGTTTTTATAATCATGTTTTAATACATGAATTAAAGCTTTAACTCATTTGAATAAATTAAAGATGTTTGGTAAGTTTTATTTTATGAAACTGTTGTCTACTATTATTGATTTACACAAGTAACAGTTTCCACTTTTCTAAACTAAAATTTTACAGGCCCAAATCTATGTTAAACAACATAATTTGTTCACACAATAATCTCTAGCTATGATTCAATCATATGGAAAAGGATTTGTATTTAAATCCAATTAAGAACATAAGCATGACTGTTAATACAAATTGCATCACACTCTACTGTATATTCTATAAAGTATGCAGAATATCATCACACAACAGTTATCAAGCCTATTCAACTCATGCACAGATTAATTCAAACATTCTATAAATAGTGATGTTTACTTACCAAAAAGAAAGAACAGGGTAGTTGTTATTATTTATTTTTATTTTGCTAGTCACTGTTTTGGTCTTCTTGTTTGAACACATTTCAAATTAAACTTTAATTTCTGCAAAAATCCATATGGCTTGGTTTTAAAAGTAGAAACTGTTTTTAAACCATTGATTTACTCACCTCAGAAAGAAAAGGCAGAGAGCAATTCATATGCAAGTCATCCCTGCAGCCTAAATTTCCAATGCATGATTGAATTTGCTTGCATGCTAGTTGGAGATGGTGTTAGCTTGATGCTTGCAGGCCTATTTGAATTTGCATTTGATGATGCCATGATGCTTCAGGCTTTGGAACTGCATGCAGACCACTTTCAACTTGCTTGCATTGATCTTTACAGGTTGAAGATATTTTGAATTGCAGGTTACAGAAGATGCAGATGTAGTTTCTTTGCAGGGTTTAAAAGAATGTGTTTGCAGATCTTAATAAATATGATTTGCAGATTGAGTTTGTCTGTAGAATATAGATTGAGTTGTGGAATTTTTGAGTAAAAATGGATTTTAGTTTTCTCTTAGATCTGAACTTTAATTCTACATAGAAGATAAAATGTTTGAAAACAAAAGATATGTTAAGTTTTATCTAAACTAATAAATTCAAATATTCATTTGTATTGCCACTTGTTAATTAGCTATGAAAATAAATTACAAGTGTCTACTTAAAACATGAAGCTTACACATGTAAGATTTTAAAAATAAAAATAAATTTCTTTGTTTTACAATTGTTTTAATTAGAGATAAAACTATTTCTAATTTAAATTATGATGTTTT
This sequence comes from Allium cepa, assembly GCA_030765085.1. Taxonomy (NCBI): domain Eukaryota; kingdom Viridiplantae; phylum Streptophyta; class Magnoliopsida; order Asparagales; family Amaryllidaceae; genus Allium; species Allium cepa. The sequence goes on along the minus strand of CM060938.1, from coordinate 437,017,109 downwards.
AATATGTTTATCTATATTTAGTCTTTACAAATGAATTATCCAAACATATACAAATATTTGTTTGAATATTTTAAGAATTAATTTAAAACAAATTTCAAAAGAGAAACTTTTTAAAAAGAAAAGAACAAATGTTGAATTATATTTTATTCAAGAGTTTTCAAATTAACATATTCTAATATAAATAAACTAAATTTATTTCAAAACAATTTTAAAATAAAACAAAATAAACTTTATTATAAAAATACAATTCTTAACTATATATATTTATAACAAAATATTTACTATAATTACTTTCTAAAAATACTAGATAGATTTATAAATTGACTTATGAAAAGTTCAATACTATTTTCAATTTAATATAAATCAATTCATAAATTATATAGCTATATATATATTATAAATTTGGAAAGATCTTTTTATTAAATTTTAAAATAAAATCAAAACATCTATTTACAATGTATACACATATATACATTATAAATAAAATATTTTTAAATCAGCTTATAAAGAAAATTTTATCATTAAAATATTTTTAACATTTTAAAACAATAAGATTCTCAAATTAAATCCTGATTATAAATTTTCAAAAGAATATCATTTATCCAAACTAAATAATTATAAATCTTCAAAAGAAAATTATGTTTGAATTGGATTATTAAATCAGTATTTCACATTTTAAAATAAATTATAAATGAAATTATTAAATAAATATTGCCCAAATTTCCGGGACATCACATTCCTCCCCTCTTAAAAGAATTTCGTCCCCGAAATTTAAAAGCAAAGGTAATTTAATAATCTCTTTAAAGATTTTATTTAATACACAAGCATATATCAAACATATGCTAACAATCAAAACAACCAATTCAACCAATCAAACAAATCTAATTATCCAGACAAATTCTGGATAAAATTCTATCGAGTTTCCCCAAGTATATATATATACCGGGATACTCGCTCTAGAGAATCCAAACAATCAATACTAAGAAGCTACAAAGCTCCTATACAACTATATCTACACACTAGACAAGATATCAGACTGTAGACGAGTCTGACTCAACAACCAAAATTCCAGAACTGCTGGTTCTACAACCAGAGATAGATCATACACGTATTCCCTCAGAGATACATGAAACTCATCGAATCTCAGTTATCCAAACTGGCAATCCAATCCTGTAGATCAATCACTTAACCCTTAAGAGAAAAACAGAAAGGTCCAATCTCTTATCCACAAATCTTTCCTGTCGATCTTGGGCTGCCTTCAACTTCTAGATCAAACCAATCCATCATACAAACTCTACTACAGATATCAGAAAACTTCAGACAAACAACACTTATTCAGAAAACAGAACAGATGCCCAAGACATCCAAATCTCCAGATAAAAATGAATTTCCGGTAGAAATCTTCTGATCCAAGACAAAACACAAATCCCCAAAGAATCGGGTGCTCCTATTCTGGAATAGCTGCCACCATGCTTCCACTGCGCACTTCTGATTTGAGAATGCTGTTGATGAAAACTGGCACAAACTTGATCAACTTACCCTGAAAACATTGTTCATCAAATACCATAAAATCTCCAAAAACCAAGTCGAAACAGAACTCCATCTCCTGATGCGGATGCAAAACTTAACTCCTTCGAAGACATCCAGAAAATACCAAACCACTTCGATAACTCAAACATCTTCTGGAGATGCCTCAATCCAAACAAAGGTTACTCAGAAAACTTCCGGATCATCGCAAGTCACTTTTGCGATTCTACTCAGTTCAGATTGTTCTCTTTTCAACAATCAGAACAACCAAAGCCTTCAAATCAAAAGGGAAATTAGTGGTCCACCTTCAACCACAAACATCACACCCAGCTGAGTTTCTAGAAGAAATGGACAAGCTTCACCATCTGCCCGGCCTACTGACAAAAGAATCACAGAGACTTCAGAACCAATGAAGAAACAGGCCACTCACGGCTGCTACTGCTGCCAAAAACTTCCTTACCCAAAAACTTATTGAACCACAAAGCTACACCAGCCACTTCCACAAAAGAGCCTTCAGAAGACAGATATCCCTCAGGAAACTCGACTTCAAACCAAGCACAAAATACTCTGCCAAACTGAGCTTCAAACTCAAATACTGACAGAACTCCTTCCCAAAGTTGCCAAAATTCCAATGCTGGCTTCAGTACTCCAAACTGATCCAGACTCAAGAAAAATCCACTCATACGAGTGAAATCAAGCTTAAAATCCAAAGATACACTCCAAATCTTGAAAAGATTCTCCTTCAGAGATCAGAAAAATCCTTCACACCAAACTGCCAAACTACTCAAGATGCTCAACATTGCCCTAGCAGATCACTTCCAAGCTCAAACACTCAGAACTCCAACCATTGGTAGTTGTGTTACACACACCACTACCCTATCTACCTTTATTACTTATATTGGAAAACCTGAACAGGTAACCCAACAGATAGGTAGAATTAAATATATTTATATTTAAAATTACAAGTACGCTCTCTCAAGAAAAAGACACCACTACAGAGCCTAGGTATTCACTCAACCTAACGCTCTGATACCAACTGTAACGACCCAACTTCCAGACTCCAGGAAATTGCATCGCTAATAAGAAAGAAAGGGATAGAAGAAGAAAAGAAAGAGAAAGAAGAACACAAACAACATCAGAATCTCACAGCGGAACGAATCAAATATAATATATCACATAATTACTTTACATAGTATCATATACATCAGAGTTTTACAGCCAATACAACACATACTAGACAGTTATAAACACCTGTCTAGTTATACAACTCTAAACAGTACAAGAAACAACTCAGAGAGACGACTCAGAGATACCAACACAGCGGAAAAATAGATAACTACAACGCAGAAGCCTCCTGCTCCATTTGCTCCTCCATATCTCGTCAAAGCAATCCTGAATCACTTGACTACTCATACATAATATGAGTACCCAAGAGTTTAATAAAACAGAAAATAAACACTCGGGTCAGACAGGGGTCTGGTGTGAGTAAATAGTTTAAAAGTTGCTTAACTTTTAGAAAATCCTTTGAAAACAAAAGGTATCACGTAAGACTTCCCACACATAAACATGGAAAAGTTTTTACCTTACGCTAACCAAAACATTTGATAGGAAATCCAGTGATATTATAATAGTGTCTAGGGTTTTCAAAATAAAATACAGAAATAGCTGGAATGCTTACATCTCACGTTCCAACATAGTTGGGCACAATCAAAACCGTACAGGCACTTATTGGATTTTGGATTCCATCAATGGCAGGGCTACTGGGGTACCGCCCGTCACAGTACGTGGCCTAGATCACCGTACCGAGGAGCCACCCTAACTCCCCTGCAACACAAGGCCGGACCCATTCCTTACTGAATAGTTCCGAATAAGACCACCCCGACGGTTGGAGCTCTCAACCGTCCACACAGCCGAAATATAAAGGGACCTCTAGACAGGGGTAAATCTCACTCTCAAGTGGGGGCTACCCACAAAGCCTTGCTGCACCTCCCCTGTTTTAGCCATTCCCGGTTGATGAGGCTTGAGGTTACGATTACCTTTATAGGACACATCTATCTTAGATTGCTCATCGTCCACCTGACGATGTTCTGAAAGCATTCAATCCATACAAGTTCGTTCCGGGTTCGAACGAAACCGAAGGCATTATCTCGTTACACTCGTTTTGGAATCACCCTCAGAGTTAACGACAATAACCCTTGCACTCTAAATCACCATCTCGAATCTATAAGTACTATTCCGTCAACTCATTACGGAATCACCCACAGAGTTATACTGACGTATAGCCCTTACACCTCGAGTCTTCACTTGCTCCACTTGGATTAACGACCTAACGTTTAATTGGAATCGATGTGGTTTTCGGATATCCAAATATGGAAACCCGATCCCGGTCTCACCGAAACCAAACGCCATTTTAATGTCCAAGTTATACTTAAGGGTTTTAAACGATTAACTCATTTAATTTTTATCTATTTCACACAGATAGATAAACTACATATATCATCATAGCAGATAACCCATAACATTATCATAACAGATAATCATCACAACAGTCAAACATCACAACAACAATCATCACAACCAAATAATCCATCATACTATAACTAAGCATCCATATCCTATAGATACTACTCATCTCATTTCTGAGATCACAACCATCCAAAAGCATATCAATATCATTCATAAGCAATGATATATTATCCATCATTTATAATTAATTTAAAATGAATTAAATTAATTACTTCTATCTTTAATTAATTTAAAATAAATTAAATAAATTACCATCTATAAATTTTGCTTATAAATTTATTGATTAATCAACCTAGTTAAATAATCATTCATTAAGTATTCAATTTGATTAAACATTTATGATTAATCATTCACTAATTACAATAAGTAATTAGTCTTAAATTAATTCCATAAAATTAATTAACCTTAATCATAAGTAATTAACATTTAATTACTTAATTAATTGACTATAATTAATTACATTTATCCTTAGTTAATTACAATTAATTAATCACTTAATTAATTAATTAATTCTTAATTAAACAATTCTTAATTACATCATTAATTATAATAATTAATGATCTCTAATTAATATTTAAATTGATTACTCAATTAAAAATTAATTACATTTACTAATTAAATTAAATACCATTATTAATCACCTTGATTAATACTTAAATCCAGTAATTAACTATCTTAATTACTCCTTAATAAATTAATTATCAATAATTAATTATCTATATTAATTAATCCTTGATTAATTACAAAAGTAATTATCCAAATTACTTTTAAGTAAATCACCTTTCCTTAATTACATTCCAGTAATTATTACTTCTCTAAGTAATCTTACTCCATAAATTACATTAAGTAATTATTATCATTAAATTATTAAATTATTTCTTAAATTAATTAAACTAAATTAATTAATTTAACAAAGCACATTTATCAGAATTAATTACAATAAATAATTAATTCCTTAATTACTTTTGGTAAAGTAATTATACTTATCAAATTACAATATATTTTCCTAAAATAATTAATCTAATTAATCCATCAAAATTAATTACATTAATTAATTATTAATTATCCTTAGATAATTAACAACATTCCATTTATTCCTTACTTAAGAAAATTACCTTAGATTAATTATTCATAAATCATCTTTAATTATAAATTAATTCAAGTTATTATTTAAAATCAAACAAATAAGTAAATTCTTAATTATTTCCCAAAATAATTTATTTACTTATTTATAACTTAATTAATATTCAAAATGTATTAAAATAATACATTCCTAAAATTTAATTCAACTTTCTATTTAAAGTTAACATATCATAATTTTATTTAATACTTAAAAGAAGAATTTTTTTTAAATTTAAACCTTTGTTTGAAATCAAATTCATATTTGAATTCTACTTAATAACATTTCTGTCAAATATTTAAAACTTTTCAAACTTGATTTGAATTTAAACAGGTTTTAAAGTAAAAACTGAAATCATATTTAATTTGATTTCAAACCCAATTTTAAATCTTGCATATCATTCAAATGTTTCATTTTGAATTCAAAGTATTCCTGAATCTAATTCAAATTCAAACCTGAATTTAAATCTTAATTTTAAAACATTGAATTCCTTTAAAAAAATTTAAAAAGAACCAAAACTGTTTTTAATAAAATTCTGGATTTAAATCCTGAAAACTACACTTGCACTGTTTTTTCCAGATTTGAATTTAAACTTCAATTTAAATTTAAATTCATCATTTTGAATTTAAAAGCCTACCTGAGTTTAATTCAAACCTGAACTTGAATTTAATCATAGCTTTTAAACATGCTTGAGTTTCCAGATTTTAAAAAAAAACAAACTCAGGTTATAACCTGCACTATATTTACTCTGTTTCCAATTTAAGTTTATCTCTTACTTAATATTTAAATTCTTCATTTTAAACTTGAATTCATAACTTACTTGAATTTAAATCAAAACTATACCTTAATTTAAATTATTGCTTTTTTAAAAATGAATTACCTCAGATTTTAAAAAAAAAACAACACTGCACAGGTTTTCAACCTGTACAACTAAACCCGAGACCACACTAAAATTACTTCGGGGCAAAACTCTTCCATCTTCGAGTCACCACACTAACTTCCCGAGGTTGACTCCGAGTCACCCAACCCTGCACCAAAATTTCCACCAGAGACCAACCAAACCTGTCAATCATTACAACTACCTACTCCGGCCATTCCATGACCTCCAACTCCACCCTTTGCTCCACCTATACACCCACTGCCAAACCCCAAATCCACAGACCACTCGAACTTCCACAAAGTTCGACAGTTCAAGACCTCTGCTACTAAAAAAAACAGGAATTCAAACCTGAAGAAAACCCCACAGTCATCACCTTTAATCTCTGACCATCTTCCCTTCATTCTTCCCACTCTCTCCAGTCATCAATCAACCTCCAGAAATGGATTCCAAGTTTCCAAAATTTAATTTATGATTTGATATCCCCAATACACCAAACCTTACTGCACAGTCCTAAATAACTAACCCCACAGAAGCTTTAAGACTGATGCTTGTTTTTATAATCATGTTTTAATACATGAATTAAAGCTTTAACTCATTTGAATAAATTAAAGATGTTTGGTAAGTTTTATTTTATGAAACTGTTGTCTACTATTATTGATTTACACAAGTAACAGTTTCCACTTTTCTAAACTAAAATTTTACAGGCCCAAATCTATGTTAAACAACATAATTTGTTCACACAATAATCTCTAGCTATGATTCAATCATATGGAAAAGGATTTGTATTTAAATCCAATTAAGAACATAAGCATGACTGTTAATACAAATTACATCACACTCTACTGTATATTCTATAAAGTATGCAGAATATCATCACACAACAGTTATCAAGCCTATTCAACTCATGCACAGATTAATTCAAACATTCTATAAATAGTGATGTTTACTTACCAAAAAGAAAGAACAGGGTAGTTGTTATTATTTATTTTTATTTTGCTAGTCACTGTTTTGGTCTTCTTGTTTGAACACATTTCAAATTAAACTTTAATTTCTGCAAAAATCCATATGGCTTGGTTTTAAAAGTAGAAACTGTTTTTAAACCATTGATTTACTCACCTCAGAAAGAAAAGGCAGAGAGCAATTCATATGCAAGTCATCCCTGCAGCCTAAATTTCCAATGCATGATTGAATTTGCTTGCATGCTAGTTGGAGATGGTGTTAGCTTGATGCTTGCAGGCCTATTTGAATTTGCATTTGATGATGCCATGATGCTTCAGGCTTTGGAACTGCATGCAGACCACTTTCAACTTGCTTGCATTGATCTTTACAGGTTGAAGATATTTTGAATTGCAGGTTACAGAAGATGCAGATGTAGTTTCTTTGCAGGGTTTAAAAGAATGTGTTTGCAGATCTTAATAAATATGATTTGCAGATTGAGTTTGTCTGTAGAATATAGATTGAGTTGTGGAATTTTTGAGTAAAAATGGATTTTAGTTTTCTCTTAGATCTGAACTTTAATTCTACATAGAAGATAAAATGTTTGAAAACAAAAGATATGTTAAGTTTTATCTAAACTAATAAATTCAAATATTCATTTGTATTGCCACTTGTTAATTAGCTATGAAAATAAATTACAAGTGTCTACTTAAAACATGAAGCTTACACATGTAAGATTTTAAAAATAAAAATAAATTTCTTTGTTTTACAATTGTTTTAATTAGAGATAAAACTATTTCTAATTTAAATTATGATGTTTTAATATGTTTATCTATATTTAGTCTTTACAAATGAATTATCCAAACATATACAAATATTTGTTTGAATATTTTAAGAATTAATTTAAAACAAATTTCAAAAGAGAAACTTTTTAAAAAGAAAAGAACAAATGTTGAATTATATTTTATTCAAGAGTTTTCAAATTAACATATTCTAATATAAATAAACTAAATTTATTTCAAAACAATTTTAAAATAAAACAAAATAAACTTTATTATAAAAATACAATTCTTAACTATATATATTTATAACAAAATATTTACTATAATTACTTTCTAAAAATACTAGATAGATTTATAAATTGACTTATGAAAAGTTCAATACTATTTTCAATTTAATATAAATCAATTCATAAATTATATAGCTATATATATATTATAAATTTGGAAAGATCTTTTTATTAAATTTTAAAATAAAATCAAAACATCTATTTACAATGTATACACATATATACATTATAAATAAAATATTTTTAAATCAGCTTATAAAGAAAATTTTATCATTAAAATATTTTTAACATTTTAAAACAATAAGATTCTCAAATTAAATCCTGATTATAAATTTTCAAAAGAATATCATTTATCCAAACTAAATAATTATAAATCTTCAAAAGAAAATTATGTTTGAATTGGATTATTAAATCAGTATTTCACATTTTAAAATAAATTATAAATGAAATTATTAAATAAATATTGCCCAAATTTCCGGGACATCACACAAACCATATTATCAATATGTATGTATTTCTTGAATTCAAATTTATATTCATTTCAGAGTCAAATTTAAAAATCAAATCTAAAATAAATTTAAATAAATATAAACAACTATTTTAAAATAAGCTCATTATTATTTACAAATAATATACCCTATTTTGAAATCAATTTAAAATACACAGATTTAAATGCATTTTAAACATACTTATAAATTTTGAAAACAATATACCAATTTATAACCATAATTAAAATATTATATAATATTACTTGGTTAATTATCTTTGAAAATAACAATTTTATCAATTTCAAATTATTAAATTAAGCGATTATCAGCATTTTAAACTCCTAGAAATTCCGGGATATTACAATCCTCCCCCCTTAACAGAATTTCGTCCTCGAAATTTAAAACAAAGATAATCCACAAATTTATTTTATTTCAACCAATTCAAACATTCATAACAGCCATACACTATAAATCAAACATAGAATTTCATCCAAACAACCAATTCAATCAAATAATTAACACTAGTTATCCGGACACAGATTCGGATAAACTTCCTAAAATTATCTCGAGTTTCCCCAGTACAGACACAGGGATACTCGCTCTACTAAGTCCAAACTTGCTATATTGCTAAGCTACTGAGCTCCTACTCAGCTAAGTCTAAAATCTGCACAAGATACCAAACCACAGACAAGTCTGATCAACAACTAAAACCTACACAGAACTACTGGTCTCAAAACCAGTGATGAATCAAAACACGTACTCCCTCAGGGACGTGCGAAATACTTTGAATTCCAGTCTTCCAAACTGGCAATTCAACTCTTCAAACCAAAGCACGATCTCAACAAAAACTCAGAAGAATCCAATATACCTGGAGATCACTTCAGAATCTCACCAAAACTTATTACTTCCTTTAGCAGAGAAATCTCAACAACATCGAAGTCTCCAACTTCGAATCCCAAATTCTTCCGTTACTTAACTTCAAAACTTCCTGGATGATCCGGGCTGCCTACAGATCCTTCCTGATCAGCTCAACCTTCGCTGATACTTCTACAAACAAACTAGATCAACTCACAAACTGATCCTCACAAGATCAATCCAAAATCAAAACCAAACTTTACGATCAACAGTAGAAAACAACTTCTCCCATCCGGAAAAGACAGAACAGAATCACTCGCCAACTTGCCTCAGATTCTGAAAAATAAATTCAAAAGAAAACTCTCTAATCCAAAATACTGCAATTCTCAGTTGCTTCTACTCAAGTCAACAGCCACCCTGCTTCCGCTGCACTACTCTGATCTGGAGCAGATGAAAATGCCATAGAAGAACACAGGCACAGACTAAACATCACATCTCGGAAATAAGATACAACAGAAATTCCAAGAAATACAGAGCTTCTACACCAAGCCACCAACCTAGGAGACAACCTTCTACCCAACTGAATCACCTGTATTACTCCTGACATCAAGTCGATTCAGAACTCAATCTCCAATGCGAGAAATCTCTAACTTTCCTGAAGATATATCCAGAAAAATCTTCAGCAATCCCATAACTCCTACATCCTCTAGAAATACCAAAAATCCAAGTAAAGACTATCTAAGAAATCACCAAACCGTCGCAAGTCACTTTTGCGATCAATCCAATCCAATATTTCTAAACATACTGTTCTCTCTCCACAAAATCAGAAAGTTTATCCTCGACTAACTAATCCATCTAAGAAACAGGTCCTCACTGCTGCTTCTGAATTCCACTTCCAGGAAATGCTAATGCCAAAAAGATCTTCCTGCTGAAACACAGAACACTCCCGAGCTGCACTGCTAACACAGATGCCCAAAGACTACTTATCCAAAGCTCTTGGAGAAACTCGGACCTCCAACTAAACACATACACCCTGCTGAACTCAGCTACAACTCTGAAACAGACACACTTTCTTAAACTTGCTCCGAAAGAAAATATCTTCGGAAACATCCATAGTCACTGCATCTCATCACGCAGCTACTACTTCCTAAGGTATCAAAATACCATTACTCGCTTCTGCCCAACCAACAGATCCAAACTCTCAAAAATCCGCTCATACGAGCGCAAACAAACTTACACTACAAAGATGAACTCCGAACCTTAACAGGTTTCCTTCAGAGATCAAATGAAATCCTACACCAAACTACAAAGATTACTCGAGACGGTATTAGGTCTACAGTCTCGACAAATACACATCCAATCTCCAAAAATGGTAGTTGTGTTACACACACTACTACCCCATCTACCTTTATAACTTATGTCGAAAAACCCGAACAGGTAACCCAACAGATAGGTAGAAATATATATATAGTTATATAAAAATTACAAGTACGCTCTCTCAAGAAAGACACCTCTACAGAGCCTAGGTATTCACTCAACCTAATGCTCTGATACCAAGTGCGACGACCCGACTTTCTACCACCAGAAAATCGCATCATCTTTAAGAAAGAAAGGGATAGAAAAGAGAAAAGATAGAGAAGAAGAAAGAAACAACATCAGAATCTAAACAACGGAATGAATAAATTATATTAATCACATAATACTTTACATAGTTTACACCCATTATCAGAGATACACAGCATAATCAACTCATACTAGACAGTTATAGACACATGTCTAGTTATACAACTCAAAGACAAACAACTCAGATAACACACAGCGGAATACTCTATAGCTATACGCAGAAGCCTCCTTCTCCATTGCTCCTTCAGAATTCGTCAAGCCAACTTGAATCCTAATCTGAATCCCTTGGCTACTCGCAAAAATTTGAGTACCCAAGAGTTTAAGAAAACAGAATAAACTCCGGGTCAGACATGGGTCTGGTGTGAGTAAACGGTTAAAGTTGCTTAACTTTTAAAAAACCTTTTGAAAAGAAAGGTATCACGTAAGACTTCCCACACATAAACATGGAAAAGTTTTTACCTTACGCTAACCAAAACATTTAATAGGAAATACGGTGATATTATAATAGTGTCTAGGGTTTTTAACTAAATAAGAAATAGCCGAAATTGTTGCATCTATTAAATTCCAGCTACTAGCCACAAAATTGGGTAATACAATCAAAACCGTTGGCACTTATTGGATTTTGGATTCCATACAATGGCAGGGCTACTAGGGTACCGCCCGTCACAGTACGTGGCCTAGATCACCGTACCGAGGATTACTCCCAATCCCCTGCAACACAAAGCCGGACACGTTCCTTACTGAACAGTTCCAAATAAGACAACCCCGACGGTTGTAGTTATTCAACCGTCTACACAGCCGAAATAAAAGGGACCTCTAGACAGGGGTAAATCTTACTCTCCAAGGGGTGCGACCCACGAAGCCTTGCTGCACCTCCCCTGTTTTAGCCATTCCCGGTTGATGAGGCTTGAGGTTACGATTACCTTTATAGGACATATCACTTAGAATGCTCATCGTCCGCCTGACGATGTTTTGAAAGCATTCAATCCATACAAGTTCGTTCCGGGTTCGAACGAAACCGAAGGCATTATCTCGTTTCGATCGTTTTGGAATCACCCTCAGAGTTAACGACAATAACCCTTGCACTCTAAATCACCATCTCGAATCTATAAGTACTATTCCGTCAAACTCATTACGGAATCACCCACAGAGTTATACTGACATATAGCCCTTACACCTCGAGTATTCATAAAGCTCCACTTTGACTCACGACCTAACGTTATTTGGAATCGATGTGGTTTTCGGATATCCAAATATGGAAACCTGATCCCGGTCTCATCGAAATCCAAAGCGTGTCTTTTAGGTCCAAGTTGTTTAAAGGTTTATTTAATTACAGTATCTATATACACACAGATAGATAATTCATAAATCATAATTGATAATCAACATTATCAAATAACAGATATCTACATTATCAATATCAAAATAGGTAATCCCTATATCAACATCCCAAATGATAATCTATGTAATCATCACAATGCAACCAAGCATTCATACCATACAACCATACTTATCTCATTTCTGAGATCACACAGCATTCAAGACAATCAATGTCATCCATCATACATAAGCAATGATTCACTCATACCATAATATAATTAATTTAAACTGAATTAAATTAACTATCCCTAATTAATTTAAAGTGAATTAAATTAATTACCAAATCACTTAATTAATTTAAAAATAATTAAATTAATTACCTTCATCACAATAAATTTTGCTTAAACAAACATTAGTTAAATCAATTAATTAATCCTAATCAACCTTGATTAATTAACTCTTAATAAAGTAATTAATCCTTAATTATTTTCATTAATCATATCAATTAATGAACCTTAATTAATTAATCATGCTTAGATTAATTAATCAACTTAACTACAGTAATTAATTATTCTTAATTACTTCTTAATTACTTTATAAATCCTTTGATTTATTACCCAAGTAATAAACCTTTAATTACTTTAACAAGTAATTACCCATTTAAAATTACTTTCCAATCAGTAATTTACCTAACTCAATTACCTCTGTAATTAATCAATTACTTATCTTAAGTAATTAGCCTTATCAAAACTTTATTAAGAAATCATACTTAATATTTTATCAAGTGACCATATTAATTATTTAACAAATTAATTAATTACTTAATTCCAATCATCTCATAAAACAAAATTGAGTAATTCATCCTTAATTACTCATTAACCCAAATTAATCTTCAATTAACAGATTAATTATCTCCAACTATTAATTAATAATCCTTAATTATTAATCAATTCTTTAACACAAAGTAATTAATCACTAATTACCTTTATAATTAATTAATCAAACTTAATTAACTAATTAATCAACTATTAATCATTAATTAATAACTTAATTATTAATTAACAATCTTAATTACAAATTAATTAATCCATAAATATAATTAATTAATCCTTAATTAAAATTAATTAACCTTAAATAAAAATAGTTAATTAATTCTTAATTAACTAGCATTATAAATTAATAATCCTTTAATTATTAATTAAGGAAACCCAACTAAAACTTAATTAAACCTTTATTAATTAATTAACCCTTAATTACTTAATTAATAAGTAATTACAATTTAATTAATCATTAGACATTAATTAAATTATCATCTTAATTAATAGTTAATTAAATAAATAATTATACTTAATTAATTACTTAATTAACCCCCTTCAAATAATATTTAAATAAATTAATTAACTTAAAAATTCCTTAATTAACTAACTAATTACAAATTATTAATACATAATTAATTATTTTAAGATAAAACATTATCTTGAATAAATCTTGAAATCTTTATTTAACTTAATTCATTAATTAAATTAAATAATGAAGAAATCATTAATTAATTTCCTTTAATCATTAATTTAACAATTCCTAATTCAAGTTAATAAATTATCTTAAACTTTAATTGTAAACTTATAAATCATTTCCACTAATCAATTTAAATAAAACCTTTACTTAGATTCTCTTTATATTCCAAAATAAGATTTGGAATAATATTAAGATTTTAACTTTACGATATTTAAAACATTATACAAGTTTATTCATAAAAATTATTCAATTTCAAAACAAGAATTTTGAATTTAACTTAAAATTTTCTTAAAGTTTAAAACTTATTTTATATTTTAAATAAAATATCAGGTTGAATATTAATTTGGGTTCATCTCATATATACTTGAATTCAAGTACACGTGCATTCCTTTTCCTTTAAAACAATCTGCCCCTTATAAATTTTTAAACTGTTTAAATTTTAATTTTGAAAATTGTTAAACTCAACAGCTTAATCACTGCACAACAATGCCCAGATCAACATGGTATAAACCCGAGCCATAACCAAAAATGCTTCGAGTTTCCCCTCGAGTTTTCTCCCCTCCTACCCCGAGCTAACACCCAGAAATACAAATCAACAAAACCCAAAACACCCTGACACCAACCACCTCTCGTGCACACTGCACCGTTGCCGGACCTCCTCTGGCCAACGTCGAACCCACCAACAAACCATTCCACCACTCTACAGGCCTCCACAACCCACAGAATTCCATCATCTATCTCGATTCAAAATCGAGCGTCTTGGTTGGACTGAACCCCTAAAACCATCACCAGAGAATCCCAATTCAATCGCCACCAATCAACTATAGCTGCCAGAACTCCGGCCATAGCTCGATGATCCACCATGCTTTCTTCACCAGAAATTTCATCAAGCTCGATGCAGTTGAAGACGCCGTGGTTCGATTTACAGTAGAATTCAAAAACTAGGTTTAAAATCAATTTTAGCAAATTCAAAACTTCTCAGTGATTTAAAAATTCATTAACCATTTTTACAATACTCACTAATGCAACACCTAACTCCATTAACCATCTCACGTATTCCAGATTCACCGATTAACAGAAATTTGCATAAACCCAAATTTCAGTTAAACCCCAATATCTAATTTAATACAGATTTAAAAATTGTGAATTTCCTTTCAAAATTCAAAATTTTCAATGACAATTAAGTTTCCATAATTATTCTAACCAAATTTAATCCTTGGTATCATACATTGATGTTAAGTTTTTACTGCATTCTTGGTTTTCAGATAAACTTCAAAATCCAGAAAACTTTGATTTTTTTTTTTCTGTTTATACTTGAGCTAACTTGTTTTAGTTTGAAATCTAAGGCTTAACAACTTTTGAATAAGATTGTTTCGAAAATTTAAACTTTGTCTCAGATTATATAGTAAAATACAGAGACGGAAAAAGAATTGAAAATCAACCTACACAGTTTTAACTAAACAAACCTACTGCATAATCATATATCTACTCAGAGGCATCTCATATACACCATCACTACTTAATTGCAACAGATAATTACTATTTTAATTTTAATAAAAAGTTTACTCACCTCAACCTAGTGCAGAGTTTTAAAGATGACTGGAACAGGAAGTTTGCAAAATAATTGAACTTGAAGCTTTATTGAAACAGAGAAACCTTCAGATATTCTTCAACAATTTGTTTTCAGGCAACACTTGCATGCATAAGAATATTTGATGCAGACATGGGTATTAAAAACTGGCTGTGATTTGTTTTGTGAACAACTGCAGGCTTTGCAGTTTGATTTGCACACAAAATTCTTTAGGTAAACAAATTTCCACATTTTTCTTTTGATTGCAGAAATGGTTTGAGGAGTGTTTATAGGCTTTGCATTTGAAAAGGTTAACAGGTTTAGGTACTTTGATTGCAAGCTTTATTTGAGAAACAGGTTACAGGCCTGAGCATAAAAGTTTTCAAGTATTTGATTTTGTTTTGAGGATTTTTCTGATTTTTTGATATTAGTTTACTTGTTAGTTCTCTTGAGTAGTGAATTGAGAAAAGGATTTTAGCAAGAAGGTGATTGTGTATATAGGTTTAAATTATGATTTATCAAAATTAAAGAAAAAGAGGAAACAAATATGACACTTGTCTTTAATTCACATAAATGTTTAACACTTGTTACATTAAAAGGTTTATAACATAACACTTGTAATTATTTATTTACATTTGTTGTAAAATGATTTTAAAGCTCTTTTTTTTAAATTGAATTTCCTAATTACTAATATGTTTTCTTCAAATTTAAAAGTACTTTTCTAATTAAATTTCAAGTTTACAAATACATTTATAAAATTTACACATGTTTGCTAAATTTATATAAAATACAATCTTTGAAAAGAACATAAAATAGAATCAATGATAATCTAAATAAAATTTATATACAATATTTCAAACTTATTTTAAATACTATTTCAAAAGCCTTACATTCATTTTATTAAATAAACACAAATAATATTTTCATAGGTAAATTTTTATAAAAAGAAATAAAATAAAATCTTATTTTAATTAAAAACATTACCTATGTAATTTAAAACCAAACCATATTATCAATATGTATGTATTTCTTGAATTCAAATTTATATTCATTTCAGAGTCAAATTTAAAAATCAAATCTAAAATAAATTTAAATAAATATAAACAACTATTTTAAAATAAGCTCATTATTATTTACAAATAATATACCCTATTTTGAAATCAATTTAAAATACACAGATTTAAATGCATTTTAAACATACTTATAAATTTTGAAAACAATATACCAATTTATAACCATAATTAAAATATTATATCATATTACTTGGTTAATTATCTTTGAAAATAACAATTTTATCAATTTCAAATTATTAGATTAAGCGATTATCAGCATTTTAAACTCCTGGAAATCCTGGGATATTACATAAAATCATATCTTTTAAAATCTCAAATTCAATAAGTTTCAAATCGATGTAACTAAATAGAATTCTTAATTAAATACCATTCAAATCAATTTCAAATCTATCTTCCCAACCTTAATTTATTGAAATTTGTTATAAACTATATATTTGAAAATATAATTTTTAAATAAATACTTAAACATATTATATATGTAAATTAAATTCAACTTTATTAAATTAAATCTATTATCAACTTATTTTAAAATAAACAAATTTATACATATTTGAAAATAGTTAAATTATAAGTACATTCATATGGGATGATAAGTGTGAGCAAGCTTTCGTAATCCTGAAAGAGCGATTGACGAGTGCTCCTGTTTTGATTATTCCTAGTGGGAATGATGAGATGGTGGTTTACACCAATGCATGTGGCACTGGACTTGGAGCAGTGCTAATGCAGAAGAATAAAGTTGTTGCGTATGCTAGTCGACAACTGAAGCCGCATGAAAGGAATTATCCGACTCATGATTTGGAGTTAGCTGCGATTGTGTTTGCTTTGAAGATGTGGAGACATTATCTATTGGGAGTTAGATTCGGGTTGTTTACAGATCATAAGTCGTTGAAGTATCTGTTCTCCCAAAAGGATTTGAATCTTCGACAGCAAAGATGGCTAGAGTTCTTGGCATCTTATGATTTTGGTATAGCCTATACTCCGGGAAAAGGTAACGCGGTGGCTGATGCGTTAAGTCGAAGACATGCAGGTTTGGGAGCCATGTTTTCGGAATGGAAGAACCTTGAGTATTTGGCTGGATTTGATTTCAGGCCCAGATGTGAATTGGAACCTGAGATGTTGGCAAACTTATCGATAAGACCTACTCTTGTGGAAAGGATTGGCGAGAGCCAAAAGCAAGACGATAAGCTTGTCAGGATTATCCGTGGTTTGGAATCTGGATTGGAACCAGAGAAGGATAAAGGATTCGAGATCGATCGAGAGGGTCGGCTTCGAAAGCAAGGACGACTGGTTGTTCTCGATATAGATGGATTGAGAGAAGAAGTTCTAAGGGAAAGTCATCACTCGAAGTTGACGATTCATCCAGGTGGAAATAAGATGTATCGGGACATGAAGAGAGCCTACTACTGGGAAGGTATGAAGAAGGATGTTGGAAATTTTATTTCCAAGTGTATGAACTGCCAGTTGGTGAAAGCTGAGCAGAAGAAGCCCAGTGGATTGCTTCAGCCATTAGAAGTTCCTACATGGAAGTGGGAGCAAGTGTCAATGGATTTTATCGATGGTCTACCTAGGACAAGAGCAGGAAATGAAGGGATTTGGGTCATAGTAGATCGTTTGACCAAGAGTGCAAGGTTCATTCCTGTTCGATCAACTAGGACTGCATCGAAGTTGGCTGAGTTGTATGTTAAGTGGATAGTTCGATTCCATGGTATTCCGAAGAGTATAGTGAGCGATCGAGACCCTTTGTTCACTAGTGGATTTTGGAAGAGCTTCCAGGAAGTTTTGGGAACCAAGTTATGTTTGAGTACAACTTATCACCCTCAAACAGATGGTCAGACTGAGAGAGTCAACCGAGTTTTGGAAGATCTCTTGAGAGAATGTGTCTTGGACTTCGGAGGATCATGGGAAGATCATCTTCATTTGGTGGAATTTGCATATAATAACAGTTATCAGTCGAGTATTGGAATGGCACCATATGAGGCATTATATGGAAGACCGTGTAACTCTCCGACATGTTGGTTGGAAACTGGAGAAAAGCTGATACTTGGGCCAGAGATGATTCGACAGACTTCGGATTGTATAGAGATCATTCGGCAACGAATGAAAGCAGCCCAAGATCGTCAGAAGAGTTATGTCGATAATCGTCGAAAGGATTTGGAATTCGACGTAGGTAATATGGTTTTTGTGAAGATTTCTCCTTTGAAGAGTGTTATTAGATTCGGGAAGAAAGGAAAGTTAACTCCGAGATTTATTGGACCATTCCCGATTATCGAGCGAATTGGAAAGCTCGCTTATAGATTGAAGTTACCGGAAAAGATGGCGGGTGTGCACAATGTTTTTCATGTATCTTATCTACGGAAGTATGTGCATGACCCAACTACGGTGGTTTCTGCTGATAGCTGTGAAGACTTAGAGGTTGATCCAGTGGTTACGAGACCTCGTAAGCCGCTTCGTATTGTTGAAACCGATACGAAACAGCTTAGGAAGAAGACGATTACGTTGCTCAAGGTGCAATGGAGTGATGATGTTAACGACTGTACGTGGGAGGAGGAAGAGAGGATGAAGGCAGCTCATCCCGAACTCTTCGAGGTATGGCCCTAAGGTGTCGTGACATCTCATGAATTTGTAGCTTGTTCTAAGTCTTAGAATTCTGCATGCTAGGCTAGAATTGGATGCATGGTTTGTTATTGCTATAGATGGTAGGCATGCGGAATATCTTTGATTGCTGTTGTTTGCTTGGAATTTCGGGGACGAAATTCCTAAGGGGGAGAGAATGTAACGACCCGTATTTTACGTGTCGATAAATCGTAGAATTTGCAGGTCATTAGTATTGTTTATGTTGTTTCTAGCCTGAGTCGTTTAGAAAGTTAACTCATGTGTTTAGTGATTAGTTTGAGTTCTCAAGTTTTGAGTCGTTAACGAGTCAACATGTTGAGGGTTGAGTTTGGACCGAGTTAAGGTAGGCAGCGACTCATGGTCTTGGACGAGTCAGTGGGTTAGCCTGTTAGAGTTTGGACCGAATTAAGGTAGTGGGCGACTCATATGGTAACCGACTCATAGAGGCAGCGACTTATAGGTATGGTCGAGTTAGTATGTGGCCGAGTTAAGGGGTTGACCGACTCATAGGGGTGACCGACCTAAGAGGATAGTGAGATAAGAAGTGTGGCCGAGTCAACGAGTTACGACTCATAGGGTTTGCCGAGTTAAGGAGTTGAGTCGGTGGGTGTTTAGTCGGCAGAGGTTGTTGAGTCATATGCAGTTGAGTCGGCTAGGGCTTAGGTCGGCCATAAGACTAAGTCGTTAGGTCGGTAGGTACCCAGTATGACTTAGTGTAGTTGAGTCGGCATGTTAGTTGAGTCGCCATACGACTTAGGACTTAGGAAAATACGGCAGTGTCTTATGTCGTAAGCCATTGAGTCGTTAGCATGCTGTGCCGTATTTGGTTAGGTCGGTAGGTCGTGTGACCCTTCGTGCGTGTTGTGTTAGTTAGGTCATATGAGTCGTACACGGGTTAAGGTTGTTAGGTCGTTAGAGGCGTTGAGTCGTGTCTGGGATAAGTCGCGTAGGAGTTAAGACATGAGGCCCTGTGTTGTGTTGAGTCGGCAAGTGGCATGGGCGACTCAGGGAGATGAGTCGGCAACGACTTAAGAGCGGCCGAGTCAGGGAGAAATCAGCCTATAAATAGAGGGGTTTGGCTCACTTTTTGGCACCGGATTTTGAAGCGACGAAGTGCTGCCATTTTGGGAACTCGACTACAACATTTCTTCATCTTCTTTTCTCCATTCCAATCTAATTCTAACATCCATCCAAGATCGAAGATCGAGATTGAAGATCCAAGAGACAAAGTTGAAGATCTTCATCCAACGAAGCTAGATTTCATCGTTTTAAGCGAGATTTCGCCGGATCAAGCCTTGATCTTCGCTGTCCAGATCTGAAGTGTTTAGTTTTTGAGGTGTTTAGGTGATTTGGTGAGTGGTAGTTATCTCTCACGCGGACCCAAAGGAGTATATTGGATTGGTGGTTTGTTGGAGTGTTGTAGATAGTGATTTTGTGCATTTTCCTTAGATCCAAGTATAGATCCATTGTTGTGAAGATGTTTACCTATGCAAGTTCATTTATTAAGTTATAGAAACAAAACCCATGTTTTATATTTGATAGATCTATGCTAAAAACCTATGAATCATGCATTTTGGACTTATGCTCATTTATTTACGAAATTGCCATTATAGTTAATATTGCTCATTAGATCTTGTTTGAATGATTGATTGTTTGGACGAATGATTGATTTGATTGTTTCAAGTTAGCTAGTAGTTGATTTGGAACAAGAGGGTTGAAGGTGATTCAAAAGCTAAGTGGAAAGGCTCTTGAATGTTGAAAGCTGCCTATGGCATATGAAGCGGATGTGGAAGCTCATATGGATGGATTCGATGATGATGGACTTTGCCATGATGCGAGAAGGCAAAGCATGAGATCGAGATGGGACTTTGCTATGATGCGATGAGGCAAAGTGTGATGTTGAGATGGGACGGGTCATGATGACGCTCCAAGCACGGGCTACGACGACGTGCAAAGTTATGTTGATAACTCGGTGATGCGATCCGGGTTGGTGATAATGGTTAGCTTGAGAGGCGCTTGAGCTAGTATGGAAATAGTTGTCGAGGAGGATGACTAGGAGGCCGAGATCTTATCGTTGTTGAAGGTTCTAGCATGCTCAAAGCAAGAGTACGTTGGAACGGGCTGCGACGACGTTCCAGGCACGGGCTGCGACGACGTGCTAGTACTCTGGGTAGTTGCGAAAATTCCTAGGCACGGGCTGCGACGACGTGCGGAGTTATGTCTAGAACCGGGGTTACCATTAGCCCTTGACAGGTGGTCATTCAATTAACGGTGAAATCATGGCAATGATAACAGTGATAGCCAGAGTCATGGATGTTTGGTTGTATTATCATTCGGTCTCAAGAGCGGTATTTTCTGGGTGCTTATCTGATCTTGGTTTAGGCCTTGGGGGTTTGTATTTGGAAAACATCGCCCTTGACTCGAGTGATTATTGCTTTACCTTAATTATCTGTTATGTTATGCTTGCTTCTCCTTATTGTGTGTCTGGGGGCTATCACTGTAGAAAGAGGTGGAGTGGGATGGTTTGGTTCCTATTCCTTTTATCCCTTTTGCTCTTTTGGTATGTTTGGTAGTTAATTTACTGCTCACTAAGACTTTGTCTGACTCAAGGTTTTATGTCTCCTCTTATTACCTTGGGTTGTTCATCCATGTTGGGATGGGCAGACTAGGTAGCAGGTGACAGGTGCTGTTCTTGGAGATCTACGCTGATGATGACGAAGACGAGCAGGAGGCTTTGCAT